>OX438928.1:20049835-25049835 GCA_949316025.1 Lapara coniferarum | reverse complement strand
TGTACAGGCAGCCTCAAAAGTAGCTGAACGAATCAAAAACTTCAAAACGCTTCTACATGTTAACTCTAGTCGAAATATTCTTTTTTCTTTATCTAAAATGAAGTTAGTCCCGTGAAGTATATTTTAGTGAAGAAAAAACTATTGTTGATTCAGATGCAGAATTTTAAAGGCGTTTTGAAACTAGGTGATGCTTGAGGCTCCGCCCGCGTTTATATATAAGTTTTTCATTGATAAAAATATTTTCCTGGTACTAATAGCACTCAAGAGTAGGTAATGTAGCTTCCTATTAGTGAAAGAATATTCATAATCGCTTCAGTAGATACCGAGATAAGCGCGTTCAACCAAACAAACTCTTCAGCTTTATAATAGTATAGATAAGCCGACCAAATACAAAAGCAACTCTAATCTATACTCAAAATCTAACATGATTACTATCTAAATTGGCTGCTTAATAAGAAAACTGTCAAATAGAATTTACTTGAACCTTGCGAACTGGTCCATAGCGGAATATATGAATAGGGCTCAGCGCCTCGCTCATGACGTGGTCGGTTCAATGACGCGCCGTAGGTCAGTAGTATTGTTTTCAAAATGTATTGTGATTGAATTCTTTTGTTTATGATTCATGTGATACTCTCGTACTGTATCATTTTAATATATAATTAGTGAAGTTGATTAAAATATTTGTTTTGTAGTTTGTGTTTAAAATTGGAATAGCTTCAGCAGGCAGTTTTCGAACAGGAATTGAGATAACTTAACCAACATGATATATTTTTTTTTATATTTCGCAATATGGCAGTGCACTTGACACTGGGATACTCATTATGCCCAATAGTTACCTACTGGTTAAAATGTCTTATAAACATTCTAAACCTTCTTTTATTTTATTATTTTGGGTGGCTCACAGCCATGTCTATAACAATAAACATAAAAAAATCTAAGTACACACGCACACACGCCTTTTATCCCCGAAGGGGTAGGCAGAGGCGCAACTAGTGCACCAACTTTTCGCCTTGCGTATTCCGTCCCATGATGTGATGGGGCGAGCCTATCGCCATATCGGGCACAAATTCCAGACTCCGGGCTGATATTGAATTTAAAAAACCCAATATCACATTGCCCGATCCGGGAATCAAACCCAAGACCTCAGCATTGCAGTCATACCGTAATACAACTTCGCCACCGAAATCTAAGTACCTATAATAAGCCACTAATAAGTCTTTTACCTCTTTTATCGAGAAGAAAATTCTGATAACATACAACAAAAATAAAACTGACATGTCAAGCAATCCAAATCAATATTAAAATATATCTTTCTATCTTTTCAGATATGTGGGAGTGCCTCTGCAAGAGATTGAGAAACAGGAAAAACGTTCTTTAATATTTTTATTAGAAAGATCTTAACTGCCTATTCAACTGTTTGATCTAACTAATGTTTAATGTTAAATGAATTTGAAATTTTATTTGCAATGGCGCCAAAAGATGAAAAAAAATGTGTTATAACCCAAAGGCAAATTTTCTTTACGATTTAGTATTCATTACAAATAACAATGCCTTACAAATATTTAAATCATCTACGTCTTTGTAGAAAAAAAAAAAATATGAAAAACCTTTTATCAATGACGAATATTTTATTGTAAAAACTTGAAAAGGCAAGGTGTCTTTTTTTCATACATGCTGAAAGGGATGAAAGATAGAGTTTTTCATGGGTATGGCGTCTAAAGTGGCGGCTTTAGTTCGTTATATTCTGTGAAAAGCTTAGCGTAAGGAGGTTGTATTTTCATGAAAAAATGACACATTGGCTATAAGTTTAAATTACTTTACACATATTGTAACCTTATGATTTCTTAATGTAACTTTTATAATTTTTTTATGTTAAGTGTTATATTTTTTTAGTTTTATATGTAAAGGTAAACATTTAGAAATTATCATAATAAGTAGGAATATTTCAAAAGATCACTATGGCTGAAGCATAGATAGGGCTATGAAGCATATCTATAAGTCTATCATGTTATTTGTAAATATATTAATCTTTAGTTTAAATATTAATTAATATTTTCTATCATTACAAGTCGTTTTAATGTTTATTATATTTGTTTACTTTTCAAATTCCGCAGATTCACGGCGGCACAGTCACTTCAAAGGCTTGAAAGTCATCAACTTTCGTTTCACGGACAAAGTCCTTCAAAACGAGCTGGACGAGGCGGTGCTTAACTTCCACATACAAGAGCTGGACACCAGGAACACCACATCAGACCCTGACGAGTTCTTCTCCATCAACATCCAAGTCAGCAGGGTGACGAGGCACAATCAGGGGAGTAAAGCATCTGTCCCTTACACGGACAACACCGTGAAGTTATCCAGAAGAGAGTTGAAGACGGGCAAATGGTTGAAGGCGAACGTGACAACCATGGTCGCAGAGTTCTGCAGGCTGCCACGGGAGAATTTAGCGATAGTTGTGAGAGTACAAGACTCGAAGAATCGGATGAGTTTAGTGGTGCCGCATCCGAGCTCAGAATCAAACAATGCATTGGTGAGTTACTGAGTTCTCTAGAAGAATTTCAAAGTTATGTGAAGTCTGCCAACCCGCACTAGGGCAGCGTGGTGGACTAAGGCCTAAACTGTGTCAGTAGTAGAGGAGGCCCGTGCTCAGCAGTGGGCAGTATATAATACAGGGCTGGTATGGTATGGAGTTACTTAGATGTGTCTAATAGTATGGCGATAGGCTCGCCCTTATCACACCAAAGAACGGAATACGCACGAAGAAAAGTGGATGCACTAGTTTCGCCTCTGCCCACCCCTTCGAGGATAAAAGGCATGAGTGTCTGTGTGTCTTCTATTTTACAAATGTTACTCGAATTGTGAGCAAGGCAGATCAAAGGGCAATACATTTTTTTAACGCGGAAGATTATTTATCAGTAATAATTACGACAATTTTTGCATCAGATATTTAATGCATGACCGCTGTTGTATAAGTAATGCGTAATTTAATTTGGGAATTGAAAAAGCCTTATCGCTACAGTTCAGAAATGTTGCATAGCTACAGATGATAAGTAATGAGCTAAATTTAAACTTATAAAGTAACTACTGGTGGTAGGTTTCTCATATGTAAGAGTCCGTCTGGGTTGGTACCAGCGCAATGTTTATTTCTACGGCCAAGCAGCAGTGTGCATGCACTGTTGTATTTCGGTTTGAAGGACATTGTAGCCAATGTAACTACATGACATAATGAGACTTAACATCTTATGTCTCAGAATGACGAGCGCAGTGGTATTTTGTATTAGTATTTTGTAACTCAAGGTGCTGGATGGTTTTTCTACTGTTTATGGGTGGTCGTATCGCTTACCATCAGGCGAACGGCATGCTCGTCTCGTCATTCGATACCATAAAAACAGATTAAGAAAATATTAAAACCAGATTTATTTAAAAAATAAATATACTCATATGTTTGTCTTTGAAAATCCGTTGTCGTCTCAGCTATAATTTCAAATCTAGAAGTATTCTTATAAGAATATCACAGTACATTTTCCCGTCTGTATAAGTTCATTAATTTTATTATAATTAGCTCCGAGCCTAATCAGAAAGAATTGCGTATTTCTTTCTACAAATTGTGGGTCATCTTAGGTGATAGGTCAGTAAGATACTTTTTCTTCGATTATTTAAATAGTACTTGCATAAGACATACAAATTACACGCATCATTTACTTGTACGATATATTTCGTATCCGTCCGGATACAGACCACCGTAAGGTGTTAAAGCTCGTCATTCTGGCTATGGAGGGTAGATGTAAGGAGGACCATCTTGTATGGGGGATTTGTCGAAAATGTGTCCATTTGTAAACAGCAAATTATAGTTCGAACACTCACCGAAATAGCGCTAGTGTAGGAAGTGGAAATGATATAAACTATTGTTTTTTACGAAAATTTTGTTGTTACAGCTTTGTTATGATGACTTCATTATTGTTAATACAAAAAGAAATTTTTATTTAGTATCTCTTTAATAATTTGTGGCGCTCTATTCAAAATTCTTCCACTTGCCACTATAGTTCCACCTTAATTTGCTCCCTTTCAACGGACACTTTTTAATACACTGAGATGGTCCTCTTTACTTCTACGCTCCATAATAACGTAAAGCCGTTGGTCCTGCGCCTGACCTCTCTCCGGTCATGTCGGATTGCCGTCTCACCGGACTATGAGAGTGAAGGAATAGTGAGTGCACCTATGTATTGCGCACACACTTGTGCACTATAATATCTCCTGCGTACCTGGCTGATCTCCGTTGAGATTGGCTGCCGTGGACGAAAAACCGGCTAGGAGGATTTCAATACTGGCCCACGTAGTTGTGTTGCGTTCCGGGATCACCCTGTGTATATCCAGTTCAAACAGGCCGGCATAATTGCGAAGGATAATCATCCTTCATCACTCAACACTATCTGGACCCCTCCCCGCGTACCATCAAGTGCAAAGCGGTCACTTTGTATATAAAAAGTGTGTGTTATAATTTAGCATTGAAAAGGTTACCACACTAAGAAGCTGCTCTATTCACCAAACCCTCTGTTTTTTTTTTTATTCGGGCACGGCAAAGTGACTGCACCTCACCTGATGGTAAGTGCGATGCCGTCAAGTTATAACTATTCTAGCATTGCATGTGGGCAATGATGATTTATATAAAATCAAGTCAAACGAGCCATCAATTGACTTACGTTGATAATAAAACAAAACCCCAACGAGTTAGGATATCCTGTCACTAAATCGTCAAGTGGACGATAGCCTTGTTGTGAATGGAACGGTCTGCCGAGACAATGTCCAGAGGTTCAAAGCCCAAGGCACACACCTCCGACTTTTCGAAGTTACGTGTGTATTATTTATCAATTATCATTCGCTTCAACGGTGAAGGAAAACATCGTGAGGAGACACGACCTAAGAATTCTTCATAAGAATCTCGCGGGTATGTGAAGTCTGCCAACCCGCAGTAGACCAGCGTGGTAGACAAAGGCCTAAACCCTCTCAGTTGTAAAGGAGGCCCGTGTTCAGCAGTGGACAGTATATAATACAGGGCTGCTTGCATTGCATTGCAAATCGTGAAGCGGCATAACAAATCCTTCTTTATTTCGGCGATTGTTTTTTAAGGTTCCTTGCACAAAGGATGCTAATGGAATCATATTACTAAGATCTTGATTGTCTTTTCTGATTTTTGTAGAATAATTATTTTAATTATTGAAATACTAACTCTTACTCGCGGATTCCTGGTGTCGAAGAATTTCGAGGATAAAAGTCCCGCTATATATTTTTTGGGGATAAAATTAGCCGTTGTTCTTCCCTGGGTCCTGAAATCTGTTCAGTGATTCAGCTATGAAAGCCTAACAGAGAGAGTTAAATTGCTTCTGTCTAGAAATTTAGATAAAACCTAAATCATGAAGCACTTCAGTTTATACACATTTTACACAAATACTATGGAAATTTAAATTGCTTTGTTATTTGGTTCTGAAGAGATGGCACAATTTGTCGATTGGCAAAGGAATCCCTTGTCAATCGATTCTCTATCTCGTCACCACTCCTTACCATCAATGGTAGTGTCTCTTTCCCCTGCCTGTAAAATCCAAAAGCAAACTATAAAGAATAACATAAAAAAATTCCATTCCAGATGCCATACATAGAAGTAAGTCTAAAAGATAATTCGCACAAGCGTACCAGACGTACCGTCGGCATGGACTGCACTGAGAACTCCAAGGAGGTCCGTTGCTGTCGGTACCCCCTGGTGGTCAACTTCGAAGAGTTCGGCTGGGACTGGATTATAGCACCGAAGATCTATAACGCCAACTACTGCAGCGGAGAATGCCCGTATAGCTTCCTACAGAAGTATCCTCACACACATTTGGTGCATCTAGCCGCCCCCCAGGGCAGTGGGGGGCCCTGTTGCGCCCCCAGAAAGATGAGCAGCATAACAATGTTGTATTTCGACCATGATTACAACATTATATACGGGACCATCCCGGGTATGGTGGTCGAGAGTTGCGGATGTTCATAGCAACCGTATTTGTAGGTTAGGCTCCAAGCGTTTATGCTTTTATTGTGTTCTGTAATGGCACCTGACGAATCTCTAAATTTTTATATCTAGTAACTAGCAATATAGCTCATTTTGGTAATAATGAAAATGTAAATCGATGTGTAATCATTTATTGCATACATTTTGTGACTTAATACCGATATTCTTAAACACTTGGAGCCACATAAGTGTAGTGTCTATCGCTATGTGATATAATCGGTTGAAGACTGCAAACCCTTTGTGTTGTGTGCCGTGAGTGTGAAACATGTTAACGTTTACGTTTGTACCTACGTCTAGATTAATGGACTTTCGCGTTTATTATAGTATCTGTATCACATGAGTTTAGTGAGAAAATGATATTTAAAAAGAGAAAGTAAACTGTTGTATCTTGACATCTTCAATTTAAAGATATTCCATATTTGAATTTTGGTTTCATTCAATTTATGACGTATGTGACCGTTGCTTTTTAAAAATAGAACAAAATATTTTGTATCCTTTAACGGACATGAACTTAACATTCTTTATTTAAAACTTGACTTCATCAAGTATGGAATAATAACACCATTCACCCTCGTTAATTCATCCCGTGCCACACTTGTACCATCCACACGTCAATGAACTGATGAATTAATTGGAAGGTTGGATGTCAGTCTGGATACATCATTAAACGAATGGTCTCTGTTTACGCTATTTTTGGAGTCAATTCACCTAGTTATTTCATATAATCGCTTTAATACCAGCCACCTAGGTTATCCTGTGAAAGTAGTAATTCCCTAAACATAGCGATTGTAAAGTACAGTTAGCATCACAAAAACTATTCGGAGATTCTATCTTTTGAAACTCACTTCGCTCATGTGAATGTTCAATACATTTTTCACAATATTTATATACTATAAAAAGTAGCTTTATATTGGTGAAAGAATTTTTCAAATCGGTCCAGTAGTTTCGGAGCCTATTCAATGCAAACAAACAATTAAATCTTTCCTCTTTGTAATACTAGTTTAGATGACATCACAGAATCTTTAAAACCTTGTGTTATAAAGCATCCATACAAACACCTAATCGAACTTGATTACAATCATTATTTATTTTGATTTTCTAAAATAAATCGATTGATAATACAAGTTAATAGAATAAATAGATTATTAAACCAATATTCTTGAACTTTTTATATAGGAGCGACCTTTCTCGTAGATAACGAAGTAAGTGTAGAGTTCAGTTGATAGTGCATTATCGTTTTTTATGCATCAGTTTACAGAGAAGTCAAGTCAGTTTGTACGAAGCTTCAATAATGGCATTTATTTTAATCTACATTAGGTCTTATGACTACTTATTTGCATGTCACGTGTTCATACAATTTTCACGCGGGCACAAGCATTATCAGAATAATTCTTTTATTGTGTTCAAACTTTGATAAGAAGCTATATTACATTAATGTTATTGAATCTGCTTGATATTAAAAAAAAGTAATTATATCCGGGGACAAATGATGTCGATTTTTTAAACGTAACGGCTCTTTTATCTTTGACAAGGAAATGCATTGTGCCCGCTATTATAGTATAGATTCTAAAAAGTGCCTTTGTATTTATCATTCGTGTGCAAATTATCATTATTTGGTTTAAATGTACTTGTGTAATTTTTCCTTATTATGATTTGGATCTCGTTCAAAATTATATTTTTATAGAGAAAATCTTTCTGGCGGGTGGTGCTTAATATAGTTGGCGTTTTAATTATAAAAAATGTATTTACTATATCAGTACCTACCCTCTAATGTAACGTATTATTTTGGTCGTAATATTTTTAGATATTAATTAATGTAAGGTTTTTAGAAAAATTTTGACGGGCGTAGAATTTTCAAAAATTAGATCTCATTTTGTGGCAACATTGTGGCCCACAGATCTCCCAATCTTTCGGTACTATGGTGAAATTTATAGTGTTTTATACAAAAATTGTTAGGGTTAAGCATTCGTGTTAAGTCTAATACTGTCCTAGCTTAATGATTGTCAAAATATGAAACTAACATTTTCTCATGTTCAATAAGTTTTCTTTTGTAATGAATAAATTCTCAATTCTACGATTCGTATTATTTTATGTGGGTGTAAAGTCTTTTTACATATGAAAATATATGTCTATAAAATTGTATATTTTTGTATCATTTTCGAAATATTTACCATTATTTTATCCATCAAAAATGTATTCGTATCTACTTTTAATTTCAAATGTATTTTTTGTTAAGGGCAACACCTTAATATTAACCATTGTTCAACGACATAAAATGCATGCTTAGATATTGCCTGCATGACTCTTAGACAAGACTATCCAGCTATCTCTACAAGTAAAATAAAAAGCCGAAAATACTTTGTGCCATTCTCACAGAACAGCATCTGTTTATTTATATAAACTTTAAATTTATTTACACATTTCGTTCCGCCTACTTTACATTTATATTCATCAACGTTTTTAAAATACAATCAAAACAAAAATAGTATTACAACAGAAACTCGGACACAATGTACAATTATATTAAACAGCGGGATTTTTAGACTAGTACACCAAATTTGAAAAAATAATCGTTCCCACATACAATTTTTAACATAATGCGGGTAGTTTGTAAATTTCGGCCTAATAACGCATATAAATTAACGCTAAATAGTACAAAATGGCCACCAATTTACCAAACACCCCAGTCTGATATTGCTTTACAATACTATAATGCATTATTGTAACCGTGTCGAATCTACACAAACAATTCCTTATATCTACAGTGATATAAATTAACTGTTTATACATTTTTTAAATTAAGTATTTATGAGTTGAAATTTTTTTATGTCACTATTTTTATTCAGTATTTAACACTAACGTCTAATTTACAGAAAGTGCACAATACCAAACGGTGTCAGTCTATATAAAGTTGGATGGATTTATTCGAAATATGCAGTAAAATAAACGTAGAAAACTCATAGCTGCTGTAAAGTAATGCAACAATAAATAGCTTAATCGGCAGTGATTAATTATGAAAGCAAAATAGAAACTTTTTCACAACAGACACGCATGCTTATTTAACTACTGCAGTATCTCTTGCAGTTATTCCTATCGGTTCTAGGCCAGATAATCTGCCATTATCGTTATTATCGTGAAAATTATCTTCATTAGCGATCAAGTACAATTTACCATCGGTTTCGATTAAAAAATCCATCAGATTTAAAAAATATCTCATTAGTTACAATCTACTCGTCAATGATAAAACACTGCATAATGACAAGGATCACAGTTTCTTGTATCTACAATAACAAATGCATATTAAAACGTATGTTATATAAAAAAAGATATAATAGTAAGGTCACACTGGAAGTACTAAGAGTCTAGCACTAAACGCTACTCGTATATACAAAATAAGGTTTCAAAACGTCCATTTCATTTCGAACAAAAATATTCATGCGTCATTGAATATTGAGCTTTACATTTAAGTAGGATCACAGTGGAAAAAGTGATTTTAATTTACTTTTACATTACTATTATATAAATATTAGAGTCCGCAGTATGGCAAGTTTCTCTAAACACTATCACTTACGTGGTTCACTATACGACTCTATCGCTACGTCCATAGAAAAAATCATTTGCTAATTTCTGTACATCACCGGTTTGTTCGCGGGACCGCCGCGCCATCTTTATACGTCCGAAATTATTGCAGCGACGGCCCGACGCCCACGCGAGACAAATTGTCAATAATCACTAACACATTCACTGAGATTCCCTCTAGAACATTCTAGAAACTTGGTTGAGACACAGTCCTGGCGTTTCCACCTTGCGGTTGGTAAACGTCGTACGAGTTGTGAGGCTCCAGGTGGCAGACGACGTTGTTCTCTCCGTTCAGGACCGCCGCCAGAGCCCGCATGTTGTTCTCTTGAGGCTGATGGTAAGGATGCATCAGCCTTCCACTCTCATAATGCCTGGGGTCGTAGCGTTCGAGGGTGTCCCACTTCCCGTACTTCCCGTAATGCTCTGGATCATGATGATGCCTTTCCCCAGGGCTGTATGAGATCAGAGGCCGATGGTCGCCGAAAAATTTCGAGCTGGAGGACCCGTGATGCCCTGGATTCTGTCTGCAATCAGGCCCCGAGTTGTCATCAGACATGTCGGACATGAGGGTCTCGTTTCTCTCTATCTCTTCGTACACCGGATCGTCCTGTATGACCCTGAACTCTTGTTCAGAGCCACGTCTGTACATCCTTCCTTGCTGTGAAGCGATTTCAGAGTAAGTATGGTTCACATTCTGGCTGCCGTGGTGGTGGTGGTGTTTGCGTCGGTCGTCCTTATAATGCTTCCTGAAGATCATCTCTTGGCTTCCAGGGGAATGCTGGGACATGTACACGTGAGGATTCCGAAAGTCGTGGTTGTAGCTCCTAGTTGTTTGGTAGCCTTGGTGGGGTTGATGGGTTTGGAGGTGCAGGGGGCTCTCCTCGTCCTTGGCAGCGTGACGAGGGGAGCCTGGGGGCACCGGCTCGCACTCGTAAGGGCTGTGGATATGGTTCTGCTGGGCCATTTGACGGGACAGCGTGTCATGATGGGAGAGAGTGGAGTTGCCCGGGTGGTGTTTAGAAGAAGTGTTCTGTAAATTGAATTTATTTTATAGTTCCTATATTTTAAAAGTTTTATTATCCTTGCCAATAAATATTTAAATTAATGATTAAGCTATCAAGGTTTCGTCTCTTTCAAACGTTGATGTAAGAAAGAGATAGACACAGGAATAAACTTTATTGGTAAGGATGATTATATAATTAATTTAATTAAAAAAATAAATGCATTGTTTTATTTAGAATTTTGGAAAGACAGCTCAACGTTATTAAAGTGTGCGTATGTTACAAATATCCGCGTGCATGCATTTTTATCAGGAATCATAGTAAGACTGAATACTGTTTAAAAGCGAATGACTGTGTATGAATATCTAATTCTCGCCAGTTAAGTGTATCTCATCTAACCTACGTAATATTTTACATCTTATACATAATCTGTTTATTTCAATTGTGAAGATTTCATACGTGTTCCGCTAAGATTGGTTCTCGCTCGCTAGGCAGGACGATAGTCAATTCGTTATACCTTCCAAAACAAATTAAAATATGTACAACCCTTTACAGTAGAATACAGGCTGTATTGCTTATTAATTAATTGTATTTGTTGGTTAATTTAAAAAACTGTATTTATAAAGCTATCTTTATGACGCATGTGTCAGCTTTCAAAATTGGTGCATGAGTTTTATGGTTTTGCGTACTAACCGGAATTTCCACAAACGGTATAACAACAAATATTTTTTTTTCAGGTTTTTCCGCCAGATTGAATTTGTTATTTTGACATGTCTAAAAATGGGTTTAAAATTCTAACCAAGATACTTTATATGTATGGATAGTACTCCTAAGAACAAAGCCTTTGCAATGAATCGTGTAATTTCAGCGCCCTCCGATTTTTAGATTACGTAATTTTATTTTGCTAAGAAACTACACTTAAAATGAAAGTTTTAAAAGAAGTTAGTTATTATTGGAGGAATCTAAAATATTTTTTCTACGGATCCGAGATCTATATTTTTGCCCTTTTAATGTCCATAAAGTTTGAAATTGGTAAGATTTTGAGGCCCAGCACCCATGCATTTTCTTTCCTTGCTACGTTACTAATTGATGCAATACACTGTTAGAGCATTTAGCAATTACTCTCGATGAGTTTTTCTTTCATATTTGCACCTTTTCATAATTCATTGTCGATTTTTTTTAACTATGCAAATTCGATAATGTTTTTGCCACGAGGCGCAAGTATTTTAAAAGATACGATTAATGTAGTGCTGGCAGTATACATTTTATTTTGAGCTTACTTTAATGCAACTAAGCTTACTTTATTCGAGCTTAATTTTTTTAATAACAGCCTGTAATTTATTTTGAATAGAAAGTTTTGTGTGTAGATTTTGCAATACCTATGCTATTTTTATTGTACTTATATCAATATTTACTTTAGTTTTTATATACTTGAACTAAAAAATTCAAACTAAGTTGAAAACAATTCTGTAAAATGTAGAAAATTTCGCTAATTACCTAAGGAGTTGCAATTAACACTAATCAATATACATAAATCAATGTTCATTAGTATCGACCCTTATGTTAGGTATATTTATCTCTGTCTAACCTATAGGAAATGACGCTAATAAAAAGAGACAGACGATACGTGATTGTGCTGCTCAGTCTATGTGCTATGCTAGTGTTAGAAGGAGATGGGTAGGGCTATGAATCCACTTTATGAAAGCGTATGAAAATTAGGATGTTCTCATGCAAAATGTTAACTAAAGACATGCATTGTGAATGTGACGATTTAGCGAGATCTCTCCAGTTAAATAACCCGCCACCGAAAATATGGAAAAATATTGTAAACGTATGTATTTATACTTATAAATATTATACTAAATCTGCCGATATTAATTAAAATTATATCAGTTTATACTAACCTAAACTTATGTAGTTTATCCGGTACTGAACGATTAATTTTAAAACATGTTTTCAGGAAAACATACAATAGAATTTATCATCAATAAAATAGTTATAATATACAGAATAATGTTGCTAAGTACTTACTTTATCCATAGAATACTAACTAAAATACTTTTTATTTTGTCTTTTTTTTACTTACATAGATATTTAATAGGTAACGTTCTGGTTCAGTACGTAATATATCACGAAATTACTTACATATCATCTGTGTCAATGTACCTCTACATAGATGTGACTTATTAAAAAATATCTCACCTTTCAGTGCTTTGTATAATATGTTCCCCTATTTATCGATTATTCTCAAAAGGTATATTAACATAAATGTATGAATATGATTCCTTCGTTAGCACATAACTCACCCTCAAATTACTCCATCTGGTATATTATTCTGTAAATGATCTAAACAGACAAAATCCTAGCCAGCAATATCGTTCCCCACCAATTCCCCAGTTTAATCGGATACACACAAATTGATGAAAACTCTAATCGATTCCGCAACATCGATTCTCGCGAGATCTCGTCAAAACGCCAATCTATAAAACTCTAACAGTGCTGACACAAGCACGCCCACCCCTCACCTTCCAGACATTGCCGACTGTGTTAGAAGTCCACTCGTTCGCGCCAATCGACGCCGCCATCTTGTTAGAGAAACAAGATGGCGACCGCGATCGCAAATTTTGATAGTCATTCGGCACTTCCATGTTTCTGTAGCTATGCATCGACGCGATGCTTTGTGTGTGGGACGAACTGTGGGGTATCTGTTGGGTTTGCACCCTCATTGATCTTGTATCGTCGGTTGGTACGTATATCGGCGCTGTAGGCCGGATGTTCCATCTCGCCTCCGGTTGTATGTTGTAGCTCTAATAAATACACATATACATAAATAGAAGAACCTTCTACAAGACAGATGAAGCTGCGCATACGCGTAGAGATAGGATTTCGTGAGCGATTCCACATCGCTCAGGATGCAGTTACTATAACCACCACACCACTAAAGTTATGTTAATAAAAGAAATGGACGTGTTAGTTCTCCAAAGCGTTAGTTACCGAAAAAAAGTGAAAAAAAAAACAAAAGTTTGACTTACCTGCCGAACAAAACGCGGCGCAACAAATCGTTACAAAAATATGTTAGTCATTGTGACCACAAAGTTACAACACTAATTGAGCTGTCTTTAACCAATTAGTCACAAAGCCGTAGTGGTGTCTGGTGGTATCATGGTACATCCTATCTCAATAGCGTATACGCACCTTGCTGGCCGTTCTGGCGATAGCCTTGGGGATATCTTCCGCTGCCGGTGTTGATTGGGTTTCTATGAGTCATTGGGGCGGGGGGTTCTCTCTCGTGGCCGAAATTTGCTGCCGTGGCGTTAAGGGTGGGACCAAAACTACTAGTATTGAAATTCTGATTTTCTTGCGAGGTCCGCCTGTGCCTAGGCTGGTAGTTATGCGCCGCAGCGGCCGCGGCCAGTGACGCCACGGCGGCGTTGTTCACCACATTGTTGTTGTTGTGATTGTTGTTGTTTACGACAACGTTCAGCGTGTTGATGAACAGGTTGTTTGACGTTTGCGCGGACGCGGCCGACATTCCCGACGTGCTTGCCATGTTTTGCTACAATTTAATAGTTGGTTACTAATATGACTGTTGTCCATAATGCCTCTATGACTATTATGGCATTGGCCATCAAGCCGTTGGTATCTTATTTCTAATAAAGATTGTATTGCTCAAGATCCAGTTATTAAATTTTGTACGGGAACGCCAATGTAAGTTTGAAAATTTTAATGAAGCTAAGCTAACTACATCGCATTTTAATACCATTTATTAAGCACATAAAACTTTATGGGGATTGATTCTAAAAGCAGGAATTTAAAATATGCTATTTTATTTTTCATTACAAATGATCAGAGAACGGTGTCTCATCATTAATTGTCAAATAATTGCTGACAAAGTAAGCCTGGAAATTTCAATGGAAGGAAGAATGGCACCTCACGTAAGCTCATTTTTCATAATATTTGATAAGAATATTTAATTACTAAGGTCTAATTTTATATTACTGCTCTTAGAACAAAGACGTTTTAAAATGATTTCAACCACCAATGATTTATATAATCCCATGAAACATGCCTTTATTTCATATTTGAATTTGTATTGCATCGCAGATTGGTATGATTGTGTGTATGTATGATTTATTTGTAGAATATTATTTTTTGAATACCTATGTATTAAATAAAAAATAGAAAAAGGAAAGAATAAGCCATTTAATTTTTTTTTATGGCTTGGTAGCAGATTTTTCAATCAACCGGAAGATAATTCTTAGAATAAAGTAGAGAAATAACTAATGAATAATGACAATTGTATGAACTGCTTAAATTTCTCATTTTGTTATACAATCAGATTATAATTTATTTGTTAGGTAGCTTTTACCGGACGATTGAAGAATCTACCTTAATCATGTATTATTGAAATTATATAAAATAAAATATGTTTTGAAAATAGTATATAGTGTTACATAGAATAATTTGTGTGTGTATAATATTTTCTGCCTTATGGTTCATTCGACTTAAAAAATTATATCTACGGATACCACTATTGTTGTCTTTGGACACTGTTATACTGATGATGTCTTCCTAGCCGATTTCGGCCACGGCAACACTGGACAGGCTTTTTTTAACTTGGACTAAGAATGGTTATCAAATTGTCGATCTTCTGTCCTTGGACGCGCTCTTGCGTGACTTATATAGCCAATTTTATTTATGAAAGTGCGAGCGCATCTTGGGCACGACAATACCCCACTGACATATTTATAGTTTATGGCTACAGGTGGACGGTTTTTTTTTTTATTGCCAGTATAGGCAGACGAGCTAGCGGTCCGTCTGATGGTAAGCAGACAAGCCGCTGCCTAGGGACAATACTCTTTTTAAGCCTCGTTTGAAGGACAGGTCATAACGCTTAGGGCTAATTCCAAAGCTTACACGTACGTGGTAAAAAAAAATTTGAGAGGTGTCAAGGGACGCCCGGATGGAACGAAGTTGTTTTCGATTAATTAGTGAAGATATTGTAATAAAATTTTATTTCTTTTAAGTTATAATAATAATTGTATATTTCATTAAAACGTTACCACATCAATGAAAACATTTACTTTTACCTACACAATAGATATGTCATCGAATCACGATCATCACCTAAGCAAGCATAGATATTTAAATTAAAATACAACTAACGAAAAAAAAACTATTCTAAAAAGCATTTAAATCTTAGAGTATGTATACGTAGTTATACTTACTCTAAGATTTAAATTGTCTTTTTTTATTTAAATTTCGAATGTCACTTTTACGGCCAGTTCTTTATTGTTACTGGCTGGTTTCACAGGGCAAGTATAAAAGTGTCGTGACAACTTTTCGTAAGAATTTTTTCCGTTTAGCCCCCTTTCACAACGCGCGATAAGGAACTTCGTTACAATAACTCTACTGCGGTGACGAGTGACGACCTTTACTGACGGACTGTTATACTATTATATATAAGATGTTTGTTATTACCGTGACATCTCTGGGGTCCCTGACGTCGTCGGTGGGGGGCTGGTAGCGGCGGCTCTTGAGCGAGGCGTGTCGTGCATCGGTGGCGGTGTGGGTCGAGTCCCCCGCGCCCCCCGCACCCCCCGCACCACCACCCGCCCCGCCCGCGCAGCACGACAGCAGCGGGTACCGTCGGCACGCGCGCGACCACGAGCTAAGGAACTGGACCACAAATATACACTTTATGTAAGAAACACTTGTTTTGGTTGCGTAGTCGTAAGGTACGACTGCTATGCTGGGGTTTTGGGGTCGATCCCCGAGTAAGTTTTGGACTTTTCTACTGTGTGCTTGATATGGCTATATATGCTAGGCTATGTGTGCTTGATATATCATGAGACGGAATACGCACGGCGAAAAGTGGGTGCACTAGTTGCGCCTCTGCCTACCCCTTCGAAGATAAAAGGCGTGAGTATGCGTACTTCTTCTTCTCTAGCCTTTGGAAGTCCACTGCTAGAAGGACTCAACCAAAAAAAATCAAACCAACCAGAAAAACGGCCTAATAGCGAAATACTGATGATATAAATAGCGGTATAGGGTATAGGACTATTTTTAATCATGAAAAATATAATGAAACAATTTGAATAAAATTTTGCCACGCAAACTACGAACTATAGACGGTTGTTGATGCACTACTCCACAAATCATACTCATGAAATTCTGTTTGGATTTGGACGTTTTTCCGAATGCAAAAACCACTAAAATATGCCATATAAATAAACCATAGCTTAGATTAACACATTGGCTACTTTTATCACCTAAAATTACACACTAATTTTATGTCAGAAAAATCGTTAACGCTCAATAGAGAAACATAGTCAACTATCAAAGGCAATCTGGTATTACCTTATCATTCTGCAAACAGAGGAAGATGAATATAACGAGTCCTTGCAGGGAGTTGAGTATGGTGAACGCGTACGCGACGCCCACGGTCTGCTCGTTGAGGTACAGCAGACCAAGCGTCCAGGTCAGACCCAGCAGGAACACTAGCACTGCCGCGCTGCTTACCCATATCCTGGAATAAGAGGAACGATTGGTTGGATTGGCCATTAACTGCAACGTGTTTAATGCTTTATGGTCAAATTGGGTGAATTAGGGTATGTGTGGTGAATTGGAGTGCATGTCGCACCTTTAGGACGAAAACGACACAATTCGAAAAATAGAAAATTGAGTTGACATTTTTAAATGACTAAAAACCAGTCCCTTATTTATAAAAATATTATAAAAAAGGGACTAATATAACAGTTTTGTCCTTTTCCTGCCTAAATATGGCTGTGTTTGAACTATTGTTATATTGAGTACTTCGTTTTAAGTAATTTTATGACGATAACCCAATTTTCTATCTTTTTCAATTGTGACATTTTCATCCTAAAGGTGCGATGTGGTGAATTGGAGTGTATGTGGTGAATTGGGGTGCATGTGGTGAGATGGGGTGCATAGGGTGTATTGGTTACTGGATGTATAAGGATGTAATTGTTCTTGTGATATACAACAAATATACACAAATGGATTGACCGATATGTAGTTTTTGTTTAAGTATATTTGAGTAAAGTAAGCTTATTCAATTAAATAACAAATAAGCTTACTTTACTGTAATGTAATAGATGATTAATGGAATGTTTGTAAATCCAAAACCAAATTTCTATTGACAATCATATTATGTAAGTACTTACTTTATTTTATACATTTTGGCATCGTCCTTAGCCTTGAGCGACACTGTGGAATGTTTGCACATCTTGTAGATTACGATACCCAGGACTATCCAGTTCGCCTGAAAAAAGTAACATGTTTATGAAAAATACGTTCCCTATTAATTCATATTGTACTTCATGAGCAACCTATCAATTATAATTATCATCAAAATACATATTTATTTTAACACTTGGACATAAAAAGTAAAACTAAAACCATCTATACATATAACCGTTTATTACTACATGTATATGAATCTATATACGGTACATACACCAAAATAAATTGTTTTACAATTTTTGTCTGTCTGTCTGTTTGTCCCGGCTAATCTCTGAAATGGCTGCACCGATTTTGACGGGACTTTTATGGTCAGGTGGGTAGGTTTATAGGATGTAATAAAGAGTAACTAAGGCTACGTTTTATCCCGGGAAAATATAAAGCGGGACTTTTATCCCAGAAAAACTTTTTAACACGAGCGGAGCCGCAGGCAACAGCTAGTCGCAAATAAAACTCATTATCTTACAAAAATTTTCAACTACCCTACTTCAAAAATATATTACAGCGCCATCTAGTACTTACCGTGAGCACTATAGCAACAGGCACGATGAAGCTCAACACAAACAGCTTGTCCGTGGTGAGCCAGCAACTGTCTGGGGTTCCGTATCCAGTGAGGTTGACTGCTGCTGATATTACCACCACCAGAGCTGGCGCCAAGTACCCACCAGCGTAGTACCAACGCGCCCGAGGCTTCTCAGGCTCGAAGACTTCGATCAGCATCCAGTAGAGATGGAAACCTATAGAGGTTAATTTTTTTAGCATTTTTAGTGAACACTAAACAATGCCAAGAGGTTTGGAATAGGCCGGCATAATTTTCTCGACTAGCGAGGGATTAGAGCTCACCTCAGAGTAAGTATATACCTATAGAGAGCGCGTATGCAAGTGGGAACAATAGGCACGGGTGGGAACATTGTCCTGCGCTGGCCGCAAGTGCTTGTAGTCACTCGAGTAGGAACGGCGTGAGCACACGCGAGTGAGATCTATGCGAATATTTGATTATTAATACTGCAAAATGGTTAAATGTTCTGTGGAATCTTGTAAAAACGACACTCGGAAACACACTTAACAGAATTCTAATATCACGTTTCACAGGCAAGCCATATTTCAGCATATTTTTAGGTAAAATTGAAATTACGCGTCACGGTATGAAATACGCTCGGGAGGCGAACACTTGTACCCCCCGCACTGCCCCGCATCCCGCTTTTTCGATAGTGATGTTACGCGTCGATACCAGAATCGATGTAATATTTTCATATTATAGCATACGTATTTATTACTATCGAAGGCGATGCTTAATATAATGTAGCTTAGGTAACTGTTTTTGTCTGTGTGTGATTTTTAAGCCAATTAATAATTGCGTTTTTGTTTATGAAATGAAAGAAATAATTACTGTTCCTAAAAATTTACTGATTACGATAATATTTTTAAGCTATTGCATAGCTTCTAGCGCGGGTCTTGACAGTATAAGTTGGCAATCATTAAGATATATTTCTTTGTCATTTTTTTAACATTGGTAATAAATATTTCAAAAACTAGACGTGACTATTTTAGGCTTGGGGAGACTAGCTAAGAAATCCATGGTGCGATGCTCGGTTTATATCCATTGGTTCAATTATAATGGATATCCATTAATATTATTGGTTCTAAATGCTTGTAAAAACTGCTCTTGAGGTACCGTGTTTATAAATCATTCCACATGGCACTACACCAATTCGCAGCATAGCTTTTATCTATATTAAGGCAATACGCTTAAAATTACTCACAAGGCCATATTTTGTAGAACCACAATTTTTTAACAACAATATGTACCGCGCCGCCGGACCTGTACTTATCGATAACTGTTGCGTTGGTGCTGCTCGCGTGCCCATCCCTAGCAGTCGCCAACATTTCTATATAAGTAGCTATAGTTCACCTGCCTACGCTGGGTAGTGGGCGCACGATGCGATATTAGCCCTCTATAGGTATATACTTACTCTGAGGAGCTCACATTGCTGTGTCCGTGAGGTACCCGTATAAAAAATACTAATTATACTGAAAGAAAAGCGAGGTAATCCACAATACACAAGAGAATCATATATACGCTGCCGGTCTCAAAGAATAAGGATTAAGAAGGTTTGTGTGTGTCTTCATTCAGACTGTGGTACGCAGTCGATTCCCGGTTTAAATATGTCTATTGCATGGCTCTATAACTTTAATGTCAATAGAATATCGCTATCGTACAAATTAATTGCTTAAAAAACAAAAAATAAAAATCATATTAATTTTTACATATAATTAAAAATGTTTGAACGCGATAAACTCAAAAATACTGAACATATTTCAATCATATAATTTGGTATGGAGATAGTATAAAACCCCGGGAAGGACATAGGCTACTTTTATCCCGGAAAAAATTTACACACGGGCGTAGCGAGCAAAAGCTATCTACATCATGCGGCTAAGTAAATAATATAGCTAAAATCATACCTTCCAAAAACATCCACGCAAATGCAGCCAGGAAGAAATAATGTAGCATTCCAGCAACGATGCCGCAGAATATCCTGTTCTGTGTCTTGTCTATGCCAAGGAGGAACACCACTTCAGCAATCAACAAGCAGATGCATAGATTCTTGTGGATAAGGGCACGGTCCGACTGTAAGATATAAGATATTATGAATGAAAAATGTTATAGATTTGGGGCTCAAAATAAAGAAGGAAATATTGTTTCATAGACACACGTCTTTTTTATCCCAGTAGGGGTAGGCAGAGGCGTAAATAGTGTACCCTCTTTTCGCCGTGCGTATTCCGTCCCATTATGTGATAGGGGGCACAAATTCCAGACTCTGGACTGATACTGAATAGAAAAACCCAATATCACTTTGCCCGACCCAGGGATCCAACCCGAGATCTCACCACCACCGAGGCTGTTACGTCTTAATTATATAAATAAACTATAAATAAGCAACCGGCTATTGCATATACTCATTTCCAGTTACCTTGCCATTCTTGAAGCAGCAGAACATAATAATCGCAGCACTCAAAGCGATGGTGGATACGCCGCAACCGATATACGTGATCGTCTGCAGGGCCAGCTCGTGACCAGCGGACAGCGAGATACCATGGACGTCCATCAGAATCGCGAAGTTCGTGAGATGGGAGCACGCGCATCCAGTGTGGGTGAGATTCGACCATTCAACATGGCAGCCTTCAGGTGACCAGCCACTGTGGAGAGAAAAGAATAATCATTGCGAGAATGATTGTGAATCCGGGCTTAGATTCATGTTTGAAGTTATACTTCTTTAGGCGCGTTATGAAAGAATGATGAGAGTGAAATTTTACGAAGTTGCCCGAAAAAGGTTGAAGCTGTTTAATGAAAAATTTTTGAAAAAAATGAAAAGTAAAAATTATTTATTTTATTTTTTATTGCATTGAATGACAAGACGAGAATGCCGTTCGCCTGATGGTAAGCGATACGACTACCCATAAACAGTAGCAACACCATCCAGCACCTTGAGTTACAAAGTACTGTGTGGCATTCCACTGCGCTCGTCATCCTGAGACATAAGATGTTAAGTCTCATTATGTTCAGTAGTTACACTGGCTACAATGTCCTTCAAACCGAAACACATCAGTGTATGGACACTGCTGCTTGGCGGTAGAAATAGACATTGCGGCAGTACCCACCCAGACGGACTCTCACATATGAGAGGCCTACCACCAGTAAAATTTGACGTCGTGCGGACAGCAGGACGTAAATATATGTCCAATCCTTTCAGCAACACATTTAAATATGTTGCATCACCCCACATAAAGTTAATTATTAAAACTCTTTGAAGTTCTATGGTATCGACGTCATATCTGTCTAAAACACAAATAGGTTGATTCGCCCAGGCCGATACTGTCTTCTTCCTACTAGATATCAGAGGTATTATTTGTTATGCTATTTTTTTAAGTACAGTAACGGCGACCAGCAAATAGGTCATGTAATTATGCCTAAAACTTGTACAACGGCCAACGTCGAGACCTCAGCTGTTCAGAATAGACATTAAAAATCAGAAGAACTTACTGCAAAGTGTAGTCCCAGAACACACAAGCTGGGTTGGTAACATTTTCGGTCTTCAAATGCTTCATGGTGAGTCGGACCATTTGTGATAGCTGGATGTGACGACCGTTGCCGAGACTTGCTGATATTACCTGCAATTATAGTTTTCAGTTTATTTCAATCCTCAATCCATCAGAATCAGTTGCCATTATCATTAAATTACTCGTATTATTCCGGGCTATTCAGTCTGTTCCATAAAATGATGAACCCTAAAGCAAGATATATAGAAATGGGACCACTTCGCGGCCCTTATTTACAAAATAAAGAAGGAATCAAGGTAAAACGCTCACAATTTTTAGAGAAATTAATGTACATACATAAAAAAAATACAAACACGAATTGAGAACCTCCTCCTTTTTTGGAAGTCGGTTAAAAAGAAAAAAGGTTTATGCAGCTTTTCTGCTAGAACAGCATTTCCCAAACTATGGGAAATGCTGTTATGCTGTGCATAGGTTGCAACCCTGTCAAGAGGAAGCAATATTGAGGGGCCGTCCACCTATTAGTCTAGCCAACTTTTGTGACCCCCGTGATGGACGGCAGCGTGGCGTTTAGGCCTCACGCTGCCGTTGACGCCGAGGGCGTCCTTCGGTGTACGGGGATTCTGAGCCCCCGCAACAACAAGAGACGGACCGCAACAGCGGTACGCGCAGGGGCGGTTGCGGACGACAACTTAGACGTGTGTCGGAGGAAGCCCGCAGCCGTCCCTAATGCGCCGAAGATGGCCACCGCAGAGTTTTGGTTGGTATGCCGTGCGGTGTACATAGGTTAGGGACTCGGCCCGGCGGTCGCCCGACGTTTTCCATCTCTCCGGGCGGCTCAACGCCGGGTCGTAAGGCACGGTGAACCCAACATAACCGCTCAGTCGTTCCCCTTGAACACTGGGCGGTAGTAATAATTAACTTTCTCCGCGTAAACAAAAAAAAAAATCATCCTTACCTTAGAGTTCAAAACCCTGGTAATATTCTTCTTCTCCTTCTCAGAGTTGATGCTGGTGGTAGAAGCGGAGTCTGCTTGATAGGCGGCGTACTGCGGCGTCTTCCCAAACGTGGGCGGCAGGATTTGTTCGAGACGGTCGAAGGCGAAAAAAACTATTCGGACTAGATCGTTTTGGCGGTTATCTGTGAAAATTAGGAGATTTTATCACAATTCTCGCTTCTTGAGGCCGTGGGTACTTTGAAGTATTTCTAAAATGATTTGCCTTCAGCTGGATCTACTAAGGAGATAGAAGTTAGGCGGCTGGTCGAAAAAACAGTCAAATCCTTTCTACAACATACTTGAAACACTGGTTCTACTGGTGGTAGGTCTCTCATATGTAAAGAGTCCGTCTGGGTACCACCGCAATGTCTATTTCTACAGCCAAGCAGCAGTGTGCATGCACTGTTGTGTTTCGGTTTGAAGGAAATTGTAGCCAGTGTAACTACTGGACATAATGAGACTTAACATCTTATGTCTCAGGATGACGAGCGCAGTGGAATGCCACACAGTAGGAACTTTGTAACTCAAGGTGCTGGATGGTGTTTCTACTGTTTATGGGTGGTCGTATCGCTTACCATCAGGCGAACGGCATGCTCGTCTCGTCATTCAATGCAATAAAAAAAAAAGTTCGGTCGACCACAGTGAAGTTGGATAAACAGAATAATTGACAAAACATAAATTATAAGATTTTATATCATGAAAGGTATGTAGAGTTACCGAGTAAAGCAGCTTTGGGTATGGTAATGGTGTCTTCCGACGCCTTCCACTGCTCCTGAGCTATTTGCGAGGGAAATGTCTCGTCTTCAACGTTTTTCACTTCCAAAACTCTTACTGATAAACCTGGAAGTATTATTACGAATTAGTTTTTTTTTTCATCAGCCAAGTTATCGACTATCGACGTAGATCAATTGGAATGTTATAATTAGTGATGTTATGTACCTTTTACCGATAGAAATAGAACACAAATCAAACTATTCATTTAATACTTGATTAATTTTACTGTTTTATCTATTCACGTATAAATTGCTGAACTGTTTAGAAAAAATAAAATGTAAAATTAACAATAAGCAGAAGAAAATAGGGTAGTATTAAACGGAAAAATTATGCTTAGATAAAAATATTTTTATAGATCTGGAGCTATTTATTGACTAAGGTACAAGAAAGATAACAACCAATTTTTATATAGAAGAACTAGCTTTTGCCCGCGGCTCCGCCCGCGTTAAAAAGTTTTTCCGGGATAAAAGTCCCGCTTTTTGTTTTCCCGGGATAAAAAGTAGCCTATGTGTTAATCCAAGACCCAAGACATTATGTACCCGTATGCCAAATTTCATCGAAATCCGTTCAGTAGTTTTTGCGTGGAACAGGAACAAACATCCATACATCCAAACATCCATACATTCTTACAAACTTTCGCCTTTATAATATTATCATAGTAGGATAAGTCATTGCGAAGGAAGTAGATATTATTAGTGCAAAACTTACATATATTTTTAACAACTTGCAATATAGTTTTCTCTTTGGCAACAGCATCGGCTAGGAGGAAAGCGTTCTCCTCAAGTTGTGTGAGTAACGCGCTGGCCACTTTGTTCTGAGCCTCCAAGCTCAGATCCGCCCAGGACGCGCGCTGACTTTCCTCCAGAAGATTTGATCCTGTTGGATAAGGAATTACCCAACTTTAGCCACTGTAATTGCTAGTGTATTGAGGATTCTATGCATATCAATAGTAAACTTGCTTTTTTCTTTGCCTTTAGGACAAGTCGATAAAAATGACCTACGGGTGCAAAAATTTATTTAATTTTACTGTTTTTAAAATTTGATATGATATTTTTAAATTAATAGTACAACTATCTTAATACGGAAAGAAATACTTAGTATCAAAAAAATTAAACAACCATGTATTTTTACGTAAGCACTAGATTTTGTCCGCGTCAAAAAGTTTTTCCGGGATATAAGTCGCGCTTTTTATTTTAACGGGATAAAATGTAGCCTATGTGTCAATCAAGGACATGATCGTGTGCCAAATTTCATCGAAATCCGTTCAGTATTTTTTGCGTGAAAGAATAACAAACATCCAGATATCCATACATTCATACATACTTACAAACTTTAGCGTTTATAATATTAGTAGAATTCCTATTGTAATTGTAATCGTATTATCATTACAGTAGAGTCTTTATTTGATTGGAGATGGACTTTATAGCAACATTAAAATAATATACAAATATAACTTACCAGTTTTAATAACACCTAGCAGCATATCGGTGACTATAGCTTCTCGTTGCTTCGCGTCTGGGAACGTTTGCACATTCTGGGACATGCGTTGTGCCAGCTTCTTCATTATGCTGGTGGTGGTCATCATGTCTCCTCCATATAGGGTTTTAGAGGAAGTCACCTGCAATGATAGATGAGTGTGGTACCAGAATTGACAGGAATTGAGCTCGAGTCTCTCCCATCCTCAAATCACGATCAGCAGTGGCGCGCATTTTATGACACCAAGGGGTGAAGCCCGACGAGTCTCTGGGAAAGGTATTTTATTGGTGGGCTTTAGAGGATATTCGAAAAATAGTTAAATTTTGTGCAATAGAACACCTTTGAGATTCTCATTAGCTAGATTTCGCATTTTATAAAAATACCTCCAACAAATCTTATGCATCTAATTATTTATTTTTGTAATCCGAAATTGTAGAAACGCTGTTACTTTGATTTATGGATCGATCTAAATATATCTATCAGGATTTTCACTTAGTCTCGTTGGCGTGGTTTTATTACGGTACGACTGCCATGCTGAACTATCGGGTTTGATCCCCAGGTCGGGCAAAGTGATATTGGATTTTTCTAAACAGTATCAGCTCGGAGTCTGGAATTTGTGCCCGATGTGGCGATAGGCTCGCCCCCTATCACATCATGGGACGCAATACGCACGGCGAAGAGTGAGTGCACTAGATGCGCCTCTGCCTACCCCTTCGGGGATAGAAGGCGTTAGCGCATGTGTGATTGTTTACTTATTTCAGCTTTGTGTAGTAACTTACCTGTGCCAAATCATTACTGATGCTGAGTAATGACTCTCCCTCCCTGACGCGAGCTTCCAAGCTGTTCAGCCATACTGACCTACATTCGCTAAGGTCTGGAGTCGGCCCGTGCCATTCTGGTACTGCGTCGGCTGGGAAAAAAGTAATATTGGTATATATAAAACCATATTTAAATTTTATGATTAAGGCCTAATTTCACCATGCTTAACGGAGTGCTAACGTTTTTGAGTGTCCTACAATGTTCTGACAGGTGATTATCTTCATGAACTAGGCGTTCTTTCATAAAACGCCCGAGAATTTAACCTTAGTGTTAATTTAAATGCCCGATTAACTAAGGCCCATTTAATAAGAAACTACTGAAGTAGGACCTAAGGAGATGTACTGTCAGCCACATAAGTAGCTGAAAAAAATCAAAATTACAAATCGCCTCTACACTTTTGTGCTCTTATCAATCTTAGTTTTCCTTCACGAATATAAAATAAAAGGAATTAACTTTACTTCACACAAAGAAAAAAAATCATTTTAATTCAACTTAATGCGTAGAAGCGAATTGTAATTTTTAATTTGTTCAGCCATTTATGTGGCTGACTGTACCTACTATTTCTTGATATCGTCTTCGATGCACAAATCTTTTATTTTGACTATCTTTTTATTTTCTTAATCTCAACATAGTATAAAACAAAGTCGCTTCCCGCTGTCTGTCCCTATGTATGCTTAGATCTTTAAAACTGCGCAACGGATTTTGATGCGGTTTTTTTTAATGAATAGAGAGATTCAAGGGGAAGGTTTATGTGTATAATTTATCCCGGGGAAATATAAAGCGGGACTTTTATCCCGGAAAACTCATTCACGCGGGCGAAGCCGCGAGCAGAAGTCTAGTATCTTTATAAAACATATAATTTTTAAAATGCTATCAAAACAGTGCTATCTAGGAAACCATTGTTTAATACTTTCCCTCAACCTTTATTACATCTAACTGTTAGTCCAAGTGTGCAATCAAAGTTTTAGTTCTATAAACAATAAATACATATGAGTGTACACGCATACTACAATGGATAATCAAATTCCTCTTAGGACAAAATAACCGCTCAAAAATAGGGTAGTTTCTTTTGTTTAATTTTGTACATAATTTTATGTCTAACAGAAAATAATATGATGAAAAAAAACTTCTGAGAAATTGCATCAAAATTGGTTGTATAATAGAAGTTATTCAAACTGGGGGCGTGGTGGGGACATAGTTCTATCTCTTTCGCACGCTCGCAGCTTAATGGCCGGTGTCACCCGGTGACGTCACAGTCTGATATTACTGTAATTTAACTACTACCCCTTTGAGAGTATGATTGATTATGAAATTTCAAAGCTTTATAACTTTCATGTTATTATTGCTCCAATTTTGAAAATTCTTTTTCCGTTACATATTGATGTTTTTTTAGAAATGTCTTTAAAAACAGTAAACTACCCTATTGGTTATGACGTCATTGTGAATGAAATTATGTATAGTTACTCGTCAATTTTATTTAACACACTATAAAAAAAAAAAACTTTATTTATCACGTAGGCGAACATAGTTACACTTATGATAAGTCGAGACACATTTAATTAATTATTATTAAAGTCACTTATATAACTACAGACATTTTTATTAGGAGTTAAATAAATGATGAAAAATAGTAAGAAGCCAGCTCGGGCTGGCAGGAAAACCAATATAAAAAAGAGATCATTTATATAAAAAAAAAAAAAATGTGAGGAACGCGTCGCGATCCTCACCGGTGAGGACACTACAGGCCCTAGCCTAGCTAACGTACCAGCCTTTCACTAGCTACCTAAGCGATGACGACCCGAAGAACAAAGGCAGAAAGAAACTCCGGGCTTACGTTTTTTTCATCATTTGTCCATCATATAAAATAACATACTGTATACGAAGTCGGGGCTGTTGAGTGTGTTGTGGCTCGCTATTTGTGTGTCGGCACCGCTTCGGTAGTCGATCAGTCGCTCCGGAGTATCACCATCGCGACCTGACAATGTATCAGGTATCAGTCTTCAAAACATTGATATAAACATTATCAGTGGTAGATATTCCACTTCTAGGTTCTAAGAATAGCAGTCAATTTTCAATTGGTTATGTGCTCAAGATATTAGCTTTATTTTGGTACAGTCAGTCACATAAGTAGTTTAATAAATTTAAATTCGCCCATACGCGTTAAGTTAGTTCAAGTATTTGTTTGTCTGTTTGATGTAAAGTAAATCCCATTTAATTTATTCTTTTGATGAGAAAATATAGACGTAAGATACATAAGTGTGTAGGAGATTTGAAATTTTAAATTTGTTTCGCTACTAATGTACCTGACTGTACAAATAAATTTAAATAATTTTTAAATCTATACTTTAATATCATAAAGCTGAGCTGTTGGTTGATCGACGATCGCGATAATCTCAGGAGCTACAGAATATAATTTAATATTTCACTAATAGCAAGCTATATTACTCCTGAGTGTTCCTAGGCTACTTTTAATCCCATGAAAATATCATTGTTCCGGAAAATCTTTTTTGCGGGCGGAGCCGCGAGCATCACCTAGTACTTTATAATTATCAATGTAACATTCGCAATTTACAGTTTTTCTTAATAACTTCAAGAATAAACTAACAAATATCAAAATACCTTTCAACAACGCCTCAGACCCCAGCCTCCTGATGAGCTGCAGCTGTCTATCATTAGGCTGGTCCAGACCCAGGTCGTGATAGTTCTCGCCGGAGGGTAGGGAGGCGCCGCGCCGCCGGGGCCTCTCCTCCTCCGTGTGGATTTGGTGAGATGTTAGGGTGCATCTGGAAAGGGGGGGATTAGTTTTATTCTTGTACAGCAGATAAATATGATAAAAAGTTTAACTGATCGAAGACATTATAAGACTCAATAGTTTACGCTCCATATCCAAATATCATGAGAAACCTGAGGAAGAAGAGACTGATTAAATAAATAAGCATGGATTTTCGACTGGATAGGGGAAACGACAAAAAAACAAATAAAAAAATTTCTCCGCCTTCCCATTCCTCTTCTTTACAGATCTGCACACATTTCAGTTTCTCTGGCTGTAAGAATTCATGTAGTTTATTTGCTTACCATCAATTATTCTTATGCATAACTTCTGTTGTAAAAATGCATCATCACTGCAGAATTTTTTTCTAAGTCCGTGTCAGAATTAGCCATCAAATATCCAATTAATGATTATTCGCAGATCGTTTATATGGTCTTTAAGATGAAAAAGAGAACAAATATCAATACAAATCAATGAAGTAGGAGTACTCACTTCCACCTAGCCAACCCGGTGGCTCCCCCAGGACATGGCTGCGCGGCATACGTGTCTGCTAACGTCCAGTTCCAATGGAGCCCACGCGCGTTGACCTGCGGGCAGTACGCTCGCCGGCCCAGGTTCGGGGTTGTGCTTGTTGCTGCAAATATAAAAAAAAATTGATGAAACGAAGATAAACAGTTGAATCGCGGTCTCAGAAACAACGCATTGATCAAAAGATTGTAAGGAATGTCGCGTGAAAAGGAATCAAAGTTGATTGGAACTGTAGTAAACATTGACTCTTTTAATTATTACAACACCTCTGTAAGGGATGCCCAAATCGTATCTATGGTACAGATTAAATAGTCGATAGTAGGTAACCTAGATGGTACGATGACCATTTCAAAAGAAGAAAGGCGTAAGAAATTATACCCTACAAGAATAGCTAAACTCGCTAGATTAATAATTCTTTGAATCTCTTAGACATGAAAGTTATGGAAACAATATGCAAATAAATGGATAGCTCAACCACGCGTTCTGAAACCACGAAAGTATTAGAACATGTACAGTAAAATAAGGCAAAGAACTATAGCAGTAACTAACTATAACAGTATAGAAATAATTCAGAATATATACTAAAAATTATATAATTATATTAAATTATATTAAATATATATTAAAACTCACAAATAGGCCTCTCGAAAATATCATCAGAGTTGGTGTCAGCGGGGTGGTTCTCCTTAGGTGGATGCGCGTTTATTGATGCCGTTGCATCAGAGTCATCGTATTCAGTCGGCCACGCCTGCGTCTCTAGGGTCGCTGTTACTGCTTTAACAAAACCTAATATTAACATGATTTCCGGGAACCCAACCACTGGCAATCTTTCCTTAATTCCTATTCTTTTTCATTAAAACCTTTTAAGTACCCATCCTTTTTTAGATTTGTGAGTGCTTATGAATGTAAATCACTTAAATCAGGTGGTTTCTCTCTGAAATAATATTACAAATTCTGCTCGTTTCGATTCTAAGTAGTTGAATAAGAAGTCACTGTGTGAATGTGTAAGTTTTGAATTGGAATTCTAGTATCAGCTTATCGATATCTATCTATGATCTATTTATATTCTGTCAGTCTTTTAGCATTATTTCGGATGTTGTAGTATATTTATATTGCTGATTGCATACCATTTTCTTCATCCTGAACTGGTTTCGACGGTTCTTCCTTTACCTCCGGCACGTTGTCTCTTGGAATCGGAGGAGGTTCTCTCTCAGATGATGAGTCGGGCTGTCTTGTCGTTGTTTTCTGAGGGGAAAATATTAAGGTAAAAAAATTCAGCTTTGCGAAATAGAATACTGACTAACTGAAAAATAAAACTCTAAATATATTATAAAAGCACCATTTTGTCATCGTTTTTGACCAGATGGCTTATGTTAGAAAAAGTATAATAAATCCTGCATAAAAGATTATCAAATAATTCTTTTACTTTTCTTGAATGATTTCATCTCTACAATCGAATCGAACAAATCTTCTAACTTACCTTAGTGCCAATATCTCCTAACTTTACTTCAGGGGGTAGCGTTATATGTGGCCTAAAGGTAGGAGGAGTGATCACAGTCGGTTTTTTCCTCTCATTCTGTTGTGTTTGTACTGGACTCTTAGGTATTGGGGGTAATGTGGATCTCCAGACAGTGGGCTGTGATGTAATCAGCCAAGGCGGAGACGGCCTGTTCGTCGTACTCGTCGTTGAAGCTGGAATTTGAAAATGGAATCCGCCATCTTGTTATCTGAATTATTGTGATCGGTCAAGACTGATATATAATCAGTCATTTTGATTGGTTTGTATTACGAGATTCTGATTAGTAACTAAGAAAATGACATTATAGAGCAGGTATCAAAAATTAATGAAGACTCATTTCGATACAATCTTTCAAAGGTATTTAACATATTAATTTTGGAAGGAAATTATTGTTTCATATGATGTTTTCTTTAAATAATTAACTCTTACCGGGTACGCATTGGTAATGTGCTTCTAAATATTTAAGTGTGTTTGGACAGGGGTCTCCAAACATGTTAGTACTGGCCAATATACTGCAATTTTGATGCATGCTACACCTGTAAATGTAAATATACAAGTTTAGAACAAAAAATAGTTTATGACATAAGCTTTTACAATTAAGTGACAATTTGGCGATGGTGTTTTATCGCCTTGTTTATTTCATAGCACTTTTGTAATGGCAACGTATTGGGTATTTTCGGGTAAGGTATTCATAATTTATATATGTGACTTTATAATTACATTGCAGCTATTATCCGAGTTTATACCCCAGCCTACCCCTTAGACTTTAGAAATATCAAATTTAGGTACGTTTAAGATCTACTAAATAGCCTTTCGTCCCACGATATCATAAACATAGATTTATCGATGTAAGGGTAAATTTACTCAAAAAAATTGGGGTTTCCATCGAAAACCCGCTCCATTGCCCGTAATAACATCTTTTAAGGCAGATTTACATGGTATGTTTTATTTTAAGTATATGCCACGCCCACGTTTAACTTTTTTAGATAACTACGTTTTTAGGTTACGACAATCCAGACAGACACTAACGTCTTTTATATCCAAAGGGGTAGGTAGAGGCATAACTAGTGCACCCACTATTTGCCGTGTATATTCTGTCCCATGATGGGATAGAAACGAGCCTATGGAATCAATACACAATCCTACCATACTAACATAGCTTTGCGAAAGTTTCTCGAGTTAAGATGTTTGATAAAAGTCCCTATAATCACTTAGCTTTATTCCTTTATTTTACAACATCTTATCAATATTCTTCTAGTATTGTCAATGTCTACGTTTGGAGATTCCCATTACATAAGATGACTCTTGTATTGAATGTTAACGAATGATGGAGATCCGCTCACAACCAGTTTTTTTTAATGTCATTGAATGACGAGACGAACATGCCGTTCGCCTGATGGTAAGCGATACGACCACCATCCAGCATCTTGAGTTACAAAGTATTGTGTGGAATTCCACTGCGCTCCTCATTATGAGACATAAGGTAATTTTCTTGTTTGCTTTTTAATACTTTGATTATTGCTACATAACGACGAGACGAGCATGCCGTTCGCCTGATGGTAAGCGATACGACCACCCATAAACAGTAGCAACACCATACACAACTTTTAAATTACTGCGTGGTACTTTACTGCCCTCGTCACCCTGAGACATTAGATGTCAAGTCGCATAATACGCAGCAATTACTCTCGCTATAATGTCTACCGGGGGCTTGGATGTGAAAAAAAGAAACTCGATCAATCACAAACATCAAAATACCGATACGTCACTCACTCAACCAATCACAATAAAACGAAGCGGAGACGCATCGTGTTTTTTTACACATCCTAGCCCCACAGAGGGCCACTCGCATACGAGAGACTTACCACTATTACTAGGTTCAGTATAAATTCCTATTTTCAACGACTTCAATGCTGAGGTCTCGTGTTCGATCTCTGGGTCGGGCAAAGTGATATTGGATTTTTCTATTCAGTATTAGCTCGGAGTCTGGAATCTATGCCCGATATGGCGATAGGCTCGCTCTATCACATCATGAGACGGAATACGCAAGGCGATAAGTGGGTGCACTAGTTGCGCCTCTGCCTACGCCACCGGGGATTAAAGGCGTGAGTATGCGCGTATTTTCACATCTACTAATGACTCCCGAACTCATTTAGTCACTAACTTCATTCTCTATAAGCATAACCTATCAATTTTGGTGATTTGCATGGGATCCGTACAGTTATTGGCAATCTCGCGCGCCTAACGCGATCAACTTGGGCGTCATTATTTAATTTTCGTCAATTTTCGACACTTTCCGGACGATGGGGTGGTTATTCGAGATTATATTGCCCTTCGCTGGGTTTCGGGTAGTTTTTGATAGGTAGGCTTCGTGGATTTGAGTTTGGTTGTTATTAGAGTTAGTTTCTTTGACATTAATAGGCTTATAGTACCTACACGGAGATAATACAGCTCCCCTTAAAATAATTTTCAAAATCGGAGTAGTAGTCCAGTATTTTTTATGGATTCCTGTTAGGTACTGCTAAAAATCAAGCAACATTTTAGAAATATAAACATCAGTGGAGATGATACCTATACATTTACATGTAAAACATACCTAAGTAGTGATGATTTCGAGATAAAAATTATACACAATCATTTGAAACATTGCACTTATTCCTAAATGGTTCCCTAGTTTTATGCTGAAGGAAATATGACTTTTATTACGAATGCGAAAGATTGCATGTTTGTTACTCAACCACTTCATAACGGCTGAACGGATCTGGATGAAATTTAGCACACAGATAGATTATAGTCTGGAATAGCACGTAGGCTACTTTTTATTCCGGGAAATCCTTTTCACGCAGCCGGGACCGCGAGGAAGAGCGGACTAGAAACACTAGTGAACATCATAAAAAATGTATTTTCAAATAACTTCACAACGCTAAACGCGCGATTCCATTAGGCAAGTCTTGCATGCAAGTATGACGTCACATTTGCGTACAAGTTGCTTACATTGGAAACATGTTCTCGAGAGTGTGCAAATTGCATGCAAGTTTTACTTGAATACAAGTGGAGACGTTCAAAATTGAGTAGGAAATCATGTGTGGGAGGCACTCGTTTCAGTGATACTTCTCAATAAAGAATAATTATTTTCTCGTGCCCCCACCTATCAGCTATTATGCTTCGAGAATTTGTACAGTAAAAGACACCATGTCACTCGTTTGCAATTCGAAACATGTAACTAACCTGTGCCCGTTCAATTGTGCGTCACTTGAATGGAAATGGACTGCCTCGGTGGCGCAGTTGTATTACAGTACGACTGCAAAGCTGAGGTCTCGGGTTCGATCCCCGGGTCGGGCAAAGTGATATTGAGTTTTTCTTTTCATCATCAGCTCGGAATCTGGAATTTGTGCCCGATATGGCGATAGGCTCGCCCCCTATCACATCATGGGACGGAATAACGGCGAAAAGTGGGTGCACTAGTTGCGCCTCTGCCTACCCCTTCGGGGATAACAGGCGTGAGTGTATATATATGTACATGTATATTGAATGGAAATTTACAAGTTCAAACTACCCACATGCAAGTTGAAGCTTGTATGCAGATTTGTTCAAGTTGAATGCAACTGTAACTTGCATACAAGTAACTTGCCTAATGGAATCGCGCCTTAACAATCTAATTATTATCACCGAACGTCGTATGAGGGCAAACAAAATTGTTGTTTTGTCTTCCAGACGACCCGATCGATATCCTATTATGTGTCGTAAGTATAAATCAATAGAATATTCTTTTGTATGTCATGTTGAAAGTTATTGGTTTCTGTTAAAAAGTCGGTTCAAAATATTTTCTTTTCTGCTCTGTCTAGCATTGTTAATAGTGGAGAAACCTGATGATAAATCGTAAGGTCGTAGGTTCAATATTTAAATAAGACAATGTATATTTTCTTATGGAAGGTTGAAAATAACATAGAGTACAAGAAAAAAATATGTACATACAGTCAGCCTCATAAGTAGTTGAACAAATTTAAGTTAATTTATTTTATTTTATTTATTTAAAACTTTATATACAGTAAATGTATACAAGTGGACTTAATGCCTGAGGCATTCTCTAACAGTCAACCTTTGGGTGATGCAGAGATGAAACAAAGTGGGTGTATATAAAACATAAATAAGACAAAACATATATTATACGTACATATTTACATAAATACATAATATACATACTATTACTATAATTTAAAAGGTTATTTTTTTAAATGAAGAGAAAAAAATTTGGAAAAAACACAAAAGTGTAAAGGAAATTTGAAATATTGAATTTCTTCAGCTACGTAGATGGTTGAGTGCACCCATTTGTTTAGAAAGAGCAACAATCATATAAACCCAAACACACACATTTTTTATAACACACGACCAAAGGCTGAATATACGAGTTTATGATTTACAATTCAAAATTTAAAATTTTCTCTTTAAACCCTATTTATGTTAAACCACAGTGAACAATAGTTTTAGCGTTTATTTAACTAATACCGCGATATCAGTAAACTGAGATTACCCTGGATTTTAGCAGACCACGGTCACCATTCATCTGTTACAATACAAAATTATTCTATCGTTTCATTTTATTGTTCTTCTAAAATGTGTTTTATATTCTAGCACAAAGAGTGTAAATTACATCGTGCGAATAGTCAGGCTAAAATAGGAAATCGCGTTAAGCTTAGTTGAATTGCAATTTTAGATTTAAAACGGATAACAATAAAAGGATTAACATCTATTGTAATTATAATTAAATAGAAATATGAGTATAATTTCAAAATATTTTTTTCGTTAGGTAAAACTTGCACTCTGCAAGTGCTTTTAAGTTTTTTTCAGTTGCTACTATTTAAGGAATATCGTGATTACCATCATGCGACGAGTTTGTTCGTCTCGTCATTCATTTGTACATGCGACAATTACTGGCATATCTAACAGGATGTAAGACATATTATGTAACATCAAAAATGCGAAATGCTCAAACTGTGAATCGAACCTTGAACCTCTAGTTCCATAACTCAACACTGCTACTAGATCTAGAAAGCCACAAGAGCTTTACCCAGATTTATTAGGAAGGGTACAATCAGCCCCAAATGAATATACGTCAACACTAAGAGGGTATTTACTTTGTTATTTATACATTTGATCTTCGTTTACAGTTGATGCTGACTTATATAGGCACAATACAAACTTACCTGCTATGTAAAACCCTTAAACTCCTCGTCGACATGCAGTTAACACTCCAGTCAGTGTTACCATGGTCGTTGCATATCGTGATGGAGAATCTTCCATAGTTCGCCCTTATGAGATGGATCACCGATCCCTCCCCGCAGCCGATCTTCAGTGTCTTCCCTTCGCACGCGTACGCCGTCTCGTATCGAGGTTCTGGAACAAGAAAACTTGATGTTAGCTAGTGATATTGGGTTATTGTGCTGTCATCAGTTTCAGCCTGGAGTCATATGTTACCTCTACCGCATCATGGTAACACCTCTGCTTACGCCTTCAGGTAACGCGTGAAGTGTTCTGATGTTAGAAGTGTATGATTTATAAAATTGATATTTCTTTATGTACAGTCAGGCATACAAGTAGCTGAACAAATTCAAAACTTCAAATCGCGTTTACACTTTCGTGTTCTTTTTGGTTTTCTCTTCACAAAAATAAAATAATGCGATTAACTTTTGGACTGCCTCGGTGGCGTAGTTGTATTACAGTACGACTGCAAAGCTGAGGTCTCGGGTTTGATCCCCGGGTCGGGCAAAGTGATGTTGAGTTTTTCTATTCAGTATCAGCTCGGAGTCTGGAATTTGTGGCCGATATGTCGATAGGCTCGCCCCCTATCACATCATGGGACGGTATAATGCGAAAAGTGGGTGCACTAGTTGCGCCTCTGCCTACCCCTTCGGGGATAAAAGGCGTGAGTGTATATGTATATAACTTTACTTCCCCTACACAGAAAAAAGTTTCAATTAAACTTAGCGCGTGGAGGTGATTTGAAATTTTGTATTTGTTCAGCTATTTATGTGGCTGATTGTACTAATAGGAATGAATATTGTCTTGTAACGTGAGATTAAGATTAGAGATGAAAAAGTAAAGAAATAAATTGCCATTCGAGAAATTTTACATTAAAGAGATTTGATTGTTTATTTGCATTGAATACGCTCCGAAACGTTTTTTTATGGCATTGAATAGATATTGCGGTAATACCCACCCAGACGGACGCTTTCATATGAGGGACCTACCACCAGTTTCTTTAGATACATATATTTTATTGTATCAATTTATTCTTGTCCATGCCTACAAGTTCTTCAGACGCATACTTGTTTTTTTTATTCAATACATGAACAAAGCCCGATGTTGCCAAATTACTAAAAAAAACTACCAACTCGATCCACAATATGATAAGCGGAACCCTCTCATTTCGCGCTATGACGTAGCTAAACCGGGTAAACGATCTGTCAGTGACGTCATTAATTTGCCCGCGATTTATTATACGCGATCCTAAGAATATTCACACCTAAGGGTTGCCAATTTATTATCTTGGGAAAGTAATTTTATACTAAAAAGGTTGTATGAAAATCAGTGACAAACAATCGATTGGGCAATTTATTAAGTAGCCTTGTGTAATTTTATTTTCAATTATTTTTGGTAGTTAAATTTCCGATTATAATACAACGGTGAAACCCATATAACAATCTGTGCAGCCATGTTGCATTATGCGTTTGTGTTATTCAAAATCCCATACTCGTTTTTCTGCCCAAGAGCTAACATTACAAGAATCAAAGATCTTTAGTTCAAAACATAAACCTCACTGTTTAAAAAAGCAGATTAATACCAACCCTACCTTTGTTCAACACATCGATAAATCTTCTGCAACATCCATTGCAATCTCGCTTCGCAAGTAAACTTTGCGAGCGTAAAGTTACGGGTAACGGACGTCTAGCAACACGATACGAACGTGAAATAATAGCGATTCTTACGATTGATTATGAAATGTTGAGTCGACAGTTTTCTACATTTATTCATGTTTGATTAATATCAATAACTAGCTTTTGCCCACGGCTTCGCCCGCGTTAATAAGTTTTTCCGGGCTAAAAGTACATAAAAATCTTCCCGTTGAATCACTCTATCCAACACATTTATTTGGATTAAGATTAATATTATGACGTTGATACAACTCTTAACAAATAATGCATTAATTTCGACCAAATTTGATTACCATAAAAACGGTTCTAGTGAGTTAATCTTAAAAGATAGACATATACTGTCGCGGACATTTTTTTAGATCATTTCAAGAGGAATAATTCTTTCATACATATATTTTTGGTATCTTGAACCGTTTTCGCAGCGCACGCAATGGAAGCCCTCAAGGATGAATAATTTTCCCCGTTTTTTTCACATTTTCCATTATTTCTTCGCTCCTAATAGTTGCATCGTGATGTTATATAGCCTATAGCCTTCCTCGATAAATGGTCTATTCAACACAAAAAGAATTTTTCAATTCGAACCAGTAGTTCCTGAGATTAGCGCGTTCAAACAAACAAACAAACAAACAAACTCTTCAGCTTTATAATATTAGTATAGATGATGTAAGAATGTCTATGGTAAAAGGGTGGATTTTGTATTCTGTATTAAGTAATTAAAGAACATGACTGATTAACTGGAATGCTACAAGATAAAAGAATAGTATAGAAAAATTGCACAATTTAACCGACGTCAAATAAGGAAGTTCTTTATACGACCCGTATGTATTATATGTCTGCGATTTTCTCAAAACAACTTATCCGATGTGGATGTGGTTTTTGTTATATAATTCACGCTATGGGTGGGTATATAAGACCTACTTAATTTTCTCGAAAGTTCCATTAAAAAAACTAACGACAAAATTCTCCTTACTATGAGAACGTAACAACGATTAAAATATAAATAAATAAAATCATTTATTGGTCAAATAGGCTTATAAAAAAGCACTTATGACAGGTCATGACATGAAGGTAGACACAATAACAAAGGTACATAATAAACCAATGAAGTAATTTAAAGTTAAATATCGAATAACCAGCACGGGCTGATAGGTACAGAGGACACGGACATTAGGGACGGGAATAGGGCTAGGAAAAGGAGAAGTGGAGCTGATATAAAAGAAAGGGAAGGAGTATCTTTACATTACGAGGAAAGGAAACGCCACGGTCCTCGCCGGCGAGGATAAAAAGGTCCTAGCCTAGCTAACCTACCAGCCTTTCACTAGCTACCTAAGCGATGACGACCCGAAGAAGAAAGGCAGAAAGAAACTCCGGGTTTAATTTTTTCGTCATCAATTGTCATGATATACTGCATTTTTTTTTAAATATATATTTTACAGTATGATTATTACATAGGTTAATGCATACATGAATGTAGCCCTAAGATATAAATGAAATACTACTACGAAGCAACTAAATAACAATATATTGGCGTTCATGATGCATTAACCCACGCATTGATTGAACGATGTAACATAAAAACTTAAAGATATAAACAACATAGTTGGCCTCAAACTATAGTATAATAGTTAAACCAAATGTAGGTCACGATAAAACTGAAAACCTAACTCGTAACAACTCTGCCCATCGCGTATGCAATAAAGCGCGAACACACAAAATTTTCAACATACTTCCAGTGCATTCCACTTTTACATGTGAATATCTCTCTCGAGATTCCGAGAGGTATTTCTTTTCGTGAAAAAGAAAACAGTTTCTCGGTAAGATTTAGTGCTAACACATAAAGAACTTCACAAGATACGTACTGGAGATAAGTGTATTCTAAAATTCCTCTAACAAAATACATTGTAACTAGTGCTTTGTAGTTTCAAGGAACCGTTTTTGTCATAAGAATTTTTACCACCTTGCTAATAAATGCTGTGTTCGTTATAGCTAACATTGTTTTGTCTTGCTTAGGTACCCTTACGTTAAAAGTCATATAAAATAGACAAAACACTGGTGAATTAAAGCAATGCAATCAGCTCTGTATTTATACTGCCCACTGCTGAGCACGGGCCTCCTCTTGCACCGAGAGGGGTTAGTCCTCAACGCTGGCCTAGTGCGGGTTGGCAGACTTCACACACCCTCAAAACTTTTAAAAAGAAGTTTCCTCACAATATTTTCCTTCACCGTTAAAGCAAACCATATATAATTGATAAACAATACATATATAACTTCGAAAAGTCAGAGGTGTGTGCCTTGGATTTTTAACCTTCGGACATTGTCTCGGCAGACCGTTCCATTCCCAACTAACTGTTGAACTATTACAGAGAAGGAATGCAACCATTAGAAGATAAGTTTATCACTCATGAATATTAAAGTGCATTTTTCAAGTTATAAGAATATACTTTAAAAACCACATTGATATTACAGAATACAATATTATGGTTTAGAGGCAATTTGAATTAGAAGAATTCAAAAATTTCACAAACGAAGTTTCGAAAGAAACATGACGCATACATTGTTTCTAAAATCCCGTTACATCAAAGTAATTCTTAAACCGCCGAACCAAATCAATACCTTTTCCTGACCCAAAACATTTCCTTGTACCCCAAGTATTTGATTTATCTCATTTAACAACAAAACGGTCGCATTTTTCATCCGACACGGCAATAATCGTATGAAAACGCCTCGCTATTAATCATAAAAGTTGGAGCGATTTATTGTGCGCACAGATTAACGTTAAGGTACGCGGATTTATCTTTTTATCATCGGGTATGTAAAAAATTTGGCAATAAAAATACTAGGAAATAGGAACTAAAAGACATGCATGCCGTGTTCACACCAAAAAGGTTGCTCACTTTTGTAAATGAACATAATGTTCTTAATTTGATTTTGTGAACTCTATACTTTGTACAACTAGTTCTGTGAACCTAATAAAAAAGGGGTATGGGCGTTACTGTTTATGGTCGGTCGTATCGCTTACCATCAGGCGAGCGGCATGCTCGTCTCGTCATTATATGCAATACAAAAAAAAATGAATGGTTACAACAAAGAAATGATGCAAGAAAATTGCATCCAGCAGTGATATTAAGTAAAGTGGCAGTGGGCTGGCCATATCTCGCGAAGAACCGACAACCGCTGGGGTAAACGTGTTCTTGAGTGGAGACCGCGACTGGGCAAACGTAGTGTAGGACGCCTTCCGGCCAGGTGGGATGACGATCTGCGAAAGACTGCAGGCAGATGCTGGATGCGGCCAGCTGAAGACAGGGCGCTATGGCGCTCATTAGGGGGGGGGGGGCTATTTCCAGCAGTGGACTGATAAAGGCTGATGATGATGATGATGATGAGATGAGCCACATGAAGTCCACTGGCATATCTCCTCTAAGATAGATTTCCAGACTGACCTATCAATAGCGGCCTGCATCTATTGTGAACCTGCGACTTTTACCACTAAAGTATGTATTGGCATAAACCCCCATGATGGATAAGACTAAAACATTAAATTCCGATTTCACAGTTTGCTGATAAACGCTATTTATCACATACATATATAAGCCGACCAAACATAAAATTCCCGCTGTAATCTAGAAGCATAAATTAGAATGTGTCTTTCGTATTTGGTCTGCTTATGCATTTATGTGACAATTTTATTTTACCAGCAAGTGATGAAATTGGCCCTGAATAAATGTTATTAATTCATAAAGTATGGTTAATGTAACCAATGAAAATATTTAAGTCACTCTAAATATAATAACCATATTCATTTCTAATTGAAATTTTGGTAGGTCTCTCATAAGTAAGAATCCGTCTGGGTGGGTACCACCGCAATGTCTATTTCTGCCGCCAAGTAGGACTGCGCATGCACTGTTGTGTTTCGGTTTGAAGGACATTGTAGCCAGTGTAACTACTGGACATGATGAGACTTAACATCTTATGTCTCACGATGACGAGCGCAGTGGAATGCCACACAGTGTGTGTAACTGGTGTTGCTACTATTAATGGGTGGTCGTATCGCTTACCATCAGGCGAACGGCATGCTCGTCTCATCATTAAATGCAATCAAAAAATAATTAAAAAGATCAAAAACATAGTGATGTACAAAAATATCGATAATTGACATACCGATTAAATTAAATACATCGATGTAAGTGGCCCGGTGTCACAAACACTCGCTACTTCCTTATAATTACACGAAGACAAATGTAACAATGAATAATTGAATGCTTGGCTGTGATCGTCAAATAATAGCGGCTTAAATGTTTAAACGTTCGTTTGAAAGTCATTACATTAAATTAAAATTTTAAGAGCGATTAATTTTACGACATGACGTCCTTTATAATTGTGATTAGAAAATCTTGTAAGTCAATAGTTATGATTTATGTCATTATTCATAAAGTTTATGGTTAGTTTTCAGTAGTATATTACTGTTTAGATCTGTAAAGAAAAGCAAAGACCAAAGTTACTTCAAGATGACTTTGTTTTTTTAAATAATGGCGAATAAAAATTAAATGTTCGCTACATAATAATTTGATCAACAAATAGAATCAGATCATTACTGAAGTCGTTAATTATAACGACTGACAACGGACAGGGCTGTCCCACTGCTGGGCACGGGCCTCCTCAATTACTGAGAGGGTTTAGGCCTTAGTCCACCACGCTGGCCTAGTGCAGGTTGGTAGACTTCACATACCTTCGAAATTCGTTATATTATAAAATATAAATTGAATTAATTAATAAATCGAAGTCATTATATTATACAAATCGGTTACTAAGGAGCAATACTCTTTTGCACGCATATTGCACAACGATTTAGCTTAAATTTACATCAACTTATTTGGGGAATAAAAAAAAACTCACACAATATAGTATTCAACCTGAGAATCAAATTCAGGTCCTTCTGCTTTACAGCCCAAATAGGCTAAGGGCGATAAAAGCCAAGAGCTTAATATAATTTATAACTTCTCATAAACTTTAGCTATAAAACCTAATTTCGTACCTAGGCATAGCCATTATAGAACTCGATTTCTTCAAGTAATCGAGAATCGATAAACATCTTACCGTTGCAACACGTTACACACGCAAAACGGTACTTAAAGCGATACAGGTTTACAACTATTTGAAACCCGTAGTAACGTATCAAGAATTGCCAGTCACCCCTCAGGCTTGGGGGTGTAAAAATGATTTACACACGCTATAGGGCGCATAAACAATTTACAATGTATCTCTTGAGAGTTTTCGAAATAATTTCATACATCACTGCGTATATATTTACTTTTGTAATTTTTTTTATGGCCTTGAATGACGAGACGAGCATGCCATTCGCTTGTAGGTAAGCGATACGACCACCCAAAAACAGTAGAAACACCATCCAGCACCTTGAGTTACAAAGTACTGTATGGCATTCCACTGCGCTCGTCATCCTGAGACATAATATGTTAAGTCTCATTATGTCCTGTAATTACACTGGCTACAATATCCTTCAAACCGAAACACAACAATGCATGCACACTGCTGCTTGGCGGTAGAAATAGGTATTGCAGTGGTACCCACCCAGACGGACTCTTACATATGAGAGTCCTACCAGCAGTAATTTTTTTAAATTTTATGCATGACCAATTTATTACCATGGACACTCGTATTGCTTTCATTATTAAGGTAATATCAGAACTTATCATACACCTTATCTCCAACCATGCAGGTATTTTTGGACTCGAATAAAAGTCAACTTTCTAATGATAGCAAACTGTTTACGACACAGTTCCAGATAATTCGTCTATAAAATGACTACATAAAACATCGATGTCGATAAAATGTACTTTATAGCCAACACTATTAACTGCGGTTGTAATTTCGTAATATTTTTTATGTTAGATAAGGAAAGATTGTATATGTCCAAATTTATATATTAATTTTTTTTATTGGTTGATACGTGCAAAAGCTTTTTGGGGGATTAAAATCGACTGCAGGGATTTACAGTTGACAAAAACTTTTAAATCCCTTTAATTGCACATCTTTAATCATAATTGTATTTTCAGATATTACAATTGTAACCAAATAACTATTCAAGAATAAAAAATGAAAAAAAAATGTTACGATAGCTACTACGTACGTAATCATCCACCAATTTGTTTTCAGAAATATACAAAGTATTCAAGAAAGAGAGAAAGACTGCCTCGGTAGCGCGGCGTAGTGGTATTATGCTACGACTACAATGCTGAGGTCTCGGGTTCGATCCCCGGGTCGGGCAAAGTGATATTGCGATTTTCTATTCAGTATCATCTCGGAGTCTGGAATTTGTGCCCGATATGGCGATAGGCTCGCCCCCTATCACATCATGGGACGGAATAATGACGAAAAGTGGGTGCACTAGTTGCGCCTCTGCCTACCCCTTCGGAGATAAAAGGCGTAAGTGTATATGTATATGTATGTACAAAGTATTTAATTAGAAAAAATACTATTAAAATATCGATAACAAAGCATGGTAAGCACTACCCATCAGATTATAGAAACACGGCCATATTAAAAATTTAAGAAGCAGCTGCCGCCAGCAAATATCGTTTGGACTTCATATCTTCGAAAATAATAACGTTATAACCCTTTTGACAATAATTACTATGGTATAAAGGAATCCAAAGGGGGTTATTAATATACCTAGTTATTATAATATCGTTACGCTGAGCCTTCAAAGGAGTAGGTGTAGTTCCTACAATTTTAGCGATGTAATTTACAAGTACTTGTACTTTGTAGTTTGTGGATTATCCACATAAGGGGAGTGACAACCTGGGTAAAACCACTGTCTCATAAACCAACTTGAACCTCTAATTTGGAGGAAGTCAGTGGAATAAAAAAAAAAAATAAACCTGTTAACTACTAGACCGAGGATAGGAATTATTGAAAATATTGTCAATCATATTCTCTTCTGATGCTATTGGACATTTTCATAAACTATATCGTCAACCATCAGATTCTTGCTTCCTTTGCTTTTAAACCCTTAATTGCCTCTAAGATAAGTCTTGTAAAGAAAGTTTACCTTACTATAGAAAACTGTAAAGAAATGTAAAGTTTGTAATTTAGATTACGATGTAAGTACCAGAAAGCTGCCTTTTTAGTATTTGCTATACCTTGAACCTTTCTCAAATAACAGTATATTTCTTCACATAAATTCAGGCAAAGCTACAGACAGAAGCAAGTATAATACAGTTAACTTTATCACATTAATATAGGAATTGAATTTGTACACAGCAGTTGTAAATGCAAAGCAGGTGAATGGTGCGTATTTAGGGATTTCGGGGGGCATAACTAAATAAATAATTGACATATTTTCAAAGGCTTTTTGTATAAATTATTTTGCTATAACCAATATTGTTATTTCTGAGTCTTGTAATTTAATAGATAATATGATTGAAATATATAAATGAATGGGTAAAAATTTATTATTTTATAGTCTTAATTTTTTTTATGGCATTGAATGATGAGACGAGCACGTCGTTCGCCTGATGGTAAGCGATTGGACCACCCATAAGTAGTAGAAACACCACACAGCACCTTGAGTTACAAAGTACAGTGTGGCATTCCACTGCGCTCGTAATCCTAAGACATAAGATGTAAGTCTCATTATGTCCTGTAGTTACACTGGCTACAATGTCCTCCAAACCAAAATACAACAGTTCATGCACACTGCTGCTTGGCGGTAGAAATATACATTGCGACATTCATGTAATTTTGATATTTTTTTCAAAGATGTGGTTATCATTGCTACTCAACTTATAACACTTAATAACGTATTTATTGTCTTCACTTAATGTAATGTTCATAACATTAGCTGTCTTACCTCATACTTTATTATTGTATACTGTTATTTGGGTCAATGCTATTGCATGCGAAAATGGACCCGCATAATATTCGCTTATTAAGGGATTCCTTGACCCATATGTTAGCTTTTAGCAAGGCTAACTAACTATCAGATTGTCGAAAATTTATGGTATTATATTACATAATACGTCCTCTTAGGAGGATAGTGTTTTGGGACTATGGGCTGTGTGAGCGTTCGTCTGTTGAGTAAGGCTGGTAGCAAATTAAAGAGTGAATTATTTTGTGTAGATTTTCTCCCTACTTTTCTCAGTCTTCGAAGATGTTTTATCCAAAGCTAAGGCTCGCCAGTTCTCCATTTGCAAAGAGATCACAGCAATAAACTACTAACATCTCCATTCAACACCTACAACTATTTCAAAGAGCTGATAAATTTGCTGGTGGTAGGTCTTTCATCTGTAAGAGTCCGTCTGGGTGGGTACCACTGCAATGCCTATTTCTACCGCCAAGCAGCATCGTACATGCACTGTTGTGTTTCGGTTTGAAGGACATTGTAACTACTGGACATAATGAGACTTAACATCTTATGACTCAGGATGACGAGCGCAGTGGAATGCCAAACACTACTTTGTGACTCAAGGCGCTGGATGGTGTTGCTACTGTTTATGGGTGGTCGTATCGCTTACCATCAAGCGAACGGTATGCTCGTCTCGTCATTCAATGAAATAAAAAAATACATAAAACTGTCACACGCTGTATCCCACGCCCCCCAATCCCTCTCATTACGTCCCTGTCGCACATTACAGAAGCTCGTTAGCGAGTACATGTGACTGTCATTTGATATCACACCAAATGCGAACTACCCTACACCAGATAGCTGGGTACACAAAAACAATATTTATCACTTCCTGCGTCGAGTTGCATTTCAATTGTGGCTGTTGCGGCCGCAGATGTAACAATATTGGTTATCCAGTGAATTTAATTTTGTCTGTCATTAATCGGGAGCTAGTAAGGGATTATGGCTTCTATTAAAGGCATTTTATGGTGTGTGTTTGTAAGGGGAGTCCCCGGTGTAAAACACACTTTGGGCTAATAAAGATTATTGCAATTTTTGAAACTTTGATTCTAGGATATTTTGGTTTAAAAAGATAACAAAAACATAACCGTCATTTAACGTCAATTATAATTAATTAACGTACGCTACTGATGACGAAAATTTTAAAAATTATTTTATAAATATGTTTGAATAATGCATAATTTACAAAAATAATTGATATTGTAAGTCTTTTATCTTCTTCTTCAGCTTAATGGGTTTAGAAATTGGAGGGAATTATATACTTATTGGTTCATAAAAGCAAGTGCGTTCCGAAGGTATTGATTGACAAATTAAACACATTTTTAACCCCCGACAGAAAGAGGGGTTATACAGCTATGTTTTATAAGTTCCACGGCACTGAGGATATAAATTCGACCTTTCTCTATCAAGATGTTTGTGATAAACAAAGAATAAAAAAATACTTTTACTACGGAGCAATACGCAGATTTTACAATTTTCCATGGACAGTACAACGAAATAATTAAAGTATATAATGGAAGCATTTGCCAAAACATTATCATTAGTCGGCATGATGATGACACGGATATGTTGTACAATGCCATAGAATAACAATTTTAAAATTATGAATAGCATGCACAATTAGAATGAAAATATACATAAAGAATTTTATTCCGCAAAACATTACTATTATAGAGACCTTACAAAATCATTTTATAAAAACAACTGTCCGAATTTGTACAAATCCCTCACTCATATTTCATGGTAATCGAATCGTGTCAATTACCCAAATCGAAAGTATAAAAGTTGTTTTTTGCTAAATAAAATTGTCACCGGTTTGAGAGTGCAAATACGGTCCGAGGATTTAATTATACGAATTTGCATACTTTCCGACTAAAAACTCCGGACATGGTCGGTGAGTGAGCGCTTCACCCTACATTTTGATTTGTTAATGTCCATTTTTATGAGTTACAGAAAAGTTAGCTTTGTTTGGGCTCTAGGAAATTATGAAAATGTCATTTAAAAAAAGGTTTCAGAAAGAAATTGTAAAAATGAGCATATTATCCATATCGTGATATGCACCTAAATCCTTATTGATAATATTAGTTGAAATGGAACTTGGAACCATACCCTAGAAGTATTAAAAACGCCAAGGAGTTTACTAATCTCGTAAATATTGCCAGAATACACATAAATGCTAAAATATATTATAATCATAGTGCTGCCTTTGTCAACTCATAAGAAATAGAGTAACTGCACGAGGATCTGAATATATTTCGCGTTAACAAGTCAGTCGAGCGAGCCAGCCTAAATCTAGAATCTGGAAAAGACCCAAATTTGACACCAATATGGCAACTTCCCACCAACCTACAACAAAAGAACCATAAAAACTATAAAGATTAACAAGGCACGTGTGAGAAACCGATCGATATAACAAGGCGTAGAGTTTTACTACTAGTTTTACGATTTGCAGAAACGATGGCCGATTTGTCGTAAGAGGGAAATCGGGAGGTAACGCGTTTCCCACTGATAAAAATAATCCCACGAGATTTACCGGTCCTCTTTAACCAAGCTGGATACATTTATGTGTACGACGTTGTATAAAGTTTACGCTTATGTGATATGTTACTTTATTAGATGTTTCGAATGCATAAGTAAGCTTTGGGTTTGCGTTTGTGTTATTGGGATCCTTTATCGTTGAAACTATTCCAGTTTCGTTCCAAAAATAAAAGACAATTCGGCTCGGAGGACCAAAATATGATAGTGGTATATATTTTGGTTTCGAATAAAGTATTTAATACTACAGCAATTAACGTCATAATAGTCTCTTAACTAGTATTGTGTTTATTTAAACATTAATAGCATATCTTTAAGGTCCATAATTTAGTAGAGAAGGTAAGCTGCGGTCAATACTTCACAACCCTTTATATAAAACACTTTCATTATTTGGTCATTGGCCCTTGAGTTATGGAGTAAATCGTTGCAACCCGGAGGGTCGGAGGGTTTTTTGGTCCTGCGATATGCACCCCTGGTCACGTATCGTATGAACTAGCTTCCTGTATGAAAGGTATCATTTTTCTCTTTCGCTGTATAGAACGGAGATGGACATTTTCGGATTAGTTATTTTTTTTTAATATTTGTACATCAATTTTGTATACGCATGTTTTGTTCAAAGTCAGTCATAAGTTATAGTAATTTTCATTTCATTTCGTTGTAAAGATTTTTTATATTATTTGGTTGCTGATGTCGTCGGTTAAAAAAGTGTTCCGCACATACATTCTTGACATACGTATCCATACATTTGTCGTTTATATCACTAAAACCACAAAACAAAGAAAACAGATCCTCCATGCTTTGATTAATAGCCTCCAAGTATAAAATTCCAATAAGGTTACTTTCGAGTCTTCAGATTGTGATTGTTAATATCATATCTATGTTTTTTGGAACATCATTGATCCCTATAAGACAAGCCAGCAAATACTGACCCCAGTTGAGAAATACATTATCTCTGGTTCTTATTTTAATTTGTCTTTACAAAACCCTCGTACAAAAATCATTTCTTAACCCGCAAACGAAGTTTACAAACATAAACAATGCAATATCTTCTCCAACACGTTCCATAGTAACTTAACCTTGCACTGCACGATTTATCCGGGGGTACGTCGCACCCTGAAGTATTTACGGGGAGGTGAGAATTGCAAGGGGGTTGTCAAATAAGATTTTTTCCTCAATCGAGAGCCCCGGCCTGAAGGGACGTCCGGTTATACAATTTGTGATGTAAGAGGATTTTCCGTACTTTTATGGGAAATGTGAAAGGAGACGTTTTGGAATTTATTTTAGTGCTTTCAATGTTTGCTGGGGTGAAATAGCGTCATCATTTTGGGATGTTTGTATAGTGTTTTGGATGACTCGTGTTTGGACCTTTTATGAAATCATGGATGAGAATCTATGTTAAAACGGGCGCTTTCAGACCAGTTGTAGAATTTAAAAGAAGTGTGGATCCAAATGTGCAAATTTTCTTCAAACAACATTTATATTGCGAGAAAAAATAGAGACGAATCCTAAACTGTAATTTATAAAAAAAAAACTGAAAACTTTTGGCTTTTAAAACATAAAAACGTTAATCAAATAGCAATTTAAAAAATAACATACAAAGGGTGATGCTGGTGTTTGTGGTAACTGTATTAATTTTAGATAAACAATACATAAATTAACAACAACATTTATTTTAAATTGAACTCTTTGGTCGTTTTAACTCAAATAAACATTTACGTTAACTTTCCGCATGAATTATTGATCTAAGTATTACCATTTAAAGTTGTACAACAATTTCAGTTAAACCTTTACAGTTAAACTTTAGGGACAACAAAATTCCGCAAAACTCAACCTTATAATTTTTTTATTTGCAAAATTTCGCATATATATTTTACACCGATATTTTGCATGAATCATACAATTTTACTTCACTACAATGTATTCTATTTTTGAATTGATAAAATAATTCCACGATAAATAAAATGCTTTTACAATACAATTTAAATTCTTGTTTCGATTTGAATAAATTCATGATTAAATATTAGTGAATAATTAATTGAACCCATTGGTATCTTGACAGTAGGTTAAGGAAACGAGGTAGACCATACAAATGCTAGGCTGACGAGATCAAGGTAATGGCAGGCAGTTCGTGGACTAGAACAGCTAGGAATAGAATCTTCTGGAGACAGTTGGGAGAGGCCAAAAGGCAAACAGACAGGTCACAGTGCTAAATATTCATCATCATCATCATCAGCCAATCGACGTCCACTGCTGTACATAGGCCTCCGTCAAAGATTTCCAGATGGACCTGTCAAAAGAGGCCCGCATCCAGCGCGTTCCTAAATATTAGATTAAGTAAGTAAAAAAAAGGAGAATCTGGATAAAGCCTATTATTATTATAAATGAACCCGACATTTTTATAATATGTTGGGAACAACAAGCGAAATTAAACGTATTCCACTCGCTCACACACAATAACTTAGACCACTTCGGACCGTATAAGGGCGGCTGAATTATTTTTTAAGTGTTAAAGGTTTCGAAGCCCCCTCCCTAAGCAATAAATAACCCGGTTTTTATGTACTGTATACAATAGCCCACTAAATTCAGTGGATGTTGGTACCTTCAGGATTTCTTTTAAGTTAGTGTGCCCTATAGCAGGTGTCAAGGGTGGACTTGTCAGCAAAATTGAAAGGGTGTGTGCACTTTATTTTATCAATATACATCTGCTTACCCTTTTTGAGATAAATTAAGGATTACGAATTACGATAAATCTTTACGTTTATGCATACAAACTTTACGTTTCTGTTTATATTTAGACACAAATTTGAGCACGAGACAGCGACTAGAAATACCATTAATCAAACTAAATGCCATGCTGAGGCAGAAATAGGTGTATTTCGAATGATTTATTTCCTGTGACTATTTATATGCCACTCATTAATATTATTTCTTATATTCAATCCCTTCCAAGATAAAAAAATTACGTTCTATTAAGTTTTTTACGCTATTAAAAATTACTAATATAATTCATGCGAAAATTTGTGTAGATGTTTGGATGTTTGTTGAGGTCAACCGCTGAACCAATTTGGATGAAATTTGACTAATACAGACTATTTCATCCCAAAAAAAGTACAAGTAAAAGACAGTACCTACAAACATCCTACTAATATTATAAAGGCGAAAGTTTGTAAGAATGTCTGGATGTTTGGATGTTTGGATGTTTGTATGTATGGATGTAAGGATGTTTGTTCCTCTTTCACGCAAAAACTACTGAACGGATTTCGTTGAAATTTAGCACACGGGTAGATCATGTCCTGGATTAACACATAGGCTACTTTTTATCCCGGGAAAATATAAACCGGGACTTTTATCCCGGAAAAACTTTTTAATGCGGGCGGAGCCGCGGGCAAAAGCTAGTATACAATAAATACTGCAAAAACGTTTGGTTTAGCGGTGACTAATTCCATATCGGTTTTCAGTATTTGTTATTAAATGTATTTAAGAAGCCCACACAATGTAATAACCACGAGTGTCGGGTGTCGAGTACTCATATTTCAAAATTCGCATTATATCAAAAACAAAGCATTCCGTAGGTGTCATTGTGTTATTTAACAGTTTTACGAAATATGAAAATGTAATATTTTGTGTCAGTTTTCTTAAATATGACAGTTTCAAGAAATTATATTATAAAAATAAAACAGACCGAGTGGTCTAGATATTTTTAATATCTGGCTTTGTTTCAAGTGTGTGTATTTTGTGTGCCACCGAACTTGAACGTTAGACATTGAGTTTCATAATTCCGTGTAATTTGATTGCTTCAAACACAACGCGGCTTACAAACCATTGTTATGTGGCAGAAAAAAACGTTGTACGCACTCATGGATCTTTTAAACTTAATAATGCTCTTGATACTTTGACTGAGAACTTAAAATGGATCATTGTCGATACATCCATATACGTAATGAGGCAGTAAAAAACCCGCGCGACCGCATAATTCCTGTTGCAACCACGGCGTGTAGTATTACGACCACATGCAACCCGACACCGCAACGTATAGAAAAACATTGCTCAACTGGACTTTGTGTTTAATGTCGCAAAATTACGCTTGACTGTAGCATGGGGTATGAGTGATCAGGCGTTGCGTGAAAACCCTGGCTTTGAATCTTGTTGATGTTATGAGAGTGAATGGTTTTTAAGGTTATGTAACTGGCCGATATATTTTTTTGAAAATGGAACATTTAAATTGAGAATAGACTGAGCAACATCTTCAGGAAACTGGCCACACCAAGGAAACATAGCGAAATAAAAAAGGAAATAAATGTTTTGAATAAAAGCTACTGTATGGCTGTTACCCGTCTCGATAACCATCCCTAAGATCAATAGACAACAGCTATTGTTTTTTTTTCTGAGAATATACATCATATTAATTAGAATAGATGCATTACACACAAAGATCTCAGTAATACATCTTAGTTTCGACAACGGTAACATACACCGTACAATGAAATAATTCAAGCATTATAAGTAGCTAACTTAATTTTAAAAGCTCATACCATACGTCTAAATATTAAATCAGTTAAAGCAATCTAATTCTTCGCACCATCCATCAAGACGGTGTTAAGTGTTATTAAACAACAATTTATCATTAGAACAATAACGTAATATACTCACGTACTGTAACCATAGCTGTTATCGATCACAGCGTACAACGTTTTACGGCAGACAATTCCAGCGTCACATGTTTGAATACTTTGAATGACTTTGATGCTATATGTCTGTTGTACTGTCTTTATTTTCATTTATCATTGTGTAGGTTTTGGTTTCTGAGTGAAATAAGTAAATAATATGAGTCTTTTATGCATGTAGATTTAATTTTACTTCACATAAAATTGAGTCTTTTTGTGTAATTTTTTGTCACAACTCACTCCCTAGACATTATGTAAAATGCTTTATTACGCGAGATACCCACAACCGTCATTGCCCAAGGCGATGCAGATTGAATTACGGGATTCTTACATATTTGGCAGTCGCCGCGAGCGCTACCTACCGGGAACGTTCATATTAGTGACGTGGGGAGGAAAATATTTTTTTTTTCACAAATCCACGGGGATTTTGTCGCTCTGTCGCTTACTTTTACGGACGAGTAAATATTGTTTCCAATTGCGTCACGGAGATCTGTGTGTTGCACGTAAAAAATCGTGTTTGTGTTTGCTCTATTGAAAAATCCTAGGGGAATATTTATATTCCATAGTTTTAAAGGATCTCGATTTGACAAGTTTAAAATTAGACGATATTCGTTAAAAATTTACTGTACTTATGCTATTATAGTTTTCGTTTCGTTATCCTTCTCCTGTTTAGTAAATTAGTGTAGGAAGGATTCTTCAATTCTTCATTGTGCGATCCGACATAACATCCTAGCAATAATATGTCCCAGAAAACCACCCGTAGAATATGTCTTGATTTTTTTACAATCCTAGATAAATAAAATATATTATTTTATAAAATTTTACACACACACACACACTCACGCCTGTTATCCAAGAAGGGGTAGGCAGAGGCGCAACTAGTGCACCCTCTTTTCGCCATTATTCCGTCCCATGATGTAAAATTTTACAATAAAAGAAAATAATACTTAGAAATACTTATCTATCTATTCCAAACATGTATCATGTATTACAAATATCATTATTAAAAATTTTGCTAAAATACAATTTGTTTTCTTCTGAATGTGGTAAAAACTTTGTCGCCTACGTTCCGCAACGCCAATCGCTTAAGACTTAAACTTTAAGTTATTGTCCCCATACAAGTTATTGTCGGTACTGGTTTTAACCTCGTTACCCGCTGCCGAGTTTTCTTTTTCACAATTAAAAGATTACATTTGTTTGCTTCACATTCACTTATCTATTCATTCTTGACTAAAAATTATATTTTGGAATTCATTTAAACTCGGACTGCCTCGGTGGCGTTATATTACGATACGACGGCAATGCTGAGGTCTCGGGTTCGATCCCTGGGTCGGGCAAAGTGATATTGAGTTTTTCTATTCAGTAGGTATCAGCCCGGAAACTCACTCCGTATTGGCTCTACTCCTTCGTGGATAAAGGTGTCAGTGTATTCTGTATCAGCTCGAAGTCTGCACTGAGCACAAATTCCAGACTCCGGGCTGATACTGAATAGAAAAACTCAATATCACTTTGCCCGACCCGGGGATCGAACCCGAGACCCCAGCTTTGCAGTCGTACTGTAATACAACTACGCCACCGAGGCAATTATTCAAATTACCAAACAATAATTTCGACCTCAATCCCCCCTTCAGCTTTACTGGTACCCAAAGTTAGCTACAACTCTCAAAACACTATATAACACTTAATACATATCCAGTAGGAAACGTTTTGCATTCACAGTTTGTTCGGGAAATCGAACGTTATTCTGATCTGGTGACTCTGACAAAGATTCCTTTCAGAACCAATGCTTTACAGGATAGATATGTCAAAGAACATTGATACAGGATTTGGGAGTCGGGCTTCTATATTACTATTTTGCGTATACACTATTCGTCGAGTATAAATTATGGTATGTGATTTAATTTCTCTCGTCTAAAAGTAATTCTGGTGAAATAGTTTAATAAACATACTTTATTGGAGTCCTTTATGATTAAGTTTTGTTTAACATGACATAATATGTAATAACTAAATAAAAATACATTATTCCATATTAAATTTCATTTTTTTTTCTAAATTACGTTAATATTAAATTAAGTTAAGCGACAATATACCTTAATGATGCACATTAGACTTTTTAACAGCCCCATGCTTTTGAAGATCCAGAGTAATGGCGCATGATTGTCTTGATTGACATTTCAGATACACCTCAAGATGGCGGCACATCAAAATGGCCGCCCTACCGTTAACCTATTTTAACCGCACACACAATTTCCTGCGCTTTATTTTTCGCCAACGCGACGACTTTATAAATGATATTTGCTCCTGTAATGATCACTTAATCGAGGCGAAGAAAAGTAATTTAGGGGTGTTGTTTTTTCTGTTTTGTCCTTAAAGAAATGGGCAAAGAAAACTTTTCCCATACAGCCTTGAGTGCCGTTTAATATTTGAGTTTTAATCTTCATTAGGGCATTGAAACTGGCGCCTTTAATGTTTAAGAGAAGTTTGGAACTCTTGATGATTACTTTTTCAGAGGCTTATCGAAAGAATGACCCAAATAATGGCCTGGTTCCTAATCACATTTTAAGAATTTGTGGAATTATTACAAACTGAATTCGTAGATTACTGAAGACTTTATGAAAAGGTGGATAAAATTATTTTTATGTTAATAGATTTTGGTATTGCACTTAAATGACGCAATGATTATGCCGTTCGCCTGATGGTAAGCCATACGACCGAAACAAGGAGCAACACCGGAACAACAGTACAAGCACACTGCTGCTTGGCGGTAGAAATAGATTGAGGTAGTACCATGAAGAAAAGAAGAAGAGCGGAGGTGCCGCAAGGCGATTAGGTCATGTCACCATCAACTAAGGTCATGACGTCACAGTAGGCGGGGCCTAAAACTGTAGTCCCGAGTGAGTCGTCAGTGCGTTCGGATCGGATTCATCTGACGTTTAAATAGGTATAATTTTTTTTTAACCATGAAGTGCGCTGTTGCTGGGTGTAGAAATTGCTCAGGATCACAAATCAAACAAGATGGCATAACATTTCATTTGTAAGTCGTTTAAATTTATGATTATTTGCATTTTAAAACACATTTTATTGTTTTATTACAAAGTGACATCTGTCGTCAAAAAGTTTGGTTCTTTAGATTTCTCACTGATATCATGATTTTAACGTTATAAACGCATGTCATACGAATTTTCGGCAGAAATTAGTAAATTTAGCTTATTCTGCCTGCTAATATATTAATTATTTCAAAGATTTATTACTTAGTTACATAAAATGTGAAAAAATATATTAAAACATGTAGTGACATCTGTGGGTAAGTATTCAGAAATAACGGATAGCGAAAAACGTGTGCGTCATGCGAGCGACACCCAACATCGAATATAATTCGACGCTTGAAAGGCAATAATATCTAAGCGACAAATATACCGAAAATGAGTTATATACATATTTGGAATCGCCAAATTTTTTTGCGTCGATTGATCCGGGTTTCGTAGCTCTAGGACAACTTTTTTGGCGGTTAGATATTAGATGATTCCGGTAAATTTCACAACTTTTTTCTCGTTTACCGACAAGAAATTCACGACTTTTCGGATTTATAGTAGTTGGTACACTTAAGGAAATTGATTTTGAACTTATCGTGTCTCACTTGAAATCGTGATATTACTGTTTTGCATTAATATATGTTTACTTGAAATAAAAAAAAATGCTCACTATTTAATGAGTTGTTTATTACCTACACAACAAAATTATAGCATTGGCGTAGATATATATTTGCCTGCACACATACTCACCATATTGATGTGCTTAGATATTTTCAGCTTAATAAAATATTTTGTTAATAGTACATATATACAACTTTACACAAAACAAAATAAAAAGAGATTAATCGGTTAGATAGTTTTACCTGAATAATATAAGTTCTATTTTTTATGCTTAGATATTTTTACTTGTCAACCTTTAACTTCAATGATGTCGCATAGTTAATTTTACCGGGTATGTTCAGGTGGTTATACTTATTGTTAGGAGATATTCACCTGTTCGTAATAAAGAAAATACACCCGCTTGCGAATCACCTAGTGTTTTGAAAGTGTCGTTGGCTATTCTCATCTAGCCATGTACTTTTCTTATATTCCATGGCCTCTTTTACATCGTCCCACATTCTTTCTCGTGTTTGCAAAGTACTATAAAATCCTTTGTGGAAGACGTATGTCAAAATCGTAGAATGTGGTGCTCCATAGTCTCTGACTACCCGTATGGGATAAGGGCGTTAGGTTGTATGTGTGTGCTTTCAGCAAAAATAAAATTTGAGTGAAAATTACGAGTTTCCAACACAATGAATAAATGATAATATTATTGTTTTCTAGTTCTGCTTGAGGCGAGAACCTCCCTCCAACGAAATTAGTTAACTATTAACAAATTCTATATCAATATGCTATATTTTGGATGTAAGTATGTTTATCTAACAATAAAATTTGATTTTCATTAAAGTTTGCTGTTTATTAAATAGTTTAATGTTGGTGCGAATAACAATATTTACAATATTGTGCACGTATTTATGTTTTTCTACTTTCGTGCGACCCAATAATTTAGCTATAGATATTTTTAATTGATTTTATTAATATGTTTACTTATCCTTATAAGATTCTTACCAACTGCGCATTTTTAAATATTTGATATTTCTTTAAATTTACTTGTTACGGTATCCATAAAATTATCCATTTAGATGATTTTACCTGTTTGTAAATTAAGGTAATTTTTAACTAAGCGACAGTAACTTTTTAATTTATAATCGTCAAGGCTGTTGATTTAGGTCAAAAAATGACAAAAATTAAGAAGTTCCTAAAACAGTTACAATTATTTTTGTGCAGCAAATAGTTTAGTTATGATTTTTTTTGTCAAAATCAAAACTTTAAAACGCTCTACTGAAAAAATTCGCTAAATGTCGCTTAGATATGATTGCCTTTCAAGCGTCGATATTATTTTTATTAATTTCGTTGTATTTGTAAGTTTTTTTCGTGTTATTGATTTATTTGTTATCATTTTAGATTCCCCATTTTTTTTTTGTTTTTGCGTAGAAAGTAACTTATTACTACCGATGCTGTAAATACAGAAAATAGAAATGCATGAATACGTGTTATGAATAGACGCAACAACTGGACACCAACAAAATATTCGAAAATATAAAATAATGCTTGAAATATAGTAAAAACAACAATTTCGCTTTTCTTTAGAAAATATTCCTACCTGTCAAACATTTGATGTTCGTCCCGTCGTTTAGAAATCAATTAAATTTACAAGTTAAAATATTACTAAAAGTGGAGTTTTATTCTTCTTGTTTTGGTTTTGAATGTCAAACGTTTAATATTCGTCCCATCGTTTAGAAATAAATTAAATTTAAAAGAATACTTTAGTTTTTTTATTTGTTTTTGACATTTGACGTTGACAACTAACAATTTCTGATCGCAACTATAATACGGACTTTGGCGGGAACCTGGGCGTAAAGGTTGCGTTGTTTCGGTTGAATTTGATTTTTATGTGCATGATGCGGTTTGTTCAGTGGCCAATAAGGAATACATTCATTTTTATCATAATACTAGGTGTTTCTTGCGGCTTCATCCGCGTGTAAAGCCTTTCCGCTAAAAAAAAGTCCCTACGAAGAGATTAAAAATATGCATTATTTCCATGGGGGTAAATTACCGGGATAACAAGTAGACTATGTGTTAATCTAAGACATGATCTACTAGCGTGCCATTTCATCTAAATCCGTTTTGTTGTTTCTGTGTTTACTTCTAACACACATGTAAATATCCAAATATTTTTATGAACTTTCGCATTTATAATATCATCACAGGATACTGAAGTAGATATTAGTAAGATTATCGTAATTATTAATTTTAATCAATAAAGATTTTTTATCAACAACTTTAACAACTTATTTTATTTTGTTTATTCCCTAATTTTCCTGTACCTATGATAAAATAATTATAGACATATATAATTATTTTATCATATATATGTCACCTATGTAATGTACCTATATGCTGAAAAAACGGCTAAGCGCCAGTAGAATAATAAATAATGTGGTCCGCCATACTAACGCACATAGAATCGTCTGGAACAAACACTTTTGCTTGTTACGCCATAGGGGTGAAAAGACGAACTAAATTATTGACAAGTTAGCTCTGTTACGCTGTAATAATGCCATTCACCGCTAGATGGATTTTGATTGGGGGGAGGAGCTATCGTTATATTTCATCCCCCGACCCCCCGCATTTAGCGACGCTACGTTCTAAAGAGATTTTGGCTTGACACACCTCCGCTCTTCTTCTTTTCTTCGTGGGTAGTACCTACCCAAACGACGGCATGGAATGTCTATTACACAAATTCCCATCATCAGACTGCCCATTCCCCAGACTATAACAATAAAAAATATGTTTTGTATTCATACCTAATGCTAGACCTGGTGAAATATGAGCGTGATAAGAGAAATTTCGTTCGCCATAATTATAATGGCTTCAGGTTATTTATAGTAAAAGAACTCGTTACCTTTTAATGGTGACCACTATATTACGTTGTGGGCGTGACTGCTATAGTAAAAACAACCCTATTTTTATAGTAATTTATACGTTAATCCAAAGTATTCGCGTGGTTTTCTTTCAGGAAATTATAAAGTTATTCCTATTTTTATAATGCGTTGTAAAGGGGCCTGAATGGTGTAGGTGTTTGTACTAAGATTGGAGTAAATTTAAGTACCTGAAATTGGTGGTAATTTTGTATTCGAAATGGGATTACATCTTATGTTCTATGGGTTAAAGTTACTCCTCAACACGCCATAGACTTCAAAAGCTACGACAGCCAAATTTTGATTTAATTGCCGTATACATATGTGTCAATAAAGTGTTTTGTTATAAGTCATCACAGCTCGATATCTTTAATATTCCATTGATTACACAGAGTCACGGCGATAAACCACGATTTCAAATCACAATGGAACATTTTTCCTTTCTAACATAATCATAGCAGCACAATGATACCCAGATTAGCTTGTCTATTCAAATACGAACCAATCCGAGGATATATTACGAGTTGGCGCGGAAGAATTGGTGCGATATCGCGGCGGCCATCTTTGCCCGCCATCTTGTCTCCGCGTTCCCGCCAAAACGTTTGAACGTACGCGTCCCCTGGGTAATGTCAGTTTGAATCGAAGCGATTCGGGATTTATCAAGTGACTTCTACAGTAGACATTGTAATTGTCGAACTATTTTGAGCTGTTGTTATGTATAACCATTTAAAGAAATATTATAACATTCAAACATATTTTTACCATAATTGACACGGGTAACCTCTAAAAACGAATTTTCATATCAAATAGCATTTACATTTAAAAACATTAAATTGTATATTAATCCGTATAAAATAGCCGTATCACGCAACCCCAACCTGCTCCTGTCAAATGACGTCACAATGTTGTGTCACCCCAATTAAAAAACACAGTGATACACATCAAACATAATATTAGGCGAAAATGCAATCAGAACGATAACATTCTTGGCTCATGTCCCTCGGTTCGCGTGACGGGCCGAAATAAAATATTGCCGTAGTAAAAACCGGGCGAATTTGATACACAGCCTGTTTAAAACGCTATTTCTTTATCTAAATCGCGGTAAAGGTCATGTTTTCATGACCTCCCAAACTTTTTCGGTTTAAAATTGTAGGTAAAAGCCTAGCTTATTTTTAATCTACTTATGATAAATTGTTTTATTTCTAACAAATAATTTGGTTTTAATTTTTTCTATGACTTACCTCTTCCTTTAGGTCATTACAAATAATATGATATCGCATAAAACTACTAATTGCTGGGGTCACAGCATTGGAAATGCGCAAAATACGTCAAACTTATTTTTAAATTTCATTATAGCAATATATATAATTGTATTTTAATTTTGGCCTAATGAACTAGTCCTTGGTGTACGAAAGGTTATAGGTTCAAACGAGTTTAAAGAGCTTCACGACACTTCAGCCCACGCCATTTTATACATAATGAAAGTCGTTAATGTAATTTAAATGTGATTAGAAAGTAAAATATTTCACTCCTAACTAATTTAAAGCTAAAGAAATGGTTGAAAAAATATAAGAGCAAATGAAACGCCAAATATCATTCAAAGTTCAAAATTAGAATCGAACGGAGAATGTTTGAATCCCAGATAACGAACGTTTTGTGCTATGAGTATGATTAAATAAGTCCCTTATTGTAGTCTGGAAATGACATAAATATACCGCTACTATTTATTTTTATGGCATTGAATGACGAGACGGGCATGCCGTTCGTATTGTATGCGCTCGTCATTCTGAGACATAAGATGTTCAGTCTCATTATGCCTCGTAGTTACGCTGGCTACAATAGGGTAGTTGACTAGTTTATTTTTAAATACATTTATCAAAAATGTACGTCTTGTAAAATCAAGAGGAAAAATTTTTTTTAAATACAAGCTTTAATAAACAAGTTATAAAGCTTATAGTTTGGTGGAAGGGGCATCTGTCAGATAACGGAAACAGCAGAATGTGACGTCACCGAGAGTCGCCAGCCATAACGCTGCGTGCGTGCGAAACAGATGAAGCGATATCCCCACTACGCCCACACTTTTGCTCACAACAATATTTCAAATATGAATATCTGCTTTAGTTGTCAACCAATTTTGATTCTGATTTTACAGAAGAATTTAGTTTTCGTATTATGTTCTGTTACATATAAAATAATGTACAAAATCAAACATAGGAAATTACACTATTCCCTTCAAAGCGAAACACAACAGTGCATGCACACTGCTGCTTGATGGTAGAAATAGACATTGCGGTGGTACCCACCCAGACGAACTCTTATATACTACCACCAGTACTACTAACAGTAACAGTAAATTATTTATATTTGACTGCATCGGTGGCGTAGTTGTATTGCGTACGCGTTACTAGTACGATTTCCGCGCTGAGGTCCTGGGTTCGAATCCCGGGTCGGGTCAAAAAACTTTGTGACTGGGTTTTTCCATCTTAAAAAAAATACTCAGTCGCAGCTTGGAGTCAGGAAGTTGGCGGTGTGATACCCCCGTGCCTCGGAGAGCACGTATAGCCGTTAGTCCTGCGCCTGATCTCTCTCCGGTCATGTCGGATTGCCGTCTCACCGGACTATGAGAGTGAAGGAATAGCGAGTCCACCTGTATATTGCGCACACACTTGTGCACCATAATATCTCTTGCGTACCTGGCTGATCTCCGTTGAGATTGACCGCCGTGGTCGAAACTGGCTATGAGGATTTCATTCATTCAAATTATAAAATTCAAAGTGTGTAATTTAATGAAATTTGCGACTCAAGATTTTTTATTCGTGCGGCACAGAGGCTCTCCACTGATGCTAGGCAGAGAGAGGTCTAGAATCCAGATAGAGTCTCGGCTAGAGAGAGATGATTATTCCTCACCAGTCAAAAAAAATATGCAGGCCTGTTTGTACCAGAAACACACAGGGTGAACCCGGAACGCGGAACACTTACGTGGGCCAATATGATTGTTTTGAGACCTTATGGTGGTCGATATCCGGGCGGGTAGAATATACATCCCACCACTAGCAACAATGTTTTTTTTATCTCTACAATATGTTTATACAGTCATTTTGACATAGCGTTACTAAGTGAAACTTATCTCCTTGGAAATAACACTTTCCGTTAAGTTATTTTAACCTTAGATGTAATAAAAAGTGTAATTTTCGAATAAATAAATGTCGATAAAAAGTAACTTTAAAATTACAGCCCTAATGCCACTATTACAAGAGGATTCGTCGCAGCGGCAATATTACACTTTCAGTCAGGAAAGCACTCACGCACACGCCATATTCGCACTAAACTATAAAATGATAAAGAAATCAGGAAAGTAAAATTTACATTTTTGGTGAAAATATTTTTCATGGATGATTTTTTGCATAATGTTAGCAGAGCCAAACACGAGTATGTGTTTTAATTTATTAATGCAACGTCAAAATAACCCTGTAAAAGTGAAATTAACAAACATTATTATAAAATTGACTCCAAGAAATACTTCTTATTAATTCTTAAATCAACGAAGATTTTGTTTAGAAAATAAGATTTTCGCTTTTCGACTATAAAATATCATTAATAAACTTTAAATAATGTTTTCAGAGGAGATTCAGTTATTGCCTTTATGACGTCACATGCTACTACTTTAAGGCTTTTGGATCACTCTAAAATTATTCAAGAGGAGTGTGTGTCTATTTTTAAAAGTACCTATGCGTGTTGGAAAATATGTTCGTCTTAATGAATAGTACATATACATACATATACACTCACGCCTATTATCCCCGAAGGGGTAGGCATAAGCGCAACTAGTGCACCCACTTTTCGCCGACATTCCGTCCCATGATGTGATAGGGGGCGAGCCTATCGCCATATCGGGCACAAATTCCAGACTCCGGACTGATACTGAATAGAAAAACTCAATATCACTTTGCCCGACCCGGGGATCGAACCCGAGACCTCAGCTTTGCAGTCGTACTGTAATACAACTACGCCACCGAGGCAGTTAATGAATAGTAATTAGTATATTTAGAATTTGACATCCTTTTAGTTTATTTACCCCTATAATTTTGAATGCTGGTTTTTCTGGCTCCCAGTACTACGTAAAGAGGTATTGGTAGCAAAAAAATATAAGATTTTTTCATTATTGTTATAAAATAATATCCCTATTGATAAAACGTGGATCAGAACGTAAACGTCTATAAATAAAAATAGAAAGAAACATGTACGCCAGAAATGTTTAAAATGCCTTTAGAAGTTAAACATTTCTATGTTCAAAAAACAATTTTATTTTTACAAGATCTTTGTCGTCATAAATCCTCAGGCGTTTCAACCAACAAAGGCCGCAAAAACTTTCAGTTATATCCAAAAAGGCTACATTATCCGATTTATTCTCAAAATGCTATAACAGTATTCATTTAAATGTTCAGCCTTGTAATGTAAGATATTACGTCAAAAATAAACCGCCATTCCGTGTAATTACATACGGGTGAGAATTGAAAAAAGAACAAAATGGCGCCGACGGCCGTTTCCCGCCAAAACGTGACTCGACATTTGTCTCTGGTCACGAAGATCATAACGCCTTAAGCTTCGCAACACACAGGGCACTTTAGTGTGAAAATGGGGTATAATTTTGGGGAAATAATCAAAAACCGGTTTGCGTGCCCGCTGGGCATTACATCGAACCCCACCCAAAGCGGCCATGTTAATGTTGCCAGTAACCGTGGTATGTATGTAAAGCCGGGGAAACTGTGTTGCCATAAAAATAATTGTGTTTCCTACCCCCGTCCTGTGATTGGGTCTGTAGTTCTATGACTAGTGTTTTGAAGGAATGTTGGGGTAATTGCTGTAATTTAGCTATAAAGAACTAAAATATAATTGCAAGAAAGTTTTAGGTAATTGTAAAATATTATACTATAAATTGACTATCTCACCACTCTAAAATCGTAGGTTCGAATCCCGGGTCGGCAAAGTGATATCGGGTTTTTCTGCTCAACATCAGCTTGGAGTCTGGAATTTGTGTCCGATATGGCAATTAGGTTACCCCTATCATGCGATAGAAGACAGGCGAATAGTGGGTGCCCTGGTTACACTTCTGCCTACCCCTTCATGGATAAGGGTATGATGAAAGTAAAATTTTAGTTTTTTTTTAGTATACGGGACAGATGAAATATATAATCGTGCACCATTAATATTAATCACACGAAAATACCATAAAGTTTCTTTCACCTTTAATATGCACTAAGTGCAACTGCCAACTGGCAACACAATCATACAATCATAACATAGGTCATCGGCAAATGTTGTCTATGTCACACTTATACTAAAAGACACTTTTACATTCATCCTCGATCAATATAGAAACTTTCATACTTTTGGAGTTACAGGTTTCTTGCTATTTCGGATTCCTTGTTTATATTTAACTTCGAATGTAGTCAGGTCCGCCGCTTTATATCTAAGTATTGCGAGTTTCGAAAGGTTCAGTTTTATGTATCCATGGTTTTATTGTTTAACTAGACATCTGCTCCTGGCTCCGCCCGCGTGAATGAGTTTTTCAAACAAAAAATATTTTTATTATGATTTGAAAAACATGAGATTTTTATTCGAGTGATTAACGCAATTAACATTTACAAACCATTTTCAAAAAAACAATTTAATTTAATTTAATTTACTCTTACAAATTGTCGTACGAACAAAGCAAGAATGCATTAATAAATAGACATTAAACCAATTATATACAAACAATGCAAAATTAATTTCTACATCGTTACAGATTTGGTCAACCCTGTAATTCAAATGGGGGTCGCGTCGACCCGACCGCCAAAACTCGCAATAACCGTAATAAATTACTATCCAATCCAAGTTAGCCGAATAAGACGCTACGAAAGGTTCCCATTGGCCCGAATTGTAGCCTGTTTAGATAATCATTAATTTAATTGAGTTCGCAACTTTGCATAGCGTAGGTGAAGGTTGTCTCAATGTCATATAATTGTAAAAGATCGACTTGATTCTCTGGCTTTCTACGTCATCAAAATGTTTTCGGCTTGCATTAAGTTTGTTTGAGAATTGTTCATGTTCTCTTGTGTAAACATGTAGATAGTTGTTTTAACTAAAAGTCTTATTAGTTATGAACTCAACTAAGACAAATAAACAAAGTTAAACCAATGTAAGCACGTAAATCATGTGGTGTCCCACGATGTATTATATTCTTTACTGTTTTATTTCGTTATGTATTTATAGCTTCCTTAATTTTATTTCATTATTTAATGGTGCTTGATAAGTGTTCAATTCGGTAAAGATAACTTAATTTTTCTTTTATAAATATTTTTCAGATATTCACAAAATGGCATGCTCAGACATTAACAATTGAAGTTGTTTTTTGTTTTAATGATATTTAATGTTTCATTCCTAAGTTTACTTCCTTCTAAATACCTGCATCTACGTCCTGAATCCTACAAACTGCGAAATTAAATACTACACAAATACAACCTTTCAAAGACATCAGGACAACCAGAGTCTTTATTTTGCCAACATTACAAAAACAAAAAAACGCATCAAGTACACTTGAAAAATAATTTTCGCTGTGAAATTATACAGAAGGACGCCATCAGACGAAAAATTATACGCCTAAAAACCATTACCTCACATACTGCGGTGCATTGAAGCAAAGTGAAGTAGTGGGGTTGTGAAGTAGGGGGGACGCGACGGGCTGGGGGATAGACGGGGGACATAATCCTGTAATTATCGGCTTAACTCCAGACATTCGCAGGTGGAGACTGCAAACGCTCAGGTGCGCTGAACGTGGGTATTTTAGACCCACATTGACAAATTCTGCAGGCTATTAATTGATTTATAGAGCTGTTATAGGGTTAGATTCGAGGGGAAGGGGTGTTATGTTCGTGAATTCGTTTCTTTTTTATGTCAGTTTGTTATTGTTAGACGTTTTTAATTTCTTTAGTAACGTAATAAGTTTGTTTTTAAACATACACCTTTACGACTTTCATATTTTAAAATAGATTTATTCGAGACTGTTTCCGAATAAAAATCTATTTAAGAAATGTAATCTAGATTCAAAAGACCTGAAAATTGCATGAACAATTTCGTAGATATTGATAAAGAAACAGACAAAACAGAATGTGTATTTAGGTTTATTTGTGCTCTTACAACCACACAAGCTTCTGTTAAAGGTTTACTAAAACGGACAAGAAGTTTTCATTGACTTGTATAGATAAAACCGCTTTTAAATACGGATACCAAACCACAGCTACTTTATCATCGAATACTCGGCTAAAATCTCCAAAATTTAATTGTTTCCCATCGATTACGAAGTTATTGTGTTAGGCTAAGTGATTTTTAGACGATGGCGTGGGTGTGTTTGCTTTTCATAAAGGAAATCTGTGATTTTAAGTACCAACTGCCGTGGTCCGTCAGAAATGCCAACCCGTTAAGCTACTCTGTTTTTGTACTATTAATGTTCAGAAATTAATCCGGGATTTTACCGACCTATATAATGTTGCATATATATTACTAGACTTCTGCTCGCGGCTTCGCCCGCCTGATTAAGTTTTTCCGGGATAAAAGTCCCGTTTTATATTTCCCCGGGATAAATTATACATATAAACCTTCCTCTTGAATCACTCACAACACACACACACCATTCCTGGCGTAGTTTTAAAGATCTAAACATACATAGGGACAGCGGGACAGCGGGAAGCGACTTTGTTTCATACTATGTAGTGATATCGAGGCGCCGAAATATCAGTAATTATATAAGAAATTGCTTATATTTTTTTGGAGACTCGGAGGTCTAAACAACCTCCTTTGTTTATCGATTATCGTTTGCTTTAACGGCGAAGGAAAAAATCATGAGCAAACCTGCATACCTCGGAATTCTCCATAAGAATTTCGAAGGTATGTGAAGACTGCCAAGACGCACTGAGCCAGCGTGGTAGACTAAGGCCTAAACCCTCTCAGTAGAGCAGGTCCGTGCCCAGCAGTGGGACGGTATATAATACAGGGCTGGTATTATTAGATATAAATGAAGCTAAGTCGAACTTAAAATTACATTATGAGTAGGGTATGAAGGTTAGCTGCAAACAATTCTCAAGTTACAATTTAGTAAGTTAGTTGTAACATATTTCGACCAAGTTCAAAACAACGGCTGCACATCCTCATCTTCGCAAAGAACTAGACTACTCCCATCATTTGTCTATGACAATTTAAACAGGCAACATAGTGTTGTCTTTGCCCGAAACCTTAAAATAGATGCTAGACAAACTTCACGTAATAAGTTACTATTTGTTTTCGAATGCGAAACGTTTTTAAAATGACGATAATAATTTCTGTAGATTAACGTATTAAGGATTTTGGTTGTAGATTTATTTATTATTTCTTCACAAAATGTGAACAGATAAATGACTGCCTTGGTGGCGGAGTTGTATTACGGTACGACTGCAATGTTGAGGTCTCGGGTTCGATTCCTGGGTCGGGCAAAATGATATTGGATTTTTCTATTCAGTATCGGCCCGGAGTCTCGAATTTGTGCCGAAATGGCGATAGGCTCGCCCCTATCACATCATAGGACAGAATACGCACGGCGAAAAGTGGGTGCACTAGTTGTGCCCCTGTCTATTCCTTCGGGGATAAAATGGCGTACATACTTATGTGTAATTATTTTGTTGGCAAAGAAACCAAAGATACGTTGAAATTTTTATATGGCGTGTCCATGATATTCTTCAAGAAAAATACACTGTTTTATAATTAATTGATAAACATTTCTCTGTCAGACACAAAAAACACTAGTTCTATTTCAATATTGATGACGTTCGTTCCCTTTAAACTAATCATAAAGTTATAAAATCAATACTCACTCGAACCTCACTCAAGACTCGATACATTTCAGTCTCAGCCGATAGTACGGGTAACCACACACTAACAATTGTCAGTGGGGCCTCTAAAATAATTTGTTGAGAGGAACTTGGCAGACGGAACTGACAGCCAGGACTGACGCCTGCTGAGAACTGATGTTGCCTTAGTGTTTACTGACTGACAGCCAGTAACTTTACGCGGTTTTGACCGGGATTCACAGTTTTACCGTAGTTTATTACGTTTGCCTAAGTTTGCTTTTGTATTCGTTTGTAATTAGGGTTGTGACCCTTTTGCCAGTCTACAGTATATAGTGATAAGTTTTTTATTCGGTAGAGTTTTGCCGGGATAAAAGTCCCACACACACACACTCACGCCTGTTATCCGAGAAAGGGTAGGCAAACGCGCAACTAGTGAACCCACTTTTCGCCGTTATTTCGTCCCATGATGTGATAGGGGGCGAGCCTATCGCCATATCGAGCACAAATTCTAGGACTCCGGGCTGATACTGAATAGAAAAACTCAATATCACTTTGCCCGACCCGGGGATCGAACCCGAGACCTCAGCATTGCAGTCGTACCATAATACAACTACGCCACCTAGGCAGGATATATGTTTCACCGAGGTGAAAAGCGTATGTCCTTCCCTGGGTATCTAACTATATCTATATCAAATTTCACAGCAATCCGCTGAATAGTTTTTGAGTTTATCGCGTTCAGACAGACAGATTCGGTGGGGGACTTTGTTCATATTTTGTAAGGAAGTAAGTTTTGCTCGAAGCGCCGGTCGCTCGAGTCTTTTTGTCATAGTCTCATCACTGAGATAAATTAGCCCTTATATTCAGAACTTTAAATTACAAAGTAGCGTAGACTCTTCTAATAATACGTTCGTTAATACTGAACATCAAAAACCATTTGAAATATAACCGCTAATTAAATTACCCGTCGAAAATTAAAACCTCAAACCAGTTTATCGTAACATATTCCCAATAAAACATGTAGTAATTTGGGTCTGGAGAAGGGTGTGTGTTCGATTCCCGACATTGGAAGACATGTTTTAATGATTCTAATAACTGTGAAAACAAAACTTTTAATAATTAAAGCTGAGATTATGTGACGTCATATATGCTTTTTTAAAAACTGTCATTTTTTTCTGTACCCTTATATCTAATTGCATCTCTATATCTTTGTCACACCATGCTGAAATCCTGCGAATAACTAACTAGGCCACACACGAATCCATCATAAAACTATCATGTATTCCACCCGTACAAAACTTAATCCGCTCAATCTTCGCGCGTCAAGCAAGCTTGATTAAAACTCCATAAATATATCGTATAATCTACAGTCAATTCCACAGTTAAAACGATTCTCATGTAACAATCGGATAACGTTTGGTCTATCGAATTTTAATACCAGTTTTAACAACACTGCAGATGTTAAAGGATTAACAACTTTGGATATATGACGTAGAGTTTGTTTTCAATTGGAGATTGTTCTTAAAATAAGACGCTAATCTAGGTTGCTTAACTGTTGATCCAATTTCTTACCTGAAACAAAAATGGGTATTATTAGAATTATTTTTTGGTATAGGCCTGTAAAAGATTTTGTTGTTAAATTAGAAAACATGGCTGCTTTATGCTTTGTAGCGATTAGTTGTTGGAAGTACCTACAATAATCTTGCTTTTTTACACACATTTAATCAATTTGCCCTATTCAGAGGTAGACAGAGGCATACGAGACCTATATTTTGCCAATTAGGCAAAATATTGGTCTCGTATGACTGCCTCGGTGGCGTAGTTGTATTACAGTACGACTGCAATGCTGAGGTCTCGGGTTCGATCCCCGGGTCGGGCAAAGTGATATACGAGTTTTTTTTCTATTCAGTATCAGTCCGGAGTCTGGAATTTGTGCCCGATATGGCGATAGGCTCCCCCCTATCACATCATGGGACAGAATAACGGCGAAAAGTGGCTGCACTAGTTGCGTCTCTGCCTACCCCTTCGAGGATAAAATGCGTGAGTGTGTGTGTGTGATTTTACCAATTATTTTAAGTCGACTCAAACCTGAAACATTAACAAGAGAAGTATGCCACCATGTTTTACGACTTTTCCACTCATTACGTACTATTAAATCTCATTTTACTCACAAGCTACAGTGATATTACATTTTTTAATTATAAGAATTGCTTTTACTTTCTCATAACAATTAAATCGACTCTTCAATCCAGACTACTAATAGACCAGGGCTGAACCATTTGAAAATGGTAAACGTGAAAAAGGTTTCATCCTACTACACACACACACCCTCACGCCTGCTATCCCCGAAGGGGTAGGCAGAGGCGCAACTAGTGCACCCACTTTTCACCGTTATTCCGTCCCATGATGTGATAGGGGGCGAGCCTATCGCCATATTAGGCACAAAACCTACTATTATTCTTTGTTTCGTTTCAAAAAATATCGACCCTCTTATTAATAACTTTACATTACTAACTTCCTTTGCCTGCTTCCAGGGGGAACAGGAAAGAAATCTAGCATTAAATCAAACTTAACTACGTTATCAATTATATAATATACAAGTTCATACAAATATTAGTGTGATTAGATAAGGACCAACTTTTTAATTTCATAATCTTAATGTCTCTTAATTTTACGTTATTAGTAATTACCTACGCGATAAATGAGATAACTTATAAATACTTCTGAACTCTTTACGTTTATGTATAGTCAGCAGAAAACGCAGTGTCTATTTCGAGCTTTTTATGTTTGGAACAAAATAGCATTTGGTAAAAATTATCAAAAAAATAAATAATCATAATATCTTAAGGAATCCATATGATAATGTTCGAATAATTATTCATGAAGCCATCAATAGTAAAATACTAATTGAAATGAATATTTATAATCCAAGCATTTATTAAAAAAAAAGAACACATCAAATAACAAATTATCTTGTACATACACAAAAACACAGTCGAATTTCATAAATAATTTTAAAAATCTCAGCCCACACGCATTAATTCTCATTCCACGTTGACCCTAATTAAAAACCACTGTACGTTGTCACAAAACCATACATCATACTAATTCATATTAATGTTTCTTAAAATATTAATTAAATACAATTTTGGTGTTGTTTTGGCGACGGTACTGGCAAGAGCAGACTGTATATCATGATGATGCATAGCATCTCCGCAGCTTTCATACATTATTAATTACAAAACGAGAGAGAAGGAGAGATGTGAGGAGATAGTGTGTTAGAAAGAAACGGTAAGAGTAGGGAAAGAAACTGTCGAGTTTGAGACCGAATTTGGGCGAAGTTTTCGGACAACGTAGGGTTGATGTGACAATGCCTGATATGTGACTTGGTTTAGAATTTAGTTTTACACAACAATAAATTAACAGATTTTCTTTGATATTCTGTCATGATTTATTAAAGAAAATATTTCTTTTTTTCGAATTTACCACATTTTTCGCCACTAATCTTGAGATAGATTGGATGTCAAGACAGAATACAGTCACCTATTTAATTGTGGAATTTATTTGTTTACAGCTTGAAAACTTACTAAGAATTATACTAGGAATAGCAACTATTTAACCCTTCAAGGCCCGCTTATATAGATGTATGAGAAAACCCTATGTATATGGACACCGGTGTCCGTCGAGGGCCTTGACAGACTACATGTCATAAAGCCAATAACTAGTTCTCATCGATAATTTCTTAAATAATTTTAATAAATTATCGTCACAATTTTACCCAAAAAGTAAGAACAAGTATTGGATCTCAACACCTGGCACAGGGATTGACGACAGCACCAAACATTCGCACGTTTCCCGACCCGACACATAAATATTTCCCTTGGAAAATATATCACGATCCACTACATTTCACTTCAGATGAAATAAGCCCTAATAGAGATCGTGTAACAAAATGTAAGGAAATAAAGAATTCCTTTCCATTTCTCGGCACAACTTTACATTGCTTGTGGAGAATTTTCTTGTTATATTCTGACTTATAGTAGTTAACCTTTTTAGGTAGTAAGAATGACTTTAAAACATGATTTTTTTCCAAACAAAACGACGAAGTCATTTTGATATGTAATATCTATCGTCTCCGAGTATTGTTATTCATAGTATAATGACGTGATGCTCCTGCTAAGTATAAATCACTTACCATCAGGATAGCTATTCACTCGTCATTGTACAAAAAAAAACTTGAAATAGAATTTTCGGCCAAAATCCCGAATCGCACCGGCAAACCCTACGTAATGTCAAAAGAAAATATGTAGCATTAATGAAGGCTGCAGTAATAAATAAAGCATTTTCGGCCGCCATCTTGAATGTTATATTAATATCATGTTATGTGATCGTTATTGGTGTAATGCTTTCATATTATCTATTTATTGACCGCAGACATAGTACAATATGGGACTTACGGGTTAGAGGAATTATGGGAAATTGTTTTTCGATCTTCAAGAAATGTAGGACGGATTATATCTTCATAAATGTTTCAGATATCTAATTCCCCTGGCGCTATCGGTGAGTATACGTCGATTATAATGAAAATTAAAGAGAACAATTTCTAAGAGCGCTCAAATTAGTTCTTAGTAATTCGACATTTGTCTAAAATAACCCAGGGTAAATACTCAAGTCACACGTTGTCATATAACACAAGTCAACTAGCACGCACGTAGCACTTTTTATTAGATCCCCAAATCCCAATAACCATAAACGACAGACCCTCGTATTAGATAAAATAATATTTAACTTAGCCTCCACGAAAATATCAGGAACATCGGAATTGTTCCTTTCAATAAAACTGCTTCGATATTAGAGCAAGATAACTAAGAATATTCCTAACCTATTTTCTATGTCGTGTCTATTGAATTAAAGGGCCTTAAATTGTCTGGATGTGATTAAAAATAGTGCCAAATACGTTTCGAATTAGGTTAAAAGTTGGTATCTGGAAATACCGTTCGAATGGTTTCTGGAAATACCGAGACTAATAAAATTAACGAAGAAATGTATGTTGTTATTAATAGACCTAAATTGTTCCCACTGTAGACCAACCTCTCATAATGATACCACGCTGGTCTCATATCCCACTAATGTGGGATACACGTAATTGTGCCACAAATCTTACCCAATATTATAAAGAGGAAAAGTTTGTGAGCTTGTTTGTAGGAGCTAATCTATGGACCTACAGAACCGATTTTGAAAATTCTTTCATTAATATGAAGCTAAATTACTCCTGAGTGCTTAAGGTTACTTTTTATCCCAGGAAAAGATTTTCACGCCAGCCATTTTCAGCCATAAAAGCTAGTAATAATATAATACCAGCCCTGTATTATATACTGTCCCACTGCTGGGCACGGGCCTTCTCTACTACTGAGAGGGTTTAGGCCTTAGTCCACCACGCTGGACTAGTGCGGGTTGGTAGACTTCACATGCCTTCGCAATTTTAATGAAATTTTTGATAAAAGCTAATACTACTATATTATATAGAACATAATAAACAATATAATTAAGCCAATAAAATAAGAAAATATAGGCTCTACGTTAATTTTCGAGGTTCAATACTTAATAACACAAACCGCAATATAAAGTAATTAGGTACACCACAATTAATGTATGAAGAAATAATTTAATTTGAAACTCTAATAAATCAAGGTCCATTGAACAATTTTCTTATGTCGGATTTATGAAGACTTCAAGTGAGAAAATTACCGAATTCTTACTAATTATGTTACGAAGTTTAAAAGTACTGAAATAATATTCTTGAAGTTAAATTTAAGATCTCAAATAGCTATTACGATAATTAGGAAACGCTAAAGATAATTATAATCTGATTACAAGATTAATAAAATTATGTATCTAATTATCTATTGGCTTAAGCTAAGGAACCATATACTTTATGTTAGAAATTTATTTCATCAGGATTCAGGCTAAATAGTTCTTAATTTCTCCAGATGTAGAGCGCTTTTGAGATTCAAAAGAGGTAGATTCGATTCCCAAGTCGGTTCAAATATGTTGACTTTTTAATTCGCAAAAAGTGTGTAGCGCGGTATTTTGTGCTCGATACAACGACAGGCCTTTGAAAGAAAGAAAGAAATACGTTTATTACGATAACTCACACTAAACATAACTTATTTTATTAATAACTAGTAGTGCTCGCGGCTCCGCCCGCGTGAAAAAGTCTATAGCACTCAGGAGTAAAGTAGCTTCCTATTAGTGAAAGAATTTTCAAAATCGGTTCAGTAGTTCCTGAGATTAGCGCGTTCAAAGAAACAAACTCTTCAGCTTTATAATATTAGTATAGATTTTCATGACATAATCGTCACAACTCACAACTTCACGTATCTCTGTCTTAGCAGTAAGTATACGATCCTCTGCCTACCCCTGATCTAAAGGCGTAAGTAAACCTACGAAACTTTCCACCCACTCTAAACGAAATACAGTATGAATTGTACATTTGATGTTTTAGCTTTCATACAAATTGAAACGCCGGCCGCCCATCCGGTTACGTTGTTATTAGATCCTCTAGTTCGCCCATTTGCCTGCCTATGAGATACGCTTTTCGTATATGAAATACGTAGTTGTGTTGAAAGGGGAAATATAGTTTCTATTCCTTGTGTTTTGATATTTAGTGGTACTACTCAATCTCGGCTGAAATCCGCCTGTGTGTAACATATTTCTTGTAATGAATGGTTAGGTCTCTCATATGTAAGAGTCCATCTGGGTGGGTACCACCGCAATGTCTGTTTCTGCCGCCAAGCAGCAGTGTTCATGCACTGTTGTGTTTCGATTTGAAGGGCATTGCAGCCAGTGTAACTACTGGACATAATGAGACTTAACATTTTATGTCTCAGGATGACGAGCGCAGTGGAATGCCACACAGTACGTTGTAACTCAAGGTGCTGGATGGTGTTTCTACTGTTTATGTGTGGTCGTATCGCTTACCATCAGTCGAACGGCATGCTCGTCTCGTCATTCAGTGCCATAAAAGAAAAACACTAATCACGCCTTTATCCCACCCATTTTTTGCCATGTGGATTCCGTCCCATGATATGATAAGGAGCGAGCCTATTACCATATCGGGCCCGGATACCAGACTCAGGATTGAAACTAAGTAGAAAACCCGATTATACTTTGTTCGACCCTGGATTCAAACCCGGGACCTTAGGTAAATAGTGAAACAATATACAATTATGTACAGACACACAAATTATACGAATAATGACTGATTTTGGTACGCTATCATTAACTTATAAATAAATCAGAGAATGAAAAGTTCCTTTAGACAATCGATAACTTTATCACGCTAACTTAACTATAAACATATTGTTGAAGTAACTATCACAAAGATTTAAACATGCTGCAGTGCTTTCAACTTTATCTCTCCATAAATAAAAACTATATTAGCTTAATTTTTAAAGTTTAAAAATAAAACTCTATATTTTTATTAAAAAAAAAAGAATTCCATAATCTGTAGTAGTTAGTATAATTATACTAAGCTAGCTAACATTTGATGTGCATAGACATTATGCCCCAAGAACCGAACCATCAAGACAACAAAAACTCCAAAAATAACTTAAAAGCAAACAGTTTTACGGGCGACCTGCTTTAGTACGTTGCGGGTTCGGTGCCCGGGCGAAATAGAGCGAGAACTTATTGGCTCCCTAGCATAGACAACAGGATAGACCGTGCGTAACTATGGGATTGTTTACGAGATTAGGGTGTTGGTATTTACTCAAGAGGATTTTGCATATAAATCCTACAGACCGGTCTTTTCGGAGGTTACTACAAAATATTATAAAGGAATTTCAACACAAAGTATTGTAAAAATTACTGAATGTTAGTCATGCAGCCATATCAAAAACACGTATGGCACGTCATCAAAAGTAACAGAGTTACTTATTTAATTAATTAATGTACTTATTTAATTAAAATTAAACGACCAGCACGGACTATCAGGTATTATCACGGATATTGCGAACGGGATTGGATCGGTGGTAGGACTCTCATATGTAAGAGTCCGCCTGGGTGGGTACCACCGCAATGTCCATTTCTCACGCCAAGCAACAGTATCCATGCACTGTTGTGTTTCGGTTTGAAGGATATTGTAGCCAGTGTAACTACAGGACATAATGACAATTAAGATCTTATGTCTCAGGATGACGAGCGCAGTGGAATGATACACAGTACTTTACAACTCAAGGTGCTGGTTGGTGTTTCTACTGTTTATGAGTGGTTGTATCGCTTACTATCAGGCGAACGGCATGCTCGCCTCGTCATTAGATGCCATAAAAAAAAAAAAAAAAAAAGAAAGAAGTGGAACTAGCATTAAATAAAAATTTGAATCTCTTATATAAATTTTATGTAATCTCTTTGATACGAATACTCGCTATATGTTACGGCTTTCAACCCCACGGAAAAAGGGGGGTGTTATAAGTTTACGGTGTGTATCAATATGTCTGTGGCGTCGTAGCTCTCAAACGAATAGATCGATTTTGACGCGATCTTTTTTGTTTGAAAGCTGATGAGATCGAGATAGTTCTTAGCTATAATTTATGAAAATCTGTTTAGGCGTTTGAGCTCTTTTACAACTTTCACAAGTTTGATTAGTTTAAAAATTAGAGTACTGTGACTTGGCGATATTTTAAAGACATGGTTGGCTCAAGCTGATGCTGCAGCATCAAGTAGTCTGCGGGATACCCAACTCTTCAGCAACTTATAGCAGATATAGCGTATGTGGGCTCATATGAATAGTTAATTATAATCAATCTCCCATGGTGTATAATATAGTAATTTAAAATAAAAAATTAAATAGCCGCCGAACCAAAAAAATCCTTTAAAAATTTAAAATAAAAACTTTTTGAAGGGTTTTATCCATTGCATTTGCTTTAAGTAGCAACTTGCAAGCCCTGTTTTCACTTTAAATGTCTTATTTCTGGACCTTTCCACGTCGAGAGACCTTTCCCTAACCACGCTAAAACGGGTTCTCACCCATGTTAAATAGATCAGACCCTGCGAACTGTACCACATTAATTTCGAGGTCGTTAATAGGCGAACGATCGATGTTTATCAATCAATCACACCGAGCGCTGATTTAGGTAACGAATTAGCTCGGAGTTACCGAAACGAATGGAAAATTCTTGTTAATAGTGAATGTCGTAAATCAATTAACATTTTCATGTGTCGTTTAACACGTAACGAGTCCCACAGCTGGGTTGACTTCGTACCATCATTAACAGACACATGATGCCTGAAAATAAGCCTCCCCCAAAGATTTCTGGAAGGACCTGTTAAAAACCACCTGCATCCAGCGTCTTCCTGCAACCTTTATCAAGTAGACTGAGCACCTTGCAGGTGGACGTCCAACGTTGCACTTGTCGGTACGTAGTCTCCACCCAAGAACTCTGGCCATCTGCCATCAGCTCTGTTTCTCTTAGTGGATTGAAAGTATCCTGTATTTTGACTGAAGACCCAAATCAGTAGTGTAAGGAAAAAATATCCGTACTAATATAAACGCAAACGCATACTCACGCCTTTTATCCCGAAGGGGTAGGGAGAGGCGCAACTAGTGCACTCACTTTAGGCCGTACGTATTCCGTCCTGTGATAGGGGGCGAGCCTATCGCCATATTGGGCACAAATTCCAGACTCCGGGCTGATACTGAATAGAAAAATCCAATAACACTTTGCTCGACCGGAGAGCGAACCCGAAACCTCAGCATTGCAATCTTTCCGTAATACAACTTCGCCACCGAGGCAGTATAGTAATATAAAGAGAAGTTTGTGTTTATGTAGGTTTGTAGGAGCTAATCTCTGGAACTATGTAAGCAATTTTGAAAATTCTTTCACTTATAGGAAGCTTCATTAATACTGAGTACGATTTTTATCTCGGGAAAATATTTATCCGGGAAAAACTTTTTCACGCGTTCGGTGACGCGGGCAAGTTAGTAATAGATAATTCCATCCAACCTCTTCAGATATGTTTTTAAAAGTTTTCTCAATCGTGTTTTTGTTCACATATTTTTGTGGCATTGAATGATGACACGAGCATGCCGTTCGACTGATGGTAACCGATACGACCACCCATAAACAGTAGAAACACCATGTAGTATCGTGAGTTACAAAGTACTGTGTGGCATTCCTCTGCGCTCGTCATCCTGAGACATAAAATGTTAAGTCTCATTACGTCCTGTAGTTACACTGGCTACAATGTCCTTCAAACCGAAACACAACAATGCATGCATACTGCTGCTTGGCGTTAGAAATAGACATTGCGGTGGTACCTACCCAGACGGTCTCTTACATATGAGGGACCTACCACCAGTAAATATACTCCTGAATACACAGTAAAATACACTTTGTACCCAAGGTGTCAGATTCACGTTGTTGGTATCACAATTCACAACTTCCAGAGTACAGACCAGGGAGTCGAGCCCGTTACCTCACGTCTTATCGCCCGCTGCGCTGTCGTTTTGAAACGGGTTATTACGTAATCAGATTTTATTTCCATACACGCAGTTAGAGTTTTGAGCCACTAATACATCATTGTACCACTGTTTGTATGGACTAGCCAGTTGTGAGAGAACGGTATGGAACGATACCCTTTATATTATTTGTAACTTTTCTATTAGTACAATAAAGTACGTTGTCCTATTTACATGAGTTAATTATCTGAACTACACAAGATGTAACCAATTATATTGTTTGTTTTAGAGGGAAAATTTTAAATATATTAGTTGGAATACCATTGAAGCCCTACTAATATCTCCATGCAGTTTTTAATAGCGTGTGCTATAAAATGCCCTAGACGTTTAATTATGTGTTTTTTTTTGGTGGCGCTAATCTCAGGAGTTACTGAGCTGATTTTGAAAATTCTTTCACTATTAGGAAGCATTACTCCTGAGTGCTATAGACTACTTTATATCCCGAGAAAATATTTTTATTGCGGATATATTATTCCCGCGGGCGGAGCCGCGAGCAATACTAGTAATTCATATCACAGTATTTTTTATAAATGTTTTAGTTATATTTGCTCATTATAAAGTTTTAACACCACATTAATACTCAGAAGAGATCCAAACATTCAGAAATATGCAATTATCAAAACTTTTAACATGTATAAGTGTCCTACCGTTCTCCCTACATGGCATCGAACCCCCTACGCCCAGATGAGCGATGATCATTCGAGCACGCGGCGCGCACTGATTTACTGCTGTTTAACCAGCCCGCATTGCTTACTGCCTCGCTTCCTTCTTAAACTAATGAAGTATTATGGGATGAGTGTCAAAAGTCATGGAACTGGAGATCCAGATTGTATTATTAGTACTATTTGAGGGAGTTCCGCTATATTTGTCTACAAATAAGTTCGCAGGAACACGCTGGATACAGGTGACAGGTTGGTTTGGGAATTTTTAGGGGAGGCCTACGTTTAGCAGTGGACTCCAAGTGGCTGGTGATGATGATAAGTTTAGGGTAGAAAGAATCACAGAAATTAACGTGCAGAGTTTTCTGTGGTATTCTGTATAGTGAGTGAGGTTCCCAGACCGTCTCGGGGGCGTAGTTGTATTACGGTACGATTGCAATGATGTCTCGAGTTCAATCCCCGGGTCGGGAAGTATGATATTGGGTTTTTCAGTCAGGATATTAGTATGCTCGGAGTCTGGAAATTGTGCCCGATATGGCGATGGGCTCGAATATGCACGGCGAAAAGTGGGTGCACTAGTTGCACCTCTGCCTACCCCTTCGGGGTAACGTGCGTGCGTGCGTGCGTGCGTGCGTGTGTGTGTGTGCGTGTGCGTGTGTGTGTGTGTGTGTGTGTGTGTGTGTGTGTGTGTGTGTGTGTGTGTGTGTGTGTGTGTGTGTGCGTGTGCGTGTGTGCGTGTGCGTGCGTGTGTGTGTGTGTGTGTGTGTGTGTGTGTGTGTGTGTGTGTGTGTGTGTGTGTGTGAGGTTCCCAGACCCAGAGACCCCGACCGTTCCTTCCTTTATTCATTTTTTTTCTTTAACGGGTTTTAATAACTTAGGTAATGTGCGTGGAGAGGCTCAAACAGTTACTTCGTTATATTTGAAAATTGGTCAACTACGCCCGGTCTCCCCTACTTATATTTAAGGAAAAACCCATAGAAAATACCGTAACGAACAACACGTGCTTTTGACAAGGGTTAACCATGCCTACAATTATTTATTTGGGCCAATTTCATTTACACACCATTACAATTTGATATAGCATACAATTAGGTCAAATTTATCATACACGCGTGGATTCAATTTATTTCTTCGCCATACACACTCAGTAAGCGTTGACTGTCATCATGCTTTCTTATTTTGAATATAATTTAGACCCGGTTATAATAAGTCATTTCATATTGAAATGAAGACATGGATTTGTACGGTCTATATGTATTTGAAGCAAAAAAAATCCAACTCAAAATGCTGTATTGAATAACAATGTTTGTTGTGTTTTGGGATTGTCAAGAATCAAGGAATTATCGTAATCAAAACCAGTTTTAAAAGTACATCCAAAGTCTCTAAATCCATGTTATCATTGTTTTGTGTCTGGTTAAATTGACCAGCTTAAAAACATAAGTAGCACAACTATCTTAGATTAAACATGGTTTAAAATGGTTAAACGAGGTAAAATATACATCCTTCTGTTCAAATATAACCTAACATAACCTAGCCGGGTACAATACATTTCCAATCCTTGTGTCTCTAAGCTTTGTCACTTAGTATTGGAAATCGCATTGTTCTCCTTTGTGTAACAATTCGAACGTGTACTATTGTTAGTTTACGCCTAAATAATTAACTATCAACAATATAAAGCGATTTAATATGAATAATTTCTACATAGGTTGTAGTTTGTAAACAATTGTATAATATTGTTTTGGTCAAAGGTCAAATTTGTATATTTCTGTGTACCTTTGCACGACTATACTGCGAAAAACTAAGTCAGCTTTCTTACTACATAATCTTTGATGGGATTTACTGGCATAATTATAAAAGACTAGCTTTTACTCGCGGGTTTTCAGGCGTGTTTCCGGGATAAAAAGTAGCTTATGTCCTTCCCAGGGTCTACAACTATCTCAATACCAAACATTGAAATCCCTTTGGTATTTTTTGAGTTTATCGCGTTGAGACAAACCTGGCAGGGACTTTGTTTTATAAGTATTAACATTACTAGATACAAACAAAACACTTTAATGGTCCATTACAATCAACAATAGCTAAGACAAAATAAGATAATCAGCCTCAAAAACCATCCCGACAATGAAGATCTGGCAATAACCAACACGTGCCTAGTTGGCAGAGACGCTAATGAACTAATTAATTATCAAACAATAGAACCTATTCACCTGCTATCAGATGAATTCACTTTCAACGAAGAAAGTTTTACCCACAATGCCGTTGCGAATGGCAAGCAGGAATTTATGGTGTGGTAACAAAGAGACCGCCCTTGAACGTGGAGTAAGAAACGATGAGTTACTTTATGGAGGTATTGTAGTTTTAAACGAAATCGTTGTTTGGTTTTTATTGGTTAAAGATCGAGACGAGTTTTATGTAAATATGTGTTAAAATTAAACACATCTACATTATAATAATAATCTCAATAGAGAACATACTTTTTAATTTTTTATAGGTAATATTATTATAACAGACTCATCAATATTCAATCCCCATGGCCTAATTACGAATATACCTTGACAACCCTTTCTGCTCCATAATATGACTAGCAAGCATTGGTAGCTTAACACGAATCATTTATTCAACTGCCTATAATCCACAAACTCAAATATACACCGGGGCTCATCCGTTCGTAGTTTCTTTGATCCCGGCCCGACCTTTCCTAGTATGGCTTAATTTCCTCAGCGTTTCCCAGGCCGGTGTACAGAGATTTGTGACGGTCCGAATTTCAGTACAATGCCGCCTTATCTTCAGGTTGAAAGGTTTCATACACCATTAGTGGTAATTGCTTAGTTTGTTCTAGCAGATGTAGGTCAGAAATATAGGATCTTTGAGGTCAAATATGAACCAATGTTGTAATAACAACTACAATAACAAAATATTAGAAGGCGTTTACATCTAAAATGTAGGAGTAATAATGGTCAATCCTCAAATAAATTTTACAAAACGAAATTTTTAAGAAGGTTCTCTATAAATGATGTGTTAAAATGACGAATTCATGTTTCACCGATAATTTTGTTACGTTTGAATATAAAGTCCTTAATATTTTATGTAGGTACTCTACCCGATTATGATGAAGGGTAAGTTTAAAGATTTAATGCATGATAAAAATAATAATATGTTTATATTGTAGAGACTAGAGAAGCATGACAATTGAAATTGGTATTATAACAATATAATAATACCAGTCCTGTATTATATACTGTCCCACTGGTGGGCACGGGCCTCCTCTACTACTGAGAGGGTTTAGACCTTAGTCTACCACGCTGGCCTAGTGCGGGTTGGTAGACTTCACATACCTTCGAAATTCTTATAAAGAACTTCTCAGGTATGCAGGTTTCCTCACGATATTTTCCTTCACCATTAAAGCGAACAATAATTAATACACACGTAACTTTGAAAAGTCAGAGGTGTGTGGTTTGGGTTTTGAACCTCCGGACATTGTCTCGGCAGACCGTTCCATTCCCAACTAGGCTATCCTCCACTTATTGGTATTGAAATTGATTAATAATTGCAGTAACTACTTGCATTTAATCAATTCAATTACGTAATTTTATTGTTCATTTTTCATCGCTCAAGTTCCGTCATAATTCTATTGAATCAGTAAAAAAGCTAAAAAAACACACGAAATCCAAAACATAACTTTATCTGTACTGTCATAATAAATTATTGGAGAAAACGCGTGCTCCTAATAAAATTTGATTGTAAAACAAAAACACATTTTGAACTCCGTAGCGCCCAGTTTTATTGTTCAATTCCATAGATTTATTTCGTCGAGATTAGATCGGATGTATAGATGAGAGGAATACTACGTTTGCTAAAGTGGTAAGTTATTTCTTTTTCGTCATCAGACTCCTTTCTTATTTGGCCTTTTATACCAGTCTGCCTGATATGATCGTGTAGACATTTTAGTTTACAGATATTTATAATCTATTGTCGAACTAAACTGATAATTTTATCTGATTATAGATATGACACATTTCATAATTATTAAGATCATGTATCGCCTTTCTTCGACGCTTATAAGTTATAACAATCATAGCACTATTCAGATACAAACTTATAAGCAATTGTCTTCTACCAATTCCAGAACCCTCAAACTCGCCCTATCAAACAAGCAATAAATCAGTTTTTTTTACCCAAAATCTGTCTCGTTAGCACAGATTGCATCCAGTACCAGTAATTTATCCGTAAGAGCAACAGGAAATCCCTGAGACGGAGTGAAAGACCTCATTTAGCTCAAGGGGCGTTTGATTGATTATAAGAAGTTTTCACTCAATATTTGTCAAGAAATTTTCCACGTCGGTTGTCCTTTTGGCTAATGTTTTAATTAATATCAACTCTTTGGGTTGCTTTAAGATCAATATTGGGTTTAGCGTGTTCAGAGTCTTTGGTCACGTCCCTAACAAGGTTTGGAACTTGAGGTGTTTCAAGGCTTAACCAGAACGTCATTTGATATTGACAAATTCTTCTTCGTTGATAGGATTAGCGGTGTCAATATTTTAACCGGTAGCTGCTGGGTCTTGTGATTAATGAATTAATCAAGTCTGGAAGTTCGGGTGACAATTCTAATTTGGGCCGTATAATATGTTTAACAAAGTTTATGTTGCGGCGTTTCCAAATTTGGTCATCACATTGTTACATTGCGGACGTGTAGTGCTGCCCTCATTAAAAAGGTTTTTATTTTATATTATATATATGATATCATTTATACATATGATAAAGCAGTAGAACCACGGAGGACAGACTTCCTCCTGTGTATCTATACGTTTGAAATGTGATAAAAAAAGGGGGTGACTATAGAAGAGTAATGGAAAACAAATCAAAGATGTTTATCAGCATAATTCTTTTTTCTGTCTGTCTGTTTTTCTGTTTGTTTGTTACTGCACATTTCCGAAACTACTGAACGGGCTTTGATGAAATTTGGCACACCGGTAGATCATATCCTGGATTAACACATAAGTTTTATATTTTTTGACTGCCTCGGTGGCGTAGTTGTATTATGGTACGACTGCAATGCTGAGGTCTCGGGTTCGATTCCCGGGTCGGGCAAAGTGATATTGAGTTTTTCTATTCAATATCAGCTCGGCTCTGGCATTTGTGCCCGATATGGCGATAGGATTATCGCCCCTTATCACATCATGGGACGGAGTAATGGCGAAAAGTGGGTGCATTAGTTGCGCCTCTGCCTACCCCTTCGGGGATAAAAGGCGTGAGTGTATATGTATGTATATGTTTTATATTTTTTTCCCGGAAAAATAATAAGCGGGACTTTTAGACCCGCGATAACCTACTTGGGAGTGGAACGGACTGCCGAGACGAATGTCCGCAGGTTCAAAACCCGAGGGCACGCACGAGTGTGTATTCTTTGTGAATTTTGTGAATTATCGCTCGCTTTAACGGTGAAGGAAAACATCGTGAGGAAACCTACATATCTGAGAAGATCTGTATAAGAATTTCTAAGGTATGTGAAGTCTGCCAAACCGCACTAGGTCAGCGTGGTAGACTAAGGCCTAAAACCCTCTCAATTGTAGAGGAGTCCTGTGCTCAGCAGTGGGCAGTATATAATACAGGGAGGGTATGGTAAGCTACGGGACTTTTATCCCGAAAAAAAACCCTTTCACGCAGGCAAAGCCGCGAGTAAAATCTAGAATTTAATATGCATTGCATGTACCTTATGTAAACGATAAACCTTTCTCTTTCCTTTTTCTTTTTCAAAAAGGAATTATATTTTAAATCCATTCATTGATACACAGTAACCGTACCGCCTTAGCTGATTCTACAAAAAAATCTATAAACACTGACCACAACAATTTCCATCAACTAACTTTCCCATATTACTTTCCGATATTATTTTCTTCGCAATACCGGGACAATCCGGGACCAACTAATTGCGCGAGGCGGTTGTAAATCTCACCTGGACACTTCGCGTGTGTCCCGGGCTCCCGGTACCGCCCTTCTAATAAATCACATCCGTGTGTGCGAATGATTCTAGTGCGAGATATATCTTTTTCCACATAAATTGTAAAGTTGATTAAAACGTCTGCCAGGATTAATACGTTTTTTGAGAAGTAATTTAGTATAGATTGTGTTAGACCTGGGTTTAAAAATTGTCCATTGTTTGGCAAGGGTGCAACTAATGCAATTATTATTTCACCAGTAGTAGATCTTTCCTACACGAGAGGCCGCGTGTGTAGGTACCACCGCAATTCCATTTCTTCCGCCAAGCAACAGTGTGCGTGCACTGTTGTGTTCCTGTTTGAAGGACATTGTAGCCAGCGTAATTACTGGATAATGAGGCTTAACATGTTATGTCTCAGAGTGACGAGCGCAGTGGAGTACCATGCAGTAATTTGTAATTCATTCATGTGCGGCTTTTTTTCTTTTTTTTTTGTGTCCTACGGCCAGTAGCCTGATGCGAGTCGGCTTTTTTGGTCACACCAGTCTTTAGGGTGAACGCTTTAGGCGCAACCCTTTTAATTTAAGAGACCATGCTGAGGGCAACCCACTAACGGGTTACGAACCTCGCTCACCATCAGCCAAACGGCATGCTTGTCTCATTTAACTGCACTATATAAAAAATAACTTTCTTAAAGCTTACATCCACCATCGTGTGATGGGCGCGAACCTAATGAGGTCTACAATTAATACAGATCAACTAATGCCGGTTCCAAAGATATATTAGGTAGTTGTATTTCTATACTCAAGTGCAATTCTATTTTATGTCAAGCTATCTCCTTGTGATTTTAATATTGAACCCTTTTTTCAACACTCTCTACACATGAAGAGGAAGGTGTAATAGGTTTGTCCACATTTTGTCCATTCTATTTCCTGTGCATGATGGGGTCGAGGCTATACTAAAGACAAATACAATCTCATGGCTTTCCAATCGAAATCTCGCATAAAACTTAGCACAGTATTGCTTCACATTATTATTTAGATTGTTGTTAATTTAGTATTATCAATTAGTATGCGATCCCACAAAACAGGTACTGCTATAGACAAATTTTACAAAATTAGATGTAACTTTTTAACTACTCGTATATATACAAAAAAAAACTATTAGATGTAGCAATAGCTGTAGCTGTTCAAAATATCATGACTCAACACATAAAATGTTAATCATTTAAAATGATGCAACCTAAACCAAGATATATTGAAATAGGACCATTTTGAGACCCTAATCTATAAAATAAAAAAGGAATCCCCGAAATAGGCTCACAATTTTCAGAGTAATCAGTGTACATACATAAAAAACACACGAATTGAGAACATCCTTTTTTTGAGTCAGTTAAAAACATCCGATAGGCAATAAATAACATCCGAAGATATCAAACAATACAAGCGTGCCACCAACAGATGTCGCTACTTAACAGAAATTACTGCATAAATCAATGGTATTTTTAAACGGGCTTAAGTGCCGCTTCGCATGAATGTTTTCGATGTGATCCCAATTACGCACAAGTGTCTGTTGACCTGTAACGGCTCGTTTACATGGGTATAGTGAGACAGTTACACATGAAGTTGAAAGGATCAAGTTGGAATAGCAGTTATCTTAAATGCCTTGTTTTGATTGAAGGTCGATTTCACAGCTAGCTGATAAATGCAGTAGCATTTATCTGACGAGTAACAGTAGTTTTAACATTTATGTGACGAGTACGTCACATAAATGTTCCGACTAAATACAAAAGTCACAATCTAATCTATGCTTCCAAATAAAGAGAGTTCTATCTACATAAGCTGTTTAATACAATAACTGTCAAGTAAAATTTACTTGAAATCAATGACACTGACCCTGAGAATCGTCAGACATATTGGTAGAATCTATAAAGCAGTCAGTTTTAACTTCTTGTTAGTAATGATTTTACTATCCATGTCTATAATTCAAATAATAATGAATAGCGATTTGGTTGTACCTCAGATATATTTCAGATTAGAGTTAAAACTTACAAGCTTTAAGAATTTATTTAATACAGTAGACCCCCGGACCCCTGAGACTTAATAAACAAAAATAAGAGCTACTACAGCGCGAAAAGAGTAAAAAATAGAAATGCAATATTTTTATCACACAAGTGGAATGGATGTCATATTTTTTACGCTAACATAAGGGTGTACGAACGTACGCAATTACACAGAAGTGATCGTTGACCTGTGTAAGGGCGCATTCACACGAGGACAGTATGGCAGTTGTAATTAAAAATATAGCCTTACTAGCTTTTGCCCGCGTTAAAAAGTTTTTCCGGGATAAAAATCCCGGTTTATATTTCCCCGGGATAAAAAGTAGCCTATGTGTTATTCCAGGACATGATCTACCCGTGTGCCAAATTTCATCGAAATCCGTTCAGTAGTTTTTGCGTGAAAGAGGAACAAACATCCATACAATCTTACAAACTTTCGCCTTTATAATATTAGTAAGAAGAGTACATTTTATTATTGATTCGACATAAACCTTTAAATAAATGAATTTCGTTATGTAAAGTCGAAAAGCAATAAAATACTTTGTGCTTACATCAACCGTAATACTTTTTCGTGGAAACTCATACGCGATTAGATTTTATTGTACACTGTAAAAGCAGCGAACTGAGAAAAACATTGTAGTCTTCATTCTAAACAAATACTATTTAAACATGTTTTACTAGTAATTTTTTTTCCTATGGTTTCACAATCGTGTTTTTGTTCACATTTTTTTTATTGTATTGAATGACGAGGCGAGCATGCCGTTCGCCGGATGGTAAGCGATAGTTCCACTGGCTACAATGTCCTTCAAACTGAAACACAACAGTGCATCCACACTGCTGCTTGGCGACAGATATAGACATTGCGGTGGTACCCACCCAGAGGAGCTCTTACATATGAGAGACCTACCACCAGTTTCCCATACTATAATTGCATATAGGGTGTTGGAGAGGCAACGTTCCGCTATTTTAAGTTATTATTAGCTCTCACTGCCTCGGTGGCGTACGGTACGAGTGCAATGCTGAGGTCTCGGGTTCGTTCCCCGGGCGAGCAAAGTGATATTGTAATTTTCTATTCAGTATCAATCTCTAGACTGAGAATTTACGGAAAGTGGGTGAATTAGTTGCGCCTCTGCCTACCACTTTGGGGACAAAATGCGTGAATGTGTACGTGTGTGTATTAGCTCTGACTTTTCAGTCATGTGTGTATTCTTTGTGAATTATTGGCGAAGGAAAAAAAAATCAAATTCTTGCATACCTGAGCTGTACTCTATAAGAATATCTCTTAAAGTCCGGTGTGGTCAGAAAAGCCGACTCCCGCTCGGCCAGCGTGGTTGTCTTAGACCTAAACGCTAAACCCTCAAGTAGTAGAGGAGGCCCATGCTCAGCAGCAAAACAGTGTTATAACACAGTGTCGTTATTGTTATTTATTATTATATTAGCTTACATAAACTTGAAACAGTGTTTATGAATTTACATGGCGAAAAATAGGATAGATTTAAACGGAATTAATTTCATACTTTGTTATTTGCTTCAGTGCTATCTTAATACTAGGAAATACATTATATCCGGTATAAACATGCCGGCATAATTTTTTTAACTGGCGTGGGGCCCTGACCACCAGTCGCGACAATTATGCTGGCCTGTTTGAACGTTTATTTAACTTCACTGTACTCAATATCCATTAAAAATAAATCCAGCATTCAATCATTTGCCACGAAGCACTCGCACAAACATTATCAGCGCGTGCATAACCCTAGCTAGTGTCTCATTCGGTTTCGCTTCACTAATTAGGGTTCCTCATCGCCTTATCCGTAATCAGAGCTACGAGTTGCCACCTTGTTCCGCAGCCGATACCTCGGCGTTTGAGTGGCGTAAGGGATGGGCTCACGCGATATGATTATATTTGGTTACTGGTGGCAGGTCTCCCATATGTAAGAGTCTGTCTGGGTGGGTACCACCGCAATGTCTATTTCTACCGCCAAGCATTAGTGTGCATGCACTATTGTGTTTCGGTTTGAAGGACATTGTAGCCAGTGTAACTACTGGAAATAATGAGACTTAACATCTTATGTCTCAGGTTGACGAGCGCAGTGAAATGCCACACAGTACTTTGTAACTCAAGGTGTTGTATGATGTTTCTATTGTTTATGGGTGGTCGTATCGCTTATCATCAGGCAAACGGCATGCTCGTCTCTTCATTCAATTCCATAAAAAAAAGATAGATGACGAAAATGTTATATTTTTGACACAACTTTCTTACTAAATATGGCTTGGTTACTAAAGTGCCAATATAATTTCTATGTTGTTGTAGCTCATACGTATTGGTAATTCATAGGTATTATACTGTGAACTCATGATGGAGTGTTAATATTAGAGATATAAATTTAAAAACCTTGTGCTACGATTACCGAGTAAGTAGACTAAGCTATATGTTTTCAAAACAGAAATAAAAATGATCTCCCATAATACATCAAAGAAATCATGATATATACCATAATTTACATTTTAAGTATATTCATCAATGAAATTTAAACTGATTCAACATCTCGACACTTAGACCCCACACCACAGCATCCCGGTAGGCGATACAGAAATATAACTCGACAAACAGACAAGATCCCTGTGGATACATTCACGTGTACTCCTTATAAGGGAATGTCATTGGATGGGCAGGGGGCGGGAGGTCATGATAAAACGGACGCCGCATCTTTGATTATCGACTTGAACTCAAATCGGATGGGTTCGAAACCGCTTGTTATTTCGTCGTGTGTATCAATTAATTCCGATACGTTGTAGAAATAAAGTGGTTTTGTGAATTTTTTTTTGAGTTTGTGAACTTAGAAAATGTTAGTACTGCTGTGGTTCGGCCCCAGGGCTCGATGGCATCCCCGACAAAGCCTGGGTGCTAGCCCTCGAGTACCTGGGCCCGAGGCTCCGCAGCTTATTCACCGCCTGTTTGGAGCAGGGCGTCTTCCCGGAGCGCTGGAAAACCGGGAAGCTCGTCCTGCTGAAGAAGGCGGGACGACCCGCAGAGTCGCCGTCGGCCTACCGGCCCATCGTGTTGCTCGACGAGGTGGCAAAGCTCTTCGAGCGCATCATCCATACCCGCCTCGTCGAGCATCTTGAGAGGGTCGGACCAAATCTGGCCAACGAGCAGTTTGGATTTAGGAGGGGACGTTCCACTGTCCACGCGATTCTGCGGGTGAAGACACAGGCGGAGGATGCAGTGGCCGGGGGCGATGTTGTTATAGCGGTGTCGTTGGACATCTCCAACGCATTCAACTCGCTGCCCTGGCCCTGCATCCACGAGGCACTGCAGTACCACGTGGTGCCGCCCTATCTCCGGCGTCTGGTGCACGCGTATCTGTCTGACAGGCACGTGGTGTACCCGGGCGCCGATGGGTGGCACCGAAGGCGATGTCATGCGGTGTTCCACAGGGCTCGGTTTTGGGCCCTCTCCTGTGGAACATCGGGTACGACTGGGTGCTCCGTGGTTCCAATCTCCGGGGCGTCGGCGTGACTTGTTACGCCGGGCTTCTGAGCCCCTGCAACAGGAAAAGGACCGCAACAGCGGTACGCGCAGGGGCGGTTGCGGACGACAACTTAGACGTGAGTCGGAGGAAGCCCGCAGCCGTCCCTAATGCGCCGAAGATGGCCATACAAAAAAAAAAAAAAAAAAACTGCTGTGGTTGCCCTGATGTTTTTCTATATTAATGCCACTACGCCTGGTAGACTGGACGATAGCCTAGTTGGGAATGGAACGGTCTGTCGAGACAATGTCCGGAGGTTCTAAACCCAAGCCACACACCTCCGAATCGAAGTTACGTGTGTATTGTATATAAATTATACGTTCACTTTAACGACCTAGACACATAACTGAGAATTCTCTATAAGAATTTCGTGGGTATGTGAATTCTGCCAAACCGCAATAGTCCAGCGTGGTGGCCTAAGGCCTAATCCCTCTCAGTTGAGGAGGCCCATGCTCAGCAATAGCAAGTTTACAGGACTGATTGCATTCCATAGCGCCATTTGAATTTAAAATAATGTATGCTAATGACATATAGACAAGTCCAGCGCTAGGATATGTCATTCTCGTACATTTATTTCTATTCTGCTGACGTTAACACTTGTAGAAAAGCATGTTGGCTACGGCAGCTGGTGCCTGGTAGGACTTAAAACGTCTTACGATAAGTCCTCAGAAGACATAAAAGAGTTTTGAATTAGTATATCGGTACTAGACATAGTCTAATGACCAAATTCAGCAGAGCCTGTAGTCAGGGCACAGCATGAAAAAACCGGCTAAAAAGGCAATTATATTCATATTGATAGCTTTACCGCTTATATACTCTTTCTCCGGTGCTTTGAAACAGTTATTTAGTATATTTAGTAAATAGTGCTTACCTTCATGTTTCAACACTATTTTCAAAAATATTATTTTTCTTGTGCTTTAGCAGTGATGATCATCATGACATTTTTTTTTATTGCAGCTAAATGACGAGACGAGCATGTCGTTCGCCTGATGGTGAGTGATACGACAGCCCGTAAACAGTAGTAACGCCGCACATTAATTACAAAGTACTGCGTGGCATTCCACTGCGGTCGTCACCCTGAGATATAAGATGTTAAGTCTCATACTGTCCAGTAGTTACACTGACTACAATGCCCTTCAAACCGGAACACAACAGTGCATGAACACTGCTGCATTGCAGTAGAAATACACATTGGCATATACACATGCTCGTAGCCCGCTAAAGGCACAATTTAATGTTTAACCCTTTGTGTACATAAACCCTTTCAAAATACCACGGCATTTTTGCACATAAATCCGACATTTGCAAAGGTTGACTGCCTTAACCTATCGTGTGAAATATATAGGACGCGTGAAATGAACGCACGAGGGAAAAAACTACGCCCAAATATAATGAGCAAACTTCGCCAATTATTATAGTTTGATAACGGGGAGAGAAACTGCGCAAAGTTCAGTACGTTCCCACTTTAACTGGAAAAATCCGGGCCAGACATATAAAACAAGGGGAAGAAATTCGCACTTTTATTGCTATTACTGAAGTATTTTGTTCTGAACTCGTTTGGGCTTAGTCGTTAATTTGTCTTTTACGTGGTTCTGTATTCGATTGTTGTACTATTATGGATCTAACACAGGTTATTTGAAGGCAGTAAAAGAGTTATGGAAATAACACATTAAAATACTCGTTAATTACTATGATAAGCTGGAATACTCTGCAACACATACCTTAAATTATAAATTGACCACTAACACGAACGGATATAAAAATATATAACAAAGTATACCAAGAATAACTCAGGAGGTAATTTCGTTGTCCCCTCACAATTAAATATGTTAGTGTTACACATTAAATAGTGTACAAATACAGTTTCCCACACTGCAATCATACGAAATAGTCACGGATCCATTAATTATGGAGAGCTTGCGTCATCCACTCCACTTAGTCCCATATGTGCCATACAACACTTTTCACAAGACTTCACCCCTATAAAGAGCTTACCCGCATTAGTTAAAAACTAAATTAATTCAAATATGGCCGCCGCGCGGGATTTAACCGCCACAATTTGTATTTCGAACGCAAATTGAATTTAGAACTAGTGAGAGACACGACAGATAACCTAATTTACTGCGTGAACACGAACGTGCAAGCTTATATCCGGCGCAAAAGGTCGAGAATCGCGACTTTTTTATTTTATAGCGGTAAAGGGATTGTGCAAACGCTTGATTGTTAAGAAAAACACATGGGACACAATGTTGTTAGGGCCGCTAACGTAATTAATATCAATTTGGTTGAAAAAGGGGATTTGTCTCGCGCACCGTTTGAGGCGGGAAAAAAACGTTTCAGCCCTAGAGCGGGTAACAAATATTATTATGCGCTACTGAAACAAGAGTTCACGACAGAGCCTAAACCTCGGCATTCACGAAGAAATAATTAAGAATACACACAGAAAATGGCGCGAAGAAGTGAGCGGGGGAAATCTAATTATTTTCGCCGCCATGAAAGCGAGCTTGGCGCGCTTTCGGCGCGTCCAAAATGGCGGGCGAATGGAGCCGTTGTCAACAGTGGCGATATTATGAGCCGAGGACACGGCCGCCGACAGCCGCTAAGCCTCTCAGCCTCTTCTTATTCGTATTTATACTCGAGAAATATAGGTTCCGGTAAATGTTTTTTTTTTTTTTTTTGTTGGTCGAAATTCTCTTGTACATTAGGGAAGATACCGTATTTTTATTTTTGCTTTCATTTGAATGAATTTCATGTAGACGATCACGAGTATGTAAAAAAATTGAAATATTATTATTAAGGAATTTCGCAGTGCGACGTTGTCATGTCTATCTATATGTTACTCTTTGGCTATATCTCACAAATCAAGTTAACTTAAGCTCTTTTTCTAAGTAAGTTCTAAACATTACAGGACTAATACTAAAAGACTACTCAGTTCAGAAATTATTCGTATATTTTTATTATAGTTAAAATCTGCTTAATAAACGACATTTAAACATAAAATTAAAATGTGGCCAAGACAACAATAACATTTTTCATCTTTAAAATAAAAGATACTAAGTCGACATGTTTTGCCCAGCGGTTCTGCTTACGAGACGTTTTATTATTTCTGTGTTCATTCTTTAAATTTCTGTTCATCGTTTAGTTAAGAGCCTTTGCACACGTTTATTGAACGAACTGACGACGCGCGTTCTTCAAGAGTGCGTCCTTGGCGCGTCATGAGAGTATAGGCCCATTGTAAGCGTCTTTATCGATACAAACGCAAGGATTTTGTGCAAAGGTCTTAACTAGCCGACTGTCTTGTATTTACTAAGCTTTCTAATCGTGTTCAAAGCGCGTCGTCAGCAAGTTTAAAAACGTCAAGTGTAAAAGCCCTAATAAAGTAGGTCTTATTTTAATACAAATAACCTCTGACACTTAGAGCTAAAGTACTTTTACCCGACTACGGGGAAGCGAGGAAGTTTGATATTAAAACCTTTTGTAAAGTCGTATCACAGCAAGAAGGCATGTCGAACCGCAAAGCTTAACTGTCCATCGTCCCAAATCCAAATCTAGAATTTTAGTTCTAAAACTGTTAACAACAAACAGACAAACGTTGTATTTGATTCTTGAAAAGAAAAACAACAACTCCGATTGATTTAAAATTTGATGTAATATTTTTAAGACATGTAGGTATGTTAACCTTGATTTAAAGTTTCAAAATATTACTAGGTACTTAAACGACAAACAAAGACACTTTAATTTTTTACATTTTAGAGGATTTTTATGTCGGGGATTATTTAAATTTCAATTTAATTTTTATTTTATTATTTGCTTTGAGGATAACAATTTGGTTTAGTCATGAAAGTTTAGCAAATTTCATATGATAATTAAATAACATTAATCTTAAAGAAGAAGCCCATGTTCAGCAGCGGACATCTCGTGCTCTGTTTCCCTTTTGAAGGTAGTTTTACCAGTATTATAAATGCGAAAGGTTGTGAAAATTTTTGGTAGAAATAAACGCAGACTCTACTGAACGGATTTTGATAAAATTTGTCACACGGATAGATCATATCCTGGATTATCACAAAGGCTACTTTATAATCCGGTGATTTGCTCCCATGGGAAATAATGGATATTTTTATCTGATTCTTTAGTAGATGGCGCTAGCAGCCAGCATCGTATTGTATTTTAGAGGCATTTGTAGCGTGAAAGGCTCTTCACGCGTGCAACATCTTCTAAGTATATATGTCTTTACATTTTCATGAATTCTATTGAAGGAAACGTCGATATAATCTTCCAAACAAACACACCATTATTCCAAGACTAATGCCAAGTCTCATTACTCAGCTAAATTCAAAAGAAATTACATGAACTAGCTGGGGTCGGAATGGGGCCGACTAATGGCGCATTCGGTGCAAACGCGCTAACACCACGCTAATTATGCACGCAGTGATTATTATTCAATCTGCCGGATTTCCACTGACTTTAGCTGCATTTAATGGGTTAATACATGACAATAAGTAGATGTGGGTGAAATCGAAAAAAACGCAGGGTTGCTTTAGGGTTCTCAAATATAAATTTCAAGAAGTAGGATTTTAAGTTGAATGAACTATGATTGTTGAGTTTTAAAAACCGGACGCTATAATAGAACATACATGACCTCATCAAGGCGCTACAAAACCCAGAACTCTGCGTAATAACTATCCAGGACACTTCAGGACATTACAAAAACCAGGACATGTCCTGGGGAACAGTACGGTGGACAACCCTAGGTTGCTCTTATGTTACTTTCTATTTTATATGCGTAAAGTATTCGGAAGTAAATATCACGCATAAAGTATAAAGAGTTTTGGCAAGTCAGCAACAATATGTCAAAGATGTAATAGAAAATCAAAAACGACAGATTACGAAGCCGCTACTAATGGACTAGGTTACAATACGAATAACAATAATCACAATTAACATTTTAGAGCACAGACACATTTGACCGATCATTTAAATTGTTCACAAATGGCCATAGTTTGAAAGTCAAAAGATTTAAACCAACACCACAGGTCGGTGAATTCAAAGTCGACACTCTAATTATTCATAAACTTGGTAGTTTAAACTGGAACTTTTGTTATTATATAATTTTGCATACAATTAAGTTTTGATTTAATTCCGTTGCATTTTTCTGGACAGTCAGAATGTAAAGTTATTGTCGTTTGATGCTAAAGCTCATAACGAGTTTCAATGTAATGGCTTAAAATTCGTAAAAACAAGTAAATCTATGAAATTGTAAAATATAATATTTCAGTAAAGTCTTTTTTATAAAGGTTTTTTATTTCGGGGTTTTACCCATTTTTTTTTTGTGGCCATCTTCGGCGCATTAGGGACGGCTGCGGGCTTCCTCCGACTCACGTCTAAGTTGTCGTCCGCAACCGCCCCTGCGCGTACCGCTGTTGCGGTCCGTCTCCTGTTGTTGCGGGGGCTCAGAAGCCCCCGTACACCGAAGGACGCCCTTGGCGTCCGAGGCAGCGTATGGCACGCTGCCGTCCATCAGGGGTTTTATCCATAGCGGACATGGAAACTCCATCGTAACTTGTTACAATAGAAATACGAAATGATTTTAAAAAAATCTTAATTTTAGATATATTTATTAAAATGTTTAGATATTATTACAAAGACATTAAATAGTGTAATAAATTAAGTCGGAGTACTGTTGAGCGACTGTTAATAAATTAAAAAATTTTAGCGACCTCAGAATTCGGCTTCGATAAGATGGGTAAGGTCTTACATATAACAATAATATCGATTCTCTGTACCTTTCAATGTTGAAACCTGGATCCTTAAAAATACATAAAGCACGAAACAACTCATTACAAACCCAATCTCCAAACCATAAAGTTGAAAACCCCTTACCCGTGTAAACCCGGTACACAATTAGATTTTAGTACTTAGTCAAATTACACCCCAACTTGGCTTAAGGCCCGATTGACGAAGTTTCAAAGTCCATTCCAGAGGTACAGAACATTAATGCCTAATTATATTGCCGTGTGACGGATTCTGTACGTGTCTTGAGTTACACTATTTGGTAATGGTATTATTGAGTTTGAAATTGCTATTTGCCTTAATATCGATATTAGGATCTCACTATACTAGTAATATTACTTCTTACTATCTTAAGTACATCTTCATAATATTCGTCTTCAGCTTTTCGAAGTCCGCTGATGAACATAGGCTTCCTCAGAAAAAATAGTACATATGAAATTTATAACGATGTTTATATGTTATGTTTTTATTCATTTGAGAGATGAATTATCAGTATATCTTTTACTTTTACTTGCCAAACGTATTTCACTTGACATAAATTATCTTCATCGTTTGTTCTATAAGTAATGTTATGTAGTGGATACATACATACATACATAAACTCACGCCTTTCTCCCATTGGGGTAGGCAGAGACTATGGAGCGCCAAGTGCTACGATCCAAGCATACCTCTTTCGCTTCTTCCACAGTCATCAGTCTCTTCATACATGCTCGTCGGTTACGAGAACTCCTTATTTGACCCTTCCTCAAGAGGTCGTCAATTTGGTCCATAAAGGTACGTCTAGGACGTCCCCGTCCGACACTACCACTCACCTTCGCGACATAAATTTCTTTCGTTACTCTCCTTTCATCCATCCTTTCAATGTGGTCAAACCACCGAAGCATTCCTTTCTCAATCTTAGTCACTACATCTTCTTTCAATCCACACACACAATATGTAGTGGATATCTTGTGTCAATGATTTTTTAAATGACGAACGTTTTATTATTTGCTTACTAAATCGTTACAACACTCTCCATGCTATCGTAGGCCTTATTCACACCTCTATTCGTGGAATTGTTTTTAAAATTAACACCGACTTACAAATTTCATTTATTTGAAAATTTATCGTCATTTTTACGTCGTAACAATTTTAGCATTGAAAACAACTTCTCTTTTTTTAAAATATGTATGTTTATAACGTTACAATCTTTAAGTATCAAATGTCTAAAATCATTTCTTATTCTCGTCTCCATGACAATGAGCGAAAGAAAACATAATTAACAAAATGATTACTTAAGTTGTCCATTTCGAACTAAACCCTGTCAGTAGAGACCTGTGCCCAGCAGTGGGAAAGTATACAATACAGTGGAACAGACTGAAAGAGATAAAATTAGGTTCAAAACTCAAGGCCACATACCTATGATTTTACTAAAAAGTCATGTATGTGTTCTTTAGGAAATATCGCTCGCTTTTAAATTGAAGCAAAAACATCGTGAGGAAATCAACATAGCTGAGCAGTTCTCTATAAAAAATCGAAGGTATGTGAAGTCTACCAACCCGCACTAGGCCAGCGTGGTGGACTAAGGCCTTAACCCTCTCAGTTGTAGAGGAGGCTAGTACTCAGCATTGGAACAGTATATAATACAGGCTATTCACAGATTATGCAAGTTACATTAATCAACCCCGAAACCATTAAAAGCGATACAAGTTGCAATCAATGTGTTAATGAAAGAACAAGATCGCATAAAGGGTCCATTAGGGGAATGCATTTATACTCACGACTAATTAGGGGGTGAGCAGGGCTGTAGCTTTTGTCACGGTGTAAGTACACGGTGCCGATAATTCTTCTTAATGGCTGTGGGGCGATTTGGTTTAAGTGTTGAGAGTTATACCAAAAATCGGGTGGTGGTAGGTAGCAGTTTTCTTTGTTTGTAAAAGGCACAACACCGAATTCAACATAAATAATAGATAGAAAGTTTACTAATTATAATGTAGATTGACCCTCTTAGTTTCGGTATACTTGCCTAAAATATTTTAACTGGGATTTGGACTCTTACTTTTAATTTATGTAATTTAGCATATCCGTGTTTATAATAAGTTAAGAAATTATTTATCAATATTGAAATTACTCAAATCTCTTCTGGTGTCCATAATCTGTTATAAAAACAACATAGTTAAAAAATGTATACAAAATTCTAAATAATGCACTAAAGTTTAAAGTGTTGTTTAAAATATAAGTCAGAAATAAAACGCTTGATGATTCATCTGACTAAAATACGAATTCAATAATGAAGGGTTGACTCACCGATGGGAATCGTCAGTCGTAAGTAACACGATGTTAAACTGACTAGTAATAAGTCTGGTAATCCAAAGCAATAGCCACATATTGTTCCATCAAATTATTACACGAAAAATTCTATACTGACGCACCTCTATGCCTCCTGGTATTGCAGATTTTCATTGGCGGCGGTGATCACTTACCATCATGTGAACCGTATGCTCATTTGCCCTTATATCATAAAAAATAGAGTATGGATTTCTCTGAACACATGCATAGCTTTACGAAATTTCATATACTATGAAATTTGTTGCATTATAAACTGGTAAGATGGTTTGCCCGACTGTCGCAAAGTTTGTGACCTTAACGGATACGTTATGAGAAGTGGTGTCCTACTGCAAAACCGAATAAACTTTCGATGTCAATCCATACAACCCACTATAAGAGACAAGACATAACCTTACAAGATTAAAGTTTACACTACATCAAATTTAAAATTCAATTACAATATTCGTTCATTACATGAAGGTGAACAAGATTGGACCCAACATGGCCAAGGTTGGGCAAGCTCGACCATAGATAAACCGATGGACCTAAATAAACACCGAATACTAATTTAATTAACACGAGAGAAATTAAGGATTTGTATTATAATTATGTAGGAAGGTGTCCGTAATTAACTAGGTAACATATGGTTCTAATATATGGCGGATACTATCATGTTTCGGAACTAAAGAGGTAGATTATAATACAGGTACATTGTAAAATAATGGTATGAATGCCTTGTTTCAAGGGTCGGATTAAGAATGCAGGGGCCCCTAAGCATTACCTCTTTGGGGCTCACTTTTTCCTTTCCTGACTTCCTAAAATATTTATTTTTCTACCACAATCTAATTAACCGAATGCAAAAAAATAAGTTACTAAACTTTAAATATGTTACAAGATGTATGCAAATATTATGTAAAAGATAACCAAGGCGCCTAGGCAGTTGAATAATTTGCCTTTAAGCTAATCCGGCGCTGCTTATTTCAAAGGATTAGACAAGACACAACTAGTAGACCCATATTTCGCTTATATCCGTCCCATTATGTGATAGCAAACCTTTCCCCATACCCGACACAAATTCAAATCAAAAAATGAATTGTAGCTATTCTGTAACATTTATTAACATAACACATAATACAGTTAGTTATTGAATCTATTCTGTACCTATTCTCTCTAACATACCGTAGCATTTATTATTCCATTTCCGCAGACTTAATAAAATTGAGCAACCCTTTGAAAGTAATATTCGCATTAAGCTTGCCTTTTACCTACCTAAGTTTAAACTCCCAAAACATTTTCTCACTATTCACGCTAATCATAAAGGTAAGGACATGGTAGTTACAATTATCAAATGTGAATGGAATTAAAATATCTAGTCGAACTTAAGAGGACTTTAGTTGTTGCCTAGCGGTCTTTATAACTAACCAATCTTGAGGACATGCATACATAACATCATGCATTCTTCGCATTACAGGGGTAGGCAGAGGTGTGAGATACACATTTCCAAGTCCAACAAGGAAATAATTAAAAAAAAAACCCTACCTCACCGGTTCGTATATACCCCTAATCACAAAAAATATATTTCCCTCAATAACTTCAAACTTGGGCAATCAAATCGGGGCTGTTACCCCATGTGGCACGCTGTGGCTTGATTAATGAACCCCAGGGTCTGTATGGAATACATTAGCATCAAAAATAATAGTACACCATGATTACATCAGCTTGACGAGTCATTACCAACCACCGATGCAGTTTGGGGTATTGATGTAATGGAGTGAGATGGCAATATGTGTAAATTATGTACTCTGATGTCTTCCTGGCCAATTTTAGCCAAGGCAATGGACTTGCGTACTTTTTAGACAAGGCTACTGTTTTTTTTTTTATTTGTGGCCATCTTCGGCGCATTAGGGACGGCTGCGGGCTTCCTCCGACTCACGTCTAAGTTGTCGTCCGCAACCGCCCCTGAGCCAAGGCTACTGTAACACTGGACTTGCGTACTTTTGTTTGGGTATACCGACCTAACTGCACTTGGTACGCAGAGTGAGACCCAGATAGCGTCGACTGACGAGCGATGACGACTCTCGTCGGTGGACACAATTATGCCGGCCTGTTTGAACCATACAAATATACAAACACTCACGCCTGTTATCCCCGAAGGTGTAGGCAGCGGCGCAACTAGTGCACCCACTTTTCGCCGTTATTCCGTCCCATGATGTGATAGGGGGTGAGCCTATCGCCATATCGGGCACAAATTCCAGACTCCGGGCTGATACTGGATAGAAAAACTCAACATCACTTTGCCCGACCCGGGGATCGAACCCGAGACCTCAGCTTTGCAGTCGTATTGTAATACAACTACGCCACCGAGGCAGTCCTTACCATACAACCATACAATGTACATGTACATGTAACCATACAAATATTCAACGTATTCATCTAAGACTTGATAATTTTTTTTTATTGCATCGAATGACGAGACGAGCACGCCGTTCGCCTGATGGTAAGCGATACGACCCATAAACAATAGAAACACCATCCAGCACCTTGAGTTACAAAGTACTGTGTGGCATACCACTGCGCTCGTCATGCCGAGACACAAGATGTCAAGTCTTATTATGTCCTGTAGTTACACTGGCTAGAATGCCCTTCAAACCGAAACACATTAGTGCATAAAAATAGACATTGCGATGGTACCCACCCAGACGGACTCTTACATATGAGAGTCCTACCACCAGTAATATTTATAATTATTATTCATTGCTCTGTCTTCTTTTATTGTTTGTTATATACTACTAACTTATAACCATTTATATTATGCAGCCATCTCTATAGTACAACTAACTCTCAAAATAAACCAACCACTTTCTACATTTGTATTTTGAGTCTCCCATGGTATAAATCACACGAAAATCAGATAGTGAGTACCCACCGACGTCGGATTTCAAATTTCCTTAATTATAAGGCGGAATTGAGACACCCTTCACTCCTGATGCGCGCCTGATATACCATCGTCAATGGGGTAAATGGATGGGTTTATAAAACCAGAAATTATTTCATCTAAAATATTGTTCAGAAGTCACCCTTATAGAGAGTAAAGAACTTGGCTTTTATTAGTTATTTTTAATTTTCAGAATTATAACCCCTTACAACTTCCTTAATTTATACCAACTGCTGGAATTATATTTTATCTATGTAGACTAAGAATAAACCAAAAATACACTTGGAGACCTATTCTCAATCGCTATAAACATAATCGAAATTTCACTTTTCAAATAATTGGATTCAATAATATTTTCGATAACTTCCAAAATTATACCATTACCGATAGCCCGGAGCAAAACTCGGCCCGACACCCCACGTTAACGCACAGTTAACTATTGAACCAATCAGTGTTACAATCGGCCGAAATTTACCCCTGATTTATGTGTCTGCACACTTTTACCCCATTGTAGGCGATTTAAACTGATTTTAATCTGATAAATCCAATAGCTTGATATGAATTTTGTTAAACCCATTAAAATTTATGTTTTATTAAACTCGGTTTTACGGATGCGTTTTGATTTGACGTAAATGTGGATTATTTTTTTACGAGTGATTGAAATCATCAATATAATCAATGATAATCAACGATATCTGTCTATGCCTTTCAATGCCAGTTTTTTATCAAGTGGAAGAGTTTAATTAAAACAGGTTACCTGAAACGCGTTAATGATTTGTCGTATTATTTAGAACCTTCCATTGTCCGACAAAACGCGTTACTGATGAAAATTGAAGTCTAATACGTTACCTGAAACAAAAACGTTACAATTAGAAAAAACAAATTAAATCGACATATTTTCATTTTATTATAATAACACCAAAAGTATTATAGCTAATCCATGTAACTATCAAAAAAGGAAAAAACAAATGGCGGGGTATTGCAGAGCACAAAATGGCGGCGCGTCCGTCCGTCAGCGGATATTGGAGGGAAACATGGAATATTCTATTTTATATCTACTTTAATTATCTCCGACAAGTTCTGCGCCATTGAGCGAGGGCTTACGTGATTCCGTATATTTTTATTTGGTCCATCAATCCATTTGCAGACTTTTATTAAATACCCCATTTTATATCTATTTTTTCTTGATGCCAACAAGTTCAATTTTGCCTTTTAGTCGCGAGCAATGTTCGGATTGTGAATCTTTTATAGTAATTTAATATCAGACACCAGACATAGTCTAATGAAATGAAAATTGAAATAGCTTCATTGTCGAAGCAACTTTCGAAATCGCAAAAATGCTAAGATATTATAATTCAATTTATCCGCTAGACTTGAAAACACTTTCGGTTATCACTTAAAGTAAAGAAACACAACTCGACGAATTATTCGAACCATCGACAAAATATCTATCACGGGAAACTTTGCATCTATTCAGAATCATTCGTTTCGAAAATGGAATTCGTTTATTATTTCACTCGGACTAACTTGACGCGTTACGAATAAGCTTAAGATTCAACGAACCGATAGATTAGGCATTTAGTGTCATATATTGCGTATATGTTTCGTGATGGAGGTGTGGTGCGGTGGGTACAGAGAACAGCAGCTTTATCTTGAACGTCACGCCTACCGACTCAGCGGTTTAGCTCGGATAAAATGCGATATGACGTGGAATGAATTTGTCTAGCGTAGACAGATTACGATACATTTGTCAATGTTTCAAGAATATGCCTCCTTTAAATGCCATTTTTTTAGAAAGTAAAAGTACAGCTGAAAAACAAAATTGCTTTTTTGGAGTATTATAAAAAGATTTATAATAAGCGTTATGATACGATAGTCTAAGAAAACATGATCAAAATCCTTCATGTAAATTCTTGTTCGTCCCATAAGTAAATGACACCACATAAATCCTATGTTACGAATGTTAGCGCGTAATCGTTTTTGAACGTTCCATTGTAGTACTTGTTTCTCATTCTATTGTCATTAAAGAATTTAGAAGTGTTATAGCTATACAATACATCAATGATAATATCAGAGAACCAAACACTATTACCCTCCTATAACTCGATTTGCTTACCCTTTTTAAAACATCAGCAACGCACAACTTTCTTTGTGCGGTTAATACGCAATATTATGAATTATTACGAACTCCTTTACTCAATTGTATTATAATAATATCCAGTAAATATACGAAAAATGGCCAGAATTAATTAAAAGAGAATAGCACACGTAATTCCAAGGTTTCACGCAATAATTATGGAACATAAAGAGCTAATATACGATATTATGAAAAGGTTTCACCAATTGTATATAACTTGATATGTGGTGAAGATATAGAAATGCTGTTGGACGGACGAAATATTAGGTTCAGTCTGAGTTTAATGGATATATTCATTTATATGAAACCAGTCATTGTATAGCTCAGGCAATTATAGATAGAGTATTCAACGGAAACAAGTTTTTTTTATGGCATTGTATGACGAGACGAGCATGCCGCTGGCCTGATGGTAAGCGATACGACTGACCATAAACAGTAGGAACACCATACAGCACCTTGAGTTACGAAGTGCTGTATAGCATTCTACTGCGCTCGTCATCCTGAGACATAAGATATTAAGTCTCATTATGATCAGTAGTTACACTGGCTACAATGCCCTTCAAACCGAAACACAACAGTGCATGCCACACTGCTCCTTGGCGGCTGCTTAGCTTCTTTAGTATCACTCTATCAATCTATAGTTATTGTATTTCCCCTAAAAACAACCCAAATTCGAACCCCCGAAAACGTTAATTTCATAACCAACGTCCCGAAATCTAAACACATGTGATACTAATCCCCGTATGCGAATCGAATCGAATTTACCAGGAAATTAAACGTGTCACGCGAAAGCAGCCCTTATCCCCTTATGATAAGGGCTATATGGGAATAATTGCTGTGTAATTAGATGCAGTATAAATTTCGTTAATGGAGTAAAACAGTTGTGCGTAAATGAAAATGATATTAACGTTAAGGTCATAATAAATATTTATATGTTAATAAAGTTATATGTATGAGTTTCATTACGTTTTATCTTGAACATCGTGTATGGGTTTATTGACGAATGAGGGTGGTTTTAAATTTTATGTTGTAAACCATGCTACTGATGGTTTATGGTCGTAATATTATAATACAGTATTTTTATTACCTAAGTTCAAAATTAAGCAGAATGCGTAGAATCATTTTAGTAGGAAAATAATACCATGAAGATAAAACATATTTTATCATAGACAGTTTTATTACATATAGGTTATTTTATATAAAAAAAATATTGGTCCTTCGAGTCGGATAGTAACAAATGAAAATAACCACACTACCAATATAATTTCGTATAAACATCTTAATAATGTTCACAGTAAATGAACGCTAACACGACGTGTTGTTTTCAATCGACTTCGTGATAGAATTCGTAATTCCTGGATTACTCGCGTTCGAGTCTTTTGAAATCTGTAATTTCTAAGCGTCTCAAGGCAATTAACGGGATTAATGCATTATGTATTCATGTTTAACGATTAGAGTGTGCGAAACTGATAACCGCTTTCAATAGCGGTTATTAATAATTATATAGATAACAAATAGCTGTTATAATGGTGAGTAAACTGGATTTAGGTTATGTATGGGGTGGGTGGTACACTTTCCTTCCTTCAACGCTTCATGTAGTATAGTGGATGTGAGCCGTAAGGATCTGGCTCCAATAATAGGATTGAATAAAGAAATGTCGATTTCAAGCAAGCACCGCAAACTAACGTGCTTGGATTTGGAAATTGATAGGCTCGTGTGTGTATTTTTTGCATATCTCAAACCTTAAATTACATTATCATCAAGAAGTTATGAGTTCAAATCACAAAATCTATTATCGTAACTTCCCCCTCAAATGCACTAGGTCGGAAATAAACATTTAAAGGTCAAAACATTAATTTAATTAATTTTTAAATTCCGAGTTACGTGCAAAGGAGTCACGATAACGTTAATACGATTCGTTATTTTAATACCGGTAGCAATAACGCACGGAAAATATTTGTGGAGATTGTGTGTCATTTACGATATCTATCTGGCAACGTGTTTGGATACTTTATTTTATTTTTAAACATCATAATCCCAGTTTAATTGAGTTAGTGGAGGTTTACAACGCTATCTTCACGATTTGGATGGTAAAGCGTTATTTTTAGACGTAAGCGATTTTCGTAGAAAATAAATTATACTTTTTAGTTCGTTATCGCCACTAATAGATACTTTGAAATGTGAGTAGGAAGGGAATATTTAAAATTCTTATTGTACCTGTTATTTTTAACTTTTTTAATACGAGTCAGAAGTTTTATTTAGGTAGAAAAATTATTTTCATTTCAACAAACATTTAGAAATTTTTTATAAAAATATACACGTTTATTTAAAAACTGTTTAAAAAATATTCATCAGTATGACAAGTTCTTCGAAAAGCTTATTATATAATTTTTGGAACTTTTAAAATATTCATCGGTTCTCACGGACCGCAGTAAGTCGATCGTCTATATTCATGTGACTGCATCTCTAATTCAATTGCTTTATTGTCAACAATTTCTTCGAGAACGTTCACTTTTAAATCCACATACTAACAATATACATTAATTTCATTCGTAATTGTAGTTATTACATTTTGTAAAAAAATATTACATTTAATGCCAAAGATTTTATTATTCACTAGACTACAAAGCATATCAATTTTAAAAAATATATTATAGCTACTTCTAATTCCTATTTCCACAAATAAACAATTTGCAATCTTCCTGAAGTCAAGCCCTTGTTTTACAAGAAATAATATTACTACCCAAATGATTAAGCCCAATTGAATGATTTAATACTTTATTAACACCCTTAGAATGTAACTTCATTGTTACTGCCAATAATTACTATGCCACCAATTCTATACAAGTTTTAAAATGCACGACACCTCCAACCAATAATTACTGTCACGTAACAAAGATAAATATAGTTACTGTCCTTGCAAAGCTACTTTAAAATTCAGTCAGAAATGACATGACTTCACACGTATGAAAGGAAAATATCGAAATAACAAGTTCTAATATAAATCGTAAGTGATGTGCGGTAGCATTAACTAAGATACGTGGCGTGTATGAAATGTACAGGAGGACGCGACCAATTTGAATATTTCATTTGCATTATTTTTGAAATATTTGTATTTTAACGTCTGTATATCTGTGTTACCATGCTACGTTTGCCAAAACACGGTCTCCACTCCAGAACACGCTTACTCCAGCGGTTATCTGTTCTGCGACATATGGCCAGCCCATTGCCACTTCAACCTGTTAACTTTCAGAGCCATGCCTCTGGCCAGATGGGACGACTTGCACAAAAAGGCCGGCAGGGACTGGATGCATAAAGCAGCAGACCGGGCTCTGTGGTGTATCTTGGGAGAGGCCTATGTCCAGCAGTGAATTGCAACGGGCTGATGATGATGAGGATTTCTGTGGTTGTATTAGAGGGTAAAAGTGTAGGATGAACTTCTGGAATTAAATACCCAAATCAAAGCTATATTATTTGTGTAGGTTACTTTTGTCCGAGGATGAAGGCTCACGCGAACGAAACCGCGAGGTACATTTCAAACTTGTTTCCGGAAATGTTATTTGGTTATATTGGAGTAAAGCACTGAAACTAATTAGTTTCGATAATGGTTTTAAAATCATTTATCACTTTAAACGTATGAGATGTGACAGACAGTTGGTCTATTGTTAGCTCGATTTGGTTTTAAGGCAAGGAAGTGTTTAAAATTTAATACGCATTTGTTAAAAGGTCATGCACTGATGTACGTTGCGCAAAAATCACATTTTCATCGACAAAAGACCTTTTCAAACAATAATATAAAACTGTAATTTATAAGTATCAAAATCAATTCGAAATTCAAAAAAAGAATATCATAATGTTCGAAATCAATTCAAATTTAGAACGAATATTTTCTCGATGATAAACTCGCCGCGCTGTACACTTCGACTGTATCGAGTTCGGCCTCTATTTCCTGAAGTCGAGTGCATTCGCTGTGAATTTTTAACGTCACAATGTCATTTATGACGGCCCGTACAATTTTACGTGTTAGGATATTTATAGCTATTTATAGTTGACGATAAACATTTTTTTTTAATACAAAAGGATTTTCTGCCCACATTTTCTTTTGTTATTTGGATGGACGGTGTTGTAACTTGATTAGGCTATTCGCGCCTTTTGTATTGTAGCTTGAATTGTTTATTTCGAGCAGTAGCGTATAGCAACTACTGGTGGTAGGTCTCTTATATGTTAGAGTCTGTCTGGGTGGGTACCACCGCAATGTCTATTTCTAGCGCCAAGCAGCAGTGTGCATGCACTGTTGTGTTTCGGTTTGAAGGGCATTGTAGCCAGTGTAACTACTGGACATAATGAGACTTAACATCTTATGTCTCAGGATGACGAGCGCGGTGGAATGCCACACAGTACTTTGTAACTCAAGGTGCAGGATGGTGTTGCTACTGTTTATGGGTGGTCGTATCGCTTACCATCAGGCGAACGGCATGTTCGTCTCGTCATTCAATGCCAATAAAAAAAACACAATATGTACCTATTGAATGACGATAACTAAGGGACTATTTTAATCAATCTATTAACATAAGCATAGCATCACGATTTTTGGCTCTTTAGAGATAGGCAGAGGTGTCATGAAATCATCATTTCAACCGCTAAATTAGGTTCCATATAATAAGGGCGAACTTTTTGCCAACTTACCAGTCACAATTCTAGACTCCGTTCTAAAATTGAACAGAAAAACCAATATCACTTTATTTCAAGGAATCGAACCCGAAACCTCAGCAGCAGGCAAGATACAACCACCGAGGCGGTCTTCACTTAAAGAGGAAATGAAACGTCAAAAGACGTCAGAGACGGCCCATATTGCAATGAAACGATACATTTACATTATTCCGTTCATTTTACCACTTTTGCCGATTTGATACGTTTTTGATTAACTATGAATTATGTTTCTCATTATAATTACTGATATTAATGGAATTTTTAAATTATCAAATTCCCGAAAAATATATGATTATGATACGTTGCATATATCGCACGCCCAGATCAATACTGAATTATCTCGAAAAAATCTGTGAATCCTGTTTTTTGTTTTGTGTGAATCGGCAAAATTCACACAAACATGGGCGTGCGATATATCTGTATAAATATTATAAAACTAAGTTTCTTGTATGCTAGAGACTACTTAGTACTCATTTTATAAGAATCAAACACTCAAATGTACCCAAGAAATAATAAATAACAGAATCAACTAACAATTCCATACTTCAAAAACTCCATAAACTCAGATGCCATATCTTTAAGCAAATTACCTACATAAGTCCGCAATCAACGTGTATTTAAGTATCTAACAATTCAAAGAACCCCACGAAATTAGACTTACAACGTATAATCTTGAATGCAAATGGAAAAAACGAGACGGCGGGAAAAATTTCAACAATAGTATTGACGCGAGGGCCGCTAATGCAAATGCATCCCAGGGGTGGTTACTTAGCGGTTAGTTTTTGATATCAAAGACGTAAGAAGGCTGTTTGGTAAACTCCTTGGGGTTTGAGATGAGTAAAAAAAGTTTTAAGATGATAATAAAAATTGCAAAAGAAAAATTGAGTAATTCCTACTTATTATAAATGTACTTACATAAATAGATATACACACGACCACGGGCGTAGCTATAGCTTTCACAATGGAGAGGGGGGGGCGGGGGCATTCAGTGATGTTTGCATTGGGTTTTGTTTGGGTCTACTTCATCTTATTATAAATGCCAAAGTTCGTAAAAAATGTTTGGATGTTTGTTAGAAGTGGACATAGACATTATAATGTGTACATGTTTCCCCCCCAGATCCCCTATATACGCACACGACCTTATCCTGTTAGGGTGTGTGGAGAGTATTGTGTTCCAAAATACTGATGCATGTCAAGTAGCAAATATAATGTATCCACATAAAAGTGGATAGAGACGTCATAGACATACTCGGATCAACGACATATTTATCGTTAGCGATTTTATCGAAAAAGTTACAACCGTATTGTATTATATTGGTGAAAGAATTTTTCAAATCAGTCCAGTAGTTTCGGAGCCTATTCAAGGGAAACAAACAATCAAATCTTTCCTCTTTATAATGTTAGTAGAGATATAGACAATTCAAGACCGGTAATACAATATCTCACTGGGAACGGGCCTCCACTTTTGAAAAGTTTACTTTAAATGTCTATAGTATACAGTAATCCACAACCAAAACACAACCTCAAAACGATAACAAACGAATCCAAATTCAAAAACAGAGGTAAACGAACAACAGCTCTTTGGCAACCACCGCACGAATTAAAACCGCCCGGCGATCAATCAAAACCGATGTCTCCCAAACATTTATCTTCGGTACGGAATATTAAAAAGAAAAGCTGCAATGGAGAAAAAAGCGCGATTTATTCATACCGCTTTTTGTAAGGTTCCGTATGGTTTGATTTTGTGTACATCGTGTCGATATACAGTAGTTTCTTATGTTTGATTTTGTAAGTATTTTAGATGTAACAGAAATAAATTCTATTGTGAAATCTGCATCAAAATCGATTGAAAAATAAAGCAGTTATTCAATTTTGATATATTCTTGTGAGCAAAAGTGGGGGCGTGGCGGTGATATCGCGCTATCTCTTTCGCACGCACGCAGCGTTATGGCCGACGGCGTTTGGTGATGTTACAGCCTAGTATTGCTGTTATTTCACAGCTATCCCTTCCACCAAATTTCAAAGCTTTATAACTTACTATTGCACCAATTTTGAATATTCTTTTTCTATTAGATTTTGCATGGCATAAATTTTCGATAACTGTATTTAAAAAAAGTAGTCAAATACCCTATTGTTGTAGTGGTAACTTATGGTTAAAGCAGATGTCCTGTACACATAAATACCCTCATCATCATTTAACCCTCATCAGTTTTATAAACGTGTGCATGACCATTTGACAGAGGGAAATAAAATACAAGCCGCAACCTTAGTATATTGTCTAACTGTGTCACTGCCTCATCTACTGAGATGGTTTAGCCATAGTCCACCAAATTGGCCTACTCCGGCTTGGTAGATTCCACATACGTTAAAATACTTTCTCAAGTATTCCACCACTTCTACGCCAACATAAAATTAAAATTCAACACTATTAAACCGGATAATAACACCAATATGAATGTTCGTAGCCATTATCGAGTCACTTCGCGCGAACTGCGATTCCGAACATTACTATGTAGATTAATCCATTTAACATAACTTGTCGAAACTTTAATGAATGCAACGCTGTGTGCGTTCGAGTGTGTGTGCTCAAGTTCGGCAATAATCCAAACTCGAGACATTTAGATTACTGATAATATAAGTTTTAATTAAGTAAGTTTAACACGCAAAAACACTATATATCGATCTTATTCTTCATTTCGAGATTAAGACAGATAATTGGGATCATCAGACATTTCCAAGTATTTTATGCAATTCATAGAGATATATAGAAAAAAGCCTCATTTAACCTAAGACTGCCTCGGTGGCGTAGTTGTATATGGTACGACTGCAATGCTGAGGTCTCGGGTTCAATCCCCGGGTCGGGCAAAGTGATATTGGGTTTTTCTATTCAGTATCAGCTCGGAGTCTGGTATTTGTGCCCGATGTGGCGATAGGCTCGCCCCCTATCTCATCATGGGACGGAATAACGGCGAAAAGTGGATGCAGTATTGCGCCTCTGCCTACCCCTTCGGGGATAAAAGCCGTGAGTGTGTGTGTGTGTGTATGCCTCATTTAACACCATTTAAAACGGGTCTAAATCTACACTTAATATTATAAATGCGAAAGTTTGCTTGTTTGTCACTCAATCACGCCAGAACGGCTGAACGAATTTAGATGCAAATATATTATAATCTGGAATAGCACATGAACTACTTTTTATACCTGGAAAATATATAGCGGGACTTTTATCTCGGAACAACTTTGATAAGGGCGAATTCGCCAGCAAAAGCTAATATTTCATAAGAAATACATTGTATCTATAGGTAGTTTTATCCCTAACACTAATATCCAGACAAGCTTAGGAAATTATTCGGCGCCAATATTTTTCTACAGGTCATAAACCCCTAGGGGTTTTCTTACCTCGACTTTCTCTCCATGGAACCTTAAAAACGGGATTGTCTGCGCCACGATAATCGCATGTAGTATTAAAATGAATATTGCATTTCTTTCCTTTTGAAGGATTGTCTTTGAGGCAAGTTTTATGCATTTTATCCATGTCACATAATTGGTTCATAGATTATGCATTATATACATGTTTAAACTGCAGTACGATTTTAAACTTGCACTGAACAAAGTACAATGAACCTTATGTTACTATATGGTCTAATAGCGTTTGCCCGCGGCTCCGCCCGCTTTAAAAAGTTTTTCCGGGATAAAAGTCCCGCTTTATATTTTCCCGGGATAAAAGTAGCCTATGTGTTAATCCAGGACATGATCTACCCGTGTGCCAAATTTCATCGAAATCCGTTCAGTAGTTTTTGCGTGAAAGAGGAACAAACATCCTTACATCCAAACATCCTAACATCCAAACATCCATACATTCTTACAAACTTTCGCCTTTATAATATTAGTATAATATAATAGTATAATATAGTATATGGTCTAATATAGAAGTTGCATCCATCAACAAAATATATCGTTTATTTCCAACAGCAAAAAGGTTATAGAAATAACAGTTTTGACTCGTCAAGCCACGCTACGGACGCCGGCGTCCGAGTATATAGGGTTTCCCCATACATCTATATATATAAGCGGGGTTTGACGGGTTAATATACAATTTTTATCAGACAATAATAGGTTTTGAGACGTATGCATTAGGCACTATGGTAATAAATAAGTCATAGGAATTACTCCAATAACAATACAAATATCCTTGCATACTGGCCATACAGGCTTCAATCTACTCACGCAATCATACTTTACGTTACAATGCTGGCCAAAAAAAGTCACCAACTAAAACATCAAATAAATTGATCCGTAAAGCTGTAAGTCTCGCCAGACACAAAAACGAGACAATAAAAATATCAATCGGAACGGGACGCGACAGGACGACTGCAAACCTTCATTCGCCAATCAATCTAAATAACGCTTTTTGTCTGGCCCTTAAATTGCTAGGGTTACCAGTTATTGGTTTTATGAACACAGTTTTTTAATAAAAAGTGTATAGTGTTTAGCGGTGTTAGGATAGCAAAAGATGTGGATATTTATGTTGTAGCGAAAATTTAGGACATTCGAATAGTGTTTATATAATTGAATAACGAGATGATCGAGTTGTTCGTTTGACAGTTAAAACCATGTGGCAATGCTGGTCATCCTGATACGTTGAGTATTTAGTATATTTCCCAGTTGTTACACAAACTACTGTGTCCTACATATAGGTTAGCACAATGATGTCGACAAAGCACAAATTATTTTGCGATAGGATAACCACATATCAAGCTCTTGTATTACATCATTGTAATACGATTTAGCAAAATCCCTAGTCACCGTATTTAGGAAAATACAGAGCTGTGAGCTGTCCCATTCTAAACATTATCACACTAAAAGCCATAATTCTATAAAGAGCACACGACCTGACGTTAAATTCAAACAATCCCGTTAAAACAACAGTTCTATGCAAAACCGCACAGAAGCAACCAAGTAACATGCGCTAGGTAACTAGAATAATATATTAGCAGTTGCAATCCCTTTCTTGAACGCATTCAACTGTCATATTTGATATTCATATGCAGTTGGGGACAAAAAGAACGTGCGCCTTATTTGCATGTATCTTACAATCAAATTGTTTTGTAGAGAACCGTTTTGGATAATAAAGCGTTTGAAAACAACAATGTTTCTTACAATGTTACTTGATATAGATATCGTATAGCTGTTTTTAATAGTAACTTAAGACTGGTTTAAGTGTAATCAGCATTAAAAAGAAGATTTTAGGAGAACTGGACCCGACTTTCTTTTATGGGTTGCGCTATAGTGAAAACGTTTTTAAAATTTACAGCAATTGGACTGCGTCCAAACATTTAATCCCAACTGATATAAAGTGTTCACAAGTTCGATTACCAAAACCAAGTCTCTTTAATACTATCGTTGCATATCTTCTGATAGACGTCTGAATCTGAACAAACATCAAATCAGTATTTGTTTCGGCTAGAAGTGTATGCAGTCGATGCACACTGCATACTTAATGCCCACTTTGCATTTGATTATTGCATGTGTTACTCGGTCAGAAACTCAGAAGCGATTCCAGTGAAACACCCTTATGTTCTTGCACGTACAGTCTGACTTATGTCATAAATATGTTATGTTATATTAATGTTTGAAGTATATTTTTATGGAATATGCATGGTAATTCACATAGTTGACTATATTTGGTTGTTAAATGTTCTACTTACTGTAAAATTAGGCAATAAAGAAGATTTTTTGAAGATTTACCATTAAATTATCAGATAAGATAGTTACGATTATAAAAAAATATGTTGGTCGATTCTACATACATCAAGTGAGTTCTAAAAGAGTCGGAAATCTAGAATCAAATTACTGATATAGTTGCTTTGGAATATAGCTCTATTTCTTAGGTATAGTAAGTATTACACTATTAGTTTGTTTTTTAGGTTTAGGTTTAAGAACAACTTTATTTCTCATGAAGAATTGCATACATAATTCATCTCAGAAACATTGTTTAAACTAAGATTTACATGTAGAGCGCACAGCGATACTTAAGCAGAAATAATAGCAAAAAACAAAAAAATGAGCGTAAAGAATTAATAACATTAACAGTAAGAAATTCGATCCTAGCCAAGCAGTTTTTGTATATTATACCTTCGATGTTTATATAGGAATATACCCATTTATAAAAAAATTACAAAGAAACCGTGTAAATACACTCGATGTGACATACTTCCGTATTTAAGTACTAAATATAGTACTATGTCGTGTCGCAACAAAATAACCAACTCCCGACATGAGTCTACGTAGAAATTATTATACATTTAATTTCTGCATTCACTGTAAACGAGGTTTTTTATTCGTAATAAGCTTAGACATTCCTTTTAAACCACTGCTCTTTTTATATTTTTTAAATATGAGCTATTGCAACCTACTTTTCTTTGACGTAATTTACAATTAATTATACCGAAACTTTTGGTCGTCATTATAAAATGTTTTTAATTTATTGACCATGATTTTTCTAAAAAGTCAATATTAATCATAATATGATTAAGTGATGGAGTATTATACTATTTTTGACACGCTTTTATTATATTTCTATTTGAAGCTGTTAAAAACAGTCGTTTGAACACATTTTAGTAATTTTAGGCTGTATAAGTCAAACGTCTGAAGAACCCTTATCGTTTACATAGATTATACTAGATTTCATTACTACATTCAACAATAACTTATCCGTAGTTCAGTAGACTGTGAGCAGGCTACAAATCTTGAGACCGTAAATTCGATTACGCACAAATGTAACAGCGGTATCTTACTAATCTTACTAATATTATAAAGGCGAAAGTTTGTAAGTATGTATGGATGTCTGGATGTATGGATGTTTGTTACTCTTTCACGCAAAAACTACTGAACGGATTTCGCTGAAATTTGGCACACGGGTAGATCATGTCTTGGATTAACACATAGGCTACATTTTATCCCGGGAAAATAAAAAGCGGGACTTTTTTCCCGGAAAACACTTTTTAAGGCGGGCGGAGCCGCGGGCATAATCTAGTATTTTATAATATTACTAGCTTTTGCCCGCGGCTCCGCCCGCGTGAATGAATTTTTCCGGGATAAAGTCCCGCTTTATTTTTTCCCGAGATGAAAAGTACCCAATGTGTTAATCCAAGACATGATCTACCCGTGTGCCATATTTTATCGAAATCTGTTCAGTAGAGAAAGAGTAACAAACATCCATACATTCTTACAAACTTTCGCGTTTATAATATTACTAGGATAATTTATACACAAAAGTTTTATCTTAGTGTGGGGTCTACGTATGTACAAAGACATTTCGCGAGAATCGTGCTCTCATGTGTTCATCATATTATGTTAACTAAATCTCTGTATATTCTCGTGCGGTAATATCTTTCTTGAGGGTTTTGTCTCATTTCCTCGTTTGAGAGGTTTAATTAGTGCGAGTGATATATGTTTTGAATATATACTTACTGGTGGTAGGTCTCTCATATGTTACGAGTCTGTCTGGCTGGGTACTATCGTAATGTGTATTTCTACCGCCAAGCGGCAGTGTGCACGTACTGTTGTGTCTTTGTAGGACATTGTCACCAGTGTAACTACAAGACATAATGAGACTTAATATGTTACGTCTCAGGATGACGAGCGCAGTGGAATGCCACACAGTACTTTGTAACTCGAGGTGCTGGATGGTGTTGCTACTGTTTATTGGTGGTCGTATAGCTTACCATAAGGCAAACGGCATTCTCGTCTCGTCATTCAATGCCATAAAATTTAAAAAAATATATGACGTAGGGCTAAATGAAATTCAACTATGAAACGCAGTGTTAAAGTTGAAAATGCAGTTACAGTAACACGTTTTTGTAATATTGAAAATTGACGTAAGAGCGAAATTGCCAGAACAATAATACAAAAAAATCGGGAGGAATCTATCTATCTTAATTCTTTAAATGAAATATCAAATACAAACCATTCTTTAAATGAACTTTTCATATTTTTCAAAACTAAGACCATATATTTGAAGTGCGGACAATTCATTTTTCAAACGGACCGCCGACGGAGTTCAACTTGAAAACTTTGGAAGTTAGCTCAAGTTTATTCGCATCCGTTCGACCGACACTTGGGGTTTTCATTTCGTAATTTGACCGCATAACTGTTGTTCATAGGCAAGCGTGAATTACGTTACGTGGAACTTAAACTATCTTCTGCTTGCGGTTTCGTCTGCGTTTGTTCATATCGTGTGCCCTTTCCTGAGGGCCAAACTACCCTCTTTCCTTCGTAATCCATCTCTCTCTTAAGATTATAATTCTTCTTGAATCATGGAGGTCTATGGGTAGTAAAGCATCTAAAATCTACAAACTAGATCATGATTTTAGCTACAAATGACTGCAAAGAAAAATAGCACATTCTAAAATATACAATCAGAAATCTGATCATTTACAACAACCAATACCTAAAGCCGGCGTTCTACCAAAACTTATACACCATTCTCATTCTTACCGGATACAACACATAATTGTATAATGGTACATAATGCGCATACATATTCAAGAAATAAGTTATGCCGCTAATGTATCACTATGCAAATGAAGTGAACGCCTACTGATATAACTGTCTTTTTACCACATTCTGCAGGATCTATGCATACTGAAAACGCGCGTTTTTTATAAGTTCTCCGCGCGTTTTTAGAGAGTCGTAAATTTGTTTCTAAAGTTGCGTGCATAAGCATTAAGCACACGTGTTGGTAGTTTAGAATCTACTTTGTTAAGTTAAAAAAGTTCTACAAAACATTGTGCGTTACTGAAAACAAAAACCCTGGTCAGCTAATATCGCTGGATTTTTTCGTAGCTGTGTACTAGATTAATTACACGAATAAATCAATTTATCAAACTAAGGCCAACAAACTACGAATCAAACTAATGATATCAATATGAAAAGTATTTGAGTTTCTAAATAAACTACAAGATATACAATCAGTCATATGTATTTTCAAAGTTAATTCAATTTCGAATATGACTTCGGAATGGTTATACCAAGATTATTCTCGTAAGTAAATTGAGTTAACTTGTGGAAATTTAATTTGTAATCAAAAACGAAATTGAGCTATAAAAATAGATCCATTTTGTAGAGTGCATCCAGAATATATTTAGCTTGGATTTACGATAGCTTCTATATACTGATTCTAGTGATTTTCTCTTGGATTGATTAACTGGATTAGATTTTATGATTTAAATTTGATTTAGCATTCCTTGAGATTGACGATTTTTTAGACGAGCATGCCCCTCGCCTGTTAGTAAGCGATACGACCGCGCATAAAGAGTAACACCATATATTTTTTTTTATTACTAAGTACTGCGTGTCATTCTACTGCGCTGTCACCCTGAAACTGTGATTCCGTAGAACGCTGTAGACGGCAGACGGCAACAGCATATGCCGCTACAGCAGACGGCACTATGCAGTATTAAATTGTATGAGACCGATTCCGCACACGACGGCAAATGACGCGCGGCAAGTGACGTCTGCCGTTGCCGTCTGCTGCGTCCTGCGGAATCACAGCTTGAGACATTACATGTTAAGTCTCATAATGCTTAGTAATTACCATTTTTATGGATTATCTCGAATACCGATTTGAATATTTCTATTAAACGTAAATATTACATTAATATTATTTTAATTGGCATAAATTAACGATAATTTTCTTATCTTAGAAATTCTAATCGAGACACTCTTGATGCACACATTATCTTGTTGATATTGACCTTAAATATCTAACACAACATTAAGTACGTAGATACAGTTTCTATCAAAAACAGACGTAAATCTAATGTGTCATTTGGTTTTTCTTCTCAGTATTGATTTTATATTTTTATAGAATCCTGAAAAAGAAACAGTCGAAGGCGGGACTCGAACCCACGACCTCCGGCGTACCGTGCCGGTGCTCTTCCAATTGAGCTAGTCCGACCCGTCGCCATCGATTGCCAATTTCAGGACCCGTATTTAATTCTCTTAAAGGAGATGACCTCAGTATTAACAAAGAATCTGGAATTTCTTTCTAATATGACGATAGGCCATCACATCATGGAACGGAATGCACATGCCTAGTTGCGCCTCTGCCTACTCCAGAGATAAAAAACGTAAGTGTAACATTATCAAGATACACTGCGGTCAAAGTTTACATTAAATACAAACACCCTTTGAAGCTCACTAATTAGTATGGAGATTACGCTTCGCTGCGCAACGAAAGTGTGTTGGAGTGTGCAAGACTTGTTTGGGATGATGGATCATAGCTTATTACTGGTATAGGATTTGGTCGTGACTCCGTCCGTAAGAGTCTAGATGATATTTCATCTAGACTGGCACTATTGTGCAATGGCACAACAATGGTGCTTATTCGGAAAAAGTTTAATAGGCCAGCATAAGTGTGTCGACTGTCAGTCAAATCTGGACTCCAGTTTACTTACTACCAGGTACTGCCCCACTTTGCCCACATAAAACAATGCAGGAATATGTTCTGAATGCATTTATTCTAACAAACACCGATGATTTTTTTACGAATTTACATATAGATGTGCATTTTTGGATTCTAAAACGTGTTTACCCTGATTGAATTCTGCAGAATGAAAAACTTCCTGCGTATTGAGAAGTGGAATTATTATCCTTGTTACCGCAATTCGGAAGTCGGAATAAAGCCAAGAATTTCTTACGAAAATCTTTTCGTAGTCATTATTAATCAATGGCGTTCCCTCTAAGATCACTATCCCCCGGGAGAATCGACGGAAACTAACCATGCTCACTAGGGAGCCAATTGACGCGTCCCCCGTATCCTCGAAAATATCCCACAAATACTTTTCTCCTATTGTCTGAATTATAAGTTATTCCTGTTTTGATGTTACGCTAACAACGGTTTCGTCTATTGTTAGACTGTAAAGTCTCAATAATACAAAAATATATTGATATGTGAGATATGGATAGTGTCTTAACACTTACGACCTAATTCATAAACAGTTCATAAACCTATTTAACAATATAATGTTTTGTCTTCTTCCTTCAAACTCCATTCAAAATTCGTTCGAAGAAGACAAAAAATTGGATAATCCAAAATAGATGAGACTGTTTACAAATAAGGCCGTTATTATATCGATGAAATGAGATGATTATGTATTAAAAACTCCTCATTGCCACAATTGTCTATTCACAGCGAATCAAGGCCATAAACCGTGAGACTTTAGGTTCAATTCTCATCCTTGACAACCTAAATCTCAGAGAGTTTACTGGTGGTCTCTCATATGTTAGAGTCCGTCTGGGTACCACCGCAATATCTATTTCTACCGCTAAGCGGCAGTGTGCATGCACTGTTGTGTTTCGGTTTGAAGGAAGTTGTAGCCAGTGTAACTACTGTATATAATGAGACCAAGGGCGGCATTAATAAACCAATCTCAAGTTTGAGATACATCTCAAGTAGACATAATGTGTTGAATTGTTCATACATTATGTCTACTTGAGATGTAACACAAACTTGAGATTGGTTTATTAATAACGCCCTTAACATCTTACGTCTTAGGATGACGAGCGCAGTGGAATGCTACACAGTACTTTGTAACTCAAGGTGTTGAATGTTGTTGCTACTGTTTATTTATTTCCAGACATCAAATAGTAGACGATACTTAAAACTATCACGAATCCTAATTTCACACTACATAAAACAAAGAAAGACCGCCTCGGTGGCGTAGTTGTTTTACGGTACGACTGTAGTGCTGAGGTCTCGTGTTCGATCCCCGGGTCGGGCAGAATACCGGAATCTGGAAATGGGCCCGGTAAATGGCAATAGGCCCTCCCCCTATAACATGGACCGTAACATAACGAAACTTGAGTGTGATACTCCTCTGCCTTACCTTGAAAAGGAAAAGGCGTGATGTTATGTATATGAAACAAATAATGTCCAACATTAACCAGAAATTGTAAACTGAACGAGCTAAACATTAAACTAGAACACAGATGAACCAGGTTTTCAAGATGGATTTGGTCCAATTCTGTTACTGAAATGTTCTGAATTTATGATACTGCGACCAAGATAAACTATTACGAAACCGCATACATTTGCCAGCAAGCGAAAATTTTCGTTAATCGTTAACTGAAACACTTTCAACAATTTGAAACTTACATCAATAACAATTATAAATTGTCAGAGACGTATTTTAAATAAATTATCCTACTAATATTATAAAGGCGAAAGTTTGTAAGAATGTATGGATGTTTGTATGTTTGGATGTATGGATGTTTGTTCCTCTTTCACGCAAAAACTACTGAACGGATTTCGATGAAATTTGGCACACGGGTAGGTCATGTCCTGGATTAACACATAGGCTACTTTTTATCCCGGGAAAACATAAAGCGGGATTTTTACCCCGGAAAAACTTTTTAAGGCGGGTGGAGCCGCGGGCAAAAGCTAGTATGAAATAATTGTGGAAATAAGTCAATGTACTGACTACAACGCTCTTCAAAATAGAATACTGCTGGCACAATGCTGATCAGCTGCAGATATAGATACCAAGCACTCTCGCATACCAGAGACCTACCGAGTAAATAATAAATACCTACAGTTATATCTTTCCACATCTGAGAAACAATAAAATAGACAAATATATCGACACAATAACAAATGTAAGCGAATGTACAGCGGTCTTTTGAACTCAACGGATGTCTGTCCGCTCACTGAGAAATCCTGTTTTGATGTAAAATATAACTCTGCATTCCCTTTAAAACGTTTCGCTAAACGTTATTTGAATTGCTTTTCAGTTTATGATGTTGAGTATTTGTTTTCACAGCTGAACTACTCGTATCTTTTGAACGAAAACGACACTATTTAAAAAAACGGAAATTGAGTTATCGTCATAAAATGACTTAAAACTGGTCACTTTTTCATAAAATTATAATATAAAAGGACCGATATAACAGTTTGGTCCTTCCCGCTTGAAAATGTCTGTGGTTGAGTTGTTGTATTGAGAACTTCGTTTAAAGTCATTTTATAAAGATAACTTAATTTTAGCTTTTTTTATTGAGTCGTGTTCGTTCTAAAGGTGCGTACTGTTGTACAAATTAAAATTACTTTCTTAGTCTTAACATCTTGTTGACTTAGTCTAAAAAGGGACATAGGCTCTGGTCTGGGATGTCCTGGGTTCGGATTCTAGGCTAACACTTGAGAGTTTCGGTTGACGTCAGGTCGAATCCGTCTGCAATGTGCTTGAAAAAGCTGTTCATAACACTGACCCTAAAATTCAAACACACAAAAACCCAAACGGGTTTTTTTATACCAACTACGACTATTATACCGGTTCCTATTTTATGTCTGCCTACCCTTCCGAGATAAACCAGTGATGCAGTCCAGAATCAAATCCCATTACGTCCAGTAACAAAGGCGCTATATCAAAATTAGTTTCTATTTAAACTAAATAGAAACTTGAGCTTGGCGGGCGATCTCAAGAAACAAACAAGTTTCTAAATCAGCGTAACCATGCGAGCAACTTGGTCCGGTTAATCCGGTTACGGCCGGTTGTAATCCGGTTCGCTGTGGTCCGCGCCGGATCGAGCTGGGCATAACAGGGCTGACAGATTTAGCGGAAAAATTTATGAAAAAAGACCATATGGCGCAGCGAACTATGAATTTTTGAATAAAGGTGTATTTTTCATTAATTTTATTATTAAGTAATAACAATAATACGGTAATAACAACACGATATAAGTAATAGGTTAACTAAGATCTTGTCCTTAAGACACTTTAAAATTTAACTTCGGCAAACATAGCCAAAATCGCATTAATATCATTTTAAAATACTTGAAAAGACTGCTAATATCTTCACTGAATTCTGAACAGCACAGAAATAAATACAAATTCAGACAAAAACCTTCGACAACCCTAAAGATATCTGATTTGAAATTATAAGCAACCGTTTCGAGTTGTGACGTCTGCAGTGGGAATTTTGGAGTTGGAAACTGATAAAATATCTTCCATTTGATGAACTGGAATTAAGTTTAAGGTCAGCTTTATGCGGGGTTGATGAACTTTACTGAGGCCTATAACTAAATAATGTTTGGAACTAAACGAATCGGTCTGGGATTGCTTCTTTATTATTTACTCACAGACTTCTGCTCGCGGCACCGCGTGAAAAAGTTTATCCGGGATAAAAATATTTTGCCGAGATAAAAAGTAGCCTTTAACACTTCGGAGTAATGTAGTTTCCTATTAGTAAAAGAATTTTCAAAATCAGTCCAGTAGTTTTTGAGTTTCTCTATTATAAACAAACAATCAAATCTTTCCTCTTCATATTAATATACTTAGATAATCTGTAAGTAATAAAGGAATTCTTTGATTGTACTTTTCATTTTGGACCTTATATATTTGATAACTATATCAAGATAAAGTAATTTGAAGATAGATTTAAGGCATACCTAATGCGTATGGCATTAGTCTTGCTACACACTAAAACTGCATAAAAGAAAATCAGCATTTAAAATTCTAAGAAAATCCAATTGTTTATATCTTTAACTGTAATCTTCATTTTAATTAAGAAATATGTATCTAACATATCACCTATGTAGATCCAGTTGCTTAAATTTACTGACTCATTTATATAAAATACATGTAAATATCATCTATAAAACCAACCTCATAATTATTTAAACTTGACAAGCACTCAAATACCAGTGTCCATTTCACACGTAATACCGCATTAAGACTATTAAACTGCTACCATGGCTCGCACCTATTAACGACGAGCTATAATCTCGCCAGTTTACGTTGGTATGATGCCGCCTAATTGGTGAAGTGCCTTGTAATTTTACGAACCGGTTGGGTTGGCCAGTGGTTCTCAATTCGACGCCCTGCTGAATGGCTTAGTAACAGGACTAACAGGTATTTGGGAAGATATTAAAAGTGGGATGGCTGCAATTGTTTTTAACTAAAAGGGGCGAAGAGGAGACAAGTTGTCAATTTTTAAATAACAATACACTGTAACATGGTGTATTCTGAAAGGAGAATCGATAGTATTTCGTTTTGTCTTCTTTTTGCTTTAGAATTTATATTATCTAGGGTCATGTTTTTGATGTACTGGTATTAAAGATATTAAAAATATGATAGCGTTTTACAACAAACCCAAAATTAACTATTTAAACCTATCGTCGACACAGTAATATAGGGTAGTTTCATATGTTTGATTTTGCACATAATTTTAGACGTAACAGAAAATAAGACGAAATAATTATTATGTGAAATCAGCATCAAAATCAATTAAAAAATAAAGCAGTTATTAAATTTTGAAATATTCTTGTGAGCAAAAGTGGGGGCATGGTTGGGATATCGCGCTTTCTCTTTCGCACGCAGTGAGCGTTATGGCCGACTGCGCTTGGTGACGTTATACCCTAGTATTGCAGTTATTTGTAAACTACCCCTTACACCAAATTTCAAAGCTTTATATCTTACTACTATTGCCCCAATTTCGAAAATTATTTTTCATTCGAATTTGGATAGCATACATTTTTCATAATTATATTTTAAAAAAGTAGTTAACTACCCTATTAATATGCTCCATGTGTTTTATTTTAGTTTTTCATCAACTAATTTTTAAGAAGTGCAAAATAATACATTCAATTCCAAGAAAAACAATCACAAGGGTTTTTCGAACGAAAGAGGGGCGAGAACGTTTGAGAAACAAGATGCGTACGGCCGATGGCCCTATACCACATGAGTGAGGTGCGATTTATGACGCTTCTTAAGTAATGTTGCGGAACTAAGTGAACATGCAAAATATATAGCGGCTTGACGACGTAAGTACAACTCGGGGATTGAAAATACATCCCTCTCTAACTTTGTAATATAAATCAGGGGAAGGATAAGGCATGTAGTGTTTCCACTGTTCATTTAAACTTGGTTCCTTTATCCTTATGTTTAACATCTAAGATACAAAGCGAGATATTTTGATACAGGATCTAAAGATTCACCTCAGATGACTGCCTCGGTGGCGTAGCTATATTGCGTGTACAGTGCTACACACACCATACTCCCGTGTGCGTATCCTGGGTCGGGCAGTTATATTGGGTTATTTATTCAGTATCAGCCCGGTGTGCGGAATTTGTACAACACACCTGGCGAAAAGTGGGTGCTCTGGTAACACCTTTGTCTAACCCTTCTGGGGGAATTGTGGCGGGAACTTGGAACTGTCATGAGGTGCTCTTGTTTTAATTCATTATTTTGGTGATACTTAGTGTTATATTGCATAATTATGGTGGTATATTATCCAATATAGCTCTATTAAAGGGCTCAAATTAAGTGAATTGAAATAACTGTGCTAATAAAGTGTTTTTTTTTGTTGCCGCCAAAACTGCTTGGTGAAATCTTGGTAAGGTAGCCACTGCTTTACTTCGACATAATGGTTAGGACTGAGGAAAAAAAAAAATGAAAGACGGGCTCAATAGACTAGTATTCAGAGCCGTAATATTTAAATTAAAAAAATCCTTCGGGGGAAAAGGCGTCTTGTATTTCGTGTTAGAGATATACTAGTCGGTCCAGATATTGAACCCGAAGCTCCACGGCAGTTGCAAATCAACTAAGACTATGTTTTCTACATTTTAATCAACCAATCCTCTAGCATTTCGCATCTACACCTTACAAAGAATAGTAAAGTGAACCGCAAACTGATTTACATAAAATAATTGACGCCACTTTATTTAACAAAGGATTTAAAATACGAGCACAAACTTGATAGTTTTAAATTCAGACTAGCGCCAAAGTGGTGAAAAACTTTGATAGATTTGTGTGGGGAATCGTACAATATTCAGTTACGTGTGCAATAGGTCGTTTTTTATCCTGGGCATACCGATTACGCTGTCCAGGCTTGCAGGAATTGCAGTAGCAGGTGTGACTGTTGACCTTACTAACAGTTGACCTTTTTACGTTCTCGGCTACCCCACAGCACCAGATGGTAAGCGAAGACGTCCAGATAAATTCGATAGACGAGAGATAACTACGCCTAGCCAGTCTTATTCCATTTTCTATAAAAGAAATGTGTCGAATAAAATGCATAAAATAGAACAATGTTCGCGTTATGAATTCTTTAGTAGTTTACTTTGGTTCAGTATAAACAAGGTTTTATTGCGGTCCTCGGTAAAACGGTTTTTATAGGGCATGAAACTAGGCCCTAGGATGTATTCATATGTACGAAGGTCATCGTTAACATAACTTATAAATGTAAATAGGTTATAAAAACTGTTTTCCTAATTGTTTTCAAAGTGGGCTTTAGATTCTTAAGTTCTTTTTATACGTATAAGACAAAGTGACCCCACTACAGCTGATGGTAAATGGTCCAGATGCTGTCAACTGACGAGAGGTAATTATCCTTTGTCAGTGGACACAATTATGCTGTTTGAACCGGATATACTCAAGGTGATACTGAACGGCATGCTGCCGGCAGAACTGATGGTAGATAGGGCAAAGAGTTCTCGAGTGGAGACCCCGTACTGGCAAGCGCAGCGTCGGCCGTCCACTTGCAAGGTGGACAGACGACTTGATAAAGGCCGCAGGAACGCGCTGGATGCAGGCCGCTTTTGACAGGTCCATCTGGAAATCTTTGGGGGAGGCTTATGTTCAGCCGTGGACGTCTTGTGGCTGATGATGATGATGATGCTGAATGCGGCATACTTACATGGGCCATAATAGCGGATGACACCTTGTGTACGGTAGTCCGTCTCGCGGCGGATAAAAATATCATAACACCAGCAAAAAATAGTTCTTGAATTGCATAACATTATAGAATCACTTTTTTTCATGGTAATGAAATGAAATAATTTATTCGAATCCATAAAATGTTAAGAATTACTTAGATTCAGTATTTTTTTACTCTACACCAGTTTGGAAAGCAGTTTCTACCAGAGAAGAACGGGCAAAAAACTTTAGGGTTGCTCTTTTCAAAATCAAATCAAATATTGAAATTAAACTATTTTAACGGATTTTATAGCGGTTTTTTTTTTTTTTTTTTCTTTCAAATATTCAAATTTTCAAATATTCTATTTACAGATTTGTGACTGAATAGAAACAAAAGCCCAAATATTCCTTCATCCTTGTCCAAACACCACCTATCCCTTTCCTTTAAGTATAGAAAGACGTAGATGATTCTTTTAGAAACTGCTGTTGATGGGCAAAATCACTTAACATCAGACCTACGATCTACCTCAAAGTGATGTTGAGTTTTTCTATTCACTATCAGCTCGGAGTCTGGAATTTGTGTCCGATATGGCGGTAGGCTCGCCGCCTATCACATCATGGGACGGAATAAAGGCGAAAAGTGGGTGCACTAGTTGCGCCTATTCAGTAAGTATATGCTCTGAGTCTGGAATTTGTGTCCGATATGCCGATACGCTCGCCCCCTATCACATCATGGGACGGAATAACGGCGAAAAGTGGGTGCACTAGATGCGCCTATTCAGTAAGTATATGCTCTGAGTCTGGAATTTGTGCCCGATATGGCGATAGGCTCGCCCCCTATCACATCATGGGACGGAATAACGGCGAAAAGTGGGTGCACTAGTTGCGCCTCTGCCTACCCCTTCGGAGATAAAAGCCGTGAGTGTGTGTGTATGTGTGATCATCAGACCTACATATGTCATAAGTCATAACCCAAAGGCAACAACTAAAACACCCAACTATTATCCCACCAATTTCAAGACAATAAACCATTCAAACAAAAACCGACTTAATAATCTAATTCGCAGGACTCCAAGCGGGTTATTCCTGTCGGTGACATAATTCGGATATTACCCGGACATTGTGTATTGTCCCGGGTGAAGAATACCCGGACGGATACCCGGGATGTTATTTTATCCGTTGTTACTGATGATTGACTCGATTACCTTTGTTATTAACCTCGAATTTAATTAAACTGGGTTTGATATGACAGCTAATAAGTCTCTCATACAAAATGACTTGATATTTATGAGATTGACATCAACTGAATACTGGAATAAGATGCTTGTATCTTAGAACAGCAATAGTATTTTGTATAAAACTAATATTTTGTACCTATTATCCGGAAACTGCTGAAATAGAGACGTAAGCTTTGAGAAATATCGCGCTATTAAGAAAATCCGTCTAAAATTCTTAGGAAAAATTTTCTAACAAGATTTCGAGGAAATAGTGATCGCTAACCCTCATACCTACGGAAAACTGTATATTATGTTGAAAACTACAACCCGGCAAGCGGCACTCATTTGGTATTCGACAGCGCAGCAACCATCGTGGGGAAGCTATGTTTTTATTAAAATGCAACTGTCTCGCTCGTACAAAATAAAATTATCGTTTTATACAGGGTTACCACTTTTGCAATAGATATAGTGCGATAGTTATATAACTGAAGGTAAAGTTTATAAGGTAGTTTCCGATATTCTATTTTGTATATTATTTAATTTGTAACGGAAAATAACACGATTTTTTTTACTATAACCTTATGCGTAGGTAGGAACGACGATTTTAGCTTAATGACCGGTGACGTCATGGTCGAAATCGCCCACGCGGTATACCGGGTGGAAGGGAATCGCTCTCTATACCGGAACGGTAAGAGAGAAGAACCATAACATTAACGAAAAACTATATTCTCTTGCAAAGCTAAGCGATAATATTTACGATTTTAGTATTTCCGTAATTCATGCGCGCGCAATGTAAAGCGTACAAAAAACTGGGTAGGGTACAAACTACAAAGCAAACGCCGACAAGGCGGCGGCCGCCGCGTTGCGCCGGCACCGGCCGCGCGGTCGTTAGCCCGTTAGCTGATGTGTTTCATTACGATTTTTTTTAAATATTGACCTTTTTTACTATGTTTTTCAGAATAATAGTTTGATTTATCTATCCATACGTGAAGCTGTACAGAAATTTGAGAAAATCCTACTAAAATTGTAACAATGCGATCGCGATTTTTTTAGTGCCATCACGTCAGGAATCACCAATACTATCACCTGTATTCGTTTCCGAGAGTGTTTCCCTTCCACCCGGTATAACATATAACTTTGTCTTAAACATATATAAATAATAATAATAATAATACCAGCCCTGTATTATATACCACGCACTGCTGAGCACGGGCCTCCTCCTTTACTGAGAGGGTTTAAGGCCTTAGTCCACCACGCTGGCATAGTGCGGGTTGGTAAACTTCACACACCCTCGAAATCCTTATGGAGAATTCTTAGGTATGCAGGTTTCATCACGATTTTTTCCTTCACCATTAAAGTGAACGATAATTTATAAAGAATACACACGTAACTTTGAAAAGTCAGAGGTGTGTGCCTTGCCTTGGGTTTCGAACCTCCGGACATTGTCTCGGCAGACCGTTCCATTCCTTACTAGGCTATCGTCCACTTAAACATATATAGTCCGACTTAAATTTTCAGCTTTTCTGCGTTTCGATCAGTCAATAAAGCTTTCATACAGGTTCCTTATTTACAACATACCCTCATACAAAACAATGTAGCTAATCAGAAACTTTCTAATCACAAAACGTAACACCTACCAAAACTCTATATAATATTTATTCCCTATAAACATATCGAAATAACATTCATAAACTGCGAACCCTAGTACCGTTGCAAGCGAATCTTGCGCTAAATTCCGTCGCTCGTATATAGGGAAATTCAGTAACAAACTAAAAGATACCAGCAACTATGTTTGCTTCAGATGCGGATCGTAAAAGCTGAATGGCCACTTACCATGCTTCTGTTTACGACAGTGCCGCCCTCTAGGAACTTTTTGCGGACGATACAGGAGGTTTTAATGTTAGCAATTGTTTACGACTGTAAAGATTATAATCATTAGCGAATCTAGGAAATGTAGTATTACAATCAGGAAAATGTATTCTTTGAGTGATGTAAATAAATTCTACACAATTATTATGATTATAGTCGATTTATTTCCAACTAGACTTCTGCTCGCGGTTCCGCCGTGAATGAGTTTTTCCGGGATAAAAGTCCCGCTTTATATTTCCCCGGGATAAAATGTAGCCTATGTTACTAGCTGATTATGCATTATATTGGTGACGCACGGACGGACCGAACCTATTCAATGCAAACAAAAAAAAAAGCAATCAAACCTTTTCTCTTTATAATATTAGTGTACCTAGATAAGTTTTTGCACACGGCTTCATTTGTCTAAAATTCCATTCCAAGAATAGAAAAAAATGTTTATAGTCTATACTCTATAGTGTACTGAAGTAATGAAGATTCCTATTCATGAAAGAATTTTTAAAATCAAACAATAATTTCTAAGAAAACCACACAAATTGATCTGTGTAAAACAAAGCCAAAATATACTCCTTTAATAGTATGAAAAAGCATTCAAAGCACGGGCAAGTCTTCGCGAATAAATAGAAGCCAATATTCAGATATCAATGGCTTCCAAATTCCGAGGTCTTCAGGCTTGCGAATAAATTCAATAATGCGAATTTAGACGGCGTAGATCCTATCGGGAATCGGCGGTAACCCATCAGAGTGTATTTTTAAAATCTCTACTTTCTAAGTGTTGCTCTGAGCTTCGGTATTTATCCGGGGTAAAAAGTGGCTTTTACGTTAATCTAGGACATGGTCTATCTGTATTGCTAATTTCATCCAAATCATTCATTTACGTTAACATTTAATATCAAAACATTCACGCCCATTGCCAATTTCACAGCTTGCTGATAAACGCTATTAGTCACATCCTACTAATATTATAAAGGCGAAAGTTTGTAAGAATGTATGGATGTTTGGATGTATGGATGTTTGTTCCTCTTTCACGCAAAAACTACTGAACGGATTTCGATGAAATTTGGCACACGGGTAGATCATATCCTGGATTAATACATAGGCTACTTTTAATCCCGGGAAAACATAAAGCGGGACTTTTATCCCGGAAAACATTTTAACGCGGGCGGAGCCGCGGGCAAAAGCTAGTAAAAGTATAATCCGACCAAATACAAAAGTCACATTTTCTATGCTCTTAAATAAAATTAGTACTATCTACATTAGCTGTTTAATACGAAAACTGTAAAAAAAAAAGTTTTTTTTTATGGCATTGAATGACCAGACGAGTTCGCTTGATGGTATGCGGTACGATCACCATAAACAGTAGCAACACCATCCAGCACCATGAGTTACAAAGTACTGTATGGCATTCCACTGCGCTCGTCATCCTGAGACATAAGATGTTAAGTCTCATTATGTACTGTAGTTAAACTGGCTACAATGTCCTTCAAACCGAAACACAACCGTGCATGCACACTGCTGCTTGGCGGTAGAAATAAACATTGCGGTGGTACCCACCCAAACGGACTCTTACATATGAGAGACCTACCACCGGTACAATATATAAATAAAATGTACTTGAAACTTGTAAAACTGGCCCTAAAGATAGTACGATAAGTATTATTTGTAAGTTAATGCTTCAAAAATAATGTCTTACGACGACGAGCACAATATAGCGACACGCAGTACTTTGTAATTCAAAGTTCCCAAAACAGTGGTATCATCAGGCGAGAGCCTTTCTCGTCACTTGTCTAGCGGTTTACTCGTCTCGTGTCCAGCGGCTTGCTCGTCTCAACATTCAGTATAAACCCAACTGTCACCTACCAGAACGTTAATGGTTTTAATTGATACAATAAAGTTTGGACGTGCCGTATCGCGAATGGAGAATAAATGATATTTTCGAATAAAGCGGATGTTTAATTGACACTTTTTTATCTGTCCGAATTTAACGAACGACGAACTTTGACATCAATTGAGTTGTTGCAACAGACAGTTGTAACAGATAAAAAAAGTAGTTTCTGCAAATTGCTATTTGTAACAGCCTATATTTTTACATTGAAAACGCTGTAGTAATTATAGCCCTGATATATGACAACATTTGAAAATTTTCAACCACTCGTCGAGAATTGAAATTCACATCATTCGTTTAGCCTAAAACTGAACAAAAACACATCACGGATTTTACTCTCGGAGGACTATGCAGAAATGCAACTAGTGCACCCACTAGTGCTAACACTGAGTAGATAAAACAAATATAAAAGCTCGACCCGGGATTCGAACCTTTAGAGAAAGGAAAGAAACTGTAGAGGCGTACGCAACACAACTATATTACCAAGACAGCCTACCTAATATGCCAATAAATTCACGCTTAATAAAATCAGAAGAAAAACAGCACCATATTTACGTACCTCTGCGAAACGTTTGAAATTATGAATGCAAACCTATCGAAGAGATTCTAACTAAATACACAAGGTATTTAACGTCAGCCCTTGTTGGTCTGTCTGCTAATTTACCACGAAAACACTAAAACAGGACTTACTTGAATGTAGGTAGTCCATACTCCAGAAGCGCCCAAATTAAAACTTATTTTATCGCTACTGAATAACAAGAATGCCGTTCGCCTGATGGTGATACGACCGCCCAAAAACAGTAACACCATACATAACTTGGAATTACAAAGTACTGCATGGCATTACTGCGCTCGTCCCACTGACATAAGATGATAATCTCATAATGCCTAGTAGTAAACTAGCTACAATGCCCTTCAAAGTTGAACAAAACAGTGCATGAGCACCGCTGCCTGGCGGTAGAAATTACTGTAGTATGCCTAATAAAAACACAAAATAGAAACCCTCAAAAGCTAATAAACTAATTGTGATGGCATTTCTAGCAACTCCAACATCGAGGCCACAACTAAATATGCAGATTCAGCTATTTATTCTCCGCCGCGCATAACCAGACGCTTTTGTATCGCTAACGAGTGCCCACTGCCCTTTGTTTTATTATGGTTCAAATTGTCTTTGAAGAAACCGTTTAGTTTCGGCATTAGTTTATGAAGGGCCACCGGGGTCGTTCTTTTTTGGTTGTACTTTAATTAACGTTATAAAGCGAGTTATAAAAACTAAATATAAAATAGTACAGTTGATTGTTAAAACTGATTTTGATGCAGCTGTCTTAATGCTAAGCGAAACTTTAATGAAAGTGATTTGTTCTAAAATCTATATCTACTATCGTAGGGACAAATTTTGTAAATTTGGATGAACGAGATTATCTCTATAATTACTGTACCGATGTTGAAAATTCTTTTACTAATAAGAAAACCACACTATCGCCGACTACTATAGGTGTCATCTTTTTCGAGAAGCGTCTTTATGTAGCCGAATTCGCGAGCAAAAGCTAGTCGTACACACCATTATAGAAAGCACTTTTGAAATAAAATTTATAGCAGCGGTTTTGCAAGAAAACAACCGATTCAGCGACTATGTAACTTTAACTTATTCACGTAATTTACTTGGACTTATGCCTTAGTGTGGATAAAAGCGGTTTAAGCATAGTGGAACGATATATAAACGTGAAAGTTTCTAGATTTCGTAAATAACAGTAATATTTTAATCTATTATTACGGAACAATGGTAAAAATAACCTAATTAAAATAAGCTAGTGACCATATCAATATTTATTCTGATAGTCATTTTCTGCTGCGGTTACTAATATTCAAATCGGTATAAACTTTAGTAGCGCCTGCCTTCGCAACTTCTCTCATTAACAGGGTATTTGCCTATGCTTAATTTTGTACATTATTTTAGATATAACAGAAAATAATACGAAAAAGAAATTCTTCTGTGAAATCAGCATCAAAATCGATTGAAAAATAAAGAAGTTATTCAATTTTGAAATATTCTTGTGAGCACAAGTGGGGGCGTGGCGGGGATGTGGCGCTATCTCCTTCGCACGCACCCAGCGTTATGGACGATGGCGCTTGGTGACGTCACAGCCTAGTATTGCTGTTATTTGACAGCTACCCCTTTCACCAAATTTCAAAGCTTTATAACTTACTATTGCGCCTATTCTGAAAATTCTTTTTCCATTAGATTTCGGATAGCACATATTTTTCATAAGTGTATTTAAAAAAAGTAGTCAACTGCCCTATTGTATAAACCAGAACTGAACCCGCTACCCCCATCACCCCAAAACCAACTTCTAATATTAATGTACGTATAGCGTGAGAATAGAGATTATGAACAAACTAACCTACATAAAATGTAATATGCAAGTTTTTGTAGAGCAAGCCGAGACGGTGATTTATCGCCTTAGATTGAAGATTGTTACCTTAAGAAATGTTCTTTACACACTTTATTTTGAACTCGAATTTTGTATGGTTTAACCCGTCAAACCCCGCTTATATATATAGATGTATGGGGAAATTCTATATAATCTGACGCCGGCGACCGTAGCGGGGCTTGAAGAGTCAATTGGAGAAAATCTTGGAAAGCGAAGTATGTATATTCGTAATGTAACTAAAATACCGTAGTATAATAAGACTAATATAAAAGGTTCTTGCAAAAAAAATATATGAAATCTAAAAGACTAGAAACGTCCTGATTTGATAATCGTACTTCATCTCATCGACTTTTGTCGGTACCATTATACCAGCAGACCAAGTAATCTAATGAATGTTACTTGTCCTTAATTATTATAAGAGAAACTCCCTCAGCCGCGTCCGTCTGTCTGAAAGCAATAAACTCAAAACTACCCAACGGATTTCAATAAAAATTGGTATGGAGGTAGTTTGAGAACCTGGGAAGGACATAGGCTACTTTTTATCTCGGGAAAATATACACCGGAACTTTTATCCCGGAAAATCTTGACGCTTTTCGCCAAAAGCTAGTTATTAAAATAAAACATGTAGACCTTGGCCTGTATGTCTGTATATTGATAATTGTTTTTAAAGGTAATATTTTGTCAAATCTCCATCCAATAGCCTGGGGACATACAAAAATTTATGGAAATTGACTTTATACCCTTCCGCACAATTTGGCATCTCCCGTAGTCGTTAAACGTACTTTAATTGTCTCCCTTCCAACCCCTTTAGGGTCCTCAACGTTGATGCCTTGTTTACTTGTAAATTAGTTCTTTAAGTAGTTAAGTTGTCTTCATGTGTTTATGTGCATAGGGGTAGGGCCTAAGTCTTGTTGCATATTAGGAACAATTAAACAATAGTTGATAAGGTTTAGACCGTTGATGTGCTGAAAAATAAAATCTTTTTATTTTTACCGAGGTAATAGAATGCTATGGGAGTATTATTTTAGCTTACATGTGTCGCACTCTTAATAAAGCAATGACCTAATCATCCTACATTGCACTAAACAACAAAATCACGCCAAGCAAAAAGGACCCTTCATGCACACTAATTACTACTAACATAACATTAAGTAAACTATGAAAAATGCACGCGCAAATCACAAGCAGAAAAACGTTTCCATAACACGGTAGCGGAATAAATAAATTGTGCGAATGAAACAAGAACAATGTACACGGGAGTAATTTAAATATAATCATTAATCTAGCTCGAGCACTGTCACAAAGTAGCGTCGGCAAAACAGTGAAGCGAACGGTAATGAATGACAAAGTTTGATATGCAGATGGATTATAAATTGTGTACTGACAAGTGACGTCATATTACTTGATGATTTAACAGGGCATAGTACCTTAGCGCTCATTAAAATTTTACTGTTCTACTAATATTCTTAAATGTATTTTCTGGCAGGGTAAAGTGTCGTAATTACACTAGACAATAAAGTATATTATGTCGTAGAGATCGCCTAAATTCACTGAGCAACACTCTTGGATGCACTTATATATAAATGCGTTTCTAAAATTAAGTCGGTATGGAAATATATTTATATCCTACTTAATTGAATACAATTAATATCTAGTGGATTCGTCAGTGTCAGAAATGACACACTCTAACCAAGTTTGTCCAGCATGCTAGCTGTTCCTGTCAGATGTATGCTAATTTTGTACGGTCAGTAAAAAAAAGCTTCAACATAATATGTATAATACAAGACTACGACTCACTTCTGAGCGATGTTTAGGCCTTTATCCAACGCTTGATAAACCGAAATTCTTATATTTGAATAATTTAAGTTTACGTAAAAAACAACGCTATGAACTCACGAATAACTTAACCATTTCCATATATTGCAAATACCATCTTGATATTAGAAAATATGACGTTGGCGTCGCTAACAATAACGTATTGCGAAAAGCGACGCTTCAATAACGGTTAGAATGACAAAAGCAGTTATAAAACGTATCGCGCGACAGCGTTGTAATAGGCACCAAATTTAGGTCTTATTGAGCATTATGAGACTTAACTTCTAATGTCTGACAGGCTCAGTTCGGTGTTCAGGTTATAAGAAAGTTCTGTGGGCCAAGAATGTGCCAAAAAGACGCAACTCGTAAGACGATGTCGTTTAATTTTGATATTTGTGATTGATCGAGAGACCAACACGTCAGTCACGTGTTCGTCTCTCAACCAATCCCAATAAAATGAAACGAAGTCATGTCTTCTTTTTACCACATTTTAATCCTACTGGATGGTGTTACTACCGTCTATGATCAGTTATGGTTACCATCAGGTAAGTGATCGTCTCTTATTTGCATAATAAAAAAAATCTATAAGTAAACGTGTAAAATGTAATACATCCAATGTGAGGCTTTGTTGTCGATGGCCATTTGTCATTAATAAAATGAAATCAAACGAGTGTCAGATACTTGTAACAACTCAATTTAAAACTGAAAGAATTTAGAAATAATAATATCAAATAGAAGCAATAAATCTAACATTTATCTTAATAAGCTGGCAGACGAAACACACTTATTTTTTCTTTCGAAACCATCTCGAGACGATACAAGTGGATCTAAACACTAGGCACTATTGTTAGCAAATTGTTTGAAAAAATCTCCAACGCCGAGTACCTTTATCTTTTGTATTTGAAATTCTAGCGACGGAATACCAATTACAAGTCCGGAGAATGATTTGTATTGTTTTGATTCCAATTGTTTTTCGTATTATTATTTTATTCATGGAACGGATAAATCTCAATATTTTATTTATATTTCGTTCGTACTTTTCGATATAAAATCCGAGCCATTTACGAATGCAATTTTTGGAATTCGTTTTTATTAACGTTTGTTTTTTGCAATTCGAATAACCAATCGTGCAAATAAACTGAAAATGAATATTTAAAATAAACCTAATCCGCAATATGACAAGTTATATTTTAAATAAGCCAACCCGACATTAATATCGTGTCAGCAAAAAAAGTAATATAAAAGTCACAAAAGGCAATATATTTCTTCTAACCGTACTTTTCCTGTTACCAAATTAAACTGCCTTATTAATAGATCGCAGACACGTCTTTTGTCTTTCTGTGCTCATCTCACGAATTTAATAGGAAATTTAAACAACCCCTGCTTTCTACCCTGATTAAAACGAGTGGAGCCGAGTGAAATTAAAATATTACAATGTGTGGTTTGCTGTCGCGTTGAGAGCGAATTGGCTTTATTAGGTTGGATTTATTGTGTTTAGCTAAGTAATTTAAAAAAGCTTCCATTGAGACTTAGAAAGTACTCATATGGAATAATTTACTAGATGAAATCGTATTTTATATTTTTGTTTGTTTTTCGTATATCCATTAAGCTCTGCTTGTTCACTTACCCCGCCAGGAGATTTAGATCAAGCATTTTCCTTACCTGAAAATATATAGAGCATATTAGTTTAAAAAAGAAAACAAAGACTTTCTTATGAGACCAAAAATAACTGCTTAAAAATAACATAATTAGGAATCATTCTACAATTTAATGTATCATATTTATTATTTAATTTAAATGAAAACTTTCAACATTGTAAGATACTTCGCACCTATTTTTAACCATCTTCAAAAAGGAGAAGATACTGAATTCGGGCGTTATTTTTTTACGTCTTTACTCTGATTACTTTGAGAATTGTGGGTTGATTTTTAATATACACCAACATCATACATTCCTAGAACCCTTCGAATGACGCATTTTCCCTAAACCTAATTCCAATCAAATCAGTATGGGAAATTCCCGAATACAACGCCTTCCATGCCATCTACGTATTGAATTATTAAATGTCCAGAGCCCCTTTAAGAATCGTTAAGATCTGGGGTCAATATAGACGGGGAATATATTAGGGAGTTCTTAACAAATTATGGAATACAATGATTTAGAATTATGCTAATTATGATGGTTATTAGTTTGTGGTTTATTTGTATTTGGACATCTTTTATTTGCTTCAGGGAGTGAAAGACAATATAATTCGTAAGGTAATCGTTATAGTGTTTTTCAATAGTCTTTGCATATTACTATTGCCAGCTGTCATGAACTGCTGAAATGGTTTATAAAATAGACAAAATTAATCAAAGCTAAATAGCTTTAACACCATGGAAGTAGAATTTAATTTTATTTAGAAATTTCCTATAGCAAAAATAGTTTGATATATTATTAAAATTTACTTAAAACACGAAAAACAAAAGATGTTTTTCCAGTTGCAATTATTGAAAAACATTCACTCGAACTTCCTTTTTACCACTTACAGCAAAAAAAACAACGATTACAAACAACTCAGTTTAATAGGGCCTAAGTAACGTTGTTTACATAGTAAAATAAAAGAGGTCTTAATAGTGCGGTCAACGACAAAGCTACAAATAGCTAGTTTAGTCGTATGAATCGTTTATGATATCGGCGCAAGGAATAAGCAGTAGGCGACTTCAATAAATTGTTTATTGGAAAGTATACGGTACAGTGTTACGGTTTTTTAGTTTTTTAACGAATGCTACAATACATATATAAATGAATCCCTATTTTCTTTGGTCACGGTATCACTTGTGAACGGGTGGACCGATTTCGTTTTTTTTTATGTGTTACTGTCAGGAGAAGGTTCTTATGAAAGAAAAAATTAAGGAAATTGCGTGGAAAATTTAAGAATACTTTAACCACCGTACTAAATAAATGAACTTTAGCGCTTTGGACAATATAAACTTTTTTTTATTCAACCTTATGGCGTTTGACATAACATTGACAGAATGCGTGCTTTTTAGGGCAGGACGTCTGTCGGGGCTGCTAGTATTTGCATAAATATGGTCAAATAAAATAATATTAAAAAAACAGCAGTTTCTATACGATCTGTTGAATTTTCTAACAGTCATGATTCACAAATAATTATTAGGGGTTTTGGACTATCAAATATATTTTAAAATCGATATAAAGATGCATCCAAAATGCTTAGTTACTTGTCGATTAAAAAAGAAAACTCGCGAAGCGCCTGTAACTTCCATCAAAAACAGGAAAATAGTCGATAAAAGACATTTAGTTAAATATTAAGAGGCTAGACGGCACAATGGGTAGACAGTGATTCTCGGAAAAAACGTCAACCAAATAAACATAAGTGTATGTATTGAAAAGACATTGTATGAAAATTACAAGGATTTGTTCGAAACAATTGCAGAGCTGCTATGGAATACTAATTGATGTACATTTAATTTTTTGAGTGTCAGGTATTGTTGCAAATGTACTCATTGTAATGTCCTTCAGAGAACCACACAACTATGTTTTTTTTTAATATAATGGCAACTGATTCGTCTTAATTGAGGAACATTACTACCAGTGTCAACAAGTGACAACTATGATTGCAAAATGCTGTTTGCAATCATACATAACATCACCCCTTTTTTCCATTTTCAGGCAGAGGTGTATCACATCCATATTTCAGGCAGAGGTGTATCACATCATTATTTCAGGCCGAGGTGTATCACATCCATATTTCAGGCAGAGGTGTATCACATCATTATTTCAGGCACAGGTGTATTACATCCTTATTTCAGGTAGAGGTGTATCACATCCATATTTCAGTAGAGGTGTATCACATCATTATTTCAGGCCGAGGTGTATCACATCCATATTTCAGGTAGAGGTGTATCACATCATTATTTCAGGCACAGGTGTATCACATCCATATTTCGCCAGCCAAGTTAGTCTTTGGGCTTACTGCCATTTGACCGTTATAATAAAGCATTGTCTATCTATTGTAAATATACAGCAGTGACCCCAATGCACCTGGGCGTAAGAGGAGTAGGGTCAATCAAGATATAGACAATACTAACAATATAGACATAATGAGAACATAAGCTGTATTTCACTACTTCTTTACACTATTCTACACCAAAACATACTTAAGATTAAAAACAGTAAAGACAGAGAGGAGGTACAATTGACGGTCTTATCGCTTGAAGCAATCTCACAGACAACTATGGAATGGATATAAGAGTCATAACGAAAAAGGGCCTGTCTAAAAAATCAATATACCGTTTAGATTTGAAAGAAGTAATGTCAGATATTTACAACTTTAAAAAATGCTAAAAATAGGCTTCGTGCGATACATATCATCATTCATACGATAAATATCAGAAAATAAAATTGTGCATATAAAATCAGATCTAACAAGTCTTGTTACTCGTTGTTACGTTCCAATACGCTTGGATTTACTCAGCAGATAGGGTTGCCACTTCTATAAAATATTTTATCCTATGTTATTAATTAGTGTTGTAATACTGTTGAAATTTATGGATACTGCCTCGGTGGACTAGTTGTATTAGGGTACGACTGCAATGCTGAGGTCTCAGGATCGATCCCCGGGTCGGGCACAGCGGTATTGCATTTTTCTATTCAGTACCAGCCCGGAGTCAGTAATTTATGCCCGAAATGGCGATAGGCTCGCCCTCATCACATCATGGGACGGAATAACGGCGAAAAGTGGGTGCACTAGCTGCGCCTCTGCCTACTCCTTCAGGGATAAAAGGCGTGAGTGTGCATGTATGTATATTTATCGATACAGCCTCTACTAATAAAAAGGGTTCACTTTGAAGTTTGAATTAATTAATCTCACTAATTCGATTCCTAAACGAAATTAAAAGATTTCGATTGCTGTAACTAAAAAAAACATTTTTTGAATATATATATTGATTTATCTTTGTTGTTTGGACCTCGTCTATTTGTGATATTTACGACAAGAGATATGAATCTAGGAGACGAGTTAAAACAATATATCTTTTATGTATGAATTTAGGCCGAAACTTTTTTCTTAGATGCGTTATTGATAAAGTCCAAAATATACATTTTATAACTATTCCCTTGACAGCCTTGTATGGGCCGCAGTTACATTACAAAATATAGTGCAAAAGAAATAACTGAACGCAGCGAATCGAGTTTCTAAGCTGATAAAGCTTGTTAAGGCATAAACCCAGTTTTTCCTTTTTCTATAAGCAAATAAACTGCATTTGTTGATGACTTGACTTGAAGCTTTTTTCAAATCTTGTTATTATTATTTTTTACTAAGAATCAGTTTGTTATGGCTGAAACAAATAATAATGGTATTGGGTTTTTCTATTCATGATATTGGGATTTTTATTCAGTGTCAGCCTGGAGTTTGTGGCCGATATGGCGATAGGCTCGCCTCCTATCACATCATGGAACGGAATACGCACGGCGTCATGTGGGTGCAATGGTTTGCGCTACTGCCCATCCCTTCGTGGATAAAAGGCATGAGTGTATGCATGTACTAATGATAATACTGTAACTTAATGGGACTAATTATTAATTACATTAAGTTAATTCTTTGTTGTCAACTAATAAAAAAATACAAAAAGAATAAATACAAGTCTAATGAATTTCGTGGCCTAAAAGTAAGACCCGATAAATCTCCCAAATCCACTTCCATACTTTGACCCAAAACTGTACTTAGTGTAATCAACCATAAACCTCCAGGCGAAGTAATTAAAGCCACTTTTTAAGATTTACCGCAAGACCTGATTCCCTAACTCCATTATTTATGCTTCAGAAATTAAGCCCTTCAAGTAATAGTTGTGTTAAAATTAACAAGTATGGTTAAAAAGGCAAATTAATAAAATAATTAAGATTTCGCAACGCCATTCACGCTTCCAAGATCTCATCCGAGATTAATAAAATTTTTATCGCCGCCGACGAGCCACGACCGCCATTTTGTTTGGTGTGATATTAATTCAAAATGGCCGCCGTAAAACCTCGTGGTTACGCGGCAATGTCCTTAATGAGGGACGATTAAAATTGCTCCGAGAATGATTATTGGAATGCTAATTTTTTATGGATTAATAACATCCATTATGGATGTGAATACTGCATTTGTAATTATTATTACTTGTGACAATTCAAGAGAACGTAACACGCAAAGAGGATAGGCGACTAGGCGTAGGCGTGCGTACTACCAATGAAGATTCATTAACTATATTACAATTTTACCCTAGTATTGGTTTATATAAGTGTATTTTTAAACTTTTGAAACATACATAAACTATCTAAGCTACGAAATATCTCTCTCTATCTCAATTTAAAAATATCGTACCACGAACACCAAAACAAGAAAACGAATTTAAACTGTCATAACATGATCATAAATATCAAAAAATAATTTATCAATTTGTACAAAAACTAATTGAATTCATTTCTTAGTTACTTTCTAAATTAAATACATTAACGGACATAAAAGTTCCGATCACTGTATCAATGATCATTAAAATTAATTGAATTATTTTCTTTGGATTTAATTTGATTGCGATTATCGGAACAGTTTTATAATTAATTTTATTAGCAAGGTAATGCGGTTAATAACCGAAGTATGGGCTATAATAATTATAAAGTATGATATTAAAATAATTAACAATGTCAAATTGTTTGTTTGTGAGATCATCAGATCGTACACTTTAATATAAATGGCAGTGATTTTTACCAACTATACAGCTCTTATGATACACCAAGCATTTTTTTATATCATTGATTTAAGAAGTCTTAGAATTCAAACAAAAATGTGAAAATTTTCTTACGTTCTTATCTCAGAGGTGACATCAGGATTTTATTGGTCTTATTCTAAACACCAAGACAATCGCCATCATTTCATGTAAGAAATTCGGTAAACACCAAAACAAAGTCCTTAAAAATATAACAAAGTCAAGAACCAAATTAATATAAAGCACCCCACCCCAGCTTTCGAGTTACGTAGGCCTTGTTTGAAACCATAAATTAATATTATACTTAAACATTAATACCGAAGCGCAATATATTACTAAATAAACTCATCTCAAGGCGAGAGAATTAAAATTTTAATAAAAATGAAAAGCGCCGCGGCGCGCGTAAATCTTACATGAAGTGGGTGGAAGATTGATCGCTACCACTGTTGATGCGGACTATGGTTTGGATGCGGTAATTTGACGCCTCTGCTCAGGTGTTTGGTATTTACCTGTGCTTTTCATAGCCGAATCGTGGTGATCGAGGTACTGAGTAATTTAGATCTTTAATCTACAGTCAGTTTGAGTATTGGTTTTGTCAAAGAATGATGTGCAAATATTATCTAGTAGCTATTGTAATTTTCGAGCTTTGATAGAACCATGTGGTTTTCTGTATTTTCAATAGAATTTTGGAATGTAATACTGACTCGAGGTGTATACTATGTGGACTATAACATGCCAGTCTGCAACCAAATTCACATATGTTTTTTTCATGCCGCATCTATACTTTCTTTCTTTCACGTCGATATAAAACTGTCACCCATAAAGTAATGAATAAAATTGTGATGAGTTTAGAGGTCCATTAATATAACCGCGTGTGGTCCCTAATTGTTGATTAATCGATAATTTTAATATAAATCCGCTTTGACTTTAAATCGGGGCTGTGGTGATTTATCAGACTCTTGGATATTTGGAAGAACCGGTAGTTAAGAGTGTGATATTTATGTGATATGTCGATATATTAGCCGTAGTCCGTCCCATGATGTGATGTGAGCCTATCGCCATGTCGGGTACAAATTCCAGATTCTAGATTGGTACTGATTAAAAAAACCCAATATCACTTTGCCCGACCCGGAGATCAAACCCGAGACGTCAGCGTTGCAGTCGTACAATACAACAACGCCATGGAAGTAATCTTTACAGTCTATACATTTGTGTTAATACAAAATGAGCAACTTGTCATCCGAACATCAGGTATCAAAAAGGTCTTAATCCTTCCCTATATATTATCAAAAAGTCAAAAAGCTCCGATAAAACCATACACATCAGTAACTCACTCCACAAATCAACAGACATTCGTAACAATGCAATTTAAACCTTACATTTATAGCTCGCTAAAAGGATACTCCTTCGTTTTCCTCCCACCCTATTTATAAATAGGCCTACACGAATCAGCTTTTAGCTATCTTAAACTTCGACTGCGGTATTGGCCTGTACAACCTGGAAGTGTAAGGGTATCTTTCCACCAGATATATGCTATGCAACTATGAGGCGAGGATGCAAAAGCTAAGCTACGAAACTATGTGACCGTTTCCGTATAAGCTACGTAGCGCAACGAGTATGATGTGCTATGAAGACGCGCCGCAAGGTACATAGCTGTGCATACAGCACTCGCGATCATTCAAAATACGATTCCATTGTCACATAGACAACAACAATTAATAGTTGGTCTATAGTCATGCCTTTTAGATGGAAACACTAGCTGCTGTTTCCTCGTCTCTCTCTCTTGCGCCTAAGCCGCTTTACGCATGTCTTGTAATAGTTGCATGCCATGCCTAAAGTTATTATTCAATATTCAAGGATTTTTCGGAACGAAGTTCCTTATTGCGCGTTGTGAAAGGAAGCTGGACGGAAAAAATCTCACGAAATTTGAACGACACTTTTATACTTGCCCTGTGAAACCAGCCAGTAACAATAAATAATTGGCCGTAAAAGTGACATTCGAAATTTAAATAAAAAAAAGAATTTAAATGCTTTTTAGAGTAGTTTTGGAACGAATAAAATATGTATGAAATTTAAATAAAAAAAGACAATTTAAATGCTTTTTAGAGTAGTTATTTTTTCGTTTCGTTGGCCGTGGTGTGTGCCGGCAGAGTAGAATAGCCCCCCTTCTTCTTACCGAGGAGTCGTAAGAGGCGACTGAGGTAATAGGCAGCACTGCAACTCCATCTGCTCATACTAAGTGCTTAGAGAAGGAAAACTTGACACAAACCCGGAACGGTATCTCCGTAAGGCACGAGCCAGTTCCTGCAACCGACCCGGCACCACACGTATCGACTCGTCGTTCCTGTGGGTACTGCCGGTTAGGTCGAGAGGGTGGTGTAGGTTCTGGGCATGCCTGCGCTACCTAAATCGCGTCCCAGGCGATTCAGCGTCCAATTGTGGAGAGGACACTTCACCCACCACAGCGTCTAAGCTGGGTGGAAACCAACACGGGGAGTGGCAGTTACCGGTGATAAGTCCGCGCAGATAAACGTAAACGCGGGCGCCAGGGGTCACTCTCGACAGTGGGAGGGTCCACCGCAGGCCCATTGATAAGCTACCGCCCGCTCCAACCCGGGCAGCCCCCGGACAATAAGGTGCTTATCCGTCTCGGTGCTGGTTTGTTTCCTCTGGGTGAAGGAAACACTAGGATAAAAACTAGACTGCTGGTGCCGTTATCTTGTTCACCTGCTGCTAATGTAACAATTAAACACCAAAAAAAATCAAGTTCACGTAATACTATACGCTTAGCAACATGGAACGTCCGTACTATGAGGACGGGCCTCCCGGACACGGGTGGAAGTTCTGCTTGCGACGTCCAACTTCGCAAGACGGCAGTTATCGAAGCCGAACTACAGAGACTAGAAGTAAGTGTGGCAGCTTTACAGGAAACCCGCTTGCCAGACGAAGGTTCCATCCGCGAATCTAAATACACGTTTTTCTGGAAAGGCAAGGATTCCAGCCAAGTGAGGGAACACGGTGTAGGCTTTGCCGTACAAAACAAGCTTCTGCCATTTATTGAAAGTCCAGTAGGAGTATCAGAACGTATAATGGTTCTACGTCTATCTACCACAAGCGGATTTGTATCACTAATATCTGCATATGCTCCTACTTTAAATTCTTCATGTGATAAGAAAGACCAGTTCTATGAAGAACTTGGCGAAACTGTACGCGGTGTACGCACCGGCGACCGCCTTGTCATCTTAGGTGACTTTAACGCAAGAGTAGGGCAGGACAAAACATCTTGGCCTAATTGCCTCGGTGACCACGGCACAGGAAATATTAATGAGAATGGCCAGCGTCTCCTAGAGTTCTGCTCTAATAACCTGCTGTGTGTCACCAACACTTATTTCAAAGGGAAGTTCTTGCGCAAAGTCTCCTGGAGACATCCTCGCTCACAACATTGGCACCAGTTGGATGTAATACTCACCAGATATAAGGATCTCCGCGACATTCTTCACACAAGATCCTACCACAGCGCTGACTGTAACACCGATCACTCTCTCGTAGCGACTACTGTTTGCCTCATACCGAGAAAAATTCATTCTTCTCGTCCTTCTTCTAGTAGGAAACTGAATCTTACCAATACTTGGGACAAGGAGAGAGTGGAGCTCTATCGGAAGGCAATCCTTGATAAAGTTGCTACGTGGGATATTTGTGCATCTGCTTCTGAGGAGTGGGATGGCGTTAAAGAACTTTTAACATCTACAGCTGCTAATATCTTCGGATACAAAAAAAATACACGACAGGAAGATTGGTTCGAAGATAATATTGAGCATTTAAAACCGTTGTTGGACTCAAAACGCGAAGCAGCTCTCAACCATCGTTTAAACCCCTCTTCCAGTTCTCGCGTACACCTATCCAAAGCTAAAGCGACTTTGCAACGTAATGTCCGCTTCTTTAGTAACGCTTACTGGATAGACCTATGCAGCAGCATTCAAGCCTGTGCATCTAGTGGAAACTTTGCGGGCGTTTACAGCTGCATTAAAAAGGCCTTGGGTCCAATTCCTAGAAAAACAGCCCCCCTAAAGGAGGCTGACGGGACCATTATCAGCAGTGGTGATCGCCAGCTCTCACGATGGGTAGAACATTATTCTGAATTATATTCTCAACCTGTTGATATACACTCAGAAGCAATGAACTCAATACCGACATTAACTGCCTTAAACGAACTCGATGAACCACCAACGATCGAAGAATTCCAAAACGCTATTAAACTGCTCAAAAACAGAAGAAGCCCTGGGAACGATGGTATTCCTGCGGAACTCTTAAAAGTGCAGTGTACTCAACCTATCATTTACAACTTGATAGTGAAGTGTTGGCAGGAGGGCTACGTGCCGCAGGATATGCGCGATGCTAATATCATCACCTTATATAAAGGAAAAGGCGATCGCGGTGACTGTAACAATTATCGCGGCATATCCTTGTTAAGCATCGTGGGCAAGCTTTTTGCACGCGTAATATTATTAAAGCTACAAAAGATAGCTGAGCGCGTATATCCTGAGTCACAGTGCGGTTTCCGTGCCCAAAGATCCACCACTGATATGATTTTTACACTTAGGCAGCTACAAGAGAAGTGTAGAGAACAACAGACGCCTTTACTTGTAGCTTTCGTCGATCTCAATAAAGCCTTCGACACCGTCAGCAGAGAAGGCCTGTATGCTGTACTAGAGAAAGTAGGATGCCCACCTAAAATTCTGACCTTGATCAAAAATTTCCATCAAGACATGAAGGGCTCGGTCGTTTTTAACGGTCAGCTTTCGGCACCATTCGACATGCGCAGGGGTGTGCGTCAGGGTTGCGTTCTGGCACCTACCCTGTTTGGCATTTTCTTTTCGCTTCTAATTAAAGTTGCTTTTGGGGACGCCAAGCAGGGTATACATTTGGACACAAGACACGATGGCAAATTGTACAATGTTTCTCTGCTCAAATCCAAGCGTCATCGCGAGGATTTGTTTGCAGACTGCCTCTTGTTTGCAGACGATGCAGCCTTTGTCGCTACCTCTCAAGAGGAGCTCCAAAACATCGTGGACAAGTTTGCCAAGGCATGTGCACTGTTTTCAATGCCCATCAATGCAAAGAAGACCGTTGTATTGTCGCAAGGATGCACAGTCCCACCAACTATCCTGCTGAGTGGTGCACCTTTGGAACGTGTTGAAAGTTTTTGCTACCTAGGATCGACCGTATCTAGCAATCTCTCGCTTGATGCAGAGATTGAGAGTCGTATCGGCAAGGCAGCCACGATGTTTGGTAGGCTGCATGCAAGAGTATGGGATAATAGACATTTAACAACCAAGACCAAGATGATAGTATATCAGACTTGCATCTTAAGCATACTCTTGTATGGAGCTGAAACGTGGACATCGTACGTCAAACAGGAGCGAAGGCTTAACGCGTTTCATATGCGTTGTCTTCGGCGCATCTTGGGCGTAACATGGAGGGATAGGATCACCAACGAAGAGGTTCTAAACTCTGCACAGCTGCCAAGCATAACCGCACTCTTGAAAAAGAGACGGCTGCGCTGGTTAGGGCACGTGCACAGAATGGAACCTTTCCGTTTACCCAGACAAACTCTCATGGGAGAGATTGCATATGCCAAGCGGCCGGTAGGACGTCCTAAACTGCGCTATAAGGACAGCATCAAACGAGACATGATCACCTTTGATGTTGACTGGAGGAGCTGGGAAACCCTAGCTGAGGATCGCGCCGTCTGGCGAAAAACTATTTTTGATGGCGTAGCCTCACACGATAATGCTTGGCTTAACGACCTAGCCGTGAAACGCGCAAAACGACACGAACGCGCTAGCAATTCCTCACCATCCAGGGCGAACGTTAATGTCTGTATATCGTGTGGCCGATTTTGTCTTTCTCGGGTTGGTCTCTACAGCCATCAGAGAAAGTGTCTCAGAGGAACCGCCCGCAGTTGACGCTGTTTAAATCATCTACAATAGATGTATTAGGCCAATGATGATGATGATTTTTTCGTTAGTTGTATGTTAATTTTAATGTCAATGCTTGCTTTGGTGAAGATCGTGATTCGATGACATATCTATTGTGTAGGTAGAAGTAAATGTTTTCATTGATGTGGTAACGTTTTAATGAAATATACAATTATAATTATATCTTAAAAGAAATTAAATTTTATTACAATATCTTCACTAATTAATCGAAAAGAACTTCGTTCCATCCGGGTGTCCCTTGACACCTCTCAAGTTTTTTATTGCATTGAATGACGAGACGTGCATGCCGTTCGCCTGATGGTAAGCGATACACACACGACGGCCCATAAACAGTAGCAACACCATCCAGCACCTTGAGTTACAAAGTACTGTGTGGCATTCCACTGTGCATCATCCTGAGACATAAGATTTTAAGTTTATATCCAGTGGTTACACTGGCTACTATTTCCTTCAAACCGAAACTCAACAGTGGATGCACTACTTGGCGGTAGAAATGAATATTACGGTGGTACCCACCCAGACGGACTCTTACATATGAGAGTCCTACCACCATTAAGTCTACTACCAAAACATCCATAGCACGTAACCATCCACATAACAAACATAGCTGAATAGAACCCGTTTCCATCAGTTCTATGCTATTTGGGTCCATGAATATAATTGGTATCACATCCATAGCAACGTGGCATAGCACATCTCTGGCGGTAAGGCACCCTAATTGACGGACATTGGAAAAGAATTGTGTGATTATGAACATTCACGAGAAGTTGGCTTTTATTTGCGTGTCATTTTTAGAATTGAAATAGCCTTTGTAAATCAGGAATTTTTTAACCCCCGATAGAAAAGACAGGTGTTATTTCTGTTTGCAGCTAATCCAATGTGGATTCGATGCAATATAATTTTAACGAATGTTGAAGAAACAATTTGGATTAATATTATGACTGGCAGGCTGCCTGATAACAAGTGACTTTCGGGAATTCCAAAATAGGATAATTCGTAATAACAAAACATTGCATAAACTGGGAATCGAGCCTGAGTCCATGGCTCACAATACAAACTAGACTAAACACATGAATCGATGCAGTATCTCCAAATATAAACTCTCAAAGCAAAATCACAAATGAACAGTAAAACTTGAAAAGACAAGTCGCCATTGTAACGCGAATAGATCGAGACGAAAAATAGAAGAGGACCTGGAAAGTTATTTGCCGATCTCATATTTTAAGTTCGGTCATTAGCGTTCGTCAAATCTTCTTGGCGAATGAATTTAGAACGATATTCATTTCTAAATCGAAGGTTGAAGCTACATTTTCTTTACGATGTAGTGTTTGTTTGTGGTAAATGTGATTAATGGTTTTTATTAACAATCGCCGGTAAATATTAATAATGAATAAATAACTTGGTAAATGTGACGAATAGTTCGAAATTTACCACTTTTGTTGGTTATTATTAATAATTCCCTACAGTAATATAGTTATAGCTATAGTTGGCAAAAGCAATTTTTGAGTCTTATAACCCATATCATAGATTCGGGTTAAAAGTGGTTACAATCAGTAAAACTATCCGCACTAATCACTTGACACCCATCTCAAGTTATGTCATACTTATTACTTACACACACACACCTTTTATCCTCGAAGGGGTAGGCAGAGGCGCAATTAATGCACCCACTTTTCGCCGTGCGTATTCCGTTCCATGATACCTACTTATTACTTATAAATAAAATATCTCGCTTAAGTAAATTTGGTTTTAACAGTCAAAATTTTAAAGTATCTAGATATTTCAAAATCCAAATAGATTATCGAATTACATTCTGACAGCATCCGTTGGTACAAGATAGAGACAATTAATCATTGGTGCCTCTTATCATATGGCCTATGGGACTATTTCGGCAAAACTTTAATGCATTCAATGCACCTCTGCTTATTCTGGTTATAATTTGCAGTTCTCATTTTGCAGACCTTGATATTTTCTCCATATCAAAATGTATATTTAAAAAACAAATAACAACTAAACTTAGTTAGCTCACATAATAGAATTGAACAAGAAACGTCCGAGATAGAGATATGGCTACAATTTTATGTACTCTGTAGATAATACGTGGAAAATGTTGTGATTGTTACATTGACTAATATTATTTATAAGCTATACTACCTACTTAAGTACTTTATTGTAACAATGTTAATTTTCCCAAATAAATAAAATAAAATAAAAATAAAATAACGGCGCGGCAAGAGCTTATGAAACTAAATGTAATAAATTTTGTGCAGTAATAACATACATACATATACATATACACTCACGCCTGTTATCCCCGAAGGGGTAGGCAGAGGCGCAACTAGTGCATCCACTTTTCCGACATTCCGTCCCATGATGTGATAGGGGGCGAGCCTATCGCCATATCGGGCACAAATTCCAGACTCCGGACTGATACTGAATAGAAAAACTCAATATCACTTTGCCCGACCCGGGGATCGAACCCGAGACCTCAGCTTTGCAGTCGTACTGTAATACAACTACGCCATCGAGGCAGTAATAAAAGATCGTTAATATATTTAACTTCAAGTCAAATTAACCTTTAAACGCCCCAAAATAAAGATCGTAGTCAATCGATTAACCGATAAAGGCACAATGTAAAATAAATCGGTAAACTTAACATCATAAACATAATAACGCAGTTGTCTAAGCACAGAAGTTCGCCCGAGCCGTACCAATGCGTGCCGAAGAGCACAGAGTAGCTTATAATAGAGCTTTCCATAAATAATGTTAAACTGAATTGTATAATATGAATGTACACTAACCCCTCTTCATATTATTTGCTCTTATGTATTGGTGTAGTTTAGTAATTGACATGAAGTCGCCTTCAAAATAATCAATTTATAGGTACATACCGTTGTTACTGGATACACACTCTTCAAATTTAATATGTTGTAAAATTACCAAGAAGTATCTATTGCCTACATTGATAAAGAAAATCAAAAGATTGAAGAATTTGGATTAATTGGTAAATAATAAAATTCTTTCGCTAGACATTTCTACGAAATCATAACGAATTCTATGACGCAATTGTTCATACTAAGGCTCAACCATCAACCATTATCTAATAAACAAAACATATTTTAATAAACGTTAAATGTATTAAGTACCCATTCGTAATAAAAACAGTAATATTACGGTAAGTAGATAAAATGTTGATAAATTATTCTTGAACTGTTAGATAAGGGCCGTTTCTAAATAAATTAGACATCAAAGTAATTATGTCTGAAATTGCCTCAGGTTATCCTTGTTGTAACTGTTCCAGTTTTAGATCAAGAATTGAAGATAAATTGTATAATTAAACTAAATTGTACTTGTTACTTGACCTTTGTAGATGTTGTGTATAATCAACAAAATATAATACAGTTATGAAATGTTGATATTTATTAACACTTAGTGACATCAATATTTTCGACGCTAAATAGCAGTAATTTTGTTAAAGCCTAGATCACTGTTACCCAAACTATGTGTTATGAGTCACCAGAGGGGTCGCAAGGGAATATTGGGTGGGCCTTGAGATATAAAATATATCAACCGACCGACATAACAGTCTGATGGTTAACGATGGACGAGAAAATTAATTAAAATTGTCCGTAAGATATTAAAAATGACTTCATGACAGTCGAGAGGTGATTCCAGATGTTTGAAGTTTTTGTTAGGTGGGTCCAGGCCCATTCAACTTGGGAACCACTGGCCTATGTGAAAAAAATTCCTTAAACAAAATTTTATCAGACTCATCGATCTACGGTGCTATCTTTTTGTGATATTTACAATTGGAACAGTTTTGTGTTTACACATCAAACACATCCTCATTTAAGTTTAAATTATTCAATCATACAGAATGATGTTGTCTTAATAAAAACAATCATAAATAACCTACTCGTGGCGAATTCTCTGTCCCAAACTACGCTATAACAAAAGCGTGCGAACGAACACCTTGCGCTGATTCAGCACAAAACAAATTAAACCTTAGCGCTATGAAAATTAGCACCCCATTTATTTTTTCATCCAGCACTTACATTGACTGATTAGCTCGGAATGACAATCGGTTTGACGTACATATTGATGTTTTTGCTTGATGTTGTTTAAGCTCCATAAAACAGTTTTAATAATGGATTGTGGTTTTTATTACCTTTGTAAACAAGGTCTCTTTCCAATTTCTTTTTGTATTTAAATGAACACGTGAACTTCCTAGTAAAATAATTACCTTGAACTTAATAGTAAATTTAGACGAATATACATACTCCTTATTGCCCAAGGGGTAGGTAGAGGTGTAACTAATGCGACCATTCGCCATATGTATTCCGTCCCATGATGTGATAGCGAGCCTATCGCCATATCGGGCAACTCCAAACTCCGATCTGCTACTGAACAGAAAAGTCTATTCGGAATTCGAACCCGACTCATCACGGTAGTCAAACCGCTATACACTGGTGGTAGGACTCTCATACGTAAGGGTCAACTGTTCTATCGCCAAGCAGCAGTGTGCATGCGTTGTTGTGTTTCGGTTTAAAGGACATTGTAGCCAGTGTAACTACAGGACATAATGAGACTTAACATCTTATGTCTCAGAATGACGAGCGCAGTGCATTGCCACACAGTACTTTGTAACTCAAGGTGCTGGATGGTCGTATCGCTTCTTACCATCAGTCGAACGGCATGCTCGTCTCGTCTTTCGTTGCCATAAAAAAATCTACAATAGAAACACAGTCGAAATAATACCTTAACTTTTATCTAGGCAAAAACCAAATCCCTAGCAAATAGACACACTACAGTCAAATAATTTACTTTCCCTCACAATTCCCTAGAGGGTGATTCCCGTATCGCCTGTAATCGACAACTTCAAGTACATTGTATGGGGTACATTATTGGTTAAGTTTTTGCCTTGATTGATAAGACTCAGGTGGACCTCTGCGGCCAATATTCGATATACGAGTATTGAAAAGGCTCCGTAAAAACTGATATCTTTATATGAACACCAAAATAATATTGATATTTATATAGTTGTTATTATTATAATGTTCTTTCCCGGGATTAGGGTTGCCAGATGGTCGGGAATCGTCTAGATTCTATCGATGTTTCGTGTGATGTCCCGACAAATAATAAAATCTCCCGACAAAACACTTATCATCATGTTCTACTTTAGTAAAAAAAGTCTAATCTTTTTTACTTGGAAAGAGTTCTCCGATATTCCCAGCGAACTTAATATCTGAAAAGGTAAATACTCCACTGTGTATTCCTATATATTAAAAAACTCCCCCGCCGTATCTTTGTGTGTCTGTCTGAACGCGATAAACTCAAAAACTACTGAAAGAATTTCGATAAAATTATCTGTGGAGATATTGAAGAAGGACATAGGCTACTCTTTTTGTCTCGTGAAAATATATAGCGGGACATGCACAAAAAACTCATACGGTCGGGCGAAGGCGCAGGCGAAAGCTAGTTACAGAATAAAATTAGTCTAAAATATGTTGATCCAATCAGCATATCGAATTTCATCCAAATGCGTTCAGCAGTCTCTGCACTTTCTAATATTTAGACAAACTCTCGCATTTAAAACAATAATATTATTTCTTATTTAGCTCCAATACATACAGTATGACCAAAACTCAGATACCAACCCCAAATAACAAACGATGGATCTTGTAAAGTGTTGAAGTGCAAATAAAAACCGAGAGACCCCTCCCGAAGGGGCTGTTGCAATAAACTCGGACCGGAGTGGACCTTAGCGCTCGTTTTGTTAACTGTTCACTGGTACTGTCTTGGGTAAAAAGTTGCTCCTTACTATATATAGGAAATAAGTACTTGTAAATTTATTATAATTAGGAAAAAAAACTGTAAAAAAGTTGGTGCCTAGAAATGTATCACATAGAAAATAGGTACTTGTAGTAATATGGGGGATTTTTTTATTAGACAGACTTTTATAACTAAGTAAAGTACTTGAAACACTTATACGGATAATGGCGAATAGCTGTCCTAATGAAAAAACCCACAACTGCTCAACAAACACCCTCCAGTTTCTTTAACAAAGCCGCTGACTGATGTTACTTCTTTCTCGTCATTCTGAGGCTCTTGATGTTAATTCTCATTATAATACAGTATGGCAGAATATCAAGAATCTCTAGTTTTAATTGTTTACACAGAAGAGTCAAAACTAACACCCGTTCGTCACAAATCGAGCCCAATTCACGAGCACTATTTGAACCTTTAGTCTAAGATTTGAACCCGAGAAAATTAACTAAAAGCTTTCGGAACGCCATTAATAACCAATAACAGAGGCATTGAACTGTAATGTAAATTATTCGTTCAAATTCAATGTAGCAAAAGGAATCACAATGGAAATTTACTTCGACGGAGGCAAAAAACCTCCATTACTACTATTTCAGACGGAGTCCCTAATTTGCGATTTTCATAATTGAATATTATCAAAACGAATGTCCGTGGAGTTTTGTTAGAAAAAAATTTATACTTTGGCCCCTGAGAACGATTCTTTTCATCAAATTGCTTGTTTTGTTACGCGAGTTCGGCCGGATTTGGACTTTAAAGTGGTCCTGTCAAGCATCAGATTCGCTCGAGAGCCCACTTTAATGTGATTGTACCGGGAAAGTATTTTTTATTATCTTCCATTATTCTTAAGAGTGACATTTACGTTTCGGAGGTGGAAGTGAGATATATAATGGTTCCCTATTTATATTTTTCTATTGAAAGTTTAGTAAATCTCTCTGTGAATTATTCGATTAACTTCATTCTGAGACAGATGCATTATTTGATAATTCACTCACATTAATTTACAAGCCGACCAAAAATAAAAGACTAGTCTACCCAAATAAACGACTATAAAATGACTACTACCTACATGAGCAGTTTAATACTATACTGTCACATAAAATTTTCTTGGTACTTGTTAAATAGGCTCATATTGGATCGGGATGTTATTTTATAATTGACTAAAACGCTGAAGAGAAATCGAGTATCAACAAAAATAGTTTTCCGAGAATTAAATACTAAAGCTAATTATACTTTTTATCCCAGTAAAAACCTATAAAAACAATAAAATCATAATTAAATTATCCCCTTTTAATGCTAGAAAAAAAACACAATAGCCATTTCCTTTCACACTTTTCTATCGCGCGTTAATCTCAAAAAGGTTTTATCTTACTTTCGAACTAAAATGCTATTGTGTTGCACGTCAAATTATTTTATTCCCAATAAATGGGAGCTACCTACTAGCTAGCTACTTCATATTCCAATAATATGAAGTTTAAAAATGTTTTTTAAGGTGTATATTAGAATAATGAATATAGGTGATTATCGCCACTTCAAATTAAGACTACGTGTATTCCAGATTGTCATCTTTAGAATTTCAAGGTTTTTTCATTTAACAGATGACGTAAAGTATTTTATCATCGATTTTTAACCCCCGACAAAAAAGAGGGGAGTTATAAGTTTAGGATGTGTATCTGCGTATCTGTATGTCTGTCTGTGGCATCGTAGCTACGATGCCACAGCATCGTAGCTCTCAAACGAATGGACCGATTTGGACGGGGTTTTTTTCGTTTGAATGCTGGTGTGATCGCGATGGTTCTAAGCTATAATTTATGAAGATCTGTCAGGCGTTTGAAGATTATCAACACATTTCCAACTTAAGAAGCTCGATGGATTTTAAATTTGGTGTACTGTGACATCGGCAATATTTTTCATCATGAGTTGAGGCTGCAGCATCAAGTAGTCTGCGGGATACCCAACTCCTTAGCAACTTATAGCAGATATAACGTGTTTGGGCTCATAAGGATGGTCTCAACGAGTAGGTGTTAAATAGTTGATTATCAAGGCCCCATGATGGAAATTAAATTAATTCAAAAAGTGTGAAATAAAAATTAAATTAATATTTAAATAACCGCCGACACGAAAAAACTCTAAAAAGTAAAATAATAAAAGTGTCTTTGTCGAACTCCGCACCAGGGAGATGAAAATACTTCTTTAGCGGTCCCCCGACACGATGACGCTTGGGTCAAAATATTACTTGTACTAAAACGACAAACAAAAACACTTTTATTTTTTTACTTTTTAGTGGATTTTTGTGTCGGGGATTATTTAAATTTCAATTTAATTTTTATTTTATTATTTGCTTTAAGTTTAACAATTTGTTTTAGTTATTTAAGTTTCGGGGGTCATTTAAATTTAAATTTTATATAGATATCGGAATTGAATGTTGTATAATTTTTTTATGAAAATAATGAACCGTTTGACGGTAGGTTGCGTGAAGTGAGATTAACGTGTCCAGTATTTTGAGGTCACAGGTTCAATTACTGTAAAAAGGCAAACATTTGTGTGATCGAAACTTTCGTGCTTTGGTCCAAAGTTCTAGACTAGTTCTTTTTAGTTTCGTCTCGAGTTTAGCCAGATTATCTATAGAGATAATTTAGACAACAGTGATGTTAAACAATAGTACTAAGTTTCTTTTGTCATTCCATTTGCTTTGATTCACTTATCATAAGAAGTAGCGTAGAGTTTGCAAAGGCAAGGAAAATAAATAAAGAAATTCACATAATTAATACAATTTTAGACTTTGACTGCCTCGGTGGCGTAGTTGTATTGCGTACGCGTTACTAGTACGATTTACGTGCTGAGAGCTTGGGTTCGAATCCCAGGTCGAGCCAAAAACATTGTGACTGGAGTTTCTATCTTAAAAATTACTCAGTCGCAGCTTGGGGTCATGATGTCGACGGTGTGATACCCCCATGCCTCGGAAAGCACATTAAGCCATTGGTCATTAGCCTGATGTCTCTTCGGTCGTGTCGTATTGCCGTCTCACCGGACTATGAGAGTGAAGGAATAGCGAGTGCACCTGTGTATTGCGCACACACTTGTGCACTATAATATCTCCTGCGTACCTGGCTGATCTCCGTTGAGACTGGCCGCCGTGGCCGAAACTGGCTAGGAGGATTGCAATTTTAGAGCTAACGTTAATCTATAATGATCTCTCTTTTGTTTTTATATCAAACTCATCGCTCCGTTATAATAAGAATTTCGTAATTTCGCACTAACGAACAACAAAATGGTGGTCTGTCTATTTATCAATTAGTGCAAAACATATTATGTATTGTTACAGTGGTCTACATCGTACATAAAATGTCGCATTTATCCTTTAGGCGACTTTTTATACCAATAACCAGTCATTTTCGTTAGTTAGTTTCAAGCACAATTTTGATTGAAAAAGACTACAAGTTTGAGTCTCCGTACGAAAAAAATTCTGAAACAGACGTTGGAAGTTGGGGGATAGATTGAAATTAAAGAAAGATATGAAAAATCTGGCTCGTTTATTCCATTAGTGTTGAAATAGTCTTTCCGATGATGTATTATAAATTAATCAGATCAGTTTATTTTTTAAATAATCACGATGAAGAGATGACTGAAATAGTCTAAATTTTAGATACGGCCTCTTAAGAAAACAATATTTTTAACAAGCTTTCAGGGGATTCATTGAAGTAGATGAAGGTAAAAGCAACGATTACCTAGTTGGGAGTAGAACGGACTGCCGAGACGAATGCTCGCAGGTTCAAAACCCAAGGGCACACACCTCTGACATTTCTACAAAGTTATGAGTTTATTCTTTGTAAATTATCGATCGCTTTTACGGTAAAGGAAAAACATCGTGAAGAAAGAGATCTCTAAAAGAATTTTTAAAGTGTGCCAACCTGCGCTAGGCCAGCGTGGTGGACTAAGGCCTAGGCAGTGGGCTGTATAATGATACAGTGCCTTCTTATTACGTATACCGCTACCGTATATCAAAATTGTTTATATAATACCTGCCTAACTCTATGACTGCCTCGGTGGCGTAGTTGTATTGCGTATGCATTACGAGTACGATTTACGCGCTGATGTCCTGGATTCGAATCCCGGGTCGGGTCAAAAACTTTGTGACTGGGTTTTACCATCTCAAAAAAATTACTCAGTCGCAGCTCGGAGTCAGGAAGATGGCGGTGTGATACCCCCGTGCCTCGGAAAGCACGTAAAGCCATTGGTCCTGCGCCTGATCTCTCTCCGGCCATGTCGGATTGCCGTCTCACCGGATTATGAGAGTGAAGGAATAGCGAGTGCACCTGTGTATTGCGCACACACTTGTGCACTATAATATCTCCTGCGTACCTGGCTGATCTCCGTTGAGATTGGCCACCGTGGCCGAAACTGGCTAGGAGGATTTCATTCATTCAATTCTATGAGATACGAGTGCTATGTATGTTGCAATTAAAGTTCGAAAAACTATAATGTACAATCATTTTGCATCTCTTTGTTGACTCATCAAAAACTACATTGTAATTGATCTACACAGAAAATGACAAAACACACGTCATGGACCACAAAAAACCGACACATTTCGTAGTCTTTTTTGTGAACTAGTACTATTGTGAAACAAAACGGGAAAATTTGGATTGGAACAAAGAACCGGGTCAGCTGGCATGAATCACGTATCCTAGAGTTTCCATTCACCACCTGTTATGGATATGAAATGGGTTAGCAGGGTTTTAAAAATCGTGTTTGATACACGATGCTATATCTAAAGTATGAAGATACGGTAGGTACGACGAATGGTGTTAGTATTTCTAGATAAAAAGGCAATTATGTATCATGATATGATGACCATAGGCTATTCTAGAACATTAGTATATTTGTGTATATATAACATCCAAATCCATACACTTGGTGTACTTTTATTTGATTATTGTGAAGAGAAACAAAGTTTGGCAAGTACACAAAATAGGTGATTTTTCAATTTGTGCAGGTTGACATACTGTACTTAATTACATTTAAATCAACGTCGCAGTAGTACCATCGAATAAAGATCCAAACACCTTTATAACGTTTTGTATTTATAACATAAATGAGATTTAGTTAAAGGCCTACCGCTAATATTAGCGGTTATCGAATTCGAAATTTGAATTTGTAAAGGGCATAGCCGTTAATCCTTTATCCCTCAAATAAATAAGCCATTTTTCATATTGCAATGCATTTTCTTTGCTTAGTCTTTTTGTTTGTGAATAACCTAGTGCTAAGCTAATCCTAACTCATTTCACGGTTGTCAAAAACATTGCGTTCGTTAAAAGCTATGCATATTTTGATTTAACGCGTTAGTCAGGGGTCATTACCTTTAAATATGAAGATAATTGTGCTAATAAAATAGAATAGGAGATCTTAAATAATAAGAAACGAAGATTATTGGACAAAATCAAGTAAGGTAACCTTAAGGTAACCTAAAGATTCAATGGACAAATGATGACAAAAAACTAAGGCCGGAGTTTCTTTCTGCTTTCTTCTTCGGGTTGTCATCGCTTAGGTAGCTAGTGAAAGGCTGGTAGGTTAGCTAGGCTAGGGCCTGTAGTGTCCTCACCGGTGAGGATCGCGATGCGTTCCTCCCATAATTTTTGTAATAATAATGATCTTTTATTTTTTATATCCCCTTTCATGCCAGCCCGAGCTGGCTTTTTAATTTTTAATTTTCATCATTATTTTTAATCTCAATAAAATTGTCGGTAGTTACATAAGTGACCTTTTGTATCAGTAATAATTATTACAATCAATTTAATGTATGCCTTATCATAAGTGCAACCATGTTCGCCTACGTGATGAATAAAGTATTTTATTTTTTTATTTATTGTATTTTAGGTTATGCCTAATAATGCAGGTAAAACGCATGCAGGTATATCTTTAGTGAGTGTAACTGCGGCTAATTTGACAAGAATTACAGGTTTAGGCTTCGTTAAAATACTAGTAGATTCACTCAAAATGGAACTTGGCTGATTTAATGTACCGCACGTATATGGCACAATTAAATTAGTCTTCATAAAAAATTAACACTGGAAAGAAAAAATGTTTTTAATCAAAGGAACTTTTAACAAAATGACATTATTTTACAATGACTCCCACACTAGACTACACCTCCTGTAGAGCTCATAAGTACCTAAACAAAAACATTCTACTAAGAGTAACGTAGTTCTATAAATATATTTTAAGAAGTGCTTAAAACTACATTAACAGGTTTTTACCTATGTATGTGCGTGTGCTCGAAACAGACGATCCTGGTAACACTGAAAAGTTTTGTCACTTAGTCAAATTCAACAGTTAAATTCTAAGAATCTCTGATACATTACAAAGAAATAAATCAAATAGAAATAAACGGTAACGTAAATTTGACAGTGAATTCGTGTCAACGGCCATAACAATTGTGTCTCAAATCAAAATCTCGTTATAATTCGAAAGAAGCTGACCGGGAAGCAAATGCAAAGTTAATTAAAACCGAGATAGATGGTCTCCCACGTTTATTAACGAGCTATTGCAATTTTTCGACTAATTTAATTGGTAGAACGTGTTTTAATTCCAACATCGTTTGATAGACATATTAAATTTAAATATTTAGTTAAAAATATTACTTAATTTTTTAGTCATATTTAGTGTTATTTACGTTTAATACTTATACTTTTATGCAACATACACACCAGGGTGAAATGGTTTACTCTCATCAAGTTATTATCAAGTAACTTTGGCAATTGTATGGGAAATCGACCAGACCTTCGGATGGTGTTAAATAGAGGACTGTATCCACCACTCACCTGCACTTTCAGCACTGCTCGTTTCCCTGGGTACCCAGCGTTGGTGAATGGCCATAGGTTGCTGATTGCCGTCAAGTATTGCACCACACGTATCACTAGTTTATTCTTGGAATAATGTTAATGTTTGGAATATAAGACACAGCGCGCACAGAACTACGTTGCGTTCGAAGCGGTTGCTTTTACGGAAGAGAGTGAACGTCTGTATTGCACGTTCGGGGTGGCAGCACTTGTCGCTGCTTAGGATGCGTTCGGATTTTGTGGCAGATACAGATCCGTTCATAATAGAAAATAAATAATTGTATGCCGTAGTATTGTGCCAGCATTACCTAATTGTAAATTAATAAAAGTACGGAACATGCCGCCGACCTTAAAATAACCTATTTTAACAAAGTACTAAAACTAAACTAACATAGGGCTAAACTGAACTAGGCACTTTGAAATTAATCAATAGGAAGGGGACAAACCTTCACTACAGGTCGTTTTGTGAGTGTGTTACCAATGCGTACCGTCACAACACGAGTAACACCGTCAGCGCCCGGGTGGAGCTGATGCACGCGAGCCAAGCGCCACTGCAGTGGAGGTAATGTGTTGTCAACTAACACAACTACGGAACCTACTTTGAGAGGTGTCTTCGTAGTGTCGTGAAACCATTTACTTCTTTGCTGAAGTTGGTGAAGGTATTCAACACTCCATCGCTTCCAGAAGTGTTGGACAGCTTGTTGAATAATTTGCCATCGAACAAGGCGAGTAGTACTCTCAGACGATAAATTAATTTCAGGCAATGAATTCAATGGTTGTCCGACCAAAAAGTGTCCCGGAGTAAGAGGTAATGGATCTGAAGGATCATTACTCTGTGTACAAAGTGGTCTAGAATTAAGTATGGCTTCTATTTGACATAGAAGTGTGTTAAATTCATCGTAAGTTAAAGTTAGTTGCCCTATGACCCGATAAAGATGGGTTTTCATGCTTTTAACGGCAGCTTCGAATATACCACCGAAATGGCTTGCGTAAGGTGGGTTAAAATGCCACGTTATGGACAAGTCTGTTAAATTTTTACTTATGTGTAATTGATGGGCCGTATTTTGTAGAAATGATCGCAAATCTTTCAGATAGTTATAACAGCCTACAAAGTTTCGACCGCAATCGGAATAAATATCTGAACAAAGTCCGCGTCGAGAAATAAAACGGCGTAAAGCGTTAAGGAATGAATCCGTTGTTAAATCAGGAACTAATTCAAGATGTACTGCCTTTGTTGACATGCATACAAAGACGCAGACATATGATTTGAAAATTTTGGAATTACGAAATTTACTAGATTTAAGATTAAAATGCCCGGCGAAATCTATGCCTACGTGTAAGAATGGCCTAAGAGCGCTCACTCTTGCAGCAGGTAAAGGAACCATTGGCGGCTGCGGAGCGGTAGGACGCGTGCGAAAACATTGAATGCAGCGACGCGTGCGCATACGGACTGCATCACGGGCAGATATAATCCAATATGTTTGAGATAAAAGAAATTGTAATGTTTGCGGACCTACGTGCAAATATAATTTGTGAAAATAGTCTATAAGTAATGACGTAAAGAAATGTTTTTTGAGTAAAATTATTTGATGCTTGGCATCATAAGAAATGTGGGCACGTTGTATCCTGCCGCCGACCCTGAGAAGTCCGGCGTCGTCTATGAACGGTTTAAGTTTTCGAAGTTTATTTGAACAAATGTCGTTATCTTTTAAACGTAAAATATCTTCAGCAAACTGATCTTGCTGAACGAGACGGATAACTCTTGTTAAAGCGAATTTGGTTTCAGAAACCGTAATATGCGGATGCGAGTAAGATTGTGTCTTACGGCATTTATGATAAAAGCGAAAAATTAAAGAAACAACGCGCAATAGTTTTGGCATGGACGAAAATCTTTCAAGAAATTGTAAATCTAAAGTTGATGCATTTGAGCTACTAAGAATATGCTGTCGTCGTTCTTCGTCAGTATGTAGATCGACGTTCGAAACAGGCCAATTAGATTGAGACTGTTTGAGCCAGATGGGTCCATTAAACCATAAGTTCTGATCTAGCTTAGACGGGAGCACACCTCGGGATGCAGGATCCGCGGGGTTGTCCTCGGAACGTACGTGTCGCCAGTGAGCAGCTGGCACTCGGCTTGTCGTCTCCGCAACACGATTGGACACGAAAGTGCGCCATTCATGGGAGGACGAGCGTAACCATGCAAGTGTGACCGAAGAATCACTCCATGCGTAAACATTATCGATAGATAGAATTTTAGTATAAGTTACAAGAATGTTTTCAATAAGTTTCGATAAAAGTACAGCTCCGCACAGCTCTAAACGGGGGAGCGTGATACGTTTTAATGGTGCGACCTTTGTCTTTGCAAGAAGGAGATGAACATGAACAAAACCGTTAGAATCAATAACACGTATATATACACAAGCAGCGTATGCCTTCTCGGATGCGTCCGAAAAGCCATGTATTTGTATGTTTCCGTTATGATTAGGAATCACGTGACGCGGTAACGAAATAGATTGTACTACGTTTATATTTTGGTGCAGTTTTTGACCAATAAGTAAATTGTCGTTAAGTGAACGACCATTAGTAGTTTTGCAAGAGGCGTCAAAGACAACTCTAACTTTAGTTGTAGCGGATGACCCTTTGACCACGCAATGGTGAGGGATATAGTAAGGAATTTTATCTGAAACCGTGTGCTCAGTGACCGGTTCCATGTGACCTAGGTTTTCATATTCTCTGAGACATTTAATATATTCTTCTTGCAAAGAAGGATCGCGAGAAAGCTTTTGTTCAAGCTTGTAAAAACGATTAAAAGCAATTTGGCGAGAATCGCCGAGAGGGGGTACATTGTCCTTAAAAGGAAGGGAAACAATATATTTACCGCATTTATCGCGTTTGTGGGTATTAATGAAAATAGACTCACAAAGAGCTTCTTCTTTGGTGAGAGGCTTGATATCAGGCATCGACTCAAGCTCCCAAAATTTTTGCAATTGCATATCAAGTTGATATGTACTAACATTCATGCAGACTTGTGCTGGCAATGAATGGGAAATTTTACCGTTAAGTAGGTAACCAACAATACTGTTTATTGCCACGGGTGTACCCTGTGGGCCTTTAATGTTATCATGTAGTAAAATACTATCAGTATAGTCAGAACCTAGGAGAAGTTCGACTGGACGCGCAGAACGTAATTCTGGGTCCGCTAGGGGTAAATTTTTTAGATGCGGAATGTGCTCGAAAGAGCTTGGAATGCGAGGTAAGTAACTCGTTAACTTGGGTAAGATAAGAGCTTCGATAATTAATTTAGGTTCTAATTTATTGTGAGGCGTAACTTCACACAAAACGTAACCACGCGGTTGCTCACTTTTATCGCCTATGCCAGTAACTGTCATGCTGGTCTTAGCATGATAGCGTTTTAAGCCCAGTCGCTGGACGCATGACTCCGCAATGAGTGTGGCTTGGGAGCCTTGGTCGACTAGAGCGCGCACAGGGCGAGGAGAACTCGAATTATCATCCGTCGAGCGAATATTTACCAACGCGGTGGTGAGTAGAACCGTACAATTTAATTTATCAGAAAAACTACGCATTGATGTGGGTGACGAAGAAGATTCCGCTGCCGAAATTAGCTCGGGGGAAGGTATGGTACATTCGCTAGTTAATGCTACATTAGAAATTACATCATCATGTATAGAAGTATGATGACGTTTCGAACACACACGACAATTGTGTCGAGATTTACAATCCTTGAATTCGTGTCCAACAGATAAACAATTGTTACAAATTTTATTTTGTTCGATAAAATCTTTCTTTTCTGTTAAAGTTAATTTACTGAAGTTAATACACTTATTTAATGAATGTGAATTTTGTTTACAATAAGTGCATGTCTTAACATAATTAATAGCGTAAGGAGTTGAAGTAGCAGCATGGATACTCATCGAGCGCGAGTGACGTGAATGTGCAAACGGCGCGTCAGAGGTATGTATAGATGTAGTAGTACGGCTAGTACGGTTTGCGTCGGAGTGGGAGCGCGCGACGGCTCGGCCCCAGTGGCGCGGCGACGCGGCAGGAAGAGAGCGGCGGATCGCGAGTTCGGAGCCGGAGGCGGGCGAACACGGCATCAAAGCAGTTGACATGGCCTCAGTGGCAGCCAGCTCTTTATTTAAAAACTCAATTAGATTATTGACACACGGAATAGTACTAGGCGAACTTAGCGACAATTCAAAACGTTTACGAAGTGTAGGTGTAATCTTACGTAACAAAATATTTAATAAAATGAAACTCCATTCTGTAACTGGCAAGTTAAAAGATTCTAAAGCTGTTAAGTTTTCTTTATATACCATCAGAATGTTACGCAAACTATGTTCGTAATTTTTATCAATAACTGGATCTATATCAAGGATTTTGTCTAAATGTTTATTTGCAATTATTCTGTCGTTTTGATAACGATCTAACAAAACTCGCAAAGCATTATTATAATTATCACCTGTGATGGGAAGCGATTTAATTAAGTTATAAGGTTCACCCCGTAAGGACAAAAGTAAATAACGGAAACGTTCTACGTCAGATAAATGTTTGTTATCATGAACTAGCGATAAGTACAAATCATAAAATGCATTCCATTCAGTTAAATCACCACGGAAGGTGGGTAGCGTAAGTATCGGCAACTGATCTCTCGTATGACCTTGACTATGACAACAAGGGGTAGGCTGAACGCTAGCTACACTTTGTCTGCGTTGAATATCTTTTAAGTGATCAGCTGTGATTTGCACTTTGTAATATAAAGTGTCAAAATTGTTACGTATATCTAATTGTTCTTGAGACTTAAATTCACCGGTTTTAGCTAATAATTTTTCTATTTTGCTTTGTACTAGGAAAAATTGTTTTTTAATGTTATTAAGTTCCCTAACACGGGCACGAAATTCCACTTCATCTGTAGCACAATCAGCCATACGTTGTATGCTGTTCATGAAAATATCACGTTCGAATATCAATTGATCTAACTCCATGACTATGGACAATAGTTATTTGTATGATAGAAATATTATAAATGTTAGGTAAGTAGTACACTGATAGTATAGCGAAGCTTAACTTATTAACACGAAATGTTAAAAAGTTATTTTGCCGTACGAAATACGGGTTGTAAATTAAATATGAAATGATGTAGTGTGTCTAGTACGAAATACATAGACGACTTGATAAGTATTGTAATGTAATATGTATATGTGTATTATAGTAAGTGTAGTGAATAAAACGTAGCTTGGAGTGGCGCGCGTGCCGTTGGATATTTAAACTCGTTTGACGGGAATGTTCGACGCGAGCGCTTACGGTGTGGCATAGGCCGAACGAATACCCACAAGTTAAGAAAAAAATAATGGAAATTGTAAAACTCGCTATTTTACCTAGTAATTCATTCGATAAATGAATTAGTACGTTCGAAAAAACAGTACGCAGTGGTATTGTCGAAAAACAAATACGCTAAGCCTAGGCAAATGGAATTTAACAAATTGCTAACCGAGGGTAGGTTCCACGGGTTAAGCAAATTAGTGTCGAAAAACAACTTTAATGGAATTAAACCAGTAATATGCTAGCACAATGACTTGGACATACGGTTCGAAGGTCCAGAAAATGTATGGGAAATCGACCAGACCTTCGGATGGTGTTAAATAGAGGACTGTATCCACCACTCACCTGCACTTTCAGCACTGCTCGTTTCCCTGGGTACCCAGCGTTGGTGAATGGCCATAGGTTGCTGATTGCCGTCAAGTATTGCACCACACGTATCACTAGTTTATTCTTGGAATAATGTTAATGTTTGGAATATAAGACACAGCGCGCACAGAACTACGTTGCGTTCGAAGCGGTTGCTTTTACGGAAGAGAGTGAACGTCTGTATTGCACGTTCGGGGTGGCAGCACTTGTCGCTGCTTAGGATGCGTTCGGATTTTGTGGCAGATACAGATCCGTTCATAATAGAAAATAAATAATTGTATGCCGTAGTATTGTGCCAGCATTACCTAATTGTAAATTAATAAAAGTACGGAACAAAAGACATATCAGTTTGTTTATACCTAAGCGAAACATTATAAGTCGACGATAACAAACAAACACAATTGAAAGATATATCTCTTATTACAACTAATCATAACAGGTCCAATTACATGAAACACAATTGAAAAAAAAAACAATAGACGAATTACGAATACGTAACAACGAAAGAAAAACAAAAACGGACTCAAATAATGATAGCTATTATACGTACCCAAGTCTCGTTAACCTCCATTCCATAATTCACTTGGAACCTTAAGTTAATGGAAGGAATTATAAAAGAAAATATCAAACACAAGACATCGACACAATCGTATTAGGACTACATTTGCCAAATGAAACAGTATACCTTGTGCTAAAGGGATAACTGGTAAACAAGAAAAATGGTTTTCTAAATGAAGACAAAAGGGATCCAGCGCGAAATGTATAAAAGCACCGTGCCGCAGTGAAAAGTGACAAAAATGATATTTGACAACGAGACCGGGTTTTGGCGTCATAACTTTTTCACAATAAGAACAATTTTATTCGGCTTCTAGTTTTATATGCGTTTTTTGTGAGCAAAAATTATTCCAGTTTTCTTGCTATTGCATAACCAACGCTTCCTTTGTGTTTCTGGATTGCTCAGATGAAAATCTAGGATGTGTATGTAGACTTAGTAGCAATGTGGATTGTTAAAGTTATTCTACTGAATAAGGAGTGTTCAAACGAGTAAGATTTTATCGGCAATATGATTATTTATAATGCTTTAACTCTAATCTATAACAAGGTTATGAGCACTAACTAACTTAGGGCAAGAAATTACGTGTTAATTGGATAGTGACACTTAATGGAATAATCTTAAAACTATCGGTGAATTTCGAATTAGATAGTAGACCTATAAACACATCTTAATTATAGAAGAAAACCATTTGATTTACAACGTTGATAGCACGAACTAGCTTCAAAAAGGTATAAATGATAATTATTAATTAATTGATTAAATCTTAATGGATTCTAAGAAAGTGCAAGACTTTCGAGAACCCCTGATCGAAGCAACCTTGAAAAACCGAAATTAGCATATCAATAAAAGATCAGCAAACGCGACCACTCCTCACCGAGTCTAAAGCTAAATGACTGTAAGAATCCATCGGAGTTTCAATTTATAACAGCTAGATGGCGCCGAATGTATGAATGAATTCAAAGTTAGATTACACAATTTAAATTCCCCCTTCATGCAAAACAGGGACCGAAAGATGAGGTCTGGGGGGTGAATACATTATACTTGCCAAGGTGGAGGGGAGGTTGAAATATTTACCTCGCGGGAGTTTGGAAATGTGTTCGACGATGCGGGGCAAAATCTTAATGGATTATAGTACGATTGGTCCACTCGGTTTACCTGGCTTAATATTTTCGCGGGTTTTTTGTATCGTTTTCTAGAAACGGATCGCGTCTCACTGGGACCTTTCATCCCTTTCAAACGTTGGGAGCAATTAGGGAAAATAATAATATAATGTTTTTTTAACGGGTGTCTGACCGCTAATCCGGTTTGTTTGGTATTTTCAACCGTCCATTCGGTTTTGTTAATTGATACGTGAATGTTTTTGGTATTGGAAAGGTTTTGCTGATTTTTACTGTCACTGGTGGTAGGACTCTCATATGTAAGTGTCCGTCTGGGTGGGTACCACCGCAATGCCTATTTCTACCGCCAAGCAACAGTGTACATGCACTGTTGTGTTTCGCTGTGAAGGGAATTGTAGCCAGTGTAACCACAGGACATAATAAGACTTCACAACTTATGTCTCAGGATGACGAGCGCAGTGGAATACCATACAGTATTTTGTAACTCAAGGTGCTGGATGGTGTTTCTACTGTTTATGGGTGGTCGTATCCCTTACCATCAGGCGAACGGCATGCTCGTCTCGTCATTCGATGACATAAAAAAATTATGAGGAAATATAATATACACATATTATATGCGTACTTATTTAGTTTACAAATGACTACACGTAGGTATTTCATAAAAAAAATATCTGTACATGTAAAATTGCTTTGTTTTTTTTGTTAAAATTCCCTATGATAGTGTTAACAATTAACGCGGCCGCGTTACGTTAACTTCGTGTAATGTTTTTATATTTTTATGGAAACTTGAAAAAGAAACAGTTGACGGCGGGATTTGAACCCACGACCTCCAGCGTACCATGCCGGTGCTCTGCCAATTGAGCTACTTCGACCCCACCCTCGACTGTCCAATTTCAAGTTCCTATTTGAATCTCTTAAAGGAGATGACCAGCGACATCTGTTAGAAATTATTACAATTACTTACTTCAGCGTTACTCCTTTACAGGGGTAAATTCACTGAAACGAAGTCACTAAACTTTTTTTCTAATCCTATATTATGATTTTTATACATGTTAATGGTCATGTAGTTCGTGTAATTAGCGTTAAATGGTATTCTGTATGCCAATTTCCATAGTGATAAACGCCATGAGTTACGTTGCACGCTTGTTACGAGCGGTGAGAATAGTGTGCGTCATAGAGAATAAGGGGGAGAGCCTCTACCCCAGATGCTTTTCTACAAGCATTAACACCAATAGAATACAAACAAATGTATGGGAATAACGTATCCTTGCACTAGACACGTCGATAAGATACTTTGGGTATCTAGCAATGCAAAGGAGATGGGATGACCAGGCGTACCCTTCGTTGGTCATACATACGCAGCTGGTCATAAACTTCTATTAAAACCTATGTGACTTGTGATCGCTGTGAAATTCTATGATAATTACATTAAGCGGTGCTCCAAAGAAAATGTGAATTTTTTGTGTTATTGTGTAAAAAGCGACCTTATATTCAGCCTTGCACGTGTGGATTTTTTTTTAAATGTGTGCTATCTGTGTCTACCTCGCTCCCCGTCAGGATTGGCAGAAAAAAATGTTTGCGCGTTATTGACATATCGTGTCCATTGATTAAATAGTCAAAGATAGGGCAGGTCAGTCGCACATTATTTCCTATTCTATTGGGGTTAACGCGTGTAGAAATGCTTCTTGGCTACAGGCACAGCTGTGAGCGTAAAATTATATTTTAATGCGTTTGAGTAAACGCGTCACTGCCTATATTTATATGCGTTGTAAATCTACGTTAATTTTATAATGTAAACATCCTATACGTACGAAAACATCGTACAGGAAATGGCACAATGGAAATTAACATTAAGATAACGTGAATAACTTTTACTAACAACGTTTCTGTGATTTATATTTACATTCTGCATAAATAACTAAAAGAAAAATCACTATCGCAATTACTGCGTTGATTGCATAACATCGCGACTTCTCAGGGTCAGAATTAAAAACTTCTTGTTATGATTTTATATTTTTATGAAAACTTGAAAAAGAACAGTCGTAGGTGGGACTCGAACCCACGACCTCCGGCGTACCGTGCCGGTGCTCTTCCAATTGAGCCACCTCGACTCCTACCTTGGCTGTTCAATTTCAAGATCCCTATTTTTTAAATCTCTTAAAGGAGATGACAGCGGCCATGTAGTGCCTGGATAATAAAATCATTATCCAGGTACTACATGGCCATTAACATGTATAAAAAATCATAATTAGAACTTCTTGTTATGTCAGGTTCCACGTTACACGGACCGATTCTATTGACATTTACCGAGCTAAATTCCAACCCCTGGTACCTAATATATTTACCCGACCAGGAACCGAACCTAAAAACACGGCGTTCGTACCTCTCAAAGCAAAGCAAGCAAAATTTTATTTTATTTTTATTTATTTTGTTTTATTCGGGGAGCTTACGGCTATTTTTACAACATAAGTAAAATAATGACACTCACTCACGCCTTTTATCCCAGAAGGGGTAGTCAGAGGCGCAACTAGTGCACCCACTTTTCGCCGTTATTCCGTCCCATGATGTGATAGTAGGCGAGCCAATCGCCATATCGGGCACAAATTCCAGACTCCGAACTGATTACCTACTGAATAGAAAAACTCAATCACTGTCCGACCCGAGGATCGAACCCGAGACCTCAGCATTGCAGTCGTACCATAATACAACTACGCCATCGAAGCAAAATAATGCGGACTAAAAACCGCAACTTTTTACAATCCGAGCGCATTATCGACGATCTCCAAATATGTACCGCTGTCCACCTCGTCTACTTAATGCTTGAAGAGAAGCAATCCATTCCGGGTGGGACCACTTATTTCTCTTGACAGGGTTGAAGGGTAAAAAGTTGGTGTTTATTGATAATTTAATTGCTTCAATGAATTATTTATCAGGAAACCTAATCGAACCCAGTCTTTACACCGGAATATTTTTTAATGCGGGGAATGTATTGAGTTTATGTATTTTATTGGATTTTAATAGACACACACACACACACACTCACGCCGTTTATCCCCAAACGGGTAGGCAGAGGCGCAACTACTGCATCCACTTTTCGCCGTTATTCCGTCCCATGATGTGATAGGGGGCGAGCCTATCGCCATATCGGGCACAAATTTCAGACTCCGAGTTGATACTGAATAGAAAAACCCAATATCACTTTGCCCGACCCGGGGATCGAACCCGAGACCTCAGCATTGCAGTCGTACCATATACAACTACGCCACCGAGGTAGTAGACTTTAATAGGCATCTGTATATTTTAGTGATAACAGACGCCCACGCTGAGTGCGAGTTTTTAGATTTAAGAGTAAAATCGTTGTTCTTAATTATGTTTTTTTTAACAATAATTTTAAATAGGCCGCTAGTTAAATACCCTGGAGATCCAGTGCTGGTTAACTTTCATAAGAGCCAAACGTTTGCCCGACTTGGGACTCGAACCCTATACGTTCCAGTGCACAGTTTAAGTATCCATTAGACTTTAGACCAAGGATGCAACAATTGATTTCGAATTTACTAGAAGTACTTCAAATTCAAAAATTACATATCTGCTGAGTTCTTGTGATACACCTCTATTCAACTTAAACTTTGAATCGCGTCCAACTTTATTTAACTTACATCGAGTTTAAACATACAAAATAACTACCCACAACCTAACAATTGTCAACCATAAATCTATACGAGAATACACTAGTCATCCCAAATAAAGAACGCCTACGAGCTAGGCTCGTTCCGCGACCCCGCCCATCTCGCTGACACCTAATATTTATTCTATAATTAACATTTTGAATAATTCATAAGAAATATTATACACAATAGGCACTCACGGTAAACATTCAAAAATCTCACTTGCGACGAGAATCGAATTTTAATGATTCCATGATGTGAAATTTGGAGCGTTGTGGAAAGTTTGTTTGTTGCTTAGGCACTAACCACTGTTAATTAGTGATTATGTGTCTTAATACTTTTCACAAAAGATTCACAATACCTCACACACCAAACCTCAACTAAAACTATTTTAATAACAAAGATAACCAAAATAATATGTAAGATGAATATTTAGTCAAATTACAATAGAAGATACAACATTAAATCATGTCAAATCTACCGAAACGTGCTAAAGGAAATAGCAAACTTTATATAACTAATTAACACGTCAAACTATCACTTCAAACGAATACCGACTTTATGAGAACATAAAAAATGTGAACATACGATGAAACTCGTCTTGTTTTTTATAGAAAGCTAACTGTATCTTCATTGTAAGAAATGATAACATCTTGAAATTATTCAAATGGGAAAACAAAAGCAATATATTCAATTATTAAAGTCAAGACTTCTGCTCGCGTTTCCACCCGCGTGAATAAGTATTTCCGGGATAAAAATATTTTTCCCGAGATAAAAAGTAGCCAGCACTCAGAAATAATGTAGCTTCCTATTAGTGAAAGAATATTCAAAATCGGTCCGGTAGTTTATTGAGTTTATCCATTACAAACAAACAAATCTTTGCTCTGTATATATTATTGTTTTTTAGTATAGACTAACGACCATATTCATAACTTAATTTAGTTATTATAGAATGTTTTGTCTACTTCGAACGAATTTTGAATCGAGTGTGAAGGAAGAAGACAAAACATTCTATAACTTAAAAATGTTTATAATTATTTATAAATAAGGTCGTAAAGATCAAACCATAAACCTTAAGCGAGGTTTAGATCAAAAAACTTGTAGAAGTTGATTTTCTACAGTTTTTTTTTTACCGTGCAAATGGCAAGCTGACTTGTGCAAATTTTTAATCTTGCAGGATTTTCGACAAGTCACATGTATAGAGCTATGGAAATATTGCTGGTGTAAACTTAACTAGAAGTTCTTGAGCAATATATTGAAAGAACTTGCTAGTCTAAACGTGTTTACTACCAACGAATCATCATCATCATCATCAGCCACATGACGTCCACTGCTGAACATAGGCCTCCCCCAAAGATTTCCAGATGGACCTGCCAAAAGCGGCCTGCATCCAGCGCATTCCTGCGATCTTTATCAAGTCGTTTGTCCACCTTGCAGGTGGAATAAATAACCTATATCCAGAAAATGGTCTATGGTGTCACGTTTTAAGAAATCTGGAGGTTTCTCCTGTTTCTAACAAACATTCTCATTTAATATTAGTAAGACTATTTGCAGATTCTCAAGAATTGTTGTTTATTATGTATTTTGCGGTATTTCCTAATGCGTTGGTCGAACAAATAAAACAATCGTGCTCCACTATACTTGAAGTTAGAAATAACTTGAAGTTAAAGACATACAAACTCAACTAAACTCACGGCGTGCATGAAGAGGAAGAGGAAGTAACAGCTCGATATTAGGTTAACGAAGGACTTAAAAGTATACAGCCAGTGTTGCCACTACATAACAGAACAAAGAACGTTTAGATAATATTTATCATTGCATCCTAACAAGAATCGATCCTTCATTATGCATAACTGCTAAAAACAATACCACACCCAAATATTAGCAAACAGTTCGCGAACATTTTCATTCTTCGAACAATGTTTAGCGTGCTAATGAAATTCATTACTCATGCCACAAGGAGGTCTTAAATCTAGGATTTTGTTAATTCCACAGTTTCTGTGTTTACACAATTGGTTTTGCAATGCGTCAGTGTGTTGTAAACACACATGCTAATTTCTCTTAGAATTGTTTTTCTTTATTCATATACTTTAGTAAATATTTCTACCATTAATCACGGGACTTGTTACTTACTTTTCTAATATTCATGACGAATAACGGAAAACCATAAAAATACTTCATTACGACTAGTCTGTGTTGCAAAAATAGCAATGAACACGATGAGCTTTTTATGAGTAATCCTCCTAGCCGATTTCTGCCACGGCGGCCAATGGCGATCAGCCAGGTGCGCAGGAGATATTATAGTGCACGAGTGTGTGCGCAATACACAGGCGCACTCGCTATTCCTTCACTCTCATGGTCTGGTGCGACGGCAATCCGACATGATCGGAGAGAGATCAGGCGCAGGACCAACGGCTTTACGTGCTTTATGAGGCACGGGGGTATAACACCGCCAACTTCCTGACTCCGAGCTGCGACTGAGTAATTTTTAAGATGGAAAAATACAGTAACAATGTTTTCGGCTCGACCCGGGATTCGAACCCAGCGCGCAAATCGTACTCGTAACGCGTACGCAATACAATACCCCACTGAGACAGTCAATGGGTAGGTTTTATTCACGGGTTTTATCAGTAGCAAAGGAACAAAATCTTTTCATCAATTTAGGTTGTAATTAGACATCGTACTATCTAACTTACATATATCTTTATATCATTAATATAGAGATACAAGGTGACTTATTCTTGGTATGTTATGCAGAATTAAAGATAGCTCTTGACCTTTTGATAGTTGTAATAGCATCTACAACGCAGATCAATTATAAATGGCTATCTCATATAAAGGTTTATTACTATACACGTCTTTAACTCCAAAGGAATAATCAAAGGCACTTTTCCGGCCTTAGTTCGTTAAGTCTCTATCCAATGTGTTAAAAAGAGCCATCCTTACACCAAAAAAATAAAAGCAATGTGTTTTTCTTTCAGGTAAATTTCAAGTGCTAGATCAGGGAATCGAACCCCAGTATAACTGTTTTTACAACTTTTTCCGCTGCAGCTGACTAATATTATTTAAACTAATATTTATATGTGCTTACTTAGTTCAATTCGTTCGTATGAGTTCTTATATCTTAATCTTAGGCCAGACCTATGCTAGTGACTGTTGCTTATATTTATCACTACATAGCATAAAACAAAGTCGCTTCCCGCTGTCTGTCCCTACGTATGCTGAGATCTTTAAAAATACGCAACGGATTTTGATGCGGTTTTTAATAGATTCAAGAGGAAGATTTATACGTACTTTTATAAACTTATTAACGCGGGCAAAGCCAGTTTATGATAAAAGTAACTCACCTGGACTCCTCGCAGCCACACCCAGCCTTGTATCACACAACACCATTACTAACAAAAACAGCATTGTTTTTAACCTAAAACACCTTCCAGTGTACATCACAAACACACTATGTCTAGAACATTTGAATCCATTGCGTTTGAAGCCCGTCACTTCGGTGACGTTGCTGTCACCCCCTCTGTCCTCTAGGAGGGATTTGAGATCTTCAAGCTCGGTCCTCTCTGTGGACACGGCTTTCTCTAACGGGTCCACTGTCATGATGTGTGTGGCTGGTCAAATGGTCGTGCCTACATCTTCATTTGCACGCATCTGGAAAGAAGAAAATATTTGGTTAGATGAAATGTTTATTCAACAACGTAGTAAAGAATTATCACCGATCATAAAAAGTGATGAATTGAGTAATTATTTTGTTAAAGTTTAAAAAGGAGAAGTTTAGCATTATCATCTCATGGTTGATACAAAACATATCCAATCATTCTTATCAGTCTCGTTCTGGGATGAGCCAGTGAAGTATGGAAATATGATAGTCACAACAAGGATACAATAATACTAGTAATCATAAATTCTTCATCAGTTAGTGAGACCTTGGTAAATATCCCAAGCCCCTGAAACCAGGAAAACATTGAGTGACCTAATTTAGCCCCACAACTAACTCCCTGATCAACTCATAGATGAAAAGTTTTCAATGAGTATAGAAGCCGTTTCTGGGTGCGAGCCAGTAGCCTAATCAAACATTTCAACAAGAGTCTTTGGCGTATTGCCGTATCGCCTGCAGGCTTGGCTTGTGTGGCTTCGTAATTCAGGTAAGCCGGTGATTCTTTCTGAAATATGACCTTCCAGTTTAAAGCCTAGGGGTCGATATTATAGACAAGTAATGTAATAGTCTGTCATTGTAATGTGTATCACTTATGTTATTTATACGATTATGGATTAGAAGGTTCTGGGTTGTCTGGGAAATATTCTATGTAGGTTTCCAAAACATTTTGTGATAAGTTCCCCAATCAGATTCGGCACCTTCCAGGTGGCCTTTAGTCAAAATTAATCCAAGTTTGTGAAACATGTATGAAAATGTGTTGCGTTGACCTCACTATCAAGTGGCATCAGCTGTATCGGTCATGTATGCTTATGCAGTAAATCCTACCAAATCCTACATAAAAATTCAGTACACACACACTCACACCATTTATCCCCTAAGGGGTAGGCACAGGCGCAACTAGTGCACCCACTTTACGCCGTGCGTATTCCGTCCCATGATTTGATAGGGGGCGAGCCTATCGCCATATCGGGCACAAATTCTAGACTTCGGGCTGATACTGAATAGAAGAACCCAATATCATTGCCCGACCCGGGGATCGAACCAGAGATCTCAGCATTGCAGTCGTACCGTAATACAACTACGTCACCTAGGCAGTCATGGGTGACGTAGTTGTATTACAGGGAAACAATTGCCTGTATCGAGCAGAATGCTTACAATGCTTTGCATTTTTTTAATTATATTAAATTCCCTTTGTGCACACAAGTTTCGTATCTTTGTGACATGTTATTGGATTTCTGTTGAATCGTAATTTAAATTGAAATGCATTAATTGAATTCCATGAACTGTATTGCATTGTAATTTTTTATGACGAACAAGCTTGATTGCTCGCCTCGTCGTAAACAATGGTAACATCGTACATACTTTACTCGTGGTAGGTCTCTCATATTATGTAAGAGTCAGTCTGGGTGGATACCACCGCAATGTCTATTTCTACTGCGAAGCAATAGTGTGCATGCACTGTTATATTTCTGTTTGAAGGACATTGTAGCCAGTGTGACTGGACATAATGAGTCTTAACACCTTACGATGAGGAGCGCAGTGGAATGCCACACAGTACTTTGTAACTCAAGGTGCTGGATGGTGTTGCTACTGTTTATGGGTGATCGTATCGCTTATCATCAGGCAAACGGCATACTGTCTCGTCAATCAAAGCAATAAAAAAACATCCTACTAATCCTACTAATATTATAAAGGCGAAAGTTTGTAAGAATGTATGGATGTTTGGATGTTAGGATGTTTGGATGTATGGATGTATGGATGTAAGGATGTTTGTTCCTCTTTCACGCAAAAACTACTGAATGGATTTCGATGAAATTTGGCACACTGGTAGATCATGTCCTGGGTTAACACATAGGCTACTTTTTATCCCGGGAAAATATAAACCGGGACTTTTATCCCAGAAAAACTTTTTAATGCGGGCGGAGCCGCGGGCAAAAGCTAGTACATTATAATAACAGCATTGCGTGGTACTGCGCTCATTGTTTAAATAGATCTTTGTCTATTACTAACACCAACTGTGGTAGCACTAATCTGTTTAATATTAGAGTTAGTACAATTACAAGGTGTTCCACAATTTCTTAATGAATAGTACTCGTCACAAATTTTTAAGCCGACCGAACACAATTTCACTCTAATGTATGCTCTTAAATAAATGGTATGTTATTTATTTATTTACCAACTGATACTCCTTACACGATCATTATCCCAATGCTGTAGTATCGACAATCTATTTACAAGTTGTATAATTATTATTTAGTGTTAAAATATGATCCATGTTGCTATCCTTATGAATTCAAAGTACAATTATAATAATAGATGATGATGTACAATGACAATTGTAATAATGATATAGTAATAAATGAGTACTATGAACATTAGATGTTTAAACGATATCTGTCAAGTAACATTTACTTGAAACTTGAGAAATAGACACTTTATATTTAACATCTTAGGTAAGTGTTCTCATCGAGCTTTGTAATTTAAAATTCTTTAAATGTATATGGATGGACGAGGTACTATCAGGCAACCTGCTCGTCTAGTACGAGTTACAAAAAGTCACAGACGTAATATATGGAATGATGGAGCGCTGGCAGAACCTCACCTGTACGGAATCGGATAAAAAATTTAAAACCCTTATTCAATAGCAAACGTACGAGTATTTTATATTCAGAAGGAGAACAATGTTCTTAGTTTTCGATGCTTTATCTTTAAATAAAAATGTTTTCAATAAAGTAGAAAAAAATATATTTTTGCAAAACAACACCCCTATTTTAATTTCTTTGGAATTTTGTACGGCGCTTCAATATTATAAAAAAAAGAAACATTACCAGCTTAACACAAAATTACCTGTTAATAAAAGCATTAACTTCTACCGACAATTTTTCACACCCTTAAAGGGTTCTAGCAAAAACGTTAACAACTTAACAACAGCCATAGAGGGACACCGATAAATTTTCTCAAACAAAAACCACTATTGGCACCAAAATAAGTGCAAAACACGAACGTAGCCGACAATCTAATAAGCAATTCATCAAGAGATGTGACAGTGTGTTATCGTGAGCGGGAGGAACGGGTGGGCGGGGGCAGGGGGGATCGCTAGAGATGACGCGGTTGGATTCCGATTCTGTATCGCGCAAGTGTAACTTAAACGAACGGTGAAAATAATTGATGTGACAACGTGTGTTCGCTAGGGATGTGCCGGTTCTGATTCTGATTCCAAAAAAATTTTTCAAAATTATTTTTTATATTAATAACTTGTTTCATAATAATGGTACGAGTGTTTTATTACTTTAACGTAGTATTAATTAAACGCTTAACTCTTCGGCACATAGTTTGCAAAACGTTATATAATAAAATACCTGCCACATGTAAAAAAAAAATAACATACAATTATTGCCTAATTATTCAGTTCATATTATCGGTATATACTTACTCTTTATAAAAATTGACCTAATCAACTAGAAACTCGCGATTCATCATACGTTCGACTAAGAAAATTACCTTACTTACAATTAATTATAATAAGCTCCACTCATTATTTCCATATTCTCTAATTCCAATTCCAACGTCCATCTCTAACACACCTGCGCACCACTAAATCAGATAAAACCACCTACCGAGATGAACTTGTTTCTTAAGGACTTAACGAGTGGTCCAGTCTAGACTGGGCTTAATGAGGCGGTTGTGTTCCCATCCCTAAGTTTCGATGACTGCACGTTTTTGAGTAATCGTTCAATTGCATTTATTTACTAATGATGTAGGGTTGAGTTCATTGATTTTTGTAAATTTTGGTTGTATTTTTAAGTCTTGGTAAATATTACTAAATAACAAAAACTGTTGTAAGAGGAATACATGTTCCCATAAAACATATTTTAGTTTTCCGTAATAAATTATGGTTGCGAAAACGAATGTTCCACGAAATATCTCAACAACGAGATTTTATTTTTAATTCTCAAAACCAATTTTTTTATGAAAAGCGCATTATGAGAAAACAAAACACAATGACCGGACTTTACTACAAAAACACATCAAACATACCAAAGTTTCGCAAGCTATAGATGCATGTGAGTGCAGTGGGGTACACCCCCACCCTGGGGGGTGGGCAGTGGGTCTCAGGTGCACGAATCTAATGTCCAAAGCCGTCCCATTAATCTTGCCGGCCCTTATCCGCATGTTGGTTGCATCCCGCTTTTTCGGATAACAAGAGATGTATGCTTCTGTTTTCACGCCTGTGCCTTTTATCAATATGAAAAAGACAAAGGCTATTTTTGGAGTATGGTATTCAGGTTTTTAATGCATATTTTATTATGTTTTTTTCTGTAACTTTCTGGCCTTTGGATTTTTTTATTTCTATTTATTAACTGTTAAGCTGTGATTCCGCAGAACGCGGCAGACGGCAACAGCATATGCCGCGACGGCAGACGGCACTATGCAGTATTAAATTGTATGAGACCGATTCCGCACACGACGGCAAATGACGCCCGGCAGGACGTCACTTGTCGCGCGTCATTCGACGTCACATGCCATCTGCCGTTGCCGTCTGCCGCGTCCTGCGGAATCTCAGCTTTAGTATTAAATTAGTAACTGCTTAGCAAATTCGGGTATGCATATAGGTTGATATCATGTAAATCGTTGAACCATCTCAAAACTCAGTCATGTATTTCATTTCTTTCTCAGATGGATAGGTGTTATCAGAACGCTCCCGGGGGATAACCCGGACCAAGCCGCAGACAAAAGCTATTCCATATAAAACCACATTTATACTACAACTGGAAACTTTCATCGCTCAAGAGAATTCACAGAACTACGGTCTTGAGAATATGGTTCCATTTTATAAAATGTTTTAAAAAAAGCATTTATACAAAACTGTTTTGTAAAAAATTGTTGTTTAATTTATAAAATACAAAAAATGTCTTGTTAAAGTTTTGTTTGTATAATTTGTGTCATTAAAAACTGTAAAACGATATTGAAATCAATTAGATTGTCATTTATCATTCGTATTAAAATACGAAAACCTGTGATTTTTTATTACAAATTACCTATTCAATTGTTATATGTGCTACATTTACAAGAAGGTATTTCTATATCTCGTGGCAACTTTACATGTTAACTTATATTGTCTGATCCACAAGAATTTACGTTCTAAATAAATATTAAATACCTTATTTAAACAGTTTATAATCGTTTTTTAGTTTTTATTCTATTTAATTTTGTATTTATGGCCTCCCCACATACGCGACGATTCTGTCAATGTCGACCTATTTAGTGATAGAATGGTTTGTCTTATTCCGTCAAACTCAATTCAAAATTCGTTCGAAGAAGACAAAACATTTGATAACTAAAATAGGTTTATAAGGCTGTTAGTATCCTACTAATATTATAAAGGCGAAAGTTTGTAAGAATGTATGGATGTTTGGATGTAAGGATGTTTGTTCCTCTTTCACGCAAAAACTACTAAACGGATTTCGATGAAATTCGGCACACGGGTAGATCATGTCCTGGATTAACACATAGGCTACTTTTTATCCCAGGAAAATATAAAGCGGGACTTTTATCCCGGAAAAACTTTTTAAAGCGGGCGGAGCCGCGGGCAAAAGCTAGTATAGTATAATTACAACTATACAGTATAAGAGTGAGAATACATAAAACTGTCCAAATATTTTGGACTTACAGAATGTCCGTCAGGTTTGGACAATATGTTTGGTCGTTAATTATGAGGAAAAGCGTTGTCCCGACCGGGTCTGGTGAAAGATCGTAACTGAAAATTGTTTTACTCCCACGGGACTCTAGAGCATCGCAGTTCGTAGTTCGCATGTAACTTATGGGCGTTGCAATTCTATTTTGAGTTTTTGGGGGAGGGAATATGACTTGTATTACGCTCGGTTTCTTGAAGTGTATTTGCAACTTAATGATAAAATGGAGGCAGTTGCTGATGATGTCTCGGCTGCCTTAAAACATTAGTAACACTACCTGGGCTTAGAATGTGGAAAAAAAAGGCAACTCGTAACCCGTGAAATATATATATAGATGCATGGGGAAACCCTATATACTCGGACGCCGGCGTCCGTAGCGGGGCTTGACGAGTCAAGACGATGTTTACTTATGATGTTTGTGATTGATCAAGAGACCAATACGTCAGACTAAAAATTCTCTCAAGCAATTCCACTAAAACTACACGGATTCATGTCGTCTTTGCTTCATTCTGAGGTCACTGAATTTTGAAATTATAAAACACTCGTCATTCTGGGACATTCGAAGTGAAATCTTGCTATGCCCAAAGTTTTATGGTTGATCACATTCCTCAACCTTAAATTTGTATAATCTTGGTACAATAAAGATTGATTAGTTAAGTAAATCAAGCTAAAAATGAGACGAAACAAACTTATTTTACTTAAACCTTTTGATACTAATAAATACTCAGATGATACAAAACGCCTCAGTATATATTCACATATTAATCATCAAAATGTCTTACACACATCTAACAAGATCTACAAACATCATTTATATCCAGTGGTGAGACGCAGGTGTCGACCCTGCAGACTGTGTTTATACATTTTGTAGTCGAGTATTTGCTTACATGTATAGTACTATATCAAGAAACGGACTAGCTTGAAAGGAAACAAAAACACTACAAAGCCTTTATCCCTGAAGAGGTAGGCAGATATGTGACTAGGGTACCGACTTGTCGGCATGTGTATTCCGTCCCATGACGTGATAGGGGGTGTCGCCATATCGGACATAAAATTCGGACTCCAGGCTCATACTAAAACGAAGTAATTTACAGCTCGTTTCTTGTTTTCATTCAGTAAGATTATGAAAGGTTGAAGATTAAGAATCTTTATCGACAATGACAATCCTTAACCATTGAAACTAGTGAGTTTTATTAGTAATAAGTATTTACCATTATCGGCAGTAATTAATAAAGAAAAACGATAGCTATAAATACCAAAAATAGATCAATTAAGCCACTAGAATCAAAGGAGATGTCCGATTTTTTTATGGGTGCTGGGATTCGAGAGCTAACCAGGCTTAATCTTTAAGGATATTAAAGAAGAAAACTTGGATCCATTAAAAAAATATTTCTAGACGCCTCCACTTATAACTAACTTTTTTAAAACGATCATACTAAGTGCAGTTTTTCAGCAAAATAAAATTACATAAAACTCAGAATCGGAGGTCTTTAAAATTAAACGATTTATTGTAGAAGGCCAGTTTTTAGCTGTTCTATCCAAATAATACAAACTGTTTTGCTTAGAATTTCAAGCCCGTTTTCGGACATATCCTTTATACATTTCAATTGATACAGAATACAGATTACCAAGACCCTTTATTTCCTACATAAGTGTCGTACCAACATTCTAAACAACGCCTGAACAACTCTATAATTCTCTTAATTATTACAAAGAGCCAGTGTAACAAGGAAGACATATAAACGTCATTTATATCCCGCGGTGGACGCAGGTGCCAACCCCACCGGCCCCACTGAGTGATTGTTTACACTGCTCGTTGTTTTTGCGAATTTGTTCTTGTAAACAACTTTTTGTTCTAAGTGACGTGTTCATTTGTTTGGTTCAGTTGGACAGTGTTTTAAGTGGTTTTATTTTGCTTTTGTTTGTAAATAGGTAGTGAAAATTTTCTGGATAAAAAAATATGTTGCACAGATCATGTCCTGGATTAATATAAGTTACTTATTTTATACGGTCTCAGCTAATCTCCCACTACTCCTGATAGGACTGATAAGAGGTGATTATCCCTTGTCAGTCTTCATTATGCCGGCCTGTCTAATACCGATACACAGGCTGACGAATATTCTACCCCCAGCACAAATATCACACATACACACATATACACTCACGCCTGTTATCCCCGAAGGGGTAGGCAGAGGCGCAACTAGTGCACCCACTTTTCGCCGTTATTCCGTCCCATGATGTGATAGGGGGCGAGCCTATCGCCATATCGGGCACAAATTCCAGACTCCGAGCTGATACTGAATAGAAAAACTCAATATCACTTTGCCCGACCCGGGAATCGAACCCGAGACCTCAGCATTGTAGTCGTACCTTATACAACTACGCCACCGAGGCAGTCACACATATATCCATACCACAAAAAACAGCTTGAAATGTGACCTTCGCTGGCAAGTCCTGATTCGATAATTTATTTGTTCCCAAATGGCTCAATAGCAGATTGTTGGTAAATAATGTTATAATTGATTAACCTAGTACAGTTAACAATAACATTTTGTTCAATTTAGAAAATTGAGAAGCTCTTTTTTTGGAGTCGGTTAAAATCTAGCCACTCTAGGTTCTTGTAGTTACAGCGGTTAAGGCAGCTACCCTTCCTGCCAATCTCAAAACTCCATCCTGTATACTTAGCTCAATAGCTACTTTTTATCCTGGATTCACGTGGAAGGAACAGAATAGAAGCTAGTATGTATAAAATTGCATTCCAAATGGTATTCCTACTAGTTCATACCCGTTTCAATAGTTGCGTTACCCTTTTAAAGGTGTAGGTTCTAAATTTAGTAATGGAATGGTCTGCGTTCCGTTCGTAGTTCAAGATATGAGATTATGGCGAGAAATTATCTAACGAATTATATTTTATAGAATTTATCTACAATTTGCTGTAAATATGGATAAGTATGAAGAATGGAGGTTGCAAATTGTTGTTGTTTTTGGAATGAACGGCTGATTAGAAACAAGGATTCATTTCAGTACTTATCTTAATTATTTTCTCTATAATTACTCATAATTATTGGTACTTTATTTTAAATAATAACATTTGTATTCAAAATTATACCACAAAAAAGTGAAATTGTTTCATATCACTTACATATTAAGCCTTGAAACCAAACATTGCCTTATTCAGGTGGGTTTTTTTTCGTAATAGCAATACTACATCAGATCAAATTTAAGCGATGTAGGCAAAACTATCTCTACTAATATTATAAAGAGGAAGGATTTATATGTTTGTAATTAATAAACTCAAAAACTACTGGTCCGATTTTAAAAATTCTTTCACCAATATAAAGGTACATTGTTATCTTTTTATGCCGTGAAAATTTAGGCAGGACTTATATCCTAGAAAAACTCATTCACGCGGGCGGAGCCGACAGCAAGTATACTTTAAATATAATACCAGCTTCGTATTATATACTGCCCTACTGTTGGACACGCACAGCTTTCACTGTGAGGGTTCAGGCCTTAGAAGGAAGTTTTAGGTCTATTTTTATTGCCAACTAGCTTTTGCCCGCGGCTCCGCCCGCATTAAAAAGTTTTTCCGGGATAAAAGTCCCGCTTTATGTTTTCCCAGGATAAAAAGTAGCCTAGTTGTTAATCCAGGACATAATCTATCCGTGTGCCAAATTTCATCAAAATCCGTTTGGTAGTCTTTGCGTGAAAGAGGAACAAACATCCATACACCCAAACATCCATACATTCTTACAAACTTTCGCCTTTATAATATTAGTAGGATTATTTCAGTCACTTAACCCTTGTACCATACGCGACGTCGCAAGGTAGGGCTAGAATTTCACGGCTTTAAACGGCCTAACTGTCAGAAGTCCGTTGTTCATAGCAAAACGTACAAGTTGCGAGTTTTTTACGGCATCCCTGTGTCGGTATCCAAGTTCGTATTTAATTAAGGAAGTTTTAGAGTGAAGCCGTTTATAGTGAAGTTAAAATTAATTTGGTTTTATTTTGTTAAATGATAGGAGTAAATAGATGTTGAATGTAAGTAAGAAAGTTGTTTTGTGAAAATAATGTCGAAGAGTTAACGTCGTGAAATACTCATACACTAAATAGGAATTAGAATGCAACACGAATTATTCCCTTGCGATTTTTTAATTATCCAATCTGAACTCATGATAAAGCCGAGAAAAATAGAAACATCAATACCATGTAACATTACTATGGTAGCACTCACTCGATGTAACAGAGAATGTTGAAATTAAACTACTATAACGGATTTTATCACGATTTTTTATTTTATTTTGCTCTCGACATTGAAATCATAAGAATCCTCAATCAATTTCTAGAAAATTTACTATCAAAACAGTACCTCAGAATTGAATCCTGAGCGATTCACATCGTATACCAATTGCCACACATTTTGACATACCCTATCTCTATGAAAACCGATACAGGGTTAATACACGAAATCGTCCAAATATTCGCCGTTGGAATGGGAATCAAATTGCGGCATTAACCGCACAGCATAGTTCCTGATTTCCCTAACTCCGATAAGCATCTAGATTCTAGACCATTTCCTGCTCTATGTGGCTCACTGCATCGCCGGTAATGGACGAGGCATTCGAATGCCACTAGACAATTTTTAGAATCTTGCTTCTTTTTAGAAGGTTGCTCCTTTAGTGCATACAATTCAATTCATACACACTCACGCCTTTTATGCCCGAAGAGGTAGGCAGAGGCGCAGCTAGTCTACTTTTCGCCGTGCATATTCCGTCCCACGATGTGATAGGGGCCGAGTCTATCGCCATATCGTGCGCAATTCCAGGCCCCGGGCTAATACTGAGTAGAAAAACCCAATATCACTTTGTACGACCCGAGGAGCGAACCCGAGACCTCAGCACTGCAGTCGTACTGTAATACAACTACGCCACCGAGGTAGCCATAGAATTCAGTAGAATGTGCTTTACAAATATATATATTAATACGTGAAGAAAAATCTTTGCACCCCTTTTTAAGCACATTGCGTGCAGAGTGTGAGATTTGGCATAATTAAACTCCATATAGAAGAGTGCAGAACGATATAATTATTGATTAATATGTGTTACTAAAGTGGACGATAGCCTAGGGAATTGAACGGTCTGCCGCGACAATGTCCGGACGTTCAAAACCCAAGACACACACCTCTGACTTTTCAAAGTTACGTGTGTATTGTTTATCAATTATCGTTCACTTTAACGGTGAAGGAAAACATCGTGAGGAAACCTGCATACCTAAGAAGTTCTTCATAAGAATTTCGAAGGTATGTGAAGTCTACCAACCCGTACTAGGCCAGCGTGGTGGACTAAGGCCTAAACCCTCTCAGTAGTAGAGGAGGCCCGTGCCCAGCAGTGGGACAGTATATAATACAGGGCTGGTATTATTATTATGTGTTACTAATTAAATTGGACAAATGTCGACCACTGGACGACCAATAGTATAACTTTAATGATCTTTTGTAAATAATTGGCTTAGATGTTATTTTATTTAGTTACAGATATTGAAATATACATTGTTTGGTAGGTGGTAATGATTACATTAGCAAACTACTCTAGAAAGTACTCTAAAAGCAATACTTCATGGGTAACCAACAGTCATATATTTTAATCAAAATTATAAGGGAAATATAATAAGTCCCAATAAATACGGATCAATAAGAAACAATCAATGATACAATAATAACGAATTAAGAAACAACACACGAATAACCAAACAAGTAATACAAATACCCAGACTTCCCATCTAACAACGTTCAAAACGTCAATGCATATAAAAATAAATCCGTCTGTGCGTCAATTTTCGCATGCCGCATTCGGAGAGTCCTCACTCCGCGAGGCACAATTTGGCGAATGCATTTCCAGCTAAATCACGACTATGTATTGAGAGCAATGTGAAATTTTCATACACTAAGTGCCTGTTCGCGTTGTGTCTTGTTAGGTTCCTCGCTGCCTTAAATGTGAAATACATAAATTTCTATAAAAGTGTCGGTGAATTGATGATTTTGGATCCTTATGTAGACGAGTGTGGCCAATAGTGGTATTTTTTATTGACAATATGTAACGTATTATTTATATTGTAATGTAAGTTAATATACTCATTTGTTTGAATATTGTTATACCAGGATATAAAATGAAGACGAGTTTAATATAGTTTTCCAATGTAAAATGATGTAAGTTATTACTCCGCTCACCTCTAGAATCGAAATCTACAGCACTTTATTTCAACGGAGACTATTCTTCTCAGCGATTCAGCGATAAAGCTTTCAGAATCAAGAGGCGATATTTACAATCGTTTTAAATATTTTCTACAACATATACTTTGCATTCTACAAGTTGTCTTATGGGAGGATTAATGGACTACAATGCTTTTTTTTCGCGGCGAATAACACTTCATCGCTACCACCACTGAGGGTCAGTGGAACGGTTATGTTGGTCTCACTGATCTTACAGGCCAATGTCGACACTCGGGAGTATGGCATCATCCGAGCGAGCATTGGACCGAATCCCTTATACTATGCACAGTCAGCAGCATAAGTAATTAAACAAAATCAAAATTTCAAATCGTCTATATACGCGTTAAGTTAAAATGAAATATTTTTTTTCTTCGTTTGAAGTGAACTAGGCACTTTTATTTTATTTTTATGAAGAGAAAAAAAGATTAGTAAGAACACAAAAGTATGTAGGCAATTAGAAATTTTGAATTTGTTCAGCTACTTATTTTGCTGATTGTACAAATCCAAGGATATAGGAATAAGATGATTCGCAAAGAATATAATATTTCAAAAACCTAAAGCAATATCGCCCTCTCGGTCAACGTTGTTAATTTCAACGTTATCGTGATTAAAAGAGGGAATTAATTCGACAAGAAGATTAATGACAGTCCGAGTTGCACGCGATACTCGACGTAATGTACGAAAATATGGATTTTCCCAAATATTTCTTCACAAACACAGTACAGTCATTAGTGCTTATCAAATTCAAGTGAAAGCTGGTGGTGTTGTAAGTTTTGTTGTACCGCGAAAAGGCCATTAAGCTTATGATGACTAAGTCTAATCATAATACATATTCCACTAAAGCGTGAAGTAAAATCAGTATACTTATAGAAAATGCAATAATAGCTTAGTCTCCTAAATTTGATTACTAGATTTTGCCCGCGGCTCCGCCCGCGTTTAAAAGATTTTCCGGGATAAAAGTCCCGCTTTTTATTTTCCCGGGACAAAATGTAGCCTATGTGTTAATCTAGGACATGATCTACTCGTTTGCCAAATTTCATCGAAATCCGTTCAGTAGTTTTTGAGTGAAAGAGTAACAAACATCCATACATCCGGACATCCATACATACTTACAAACTTTCGCGTTGATAATATTAGTAGGATGTGCTTTATTTTGTATGTAACAAAACATACGAAAAAAAAATCTTCTGTTAAATCAGCATTAAAATTAGTTGCAAATTAAGCAGTTATTCATATTATAAATTGCTGGGAGTAAAAATGGGAAGGAACTATCTCTTTCTCTCGCACGCAGCGTTACGGCCGATGACGCTCGGTGACGTCAAAATTTGCTATTACTGTTAAAATAACAACTATCTTTCCACACATTTCAGAACTAGTAACTTATTGCGTGGATTTTGAAAATAATTTTTCCATTATTTGGATAACATACATTTTTCATAAATGTATTAAAACAAGTAGTAAATTACGCTATTAAGCATGTTATGCGATAGCAAGAAATCATCGGCTAACTAAGGCTAAGATAACAGAGGGTAAGCCAATGGATGTTTTTTTTTATTGCATTGAATGACGAGACGAGAATGCCGTTCGCCTGATGGTAAGCGATACGACCACCCATAAACAGTAGCAATATCATCCAGCACCTTGACTTACAAAGTACTGTGTGGCATTCCACTGCGTTCGTCATACTGAGACATAAGATGTTAAGTCTAATTATTGGACATAATGATGTCCAATAGTTACACTGACTACAATGTGCTTCAAAACGAAACACGAGTGTATGCACACTGCTGCTTAGCGGTAGAAATAGACATTGCGTTGGTACCCACCCAGACGGACTCTTACATATGAGAGACCTACCACCAGTAAATTTATGTGCTAAAAATAAAAATTATTTAGTAAATTCCATTACTTAGGTTCATTCACAAATACCCTTATATTTGCAGGTATCTATACCAATATAATTCACTTTTCGCTGCACCAGAGCCACTATAAATCATACTTAACCGAGCCCGAGGGATTTTACTCCTTTTTGCTCGTTTCCATCAAACATTACACCCCCTAGTTAACGAGTCTAGCATATTGTAGTTTTTTCAGTTACGTAATTAAGGTAAAAATGTGTTAGTGGGTGTGGTGTTATTAATTATTAGTGTGGTTATCGTGATTAGGTTAATTGTTTTTTAAAGGACATTTGCTTTTGGCCTTAACTAATGAGTACAGTCAGTCGACTGCCTCAGTGGCGTAGTTGTATTGCGTACTGGTTACGAGTATGATTTGCGCGCTGAGGTCCTGGGTTCGAATCCCAAGTCGGGCCAAAAACATTGTGACTGGGTTTTTCCATCTTAAAATTACTCAGTCGCAGCTCGGAGCCAGGAAGTTGTCGGTGTGATACCCCCGTGCCTCGGAAAGCACGTAAAGCCGTTGGTCCTGCGCCTGATCTCTCTCCGGTTATGTCGGATTGTCGTCTCACCGGACTATGAGAGTGAAAGAATAGCGAGAGCACCTGTGTATTGCGCACACGCTTGTGCACTATAATATCTCCTGCGTACCTGGCAGATCTCCGTTGAGATTGGCCGCCGTGGCCGAAATTGACTAGGAAGGTTTTATTTACTTTTTATTTAATGAGTAAATAACTGACAAATTAACAATTTTTTTAACATTACGAGTGCTATAAGGCAGTATATTTACTAACCAAATAATAATCTGCTTAATCAGACTTGAAATTAATTTACTTTATTAACTAACGGATAATTGCATCAAAATTTTCAGCCATTTATTTTTAAACTGTCGTGCGCTACCTTAATTTATTCATTATATTAGAGTCTTCTTTCTTTCTCTACATTAAACAGTCAAATACCAAAACGAATATTCTTTTTGTCGTTCAAAATCATGTATTAGTAATTTCCAATCTATGGACAATATTCTAGATTCGTTTTAAGATAATTATGGTAATGATAGAAAGATCTATTCCCGATTCTTCTTGTGTGGGAATGAAATAGATTGATAAGAACACAGATAAGATCGACCATAGTCATAACGTAATATTATCAGATGTCGAAGTTATTAACAGATAGAATCTTGTAATGAATATGTTATGTAAAACAATGAGACATTTTGAGTATGAATATTAATAGGCCAGCTTTTGCGAGCGGCTTCGGCCGCACGAAAGAGTTTTACCTGGATAAAAGTCCCGCTTTACTTTTTTCCGGGATAAAAGTAGCCTAAGCCTACTCAGGATCGCGAACTATCTCCATACCAAATTTCATCGAAATCTGTTCGGTAGTTTGCAATCCCTTTTTGCTCCCTTAGGGGTTGAATTTCAAAAAATCTATAACACTCAGGAGTTATGTAGCTTCCTATTAGTGAAAGAATTTTCAAAATCGGTTCAGTGGTTCCTGAGATTAGCGCGTTCAAACAAACAAACTCTTCAGCTTTATAATATTAATATAGTATAGATTGATTCAGATTTGAATATACTTTTTTAAATACCTAACCAGCCTAAGTTTTTTCTATGCTTCAATAAATTCCATCCTATAAAAATACTATACATTGATATTTAAAAATCCTATCTGTCGGTTTATGCGGTTAAAATTCTGTCAATTATTTTGGTAGCACTAAACTATTTCAAAAATACGTCACAGCGACACGTTCGCACTAAAACTAGTCGTAAACGAAAATATTCACAAAGCGATAAAAAGATAATATTTCTGCATCAAACGTGTGTTATGGACGCATTTGGGTTTGAGTATAATAATACCACTAGGCATGTGCCTCCTCTACTGAGAGGGTTTAGTAATTTGTCCATCAAGTTCAGCTAATGCAGATTGGCAGACTTCAAGAGTATGAAGGATTAAGACTCTATTTTAAACTTTTTAACTGCCTTGTGGGCTTAGACTGTGACAAAATAAAGCAACTCTTAAGACGATGTTTAATTATGATGTATGTGATTGATCAAGAGAGCATTACACCAGTCACGTGTTAGTATCTCAACTATCCTATTACGACTCTCAGCAGTCAGTAATTTATTCAGATACTGGAGTATGTTCAATCAATAATTATAGATGCCTTCAGTACTTTGAAATCACAACTTCTATACACGCAACTGAGAACCGGCTGGCACTACGGAGGATGGGGGTCAACCCTACTCGTGTATCTGCATACATGCACGCATTGCACAAGTTTATGTCTCACGTCCGACGATTTTACGTGGCCTGCGATGTCACAGATATGCAGACTTTTGTTAGTATTTGAATAGCAGTCGAGTGCCAGACGATCTAGGTCAAGAAACCACTTCAATTTATAATATTCTGTTAGCTAAGTGCATTTGCTAATGTGTTGGACCAAGGTATGTATTATGTATTTAAATAATGACTCCAAATATTGTCATGTCTAGAAAACGAAAATTAAAGTTACAGATAATTTTGAATGAATACTGCAGACATAATGCCTAACTAAGCTTTGAAGAATAGAATTACACAAAAAAAAATATATATTTTTTTGTTTATTTTATCAAAATACAGACATGATTTATAAATGGTATCTATATTTACGCGAATGTTAGACATTGCATTAAAATTATTTTACGGTTTTTATCGCGGTCACCGCCCCGTGACCATGCAGGCTGTAAGTCTTCGAAACGTCGGGAGAAAATATAAATTAAAAAACAGCGATAAAATATTTATTTATTTATTTATTTATTTTATTTATTTATTTATTTATTTGGTAATCCAACAGCATTTTACATATACATATTATTTTAACTAAATAATAGCTACATATTCAGCCAATTACAGGATTACACCGTATTTTTATGTATAAACTTAGTTGCCATGTTACATGCATTATTAAAAGTAATTAATTATTGGCTAGACAATTAAATGCGTGTGTGTGTGTGTGTGTGTGTGTGTGTGTGTGTGTGTGTGTGTGTGTGTGTTGTGTGTTGTGTGTTTAAGTGTTTCGATGAATATTAATGATTTCCTTCTTAATTTTAATTTTGTTTAAATGAAATAAGTCTAGATTTGCATAATATTTATTAAAAACTCGCGATATCCTACAAATTATTGAGTTCTGTGCATAATTACTATTTACTTGCGGTACATCTAATAATTTAGTGTGTCGCACACGGTATTTAGGTACCCAAAATGAAATAGCCGATAGCAATTCATCGCAGTCAATCAATTGGTTTAAAATAGCATGAAGAAACATCACGTCGCATTGACGACGTCGCAGTTCCAAAGTATCAATTTTGTAGTGTATGCAAGCTTCATGATAGGACTCAAATATTCTGTGATCCTTGTAATTTAGAAATGTTATGAAATGCTTTTGAATACGTTCAATTCTATTTATATGCACTACATACTGGGGGCACCAAATGCTAGATGAATACTCTAGTATGCTACGTACATATGCAAAGTATAACGATTTTATGCAGTCAATATTTTTGAAAGACCTACACACCCTTTTAATGAATCCTAGTTGTTTGTAAGCTTTATTTGTTATTATATCTATATGTTCTATCATTGTCATTTTATAGTCTAATCTGACTCCCAGATCTCTAATTGACTCCTCTCTTTGTATACTTTTGTTATTTATATTATAGTCATATTTGATATAATTATTCTTTCTTGTGAAACTTATAAGTGCACATTTATTTGTATTTACGGTTATTCTATTTTTTTCATAATAGGCTGCTAGTCTATTTAGATCATCTTGTAATTTATAACAATCTTCTTTTTGTCTAATAGAAAGATATATTTTAGTATCGTCTGCAAACATAAGATAACGGGAATGATTGAAGCAGCAATCAATATCATATAGATAACCATTATAGAGCAATGGACCCAATATAGAACCTTGGGGTACGCCAGAGGGTATATACATATACCGGCTCTTTACATTGCCTATTTTTACTGCTTGCTTTCGGTTCGTTATATACGAAAACAGCCACCTGTACAGATCACCCCGGATACCAAGAGCCAAAATTTTTTGCATTAGGATAATGTGATCTACACGATCAAATGCTTTTTCAAAGTCCGTGTAGATCACATCTACCTGTTGCCTCTTATCCATTGATTTTAAAACATAATTTGTAAATATCGCTAAATTAGAGACTGTTGATCGTTTTTTCATAAATCCGTGTTGTTGATTCGGAATCTGTTTATATATAAGGGGACTAATGATGTTGTGTATAATTTTCTCAAAAACTTTAGCAAAAGAATTTAAAATAGATATTGGCCTATAGTTTTGTATGTCACTTTTAGAACCCTTCTTATGCACCGGTACTATAAGTGCTTCCTTCCATAAGGTAGGAAAAGAGTTATATTTGTTAACAGACTGATTGAATATCGATGTTAAGGGTACTGCAAGCTGTTCAGCACATCTTTGTAAAAATACTGATGGTATACCATCACTCCCGGGACCTTTATGAATGTTAATTTTTTTTAGAATTTTCATTACTTCAAGTTTTGATATAGCTACTTTATTAATGATTTCAGAAGAACTTGGTATCATCCCCAGTTTCGGGTAAGATGTGGCAGGTTTTTGAAAAACACTTTCAAAGAAAATATTAAATCCATTACAAGCTTCTAGATCAGTTTTATATTCATCATTTCCGTATCTTAATGTGCTAGGGTATCCCGAATCACTGTTTCTGACTGACTTTAAATAAGACCACAAGCATTTCGGGCTAGTTTTGAGTAATTCTTCTATTTTGTTTATGTAATCATTATAACATTTATATTGAACAATTTTTTGTCTTTTGCGTAACAATGAAAATTCATCATAATCACGAGGGTTTTTATATTTTATCCATTTTTCGTGAGCACGCATTTTTTTTTATATTAAATATAATAAAGTTATTCTGCCGAAATGCACTATCGTTATTGCAATCAAGCCTAGCAGATTTAATAGTCCTGGCTTCATATTTCTATGAACTCCACACAAAGGTATTTGATGAATTCAATAATTGAAATGCTATTTGGTCGCCGACATATTTTGATGTCGATGCAAATATTAAATTCTACTATCCTAGAGGGATCAGTATTATGAAGAGGTTTGTTAGTACAAGAAACCTCTTCATACATACATGTACATACATACATACATAGTATTACCTTTCTACCCTTAAAATGAAGCTAGCAGGAACACGCTGGATGCAGGCCGCTTTTAACAGGTCCGCCTGGAAATCTTTAGGGGAGGTTCAGCAATGGACGTCATATCGGTGATGATGATGACCCTTAAGGAGTAGGTAGAGACTAAAGATTGACGTTTTGTCCAATTCTGGTCCCTCTACTTTCATCAATCTTATGCATTATTCATTCCCACCGATTCAGGATACTTTTGACTTGTCCTTCAATATGTCAGATATTTCACATTCGAAAGTAAGGTGAAGTCGAGCAGTACCGGCTCTTTCATCTTCATTCACCCTATATTTTGTCTTCTTCGTCAGTCTTTTATCATGCTTCTAAATTGGTTTGGATTACATTCAACACACCGCTTTAAATTATCTTCTTCTTGATCGTTTTTTTCATCACTGAAGGTCGTGTCCGTCCTGAAATATTTTCATGGAGTCGATGATGAGCCGTCTCCATGCCCCCCTATCTTCGGCTTTCCTCAGGGCAGTGGCAATAGGCAGTCCTGTTATGGCCCTTATTTGGTCAGACCAGCGGGCAGGTGATCGTCCAGGTGGTCTTTTACCTTCTACTTTCCCTACAACCAGCAATCTGTCCAAGTTATCTGGCTGTCTTCGGGCAGTCTTTAAATTATAAAACGTTTAAAACTTGACTTCTTTTTGAACTCATCAGCAGTGAGACTAGACAAAGAAATCTTTGTCATCAATTGACATTTGAGAAGAATGTTGTACTTTTACATATCATTTTTAATCCAATACAATGTAATAATGACATGGGCATTAAAATATTAAAACCGTTCAAAATATAGTCAAAACCCCAAGCAAACTACGTATCAAATAAAAGTTAAAAGGTCCAGACATTGGTCAATTACCGAAATTGTATTTTATTTGTCCCATTACAGACATAATAACACAAAATTGGTTTCATAAAACTGAAAAACTATTACGGTCCTGAATAAAAAGGTACGAAATCTTCTTATCTCTAATACTTATGAAATATTTCAAATGTCTCTCCATTTTTTGTTTATGTACATTTTTTTCTTATATTTCATGGCGGTTGAATTTTGTGGACAGTGGAACGCGCCCTTACCACGAAATAATACATTCACGATATCACTAAATAAAAGGTATAAAAGAAAGTCGCTTCCCGCTGTCTGTTCCTTAAAGATCTTTAAAACTGCGCAACCGATTTTGATGCGTTTTTTTTTATAGATAGAGTGATTCAAGAGGAAGGTTTATATGTACTTTTATCCCGGAAAAAAAATATTAACGCGGGCGGAGCCGCGGGCCAAAGCAAATTCACAGATAAAATCGAGTTACAGTTTATTAATGTATTAGGCAAAATTGAGTTTAATCATTAATGTACGTGATTTTTTTATTAATATTGACACAAGGTACAAATTAGCGTAGCAAAGGAACTGAATTTCCAGAAAATCGACTATATACCTTATAGGAATCAAGATACGGGAAAATTCTGCTGGCGGGTTCCTTAAGTATACCCTTGAGAGGCATAACACGGCGATTAATCCGGCCGGCATAATTGTGGTAATCGTGAAATGCTTTAGCGAGTCCATATACCTAGATTGCATTCACCAAAAAGACGATAGCTTTGTTGTCTTGAAAATACACACATTTCTTATTGGTTTGGAAGGTTTGAGTGTTTATCCTAGAATGGACAAACAAGTAATTGGATAACCTAATGTAAGTGATATCGCATGACCCATAAATGAAAATGAGATGAATCATGAACGTGATGTCGGCATTAATGGAATGGAAGAACGATACGAAAAGAAGGCGAGGATTAGAACTCATAGGAATCTACAATACGAAACACAGCAGCATACTAGCTTTTACACTCGCGCAAAATTTTCTATAATAGTTATACTATCCGATCAAGTCAAAATATTTACGAATAAAAATATCAGAATAATATTCGTGGTAGGGGCCAAAATTGATTTAAATATGTATAAAGTCGCCACATCAAAAGGATACGTTTCTTTCGGGGGTCGGTTTTCAGGTATTACGTACGTAAGTCGATATTCAGGGAATTCACAGAAATCATTTCAGTAACATACGAAATTATTAATGCTATCCGATTGATTCTATTGTTAATAAATTGAATATTTCAGTATTGAATCGTGTATCTATTTCTGTCTATTTTGAAAAACTTCAAAAGGAACCGTTATAATTTGTAATATTTTTCGTTTTATAAAGGCTGAACAGAATCTATAGATTTTTGGAGATCTTTTACTGAGAAGAGACGACTCATGCCTAGAAATGGGTTAGTATAATACAGGACTGCTTTTATAATGGCTTCTGGAATTTGTGCGTGATATGGCGATAGTTAACACTACATGACGACCACGACCACTCTGTCAAGAGTGTTACGACCAAGAAGAAGATGGCGATAGGCTCGTCCCCTATCACATCATGGGACGAAATACGCACAGCGAAATGTGGGTGCACTAATTACCTCTGTCTATCCCATCGGGGATAAAAGGCGTGAGTATATATGTGTTTTATAAAACTTTCTTCAGAGGATATTTGATTAGTAGAATATGGAAATCGATAAAACTATACTTGGAAATTTTATTAAATTATATTAAATCATACACTCAGTACAAGATTTCGGAGAAAATAACTCAAATTGAACGAAATTGGGGAAATTGGTGACACTACTGTTAAAGTTAGTTCCTCGACCTTTAAAAGGTCATAACTGACTTCAGAGGTCAAAGGATAGTAGCCGATAAATAGTAAATTATTCAAGATATCCAGTGATAACTTCGCGCTAACATTATGGTAAATAGTGATAACTTGATTATCTCTTGGAACCATTATTTTGCCCTAGTTGTGGCTCGAAATATTTCGAACTGAAGGTTTATTTTAGGATAATATAATTTATGCCATTCGTAATTTGTGTACACATCAATGTTCGTAATAGTAAATATTTTGCGGATATTTCGATTTGACTAGAACTTACAACTTTGATATTTTAAACCGTTCTTTTTCATCCAAGCAGACTAAATTAGTCAACAAATATGTTCTAAACAACTCATATTCGTTACCTTCGATACCGTTACATTCGTCCTTCAGGCAAGTTGTCATTGTAGGAACATATCAAATCCCTTCATCAATATTCATGAAAGAAAGCAAACGTTTACTTACTTTGGCTCATCAAAGGGATTGTTGTCTGCAAACGTTCAAATTTTCCCAAATTTGCCGACAGTACCATTCTATTTCCTTCGTACAAAAGAAATCATTTTTGTACATTATTTTTCTCGTTACATTCCCGAATGTGAAATGCTTATGTGTTTTTGCTGACGCTTATTTTCACAAATGCCAATATATTTTTGTGGGTCTTAGCCGAGGGCGTTTAATGGCGGTTTGAAGCTCGTTGTTTCGTCTTTAAAATGTTGTATGACGTCACTTATGTTTTTTTTTATAATCTTCAGCATTGTCAGTTCACTTATGTTTAAGATGTTATTTAAAAGCCTGACAATAAGACCTTTCAGTTTTTGCATCGATAACAATGCTTCTATTAGTTCTTTCTTTATTAAAGACTAGACTTCTGCACGCGACTCCGCTCGTGTGAATGAGTTTTTACGGGATAGAAAGCTTTATAGTGGTGAAAGAAGTATTCAAATTGTTCCAGTGGTGGAGCGTATTCAATGCAAGTAAATAAACAATCAAATCTTTTCTCTTTATTAATATTAGTAAAAGATACTTTGAGTATATGAAGTGGCGGCACATTGGCATCGTCACATTTACCTTTTTAAGATTTTTTTTCTGGAATATTCTAGTTACATCTAGAATACCATGAAAAATATTGTTCTAGATGCCTCCATTTTTATTATAATCCTTCATCAATCCCAGGGTAGACTGGTTAAGTGAATGTATCGATTTAATCTTCGCATTCTAGAAATTTCTTTGATCATACCATGAAACTGTCGACGGAAGTTATTATACAGGTAATTTTGGTTTCTTTTGTCGGTTTAATGGCGAAGGACTAACCCGTGAGATTCTCGGTTCGATTCCCAGGTAGGAAAATTATCGACTAATTTCGATTTCAACAACTATGATCAGAATTTGTACTCCATGCGATAAAGCAGCCTCCTCCCATATATGAGGACGGATAAAAATTGGCCGAAGTGTGGGAGTAGTAACGCTTCTGTCTATCCGGTCAGCTATGTTTTTTTATGGCATCGAATGATGAGACGAGCATGCCGTTTGCCTGATGGTGACCACCTAAAAACAGTAGAAACACCATCCAACACCATGAGTTACAAAGTACTGTGTGGCATTCCACTGCGCTCGTTATCTTGAGACATAAGATGTTAAGTCTCATTATTTCCTGTAGTTACACTGGCTACAATGCCCTTCAAACCGAAACACAACAGTGCATGCACACTGCTGCTTGGCGGTAGAAATAAACATTGCGGTGGTATTTAAAGTCAATAAATCATTCCAGTCCACGTTCTGATAACTCCCGACTCAATAAGTCTCACAAAGACAAACGAACAAATCCAAAAGCTAAGAAACTTTACCTGACTACTAAATCCTAAATTACCTTTAAAACCGTTGCGGTAACGTGGCATGGGCTCACATTATCATAAGTTTGAGCCGTTTGAGCCCATTTGAGCCCGTTTGAGCCGTTAATCCCAGCTCTAATCCTGGCTCTCGGCCTGGGCCGGGGCCACCCGCGGGGATCGCTCGATGTAATCAATCTACTCGAGATATGAAATTGTTTTGTACGAAAGTATGGAAATTTTGTTGAACGTATTGGCCTTCATTTGAGTGTGGTAAATAAAGATGTTTATCGATTTATGACTTCATTATGAATAAGTAAAGTTTAATTTTCAATAAAAGACTTTTCTAATCTTCTATAAACTATTAGTATGTTTGGTTAAAAGTCTATAATAATATAATCTCGTTAGGTACTGTAATTTTTACCTCCAAAGGTTTCATCTAAGTCGCGATGAACCCTGATGAATTCATTGATATTGTGTTACAAACGACAACACACACTCACGCCTTTTATACCCGAAGGGGTAGGCAGAGGCGCAACTATTGCACCCACTTTTCGCCGTATTTATTCCGTCCCATGATTTGATAAGCGCCATATCGGACACAACTTCTGGACTCCGGTCTAATACTGAACAGAAAAATCCAATGTCACTTTGACTGACCAGGGGATCGAACCTGAGACCTCAGCATTGCAGTCGTACCGTATTACAACCACGCCACCGAATCAAGTTACAAGCCAGTTACAAATTACAATTAAATTCATAAATACTACAACTGCAACATCATTTAAAAGCTGCCATCGTCAAATTTATGTAAATATTAAGCTTAAAGTGAAAAAAATCTCGCACAAGACTGCCATTCTTGGGAGCACAATCCGAATCTACTTACCGACCCACGAGCGACGCAATAACCAGTGACGAGGCATTTGCATTTTTATCGATAACTGACGGCGCGTTGACACGATGTTTTTATTTTGTAGGTACGTCACTTTTGGCAGGTTTATGTGAGACAGTTTTGTATAATTGGATTCTAGTACAATTTCGTTGTATCACGAATTAATTGAAATTGAAATTTTATTGCTAACATTACATTCTAGTTACATTTAGTGTTCTGGAATTATTTCGTGATCCCTAGACGTAGCCGGGCATATCCCTGGAACGATCGATGTCCGCTAAACTCGCGCGGGACCTGTCTAAACGCAGCCGGCGCTGCGAATTTCCATATGTATACAGAGCCAAATCCAACCAGAGTTATTGGCCATCCCTTGGGCCTTCAATATATTCGACTATTTTTATTTACTTGAAAGGAAAGCTTTCGCGCGTTGACTGTCGTCTACCGCCTCGCGTATTCAAAACGTCCGTGGAATACGTTATTTCACGTCACATCTCTATTGGACGCGTTCTTTATTTAAAATTTACAATAAAACGCCGCGAAAAAGAATATCTACCGTCGGTATTTTTTTATGACGACACATCTAAATGAAAATATCTAGAGAATTGCGTACCACAAAATTGTCAACCATTTAAATCTGCGCGCCAAACATTAAGATAACTTTCAGAACAATAATTGTGTCAAGAGCAAAAAAATGCGGCATTTTTAATTAATAAAAATGGCGGCGGAAAATGTCTGCGTTTCAAACATGGCAGCGCGGCGCGGAGCGGGCGCGGGCGCGGCCAATGAGCGTCTCTTTATGTACATATGCTAATGAGTGACAGCCCTGTGCGAATGGAATTGTCATGTTAGGGCTGTCATTACGTTATTCCATTGTTAGGTCGGTGCGCTGAGACGAAACAGTTATTTTAACGTTTGAATGTGCTTGCAAACATTATATTTTTTTAACCTTCAATTAAATATAAAAAAATGCTTGCGGCGAAATTTCTTTAAAAATATTAGTCTCAGAACAGGTACGTACTTCGTAAGCTGAGTTATTTGAATATTCGACTTCTTGATAAAGTACGATAACTTTTCGTGATTGGAGTTATTGGAAACTTTTGGTACGTGTCCTTTGGAATTATTTTGACGGAAAAGCAAAATGTAAATAATCGTATTTTTATTTGAATCAGGGCAATGTACATAATTTCTGTGTAACAACTTTACTGTTTATAGATAGTTAGGTACTGTTATTATTTCACTGTGACTTTATTGTGTGTTCAAAATAAAATCCTTCAGATTTAGATAATACACAAGAACAAAATGTCTCTATAATTAGTTGTCAAATGTAACCATACAAACAAACAAACTGTTTCATTTACATAAAACCAACTAATTAACTTACCTAAACGGAAAAGTTAAATAAAACGTTAAATGCTAAAATAACTTTTCTAGTTTTCTAAGAACGTGACAGTTGCCTAGAACGAAGTCAGGAAGGCACCGTAAGCATGGAATTTATGGCCCCACGTTAGTCTTACGTAGCAGCTGAAAAAACTGAATTAGCGACTTTAAATCCGGTTTAAGACTTACGGTATATCCTATTGTTTCAGTTAAGAGTTAATTGAATTTGGAAAAGCTTTCTACCTAGAATTTTTATGCTGAGAGAGAGCCTGAATTGTCACAAAAAATACCATTAAATGCGTAAGTAACTTATGTATTTATTTTATAATCTGTTATCCGATTTAGATGAAATTAAGATTGAATATTTGCTTTTTTTAACAAATAGCCAACTGCAAATTCTTATTGATTGGTAAGTTGCAATTCCATCCAGCATCTGAGCCTACAAATACTATGGATAGAAAAGTTTACTTAAACAATTTCTCTCAAAAACCCCCCACAAGATGCACACGGCGCGGCGTTATCTACGCTAATATATTCTGCAAGTGTTACTAGTTTTATTTATTGGTCAGCGAGATAACGCTGGCAATGGCGGATAAAACGTTTCTGCAGTAACGAAGAGTATTTATGTCATACTGTGATAAGTTTAAGTGTGTGTCGATAGATAAGCTCTATGTACTTAACTTGTTGTTTAAAATGTGTTTATTAAATCGTATATAAATCTAGGAATAAAGAAAGCGTTATAGACTGATAATTCAATGCTAAAATTGAGCATATTTTTTTGTGTTTCATAGATCTAGCGATAGTTAAATATGTCATCGTGGGTAGGTATAACAAAACTTTTGCCATAAAGGAACGGATTATTATACATACAGATACATATGACTGCGAAATTTACACTAGTTTTTGTTTGCTACTCCTCTCGTTTCTTCTTACAGAGTAAAATTAATCAAAATATACCGACGGAAATGCATGACATTAATGAAACTAGAAGAGAATGTGGCATGTCGAGATCGCTCGTGGCAATTTTTAGTCTCTGCATACCCCTACGGGATACCGGTGAGAATTTATTTACCTTATAAAATACTAGGCTTTCGTTCGAGGCTACGCCCGCGTGAAAAAGTCTTACCGGGATAAAAGTACAGTTTTATATATTCCCGGGATAAAAAGAAGCCTATTTTACACAGTGATAATGTATTCTGAATGGTGAAAGAGTTTTTGGAATCCGTCAGTTAGTTTTTAAGTTTATTCGTTGCAAATATACAAAAATACACATCTTTCCTCTTTATAATATTAGTATACATTAGAGTAGATAACCTATATTATTCAAGGACAACACTTTCTAACAGGGAAAGATCTTTTCAAAGTAATTTTAGATTAAATGTCGTACAATTTCACAAACTACCTAATTGTGTACTTTTACAATCGGTTCAGTAACTCCATATAATTCTACACAAAGTTACAAACGTTAGGTACATTCGATAGAAAAATATTTAGCTTCGAATCTAATGTCTAGGACATACCGTTTCGCATGACTGATGGATTTGCAGACCTAAATCCAATGGACTATTAAATTTGTACTAAATTGTTTTAGCATTATCAATCATTTTATAACAGAAATTTAAGATTCCTTTTCTTTTTTGCTTTTATATTTTTCACATAACTACTGTATAGCTAACACGAGTTTACGCCATAACGTAACCGCCTATAAAAAGATACTTTTCTTTTTATATTTAGACTGTACGAAGAATACTAGTACTAGAAGAGTACCGGATACGGAGCAACATCTCTTCGTCTCAGGGTAACTATGCGGAGTATCATAACAGTATTAAAGTAAATTGTTGTGTATGGCGCTTAACTGATTTAAAAAGCAAAAATGATTACCGAGAAATGATTAATGACACAACGATCAAATATGGCTGAATGCGAATTTGATCCTAGCCTTGATTCTACGAATCGTATTGTTTATTTAAAATGGTATTGTTGGGTCACGTCGCGAACCGTAATTGAATGCTTCAGGAAGTTCTGGGTATGACGAGGTATTGATTTATAGTGAGGTGAGGTTTTAGGTTCGATTTCAAGGTCAAGTAAAATTTACTGCAATATGCACAATATGAGCTCGGAGCAAGACATTATAGTTGCAGAAATAACTGCTAAGTTTTTACGATGACTTTTTAATGTCTTTCCCCTTTGGCAGATCCAATGTCGCGAAAATTGTAAGAAAAATTCAAACGTTTGCACTTGGTTTCGTACTCAGAACCTTAAAATGTACATACCTATATCATAATTACTGATCATTGACGGTTGATTGAATATTACACTTAAAACCTTATGTCTCATGGTGACGAGCGCAGTGGAGTGCCACGCGGTACTTTGTAATTGAAGTTTTGTATGGTGTTACTACTGGTCGTATCACTGAGGCCAGCGGTATGCTCGTCTCGTCATTCAATTGCAAAACAAAAACCAAGGAGACAAATCTGAAAATATCTAAAAAAAGATTAAACTTATTTTCTACGCTCCATAGATCTATCATCATCATCAGCCACATGACGTCCACTGGTGAACATAGGCCTCCCCTAAAGATTTCCAGAGGACCTGTCAAAAGCGGCCCGCATCCAGCGCGTTCCTGCGACCTTTATCAAGTCGTTTGTCCTCCTTGCAGGCCATAGATTTATAAACTTATAATAAAAAATCACACACAATTTGCACGAAATTGCTATTTTTCTCACCTTACATCATACAAACCTGATGTAAGTTTTGGCAATTTCCCAAACTACAGCACAAGTTCCAAGCTTACAGGATATAACCGCATCATACATTAGTTCACAATCTGTACAATACTGGGTTGCCAGACCTTGGGGATTGAATAAATTCCAGACATTTCAGAAATAAAAAAAATACTTTGAGCTTTATAAGTTTATGAAGGATATTTTCTTGCAGTGACAACCCTAGAATTGAGTACAGTGTACGATCCTAATGCTGATTCTTGGGTCGATCCCGAAAAGAAACCAATCAGAATAAATAATATACACACTCTTACGCCTGTTATCCCCGAAGGGGTAGGCAAAGGCGCAACAAGTGCACCTACTTTTCGCCGTGCGTATTCCGTCCTATGATGGGACAGGGAGTGAGCCTATCGCCATGTCGGGCACAAATTCCAGACTCCGGGCTGATACTGAATATAAACTAGAATATCAATTTGCCCGACCCGGGGATCGAACCCGAGACCCCAGCTTATAAGCCTTATTGAAAACGTCTAATATGAACGAGGCCATACTTCGGATTTCAATATGCTTCTATTTTATTGTATTTTGACTTATTCAAAAATAAACCTTATATCTAAGCAATATGAGTGATTATTAATTTCACAAGAACCGAGTAAATCTTTAGTACCTACATATTTGTCTAGAAGCTAGACCGCATGGGACCTCAGATTTGTACGTTATTACGCTATAATACGATATTCCTCTAATAATATATGTCTTAGCTGCTGACTCTAGACCTTAAGTCTGGGTTATGTAAGATTACAACGGAAAATCTTTCCTATTACTCATTCACTCACGCCTTTTATTTCCGAAGGGGTAGGCAGAATCGTAACTAGTGCACCCACTTTTCACCCTGCATATTCCGTCCCATGAGTGATAAGGGGCGAGCATATAGCCTTATCGGGCACAAATTCCAGACTCCAGGCTGATAGTGAGTAGAAAGAATTTCACTTTGCCCGACCCGAGGATCGAACCCTAGATCTCAGAATTGCAGTCGTATCGTAATACAACTACGCCACCGAGGCAGTCAGTTTCTATTACTAATAGTTATTAATTAGACTGTAAAGTCTAGTTAAGAAAATTATGAAATTTTCCTACGTCCTTTAATTTGTGAGAAAAATAGACGAAATACTGATTCGTAAATTCATAAAATGGTTGAAGCCTTATTGGCTTCAACTTTATATTCTACTAGCTGTTGCCCGCGTTAAAAAGTTTTTTCGCGATAAAAGTCCCGCTTTACATTTTCCCGAGATAAAAAGTATGTGTTATTCCAAGATATGATCTACCCGTGTGCCAAATTTCATCGAAATCCGTTTAGTAGTTTTTGCGTGCAAGAGGAACAAACATCCATACATCCAGACATTCTTACAAACTTTCGCATTTATAATATTAGTAGGATAGGATATATTTATAGAATATAAAAATGGGGCCTAAAATAAAATCTCCAAAAGTCGCTCGTTTTATACTAAGTCAAATCTAACCTACTTTAAGATCTCACATTTTTAAATAACAGCAATTGTTATAGGTATCCAATAAAGCAAAGAAATAGAGTTTAATACTTGTTCAAAGCAAAGAAATAGAGTTTAATACTTGTTCATAATGTTTGTTTCTATAAATACATATTTGGGTTTTGCATAGAACTTGGCACTCATTTAGATCTCCATTCTTTTTGCGGCGAAGCCCACAGCCAAGGATAATTTTTGTATTGAACTTGGCTCTCCTTTTTTACACTTATGTTTTTGGTGGAATACAAATTACATGTACAGTGCATATTGACCCTATTCTTTGAACAACTATGCATGTACTTACAACTTTCAAACAAACAACGTGAGGGTGGAATAGAGATCTAGTTTAATTATTTCAACTAAGAATAATGTCGAGATGTTAATACAAAAACAAAATAATATAAAATCCCTGAACACCGATTAATCCATTACTTCAAAAATATTCTTAAAATTCGTATCCAGGAAACGAATTCGATTAAAAACATCGATAAAACTATGCAAATATATTCAAAATTCGCTTATTTAGCTGGAAATAATGTACGCGATGAGTTCGCTACTCGATGGAAATATGTTGATTACATTATAGTACCGGCTAAACGTAAAATCGGTAGAGTCGAGTGAGTGCACGCCCGACGTAATGTATGCAAAATACTGGAACTACGATAAGTAGGCCACAACACGCAAAACCGACATTTTGTTCGCATTTATATTAGGCTGGAAACACCGGGCATGTTTCAAACACTCTGTATAATCCTACGACGGACAACGAAAAATGCACTTTAGGCGAACAAGAATAAAGTCCATTAACTCGCGGCAGGACTATACACGTTGGTACGTTTTTAGACGCGAATGCTAGCGGCTAATGGCAGCAAATGATGGGTCAAGGATGAACGTAGTCTAAGGGAATCAAAGAAGTAATTTGGCAGTCCGCATGAAAAATACGCTTGGAATTACAGATGTAGATATCCACCACGAATTTCTGTATTGTAAATATTTAGGACAGAGTTTGGAGTCACGACCATTTGTCAAACGTTAGCAACTTTCTAAATAACTATGTGGAATTATTTATGGGACAAATTGTGAAAGATTTCGCCAATCTGTTTCGAACTGGTGAGTAAAACATACTTTGACTTTGTTGACGTTGGAGTTGTGTTTAAAAGAAGCGGCGATGTTATAACATGATCTAAATAAAAGTTAATAATACTTTGATGTATACTGGAACTTGGAACTGGTCTTGTACCATGATGAGATATTCTAAAGATAATGTTACAGAGATTAGCAATATGTAAATAAGTCTATACATACTTGTTATTTCGACTTTAAATTAACAATAAACTAAAGTAACTGAACATAAAAAGGATTAACTAGATGATTGTTTCCAAAGGTCTCAATTACAGCACTTGTAAAGATCAAAACGGTTCAGTACTTATTAATTACACAAACCCAAGCAATTGAGATTAAACTAAAAACAGCTTGGGGCAAATATTGGCTATTGGCGAAATCTGATCGCCAAACCTTTTGGTTTATTAATTAAATTGCTACCTACAGTTCGCGACGCAGTTACGCACTTAAGTTAATAGAAATGGATACCAAGAGCTCGATTGTGTACACCATTTATAGTAAAGCAAAAGCCACTGAATGGTAAGTTTGGGAATTAGGTAAGTCAAATTCTAAATTCAAATATATATTTGTCGCTACAGACTCCAATAAATGAAATGTAATTAGCAACGTCAAAACCAACTTTAAGTGATAAGTTATTTGAACTCGCTGAATTCGGGGTTGTTATTGCAAAAAGTTTAAGTTTCGACGCAAAGGTGAAACTCTAGACACTAATTTGTTGTAAATTTTGATTGATTTCGCTTTTAAACGAGTTGGACGGACTGTCAAGGATTTTGATTTGATATAGCTTATGAATATTTAACGGGAGGGGAAGATTGTTCTAATCCTTGCGTCTTTTAAGCATTATTTTGAACCTGTTCTCAATTTTAGCAGATAAATTTCACTTTTCGCCGGTATTCCGTCCCATGATGTGATGGGGGCGAGCCTTTCGCCGTATCGGGCACAAATTCCAGACTCCGGGCTGATACTGAATAGAAAAACTCAATATCACTTTGCCCGACCCGGGGATCGAACCCGAGACCTCAGCTTTGCAGTCGTACTGTAATACAACTACGCCACCGAGGCAGTCAACCACCGAGGCATAATTTGCCTATAAATAAATGTCAGTCACGTTAATTTTTTGTAATGTTACATCCTCCTGAGTATCAACTTCCATCATCTCATTCCACCTTGTTTTATAGCATAGAATGACGAGACGAGCATGCCTGATGGTAAGCGATACGACCACCCATAAACAGTAGAAATACCATCCAGCACCTTGAGTTACAAAGTACTGTGTGACATTCCACTGCGCTCGTCATCCTGAGACATAAGATGTTAAGTCTCATTATGACCCGTACACTGGCTACAATGCCTTTCAAACCGAAACACAACAATGCATGCACACTGCTGCTTGGCGGTAGAAATAGACATTACGGTGGTACCCGCCCAGACGGACTCTTACATATGAGAGTCCTACCACCAGTATACCACCTGTCTCTGTCCTGTGCTGATTCATCCAGTTCTTACCTGCTACTATAACGATGCCATCGTAACAAAAGTAATGATAATTTGTTTCAAAGTACATCCTTTACGTACATTCACCAATCCCAACACCATTGTTATTCAATTTTCTACCACTAGAATAAGTTTGCGAACGGTTCGCCGCAGTGTTTTGTAGTGGTGCGAAATGAGAGTTGCTCGGTCTTCTCAACTAATATGCATAATCGTCACTGCGCGTTCCGGACGAGGTTGTTTAGGGTTCGGGTCTGAGTTGGGGGATGTAGCGGGAAAATTCGGTAAAAAAAAATAAGTAAAGAAAATAATAATTAAAGAGTAATTTTTCTAATTTTAATTTATGTTGGTTTTTAGGTGTTAAAATAATTATAGTTATTAAAAACGTTTTTGAAATATGACTCGTGTAATATAAATGAAACGGTGTTATTAAAAATTAAATAAGTTCATCGATTTTTCTTTTAAAATATTATATAATTTATAACAGAGATTCATAGAGGATGTATATCAAGAAATTAAGTAAATGTAAAGAATAATCCTCGATAAACCATTTTCTATAACGCAACATATGAAACATTCACTTGGCTTGTGTATTACTAAAAATCTTCAATAAAATTTAAACCATTTCATCATAAAACAGCTCACAACCTCAACCATCGTTGAAGTTGCCCCGAGTACCCAAAAACCAACTTATTTCGCCACCGCCGCATAAAACCTCTAAACCCAGCATATATTAAATAAACACCCGCCATCTCTCGAAACTTGGGTGGCATTATTTTCCCCAATTTCCATACGATATTTACTTGGCCCCGCGCGTTGATACCGAGTTAAAGTTTATATCTCGGATATTACAGACTATTTGACTTCGTATTGGGCAAGTTTCATCTAACACTATTTCGTATTTAACATAAGTAGGCATGTTTTAGTAGAAAACTTCGCTGGATATATTCTTAGCAAGAATTTTGTATAAAATATGTTGATATATTTCCTTTTTTAAGGTCACGTGTATTTTTTATATATCTTCATAGACTGTGGATCGCTTGCTTGTAAATAATTACGTCTGCCTATAAATTACAGCAAAATCACAAAAAATATTTTTAACGAAGTATTACTCAGTACATTGCTTTCAAATACCAGTAAGTAATTACAATTCTGTGACCGTTAAATCAAACCATACCACGATGACTGCCTCCGTGGTGTAGTTGTGTTACGGTACTACTGCAGTGCTGAGATCTCGGGTTCGATTCCCGGGTCGGGCAAAGTGATATTGGGTTTTTCTAATCAGTATCAGCCCGGAGTTTGGAAACGTGCCCGAGGAATGGCAATATGTCCGCTCTCTATTACATAGGCCTTGCATAGCTAGAGAAATGTGGATGTGATACACCTCGGCCTACCCCTGAAAAGGGAAAATGGCGTGATGATATGTATGTATGTAACAATACCACGCAACTCCTTAGGGATATTAAGACTGACTACCATACAAGAGATCTACCACTTTGATTATTTCGAAAAAATCGCCGCCTAGTTAGTGACCGTCATGAACGTGTAATATTATGATGAAATGACTTCAATTATGATATTACTAAAATGTTATTTATACTGCCTCGGTGGCGTAGTTGTATTATGGTACGACTGCAATGCTGAGGTATCGGGTTCGATCCCCAGGTCGGGCACAGTGATGTTGAGTTTTTCTATTCAGTTCGGAGTCTGGAATTTGTGCCCGATATGGCGATAGGCTCGCCCCCTATCACATCATGGAACGGAATAATGGCGAAAAGTGGGTGCACTAGTTGCGTCTCTGCCTACCCCTTCGGGGATAAAAGGCGTGACAGTATATGTTTATACATTTTTTTTAGAAAAAGTTTTTGATGAATAGCAATTTCTATTCAGTGAAATTCCAAACCCTTAAGCTATTTATAACTAAGTTAAGGATAAGATATATTTCACTCGCAAAACAGTGTATATTTGTGCTCATAAAAGTCATTTTACACGCGTGTTCACTTCAAAACACACCTAAGGGACCAATCATTTCAAAAGCATTAGACCTTACACAGAAAGCCTCTTACAGCTCCTACGGTCTAGCCTGGGGTCAGTGAGACCTCAATAAATATCTAGAGATAAGATAATTCGTATAACCTTTGCGAATTTAAAGGTTTCTTATTCATTAGTTTGCTTTGAACGGTTGACCTAAGTGTTTCGGATTATATTTAACCCGTCAAGCCCCGATTATATATATAGATGTATGGAAAAACGCTACATATATGGACACCGGTGCCCGTCGCGGGGCTTGCCAGATTAATAACGAAGACAAAAAGATTGAGTAAGACATAAGGCAAAGACATTAATGAAAAATGAGTCAAAATTGACTTTTTTTTCTTTAACAATGCTAGGATAATTAAAACTCCCGATAATGAATCTATTACACAACTGACCACTCAAAAATTAAACGCTACAAAATGAACCCACAGCACTAAGGTGAAACTTGATAGGGATGTTAACATAAATTGTAATTTTAAATCGTGAGGGAACACTCTCCGATGTTGCATTCACATCAGTGGAATATTATCGCATTATCATCATCATCATCAGCCCGTTGTCCACTGCTGGACATAGGCCTCTCCCAAGATAAGCCACAGAGCCCGGTCTGCTGCTTTATGCATCCAGTTGCTGACGGCCCTCTTATGCAAGTCGTCTCGCTATCTGGCCGGAGGGCGTCCCACGCTACGTTTACCAAGACGCGGTCTCGACTCCAGAACACGCAATTATCGCTTCGTGTTTGGTAATTGTCGGATTTAAATTTATTTTATTCTATAACAGATTATATTTGGATTTGAAGGTGTTTAAAATTAAATCATTTAACATTTATGTCTCATTAAGGTATAATTTCACCATGCTTTGGTTGTTATTATAACAGCCTGTTAACTGTCTTAATGGACTGTTTAGGATTTTGAGTGTCCCACCATGCCCATGTGATTATCTTTGTTAAGTAGGCGTTCTTTCACGGGACGCGCGATACTTAAAGATTTGATTTGCCCTTTAAAAAAGAATTTGGTGAAGTTGGACCTTAGGCTATTGGCGATTTAGACCGCGTTTTTTCAACTGTAGTTATCTTTTTGTTCGCAGAGTTTCGAGTGCTCCAGATGCTGCGAGCGCGTCCAGCTTAATAACACCCTGACAGAAAGGTAACTACAGTTGAAAAAACGGGGCCTAAGTTGTCGAATAGTTTGTGCTCGAATATATGAATTATGAGTAACGAATCCACTCGAATAAGCTGTTTACACACTCTATTTCGTGACTATTCGTCTGTACTCGGCATGTATCTAAATCAGGGGTTTAAATATGAGAAACCAGCTAGCCATAAAAATATTCAATTCAATAAATTAGATGTCATTGGTTAGCCACAATAGACAGTTTTTCTGATTTTAAATGACCGACTCTGTTATTCGCAGTTCTTAATTCGCATCTTTGTAATGTTTTATCTTTACCGAGTACTATGAAAGTGAAAATCCTCCTAACCAGTTTCGGCCAGGGCGGCCAATCTCAACGGAGATCAGCCAGGAACGCAGGAGATATTATAGTGCACAAGTGTGTGCGCAATACACAGGTACACTCGCTATTCCTTCACTCTCATAGTCCGGTGAGACGGCAATCCGACATGACCGGAGAGAGATCAGGCGCAGGACCAACGGCTTTACGTGCTTTCCGAGGCATGGGGGTATCACACCGCCAACTTCCTGACTCCGAGCTGCGACTGAGTAATTTTTTTAAGATGGAAAAACCCAGTTACAATGTTTTTTGGCCCGACCCGGGATTAGAACCCAGAACCTCAGCGCGCAAATCGTACTCGTAACGCGTACGCAATACAACTACGCCACCGAGGCAGTCACCGAGTACTATACTTGCTCATTGGCTGCCTTTTAGTATAAAATCACCAATAGTTGCAAAATCAACCAATTTTTTTTTGTCATAATAATCAGTGTTGTTTTATGCAAAAGGTTTGACTCACCTGTGACTCATCGAAACTTTCACTCGGGTCTGCCAATCCCAAATGTACGAGATGGAAGGAAATTTTTTGTCTTGAGAATTGAGAGTTGAGTCATGCGATCATACCTGAAACAGACGATAGATTACAATTAATACATGTATAAACAAAATATCTTTTGCTTATATTATTAAGTAAAGAAAAAACCTCAGTACCTCTCTTTAAGCAAATGGTGCACCCCGTGCGAGTAAGATTTAGTATAATTAAGTCATATAGAGGAAGGAGCGCAGAAAAATATTTTTTTATAGATGTTTTACAACTTACATACAAATATATTAAATACGACGGTCGATGACCCTGGACGACCACCAGTTGTAATTAATGTATAACCAGATGATTGTAGCTTGTATACCATTGACTAGTCTATAACTAGATGGGTGCAGCTTTAATAGTCTAAAACGGCAAATGAACAAGTTCTTCATATGATGTTAAAGGGCCTCCACCCATAACCATCCACAATACTAAGTCATGCATACGATGTCGGTCTTAAAGAAAAAAATAGAGATTAGGAAATTTAACCTGAAAAAATCTCATACATATATATACACTCACGCCTGTTATCCCCGAAGGGGTAGGCAGAGGCGCAACTAGTGCACCCACTTTTCGCCGTTATTCCGTCCCATGATGTGATAGGGGGCGAGCCTATATCGGGCACAAATTCCAGACTCCGGGCTGATACTGAATAGAAAAACTCAATATCACTTTGCCCGACCCGGGGATCGAACCCGAGACCTCAGCTTTGCAGTCGTACCATAATACAACTACGCCACCGCGGCAGTCGAAAACAATGAATGAAATTCTATGTTGAATGAGATTTTTGCAGTGAGGCAAAAATGTCATTCAACATAGAAACGTAACGCCAAGCTTGATGGTTAAAACCACCTCAGCCCGAACCAATAGGTTCTCCAAACGTTTTCTTTGCCGCACCATCAGGCTTTGGAATAGTTTACCAGCGCGCGTATTTCCTCCTTCGTGTAATGCTGCTTCCTTCCGCTGTAGCGTGATGAAGTAGCTCAGTAGGCCGGCATGATTGTGTCGAATGGCATGAGATAACCATCTGCTGCCATTCGATACTCTATCTAGACGGCATCGCGCTTACTATCAAATGAGGTAACTACAGTCATATTGTTGTTCCCGAATGAAAAAAAAACCTGTTCTTCAAGGTAGTAGCACCCCTGTCGAACTGGTCCATTTAGGTTTTATACACCTAACATCTCACTTCCATCCTATGGCGTAGACACTAGACAGACTATGGATTGCCAATTTGCCCAATTCTGGCACACTTCTCTTGCTTCATCCAGTTTCATTAATCTCATGCAGTTATGCTTCAGATAAACAACTACAGCTTGGTTCTACCATTTTAAAAAGCATCTGACATGAACTTAGTAAATAAACAATCGTCCCTTCCATGCCTTACAGTCATCTCATACTTTTTAGGAAGAACACAAAAAAAATTAACCAATATTTTCCTTTTGAGTTGTATTAATGACCCTGTCTTTTCAAAGTATGTCAATATTTAAAACAAACATTGACAATGCCCGAACTTCAAAGTTTATTTGCTTAAAATTGGTCCCTTGTACAGTCAGCGTAAAAACTAAAGTGTTGAGTCAGCTTAAATTTACCCTCAACGAAATGTTGTGTACCCTTATTTAAAATACCGTCTTTTTATGGAAATAAGATACGCTTATGCAATAATAAGGTGAACTTTGAAAGTTTGTTAGCGAGGGCTACCCTGGAACTGTAGAATCAATTCTAAAAATAGTTTTGCTAGTAGAAAGCTTTATATTTTAATGAGTAAGGTCATAACCGGCTTTATTTTATTTTGATCTCAACACTTTTTCCAGAAAACAGTGTCAAAGAATAACCAATGATATTTAATAAGTATATCATTGGCCTCGATATAAAGCAAATTCGAACATATTATAAAACAAAGTCCCCCGCCGCGTCTGTCTGAACGCGATAAACTCAAAAACTACCGAACAGATTTCGTTGAAATGATGAATGAATGGTCCTAATTTTTATTTTGGAAAAAGTCTATCACATTAGTGAAGCCATTAGCAAAACTTAGTATATTAATATCATTGGCCATAACCTAAAGCAAATAAAAGACAAAGGTATAATATTTTGTTAACAGAAATCTGAAAAAGTTTGATAACTGATATTTCATATATTTTTCATAAACATATCTAACTTAATTTACGCAAACCCTATTCCAAAACTAATTCATGAATACAAAACAGTACAAGTTTTTCGCAAGTTCATGTAGAAACTATTTTTTTACTTAGATAAATCTCGGGCAAAATTCTTCTAACCCTTATTTAAAAGTATACACCTAATTTAGAATGTGGTTATCAAAAACCTAATAAAACTTTATCCATAAAACATTGTATTGGAAAACTTAACAAATATGCCATTTATTTGTTTAGTGGCGGCGTTTTTAGACATAAAACTTAAGGTCGCGGGTTCAATCCAGATTGGAAACCGAAATTTGATGTTATTTGGCAAATCGGCGTTATCAAAACCAATATCTGCTATGTGCACTTTTGTGAGATTTGAACATTCTGACTATATTGACTAGTTTGCCACCCAATCTTTGATATATAAAACCCGTATGTGATTCTAATCGTTACACGGTGAAATTATGAGCGCTAGAAAAAATATGCTACATGCGAGTTTTGTCTCAATATTTTACATGAGAATGTTTTTACTCCGTATCGCAAAGTTAAATTTTTTGCACATAGCAGATATTGGTTTGATATCGACGAAATTCCGCCAGTTGATTAGGACGCTAACTTACGATATTACAGCTATGGGCTACTCATAACAAATTATTAGTGTTACATATCTGCCTATCCCATTAGAAATACAAGTGCTTATGAAACTAGGCGACATCTTACCTTAAAAGGATCCAAACAAATCTAAATAAATCCGATTTATTATTATATTATTATATACATTTACGTACATTTTTTAATTCGCACACAAAATCCCCATTTCACGGCTTCGGGGTGTATTTATCCTAACCATACAATTTCGAGTGAAAGGGACCTTTGAAAGGCTGACGCGTGACAAAATCGCATCGGTAATAACCCCGATGCATTATCATTATATTCATGGGGTCTTTAATCTAAAAAGAAATCCACCAGAATCCCAAATCGGGGTTCTTTTGAACAACTTCAAAGTTAAATAACCCTGAGCTTGAATGTCGCGGATTTTAAACCGAGCACGCGCATTTGAACCTTAAGCATTGTGTATAAAGTCCCATTCGCAGCAACAAACGAAACAATCCAAGAAACAAATGTTCAGACGTGCAATTTAGACTGTATTTCCGGCAACATGGGTTACATTTTAAGTTAACAAATATTTAAATTTATTCATAGTTTCGCGCAATCAAAATTGGACTCTACGTTTATTGTTATAAAGTCGCGTTAAACTGGCACGCAATCGATGAAAGAAGTCAGGGGTGCTCAACCACGGTGCGATTTTTCACCGAGTCGGAGTGACGTCTGTATATTTTACTAGTTAAGTGACAGATGGGGTACGGCTGCGAACTATTTATTGTGCCCTCAAAGCTCAGTTGCCGAACGGCCCGAGAGCGTGGGGATGACAGTCAAAAATTACTCACACTTCTGTCGAAAATTATACAATAGTTGGGCCGTTATAGCCATTTTATATCACGTATTGGAACAATAAAGCAGACGAAATGCAATTTGTTTTTATTGTCGCAGAAACGTATATGAAATCCAATCTTTGTCATAGCATAAATGTGGAAATGTTTAATTTGTATTCGTGTGGCGGAAGCGCTAATTAAAATGTCGATAAAAATATTGGAGTATTTCGATGAGTTCAATGTTATTTGTAACCTAGATATAACTTTTGTTACATTTGGTTTAAGGGGTCTATATTGGTTAATTGTTACAAGGTTTATAAAATCATATATTGCATACGTATTATGTACATTGGAGCAATCATAACACTTAAGTTTAATCGATTTACATTCTATTAATAATCGATTCAAATTTTAATCGATCTTGACCCGTCCTCATTGCGATGCATTAAAACGTCATACATTTCACGCATTTTAATAGTTTATCGTGTCAATTAGTGGGGTGTCGGGATGCTATCAATTTCACGCGATTTCGATAAGTGGTAATCGATTTTATTACATTAAATCGACAATTAATTTTAAATGTGATGTATATTGATATTTAAATTGTTTTGACGCTGTAAACAAGTTAAGTAGATTGGTGTTACATTTTAGTGAGAGATTTGAAATACAGGGGGAATTATTTTTTGTTGACTCGAAATCACTACATAGTATAAAACAAAGTCACTTCCCGCTGTCTGTCCCTATGTTCCGATGTCCTCATGTCCCTATGTATGCTTATAAATAATACCAGCCCTGTATTATATACTGTCCCACTGCTGGGCACGGGCCTCCTGTACTACTGAGAGGGTTTAGGCCTTAGTCCACCATGCTGGCCTATTGCGGGTTGGCAGATTTCACATACCTTCGAAATTCTTATGAAGAACTTTTAGGTATGCAGGTTTCCTCACGATGTTTTCCTTCACCATTAAAGCGAACGATAATTGATAAACAATACACACGTAACTTTGAAAAGTCAGAGGTGTGTGCCTTGGATTTTGAACCTCCGGCATTATCTCGGCAGACCGTTCTATTCCCAACAAGGCTATCGTCCACTTATATATGCTTCGATCTTTAAAACTACGCAACGGATTTTGATGCGTTATTTTCAATTGGTAGAGTGATTCAAGAGGAATGTTTATATGTATAATACATGCATAATATAGTTGAGAAATAATTTATATGTTCTACCGTGACTGTGAGTGCCTTTCTGACATAAGTTGGGGATATACTTATACTGAACGGAAAGGCGTTTTATACCAAAGTGTCGCTGACCGACCATATTGCAAGAACTCTCAATCTGTATAAGTTTATTGTCACCTGGTAATTGCAAGTATAATGGATGTTATTGAAAAATGTATAGTTTGTATATGAAGTGACTTTTAAACAGAAACACTCTTTAATACGGGCGAAGCCGCGGGCAAAAGTTAGTATACTATAATAGAGTTTTGACTAAGTGCCGTGATATAAATCAATTATAATTATGATCTCTAAATAAAAACATCTCATGTAACTCATAAGACCGCTTAAAACGCAAAAAGACGAAAAAAAACACAGAAACAAAACAATATATTTTTCATGTCTGTCTATTCTAAATCGAACAAAGGCAAGCAAATTCCCCCTTTTGTACACACTCCAGTAAATGCAAATACTTACTCGGGAAAGAAATGTATTCTCAAAGAATCAGTGGGAGAGATTGCTTCTGGCCAAATCAATTGAAAGCCGCAGTAAAGCCCGCCAACCCGGACAAAGGAAGACGACCTTTGGCGTGAAGAGACACAGTCCTAGTTGGGTGTTAATGTAATTTCGCAAGGTTATCTTGTTCCGAGCGAGTGCGCGCCGCCGTCATTACAGACGACGAAGTTCATTAATTTGACAGTTTGACAGTCGCAGATACGATTGTCCCACTGCCTATTAATGTTCGTGTTTCTACGTCATTTGACGAGGTTTCGGATGGCTGTATTGTTATTTTTAATTAAGTGTTTTCAAAGGATATTGGTTGTATGTCTAGCTGTGTTGATTGATAAATGTTATATGACTTGCAATACTGTGTTAGGAAAAATGTTGATGACACCTGTATTCGACTAAATAATATGTCTGCTACCAATATACGTAAATAATTTATATAATTTAGTACACTAATAACAATACTTCATGCGTATTTTTTCACAGAAGTCATACATTAAAATTTTAGATTAGTAACGAGCTGGATATTTTTAAAATAAAAATAACATTTTCGTTAAAACATTCATGAAGAATGAAACCTACACCTTCATAATTTGATATTCAAACCTTTTCGCACAAAAAAGTATGAAAAACTAAAAATACATTTATAAAGGTACATGTATTGCTTTATGTAATTCAAAGTGAAACTTGTCAAGAGTAGATCTAAACTAATATTATAAAGAGGAATTTGTTTGTTTGTAATAGATAAACTCAATAAACTACCGGGCCGATTTTGAAAATTCTTTCACTAATAGGAACATTACTCCTGAGTGCTATAGGCTACTTTTTATCTCGGAAAAGCTTTTTCACGCGTGCGAAGCCGCGAGCAGAAGTCTAGTTTTGAATAAAAACATTAACAGGTCAAGAAGATTTAAGATATAATAAGTATTCTATTAAAGAAAACTGACTGCCTCGGTGGCGTAGTTGTATTACAGTACGACTGCAAAGCTGAGGTCTCGGGTTCGATCCCCGGGTCGGGCAAAGTGATATTGAGTTTTTCTATTCAGTATCAGCTCGGAGTCTGGGATTTGTGCCCGATATGGCGATAGGCTCGCCCCCTATCACATCATGGGACGGAATAATGGCGAAAAGTGGGTGCACTAGTTGCGCCTCTGCCTACCCCTTCGGGGATAACAGGCGTGAGTGTATATGTATGATTGAGACACTAATTTAGAAAACCGACGGCGATACTTTTCTGATATAGTATTTTAACTTCTCAATAATAAGGCCTGTTCACGACTGGATACAGGGTTAATTTGGCATTCCTTTGATAAACCACATACTCGTCTTAGCCTCTGTCAACGTTACGCCAAATATCCTCCATGAAAAACGTATATTTTTACCAAAAAATTACAATTGAACTTTCCTGATTTATTCATTTTGTAGTTTAGTGCGAATATGGCGTGTGAGTGAGTGTTTTTCTGACTGAAAGTGTTGATGCTGTGCCGAATTCTCCTATAGTTGTAGTGGGATTACGGATTATAAATTAAAAGTTACTTTTTATTGATATTTATTTTAATAAAAATGTATTATTTTACATCTATGGTCAAAATAACTTAATGAAAAGTGTTATTTACAAGGAGATAAAGATGTTTCGTTTCGTAACGCATTGCAAAAATGACCCTGTATATCTAATAACCAAAGTCATTGCATAATACTACCAACACTCCACAAGAGGCAAGAAGGCTCTCGAATGTAATTCCAAGACGCATGGGATGTCCTCTTAAACGGACAGACGATTCAATAAAGGTAGAGCGTTGGACGCAGGTGGTTACACTAACTTGTAGATATTAAGAGGGGCTTCGTGATGCGATTCGTATGAACGAAGCTTTAGGTTTGACTAGCTTATGCCTGCGGCTCCGCCCGCGTTAAAGATTTTCTGGGATTAAAGTCCCGGTTTATATTTTCCCGGGATAAAAAGTAGCCTATATGTTAATCCAGGTCATGATCTACCCGAGCGCCAAATTTCATCGAAATCCGTTCAGTATTTTTTGCGTGAAAGCGTAACAAACATCTTAAATCTTTACAAACTTTCGCGTTTATAATATTAGTAGGATTAGCTGTTAATTTCACGTAGTTTACTAAGCGTAGGTATCAGGAATGGATTTCTGAGATAGTCGTTTGATTTCAGAAAATAAATCAAGATTTATCGATAAAGAAGGTAATGAAAACTGTAAAATGAAAATGGCTTTCATATTGTTGCACATCGTAGATAATATTTTTTATACGAACAACTTTGTATCCTTAATAACAAATGCTTTAATATTATTACATGTAGTAAGATAGTATACACGCACAACCTGTACAACACAACTAAAATACAAAAGCCCAGCTTCAGAAAACCAAACCCAAACCTTCCGAAATAAAGTCGAGATTCACTTTTTCAGGCCCAAATATTATATACACAATCCAATTTATTTTAAACGATTCTGGCATAATATTTAAATGTTTTAAACTCATTGAAGCGAGACGATAAAAGTCAAATCTTTAGCTCGACACCCGTGCCCTTCCGTGAATGCTCAGCCAATCAAACCACGCGCTGGCATTGCATACTGATTACCAACACTTTACCGTTACAGTCAGCACAAACTCTACACACTGATGTTAAAGACGGTTTTCCTTTGTCAAAATTATAGCGTAAGTTTGTAAGGGACATAGACTAAACGATGTAATACCCTGTCAAGTTGAATCCATGCGTTTTGGTTGGTACATGACTAGAAAATTAATTTTAATGAATTAATATTGACGTATGCAAAATTGTTTTTAACTAAATGTTGATTTTCCTATTTTTTGAGCTTTCGTCCGTCTAGTCGTGACGTCATTTAAAGATGCAATTTCGATAAACAGATCAGTCTATAAATTAAAGTCGGTCTGTAATATTGAGTGTAGCCGTCTTAATTTCAAAATCAGTCTGCTAGCTTGCAGGTGCTGCTACCTGGGCCAATCGATCGCAATTCACTATCCTTCAACACCCATGCGAAAATCTGTTTATTTCCACACACATCGCGCCTTTTTACGCGAATTGGCCCTGGTTGGCCCTATTTAGGATAAACACTCAGATTTAGCCATGTGTGTTCCGTCCCATGATGTGATAGGGGCCTATCGCTATATCGGGCACAGATTTCAAAGACCGGGCTGAAACTAAGCAGAAAAACCCAAAATCACGTTGCCTGACACGGGATTCGAATCCGGGACTTCAAACGGTGGTCGCGCACACCTACGCCACAGAGGCTATGTTTATTTCCATTACTCAGGAATATTGTAGCTTTCCATTAGCATAATTATTTTGCAAATCGACTAGGTAATCCCGAAGACTATTGTTAAGCATCTAGGAAGCTATATGCTTTTAGCTTCTGATGATATTAGTATACATAATAAATCAACAGTCTATTTATTTACGGTATTTTTAGGTTCTTATTAATTTATTACAAAAGGAACAAGGTGACTAACAAAATGATCTAAATTTTCAACATTCTCCGCTTTCCACAGTATCTAGTTATTCACCAAACCCAGCATCCTGCATTCCTACCTTAACAGAGACTCATTCTAGGATTCATCCGAATTTTCATCTCTATAAACGACAAACTCCACTAGAAACTCCGTCAAATCATCAAAAAACAGGCACCTCAGCTATATGCGGACCCCAGCCAGTTTAATTCCATAATCATTTTGAACCCCTATTTGTGCCGAATCAAAATTCAGCTCACGCGTAACCTTTCATCGTCAATATTTTGGACCCTCTGCGTTACTCTTTGACGCATCCCCGGGGTCCGAGTCGCTTATAATGCGTTGCACTCGGATATGGAATTATTTTGTCCCATGTTTTATTATGAAATGACAGCGGTCCATTGTTAGCGGAGTTAAACCGAGCTAACATTATTTTTTGAATAGGGTCTAAGGGTTCTGGGGACTGAGATGTGACAGTCCCAGTTAATAAACTTTTATTTACTTTTGCTTAATTATAATCGGTTAAATAGATAATGTGTATATTTTTCGTTGTCGCTTCTTTTGGGCTGCATGGTACTAAAACTACTTAGGTAATTAGCTATGGAATATCTGCCTCCGACGCAACGAGACTTGAGCAGACTGTAAAACGGGAGGTCGCGGGTTTGATTCCCAAACTGATTTTGGGTTGGAATGCAGTGGAATTGCTTTATATCTGTGTGGGTTCATATATATAAGTTTTGTAATCAAACAAAGTCATAATTACCATTTACTATTACAACTAAAACACATCTAAAATCCTCCATTTCTATACTTGAAGATATAACTCATCTGAACATTCTAGTACAGTAACTGTGAAATCTTGAATCCTCACCTGTTCAGGAGACAATGTAAAGTGTTCCTGACATATTTTAAACACACCTGCACCTGTGCACCTTCTGTTTGGATATTTTGTGATGTCGTTTGCGCTTTCAGGCATAGCTCGAGTACGTATTTCGTAACGTTTTGTTTAAAAGGACAGGTAGAGATGTATCTAGCGTTAGTTCCACCCCTGATAGGGAGACATTATCTCCTTTTCAGGTACAAATCTACCCCACGATACTGAAATAGGATTGCTCAATTTGGGTATAGAACTCGGGCTTCAGAATTCAAATATAAACCAAGCCCCGAGTGTTAAAATATTATCCAACATTTTACTAACTTAGATGGTTTTTATTTGATGGTTTATTTGGTATCATAGTAGACAGTGACATTTGTATTTGGCCGTCTTATATTTGACAAGTAGCTTTTACTCGTTAGTGAAGAAGGACTTATTACTAATAAGTACATTTAAGAGCAGAAGATTTAAAAATAAATAAATTCAAATGAATTTCGACCTTAGCCAGATAATAATAAATGCGGTCGAATAAAACGTGTGATTTTAGACATTCCCGCTCTGCCGGCTATCTCGTAACGGGATTGGGGATGCTAATGCCGGGATCAATCTCGCAGATTCCCGGGAACGTCTAGACTTCAGACGTACTGACTTCGACAAATAGAACTTGGAACTGCGAGAATTTATTTGGTATATTTGAGTTTTTGAGGTTTCATTTGATACGGTGTTTTGCATTTAGTAAATTGCTTTTGTTAGGGCTCGATATAGTAAGTAGACGAGGAGATGAAAAAGTATTTCCACAAAATTGTATACCATGATGAACAAAATGGAAAATATTTAGGTTTTGAGCCAAAAAGAGTCCGGGGAAACGAAACGATGAGACAGAAATGCACTAGCGTATTATGAATAAGTACGAGATATACTTTATATTGTCTATATTAGAATCGGTGTTGTTGAGCCTTGATAGCATTTTTTTATTAAGACATTTATAATAAACAGTAAATTTATTGATCCAACCAACTATTCAGAACAGTTGTGCGCGACGCTTCGTTGCGAGCAGACGTTTAATAAAGATTGGCACTCCGGTGATGTCAACTTTTTTAAATCTACCCTCAAAAACTTTTAATTTTAAATATGAGTAAAGATGATGAGAATTTAAGTATTTCTAGTTTAAATAGTGAGTGCCCAGTGGAAAGTGTAAAAGCAAGTGAAACAATATATGTTGATGATACCTTATTTAGTAAAAATATACCGAGTTCAAATTATTTATCGCTACAAGTAGCCGAGAAGAGAATGAGACCCGATAGTGCTGAAACTATAGATGACGCTGAGTTTATAACAGTGCGGAGAAGCCCAAAACGACTACACCGCAGTTTCTCAGGAAACTATGAAGGTAGTCGTACGGCACAAACAGTAGATGTAGAAAACATTCATGATGTATACATTTCGTCTAAAGAAGCATTACCTAAACAAATCAGCTTAGCAAAGTTATTGCGAACAAAAAATATACATGGCATAGCTAAAATATCATACAAAAATCCGTTTCGAGTATGTGTACGTTTTGAAAATCGAGAAGATGCAGAGAGATTATTAAATTGTAGAAAAATGAAAGACTTACAATATAGATGCCAATTAGCTCAAGAAGTTAATTTGTCATATGGAATTGTCAAAAATATCGAATTAGAAATAAAGGATGAAGAATTAAGCGAATTATTTACCTGTGATTATGACGTAGTCTCAGTGAAAAGATTGAAACGTTTTACTGAAGAGGGAGAATGGAAAGAATGTGAAACAGTACGCGTATGTTTTAAAGGTTCTGTAATACCTCGTTGTGTTGAAGCATATGGCTGTAAATTTAGAGTTGAGCCTTATATCTTCCCTGTAACACAGTGTTCGAACTGCTGGAAGTATGGACACTCACGACGACAATGTACTATTAAAAAAAAAGTTTGTCCAAAATGCGGTGAAAATCATACGAATTGTGAAACGACCATCTTTTGTTGTGTTAATTGTAAGGGGTCACATATTTCTTTGAGTAAAACGTGTCCTTGCTTCATAAAGGAGAAAGAAATACGACAAATAATGTCCTTAGAAAATTGTACGTACAAAAAGGCATTAAATATTTATCTCGCAGAAAAGAAAAAACAAAAAAGTATGAATAACTACCAGGATGGCCGAGAAGAAACAACCGTGATAGGTAATAACAGAGACGATGACGCAGAAAGAAACCATGAAAATATCCAGATCATGCCTTCATACAGCGATGTATTAAATAAAAATGAAGGAAAGGAGAAGGAGTTTGATGACAATATGACTAACATTAAAAATGTACCTAGTACTTCCAAGAAAAAGAAAATTGGGAATAAAAAAGATTTAGTTCAAGATTTACATACTAACAGTCAAAATTTAGAAGAAGAAAACTCAAGAATGCAAGTAGAAGAAGAAACTGTAAATGAAGCGAGACGTAGAAAGCGCAGTCTGTCTTTTTGGGAATTTATAAAACAAATTAAGATTATTTTATCCTCTGACAAAACATTTACTGAAAAAATCACTGAGATTATCGTATTAGTCCTTGAAGTTATTAAACATATTTTTAAAGAAACATTCAATAGCGGCGAATTACTAAAAACACTTATTAATACTGTTTATGGATAAAACCCTACAAAAAGTCCCTCTGAACATATTACAGTGGAACTCACAGAGCCTTAAACCTAAATTAATTGACTTCGAAACTTTATTATCGCAAGAAAAGACACACATCGCCATTATTAGTGAAACTTGGATGGAAAAAGATGATCATATCCGCATAAGTGGCTACAATGTATTTAGAAGAGACAGGCGGGACTCATATGGAGGTGTAGCAATTTTAACCCATAAATCTTTAAAGACGCAAGCAACATCGTTCCAACTAAATAATACTGGCATAGAAGTACTGCATGTTAGAATACTCAACTATTCTTATATAGATAATGTTATTAGTGTATACTGTCCCTCTAGTGTAAGAACTACATTGTCAGACTGGGATACATTATTCAGTAAGTATAATAATAAATCTATTATAGCGGGTGATTTTAATGGCCACCACACTAATTGGTCGTACAAAAACGATACTAGAGGCATACAATTGCTCGACTCATCCTTAGAGAATGACTTTGTACCTTTGAACAATGGTCGACCAACAAGAATAAAATTGGTTAGCGGTGTGCTTCAAAAATCTTCTCCTGACATTACATTTGTATCATCAGATATAGCGATTAATTTTAAATGGGATATCTCTAATGAAACCTTGGGCAGCGACCACGTAGTAATTAAATTTAATTTGCAACCTGTAGTAGACTCTAATATAAGTCAAGATATAGAACCTAAACGTAATTTTAAAAAAGCAGATTGGGCATTATACAAGAAAACGCTTGAAGAAATATTTTCGCTTAGTTCTATTACAGTACATAATATCCAAGATAGTTATGATTGGTTTATAGAGCAGATGAATTTAGCTTCTGAGAAAAGTATTCCTTTGATTAAAGTATGTAAAGATTTACTGTCCAAATTCAAACCTAAGCCATATTGGAGTACGGAGCTCTCTAGATCGGTTGCTAGGCGTAGATTAGCGCTATCTACTTTCAGGAGAAACCCCACACCAGATAATCTTAATAACTTGGAAAAACAAATTACTGATACAAAAAAATTAATAAAACAAGCTAAGTTGCAAAGTTGGAAGAATTTCTGTAGTAGTATAAATGAAACTACTTCTGTAAAGGATATGTGGAAACGTATGCGATGGATTAAGGGACACAAAGATACAAATTCATTTGCCTCTAAATCACAAATCGAGGATTTAATTCGTAGTCTTGCCCCAGATTATGTTCTTCCTTCTATGCCAGTTCTCAAATCGACCAACACAACTTTAGAAAAATGTATTACGATCCAAGAATTAGAAGCATGCCTAAAAAAGACAAATACAGCACCAGGAGATGATCAAATAACGTACTCAATGATAAATAACCTCCCAAAACCAGCAAAATTATACCTTTTACAAATTTACAACCTAATTTTCGAAAAGGGACAGATTCCTGTACAATGGCGTAGCATTAAAATAGTACCGATTCCGAAAATTAACACAAATGCAGACTTGCCACCAAAATTAAGACCCATCTCTTTACTATCCTGTATTTGCAAGATCTTTCACACAATTCTTTGTAAACGTCTTGAGTGGTACGTAGAAAAAAATCAAATTCTATCTAGGAATACTGTAGGTTTTAGACGCTCTCAGTCATGCTTGGATTGTCTTGCACGTCTAGTTTGTCAAGTTCAAATAGGACAAACAACGAATGCTCCAACTTTAGCGTGCTTTCTAGACATAGAAAATGCGTATAACAATGTGGCAATCGACAAAGTTATTAAAGTGCTTGATGAAATAAAGGTGGGGGAAAAAATATGTAAATACTTGTGGGAGTTTTTAAAAGAAAGACACCTTAAAGCTAATTTAGACTATGGAGTGGGTAATAATTTTATAATAAGATGGACTAGTAAAGGCATCGCCCAAGGCGATCCATTGTCGCCTCTAATTTTTAACATAGCTACATACAAAATTTGTCAAAATCTTTTAAATGTCACGGTAACACAGTACGCAGATGATTTCGTTTTGTATAGTAGCAATAAATCTCTTAGTGATAGTACAGTTAAAATGCAGACTGCCTTAAATGCTATTTATATGCTACTGGGAGAATTAGGTTTGGAAATATCTATTCACAAATCAAAAATTTGTTTATTTAGTAGAGGGCATAGAAGACAAGAAATAAATTTAAACATAAATGGAGTGTCTCTTGAGTCAGTTGAAAATATTAAATATCTGGGTATGTGGTTAGACAGAAGTTTACGCTGGGGGAAACATATCAATGAGACTTGGGCTAAAACACAGGGGTTTTTGAGCTTACTTAAGGTTTTGGCAGGAACAGCTTGGGGAATTCATCCTAAACACCTCCGAAAAATGTATATAGCGCTAATTAGAAGCAGAATAGATTACGGAAGTTTTATGTATGACAATAGTGCAAAATCCCACCTGGCTAAGTTGGATAAAGTGCAAAGTCAAGCTCTAAGGATAATAGGTGGCTTTATACGTACCACACCCATTCATGTGATGGAATGTGATATTTGTATCCCCAACCTGACATTTAGGAGGAAATATCTAGCTTGTAAATACTGTTTAAAATCACAATCATTTCAAAATAATCCAACAATCAGTCTATTAAGCACTTTAACAAATTATATAGATAGCAGCTATTGGAGAAATAAAAGAAAACCACTTTTAGTTTTGGTATATAAGGAAACTAAAGCGGAAATAATATCATCTAGTTACCCATTAGAAATGTACAGTTTAGATACTTGGCTATCAGATATAAATATCAAAAATGTTATTAAAGTCCAATTAGATAGTGTTAAGTTAAATAAGAAATCATATGATAATACAGTATTAAGATTTGCCGTATTAGAAGAACTTCAACGTAAATATGATAATTGGATGAGGATATATACAGATGGTTCAAAGAAGGATAATTCTCTAGGGGCTGCTTTCTATGATTCAAAAAATAGAGTAAGTGGTAGTTTTAAATTAGATAATAGTAACCTATGTATTATGACCGCGGAACTGACTGCAATTTCAAAAGCACTATCTTACACTCAGAATCTGACATGTGAGAATGTAGTAATACTCGTAGATAGCAGAAGCGCTCTCCAACATATTGCTCGGTGCGCCTCTGGTCTCAGAGGCGTTTCGATAGCATATGATATATTAAAACAGATTCATAGTCTTACATCTAACAACATTCAAATGAGGTTGCAATGGGTACCGTCGCATGTTGGCTTATCGGGGAACGAAGAGGTTGACATTTTAGCTAAAAGGTCTACGACTGAAGGTACTACTACAAATATCCTTCCTAGTCATTTCGAAATTTTGAGAAAATTCAAAAGCTTATGTCATAATGATTGGAAAAAATATTTCGATGTTAAATCACTAGAAAAAGGAATTTGGTTTAAAACTATACAAAATGAGCCTCCTCACATTCCCTGGTTTGTCAACTCTAAATTAAGAAGAAAATTTATTATAATCGGTAATAGACTCCGTTCTGGCCATATCCCATTAAACAAATTTAGGCACCTCATGGGAAAAAGTGCTACCCCCAACTGCTTAGAGTGCGATATCATGGATGATGTCCAACACATATTAGCAGAATGTGTCAGGACGAGGGCTATGAGAGAGGCCTTGAATGATACTTTTAATATTAATTTGTTAGACGTTGGGGCCTTCCAAAGTATCTTGTCAAGGCCTCTATCTGAAGCCGCTGTAGTTATATATAGTTTCATAAGTAATTTAGAATAAGAAGGTAATGTTTAGGATATGATGGGGCTGGCATGGTGAAAATGACACCAAAAGTCCCTAAAAAATAAAAGATATAAAAAAAAAAAAAAAAAAACTATTCAGAAAAAGTAAGTATTAAAAAAGTTTCAAAAACAATCAATGATAGACTTCTTGCGTTTATAATGTACTCACGATTCATACTCAAAATGTTTCTATGATATATTTTCATCTTTAAATAAATACTTCGATGTATTGGAATTTAAGTAATATAACCATAATCCTCAGGTGTTATTAAAATTAGAAGCCCTTAGGGTACCGAATATCTAGCCCCATTTTCAAAAAGTTCATCGACACCAAATCCAACCATAAATCCAAGATATTTGCTACACCTTTACTTGCATTATAAAATTATATTTCTCAAATACGAATATAAACCTTATTCCGACGTGTGAGAGGTGATAATCGTGAGATAGGTTAGCTCGATGCGAGTTCAATGAACCGCCTGCCCTTATTGTAAGGGTGTGAAGGCATTGTTTCGGGGTTGTTATATTTGTGTTGAAATTTATATTAAGTGCTTGTTACCTTCGATCGCGTTCGCTGAGATGTAGCCTTATAGATACAGCTTATTATGATAATATTTATTATTTCTGACTGATGACTGCCTCGGTGGCGTAGTTGTATTACAATACGACTGCAAAGCTGGGGTCTCGGGTTCGATTCCCGGGTCGGGCAAAGTGATATTGAGTTTTTCTATTCAGTATCAGCTCGGAGTCTGGAATTTGTGCCCCCTATCACATCATGGGACGGAATAACGGCGAAAAGTGGATGCACTAGTTGCGCCTCTGCCTACCCCTTCGGGGATTACAGGCGTGAGTGTGTATGTATGTATGTTATTATTTCGCCTCGTGGCGCTAGAGATCGACATACCATGCCTGTATTATATACTGCCCACTGCTGAGCAGGGCCCTCCTTTACAACTGAGAGGGTTTAGGCCTTTGTCCATCACGCTGGCCTAGTGCGGGTTGGCAGACGTCACATAGCTTCGAAATTTTTATAGCGAACTTTTCAGATATGTAGGTTTCCTCACGATGTTTTCCTTAACCGTTAAAGCGTGCGATAGTGCACAAAGAATACACACATAACTTTTTAGCAAGTTTTAGTGCGTGCTCTATGGATCGTCAGCTGTATATTAATACGTGAAGAAAAAACTTTGTATCGCGTTATAAGGACATTGCGCGCACCACGGAGTGAGATTTGGCATAATTAAAGTTCACATAGAAGAGTACAGAAATATAAACTTTATGTATGTATATATATATGTGTTACAAGTAGTAAATTTGACGGTTGAATTTCGCACACTGGAAACAAATGTGGAAAATTATGGGTTCAATAGTTGCATTTCTGCCTACATCTCAGCGATAATTGAGCTAATAGTTATGCTAGTTTCTCAGCATTGGTCTGATGAGGACGCTTTCCATGTAATAGGTATACATGGATTTTGTACATGACCATCGCATCTATGGGACGGATATAAGTTCTCCACTGCCTCGGTGGCGTAGTTGTATTGCGTACACATTACGAGTACGATTTGCGCGCTGAGGTCCTGGGTAATACCCCCGTGCCTCGGAAAGCACGTAAAGCCGTTGGTCCTGCGCCTGATCTCTCTCCGGTCATGTCGGATTGCCGTCTCACCGGACTATGAGAGTGAAGGAATAGCGAGTGCACCTGTGTATTGCGCACACACTTGTGCACTATAATATCTCCTGCGTACCTTGCTGATTTCCGTTTGAGATTGGCCGCCGTGGCCGAAACTGGCTAGGAGAAATTATTATTATTATATAAGTTCTCCAACAGCTGAACTAGCGTCGCCTACCTCTTAGGTATAAAAGCCTGATGGTGTGCAAGTATTCAGGGCATGAACAAGTTGTATGAAAACCTGTTACCAGCTTGTTACTTGAGACCACACGTTTCACAGTTGCATATGTCGCTAAAACTAAGAATTTGCTCAGTTCTTACTTTTAGATTTAAATATGCACATATTATAGGCTAAAATAAGGTACAATTTACTGCACTTATGACATCAATTATGCTAATCAATCGCAATAAGATTTACCTCGGTGTCGTAGTTGTATTACGGTACGACTGCAATGCTGAGGTCTCGGGTTCGGTTCCCGGGTCGGGCAAAGCGATATTGGGTTTTAAATTCAGTATCAGCCCGGAATCTGCAATTTGTGCCCGATATGGCAATAGGCTCGCCCCCTATCACATCATAGGGCGGAATACGCACGGCGAAAAGTAGGCGTGAGTGCGTAATAAGATTTAATCAATAACTTGTTTAGAGTGGGCATGTTCGATTTTAAAAATAGTTCTAATGATCATTAACTTGAGAGACGTTTTTGAGTGCAGCTGGAACTAATCGCAAAAAACTTAATGCTTACACATTTCCCAGTTCAAAACTTAACAAGTATCTTATTCGATTAGCAAAAGCTATTCATCTAATACTATAACAAAAACGAGTTCCTCAACAATTTCCTCTTCACAAGTAATAACATAATAACGTCTACTTAACAAAGGCAAGATTTGTTTGAGAGCCTGAATACGCCCTGATTGGTAATACATGCAAATTGTTACGCACCCCTGATTATTCCGTCATTTGATTCTATAATGATCGGGCTTGATGACTTAATTTCGCGCACGTAAGACGTATTTTAAGATTGAGGTCAAGGAAGTACAAAGAGGTCGAAGAAGGTAACATCCAAAATGTGTTACGACATGGCGGCAAAATTTTTGTTACTATATCGAATATACAAATATATAATTTATTATGATTAATTTGCATAATTATGTACAATACTGTTGTCTTATGTTGAAGCAAGACTTTATACTGATGTATAAAGAGATCTTACTTATAAATACGAAACTTTGTGAAGATGTTTAGACGTTTGTTAAAGCACAAGACCAGCTGAATTTTGGATAAGTTATAATTGACTACAAGTTAAAACCCCTGGGATATAAAGTGTGGCAAGGAGAACCATCTCTCCAACGTAATCCAAACGTAGAGCTACGTCATATAAAATACCTTTTTAGTCTTGAAAACCAACGTGATTACATGGATCTGAAACCTACGAGAATTAAATAAACTACAGCACGCACTATAACTATAGCAGAAATACGTTGGATGCAGGCCGCTTTAGACACGTCCGCCTGGAAGTCTTTGGGAGTGGCCAATTTTCAGCAGAGGACTTCATAGCTGATGATGATAAAGCAACTTTAACCATGAACTGTGACCTGAACCCAAGACCTTAACACAACTCACACTACCATACTAGGCGACTAAATACGAGTTACGTCTAGACCCAACGCTGTTAATTAGAATGCGCGCTACGTTGCAATTGAGACCAGGATCGTCCGACAAAATATTTAGCTACATTCGTGTGCAGTTTCAACAGATTTCGGGAATTGCGAACGTGATGGATAATACTTTGGATAAGTCAGTTTAGCTAATCAGCTTTGTTGATTTCCCGCCGTTTTTAAAATTCGTTTTTTCGCTCCATCACAACAAAATGACATGCTTACAAATGATTTACTTTGGTTTATTCTCGGGATAGAATAGACAAATCATGATAGTTTTTAGTATGTGCTTGGAAATTTTCTTCGGCGATAAATGGCGCCAGTGTGTATGTATGTACAATCTCAAAACTAGAAGGAAACTCAAGTATCTTAGATCAAAAAATTGTAGACGGGCAGCCCTACGGTATGTTTACGTACCGTGTGGCTGTAGGTAATTATTTCAAGGACACGGAAGAGTCAGAGTACTCGTAGATAGCTATACTTTGCCACGGCTACGATATTCTAATGATGTAGGTACAATGTACATACTGCAAAGTGTTATGGTTTTAAAATAAGTTATTAATTAGGCCTTGTGCCTTTTCTAAAATTAAAACAACGTGGGTGATACCTTTTCACATCTGAATTTAATGCCGTAGATATTTCTGGAATATACATTAGTACTTACATAGATAAGTGTTAGGTCTACGCTGCTTTTATCTTAATTGGACCAGTTTGACTCGTATAACGGGTTTACTATAGAAAACCAGCGTGAAGTGACAGCCTTCGTCTGAAAACTAGACATCAGTGTCTAGTTGCAGTCAGAGGCTTTCCAAAGTCAACCAGTAGGTATGGTTATGCTTAACGCAGTTTAACATAAGTATACTCAAGCTGAGCAGTACGTGCTTATAATCAGGAGTATGGCTCACCAATTACGATAAAAAGCCAACATATTGTGGAACAAATTAAATTCTCTGACAATCTGTGTCATTTTTTACCTGTCTGTATAAGTTTTGGTGTCGTGAAAATCCCATTCTGATGGCAAAACATAACATTTTCAATAGAGTAGAATATAATTGACACAAATTCTGTACAAAATATGGCGTTTAATAACAACACACACGCCGCAGTCAAAGCGTTGTGGCTACATGTATAACTAAAAATAATACTAAATCCAATAGACTGCCTCGGTGGCGTAGTTGTATTATGGTACGACTGCAATGCTGAGGTCTCGGGTTCGATTCCCGGGTCGGGCAAAGTGACATTGAGTTTTTCTATTCAGTATCAGCTCGGAGTCTGGAATTTGTGCCCGATATGGCGATAGGCTCGCCCCCTATCACATCATGGAACGGAATAACGGCGAAAAGTAGTTGCACTAGTTGCGCCTCTGCCTACCCCTTCGGGGATAAAAGGCGTAAGTGTGTGTGTGTGTGTGTGTGTGTGTGTGTGTGTGCTTAGACGTGAGTCGGAGGAAGCCCGCAGCCGTCCCTAATGCGCCGAAGATGGCCACCGCAGAGTTTTGGTTGGTATGCCGTGCGGTGTACATAGGTTACGGACTCGGCCCGGCGGTCGCCCGACGTTTTCCATCTCTCCGGGCGGCTCAACGTCGGGTCGTAAGGCACGGTGAACCCAACATAACCGCTCAGTCGTTCCCCTTGAACACTGGGCGGTAGTAATAATTCACTTTCTCCGCGTAAACAAAAAAAAAAAAATGAGTGGTTGATAGTTTAGTTGGGGATGAAACGGACTGTCGAGACGAAGTTCTGCATGCTCAAAACCCAAGACTGTGTGCCTTTGACTTTATAAGTTACGTGTGTATTGTTTAATATTATAGTTTCCTTGGAGGAAAACATCGTGAGGAACCTACATACCTAAGAAGTCTTCATAAGACTTTCTGAGGTACATGTGAAGTCTGCTAACCTGCACTAGGCCAGCGTTTTGTCAATGCAATGCAATCAGCCCTGTATTATATATTGCCCACTGCTGAGCACGGGCCTCCTCTATTACTGAGAGGGTTCAGGCCTTAGTCCACCACGCTGGCCTAATGCGGGTTGGCAGACTTCACATACCCTCGAAATTCTTATAGTGAATTATTCTCAGGTATGTAGGTTTCCTCACGATGTTTTCCTTCATCGTTAAAGCGAACGATAATTGATAAACAATACACACATAACTTCGAAAAGTCAGAGGTGTTTGCCTTGGGTTTGAACCTCCGGACAATGTCTCGGTAGACCAACTAGGCTATCGTCGCTTCAGCATTGTGGACTAAGGCCTAAACCCTCTTAGTAGTAGCGGAGGCCCGTGCTTAGCAGTAGGCAGTATATAATACAGGGCTGATTGCATTTTGGATTACAAATAAACAAAACATTTAATCATGCATCTTCGCAATCGATTTAAATCATAATCTTATTTACGTTCGATTTATCTAATCCACTACATCATTACCAATTACGTGAGCACACATGTTCAAATAATCCAATATAGAAACAAATACCGCATCCAATTTGTATCATTACAGCGCACATCGATGGTCGATAGGTCAGAGTTCGAGGAAATTTGCCTCCGATACACGTAATTGCACCCGCCGGGCATCGAACTGGCTACCAGCGTTGCAATATATCATTAGGCTGGCCATTTGCTATATCAATATTCCTGTTTTTACTAGAGGGCTAGATTAATGTGGCATTTGTTACCGGTAAGGCGGGATATTGCGGTGATTTCGTCTAATGGTTTAAGGATTTCAGGTGTCTAGAAACGGTTTAAATAACTTGGGTAATTGGTGGGTTCGAACCTTGAAGGTAACGTGTTTTGGCTTTCTGAATTAGAAACCATAGACACCTTAGTGAAAGGCGAGATTTTTGTCCTAGGATAGGTTAACAACAAATGAAGTTTAAAATTATTTGACTTGCTTTAATGAAGCACGCATTGTTAGAGTTAAATTTCTGTGCCTACTAATTGGTGTTCATATGCATTATCATAACTACTAACATTCATAAAGGTCCCAATACTAGTTTTTGAAAACCAACTAACCTCACGAACTGGTACTCCGCTATGGGATCAACTTACTGAACCAATATTGCAACAGAGGAAACGAGGTTTTTGCCCTTTACAATCTCATAAACAAACAAGCCTATACTTTACCACTATCACGTCATTTCGCAATTCGTGACTACACTCACCCCATGCGAATAAAATATAATCGCAGACGTCATTTTCGTCACGCAAACCGCGCAGTTTTTCCACTCAATTCATCGTATCATGTCAAAATCAATAGTGGCAGCCCTACCGTGGGCGACAGTAGGGCGCGCTTTGATGTTGCGAACGCTTTGCCAGTAAATTGCTCGATCCAGGGCTGTCCGTTATTCATTCAAATATGTTTATTTGGACCGTCTGATTGGAGGGCGCATCAATCAATACTGGTCTATTGAATGACGTTAATTTAAAATGTAGATACTATGGATGCGGTATTGTCATGCGATTTAATATTGATTTTATTTTATTAGGATTATTTATCTTAAAGAAGTAAACATAAGGAATCTGTGAACTGATTGTGGAACATTCTTAGGGTCCATTTTGGATAATTATTAAATTAAGACGGTATGATTGTTTTCTGGTAATGAATGATATAAAACATTTTTCAAAAAATAATTTGCAGTTGCTGCAGTACGAAAATTAAGAAAGAAACATTTTTTTATAACGAAGCTTAAAACATTAATATTCGATTAACTATACCATAAAAGATCGTTAAAACGAAAACCGAACAACAATAAACGCGCACGAAATCTGGTTTTTGTTCAGCTTTATATCCGTACATAAAAATGCACGATTATTACAAAATAATCAAAATGTTTTATGAGTTTTCTGTAATAACACCATCACTCATACGGGCTCCCTATTCAAACATTGTCAAACAATTTTAAATCTTACTCAAACACCATAAGATCGCGAACAGTTTATTGGATATCGTCCCTTCAAATCCCCGACGATGAAAACAATAACGTGTTTTTTTTACTACAAAAATAGCATCTTTTGAAACGTCTGCACTATTAACTGGTTTATTTTTAGTTACTACGTCTGCTACTTTAAATTAGCTATGACAAAGTTAAATCTGTTGGAAATGTTTAAGCGATTTACAACTCTATGCTTTAGAAAAAAGGTTTGTCTTGCAACAGATGTATTGACACGTGTTTCTCTTGTGTAGTCAATCAGAGTTCACATTTGGCTTGGGACAATAAGAAAGATAAAAACATGGGCAGAACATGTATGTCATCTGTCATTGGAAAAGATTGCTGATCATTTTGCAATTTTGATCTTTGAAAATTAACAATTGTTTGAAGTTGAACAGCTTTTTGCTGATAAGTACTTGTTATTTATTAAAAATATATTTTTTTACTACAAAGTAAGCCCTAGTTCGTTGTACTATGAATTTTCGAGACTATATTTTATGATCAATCATCGCATTGGTCCTACTTTTAAAAGATACAAGTTATAGAAAGGTGGTAGACAAAATATAATGCCAAACCTAAAGATATCTTGTGGTTCACTAAGATTAAAATTAAGTTGAACTCAGCAATTTTATTAACAACTTAAATAAGCTTAATTATTTACGGGTTTGTGTCCAAAACGCAGTAACTCGAGTTCGTTTTAATTCTCCATAATCACAAATTAAAATACATCATTACTTTCACAATTCGTTCATAATTTCGACAATTCTTTCGTTGAACCACTCATTCAGGGTCCAACATTTTCTAAATTAGAAGGCCATTGTGGTGCGTCCTCTAGTGGCACTTACCAGAGGTCACAATTAAGAAATATTGCTAGAGGCGAGTCCAAATCGAGGCAGATAATTGATATTAATGGCACATCTTCGTGCTTTTGGGGCTGAAAGGTACATTTGGCGTTTCTATAGGTTTATTGATTACCTATGCCATGTTTAACATAGATACAGAATGATTGTACTTACATACATATATAGCAACATTTTTTTTTTGTTTACGCGGAGAAAGTGACTTATTACTACCGCCCAGTGTTCAAGGGGAACGATTGAGCGGTTATGTTGGGTTCACCGTGCCTTACGACCCGACGTTGAGCCGCCCGGAGAGATGGAAAACGTCGGGCGACCGCCGGGCCGAGTCCCTAACCTATGTACACCGCACGGCATACCAACCAAAACTCCGCGGTGGCCATCTTCGGCGCATTAGGGACGGCTGCGGGCTTCCTCCGACTCACGTCTAAGTTGTAGTCCGCAACCGACCCCTGCGCGTACCGCTGTTGCGGTCCGTCTCCTGTTGTTGCGGGGGCTCAGAAGCCCCCGTACACCGAAGGACGCCCTTGGCGTCAGAGGCAGCGTGAGGCACGCTGCCGTCCATCACGGGGGTCACAAAAGTTGGCTAGACTAATAGGTGGACGGCCCTTTCCGCCCACCCGTGACCCCCGGATGCCTTTTCCCTTTTCAGGGTAGGCAGAGGTGCATCACACCCACATTTCGCCGGTTATTTTAGGTTTTATGTAATATAGGTCAGGCTTATTGCGGTTTACCAGGGCACATTTCCAGACTCCGGGCTGATACTGAGTAGAAAAACCCAATATTCTTTGCCCAACCCGGGAATCGAACCCGAGACCTTCGCACTGCAGTCGTATTATAATACAACTACGCCATCGAAGCTATTTTATTATACTTATTAAAAATATTTAGATTATTATTCTGGAATATATCGTTGGCGAAAACAAGCGTCGTTAAAAGTAAGAAAAATATGAATGAAAAAGCCGTATAATATTATCAGTAGCATTCTTTACGTACATAATTAAGAACATTAGTTTCAAAAACCCGCTTTCCAACAATCAAACCAAAACACCACAGGAGGTCGATTATAAATCAACGCGACAATCCAAATCGTCCGCCATTGTTCGAGATCGAGCTAAAATTAATAAACAACGATCGTCGAATCTTTCTATTTCGTATTAAATTAATATACGCAATAATAAAGTTTAATTTAGCACCTGTCAATCTGTCTTGCCCTTTGAAATGTTCCATTTCCGAAAAATATTTTGCCGGGCGCGACGAATGTATTGATGTTTAAAATTATAATATTTTGAAATGGAAATGTCTATTGGCGTTGTGACGTTAAATTGTCGTTTCGTCCAGGATATTGAATTTTTTTGTCGGTATAAATTGTGCGTTCATTTGTGTATCTAAAATTGTGTTTCTATTATGTATAATTTTGGCTGTTTAGTAACGGAACCATATTCGGTTCTCACCTTTTTATTTATTGTATTGAATGACGAGACGAGCATGCCATTCGCCTGATGGTAAGCGATACGACCGCCCATAACAATAGCAACACCATACAGTTTACTGGTGGTAGGACTCTCATATGTAAGAGTCCGTCTAGGTGGATACCACCGCAATGTTTATTTCTACCGCCAAGCAGCAGTGTGCATGCACTGTTGTGTTTCGGTTTGAAGGGCATTGAAGCCAATATAACTACAGGACATAATGAGACTCAACATCTTATGCCTCAGGATGATGAGCGCAGTGGAATGCCACACAGTACTTTGTAAAACAAGGTTCTGGATGGTATTTCTACTGTTTATGGGTGGTCGTATCGCTTACCATCAGGTGAACGGCATGCTCGTCTCGACATTCAATGCTATAAAAAAAATACAGTACCTTGAGTTACAAAGTACTGTGTGACATTCCATTGCGCTCTTCATCCTGAGACAGATGTTAAGTCTCCTACACTGGCCACAATGTCCTTCAAACCGAAACACAACAGAGCATGAAGGGCATTGGAGCCAGTGTAACTACAGGACATAATGAGACTTAATGTCTTATGTCTCAGGATGACGAGCGCAGTAGAATTCCACACAGTACTTTGTAACTCAAGGTGCTGGATGGTATTTCTATTGTTTATAGGTGGTCGTATCGCTTACCATCAGGCGAACGGCACGCTCGTTTCGTCATTTAATGCCATAAAAAAACCTAAGCAGGTAATAGCAAATGCAGATAGGCGTACTATAATGCCTTTTACAGTTAACTGTGTCTTTTTTGGTCCTACACGTAGATTCTTTGAGTCTATCGATTAGTCTCGTTGCTTTGTTAGCGAAACTTGTTTCGATCAAGCGTCTCTGTTTTCAAACGTCGCATGCTATTGATCGGGTTTAGAGATATTTTAGCACAACAGCCTGCTCATTAGATGTATTTCTTCTTATTTCTTATATCTTAACTGCCTCGGTGGCGTAGTTATATTACAGTATGACTGCAAAGCTGAGGTCTCGGGTTCGAACCCCGGGTCGGGCAAAGTAATATTGAGTTTTTCTATTCAGTATCAGCCCGGAGTCTGGAATTTGTGCCCGATATGACGATAGGCTCTATCACATCATGGGACGGAATGACGGCGAAAAATGGGTGCACTAGTTGCGCCTCTGCCTACCCCTTCGGGGATATTAGACGTGAGTGTGTGTGTCAAAATTTTACTTACAAAAACATTATTAAAGTAACTTAAAAATTAGAAACTGCAGTTTCAAACATTAAAGCAAAACTAACACCATTCACATAGTGCTGCGTCAGTAATGTTCCATTGATATACGTTTGAGGAACTCGCGTTATGATCCTCTTCCCTCGGCCTTGGTGTTGCCATGTAAAGGTTTTTGGACAAAAAATATCTGCTTTGTAAATTACTTGACGACGTGAAAAATAGTATCCGTTTAGTTAAACAACTTGTATATTTTTCGTGTTTAAGCTTTATTATGAAGTGACAGTTCATATTAGGAGAAAAATGTGTTATCTCGAACACATTTAAAAAAATAATTTTGTTGCAGTCAATATTGTTGCAAGTGTAAATCAGCAAGCTATAATAAATCGTTATAAACTAAAAATCTTTATGAACAAGAGAAAGTTTGTGCAATTTTATTAATCTTTACCACATTTACGTACCTCATTATTACCTAAACAACAATGAATCCTTGAGAATTATAAACTCACTTGACCTACATCTATACTAAATAACTTAAAAACCTTAAACGTCTCAACTCGTTTCAACTAATGATACAAACGCAAAAAACTTCTCAGCACGAACTGCACAATTAAGACTTTTCCCGGGAATATCTTGGCTGGCAACACCATTACATCGCACCGTTTACTTAAACTTTAGTTTGATTCGGCAAAGTTCAACAGCTTTGTGGTTCCGCGATGTAGGTGACCACCTGGGGGAGAAGGGGGGCTCAACGATGGTAGTATACAGTGCAAATAAAATCTTGAATATAGTGGAATGTTTTGATTAGACGGTGCGGAGGAAAGGGATTTCGCTGATCGTGTGATTTGGAGGACGAGACGAGCATGCCCCTCGCCTAATGGTAAGCGATACGACCGCCCATAAACAGTTACATCACACAGAATTTAAAATTATAAAGTACTGCATAGTCCGTACTCCGTAGCACTCCAATTCGCTCATCCCGAGACATAATGTTAAGTTTCTCAATCTATACTAATATTATAAAGCTGAAGAGTTTGTTTCTTTGTTTGTTTGTTTGAACGCGCTAATCTCAGTAACTACTGACCCGATTTTGAAAATTGTTTCACTAATAGAAGGCTACATAACGCCTGAATGCTATAGGCTACTTTTTATCCCGGGAAAATATTATTGTCCCGGAAAAACTTTTTCACGTGGGCGGAGCCGCGAGCACTACTAGTGTCAAATAATTACGATGGATTTTTCTTAGGATTATTAGATGGATCAACCGTTTTTTTTTTAAATAGTAGTTTTAATTTAAGTAAAACATAACACAAAACATAGGCAATTTTATGTTATCTTGCTAACTGTACATTACATTCATACTCCACATCAATATCCATAATTCAAAGCAAACTAAACCCATTACTGAACAAGAGATAACTCTTCTAAAGCTGTAAAAAAGCTCGCTCTGAGTTTACTTATTGACTTAAACTGAAATGCAAATTGTATGTAAATTAAACGACTGTATTCAATACACTGAATCGTAAACATGATACAGACATGTATGTATAGGTAATGAATTAAGAAATAGTTGCTTTTTTTTTTTTCTATTTATTTATTTATTTATTTATTTATATCAGGTAACAAAGGACCCATAACAAATATTTTACATAAAATTAGACAGGACTACATTATTACATATAATACTTTTATCCGGCACTATATGTTACATGTTTGTCACAACAGTGCCGGACATAAAAGCAATCTGGTTTATCAGCTATCATTTTCAGGACAGTGTTCGAACTGACCCGAATCCTACGCACCAGGGACGCACACCTTTTTCGCATAATCGCGTAAAAGCAATCAGTTTTTGAACGCAAGTAAATTTTTTTGGATCTTCAACATCCCACTACAATTTGGGATTGGAATATTTTATTTTTCTGTATATTGTAGGACTTAGTTATTACAACCGCCTCCCTGTTGTTAGTTAGTCCCCTAGAGTCAGTCCTAGACAAATCATTTCTTAAAAACTTACGGAAATTCTATTTGATGTGATCGAATTCAGGCCATCCCATTTTATAGCCATTATGGGCTACTATTTGACCAAGGTGGTTGAGCTTTGGATAATATTGATTTGTAAGTACATTTCCCAACAGCAAAGAGGTAGTTCGATCGATGTGTTACTGTTGTTTCTCAGAAAACCTACTTGAAATGGCAGGTTACTGTAGCGTTTTGAGGGTTAGCGGAATTGTCGAAGCCTTTACTAATATCTACCCCCTACCCTCTTGAATTTCATTCCATCTAAAAGAAAGTCGATGCGTTAGTGCCCTCTTATCGTCATTACTAACATTTTATTAGGTATTCAAGATTTCGCCTGCGTGAATCACATTTACCGGTCAAAAGTCCTACCATGTAAGTTCCTGGGATGAAAAGTAGCATAAATGTCCAGAGGACATGTTCAAAAATGGCCCAAATATCTAAACAAGAGTTTATACAGGGTCATTTTGACATTGCGTTAATAAATGAAACCACATACTTATCTCTTTGAAAATGACGCTTTCCATTAAGTTATTTTAAACATAGATGTAAAATAAAAAAGTATAAGTTTCGAACAAAATAAATATCAATAAAATGTTACTTTAAGTTTACACGTCATAATGCCACTATGACTGCTCGAGGAGAATTCGTCGCAGCAGCAACATTATACTTTCAGTCAGAAATACACTTACGGACACACCATATTCGCACTAAACTACAAAATGATAAAAAAAATTGAATACTACAACCAAGATTTTCGGCGAAAGTATTCGTTATTCATTGATAATATTTAGCACGATGTTAGCAGAGGTATAGATGAATATGTGGTTTCATTTAGTAACGCAATGTAAAAATGACCCTGTATATATTTGGATAGAACTGAAAACTAGCCTTTTGCAATAAATCGTTTAATTTTAAAGACCTCCGATTTTGAGATGCATGTAATTTTGATTGGCTTGAAAACAACAATTAATATGAAAGTTTTTAAAAAAGATGGTTATGAATGGAGGGGTTTAAAAATATTTTAATGGATCTAAGTTCCATATGTTGAACCTTTAATATCCCTAAAGTTTGAGCCTGGTTAGATGGTGAGGCCTGGCACCCATACAAAATGCTGACATCTCCGTTCATCCAAAACCTTTCAGAGGTTTAGCTTCAATTTGTACCAATGATTTTTATCTATCTAATAAAAATCTTCACAACCTCTCGCATGTGTATTAGTAGAATTTTCTAGTTTATCATAAACTATGTACAAAACCAATTAGCCTCTCGTTACATCTAGATCTAAACAAGAATAGTGCAAAACTCTCGCAATCAAAAGGTGTAAAAAAACGGTCCACGTTTCATGAATACAAAAGCGTCGTAAATAATGGCATTACCATAAGTAAATTTACAAAACGTCAATGAAAAAATATCGATACGTTCTAGGACGCTGCGAGTCATATTTTAAATGTTCAAACAAAGAGCTTGCGGGGTAGACAGTAACGTAGTGCGGGTTGTTCCGGTTATCCATCATATCGTATTGGGTTTACACGGGCGAATGTAGCTCGATTCGGCACGTAATTTCGATTTTATGCTTTGTGTTAGCAATTAACTGCGGTTAATGTTTGTTTTCGGACAAAGTTTTGTGAAAATTTAAATTTTAAATAGAAATCTTACCAGCTTTGTTTTATCTTTTACCGTTGATGCAGATTTTTCAAATTAACTATCTATTTTGGTAATTTCTCAGTATTTGTTGAATCAAGCGTCTTTAAAGAGCAACGAAGTAAAAAATAAACTATTTCGAATTTGTTTCATGTGCTTTAGTTTTTTATTCGTCTAATATTACTGGACATTTTGAAAGTTATCATCCAGATCTCTCTCAAGATGAACGCAGTGAAGCGTCTCATTTCTTTGGAGTTCTGAGAGACATCGCTGTTGCGACATCTGACAAGTGCTGGTGTTTCATATGCATAACTAGATCATGGCATACATAATTCTAGACCTTCAAACTAATTCAACTAGACTATTCCTGATCCGACCAGGGTTTAGGAAACGCGTCCGAAGGTAATTTCCTAAGATTTATGCGGGCTGCATCCGCCAGCCATTCAATTAGTATGCGATACTGGCCTTGTTCCGACGGAAGGCTGAGTTGACTCCACAGTGATGCATGATTGATGACTGTTGGTTTGTTTTGGAGTTTAGGTTATAATTATTGGATCAGCGTCAAATTATAGCTACCCTGGTCTTTCTTGGTGGGATGATACCGTATTTTTATGCTGGATTACCATGTTTTACATGGCCACGAAGATAGTTTTTCGTTATTTGAAAATTCTTCTGCTTTGATGACTAGTTCTCGGTACGGGTACCATGCTGCGGCTTCGGGTTCGATTCCCAGGTCGGGTAAAGTGATACTAGATTTTTCTGCCCAGAATCAGTCAGTTGTCTGGAGTAGTGAAACGCGAGTCCATTACTTGACCCCAAACATAGTATAGGTGGTGAAAAGCGTGTGATAACTCTGCCTACCCCTGAGAATGAAACAGGCTTGATGTTAAGAAAATTGCACTACAATTTTATTATGTAAAACGTGAACAAAAGAAGATAATATTAAAAAATATAAACATAGTTTCCTCTTGATTAAGTTTACAAGAGACTGTAAATAATTTCTATTAAGACTGCAACATCTTGCATCTTGTAATTACGCTGTAAAATACTATATGAGGAAAGAAACAATTTGTGTAAACGTTTACTTATGTAAGAGACTGTAATATTCATATTAAAGATAAAAAAATAAACATGATTGGATTTCTATGTAAACCTTTATGAATAAAAAAACTCAATATCACTTTGCCCGACCCGGGGATCGAACCCGAGACCTCAGCATTGCAGTCGTACCGTATAACAACTACGCCACTGAGGCAGTCATAAAAAGAAAATACAATAAATTCAAGTATAATTATAAATCACGACACAATCCCAATACATTTGTCGGATCTAAAAACATCAATTGAGAACCGATGAAAGAAGGAATTAACTGAACACACGAGCTACACTGCATATCCTATTCAAGGTGAAAAGAGTAAAAAACTCGCTAAATGCCGGCGTAATTCGGATACACCAATACATTGAATGTAAGATTTAATATGTACTTAAATATGAATCGCATAAAGTTAAAGGTTTGCAAATAACAAAGCTTGTTTTTCATGGGATTGAAATTGATTCAGTGTTTTCCTCGAGAAAGCGTTACATACACCCTTCCTTTTGCATCCTTACATAATATTATAAGAACATACCCCACGTATGCCTATCTATTTGAAGGCGATAAACCTAAAACTATGAAATTTGGCATGGAGATAGGCAAATTTTTACCCAGAAAACTCTTTTACGCGGGTAAAGTCGCGAGCAAAAGCAAGCAATCATATTAGTATGTGGACGATAGCCTAGTTGGGAATGGAACAGTCTGCCAAGACAATGTCCGGAGGTTCAAAACCCAAGGCACACACCTCTGACTTTTCAAAGTTACGTGCGTATTGTTTATCAATTATCGTTCGCTTTAACGGTGAAGGAAAAAATCGTGAGGAAACCTGCATACCTAAGAAGTTCTTTATAAGAATTTCGAAGGTATGTGAAGTCTACCGACCCGCACTAGGCCAGCGTGGTGGACTAAGGCCAAAACCCTCTCAGTAGTAGAGGAGGCCCGTGCCCAGTAGTGGGACAGTATATAATACAGGGCTGGTATTATTATTATATTAGTATGTATTGATTGAGGAATGCCACTTTAGAATACCATACGTGATCCCAAAAGAGTAGAAAGAGATTTAATCTATACTAATATTGTAAAGCTGAAGAGTTTGTTTGTTTGTTTGTTTGTTTGAACGCGCTAATCTCAGGAACTACTGGTTCGAATAGAAAAATTCTTTTTGTGTTGAATAGACCATTTATCGAGGAAGGCTTTAGGCTATATAACATCACGATGCAACTATTACGAGCGAAGAAATAATGGAAAATGTGAAAAAGCGGGGAAAATTATTCATCCTTGAGGGCTTCCATTGCGTGCGCTGCGAAAACGGTTCAAGATACCAAAAATATATGTATGAAAGAGTTATTCCTCTTAAAATGATCTAAAAAATGTCTGCGACAGTATATGTCTATCTTTTAATATTAACTCACTAGAACCGTTTTTATGGTAATCAAATTTGGTCGAAGTTAATGCATTATTTGTTAAGAGTTGTATCAACGTCATAGTCATAGAGTGATTCAACGGGAAGGTTTTTATGTACTTTTAGCCCGGAAAAACTTATTAACGCGGGCGAAGCCGTGGGCAAAAGCTAGTTTTATTATATTTTTCATACTTGTGTTCAGACTTAATCAATAAAAACTCAGCTATATACTATGCGTTATTATTTCAGCTGGCTAAGCTCTTCATCTTCAACCGGCTAAGATGTGGCTTTCAAATCTCCATTATTAAAATTACCATCCAAAAACGCCTAAACTATCAAAGTTCAATCTGTAAACTAATTCGAATGAGTTTTTTGTAAAAGAAAAATCTAATTTGCCTATTGATCCCTTTGAACGCGTGAGAATGAAATAAAAGAACGATAAGCCTTTGTGTGGCTATCTAATTCTCAACTCAATGGTGCATTACGTTGCAATTTGATTTAAAGAGAAGTGGGTTCGATTCCGGCAAATAAGAAAGTGTTTTTTCGCGTTACATTTTCAAAGTTTGATTTTATTTATTTATTTATTTATTTACACTTTATACATGGAGTAAAGGCGGACTTAATGCCATAGGCATTCTCTACCAGTCAACCTAAAGTGGTGCAGAGATACAAGGAGGCAGGTGCGTAAATAATGGAGAATAAAGTAAAGAATAAAATGTCTTCAAAGTATACATCCTACTGAATAAACCTATGAATAAAATGAAAAATACTATTTTAAGTGTAATGAGAGAATAAATTCCTGATTATGTGAGATATATAGTCTAAATCCTTTTATCATAAGTCAGACTCGACCAGCTTACCCACATATTATTTTAATACAGTAAACAAATAGAAAAATATGAATTACAGTACCAAACCCTTAAAATGTTTGCAAATATAGAGCTAAGAATGTTGTTCCTTCGTATTCTTTACTGAGAGTCGATTCTTATTTTATACCCACAGTTTTAGAGTCCAAAATCAATTGAAAGTGCAAATGGCATCTAAATAAGGCTTCGCCTTAACAAACTTTTGAATACTACAATTATAAGAAGGGATTATTAATAATAATTTCAATAATTACATTTGATTATAATGAATTGGAATGTATGTAATAAGCCACTTAATTTCTATTGTATTGTCATTGTAAGTTTTATTTAATTAGTTATTAACTATTCTTTACATACATGACTGTTAATTTGTTTAAAAAGTTTGTAATAGAAAAGTATAGTATTATTTAACGGTTTTTTTACTGGTATAGCTATAGTATACTTAATGGATAGTAATTTTCGTAGTCATTGTTTAAAATTTCTGAGATACGTATTTTTTATGGCATTGAATGACGAGACGAGTATGCCGTTCGCCTGACGTTAAGCGATGCGACCGCCCATAAACAGTAGTAACACCATACAGCACCTTGAGTTACAAAGTACTGTGTGGCATTCCACTGCGCTCGTCATCCTGAGACATAAGATGTTAAGTCTCATTATGTCCAATAGTTACACTGGCTACAATGTCCTTCAAACCGAAATACAACAGTGCATGCACACTGCTACTTGGGGGTAGAAATAGACGTTGCAGTGGTACCCACCCAGACGGACTCTTACATATGAGAGACCTACCACCGGTTCCGGTGAAACTGGTACAGAATCTATATTATGATTTACAATTTAGAAGATAGATATTTTTCTAAACATTTTATACTAATTTCGTTGGTAAAACACTGTGTTTTAACATTCATAAAATTATCCGTGACAAACACTTCTTAATTTATACTATCCATTCATAACTTTACGACGTTTACGAGCTATAAAAATATTTGTCATCCGGATGGCACGTGTGAGCTATAAATTCGCTTCTTTACTTCGTTTTCATTAAAATATATATATATTTTTTGTATTCTTCCAAATTGGACGAAGTTTGCCTAACCCAGGATTCGAACCCTGGCATATGCTTTAACATCCAATATAGCTTTGAATTCATCAGGATTTAGAAGTCCTTTGATAACGTCTATTTAAATAAATAAAAATTATTCCAACTCTGTACCCAGTACTCACCGTTGCTACGTCTGTGCTAACTTAGACGGGCTTGCTATCTTTAAATTTACCTGTAAAAAAAGGTATACATTATAAAAACTTTCAACAGCAAATATAAAAAAATCAATAGCAAAAGAATATTTATAAACTGAAATTCAGCGATTAAAGCCTATATAACATTTGAAGTATTTCCCGCCCAATTTGGAAAATTTTAACGTCTCCCAAGTGTCGAAAAAGGTACTGTGTAAGGCTATTTAATTATGCAAAGTCCACCTGTATCGGCGGGCGGCCCCACTTGTAAAGGAAATAAGAATATTTAATTATAATGGACAGGCTCGGTGGGTGGTCACTTACAGACCCTTGGGTTTTTCGACGATATTAGAATTTTTGGCGTTAAATTAAGGGTGAAAAATACTTGGAAATATCAAGGCGTATGTTCTTTGGCGTAATTCACTCGTAAATACTTTTGAACTTTATTGAGATAGAAATGTGAAAAGAAAATTGCACTGAACCTGAATTGCAGGGTCCTGCAATGGTGTATACTTCAGTAAGTAGTAACTTGGTCAATTTGAGTCACCCTGTAACTGTTTCCAAAATAATTTAAGCCGTCATTATTGCTAGGCAGATGTATATTAACACTTGTAATAATTATTTTTATAACCGACTTAAAAATGGAGGAGATTCTCTATTCGGAATCTTTTATTAGGTATGTTCCCCAATTACTCGAAGACACCTAGACCGAACCGAGATTTTTTTGTTTAAAAGGGTGTAATGTACTTCCCAGATGGTCCCATTTGCACCAAGTCAGGATCTGATGAATCCCAGAAGAATCGAGGGCAATCTTCAAATTTAATAGGGACGCATAATGTGTTTCATATACATATTTTGTTTTACTAACACCAAAAGCAACAAATAAAAGGTTTTTAACATAAATTATACAGTCACAGAAATATGGCCCGTATGAAGCTAGGTCTCTCAAAGCGGATCACGTTTGGTACTAAGGCTATGCAAACATGCCGTCTAGTATTTATCTTTACCCTTCAATATTTTAGAATTACAACCCGTCACCGTGCTAGAGGCCCCAGGTGGTCGACCGCACTTATGTGCTAAGTGTGTTACTCCTTATACTTAAATACACCTAAAAGGGTTAAATTTGCACGAAATTTTAATGCTGGAAATATGTATGACCTTTTAGTTTCGCAATTTTAAGCGAGAAGCTTTGTTCTTTTATGGAAATTATTTTGTGAACTGCTCCGTATGAATCCGGGGTCTGATTGTGTCCGATTACTGGAAAAATCCCACTATTACCTATTACATAGGACGTAAAATATCTAGCCAAATATTGGTGTGAAGTCCAGAAAGTCATTCGAACGAACCATAAGAATTTTGTTATGTGCATTACACTGTGTATGCAAGGCTTAGACAACATTTAAGGGACGTGTCTTGTACGATCTTTCTTTTCTACCATAATATACGAGTAAATACGCACATATTCATAAAAACTTTTGAAGTGTGAGTAAAACAGAAAAGTGTTAAGAATTATTTATGTGTGTGTTCATAACGAAACATAAACTGAATACTATGTGTTGCACTTTGTATATAAAAGTGTCCGATTTTTTCATTCGCGGCAATCAGCACATAACGCATCCTTCCTAGGTTGTCTAACTAAGGGTAGGGTACTTAAAACTGGTATCTTCCCGCATATATTTGTAAAACTTTGCAAGAACCCAAGAAATATTCTTTCCCATATAACCGCATTAGCCCAAAACTCGCATATCGGTCAACGTACGGTTTAAAGACATAGCAAAACTAATTAGTCAATACGTGGGGTTAGTTTAGCAAATTGGGTAAGTCATTAGCTAGGTTAGCCGAGATTACCGCGAGCTCGGAGAATTTTAACACGTTTTCAAATTCCAGAGCAGACGCGCGACATCTGGAACTTTTTGAAGCTAGACTAGCGTCAGTGTTTTTAAATGTATATTGTTAGTTAACTTTACAACTCATCATATGTAATCTGATAAATTATTAAATTTTAGGGTATGATAAATCAAGATTTAATTATATACCGACTTCGCAAAAGCTCTATTATATATAATTTATAATTATTTTATATTTTTATAGAATCCTGAAAAAGAAACAGTCGAAGGCGGGACTCGAACCCACGACCTCCGGCGTACCGTGCCGGTGCTCTTCCAATTGAGCTACTCCGACCCTCGCCATCGATTGCCAATTTCAGGACTCGTATTTAATTCTCTTAAAGGAGATGACCAGCGACATCTGTTAGCAGTTATTACAACTACTAACTCAGCATTACTCCTTTACAGGAGTAAGTAATTTATAATTCTTCGTTAATTCCCACGTCGAGACCAAATGCATTTTATAAATATATTTTATTATGAAAAACATTGCGTTCTAGTAAGAATTAACTAACAATCGTTTGTAATGACACCTTCGAGCATAAAAATTACAAGCGTGTAATACTCCATGACGCTTTTCTCATAATTACGTGTAATTTGTAAAAGGCGAGGAAGTTAGGTCGTCGGTGAGTTTAAAAGAATTTGTGGTTTAGACCATAATTTCACGGGAAAAGGAAATTTCTTTGTAGCCTGAGGCGAATGAAAAGTGGGAATACTATTCTGCCGTTGCCGTGTGCCGTCTGCCGCATTGTGCGGAATCACAGCTTAAAGGTGCGATTATGGTCTAAATGCATCCTAACGTTCACCAAAATCAGTTCAGCGTTTCCTGCATTTACTTTCAACATTCAAGGATCCTCACAAACTTTCAATTTATAATACTACTAAACGGATATGTATTCGTAATACCCAACTTGAGTTTATTCCGTCGTCGCTAAAAACAGTTAAGCGTTATAAACGAAGTCGTTATATCCGAATTCTGCTGTATGAATAAGATCTTCAATATCCAAAAGTCCAAGAACAAATTGTTAAAGGTGATAAACACATATCTCCCATCTCACGTCCGAAATATAAAACAGAAACGGTTAGCTACAACATAATCGCTCTCCACCATTACTTGTAGTGGCAATGACAAATAGCACCGACGTCTTTGTTTCAACTGAACGTTAACTAGATAAAACGTTTGGTATGGTCTCCTTTAACGGACTGTGGGGTTCGAATGTGAAACAAAAAACAAGGTGCGTGTCCGCTTCGTTTTATTGTGATTGGTTGAGAGACTGACGTGTTGGTATCTCGATCAATCACAAACATCAAAATACCGATACGTCAGTCACTCAACCAATCACAATAAAACGAAGCGGAGACGCATCGTGTTTTTTTTTTCACATCCTAGCCCCACTGGTTAGTTTTTAGTTTTAGTAATGATTTTATTTGACGATGTTGTTAAAAATATATATGTGACCTTTAGAACGAAAACGACACAATTCAAAAAAATCGCAAATTGAGTAATCGTTATAATATTACTTAAAATGAAGTTCTCAATAAAACAATAACTCAAACACAACCATATTCAAGCGGGAAACGGACCAAACTGCCGTTTAAAGTCATTTTATGACGATAACACAATTTCCGATTTTCTTTGAATTGTGTCGGTTTCGTTCTAAAGATGCGATATATTTGCGATGTTTAAAGATCAATAACTATTAAAAAAACACACAAATTTAACTTAAACAAGAATTTAATTTTGTGCTAATACAACTATAAAAGACTCAACTTATTTACTCTTCACAACTTGTTATATAAGTCATATTATCCGCCACATAGTAGCGGTAAAACCTAACGAAGTATTTTTTACTTGTAATACAGCATAATTCGACGGTCCCGTAGAACAAAGTCGTATATGCAAAATGTTAGCTTTTCAGTAGAGCGCTTTGAAAGTCGTTAGTTTGTATTCATGTGCGAATTAGTGCTATTTTCACACATTAGGTTCAGAGTTGTTACTGAACCCTATAGAATATAATGTTTCGTTCATGTATAACTTGTGATTTTCACAATTAACTTACACTTTCAAAGCGCTCTACTGAAAAGCTTCATTTTGCATATACGACTTTGTTCTATGGGACCGTCGAATATTATCAACAGAAATCAATACACATCAAGATTGGAACACACACACACGCGTCCGGAAGGTACCCGTTATCATAAGCCTTTCATGTTTTGAAATATTGATTTAAGTACCAACCATCGGTAATAAAACTATTTTTGATCATGTATCGTATGCGATGATTACAATTTAATCTATATATATAAAATTCTCGTGTCACAGTTTTCGTTGCCATACTCCTCCGAAACGGCTTGACCGATTTTGATGAAATTTTTTGTGCTTATCCGGTATCTATGAGAATCGGCCAACATCTATTTTTCATCCCCCCAAATGTTAAGGGTGGACCACCCCCAAATTTTTATTTTTATTTTTCAGACAAAATTTTTTGTTTTAATTTTTTTATGATACAGCATACAAAAATACCTACAACCCTAAATTTTCACCCCTCTACGATCAACCCTTATTTTTTAATAGCCATTTTAGTTACCTTTTTAGGGCAGGACAACGTCTGTCGGGGCCGCTAGTTATAATATAAATTTAATTACGTCCAATCAAAATGTAGCTATATTTGTTGTTTATGACTATATTCATTATTTAATTATGGATTAAGTAGCTATGAATTACAAATTTATTATTATTATTAAAATTAAAACTATAAATTAAGTATTTCAGGATTATAAGTACGTGACATTTAATAAATTAATTTGTACTGTTTATAATCGGATTTTTTATTGCATCAAATGACGAGACGAACATGCCGTTCGCCTGATGGTAAGCGATACGACCACCCACAAACAGTAGTAACACCATCCAGCACCTTGACTTACAAAGTACTGTGAGGCATTCCACTGCGCTCGTCATCTTGAGACACAAGATGTTAAGTCTCATTATGTCCAGTAGTTGCACTGGCTACAATGTCCTTCAAACCGAAACAACAGTGCATGCACACTGCTGCTTGGCAGTAGAAATAGACAAGCGGTGGTACCCACCCAGACGGACTCTTATATATAAGAGAACTACCAATATCTAACACTGTGTTCAGAATCAGCCTATTATATCGATAAATCATACATACATATACATATACACTCACGCCTGTTATTCCCGAAGGGGTAGGCAGAGGCGCAACTAGTGCACCCACTTTTTCGCCGTCATTCCGTCCCATGATGTGATAGGGGGCGAGCCTATCGCCATATCGGGCACAAATTTCAGACTCCGAGCGGATACTGAATAGAAAAACTCAATATCATTTTGCCCGACCCGGGGATCGAACCCGACACCTCAGCTTTGCAGTCGTACTGTAATACAACTACGCCACCGAGGCAGTCAAATCATAATCTACAATATACTGTGTTATTGAACTCAGCGAGGCAACTATGCCTGGCTATATCAGTAAATAACAAGTTCACGTTATAGGCTTTATGTAACTAACAGGCCAATGGCGTAACACACGAAACAACCTGTTCCTAAAACTAGCGTTTTGTTAGCACCTCGTTTGTTACTCTTGCTAATTGTAACTAAGGTGACATTTCCGCCCACCACTTGATTGAAGACCAAACTTCGTTGGCGGGTCGCGAGATACAATTTCACCGTGTAGTTGTAACGAGTGGCCATTATATCCTGAGCCCTCGGAAGTCGCGCCACATAACGGTATGGTATGTACTTTATTGATACAACATATAACGGACCAGGCCCTTAGTTACGCTATAACAGCCCGTATTTTCTTTGAAAATAGCCTTTATTTTACTATTCATTTGCGTGTGCAAGATAAAAAGCATAAAGTATCAAGAAAATCAATAGAATATTCTAGATACATTCAAGAAGTGTATATTTTTGTAGTCGTCAAAATCTATGTCAATCCAAAGCACATAACAGGCATCGCTTCGATCGATATTCAAAGCTTTAATAAAGTTTGTAAACTCCCATTCTCGCCATACAAAACACAAGGTGGAATTAAGCGGTACCCTTAGAAACTTCGAACTGTCAAAATAAGGAACTGGGGCATTGAAACTCGTGTAAAGAAATGTGCCAAGTTGGTAATGTAAATCACGAAGCGAAGCTTTGGCAAAAACCTTAATTAAAGTTCCATGTTACGCGACTTTCGGATAGTGACCGTTTGTGAGAACTTCAACTATTCTAGACATCTGCCGTTTGTCTTTTAGTTAAATATTTAAAACATTAAGGTGATATAAAATTAATTTACAGTTACGTTAATATATTTAAAAGTCAATTTATGTTTCGCTGGCATGATATAAAAAATATTATATATCTAAATAAAAAATCAATTTTAACATTATATTACAAACTATTAATCAGTATAAGCCCGGAGTCTGGCATTTGTGCCCGATATGGCGATAGGCTCTTCCCTATCACATAATGGGAATGTATTGTAAGTAATGAAATCAAATACTTAAAATATTTTAAATGAAATGAAAAATGAAATGAAAATCCTCCTAGCCAGTTTCGGCCACGGCGGCCAATCTCAACGGAGATCAGCCAGGTACGCAGGAGATATTATAGTGCACAAGTGTGTGCGCAATACACAGGTGCACTCGCTATTCCTTCACTCTCATAGTCCGGTGAGACGGCAATCCGACATGACCGGAGAGAGATCAGGCGCAGGACCAACGGCTTTACGTGCTTTCCGAGGCACGGGGGTATCACACCGCCAACTTCCTGACTCCGAGCTGCGACTGAGTAAATTTTAAGATGGAAAAACCCAGTCACAATTTTTTGGCTCGACCCGGGATTCGAACCCAGGACCTCAGCACGCAAATCGAACTCGTAATGCGTACGCAATACCACTACGCCACCGAGGCAGTCATTTTAAATATGAAACCACCAATACATTTCACCTAAGGCATTCCTACAAAAGTTATAATCTAAATTCTAGTTTTAGAGTTGGTAGTTGTTTAGATCGGTTTAAAATATTGCACTCGGTCCTAGTGGTCCGTGGGCCAGTGACAGATTTCGATGACCAAGTTTCTCTCAAACGATAATTGGTGAGACGCATCAGAGACGTGTATCATAAAGCCTCGTGAACGTCAGCTTCGGCTCCGTGGGTGCCATGAGCGGTGGTAGCCTCCCAAAGATGTAGAAAAAAAAATATTATTCAGTCATTTCCTCCCAACTAAGAATCATTTTAAATTGTAGCTAACCCGATACCTTGAAGAAAAAAAATAATCAGCTGACTGTAACTTGGGGCATTATGCGTCAGCTGGTCAATCAAACGTAAAAAAATATATCATTTCAGTGATTTCCTCTCAACTACAAATTTACCTGATGATAGCTTATACGCAACTATGAATAAATATATATGTCAGCTGGCTGTATGCCGGGGCAAAAACCGTCAGCTGATGCCTTGAAAGTTATAACGCAGGTGTTAGGCGAGAGCTTCTATTACATAATTACATGCATCAGCTGACAATGTTTCCCTCGAATTAATGATAGTAGATTCTCTTTATTAATTACAGCATTGTATTATCAATCTATACATGTAAAATGCTTTGTCCTGAATGACTGACTGACGGTTAAACGGACAGCCCAAACCTCTGACCGTAGAGATCTGAAACATGCAGGGTGTGTTCCTTGTATGACGCGATGTAGGCATGCAACACTTTTCTAACCCTTAGATTAGAAACGTGTTGCAAAGGTGGTACCTGCAGTAGGTTGTGTTAATCTGAAAAGTCTTCTGCTGACCACTTTATCTTACTCCGGAGAGTACAATAAACTATAAATTCATAATCACTGTTCTTAATATTTCTTCAGTTATTTAATTATATACGTATTAGTCGTAAAGTATTTATACATTTCATCGGAAAACTCATATCTGAGCGTAAAGTCAAACATTTAAGATACGTTATATCTTCCCAGATGAAAATTTATAAGCTGACTAGCTTTTGCCCGCAGCCTCGGTCGTACGAAAGAGTTTTTTTTTTTTGATAAAGGTCCCACTTATACATTTTCACGGGATAAGAAGTAGCCTAAAACTTTCCAGTTTCCCAGATGCTCGAATTATCTCCATACCAAATTTAATCAAAATCCGTTTGATAGTTTTTGAGTTTATCGCGTACAATCTTTTTACCCCATTAGGGGTTGAATTTCGCAAAATCCCGTCTTAGTGAGCTCCAACGTCCTAAAAGGAACCTCCTCAAAATTTGAGACTCCTAGCACGTGTAGCTTCTCAGATTTCGTGATGAGTGAGTTAATGACCTTTTGTTTTTATACATATTATATATTACGGGATGAATTTCAATAAAACATGAAACACGTCTTCTATCAGTTCTGTTAAAAATAAGTTTAAGCAATATTTGAAGTAGGTTGGACCAAGGAATCACGTTGGCCCATACAAAATTTGCCCCCCTTTTTCACCCTCTTAGGGGTAGACTTTCGGAAAATTCAATCTCATTAGATGCCTATGGCATACAAAGAACACACCCTGCAAGTTTCAGGTCTCTGCGGTCAGAGGTTTAGGCTGTGCGTTTAACCGTCAGTCAGTCATTCAGGACAAAGCATTTTACATGTATAGATTGATAATACAATTCTGTAATTAATAAAGAGAATCTACTATCATTAATTCGAGGGAAACATTGTCAGCTGATGCATGTAATTATGTAATAGAAGCTCTCGCCTAACACCTGCGTTATAACTTTCAAGGCATCAGCTGACGGTTTTTGCCCCGGCATACAGCCAGCTGACATATATATTTATTCATAGTTGCGTATAAGCTATCATCAGGTAAATTTGTAGTTGAGAGGAAATCACTGAAATGATATATTTTTTTACATGTTTGATTGACCAGCTGACGCATAATGCCCCAAGTTACAGTCAGCTGATTATTTTTTTTCTTCAAGGTATCGGGTTAGCTACAATTTAAAATGATTCTTAGTTGGGAGGAAATGACTGAATAATATTTTTTTTTCTACATCTTTGGGAGTCTACCACCGCTCATGGCACCCACGGAGCCGAAGCTGACGTTCACGAGGCTTTATGATACACGTCTCTGATGCATCTCACCAATTATCGTTCGGGAGAAAATGACTGACGAAATTTTGCACTGGCCCACGGTCTATAGCACGTTCTCGGTACGTTCCTAGATCATTCCGAGGACCAGGTGAGGTACATGTGTCCGTGATTTCTTTAAAACTCCTCGCCATCGTTACTTCTTGTTGCACGTACTTAGTAAATGGTGTAACTTGGTGGCCAATGTGTGTTTGTTAATAAAATAGCGAGTTGTTATTTGTTATTTTAGGGTTTATTATGTTTAAATTGTATATCACTTTTTAGTATGTCTTAAATAGCATACATTTACAAAATGCTACTATATAAATGTATAATTTGTTTTTAATACTTTGATATATCTGAAATAAAAATACGAATTATTGACATTGGTGTGTTATTAGTATGAAATTAAACCAATCTTAGATATACATGCATAAACTCACGCCTTTCTCCCATTGGGGTAGGCAGAGACTATGGAGGACCAAGTGCTAAGATCCAAGCATACACCTCTCGCTTCTTCCACAGTCATCAGTCTCTTCATACATGCTCGTCGGTTACGAGAACTCTTTATTTGGCCCTTCTTTAAGAGGTCGCCAATTTGGTCCATGAAGGTACGTCTAGGACGTCCCCGTCCGACACTACTACTCACTATCGCGACATAGATTTCTTTCGTTACTCTTCTTTCATCCATCCTTTCAATGTGGCCAAACCACCGAAGAATTCCTTTCTCAATCTATATCTATACATATAATAAAGCAGTAGAACCGGTGTGTCTGTACATTTAAAGAAATGTGATAAAAAAGAAAGGGGAGACTAAAGAAGAGTAATGGAACACAAATCAGCGATTTTTTAAATTCTTTTCTGTCTATCTGTCTGTTTGTTTGTTACTGCACATCTCCAAAATTATTAAACGCATTTCGATGAAATTTGACACACGGGTAGATCATATCCTGGATTAATATATAGGCTACTTTTATTCCGGAAAACATTTCACGCGGGCCGAACCGCGAGCAAAAGCTAGTCTTTAAATAAAAATATTGTATTCGTCTTTAGTAAATATAAACAACGACAATATGTACCCTTAATATTCCCCACGGAGTAACAAACCGATTTCAAACAAATTATTTAAACTTATTCTATATAACATAACCTCAAAACCATAAAAACAAAATTTAGATTATTCCGTATTCTGTATGACGTAAAATCTTTATTACAACCCGGCCAATATACCCAGATCTGCGTCCAGATGATCTGCGGTGACGGACTCGGATCTTCCAAAATTTGCCAACTTAGTATTAAAACGATGCAGTTAAGTTCCAAAACATAAAGCAACTTTTGCAATGAATATGACGCTGTACACTTCACCACAATGGACATAGATTAAAATAGGATGGACATTAAATTATACCTACGGGTAAGCGCATAATATATACCAGCGGAGATATTTAATTTTGGAATCTGAATCTACAGTAGCATGGGTAAAGTTAATGAGCAAGGAAATTAAACGGAGAATCTAAGGTGCCATAATAAATAATACGAAGCAGGTGATGATCTTGCGGCTTCTAAAACCTTAATATATAAAAGACTAGAAACTTGTAACCGATTTCAAGTTCATCAGATGATTTGAGAGCTACTATAATCTCGTTATAGCATAGATAAGGCTTTAGGCTATACAAGAAATACATTTAAAAACCCTAAAGCATAAGGAAATACCGGATAATTTCTTGCTTTACGTAACGGTCATAACAAAATTCTATTAAGTAAACCAGATAATGTTACTCAGAAGTATAATTTATTACCAAATATAACCGAAGTATTACAAGAATCCGAAGCACTTAAACATTTACGCAAAATGTTGGCCAACTAAGTTAGCGACAAAAAATTGCCTTACTTTTAATGGTCCAAGATAGTTCTTGAAGTTATGTGGCGCCTAATATGAGTTTCTGGTTATTCGAAATCAACATTGGCTCGGTATTCAGGTCAAAATAGTTCTTTGTTCGGTCTTTTTACGGTAGTCTGTCAAGGCCCGCGACGGACACCGGTGTCCATATACACAGGGTTTTCTCATACATCTATATATATAAGCGGGCGTTTTATCAGAATTCATTAGTGCAAGAAAAATGCATTTTGCGTAGACATGTCTATTTATAGTTGGTATAATAATTAGACATGTAGGGTTATTTAAACATACCCTAGCGTTTACTCGAATGTTTTAGTTTTCAAACACACATTTTCTACTTCACTTATGTATGCAATTTGTAACTAATTTACCCTACTTTTTACTATAGGCAAGATACAATCTCGTATACAGAATTTACATTTGTTCGAAATTACATGTTTACCCTTTATCTATTTATACTGATCCTAACCAGGCCTTGGGCTACATACGGATAATTCCAACAGATGTTTATAAAAAATTTAAACAAACCCAGAGGTAATAAAATACTAATTTACAACTAGGTAAAGGGCAAAGTTCGCAAACTCGAACATACCCTATTGTGGGTATGTTACCTTTTTCCACGAGAAAATTAATATTGTTTCGTGAAATCCATTCACATATAATAATACGATCAGTGATGTACTTAGACACTTTTTAAGAATAGAACATACTTTTTAGTTTCTAATCGGATTTTGTAGTTAGATCTTGTTGGGTGTTGGGGTAAGCAGTGATAATTTCCGCACGTTCGATTATCTATATATATTAATGTTAAAAAGAGAAAAGTTTAAATGTTTTTTGTACTACTCTGAAAGTACTAAATCGATTTTGAATATCATTTTCCTAATATAAATGTACATTATCCCTGAATTTTATAGGCTCCAGTATCCCAGAAATGGAGCTTATCACGACACGAGCAGCGCGCAAATCTAATCTGTTAAAAGCAGATCCAATAGGTACAAACAGGGCTGTCGCATCTACATTCCTATTCTGTGACATCTGTCCGGCTAACTATCGCCGGTTCGTTACGAGAAGGATTAATATTTCGTCGCAGTAAATACATTATGCGCCGGACAGTAGCCGAAGTTGGCGAGCTAAATTGTCGAAGTTACCAGCCCACGGGACGTGGACGCTTAACGGTAGGGTTGTCGATATTAAGGGCAATATTAATAATCATTTTTAGTCAGTGATTTAAACTTAATCATTCCTGCGGGAAATCACAGCACGATGACCGGTCCTTTTGAAAGGCTGTGTGGGGACATAGATCCAACACGTAGAGGCTCCTTAAAGATACATTGTTATAGTTGGGATGTGTACACTTTGCAGGTACTCTCTTTGCCTGTACTTATAATACAGAGAAGATTGGAATTATACTAGGTCTATGGAGAGGATTTAGTTGGACTATTGATTGAGACAACGTGATGCCTGCCAAGTAAAACGCCTCGATCTGTTATATTCAAGGCAGATATTCATTAACTCAGATGTCATGTGTATCTCGTAAGTACTACATTGTTCATATAAGATTCAATTACTGTTTTATTTGTTATTTTGAACTTATGCATGTCGTGTACATGCACGACTGACCTTTTATACAGAAGATTGCAAATATTTGTATTGCATTGTACCAGAATATTGTATTTTAGGCGAGTTGTTTGCAAGTCTTATAGATTTATTAACGATAGTAGTGCGGGTCCGCCCGCGTGAAAAAGTTTTTCCGGGACAAAAAATTTCCCGGGATAAAAAGTAGCCTATAACACTCAGAAGTTATGTAGCTTCCTATTAGTGAAAGAATTTTCAAAATCGGTTCAGTAGTTCCTGAGATTAGCGCGTTCAAACAAAAAAACAAACTCGTCAGCTTTATAATATTAGTATAGATTTTTTTTTTCACTGGGCGATCTGGAAATTAAACCGTAACAACGGTTTTTAAACTACTAGACATTTTTTCACAAACAAAGGACTGCCAAAAATCTAAACATAATTTTATCGACTGTTTTCTTGATATATTTTCTTCAAAAGGAAACACGGCTACACAACAACTGAAGGAGGATTCTAATAATACACCTGTCAATCAATATTGAATTATTCAGTGTTTGCACTTCCAAGCACCGTACAAAGAAAAGTATATTATTTGTATGCTAGTGTTTGTCCTATACCTTACTTGTTGGGCGACGACCTATATCTAGGTCATACAATATGTAACTTACTATAATATCACTACATGTATCTTGCAATATACAATTACAACCATTGTTTGCCCACTGGAAATTAGAAGGTAAAGATGTCCGTAAATAATGTTACAAGCATAGCTTCATCTTACTTAGATGATCATTATGGTCTTTGCAGTCATATACAAAACATTCGGTTATTTAAGACTACTATACCATAGAATTAGATTTTTCGAAATGTATACAAAATTATCGGAGCCTTTCATCAAAGACAATTTACAGACTGTCCGAAAAAAATTACAAATTATTAAACATAATTAGGAGTTCGATTCGTACCCATTCATATCAAAGTAAACAAATTACTGAATCAAAGGTGACTATGGAAACACAAATATCATGATTTTTTTTATACCCATTCCAAAATCAAGATATCGACAACCCTAACAGTAAGATAGGGTTGTACGTGACACGTCGATGCAGTCGATGCCAAATTAATTCGCAGGTGAAATGCCGCTTTCGTTACATTCGACAACAATGTGGTGAATTTAATTAATAAACATTGAACGTGTAGTGTCGGCCCAAATGCCATACATATGATTTAGACGTATACTCGCGGCTGTAACATGGCCGACAGTGTAGACTCGTGTAATTATGTCCGGCGGTGTAGGAATTTGATTGCGTACATGCATTGTGATGCGTGTGTACTGTTTATTTTTAAAAGAATGCGTAAAATGCTGGCACAAAGATATTTTATAAAAAGAAGTATTTTTTTTTTATTGGAATAGAATAGTCGAAATTCTTTTGTGTGTTGAATCTGTTTTGTAAAATGATTTTTTAAACATTGTATATAAACGCGCGCGCGTTCTAAATTTTCATAAATTCTTTGAATAGAGAAAATATTTTATATGTAAAAACAACGTAGACTGCTAATGTCACCAGTGTACATATCAAAACTATTAGGAATATTTGTACAAAACTTTTTAGATGAAAAACATTTTTTTAAGTTTCTTAAGCTAAATTTTATAAACCTACAATACCCACGTAGTCGAAGTAAATAGTAAAATAAACCTAGGTTTCAACATAAAAACACAACAAGAATATATCTATAATGTTGTATTAACTATTAATGTGTATGTAATATTCTAATAGGAATTTTAAATTGTTAAATTTATGCTGGCCTGACTCATAGCTACATTGACTTGCGGAGGACACATATGGTTCCGGAATATTCGTCCGCTGCACTCTAGAGTATAATATAGCAAGAGGTACACAAAATGCTTTTTATTTAAACAAAAACAAAATTTTATGTTAAAATAGTTATCATAATTAAAACAAGTAAATACGTTGTTAGTGGTTATGCCTGTATGCAAAATTATTTATTTATTAATTTTATTGTGCAGTGAAATTATATTATTTTGTGGTTTATTTCAGACAATTAGTTATATATATATGCCACCGTATGCCAACAACGCATACTCTCATATTTCGGCCACACAGTGCGCAGAAGCGGTGAAAATTTTGAAAAATTTATTGTGGTGGGGAACACCGAAGGCAAGAGATCGCGCGGTCGTTCATCAACAAGATCGACTGACCAAGTGAAGCACTCATCGTCCTCTAAATTCTACACAGCCGGAAGAGACGCGCCGGACAGAAACCGATGGAGGCAGATCATCCGCTCCAGATGCAACCCTGATGCCGACCACGATCCTCAGACATGAGGGACCGACCAGAGAGAGATAGAGAGTTATATATGAGCTTGAAAAAGCGCAAAAAAAATAAACAAGTCTACAAATATTTGTCAAAATAAAAAAACCATTCCGAAAATAACTATAAGAACAAACGTACTCAAGTTATTTACTCTAAGTATTGTCCGTTCAGAAAAACCGTTTCAATAAAAGCACACACACGTCGATATTCTGAGAATGAGACAATCATTTGATCGCTGACGCGACGTTAGTCGGAATTGGCGTCAAATTTTGCAATTAAAAACCAAATGTTATATTATACGGACCACCCGTTATTACTGTAGGGTTGTCAAACGTCGTATGAAATATATGAAATAATTGAGTAAATAAAATACTGAATCCCTAATTCATATTTGCGTAGTAAAAAAATATTTTTGGACCACGTTAGCGTGTCGACTTTAGTATTATAGTTTCAAATTTAACATTTTCTCAAAATTACGAAAAGACATATTTTTTTGCAAGTTCATCTTGGAACATGACAGAAAATTTAATTATTGACCATTAAAACCACATCCATTTTTTAGGGCTGAGATTAACATAACCTAAAATAACATTATTTTCGTACAATACCGAAGCAAATATACAACTAGATTAACGTGGCAACCCTGTGCTAGTAGGGCTTATCTTGAAAAACAATGGCATTGTTTGCGCAATGGTGGAAATGTAGAGAATAACAATATGAGTATAACTTATGACTGATAGTTGAACTGAAACTTATGACTGCCTCGGTGGCGTAGTTGTATTATGGTACAACTGCAATGCTGAGGTCTCGGGTTCGATTCCCGGGTCGGGCAAAGTGATATTGAGTTTTCTATTCAATATCAGCTCGGAGTTTCGAATTTGTGCCCGACATGGCGATAGGCTCGCCCCCTATCACATCATGGGACGGAATAACGGCGAAAAGTGGGTGAACTAGTTGCGCCTCTGCCTACCCCTTCGGGGATAATAGGCGTGAGTGTGTGTGTGTGTGTGTGTGTGTGTGTGTGTGTGTGTGTGTGCGCGCGCGCGTGTGTGTGTGTGTGTGTGTGTGTGATAGTTGAATGAGGGTGTGAAGTCAATTTTAAGATTTACTTCCGTTCGAAAGGTAAAATTGTAAAAAGAATACCAGTTACAAATACCAGACAAATATTTTCCGAATACTTTTTTTACAACCATCCCTTCACAGGAAATTCTTGGAATCGAACTCATATACAGACAGTTCTCGGCGCAAGTACGCTGCCAATATAGCTAAAACTCCCCCTCAAGTAAGTAACTCAAATTCTCTCATTAGTTGTAAAAGTGTACATTTGAGAGACATAATATAAAGGAATCTTAGGACTATTCAGAGAATCAAACCAACAGTACCATATATAATCTACACTAATATTATAAAGAGGAGAGGTATGTTAGTTTGTAATGAATAAGATTATAAATGACTGGAATGATTTAAAAATTCTTTCACCAATATAAAGCTATATTATCAGCGAGAAACACAGATTATTTTTATCCCGGGAAAATATAAAGCAGGAAATTTATCCCGGAAAAACTTGTTCAAGCGGGCGGACCCGCGAGCAAAAGTCTAGTCATAATAAAGCTTCAAAATAATTTTAAGACTATTGAGGCATCCAACCGTCACCAGCAGACATTATAGATATCCTAAATTCCTGTTATTATTTCCAGCATTTTTCCCGCTAAATAAATCAGTAGCTAAGATACCAACGAAACATTACACTCGGCTGTAAATCACGCACCTTTACTTTGGGGGAGTGGGGGGGGGGGGGGGTCAAATTTATGTGTGAAACAACACAAGCTTCGCGGATATTTCTTTTCGAAGCGGATAGTTACGGAAACTATATTTGAAAGGGTAAATGTAAAAATGTGTTAAAGAATACGTTTGTAGGGTATTTTTTATTTCTTCATAATTCTTTGCATACTTTTATCTATAAACTGGCTGAATAAAAGACCTTTCTTAGAATAAGTCTTGTGTTTCTGGAATATAATGTAGCTTAATTGTAAGAACAGGTGTTACTGGTGGTAAGTCTTCTCGTATGCGAGAGGCCGTCTGTATACGTAACACCGCAATGTCTATTCCTACTAGGGCTTTCAGTCTCGGTGCATTTACGAGTCTCGGGAACAAAAAACGAGACTTGGTCCAGTCTCGAAAAAAAACGAGACTTTCGAGACTATTCCTAAAATAGTCATTATACTCGTAGGCCACGACTCATAGACTTTTTAGGCAGTCTATACAAGATATATCAATAAAGTAATTTATAAATCACACTGTTATAAACCCATATGGACGTTAAATTACCAATTACTTATACGAATTTTCAATTTTTATAGTTGTCACGTAAAAGACAAAGAGCGCTGGATAATTACTTTCAGAGCGAGGATTTGATTCAATTACAAACTAGCTTTTGCTCACCGCTTCGACCACGTGAAATACCTTTACCAGGATAAAAAGTAGCCTATAGCCTTTCCAGAGTGTCCAACTATCTTCAGAGTGTCCAACTAAATTAAACAAAAGCTGTTCGGTAGTATTTGAGTAATTTGGCGTTAAGACATACATACAGACTCAGCGGGGGATTATGTTTTATAATTTTTAATGAAGTAAAACGCATTAAAAAAAATCTCTCTAATTCTACGCTAGAAGTACGTATAGATTAGCAATAGTGTTTGGGTCATCTAGTGTCTCAAAGTATCGGGACTTTTTGTATTTTTAACGGTCTCGCGTCGCAGCTTTTTGGGGTCGAAACTATAGTAAGTAACTATAGTATACTATAGAAAATGTTACGCTATAGTAAGTGAAGACTCCCTTCTCGTAATAGACGTAGAAGAGACTATCTCCAGCCTCTTTTAAAGCGGGCGTGCAGACGGCGGTTGGGCGATCGGCGATTCCCTTCCGTATAAATAAAGTGTATGAGGGTGCCGCGTAGTGTTTCATGCTTATTTGACATTTTATTCGAGTCTCATCTTCAAACAGCGAGAGATTCTGCTCTAGAGCCGACTCCTACGTGAGTTGCGATAGCATGCATATGTGCACTCCGTGACCTTCGATATGCTTAATTATAATGTTACATAAATGGTTTGGGTTGTCTCATGGCCTGGGATTTTCGTAACTTTCCAAACCATAATTAGCAGGGATTTTGCAATAGTTTGAGTATTTCCCCCTATCGCTACCATTTTCAAAAAGAGATCTTTCCCAATTTATCATAACAATGATGAACTTAATTATAAACACCCGTATATGTTTCAATAAGGTTATCTTGCAACTTCCGCCAGATTATCAAAAATTTAATTTTTCTGTGTCGCCACTGACCCGAATTTAAAAAGATTCTGATAGTTTAGTAATTTTTTTAATAGAAATAATTATTTGATGCAAGTTTCGAAAGTCTCGTTTTTCCCGAGACTGGAAGCAGCAGTCTCGAGTCTCGAAAATACAAAAAAATCGTCGAGACTCTCGAAATTTTCGAGACCGAGAGTCTCGAAATGAAAGCCCTAATTCCTACAGCCAAGCAGCAGTGTGCATGTACTGTGGTGTTCGGGTTTGAAGGACATTGTAGCCAGCATAATTACTGGGCATTATGAGGCTTAACATCTAATGTCTCAGGGTGACGAGCGCAGCGGAGTGCCGCGCAGTACTTTGTAATTAAAAGTTCTGTATGGTAACTATTTATAGGTGGTTGTATCGCTTACCATCAGGCAAAGGGGATGCTCGTCATTCTATAGCAAACATAACCTAGTTTATCTTATAGGATCTTATGTCGATTTTATAGGATGCATTGGTGGGTGAAAGTGACAAACACAGATAGATTTTTTTTATCCTAGTCTTTCATGACCAGAACCACGAGTAAAACTCAGTCTTGAAATGTGATGAAAATACCTAATCCTAGTCATTAACTGCCTCCCACCTCGCAGCCGTACGGAAGCGCAAACACACTTTAGCGATAAAATTATGATATATGAGCGCTGGGAATGCTCACTGGAACTCACGGTTTTTACTATGTATATAGTACCACTTACATTATATGAGGTTTAATGTATTTTCTTATACGGGCACAGCCTCAGTGCACCTGATGGCAAGCAGAGAGGGCTCGTGTCGAATGACGAGCGATTATCCCTCTCCATATACATACATATACACTCACGCCTTTTATCCCCGAAGAGGTGGGCAGAGGCACAACTAGTGCACCCACTTTTCACCATTATTCCGTCCCATGATGTGATAGGGGCCGAGCCTATCGCCATATCGGGCACAAATTCCAGACTCCGAGCCGATACTGAATAGAAAAACTCAATATCACTTTGCCCGACCCGGGGATCGAACCCGAGACCTCAGCACTGCAGTCGTACCGTAATACAACCACGCCACCGAGGCAGTCTCTCGTCAGTCGACATAATTATACCGTCCTGTCATTTTTTGCAGTTGAATAATGAGTCGAGCAAGTGAGCCTGATTGTCAACGACCATAAACAGTAACAACATGCAGAACTTTGAATTAGAAAGTACTGCGTGACAGACTACTGCAATCGTCGCCCTGAGACATAAGATGTTACACAGGTAATTACACTGATGTATTTTTATGGGTAATTGATAAAGTATTGATCCTATCAAAAACATAAACGTTAGAAATGGAAGTCAATGGCAATATTAAATATATTCGTGGTTGCCGATTCCGCTAACAAAAGAATTGAGATCTAAACGAGTCCCAAGCCTAGAAGATAATCCTGATATTTATTTATAGCACTATACAAATTTTGAGTCATTGAAGCGTCAAATATCACTCTAAACGGTTCGTGTAAACTTATACTAGGCTGCTGCCTGTCTAGTTTCCTTTTTATTTTTTGGCTGACACTCTACCGCGAGTCTAGGTATGCCATGTATTTCCTCAAGGTGTAATTAGTGTTAGAACTAAGAATCAAACTCTGATAATGATGTCAATATAATTGCAATTATATTATTATTAGGTTTTACTCGCGGTTTCGCCTGCACGAAACAGTTATTCCTGGATAAAAGTCCCGCTATACATTTCCCCGGGATATAAAGTAGCCTAAAACCTTTCCAGAGTCTCGAACTATCTCCATACCAAATATCATTGAAATCCGTTGGGTACTTTTTGAGTTACTCGCGTAGAACCTTTGTCACCCCTTTTTACCCCCTTAGGGCTTGAATTTCGCAAAATCCCGTCTTAGTGAGCATCTACGTCCTAAAAGGAGTCCCCATGCAAAATTTGAGACTCTTAGCACTTGTACTTTCTGAGATATCGTGATGAGAGAGTGAGGGGGTGCTTCTTATTCTTGTATCCAGATTTATCGTCAGTTTTGGTTGAAAATTTGTTCATTAATGCCGTCAAACAGTTTGAATACTTAATCCAATTTTATTCTCAAAACTACGTTTTTTAGACTTAAATAGGCAATATATTCTATGCTAACTAGCATAATATATTCCGAATAAGATTGTCAGCGTGGGTCGATTATTTGTTTTGCATTTCATTAACATAATTGACTTTTCTATTAGTAATTTTGCCTTTAACGTACTTTAATGAGTCATTGGGGATTTACTATAATTCAGTTGTTCGGAATGTTTAGCAAGGTGTGTTTTTTTATGTAAATTAATGTTAAGTCTATATGCTTGGATGTTACAAGTGTTATATTAGTTAACATATTTGAGATATCAAGAGCTTTTATTGTTATGGAATGAGCGGATACATGTTTTTTATTTTTCGGCGGAAACCGAAGATTATTACAAGCTAAAGTGTATATTATAGTAAGTAGTATTCAATGAAAGAGGCATAGATGGAAGCATAACTACTGCGATTCTTACGAGAATAGAAAATACATAACAAGGGCCTATTCGCTTCATTTTACTTTCCAAATTATATACCAATGCACCTACAGCACGCAAGACGGTATTGGACAGTGATCATAAGCTCCTTTTACTTCTAAATTTAAAAAAAAGTTAATCACGGCCAACAGGCTGACCACCCCTAAACAGTTGCGTCGCGTGTCAAACAGAATTAAAACAGAACAATCACTGACTCCAATAAACATTCAAATAAACACAAAGCTTACCCAACAATCCGTCGGTGTTGCCAACATCAAATAATTGTGAACAATCCGCAACGAAACTATTTGTCCTGCCGACATTCGGAAACGCAATATTGCATTGAAACGCCAATAACGCGCGATTCTGCTCATGTTGGCATAATGCATCGGTTACCGTTTTGGATTTCAATAGATCTTTGATGCTATTTATGTACTGTTGTTGGCAAAAGTGTGACACTCGTACATCGGGTAACAAAAGATATAGCTGGTAGAGATCGAAGAAAACGTTTTTATTCTTTAAGTTCGAAGTTTAAAAATCTTTTTCTATTTACGTTACTCCTTTATTCTACAAGGATTCGGACATTTACAGACAAATTTACAGTAGGACGAGTCGATAAAATGAACAAGTCTTGGTACAATTTTTGTCTTTGAAATAATAATAATGTCTGACATTACACTCATAAGAAATTCCATTAAACCTCATAATGCCCTCTGCAATTACCTTAAATTTCAAACACACACAATAAATTGACATTGAACATCATACCCTACCAACCCTGTATTTTATACTGCCCACTGCTGAGCACGGGCCTCCTCTAAAACTAAGAGGGTTAAGGCTTTAGTCTACCACGCTGGCTTAGTGCGGGTTGGCAGACTTCACATAGCTTCGAAATTCAGAGAGCTTCTCAGGTATGCAGGTTTCCTCACGATACTTTCCTTCACCGTTAAAGTAAGCGATAATTCACAAAGAATACACATATACCACTATCCAATTATACAAGCCTACCATCTACAGAAACATTAAACAAACTATTTGTTCCTACAATGAAAAAGCATAAAAGTCCATTGTTAATAGATTTATTGCTTATTAACACAATTTACGGGTTCTAGAATCAATACGAGCCATGTCATTCAAGTGGAAATAAGTTCCCTTTGTTGGACACGATAAGTGTGTGCGCATAATGGCGTGCCATTAGATTTACTGGAGTTTCTAAAATCTAATTGAAATGAAAGATGAGAATGATTAATAACTGATTTGTTTAGGTCTTTGTCATTAGTGCTTGTACCTAGGTAGTTTTAAGGATTTATATGGAAGGCCCTCTTGTCCTATAAAATTAATTTCAAAATTTGTGCTATTTCGAATATTATATTTAGAATCAATGTTAAATGAGGACCGTCAGCTTTTACATGTCATTTAATGTAATTATTAAAAGCAATGCATCAATTTAGCGCTGTAAGAAACTCCATTTTTTATTTAGTTTCAACAATAAAACCAATTAGTAATAAATTTAAATTGAGAAGCGAGGCATTACCATAACCTCATTCCTTGCGAGAGCGATAAAACAATAAAATGTGAGCAAATTGAATCATACGCACATCGTAAATACATAACTGAAGACTACAAAATCAATTATGGCGTTACAATCGTTCATTCGGGTGCTTGTGAGAAAATTACACCAGTCATATATTTCGCGATACTATTTTTATATTTTTTACATGTTTTAGAAATGTATATGATTTGAATTAACGATCATAAGCATTTTTAATGAGCAGCAACCATTACATTTTTTGTAGTTTCATGTTCTGGGTGAGTTATATTAATTATCTAAGCAAACTAAACTGTTATTCTACTTCATATCTGGCTTGTAATCCTAATATGGTTCAAGGCCCATAGTAGGACATGTTTTATACTGTATTGCAGAAATAATGCAACTGATAATAGTAAATTAAATTTTAATCACAGTTGTAGGCGAGTGTACACAATTTTATCGGCAGTAACCGGTCATCGATAAAGCGTTTTTGAGTCGTAAAATGGAAATCGAAGAAATTAACTTTTCGATTGGTAATGTACGTTTTAACAGCTTCTGTGTTAGTCTACATGTTTATTGCTAGTGGAATTGTATTTATGCGAAAAGATAAAATAATTTCTCGGACTAAATTTTAGTGCTTTGTAATTTATTTGTATAACTAAGCAGGTAAGGGTTTCAAATTTCATGGGTCAGCGAGTTTATGTAAAATGGCTATTGCAGAAATAGCCAAACCTTTTCAATAATTATAATAAAATGAAAAAAAAAAACCTTTGTTTAAAATTTTCTTTTACACGCAACTCAAATTTATAACTAGTGACACAAAATCATAAATGTTAAAGTAAACAAGACTTCATATGGATATCGCGCACTCGATTAATCGAACCGATGCACCGATTATGAATCGATACAAAGGAATCCGCACAAAGACCTTCCAATGACAAATGAAATTCGACGGCCGACCATAAATTGTGACTACGCATAATAAAAGATTATCTGTACTCCGAAATAAATACAGGGGGAGGACAATGGGCCCTTTATTAAAGGAACACCCTATAACCGAAGTTTTTGTCTAGTCCGCCCCTGTGTGGGATGCAAACGCGATTTCTATGGCTTGCGATATGAAAATAGTTTCTATTTCATGTTTTGTCTGTTAGCTTTCTTTCTGTTTTAAAAGGTTCGTTGATTGTAGATTAATTAAAAATTTTGTTTTGTCGAGGAAACGTTATCAGTTATCATAATTAACTGTGAAAATGATCATAACATTCGGAATGACAAAAAATTAAAGCTAGATCCATTACGAAATCGTTTTTAGTCGGACCTAAAACGTAAACAAATATTTGTGCACCGTGGGATTAAACCTATGGCCTCTTGTTTTACTACCGGCTTTTTATGGCATTGAATGACGAGACGAGCATGCGGCTCGCCTGATGGCAAGCTATACGACTGCCCATAAACAGTAGCAACACCATCCATCACCTTGAGTTACAAAGTACTGTGTGGCATTCCACTGCGCTCGTCATCCTGAGACATATGATGTTATGTCTGATTATGTCCAGTAGTTACACTGGCTACAATGTGCTTCAAACCGAAACACAACAGTGCATGCACACTGCTGCTTGTCGGTAGAAATAGGCATTGTGGTACCCACCCACACGGACTCTTACATATAAGAAACCTACCACCAGTATTATCAATTAGCAAAGCAATTATCCTATAATTACTCAGCTATAATTACTATATATTAACATAGATATTCAGAACTCGACCTCAAAACATATGCTAAATACAAAAGATAAGAAAATAGCCAATTGTTACAAGACCAACTATGTTATTTTTATATCAAAAATTCCTGGAAGATCATAAAATTTGGAGCGTTAATCTAATCAAACTGTTCATCGTATTCAGCTAAGTGCCATTCAAGAGACCCCGTATTTACATTTAACTTTATTCTGAGAAACATTTTGTAACTTTGTGCATATTTATTTTGCAATCATAGCCATTTTGACATTGTAGTTATGCTTTAACATCGTGTTATCAAATATTATTTTAATCTTAAAACTGTTAACCTGTTGATGCATTGTTAATGTAGATGTAGTATTTCATTACATTTGTACTATTTTTATACCTATAAGTATAAAAACGAAAACAGAGAAGACAATTACGAAGGTGGGAGGACGATATAAAAGCAACAGCAGGGAGAACATGGACCAGAACAGCGCTAAATAGGAAAAATGGCAAGAATTGGAGGAGGCCTTTGCCAAAGTTAGGCAAATAGACCAAGATATCGATTTCTAATAATTAAAATATATTTATAACTATTATTACGTACTGTAAATATTATTATAGTACCTATAAGTAGACATTTATGATAGGTATCAGTTTCAAGAGTACTTCCATTAAATGGCGGATGTTATACCGCAAATTATAACATCCGCCGCATATGGTATCCATAGCCCTTAACTTTCTTAATTTTTCATCATCATCATCATCATCAGCCACATGAAGTCCACTGCTGAACATAGACCTTCCCTAAAGATTTCCAGATAGACCTGTTAAAAGCACCCTACACCCTACATCGAGCGTGTCCCTGTGACCTCCTTCATCCGTTCACTATTATATTTTTAACTTTTAGTAATTCTTATTTTTAGTATATAGTGCTCATTGAATAGATAAACACATATCCGTACTCATAGACAAAATTACACTTCAATAGACAATCGGTGCGAAAGTTTAGATAAATCTATCTCTGGTAGCAAAAGTACCGATCACCACACGACCAATAATACAAACAGCTTGCTATTCAGGGGTTCACATAGAGATTAGGGTTGCCACCTTAGAGATTTTAATTAAATAACAAAGTTCCACTTTATTCAAATAATTTTGAGGCATAAAATCTTTGTTCTGTAAAGATCCAAGTGATTTAAAGCTTACTGAAGTACAACAATTTCAGAATAATTTAAATTTACAAAAGTCTTGCAATACAGAATGTGGGTTCTAAATCCAAAATTGATATTTTTTGGTCATAACAATAAAAAAATTGTAACTTCAACGGGTTTTTTATTAATCAATGCTTCCACTAGACAATCCTTTGTATGTTGAAATGATTCAAAAAGGGATTCATCAAACCGAGCTTCACCGAGGTCTCATTTAGGCGCTGTTTGTGACGATTTTAGTGTGTCAAGCACCGCGCGTTGGTAATGAGCAGACAGATGATGCATAGAGGCTCATCTTACACTATGTTTTGTGCTATTTATAGTATACAGTCTTATATTAGGTACAACACAGTCATTATAAGGAAAAAGGACGTTTCTGCATAAAATTTTATGGCGAGAAAAAAATTAGATACGTCTTTTATTACTGATTACGTATATAATCATTTGAATCAAACTCAATTTGGAGGCGACTGACTCGAGACCGGCTGAGTGGGCATAGTATGAGAGAGGCCTATACCCAGTAGTAGAACTAACTCTACAGGCTGTGGATGATGACGAAAATGGAACTCAATATTGAAAAAAATAATTGCTGCGTCATCTTTCATTATGACGGCAGAATAGTTGTACGATTTTTATAAACCATCCCAATTTCTAACTGCCTCGGTGGCGTAGTTGTATTACAGTACGACTGCAAAGCTGAGGTCTCGGGTTCGATCCCCGGGTCGGGCAAAGTGATATTGAGTTTTTCTATTCAGTATCAGCTCGGAGTCTGGAATTTGTGCCCGATATGGCGATAGGCTCGCCCCCTATCACATCATGGGACGGAATAATGGCGAAAAGAGGGTGCACTAGTTGCGCCTCTGCCTACCCCTTCGGGGATAACAGGCGTGAGTGTATATGTATATATGTAATTTCTAACTGCAATGCTAAGATTAAACCGATAAAATAAGTCAAATATATAAATCATGTCAAATGAATTTGATTATATTATGTATTTGCTGTTCTGAAAATAGTTGTATACTGAAATCGGCTGTAAATACATTCCATTCGATATATTCAAGGTAAACTGAGGACTTATTCTAGTGAAGTTTTAAGATATGCGATTTGCTGATCTTATAATCGTTTATTCGAAACATCCTTCACCGAGGACGTAATTTGTTGCAATTTAAGATCCGTCCGCAATTTTTTGATAATATCGTATTTTCGCGCATCAACCCTGGATAAATCGCCCCTCACCGATCGATATAACATTTTATTCTCTCCATTATAAAGAAGGGGAGGATTATGAGTACTGTCGCGTGCGAGCAGTTACTGGTCTGCCATTAAGCGCTCGCTGTAGGATTGTGAACGTTTTTAATTGTACGGATAGTTCATAAATCATCTGTTTTTGATCGAGCAGACTCAGTAATTTGGAGGTTTAAGGTACAAAGGATGTGAGTTCGCAGATTTTAGGCGTTGAAATTAAAGTAGATTCACAAATGTTTATCATTCGTTAAATAATTTCCAATCATAAGATGTTAATGTTTTAGTAGGACATGTAAATGAAAAAATGATGGAATAAGAAAGAACAAACGGATAAGATTAGAAAAAGAAATGGAAGAACGAAGCATTCTAAAATATGAAAATCTCAAGACTTATTTACCAATAATACTTTATCTTTTGTAAATAGTGTTTACAATAAGAAGTAAATAAACTACATTACGTTATTGAGTTACTACTTTATTCTTAAAGGTTTCGATTAGAAATACATATACACAGACTAACCAACGCCTTTGCAGTTATAAATATTTCTGCAGAAACTGCGCTTTTACAATGTATATTTATGTACTGATAGCATTGGAAACACCTGTTAAGGATCAAAGCGATATCTTTTCCCATATTCCATAGGTGTATAAAATATCTAGAATATTCTAGCCTTAAAGCAAGATCGGCATTGCTTTTCAGTAAAACGATGTATAAAAATGTGGTCTCATATTAATTTATTGGTATAACTGGGTTGTTCTTGCATCCCCGCCCGCTAGAATAACTTCCCGGGAAGACCAATTATTGTAACTTACTTTTAAATTCCATCAAAATCAGTTCAGTGGTTCATCCGACCGTTCTGCAGTCAAGTTACTTTCGCATTGGATTTGACAATACCTGTCTCGACAAGCGAATAATTGTGATTCTTGGTGGTGGATGAAAGCGAGTGACTCGTTTCTGTGTCATGTTGTGGAATCATCCAGTGTGTTTTGCAGAGCATAGTGACAGTTCTCTCTCGGTTCAAAATATATTCAAAATGTTAACTAAATATAGCTTGTACGCCGTGTCGTGTATGTGTGGTTTATGAAACAATTATTTGCAATATAAATTTAGACTTCATCATCCAAATATAGTCAGTAATTTTTTTTTATCCCGGCAGTACATTTTTCTTTGGTAGCTTTGTAGAGAGGTTTTGTATCAAATCTCAAAATTTAGACTAGCTTTTGCTCACGGTTCCGCCCGCGATAAAGTATATTTTCCCGGGATAAAAAGTAGTCTATGTCCTTTCTAGTGTCTCAAACTATCTCCGTACCAAATTTCATCAAAATCCGAAATCGTTCAGTAGTTTTGGAGATGTGCAGTAACAAACAGACAGAAAAACAGACGAATAATACTAAAATAACTCTTCTTTAGTCACCCACTTTCTTTTTTAGCACATTTCTTTCAATGTACAGACACACCGGGATCTACTGATTTATTATAGTACCTACAAATAGATAATTTTTGGATAGTATTTATAATATCTGGATTTATTACTTTCGCTGTAACAGTTATATATCTAAACATTACTTTAACTGTAATAAAAGAAAATACAACGTATTCCCACACTCATAAAATTCAAAATACCAAACACGTCCCCCAATACGTAATCGCCAAAATTATGTGCAGTGATCTATCCCCAATATAATCGAATTATAATCGCCCGATGTTACGTCCTGCCCCCCCACTGTTCGTATAACGTCCACTTTAGTGATTAAAAGGATTAATAACCGTTCGTAATGGATCACAAAAGCTGAATACGAGGGCTCGTAAAAAGCGCAGATATCAATAAAAATATTTAGGATACTGTAGGGTTTTGGGGATTTATTTTTTGTGGGAGATTCATTAGAGCAATGTACATTCAGAAAAGTGTATGCTCGACCACCTTAAGGTACTTAAATATATGGTTTGCGCGTCGTCTGTTAGCAACATGCAAGTTACAAGTCATGCAAGTTATTAAACATATTGTTGATAATATACGAAGCCGTGAGAATGTGCCTAGCTGTACCTATATTTATTGTACCGCGCTGTTCCATCGTTTGTATTGCTAAATGTTATATAACTATAACTATGTACGATGCGCTCGCGCCGCATCGATCGTGTCCGTAGTAGCTATCAATCCGAGACTCTCGGTCTCGAAAATTTCGAGAGTCTCGATGATTTTTTTGTTTTTTCGAGATTGCTACCCTCCAGTCTCGGGAATAACGAGACTTTCAGACTTAAGTGAAATAATTAAATATTATTAAATGCTTTACTAAACCCCCAGATTTTTTTAATCCGGTTAACTGGCGTCATAGAAAAAGGAAATTTTAGATAATCTATCGGAAATCGCGACCTAACCTTTTTGAAATACAACACGGATATAGTACATAATTATGATGATATATTGGATTTTTTTTTATAAATAATTGGTAATTTTACTTACATGTGAGTTTGTAACAGTATGATTAATATAGTAGTTTATTGATATATCTTGTATTGCTGCCTGAAAAGTCTGTGAGTTATGACCTATGAGTATAATAACTAATTTGTAATAGTCTCGAAAGTCTCGTTTTTTTTTTTCGAGACTGGACCAAGTCTCGTTTTTTTTCCCGACACTCGTAAATGTAACGAAACTGAAAGCCCTAGTAGTAGCTAATTGTTTCCGTTAATAAATGCACGTCCTTGTGTTCCTAATATTTGTAGTTTTGTTTGTCCCTGAGGCTGTTTGCCAACACATATTTATGTGCACTCCAATTCAATGTTCTACATTGTAGATTTAACTCATTCAAGTTGCTCCTATAAAAAAATACTCCTAAAACCCATACTCAGATTACAAACACCGATCCCTATGCAATCTAAGTCCTCAATCTCAAATCCAAATTTGAAGGGATCACGGAACCCGACATAAACTTAACAAAAGACGAATAGAGTTTATGATATTGAACCCGCACAGTTGACTGGGTCTTAATGCCATGTTTATTACCAATTTATGACGTATTGCGTTTGTCAGAATACGCGCTTTGTTATGTGCGAAAGATTATACTTCATTACTTGGGGAAGGTTATCAGATAATTTCCAGGTTATAGAAAGTGTGAATCGATTTTGGACGTTGAATAGATGGCAGAAGGGTGCTTTTATATTAAACAAATGTTGGTATATCGTAGCAATGAGTAATATGAACTGCTATTAAGAAATGGGTTCGAACTACCTCCATAGTGTTTACCATTAGCTTTTCAAAGTACAATCAGGAAATTTGAAATACAATGTAAGGGCGCCATGACAAAATCTGCTTAATATTTCTCTATAAGAACGTGGTAAGAGAAAAACAATCTCTTTCAAAAAAGGCCTTTCCACCTGTATATACCCAAGGCCTAAAGTTATTTTACCAACTTTAATAAACCATATGGTATTTTATATCTACGTTAATTAAGACCTTATTCAGTAAACATCAAATTCCACAAAATAACATTCGCAACGCCTATTGTAAGTACAGATACGTACTCTAATTACCTTATTATGTACGCGGAGGCAGTATTCATTTGAAATCTTGTAGCGTATAGTGTCTGAATAGCATTCAAATTAGGTCTTATGAAACTTGGATTCTATAAATAAATTGAGACGCATGCGTATACATAAAATTTATAAAATGTAACATCAAAGCTTACGTTATGGTTATAGGTATGTATGTCACTTAATTGTGTGTGTTTTTTATATATTCTTTTGTTGTTCTCATGTGTGTGTAGAAAAATAAAGAATTAAAACTTTAACACGCCATTTTTCGGTTTCTTCCTTAACAATTACGAGTGGACAGCTAGTATTCGAGATTCGATCGTCGTATTTATAATCTTTGTAACACATACGAAACATATTTTTTTTCTGCACTCCTATATGAACTTTAATTATGCCGAATTTTATACATTCTGCGCTAAGTGCTTGAAACTAGGTATAAAGATTTTTCTTCACGTATTAATAAATAGATTTAAAACGGCTGTACCAAAATTGATGTTTCATGCTTTTTAACAACTACATTTTATCCTGTATTCCCACCGTCGAAGCTAGTTAAAACAGAAAAAAACGATAGAGATTAAAGATATATGGACATAAAAACGTTTGTTAAACATGACCCCGCTTGTGTCGCGACACGCTTTTGTTCTGTCCAGTTTCTTTTTTATTTCATAATTAATTTTTCCAGCTCATGCACTGCGGTTGGCGGCGGTCATATTGTTTATATCGTATAACTCCTATGGCGAATATTGTGGCGATTTTTATTTTCATCTGTTGGTTATACTTCTTTAGGTAACCTTTATGATAAGCATATCTGTGATCGACCTTCCATTTGATATATTTTAATAAAAAATCAGTAACTTTTTTTATATTTTTTTTTTTACTTTTCAAGATATATTCGAAGGTGCAAAGTAGGTTGTATGCAAATTTGTTTTCGCCAATAAGCTTACCAATTAATCATTTAAGACTTAATGGTTAGGCACAGGTGCCATTCACCCAGACCTAATTCAGGTTTATCGCTTTATTGGACCTAAATCTAGATTAAAAACTAAATGAAACTGCTAATAGAGACATAATAAAAAAACGTCATTGATATAAAAATATCTGAAAAGTTGAACAAGGGTAGTTCATGTAACACTTCTAAACTCTCAAAAGTATTGTATTCATAAAAGAACAATATTTTTTGTAGAGATATCAGCATATGATTTACATATGCATTGTATAACTCAACACAGGTATGCACTAAGGATTGATAGGTGTGGGCCTTTTATCATTTTACTCGCGTCATTAAAATACAGTAATAATACTAATCCAGCGAATAGAATACCATATATATCTTGAGCCACTGTTGCTATCAAAGAAGTTATTAAAATAAGTCCCGCGAGTAGATCGACTATAATTATGCCGACATTCTTAATTGTTTAATTACCTGTTAACAGACAGCTAAGAGTAATTGCCTTTAAAATTAAAACAATTACACTTAATTGGAGTAATTATAATTACTATAATTCTAGATTCTAAGTCTTAGTTGAATCTTTAGAATCTTGGAGTTTCATATAATCTGCAAAGATTACTTAGAAATTTTATAAGTGCCATTGTCATTGACGAAAAATATTTTTTAACACATCAGTGCGCTTAAATATTACAATTAAACACTTCTTCTCCTCCTTCAGCTTTTAGAAGTCCACTGCTGAACATAAACCTCCCCCAAAAAATTCCAGACCAAACTGTCAGAGGCGGTCTGCATCCAGCGAGTTCCTGCTAACTTTACAAGGTCATCTGTCCACCTTGCAAGAGGACATCCCACTTAAACAGTAATAATAATAATACCAGCCCTGTATTATTATACTGCCCACTGCTGAGCACGGGCCTCCTCTACTGAGGGGGTTTAGGCCTTAGTCCACCACGCTGGCCTAGTGCGGGTTGGTAGACTTCACATATTTTCGAAATTCTTCTAAGGAACTTCTCAGGTATGCAGGTTTCCTCACGATGTTTTCCTTCACCGTTAAAGCGAACGATAATTGATAAACAATACACACATAACTTCGAAAAGTCAGAGGTGTGTGCCCTTAGGTTTTGAACCTGCGGACATTCGTCTCGGCAGTCCGTTCCACACCGAACTAAACTATCGCCACTTATTAAACACTAACGTCTATAAACCGGCTATTAAAGCCCCCCAATCATCGGGTCAGCCCCCCACAACCTAGGTCCGTCCCCTACTCAAACCGACCGTGTATTCTCAACTGTTGACCTAGTTAAAGAACGTTTTCATTGTGGCCTAGCGAGAAAAGTCATATTTTCTGTAGTGGCGCTGTCATTGCATAGCGATGTAGGTCCAACGTTTTCAAAACAATGTCGACGAACTGGGGCGAGGGTTAAAATTTCCCAGCTTTTGTTTCTTGTAATATCTAATTGAGCTGTTTAGTGTTTGAAAGGCTGTTTTGATACTAATGGCTAGCGGTTTATGGTTTAGTTTAGCTTGTCGGTTTAACTTGTATTATGTGTTAAATTTTGTAATTCCTTTTCCGGGATAAAACGTAGTCTATAATTTTTTTAATGAGAATCGGATTATACCCTTTATTTGAACTTCAGCCTTCAAATCTTTATAAGTAATAAATTTTATCAAAGTAATGTACATCCAGACTGTATTTTGTTTTTTCGACTATACGAAAAATCTAATTTCTTAATCCCTTCTTCTGGCTTAAAAGTCCTTTATAACCAGCTGTTATTACTATGAGATAACTCACTATTAGTACACTATTCTAAGAAATAAAAATATATTATTACACTACAAACACAAGACTATCACCAACTACTGTGTTTCATCCGTGGTAAGGTAGTTAAGGCTCGTACCACGCTAGCGAATTCACAGCGAGGCGAAGGCGCTGGTCGTTCAATGTAATAAGAACGTTTACTTGACCAGGGATGATACAACGCTGGCTTAATCTTTCAAAACTAAGTTAATAAAGTTCTTACTCAGTTTTCGTTTTAGCACGATATTCCAATATTATAACCGGTTATAACCTACAACTACAAGCAATTTATCTGTCATTTAACAGTTCCAAAGTCAATTACGAATATTAATGTCAGAACGGAACCTAGTTCCGCTATGCACTATGACCTAGATAGTACAATAGATCTCGGCTTTGTCTTTATTAGCCTGTATTTTTATTTTACATAATAAATTACTGACCATTGTTTATTACCATGTAAAAATAGCTCGGTTCGTATGGCAGTTTGTTTATTCTTTAGATTGTAGTGGTCGAACGTATGATGTTTATAACATACAAAATGTCAGTTTTTATTAGACTCTTGCTGAAATTTATTTACAAAGTTACTTTGTGACAATAAAAGGTTTTGTATATACTTACCACTTTGTGGTCGGTATCTCGTATGCAAGAATATTGGTTTATCGTTGCAATGTCTATTTTTACCACCAAGCAATATTGTGCAAATGAAAAACACAGTGTAATTACTAAGCAATATGAGACTTAACAGCTATCTTAAGGCGAGGGACGTAGTGTAGACGTCTCTATGCAATACTTTGTCATAATAAATAGGCGGTCGAGCTGCTAGCCATCTACAGAGAATCTTATCTTCTTAATAGAAACTCTACAAGAGCATGTCTAAAAATAACTTAGCATAAAAAACCTACCAGAGTTCAAAAATATAATGCTCTGTATAACCATATTCAGTATCAACTTTAAGGGTGACTAAAAGATCAAATGCTGAAGAAGAATAGGAAAGAATCAACTACACAGGGCTTCGCGCTTATAGAAGCGTCGCACTTGCAACGGGTTAAAAAACGGATAAGGAGCAAAGAACTGCCGTCCAGGGCCTCGGATTTGCTAAGGTCGTCACTGACCATTAATATGGTCAAGTCAAGCTTTTGTTCGCAGCTTCGGCCGTGTGATAGAGCTTTTCCACAATAAAAATCCCGCTTAATTTCCCGCTATAAAAATCATTTGTCCTTCCCAGGGTCTCAAACTATTTCCATACCAAATTTCATCGAAATCGGTTCAGTGGTTCAGCTGTTCAGAAAGCGTAACGGAAGATGATGCTTTCGAATTTATAAGTATGGATCAAAAATATGTCTCGTTATTATAACGTCTGATTAGTTGCTAATATAGAGTGTTTAGAGTGCTTCGCATTTACTCCGGACTCTGGACCTCATCGAGTCCGTGGCTTATAACAAAACTCGTCCCGTGCGGTTGATTTATGACTCCATGCGCAACAGTTCAGGATTGAGCGGAAAACTGTTTTTATTTTTATTGTATCCATTTTACTGTGGTTTAATGTAAAGGTCAATAAAAAAAATATCTTAATGCTTGGGCCGCAGTAAGATATGAATTGATAACAACGTCCAGAATTACAGAAATAAATATGGCGTAAAAATGTTATGTTTTGATTAAGTCAAATCGAAAATCAAATATTGAATGCCTAAGTACCGTTTGAAATTATTGTGTTAACTCGTAGCTACCCATATGTTTTATTCTATATAATCCGATAATTAAACGCATTTGACGTTAATGTGACACTCAGTGCAGAAGATTTCTCCAATCAACTTAAATTTTAACAGTTTTCTGTATTCACATACCTAAACAAACATTCCCTCCACTAATTACCGTATCGCTAAACTGGTTTCTTTAAAATCGAATTTACCTCAATTTTCCGGCTCGAAGGACCAACTTGCGAACTTCCACCTCAGCCCGCAAGATGGCGACGTTATAAACTTTTCTATCGCAATTGCACTCGGTGCACGGAAGCGCTACTGAACCTGATCGGCATTTGATTACCTCTCCTGAGATATTGTGATATCCTTACCTGCAAAGGATGAGAAAGTAATTAATTTAAGTCATTTATAGAGAACGGAGATTCTTAGTTATATCGGCTATAGGTACGAGGAAATTAAATACAAAATGCTTTGATAACACCTTAAAGGATGTTTATGTTCTAAGGTTTATTTACAGTTGGTAATATTTGAGACATTTGATAGTGGATAAATTAAACTTAGTATCCGGAGTATTTACTTATTTACAACATCTATACTTCAAACACTATGTAAAATAACTTTCTATCAATAAATAGTACACATAATCACGCTTTTTATACCCAAGGCGGTAAGTAAAGGCGCAAATAATACACCTACTCTTCGCCGTGCGTATTCTGTACCATGATGTGATGGGATATCACAATATTGGGCAAAAATTTCAGTAGAAAAATCCAATATCACTTTCCCCGACCCGAGGATCGAACCCGAGACCCTAGCACAGCAGTCGAACTTTAATACAACTACGCCACCGAGGCAATTTCTATCTAATATTTTAATACATTAACATAGTTCTTTCACCAACATTGCTATGTATCGGTGTACATTGTGTTGGTGATCAATAAAAAAAAAAACATACTAAATGTACGACTAGATGTCAAAGGTAAAAGAAAAAAGGCAAACAATTTACAACCATAAATAAGAGCCTAAAACCAGTACGTTGACGAATTCCTGCTACGACATGAAAAATCTAGGCTTTTCGACATGACGCCCACATGTAGCAAATAGACTTAAAGTTAGTAACGAGCCACAACAAATATTTGTATAAAATAATAAGAACTTTTTTTAAGCTGGTATTTATTGGAATGAATACTTTGAATAAAATTGTAATTATTTTTAAAGTTTGTAGATAGAAACAAAATATAAATAGCCAAACTATTAGTGATACTATGCTTATCAATAGTTCATTTAATATATTTTTTCAATTAAGTATACTGACGTAAAAAGCTATTTAATAGCCTACGTTTACATTATGATCCATAAACGAATTTCATTTCATTTCAGATGGTAATACTACTCATTGCAGTACTGAAAGCCAATTTTCGTTTAGCACCTGTTTAAATCACATCGTAATCTTATTCGTCTTATAAAGGATAGAACACACCCGCAGTGAAATAAATCACAAGATTTGTCGAACCGGCGCCCGATCAAAGGACTCCAAACCTTCAACCGTGCTTAATGTATGATAATCAACAAAAGAAACCTCTCGCGCCTTTAGGACTTGTTTCTGTCATCAACCCGCCATCCCTTTCTATCACAATACGAACGAAAGAGACGAAAATCAACAATCCCAAGACTATACTGTAGTTATTAAACGCCACCTGAATAATTCATAGAGTGAGGGTAGATCGAAATAAGTTTGTAACTTTCCGTCGCTGCTGAAGCTGTTATGCAACAATAGCCCTATTGCCAGCGATGATAGAGTTAAATTCACCGTGAAGAGGTCGTAGATTCAGAATCAAAGGAGTTAAAATGCGTAGGTCTTAATGTTTACTATTGACAGTTTGCGGGCGGGAGTTCTGCGAGAAAGAAAAGACTCTAGCTTCTTTCCACGTTTGAATTTAAAGTAGGGTTGATGTAAATGAGCGTAACTTGTTGCTGAAACTTCAATTTAGAAGTTTGTGACTGTATACTTTGGCAGATTAGCCCATAAATAACATCAACCTATTTTTAAGCTATATATTTGCCAGAGGTTCGGACACATAGGGAAAAATAATTAATATCGTTTAAGGATATGAAATATTTTTCCCTTTTGTTATGTTTATGCATACTCACGCCTTGTATCCCCGGAGGGGTAGGCAGAGGCGCAACTAGTGCACCCACTTTTCGCCATGCGTATTCCGTCCCATGATGTGATAGGGGGCGAGCCTATCGGCATATCAGGCACAAATTCCAGACTCCAAGCTGATACTGATTAGAAAAATCAAATATCACTTTGCCTAACCCGGGGATCGAACCCGAGAACTCAGCATTGCAGTTGTACCTAGTTATTTTTTATTGTTATTAAACAAGTACAAACAAAATTTATTATAAAGGTCAGCTAGCATAAAAAACCAAAGGAAAATTACGAAACCTAAACTATAAATTCAAAATGAGTCTTTTACTAGCAACTTTATTAGACTTCTAGAGATTCCACATCAGAGAAAACATTTCAGTAAAAAGTTTATGAAACTATTGACAATGCCCTCAACTGCAAGACAACAATAAAGAGTTGACCCCTAGAAGGGGTATCTAAGCGGCTCACCGACAGTTAATTTGAATTAACTTTTTATGCCGTAATAAAAAGGCGAGTCAAGTTTAGGTTTGACATAAATCTGCAATATTTAAGGAACTTTCTTGCCGACCTCACTCTGAGCTCTTAAATAATGTACTATATCGTGTGTATAGCCCCTTATCTTGGCAAATTTCATAATTTGTAACGGTTTTATTGTGGTTATAATTAGTCGTAGTACAATGGGGATTTTTGAGGGCTAAAATGGATAATGTTTTTATGTAGGTTTGTGAAAAGGTAATTTAGACTTTATTTTGTGTTGCATAGAGATCCAATTTTCAAAACTATAAGACTTTTGGGTTTTATTAATCTGATCTGCATATCGAAAATGTAGATAAAATTACTTAAACAGTTATAAAAAAAAAATATACCAAAATGCAGGTACTTCTATTGACAGTTTCTCATGGAATGTTGTCAACGCTGGGAAAGTAAATATTTTTGTCATGCTGAAAGCACTTCAGGATTTCCAGTTCTATAATCTAAAAGCGATACAGAAATTGCAAAAGAATTTTAAAATATCCGTACAAAATGATCTCACCTTTCAAACGCATTTTAGTGTCTCGGATCCAAAAATGACTACCAAAAACACCTTTATAGCATTCTAACGACAATAAAATTCAGAATTACCCTCGATTCCATGTTAATCTCATCAAACATTACCCCAAACTACATAAAAGACCATTAAATACAAAATAAACGGCGAAAAAACTAATTGAGACTCATTAAAGGGTTGAGGGGATATAAAAATTTAATTATCCAAACTTAGTAGGCGATGTCTTTTTAAGTACAAAGGCTTGAGGTCCCTCGCGGAAATATTATTTGGCCGAGTCGATCCGCACCTTAAACAAAGGGTTCGCGATCGGGAAGCTTTTCATTTTGTTCAAAGTTGTTTGATCGTTATTTATTTTATAGGGAAATGACATTCTTTGTATATTTTCGATGGTTCCTTTGATGGTTAGTATTGTCATTTTTGAGATTTTCATTATATACCTTTTACCTGATTTTATGAGATTATTTTATAAAAACATCCCGGTCTTAGTTAGAGCTTCAGTCAACGTTGGTCTTTCGGTAGAATTCCATCTCTATTTTTCGGTAATAAAAAGTACCATTATGCAAATTCAGAGTCTAGATTTATGCGTATTTTCCTGATAAACGACCATACATATTCACGAAACTTGCCCATTAATATTACCGGTAAAAATAGTACAAAAAACTACTAAATTAACTGGATATGATTAATACGAACCATAAACGTTGTTATAGTTAAAATGATAACAATTTACAACGAAGACATTAAAATTGGGGTGAACCCCCAGCGACAAGTCCTGACCGCCGCGCTGTGGTAATTAAAAATTTACATTTTGAAAGGATATTTTCATATTAAAATTTTGTGGGAGTATCTTTCGTTGTGTAACATCAGAATTGTTTGTGGCGTTTGTACATTCTATACACGATTATTCTAATGACCTGATTCGCCAAAAATCGCTATAATTAGTAAGTTTAACTTGAAGATATTGTCACTATATTTATTGAAGGTAGGAAGAGGAACGAAAATCTTAAACACAGTCCACACATAAGACTTTTATTACAAATATAATTTTAAATAAAATTTACAAGATTGCTAAATTTGCTTAATGGTTTTGCATAAAATTTGGCACACGTGTTGACCAAAGCCTACATTCAATGAAAAGTTTACCACTTAAGCGGAGTCGGGAGAGCTAATCCTAGTTTATCTTTCAAGCCGAGTCACGGTACCCTAACGTATAATTAAAGAATAACGCTCACACCAGCCTATTGTCTCAGACCCCGGATTCTTTGGGTCTTTTCTAACTTTTGAATTATGGCGTTTAGAGTAATTACGCCTGACAGTTTTTGGTGTAAAGGATTTTTATTTAAACTAAGATGTAGTTTCCCTTTGTTGTGTTGAAAGGCTTGGATGATGAATTTTGGTTATAAAATTTTGCTTTTTTACACTAGTGCTGTATTCTTTTAAACTCTATGTCACAATCTACAATTTATTGCATAATTTTTCCGGGAAAGTATAATAAGATCGAGGCAATTACGATTGCCGTTTATAATGCCCTTTTACTCAAACAAATCAGCTAATAAATCAAATTTAATCTCAAAATGATCGCGGAATCTCAAAAATGCTCATAAAAATAAGTTTAACATTAAAACATGTTGTAATCTGTTAACATTTTAACACGTAACTCGTTTGATTATAACACTATTGTGTTGAAAAGCGCAAGAGCCCATACCTCCACGCTTCATGGGTATCAATCACCTAATCGGTTTCTCAAAACAAGTTACAGATCACGTTTTAAATTTCTTTTATTCCTTTACGTCCTTTGGTTAGGGGTCGTTGACCAGACACCAATTGGAAACTGATTAAAAAAAGTTTCAAATAAAAGGTACCGATATAAAAAAACTCATCGGCATTTAGAAAACGGAAATATTAATATCGGAATGGCAGTCGGGTGTCTATTCCCAGACGATCGACATTTATCCTATGAGTATGTCGTGTGCGATATATATTAGGGTAGACATAAGTTTTTCGAAAGGTAGACTATATTAGGTCGTGTCACTAATATTATTTTAAAAAAATATCTGTCTAATTTAAAATTAACAAAGTCAAAGGAAAATTAAAATATGAATCAACTAAGACAAAGGACTCGTCTTTAAAATTAAGTTATATCAGCAAATTAGTTATCGCATTTAGTGAATATCTTTAACTAATCTTTTTTCAAGTAACTTATTTCATTTTTCAATTTTTGGCCTAAGACCGTTCTGGATTTTAAGAAATTCTTTATGAAAATTTTACTACTCTTAAATTGCTCTTTAGAAAATTAAGCCGAATTTAAATTCTTAAAGCAGTTCCAGCGGGACTTGACCTCAGTTTTTAGCAGGCATCTGAATATTCTGAAAATTTTGGGTAAGATAACTATTTAAGCTCAAATAACATTAATTAAATGCGTTGATAATTAAAACAAGTTAATTACTAATATCTAGCACGTATCAAATGTCTATTCATACATCACAGTCACACGTAAAATCGAATAAATGAAAAGCGAGCGGTCTTAAAAATAGTCCCTTTACGGCTTACCCCCCACTTGTTAGGGATTAAGGTATCCTTTTTGTGGAAAATATCGCAGAATGTGCGTTTAATCTGGAACGAGGGAGCCCACGCTTCGGTTGCTTTTTTGTAAGGAGTTTTTTTTTTATTTTTATTTCAGATAATCCAGGAGCAATTTCGTTGGCGATCTGAGAATACCTCTAGCGTAATGCAGCAATTTTGCCCGATTGTACAAAGGTTAATGAGATGATTATGAGCCGTGTGGTAGCTTTTATGCGGGATTATTATGTCTGTATTCTCTTCAGTCTGTACTCAAAGATATTAGTATGGGAGGGAGTAAGCGGTAATTGAAAGATGGCGCAGGATGATTTTAGTTAGAGTGTTTAGTTTGGATTCAAGTCATTTCAAACTTTATTTGATGTGTAAAAACATTGATGATTGACTGCCTCGGTAGCGTAGTTGTATTACAGTACGACTGTAATGCTGAGGTCTCGGGTTCGATCCCTGGGCCGGGCAAAGTGACATTTGATTTGTCTATTGAGTACCAGGCCGGTGTCTAGAATTTGTGCCCGATATGGCGATAAGTTCGCCCCCATCACATTGGGGGACGAAATAACGGTGAATGGTGGATGCACTAGTTACACCTTCGCCTACCCCTTCGGGGATAAAAGGCGTGTGTAAGAATACGTAAATGGATTTTTTTTACGTAAATGGAATGAATAAAAAACACGTTAGTGGTTCGAGTTATTGTTGGTAGGACCTTAATATGTAAGAGTCCGTCTGGGTGGATACCACCGCAATGTCTATTTCTACCGCCAAGGAGCAGTGTGCATGCACTGTTGTGTTTCGATTTGAAGGACATTATAACCAGTGTAACTACAGGACACAATGAGACTTAACATCTTATCTCTCAGGATGACGAGCGCAGTAGAATGCCGCTCAGTACTTACTTTGTAACTCAAGGTGCTGTATGGTGTGTCTACTGTTTATGGGTGGTCGTATCGCTTACCATCAGGTGAACGGCATGCTCGTCTCGTCATTCGATGCCATAAAAAAAAAGTTGTATGCCGGCTGTTATACTCGAATTAGATTTTAACTTTATCTTTACATTTTAAAAATATAATTCGTTTATACTTCCCAGTCTATCAATATTAATGTTTACCACAAAACACTTAATATCAAGTAGAATAGAATATTCAAATGTGCTCAAAATATGCAAGTGAGGTCTTGAATATTCATGTATTCCTACGGCTCTAACCGCAAAGCGGAGGCTATAGAAAAATCGTAAACGGGATCAATGCTTCCAGATTCACTGGTTTTAATCTTCATGTTTACGACATATAAACTTAGGATTGTGCTGCGTTGGAGTGGTTTGTGTGATTGTTATTAGGTAAATGGATTTTACGAAAATGCAGTCTATTGTGTATATATTGTCATTGAATTAGGATGGATACAGGGTATTATAAACTACATTTACAAAGCAAGCCATAAGAAAAACAACTTATCTATACTAATATTATAAAGCTGAAGAGTTTGTTTGTTTGTTTGAACGCCCTAATCTCAGGAACTACTGAACCCATTTTGAAAATTCTTTCACTAATAGGAAGCTACTTTACTCCTGAGTGCTATAGGCTACTTTTTATCCCGGGAAAACATTTTCATCCCGGAAAAACTTTTTCACGCGGGCGGAGCCGCGAGCACTACTAGTAACGACATAAACAACATTAAAAAAAAACAAAACTTGCTACTTTGAATTTAAATTCCTGTTTTATCTTTCTCAAAAAGTTCATATCACATTCTCAGTTATATCAAATTCATATTATATTACAAATATAAAGGTGCAATTACATCAGAGAATTTTGAAATACACAAATCCGTATTGATTCACTAGGAAGTGTCACGCTCAGAACACGATATTCGCAGTAGGTACGGCAAAGCGAACTGTGTAGTGTGTACTGTCCACTAGTTTACACAGTGCAAGCGTGTGAGATGGTCAAGTGACTGCATGGCAAGAGGCAGGATGGAAAGGCATGATTATACATAAGGGTAATCAACATAGTATTGCCTTGATGGTCAATATTTCATATACAGGATAGGCACAGTAAGGTAGTTTCCTATGTTTGATTTCGTACATTCTTTTCGAAATCGAAATTGGTTGAAAAATAAAGCGATTATTGATATTTCAAATACAGTAGGGTCTCTGTCTAACTACCGTGCGACATTCATGTCTTTGAGGTTATGTTGTGAGATAATTAAATAAATTTAAAAATTTAAGTGCTATTAAGTGTTACTTCTACTGGATTAGTTTATTGAGTGTTGTATATGTGTATATAAGTTTAATATATTAAAAGACAAAACTATATATTCATCGTTTTTTGTTTTGTATGGTGGTAAGTTTTGTTTGTGTCTCGTCGAGTGTATTGTCGTGTGTTTGTCACCTTCTGTTAATTGTTTTGTGTTAATTGTGCTTAAAGGATGGAGTTTGATATAACTGATCGTAGACCAGAACCCGACCCTCCACCGGATAGTGATAGAAATTTTGTACTGGCTGCACATAATGTGACTATTGGGAACATAAGTAACCAGAATGTTTTCACACCTTCCCCGTCCCCTTCTCCCTCCACAGCATCATATGTAGCCTCATATATTACTTCAGCAGCCCCTAGTATACCTTATACTAGTTCAAAAAAATTAAACTCTATAAAAATAATTAAAAAAAACAGTCCAATTTCAAAGAAAAAAATAGTATCTAATAATTCATCATCTCAGTTACAAAAGGCTTTATCAAATTCCAATTTGAATATAGATACAGTAATTATAAATCCAGATAAATCTTCTACTGCTTCATCTTTAGGTTCTTCCAATATGGAAACTTCCCCATCTCAGACGGTTGGCCAGGGTCATCCGCTCACAAGGTCACTATACGCCAGTGGTGACTGTGGGCCATTTATCGTATATGTGGAGCTAGCTGAGGCCTCTCCAACCAATGGGTCCACCTTACACCCGATCAAATTTGGAGCTTTCCTTTATAAAAATAAACTGTCTTGTATTTTGCAGGATGGAATTAAAAAAATTGGTCGCAATAGACTTTCTATATCTTTTAAATCTGCAAAGGATGCCAACAATTTTATAGATAATCCTATCTTTCCCCAAAATAAATATAAAGTTTATATCCCCCCTCATAACATATCCCGCATTGGATTAGTAAGAGGAATACCGGTTGAGTGGACACATGACGAAATAGTTGAATTAGTTCAACTTCCACCAGAATCAGGTAAGATAATCAAAACTCGTAGGCTTAGTAGAAAAATTTCTTCTCCTGAGGGTCCTAGTTGGCTACCAACCCAGACTGTTGTGTTTACGTTTGACGGTCAAGTGCTGCCCAAAGAAATTTATTGCTGCTACACACTGTTACATGTCGAACAATATGTCTACCCAACAATTCAATGCTACAATTGCTGTAGGTTTGGGCATACTCGTGCACAGTGCAGGTCTAAACCCAGGTGTTACAAATGCACAGAAAATCATGCTGGGGAATCTTGCACGGTGGAAGAGTCTGATGCTGTTTGCGTTTTTTGTGTAGGACATCATTTTTCCACCAATAAAATTTGCTTGGAGCATAGTAGACAAGCAAATATTAAAAAATTTATGTCTTCTCACAACGTTTCTTATCAAGAAGCAATGTCCAAGTTTCCTGTGATTCATAAGTCTTACGCGAATGTATTGTCATCCTCACCAAATCCACCCCCTCCTAAAGTTACTTCCTATTCCATATCTGACAGTCAATCTTTTCCTACTAAGTCCTATCGTAAAACTGTTTTTCTTAAACCCTCTTCAAGACCTTCTTTTCCTAAATCATACGATCAAATGGCACACCGAGAATTGTTAAAATCTTATGAAATCCCCACACCTAGTAATGGCTGTGCTCTTGTTAATAATCAAGATAATCCTAACCCATCAAATGAACATGTATCGAAGGAAGTTTTATCGTCTGATTCAATTCAAAATTTAATATCCTCTTTAATTAAAGTAATTACTGACTCTAATATACCGAACCACGTAGCGTGTAATATTATTTAGACCATAACTCTATCAATCTTTAATCTTTTAAAAAATGGACCAAATTCTTCAGTGGAATTGTAGAAGTTTAAATAAAAATAAAACCGACCTTTATTTTCTTTTAAATAAACACAAACCTTTTATTTGCGCTATTTCCGAAACGTGGTTAAAACCACATTCTACTTATAGGATTCCTGGGTATACACTTCTCCGGGATGATAGAAGTGATGGGTGGGGCGGTGCAGCCCTTTTTATTAAAAATAACCTTAGTTTTAATCAACATTCTGTTGTAAATAATAGCAACCTTATTCAATTTGTATCTCTACGCTTTAATAACATTTCTTTTATCTCAGTCTATATTTCACGACGGGATAATTCGGTTGTCCCCATATTACGTAGCTTTTTGTCCTCTATTCCCCCTCCTATTATTTTAATGGGAGATTTTAATTGCCACAACCAGATCTGGGGAGCTCCCAATAATGACTCTTTTGGTATAAAACTTTTAGATATTTTGGACGAATTTGATTTATGTGTACTAAATGATGGATCCCCTACTCGCCGCACTCCTCCCAACATTCAACCTAGTTTTGTTGACATCTCTTTTTGTTCTCCCTGTTTAGCCAGCTTATTATCGTGGTCTTGTCTTCCTTTCTCTCATGGTTCAGACCATTTTCCTATCCTAATTTCATTTCCTTCTCAAAATATTAATGTTCCTATCCTTCCTCCACTTTTACCTTTTATTATTGATCCCACTAAATGGGGTCTTTATGCTGCTCTACTTGAAGAGAAAATTGATCTACTTCCTGTACCTAACCTAATTAACATTAAAGAGTGTTGTGAGGGAATAAAAGACTCCATACTTACGTCTGCAGAGACTATATTCAATAAAAAGAATATTGTCTTAGGCAGAATTCCTTCCCCCCCCTGGTGGGACTTAGATTGTACTAAAGCTATTAAAAGGCGATACGAGGCAGAGTCAATCTGTACGACTGACATCAACCTTGATTCTTTTCTAAACTATCGTAATGTGTGTGCCGCTACAAAGAGAACTTTAAACAACAAAAAACGACAAGGCTGGCGTTCATTTTGCTCATCTCTATCGCCTGACACCCCCTCGTCTCTGGTTTGGAAAAGAATTAAGCATTACAGATTGTCTCGTAAAGTTCATACTCCGTCTTACTACTCAACAAACTGGGTAGATGATTTTTTAGACCGGTTAGCTCCCCCTTCAGTTCCTAATTTGTCCCAAATCCCCTATTTATATTCATACCAGGCTAATTCTTCTACTTTAGATTCGCCTTTTACGTTTCTCGAGTTAAAATCAGTACTGAGTCATATCAAGGACTCCTCCCCTGGACCTGATGGTATACCCTATTCCTTTCTCTCAAAGTCCAAGGATAGTTTTCTAAATTATTTCTTAAAATTAATAAATTTGATTATTGATAGTGGTGTTATTCCTGAGAACTGGAAACACCAATTAATTATTCCTATTCCAAAACCAGGGAAGGACCCTAGTTTTTCTGAATCTTATCGCCCTATTGCTCTTTCATCTACCATTCCAAAAATAGTGGAACACCTAATAAAAAATAGATTGGAATGGTTCCTGGAGCACCATTCTCTACTAGCTAATACTCAATATGGGTTCAGGAGGGGCCGTAGTATTTCTGATAATCATGCTATTTTCACCACTGATATCCATCTGTCATTCAGTCAAAACAAGTCAGTGGTGGCTGGCTTCCTGGATGTCTCAGCGGCATACGATAATGTTAATCTTTGGGTCCTTAGGAACAAATTAGTTCAGCTAAGGTTTCCTAACAAGATAACAGATTTTATTTTTAACCTTTTATCAGGTAGGACTATATCACTGAGGTATCCGGGAGTTCAGCTTGCCACTAGAACAGTATGGAAGGGTTTACCCCAAGGTTCTGTACTCAGCCCTCTGCTGTATGATGTTTACACTGCCGATATGGATCATAACATACCGGATGTGTGTAATGTCTTACAGTATGCTGATGACCTACTTATTTACTCTGCTAGTTATTCTATCAGCTTAGCAAGGGATAATATTGAAAGTGGTATGACTGTTCTATCCTCTTGGCTTAGTGACAACTATTTGGACCTATCAGCCTCTAAGAGTGTAGTGGTTGTCTTCTCTCGAAAACGCCAGATCCCCCATATAAATATTCAGTGCAATGGGACTCCAATTCCTGTAAGGAAAGAGGTAAAATTTTTAGGTAAAATATTTGACAGTAGAATGAATGGTGTAGCCCACATAGACCATATTGTTAAAAAGTGTGAGAGCAGTATAAATATTATGAGATGTTTAAGAGGTGTCTGGTGGGGAGCTCATCCATACTCTCTTAGATTAATATACAATGCAATTGTAAGGAGTCACTTGGATTTTGCCTCCCATTTACTGTCTCCTTGCAATAAAACAGCATTAAGGAAGTTAGAGTTGACTCAAAATAAAGCTCTAAGGATAGTTGTTGGCGCTATGAAAAGCTCACCAACTAATGCCTTACAGGTTGAATGTTCTGATCCCCCTCTTAATCTTAGGCGACAATATCTCTCTGACAGATATATTTATAAAATTTGTCATTATTCCTCTCATCCTCTTTTTTCCAAACTTAGAATATTAAATTCATATATTGCTTCTAAACCATACTGGTCCCACAAAATTTTACCTTGTTTAATTGTAAGTCTCAGGAGGCTAGAGAGTATACACTGTCCTATTAAAAAATACCAAATTCATCCAGCTTTTGCAGTTCAGTATAGCTCAAAAATTACACTACCTTTAGTGGAGTTATCACTTAAAATTACTAAACAATCCTCTGATGCTGAAACTAAATTGAATGAAATTATAAAAAGACGCTGGCCTTTGGCTGATATTTTCTTTACGGATGCATCTAAATTAAGCAAACAAGGTTCTGTTGGTGTTGCTTTTTTACATATGAATTCTAATTTATCTTTCTCATATAAACTACCACATTATTCTTCAGTTTTTTCAGGTGAATGTTTAGCTATTCGGGAATGTATCAAATACATTAAACAGAACAATATTGCTTGTTCTGTTATCTTTTCAGACTCAAAAAGTTGTGTCCAGGCTCTCATCAGTAATCCATTTGCCAAAAACTGTGTTCACCCTATTTCTTTGGAAATAATAGATTTAATTAAATTGTGTAATGAGCAACATCTTCAAGTTACAGTGGCTTGGATCCCAAGCCATATAGGTATAATTGGTAATGAGCAGGTTGATCAATTAGCTAAACACGCTATTGATCACGGTAAAGAAGACTACTTTTCAGTTTATGCTTGTGATCTGATTGCCCTGGCCAAACATGATCTGGAAATGGCTTGGAATACATCTTGGAGGAACTCTAGTTCCCAAAAAGGGGGATGGTTATACAATATACAATCGCATATTACTTTTAGACCATGGTTCTCCAAATTGCGCCTCAGTAAACATATTTCGGCCACAATTTCTCGGTTGAGGATTGGTCATTGCTCTTCACCCGTTCACTTATGTAAATTACATGTTAGAGACTCTTCTTTATGTGAGTGTGGCCTTGACGAAGGATCCGTGACCCATATACTATTTAAGTGCCCTCGTTTCTCATCTCCTTCTCTCTTTGACATTTTGGTAGATCGGGGGGCCCCTCTCCCTGTTAATGTTTCATCTCTCCTAAGCCTAGGTAACAAACCATCTTTGAAAGCACTTGTTTCATTCTTAACAATATATACTATAAAATTATAACTGAAATTAACCTTATGTGTTTGCATGCATTATATAATGTCCTTCGTATTAGTAACACCTTTATTTGTTATCTACCGTAATGTCTATAAATTATTTTGATCATTGGTTATCTGTCTTAAATTTTCTCAACTAAAAAAAAAATTTTTTCTTTACTAAAAGAGTAAAATTGGTAGGTACACATGAATGCGTCACAATCACTTGACAGCTGACAGTTGACTTGACACTGGCAGTAATATTCCTCAATTTAGAGGAACCAGTTGCCATTTATAAAAAAAAAAAAAAAAAAAAAAAAAAAAAAAATACAGTTGTGAGTTAAAGAGGGGATGTAGCAGGGATATAGCGCTATCTCTTTTGCACGCACGCAGCGTTATGGCCAGTGACACTTAGTGACGTCACAGTCTTATATACCTGTCATTTGACAACTTCCTCTTCCACCATATTTCAAAAAATCTATGTCGGTTACATTTTGGATAGCATACATTTTTGATGAATGTATTTAAAAAAAGTAGTTAACTACCCTATTCAAAACAAAAATCCGAGATGACAGTCTCATTAGTTGATGCTTTACTTTGTTTTAGACATAATTAGATGAAATCAGCCAGATAAAAGAGATACGTTCAACACTGCTTTTAATCGCCACTCACCTAACTCAACCACAATTTATTCAACTGTCCATCAGTAGCCGGTCATGGTCGTAGTCTTTACATACAACATGACTAGTTGAGGTAAGTTGTGAATTTAGTAGCTGTCCGCTGTAAGTAACTCGTACAACTAAGCTATACGTAGCACACTGTAGCACTGGCGTAGTGCACCGGGCGGCGTAGTGGCGTAGACTCTACGCGAATCGCGTCTATTGACGTTGGCCCGTCAAGCGTACCTTTCGTTTGATAAGACGCCTCTAGGGTTGCCACGCTACGGAATGTTCATTGTTTAATTTTATATTATTTACATAATGTAAATAATTGCATATTTTCAATATTAATGAATTTTGTGTTATTGGTAACTAATGAACAGTGGATTCAGTCATTCAAAAGTTTATACCTACGCTTCGTCAAAGATAAGTAAAGATGTAACCCACGTTTGACTGAGCTTAATAATATGTATCATTAATTGCAAGCAAATCATTAAATTGAACATTAATTCTAATGATGACATCTCGCGTGTTTATCAAATCTAAAAACCATTTCACGTAATTTCCTTGTCACATCAGAATGTAATTTCTCGCTAGCATCAAAACATTAACGTTCGCAAAATGATTATTCTGTATTGCTGTGGGATTAACATCAAATCTGTCTATGACAAGTGAATAGCCGATAATTTTGAAACGATTTTATTTAAAGTGCATTGAATTTGATCTGTACCTGAGAAGTTCTCTGAATTTCTAAGGTATGTGAAGTTTGCCAACCCGCACTAGGCCGGCGTGGTGGACTAAGGCTTAAACCCTCTCAGTAGAGGAAGCCCATGCTCAGCAGTAGGCAGTAATACAGGGCTGGTATGGCATGGTATCGAATTTGATCTGGACTAATACATTATTTAGCCTTATATTATTGCGGTTGGAAATCATAGTATAATAATAATAATAGTTTATTTGCACAGAAGCGAGTGCACTTACTTTTCGCCGTGAGAATTCCGTCCCGTGATGTGATGTGCGAGCCTATCGCCACATCGGGCACAAATCCAGACTCCGGGCTGATACCGATTAGAAAAACACAATATCATTTTGCCGGGGATCGAACTCGAGACCTCATCATTGCAGTCGTACCGGAATACAACTACGCCACAGATGCAGTCGAATACCGAATCATCATATTTATTAACCATTATTGTTGAATTCAAAATCAAAAAAAATCTATTACTTTTAGATGTTCAAATAAAATTTTGTTTTTAAGCTATGTTAAGTTACACAGCGCCTGGCAACCCTAGGTAGCAATCTAGGCGACCGCGCCGGATCCCGAGACGAGCTCTATAAGCACCATACAGTCACAGCGAACACATAATGCCGTATTTAGACGTCGGATCATCGTCGAATTGAAAAAAAATTGAACAAATAGTAAATGTAATATGTAAATACTTTTTAAAAATGCGGTTATTCTAAATTTGATTAACAGAATGTGATTTTGTGTTTCTCGGTTCAAAGAAACACGCGTTACTTGGCCAGGATCAAAATCGTGTTATTAGGATAGGCTAAACAGTTTTTATCTTAACACGAAATGGGAATAAGCTCAATGAACAGTGGGAGGACAACTTGCAGCTCGGACTGCTCTTTAGTAGATAAATGCAGGAATTTATACATAATTACAACAAACCGTTAAGCTTTATATTATAAACAAAGACATCAATTAATAAAGAATTCGATTGGCAGTGGTCCTTCGAACCAGAACAAACTTCACAAACCTGATAATAGAATATTCGTGCATAGAACGTATCAATATTTATACAATAGTTACGAACAAACAAAACTCCGTACACGAAAAACCTATCACAGATATGTGTTGCCAATTGATGCATACACAGTTATTTTTACGTTTCGATTTTACCCAAGTTTCGGGTCAGAATCACGAATTCCATTCAAAGTTTTCTAAATGTTACCTGTTAGGTGTAATAAAGTTGTAAAGTATAAACTTGGGGAATATTATATTAGATGTGGAAAAGTTACGAAAGATGGTAAATGGAACATTAGTAAATATGAAAATGTAAGCAGTTTTACAAAATTTTGTGGAAATTAGTCGATTGCCTTTTCTGACACTGTTTTTCGTTTACACCTGTGCTGCATCATGAGGCTATGAGAATTTGGTACCATCATACTTTTACACCCCTACTTATTTTGTGGGGTAGTTGCAACACGTAGAGACAATTAGACGCGCTGGCCTTAATGTGGCTATCATATTACATATTTTGCTCCTCGCTGGTTTTTTAACTCAATAGAAAAATATTTCAATGCTAAAAACATTTCATACTCATACCTTGATTTAAAAGGAGCAAATAAAAATTCACCAAACAAAATTACTAGACGTCATGCAAATTCTAGTAGCGAATGTTAGCCAATTTTGTCGAAAATATCGGACCTCCATGACGTCAGGGTACGTAATCTATCAACGTAAGCTCCTTAGCGCTGATTCCTTCGCACTTCTCCGGTACTTTCGACAGGCGGGCCATAAAGACGATGCCCAATTTGCATCGGAAACTTGAAACAATGTATGACAGAAGTGACACACCGATGTACGGTAAAATTGAACTTAAGTCGTTGAAGATGATTTTATGGTAGTCATTATTAAAACAAAACTGAACATTGCAAGTAAACTCCCATTCGATATCTAATGGTACGTGAACCCCTTCTCCAATAATTATTATTATATCAAAGAACCCCAGTTGTTTCTTCTTACATATTGTAGAGCTTGTTTGATATGGGAGTGTTGGCTTTACGTTGTAATAATAAACTTCTGAGATGGCACTTGATTGTGTATTTTGCTAAAACACTTTCTGAAAAAAGCGTGTAATATTGATTTTTTTTGAAATTCAATAGTAACTATTAAAATTAAAAGAAAATAGACCTGCTAATGCGTTTTCTGGGGCTTCTTCTCAAATTAGTGAACTTACTGAAACACTAAGATTCTTTATTTATTTCATAACTATAAATGTAAAACCACCCTATATTACCCTAACTATAAATGTTTACTGGTGGTAGGTCTCTCATATGTAAGAGTCCATCTGGGTGGGTACCACCGCAATGTTTATTTCTACCGCCAAGCAGTCGTGTGCATGCGTTGTTATGTTTCGATTTGAAGGACATTGTACCCAGTGTAACTACTGGACATAATGAGACTTAAAATCTTATGTCTCAGGATAACGAGCGCAGTGGAATGCCACACTACCTTGTAACTCAAGGTGCTGAATGGTGCTGCTACTGTTTATGGGCGGTCGTATCGCTTACCATCAGGCGACCGGCTTGCTCGTCTCGTCATTCAAAACCTCAATCCTCATCAGTCTACTAAAAATAAATTTGCCAATGGTTTCATAATGATAACCAATAATTTCAAATTTTAAGCTCCATCTACCCTCCTACCCCCCTCGTTCCTGTATCCAATAGCAGTAATCAGTAATGAGCGTAGCCATTCGTTACACGGCCCCTTGAAGCCGGCATCCCAGAAGATTTCGCCAAGAATTTTTTACGCTAAAATGTTGCCCCGGGAACAATTCCATCTACATTGTTGCTCCGAATATACTTAGCAAGATTAAAAATTTGAATATCTTTCAAAATGCTTTATAGATTGGTCGGTGACCTAGTTGGCAGTAGTTTCATTTAGATGTAGATAATGTAAATCTAGTGTATCGTCAGGAGTAACTGAGTGGATTTATTGATCTTTGTAAGATCTGATAGAATTTGTTTTATTTCTTTACTGAGTATTGCTAACGGCTTTGTCCGCGTGGAAATTCTCGAATAGAAGTCCCACTATGCTCATTTTGGGACAAAATTAAAATATGATCCATGAGAATGATTTTCCAAACAAGTTTTCCTCTGTTTTCATCTACTACACACCTACGGAACTTGTGTGCAAAATCTGATGATTTTAGATCCACCAGTTGTCAATCAGTGAGTGTCAAGACTTTAGTACTTATACCTTCATCTTCTTTGTTCTTTTGCTTACTCATTACTTCATCATAATTTGAAGTAACAATATTACTACAAAAAATGTTCATCTTACTTTATGTAGCCTCTTCAGTACTATACAGACAATTTCCCATCATTTCATATATCAGTAAACAAACACCGCCCATAAAAGAAATGTAAATCCAAATTAGTCGATAATCAACCGATACTACATTAGACTGTACGGATGTTTCACTTAAGTATGTAGCCGAGATCCTTAGGGAGAGTTCACTAATTACTTGGACTCAGGCGATACTGTTATGCGGATCTTAAGATATAGACATTCTTTTCCCACGATGGCTAATTACGTTTTTTTCCCACCCGACCATGACCTGGCATTCCAGACTAGTCTGGGACCAATGGGAATATTTTACTATTGTTAAGACTTGAGGTAATGCTATCAAAGATGAGCTGATATGTGAATTCCATAAAAGAAAGATCAAGGTTGGTGTCTAGGCAAAAATAATTGTAGTGTGATTCTGCCATGACAGCATTGGTGGCGTAGTTGTATTACGGTACGACTGCAATGCTGAAGTCTCTGATTCGATCCCTGGCTCGGGCAAAATTATATTGGATTTTTCTAATCTGTATCAGCCCGGAGTCTGGAATTTGTGCCTGATATGGTGACAGGCTCGCCCCCTATCACATCATGGGACGGAATATGCACGACGTAAAGGAGTAGCACGAGTAAGTGGCAGTGTCATTCTATCACATATTACGTATTCAAACCAATATTTACCTAGCTTTTGCATACTATCTGAGTTTATCTTCAAAAAGCAATCAAATAATAATTTTACATAGTCTGTAAATTTAGAATAATATACCTTGAAAGAATTCTCAGAAGCAGTTCTATAGTTTCAAAGATTACTACGAAACTCTTATAATAATGTACTCATACGACTAATGTTTAAATGAAATACGTTAATATTAATATAGCGGTGCTATTACCAATATTTACTCAGTGGATCGATATTTACTGAAGTTCTTCAAGAGTTTTCACCCCTATTAAATCCCCCTATGTTAGGGTGCACCTGCAGGGTTGTCAGACGGAGTGTTTTCAGTCCAGCAAACACGTAAGTGTACATTGAAAGTATTAGTAAGTGCGAGCCCTGATTGTATATCTGTTTTTAGTTAGAGTTAAAAAATATGTTCTGGTTTGTAGAAAATGTTGTTTTTTTATTGGTAGGTATATAAATATATACGTATATTGTGCTATTTAAGATGAGAATAAAAGTGAACTCCTTTTTATTTTATACTCAAACTTGGTCACGGGAATCTTCAAGTTTGAAATCCCAGGAAAGCGTTAGGCGATTAAATAACTCCATGATGAGACGAAAATCAATAGTGCGTTAGCTGATTCATATATGATCATTCTAAAATAGGTAAGTATGAACGTATATTAAAACAACAATCAATGTGGCAAAAAATACGACTCCGTTTCGTTTTATTGTGATTGGTCGAGAAACTAACACGTGACTGGCGTATTGGTCTCTCTTTCAATCACAAACATCATAATTAAACGACATCGTCTCACGAGTTACGTCTTTTTGTCCTATTCTAAGCCTCCTGAATATATTTTAAAAACACCTTCTTTATAAAATTAAATCATATTGTAAGAAGAAAGGCACGTTCGCACGGTGCCATCCCTGCCCAAGGGGGCGGTTATTGGCGTAAATGATTTCCGCCTACACAGAAGGCGGATTGAGATGTGTCGACTTGAATAGTGCCATGGAATTTATTTTACGATACTCTATTGGAGAGGAGAGGACATATTTTACGCTTTTTGTCCGTATAGGAAACTCGTTTTCGGTGAAAATGTGGGTAATTTGTGGTTCGATCGTTCACCAGCCACCGAGCAACAAAATACGTAGTTTTTTTTATAGCATCGAATGACGAGACGAGCATGTCGTTCGCCTGATGGTAAGCGACACGACCACCCATAAACAGCACCTCGAGTTACAAAGCACTGTGTGGCATTCCACTGCGCTTGTCATCTCAAGACATAGGATGTTAAGTCTCATTACGTACTCCAGTTACACTGGCTACAATTTTTTTTTTATGGCCATCTTCGGCGCATTAGGGACGGCTGCGGGCTTCCTCCGACTCACGTCTAAGTTGCCGCTCGCAACCGCCCCTGCACGTACCGCTGTTGCGGTCCTTTTCCTGTTGTTGCGTCCAAGGCAGCGTGAGACACGCTGCCGTCCATCACGGGGGTCACAGAAGTTGGCTAGACTAATAGGTGGGCGACACCTCCCGCCCATCTGTGACCCCCGGAGGCCCCTATTAGTCGCCTTTTACGACAGGCAGGGGATACCGTGGTGGAATTCTCCAAACGCCCCCACACTGGCTACAATGCCCTTCAAACCGAAACACAACAGTGCATGCACACTGCTGCTTGGCGGTACAAATAGACACTGCGGTGGTACCCACCCAGACGGACTCTTACATATGAGAGTCCTACCACCAGTATCACCAGTTTGAATTTTTTTTTGCTATCGTACGTAAATAATTTTACTAAACAAATACACGCAATAGTCAAACGGTACTTTGTAAATAAAATATCTACCTTTTAAATCTAAATTTTACACAATTCTGACTCGTCAAGACCCACGACGAACGCCGGCGTCCATATAATATATAGGGTTTCCCCATACATCTTTAAGCGGGGCTTGACGGGTTAAAATAATTCTGGTTTGATAAAGTTTATATTCTAATGACATAATATCTTAATATTACGTTACTTAGATCAGACTACAAGTGAAAAGGCCTTGTCAAAAAATAATTTTATATAATCAATAATATGAACATTATTTTGAAGAAGTCTACTCTCAAATTATTCCATGAATACGTTGATGCTGAAGTTGTTAAAAGAAATGCAGAGATTTTCTACTAATCAAGCTGTTTTATTTTAAGTGAACATTTGCAATGTTTATTGCAAGTATGAGACAAGAGACATAGAAGACAGTGTTGCCAACCTTAGCGATAGACATAAAAACAGTACTGCCAATTTAGATAAAATAACATTGTAAATCTCATTTAACAGATACGCTATCACGGGCATAATCGATAACTTCAATGAACTTCGTAGATTTTTTAATCCAATTTAAAATTTAATAACTATATCTTAAATCTTTAAATCACGTGAAATCCTGTAACTCGAAGGCAGCTCGGAAAAAACGCCATTCAATCAATGTGTAAAGCGAGACGTGGTAATTGGCGCACTGTGTCCGCGGCCCGCGCCCCATTGGATCGACGCGACGCTTTATTACTCCCATATCCAGTTGTTAGTAAAATCGGATATTGCTTTAATTTTAATTATCCTTTGTGACATTAAAGTTCTCGTATTCGAAAGTCCGGCTGGGTCTCTATATATTCCTACTGCCAAGTAGTTGCTGTGAGCAGTTTAAGGATATTGTAGTAATATCGATCAATCGATCGCTTTTGATTTGATGACAAAGATCATTCGTGATATACTCTAAGATAATGTTGTGTAATTAGTAAAAAATATTATTTATCCTTCATAGATTTTTTTTCGATAACTAGGTTATATCGGACGGAAAAACGGCAATCTATTGTCGTAACCGTTGTACTTCTAACTCTATCCACGCGTGACGGCTTGAATTTTAAAATTGTAAACTCAAAAAATATTCGGAATTCAAACGTATGTATTTATTGTCGTAACCGTTGTACTTCTAGCTCTATCCACGCTTGACGGTTTGAATTTTAAAATTGGAAACTCGAAAAATATTCGGAATTCAAACGTAGGTAGGTACTTAATATAATTAATGTAGTAGCTATAAGTAATTGATTGTGATTTTAATTTATATGGATTATGTGATCTGAATTAAATAAATAAATAAAAAAAATAAAAAAAAAATAATATAGTTTCAAACAACGATTCCCAGGTTTTAAATGACCAGTATTTTAGTTTTGAAAACCGTGCAGTGCAGATTGTACAAACTATTTAGAAAAGTACAGTTATAGATTTCTTGGAAACCAGATTGAATTCTAAACAAAAGCAGTGAAGCAAGTTCTGATCTTCATGAAAATCAGGAACTACGGGGAACTTTGATTCTATAGGAATCAGTAGCTTGGAACTTTGTCGTGTTACAGTGACTTAACTATTAGCTCTAATTCTATTAAGCTACGGAAATTTTGTGTCAAGATTTTTACACACCACAAATTTCAATGACCAAGTTCAATCGGTGATGATTGCCTCGGTGGCGTAGTTGTATTACGGTACGACTGCAGTGCTGAAGTTTCGGGTTCAATCCCCGGGTCGGACAAAGTTATTTCGTTTTTTGTCTAATCAGTATCAGCCTGGAGTCTGGCAATGTGCCCAGTAAATGGCAATAGGGCCGCCCCCATGATAAGGAACCTTAACATATATGCCGAAATGTGGGTGTGATACACCTCTGCTTACCCCAGAAAAGGGCGCGATGCTGTATGTCATTTCAATCATTATCTTCGAGTTGATAAATATGTACTCCCTATGACTCAGGGGTTGCCGTGCGGTGTACATAGGTTAGGGACTCGGCCCGGCGGCTCAACGCTGGGTCGTAACGCACGGTGAACCCAACATCACCGCTCAGTCGCCCCCCTTGAAGGCTGGGCGGTAGTAATAAGTTACTTTCTCCGCGAAAACAAAAAAAAAAAAGGGGGATAGAATATTTGTGATGAGTTTTTAGAGTTACAACAATAGTTCCATATATTTAGAATTTTTACAAAGACTAACGTGTTCAAACGAAAAATCAATATTTGTTTGAATAAATAAACAAATTGATCACCCTAATTGACCGTACAAGTATCAACTGTTGACACACCAAAAAAGTGGCAAAGGAATATCAAACGAACGGCTTTTGAAACGACAGCCTCTACCGTTTTGGGTCAAAGCTTTGTGAATGACTCAAACAAAGCAAGCCAATATGAAATTGACACCGGACGCCTTGCCTGAATGAAATTAGAACTTTGATACGTCAGATGTACTGGGTTTGAGTACTACCGGAATTTTCTACACAGGTTGTAGCTACTATTTACAATCTGCTTCGAGTTGTACTTAGATATTCCGATGATATGTAAGGATAGAATAAGTCTAAAGTAAATCACCGACGGACGGACGGCTTCAGAAAGGTCGCAGAGACAAGCTGGATGCAGGTCGCTTTCAACAGGTCAATGTGGAAATCTTTAGGGGGGGCTTATGACCAGCAATGGACTTCATATAGCTGATGATGGTGAAATCACCTTCAATCCTATATTACGCATTTATGGATGACCATGGAACTTTCTAGAATTTAGATAGGTTTTAAGACTACTACAAATAATCTAAGTCTTCCAAACGCAGTCATTCAGTGTAGATCGCACAAGCACTATTGTGTTCACGTTTGATGGACATTGCAGCCAGCATAATATTGGACATTATGGCTGTGCCTGTATGACAAACGCAGTACTTGCCTTGCGTGTCTCACGCTGCCTCGGACACCAAAAGGTGGACACGGTACGGTGTTTCGGGGGCTTCTGAGACCCCGTAACAGGAAAAGGACCGCAACAGCGGTACGTGCAGGGGCGGTTGCGGACGACAACTTAGACGTGAGTCGGAGGAAGCCCGCAGCCGTCCCTAATGCGCCGAAGATGGCCGTTTTAAAAAAAAAAAAAAGTACTTGCCTTTCATAACATTTATACAAAGACTTTTACTGCTACTGAACGACGAGACAAGCATGCCGCTTGATGGTAAGCGATACGACCGCCCATAAACAGGAACAATACAGAACTTTCAATTACAGTACTGCGTGACACTCCACTGCGCTCGTCACTTGAAACATTAGATGTTGTCTCATAATGGCCAGTAATTAACGCTGGCTTAGATGAAAAAAGCCATGAGTAATATTACTAATAAGCCAAATTCATTACCAAGCAAAATTGAAACGGATATTTAATATCTTTCTGTCAAAACAAGTAAATGAAATCTATAACATTGACCAGTATAATTTGAACTACCCCTCTCTTCTTACCAAAAACACTCCCCTTATAACCAAGGATCAGCACAAAGTAGTCATATCAAGCGTGACACGTGCAATTCATAGATATAAGGGATCTTAGCCACTTGTATCAACTACAAGGAATATGTACGGTTAATGTGTAGTCTGCTTAATGAACACATATGTTAGTTTCTTTATTAGATTTATGTTTACTTATAAGTTTACGTATAAATACCCGACAGCGACAAAAAGTGATTTGACGGTGAGTTCATTTCCATCATCATCGACATGAAATCTGCTGCAGAACATAGGAAGATTTTCAGATGAACCTGTTGAAAGCGGCCTGCATCTAGCGTGTCATTTTTTAACTTACTAGTTACTTGATCATTTCCTTTAATGCAACATGGCGTTTTATTCTTTGCTTGAAATTAAAACTTTATTCAACATTATAAGAGACACATGCAAAATGGCCGCATAAAATTTACATTCAAAATCAAATATGACTTTCAAGTCAACAACCATAAAACATCACAAATTCCACAAACAAAAGCAATATATTTATACAAAACTGTCAAAATCAAGGTAAAATTAGAGTCCTGTCATTTAATATCCTCAATACAAAGACTGTCTATTAATTATTCCGACGTAGAAATGATTTTAATTTAAATAATTGATGCTTTGATCATAAATAACCCGGTCTTATTGTTGCAGATTTATTTGTTTTCAAACCTTTGTGATTTAGTTATATTTAGCTTAACATTAGAATCCTTGATGTTACTTTAATTACAAACATTTTGATTTAGAAATGAAATATTACATCTGTCAATGCTCACAGTATAATGTTTTAATCATTTTACATTACCTTAAAACTTTTCTAAGCCTGTTCGCTTCGAAACGTGTTAAAGATAGCAAAACCATGGTTTTCTATAACTAATTAGAGAATTGTTTCAACACAAAATAGTTACGCGTTTTATAAATTTGAGCGGTAATTCTACACGAACACATAGATTCGTTACTAAAGATATCTGATGAAATGCAACATGTTCTGGAATAAGTCGTTTATGATCATACGTTACAAGAATGCCACATACTCACTCCCTTTATCCCTGAAGAGGTAGGCAGAGGCGCAACTAGTGCACCCACTTTTCGCAGTGCGTATTCCATCCCATGATGTGATAGGAGGCGAGCCTATCGGCATGTCGGACACTAATTCCAGACTCCAGGCTGATACTGAGTAGAAAAACCCAATATAACTGCCCGACCCGGGAATCGAACCCGAGACCTCAGCTTTGCAGTCGCACGGCAATACAACTGCGCCACCGAGTCAACAAGAATTCCACACAGTATCTATTATCATAAAAATACTTCCATTACCATACCTAACCTGTTCAACAAAAAAATTAAACACCTCATTAACATAATCGTCCCATTACACAAGAAGAAAACAAAAGTATTCAAAACCCGACCTAAAGTTACCCTAACGCAAACAGAAGGATAACAAACACGGCCCACGGCTGAGCAACATGCAAAGCTCCGATATTTGTCCTGAACGGTGCTGTTTGTCTGTCCGCGATTCTACGTAGCTCGGGTGACGATGAATTTTCGGGGTACGGATCGAATTGTAGGACGTTTATTAGCTACCTTTATTGGAGTGGGTAAACTTAATTTTTTTAGGTTCAGGCAGGATATCATAACTTTGATGGGGTAGATTTAAGTGTGTTTTAATAATGTTAACATTCCAATATCTCATAACGTTTGGATATCAGACATGATTTCACATAATGTTCAATAAACAACGTTAGAAAGACATACAAAAATAAAGAAATAAACTAAATATATGTCATATAATTACCCCGTCCCGAAATAGCCCGACGGATGGCAACCCCATTGCGGTTTCCACAAGGGTCGAGTGGAATAAACCGGTGGACTTTCATTTTCATTAACGCAGAGGGCGTTGGTGTCGTAAAGTGGCCACCGGTGACTGTTGCTTACCCCTATGTACCTTATGGGGTACTTATGTGCCCCTTTTGTTTTGCGATTATTAAGTAATTTTAAGTGGGAGCAGGTGTGTTGTCTTTTAAGTTTGTGTTAAATTTAAGCTTAATAATAATGTCAAGGTACTAGTTATCTCCATTACTGTTGAAAGGGGTAGTTTCTGAGTTTACGTGTTCATTCTAAAAATTACTGAAAATGCTAAAGATATTTTCACACAAAAATTACTGTATTTCATTGCGATTCAATGGCGTTATTTATTTGTGGTAAAGCTTCCATGTGGTCGGAATTACTAAGTAGAGTAACTAAGTTGATTTGTATTTCGTTGTTTTTTTTTTATTTCATCGAATGACGAGACGAGCATGCCGTTCACCTGATTTTAAGCCTGCACCTTGACTTACAAAGTACTGTGTGGCATTCCAGTATTTATAATTAGTAATCTAGTCTAAAGTTATGATGTTGAAAATGTTTTTTTATATGCTATCGTTATTAGACACTCAAACAATAACGCCACTTAATAGAAACAAAAGAAATCCAACATTCCTAAAACTTAATTACCAAAATATAATTAAGGTATTCCTAAATTTCCAAGTAGAAAAACCGTAAATTCGATGTTGTAATTAAATGTTAATTGTCCTTTGATAATGATACCTTTGTTGGTAGATTGGTGGCTACAAAACTTCGTAATAATAGGTTCTCACTTATTTTTTTTGTGACAACTTTCTTTACTTATAAAATTGATTGGCTTGTGTATTGTTTTTTGAGAAGTGACAGTAAATAGTAGCAACTTATTTAACTGAATAACAGATTTACCTCGTCAAAAAATTAGTTTTCATAAATTTCTAGTAGAAAATGGGTGTCAGTAAAAAAAATATTAGCGTTGCTGTTAGTTTTAACTGCAAGAATGGACTCGTCTTGGGAGTTGTTTGGGCATTTTCGTTTCCATATCGTAGCCAATAGTTATTCCAAACGTAGGCTTTTGACTCCGTTTGGAAATCTGACTGCATGAATGGCCTCGTCTTGGGAGTTGTTTGGGCATTTCTGTATCAATAACGTAGCCAATAATTAATAGTCCAAACGTAAGCTTTGACAGCTCCGTTTGGAAATTTTAAGAGATGCCTACTTTCAGTAGTGACTGATGACAATGATATGGCTGCATGCTCAAAACATACCAATTATTGTCCTTGTGGTGATCTATGATTTTCTAGTATTAATGGAAAATCATCACTTACTTTCAGGTACCATTAATTTTTTTGGCGCAGTTACAATGTACAAAAATCGTGGTAAGTAAACATACAGTACATTAAATAAATAGTATTTAATTTGTATATCTATAAACACCGCGCACAACATTTGAATAAATGTAAAACCACTATGTACGATGTACTATTTACTACAATATAATTTATCAATTAATGTTCTCACTGTAGCTTTATATTGGCTTATACTGCAATTAAATATATCAACGTCCTTTAATATGTGATTGTATAAATGGCACCTACGCGGCAAAGGACTATTATTTTATACTTGTTGTAGCATAAAATCAACGCCGTTCTATTTATTTACATATTTCTAAAAAGAATATCTTTAAAATCTATCACACTATCCAAAACAGTAATCTGAACGGAATAGTAAAGGTGAATCTGACACGTAAGCCCAAGAAGTTTAGCGCTAATCCGGGCCCATCGGAGCGGATGCGAGCGAATTTAATACATTTTCCGATACGACAGACACTTTGTTTCATTGCTAGAATTGAAAGTTCAAGATAGAGGTTAATAGTTATTTGATTTAGAACCCTATGACTTTGATCACTTTTTTGGTCACATCTGTTTTCGATATTACTACCATTTAAAAAATTAAATAAACACTTGATAACTAAGAAGCCTTTGATTAAAAATGGCAGAACAATAAAACAAATATACTGGCTGTATTACATTAAAAATAAATAATATTTAATTAGTCTCAATCATTTTTCGAAATGTTCAATGTTTGCTAGATATTCTACTAAAATTTTGCAAATATTGGGTTGTTACGTTTCTCAGTACTTATAATGTTATTCACAAAATGACAAATCTTCCATTAACCCGTCAAGCCCCGCTTATATGATGAGATGAGATGTATGCGGCAACTCTATACTCGGACGCCGGCGTCCGGCGCGGGGCTTGACGAGTCAACAATATACCCAGGGCTCAAGAGATGACTGAAAAACTATGATATTTCGAAATAAATTCACCATTGGAGTCACTTATTGACAGGTCCCTGTATCACTTAAGCTCAATTTAAAAAAAATCATGCATTGTATATAAAATCTTACATCGATAAGTATGTTCTTCTTAGAATGTCTAAGATCTTTGTTTTATTATCAGCTAATTGTACGAAATCTTACAAGGACTTCAAATAATTACAGATTATAGCTTGTTTGTCCATATTACATAATGACATGTTTTTATGTGAATATGTACGGATATCTTCAATAGGAAAAAGAAAACAATTTACGAAATGGTTTAACAGCGCCCGTAGGACATAACGCAATATTAATATCAAGTATTATATTCTAAATCTATTTTACATCGCCCAAAACCGTAATTAATTATGAACCTAATCCTCACACACAAAAGTTCAATATTAAACTGTGCATTTCCTATCTTTCATCCCACAAGCTGGCCTTTGACAAATATTGGTCGAAAGTAATATGGAAGGGGCGTAATATCGCCGGTAAGATGGGGATATCTTACGGTTTTATTGGAATTTCCAATCGTATATTCCGTAATTTTACGTTTACTCATGTATTTTTATGGTAATACCGTGATATGAGTTTAGTTTGAGTCAATGTTTGGGTCCAATGTTGGTTGGCGAGATATGCCTGTATGTTGGAATTAGCAGATGTTCCCAACAATTAAATGGATGTATTGTGGACCCAATGGCGGACATATCTGGCAGATTTAAAGCTGCATCTATCGTAATCGCTTGTACTTCACAATCATGTAACTTAAAATAAAGAAAAAGAGTAAAATAGTCTTAAAATCTCGCACACAATCGCCTCACAAATATTTTCGTACCTAAAAATAAAAATACACAAATCTTAAGTGTCAAAGCTAAAGATGCGGAAATAAGACTCATTTCTCAAGCAAGGGGGGGTAGTAATGGGGTGTACATGGGAGGGAGTAGCATATTATCACGTAACAAATTGGTTTCTGCTACCTTTGTTCGACGTCAATGCTTTGGTGAGACGAATGACGGTACGGTCAGAAAAAAGGTCGAAAAAGGACCCGCTCAAAATAGTTTGAGTATTGTTTGAGTTACGTGGCTCTTTTATGGTGATGTAACATGGTCATAAATGCTTTGTAGGGATGCTTACATCGCCAGTGTAATTTGACTGCGAGGCAACATAATTATGTCCTGGATTGTTTGTGCAGTGAAATAGAGCGCAGTGCTTTTAAGTTAGTGTTTCCCGTTGCTAATGATTATCATTGTTCTTGTGTGTAGTGGGGTATGAGAGATGACTGTAACAATTAAACTCTTAGACTTAACTAGCTTTTACTCGCCTTGGCCCGCGTTAGAAACGTTGTCGAAGTCTTTCCCAAGGACTCAAACGCCATGCCAAAGGACATGTCCAAAAATGGGCCTGAAAATCTAAACAAGACAGTTTATATACATTTGGATAGAACTCCTGAAAACTAACACACACACACACACTCACGCCTGTTATCCCCGAAGGGGTAGGCAGAGGCGCAACTAGTGCACCCACTTTTCGCCGTTATTCCGTCCCATGATGTGATGGGGGCGAGCCTATCGCCATATCGGGCACAAATTCCAGACTCCGGGCTGATACTGAATAGAAAAATTCAATATCACTTTGCCCGACCCGGGGATCGAACCCGAGACCTCAGCTTTGCAGTCGTACTGTAATACAACTACGCCACCGAGGCAGTCTAAACTGAAAACTAACCTTTTGCAATAAATCGTTTAATTTTAAAGACCTCCGATTTTGCGATGCATGTAATTTTGTTTGCCTTGAAAACTACAGTTAATATGAATGTTTTAAAAAAAGTTGGTTATGAATGGAGGCGTCTAAATATATTTTTAATGGATCTAAGTTCCATATGTTGCCCCTTTAACATCTCTAAAGTTTGAGCCTGTTTAGATTTTGAGGCCCAGCACCCACACAAAGACCGGACATCTCTTTTTATCGAAATCCGTTTGATAATTTTAGATTATATTGCGTTCATCCAGACGCTGCGGGGTACTTTGTTTTATAATGTGTAAGGATTAACTCATCTTTCACTTATAGAAGTGCATATATTTGTATGCGATATTCTTGCAAATTGAGATCGTTCTTGAGTGAATGCAGCAGGTTCAGTAACATATGCGGACTCCGTATTTGCATAGCAAAGTGCGTGGAGTCTAAAATTACCTATTGTCAGGCATTTGTTTTCTAAATATATCATGAATAATACACGCCGAACAGTCACACACGTCCCGACCCCACACTAAGATACAGATATTGTGTCAGAAATGTAAAGGTATTTTTGACCTCACAACACACAGAAACAAATACTCGAGCGTCACTCAAAAATTTTCTCTCGATTCAGGAATCGATCTTGTGGCATCTCGTTTCAGAACCGGCTCACCGTCTTCTACACTACAAGAGTTGTCAATGGATCTTATGACATAGTCTGTAAAGGCGGTAAATTGGCACATAATTATACTCTAAATATAACTTACATAAGGAAAATGCACTGGATCTCCTTTAGTCATACAAATTTATTTCCAACGATTCTTACCTGTAACAAAATAACATATTTACTCATATGTTTGATACACGTTCACATTCTAATTAAAATATACATGCATCTTTAAATAAGTCATCTGACACAAAAATGTCGCAATTTTTTTTGTTGACGGTACTCATAAAACCGAGCGTCTACTTAACATGGCACAGAAAAAGATTCTTTTGTGAAACGCATTTCAAGAGTAAAACCTATTGAGAGGCGAGTTTTGTGTTTACCTTTTTTGTACGCCGTACTCTCACCATTGAGCCCACGGTAGGGATGTATCATTGTAATGACTCAATTTATGGACCACTGTTAGGCGCGGTCCCATGCTACGGTGGTCTTAAGTACCTTCAAAACGCTTTGTAGAAATCATAATGTAATGCGATAAATGGAATAGACGTTTAAAAAAAACGGTATTAATGTGTAAATTACTTTACACGCGGTAGTTTACTTGTTTAGTATAAAAAGGTGTTTAGACGAATATATGTGGTGCATTAATGTCATTTTATTTTACCGCTATTGAAATTTAAAACGCGGCAATAGCCTAGTTGGGAGTGGAACGGACTGCCGAGACGAATGTCCGCAGATTCAAAACCCAAGGGCACATACCTCTGACTTTTCTAAAATATCGCTCGCTTTAACGCTGAAGGAAAGCATCGTGAGGAAACCTGCATACCTGAGAAGTTCTCTGAATTTCAAAAGTAGATGAAGTCTGCCAACCCGCACTAGGCCAGCGTGGTGGACTAAGGCCTTAACCCTCTCAGTTGTAGAGGAGGCCTGTGCTCAGCAGTGCGCAGTATATAAAACAGGGCTGGTATGGTATGGTAAAATTCATATTTAATGCATTAAGTTCTTGCTTCTAAACTTTATCACCGTATTTATAAATATAACTAACATTTATAAACAAATTAAATAATAACAAAGTGTTACAAACTAAAATAAACTGTCACAAAATATCTTAGTCAACCTGTTAAAACACAAAGTACTTAAAAACGCAACTCGCCCGGTCCCATGCGACCCTTCACGTCTATTTAAGCATTTCAAATAAGTAGTCAGTCAAAGCTTTGTAGTTGCCTCAATTGGCTTGCGAAACCATTCCGCTGGGATCGGTACGTACAAATAAATCAGCCGTTCATTCGTTCATTCACTCATTCGTTCACGGGTTACTTGGCTCGCGCGGCCGCTCGGACACCGACCTGTCAGTGGAGGGTTAGATTTATTTATAAATTAGCATTAGTTTCACTCGTTACTGTGTTTAAATTGCGTATTGCGGTTTAAAACCTTAATGCAGCCTCGAATAATGCATTATCATTTTAAAATTCACTCGAGAATAAATTATTTGCATTATTTTGTGGCATTAAAGATGGCTATAATGGACTGAAATGAGCTCTAATGTGTTTGGAGATGTTTTTCATAAATGAAAATAAAATGGAGTAATATTTCTATTTCTCTTGGAATAGTCGTTCTAGTTATCTTCTACTCATTTTAAGTGTCTTCTCTAACCTCGGTCGAAAAAGACAGGTCAACTAGTAAAAAAATACAACTTAAATTAGCGATTACAGGAACAAGCATCGAGCGTCTAATTCAATCACTTAGTATTTAAGCATGTAGCTCCGTACGACCGCGCACATCCCGGTCAGTGGCAGTGAGCCGTGCGGAATCATTCACCCGGTCACACGCTCGTCGCTCACTCGTTCACTTTGATGTCGCGGCGGGTTGCACGCACTTTACGCCTAATGCACATTTGTTATAAGCACATTATAGAATTACTTTTATTTTAATACTTTTTAAAAATACACGTAAAGTTGTTTAATCCGTTGGAAAATTAAATAAAATCTTTATGTAATAATGAAATTTCCGCTAAAAAGGTAAAATGGCCGTATTATTTGACATAATGTTATCTTGGCTGTTTCACTTTACACTTCACTTCAGTGCCGGATTAGCCCATATGCAAATTAAGCAATTGCTTAGGGCATCACGACTTGGGGCGCACCAGAAACAGCACAAAAAAAATGCTAGCACATAAAAGTAAAGCTGTTTGAAAATCCGCGCGATTAAAGACTGATGTTAGTTTACTTATGGTAGGGGGGGCCCACAGGCGTCAATTGCTTAGGGCATCAAGTTGTCTTAATCCGGCACTGCTTCACTTAGACTTTCCTAACCATTAAAATAGAAATCGCAACATTCTAGTCAAAGAATAGACACACAACACATTTGAGAATCTTCTAGAAAGATAAAGTTTATGCGTGTGAATCCATTTGTACCAGATATTAATTTAACCATAAGATCACCGCATGCGCATGATCTCTGCCGTAAATTTAGCATTTTTCACTTTTTCAGGACGTAACGTGTATTTATAATTTTTTTGGAAATGTGACCCACATTGTGTTGTAAAGCAAAGGCGTTAGCGGGTAAGTAATTAGTTACTTGTCCTATCCTACTATAATATTATAAACGCGAAAGTTTGTAAGAATGTATGGATGTTTGGATGTATGGATGTTTGTTCCTCTTTCACGCAAAAACTACTGAACGGATTTCGATGAAATTTGGCAAACGGGTACATCATCGGATTAACACATAGGCTACTTTTTATCCCGGAAAAACATAAAGCGGGACTTTAATCCCGGAAAAACTTTTTAACGCGGGCGGAGCCGCGGGCAAAAGCTAGTAGGTTATATTTTTAGTTGTCTTTGATGCAACAACGATATTTTAACATTGTCATAATAATTGAGTGGTTTCAGCCAGTTTAAGAATTATAACAAATTAATGTGACGGTGATCAATTTCAACTGAATTCTTTTCACACAGTACCAGCAGTTGTAAATTATAATTTATAATATTTTTGATAACTTGTATATCGCACCTTTAGAACGAAACGACAAAATAAAAAAAAAAAAACAAAATTGAGTTATCATCTTAAAATGACATAAAACGAAGTTTTCAATACAACAATAGCTCAAACAATGCTATATTCAAGCGGGGACAGGAATAAACTGTTATATGAATCTCTTTTTATTATATTCTTTTATAAAGAAGGGACCCGTTTTATGTAATTTTTCGACGATAACTCAATTTTCGACTTGTGCATTGTGTCGTTTTCATCGTGGAGGTGCGATATATAAATATTTTTGAAACGTAGGTGCAATAATTGCGCCTCTGTCTACCCCTTCGGGGACAAAGGGCGTGAGTGTGTGTTTTTTTAAAGTTACCAAAAAATATTAACGAATTTTATAAAGTATCTTATAAAACAGCTATGTTTAGCAGTACGTAAACTTCTCAAACCGCTACATTTAATAAATTAGACCAATCACTAATTCTTATTTAATGACAAGATGATGTCATGTGCACCGGCAATTTGAGCCAATAAAACGCAAACATGCTGACCACATAAACAATCTCACGGTATAAATATCCAGTAGACATTAGTAATTTTCCTCGTAAGACCAATGTAATACAAAATTTATGAATATTTCACTAATTCTTGTAATTTATAAGAAGGTGCTCGTGTGATCGTCGTTCTTAATTATAATAAACACAGTCAAATCTATATTTACTAACATTGTAAAGCTGAAGAATTTGGTTGAACACGCTAATCTCAGGAACTACTGAACCGATTTTGAAAATTCTTTCACTTATAGGAAGTTACATTACTCCCGAGTGCTGTAGGCTACTTTTTATCCCGGAAAAACTCTTTCACGTGGGCGCAACCGCGAGTAATACTAGTGAATATATTTGTAACATATATTAAATATACATTTTATTTTTTACACTCTTCTGTATAAACTTTAATTATGCTAAACCGCACATGACATGTGCGATATAAAAGTTACGAAGGGTTTTCTCTACGTATTAATATATGACCACACAAAGTGACATAGAGAACTTTACATTTCGGAATAATGAATAAATGATTATTCCTGGTTCCTCATTTTAGTAATTTTGCCTCCAACAAACATACAATTCGAGCTCATCCACTAGTAAACGTTTCAAATTACGACCTAAATAGCACAAACACTTACCATACCAGCCCTGTATTATATACTGCCCACTGCTGAGCACGGGCCTCCTCTACTACTGAAAAGGTTAAGGCCTTAGTCCACCTTTACATACCTTCGAAATTCAAAGAACTCCTCAGGTATGCAGGTTTCCTCACGATGTTTTCCTTCACCGTTAAAGCGAGCGATAATTCACAAAGAATACACATCGCACCTTTAGAACGAAAACGACACAATTCAAAAAGTAGAAAATTGAGTTGTCATATTTAAATGACTAAAATCTAGCCCCTCATTTATAAAAATATAATCAAAAAGGGACCCATATGACAGATTTGTCCTATTCCTGCTCGAATATGACTGTGTTTGGACTATTGTTGTATTGAAAACTTTGTTTCAAGTAATTTAATGACGATGACTCAATTTTCTATCTTTTTGAATTGTGTCGTTTTCATCCTAAAGGTGCGACATATAACTTTCTTAGAAGAGTCATGAGGTGTGCGCCCTTTGGTATTTGAACCTGCGGACATTCGTCTCGGCAGTCCTTTCCACTCCCAGCAAGGCTATCGCTGCTTACAAACACTTTTAATTAAAATTGCTAAATAAACCACCTACGTTTTACCCTAAAACCTTAATATATCACAATATTTCGTAATTAGTTTTTTATTTATATTTTGATATCATGACCAATCGTGGTCTATGTACATTTGTTAGGGCATGTCATAGTACGCTGTTTGCATTATTAATTTCCTTCACGCAATCACGCGAGGAAATAAATGTCCGATTTCTATCGTGATGTGTTTTGTCTTAGTTTTAAAACTAGCCCTTTTCAGGTCAGTTAATTATTAACTGACCTTAATTCCCAAGACATAAATAAAATAAATCCCTAGCAGATTTCGGCCACGGCGGCGAATCGTAACAGATCAGCCAGGTACGCAGGAGATATTATAGTGCACAAATGTGTGCGCAATACACAGGTGCACTCGCTATTCTCTCTCATAGTCCGGTGAGACGGCAATCTGACATGACCGGAGAGATCAGGCGCAGGACCAACGGCTTTACGTGCTTTCCGAGGCACGGGGGTATCACACCGCCAACTTTCTCTGCATACACTGCATACTCATCTCGACATTCAACGGCGATAAAATAAAACATATCACGCATTGATCCTTTTTTTTGGGATATGCAGAGGTATATGACACCCAATTTCACCAGCTGTTAGACTTGCCCTGAGAAACGTAATCATATTTCAAAAATATAATTATTAAACTGCTCACTGGCGACTGCCTCGGTGGCGTAGTTGTATTACAATACGACTGCAAAGCTGAGGTCTCGGGTTCGATCCCCAGGTCGGGCAAAGTGATATTGAGTTTTTCTATTCAGTATCAGCCCGGAGTCTGGAATTTGTGCCCGATATGGCGATAGGCTCGCCCCCTATCACATCATGGGACGGAATAACGGCGAAAAGTGGGTGCACTAGTTGCGCCTCTGCCTACCCCTTCGGGGATAACAGGCGTGAGGGTGTGTGTGTGTATATAATTATTAAAGGTTCAACTACGCTAAGAACACTGAGTATATTTTGGATTTCCCAAAACTGCAACTATATAAACCAAAGCAGTTTAACAAAAAGTCGTTCTAGCTCAGTCCATAAGTTGCAGAACTCAAAAGCTGTTATCAAAGTTCGTCGGTCACAGTCCAACCCTAACACGTCTAGCTTACAAGAGGTTTAGACTGTGCAGTTCTATTTATATCTGAGTTCCAAATCGTTTTATTGTCAACATTCAGCGTAAAATAGTAAACTTAAGTAATAATAATTGTGTTTAATCCATCAATCAAAGTAGTATCTAAGTTGATAAAATGCACGTAAAACTGTAAAAAAAGGAGTGGCAAAAGTTTTGTTGCTTTTTTTTTTAATGAGTTATGGAACATGCGTCTATAATTATTGTCTATGTGCTCTAAAACACATTCCAAATTCAAAAACAAAACAATAAAACAGTTTCATACGTACGGCGCGTAACCGTAACGACTACGTAGCAATCAAAATAACAAATCACTCGATCAAAGCATAAATCCAGACCTGCCACATACAAAATTATATGATATAAATTTTTGAATAATTTAGTAAAATAACCCGAACTGAGCGCATCGTTGAGCCACGAGAGTCTCATAAAAACTATACAATGGCCAATAAATATTTTACAAGTAATTACAATGAAAAATCACCTTGATACCCTAAACGTTTCCGGGTGGGGCAGGGAATATAAATTAAATCGAACCTGTTAGAAATCAATTTGTAATTGGCTATTGTTCCATTGATTTTAGATAGACATCCGGGGTTATATTTTTGGAAGTTACTATGCGTGACGAAGATAAAATAAAAATACTTGTAGGTACTGGCCGACCGACTGCTTTTTCTCTTTTGAAAAATTATAAGATTCTATATCAATAAATCAAAATGAATTAATAAAATGCCTTTATGAACTTTTGCGTCCAATACTAGTAACAAATCTAAAGATTTTGACAACAGGAACTTCTATGTAGGTCATGTCACCTAATTATACTGTTTAAATTTAAAAATAAACCGCTCATGCCGTAACATACGTTATCACCTCATAAATCAATAAATTTTTGAATGAAATAAAAAAAAATCGTATTTTATGCATTGTCTACTGTTGGAGTTGCCACTTGCCATAAATATCAGTATTGTTTCGCTAAGCTCATAAACAAATGATAGAGTGCAAGTCGGTAAATATGTTGGTCGGTTGTCATCGTAACTCGCGGCCCACTGAGGAGGCAGCATTCTATGTTCGTTGTCTATGGATACAAACTCGTTCCATTCGTCTTGACATGTTCACGCAAATGTCACGTGAAGGGATTAAAAGTTATTGAACTTAGTGTAGGCTGCACTCGAGATTTTATCTTAATATTGAATGTTTTAGTTCTGAGAAATGTAATCTTAATTACAGATGTTTGATTTCGTAATGTAATCTCGAAAGAAAAAATTATAAATCATAAAAATCACAATATCGCTTCGGGAACGTACCCGCAGCAAAAACATAAACAAAACCAAGGCCATTAGACAGTTGCTTCGCACATTCGAATTTCAAATAAAATAAGACGTTCTAAATTCAAACATCTGTCAAAGTTTTGTTTATTTTTTAATAATCGATCACAGCGCGGTGCGGCCGGCGCGTACGAACACTTTCTTAATTAAGTCCATCACGGTTCAGTACAAGCCGTCTAATTTGGAGAACCACTATGGCGGCCGGTGAGCCGAGAGACTGGCAGCACTTGTGGACGTGGGACCACTCCTAGTGATTCAACATCTAATTGCCTTCAATTGGCTCCAGATGGACGCCGAGATACGGGTAATTAATACGTTGCGACTGCATGCAAATCTTGTCGACATTAGACGCCATCTTTGACACCTCCGGTCGTGCGGTGTCAATACTAAAAGAGAATGCATGACATTATATATTTCATTTGGATTTAATTGCTGTTTTACGTACAGTTTTTATGAGCTTTTGAAGAATGAGGTTATCTGCTTGATGGTATACTATCAGCCAAAGACTTCACACTTCCCGTATCCATAATCAAACAGCTACAAGTCAGTCTGCCGACATAATCTTGATAATGTATACATACACACTCACGCCCTTTATCCCCTCAGGAGTAGGCAGGGGTGCTACTAGTGCATCCACTTTTCGCCGTGCGTATTCCGTCCCATGAAGTGATAGGGGTCGAGCCTGTCGCCATTTCGGGCACAAATTCAAGACTCCGGGCTGATACTGACTGATACTGGCTCCATTCGACCGCGCCAAATGGAGACGGCCGCGTTCCGTATTAACCGATCCAGAGGACGAAATCACTCTGGCCATCCGCCGTAAGAACGAGTTCTTGAAACTCCAACACTCCACAAGACTGCAGTTCCGTCCTCGCCGTCGAGGACCTCGCCGCGTTCCCCGTCGCCCCCCCGATCAACCTAGCAGTTCCGGCCCGCGTGCCGATGACAACACAATCGAATAGGATTAGGCCTAAAAACCAATCTTTCCCTAATCGTTGATATCTCATCCTCTCTCAGTGGCCGTCCTGAGCCGAGGTTCGTAACCCGTTAGTGGGTTGCCCTCAGCATGGTCACTTAATTCAAAGGGTTGCGAGCGCCTTCTGCGTTCACCCTAAAGACCGGTGTGGCCAGAAAAGCAGACTCGTGTCAGGATACTGGCAGTAGGGCCATTAAAAAAAAAGGGCTGATACTGAGTAGAAGAACCTAATATCACTTTGCCCAACCCGGGAATCGAACCTAAGACCTCAGCATTGCAATAGTACCGTAATACAACTACGCCACCGAGGCAGTCTTAGGCTCCTTTTTTCAACTGTAGTTATCTTTTTGTCAGGGTGCTATTAAGCTGGTCGCGCTCGCAGCACCTGGAGTGCTCGAACCTCTGCGAGCGTGACCAGCTTAATGACACCGATGATTACCCTAACAACGGTTGAAAAAACCCGGTCTTAGTCTTGATTAATTAATAACATGCAGTGCATAAGAGTAATGACTGTGCATATAATATTTAAAGAAGTATCTTCTAGGTCAGACTTCCGTGCTAATGTCGTTGTTTACGAGGTAAGGCATGTCAGTCTACCCATATCCGCTATACACTTCTCGGAAATAAGATGCCGCGCGGATACATCGAAATCGGTTTTGTGACGAGAGTATCCGTTGGCTTAGATGTTTTGATGAACACGGGATATCTCACGGATATTTGGATTTGAAGATCTTGCAACTGAGGCGCTGCAGAAAATACGTTCGTCTTTGGTTGGGGATGGTGTAGGGGATTAATAATGGAGCTCTCTGAATCTTGATGCAGGCTTCTAACAGGTTGGTCTGGAAATCTTTGGGGAATGTTCAGCATTGGACTTCTAAAAGCTGAAGAAGAAAAAGAAGAATCGCTGTTGTATGCTTGATGAAGAATTCATGATAAGGTTAGGTTAGGAGTTGTAAAATATCAAATATTAGAAGAGGCCTATGGCCATCAATCTGCTAAACGCCCATGATGAGGAATTAGTTGCCAAGGGTGGTTTTCTAGTTATGCACTTATCTATAGTAATATTTATTGTCTTTATATTGCTACAAGTAGCATCAACAGAATCTTACGATTCATTTTAAGCTAGATCATGTAAAAATCGAAACATTATAAAAACCAATTCAATATTTATTTTAATTACCAATTGCATTACAGTAAAGAATTTGGAAGGTATGTGAAGTCTGCCAACCCGCACTACACCAGCGTGGTGGATCACGGCCTAAACCCTCTCAGTAGAAGAGGTCCGCGCTCAGCAGTGGGCAATATACATCATTATCGTTTTACTATAAGTTGTGCTAAACACCAACAATTTCTTCCAAACCAAATTCTCACATGAAATTGTTATTTGATTCTATAAAAAAGCAATTTCTGTATACACAGATCAAGTCTTCATACAATATACATAACAGTGTGTATTTTTAATGTGTTAACTTCTAGACATCTCGACTTATACAGATATTCGAGTTGTTTTGGAATGTTGGAATTGTTATACTTTCATAAGCCGCGTTAGGTTGATAGGTCTTGTGCTGGAGAATTGAGTACTGCTAAAAGTTTTTATGGCTCTTCAATTTTGGATTTAAAGTTATTCATTTTGGCAGAGTACCATTTTAAGTAATTTTTTTAAAGATTTAATTGTGTTATGGGTATGCTTGATGATAAGGGGTACTCCTAGCCATAAATTTTATATGTGTTTTACCACGTACGACAAAACCATGGAACCGATTGCCGCCAGCAGCATTTCTGCACCTAAAAGGCCGGCAACGCCTCTCTGTGCCCCTGGTATTGCAGATATTCATGGGCGGCGGTGATTACTTACCATCAGGTGAACCGCCCCCTATATTATAAAAAAGTACATAATATTGGACGCTATACATCACTCGACAATCTGATAAATCAATATGACTTATCCGATATTATGATTGCTAGATAATTCCAATAATATTAAGTTTGAACAGAAATCGCACTTATTATAGTTAATTTATAAACTATTTTTATGTAAGGAAAGACAGAGGCGCAACTAGTGCACCGGAATATTGAATAGGACACGAACCTATCGGCTTATCGAGCACAAACTATCCAAAACGAATTATAAAAAAAAACTTACACATTATCGAGTACCATAGATACACATCATATCGAATGACGTCACATTGTTGTGGAATTCCACTCCGTTGTTAATGCATGGCTAATCAATTGCAACCAATCGCTGGTTTTTATCGCTATGCCGAATTGCAGTCGCTGTTTCTTTGTATTCCCGTTTGTAGGTAATTTGACGGCTGAACAGCGGGCGTTTTGTTTAGGCTCATTTATCTCGCGGAATTTGTGTTTCAAGTTGATTGACGGATTTTATTTGTTTGTTAATGTGATTACTAATTAGTATTTATGTAAATTACAGGTATTATTAAAATTCAAGAAACTTACACCTAAGTATTGTTTATTATAGGTAACATACAAGAAACTTATAAGCATAATTTTATTTATTGAATTCGTTATTTAAATGATGCTCTCTTGATTTGAATTGCATTTTGATTGTTGGTTACAATTCGGAAAGTACCGACTTAATTTAAGACCTTATGTTAATGATATGTAAGATGTTTTTTAATTTGTGTTTTTATCTCAGCGATTGTTCACTTTTTGTGCATAACATTTATTCATTTATTGAGGAACTTTCCTGGATTGTGCTTTTTTTTCTTTTTTTATTATTTTATATTAACCTAGGTGTTACTCTACTAGCCTTTCCCGGTACAAAAAACCCTAAAACAGTGACGCCAGCGCCGTCTAATTAAAGAAACAGATACAGAATATCCATCATTTCCCTAAGGACCAAATTACCGGGATAAAAAGTAGCCTATATGTTAATCCTACATGATCTACCCGTGTTTATTTCATCCAAATCCGTTCAGTAGTTTTTGCGTTTACAACAGCCATACGAACATCCAACTTTCGCATTTATAATATTAGTAAAATAGGGCCCTGTTTATTTCTCGAACATTAATAAATTATTGGCTCACTGATATGTTATTTAAATACCTAATTCCATCACCGAATCCCTCAACAGTATGCAACTTAGTCATCCTCAACCCACTTTTGTTAACACTAATCAACAAAACTAATTGCCCTTTGTTCCTACACTTTTACTGATGGCTCTTGGTCGTGACGCTCGTCCGCCGGCGTCGGATTACCACGTCACGTTTGGAAACCACGGCAAATCAATTGCAATACGCTAATCGGTTATTGCAAAGTCATGATATCTGTCTCAATCGTGTACACAAACGGTAACAAAATTTAGAATTGCCTTTTTTGGAGTCGGTTAAATATTTTGAGATCGTGCCTTTATGATAATTCAAAATCGCGAAAAGTATGTAGATTATTTAAATTGCGATATTACTAATTCTGGCACACTGCACCGTGGGTTAAAGCAACTAAAGTCAAAGTCGTGGGATAATGGTGCTAATTGTGTTTAAGTTATAAGAGTTAAATTCACCTGTAGCCCTGATGGTGATATAAAAATGGATAATCAGCCACGTGATGTCTTCTGAGGAACATAAAGCTCTCTCTAAGATTCGGAGATGCAGCTGGACGTTCTTTAACTTGAATTTTATTTATTGAGAAAGGCAAATAAGCATGTTTACTTGAATCCCATTGCGTAAGAGAAAAACCTTAGCACTGAAGCCTAAAATAAATCAAACTAAATATACGGTAACACAACTTTCCATTTCTAATCCAATTTCTTGCTCGTGTCACATGCAAAAACAATACGCAATCAACCACACACTGGTTCACAACATTGGCGGACAAAATGCCGATGTGGAAACATAAAAAAGTTATACACAAAATTAAACCCCACCGATAGTGGGCGTAGCCTGTCCGTACGTCTATAATATGCATAATAACAATGAATTATTAATTAAGCATCACCGGGCGGAGCGATCACACGTTATTTATATTTTATAATGATAGGTACATGTCGTGTTGAATTTAAATATTTTCGAATTACTTAATCTAATGATTTATTTCCATGTTTTATTGTATTTGTGTTACATTTGCTCCGGCCTCTTGAGTAATAAATGGCTGTAGTCCAGTAGTAACGGTCCATAGTAGATCATTATCGCGATACTTTAAAAATCCGCGTACATTTTGGTAACCTAACATAAAATCATACAAGCATAGCTTACAATACCTTAAAATCTTTTGTCCAAAAAAGCCATATCAAAAAGGTTTTACATTTTAACATTTTAAAAAACTAATTTTAAAAAGTAAAAAGCTGGCAGTCCTTCACGTGCGCTCACGTCTGTTCATAACGCGAAACGACTCTCGTCAGATCCTTTCTACACTTACTTAGGTTAATTAAACGTTTAAAGAGTCTTGGAGGTTTTTTAAGATTATTAAATGGCTAGTGTTGTAACTTTGTACATAAATATGAATTGAGTGTTTGAGAAATATGAATGCACTCAACTTTAGATGGAGATTAACGTTTATAAAAATGTTGGAGTTTTACAAATTCCATTCAGTCTAGTACATTTTCATATTTACTATTTTGAACTAGGTTATATCGACTCATTTGCAAATCCAGTTTCTTTTTAGGTTAAATGAATACTTCTAACAATGCTGTTCTTTACATTGATGTCAACGTAGCATTGTCGAGGATATAGTGGCAATGCTATGAAATAAATCCATTTTAAATTCATATCGTTCTTTATTTTGTTTGTGAAAACACAGTGGTGTTTTTAACCGTAATTGTGGACAAAAATACGCTCGCATAATTTCATAAAATAGAGATAAAACCTCCAAAACAAATCGTGTTTACGTATAAACGTCACAGCGGAAAAAGGTCACGTTAATCTCTAAATCCTATCTAATTAATTCCACCCCAAACAACTGACCACAAGAGCTTTTCCCGATCATTCAGTCACGTTCCACATAAAACTTGCGCCCTGACAAACGCTTCAGTTTCGCTAATTAAGCTTGTAATAGCCCTATTACGGTTTTATGCTCAAATTTTACGACTGACCGGGTTCCTTCGTAGTTCTTGGTAAGGCGTAATAGCATCGGTTTAATTATGGCACCGAAAGTATGACTCGAAACACGTTTGAGGCATTCGATTTTATTTTATCTTCGCCTGTGGAGCAAACTTTGTTAAGTACTCAGTACTCACGAGTAAATTATCGGGCTGGTTCGGATGAAAAAGTTAATTATTAATTAAAATTGAACAGGCCGGCATAATTGTGGCGACTGAGGGATAGCCATCGCTCGACAATCGACACTCTATTTAGACCCCTCTCCACTTACCGTCAGGTGTCTGGTTACTGGTATAAAAATGATTTTTTTTGGCTCTGGCTTTTTGTTAAACACATTTGTAAAGGTTGTTATAATTAAAAAATGCACAACTCAACGTTACGATGGACAAGTTCAAGGACCTTGAAGTGGGTGAGTAGGCCAAACATCGCATACAGTTCGATATAAGAAAATAAATCTGTATAATAACGTCATGTGTGTAGTAGTGCAGCGGTTATGACCTTTCTTTGATCCTTGTGCTATATGACATCGCTTTTATTGATTTATTATGCATAAATTATCTGTAGCACAAATGCTACTTATTCATAACAATATGAACAAAAAAGGCCCTAAAATTCGTGAAAATCATACATAAAATTATGTGCACAAAACTTCTGTAAAACATATAACCACAACATCGGTAATTCAATTAGACTTTCTCACATTTTCTTGAAAGTTTTTATTGTATATGCAATTCGGTTTTATAGGCACGTTTAATTCTTCGAGTTAATCACAAAGAATTTATAAAACAAATAAAATGTGAAGTCTTTTTACTATACACTTACAATGTTAACATGATTAAATTTAGATCGTAACCACGATGCTCAATTGCTTTTAAAGATTTACTTTCTAATGACTGTATAATTTTAAGCTCTCAGTTTGGTAACTAAAGCAAGATCTAAATGTAATAACAAGTTTTTAAATAGCTATTTTCTCAATAGTTTTTTAAAGCCTAATATTAAATTTATTACTTTAGAATACACCTTAGGAATCTGAAGACAGGGCGCTATGGCGCTCATTAGGGGAGGCCTATGTCCAGCAGTGGACTGATAAAGGTTGATGATGATGATGATGAATCGAAGTAGAATTAGGTATTACAGACCCAGTGAGGTCCTTAAATCCATAAAACAATTTTATCTTTCACTGTCATGAGATGGCCCGATGACCTACTACAAGTCCCAGTGCACCGCATGATGCGAGCAGTTATGACGTCTCGAGGGAAGCTTTTATCTAGCGTTTTACGTCTTTTAGCTGAAAGAGCAAAATGACATAAATTTTAAAAATTATTGCAATATTTTATTCTGAGCACAGTAGATATTGAATATATGACTTATTTTGTTACAGCATCCAGGATTCCTCCCCATCACACCAGCAGATCTTTGGAGTGAACTGAGAGGCATCTTTTTATCTATTGCCATCTTTAACTGAAGAATACAGTACGAAACATCAAGAATACGAATTAATTGCGAGTCGATTTTTAATGTTTTAAAATTGCCCAAATTTACACACTTAATAACATACATACTAGAATCAAAATGAAACATTCCAGCCTCGAGTAACACTGATAAATCAGGTAAGCGCCAAAAAAATAACACGTTAGTACGGCCCACTGTGCGGCTGTGCGGGCGCATGGGACCGCGCATGTCTGGGAACACATTCGTTTGTTTTCTCGAGTGTCATGTTACACGGGTTTTTAAAAATTGATGGTGTGTAATAAATGTTTTTGGCTGCTCAGATCTTGTCTCGACCCACTGGGCTATAAAGTATTGCAATATATCTGTCTCTTTTATAGTACTTCTACTCAACGTGTGTTAGAGTGAGAGGCACGAAAGCTACGAAACAGATTTGTGATTGTTTCTTACATTTTTAATACCCATGTCGATTTGTATTATAGCATGTTCAATAAAACGAGTGAGTAATAAAATCGCGATCATGAAAACCATGTTGCCACATGTTATGGCGGTTTGGTGCTGCGTTTACATGTTTTGTTTATTAGTAATTAAAGTCTGAAGGTAAATTAAAATATAAGAACGTTGAGATTTTCGGACTGTCATTTATGAAGCTACATTATCTGTAGGCTTGAGACGATCAAGCAAATACTTAAGACAGCATTTCACTGCCCAACTGTTATGCGTAAGAAAATATAAAGAAATATCGAATACGCTATAAATACCTCATGTACGTAAAGTCGGTCGTTTGCAGTGTGCCCACAAACAACAATGGATAATAAACAAAGCAATATTAGTAAGAAACGCTGACGTCCCGTAATAAAACTTACACAGGAATGGTAACAATAAAACTGCGCACTGGGCCTCGTGTGATTGATGGACAAATTTTTATGTTTCGCTAAATTTGCTAAAGCTTAGCTGTCGTAAACTTTTTAGAAATGTAGACAAACCTATCTATTTTTCGTTTTTCTTAATTAGCGATACACAATAACAGGCTTCTTGTTCCGATTCTCAAATGGCGCATATGTTTGCTCTATATTGTTTTGAAATAAATGTGTCACTTTTACTTAGTATATTTTACATCAAACTCATAAAATACTTATCTGCGATGTTAATTTAAATATTATTAAGGAGCTTTGAACATATTAGACATAATTATTCATGACACACTACCGTATGTAATTGATTTCTATGCGATAAATTCTCATTAGGACATAATTAATACAGCGATAACATGACACAGCGATTCGTGTAGTAGCTAAATTAAGCATTTCAATTATGCTCATCCTCAAATTCACATATCAAATATACTTCGGGATATTTATAAAAATATTGTGTGATAAAATCGAATAGGAATACTAAATTCACAATTGTTTCTTATATAATGTAGAGAAAGTAGACTTATGTTAGGGTGACATGTCAAATCAAAGTAATACATGTTTACTATATCAACATAATAATGAATAAAACATAATGTAATACAGGTAGTTGACTACTTTTTTTATATGTATATAATAATATATCAAAAATGTATGCTATCCAAAATCTAACAAAAAATAATTTTAAAAAATTGGAGCAATAATTAATAAGTTATAAAGCTTTAAAATTTTGTGGAAGGGGCAAGGGGTGGAAGGGTATAAATGTCAAATACCAGTAATATTACACTGTGACGTCGACGACAGTCGCCGGCCATAACTGTGCGTGCGTGTGAAAGAGATAGCGCGATATCCCTCCACGTCCCCACTTTTGCTCGAAACAATATTTCGAATATGAATAACTGCTTTATTTTGAACCAATCAGTTATGATTCTGATTTCGCAGAAGAATTTATTTTCGCATTATTTTATGTTACATGCAGAATAATTAAAAAAATCGAATATAGGAAACTACCCTATTAGTAAAACAGTTACCGTTTGGTATATCATTATTAAGACATGTTCAAATGCCCATAAAACATGACTATTTAGCATTTTCCTTGCCCATCCTTGCGGAGAAAATCGTGGCATATAATTTAATAATTAAATATTTTATTGACGCCACCTAAAATAGCCGCACAGTGGTGCGTAATGTATAAATTAAAATTTTATGTACAAAATATACATCATGTCTCATGAATTTTAAACAAGAAAACAATGATTTCCGCGCCACAAAGAGTGTCGGATTTAAATATTGTACAGTAGGATTATGCTTTGTATAAACGGTTAGAGTGGGTGAACGAAAATTATGCTTGTGACGTGAAGTTCGTTGAACTAGTTTAAAAGTGTGATTTTCTTTAATACATGCCTGATATGTAATAAAAATGTTTTCTCTGTTCTATTTTCGGTTTAAATCCAATTATTATTACCTATGTGGGATGTGAGCGTAAACTATAATCAAAATACCTCATATTGTAAATGTGTAAAACATCAGCGAGCTCGTATTGTGATGTGACAAGAACTAGTTGAAAGGATCAGAGGAGCCTGTTGATGCCATTAGTGCGACTAATGTGATTACAGTAAATTGTATTACTCCACGAGGAAGTCGGAATTACAGGATGTCGGCTATTACTACTTATTATGTGGCTCGTGACATAATTATGCATACTGATAAATTCATTTGCCGACAAACGACGACAAAACTACACACAAAAATTTTTTGTTGTATGAATCGACCAAAAACCTGTGACAAATGTAAACGTATTCGCATTTAAACCATCCAAAAAATCCGACGAAGACAAGCATTAATGGATTTAACAACACGACGAATTGAATAATGTTATTAAATAAACCGCACAGTATAAATAACGCTATCTGTCGGTCGTAAAACTCCCGATTTTGGCCGGACCCTCGCGTGTTCAGACATTTTTTTAAGGCCGAGAAACACGAGGTATGCGTCGCATTTGCGGACTATTTTTGTGGCGGTGGCGTTTGTAAATTATAAGCAGAACAATCAGGCTGAGCGGTGCCAATGTGTATCTAGTTCCCAGCTCGAATGCCACACAAATCACAATAAGCGCTCTTCATTATCCGCATTTCACTCCACTGAGGACCGTATCTATCGGAATGCGCCCACAAAGGAGTATCCATACCGAGTTACTAAGTCGCTACACTTTGCCCGACCGGCTTTGCTTCAAACCAGTCCGCCCCGGGCTCGCTCGCCGCCACTCCGACGCAAAACGCCCTAACAACCAGTTGACTGACACTTAAATGCCACTTAGACGTTGTTCTCTCAAATTTTTATTGGTAATAAGTAGCTTGTTGATGTTTTTGTCTTCTTTACGTGAATTATTAGTACCGATCAGGTGTCGGGTTCGCTTTCAATTCCTGTATATGTTAATATATAGGTTAACGTGATGGAATTTTGATTCCCATTTAATTTTTATGTCTGTTCTAGATGTAAACGTGTTAGTGTATTGAAGAGTGTTAATACCGCTCCCTAGTTTTGCTGGAAACTCAGTTCATTAAATGGTATACAGTCGATAGTCGCTCGTCTCCTGCTGGTATTTACGTCCAAGTTTCTCAAACAAAATTTCAAGCAAAGCGGTGAGATATTTTAACTCTCGTATACGCTATACAGTAATTACAGATGTGCCATCGAGGTAAATAGCCTCGGTTGGCTCTCGCTCCTTCTCGATCTCGGCTCATTCCTGTCATTTCGTGTTTGAAGAACGCTTTATTCACGTAAGTATGGTGGGGACCGCTAACGTTTGCGGCAGATCCTTTCATGAGATTACGAACTAACCAATGATCATTACGTTCTATGCTAATAGCTTATACCTAGCAATTTGCGTAATAATATGGCGGCTGTGATATTTCGTTTGACTATCGTTGTATTTCTTTGCAGCAATTCAAATTTATGTCTTTATCAAATATTCAAGAAGCATAAATCAGAATTTACATATCTGTATATCTGTTCTGTTTGTTCAACAAAACGTTGAAAGACGTATCTTATTTGTCACGCGGCTTGTTGTTTGCATAATTATGTATTTATGAGTTGATCGAGTCAATTTTGGCGAGTGTATAGTCAATTTTGTGAGATATTGCCAAAACGCTTTTGATATACTGGCGAAGATATGAAAGATGGTCCAACAAAGAAACGTGCTCTCGTATATTCCATTTTTCTGAAAAATATACCCTCCTGAAAAGGCGCCCGTAGGAAAATAGTAATTACAAGTTCTCCTTTCTAGCGCGGTGTGCTATTGTGCCTCCCTCACAATGCGGAGGAATCTTTTTGTCCGCGCTATCGGCTGTTTGCACCCACTGTGCGCCAGGTTCGAACATGAAAACAAATATTTATATGTATAGAAGCGCCACTTCTCTTCTATTGATAACTTTTGCGAAATTCGGCTGAACTTCAAAGATTACGATATTGTTGCCATCAACTTTCATAATAAATCATATTAAATACAAGCCACAGAATTTCTTTGTATCTTTCAATAATAACCGCCAATGTTTAACATTTCTTCTTTACATAGCGCTTTATATATACAATACCTAATTATAAGGTAAGGGAGGATCAAGATCAACCACATTCTGTATATTATAATTTTTTACTCATTTCGAACTTATAACATCTAAATTACATCTGTATCTACCACACATTAACGGTAAACATTCGTGTAACGTTAATTTTATCTTCGCTGAAAATTGTTAAGAAAGTTCCCCGTGAGCGAACTCCAACAATTCAGAACAAGCAGTTTTATTAACGCAACTTGTTCACTTGTTTAATCATTCACCGTGTAACGTGTAGAAGTTTCCAAATAAATTTCGTACCAAGTAGCCAAAGTAAATTAGTTAGAGTGCCTTAGGTAACCTTTAGCTTGCGAGTGCCACCGAGATGGGTTTCGCTCAGAAATTAACCCCGACTAAGACGCTGTACCATTTTGTCCGAATATAATACGTGAGCGTACCACTGTGCGATATTGTCAATATTTTACTCAATATAATGAGAGCTGAAATTACATTAGGTATGAAATGTTTCTATTGGCCGTTGCTTTTGATGTATCGATCCATTGCGTATTGAGAGCAACATTTATTGGATTGCGATATAAAAATATTTTTTTTAGATTGAAAGTCTGAAGTCGATTTATAAATTGGAGGTACAATTTGTAATGAAGTTGGGAAAAATCTGTAGTCAATACCTCGGACATCAATTTCGTAGAGGAGTGGTGCTTCAGTAAATTCGTTTAAGCCCCTCAAGCATAATTTACATTTTATCTGTTAAAATATGAGGGGAGGTTTAGAGATCCTTGGAATTTAACGAAACTATTTTTCATTACGATTTTTTTTTTCACTTATTTAAATAGTTATATATGTAGTGTGGGTGACTGCCTTGGTGGCTTAGTTGTATTGAGGTACTACTGCTATGATGACGTCTCGGGTTCGTTCCCCGGATCGGGCAAAGTGATAGTGGTTTTTTATATTCAGTATCAACCCGGAGTTTGGAATTTGTGCCCGAGATAGACTCGCCCCCATCACATCGTGGGACGGAATACGTACGGCGAAAAGTAGGTGTAATTGGTTGCGCATCTGCCGACCCCTTCGGGAAGAAAATGCGTGTGTATGCATGTATGTATGCGGTGTAGTGTTAGTGATATTGTGCAAACTACCAATATATTTAGAATTGCAACATACTAATAATAATACTTTTCTGATTGTAATATCGCTGGTTCACTATTACAAGGTTCTGTGTTATATTTTTTTGCACAAATTGAATTGTATATATCACATGATTCTGGGCCTTTTTTAGTAAACATTTCCAATAATCCTGAAAGATAAGTAAAGGGGGAACAGTGTCATAATTGTCTTCTCTCATTTTTACCAACATGAGAATTTGAAATCTCATTTTCCGAACGTAATTAAAATTAACATAGGACCTTGTAATAGTGAGCCAGCGATATGTATTGTTTTCAAATAAATAAATTACTGTTTTTATATTCCCCTCAAATTATGTTTGCTTTGCTTATATCGATACTGTTATAAATTTCCCTCATTTTCACCAGACATGATTCCGGAGTTGTGGCCGAGATTCAAACTTACTTGTTAAACGCTAGTTCTTACAAAGTGGATCCATCGATTCATAAATTACCTGGAAAAGAGAGAAAAATTTAATAACAACTGCTTATACTTTAAGTATCGATTAAGAAGTTTTAACGGAAATATCAAAGTTGAGGTTCCTAACTTTGTGACATGAATATTTTAACGAATGCTTTTTAATTTTCATTCCTCATTTATACGGAGCTATTATTGCGAGCAATAATTGTCAAAGGAAAACTGCATCATTCAGATGTACAGACGCAAGTGATTATGTCATCCAAAAATCGTCCGACACACTATCATACCCACGACTATCAATACGTAATTTTTCTCGAACGTGTATCGTAATTATATTTAGAATATATGTCAATACAATCATATGCAATTATTGTTAAGGCGATTATTGCATGTCAACACCAATAAAAATAGCATAACATTAGTGAACCCGTATAAATGAGGCATTACTGTTTTAGTTTCAACGCAACGCTATTAAAAAATTCAATTATACTGGTGGTAGGACTCTCGTATGTAAAAGTCCATCTGGGTGGGTACCCCCGCAATGTCTATATCTACCCCCAAGCAGCAGTGTGCATGTACTGTTGTTTCGGTTTGAAGGGCATTGTAGCCAGTGTAACTACAGGACATAATGAGACTTAACATCTTATGTCTCAGGATGACGAGCACAGTGGAATGCCACACAGTACTTTGTAACTCAAAGTGCTGGATGGTGTTTCTACTGTTTATGGGTGGTCGTATCGCTTACCATCAGGCGAACGGCATGCTCGTCTCGTCATTCGATGCCATAAAAAAAATCCATTAATAATACAAGAATTTTCAAACAAAACATTATTGATACCCACATAAAAGTAATATATGAAACCACAACTCCAGACTGCAGTCCCCGGTCACAACAAACGACCGCACAGTGACAAAGCACTGCTCACCCACTTAATAGTGATAGCGTGATAGATACCCGCTGCCGGTGCCACCTGCCGCCGTGCATCGGCGATTTTCTCTTTAATATCCCCATATTTTAGCCACTGCGCATAATTTTATCACTTACCTTGGGGATAAAAACGGAATTTTCTAGTCAATAATGTGGTGCCTTTGAGCTGTTTTGGCATTAAAATCACGTTAGAGTATTTATTAAAGTTTATAACATCATTACGCATAGAGGAAGTTTTGGTGTAATTTGTTTTAATAAATTATGAATCTACACCATTGATATAGAAAAAGAATATTGTCTTTTTATAGTTCAATGCAAACGAGGGCTTTAATGCAACAAGCTAGTGACCAGATATGATCTGATAGCACCAATATGACACTTTATGTTTTATATGCTATTCTCGGAATCCGACTTTAGTAAAGTGGACGTTGGACATGGTGATAAAATGCCGAGACAATGTCAGGAGGTTCAAAACCCAAGGCACACACCTCTGACTTTTCAAAGTTACAGGTGTATTGTTTATCAACTAACGTTCGCTTTAACGGAGAAAGAAAACATCATGAGGAAACCTTCATACCTAAGAAGTTCTTTATTAGAATTTCGAAGGTATGTGAAGTCTACCAACCCGCACTAGGCCAGCGTGCTGGACTAAGGCCTAAACCCTCTCAGTAGTAGAGGAGGAGGCCCGTGCCCAGCAGTGGGACAGTATATAATACAGGGCTGGTATTATTATTTATATATAAAGTCGGGGGCAAAATCTGCATCGATAAGACCTAAAAACTATTACAATTCCCCGATACATAGGGACATTCATATTTCTACAGATATAAAAATCGTGGCTGTTTTGTTCCGTCTGTGGTGTTAAGGTTCTAATCACACTGGCGAATTGCGCGGTCGTCCAATGAAATGACCGTTGACTTTACTTGAACATGGATAAAACACAGGCTTAGGAAGTAATGTCTAAGCGTACACGTAATTAAACTTATGTTCGCATATGCTAACAAGTTATCTGTACATCGAACGGGTTCGACCGCTTATGGATTTATGAAGGCCCATAACTTTGAATAAGTTGCTTATCTTGGTTTAAGGTGTCGGCTGATCGGAAGTGTTCAGCATTTGCTCTAACGACTTGTAGAATAAAAGTAAATACTTATTTTTTTATTTATTTTTTATTTAATAGGAAAACAAACAGTACAATTATACATATAAAAATTAATGTAGTAAAACTAGTACATTGACCAGTAAAGTTTCCACAAATAAATGTTAGAAAAAACCGCAATGATACACGCAAGGGCAAAATTAGATAAATAAAAAGTAACAATGCACAAAAAAAAAATGATTACAAAAATAAATAAATAATTACATTATGATTAGCAACTCATCGTTAGTTAAAACTAAATACAGTCTGATATATTTTTTTTAAACTTCAAGTAGGAGCCTGTAAATAAATCGATATGAGAAAACTTTTTGTTATACTCATTACAAGCTCTAAAGGTGAATGTATTTTGAGCATAGTTAGTTCTTACATGAGGCAAATGAAACAAGGACTTACTAGCATTACGCGTACTTAAGTTTGGACATCTGAACTTCAAGCAATTCAAAAGATATGAAGAATCTATATTATTTCTTATTAATTTAAACAAGAATAATTGGTCTCTCAGCGTTCGACGATCAACTAAATGTCTTATAACGGGAGGGGTAACATTTGATGCATGGCTTTTATATTCAAGATGCTTAACAAATTTCCGTTGAATTTTTTCCAAACCTTCTACGTATACTTTATATTTGGGGTTCCAAATAACAGACCCATACTCCAAAACAGATCGTACAAATGAATTATATAAGAGAATGAGCGTGGAATCACACCTGAAATCTTTACAGATTCTCAGAATGAAACCAAGCATACGGTAGGCTTTAGCAGTTACATATTTCACATACTTAATATTAAGTTTTTTTTATGATATAGGGACACGCGAGCAAACGGTTCATCTGAAGGTATTAGAATAAGGTTTTAGTTATGCTTTCCTTTACTGAAACAATCATAATTAACTAAATGTGCCATACATTACTGCCAATACAGAATTACACCATGTTGCACAATACCGAAATAAAACTAAATACAAATGATATAATTTCTAGTACAATCTTTGTATAGACACACTCTAAATTGTAGTCTCTAGGCCAGCGTGGACTAAGGCCTAACCGCTCTCAGTAGTAGAGGAGGCCCGTGCTCAGCAGCGGGCAGTATATAATATAGGTCTGGATGCATTGTACTCTAAAGTGTAAAAGCGTATTCTCCAGGGGTCAGTGTATCATCGACTCTACCAGCTTTAAACTACGTATAATAAAGTAACTAAAACTAACCCTGCACCTCAAAAACAGCAATCCCAAAATGCGTTATTAACTAAAAGCGATTACACACAATGCGACAAAACCTATAGGAATCTGATTGAACTACAGGACCGTTCTGACGCGTATTGACGATGGCACACGACACGAGATAAATAGCTCGTCCATTAATGAGATAAAAACGTGACGCCATATAACTTCCGTTAGCTCTTAATGGGTTTTATTCGACACCTACGTTTGGAATTTGAGATGCACCAGTAGATGTACTGTACTTTGAAATAACATAATGGAAATATTAATTATTGTCTTATCGTTATGAATTATGACGATATGCATAGACCCAGTTATATCTTAAGCGAAATCTAGTCATACATTATACTGTACATCCTAAGTTAATTAAGACAGTGTTCTAAGATATTAAATCTCTGAATCCATTATAGAATTAATTAACTATGAAACACTCAAAAATTTTAAATAAACGAAAAGCGAATTCGTGTTCAAACTTAACTTGTTAAAAAGATGTCACAGTCATTTTCGGTTTTATTGTAACTTAACAAACTTCGTAATCATAATTAGCAAAAAAAATCTTGTCATAACGTTACCGACGGCGAAGCGTACACAAAAAGAGATTCTCGCTACGTTGCCACAAAGTTTCTTGTTTTAATTACAAATTTAAATAGGTTCCAGTTACAAAACTGACACTTACATCAAAGGGAATGTAATATACTTTTTTCGCGAGTCTCGGGGAACCTCAAAACTTCAAGTATTTGGCAATGGACGCAACTCGGTACAGCCATTACTGGTGTACAAAAACTCGACGACACTTTTTGTCCAACTAAATGGTTGTCTCGATTAATCGATTGTAGGAAGCGACGTTTTCCCGATACCTACTTTTTATTTTTCAATTAATTCCGTTGGCAGAAATGTTTGTGACTTGTGACTAGTTTGTTTTATTTGTAAAGGAGATGTCCACTTCATTTATGGGTGCTGGGCCTCAAATTCAACCAGGCTCGAATTTTATGGATATTAAACGGGCAAAATATGGATCTAGGATCCATTAAAAAATATTTTTAGTCCCATCCATTTATAACGAACGTTTTTGAAAACGTTCATATTAAGTGTCGTTTTTAAGAAAAAGAAAATTACATAAATTTCAAAATCGGAGGATTTTAAAATTTTACGATTTATTGCAAAGGGCTAGTTTTTGGAAGCATTATCCAAATGTATATGCAGTGGCAGTGGGTAGGGCACATAGTTCGAAGAACTGTCGGCACATAGGGCAAAAAAGTTCTTGAGTGGCGAACAAAGCGTCGGCCGTCCACCTGCAAGGTGGACACACTTCACAAAGGTCGCAGGAACACACTGGATGCAGGCCGCTTTTGACAGGTCTGTCTGGAAACCTTTGGAGGAGGCCTATGTTCAGCAGCGGACGTCATGTGGCTGATGATGATGATGATATAAGGTCTCTTGGTGGGAATTTTAGGCTCGTTTTTGAACATGTCCTGTTACACCTTATCGGAGTAAATATCTTATCTAAAATAATGGCATTATTTTAAACCATGACGGCTAAATTTCAAGTACCCCAAAGTCTCATCGTATTCGAAACATATGTGCGAGGTGTGTTAAAAAATTAGGACAAAAAATTGTTTAGTGGCTGCGAAAACACAGCCGAGCAATATTTGACTTGCACTTAACAGACGAGCAAAAAATCCTGGCCACATCCGGCCGGTTCGCGCCAAAACCGCATGCACCGAAATTGCAGTCAAAGACCCAATCCACACAGCCGGGAAACAAACATGTAAACACTCCGAAACTACTGCACCGCCTTTACTGCCGCTAAAAATAAAAAAAATCACGCACTTTTAAATAAATACCAGTAATTTAAACATACAAATATATTAAAATAAATAAATAAGTAAGAAAAACGGTTGAAATTAATGATTAAACTTCAAAGTATTGTGCAAAGTACTGGTAAGTAAAAATACATAATATTAAAAATCGAACCAATGCTTTCAAATGATTGTTCCAATTTCAAATTAAAAAAAGCAACTTTTTAAATGCAGCCGTAATTTGATGCAAACAGGTGCAGGTCGTTCGGTTTCGGTAATAACATAAATGTGGGAGTTTTTATTAAAATTAAAACGAAATTAGAGAAAATCGTTTGGTTCACCGCAAATTGGTTTCATTATGTCGGTTTTGTATGAGCGTGGTTACTTGCTTTTTCTATGGGAATGAGACAAGTTCAGTGACCTATTGCGTAAGGATGAGACGGATTGTAGGAGGTCGCGGGGCTTTCAAATGTGAATATATGTTACATTTTTATTTGTGTTTGTTTTTCGTGACTGGACAAAGGAAATTGGAACGTGTTTGGATTGGTTCGAAAAATATACAGCCAACACTACGAAACATATTGAAACTTTTTCAATGGAATATTCGTAGTTACGAAATATTCGGCGCGTCAGTTTTTTTTTTAATTCAGAGGGAATACTATACCTTCTAAGTAGCACATATATACACACACAAACACACACACGTCCTTTATCCCCTCCCCGAAGGGGTAGGCAGACGCGCAACTAGTGCATCCACTTTTCGCAGTACATATTCCATACCATGATATGATAGGGGGTGAGCCTATCGCCATATAGGGCACAAATTCCAGCCTCCGGACTGATACTGAATAGAAAAACCCAATATCACTTTACCCGACCTTTATACCGGGTGGAAGGGAAACGCTCTCGGAAACGAATACAGGTGATAGTATTGGTGATTCCTGACGTGATGGCACTAAAAAAATCGCGATCGCATTGTTGCAATTTTAGTAGGATTTTCTCAAATTTCTGTACAGCTTCACGTATGGATAGGTAAATCAAACTATTATTCTGGAAAACATAGTAAAAAAGGTCAATATTTCAAAAATATCGTAATGAAACACGTACATCAGCTGACGGGTTAACGACCGCGGGCCGGTCCCGGCGCAGCGCGACGGCCGCCCAGTTCTTTGTACGCTTTACATTGCGCGCGCATGAATTACGGAAATACTAAATTCGTAAGTATTATCGCTTAGCTTTGCAAATGAATATAGTTTTTCGTTAATGTTATGGTTCTTCTCTCTTACCGTTCCGGTATAGAGAGCGTTTCCCTTCCACCCGGTATACTATAAAACTTTAACTAAATACTAAACGCACTCACAAAGATACATCATAGTCGATTATCTTACACATAAATTCCCATTCCTTACTGTTCCTAGGTTTCCCTTGAAATGCTTTAGTTGTAGGTAACTTCTGGCCAAAAATGGTGGAGCCAAGTCTCAAAATAAGTAGAAACACACATCAAGCCTTTATTCTTGAAGGGGTAGGCAGAGGAGCAACCAGGCACGCACTTTTCGCCGTGTGTTTCGCTCCATAATGTAATAGGGAGCGAGCCTACAACCATATCGGACTCAAATTCCGACCTTCGGGCTGATAATGAGCGGAAAACCCAATATTTTGCCCGAACCCGAGACAACTCGACAGTCATAGCCCAATACGACTTTGCCACCGAGGTATCCTATCTACCTATCTAGGTACTAAGTAGTAACTAGACCTTCATTAACATCATTATACGCGCTTAGGTCTGTAAACATATCATCTCCAAATAATTAATCTTCAAAAAATTAAAATAAGAAAATTTAAGGCTCTCAAAGGGCGTCTGAGTATTTTTACAATGACTAAAGGTCCTCGGTTTTCTTTCAAACTATTCATTAAAAGTTATCAGCATTGTGAGACTATTGAAACGGGCAGGAAAAAATCCTCTTAGCTCCAAACAATGACAATGGGATCACTTGGAAACTATAGACAATAAGAATTCTACAGAAAGACATAGTTCAATATTGATAGGTTCAAAATATGAAATCTTCTATTAAATGATACAGATATAATTTTAGGTATGCTTTAGGATGGAACTTGATGGTCTATCAAGTTGATTATGTGAACGCACCTTAAAAATACTTTGTTTTTAAATATATTTGAAAAAAAAAAAAAAAAGAATTGTATAGTAAATAATTATATATTTGGCTGAATGCGTGCCCAAATACAAGGCCGTTCAAAAGTCAACGAAACTATTTTTTTATCAGCAGGTGGTCTTTGCGTGTTTAGCACTCTTATCATATATTTTTTTTTATTAAAACCAACACGTGGTAGATATTTTGAGCGTAGGTAATGCGAAGAAATAAATAACTATCAATATTTCAAAAAAGACAACGTCATGTTTTTAGAATCCCATATCAATAGAGTAACAAGGAGTTTTTATTATAAAGTCTATATTTTATAGTGCAGCCGTCTGTTCCATTTAAAGGGCTTTATATTTATTAAAGGCCATTTAAAGGGCGCTGGATCGCAAAGCCTAACCAGAGGCAAAGATATGGATCTTGAATCCATTAAAAATATTTTTGAAAACTTAATTGTAAGTGTAGATTTTAAGAGCCTATGTAAGGAACTTTAAGGACTTTCAAATTCAAATTTCTCGTAAACTACTAAGATCAGAAGTTAGATTTTTGGATATGTGTAAATTGAACGTATAACTCAATAATATGTCAAAGCCAAAACACAATTGCTATAAATTTTCTCGATCGAAAAAAAATTCAAAGTTACCTCTGATATTTTCTTTAAACACGCTTTATCTCTAAATGGTGGAATATGTACATTCGTAACTTTATTTAAATACAATACAACAATTTTTTCAAAGTTTTATCAATACACAATTAAAACGAATTAAATAGTATAATCACAATTAAAAGAAAATTGTTTTGGCGCTTACGCCATTTCATTTCGGCATACGCGTGCGCCTCCCGTCACTTTCTCTCATCCGCGACGTCCAAATACGCCATCGCTGTTATGGGAGTGGCCCGTGCCGGCTTCAGTCGTCCGGAATCTTTACTGACGACGGACGTGTGCTCGAAATTTTCGGACGCCTTCGAAGTTCGAATTGGCCGTCTAGTGTAGGGATTGGTCCGCGCTACCGCGCGGCAAATTTGAAGGTGCCCTGGAAATTCTGTTTTATAGTGTATCCAGCTCACGTCCGTGTATCAATATAAAATTATAGGCTCTATTAGGTCTATAAGGTAGGCAGCAAGCGTAATTATTACATCCTTTCACCTTTGTAAATTGTTTCTAGTCGGAGACTTGCTTTAGTTATATTTAGTGATCGGTACGCTGAGGTGCCGGGTTCGAATCCCTGATTGAAAAACAACAATCACTGCTTTTTTTTGTTATTTATTCTGCCTCAGTGGTGTAGTTGTATTACGTTATGACTGCAATGCTGAGGTCTCGGGTTCGATCCCCGAGTCGGGCAGAGTGATATTGGATTATTTTCTTTTCAGCCCGAAGTCTGGATTTTGAGCCCGAAATGGTGATAGGCTCGCCCCCTATCACATCATAGGACGGAATACGCACGACGGAAAGTGAGTGCACTAGTTGCGCCTCTGCCTACCCCTTCGGGGATAAAAGACGTGAGAGTATATGTATGTATTATTTATATTGGGTAATTCATAGCTAGGGACGCCCTGGAATGCCGGCCCAATTTTGTGTAAATGACGCTTGCGTGCCGCTCATACATTTAAAAAAATCGTATTTTGCATGTAAAGGCTGTTCAAATTTTTACACCATAAAATATTTTAGTATGATTTTTTGTAGTACTCATTTATTTATACATTATGAATTAATAATAACTAAAATGTTAAGAGTCAATGTTAGAATTGGTATACACGGCGGCCATTTTGAATTTCTTTGTTTTAAGACCAATCGACCTCAAAATCGATATCTGGGCAGGCCTTTAGGTATAAAAGACGGATCCAATGTTAGACTTGAAAAAAGTGGCCGCCATTTTGAATTTCCTTGTTGTAAGGCTAATCGACCTCAAAATCGATATCTGTGCAGGCCTTTAAGTACAAAAGACGGCTCCAATTTTAGAATTGAAAAAAGTGGCCGCCATTTTGAATTTCTTTGTTTTAAGGCCAATCGAACTCAAAATCGATATCTTGGCAAGCCTGTAGGTAAAAAAGACGGATCCAATGTTAGAATTAAAAAAAGTGACCGCCATTTTGAATTCCTTTGTTTTAAGGCCATTCGACCTCAAAATCGATATCTGGGCAGGCCTTTAGGTATAAAAGACGGATCCAATGTCAGACTTGAAAGAAGTGGCCGCCATTTTGAATTTCGTTGTTTTAAGGCTAATCGACCTCAAAATCTATATCTGGGCAAGCCTGTAGGTACAAAAGACGGATCCAATGTTAGAATTGAAAAAAGTGACCGCCATTTTGAATTCCTTTGTTTTAAGACTAATCGACCTCAAAATCGATATCTGGGCAGGCCTTTAGGTATAAAAGACGGATCTAATGTTAGACTTGAAAAAAGTGGCCGCCATTTTGAATTTCCTTGTTTTAAGGCTTATCGACCTCAAAATCTATATCTGGGCAAGCCTGTAGGTACAAAAGACGGATCCAATGTTAGAATTGAAAAAAATGACCGCCATTTTGAATTCCTTTGTTTTAAGGCCATTCGATCTCAAAATCGACATCTGGGCAGGCCTGTAGGTACAAAAGACGGATCCAATGTCAGATCTGAAAAAATTGGCCGCCATTTTGAATTTCTTTATTTTAAGCCAATTGACCTCAAAATGGGTATCTGAGTACCACTTTAGTTACTAAAGGCAGATCCACCGTCAGAACTGAAAAAAGTGGCCGCCATTTTGAATTTATTTGTTTTAAGGTTAATCGACCGTAAAATCGATATCTGGGTGTAACATTATTAACAAAAGAGTGATCCAATGTCAGAATTGAAAAAAGTAGCCACCATTTTGAAGTTTTTTGTATTAAGGCCAATCGAACTCAAAATCGATATCTGGGCATTGTTTTGTGCACAAAAGGCAGATGTAATGTTAGAATTTTAAATAAAGGCCGCCATTTAGATTTATTTTTCTTTAAAGGCTATTTGACTTTAAAATCAAAATCCGCTGGACATGACTGGCCACAAACTCTAATAGGTATAAAGGAGACGGCCTAAATTGGGCTTAACCTTACACTTTTGAAGCATGTATCAATATTCTTCTATTTTTATGTCTTCCATTTAAAAATATCCCACCAAAAACATAAATGTAAAAAAGGATAGCCAATTTCAATACCAAAATTATGCTTAGCTGTGGGCTTCGCCGCAAAAAGAATGGAGATCTAAATGTGTGCCAAGTTTTATGCAAAATCTAAATATGTATTTATAGGAACAAAATAACATTATGAACAAGTATTAAATTCTATTTGTTTGCTTTATTGAATACCTATAATAGTTGCTGGTATTTACAAATGTGAGATCTTTTACATTTATGTTTTTGGTGGGATATCATTACTTTTTGTAAAGAAAACTAGGTAGGTATTGAGTTGTGTGGTGCCGCGCGCCGCCGACAACACACCGTTGGCCGGCTGTTTAGCGCGTATTACAAGTGTTTTTTTATGGGGACACCACAAATGTTTTGGCTTAACTTTATCTTTATATTTCTGTTATAAAGCAAATATAATAAAACATATATTGGGATTCCAACGCTACCATTAAAAATATATTTTTTTATGTGGACCCCTGTATTTTTAACTTTTTTTATTTTTAGATTTTTTCTTACGCTTACACATAATTACCGAGCTGGATTCCAAATTTCATCCTTCTAGGTCATCTGGAAGTAGGTTAGGTTTAGATACTATACGTCTGTCAGTCAGTACAAAAATTTACAATTTTGACCTTCATATCTTTATAACCGTTTGAGCTAGCTTCATGAAATTTGGGCTTCTAGATGTCCTTATAGATATAATTAAACTTACACAGTTTTATGTGTTTACTTTAAATAGGTTTTGAGTTATAGAAAGGTGAAAAGTGGCACCAAGTGGTTCGTGTAATATTACACACGGCGCTGGCACCAACTTAGAGCGTTGGTTACATACTCAAAGAATACCAAGCATGTATAACAAGAATAATATTGACATAAGAGTATTAATAATTCTTTGGGGGAGACCTATGTGCAATAGTAGCCTTTTAAAGGCTGAAAAAGAATAAGAATTAAAAACTGTAGGTATTTTAGAAATTAAACTAAAAAGACATTTTAACTTTTTGGGATATTTAATATTGGTCGATATTATTTAATTTTACTGGCAACTTTGTTCAGCGCTCCCGACGTAATGTCAAATTGAAATACATTATTGACTCACTAACACTCTAGCTTCACACCTCGCGTCGTGGCTCGTATTGTGTTCGGCGTGCCACTCGCGCGAGAGTGTAAATGAGCCATTATATATTTATATCAGTCCTCGTCGATTCCATGTGATATTTTCAATTCTGGTTATTGTCTAAGCTAGCTCTGTTCACTATTCAATAGGGCAATCCAATGGTTAGGTACTGTGAACATCTTATGTCATCAGGTAAAAAAAAGTTATTCACCGAAAAATGATTTAGAAGCTCTACTCTACAGCGGTTCTTTCTTTACTCCCATTGGACAGACAGATTTTTCTTTCTCATTTGGAAATAGTTCTAATATAACTATAATGTGCGGGGCTCGGACTGGGCCAACACCCCGCAATGTGTTGTGTGTGTGCTGGATTGCGTGAGTGGGAATATGGCGATACCAGTGACAAAGTAACAAAGGCGTAAAATCGGGAAATAGCGTTTATTTCACACACTGAATCGAAAGTTACAAAGTTCAGCCACAACGGTAGCCAAATTCTCCCGGCGTTAATATTCGGCGCGTAGTCTCTCGTTGCTACGCCGTAGCTATGCGACGTAGCTGGAAGTCGTCCTTGTAGCACCGTGCCACCGCTGATGAGGAAGGATGGTCCACTCTGCATAAGCGCCTGTTTCCTCTTCAAACTTGCAGACTTCTTCTTTCTTGCCGACTACTTGCTGTTTTCTTGATGTCCCGAACTATTTCTATTAAACAAAAAACTCCTAACACGTTTTAACTCAAAAATACAAAAAAACAAATTAGCTTAAGTACTCCGCGGCTATACCGTACGGAGCACTAAGAGGGCCTTCCCTCTTTCTAGGACCTCTTTTTCACTTTCAAGATTACACTTATTTTCAATTCGCGCCTAAGTTAAATCTATATGCCTAAACTATAAGTGTCTTGGTACATAGACACTAAGTGGCTCTATATACTAAACATCATAAAACAACCTTATGTGCATTACAAAGAAAGTTATCGTGATTTACTTACTCTAAGTTTAGCACAAACGATGCACACAAGCAACATTTCTAAAAATAACTATTTAAACTTTATACATACGTTCATCCCGCTACCGCAGCGGGGTAGGCAAAGTTCTAACCTACACTATGACACCGAATGAAACACTACACAGTTCATACCGGGTGAGTTATAAGCGTTCAATGACCCTAACGATAACACGATTTTTTCACTAAGATCACTGACTAAAGTCTATGACGTCACTAAGAGGTCCGAGTTCTATTACGAAATCGCGCATGCGCGGTATGCACTCTACGTTGTTCTCTCTTCGAGAATATGCGTCCTGCACATTCTCCCGCCGTGCATCACCCAGCGTCCAGGGGGTGATGCAGTCACGCTGTCGGGCAGGATGCATCCGCCGCTGGCTGCGGCGCGGCGCTCTCGGTCCTTGTGTCGTCAGCTTGGTGTATGACGACGATCCTTTTCACGGGTCGTCGCAGGACACCTCCGCGGGTGGTGATGTCCACTGTGCGCACCACTCCATCTGGGCCGGGATACATGGCGCAAATGCGCCCCCGCGGCCATGTGTTGCGCGGGAGCGTGCCGTCTATGATGCGGACGACATCACCTATTTGCAGTTCGGGGCCCCGGCTGTGGGCCTCCCGCCGGTTTCTTAGCTCGGGGAGGTACTCCCGGAGCCAACGCGTCCAGAATGCGTCGGCGAGCTGCTGTGTGGCTTTGAGGTCGGCGTGCGCGCCGAAGTCGTGGTCGGCCGGGAAGTTCGGCACCGACCACGGGCCCCGACCGCCCAACAAAAAGTGGTTAGGCGTCAGGGCTTCCGGATCCTCAGGGTTCACCGACACGTGGGTCAATGGTCGGCTATTGACTGTTAGTTCGACCTCGGCGAGTAACGTTGCCAACGTCTCTTCTCGAGGGCTCCTCTCGTGGAGCACCGTTTTTAGTGCGGTTTTCACAGTCCGCACCAGTCTCTCCCAGGCGCCGCCCATGAATGGCGCGCCCGGGGGAATGAAGCGCCATCGGATCGCCCTCCGCGACGCCTCTTCTTCGGCGCCCGCGAGGAGGGTGTTGCGCAGCTCTCGTTCCGCGCCGTGGAAGTTGGTCGCATTGTCGGACCACAGCTCGACGGGGCTCCCACGACGCGCTGTCATGCGCCTGAGTGCCATGATTGCACCCTGCGCACTTAATGAGTGCACCACCTCTAGATGCACCGCTCGAACTGTCAAACATGTAAAGAGAGCTACATAGCGCTTTTGATTGCTGCGGCCCACGGTTACGGTGAGCGGACCGAAGTAATCAAGACCGGTATAGGTAAATGGTCTGTGATGATGAGCCAGCCGACAGGCAGGTAAGTCGCCCGTCACCGGCTGCGGCGGGGTCGCCGCCCTCTGGCGGCACTTCAAGCAGCTCCTCAGTGTAGTCTTGACCGTCGGGCGTAGTCTCAGGATCCATCTCTGTTGGCGGCAGCAGTTGACCACGCTCTCGACGCTGGCGTGATGCAGCTCTGCGTGGACGTGCTCGATCCACAGCCGTGTTGCCCGATGCTCGCCGTCGACGACCGGAGGGTGCTTCATTTTTTCTGTGATTCCCGTGGTAGCTGAAATCCGACTATTTAAACATATCAAATTATTAATTAGTACAATACTCAAAGGATACAGGCGGCTATCCCGTGATACGGGTTTTCCTTGTGCGAGTGCACGTATTTCTTCGGCAAACACTTTTTCTTGACTCATTTTTATAATGAGGTATTCCGCCCGTTCTAACAGCTCAGCTGGGAGGGTCATGAATGTTATGTCCTCCGATTTTCGCGCGCTCCTCTTCAACGGTTTTTTCGACGTTTGAGCGCGTTTCCAATCCGGGTCCTTTTGCGAAGCGGCCTTTGTTCGCTTGTGATTAACGTAATCACACCGTCGCCGGAACATGCGCACTGCCTGCAGAGTGCGAGCTGTAGCTCTCAAGTATCGGGTCCAACTCGAGAACCGATTCACGTCGGGTAGGGCCTCTGAGAGCTGTGGCTCTCGATGTCCTGAGGTGACGGCGCCTACTCTTTCTTCACCGGTCGTGGTGATGATGCCCCTTTCTTCCGTGGGCCATAAGTCGGGTGGATTTCGGAGAAATTCCGGCCCATTGAACCATCGATGTCGCTCATCGAAGTTGTCCGGCACGTCGCGTGTGGCATCGTCAGCGGCATTGTGGCGCGTCGGCACCCATCTCCATTCGCTCGTTTGTGAATGTTCCTCTATTGCCGCGACGCGATGAGCGACGTATGGTTTGTATGATCTGGATCCTGTTCTGATCCAGCTCAGCGTTGTCCGACTGTCTGTCCAGTAGGTCGTTGATTCGGGTTGTCTTCCGTGTTCGCGCTTCACCGCGGCTGCCATCCGTGTGCCGAGTACTGCTGCCTGTAATTCTAGACGGGGAATGGACGTTAGTTTCAGCGGCGCAACTTTCGCTTTCGCTGTTATAAGCGAAACCGTGACCCGTCCGTCTATATCTTCGGCTCGCCAGTATAGTGCGGTCGCGTAGGCGGACTCGCTGGCATCGGTGAACACGTGCAGCTGCAATCTTCTAGCTCGAGTATAGCCTAGGTAGCAGCGTGGCACGGACACGTGACCCAATCTTCTCAGCTGTGTGACCCAATCCGCCCATCCGGCGGATATGTCGCCGTCAAGCGGATCGTCCCATGCAGTGCCGCGTCTCCAGACCTCCTGCAACAGCTGCTTGGCCCTTACCGTCACTGGGGATGCAAGACCTAGAGGATCAAACAGGGACATTACTATTTTAAGCGCTTCTCGTTTCGTGGGCGCTTCTCTGATTAACAAGTTTGGCGGTATGCGCGCCAAATCCAAATTGAAGGCGAGTCTGTCTTCCGTTGGTCTCCAAATGAGGCCCAAGACTCTCTCCGCCTTTTCTAAGTCCACCTCTTCGCGGTGGGGACTTGCCGATTCGCCGAGTGCTTCAAGTACCTCAGGCGAATTACTCGTCCATTTTTTCAATATAAAATGCGCCTCACCGTGAATGTCGCGCACTTGCCGCGCAATCGTTGTCGCGCTTTCTATGTCCGGATAGCTGTCAAGGTAATCGTCCATATAATGTTTTCTCCTTATCGCGTCGACAGCTTCCGGATGCGTCGATCGAAATCTGTCCGCGTTGCGATTCATGACATAAATCGCCGTCGCGGGAGAGCTAGATGCACCGAAAATGAGTACCTTCATCCTGTATATTTCCGGCGGTTCGTTATCTCGGCGATCCGCTCGCCAGAGATATCTGAGGGCGTCGCGATCTTCCTCGCGCAATCTCACCTGCATAAACATCTCCGTGATATCCGCGGTGACTGCAATGGGATGTTCCCGAAATCGCATCAGGACGGCGGGAAGAGGCTGCAACAAGTCTGGACCTGTTAATAAGTTATCATTCAAAGTGGTACCCTTTGTCTTGGCCGCCGCGTCGTGCACAACTCGCAGCTTGTCCGGTTTCAAAGCATTAAAAACTGCGAAGTGCGGCAAATACCATGTCCTTGTTGCATGGGAGGTCGCGGGGGCTGGCTCGGCGTAATCCTTCTCGATCAGCGCCTCCATCTGTTGGTTATATCTGACCTTGAGTTCGGGGTTCCTATCCAGCTTGTTTTCTATGTTGTGCAGCCTTTTCAAAGTGTTCTCGTAATTGTTCGGGAGCTCGACATTTTCTTTTTTCCACAGGAGAGACGTGGTATATCTTCCGCAGGGTTCTCTCGTGGTGTTGTCCTCCAGGATTCTCAGCGCCTTTTCTCCGGGGTCGCTCTTCGGCCTGCGGGGATCTACAAACAGATTATCAAGCAAAATAAATTCTTTTACGAGCTCCTCAGTTAGGTCGTCGGTTGCTGTCTGGCCGACGAAATTCACCCTGTGTCCTAGGGCTCTGGTCCGGCTCCCGTGTACCACCCATCCTAGTGGTGTGAGCGAGGCGACCGGTTGGTTCCTCCTCCCGGACCGTGTCTTGCTAGATATAAGCAAATGCCAATTATCCTGGCCTATAAGAAGTCGGGGTTTCGCTTCTTGCGTTTGTGATGCAGGCAGGAGGCCCTTCAAATGGGTACAGTCTCGCAGCGCCTCTTCAGGAATACGCTGCGCCGCCAATCTCAAGTTGTCGACGGTGCGGGCTTCTATCTGCTGCCGTCCCCGACTTCCCCTTATCTGAAACTTAACACGACATGAATTATTCCGTGTAGTTTTCTCTCCATCGTACGTGATTATGTGGAGCGGTTCATCCGGTCCCTCCGCGCCGATGTCCTTGGCCAGCTGATGGTCGATCAAACTGACCGTCGACCCGTCATCAAGTAGCGCGAAAGTGTGAGCCTCTCCCGCCGGTCCTGAAATGCATACCGGAGCTATTTTCAAAAATGACATTTGCGACGTCCATGCCGAATTTACCACCTCTTCATTGGTGGCCTCGTCGGTACTCTTACTCCTCCGGTCCGAGTGCAGCATCCTATGGTGATGTCGTTCACACCCGTCCGTGTCGCATTTTCGAGGCTTGCATGTGTGTTGCTTCGATCGAAATTTCAGGCACCTGAAACATAGCCTATGTTTTTTTGCTAAGTCCCACCGCGCGTCAACCGCGGCATCCCGAAATCGTGCACATTCGCCCATCGAATGTACCTCCTGGTTGCATACACAGCATGCGGGCTTCTGTTTGTCGGCGACGGTATGTATTCGTTGCCGGCGTGGTTGTTCGCCGCCGCTAGCCTTCACCGGGGCCTTGTCCGCGATGATCTCTGGCACGGCGAACGGACTGCATATCTCCGCTTCCCTGGCAATGAATCGGCTAAATTTTAATAAGTCGGGCTCACCTCTATGTTGTGCGGCGGCGAACTCATACCATTGCCTTCTCAGCGTCGGAGTCAATTTTTCCATCACCGCCTTCGTAACCTCCGGATTATACAGGTAGAAGGCACAATCGAGCGCTTGCAGGGTTCCCACGACATTTTCTATTTTCGTACTGAAAGTGCAAATATCTCGCGGCGAATCAGTGAGGCGGGGTAGCGCCCGGAGTCGCTCGATCTCGGCCAATGCGATCGAGTCCGGACGCCCAAACCGCGTCTCGAGAGTCCTCAGCACAGCGTTCGGTTCGGCGTTGGTGATGAGCAGCCCTTGTACTGCTTCCTTTGCTGTGCCCCGTAAGCTGCGGCGCAATCGGGACATATTCTCCAACGCTGTAAAATAACTTGCGGATTCATTATAAGCGGCTCTATAAGTTAGCCAATCTTGATGCGCACCGTTGAAAATGGGCAACTCCGTATACTTCAACGGCTGTCTATGTTGTGCAGCTTGCACAGCTTGCGTTATGGCACACGCAAGTTCACTATAATCGGAGTTCGGTCGCGCTGCGACCAATTCCCCGCCCCGCACTTGACGCGGGGTAGGCGGGGGCTGCGGCGGCGGCGGCTGTTGCGAAGCTTCATTTTCTCTTAACCAGGCTGCTACTACAGGCGGCGGTTGCTTCGCAGGCAGCGGCTGCACATTCGGGTTCGATGCCGCAGGGTTACCTGAAAATGTTATGAAATCGAGCGGATTATTTGATGCATCATTTGCCACTGGGTGACACGTTGGCGGGGGCACGGCACTGGCTCCCGCCGGTGCAGACGCCGGGATGTCCCAGGATGCGGCGGTGATCACTGGGTCTATGGGTTCGGGTGGCGGCTGCACACGGGATTGCGCATCTTGCACTTCGTGAGGTCGGTTATCAATCGCGAGCAGCTGACTGGTATGTAACCAGCTGTGAACGCGTTGATCCTGCTCGACCTCGGTGATGACGGAGTTAAGGTCATCCTCGCTATCTTCCGCTTCGATCTCTGCTAGCTTTGCGGTCGCTAGCTCTATTTTGAGTTTTGTGAGTTCGGCCCTGGCCTGTGCCAGGCGACGTGCTTTCGTTGAACGCCTTGAAGAAGTGGCTGGTCGACTTCGGGGCCGCTGTGGCTTCCTCTCTTCCGGTGCGGTGGCTTGAAGCTCCTCCGCAGCGGTGCCGGCAGCGGTATCCCTATCGGTGGTGAAACACGTTTGAACGGTGTCGGCGATGGTGGTCTCGGTGGCCTCAGTCGCAGACGTTGCTGTAGCAGACGTCGCGGTCGCGGACGTCCCCGTTGCGGACGTCGCGGTACATGACGTGACCGTCGTTGACGCTTCCGTGGCCGACGCCGTTCGTTTCCCGATTGACCTTGTCACTGGCATTTTCCACACTCACGTAGATCCGGCTCGCGAAGGACCAGAAAATGTGCGGGGCTCGGACTGGGCCAACACCCCGCAATGTGTTGTGTGTGTGCTGGATTGCGTGAGTGGGAATATGGCGATACCAGTGACAAAGTAACAAAGGCGTAAAATCGGGAAATAGCGTTTATTTCACACACTGAATCGAAAGTTACAAAGTTCAGCCACAACGGTAGCCAAATTCTCCCGGCGTTAATATTCGGCGCGTAGTCTCTCGTTGCTACGCCGTAGCTATGCGACGTAGCTGGAAGTCGTCCTTGTAGCACCGTGCCACCGCTGATGAGGAAGGATGGTCCACTCTGCATAAGCGCCTGTTTCCTCTTCAAACTTGCAGACTTCTTCTTTCTTGCCGACTACTTGCTGTTTTCTTGATGTCCCGAACTATTTCTATTAAACAAAAAACTCCTAACACGTTTTAACTCAAAAATACAAAAAAACAAATTAGCTTAAGTACTCCGCGGCTATACCGTACGGAGCACTAAGAGGGCCTTCCCTCTTTCTAGGACCTCTTTTTCACTTTCAAGATTACACTTATTTTCAATTCGCGCCTAAGTTAAATCTATATGCCTAAACTATAAGTGTCTTGGTACATAGACACTAAGTGGCTCTATATACTAAACATCATAAAACAACCTTATGTGCATTACAAAGAAAGTTATCGTGATTTACTTACTCTAAGTTTAGCACAAACGATGCACACAAGCAACATTTCTAAAAATAACTATTTAAACTTTATACATACGTTCATCCCGCTACCGCAGCGGGGTAGGCAAAGTTCTAACCTACACTATGACACCGAATGAAACACTACACAGTTCATACCGGGTGAGTTATAAGCGTTCAATGACCCTAACGATAACACGATTTTTTCACTAAGATCACTGACTAAAGTCTATGACGTCACTAAGAGGTCCGAGTTCTATTACGAAATCGCGCATGCGCGGTATGCACTCTACGTTGTTCTCTCTTCGAGAATATGCGTCCTGCACATATAAAATAATGCATAAATTATCTCTGTAACACTAAGCCCAAAGTTCTATGAAGTTTTTCCCGTCTCCTTTTAAAATATGGCCATCATTATTTTTCATTCAGTTCAATAAGGATATTGGAGCTTTGTTATATTGCAAAACAAAAACAAATGCCTTAGAATTGAAGAAGTAGCTGTTGCAGTAAACATCAGTCTATTCTTCTGTACAAAATATCAAAAATATTTAAAAAATTGTAAGTAATTAATTAACATTTAAAATTTTCTATAAGCATAAGTACCCGCGTAGTAAGAATGACCTTGCTATATTTTTCTTACCCCACATTACATACAGTTCAAATTAAAAATTATAAAAATTATCTAGATAGGTAGCAGCCGCCTTCAACATTTGTAACATTTATATCCTATATAGTGGCTATTCAACCATAATAATGTAATCAATCTTCATATCAAGCTATGTAATTTTATTGCATTGCATAAATTTCGAACATCCTTTACATACAAAATTCGATTTTTAAATTGCATGGTGGCACTAGAGTGAAGGATCATTTACGTAAAATAGACCTGACATTCCAGGGAAGAAGTTTCATCGTGAATGACTTGTCGAAACTACCTTGATGTCGCAACTCGTAGTTGTATTACGTGCCCGGTACGGCCTCCACGCTCAGGTCTCGGGTTCGAATCCCGCGTCGGGCAAATACTATTTTTTTCTGTCCAGTATCAGCTCGGTCTGTTGAATTGGGCCCGGTATGTGGCAATAAGCTCGTCTCCTATTTGATAAGACCTAAAATAGCTAACGAAATGTGAGGAGAAAAGGTGTGATGCGATGTTTGACTGCCTCCAAGGCGTAGTTGCACACACGATACGCCTATTGTGCTGAGGTCCCGGGTTCGAATCTCGAGTCGGGCCGAAAAAGAGTGACGCCATTTATTGTATTATTATTTATTTTATGTCCACCAAAAATAGGAAAGTCCACAAGAATAAATCAAAACAAAGCAAAATATAATTTAAAACATATTATAGAAGTTTCATACTGCTTTGCTTTTTACCTATATACAGACCTACGTAGGGGTAAGACTCGAACCTACCACCACACCAAATTTTATCTTGTCAACAAAAGTCAACTATAAGTGAATAATACTTTCGATGAGTTTAGATAACTTACAATGTCATTTTACATAATGTTCAAGTAATTAGGTAGATAATAGTGACATAATAATGGTTCTATAAACGAATTAAAATAAATTCTATGTTTTATAAGTTATAAATTTATTAGAAATTATAATAACTATAATATTTACAACACAGACATGCATTTGCAATGACGATCTTTTCGCGGGCTTGAGTGCAACGACCTGTCGCAACGACGCGATGCGACGAGGGCCGAGGCGCGCGATCTATCTCAGCGGGGCCGTGCGGCGCCTCGCATTTGAAATACGCTAAGTCACGCCCATCACGATTCCATATGTTTTTCACATAGGCTCTTAAGCAAAATAAAATTGCACAAATCTCAATGTCGGAGAAATTTAAAATTTTATGATTTATTGCAAGGGCCTTGTTTTTTGGAGTACTATCCAAAAATATGTATAAAGTATCTTGGTTATAATTTTAAGCCCGTTTTTGGGCTTGTCCTTTACCTTATGATCCATGATAGGTAGCTGGCTGAATTAAAAAGTATTAGGTTTCTTTGAACTACAATACTACTTCAGGCTCACAATTATTTCACGATTGAGCAGTAAATCAAATCAAAGTTTATGCAAATGATAACTTCATTTGTCACATCGCGGACCATACTATTCCAATAACGTAATACTGCTTATTAAAACGCAATATTTCTCAGCCTGGCAGACCGCCAAGTCTTACAGAGATGACTAACTACGCTAGTTGTTACTATTTGTTGCAAAAAAAATACGTTCGAGAATGTAGTGAAATTGTTGCATATATACACACACACACTCACACACACACTCACTCGCGCCTATTATCCCCGAAGGGGTAGGCAGAGGCGCAACTAGTGCACTCACCATTCGCCGTTATTCCGTCCCATGATGTGATAGGGGCGAGCCTATCGACATGTCGGGCACAAATTGCAGACTCCGAACCGATGTTGAATAGAAAAACTCATGATCACTTCGCTCGACCCGGGAATCGAACCCGAGACCTCAGCATTGCAGTCGTACCATAATACAAGTACGCTACCGAGGCAGTCTAAATTCATTCAGGTAAGTGGTTGCATATGTCAAAAAAAATAAAATTCAATGCGTTAAAAAATAAGTTTGTGCCTTAGTTCGCTTAAGCTAAATAATCATTATTATTATAGAAAAGTATGTTAGCACTCATTGCTAACAAAAATATATTCGTAATAGATACCTACGCTTAACAATATTGCGTTTTAGATATAACATAAACAGTATACTTAAGAATATTGTTAGATTAACCACTATGATACAACTACCTCATTTATTTTTCAGTGGCTTTGCGCTAAAAATAGCCTGTATCAAGACAATAAACTATTCAGAAAAACTTATTAAACCAAAACGAATTCTTTAAATAAAATCAACGAACCAACCGTAGCAAAACAAAATTGTCACTTTAGTCACGTTTCACTTTCGACGCTTCGACTAACCGTGGTAGGCAAGGACGGTAGTAAATCATTTGAGTAATTACACTAAATACGAGTAAGTAATTAAATTACAACACTTGGAACTTCAAGGGCCCTTGCGCGTAGGACTTCGAAAATGTCTAAGTACGAAACGGTACAAGTTAGAAACGTACGGAAATTACGTTAACATTGATTAAAATATTCGATTTTAAGCTTAATTGAGAAGCTGAACGCGATTGCCGAATGAAATTAGTTGTACGGTACTTGATCGCTTCATATAATATGTAGATATTTTTATTACAAACAACTGAACTGATGTAGATGTTAAATCTACATTAGAAGAGAGAAAAACGACTAAGGTTTTTATATCATTTAAAATTCTTGTACAGAAAAGTTCTCAATCAAACCCTACATAAAAGGTGATCTATTCTCCAGGCAATGTTCATACACAATTTGTCCACATTCCATACATTCTTCAAACACCCAGACGTGAACATTTTGATACCACAAATGAAATAAAATTAATGTTCAGTAAATAATAGGATTATTAGAAATCCCATTACCTAAGGCCGGGCTTACACTGCGTACTTTTTGCTGAATGTAAATACCGCTGTCACCACTCACTAAGCTTGCTTTTTTATAGATTAAGTGTATAAGCATTGCCTTTGGTTTGTGGGATCTTTAGCTCGTTGAATGCTTAATTACTGGCCACAAGGTTTGACAAAAGAACTAGGATGTTTTTGGAGAATTCGGATGTTTCATACTAATGATATAAGGCCTCATACTAGGAATAAAACAACTTATGGTTTTGACGCTGTTGCTTAAAAATACTTGCATTTACATTTTCATAATACATTTTAATTGCGTGTTTATAAATAATAAATTAAAAATCATAACAACCAAATCGTACACTATCAAAAACTCAAAGTGAAGAACACAAAATTGTGCTAAAACTTTTCACCTGTAGGAACGAGTTTCAAGTATAATACAAAGTTAGCCGGCCTGTGACCCCACGCTCAAATTCTGTAGAAATTGCGACAGAATCAGAAATATTTACACAAAACTAATCTGTTTGCGACTCCACTGATATGGACTAAGTTATTCTAGATGGACTCACAATGCTAGTTAATCTTAAAAATTACCATCGCTGTTGTAGGGTTTAAGGCAATTTGAGATAATGTATCACGATATTATGACTGCAAATGATTAGATTTTAAGTTATGACGTGAGTTACGAAATCGCAATTGACAAGTACTTTTAAAGAGAAAAATATCTAAGGAGCTGCTGCAAGCAGAAACATAATAGAATCAGAATATAAAAATCAATCTATACAATACCACAAAAAAGAATTAATCTAGTACAGATTAATAAAAACAACACACTACAAAGAAAAACATATAGTCACATGATAAAGATAACCGTGAAAAATGGTTAATGGATGGACTTTGAGGAAACAATCCTTATAAGAATTCAAATTTCATATTTCAGAATGTCATTTACAATCTCGCTGACCCTGATATAAATGAAATAGAAACAGCAGAATCACTAGCCTAGACGAATTAGCCATTTAAAAATCAAAACTGACTAGCATTATCCCACAATTTCAAGATATCCCATATAACGAAGAAGGAATTTGCCATTTAACGCTTGTTGCATCTACTATGACTCACAGTTTATAGTAATAGACGAATAAAATGCACAAATGAACTCAATATCTCATATTGTCGAAGATCGATCCAAAACCAGACGGCCCAAATGTTTACAAAACTTAATTTAGCAAACTTAAATCCGGTAATCTATAACGGTTCATAAACCATGGAAACGGAGTGCGGCGACCATTAAAATCTCGTTAAACCTTATGCATTCGTTTTCTTACAGTTTTCGTGTTAACGCTTAAGTGGTATGTTTGAAGGGAGTTAGTTACTTTGGCAATTTGGTTTGATGGAGTTTTTTTGTTATTTATGATTACCGATTCTCGTTATCAAATCAGGGATTTTTGATATATCTTTTACAAATTTCCGTCTACCAGTTCCATTGTTATTGGCGACAAAGACGAAATGCATTATAAAAAGGCTACTGTGAACAGACAAGATAAAGGCGAAAGCAGAATTACACAATAGCAAGCTTGATTTCTCATTGTAAAACGTGTAATTTGTGTTTTATACCAGTGCAAATGAGATGGTAAGTAATCACCGTTCAAAACATACATCAAACGATCGTCAGGCATATAGCTTCTTTTCTTCAATCCAATCAGAAAACTAAGATGACCTGTCTAATTACAAATGAATAGCGAAATCGCATGGCGCAGTTTGAAACTCCAATCAGTTCGGATGAGAAAGGAGTTGGCAGCAGCTTTCGAACTAATGTGGTAACGCCGGTGAGCGATGGATCGTGTTTAGTTTTTAACTAAAGACTTAGCTATTTAGAGAAAGCGGCTTTGATGATCTTTGTTTTAGTTTTTGGCTTTGTTATGTTAATTGATTACAAATTGGATATGATGGTGTATAGGACTGCTTATACCATTATGATAATCTAAAAAAACTAATATTTTTTGTGTCGTTAAGTGTGGAAAGAATAAAAAAACTTTAGTACAAATGTTGGTTCGTCGACCTTCCAACAATTTATCAAGAGAAAAAACTAGTGACAATAAACGATTAGTCGAAAAACCCGGAAACGGATGTAGAAGGAAGACGTCCCCGTGGGGGCTAGTTCCAACTTCGGAGGAAACCGGAACTAACATAATATACAGAGCGTACAGAATACTCACTTTATCATAATAGTGAATAAAATTACCTCATCATTCCTTTTTCAAATAAAACCTTAATTATTTAATATGTAAAGAATTATCCAACATTAATTCACTAAAACCATGCAAAAACAGGTATTATGTATTACTCCGACTTCTTAAATACGAAACAAATAGTATGTAGCCGATCCTAACCACAAAAACGAAAAAGATTATGAAAAATTCTCACAGAGATTTGCTACATTATCTTACGTAACTTAATCTGGAAGCTCTTTAAAAGTAAACCGCAACGATACTTGATAGGTCTCAGTCAAAACAGACCACAGCTCTTCCTTTTGCGGAATAACCGACATTAACCTTGAATATGAAGTGAAAGACCTACAAGTTTTTCTTTTATTTGTGTTGCACACTTAAAAACATTAACGGAGTAAAAAGACGTTTCAACTTTCAAAGTACTAGTTAGACAAACAAAGGTTTGGCGTTTACTTGGTCAATTAGTAATTGAAAATAAATTTTGGCCTAGAAAATATTGGACTACTTTGACCAATATTTTCTTAGGACTTCCAATTTTAAAGCAGACCTTCTGAAAACACTTTTGTTGCCCCACTATTAGTCCGAATGTAAGTTACACATTCTTTTGTAAGAAGTTTTCCAATAAATGTGTTTTTGTAGCTTCAATTCCAACTATCCATTTCCGTGGTTCTCTATTATAGAAATAAGTTTCAAAATAGCTGTTAAGAGCGTGTGTTCAAGTTTTGACAGAGATTAATATGATTTAAAATCTGCTGTTCGTTGCATCGTTTCGGTGGAACTATTTCGAAACGTCTTGTAGTCATCTTGTAGTGTATACTTGAGCATTAATTTATTATGAAGTATATAACGTCAGTTTATAATTTACTTAGAAGATTCTGAACTTTAGAAGGTTTAATTTTAATTGTAAAAAAAGGAGCATTAGTTTAGCACTGGCTAAAAAACATACGGAAAATTACAAAGGAAAGTTGCCATGTATCGATAGTATTTTAAAAACACAATAAAGACACTTCAAGATTATTCAAAGACGCTAACTATATTTCGTCAATTTATTTAGCTCGAAGGTAAAAAAATAATAAATGACATAATTACATTTTTGTCCCAAGAGTTATGCTCACACTCAAGTAACGTAATTTAATTCTTTAAGCGAGAAATTGTTACTGGCTTATTGACACCTAAATTGTTGCTATTCCCAATGTATTTATTAGCTGTAAGTTTTCCATGCTGTAAATAAATAAATAAAAATAAATAATTATGTAAACATAACTTTTTTTTATGGCCTTGAATGACGAGACGAGCATGCCGTATATCTGGTGGTAAGCGATACGATCGCCCATAAACAGTAGTAACACCATACAACACCTTGAGTTACAGAGTACTGTGTGGCATTTCACTGCGCTCGTCCTCCTGACACATAAGATGTTAAGTCTCATTACGTCCAGTAGTTACACTGGATACAATGTCCGTCAAACCGAAACACAACAGTGCATGCACACTGCTGCTTGGCGGTAGAAATAATTCAGAATTAACGCCTGTATTCACAAACAATATTGAGGAAATTTCATAGTTTCTTTGGCTTTGTTTATCTTTGTTTACCTGACAGCCAACGGAAGTAAACTTGTATCCCTATATTAGCCAATTACAGCACCCCTATGCCTACGAACTGCAAAGGTTTTCATGTCAAAAGCCCTAAGAACCAGACTTATTAGCAGTGATCCGTACTTTCCTTATCGTTTTTGAATACGAGCCTTAGGGATTTATTAATAAATGCAACTCAATTTCGCTCTAAAGTCCGATATCAGCAGATTTGCTGTCAAATTGAGGTCTGTCTTAAGATAGTCGCTACTTAATAAACTAATATTAAAATTAACTCAAATGACATCTTAAGTTACAATATGTGACGGATTTTTACAGCTAAGTTTTGTGTTAGTCAGTTGAGAACAAACTCTTAAATGATAGCTTAAGCTTGGTTTGTTACATAATTCAAAACATGAACAGTGTTATTACAAAAAACTTAAACACGCGATGAACACGTAACTAAAAAATCTTCTATTACAAATTCATGTTTAAGCATTGGTTAGAGTTAGACATTGTTTATATTTAAACACAGGCCGATGGTGGTATACAATCTTTGACGCTTAGACGGGTGTTTAGAATTAGACACTGTTTAGATAAAAACGTGTTTAAATTGCGTCTAAAGTATTTTTTGTAATAACACTGTTAGTGTCTCCCTGAGATTTGACTCAAACGTGAAACTTATTAATCCCGCCTTTAGACTTATTAGCACAGAATTGCTCAGTACTTAGCTAAGTATCGTGTGAATACGAGCCTAAATGTCGTCAAAGGCATTACGAATATGTAAAAATGATTTCCCATGGGTCTGAAACGTTATAAAATACCAATTTGATGGATACGTCACATAAGCCGATTTATAATTTGTGCCATTCTATCAAAAAAGTTGCCTAAAATCAGCAGAGATTCGGAAATTTAATATCTTTTACTGATTACAATCGGAAGATGTGATTAAGATTTGTTCAATGTTTTATTGGGAGGATGGCATATCTAATTTCGGATTTATTTATGTATTAATTTGTAGTACATACCTAATTTTATGTGGCAAAATGTATAGTTGTTGGTAACGCCTCTTAAATTATAGTAGATAATTAATCAGCAAAATCCAGTGATATGTCTCATCCGTTTATTTATAGTTCTCAGCTGATTTTATTCAATGATTTTTAAGCCGCCAACACTTCAAAACTTACTTTTTATTTCAAGGCTTTAGTATCTACACACTCGACTATTTCCGCCAAAGTTTGACGGTTCAAAATTTATCTTCTGATTTCCAAATGTTCACATAATTACATAAAAAATCCACTCATCCCCGATAATTTGCACAAAGCCAGGTGTTGAATACATTTCTCTGCTATATCATTATTTTATACGTACGAAACGATAAGGCACTCGTAAATTGAAATTCAATTATCGTAGAGGCCCAAGGCATTCGCTTAATGTCATTTACTTGCGATGCGAGCTAAAAGTATTATGTAGGGATTTTTAATGTATGCCGACTTTTATGAAAATGCGGAGTCGTATAAGTACTTGTAATTTTGTTATGAATTTCTTAGGGATAGTGTTTACTCTTAGTTAAATTCCTTCAATTGATTTTAATCCCTATTTTACGGTGATGTGTGTGCATATGCTTATGTAACTGATCTGACTTTGTAAGCAAAAGACTTGAAAAAAAAAAATATGTAAAGATTCAATGGACAAATGATGACAAAAAAGTAAGCCCGGAGTTTCTTTCTGCCTTTCTTCTTCGGGTAGTCATCGCTTAGGAAGCTAGTGAAAGGCTGGTAGGTTAGCTAGGCTAGGGCCTGTAGTGTCCTCACCGGTGAGGATCGCGACGCGTTCCTCCCATAATTTTTGTAATAATAATGATCTCTTTTTTTTTTTTTTTTTTTTTCTTTATATCCCCTTTCCTGCCAGCCCGAGCTGGCTTTTTAAATTCTAATTTTCATCATTCTTTTTAATCTCAATAAAATTGTCGGTAGTTATATAAGTGACCTTTTGTATCAATAATAATTATTGCAATTAATTTAATGTATGACTTATCATAAGTGCAACCATGTTCGCCTACGTGATGAATAAAGTATTTTATTTTATTTTTTTTTATTTTATTTTATTTTATTTACTTGGGTTTTCGACTGATATCACTCTGGCATCTATATATTGTAAAAATAATAATTTAAAAATGAAATTTAAAAAAACTTTGCACAAAAAAAACAAGAATTCTTAATTCAAATAATTGAAGAATACCATTAATCTAAACATTTGCGGATTAAAAGCGAAATCAAATCGAAATTTTACAGTCACCGATGTACAAAGCGGACCTGAATTTGCAAGAAAAGAAAAGAAAAAGGTAATCTCGAACAAAAAAGACAATCACATTGTGTTCAAACGGAGTCACCACCCTCGTTTTCATGAGGTTTAAATTAATTAAGCAGCTAAAGCGCTTTTTAGCAAGTATTTCGGTAGCATTCTTTTAAAACAACGCGTTTATAAACAAAGGTAGAGCGCTGTAGCGGCTGGAAGTGTGGGGTGATATTATTAGCGATATTTATAGACAATAATATTGTTATGACTGCCTCGGTGGCGTAGTTGTATTATGGTACGACTGCAATGCTGAGGTCTCGGGTTCGATTCCCGGGTCGGGCAAAGTGATATTGAGTTTTTCTATTCAGTATCAGCTCGGAGTCTGGAATTTGTGTCCGATATGGCGATAGGCTCGCCCCCTATCACATCATGGGACGGAATAACAGCGAAAAGTGGGTGCACTAGTTGCGCCTCTGCCTACCCTTTCGGGGATAAAAGGCGTGAGTGTATATGTATGTAATATTGTTATAGAAAATCAATATAATGCTCATACTCAAATTGGTCGCTCCTTTTTATAAACACGCAGAGGCATTTCAAGTTAATATATAGGTTTATTTGTTATTTCATAAGTACTTGAGCTGACTGTCTTGGTGGCATAGTTATGAAAGTACGACTGCAGTGACGAGATCTCGGGTTCGATCCCCGGGTCGGGCAGTGATAATTGGTTTTTCTAGTCAGTATCAGCCCGGAGTTTGGAAATGTGCCCGGATAGAGGCAATAGGCCTCCCCTATTACATGGGACCTAACATAGCTGGCCAAATCTGGGTGTGATACACCTCTGCCTACCCTCGAAAAGGGAAAAAGTTGTGATGCTATGTATGTACTTTAGCTGAAGCTTATATTCTATGAGTACGGCGATAGCCTAGTTGGGAGTGGAACGGACTGCCGAGTCGTATGCACGCAGGTTCAAAACCCAAGGGCACACCTCTGATATTTCTAAAAATGTATGTGTGTATTCTCTGTGAATTGTCGCTTGCTCGCTGAAGGAAAACATCGTGAAGAAACCTGCATACCTAAGAAGTTCTCTGAATTACCAGGGTATGTGAAGTTTGCCAACCCGCACTAAGCTAGCGTGGTGGACTAAGGCCTAAACCCTCTCAGTTGTAGAGGAGGCCCGTGCCCAGCAGTGGGCAGTATATAATACGGGGCTGGTATGGTATATGCTAAGCTCCTAACATTAATAGAATAGTAAATCAATTCGTGCAAAAATTATCTCATCACGCATAATAAATGAGATAATCTGAAAATTAATTTGTTTCCAAACGCAGTTACCAGGATATCATAAAATACTGACAAATATCGAAAAACCGTAACAAAAACTCGCGAACATTGGGACCGCACGTAACACGGCGAGATTTTTAAGTGTTTGCAGCTAACGGTGGAAAAGCAGTAAGTGCGATCATAAATTGTAAAAGTAGAAAAACGTCGTTTCCCAACGTTACGGGTTTAATTCGGTGGGTCTTTTTGGCCGAGTTTTGTGGGCGAAATTTATGAAGAAAATTATGGGCTGCGCTAATGGGTTAATAATTTTTCATTCGAATTTCGAACACATCTTCTTTTGCTGTTTTTAATATTTGGATTGTCAAAGGAACTTTGGCCTTTAATGCCAATATACTTAACTTGTAAATGAATAATTATCATGCATTTTCATTTCAAGGAATCTCTCAGTTTTATCAAAAATTATGATCAACATCTCATTTGCAACGGAATATCTAGAATCGCTTATTCTATTCTTCTAAAATAAATTTGCATTTTTTACGATCAAAAAATCTATTAGCATTATAAACAAAATCGTATCTTCTATTCATAATACTTTAACACATAAATAATGGTTCATTCTCGTTTACAATAAAAGCGTACATAAATCTAACCACACGATAAATAAGCGCGATATGAGAAAAAATCTCATTCAGTAAACATTTTAATATTAAATGCAAAACAGTGTTGACGTCCTCATAAAAATGCTTACGTAATTGTGCGTGACGTCACCGCATAACTGACAAGTGTAGGGTAAAAGTAGGTTAAATAGAGTAGGTAATGTGCATCGTTTGAATTAAACGTTAATGTGGGATCTTTGTCTAGTGTTTTGTATTCAAACAGTATGACGTCAGAACGACCTCACGTCCCAGCGTGATTAATAGGCGGGCAGATGAGACCTTTTATATACAATCAGTATTATTAAAGGAAATGTTAACGTATACAACTTCCACTTAAAAAATGTAAGTCTCATATGATTCAAAGACTTGAAGCTACACACGCGTGTTATTCTTAGATTTTTCAATTTTAGTAGAGACACCCTAGAACTCCGAGTTTGTTAAGCAAATAGAACTAACAATGGTTGTAGCGAATGCCCAAATTATTCAGACTTGTCTGGTGGGACTAAGCCATGTAACCATCAACACATGCTATGTCTCAGTGTGACGAGCGCAGTACACATGGTGTTTTGTAATTCAAAGTTCGGATGTTCTGATCATGGGCTGCCGCGTCACAATCAAGCGAGCGGCGTGCTCGTCTCGTCATTGAATAAAAATAGGCACAAAGGGCTTAGGCGTAAGGAGCCGTTCAATTATTACGTAAGCAAAGTAAGGTATAATAATAATGCCAGCCCTGTATTATATACTGCGCACTGCTCAGCACGGGCCTCCTCTACTACTGAGGGGGGTTAGGCTTTAGTCCACCACGCTGGCATAGTGCGGGTTGGCAGACTTCACACACTCTCGAAATTCTTATGGCGAATTCTCAGGTATGTAGGTTTCCTCACGATGTTTTCCTTCACCGTTAAAGTGAACGATAATTGATAATCAATATACACGTAACTTTGAAAAGTCAGAGGTGTGTGCCTTGGGTTTCGAACCTCCGGACATTGTCTCGGCAGACCGTTCCATTCCCAACTAGGCTATCGTCCACTTGGTCCAAGGTAGGTATAATATTTACCAAATCTGTTGAAAGTTCTTTATAGTTATTTATTTATCAAAAACAAATTAAATAAATATTGCTGACGTATACATTGAGACCCTCCCGTCCCCCATGTAATCGAAAAGAAGCAAACCATGGACCCTGCCTACCCCATTTTAGTACTTACGTAATACATGAACGGTCCCTAAACACAAAAAAATACCTTTTTGTGACAAATATGTCTCTCGATAATACTAAACCGGTTTTGCAATTAAAATATTAACATACGGAATATATTATACTATCGATAGATAAGATGAAATTAGGTGAGCGTAAAACTTCGAAAGTTCGGAACCAGCGAGCTTTTATTCGGTAATCACTTATCAATCTGAAAGCTTATTACTCAATGTCTGATGTATGCTAATTCGTTACGAATAAGTTTCTTTTATTTACTTAAACTTTTTATAAATTGAGATCATAACTTTTAGAAATTACTATAGTCACAAAATTGTTATCGGTCGGTATGTGGTTAATTAATCAACCGCGTATTTTATTATTAAAATGATTGATGTTTTATTGTATTAATTATAGTTGCCTACTGCTCTGCACGGAATTTATATTATTTTCGAAAATTAATTGTGAAATAATAGTACTTCAGTTATATCGTTTACCTGGATGCACTTATAATGTCTATTATTGGTTCCAGGAACGAAAACGAAGTTCTTCAGTGACGCATTCGTTTTATACTCTCTGGATATGAAATTTTTTAATTTATTATTGCTGTGTATTCTTTATGTCTAGCTTTTTAAATTTACACAACTAATCTAATGGGTAAAACTAATGTATCACTTAAAATATATCATAAAAATTTTGATCGTGACAAGAAATTTATTTATTTAAATAGGCACAGTTACAGAACACAAATCAATATGCATCAACAGTACAGTAAATAATAAGGATTAAATGTAAATTTGTGTCCTTACTACAACTACGCACAGCATTCGTTAGGAGAAAAGCATGCAAATAGACAAGGACAGTGTGTGATTACAATAATTGCATTAATTAAATTAGAAAGTTAAACGATATAATATTTTAGTGACGAGATTAGAAAATTAATTGTCATTATTTTAACTTGGATACAATCAATAACATCAAGAACCCTAGAGCTGATACACAGATATAAGAGGACAACACAACTTATACTTTAATACAGGAATATTAGTTACAGAGTTGGTATTATTAATTTGATATTTTAGTTTTAATTATTTATTTGTATATTATTATTTATTTTTATTTATTTTTTTACATTTATTTTTAGTCTGTTTTTACATGTTGCTAGATACGTGTGATATGTCATAGAGAACAAGTCTAGATCTTTGCTAAGCTCATTATATGATCTACACATTCTGTGGATGGGGTCGTTATAAGTGACGTTATTGTTACTGATAGGCAAGGTGAAAAGGGATTGGATTCTCTTGCTACCTATCTTTATAGAAAACTGGCTTAACAATTCAGCAGCATCCCATTTACAATTAAATATTTTATAAAGCGCGGAGAACTGAACCATCTGACGCCTTGATTCCAAAGTGCTCATTCCAAAATGTTCAAGTCTAGCTTCGTACGTTTGTAATTTACGTCTCAACCCGAATTTGGCAGATATATATCGCAAAAAACGTCTCTGTATAGCCTCAATCCTGTCTATATGAATGTTGTAGTAAGGGGACCATATTAAAGGACAGTATTCTAAGATACTTCTAACCAATGCAAAGTACAATGTTAGTACACTAGTCGGACTTCTAAATGGTTTAATTGTCCTAAGTATAAATCCCATGGTTTTATTTGCTTCCGAGATTATGTGGTCATAGTGAGGCACGTACGTAAGTTTGGAGTCGAGCCAGATTCCGAGATCTTTCACTAAGTTTTGACGTGCTAATGTGACGTTGTTAATGTTGTATGGAAAGTGAATGGGAGCTTTGTTTTTAGTGAACGTAATAAGATGGCATTTTGAAATATTTAGAGTCATATTGTTATACTCACACCATTGGTATAGGCTTCCTTCTGCGTATTAAACAGGCTGTATAAGGAGATAAAGCCATATAAATTATAGGAATGCAATAATGGACGACTTAACTCAGAGTTGATAAGAACGTAAAGCGTCATACGAAACGAGTTTTATACGATATCGTAAAGATTTGTCCGTGTCGGATATGGTTTATAGCGAATATACGATCAAAAATATATCGTACTTAATATTAATTGTTTGTGGGCTGCATTATTTACTTCCTTGTACGAAATAACGGTGAAGAAATTGGCCCGACGTCACATTTAATAAAAAAAGGGGGGAATTTTGGCGGGAACTTGTGTCATGAGGTGCTCTTGGTTTAATTCTTTATTTTGGTGATACTTAGTGTTATATTGCATAATTATGGTATTATATAATTCAATACAGTTCTATTAAAAGGTTCAAATGGATTTAAATGAAATAACTGTTGTGTGTGTGAAATAAAGTGTTTTTTATTGTCGCCAAAACCCCTCGATAACGTCTTCGTAAGGTATCCACTGCTTTACTGCGACATACTACCGAGTGTAAGGAAGACAACCAAATATATCACTTATGACGAGGCTGTATAGGATTGAACCCTTTGCCTTCCAAATATAAGAGGAAAATTAAAAAAAAACATGTTATAATAAAAAAAGGTGTCACGTAAATAGGCTCACAATTCTCAGAGTAATCAGTGTAAATACATAAAAAATACAAAGACGGACCCTCTTCCGTTTTTGTAAATCGATTAAAAGGGCATATTACTGAACGTAGTCGACGAGAAATAATACTTGCATATGTCTCGGACATTGTAACTAATAATGATCAAGATTGTCTACTTTAAAAAAATTATAATTTAAATATCTCATTTATTTGCATTTTATTTAGGTTTCTTGGCGCCTAGCCGCTCTATCTCTAAAATATACCTCTAATTAAAACACAAATTACAAGGTATTCTAATGAATCCAATTAAATTAAAAATAAAAAGGAAACATGGAACATTTTAAATCAATTCACCAATGATCAGCTTGTTCTTATTACACCAAAACATATGTTACGAATCAATAATTATTCGCGCCAAAAGTATAAGTATGAAAATCCCATTTTAAAACACTTAATAATACTTCCTTATCTACTTTATGTGTTTTGTATAAAAAAGGCGGCAAGTTACGATCAATTTGTATCACATTAAGTTAACATCCATTATGCTATGTGTTCATTTGAATATCTGCGATGAGGGAATTATACAAAAAATGTTTTAGACTAAAAGCTGTATGGAAAGTAATGTATGGCTTTAGTACAGTTCCTATCATTTTTATTATTTTAAGGCTTTTAAAACAATGTTCACAACGCGAAGAGTATTTTTAATTAAGTTTTTTTTAATGCTACTGAGTGACGAGATGAGCATGCCGCTCGCCTGATGGTAAGCGATACGACCGCCCATAAACAGGAGCAACACCACCTACAAAGTACTGCGTAGCACTCTACTGCGCTCGTCACACTGAGACATTAGCTGTTAAGTCTCATAATGCTAAGTAATTACACTGGCTACAATGTCCATCAAACCGGAAAACAACAGTGACGGCCCTTCCCATACAAAAGACTACCACCAGTGTATATTGTGTACTACGATAAATGTAAGACTATACTTGGTATACCTAATGTTATGAAGCTCTTATAGCATACAATTCAGTGCATCAAGCGATAATGTGTTGATCTTGGATTTACATTATGTATTGGTTTAGATTAGGGTGGCCAACCGTCCTGTTTTCCAAGGACATGTCCTCGTTTAGTGGTATCCTTGGACGTCCTGGATAGTTTCTATGCAGCGTCCTGGGTTTTCAAAGCGACTTCAATTGGTTGTGTATTTCAAAATTTCTTTGAACCTACTTTCCATACCACCATACCAAGGGTTAGTCCACCACGCTGGCCTAGTGCGGGTTGGCAGACTTCACATGCCCTCGAAATTCTTATGGATAATTAGGTATGTAGGTTTCCTCACGATGTTTTCCTTCACCGTTAAAGCGAACGATAATTGTTAAACAATACACACGAAACTTCGAAAAGTCAGAGGTGTATTCCTTGGGTTTGAACCTCCGGATATTGTCTCGGCAGACCGTTCCATTCCCAACTAGGCTATCGTCCACGTCCAAAGAATAAATTACATAAATTCTAAACACATTAATCAAATAAGCAACGTTTTATTTCTACCGACTGATACTCTACATAAAAAATCCTTTTAGTATACACTAGCTTTTGCCCACGGCTCCGCCCGTGTCAAAAAGTGTGTCCAGGATGAAAGTCCCGCTTTACATTTTCCCGCGATAAAAAGTAGCCTATGTCTATTCTAGGATCTCAAATTATCTCCATACCAAATTTAATCGAAATCCGTTCAATAGTTTCGGAGATGTGATCGTTGAAACAAAAAGAGACAGAAAAGAATTATAAACATCGCTGATTCGTTTTCCATTACCCTTCTTTAGTCACCACCTTTCTATTTTATCACATTTCTTTAAATGTACCGACATACCGGTTCTTCTGCTTTATTATATGTATAAATTTCGGCGGGAACATTAAGCTAATTTATGATACATTAAAGCCCCAAGATATTATAAATGCGAATTTCCAAGTTTTTTCTGTTTGATTTATATGTGTAATGGTGTTTTAAATATTCAATAAAATGTTTTTGTGTTTCAATCAGGTGTATACTGTAGGTAAAAGTGATCTGTGGCACAGTAGGTGGGCAAACCAGAATGTCGCAGGATCGATTATAGTAAGACAATAGATACTATGGTCTTAGAGTCAAAGCTTCGGTTTTAATCATCGGGATAGGGTGTAATTTATTGCCAACTAGCTTTTGCCCGCGGCTCCGCCCGCGTTGAAAAGTTTTTCCGCGATAAAAGTCCCGCTTTATGTTTTCCCGGGATAAAAAATAACCTATGTGTCCAGGACATGATCTACCCGTGTCCCAAATTTCATCGAAATCCGTTCAGTAGTTTTTGCGTGAAAGAGGAACAAACATCCATACATCCAGACATTCTTACAAACTTTCGCCTTTATAATAGTAGTAGGATTTACTAATAATAATAAAGAATACAATAATGATTTCTTATGTTTACGCTAATATTTGACATTAAAATAAAACTAAATTGCGGATATTTTCGCTATAAATTAAACAAATTAAAAAGATCTGTGAAGTAGATTTATTTCAACACGCAATTTCAAGGATCTTACCACGCACGTGCAAATGCGAACCAACTCCCTGCATCGGTGATTCCCGAGCGCTATAACGTCCTGCTTTAAATGAGGCCAAAGAAGAGAGCTCTTCTCCCGGCAGGCAATGGCTTGGCCGTGCCCGCAGCATTGCTATAGTCCATCGGATCCGTTTTCGAAAGACATTTGCAAGTTAATGGTATTGTTGCCAAGCCTGTGACAATAGCTTGTAACTCAATTTAGTGCCATATGATCTACTAGACAATTCTGTTATAGTTTTACTTATATTTAGTATGATATTAGGTTTTTCTAGTCAGTATCAGCCCGGAGTCTGAAATTGGTATTTGATATGGCGATGGGTTCACTCCCTCTAACATCCTGGGATGGAATACAAATTAGAAAGTGAGCGCACAGTTGTGCCTCTGCCTACCCTTTTGGTGATAAATGGCGTGAGTGTGTGTACTTATGTATGTTGTTCATGGAAGAATCCTAATTGTCTAGATTCGAGCTCATAAAGAAAAGAATTTCAGTGCGGGCAGCATCTCTGATATATGACGATTTTTATTAAACTTCGAATGAAGGATGGAAGAAAAAGAAATTGAACTTTAGGCGCCGGTGAATAGAGTTTACTTTGCTTTGCTTTACGAAATTGTCAGTATCTATTCTTATTAAGTACGCAATTATGTAAGGTCGTACACATTCTATTTCATCGATAAATATTGAGTCACCTCAAAAGTAAGTAATTAAAAAATATGGATTATATAGGGTTTTAAGTGCAATGTAAAAATTCCTTTCAAATTCAAATCATTTATTCAGTAATTAGGCCCCTAAGGCCACTTTTACACTTCATTTTTAACATTTTTTTTTTTAAACTAAAAGATTCTACCAGTGCTTTAGCATCCTAGTCACTAAAATGTCAGATTCTTTTTAACCCGTCAATGGTATACTCGGACGCCGGCGTCTGTAGCGGGGTTTGACGAGTCAAATACTGTTCACTAATAATGCCGTATAGAAAAAACACGACTTTTTTCCGTATCCATCCGACAAATGCAGGACCTCACAAATCACAAGATTCTGCACTGCCATTACCAATAATGAAAAATCTCTAACAAAACCAAAATGTCAAACGTGTCAATGCAAAATACACGTAAAGCCTAGGAACATAACAGCTAAATTCGAACAATATAGAACAGTTCCAAAGTAGGTCGTATACATTCAAAGGGTTGTTCTTGGACGCGCGAACAGCACGCAAACTTGCTTCGTCGAGCTGGACAGTGTGGCCATGGGTGTGTGAAAGGTCGGATAAGTACTAAATAGATAATGTGGAGAATATAATAATATGATTCCTTCATATTATGATTGTAGGTCTCTACTAGTGGTAGGTCTCTCATATGTACTAGCTCGTCTGGGTGGGTACCACCGCAATGTCTATTTCTACCGCCAAGCAGCAGTGTGTAAACACTGTTGTGTTGCTGTTTGTAGGGCATTGTAGCCAGTGTAACTACAGAACATAATGAGACTTAACATCTTATGTCTCAAGGTGCTGATGTGTTTCTACTGTTTATGGGTGGTCGTATCACTTACCATCAGGCGAACGGCATGCTCGTCTCGTCATTTGATGCCATAAAAACCACACCAGTGATGTAACCACACAGGTAACACTCAACTTTTCTTACCCAACAATTCGACCAAACTACAGAATAAAAAATTATCCACAATATACAGAATTGTCACATGCCAAACTACAGAATAAAAAATTATCCACAATATACAGAATTGTCACATGCCAAACTACAGAATAAAATATTATCCACAATATACAGAATTGTCACATGCCAAACTACAGAATAAAAAATTATCCACAATATACAGAATTGTCACATGCCAAACTACAGAATAAAAAAATATCCACAATATACAGAATTGATGTAGTCATTAACAATAGGGCAGACACCAGTTAAGTGATGAGCGAACTTGTGTCATAAAGTTGTATGAAAACTAATATTTAGTACATCTTTTAGTCGTTAGACAATAATCATTTATTAGGTTTACGCGAGTACTTCACATTCACAGACAGTGCAGTTTTCGAAAAGTTGGGAGTAAAAACTAAGCAAATAAACGTAAAAAAATCCGTCAAATAGTTTTATTTCAAAGTTAGAACTATGTTTTAGAACCACGATTTGAGTTACTCCAATAAAGAACACTCGTATTCATAAATGCGAATTGTAGGCCATCATGGTGGACTAAGGCCTGAATGGTCTCAGTACAGTATTGGTCAGTAACAGCCCGACATGTGGAATTTGTGCCCGATACGGCGATAGGCTAGCTCCATATCACATCATACGATGGAACACTAATTGCACCTATGCCTACCCCTTCGAGGATAAAAGCGTGATGTGCGTGTCCTCTCACACGAGAAGCCCGTGCCCGAGTGGTATATTATTTAATAGTTATTGAATGACTGATTTCAGGACAATTAAGACAAGAAGAAACCTCAAAATCTGTGTATTTATTTGGCAAAAACACGACTCGATTCCGTTTCGCTTTATTGTGATTGGTTGAGATACTAACACGTGACTGACGTATTGGTCTCTCGATCAATCACAAACATCAAAATTAAACGATATTGTCTTACGAGTTGCGTTTTGTTGTCACGTTATAAGTCCACTGCTTCGACTAAGTTAATTAAAATATGAACACAATTATTACAGGATTCCAAAATAAATCTAGACGTATTTCGAATACATGATAACATGTAACATAAACCCTTTAAGTACATAACTAATTTCTCTAAACACGTATTTTACCAACAATAAACCTATTATGAACTAAACAGTCGTTGATAAGCATCATACATACTAATTCAACGATGCCTCCACAAACACAAGTAATTACTCATTCGACACGAGAATAAACACTTCCATATAGAAAATGTAGAAATTAAGACATTCACGTATTAAACCATATCATAAAATTAATCCGTTACAAATGTTAACCAAGTATGTGTAATTTGAAACGAAAACTTGGACCAAAGTTTGAACTCAGAAAAAATGCATCCCAAACCTGTTTGGATCTTCGAAAGCCGGGTACATTTCCGGGATTATTGCAGTACTGGAATTTGGGTCTTCAATAAATATTACAAGGGTTATTTTTGAGTGTGCATAGTATGGAATATTTCGATGCCGTTCTATGTGATGTAACCTCTAAATCTCTCCTTTTGGAGTGGGTATTAGTGATGTGTTTGCTTGTGATTATTTATTGATTGTTTTCCTTTACTTTGTTCATTTGTTTAGTGACACGTAGCTATTACATTAGCCACGTATTTAATATTTATTCATGGCTATATGTATATTATATGTTTATGATTGGCTTTCAAATAGTTGTGTTGTATTAACTTCTTCAAAATATGAATATTTGTATCTAGTTGGATAAACTAGATAATAACCGCAATAAATATAGTGGAATCCCTACTGCAGTACTTGTTCCTGTGATTTTAATCTTACTTTCCACATCCGAACTTCAACAAACACTCGTGTTATATTATGAATTACCAACACATCTCAAAACAAACCATCAGCAATTTACTACCACATAATCTACATTCAAATCACAAACGAAAATCTATAAGCTATCTACATTTAATATCGATTATAGCCTCCATATTCTGATATCGATTATTCTATCCCATCCCTAGCGGGTGGCGACGTAAATACGTTTCTGATGCGTTTTTAATTCAGCCTTCGTGTGAACTCCTGCGCATTAAATAGACACATTACTGCTGTTGTGAATTATAGTTGCACGCACTGACGCTTGTTAATTTTGTGTAATTGTGAGTCACATTTGATAAGTTAGTTAGGTTTTTTGTTGTTTTTAATGTGTGAACGTAATTATCTGTAAATGCTAATAGTAATTTTGGAATGATTATAAAAAATTGTCTGAATAAAATATACACTGTGTTTTAATGTACATCTCTGGATGAATCTAAAATAACAGAAAAATAATTCCACGTTTAAATTTATTATATAATTTTTCTTTTAACTGTCAGTAGTAAAATATAAGCTCCAAAGAGTAATGAATAAAGTTTGTCTAATTGAACCTTATTAATCGATTATTAACTTTAATTAGCTACATACGTGCATAATAAACATTTCAAAACTAATTAGTTTAATTAACGAAGAGAAACAGAACTTTGAAATATTACCGTAAAATTCTTCGAAACTCCGCTCTATACAATATAGTTCATTACCTGAAAGCAAAAAGAAAAAGACTATTAACAAATTATTCTGCCAACAATTTATAAATACAAGAAAAATATTTTATCTTATATTTGTCACTATACTGTACTTACACATACTTGTACATAATAATACAGATATAAAAAGACACTAAGAAGAAGTTTGTAAACGTAATCTCGTCTTTCTGATATTTTACATTAGTACTAAAATGAATAGTATCAAAGCATTTATTGTTTTACAAAACTCCATAATCACTTCTCGACTAAGAAGAAACACCAACATTTTAATCTTAACACCACAACCTACAGATTATTTTCGAACGTAGCTAAACTCAATCACTGAACCTTTTATCTAGGTAACAGTCTAGACCACACTCAAAGGATAACTATTGCTGTCGTCATGGCTTACGCAGTTGTCAACTGCTGAACGCGATGAATCGACATCGCTGGAACTTCCAGACAAGGGGAGAACATAGTCTGTTTTAGCTTCAACTGTTACATAATTCATGATGATGTATTCATTATTTTCTCAGATTTGCTATGAAGTGAAGTGGAATTAATATTTCCAATTCCTAGAAGGACAGGCTTTCTATTTAATTTCGTAGCGGGTTCAGGACATATTAGTGTTTCCTGAGACTTGCCGAACTTCACCGCTCGGTGTCATAAAATGCATGTGCAAATGGCATAGTCCGTTTTGGTGGTTAGACTGTTATTAATAGATTGTTAAATGCTGATTAATTTGAAGATTAATACAGGTTACGTTTATCCCGGAAAAGTAAATAATAAATAGAACATAATTGAACTTTAATCTGGAGATGCAATTACATACGGGCGGACAACATCTAATAAGGAAATAATTTCAATTAAAAAATCAGACAAGTGCGAGACTTGCGTCCCGAAGGTTCCGTACAAACTTGTAGGTAAGGTAAGTATAGAAGTTTAATAGTTCGCCAAAATTAATTGATAAATTTTATTAATCAAGTTTAAAAAGTTTGTCTTAGTAAAATCGCTTTTTTGATATTAAAGTACATATTTAGACTTTTCTTTACATGTGCTGTACGACGTATTTACTAGCCAAATTTAATGATTCTAGGTTCAGGATACTTCCCGACAACCTTATAGGGTACTCTCTATAAGGTTCTCTTATGATTTATGAAATCGCAAAATAAGTGACATAAACGGCCATATTTTTTCATCGCATTTACTTAAAAGTTAGATTTTTTTCACAGCTGGAAGAGACCGCACACTCGAGTATTTGACATATACAACTTGATATATTTACGCGTTCCTGAAAAACAGGGTGTTAACAGACAGACAAACAACGAAGTGATTTTATAAGGGTTTCTTTTTCATTTTGAGGTCGGGAACCCTAAAAACAATCTCATATGCGTCAAACGTCTACAACTGTCCTCTCCAAAGCACGCATAAAGATAGGACGTTATTGTTCAAGTGTTATTCAGAGAACAATAGATAATACAGTCGGAGTCCGGCTTGAACTGACTCTAGAAGGAACTACACTTGGGACAGATAAGATAAGCGTACATCATGAGACCACACGCGTTGATAACAGGACATGTTATATTGGTTTATATATGACATGACACTTTTTTTTACAGCGGTAGGCAGAGTTACACACGGATATTGCACTAGCTATTAGGCTCTAATAGAAAGCTTTATCGGGCATTTAATACTCCTGATACTGAGCAGAAAAATCAATATTACTTTTCTCGACTCTGGATTTGAACCCGCAACCTCAGAGGGTAGTCGTAGCGCGCACGCTAATCTCAACAAATCTAAGCCACCGCGGCAGTCATATTATAGTCGTTAGTTTAATCCTCAGAGGAGTGGTTTGATAATCGAAAATTGTATAGACCAGTCATAAACAAAAGCTATTTTTAATTTGATAAAAAAAAACTGCCAATCTCCTTCGAAACAGAGTAAATGGAAAGACTAGAAATAAGAATAGAAAGACAAATCCAAAAAAATCTTATTGGTGTATGAACAGCCTCAGCGCTACAGCAAGTGATGAGTCGATAATACATGGCGGGCAAGTTCAAATCTCGCATCAAGGCTATGAGGAAACTACAAATAATATACTATGCATTGTAGAATCAAAAATTACGCTTCCATCGTATCTAAGAAACATTTCTTTGTGAATGTTGATTGTTTTATTAGTAAGAATTAAACAACTACGGGCAAACGAATATTGAATTCACACATACATAATAATAAGCTTTAAATTCCTCTACGCCACGGCACTTGTCACCTAATACTCAAAAGTGACATCTAATTAATCACTTTACACGTCCAAATATGTACGTATGGTGATTTTTCAGAAACCACGCGGGGAACAAGCCATAATCCTCCAATCTGGGGAGTAAACAGTGTTGTTTGCTTTCCACTTGAGCGTCTACCTGAACCGGGAATCACGTAACTCCCTTGTTTTCGAGGAATAACTCTATAAATTCGATAGCTGTTTTGGATGGGTGAGTATTTTAATAAAATCCAAGCGATACGGATCAACGCTCTTGATTGTTCTATCGGGGTTTGGATTTTTGCAGTCGTTTGCTCTTAATAAATTGGCGAGTTCATTATTAAAATATATTCAATTTAATTAGGTTTAAAGGTGCATTATTATAAGTTATTTACTTTTAAATCGATTTAGACCGAAAAATATAATAAACTAGCTTTTGCCCGCGGCTCCGCCCGCGTTAAAAAGTTTTTCCGGGATAAAAGTCCCGCTTTATGTTTTTTCGGGATAAAAAGTAGCCTATGTGGTAATCCAGGACATGATGTACCTACCCGTGTGCCAAATTTCATCGAAATCCGTTCAGTAGTTTTTGCGTTAAAGAGGAACAAACATCCTTATATCCAAACATCCATACATTCTTACAAACTTTCGCCTTTATAATATTAGTAGGATATAGTTAATAACACACATACACACACACACACACACACACACACACACACACACACACACATGACACGCCTTTTATGTCCCAAGGGTTAGGCAGAGGCGCACTTATCGCCGTGCGTATTCCGTCTCATGATGTGATAGGGGCGAGCCTATCGCCATATCGGGCACATTTCCCGACTCCGGGCTACTACTGCATTGAAAAAGCCAATACCACTTTTCCCGATCCGGGGATCGAACCCGAGACCTCTGCACTGCAGTCGTACCGTCATACAACTACGCCACAGATACAGTTAATGACATGTTTTATTAATCTCTAATAAATTACTTCTTTTAATACTTGATAAAAACGAGGCTAGCACCTATATTTTGCATATTAATTTTGTATTAACAAGTCAAGAGTTACGGTAAACTTTGCACCATCATTAAATGCAGATATAACGTAACGAGTTTCTTGAGATACTATAATTTATCTATGATTTATGTTAATAGCTCTGTAATTCTTATATTCTGTGTGCTTCGGGCTCTTGTTTTATTTAATAAACGCCCACACGTGAATTACTGGGCTACAGTTTGGTATAAGGCTTTCTTTCATCGTCTAGATATCTTGGTCAAAGAACCACTGTACAGGAAAGGCCGCCTAACATATTCTTCCACATATAATATCTGTATTTTTCTGCCATTTATTTACTAGACAAGACAACAATTCGTTTTTGTGTGTTTATTCGTTATTTCGCCTGTTTGACATAGAGTTGTATTCAAATGAGCTTTCTAACAATGTGTAAAGTCACATAAACTACGAAGAATGTAATAGAAGGACTATTAAGATATGTAAAAGACATCGATATTAAGATACTCCTAACAAACCATGACCAAGAACGAATGGGTGTAAAAGTAAATTTTGTAACGAGTATGCGTGTGAACCATGAGAGATTGATATTTGATTTACATTATACGAATCGTAGATTCTTTACCCTTACATGAAAACTATCAATGTATTCAGAAATTTAAAAACTTAACACAAATATTTCTATTACCTGTTACAAATAAAAATAAAATATAATGGAAAAGACAAATATGACCAATTTCAAAGACCCGTGTGACAAAACACGACAAGTAAACAAAACAAAAATTCCAGTCGATTTCTTACAAATTGACCCATTATTTCTTTGACGTTTCGTTTTTGTCGTTAAAAGCCGTTGAATGAGTGTTGACGTGTTTCGGAGCCGATATTTTGATAATGCTAAGGCCTTAGCTGCCACGCCGGTTATACCCGCTCTCCATCAAACAAATGAAAAATGATTACCACGTTTACTTCCTTCTTTCTATTTGGCATTTATTTTTCGCTTGAATTTCGTCATCGAAATAAATAAAGGTAATTTGCGATGAAGATTACATGATTAAGCAAGTATTTTTGAATGCAGTATCGACACGTTACTGAATACTATTAATGTCAGTTGTGCATAAAGATTAGAAACTAACTAAAAATCTCTTTAAATAACTTGTAAAGAGCTTTACATTACTGGGATATTATGGTAAAACTATATTTTACAACAAAATTGCTAAATATAAATTATCTAATACCTGACAACTTCTTCGCATATCACATCTTAATACTAATGACGCTGATGTAACTAGTTATAATTATAAGTTAATATACATTGACTCGTCAAGCCCCGCGACGGACGCCGGCGTCCATATTATAGGGTTTCTCCATACATAAGCGGGTCCTGACGGGTTAAAACACATTTAAACATATTCTTCTTCTTTTAAATTATGGCTTCCACAGATGATCTATCGGTGATTTCGCCAATGTCAAGTAATAATAGCAGATACAAAACAATAAATATAGGGAAGCATTTAAACATATCATTACTTGTGTTGTAAACATTTCCTCCTGTCAACTACAGAAAAGTTTCTACAGCGAATAAGTACACAATGACAATCTGAAGTATACTCATACTTAAAACAAACGTCTGACGAATAGAATGTAATGAATGAATGAACGAATGAATCATCTCAAGTGGTTTTGTGAATCGTTCGACGTTATCACTCGGTTGTCATTTCTAAATATTCCTTTTCAGTAAATATTGATTTATTATGGACGTTTACGAGTTATAATTTCAAAGCATTTAATTGTTGTTAATTGACAAACAATTTAAATACACATAATGGTACACGTTTAAAGCATCATATATTACAAAAATACAAAATTCGATTACGTTGATTAAAATAAACACTGAACGGAATTCATCGAAATTAAAAATCTTAACTTACTACACTTATCTTAAAAAAACTCGGTAAATATATGAAATAAAGAGCTGAGCGTTCAAACTATCTACGGGTATAGATAGATTGAGGACTGGGTGTTACCACTTTGGCAAATTGCTCTCTCGCAACAATGGCGATCTTTGTTGAAAGATTTGTTTTTTCCTTACAAACGAAACAATCGGCCGTTTTTAGTGTAAAATATTTACTTGGGTAAAATATATACTATTTCCACTAGTAATGCCCGGGAGAGATGGAGTAATATTGTCTCCTTTATTTAAGTAATACGTAGCCGTTGAGGACGTCTACATCTATACTAATATTAAAAAGCTGAAGAGTTTGTTTGTTTGTTTGTTTGAACGCGCTAATCTCAGGAGCTACTGGTTCGAATTGAAAAATTATTTTTGTGTTGAATAGACCATTTATCGAGGAAGGCTATAGGCTATATAACATCACGATGCAACTATTAGGAGCGAAGAAATAATGGAAAATGTGAAAAAAGCGGGGAAAATTATTCATCCTTGAGGGCTTCCATTGCGTGCGCTGCGAAAACGGTTCAAGATACCAAAAATATATGTATGAAAGAATTATTCCTCTTGAAATGATCTAAAAAAAAGTCCGCGACAGTATATGTCTATCTTTTAAGATTAACTCACTAGAACCGTTTTTATGGTATTCAAATTTGGTCGAAATTAATGCATTATTTGTTAAGAGTTGTGTCAACGTCATAATATTAGGTAATCTTTATCCAAAATGTGTTGCATAGAGTGATTCAACGGGAAGGTTTTTATGTACTTTTAGCCCGGAAAAACTTATTAACGCGGGCGAAGTCGTGGGCAAAAGCTAGTTGTTTTATATAGATACCTCATAAAGTTTAATCATAAAAACGTTGACTTGTGGGAATCATCACAAAAACTAAGTGTATACGACGTTGGGCGAGGAAGGAACATAAATTCAAACAATTTTGACCCTATTTCCAATGTTAAAGACGCATTTTTTCTTAGTCGATGCAGTTTGCCCTTTAAAGTCCATATTTTGTTAATACTCATGCAGCCAAAATATGGGATTATATAGTTGTTTTATTAAGAGTGCGATGTACAGCATAGATAGGCAACTCTTTTGTTGAAAGCCTTTTACATATACATATACACTCACGCCTATTATCCCCGAAGGGGTAGGCAGAGGCGCAACTAGTGCACCCACTTTTCGCCGTTATTCCGTCCCATGATGTGATGGGGGCGAGCCTATCGCCATATCGGGCACAAATTCCAGACTCCGAGCTGATACTGAATAGAAAAACTCAATATCACTTTGCCCGACCCGGGGATCGAACCCGAGACCTCAGCTTTGCAGGCGTACTGTAATACAACTACGCCACCGAGGCAGTCTTTTAATATAAATATTTTGTTTGTAGAGGTAATTTAGCTTATTCTTAGCAGCGAAATTCCAAGAATACGCTTAGTGGACATTATTTACTTTACTAGGAATTTTCAACTGCCGTATTTCCGTTACGGATAAAAGCGAACGTTATTTCCGTTGATGGAAGAATATAGTATTTTAAGAAAGGATTTATAGATTGTTGTTAGTTTTGATGGGATCTCACGTTGTAGCGTCAAATTAAAGCATACTAAGTTGCATGATTTTTAATCAAAAGAAAAAAAAGTCTTCCTCAATTATAATTAAGGTTTATATTTTGATGTTAGTGTATACATAATTTTTTAACGGGTAATCGTTTTTCATCATATTTGTATAGAATGAATAGGTACGTCGCCCATCTATAGACCTAGCACCTCATGCTACGAATTTTGTCCTATTAAAGTTTTTATATTCCTCTCGTTTGTAAGATTACTATGAAATCAATGGTATTTGCAAATGTACTTCTAACACAAAGTTGAAAAGTAAATCCTACTATAATATTATATACTAGCTTTTGCCCACGGCTTCGCCCGCGTTAGTAAGTTTTTCCGGGCTAAAAGTACATAAAAACCTTCCCGTTGAATCACTCTATGACTATGACGTTGATACAACTCTTAACAAATAATGCATTAATTTCGACCAAATTTCATTACCATAAAAACGGTTCTAGTAAGTTAATCTTAAAAGATAGACACATACTGTTGCGGACATTTTTTTAGATAATTTCAAGAGGAATAATTCTTTCATACATATATTTTTGATATCTTGAACCGTTTTCGCAGCGCACGCAATGGAAGCCCTCAAGGATAAATAATTTTCCCCGCTTTTTTCACATTTTCCATTTTTTCTTCGCTCCTAATAGTTGCATCGTGATGTTATATAGCCTATAGCCTTCCTCGATAAATGGTCTATTCAACACAAAAAGAATTTTTCAATTCGAACCAGTAGTTCCTGAGATTAGCGCGTTCAAACAAACAAACAAACAAACAAACAAACAAACAAACTCTTCAGCTTTATAATATTAGTATAGATAATATTATAAAGGCGAAAGTTTGTAAGAATGTATGGATGTTTGGATGTACGGATGTTTGGATGTAAGGATGTTTGTTCCTCTTTCACAAAAAACTACTGAACGGATTTCGAAGAAATTTGGTACACGGGTAGATCATGTCCTGGATTAACACATAGGCTACTTTTTATCCCGGGAAAACATAAAGCGGGACTTTTATCCCGGAAAAACTTTTTAACGCAAGCGGAGCCGCGGGCAAAAGCTAGTGTAGAATAAAACTCTTTAGTGACACTTTTTCGAAGGGACGGGTGAGGGCCCATGCACACACATTTCGACTACCAGTCCCATGAGACAGGGAAAGCCAAACACAAATCTAATCCTGGCGAAATCTTGTTATGAGATTCTATTGTTTTGAAAAATATACATAGAATTACTTATCTTACCGGGTAGGCAGAGGTAAATCTAACATTCTGCCAGTGAGGTCCTATGTAACGGAAAAAAAGCAATTTCTCAAAATATAGGTAACAAAATAGTTTTCAAGTAATATGATTTTTTTCGGTCTCATTTGCTTTTTCGTTTTGTTTATTTTAATACATGAATTCAAAATATTGTTTGACAAAGTACTATATTGGGACGAACAAAAAAAAAACAGATGAGATAGAAAATTTCGTAACAATATTTCATTACGTACATCTATTTTGAGAAATACTCAAGTTTTTTTTACATCACGTGCATATTATACCATACCATTACATTTACATTACTGGTAGTAGGTCTCTCATATGTAAAAGTCCGTCTGGGTGGGTACCATCGCAATGTCTATTTCTACCGCCAAACAGCCGTGTGTATGCACTGTTGTGTTTCGGTTTGGAGGACATTGTAGCCAGTGTAAATGCTGGACATAATGAGACTTAACATGTCTCAGGATGACGAGTGCAGTGGAATGTAGTACGTTGTAAGTCAAGGTGATAGATGGTATTGCTACTGTTTATGAGTGGTCTATCCGTTACCATCAGGCAAACGGCATGCTCGTCTCGTCATTCAATGCAATAAAAAAAACTGCCCTGTATTATACTGCCCACTGCTGAGCACGGCCCTCCTCTACAACTGAGAGTTTAGGTATTAGTCCACCACGCTGGCCTAGTGCGGGTTAGCAGACTTCACATACCTTCGAAATTAAGATAACTTCTCAGGTATGCAGGTTTCCTCACGATCTTTTTCCTTCACCGTTAAAGCGAGCGATAATTCACAAAGAATACACACATAACTTTTTAGAAAAGTGAGAGGTGCGTGCCTTTTTTTTTTTTTTTACATTGCCATCTTCGGCGCATTAGGGACGGCTGCGGGCTTCCTCCGACTCACGTCTAAGTTGTCGTCCGCAACCGCCCCTGCGCGTGCCGCTGTTGTGGTCCTTTTTCTGTTGTTGCGGGGGCTCAGAAGCCCCCGCACACCGAGGGAGGCCCCTGGCGTCCGTGGCAGCGTGAGACACGCTGCCGTCCATCACGGGGGTCACAGAAGTTGGCTAGACTAATAGGTGGGCGAGGCGCGTGCCCTTGGGTTTTGAACCTGCGGACATTCGTCTCGGCAGTCCGTTCCACTCCCAACTAGGCAACGCAGCTTCGTACATTTTACGTATTATAAAATCGTGTAAGCTTTGGGCATACCACAGGACAATAACCTTTTATTTCAACACCAACGCGAAGTACAAACACCGAAAAGCCCTTTACATTACCTTTATACCCTTAACTGTTACTGTTCCATTTTCACACCTCCAACAATTGACACCTCGAGCTCAAATTTCCGAAAGTACCAGCTTCAATTTCCGGGTCATGTTAAATGCATTGGAATTTGTAAACAGCCACGATTACTTTGAGTTTGGTGATAATTTGTACCATTGATAACTTGGTTTCATTCAGGAAGGTAACAGTTATATTCTTCCCCTCCGATGTTGCTAGCTTACGTAACTTAAAAACAATTACTATTGGTAGGTCTCTTATATTTAAGAGTCCGCCTGGATGTGTACCACCGCAATGTCTATTTCATGCACTGATGTAGCTTCGTCATTCAATGCAATAAAAAGAAATTACGATTTTATAAAAAACAAGAAAGTCCCCCAAAAATGTAAACGTTCAAACACAAAAGGGCATATGAAACTATAAGATTTAATCGACAAAAATTACGGACACTTTAGCCCACCTCAATCAGATGCGCAATGACAAAAATACTTGCGCAAAACATTCAGACACATAAATATACCCGAATAAGGATGTTAAAGCGTGTCGCGGTGAATCGAGAAATCTGCGGCAAAAAATTTCACCAAGTACCGGATGCCTTGAGCGTACTGCACTGGCAATCGTCCGGATTTCGGGCACGCTTTCGAATCTCAGGACTGGACATTACGCTCAGGAAGACGTTCTATAATAATTATTTACATAATATTACTTGTTTATTCATATTTTGCATTTTCTCGGGTTTGAAGCATGCGTAGTATGTGCAACTGCTTTTATTGTTATAGGTTTACTAGACTTCTGCTCGCAGCTTCGCCCGGGTGAATGAGTTTTTCCGGGATAAAAGTCCCGCTTTATATTTCCCGGGGATAAATAAAAAATAATTTTTTTTATTAAGCCTCATATGTGTCCCACTGCTGAGCAAAGGCCTCCCCCTTCTTCTTCCAATTTTTCTCCCCCTTTTTCTTCGAATTGGAATTGGAAACATATAAACCTTCCTATATATACCTTTAAAAAAAACGCATCAAAATCCGTTGCGTAGTTTTAAAGATCTAAGCATACATAGGGACAGACAGCGGGAAGCAGCGACTGTATATAGTCGCTGGCGGGAAGCGACTTTGTTTTATACTATGTAGTGATGATAAAATTGACATACACCATATCACCTTTTATCCTCATGGGCAGAAAGGGGTAGGCAGAAACTCAATTGGTGCACACACTATACGCCATCTTTATTCCATCCGTCCCATAATGTGAGATACGAGTGTTATTAAATTTACCCTCAACAGTAAGAATTTCGATGCATGATGATGTATCAGCATATGACATTAATAGATTTATATACCAAAAAATCATACCTTTAAACACCGCTACGTTTTACAAAAAATGCGAGACTACTTAAACCGTCACCGGCGAGTACGTCCCCGATGCCATCAAGTGTAACTATAAGCTATAACTTTTACTCTGGACAAGGCACGCGTCGGCAGCGCTTCTCAACGTTTCAGCACGCTCCATCGACGTAGGGTTATCAGATTTTTTACGAAATATGATTGAAGAAATTAGTAAAGATGTTACGTTATCTGCTGCCTAAAGATCTAATCCAAAAACGTCTGATGTAATCAAGAGAGGGAGCGGTTACAAAATTGATTTATTCAAGAAAAGATATTTACAATGCTAAAACGTAAAAAAATACTGATACATTAATTTTCTTTTTATCAAAGAAAAACACTGGCTGAAACAACACCCACATTTTAAAAGACTCGATTAGCTAACGACGTGGCTTATCAATCACGAAATTACAACAATTTATCGCGCCGCAGCCCTAGCGCGTCCGGGGTAACAAGGGGGCGAGTAAGCGATTTGTAAGAGGCGATGAAAGCTCTCTAGATATCGAGCGGTAGGGTTGTCGAGTCGTCTAATGGAAATGCCCCGAGCCTACAACGGTATTTTTACTGCGGACATTAAGTAGGTTATTTAAACATGGGCTAATGTTAAGGATACCGACTGTTCGGTCGTTGTGTAATGTAATTAGACAGGGGATATACTCTTACGGATGGATGGGTGGAGAAGTGGATAAAGGGAACATTTTACTTTACATGTATATTTATTTACAATGAATTAACACTGATTCTACATTTAATCGTTAATTAATCATTTAATCAAAAAATAATCGTTATTATAATAAAAAAATTAAAGAAAACAGTCGGTGATTTTGAACCAGTAGTTCCAATTCAAAATCGATTGTTCTTCGCATGAAACAAGCAGATTAACCAACTCGAAAAAACATTAAGTGTTGCCAATTTCTATGTACATAGTCACGCTAAGTGGATCGGATTAGATTGTTTTTCGAGCGGGCACGTGAGCATCATTGTTTACGGGGGATGACCGGGATCAATGGATAATTGATTCAAGCTATGTTGATTGTTTCGTGATACCCGCCATGTTTGCGTAGGCGTGTATCCACTTGCTCTTTTAAATTGTTCACCTTGTTTTTGCTCGGCAGGCTTGTTAGGATTTCTGTGATTGGTAAAAATGTAACTCAATTACGTTCATGTTTGGAGTTTCTGTCATGTTTATTTGTTTTTAAATTTAAAAAGCGCAAACAACATGAATTATTTACTAGACTAAAGAATTTAATAAAAATACTATATTGTAATCAGAGCGTATTAGTAACAATTTTATGATCAGAGTAAAATTCTAAATAGTGTAATATTCCTCAGAATTTATACAATCCCAATCTCTTTTATTAGCTTTAAACATTACTTATTTAATTACACTTTATTGTACGCCAGAGATATAAAGCATAAAACAAAAATAATAATTAATAAGTACAAATGGCGGTCTTATCACACAAGGCAATCGACAACATGGGATGGACATAAGAGAAAACGGAAAAAAATAAATAACATAAGTGTATACTTCGATATGATAAATTATGGTCAATTTTGCATCTTAATCTTTTATACCAGTTGTACTAAATTAAACACTGATTACGAAACTACTAAATATATCCAAGAAAATATAACTAACTTCGCAAACCCAAAATCCCTACCATCGTCCCTATTCATGCAATTTTATGTGACAAAGTGTAAGCAGTCACTATACCGGGACGAGATAATGGCTGTCATATCCGGATATGCCGGTATGAGGTAGCCGGCTACCTCGGGTACACTGGACAAAATGGGTAAGGTTTTATAAAAAAAAAAGTAGTTCAAAAAACACGCTTCGTAGAAATCCAACTAAAAAATTAAAAATAATTTTTAATAAATTTGAATTAAGAATTGTGTAAACAAGAAAAAATTTATTATATTGTAATACAGAACCTCTTACTTGAAGTCGGTTAAAAAAGCGGGGGATGCTATTTAAGATATTATCAAAATGCTTATCCTTCTATTCATATTATGTCAAAAAAATATTTATACCTATTGACATCATGCACGCCACGTTTTTTTTTTTCGTGTTTATAATACTAGTAAGATAAATATTTAGTAATAGCCTTTATTATATATTCTGCTGACCCTTTCGAGAGTAAAGCCGCGAAAAGCAACTGACAAAACCATAGATGTCTATGTACAATTAACGATTCATATATTCCGCTAAGTTTCCAGTTAAACTGGTTCAAGGTTGTACGAACTGATCAATCTTGTGTACTCATTCACTTATTGGTTATTAATGAGAGAATTTCGGTTCTCAGCTCGAGTTATAGTGTGTTACAAGATAAATTTAAGCATATAGTGTTGATTTGTTTTTTATATTGATCAACACAATGTACATCAATATACAAGGTCATTTTTACATTACGTTACTAAATGAAACCACATATTCGTTTATACCTCTGCTAACATTATGCCAAAAATCATCCATGAATAACGAATACTTTCGCCAAAAATCCCGGTTGTAGTATTCCATATTTTTGTTAATTTTGTAGTTTAGTGCGAATATGGCGTGTGCGTAAATGTATTTCTGACTGAAAGTGCAATGTTGCTGCTGCGACAAATTCTCCTAGAGCAGTCATAGTGGCATTAGGGCGTGTAAACTTAAAGTTACTTTTTATTGATATTTATTTTGTTCGAAACTTACACTTTTTTATTTTACATCTATGGTTAAAATAACTTAATGGAATACGATATTTTCAATGAGATAACTATGTGGTTTCATTTATTAACGCAATGTCAAAATGACCCTGTATAGCCATAAATTTAAATCATAATATCGATCAGCCTAGCCTAAGTGCCATGGTAATTATAGGTGTAGACTGCATGCAAATTGTATACAATTAATTTTAATAATCTATCTGAAGTTACTCATATAAATTAGAATAATATTAAAATTAAACGTGTTAGACACATTTGGAATGTCATTCAATGCAGGGCCAACGTAATGTTTTCGTAGAATATGTCCTGGTTTTTGTAGTATCCTGGGATGTCTTGGATAGTTATTAAGCTAGGTCCTGGATTTGAAAAGTCCGATAAGATGTATTTAAAAAATTTAACTGCGTCGGTGGTGTGGTTGTATTATGGTACGACTGCAGTGCTGAGGTCTCGGGTTAGATCCCCGGGTCGGGCAGTGATATTGGGTTTTTCTATTCAGTATCAGCTCGGAGTGTGGAATTTGTGCCCGATATGGCGATAGGCTCGCCCCCTATCACATCATGGGACGGAATAATGGCGAAAAGTGGGTGCACTAGTGGCGCCTCTGCCGACCCCTACGGGGATAGAAGGCGTGAGTGTATATGTATAATATGTAAAAAAAATAACTTTTATAATCCATTTTTACTAACTTTAACTTATTTATTGCTACTGTATTACTGCGTTGTTTTTGAAGTGTATTGCCCTGGATATTCCAACGTCAAATCCGCTGAGAAGACTCCAATTTACACAACAATAAACGATGTCCTGGATTAACATGTACTACTTTTTAACCTAAAGGAGTACAAAATCAACCTTTTTCCATTAAAAAACCAGCGCGGGCGGAGCCGGCAGCCTAGAGAGTCATTCTTTAAGAATTTAATCAACTGTCAATACATGTCGTTAAAGGACAATTTCACTGCTTGTTGAAACACGTTATTTGTTTCATAAACGTATAAAGCGACGAAATACAAAAGTCACACTCTAATCTATGCTCCTTGATTAGAGTGTAATTTTTATGTTTCTTAAGTTATCATATTAAACAACTTATGTAGATAGTACTTATTCTATTGCCATATATTTGAGAGCATAGATTAGTGTGACTTATGTAATTGGTCGATTTATACATTTATATCCCACCAAAAACATAAATGTAAAAAAGGAGAGCCAAGTTCAATACAAAAATTATGCTTGGCTGTGGGCTTCGCCGCAAAAACAATGGAGATCTAAAAGTGTGCCAAGTTCAATGCAAAATCAAAATATGTATTTATAGGAACAAAACAACATTATGAACAAGTATTAAACTCTATTCCGTTGCTTTATTGGATACCTATAACAATTGTTGTTATTTAAAAATTTGAGATCTTCAAGTAGGTTAGATTCGACTTGGCCAGTTTTCATTACATCAGTAATTGTATAAAGTTATTCAACATATTATATTTAATTCTGATAAAAACTGGCCAAGTCAAATCTAACCTACTTTAAGTTCTCACAGTTTTAAATAACAGTAACTGTAATAGGTATCCAATAAAGCAAAGAAATTGCATGAAGGTCATTTAGGGATAAGCAAAATGAAACAAAAATCTAGAGATCTGTATTACTGGCCCCATATTGACTCACACATTGAAAGTTTTGTAAAACAGTGTATAGTTTGCCAAACCTACCAAAACAACAATGTAAAAGAACCCTTATTGTCACATGAGGTACCAACATTACCTTTTGCAAAAGTAGGAGCAGATATAATGGAGTTTAAAAGAAAAAGCTATTTAATTATATATGATTATATGTCAAAGTGGTTAGAAATAAAACCAATTCAGAGCAAATCAGCTCAGAGTGTAATTAGTGCATTTATAGATGTATTTTCATATTTTGGCATACCATCAGAGATTGTAGCAGATCATGTTCCTTTTGATTCAAAAGAATGTAAAAAATTTGCTTTAGAATGGGGATTTAAGTTTACATATTCGAGTCCAAGATATGCACAGTCAAATGGTATGGCAGAACGGGGAGTTCAAATTGCTAAAAAATTGCTTACTAAATGTTTTGAAGATAAAACAGATTACAGATTGGCACTACTTCAGTTTAGGTCAGCACCCATATCAGGAACTAATCTGACACCTGCACAGTTGTTAATGAGCAGAAATTTACGAACTAAGTTACCTGTAACACTTCATTATCTTGAACCAAAGTTAAACCGTGTTGGCTACAATCATTGTCACCACTAACTGGACTTATACAAAATACTATTTACTATATAGATTATAGACCATATGTTCTTCGCAATAAGGACCTCAATATGTGCGTGTTTTTAATAAAAGCCAAAGAAAACCACGTTTCGTCCATGTGGCACCCCTAGAGGGGCAAAGAAGAGCCATTGCGGTTGCAAAATTTACCCCCCGAGTTCATTCACCTCTCATTAAGCCGTAATGCCATTTGTGAGAAGATGTCACAGCTTGTCCCTAACGTGGAGGTTTTAATTGGTCCCGAAGTTGTGCAATACCGATAGCATAAGGGTAGACACAGGTGTGACCAGCATATTTGGTCTATACGTTTCAAGTAGCAACGATCTTTCGCTATTGAGACTCCAATAAATTCATAACTAAATTAATCTTTATTTGAAAATCGAATAACATTGTGTAAACATTTTTTTTTATAAAACGGCCGGTATTTTTAAAAAAAATTAGAACTTTTTAAAAGTTGTCATTTTTGTATTTTTTTGACATCCTTCTATCCCCACGCTCAGTTTTATCGCAAAAAGGAAAAGCTCAGTTTAGAACCTAAATAACACATTACTCAGTAAACGTAGTAAAAGCCTACCTGTATTGAAAAACAAAATAGAAACGTCAAACCTAAATGACTTTATTCTAGCAATCGCTACGGAATGGCTTTTGCGTCGGATTCTTAACAATGTTTAAGAATTCCGATGAATAGATTGAAGGAAAATACCATAGAACATTATTAACCTCTTGGGTTAAGTGCGTCGCTATAATATAATACATATAGATTATAGCTATCATTCCAAAAGAAGCAAGTTTAACACGGCTAAGTTTTACAGCCACTGTTAGCTTCCATTAGTAGGCCGGCCGCTGCTAATTCCTTTTTATTACGCTACTTAATTTTATTACTTAATTACTACCAATTTAAAATAAATTAATTTATCGCGCTCACCGTACACATAAAAACATAAAACGCCGCTTTAGAACCAGTAAATCATATAACAAAAATCATAAACTGTCAAACCAAAAGACATATCGCGCGCCGACAATATACGAGCAGGTCGAAAATTAGACGAAACAAAAAATATATAACACATTTTTATGTGTTACGCCTGTTCTATTTAAATGCGACGTATTTCAAAAGAATACGCGTTGGCTGTCATTTGAACAAGTAAATCGCCGCCCTTCCTCGGTCGGGTATTAATTACAAAGCGGAGAGCACGCGCGCGAGCCAACAACTGTAAAACTATTAACGGAGTGTTCGAAATAGTTCCCCTGGCCCGCCGCCAGGAGCGCTGCGTACGCTAGCGTGATAGATCGCGCCGGCTTGCATTTGACATGGTTGTAAACAAAAATAATAAATAAGAACGTACGAAGGCATGTTTTGATATATGTGGATTTCATTTTGTGTTTATAGCGTTATGAGCGAGTTTTATTGGTTTTCACGTTAGATTAGAAATGACGTGCCGTGCGTTTTATGTGCTACCAAATCGGACGTTTATGTTGATTGGCAATTCGGGCGCGCGCGGAAATCTCGCGGGACTGACAACGGACACTTTCGCGTCATTTATGGCAATTGTAAAATAAATAATACAAAATGGACGTTAGAATGTAGTTTACACATTAACGTTAGTAGCCGATCAAGATAACTAGAATTTTGACGTTTAATATATATTCGTACATGAATATTCATGAAGTTGGTTGACAAATACTTATTGTTATAATTTAATGTGCTATTTTTCAATTAAAACTTGATGATAAATCTAAATAATTATGAAACCCATAAATTACCAAAAAAGCAACGAAGACTTTCGAAAACTACAACGAAATTGTTATACTTGAACAAAACGCCACCAGTCTCGGACAAAATTTACAATTTACAACTTTTGCAAGTATTACAAGTCTTTATAACCAGCCATTATGTACTCAGTTTTATGTAACCACAGTGGAGAGTATTTAAAAGTGTTCAAAGAGCCTCGGGGGGAAAAAAAGTTGTTCTTTATTGTGTTGTACATTCGCTATAAGACGCCAAGAAACTAGAGTTGGTCAGTTATTACGCACGGACGAATGAAGAGAGTTTTAAGCACACTTGCCAAGTATTGCCGTTTGTCAAAGTGAGTAAGTTTTGTGGGATTGACATTAAATTGTATTATTTATAAAGTCAATGGAATTTGATATTGACAAATGACCTACGCTAGAAAATTATCCAGAGATCGATATTTCAAACGAATTAGTGTATTAAAGTATGAAAATGATTCCAAAACTGTTATCCCATTTCTGTTTAAAATCTGCATGAATAAAGTAAGATGATAAATAAAAAGTGCCCATAAAACATTCTGTAATCCGCGCGATCCTGCACGTAAAAATTAATAAACGCTTGTAAATAATTTGTTGCGACCCGATGTAGACCTCTGAGGTCGCAATATACTGTGATTAAATACAATTTGGACGGCCCCGGAGTGCCCTCTAGCGCTTCCGGGAAGCCTAGCGACTTCCGCCGCCCCACTTCCGTTAGGATACCGCGGGTTATTTCGTACTTTTTACAAGTACACGCCTGCCGAGTGCCTTTTAGATGGAAAAAGACTTTTAAAAGCGCGTACGCGTTTCTTACCTTGAATTTTACTATGAAGGCCTACATTATTGCTAACTTTGTGACACATTTCCATACCGATAGAAGATTGTCGTCCCCCCATTCCTTAAGTCAGGGCAAGATAAGGCAATGAATGTGCCCACATTACGCCAAACGGCATTCTCTTGTCTAGGGGGAGTGTACGATAGTATCAAGAAATCCCATTTTAGAGTCGGATTAAAAAAATAAACAAATGGTCAGACCTCTGCATTCAGAAGCCTAGCTGACAATAGACTGTTAAGTCTTTCCAAAATTTATTTTCTTCCTTAATGTCTCTTTCTATCCGGTTACGGGCAAAAGTTTAAGACTTCCTATAAGATAGAAGTTTGGTCTTGCTAAGTAAATAATAGAATATTAAACTAACTTCATATTACCAACGAATATTTGAGAAAATAATGTAATATAAAAAAAACATTACGTTAAAAAACATTTTTTTTACAGTCTGGCAATTTTTCGCGAACTTCCAGTCGGAAAAATGTAAGAAAGAAATCATGTAATCAAAATGTATTACTCGTAACCATGATAACATGGCTTTAATTAATTAACAAATAAAGTTTATATTTAATCATATATTTTTAATAAGTACTGTTAATAACAACTATAATAGATCCTAAATACATCTATTTTAGTGTTCACATGTTAAGTTTACTATTTTTAACTTCCGATCTACGAAGCACGACTACCCTTAATATGTTATATGCAGTCGATAAAAGAAAACATTTTACGTTCACCAAGCTTGTTACAGACACCCGTCGATTGATTTAACGTACAAGAAATAGAAGCTTAACGTTTAGTGCAGTTGCTTCTTGTCTCTCACTATGCAAACATACACTAACTTGTTCTCTACAAAGTTACTCTTGCGCTTTAAATAACATATTTCGACTTAAAAACAAAAGAAACTCGGCGCAATCTATTGACCTGCACTCACTTGTATGGCAAATGTAAATTTGTTTTAATACGTTCCAAATTCAAATGGCTGTCAAACTATTCCGAACTCTAACATCAAAGTGACAGGTGTCAGTCTCGTTTTGGCGCGAAAAAACATGGTGGCCACATGGTCTAGTTAACAAAATAAGCTGATTGTTTAAAATATCCTGTTGACGGACATTAAGTGTTGTTTTGTCTGCATGCATGTATTTTAAATAAACAAATACGGTCAAGTTTATGGTTAATTTACTTTGCCACCGATATTTACGTGTTCTTGGAATAAGTTCAAACAAAAATGGCGACCTATTTCTAAATAATATACATTTTCCGTTTCAGAATGTTGTGTTTAGTAAAATATTATGATTATGTTGACTGAAATCTTGTGTTTAAGTCGACAACTTTGAAGTGCCATTTTCCAGATTTAAATCGAATTTCTTTGTTGTTTTGCCAAATTATTTTAGCTTTTAAAGTTTGTTGTTCAAAGATTACACAATATCAATTACGAAATTTGATCACAATACTTTAATGAAAATAGCCTTATATAACAAGATTGTTTATAGTACCTACAGAAAAAGACTTCTATTTCTAACTAATACACACACAGACACACACACACACACACTAACACACACACACACACACACACACACACACACACACACACACACACACACACACACACACACACACACACACACACACACACACACACACACACACACACACACACACACACACACACACACACACACACACACACACACACACACACACACACACACACACACACACACACACACACACACACACACACACACACACACACACACACACACACACACACACACACACACACACACACACACACACACACACACACACACACACACACACACACACACACACACACACACACACACACACACACACACACACACACACACACACACACACACACACACACACACACACACACACACACACACACACACACACACACACACACACACACACACACACACACACACACACACACACACACACACACACACACACACACACACACACACACACACACACACACACACACACACACACACACACACACACACACACACACACACACACACACACACACACACACACACACACACACACACACACACACACACACACACACACACACACACACACACACACACACACACACACACACACACACACACACACACACACACACACACACACACACACACACACACACACACACACACACACACACACACACACACACACACACACACACACACACACACACACACACACACACACACACACACACACACACACACACACACACACACACACACACACACACACACACACACACACACACACACACACACACACACACACACACACACACACACACACACACACACACACACACACACACACACACACACACACACACACACACACACACACACACACACACACACACACACACACACACACACACACACACACACACACACACACTCACGACTTTATTCCCGAAGGGGTAGGCAGAGGCGCAACCAATGCACCCACTTTACGCCGTGCGTATTCCGTCTCATGAACGAGCCTATCGCCATATCGGGGTATATTCCAAACCCCGGGCTGATACTGGATAGAAAAATCCAATGTCACTTTGCCCAACCCGGAGATCGAACCCGAGCATCATTGCTGTCGTACCGGATTACAACTACGCCACTGAGGCAGTCCTAACTTCTAACTAATAGTAAGGCGCTGATTGCACAACGAATGGTTCTCGTTGTCTCCCACACGGAAAGCTTCTTACATTTTGTATTTTACTATTCTAGACAATACAATTAGGTTCGCCGAATAGCAAATTAAAACATTCCAAAACAGAAGATCGATCTGATCATCCATCAAATGCCAATGTTGTTTGTAACTTTGAACCTAGTGAGTTCGCACCTCTCGCTAACAAGCATGTTTGGAAACTATTAATTGGTGTCGGAAATGCTGCAAGCCTGGTTTTATTAAATCTATGACAGGTCCGATTATATGATATACGTTCGGTTGTTTATGTAATTAATTGCGAAATATTTCGTACATTGCGCCGTCGTCTTAGTTTAATTGGGTTTGCTTAGTTATCATATCATGGGGCGAATAAATTCTTCGAACTATAGAATGCTTAGAACTGTCTACTTCTTCGGCGATAGAAGCACATACACACACCTTTTATCCTCGAAAAGTTAGAGGAGCAACTAGTGCACACACTTCTTGCCGTTAATCCGTCCCATGATGTGATAGGGGGTGAGAAATGTAAGTTCAAAATACCTTTAATGACTGGGACTGTTTAAAATTAAACATTTATATTATGTGTTAAATTGTAGTTCAATAGATAAAGAAAACATATTTTGGCATCAATGATAAATTTAACACTTATTAAAATAGCTAAGGTAATTGTAGTCAATTATAAAAAATAAGCTAAAAATACAAGTCTTGAGAAAGAAAGTATAAAGGAAAGATTTAATACTTAGAACAACGACACGAAATATATAGTTGCGGAAAAAGGTCGATCCTTCTAAGAATAGGGCATGTTCCCTAAGCAATTTACTGATCAAATAGCATAATTTTAAACCAAACAGGTTATATCGGCTTATGTGTATCGATTGAATTATAAGGAGATACGTTGATATCATAAACTGAAGATTTAAACTTACTTAAGCCAGGAAACTCACTGCACTGCAGAAATTGATATTATGCTTTACTGGTGGTAGGACTCTCATATGTAAGAGTCCGTCTGGGTGGGTACCACCGCAATGTCTATTTCTACCGCCAAGCATTCGTGTGCATGCGCTGTTATGTTTCGGTTTGAAGGACATTGTAGCCAGTGTAACTACTGGACATAGTGAGACTTAACATCTTATGTCTCAGGATGACGAGCGCAGTGGAATGCCACACAGTACTTTGTAAATCGAGGTGATGGATGGTGTTTCTACTGTTTATGGATGGTCGTATCTCTTACCTTCAGGCAAACGGCATGCTCGTCTCGTCATTCGATGCCATAAAAAATGCTTAATATGTATACTTGCCGGCAAACAACTTGAACCACTACCGCGTGATTGTTTTTTGTACGCAAGTGTCGTTACATTTATGTCCACAAACACCCTGACTACGCGGTAGTGGTTCAAGTTGTTTGCCGGCTGTTATAGCGAATAAGTTATTTTAACAGCGAGGAAGGCGCGACCACAGTTCCTCATTAATACATCTATTATACTTTCTATATCTATACTATGATAAAGTTGAAAAGTTTGTTTGGTTTAATGCGCTAATCTCAGGAACTAATGAACCAATTTTGAAAATTCTTTCACTGATTGGAAGCCACATTGCACTCCAGCGAGCGAGAACAGCGCCGTGTCTCGCTCGCGGCTTGTGCTGAATGAGTCCCGTTTCGCACTCACACCATGACGTTCGTGACGATACACTAGTACTGCGTTTCTTTGTTTTTCTTTAGTTGTAAATGATTTTTTTGTATGTACTAGATGTTTGCCTAGATTTATTTTTTAATGTTACTTTTTTATTTAATTTTTTGTTTATTTAATTTGTTTGCTTGTAATTTGTTTGTGTCATGGTGACAACACCATAAATAAATGATTTGTATTTGTATTTGTACATTACTCTTGAGTGCTAGAGGCTACATTTTATCCCGCAAAAATATTTTTATCCCGGAAAATCTTTTTCATGCGGGCAGAACGACAAGCAATATTAGAAATTTATATTTCAAACAGTAATCGTCAAATTTAGTTTCAGACGGATTTAAAGCATTATACTATTCCCTCAACCGACTTACGTAAACGCAAAATGTCAGTTTCTATGCAGGATATTTATGCAAATGTTAGAAGTTCTAACACTAAGTCCTTGTAGATACAGCGGGCGGCAGATTAAGGCTGCAACTTGAGGATTTAAGTTACATGACAAGGTATTACCAGGCTTACTTCGTAAGCTGCTGGAATATGGACTGGCAAGTTTTTTGAACTTGCAATGAGGATGCAAACTTGCCGCGTGGTAGGAATAATGTTTGTTGATTAGAATGGATAATGTTATCAAAGTAATAAACATTTATTAGAGATCTATCACACCAAAATTTTGCCAGCTATGTAGGGCTCCATGTAATAGAAGACGAACCTATTGCCATAATTAATACTGAATCCATCACGAAATTAACTCATTGTAGATTTAACACGGTATTAGGTAGAAACCAGAAGCACAATCACATCCAAGGATATCATTCGATCAAAGAAAATGAATCGGCTCCCGAACTCATGGGATGCAATACATCTTCATGTATTACGTTTACGAGAATTTTAGACATTGAAATTGAACTACTATAATAGATTTTATCGCGGTATTTTTTAATAAAATAAATAACCGCGAGAAAATCCGTTTTAGAGCTTACATACATACATATACACTCATGCCTGTTATCCCTTAAGGGGTAGGCGGAGGCGCAACTAGTGCACCCACTTTTCGCCGTCATTCCGTCCCATGATGTGATAGGGGGCGAGCCTATCGCCATATCGGGCACAAATTCCAGACTCCGAGATGATACTGAATAGAAAAACCGTTTTAGAGCTTATGGTAGTTTAATTTTGTTTACTCGTTTTTAAGATCCTAAAAAGACCACTTAAAAATAGAAAAATACAATCTCCATTTAGTAAATGCATGCCAACAATTACACTTAATGCGCGATCAAAATAATTACTTAAAACACAATCCCCCTCTTTTAAATAAGTGCACGCTTACTCATTACACGATGATAATATTAACTTTCCCCTGTCCCCTGTTCGAATTTGTCAGACATGGTGGTCACGGTAATCTAGACTCTCTATGAGGGAGAGTTTATGGACGTAACAGCCTGCGACCCCTGTACAACATATAGATGTATGGGATGGACATAATAGGCGTATGAAGTGTAAACTTTCCAAATTCCTCTTCTTCTTTTAAAAATGGCTCCAACGTTTCATCAGTGATTTTGTCAATGTCAAGCTGTTAAAATAATATCATATCTTTTGTAGAATCACTTTCGACCAGAGGAGAACCAAGAAAGGATGGAAACAAAGAGCAATATAACTAAAACATTTGACATTAGTAACGGCAAAGAGAATGTAACCACTACATAAATTTGGAACCCGTTTGGAACCACGCACGTTCTTTACATTAGTACCCAATGTACAGAAAGAAAAGAATAGTGAAGACCCTCTCGTGCGAAAAAAAATAAAGAAAATTATATCCATATTTTAATCATTTGTTCATGTATATTCTGGGATATTTAAACTGCATATAGTCCGCTCTTAAGCAAGGTGGACAGACGACTTGATAAAGGTCGCAGGAACACGCTGGATGCAGGGCGCTTTAGATAGATCCGTCTGAAAATCTTTAGGGGAGGACAATGTTGATTAGTGGACACCATTTGGCTGATGATGATGGTATAATCAGCTCTCTAGTGGTATCTTATGATATTTGAGATCTAGGACTGTTATTTTTCATTATGTCTTTGTATTTTTAATTTGATCGAGGCGTAAGACCGCTTAGAAAAGATCTAAATACTTTTTGGGAATTTTAAGCCAGTTGCACGCCTTATAATAATTTTTCTAAAGCTCTCCATAAGCAGTTGCAATACAACCAAGCATTTCATGGCGCTTGAACTTTGCTTTCTAAAGAACGTCACTGACCCTCGTAGTTTTATTTTAAACCATTAAATCACCAAACCTTCAATAACTCTAAAAGCAGCTCAGATCACGACATTACCCTAAAGTTACACGTCGGAAACGTTTTTTTAATTAAGTTATCGTAAACTTAGAGGTTTGTTAATTAAGATTTACTTCGAATATAAAATACGTTAATAGTTGCCCTAAAACTAATAGGCGACAATAAAAACGTAAGTTCAAACCAATAAATATCTCGGTTCTAATTGCTTTATTTAAGTTGTACTGGAGTTTGTACATCATTTGGGCCAATTAGGTACTGGGAAGTAAACACATGAGTCATCTTGGTATTCGAACAGTAAAGAATTATTTCTTCCTTGTATCAGCTTTGTAAGCGGGTTAGCCTAGTTGGGAGTGAAATGGACTGCCGAGACGAAAGTCCGTAATTTCAAAACCCAAGGACTGAGTTTTTTAAATAGTTATATGTGTATTCTGTGTGAATTATCGCTCGTTTTAACGATGAATGAAAAACATCATGAGGAAACCAGCATACCTGAGAGGTTCTCTATAAGAATTTCGAAGGTGTGTGAAGTCTGCCAGCCCCCAATAAGCCAGCGTGGTGGACTAAGGGTCTAAACCCTCTCAGTTGAAGAGGAAGCCCGTGCTCAGCAGTGGGCAGTATATAACACAGGGCTGGTATGGCATCAGTCTTGTATTAAAGCCGCACTCTTGGGCCTTTACAATTGAGAAGGCTGTAGTCTACCACGCTGGTTTACTGCGGATAGGCGGTCTTCACATACCTTTAAAGTTCGTACAGTAAATTCTCAGTATTAGGTCTGAATAATTAGGTATTTTAGCCCCAGAATTTCACTCTTAGACTTTTATAACTCAAAACATCTTAGTTAAACAAATCTAATTTATTAGGACATAATGAGACTTAACATATTATGTCTCAGGATGACGAACGCAGTGGAATGCCACACAGTACTTTGTAAATCAGGGTTCTGGATGGTATTTTAACTGTTTATGGGTGGTCGTATCGCTTACCATCAGGCGAACGGCATGCTCTCTCGTCATTCAATGCTATAAAAAAAAATCTTGCAAATATATAACAATCAAAAAGGTAAATCTAAAAGGAACCTGGGCACCAAAACAACCCAATGATCGAAGACGCAACATTTAATTATTTCAAAGCTATTATTGGCAGTAGTTGAAATGAATTTTAATTAATGCGATGGTATTTGCCTCGGACCTGTAGGCACTTGTTTTTGTTTATATAACCTTTAGTTGAGTAAGGTCTGAAATCTAAACTGATTAATTTCGTTGGTAGATTTACATTTCTTAATTAGGGAGTATGAAGGTGGAATTCTTGTTACTCGGCATGCAATCCTAAAGCGTACATTTTGTGGAAGGAAGTCTTAGGTCTAAGTTGTTTTGAACTCAAAAAACACGTAACCAAAAAAAATATTTGCAAAAATGTCTTAGGTCCAAATTCACCAATTTCTTATCTAACGGGCGTTAGTTAACCGGGCATTAAAATTAACGCTTATGTTAAAGTATCGCGCGTCCCATGAAAGAAGGCCTAGTTAAGGAAGATAATCACCTGTTAGGGCATGGTGGGACACTCAAAAACCTTAACAGTCCGTTAAGACTGTTAACAGCCTTTTAAAGTAACCAACGGAGCATGTTGAAATAATACATTTAGCGTCTCAACTTTTGAGATGGTACTGCTAGATTTTAAGCAGTACGTATCGGCCGGCAGCTTATGACGCCATTCATTTTGGTAACAAATTACTATTTACTAGTAAACTTTTAAGAATGTTACATTGTTTTCACAAACAAAACGTACTCAATAATAAGCACTTTGGCTATGTCACGCTCTGTTATTGTTTCTATGTTATTAAAAGGGCCCTTGAACCTGCTTGTAGTTGCCGGCTTTGGAAACTTATTTGGGTCGCTTTTCAGTCCGTTGTTACATACATTATGATGATCGATTCGGATCGGTCGATGCTATTTGACAAAAGTCTAGTTATCTTTAGGCTGTAATATATTTAAAATTATAGTTTAATTAAATAAAACAAATGATTTTACAATCCGATTTATCGTTACCATAATATAATTCAATTTGTAAACTTTGTAATAAGAAACAAAACATTCGACGCTCAAGTTCTATATTTAAAATAAATTTAAACGATTCCACACCGGATATGCCGGGACGGTTGTATTCATAATTTAAATTAATAGGAATTTCTGCGCCACCTCGTCTACTTTGTAAACAAAAACAAAATTTCAATTTGAGAGGTAACCAACCCTCCGCCCGGCGCAAATCCCACTTTGATCGACTTCTCAAGTGATTCCGTTAGTTTGTCATGGTTAGGTATTCAGGGCGCATTTCCTCCGACCTTACATTACCATAATATACTCAAACTAATATGTAGTTTTAGGACGTTGTTCGCAATAATCTTGAGCGTTTTTGGGTTAGATTGGCCAGATCTTCGCAAAATGTTTTAGGGTTACAAATGGATTTTATTATTTAAATTTAATAAAGTGAATGATAAAATAAAATGAATTTAGAAAACGAATTAGGGAGAACGGGGTTATGTGACACCATGAATACGTGTAAGTTTTTTTACTTTTTCTCGTATATGATATTGGTGTAATAATTTAACAGCAGTTTTTTAGTAGCAATTTATATCCTCATACCATCCTATTCAGCCGAACATGTACCGTCCAGGGTAGACAAATAATCCGATATATCGAGTTACGCCGTAAACCGTCTGGCGCCGACGCTAACAAAACCTAACAACCGCAAATAGTAAAATTCTGCCACTAAAAAAACTCCCGAACAAGACATATTTTCATTACCACATCAGAAATCTGGCACAATTCTGACGGTTGTAAAACCTAATACGTGCCTTAATGGTATCAGTACGGAACTGTAGGCCGTAAAACGAAGCTTGCGTAGCGATAAAATCCTCAAGTATTGGATATCGGAGGTATAAGGAACAGTCTCGTAAAACTTGCGAGTTATAAAAATCATCGCTCTTTAACCGTATGTTAACATATGATTTAGCGACGTTACTGAGACGTAAATCTATAAAAAAGGACTTGGCTAATAATTCAACTGAATGAGACAAAAGCCTTTGCTGAAGATATGAACAGGAAATCAGACACAATTAAAAATATTTTTGAAAAAAGGTCTGCAAAAAGATTTTAACAACACCTAATCTCCTTTAAACACAGTCCTATTCTCAACAAGTCTCGTAACACAGGACGTCACACAAGATACTTTTACTCCCAGAGACAAATATTTATTGATAACACAAATATTTATTTCTGAGCGGGAATCGAGCCTGCGATCTATCGTTTTACAGCTCATTTTCAGCTGCTCAACATGCTGTCTAAAGTAAATGTTGTATGGATTTAGATTGAAAAACGTAGAACGATTAATAAAGATCATGTTACCTTACTCCAATTAGCTCAACTTTCAGTATAGTGTACTTTCATGCTTGCGTCAATGGTTTTTGTTGGATGTGTATTGTGTATGGTATTAAGTTGCAGGTAAAATTGGATATAGTTGCCTAAAAGGTAAAGCTTGTATGTACATATCTGCTAGGGACACTAAATTAGTATTTCAGCTAACTTTTGGGAAATTAATAACTTTAAATAGAAAATATACAATAACTGTAAAAAGGTTCATGTGTTTTTATCTCTAAAGAAAAGTAAAGAAACTACACACGTAAAAATAATTAAGCTATAGAACATTATAAAAACAGCATGTCCAATAAAGTTTCCATGGATATAAAAATAAAGAAAATGACGAAAGGGCGTCGACAACGCCGAAAATAATTCTTTATTTAAGACTTTCCAATTTACGTATCGTTACTCTCGTGTCAATCTTTTTTTATCACGTTCCATTTCACGAAACCGGAACTCTAAAAAACGGCCCAACAGACCAATTATCGTGGACGGGTTCATGCGACCCGTCTTCACTCTTACTCATTACAATTCCATTACCAAAAAGCAGGGTTGGCCAACCGTTCTGTGGCGCGTTTAAAAAGATGGCCAACCTTTAACCCGCGCTTTGTGGGCGTAACCCTGCCATTGTAACACTTCTGAGCTATTTCAAGTGTCAAATTAATGATCCGAAACAGTGAGGTGCTAGTTGTGACCTCGTTGTGTTACCTCGTCGAGTCATAAGAGGTATTCATAAATAAATACCAAGTTTTTTTGAGAACATTTCTGGTTTGTCAACAATTTAGTTTACTCTAGATCAGTGTTTTTCAACCTTTTTCATGACATGACCCCTATAGTACAAATAAATATTCCACGACCCCCGGCCCCCTCCTTTAGCTATTTTTCATGTGATTTATTATGTTAAAAATATTCAATCCACACAAAATTTTACAATTTGAATTTGGGTAAATATATAAATGTTCAATATGTTTCAAGTTTATAGCTTTTTTTAATACTGAGGTACTTTTCATGACCACCTGGGACCCCCGTATAGAAGCGTCGCGACCCACAGGTTGAAAAACACTACTCTAGATCAAAGCGTTTTAAGATTATATAGAATTATAAAAAATTATATAGATCATACGTTGGGAAAATTGTCATACAAAAATGTTGAGCCTGTTTGTCAGTAACTCAATCTACCGTGAAATAATAAAATACCTATGTAAAATTCATTAGAACATACTTTGACATGGTCGTAATGCGTATATTGGCATATTTATTCCAAAATATTGTTTCCTTTAAAAAATTAAAGCATACCGAGACATCTTGTTACATGGCCATGTCAGATAAGACAATGACTTATTACCAATTGGTAGTAACTTTTGGACGGAAAATTTGGTCCTGATGTCCGGTCTATTGCCTTTGCTCTAGATCAAGGATAATGTACATAATGTACATCTTTCTAGGTAGCATGACACCAAAACAGCAAATAAATGTGCACATTGTAATAAAAAAATCGATACCCAAATGACACTAAGCTTCATTTACGATACCAAACTGTTAAAGTCGAGTAGGATTCAACGACCGACCTCACTGCATTAGCTATTACTATAAAGCATTTTCTATCGCATTAGTTATTGCTCATTGTTTATGATTCATCTCTTGGCCGCTAGACCGACGACCTATGATAAGCTAACAGCTGCAAAAGGCGGAAAAACATGACACGGCATTGAAAAGGCATAAGGATAAAAATATCGTGCTTGATAAGGATGAAACTCCAAAGTATATAAGGATGGTACTTCAAGTAGATTGTTGCTATGGCGCGAATCGGAGATCTATCAAGGTAGCAGAAGAAAATTTGCGTATTTGTAGCTAAAAGTTACCGTATTGAAGATTTTGTTGCTCAAGGCTATAGGAATTGCTATGTATACATTCATATTTGCAGCATGGAAACTAACGAAATTGATACATATTTGGAGAGGTCTCTACCTGCACCGATTCATAACCTCGTCTAGCCTTTGATGACAATGTTTTGATTTCTCGACGAAGCAAAGTATATATTTATTTATTTATTTAAACTCTTTATTGTACATCAAACGTAAAATAAACTACATATCCAACAGAGACTATACTAAAACAAGAAGTACAAATGGCGGTCTTATCGCAACCGGCGATTTCTTCCAGACAACCCTTGGATGGACTTAGTTAACTAGGAAAAAGAGAGCAGGCGGTCATTATCAGGATATAAAAGGGGAGGAAATCTGATGTACATAAATATTCAAATATATAATATAGTACATATATCATAAAAACAACTAATATATAAAATAAAATAACTACATATTATAATACATAAACTAAACAGAAAAAAACGATAAATACATAAAATCCAGTAATATACAGAAAAAATTAAATTAAAATTTAAATATATATACATAAGTTGGTAAGTAGAACTCAGTCAAAATATTTTTAGTATCAAAGACAGATTGTATAACTATATTTTTTTTTAGTTTTACAGACGGATGTATAGAAAATTATGAAACTCATAACAACGTACGTATGTCAGCATATTTTATTGTAGTGGATTTATTTCGCACCACACAATACAGCCGAAATAAAATATTGTATTTATTTCTCAAATCTTGCGCAGTCACGTACCTAATGTTTTCCGACGATAAGCTTGATTTCAATATTTATGATAGCTTATTGATATATGAAGGGAGCATATTTCTGTTTCTTCCGTTCATATGGAAAATGTTTTCATATTTGTGATTTCAAATGCTTGATAATAGAAGTGCATTGCTAATATGAGATCGCGAATCGCTACGATTGTTAACTTTTGAATGACATTTATAATTTGGATGTTTACTACATAAAATATGTTGATTTAAAAAAAACTGATTTGTTTTCAGTTAGTTTATACAATTTTAATGCGCATAACTTTTTCAATCTACGTAACGATCAATCTGTCTCATTTGTAAAAACATCAGGCATAACAATCGCCATTTTTCAATAAGAAACTAACTTAAAATGCCTATCGCTTTTCACTTGCACCCTCATACAGCATTGCATCACGCGAATAATCGTTCATATCTTGAACTTTTACTTCGAATCGAATTGTTCGAACTCATCGCATCACTATTCATGTAACTTGCGATTGAATTATGCGCCAATACAATTGCATATCCATACCGAGTAATACTCGCTGCTAGTGTTGTTTAAATTTAGGGTTATTGTAGTTTCAAGTTAAAGTTACCGGCTGATACCTATTTGCTGAATAAGGGGGTCTGAATAATCATTCAAATCTGTAATATGATAAAGCAGTCGAATTCGGTGTGTCTGTACATTGGAAGGAACCACTAAACGGATTTCTATGAGTTTTAGTATGGAGCCCGTTTTACACTTTTATCCCACAAAAACTCTTTCTCACGAGCGACACCACCACTTAAAACTAGTAAGGTAATATAGTAAATACTAGTATATTTTTATTTATAACCCAAAAAATTAATACCAGCTATAAATATACTTGCTGATTTTTTCTCAATCCCACTGTTGGGCTTACTATTACACTTTCCTTAGTTTTTATTATAATGTAGATACAGTTCAATTTTCTCAAACCTAACAGTAGACTCAGTCTGGACCGTCCGACCCAATTTCTAAATCTGTACTGCCCGTGAGATTACAACACATTTCAATTAGTTACCTAACCGGCGTCTGTCGGTCATCGGTTTAATACCATTATCCGTGTTTGTTGATAGAACTGGGATGCACAGCTGTCTGCTTGATGACAGCTAGAGGGCTGCCAACCTTGATTTCCCCAGATTTGTGCTAGTTTGAGGATATTTTAAAAACTTTTACGGTATGTTTTAAATACTAAAACGATGTACATCTCTGTTTTAGTTATAGGGTTTTGTCTTCCTATGTCTGAAATTTGACGTCAGAGGAAGCGAGATAAAACATCGACTACCGAAAGCTGGAGTTTTGTTGTTATCAGCAGAATTACATTGATAGTATATCTTATCTCTGAATAGTGTATAACTGAATTACAGAAAGATTTTAGGTTCAAGGTCTAATGGAGATTAACTTAACAGTACAAATAGCCAGTCTTAAGTTATTTTAACATGCTTCGAACACTTCTCTAAACTGCTTACATGAAATTACAATACTAAATATAAATTCAAATTGTCAGCTACCAACTGTATTCAACACAAATCATTGTCAATATAACACTGGATATAACATGCATTTCCGACTGCCACGTCTGAATTTTTCTCTTAAATCTTATCTCTCGAACGTCGTCGCATCATTCAATGCGCCGGCGCAAACGACCGTAGTGAACCGACTACAAAAGATTTATGATCGGCTCGTTAAAAGCTGCGTAAATTACGGTTGCATCTCTCTCTGTTACTTCTGTGGTTGTGCAAAGGTGAGAAAAGGACGGAGATATGGTACAGAGATAGCACCGCCATTTGATCGATCTTTGTGAAAGCTAAACGACGGTGAGGAATTTTCGCTAATGGTCTTAATGTTATGAATCAGCATGTTTACTGTTATTAGTATGATTTGATTAAGATTTTAAAGCCTTTTAGTACTTATTTGTACTTAATACTTGGGTTTTATTGATGCAGTACAATTTATGTTCGTAATCTTATTTCTTACTAATACCAGCAACCATAAACAGTAGAAACACCATCCAGCACCTTGAGTTACAAAGTACTGTGTGGCATTCCACTGCACTCGTCATCCTGAGACATAAGATGTTAAGTCTCATTATGTCCTGTAGTTATACTGGCTACAATGCCCTTCAAACCTAAACACAAAAGTGCATGCACACTACTGCTTGGCGGTAGAAATAGTCATTGCGGTGATACCCACCCAGACCGACTCTTACATATGAGAGTCCTACCACCATTTTGGGAAAAGAATCACACAAACGGTGCCGTGAGCAGAAGCTGGTATACAAATCGCAATGATCGATGCTAAAACATCCACATTAAGACAATGCATTTAATTTATCAATCAAAATGTCAGGCGCCAACGGCCTCACGTTGGTCATTGTAGAAGGCACGGCAGACGTCCCTTGAATTCTTAATGCTTAGTATAGGAATCTACGATAGTTGAAATTATAGTAGGTACCTGTGGTTGCAGTTTAATTTCATTTTGATTGAGGAGATTTGGAGCTTCTTCACAGCGTTAAGTTACAAAGTGGGTTATTAGAGGTTTTAATAGGGAAATAAAACTATTTAATATTTTAATTGAAGTTAAGAAAATTCTTTAAGATACAATACTCGCAGAATAAATAAGACATCTTTGAAGTTTGAAACGATCACCTAAGTGAGTTCTCATAGTCTTCAAGCCAAAAACGTAAAAGCTTTCAAGTAAGAAAAATTAACCATGACTTATAAAATAATTGACAATCATGAGACGCTAGGAATATTTGAAAATATATTACAGTCTACATAGTTACACAATTAAAAATTCTTGCGGTTTATAAAAAAAAAAAAGTATATACGACATATTTTTTACCATTTCTAACATAGCATGTCAAGCGTCAACATCAACGACCTTGGCCGACCTGCAAATAAGACCTAGTTAGACAACTCGTGAACGCACGAAGAGCTGGGTGAAGTGGAAAATGGAATTTATAATGACATCTTAGAGGATCGTTGTAGTATTGTAACGTGTCTCTCAGATAACAAGAGAACATGGATGTGTAATTAAATACTATTAAAAGATTTGTTAAAAGGATATACACAGAAATATACTGGGGTATTTACCTACTTTTAAGTATACAAACTTTTTTATACATCGAATTAATGTAGCAGATCGCTCGCTTGATGGGAAGATGGGTGGCAAAAGTAACACCATATCTTCTATATTATGTATGTGTATGGTATGTTATTAACCGACGAGACTACATAGAGAGATGTAGCATCGCTTTGCATTCTCTATCGCATTTACCACGGGAGTGCTCTGAAGAATTGTTCGCACTTATCCCTGCTACTAAGTTTTCTTCACCGTACAACGCGGAAAACTCCATATCCATCCACATCACCTCAGAGGTTGGCAATCCACCACAGAACGTTTCTGCCGACATTTATTACCACGTACTACAAACCAATTGCCGCCAGCAGCTTTTTCGGACAGATACGACCTGGCGACCTTCAAAAAAAGAGCGTATTCCCACCTAAAAGGCCGGCAACGCATCCCTATGCCCTCTGGCATTGCAGATGTTCATAGGCCGGTGATCACTTACCATCAAGTAAACCGTATGCTCGTTTGATTAGATATTTTTGCGGACAAAATCTATAAAATACTTAATGCATGTTTGAAGTTTTGTGAATGTCTTTAAAGCTCATTTTCAATTAATGTAAATGGTGTGTTACCGTATTGATTGAATTAAATAAATAAATAAATAAAAATACCATAAAAAAGTATATTGCAAGTATTACAATACCCAATATAAATTATGTGATTGTCGTTTGAATAAGAATAAATCTACAACAATTAAAACCAATTCAAATCTTACGCATACGAGATAAATACCTCTTAATGTAAACAATGTTATTGTTTTGGGTTTCCTCACTATTGTTGTGCATCGTGATCGATATATTCAAATCATAATGGAGAAACCCGGATGACGTATCCAGCTTGGTCATAATTATCAATGCGTGTCACAAGTATTGCACGACTTGTGACTCGGTCAATATTGATGCAACTATACCTATTGTCCATACGCAAATTCTATCTTTAAGCAAAATGTAAGCGTTGTAAGTGAGTTCAAGCAACAGTGGTTACAATATATATATATACATGCATACATACACACTCTCGCCTTTTATCCCCAAAGGGATAGGCAGAGGCGCAAGTAATGCACCCACTTTTGACGGTGCTTATTCCGTCCCATGATGTGATAGGGCACAAATTCCAGACTCCGGACTGATACTGAATAGAAAAATCCAATATCACTTTGCCCGACCCGGGGTTCGAACCCGAGACCTCAACATTGCAGTCGTACCGTAATACGCGACTGAGGTAGTGAAGTTAAAATATAAATTTTTGCTTAAATAGCATTTTTTGCCACTCCTTTCAGTCATGCCTCGGAATAATCAAATAAAATGCAACGTAAAGTTTTCGGAAATCGGTTAAGCAGTTTCAGGGATTATTGTCGATAAACTAAAAAATAGATTTTGGCAATAAAATGCCTTCAAATTAACCACCCTGACGAGGATATTGTACGACAAAACAGGGTTTCCTAGCGACTATTGGTTTAGGAGGCAGTGTACCTGTTAGGATAGATAAAGTCCACCGAACATGTAGAAAAACCTGTCAGTGACTCACTGCTATAATTGTGGAAGCCCTGTTGTTTTTCTTAATTGAACAGTTTGGTTACAGAAACGTGATAAAAAAAATGCCAATATAAGGAATTATTCGTACTTTGCTGTACAAGTGTAATATTCCAAATTGAATATTTCAGTTTTATTATACATCGCCTTGCATAAATAAAACTGGTCAATAACCAAGAGGTATTGAATTTATTGAACAACCAGCACAGCTTTCTAGCGAACCATTGTCAGATGCCGTATTCAGCGCGACAGTAAGCATTCAGAAACAAAATGTCAGCTACAATCGCTTACCAAAGTACGGGGACAAAAGAGATCCGACGCCATGCCATCGTAAGGTGGCGCTGAGTCAGCTGTTGCGAGCGTACGCCATATTGGATTTTTATTTTTTAAATTGCTCACTTAGACAAACGATTGGATTGCAACGGGGTGATTTTGTTTTTACTGCTTGCAACATCGTTTTGAAAGGTTCGTGTACAAAGGACGCTAGGGGAGAAAATGTTGTTAGAATTCTTTCTTTTTAAATTTTATTAATTATCCAAAAAGGCGTTCATTGTTTTGTTGTGACTGAACGATTTATTCCTAAAAAGTCCCCTTTTTTCATGAAATATATTTTCTGGTAGATGCTGCTTGAGTCAAAAAACAAACGAAATTAAAATCCCGGAATAATTTATATCTGTACATATTTAAGTGAATGCGATGTGTGGTAGCATTACATCATAAACATGTTTTTGGGAAGCTCAACGAAGGCTTAGTGAGCGCCCGAAAATGTTAATTGAATCCACATTTTGCATTATTAACGTGAACTTAAAGCTTAAAAGCTCGTATATTGTAAAATTGAGACAATAAATCATAGACATTACAAAAAGAAGTTGAAAACGTGCGTAAGCAAATATCCACCAGGCGCCAGCAAAAATCACCACGAGAATTACGCGAGAAACTTTTTTAATAACGCTCCAGATTCAATCTCAATCGGAATATACGTAACAAAAAAGTCTCGACACAACAGTAAGAAAAATGTACAAACATGTCAAGGGACCGGTTCAGGTACGCCATTTTTTATTGAATTGAACACCTATGGCCGAAAGGGACGCGCGCTTCCCTACCTTTTCGTACGTAGAGACAACCGCAAGACGAAAGTGAGATGGCAGTTGTCTGTTTCACTCCTACCGGCAATGCATTCATGAGGACAAGGAATAAGTAGTAATAAAGACGTGACATTCGTGCAGATGGTTGATAAAAGTTAATACTTGCCAGTTTGTCCGTTCTTAGGCTATTAAAAGGCAAAGAACAGATACGTTGTTACACGCTCTTTAGTTCCCGAGTCTCATGAAAGCATTAAAGGAAATGGTTCTCCAGACGATGTCGTATATTGCCTTCCATGTTGGTGGTATCGGCAAGCCTTTTTACTTTTGCTATTGGCGCGAAATTGGGGGAAAAGAAAATGGCAAACACTCAATGTCTCAATTCGATTCCGCGAAGGAAACTTATTTATGTCTAAAGTGGTTCCGACGTCCGGAACCCCAAATAAAAGATGGCAATTATTTCAAACGCGCCTAATTTTTATTATCGGGACCGTAGATGTTTGGATACCGCCCGAATGTTTTTTAAATGACAAATGTTTGGTGATCCATCTGTGCGGCGCGGCGTGCCCAGCCCGGACCGAGATTCTGTCTCCGGCCAATTAAAGTGAGCGAGCGAGAGATCCGATATATCCGCGCCATCGTCGAGGGACAAGTTCGGAACCCATTTTTACCTGATGTTATTACTAGCGCTGACAGTGGTGTTACAAGGGTCGCAAAAGTGCAGGACACTTTACAAATTCTAATATTATTACCGCCTAATGACGCTTAATACGATTTTATGTCTCATGCTTCAAGGACATTCGGTTTTCCGTCATTGAGCTCGGGAGGCTTGTTAAAATACAGGCGATATCAACAAGAATACAGACACGATCCAACGACACCCAGATTCCCTATTTGATGACGGCAAACTTCTCAAATGAGATCCCGAAAATAGCCTTCATGACGATCTCCGAGTCATACGAAACTCGTAAAAGCCTGGCAGCAAGATCCAACTCACCACCGCCGCGTAATCTTACATAATTTAACCGTCGTGCCTCTGTTATCGTTACATTTCTCCTTCGACACGCAAATCCAGCCGAATTTATAAAGGCAAAAGTCAGTACGGTGCAAGTTTTCGCGTGAGCAGAAACGTTGGCTTGTTCCAGACGAATTTTGGTGTGGGGAAACTCGTAAACCGGTGTTACGTAAATCGTTCGTTTGTTCAACTGATTGGTAGATTGAAAAGCTCCATTTTTGCTTTGTAATCTCCTCGGTACACAGGCCGACGCAACTACAAAACTTTTATGACTTCATTTCGGCCATGGAAACTTCGGAATTGATTGACAATGGCTTCCGAACTCTTGTGTTGCGAAACCGACATTGTTCACTTACAACAATGCTTTTAATTTTGCTTTAACAGTAAAAAAAATATGTTGGCTTCAAATTAAATGCTTTACGTATGAAAGTAAATCTTTACAATATACGTTGCGTAAGAGAAATTTCAACATTATTTAAAATCATCACAAATTGAAACCCGCGGCCAATCGGCATTGGCAATAAAATTTCACTCCATTGTTACAGCCACCAAAATTTCAGCAACGGAGACAATAAAATAGGTCTGGTATTGCCCGAGGCGATCCGATACTTCACGCACCGAGCGCCGTCGTAAAACAATAAAATGTTGCAAAACTCCCAAGATTGCTGTTCTTAACTCTAGGTGGAAGAAAAAGCATAAAAACAGCTTTGGACGGCAATAACTCGCTACTCGAACGCAGTTAAGTATAATAAACGCTTAGGCTACGTCTGCACGGGTGTTAAGCGACTAGAATACTTTGATTTTACCTTTTTGGAATGTATAGATATTTATATATGATGTTATTTTTATGAAACGAAAGTACTATACCGTTGAGCGATTAGTAGATCTTGAAAGCACACCATTGTTTTGCTTAAGTGGTATTGGAATTTAGGCAATTTCGAAATATTATGAAACTACATATTACTACAACATACTATGTATATGTATACTGTCTTGGTAACGTAGTTGTATTACGGTACGACTGCATTGCTGAGGTCTCGAGTTCGATTCCCAGGTCGGGCAAAGGGATATTGGGTTTGTCTATTCAGTTTCACCCTGGAGTCTGGAATTTGTGCCCGATATGGCGATAATCTCGCCCCCTATCACATCATGGGACGAAATACGCACGGCGAAAAGTGGGTGTACTCGTTGCGCCTTTGCCTATCCCTTCGGGGATATAAGGCGTGAGTGTGTGTATACTACTAAAATGCGCTTTAAGCAGATTTCCGTTCATATTTTAATTCGTTTTCAAAACAGCGTGAATATCTTTTAATTAAATCAATCAGCTAGAATATTGGCTTCTAATCAAGTACCTGACATGTTGACTTTACCATTAATTGATAAAAGAAAGAACACGTTAGGAAATCTATAGCCCAAGTATAAAAACCGAGAGCCCATGCAAACTCAGCTTTACTGCAACGCTAGAGGTGTTCTAAGGTGATTTAATGAACGAGGTATTATAACGTTTGCAGCCAATGTTAATAATGTTTCAAACAGTTCACCACAATCACAAAACGTGTTTTATTTAACTGATGTTTAGCTGATTATAATGGATTGTCTCTTAGATTTCAGTTTAAAATATTTTTATACTGCCCTTTACAATAATTTCATATAGCTAATATTTACAATAAAGTTTTGGTATGATTACTATGTTAATTCCGCTTGTAAAAAGAAAATAAGACAGGAATTATAGTCGCAGAGAGTAGAAACAGCTCTATTTAACAAAGCTCAATTTAGAGACTTCTTAGTACTAACATTGAAAGAATATTTTTTCTCTTTCAGCACTAAAAACACTCGAACGAAACCCAAGGCATCCTCCAGACGCGATAAGCACCGAAACCATTGTCTCGGAAAAAATATTTCACCAAAAACACATTAAGAACGCAAAAACAACTCCAGACGAAATGCATTGAGACTTGTTCGTCTCAATTGTTCAAAAATGTTAGTGAAACATTAAAAAATCTTCAAAATTACATTCAACTTGAACATAAGTCGACATTGTGAGCTGAATTAATATTTTCACTCTATAAATATTCGAGTGGAGTCGATGGCTACTAAGCCTAAAAGCTTTTAGTGATGTGGCCACGGGCTTCTTAATTGCAAGAGATAGTTTTATGACTGTTTTGATATACAAATTTGGTGGAACTAAAAAGCTTCGAGTTCTGGTACATAAAGTGTTTTAACTAGTAATTTATGAAAAATTATCGGTTATACGATATATGTTAAAATATTTTTTCTTTGATGGCACGAGGTTAATGCAGGTCGAGATATTAGAGTCCGCTTATATGTATACATTTGACGTCATTGAAAGAATATTTTTTACATTACATACATATACATATACACTCACGCCTGTTATCCCCGAAGGGGTAGGCAGAGGCGCAACTAGTGCACCCACTTTTCGCCATTATTCCGTCCCATGATGTGATAGGGGGCGAGCCTATCGCCATATCGGGCACAAATTCCAGACTCCGAGCTGATACTGAATAGAAAAACTCAATATCACTTTGCCCGACCCGGGGATCGAACCCGAGACCTCAGCATTCCAGTCGTACCATAATACAACTACGCCACCGAGGCAGTCGAGAATATTTTTTCGTGAATAAAATTCTCAAATTAAAACGTTCAACCGTTTTTAAGTGTTGTTAGTTTTTGTTTTATTTTTTTATTTGTTTTTAGTTTACCGGCGCGCGTGTTCCCTCCTTCCCTTCTGTATATAATCCTGGGTCCTTCCGCCGTAGCGTGAAGAAGCAGCTCAATAGGTCGGCATGATTGTGTCGAATGGCATGAGATAACCATCTGATACTCTATCTGGACGGCATCGCGCTTACCATCAGGTGAGGTGCAGTCACTTTGCCGTGCCCGAATAAAAAAAAGGAAAAAAATAATAAAAAAATATTACATCCGTTCTGTATGCAGATATGTGACAAGAATGACACGGCTCGACCGAGCTGGTGCCAAGTTTTGTTACGAACAGTGATATTGCAAGAACCTCTATTTCCATCAATGTTTAATGGTCGATAAAGAACCTACGATATTAATTAGAGACTGCAATACATATTGTTAGTTAATAATACATGTTAATATTAAATGTATGTGCCAATAATTACAGTGTTGAAAATACGTAGAGAAATCTTATATTACCCAAGGTCTAAGTGTACATTAAATACTGATGTAACGCACTAGAAACTGTTTTAAATATCTACGTTAATAAATAGAAAGAAAGCACTTTACTTGCTTTGAATGACGAACATCTCAACATATTTACCCACAAAATACATGCAGTTCGTTAAAATTACAACACACTTATTTCATCTCACTTAAGGTCAAAAATCAAGTAAGAACACATTGAAATAGCGGTAAAAATGTACCTCTACCCGTACTACACATTACTAAGCTTTTAATACATTCTGTAATGTGCTGTGACTCAATATTTTCTATTTTACGACTGTTTTGAAAAATTGCTTTTAAACATTTACTTGGAACAATAATGCGATTAGCTCAGTGTGCCTTGGTTTTAAAAACATTTTGTAGTGTTTTAATCAGTTATAGTGATAGCAGATTAGTCATGCGCGTGTTATTTTGATATGAGAAAGGTCCAAAAACCTTTTGTATTATGAGTAACTTGTATCTATTATCGCCTTTTTATTGTAAACTTTGACCAAACGTGTAATCATCTGAAGAAATGTGAGTAGAAACTTGTCTGATCATGATGATTAAGAGTCATTCGTAGGTTGCCTAACTTGTAGTAAAGCAATGGGCGTTTTAACCATTTGTCATCTACAGTATTTTAAAGTACACAGTAACTACAAACATCTAAACAACTATTTGACAATTGAAACAATGTTCCTATGTTTATTTATATATAGTATGGAGGAAACTCAACAAAGAGGATAAAGAATAAAAAAATATATGGAACAAAATGTAAATAACGTTCACCGTGAAATTTGAGTAATTATTCTACATAACATTGACTGAAAATACCTATATTTTAAAGCGTTTTAATAGCTATTTATTATTCGAATGAATATTATATTTTTATTGCATCAGGACTAATTTCTAAACATCCTTTATTGATTTCCTTATAATAATATGACATACATTGTATAAAAATAAATCCAATTGTTTAAAGGTATACAATGTCTAAAGTTTAGACTCTAAACATTTACGTAATCTTTCATCGATGGCGTCTAAATGAGATGGTCAGTACGGAGTGAGACATCGGTGATACGTGCCCGGGTCTTTGAGCAATTTCGAACAGGCCGGCATAATTGCGTCGACTGGCGATACTAACCGAACACTATTCCACTTATCAGGTGTAGTAAAGTCACTTCGAACGTTTGGAGAACATCATCATCAGCCACGTGACATCCACTGCTGAACATAGGCCTCCCCTAAAGATTTCTGGACACATCGCACCTTTAGAACGAAAACGACACAATTCAAAAAATAGAAAATATCGTTGTCATTTTAAATGACTAAAAACTAGTCCCATATTTATAAAAATATAATCAAAAAGGGACCGATATAACAGCTTTGTCCTTTTCCTTCTTGAATATGGCTGTGTTTGAACTATTGTTGTATGGAGTACTTCGTTTTAAGTAATTTTATGACGATAACCCAATTTTCTATCTTTTTGAATTGTGTCGTTTTCATCCTAAAGGTGCGACATGCCAAAAGCGGCCTGCATCTAGCGCGATCCTGCGACCTCTCACCCGATTAATTAGCTCATATACGATATCAGCTCTCGTTAACCTACGCTATGTCATGTTTAGGACATTTTGTGGTTATACTTTAGGTAACAAATGCGTTAAAAAAACACTTCATTAATTACATAAATGCCAGACTGCCTCGGTGGCGTATTACAGTACGACTGCAAAGCTGAGGTCTCGGGATCGATCCCCGGGTCGGGCAAAGTGATATTGAGTTTTTCTATTCAGTATCAGCCCGGAGTCTGGAATTTGTGCCCGATATGGCGATAGGCTCGCCCCCTATCACATCATGGGACGGAATAACGGCGAAAAGTGGGTGCACTAGATGCGCCTCTGTCTACCCCTTCGGGGATAACAGGCGTGAGTGTATATGTATGTATGTACTCACACAAAATGCTATGTACTGCGTTTATTTGATTGCATCCAAGTTAAAAACCAACTGTTAAATGTTCAATATTAATAAACTGTTTTCCCACCACTAATTAAAAGTGGGTGGACAGAGATGAATGTTCAGAGCCTATTATAATTAGAATTTATAGCTGAAATACATTACGTTTCACTGGATTGCGCAATGGCATCGATATGGCTCAGCTTAGAATTTAAGTTTAGTCTTACATCTTATTTATATTTTAATCTAAAAGTCCTACATTTTCAAAACATTGTCTAACTTTATGACGAAGTTCGCTGACCATTTTTCCGTTCTATGATGAGAGACAAGACCTATCACCATGATTAGTATTTTTCTCGTCAAAATAGATGCAAATTAGATTGCGTTACCTGGTTATCAAACTCTGTCCCTCCCTTAATAATGAAGGAGTTTAAGTACGTTGTAAAAAGATCAGTAAGCCAATACGGATTTTTTTCTTTATTTGTGTAATTAAACTAACTACGTAATTCTCGTATTTCTGATACTGCTAAGAATGGCGCATAAATTGAAATTCCACACCTTAGGGAGATAGGGGTGACTGAAAACCAGCGCTGATCTAAACTCTAGTTTCAATTATCACATGCTGAGTCATTTCCTTTTGCCTTTCTATTATGTTTGCTCAAATTTGATTCAGATATTTGTTAATATTAAGGCAATAAATTATTTTTATTTTGCTATTTATGATTGAATTGTATAATTGACTTAGTTGTGACTAATTACCATGAATATTTGTACGCGTACCATGGCAAAACATGCTTGTGCTAAAATTATTTATAACATCCATTTGCATTCTTAGTGTATAATGATTTACGCATGTTTGATAAATAAATATATCTTATTTATTTATTTAAAGACTTTACACCTGAGACCAAACCCTTGATGGTCTAATTAAGGTAATATTTCATAAACCGGATGATTAACTGATCACGCTCGGCATAATCAAAACACATAGTCGTAATTAATCAAAACCCACATGTTACGCCTAATTAAAGGAATCAACATGACGTATCCGAAGTAAAAATATGCTATAATGTGAATTTCATAACCAGATGCTGCGTTATTTATGGCTTAATAGTATTTTTGATGCTCTTGTAGACTTTATGGAATATTTTACTTATTTTGTTTCGTTAATTTTTGATATGAATGCTTCTTTAACATTCAATATCTATAAATTAAATGATATTGGCCTAATCAGATTAAAATAAGACTTAAAACCTAATAAAATAGAAGAAAAAAGTTCATTTTCGTATGTATAATCGCTAACATGGTAAGTGTAGGCAGATCATAGTAGGTTGGGGAAAAAGTTTCTTCGCATTTCATATGAAAACTCAAGAATTGTTTTTTCAAAGTTTATTTACATTTAATTACAGTATATAGGTGGCATTCTGTTCGATGACTTTCTGCCATCTTGTATGTAGTACCACAATACCGTTGCTGTAGAGATTTTGGGATTTCTGATCGCAATGCAAGATAAGCGCAACGAGTAGATTTTGCAGTCCTCTCTTGATGTTAACCTGACACTGCCTAAAGAATTCTGAAGAGACCGAAACAGGTGGAAGTATTAGATAATTAAAATGTCCTACAAAAAACAAATACTGAACTCATAAATATTTATGAGTTCAGTATTTGCTTTTTGTAGGACTGCCTCGGTGGCGTAGTTGTATTATAGTACGACTGCAAAGCTGAGGTCTCGGGTTCGATCCCCGGGTCGGGCAAAGTGATATTGAGTTTTTCTATTCAGTATCAGCCCGGAGTCTGGAATTTGTGCCCGATATGGCGATAGGCTCGCCCCCTATCACATCATGGGACGGAATGACGGCGAAACGTGGGCGCACTAGTTGTGCCTCTGCCTACCCCTTCGGGGATAACAGGCGTGAGTGTATATGTATGTGTGTATAAATATTTATAGTTTGTGTTCGAATCGACTGAATCTAGTTTACAGGAATCCTAAAGTGTACTATCGAATTATTGTATTCATAACAGAAAATTAAACAGTAACTCAGCCTGTACTGTCTTGTAGGTAACAAAATAACTGTACAATCAATATTAATGTAACTAGTTAGGCTTAAGTCATCTGATATCGGCTTGAAAGCATAATGTGATGTGGTCGATACGAAAATAATTTCTACTTTGTCGACCACAGGCTTGTCACAATGATTTGTCATTATAAAATGTAACGGTGTGAGTACATCATCTCTATGTCAAGTTAGTTTAAAACGATTTCTTAGTGTCTAGAGAATTTATGTAAAAGTTTGTTTCTAATATTTCTAAGTATTTTGGTTCCAAATTAGAAAATTATTGAATGTATTTATAGGTTACCACCCAGTTCAATAAGTATATTTTTTGTGTATATTGTATCTCAATTTAGGACATTTTGAGCCTTCAAGCGGATTGAAGTACAAAACACCCAACAGCAGATACATTTCCGTACCATAAATCCCCACTACGGCTATCTCCGGTCTCCCCTCTCATTCTTAATCTTGGACAAACTCCAGTAAAAGCTGCAAACCCGTCGCATACTAGTATTTGTTTAATTAAATCTAAACAAGAGCGAACCATGACAATCTCAAGTAACGGTGATTTTGCTCCAGAATTTTTTACTGTTAAATCTCCGCCCGATGGTTTATATCGATGGCGCCTTATTCCGACGATTATAGGAGATTACTGCATCTCTTTTCCTCTTCTGTCACTTGGTATAAGTGTGACAAAGACAGCGATAGTGTTTCGTAATTTTAAAGTGCTAAGTAATGGAAATCTATACTGTAATTTCGATATAGTCGCCTAATGTGAATCGGCTGGATTGAGTTGTTAACTTGATGGTTATTTATGCTTTCTGTGGGATTTATTTAGAGCTCTATGACGTAGCTGTTTCATACTAATATTCATAACACGTTTTTATAGAAATAGATCATTTAAGGCATTCGCTTAATCCATTTATCATTTTGATTTACGTCGTAATTGACTATTTAAAATGAAGCTCAAACTGTGAAAACCTATATATGGTGTAGTTGACTACTTTTTTTAAATACATTTATTAAAAATGTATGCCCACCAAATCTAAAGCTAAGATAATTTTCAAAATTAGGGCAATAATTAGCAAGTTATAAACCTTTTAATTTGGGTGGAAGGGGTAGTTGGCAAATAACAGTAATATCACACTGTGACGTCGACGAGAGTCGCCGGCCATAACGCTACGTGCGTGGGAAAGAGATAGCGCGATTTTAAATTTGTGTAGTGGTTACATTCCCATTGCCATAAGTCATAACTAATGTCAAATGTTTTAGCTACATTGCTCTTTGCTACCATTATTTTTTGGTTATCCGCGGGTCGAAAGTGATTCTAAAAAAGTTACGATATTATTTTAACATCTACCCACTTGACATTGGCAAAATCACAGATGAAACGGTGGAGGCATTTTTAATAATAATAAGAAGAAGAAGATAGCGCGATATCCCCTCCACGTCCCCACTTTTGTTCACAACAATATTTCAAATATGAATAACTGCTTTATTTTACAATCAATGTTGATGCTGATTTCACAGAATCTATTTTTCGTATTATGTTCTGTTACATATAAAACAATTTACATAATCAAACACAGGAAAGTACCCATTCTCTTCCAGTTCAACTTCGGGTATAGAAAGGGGCATAAGTTGGCTGTAGAAATAAACAGGCAGGTCAATATCATATAAAATTAACAAGAAATCGTATCGCATTATCTATACTAATATTATAAAGCTGAAGAGTTTGTTTGTTTGTTTGTTTGTTTGTTTGAACGCGCTAATCTCAGGAGCTACTGGTGCGAATTGAAAAATTATTTTTGTGTTGAATAGACCATTTATCGAGGAAGGCTATAGGCTATATAACATCACGATGCAACTATTAGGAGCGAAGAAATAATGGAAAATGTGAAAAATGCGGGGAAAATTATTCATCCTTGAGGCCTTCCATTGCGTGCGCTGCGAAAACGGTTCAAGATACCAAAAATATATGTATGAAAGAATTATTCCTCTTGAAATGATCTAAAAAAAAGTCCGCGACAGTATATGTCTATCTTTTAAAATAAACTCTCTAGAACCGTTTTTATGGTAATCAAATTTGGTCGAAATTAATGCATTATTTGTTAAGAGTTGTATCAACGTCATAATATTAATCTTTATACAAATAAATGTGTTGGGTAGAGTGATTCAACGGGAAGGTTTTTATGTATGTACTTTTAGCCCGGAAAAACTTATTAACGCGGGCGAAGCCGTGGGCAAAAGCTAGTAGGATATAATAAAACAGGGTACTAAACACTAACATAAACGAATATAACTTCATAGCACACATTACCCTTTCCGCAAACACTAAGCGAATGAATTCGGATCCGCAATCAGCCCATCTTTCCACATTTCGTTTTCCATTTTCATTTTGGCACAACACCAAAAACTTTTCGTATAAATCCATGTAATGAGTAATTTCAAATACAATAGACAAATGCTATTTTGTTGCCAAAATTATTAAAATGAAATCCTCCCATTTTGTATGACTCATGTACAGATTATATTCTTCGACATACGTCCATTAATCTTTTTTAAAACCCGGCAAAGGAATCTTAATTCTACTGTATTGTTTTGATTTTATAATGTTCACAAAAACCTGCGCTGCATACAGAGTACTCGTTTGTTGCCAAATTATTCTACATACATGCTTATGTCGTCATTTACTTTAAATTAATACAACTATGCTACACGACTCTACTATAAATGACCGTTGTTTATCCACGAGCTAGCAGCAGCTGCGGCCATTTAAAGCCATTTAACAAGCAAAGGAACTACATCCTAGAACTTTAGCATTTGACCATGAGAGATATTTGAAGACTTTATTGTTGATAGCTATAATTTGCTCACTACAATTTGTTTAGTTTTATTGATAACTTATAGATTAATAACTATAAAAAAGCCTTCTTCTTTACCAAGGTCGTACAGCCATGCATTCAAAACATACGATACTCCAGACTGTATTGTACTTGAATAGTTTAAATGAATCAGCCACCCTGTTTCGTCAAGAACGTACCCACGCGTACGTAAATCGGAACGCACCACTCGTTTACCCCAGTCAATTAGCCCAGGGCGTCGTGCATACAGCCACGAGTAGCGGGTGTCGCGACACATGTCAACATCTGTTCGATACCGATGCGACGCCATGTTTCCGGACTCTGAGAGTTTTTTACGCGCCAAATTAACGCTTTAAGGCATGCTCGAAAAACTATCGCGACACGTGTGCCGGAAAATGAACTGTTGGCTCACCGCATACTTTTTTAACAGTTTACACGCAAATTGAACGAATTTAGTAAGCGATATAGTTTATCGATTTTGCACGAACTTTTTGTTTTTATTGTGAAAAGATTGTAATCTGGCCGTGGTCGAAAACATTTTGAAACATTCAAGGCAAATTAATTGTTAGCCAATACAAAAATTCGATTAAGTATTTTATTTCATAGTTGATATGCTATTTGAGTTGTGAGGTTAACATTCGAAACTGCTTGTCCCGCTTTATTTTGTAACATATAAAAAAAGTTAATTAATATAAGCACATATTGCAACACGAATAACTTAATCATTAGAAATTTTATGTCCTAATATAGGTAGATTTCAAAATTAATGTAATATTAAAACCACCATATCATCTGGCATATAAACGCTATCAATACTCAGTTTACGAGTTATTTTATGACTAAATCAACGGTTTCATCTTGTAAAAGTAGCCCTAAAATTGTCTATAAAATTATGCTATCCAGTATAGGTATTCAAATTCTGACAATAAACCACGAATACGAAACCGACATTGTTTTTTTACAATGACCACTGGAGATATTTTACGATGGAACTTTTTAATCTTGCCCGGTATTTATGGACAACCATTTTTTGGAAGTTTAATCCGGCCTCTTGGCTTGGTATGTTTTTTATTTGCAATAAAAGTACAACTGACTTTATTTACACACAATAATTTGCCGTATTAAAATGAGGACTGCCGTTTTTCCATAAAATTACGTTTTGAATGCAATGCATTTATGTTAGAATAACATGGGTATGATTTAAATATTAAGTTGTGTGCTACATTTCCAGAATATGAATTACCTAATAATAAATTTTAAAATTAAAACTGCAATACTGCGCTTGTATTATTTATTACAGTTTATATTCACAATTACCCTGCTTAAACTATGAAGGTATTTCGCAACTACAAAATAAAATATTTGTGTTTAATGCAAATGTCTAGGCGTTCGCCTGTTTGTAACCATTAAATTAGCGTTCGTGATCCTTGTTATGTCGGAATACATTTCACAAAGCCATCCATCCATTATGGTGTATCATATATGATATATGATATCATATATCATATATGATACACCATAATGGATGGCTTTGTGAAAATAATTCTTTACTGCTAATTATAATTAGCAGTAAAGATTCGATCCAAAACCATGAATCGAATTCATGTCGGCAACAGCACAATGTTTTTCCACAACTGGCGCCATCTGTTGTCAGACCTCCGCAAACCTTACAAAATACGAATTTCCCTTATTTACCTTCAATACATCATAGTAATTGATATTACACTAATGGGTGTATACAGTGAGTTTGTATTAATTAACCCTGTTTAATTGTGTTACGGCGCTACTATTTGTCTCAAACGGCCGGAATATGCGAATTATTTTACATCATCGATGTGGGAAACCGAGAAAGAAGTGTTTGTTAATGTCATTAAAGCTCTATTAAAGCTCTGTAGCCGCGGCTCCGTCGCCGCTTGTCCGTAATCGTGACTGAGAAGCGACGATTAATTTAACTGGTATCGCATCTAGAGACGAAGAGAGTTATCAATAGATCGTCAAATGGTCCCCGGCTCTAGTGGCTAGTCGGTGGCCGTACCCGTCGCCCGGCCAGCGGTACCGTTACACCAAGCCGCCTAATTAATAGTCGCCCACTCACGAGTGGAATCCGTTCTCAGGCCCTACAATGTTTACTCGACGATGTATGTTGAACGCATCTACAATGCAAATCCACAAACACCATCAACAATCTGCGATTCAAAACTGCATTACACGGTTGTGCCACCAAGCCGAGTAACTTAACGAACCGCTACTCAAACACCACTCAACCGATATCGAGACTATCGATTCAACCGTACACGAGGGCCGCGGAAAGAATTCCTTACAACAATGAGCTGGTGTAACAATAAATACCTTAATGATATCCCGAGATCGAGAGAGAAAACGAGTCCGGCGGCGGCAGGCGGCACCCGTATCACTCTATACCGCTGTACACACTAAAACATCTCGTACAACATCACATGAACGCACAATCTCACACGACCACTGTAATAATACGAATCCACAGCACTGCTCTTGGTTTTGGTATAAAAGGTTGTTTTTTCGTAACACAACGCGACGACGTCACTCTCCAACGAACGACCGACGCACACGGCAGCCGGGCACGAACTGAACTGGTTTTGCCTGGTGCGCGGGTCGCGGGGTCGCGGGGCGGGCGCGACGGGTGCGTTCGGTTCGCTTTTATGAAAATATTTCGTGAGTAATGCACGTGTTATGTCGAGTGCGACGGCCTAGAGCGGCCTCAGACCACTGATTGGGGAGACCTGCGCGCGATAGACCTAGGAGATAATGAAGCCGGGAGACGTGTTGGACACGGCGGCCACCGTGCGCCACCACAAGGATCGCACGCCTGTACACGGCACTGCACGCGGCAGCGGCAAGCGGCGTCTTTGTCTCTTGGCCCACGCTTTCCATTCGATAAAGACGCAGCATAACAGAGCTTAAAGCTTGCATTTCTACCCACAATCGAATTTACAGCGGATTGCTACCTGTTTAATATAATCGTAAAGTTCAATGAATGCACCTCAATTCTAGACAATATAATATTATTGTCCTAGAACATCATATTATGTGTTCTAAATAAAAAAAACTAGTAAAAACATTAGGTACCCCTCTCTGTACATTGTAAGTTCGCATCTTAATCTTTATTATTGTATACTATAATTTATAATCTATCTATCTACTATAATCTATAATAAAATATTTTATACAAATATTATAAAGAGAACAGATTAATCGCATTTATGTGTTTTTATTTTTTTATTTTTGTATGTTTGTAATGAATAAACTCAAAAACTACTTGACCGATTTAAAAATTATTTCACCAATATAAAGCTGTATTATAAGCGAGTAACGCAGGCTACTTTTTATTCTGCGACATTATAAAACGGGACTTTTGTTCCGGAAAAACTCATTCATGCGGGCGAAGCCGCAAGCAAAAGTCTAGTTTTACATAATCCAATTATTTTATCTGAATAAAGTTACTTCAATCTTCAGGAAAATATTAAATCAAAGCAGGTTTCGAAGAAAAAGATGTTTTCATATTTGAAAAGGTGTATATTGTCTATGTATTCATAAATATCGGTACGTTGAACTCTAAGATTAGGGAAAAGAGAGTCATTGACACTGTATTTAGCAATGAGTTTGTCAGTTGCCTTATTATAGAGCGTGGGCAAGGAATTGAAGTCCCGTGTTTGATTGGGATAGATCTGATTTGTCAAAGTCGAAATGATCGAATGATGAGCATGAGATTTGTTTTGTCTGAGACGGCAAAAGGCACTAACATTGTGTAAAGCATTCATTGCGCATCCTGCTCTACAGATGTATAAGTATTACGCGGATATTTATTGTAGGTTTTCATTATATTTATTACTAAGTGCTCACGACTTCGCCTGCGTGAAAAGCCTTTTCTGCTACAAGTCCCTAAAACACAATACCAATCCAGAGCAATCTATTTAAAGAATCAGATTAAAAATATTTATTATTTCCCATGAAAGCACATTACCGGTATAAAAAGTAGCCTATGTGTTAATTCAGGACATGACCTACCCTTGTATTTTCAACTAAATCCATTTAGTTGTTTCTGCGTTTACTTCTAACAAACATTCAAATATTTTCACGAACTTTCGCATTTATATTAGTAAGATAAGATTCGAGGGTCCGCTTACGTAGGTATTGTTTTCCACTATTAAGCACATTGTTAGGCATTATAATTTATAACACATGCCATTTAGTGTCTCAGGATGTCAATAAAAATAACATCAAGTAAACCTTTATACTTACTATCAGAATAGCGACTTGATCGTCTCATCATTCAATGACTTTAAAGAGAAGATAGACAACTGGCGAATCCTCCCAGGTTCGAATCCCCAGTCGGGCAAACTTTCTATTCAGTATCAGTACGAAGTCTGGGGCTCTGCCAGATATGGCGATAGGCTAGCCTCCTATCAACATCAAGGGACGTTATGGCGAAAAGTTGGCCCTGCTTACACCTCTGCCTACCCATTCGGGGATAAAGGCGTGGTGTGTGTAATTAAAGCACACAATGACACGTCAAAATTTGAGATGGCGTGTACATTAACCCTGTAGTCGTCGGCATTTATAACTTATTACAATTAATTTATTTCTAATTTTAACGGTGCCTTAGGTACCTATTGCTTTAATTAGAGTTTAGACGACTACCAATATACATAATGTAACACTAGAATTGTAAATAGCTTAGCCCATGTTGATTCTTCTGTGGTAAAGATAATCTATACTAATATTATAAAGCTGAAGAGTTTGTTTGTTTGTTTGTTTGAACGCGCTAATCTCAGGAACTACTGGTTCGAATTGAAAAATTTTTTTTGTGTTGAATAGACCATTTAGCGAGGAAGGCTTTAGCCTATATAACATCACGATGCAACTATTAGGAGCGAAGAAATAATGGAAAATGTGAAAAAAGCGGGGAAAATTATTCATCCTTGAGGGCTTCCATTGCGTGCGCTGCGAAAACGGTTCAAGATACCAAAAATATATGTATGAAAGAATTGTTCCTCTTAAAATGATCTAAAAAAATGTCCGCGACAGTATATGTCTATCTTTTAAGATTAACTCACTAGAACCGTTTTTATGGTAATCAAATTTGGTCGAAATTAATAACTCCGTCTGTCGCGCTTTCACGCCAATACTACAGAACCGATTTAAATGAAATTTGGTACACAGATATTGTAGAACCTGAAAAAGGACATAGGCTACTTTTTATCCCCGTGAAATATAAAACGGGACTCTTATCCCGGAGCTTAGATTATATCTTAGCCGCTGGCAGAAGCTAGTGGACTCATATTTTTATTATCGGCGACAAGACAAAGTGACCAACTACACGTGATGGTAACTGAAGAGAGGACATATTGACATATTGACCGGACACGGTCGGAATAGTTATGCCGGCCTGCGTAATTGCTTCTTAACGCACCGCTTGAAGGTCTCCATGTTGTAGAACGTATGCTCGCAAACTATTCCACAGCTTAATCGTTCGGCATAAAAGTGAATGAAACCGGGCGTTTTGTCTCGCAGTGAATTCGCATGTGTGATAAGAGCCTCAACTTTACCTGATTACGGATGTAACCCATCCTTAGCACTAAAACAATGGTTCGATAATCGCGAGTTGTGTTGTAACTGTATACTATAAGGTTAGGGAGCCATATTCCGTCTACTGGAGTATAATCTGTAAGTTAATGAGAAAAAGAAAATCCTATTTACCCGCCGAACGCCTGTAATTGTAAATAGACGGATTCGCCCCCGTAGAAGGAATAGGGCCCCATAACCTTAGCCCTTTTTATCCTGGCACAAAGAACTGATTACCTTGAGCAAGTTGCTGAGAACAATCTAGCTACAAGAGACGAGTGGAGTTTTTAACGGCAATAGAATACTAGAGCTATACCTTACTAGAATTATAACATCTAACCTTGAAATGTGTTACACTGGAATCAGTCTTGAGGCGAGTTTGATGCATACGGTGACTGTTATCCAGTTAGGAACAAAATATATCAGCGTTCTCTTACCAGCAATTCAAATAACTTGAATCATGATGCTTTAAGTTTACTATTGTCTCCGCTTTTATAGAAAAAAGTTTACATTTATTACGTAATTTACGGAATATGAACGTTAGGTTAAAAAGGCAGAAAATAAAACCCGCAAACAAATTACTTTACAATACTAAACCTAAATAAAAAGACGTCTAAGCGCCAGACGAATCTTTTGAAGTAATTCGATAAAGTCATAATCGAGTGTTCGGCTTTAATAACATTTATCCGGTAAATTCTTCGGAATGACCTACCTCCGAAACGAAGACGTAATCGGCTGATCCGATGGAATTCACCCGGGAGCCACGGACAAAATATTCCTATTCAAAGCGGGTATTTATAAAAATGCATTTTCAGAATTGCGTGGCCCTTTGACGTTAATCCTTAGATTTGGGAGGAGAGTTTTGTGTTTGAAGGTAAATGTTTGCCTTAAAAGCAATACTGATGTGATCCGTACGTACGAGGAGAACGTGCGTGATTGGGTGTCAGCGTGTATTGGTGTACGACACTAGCGCCACCGATCGCACGTGGGTGTAATTACAGGCGTGGCTCAAGTGACGCCTCGATGTCGCGACGACGTTGAGATAGTCGTCAAAAATCGAAAATCGAACCGGTTGGTTCTTATTCATTGTATGATACCTTTGCTTATTAAGTGCACGTGTACCTAATATGAATAAGAATGTAAGTTCAGAAACGGTGTTTCATTTTTTTAATACCTCGTCCTTTTATATGTAGCGGGATTTATTTGATTGCATGAAAGAAAAGTTAAATCTTATGCTTGTAAAAAGATAATATAAATGTTGGAGTTCTTAAAACTTTTTACAAGATATTTTATACTTTAAGAGTAAATTCTTTAAATATTTGCTATTTCTAGCTCGACCGATTTTAAAGTTGAATATAATTTAGATCTATGCTTTATACACACTCTCACGCCTGTTATCCCCGAAGAGGTAGGCAGAAGCGCAATCAATGCGCCCACTTTTCACCACGTGTATTCCGTCCCATGACGTGATAGGGGACTAGCCTATCGCTATTTTGGGCACTAATTTCTGACTCCGGGCTGATACTGATTAGAAACATCCAATACAACTGTGCCCGACCCGGGGATCGAACCCGAGACCTCAGCATTGCAGTTGTACCGTAATACAACTACGCCACCGAGGCAGTCTGGGCTTATCTATTTCTGCAAATCGATTGGTACAGAAATATAGCCGTCGCTTTATAAAACTTTGTAATTTCTATCTCTTTGGTTATAGAATACTCTTCCTAATACGGGTTATGAGTACAATTTGCGTGCTGAGGTCCTGGGTCGGGCCAAAAAACTTTGTGACTGGGTTTTTCCATTTTAAAAAAAATATTCAGTCGCAGCTCGGAGTCAGGAAGTTGGCGGTGTGATACCCCCGTGCCTCGGAAAGCACGTAAAGCCGTTGGTCCTGCGCCTGATCTCTCTCCGGTCATGTCGGATTGCCGTCTCACCGGACTATGAGAGTGAAGGAATAGCGAGTGCACCTGTGTATTGCGCACACACTTGTGCACTATAATATCTCCTGCGTACTTGGCTGATCTCCATTTAGATTGGCCGCCGTGGCCGAAACTGGCTAGGAGAATTTCACTCTTCCTAACTAGGACAGACAATATAAAAATGTTACACTTTGGATATCAATTAAGTCTAAGGCTTTTGTACCATTCATGATCAGGTAAAATTAAGGCTCTCATTACACTGGCGAATTGCAAGCGAATAGCGCGTTCGTCCAATGTAATAAGACCGTAAACTTTACTTGACCATGGACAAAACAACATGGACTTGGATGATCATCATTGAAAAGCGATTCACTGCTACTACTTGCGAATAAGCGACAGAAATAGGCACTGCAGAGTCACTTAGACGGAATATTGTATGCCAGAGATCTACCTAGATATAATAAGGAAGAAAGGTACAGTCAACCACGAAAATGCTTTAACAAATTGAAACTTTGCCGGTAGGATATATTTTATATCCACCTGGATTGCGATCACTGTACATGAAGTGTTCAAACCCGCCATGTGTTCCGCGTTCCGGTATCAGCCTGTGTATATTCAGTTTTACTGGTGGTAGGTCTCTCATATGTAAGAGTCCGTCTGGGTGGGTATCACCGCAATGCCTATTTCGACCGCGAATCAGCAGTGTGCTTGTACTGTTGTGTTTCGGTTTGAAAGACATTGTAGGCAGCGTAACTAACACTAAAACTGCTAAAAAGAAAAAAAGAAACAAATTAAAAATAAAACATCATTGTCTCCACACATATATATCTCACATTCGCCACATCTAATACTTTATTCGCACATCCAAGGACACTGAGGGCCGAAATGCGAATTAAATTGAGAAAATTAAATTTACCTCACACGATTGGTAACAAATTTGAACTGAGTCAACATATTTTATTAAAACGGCCCGCCCTTGCATTGTTCTTAGTTTCGACATTCATATTTCACACGCTAATTAAAGTTTCAGTGAATTACCTTTTTGGTTCACATTTCTTTCGTGTGTAATGTACTGAAGTGATATATAGATTGGGATAATTGCTAGAATATATATTATTTCACATGGTTTCCTTTAAGTGATTTAGTGAAAAGCTATTTTATTTTGTTATTCGAATGGAAGGAATGAATTCGTTCCAAGAGTGACTTTATTGGTTAATATTAATAACGTTTCGTCATTTAATGTTAAGACAAATCAGTGGTAAATGGATAAATGAATTATGAGTACCTGTATAACTATGTTACCTTACTACTAGCGCCATCTAGTTAATTGATGACACTTGTCAGTCACCGAAGCCTGGGAGGCGAATAGCGAGACGAGACGCTCGCGCCGTAGGTTCGAACACGGAGGAAATCCCTGTTCTGTGGGTTCGAAACCCGCGCTGTGCAAAATGTTTTATTTGTGTCTGAATGGGGTTACATGTGCTGTAGAACTAATCAGATTTTAGTATTACTTTTATAAGTTAGCTCTTGTTTGCATATATAAAGTCCAACAATAGAATTTTTCGCGATATAAAATAGCCCATATATTTATCTGTTATCATAATCATCATCATTAGCCACATGACGTCCACTGCTGAACATAGGCCTCCCATAAAAATTTCCAGATGGACCTGCCAAAGCGGCCTGCATCCAGCATGTTCCTGTGAACTGTGATGTTTTCGAAATGTTTGTACACAAATTAATCTATTAATTCTATTTAATAAAAACTGAAACAGTGGATTATGTATTTATTTCTATTAAACTGACTATTGAATGCCTCGGTTGCGTAGTTGTATTACGGTACGACTGCAATGCTGAGGTCTCGGGTTCGATCCCCGGGTCGGGCAAAATGATATTGGATTTTTCTATTCAGTGTCAGCCTGGAGCCGGGAACATGTGCCTGATATGGCGATAGGCTCGCCCCCTACTACATTATGGGACGGAATACGCACGGCGAAAATTGAGTGCATTAATTGTGCCTCTGCCTACCCCTTCGGGGATAAAAGGTGTGAGTGTGTGTGTGTGTTCTCTGATACATTCAAAAACCTTTACGAAGTTACACATTTGTAATATTAGCAAAATGAACTCTCATAATGATTTGATTACTTCAATATTTAACTTCTTAGCAGTTCCTTAGGAATGAACTGTTAAATTCAAGTTTATTAGTAAAATTACCAAGATTTATTTTTATTATACTGCACTAGTTATTTCCACCTACAATCACACAATTATCACACACCATAGCTTCATCTTTTTCATTCTTCATCCCCAAAGGGGTAGGAGGAGGTGCAACTAGGACACCTACTTTTCACCCTCCATACAATACTTACATTTCAGCATAACAAACTATTTAAAGAGGTCTCATTATGAGTGGTTTTCCGTTTAAATATATTCTTTTTGATCTAGTTTCTGAAGCATCCCGACAAACGCACTGGAAATGTCCCGGGGCTAAATGAAATGACGAGGTAAGGCGGCTAGTGAGGCGCGGGTCACAGGTAGAGTATTCAGAAGCTTTATACAACCTTTGTACTAGAATTATACAAATACTATATGTTAATTGAGGATACACCCACCTGGAAGACCTTTGGGATACAAGGCTCATTTTAAGCATACTTAGTTTTCTTGCTGCCTCGGTGGCGTGGTTGTATTATGGTGCGACTGCAGTGAGGCCTCGGGTTCGATCCCGGGCATAGTGATATTTTTTTTATTTTTTTTTACGTGGAGAAAGTGAATTATTACTACCGCCCAGTGTTCAATGGGAACGACTGGCATAGTGATATTGGGTTTTTCTACCCAGTATCAGCCCGGTGTCTGGAAACGCGCCCGGTAAATAGGCCTGCCCCCTTTTACATGGGACCTAGCATAGGTGGCAAAATGTGGATGTGATACACCTCTGCCTACCCCTAAAAAAAAGAAAAGGCGTGATCCTATGCATGTATGTACGTAGTTTTTGTGGTTGAAATTGGCCTAATATCCAACATGAAACATAGCCCATTAATCCAGGAAACCGTCCAGCGCTTTCTGAGTTTGCTTCTACGAAATATCCAAATATCAACTATATTAATCAAGTTTCGCATTTATAATATTAGTAGAATCTACTGAGTAATTGTTTTACTTAGTTCTACAATAGAATGGTGCGATGATCTAGAAGCTCGTTAAATAGTAAGTGACACAATCTCCTCCCCCAAAAATATGCAACACTAGCTTTTGCTTTTTGCTTGCTGATTATGCTGAACTTCGAAATTCTTATGTAGAATCCTTAGGAAGTAGGTATCCTCACGATGTTTTCTTTCACCCTTAGCAAGCAACATTGTCAAAAATACATACAAAATTTCGAAAAGTCAGACATGCTTTATGTTTGTACCTGCGGACCTTCGTCTAGGCAGTCCGACCTCTCTCCGGTCATGTCGGATTGCCGTCTCACCGGACTATGAGAGTGAAGGAATAGCGAGTGCACCTGTGTATTGCGCACACGCTTGTGCACTATAATATCTCCTGCGTACCTGGCTGATCTCCGTTGAGATTGGCCGCCGTGACCGAAACTGGCTAGGAGGATTTCAGGCAGTCCGACCCAGTTCAAAATATTATCGCTTACTAAGTAACTTCAGTTTTTTTTAACGAATACGACAAAATTTACTGATGGTAGGTCTCTCATTTGTAAGAGTCTGTCTAGGTGGGTACCACCGCAATGTCTACTTCTACCGCCAAGCAGCAGTGCGTATGCACTGTTATGTTTCGGTTTGAAAGGCATTGTAGCCAGTGTAACTACTGGACATAATGAGACTCAACATCTTATATCTCAGGATGACGAGCGCATTGGAATGCCACACGGTACTTTATAACTCAAGGTGCTGGATGGTGTTGCTACTGTTTATGAGTGCTCGTATCGCTTAATATCAGGCAAACGTCATGCTCCTTTCGTCATTCAATGCCATGAAAAAATGACCCCACTGACTCGGTAAATGTAGTAGGATCTATAGAGTGACGAATGACGGGAGATATTCCAGCCAGTTGGAACAATTATGCCAAATAGTCCCCTAAATCTTCCATTATGATCTAACGACCTAAACTTAACGTTAGGTATCGTGCGCCTAGATGAATTAACCCGCAGAGGTTGTCTGAAGGACGACACGACAGTTTGTTATGAACAGTGATGTCATATGCTTTGGATCGGATTACTGAGATGTTTTCACCCAAGATAAAACCATTAGGGAATTTCACCGCTTGCTAATAAATGCTACTCGTTGCTTAAATGTACAAGCCGACCAAATTCAAAAGGCACATTATTGTGCTCCCGAAGAAATGGTAGTGAATTGAGTAAGTAAATTTGTTGTTTAATATGATAACTTCAAATAAAATAAATCTATTTTAAATAAAATCTACTTGAAACCTATGAACAGGCCCTTAACGTTTTACTAATTGTTGCAAACGGTTCTACGTATTTGACAGTTTGTATTAATTTCAATTTGTTAGAACAATGATCTCGGTGAAGCCTACCTAAAATACGTCGATGGAAATCTTACAAACTCAAATTGTTTAGCCAAGAATGGGCTGTATTCAAGGGAGTCTAAGGTTCAGATGTAACTCAGTCATGAGAATTAATTCCTTTTTATTTTAATAAAACAATGCTGTAAAAATAAAGTACGATTAAAGTAAACGTAAAGTTGAAATAGACAAATACAAATTCACTCCGCCGCTATACTCTAGAATCCATCATCGCAATTAACTTTGGTTTTTGACTTTCACCAAAATTCTTGGTCAAGTCCTTGAGTTCGATCGATTAGTTCCAACAAAAGCATTTTAAGATATTTGTTTAGAACCTCTATTGCAGTTGATTATTCTTTTGAGCAGTTTTCTTTCAAACTTTGTGAGCCAATTATTGTTTTGAATAGGTTTAATGAGCTATTTAACTTTGTAAAAATTGATGTTAATATATTAATCTGACCTATTATTATTTGAAAGGCAGTTAAAGGTCGCGAAAAGAATCCAAACGGCTATCTACTACAGTATTTAATCCATTGGGGCCCGTTTGACAAGTTTTAAGTAAATTTTATTTGACAGTTATCGTATTAAACAGCTAACGTAGATATGACTCATTTCATTACCATTTATTTAGTAACGTAGATTAGATTGGTTGACTTATACGTTAATGCGACGAGTAACATTTACTCAGAAGTTATGAAACAGGCCCTAAAGTAGCAATCGAATCGCCTTGCCACTCTGTCACAGCCTTAGAGTAAGTATAACTACTATAGAGCGCGTGTATGCAAGTGGGAACAATAGGCACGGGTGGGAACATCGTCCTGCGCCGGCCGCAAGCGCTTGTAGTCACTCGAGTAGGAACGGTGTGAGCACACACGAGTGAGATCTATGCGAATATTTGATTATTAATACTGCAAAATGGTTAAATGGTATGTTGAATGTTGTAAAATCGACACTCGGAAACACACTAAACAGAATTCTAATATCACGTTTCACAGGCAAGCCATATTTCAATATATTTTTAGGTAAAATTGAAATCACGCGTCGCGGTATGAAAGACGCACGGGAGGCGAACGCTTGTACCCCCGCACTGCCCCGCGTCCCGCTTTTTCGATAGTGATGTTATGCGTCAATACCAGAATCGATGTAATATTTTCATATTATAGCATACGTATTTATTACTATCGAAGGCGATGCTTAATATAATGTAGCTTAGGTAACTGTTTTTGTCTGTGTGTGATTTTTAAGCCAATTAATAATTGCGTTTTTGTTTATGAAATGAAAGAAATAATTACTGTTCCTAAAAATTTACCGATTACGATGATATTTTTAAGCTATTGCATAGCTTCTATCGCGGGCCTTGACAGTATAAGTTAGCAATCATTAAGATATTTTTTTATTTGTAATTTTTTTATCATTGGTAATAAATATTTCAAAAACTAGACGTGACTATTTTAGGCTTGGGGAGACTGGCTAAGAAATTCATGGTGCGATGCTCGGTTTATATTCATTGGTTCAATTATAATGGATATCCATTAATATTCTTGGTTCTTATTGCTTGTAAAAACTGCTCTTGAGGTACCGTGTTTATAAATCATTCCACATGGCACTACACTAATTCGCAGCATAGCTTTTATCTATATTAACGCAATACGCTTAAAATTACTCACAAGGCCATATTTTGTAGAACCACAATTTTTTAACAACAATATTTATCGCGCCACCGGATTTGTACTTATCGATAACTGTTGCGTTGGTGCTGCTCGCGTGCCCATCCCTAGCAGTCGCCAATATTTCTATATAAGTAGCTATAGTTCACCTGCCTACGCTGGGTAGTGGGCGCACGGTGCGATATTAGCGCTCTATAGTAGTTATACTTACTCTAAGGTCACAGCCCATACCGGCCTAATTCGAGATACTGGGGCACTGGAGCCACATCTGACAGCAGGATTACGTACAACTTCAAATTATGTCTACGATTCTAACAATAAAGACATTACACAGAATTTATATATCAAATCAAACCGAAAGCCATACAAAATATCCAATACAATAGACTTATATGAGACAAATCCGATCTGACTTAATGAAGGTCATTCATTTTATGTTGAAAAGCACATTGTGGTTATGGTTTGTGAAAAATAGCAACATTTCATTGTTCCACATAAGTGAGCGGCGACGAGACGGTATTTGGCTCGGGATACGGTGTTTTCATACTGCTGGCAACCTTGAACGCATAAATTGTGATATTATGTCTAGGAGAAAACAATTTGACATCTTTGTTGCACTGTACAAGCGGCTTGAAAAGTTTTAATCGTGTTAAACTCAACTGTTTAATATATTTGAATTTTTGGGATAGATTAAAAACACTAACGAAAGTCTTCGGGTATTTCTTTTTAAAGCTAAGGAATTGGTTATGTTATTGACTAGTTTAGTGGCGTGAAAACTTAGGACAACATCAATTTCACATTGATATTAAAGAACTATCATTTGATATAGACCGGTATGTTAACTGTTAAGGTCTTCAATATGAAAAGTAGGTATGCAAGGACTTTATCTAATGGTCACCTATTGAACGATATTTGAACGCAAATAATAAATTTTATTTGTCGCACTTCGCTATATGCACTTTAATTAAGCAAATATCACACTCATTTGCGCGCAATGTGCTTAAAAAGGGTTCAAAGATTCACGTATTAGTATTTCGTAAATTATAACAGACAAGAATATGTGTGTGATGACCTATTCTGTCTCAAGTCAGAAATCCAAGCAAGCGTGTTATCCATTCAACTGTACACATCATTGTACAAAATATGATAAACTTCCAAACAACCTGGCTCCAAGTTTTCAAGGCTCCTGTTATTAGGGCTCGTTCTCGAAACTGTTACATAACCTCAAACCTAGACTACAAGATGGCCGCCGCCGCCATTTTATTTACCGCATCAATTCTGAATAGTGAATAATCTTTTTCTACGCAGTATATCATTCCTTTTTATGTAACAATGTTCGTATACTTTTACATGTTATTATGAGATAAAGAAAAGGGTAATATGCATGAAATAGACGCGCACGGGTTTCTAAAACAAATGGCAGCTGTGACCATACTCCATAGTGTGACAATCTTTTATGTAAAATATGTAGGCGAATGTGTGGACAGATTCAAGAGGCTTTGTTTTCTAGATTTGTTGTCCTAAATCATATTTGTTGTTACATATCTGTCGTGGACTAGCGTGAGGGTGTTTGGAGCGCAATATGTATTGAATTGCCGAGTAATTTCCTTTATCACTGCGATGATAAATAGTCATGAGTGATTTTGATTTACACAATATGGACTAGAAAATGTTAACTGTATAGTATATTTCGAAAAGACTGCGTAAAATTAAATTGTCAGACGAATACACCTTTGCCGACTCTTTCTCTACAATCTAGAAAACTTAAAATACAAACGAATCAAAGATACAAGGAAGCTATAACAGCGACGAACTAAACACTTGCGTGAAGTACATAACACCGCATGTCTGGAGGCATCTGGAACAAGTCCAGAAAGTCCATTCAGTTAGTTGCACTTGAATTAATCAATTGTTTTAATCCACTCGCGAAGGCAGCTGTTGACCGCTCGCTAACGCTTGGGCACGGTGCGTAGTGACGAGCGATTAGCGGAATTATGTAGAGGCAAGGAGCGATTAACGGCAATTATGAAGAGGGACAGGACACATAGTAAAATATAAAATTTGAGGACGTAAGTGACAAATATAAAAACTAATTTCGGCCGTTCTATCAAGCTAAATACAGTTTTCGTTTACCTATGTAATTTTAACACATAGTATTGTAGAATGTAGATGTTTATTTGTGTATTTCTAAGGATCCGACCGGCCTCCGTACGGGTAGCAATAATTATAATGATGATGACACCTGGAGGTCCGATCGCTATCAAGCTTCACAGGGTCATCCACTGGGCTAATTTAAAGATTACAAAAAAAATATATTTTTAATTTAAATCTATATTTAAATCTATATTTAAATCTATATCTAGTTATGGATTGTGTGAAAAAGAAATCTGAAAGAGATCAACTAATTAGGGATTTTAAAATAAATAAATTAGATGTTGGAATAGTCCAAACTATTTTAGCAAAGCCACATACAGAATTGGCAAAAAAGTTGTGCCTCCTGGCAACTGATATGGATTAATTTGTGTATTCACATGTGTAACCATAGCACTTAGTACATCACATTGTATATAGAAATATATTACATCTTGTGCTTGTCTTAATATAAGCTCCGATGGGGTTGACATGTCCATATGGATAAAAAGGCCGAAATAAATTTTAGATTAAAAAAATAAATAAGAATCACCTAGTTTTGTGGAAGACAGAACAGATCTCAACGAGGTTTTCTCACAAAGACACGTTGTGGCATGTGCGTGTGAAACACTACATCGAAGTCGTTGAAGAAGTATCATACAGGCTTCTATATTATCATAAAACACGACCAGCCTATCAAGAGAGAACAACTGAAGAAGAAGAATATTATCTAGATTACCGTCTTCTATCTACCCCTAATCTTAATGACAGCCGTTGGAGTTATTAGGTGATTGTCAAAAAACACGCAGGTAAAACCTGATTCGGTTCGATTCGCACAGCTGATTCAATTTCCCGAACATATTTATATAGCCATTGATATGCATATTGATTAATTATTGAAAATATTCCATAATAAACAGACAAAGTTACTGACCCTAATAAATATGGAAAGAAATACCAGAATTTCTAGAATTTTCGTAAGTATGTACAGTAACAAAGTTATGTCTGCTCAAAAACAGTATGAGAGTGTTCTACGCATATGTTGACAATGACCCTATCTACTGGTGATAGGACTCTCATACGTAAGAGTCCGTCTGGGTGGGTACCACCGCAATGTCTATTTCTACCACCAAGCACCAGTATGCATGCACTGTTGTGTTTCAGTTTGAAGGACATTATAGCCAGTGTAACTACAGGACATAATGAGACTTAACATCTTATGTCTCAGGATGACGAGCGTAGTGGAATGCAACACAGAACTTTGTGACTCAAGGTGCTGAATAGTATTTCTGCTGTTCATGGGTGGTCGTATCGCTTACCATCAGGCGAACGGCATGCTCGTCTCGTCATTCGATGCTATAAAAAAATACTTACCTAAACCAAGCGGATATCCCCCGCTATCTTCCCCACCCTGCCCTCAATCCATACGTCGACAAGATCTATTTATTGTCACAGCACGTGTTAGTTTATTTGACATAAATTACATTCTAAATGGCTCGTTAGTTACACTCGAAGCAGAAACATTTTATTTAAATGTTCTTTGATGTGCTGCGTTCCTATGGCGGTCAGAATTGGAATGGACTCCCTGTTATCCATTGTTTTGATGTACTAATAGGGTTAGAGATTAAGTGTGCGCTATTTGTGTCATTTAACCGAGATATTTTGAAAGGAAATAAATTTTGTATTTTATATAATATTAACTTTCTGTTTAATTTATTACGAAACAGGAGTTATACAAACTTGTTTAGCTGGTAACTTTCATAGGTTAGAATCCGAGAGGATTTATAAACATAACGAATCCACGACCAAAGTATTTTTTGAAGAAAGACTAGGAACTTCCTCGAAATAAATATCTTAATCGATAGGTGCCTTGCCGTGATAAAATCTAGCCTATGCTAATTAAAAACATTCACAAATATCTAACAAAACAAACATCTTCAGAAACTTACAATATTAAGATATCCGCAGAACTAATCTTAGTTTAAATTTACAAGACTCGAACAGTTTTGTCATACGAATATAAAATATGATAATATACACAGAGATATAGTTTACTGCGGGGTATAAATGCTAAGTAATGCAAACTAAGGAAGAAATTAACGGTCGCTATGACTCATGTATTACGGATAATGAGACGTTGATCTTCAACTTCTCACCCATCACCCTTGGCGTGTGACTATCACAGACTTAGATTATCTAGATTCTGGATATCTTACGTCGTCTGCCCTTCCTTATACCTGCCTTATTACCTATGAATAGACGTAGGTATCAACTGCCAATCATTATACGAACTTGTAGTGTGTTGCATTGCTTTTTAGTTTTTATCATATCCACCTATCCTTCTGCGAAATTCGTAAATATCAATTAACAATCATGCGGACTTACTATGTATGCGTTCTACTGCTTTTTAGTTTTTATGTCACCTATCCTTCTAAGAAGTAAGCTGATTACAGGAAATAATTATACAAACCAAAAATGTTGTCCTTGTTAGCTGTAAAGTCATCCGATGTTTAGCTAATATTCATGTGTGTTATTTCAATATAAGTCTCACAATATCTTCTAGATTCTACGACTTAACGTTAAAGCCGATACAAATTTTGCCATAAATTAATAATGCATGCACCAAAGTGATTACAGTATATTAAACAAATTTACGATCTATAGCATTTATTTACTTAAATAGGGAGAAAGTTTATTGAACATTTAAAATTTTAATTACCGCTCGATCGCGGCGCGTAATTCACATATTTCAAGATGATAAAAGCTATAAAATAATTAATATAGCTACAAGCCCGAGCTAGTGCAATAAGACATCTAATTTACAACGTTTCACGGCGCTGTGTTGCGTTTATGATCAACGTATTCTGTTTAACGATACGGTATTGTTACGATACAGCGTTTAAGTTGGATTTCATTGTAGTTTTGGTTAAAGAAGACTTATGGGCGTAGCTTTGGCTTTCACTTAGGGGTCCTACGATACAAAAATTTTAGTGGCGTGAGTTCTTGCCTTGCATGACACCGTATTTTAGAAGCTAAGGGGGCGGGGGGGGGGGGGGGGTCCGTATCCCCAAAATGTCAGCGGTCAGTGGCGTAGCGTGGTTTATTGTTAGTTAAGGGGGGTCGGACGCTCTAAACCCTTCCCTTATATACGCCCATGAGAAGACTTATGACAATGTGCCATGATGATTTACAAGTGGGATACATTTGGGTGGAAATTGTAACCCTAATGAACCGCATTGGATTTTACAAGAGTATGATAGGTGACGCTGGTGGTAGGTCTCTCATATGTAAGTCCGTCTGGGTGGCTACCACCGCAATGTCTATTTCTACCGAAACTACTGGACATAGTGAGACTTAACCTTTTATGTCTCAGGATGACGAGCGCAGTGGAATGCCACACAGTACTTTGTAACTCAAGGTGCTGGATGGTGTTGCTGCTGTTTATGGGTGGTCGTATTGCTTGGCATCAGGCGAACAGCATGCTCGTCTCGTTATTCAATGCCATGCCAAGGTGAAAATGCTTAACCACTTACCAGCGTTGGTAACGGAAACTTTCAACATCTGTGGCATAAATGCAACACGGCAGGTTTATAATTCGTATTCAAAATTGTTATAGATTTTTCGACCCGTTAATATTCTGGGTAGCTAGAAGTAACGTTGTGATCTTTCTTGGTATAGAAGTCCCCTTATGCTCTCCTTCATTCAGGACATGGTCTATCCGTGTGCCAAATCCGTTCAGCGGATTCTTTAGGTACTTCTAATAAACATCTTCAACAAGCGATTTTAATCGTTCTATTCTCGTTCTCTACAAACCCACCTAACCCATATGCATCCACATTTGTATGCAGCATCCAGGGTTGTGTCTTATTGCAGCTATCTGCGAGTGTTATCAAACTCATGTAATTGCGCTTGGATTATCTCAAAACGTGGCGAAACTTGTAAGATATTTCGCGTTACTGACTAAACTTTGGTTATAATCTGACGAAACAGGCTATAATTTATGAGTATGATGTTGAAAGTTGATGCGAATTTAGTACAGTTTTTATGTTTTTGAGACTAGTAAACATAATAGATACCATATGATGTATGATTATAGAGTAGGTAGTTTTGTAAAATGATGACAGCTCATAAATAAAATTAGCCATATCCTAAACTTTACAAAGTAATACATAGTCCTGCTTTGCACTCGTCATTCTAAAATGAATCGTAAATTAAACAAATCAATTATTGATAGCAACAATCGCACGCAACTATCGCTAGAAATATTAGTTTTTTGAATATGTGTCAGTCTCGTATGTACGTCAACGCGGGCTAGAATCCCCAGCCATCGCGCATGCATAGACTAGGAAAGTTTTTAAAGCAACAATTGCCTCTGATTATTGAAAGATAAAAGTCTCGCTATATACTTTCTAGAGATAAAATGTAGCCTCAAACCTTTCCTGGGTCTCAAACTATTTCCATACCAAAATTCTTCGTATTCCATACGTATACTCACGCCTTTTGTCCCCGAAGGGGTAGGCAAACGCGCAACTAGTGCACCCACTTTTCCGTCCTGCGTGTTCCGTCCGATGATATGATAGGGGCGAGACTATCGCCATATCGGGCACAAATTCCTGACTCCGAGCTGATACTGAATAGAAAAATCCAATATCACTTTGCCCGACTCGGCGATCGAACCCGAGACCTCAGCATTGCAGTCGTACCATAATACAACTACGCCACCCAGGCAGAAATCCTTCTCGAAATCCGTTCGGTAGTTTTTGAGTTTATTGCGTACAGACGCGACAGGCGACTTTGTTTTATATTATGTAAGGTAAGCAGGGATAACTCTAGCAACAATGTCCTTTTTAACAGAAAAATAGGTGTACCTACTGCATGGCAACGGAAACACAAAAACCCGATAAAAACTGCATAAACAGACTTTCGCTTACCAGAAACTTAACACCAAGCAAGGAAATAACACAACTACATAAATAAAACGAATAAAAAACTTCACATTCCAAATGCAATGATATCATTCACGACGGGGTGTCGTTTGCAAGTCATTAAAAATATTTAAAACCCGATTAACATAGTTATTGAATTAGACAAGATTTATAATAGTCAATGCTTAGATAAGGATGTATCATATCTATTAGCTCGTGTTGTACCCTTGTCGTAGTCACACAGTGTGAATATAGGTTAGATTTTTGTGCATTGAATAATGAGACGAGCATGCCGTTCGGCTGATGGTAAGCGATACGGCCACCCATAAACAGTAGCAACACCATCCAGCACCTTGAGTTATAAAGTACTCTGTGGCATTCCACTGCGCTCGTCATCCTGAGACATAAGATGTTAAGTCTCATTATTTCCAGTAGTTACACTGGCTACAATGTCAATCAAACGAAACACAACAGTGCATGCACACTGCTGCATGGCGGTTGAAATAGACATTGCGGACATCCACCCAGATGGAATCTTACAAATGAGAGTCCTACCACCATTAAACGTAACGACATGACCGGAGAGAGATCAGGCGCAGGACCAACGGCTTTATGTGCTATCCGAGGTACGGGGGTATCACACCGCCAACTTCCTGACTCCGAGCTGCGGCTGAGTAATTTTTAAGATGGAAAAACCCAGTCACATTGTTTTTGGCTCGCCCGAGATTCGAACCCAGGACCTCAGCGCGCAAACCGTACTCGTAACGCGTACGCAATACAACTACGCCACCGAGGCCGTCAATCGCATTTATAATATTAGTAAGATTTCTGACTCATTCAATAAACATCTACAATGTACGTTTACCGTTTACTTGCATGTTTGTATGTTCGTGTTTTAATAGTTGGTAAATCGATATCCAAATGCGATATAAAATTTTATGAGCATCGTAATAAAGACTATAGGAAATGAATTAGTCAGTTTATTTCACTGTTTGCTTATTTTATACCGATTTTATATTAAGAAAGTATCTTACTACTTTGACGAATATACCAGTGTTCTTCGTGAGTGTTTTTTAACGCCTCGATTAATGTGATTTTGTGTGATCAATTTTGGGATGCTTAGTAGGTAACAATACTATTGATTCGGCCGAAATACGTGAGTAACTAATATAAAAACTTAAAAAAATAAACCGACTTCAAAACCACTGCAAACCAAAAAATAATTCAACTTTATATTCGCTTAGTATATACGTATATTTGGAGTCGATGCCTAATTTAAATTGCCAGCTAAGCCAAGAAAATACAAGATCAACAAATATACGAAAACATTGTTCAATTTAAATTAGGCATCGACTCCAAATATACATATATATACTAAGCGAATATAAAGTTGAATTATTTTTTGGTTTGCAGTGGTTTTGAAGTCGGTTTATTTTTTTTAAGTTTTTATTTGTTGCTTTTTTGTTAGTTAATTATGGAATGGTGTAAACAATACATCATAGATATACGATTGCAGCATTCGCGAGTCGTCTGCTGTTAGTTATTGAAGAGTTCCATTATGTATCTCCGAAGATCTTCATCAGATCTTCATAAATTATATACTAAAACCTTCCCAGAAAAATATACATATTAATATCGAAAACCACATCCAAATCGGATCAGTAGTTTTTGAGAAACGCGCGGCCATACAAATTTACATACATACAAACATACATACATACGGATCGAATACAGAACCTCCTTTTTGAAGTTGGTTAAAAAAGCAATTTATTTTTCTTACCTAGTATTTACTACGATATTACAAAAATTCAAAACTTCTCAATATATTCCTCAAGTAGAAAAACATAACCTTCGAGACTCGGGTAAAAGTACAGATATTCTCATGCACAACAAGTCTTAGAATAACATTAACAGCTTTCTATAAATAAACCAAATTATTCATGTGATAACGTCACGCACTATATACTTACCCAATTTTATCTACATTTGATAAAGACATGACTATTTAGACATGCCGTGAGAAACTGATAAGGGAAGTCTTAGTGTGTCATTAGAACATCAGAAGGCGCCGCATTTCCACGTTATTAAATATTTCAAATTGATAAGAAATGCATAGTAATTATGATTTGGTTAATGTTGTTTCTCAGACGAAAAATCTCTTTATAGGGGTCAATGGTGGCTTGTATGTTAATTCAGGACATGTCTACATGTGCCTAATTACAAGGGTATATTGAATTATAATATTATTGTATTAAGCGGGAACAGCCTAATTGGAAGTGGAACGTTCTGCCGAGACAAATGTCCACAGATTCAAAACGCACGGGTACGTACCTCTGAATATTCAAAAAAATTAAGTGTGTATTCTTCGTAAATTATTGTTCACTTTAACGGTGAAGGAAACCTGAATACCTGAGAAGTTCTCTATAGAAATTTCGAAGGTATGAGAAGACAGCCAACCCGCACTAGGCCAGCGTAGTGGAGTAAGGCCTAAACCCTCTCAGTTGTAGAGGAGGCCCGTGCTCAGTAGTGGGCAGTATATAAAACAGGGCTGGTATGGCATTATTTTAATAAGTCCATTCAAAGTAGCATTTACTTTAAAACATTAAATACCTATACAAATATTCGAATATCGCTACAAAAATTTTAGAAGTTTTAAATACAAAGTACTTACACGGTGCTCCTCACCCTCCATTCGCTTTTTTTCTGTGAAGAAGAGCCATCTTACATACTTTCCATGCTCTTTGTGGTTATGTCGGGTCTATCAACCTTCCGACTCAGTTGTCAGTCAGTCAGTTGGCATCATCAAGTCACTATCATTATGTCGATTTTAGCTAATAATGCTAGTGTAATTTACTATCTGATCTAGACTTAGAAGATTTAAGTCTTTATCCAACACTCTGGCTTAAAAGAATTTCGCCACGGCATCCCCTGCCTGTCGTAAGAGGCGACTAAATGGGGTAAGCGAGAGTCGCAGGGCGAGCAGTGGGGGTCTGCTCGCTCAACTACTCTAATGTAAGCGACCACGAGGTGGACGACAATACGGGTGGACGGTCTCCTGCAGTCGTAGACGCAAAGCGTGCTTTTCAGCCTCCTCATTTAGAGAGGGGCCGCAATGCGGCATCGCGCAGGGGCGGTTCCGTGCAGCTATCTCTGTGCAACAAGATACCCCGGGGCCGTCCCGTAGGCGCCGAAGAAGGCCACCGCGGGTTTTGGTTGGTATGCCGGTGTAGGGTGTACATAGTGTTAGGGACTCGGTCCAATGCTCACTCGGATGAAGCTATACTCCCGAGTGTCGACATTGGACCGTAAGACTGTGTGAAACCAACATAACCGTCCCACTCACCCCCCAGTGGTGGTAGCGATAACGCGTTTTTCCCCGCGATAAAAAAAAGGGTTGTAGCAATTAAACAATCTCACCTTTGAGTAGGATATTAAGTAAACATTTAAGGTTTGAACTATCTAGTAATCAAAACTTGAGCTGTCACTTGAGTGCCTGTTGTCAGCTGTCTATATCCCTGATATGCTGTAACTTAAGATGTCATTTGAGGTTTTGTTAATAACTGTTTTAAATAGAAGATCTTGGTATCTTGGATCTTGGGAAGACTGCCTCGGTGGCGTAGTTGTATTACAGTACGACTGCAAAGCTGAGGTCTCGGGATCGATCCCCCGGTCGGGCAAAGTGATATTGAGTTTTTCTATTCAGTATCAGCCCGGAGTCTGGAATTTGTGCGATATGGCGATAGGCTCGCCCCCTATCACATCATGGGACGGAATAACGGCGAAAAGTGGGTGCACTAGTTGCGCCTCTGCCTAACCCTTCGGGGATAACAGGCGTGAGTGTGTGTGTGTGTGTGTGTGTGTGTGTGTATCTTAAGATACCGATCTTGACTTGAGAGTGTCTCAGTTGATATTGCGCAAAGCTATAACACGCCCCTTAGCAGAATTCTCACATCTTCAATGCATAGTGTTCACAAGAAATTTAGTATTTTAAACAGTCTAACCCTAAACAGTTTTACACCAAGTGCAGACATCCCATGATGCGGGTGTCCTTACTTTTACGAGATGGATATCCACTTAACTGTAACATCCGTTTCACACTGCGTTGTCCACACGTCAAAAAGTACTAGTATGAAAGAATAAGGATGAATAGTATAGCGGTACAAGATTTATATAGTTTAAAAGATACACTATTGAATAAAATGTACATCACAAATTACACTAATATAAACAGAGGGAACCTAGGGAATATTTTGATGTTTAGTTGTGATTTGGTTGCATTTATTCCATTTTATTCTCTACCTTCTTATTACATTATAAAATTATTAAGTGAAGCAGTTTAAACTTTCAAGATTGTTATAAATACCCTTACCCAGTAAATACCAGCGAATTTGTCTTAGTCCATTCTAAACCAATTCAATACAAAGTCTTAGAACCTTTGAGAAACAATTTAAAACTGTGTGGTCATTCCATTCGTTACACATCGCATTAATATCAACACTTTTTGTGGATAGCACGCGTCAAAGAATAATGTAAACAGACGAGATGTTATTTTAGGGTGCCTTTTCTGACAAATAATTGTGAGGGACGATGATATAATTTTTTTTAAAAGGACTTGCGTATTTCAAGTGCCTGTAAAACGTGACATTGGATTTTGCTATTCAGTATCAGCCCGGTTTCTGAAATTTGTGCCTGACATGGCGATAGGCTCGCCCCTATCACATCATGGGACGGAATACGCATGGGGAAAAGTGAGCGCAATAATTGTGCCTCTGCCTGCCCCTTCGGGGATAAAAGGCGGAGTGTGTGTGTGCGTAAAACGCAGGATAAAAGAGATGCTAGAACTGTGTAGTTTTACATACGTATGTACCGTCACCAGCATAAGTATCTGAACAAATTGAAATTTTCAAATGACCTAGATACTTTTGTGTTCTTACTAATCTTTTTTTTCTCTTCACAAAAATAAAATAAAAGAGATTTGCTTTACTTCATACGAAGAATTTTGTTTCAGTTTAAAGTAACCAGTGTATAGGCGATTTGAAATTTTGATTTTGTACAGATATTTATGCTGCTGACTTTACATGAACAGAGCGTGTATTTTTTTTGTAGGTAAATGTAATACCATAATTTACATAGCTTAATTATACGTGATATTTATCAAAATAGAGGAAACACAATATTCGTAATAAATTACGTAATCCTACTAATATTATAAAGGCGAAAGTTTGTAAGAATGTATGGATGTTTGGATGTATGGATGTATGGATGTATGGATGTAAGGATGTTTGTTCCTCTTTCACGCAAAAACTACTGAACGGATTTCGATGAAATTTGGCACACGGGTAGATCATGTCTTGGATTAACACATAGGCTACTTTTTATCCCGGGAAAATATAAACCGGGACTTTTATCCCGGAAAAACTTTTTAATGCGGGCGGAGCCGCGGGCAAAAGCTAGTTTTATATAATATTTTTATCAAGGGTCAAATTATGACAGCAATAAAAGGCCGTACGCATAATGTCTTTATGATTTTAATATGTTAATTTCATCGTCACATTAATTTGATTGTAACAATCGTAAAATAAAGCAGAAAAATGTCCTGATGACGGTAGTTGCTGTATGCATACTGCATCCAACAGGCTGGTTTGGTAATCTTAGTAGATCTTTGAGACCATCTCTATGGTTCCTGCTGCTGCTGTTGATGATGAAATGTATTATAAATTTACATATGCGTGTAGGAATAATTTTTCATATGAAAAGTCATTGTAATGTCAGTCATTAACATCTGCGTGTAGGCATAATTCGACATATTAAGCCATGGCGTCTTTATAATTTCTCATCGTTGCGAAAAGCGAATGTTTTTTTCATAGTACATTTGAGAGGATTTTTTACCGACATCATTAGGTATTGTGGCAGGTTTAATTGCGTAACTTTGCGATTTAAATCATTACAATTCCCTCATTGTTCGCTTCGACGTTAAATATTCTTTTGATATCACGTAAGTGGGCACGATTTTGTTTTTTATACTTAGTGTTTTTTTGTAATATTTGGCTTCAAGGTCGGAAAGGTGTTATATTGTAAAACGTGTAATGACTGTTTTTTATGTGAGGTTCGGGAAATGTGTGGGTTTAGCTTTCAATTTGCTTTCATACATCAATTTACTAGACCTACCACGGTCTCTCATATGTAAGAGTCCGCCTGGTTGGGTACCACCGCATTGTTTATTTCTACCGCCAAGCAGCAGTGTGCATGCACTGTTGTGTTTCGGTTTGAAGGACAATGTAGCCAGTGTCACTACTGGAGATAATGAGGGTTAACATCTTATGTCGCAGGAGGACGAGCGTAGTGGAATGCCACTCAGTACTTTGTAAGTCAAGGTGCTAGATGGAGTTGCTACTGTTTATGGGTGGTCGTATCGCTTACCATCAGGCGAACGGCATGCTCGTCTCGTCATTCGATGCAATAAAAATATAAAATAAATTTTTGGTATCTTTCATTGGACTTATAAAATATGTGAAAGTTAAGATGTTTGATTGTTCGGAAACCAACCGCTAGATAAATTTAGATGAAATACAGAAATATAGTTGCGTATTTGTGTTACGGTACCACTGCAGCTGCTGCTGCTGAGGTCTCGGGTTCGATCCCCGAAAATGATATTGGATTTGTCCTCTCAGTATCAATTAAAGAGGAATTTGAGCCCGATATAGCGACAGGCTCTCCCAGTATCAAATCATGGGATGGAACACACTTGGCAATTTTTTTTTATTTTTTTTTATTTGGGTATCCTGCTTGTTCCTCTGCTCACCCCTTCGAGATTTAAGGCGCTAATAAGTTAATATTTCGTTAGCTAACCCTGTCACTAACCGAGGAGGATAAAACGATTGATCATTACAAGACACAAATTAATAGGTGTATATCATTATTCTTAACACAAAAGCTGCACATTTGTTTCGACTAGGTTGTTTATTACTGAAGGTCAAATCTAATTAATGGTTAAACCGTTCCAAGTCAAGATGCAAGTTTTTGTCGTATTATAAATATGTTTTCCTTGAATTGTAATCGATTAACCCGTCAAACCCCGCTTATATATAGATGTATGGGGAAACCCTATATACTCGGACGCCGGCGTCCGTAGCAGGGCTTGACGAGTCAAAGAGATAAACAGTTATTCGAAATATTAAATAGCGAGCGGTAATGATGTTATAAAACATTTTTTTTGATGCAGACCTATCGGCCAGTAGCCTGACGAGAGTCGGCTTTTCTGGCCACACCGGACTTTAGGGTGAACGCTTTAGGCGCTCGCAACCCTTCAATATAAAAGATTGCATCGACAATTTGGTATGATTAAAAGAACGATAATGAGTTATTGTACCGTTTTGATAATAAAAGTCATATGTTATGTTTACTTTATATATTAGAGATGTAATTATTAATGTTTTTGCGAATAAATTATAAATAACTAATACCTCTATGTTTTTTAAATATGATATTCTTGCTTTAATGCTTCTTAGCGGGTATCAATAAAATGAGTGTTTTAATTTAAGATTGTATGAGGTTATCGAGTGGAGACCATGTACTGGCAAGCGCAGCGTCGGCCGTCCACCTGCAAGGTGGACCGATGACTTGGTAAAGGCCGCAGGAACGCGCTGGATGCGCGCCACTTTTGACAGGTCCATCTGATAATCTTTGGGGCGGAGGCTTTGTTCAGCAGTGGACGTCATGTGGCTGATGATGATGAGGTTATCGCTATTAACATACTACGTGCTTTATTGTCTCAGATTATAATCTCTATTTGTTTTTATTTCTATAATATCTTCATATTATTCTTCAATTACAAAAACTTGAAAACTTTTTCCAGGATAAAAATATTTTCCCAGGATAAAAAGTAGTCTATAGTGCTATAGGCTACGTTTTATCCCGGGAAAATATTAATCAGGATTAATGTAGCTTCCTATTAGTGAAAAAATGTTTCCAAAACGGTTCAGTAGTTTTTGAGTTTATCCATTACAAACAAATCTTTCCTCTTTATAATATTCGTATAAATTACTAATTCTTTTTACGTTCATGTCTACTTAAATAAGCGAATAGGTATATACTTCATAGTCGAATTTATGAAGTACTAGATTTGGCCCGCGGCTCCGCCCGCATTAAAAAGTTTTTCCGGGATAAAAGTCCCGGTTTATATTTTCCCGCGATAAAAAGTAGCTTATGTGTTAATCCAGGACATGATCTAACCGTGTGCCAAATTTCATCAAAATCCGTTCAGTAGTTTTTGCGTGAAAGAGTAACAAACATCCATACATCCATACATTCTTACAAACTTTCTCCTTTATAATATTAGTAGGATAAAGTAAGATTTCGTCCTACTGTGAAACTAATTTTTACAGTTCAACTGGAAATTCGTTACTTATAAAATAGTGGTACATGCGGTAAGTATGACTACAATTTTATTTAAAGTGTAAGTATCTGCTGCATTAACAACAAAAATCTAGAAACTTATTTTTTTTTATAATAATAATAATGATAATAAATTAAATAATAATAAATTAAATTATAAAACAGGTACAGTCCAGCATAAGTAGATGCACAAATTCAAAATTTCAAATTGCCTACATTTTTTTGTGTTCTAACTAATCTTTTATCTCTTCACAAAAATAAAACAAAAGTGATTTAATTTATTTCGAACGAAGAAAAAAATGCTTCATTTAACTTAACGCGTATACACTAGTACTGCGTTTCGTTCTTGGTTTTTATTTTTATCTTTCTTTTTGTCTTATGTGTACTGGTGTTGTTTTAGTATAAAATTTTAATGTTTTTGTCTTATTGTATATATTCCGTTTTATTTACGTGTATTTTGTTTTTGTCAAGGTGTTGTGCGAATAAATGTTTTTGTATTTTGTATTTGTGTATAGGCGATTTGAATTTTTGTTTTTTTTTCAGTAACTTATGTTGCTGACTGTACATTGGATGAATTCTAACCGTTAACAGAAAAAGTATTCTTAATATAGTGAATAAAATACACACTAATATGATAGAAATTGTTTCTAGAAAAAAAAAGATAAAACTAACCAAAATAACAAACTGGTGGTCCAGCTAGGCGGATTTCTGCATATGGGATGCCTTCTGCTTTATCAGCTTCAGATTACCATAATATTTTTATTATACAGGGTCATTTTGACATTGCGTTAATAAATGAAACCACATACTTATCTCCTTGAAAATAACGTTTTCCATTAAATTATTTTAACCATAGATGTAAAATAAAAAAGTGTAAGTTACAAAGAAAGTAATTATCAATTAAAAGTAACTTTAAATTTACACGCCCTAATGCCACTATGACTGCTCGAGGAGAATTCGTCACAGAAGCAACATTACATTTTCAGTCAGAAATACACTTACGCACACACCATATTCGCACTAAACTACAAAATTATCAAAAAATTGGAATACTACAACCCAGAGTTTTGGCGAAAGTATTCGTTACTAGATTTTGCCCTCGGCTCCGCCCGCATTAAAAAGTTTTTCCGGGATAAAAGTCCCGGTTTATATTTTCCCGGGATAAAAAGTAGCCTATGTGTTAATCTAGGACATGATCTACCCGTGTGCGAAATTTCATCGAAATCCGTTCAGTAGTTTTTGCGTGAAAGAGGAACAAACATCCTTACATCCATACATCCAAACATCCAAACATCCATACATTCTTACAAACTTTCGCCTTTATAATATTAGTAGGACTAGCTTTTGCCCGCGGCTCCGCCCGCATTAAAAAGTTTTTCCGGGATAAAAGTCCCGGTTTATATTTCCTCGGGATAAAAAGTAGCCTATGTGTTAATCCAGGACATGATCTACCCGTGCGCCAAATTTCATGGAATTCCGTTCAGTAGTTTTTGCGTGAAAGAGGAACAAACATCCTTACATCCATACATCCAAACATCCAAACATCCAAACATCCATACATTCTTACAAACTTTCGCCTTTATAATATTAGTAGGATTCATTGATCATTTTTGGCACAATGTTAGCAGAGGTATAGACGAATATATGGTTTCATTTAGCACTATAATGCAAAAATGACCGTGTATTACGGTTGTAGATAATCTAATTGCATATTAATAACAAGTACTTATTATTTATACTATTATAACATACTTATAGACAAAAAAATTCAAGACAAATACCTGACATGCTCTTAAATACTCAACCGCATTCGTACATAAAATGGGAAGAATTTCTAAGCTGTGTTCTAGTTTTTATGATGTAGCTCTCAGTACGGGTTCCTGTGACCTAGATTTCTAGATAAAAGTGGTCCAGTGTTAGTCTTGAAGCGTTGTTAGGGTTTAAATTGCAAAAAACACCGCTTGTGTCATGTCTCGGGTGTAGAATAAAGTCCTTTGTGTTGGATTTTACTGTTTTAAATTGTGTGTAATTACAAAGAAAATCTAGAATTTTCTAAAGACTAAATCGGTGTGAAGGGATAGTGTTCAAAACATTAAACAGTTATTATATATTTGTGGGAGAATGGAAAGAGATACTTTGTACCTACATTTATAAAAATAAATTTAGCGACACATCGGTTTCTAAGCTCATGTTGTTTTATCCATGGTCAAGTAAAGTTTACAGTCTTATTACACGTGACAAATAACGCCTTCGCCTTACTGTGAATTCGCTAGTGTGATTAATTATTGAATGCTAGTGTGATTATTGCCTTAATTTTACCTGACTTTCATTTGTCAGATAAAACAACCCGGCCTAACTCTAAGGACACACGTAGCGGTTTTCACCCGCGTCAACTGCGGTTGCGCGCCCGTAACTCCTGCAGAATGCAAATATAAATGTCAAAAATTAATGAATGCACATTTCACAACGCGTTTTACGCCCGCGGCGTGCGCGGTTGCACGCGGTAGCCGCTGTACCGGCGGGCAACTAGTAGAATCGCACGGACCGCGCTCAGTACGATGTACCTGCACCCGCAGCCTCCCAGAACCTTTTGGGCTTACTTTTGGGCTTTCTTCTGTTAAGTAGGTATAACGCAACAGCTCGTCCATCGTCGTGTATCTATGGCGTTATGGACTCAACTGAACGTTAACCGCCTGTCTTGCAGGTGATAATCACACAGATCTCCGGTCGTCGTGAGTTTGGAAATAAAACAGCTGTGTCTCGGCCGCGGCGAGCGCGGATAAAAACTGCTTCGTGAGTTTTTAGCGTTAGTGTGTGAAATATATTAAAGCAAAAATTTCAGTCAAATATCGTTTCAAAATAAAATCAACCAAAGCATCTAATCCAAAACCTTTATAACAGTACTCTCTAGTTTGATCAGATGAAATGATCTAAGATATAGACGATCAATCGCTCCATAGTGGGTTCGAAGTCGGGCACAAGTCGGTTTCATCCACCTCATTTATTATAAGCCACCTTTGTTGTGGTGATGTCATTCGTGTTTCATTACGTTTCGATTCGGTTAATGCTGGATTGGATATTCTAGGCAAGTTTTTTATTATAGAGGTTTTGATATGTTGGTGAAACCAACCTCTAAATCATTACCTTTCGTAACTGTACAAATGTAACTAGATTTTTTTTCTAGCAATATTTTTAGCTATTAATTCAAATCATTAAATGATATTAAAATGTTACTAAGATTATAAAAAAATACAATAATATCGTACCTATACTTGACCAGTAAGTACCTACTAGCTATATTTATAACTAAATAAAGTTTCTCCCACGATACCATTGCAATTGTACTCCAATCCAGTAGTAATCTAGTCCTGCATTTAGTTCCGGTCAGCTTCGATAGTACTGAGATGATTTATCGCCGTGATGAGACGCGGCAATCATCGGACGGTCACGCTCACCCATGTGGGGCGAGCCGACGCACCGACACGATATCGGAGCGACGGACTGACGACCCTATATCCTACTAATATTATAAAGGCGAAAGTTTGTAAGAATGTCAGGATGTATGGATGTTTGTTCGTCTTTCACGCAAAAACTATTGAACGGATTTCGATGAAATTTGGCACACGGGTAGATCATGTCCGGGATTAACACATAGGCTACTTTTTATCCCGGAAAATCATAAAGCGGGACTTTTATCCCGGAAAAACTTTTTAACGCGGGCGGAGCCGCGGGCAAAAGCTAGTATCATAAAGGCGAAAGTTTGTAAGAATGTATGGATGTTTGGATGTATGGATGTTTGTCCCTCTTTCACGCAAAAACTACTGAATGGATTTCGATGAAATTTGGCACACGGGTAAATCATGTCCGGAATTAACACATAGGCTACTTTTTATTCCGGGGAAATATAAACCGGGACTTTTATCCCGGAAAATCTTTTTAACGCATGCGGAGCCGCGGGCAAAAGCTAGTCAACTATATTATTATGAACACGTAGAGAATGGTAAATTCCATACAAATCTATCTAGCGGTTGAAAGGTCTGTTTCATAATTTCTGAGTATTCAATCCTCGTTATATAAATATATAATCCGACGAAATACAAGAGTCATATTTTAATCCAGGGCTTCCGAAAATAGGGTTGGATTGAGCGGCGTCGTAAAAAATGGCTTAATATCAAGGGCGTCTTAGTGCAAATAAGCTGGGAAGCCTTGCTTTAATCTAAGTTGTCAAATAAATGAGTATTATCTACAATAGTTGTTTATTATGATAAAACTTGTGCAATAGGCTCTTTGCATGGTGTACTCACTGGTAATAACCATCCAAATGCCAAACTTACAATGCTACGGCAGGCCGGCATAATTGTCTCGATTGGTGAGAGGTGATCATCTGTTGTTCATCACTGATGATCACTGACCATCGGGTGCAGATGGGTTGCTTTACCGAGCCCGTATAAAAAATCTAGATAGGATTTACTTTGGGAATAATAACATACATGCACACTCACGCTCTATATTTCCAAAGGGGTAGGCAGAAGCGTATTCCGTCCCATGATGTGATAGGGGGCGAGCTTATCGTCATATCGGCCACAAATTCCAGACTCCATGCTGATACTGAGTAGAAAAACCCAACATCATTTTGACCGACCCGAGATCGAACCCGAGACCTCAGCATTGCAATCGTGCCGTAAAAACTACGTCATCGAAGTAGTCAACATTAATAAACACATAAAACTCATAACGGGTGACCAGTTTGAAAGAACAACTGATGTAATTAATCCGAGTTAGCCTACTAATATTATAAAGGCGAAAGTTTGTAAGAATGTATGGATGTTTGCTCCTCTTTCACGCAAAAACTATTGAACGGATTTCGATGAAATTTGGCACACGGGTAGATCATGTCCTGGATTAACACATAGGCTACTTTTTATCCCGGGGAAACATAAACCGGGACTTTTATCCCGGAAAAACTTTTTAATGCTGGCGGAGCCGCGGGCAAAAGCTAGTGTGTTAATAGTTCTCTGGTTATTAAAAAGTTAGAAAATATTACGCATTAAAAATAATAAGACGTTTATAGTTGGTATTGAGTTTCTAATGTTGTAATCAATTAATATACTAAACAGCATGTGACAATGACCTTTATACCTCTACATAACGAATATATTAAATTTGCCTGTAGTTTAGGTACAGGCCAATTTAAATTTTCACATCTTATGATAATAAATATATGTATTGTTATAGTTTTCATGTTTTCTAGATTTAATCTATAAACTTTGAAAATATGATGCAATATATTTCAAGCACAAAGAGAAAAATATCAAAAAGAGTTTTTTTTTGCGGGGGTTAATGAAATAGATTCAACATCAATAAATAAATCTCGTTATAATAAATAGTATAATCATAACGGGTATTTTTTACAATAATAATTAAAAACGATATTGAAGAAAACGGAATGACATCGGACTGCCGGACTGATTCGCAATTTCACGATCACCGGACCCACCAGCCTGATTAATTCAAAATACATTTAGTTTTTAATTAATTAACGAGCTGATCAGATCACGATCCGCCGACTCGATGCAAGAATTTATAATCTGTCTTCAGCTCGCGATCATTTGTTATCGATATTTGTTATTCCGGTACTTCTGTGCCGTTCGATGTTCTTATTTTAAAATCGATTGTAATTAAGATATTTTTTTTTGTTTGTCTTTCGAATTTTAAATTTGTTTTGTATTCTTTATGCATTTCTTGCAATAATTATTACAATAATGCGAGGTTTTGAAGTTATCCTATTAACTTTGATGTAAAAAGGCCACTTAATAGGCCGAGCATTCACCAGCATCTAGTATTTAACCGACTTCAAAAAGGAGGTTCTTTTATAAAGTACGTTACGTTTCCTAGCTTAGTTAAGTTTAATCAAAATTCACTGTATAATGGTTTACGAACAGATTTCTTTATATCATGACGCTTGAGTTAATAACCAATGAATATGATTAATTATGAAATTTTAAGAAGGAACTAGTTATTCTCGTATGAGATGTCTTTATCAGCTTCCTGCCCTCCTTATTACGTGGCGTCAGTTAACGTGTTTTTTATAACATTTCGAAAAGTATAGTTACATACGAGTAAGATTTTTAAGCTATTGCATAGCTTCTATCGCGGGCCTTGAGCGTGGAGACCGAATCCTGAAATTCCGTAACAAAAATAACCTGCCACCCCTCACTATTTTCAACTCTATCACAATCCTGTAGAGTGTAAAATTCCATAAGTAAATTTACTATCGCAGTCTTGTAAGAATACAATATGTAAGAGGATATGAGCTGAATGTTAATCGATAAAAGGTCGAAATTACCGTGTATTTAAAAATTGTTCCAGTCAGTGAAACGTATCGAAATGTCAAACGCCCGCAGTTGATGAGAATGTCCCCGTGGCGGGATGACGTGATTCTAAGTTTGAATTTTTAAAAAGTTTTTATTTTATATCTGTTCAAAGAGGTTATAAATATTAGAATTGCCTGCTTAGAGTTTCGGCGTTAGGGCACGAGTGAAATTTGGACAATAGAAAAAATAAAATAAATAAATAATTATAATTACGTAAGTTGATAAAAAATGCTATGCAATAGCTTTACCGCGGCAGTCTCCGAGTGCCACACGTCTTTTTTTATTTATTTATTATGCCATTGAATGACGACACGAGCATACCGTTCGCCTGATATGTAATATGTATATAGGTTGATAATATTATCGAAAGCTATAATGTATAACATATTCACATTGCGCGAGTGTGAGTGAATACACATACGTCAAACACCACGACAGTGTAATGCCTACGCATCAATAATCAAAAAATATAGCGAAAAGTTTTGTTTGCATCTATGTATCCCTTCAATAACGTATTTGACTACTTTTTTAAATACTTTTATTAAAAACGTATGCCATCCAAAATGTTACGGAAAAATAATTTTCAAAATTGGGGCAATAACAAGTTATGAAAATTTAAAATTCGGTAGAAGGGGGGTACTTGGCAAATAAAAGTAATATCTGCGTGCGCGCGAGAGAGATAGCGCGATATTTCCACCACTCCCTCATTTCTGCTCTCGAAATTTTTCAAGTATGAATCACTGCTTTATTTTTCAACCAATTTTGATGCTGATTTCACAGAAGAATTTCTTGTTCGTGTTACTTTCTGTTACATATAAAATATTGTACAAAATGAAACATAGGAAACTATCGTATTATAATATGTAATATGAAATATTTTATTAATACATACATATACACTCACGCCTATTATCCCCGAAGGGGTAGGCAGAGGCGCAACTAGTGCACCCACTTTTCGCCAACATTCCGTCCCATGATGTGATAGGGGGCGAGCCTATCGCCATATCGGGCACAAATTCCAAACTCCGGACTGATACTGAATAGAAAAACTCAATATCACTTTGCCCGACCCGGGGATCGAACCCGAGACCTCAGCTTTGCAGTCGTACTGTAATACAACTACGCCACCGAGGCAGTCCGAGGCAGTATATTTTATTAATATGCTGTGTAAAATTGTATTAAAGGTAAAGAGCGACTGTATCATCAAAAGATTAGACAAAATGCAACTTCCGCAATCCGGTGATCTTATTAAACGCCTAACGATCAAAGGGCCTATTAGATTACAGGGCTTATAGTTCGCGGATTCTAGACCAATGTGCAACAGTTTTTTTGTTTTGTTTTTCCTTAAGTATATTTTATCTTGTATTGTGTGAAGAGTCGTTGGGGAGTATTATGTTTGTACGTGTGGGATGAGATTAGCCGACAAAGGCTAGGGCCTTGCTGTTTGATACGATGGCCAGACCAACAATTTTTTTAGGTTCCCTATTACAATATGAGACCTAAAATAGCCAGCAAAATGTGTTACGAGTCTGCCCACGCTCGAAAGGAAAGGCGTAATGCTCTAGACCAACGCGTCGATCAATCTTCAATATTTGCCATAAAAGAACATCGAAGAGTATTCTTAAAATTCATAAAACATGTTTTCAAGAACTGGTATAGGTTATATCGAATTTCACGTGGATGTCTATGTGAATCCGGCATGGTATAAATTCACTTGAATTTATGACTTAAAGCTATAATGCGGTATGCGAGGTTCATATGAGTTTCTAGTGTAAACGTGGGAGGGAATCGAACCGAGATTAATCGATAAATGTGACTGCAAAACTCCAAATCGATTACATTTTTTAAAAGACGTATACAGCGTTTTAGAGTGCCTTGCACAACGATATTATCTTTGTATCTTACTAATATTATAAAGCTGAAGAGTTTGATTGTTCGTTTGTTTGGTTGATTGGTTGTACGCACTAATCTCAGGAACTACTGAACCGATTTTGAAAATTCTTTCACTAATACGAAACTACATTACTGCCGAGTGCTATTATAGGCTTTTTATCCCGGGTAAATAATTTTATTTCCGAAAAACTTTTTCACGTGGGCGGAACGCTAGTAGCATTGCTTAGTAAATTAGAAGTAAACGCCGAAATTACTTAACTGATTTCAATGAAATTAGGCACACGCATAGATCATGTCCTGGATTAACTCATAGGATATTTTCATCCCGGTGATTTGCTCTCATGGGAAATAATGGCTATTCTTCATCTGATTCTTGAAGTAAATGGCGCTGGCACTGTCTAGTGAGAAACGGTTCTCACGCGGGTAAAGGTGCGACTAACACCTAGTGATAAATATATTTTAATCTTAGCGTTGTCTTTGTCATCAAGACTTAATTTAAATCAGTTTTAATTATCATCTGATGTATCTTTTGGTTGATAAGTGTAGTCCAATGCTCTGGAGCGTATTTCAAAGTTCTGGGTGGTGTTGCTACTGTCAGCTATGATGTTTTACGGGCATGACAAAGAAACCCCACTGTACTTGATAAGTAAGGCAAGCGGAGTGGATTAGGCAGTAAGGCAAGGAGAAGTTTTTTTTTTTATGGCATTGAGTGACGAGACGAGCATGCCGTTCGCCTGATGGTAAGCAACACGACCATCCATAAACAGTAGCAACACCATCCAGCACCTTGAGCTACAAAGTAGGTACTGAGGAGCATTCCACTGCGTTCGTCATCCTGAGACATAAGATGTTAAGTCACACTATGTCCTGTAGTTACGCTGGCTACAATGTCCTTCAAACTGAAACACAACAGTGCATGCACACTGCTGCGTGGCGGTAGAAATAGAGTTTGCGGTGCTACCCACCCAGACGGACTTTTACCACCACCACCAGTCAAAAAAGAGGTTCCAGGTAGAACTTCGACTGACGACTCTCGAGACTTGATTAACCTTCGCTACCTAGCTAACTTCCTTAGCTCCCTATCACAACTATACCATATTTGAACCATACAAAAGCCGTTCTCGGAACGCGGCATATTTCTACGCTATGGCGAGTTTGATCATCTTGTGTACGGTCGTTATCCGGCTGGATGCAAGCAAAGCCGGCTTACTCATCTTCTCGATTAAACTAATATTAGTGTCAAGGTTTCTAAAGATGTTTGTTAGAAGTAACTAAGAAACGGCTGGACAATTTAAGATGAGATTTGGCATACATACAGAACATAGCGTGGATTTACATAAAAGTTTTTGGTCGAAAAAATAAATTAATGTGAAATGAAGCCATCTACATCTAGTTTATTGACTCGTCAAGCCCCGCTTATTATAGATGTAAGGGGAAACCCTATATACTCGGACGCCGGCGTCCGTAGCGGGGCTTGACGAGTCAAGACGGGTTAAAAATCACGTAATAAATATTATTTTTGTAAGGAGCACTTGTAGGTTTTAAAAACTAACTTCAGCGCTATTTCCAACGATTTCAACGATTTTCCATTCCAATGAAAACTTATTTCTCACCGATTTGTATGGTTCAATCACCCCACAGCTCGTGTTACGACCAGGGGCTCCTTATTGTCATAGTGTAGTGTTACCGATCGCTATCACGCTGTCGTTAACACATTACTGCTAATTATGTAATGGTATCGGATTGATTTTTCTCGGTTTTTAAGGGTCTGTTATACTAGAGTCTTTATACTGTTTGTTACAACTTTGTTAAGTTGCAACAGAATGAACGGTACGTGCGTCATTTATAATTTTAAAAATGGAATTCCATATTTTGAATTTCGAATGCTAATAATTTTTTTTTAATTCTGGCATAATATTGTGAGCATATCGGAGGTGTTATGTACTTGATGTATTGTTATTATTATAATGTTGATTATCGACATATGTCGTGTTCATCGGATGTCTCAAGAGGATAATATAGTCTCGTTGTACAAGAACATAATGTGAATCCTAGATTAGTAACATATAATTAATCAAAGTGTGGATCATTACAGGATGTCCCGCACTTTGAAGGTCGCTGGAGAATGCAGAACTGTCTCGTTGAATGTACACAGCCTGACCCTCGAATTTATCAAAATGAATTATTGAATTTGTTATATGTGGTCGATGTAGTTACTCAGTTAGTATAAAATGTATCCAGTACCTAAATAACGCATATCTTCAATCAGGTGTGAATATAATGAGTTTTTATATGAAGTTTATTTTTTTATTTTTATTGCATTGAATGACGAGACGAGCATGTCGTTTGCCTGATGGTAAGCGATACAACAACCTATAAACAGTAGAAACACCATTCAGCACTTTCGGTTACAAAGTAATGTATGGCATTCCACTACGCTCGTCGTCCTGAGACATAAGATGTTGTCTCATTATGTCCAGTAGTTACACTGGCTACAATGTCCTTCAAACCGAAACGCAACAGTGCATGCACACTGCTGATTCACGGTAGAAATAGACATTGGTGGTACCCACCCAGATGGACGCTTATATGAGACACCTACCACCAGTTATGTAACTCACTTAGTAATAATATCAGTACATATTACATATTGTCCACCAATATTATATCCACCACTCTGGCCTACTTCTATTTAAAAGAACAAAAAAAAATATGCCACGATGCAAGAAAAAATCGCAGTAGTGACTGACAATACGCGATGTAAAATCTGTAAAATATTTCATGTGGAAAGACCTTTAAAAAAGTATAGTTATTGCCATAAAAGAAGTGTTGATATTGAAGTTTCTTACATATAAATCACACTTATCTATATTTGTTGAGAAAAATTAAAATTTTCGTTAGCGCGACATACCCAGTAAGAAATATATTAGAAATAAGTTTTGCTAGTCAATTTTGTCGTTATTTAGATCAACCGTCATGTTTATATTAAAAATAAATTACAATTCTCAAGAACTAAAAAACTATTTAATTAAGTCAAAATTACAAAACCTTTCAATCTCTTCAGCTTACTTTAAATCTACTTTCATGTCTAGATTCCTTGACAAAAATATCAAGGTATCTTAGCCTTTATATTTGCAAAAGGGATTGACTAAAAAAAAAGTCTTTCTGCACGCCTCAGATCCAAAATACATGACCTCAGGGAGTTGTGACCTTTCCTACAGCAATCGCTGGTACAATCCTTGCAGACATGACACAATCGGGATTACAAATTTAGTTCAAATATTTATAAATAGGATTTTTTGTATACAGTATTCGTTAGAAATTTTATACTATTGTGACGAATTTGTATGAGTGTTTACGTATTGCATTTTCTATTTCTACTGATCATTAATTAATTAATTTACGTCATGTTTCAGTTAGGACTCTGAAGGCAGTATCATGAGTGATTTAATAATTTTACTGAGAATCATAAGATTGACGACCTCACCTCCGCCCTTCATAATTCTACTAGCTTTTGCACGCGTTTTCACCTGTTTGAATGAGTTTTTCCGCGATAAAAAGTAAGTGCCTCGCCGAGTCTGTCTGTTTAAACGCGATAAACTCAAAAACTACCGAACCCATTTCGATGATATTTGGCATGAAGCCCTGGGAAGGACATGTCCTTTTGATCTCGGGAAATTATATAGCGGGACGTTTATCCCGGAAAAAGTACCACTTGGGCGACGCCGCGAGCAAAAACTAATACCTAATCCTACTAATATTATAAAGGCGAAAGTTTGTAAGAAGGTCTGGATGTATGGATGTATGGATGTATGGATGTTTGTTCCTCTTTCACGCAAAAACTACTAAACGGATTTTGATGAAATTTGGCACACGGGTAGATCAAGTCCTGGATTAACACATAGGCTACTTTTTATCCCGGGAAAACATAAAGCGGGACTTTTATCCCGGAAAAACTTTTCAACGCGGGTGGAGCCGCGGGCAAAAGCTAGTAAAAGTATAAATATCTTATCGTAAATCATAAGCAATATACCAAAATACGGAAACTGCCACGACAGTCATGAGCGGTTTGACATGTGCATTACACGGAGTTTATAAGGAGTCATTAGCTAGGTGTCGGTGAGCGTGGGCCGCGGCCATGTTTACTCGCTTTTCACTTGTTTGCCTCTATGGTACTGATGATTCTTACAAACATCACGTTTTTGGACGTTGCTTGTTTTAGTTTTGTTGAGTGATACAATTTGTTGGATTTTATTAGGATATAAGGTTTGTCATAATATGAGCTGTATTTCACATTGCATCTCTATGGGAATTTGATTCGCTTACTCATTAAAATATTCAAATAAGTTTAATTTAGTTGGCATGGTATCGAATCAGGGTCTCAGTGATGTTAATATTGAAAAAGTTTTTAAGAATTTATTGAATCGCTAACATGATACCTATATTAAACAACAATTAGTCATTAATGTGCAATGCAATCAGCCCTGTATTATATACTGCCCACTGCTGAGCACGGGCCTCCTCTACTACTGAGAGGGTTTAGACGTTAGTCAACCACGCTGGACTAGTGCGGGTTGGCAGACTTCACCCTCGAAATTCTTATGGAGAATTCTCAGGTATGTAGGTTTCCTCACGATGTTTTCCTTCACCGGTAAAGTGAACGATAATTGATAAACAATACACACGTAACTTTGAAAAGTCAGAGGTGTGTGCCTTGGGTTTCGAACCTCCGGACATTGTCTCGGCAGACCGTTCCATTCCCAACTAGGCTATCGTCCACTACTAATTAATTAAACAATAATTACATAAGAACAAGCACAATATTCGGTCTCGTTTTTACATTACGTTACTAAATGAACTGATTGACTGCCTCAGTGGCGTAGTGGTATTGCGTACGCATTACGAGTACGATTTGCGCGCTGAGGTCCTGGGTTCGAATCCCGGGTCGAGCCAAAAAAAATTGTGACTGGGTTTTTCCATCTTAAAATTTACTCAGTCGCAGCTCGGAGTCAGGAAGTTGGCGGTGTGATACCCCCGTGCCTCGGAAAGCACGTAAAGCCGTTGGTCCTGCGCCTGATCTCTCTCCGGTCATGTCGGATTGCCGTCTCACCGGACTATGAGAGACTAAAAATCTCGGTTTTAGTTTTCTGATATTTTATCACTTTGTGGTTTAGTGAGAATACGTGCATGAGTGTAATTCTGACTGAAAGTGTGATGATGCCGTTCCGAAGGCTTTCCTTAGAGTACTAATAGTGGCATTGGGCGTGTAAAATTACTGTTTATTATTTATTTTGGTCAAAAATTGCACAATATGATTGGCTCGTTACGTATCGGAAGACGCATGGCGAAATGGGCTGCAATAGTTGCGCCTCTGCCTACGCTTTCGGGGATAAAAGGCGTGAAGCGTGTGTGTGAAAATTACATTTTTATATTTTATAGATATCGTTATGTGTAAAAATTAAACTTTTTTATTTTCTAGGTATCGTTGGAGTAACGTACTGTATAGTGTTATTGTCAAGAAGTAAGTGGTTTCATTTTATAACGCAATATCAAAATGACCGGATTGACTGTCTAAAGGGTGTTGTAACATTGGATAAAACCGTGGAAAGTACAAAAACAGCGACTAATCCTGTAATCGGTCATCAGGTAACAGTATTACACTTATATGGTTTCTATATCATTCCGCTAATAGGATATCATGGTACACGTTTGTTTCAACATCGGAAATGTGATTTGATTCGCTTTAATATCGTTGAGTTCATAATTTATTTTTCCACGTAGGTAGTGAATCGTATTTTAAACTTCATATTTGTAATTTTTTTGTATGATATGACTTACCTAATATAATAAATGTAAATCAGTATTTTGTCATTGTTTTCTGTTGTAACTTTATGTAATATTCCTTAGGTTTAATAATTTCTGTGAATAAGTAAATAATTAAAGGAGTCTTCAATTAATTCGGTTAGTAACTGTTTTAAAATGTCTATTTATAACATCTTTAGTGGATGAAATCCAGGAGTACAGTATAGTGCCATTCAGTGCTTTCCAATTCCAATTCATCATACATCCTACTAATCCTACTAATATTACAAAGGCGAAAGTTTGTAAATATGTATGGATGTCTGGATGTATGGATGTTTGTTCCTCTTTCACGCAAAAACTACTGAACGGATTTCGATGAAATTTGGCACACGAGTCGATCATGTCCTGGATTAACACATAGGCTACTTTTTATCCCTAGGAAATATAAACCGGGACTTTTATCCCGGAAAAAATTTTTAATGCGGGCGTAGCCGCGGGAAAAAGCTAGTAGATAATAATCGCAGGTACGCGCTGGATGCAGGTCGCTTTTGACAGGTCCATCTGAAAATCTTTGGGGGAGGCCTATGTTCAGCAGTAGACGTCATGTGGCTAATGATGATGATGATACATAAATAAAACAATAACAATGCATCATCCTCACCCGAGCCCATATGCTAAAGCTTCTTTTTTTAACGAAGCCAGAAAGAAATATTTCCTAATCCTAAAACTTTAGACGGATATAAAAATTTGAGAGGTGTCAAGGGACACCCGGATGGAACGAAGTTGTTTTCGATTAATTAGTGAAGATATTGTAGTAAAATTTTATTTCTTTTAACACACACACACACTCACGCCTGTTATCCCCGAAGGGGTAGGCAGAGGCGCAACTAGTGCACCCACTTTTCGCCGTTATTCCGTCCCATGATGTGATAGGGGGCGAGCCTATCGCCATATCGGGCACAAATTCCAGACTCCGGGCTGATACTGAATAGAAAAACTCAATATCACTTTGCCCGACCCGGGGATCGAACCCGAGACCTCAGCATTGCAGTCGTATCGTAATACAACTACGCCACCGAGGCAGTCTTTCTTTGTATTTCTATTAAGTTATAATAATAATTGTATATTTCATTAAAACGTTACCACATCAATGAAAACGTTTACTTCTACCTACACAATAGATATGTCATCGAATCACGATCATCACCTAAGCAAGCATTGACATTAAAATTAACATACAACTAACGAAAAAAAAAAACTACTCTAAAAAGCATGAATTGAAAAAAAGACAATTTAAATCTTAGAGTACGTATACATACTCTAAGATTTAAATTGTATTTTTATTTAAATTTCGAATGTCACTTTTACGGCCAGTTGTTTATTGTTACTGGCTGGTTTCACAGGGCAAGTATAAAAGTGTCGTGACAACTTTTCGTAAGATTTTTTTCCGTCTAGCCCCCTTTCACAACGCGCGATAAGGAACTTCGTTCCAAAAACATTACATTAAGTATTAACATCAGAAAAAAATAACCTTCTACCGAACCTCAGCTTTAATATCTCAAGTTTTGCACTCCATATTATATTTAATAAATAAGGCACGGCTCCAGTGCAGGCTGCGCTATTTAAAGCTACGCGAGAGGTATGCACGTCTCGTCGCCTCGTCGGCGCAGTAAACATTGCGACCACGTGTGCTAGCGTGTTACGTTTAGGTGCCTGCTGTTGTGTAAGCTATATTTTACACTAATTTGAAAAAGGAATATTTTATACGAAGCTGGTCACCAGTGGTCGGAATTCGACGGTTGAATTTAATATATTTGTAACACATATACATACACACATTTAATTTTTCTGCCTCCTCTATATGAACTTTAATTATGACAAATCTCGCACTCCTCGGTGCGCGTAATGTGCTTAAAACAGGGTATGAAAATTTTTGTTCACGTATTAATATTATACGAGAAATTAGATGCAATTTTTTGGTTCATTCACGAAAGTAAAACACTGCGACTTAAAAAATAACACTTTAAAAGTACTACTACTACTACTACTATTAATATTATACGAGAAATTAGATGCAATTTTTTGGTTCATTCACGAAAGTAAAGCACTGCGACTTAATAAATAACACTTTAAAAGTTTAATAATGTATGATGTACGCCTGATTACAAATGAATTCCCATAGGATAGTGTGAATTTTCATGTAGTAACATATTAAAATGGGACAATCGTTATTAATTTCAGTCGGAACGGACTGCCACACCTGTAACCTTGAGGAAATTAAAATGACTGGCCAAAATTAACATCACAAGACTATCGTTCGCGTGTCCGTCCGCGTGATTAACTTTTTCCGGGATAAAAGTCCCGCTTAATATTTGCCCGGGATAAAGAGTAGCCTATGTAACTTACTGATAATGTAGCTTTATATTGGTGATTTCTTTTTAAATCGGTCCTGCAGTTTTCGAGTTTATTCATTACAAACATACAACAATACAAATCTTTCATCGTTGTAATATTAGTATAGATAAACGGCAATTTAAATACGAGTTGGTAGATTAAAACTTGCAAGCGTAGCGTAAGATTTCCTCCTACAAGGTAGACAGATCTAGAAAGGTCGTGGGAATGAACGCGCTCGTAAAGAATGTATGCAGGCTGCTTCTAACAGGTTGGTCTGGAAATCTTTGGGGGAGGGCTATGTTCAGCATAGCCCATATATATAAATGATAAATAATAATAAATACATAAATAGCAGTGGACTTCTAAAGGATGAAGAAGAAGAAGATTCAAAGTTTTACTATTAGTAAAAATATACTAAAATTGAGAGGTTCGTACCAATTTACGGATATCTATCTATATAGATAAGTAAAATAAGCATATGTTTTTAATTATTAATAATATAGACATTTAACAAACGCTGTATCAATTTTATCAATGCATTATTTCTTCTATTTTTATTGACTTCACAACACTAAGGGCCTCTCACAAGTTTCATGTAAACTTAATTTGACAGTTATCGTAATGAACAGCTAATGTAGGTAGTACTCATTTTAAGACCGTTTATTTAGGAGCATATATGACTTTTATTTGGTCGGGTAATACGCACTATAAACTAGTAGCATTTATCAGCAAGCCCTGGAATCGGTCCTAAACGTAGAATTCTTTGTTTTGCCAGTAAATCAGCAATGTAAAATTACAATTTCATATAAAGTGTCATTATAACGTCTCTACACATTTCTCCTGGATTTCCCGTTGCTACATAGCTGCCACAATATCTCCCAATGCGACATCCACCTAATGAAATAATAAAGTCATCTCGTCACGCGCGGCCGCTCGTTACGTAAAACAGTTTCAGTTAGTTTTTAATAGCAAGCTCATGGCGTCTGTGGGCCGACCTTTATTTATACTGACCCTGTGAATAATGCTTTGCAAAACTACTAAGTGGCTTTAGGGATAGGTATCCAACAGTAGCTATTGCAATGAGGGATGGATAGAAGTCGGAGTCGTGGCTATCTTAATGCTGTGTTATGAATTATGATACCAGAGCCTGTAGGCAAGATGCTTTTCTACAAGCTTAAACTTCAATAGAATTCTACTATCCTACTATAATATTATAAATGCGAAAGTTTGTGAGAATGTATGAATGTTTGTTACTCTTGAAGGGATGTCAATGAAATTTGGCACACGGGTAGATCATGGTAGGATTAACACATAAGCTATTTTTTATCACGGGAAAATATAGCGCAGGCCTTTTTTCCCGGACAAAATACATTTAGGCCGGCGGAGCCGCGGGCAAAAGCTTGTAAATTATAAGTTCATTTCAAACTAAAATTAAGCATTGATTACAACAACTTTTATAGCCGACGTCAAAAAGACAAATTTAAAATACCCGTCACACTTCAAAAAACCTCCAAAATCTCCAAACTAAACGATCGTTCACACTTGAGTGCTATCTCCCAATTTGACTCGGGGTCATCGCACCTCACACCCTCGACAATAAAATGCGATCGCTTTACGTCTTGTTTACATTAATTTATGATGTGTGTATAACGTTATTGGACTAATTTCCCTCCCTAATATAGTAATGGGTACAGAATATGACGGACAGATCTGAAGATAAGTTTGATAAATGTTTATTTTATTTATTAATTTGTAATTTATACATCTAATGTACAGGCGGACTTGATGCCGTAGGCATTCTCTACCAGCCAACCTTAAGGTGGTGCAGAGATAATCATGGTAGGTGCATCAAAAGGTATATTAATAATTCAACTTCATAAATAAGATATATGAACATAAATACACGACATACACAAACAATCCTACTAATATTATAAAGGCGAAAGTTTGTAAGAATGTCTGGATGTATGGATGTTTGTTTCTCTTTCACGCAAAAACTACTGCACGGATTTTGATGAAATTTGGTACACGGGTAGATCGTGTCCTGGATTAACACATAGGCTACTTTTTATCCCGGGAAAACATGAAGCGGGACTTTTATCCCGGAAAAACTTTTTAACGCGGATGGAGCCGCGGACAAAAGCTAGTAATACATAATAAGTATAATAAATATACAGTAGAAATAAACAAGTACTTATATAAAATATATATCATATAATATGTATGTAATAGAGTGGTGACTTTTACGTTTCATTCGAAAGTAGTTGCCGAACCCTCACTTTGAACGCCAGCCGTGTGTTAGACGCCCTGATTTCGAGAGGGAGCGAATTCCATAGGAGCATAGATTGGATAGCGAAAGAGGAATGAGTGAAGTCACAGCTATGAGCGGGTCATGTGAGAAGATGATTATAAAATGAGCGAAGGTTTCTATTATGGCTATCACAAAAATATTGGAAGTTTGAAGATAATTAATAAGTAGGAGGGGAAGGAGACATAAGCAGAGAGAAAAGGGTAGTAAGTGCACGCAAAGATCGGCGCTGGCGAATAGGAAGCCATTTTAATTGCAATCGAAAAAAGGAAATATGGTCATACTAGCTTTTGCCCGCGGGTCCTCCCGCATTAAAAAGTTTTTCCGGGATTATAGTCCCGGTTTATGTTTCCCCGGGATAAAAAGTAGCCTATGTGTTAATACAGGACATGATCTACCCGTGTGCCAAATTTCATCGAAATCCGTTCAGTAGTTTTTTCGTGAAAGAGGAACAAACATCCATACATCCATAGATCCATACATTCTTACAAACTTTCGCCTTTATAATATTAGTAGGATTTACAAATTAAACGCGAATCGAATGCAGTTATTAAGAAGTCGGTCCAGTTCGTTGATTTAATCTGCATTCAGATCAAAATAGCACAAATCACCATAGCCAATAACAGGAAGGATTAATGATTTCTTAAAAAAAAATTGAATAAGTAGGTTTATTAAAAGCACTTATGACAAGTCATGACAAGGTAGAGACAATAACAATGGTACATATTATTAGATAATTTTGAGAAGATTTTACACATTTCGACTCATCATCATCATCATCACCAGCCACATGACGTCCACTGCTGAACATAGGCCTCCCCCAACTACATACATATCTATTTATTTATTCGTTAACATATGGGATTGAGGGTCACCTGCAGAGGGCTTTGAAGGTTCTCTATGAGAACTCCAAAGCCTGTATCAGGGTAAATGGAGAGCATTCAGAATGGTTTAACATCTCAAAAGGTGTTAGACAGGGATGTGTTGCGTCTCCATGGCTCTTTAATCTTTATATGGACAGCTGTGTGTCAGCTCTGAAAGAGATAGAATGTGCACTGGGAATGGATGAGTGGCGTGTCAAGTGTCTCCTTTATGCCGATGATCAATAACAAATATTGTTATTCAATCACGGCCGTTTCAAGACCATGGGAAGGTTTTAGGCTGCTTTTTATCCCGGGAAAATGTATAGCGGAACTTTTATCCAAGAAAAACTCTTTCGTGCGTGCAAAGCAGTAGGCAAAAGCTAGTTAATTATAATACTTTCGAAAATAATCTCAAACTACATATTTCCATGCTATACCTCTATGCATTAACACAGCTTGATGTGATAAATACAAGCAAAAATTGAACTAGACTGAAATGCTAATAAGAGTAAACAAGTCCTGCCGTAAGTAGCCCCTACGGTTTACATCTTTTTCAGCCCTTACATGTAAATATAAAATTAATTAAACGCTGAACGTAGGTGCCGTGTGATGATTAGCAGAGACGGACTGGAGTTTTACATTTTTATTTGGTCTACTTTATTAGGAAAAGTATCTAGTTTGTGAATAAACTGTAAAATAAGTGACTGGGAGAAAATGCCTTTAGGCATTAAGTCCGCCTATACTATACCCTTGTACAAAGTAATTAGTAAATAAATAAAGTTTAAGACGGGATGTCATAATTTCATTGCTAAAATATGACAAGGATTTTTTTAGTTGCATTAGTTGATGAAGTTTTTCGCAATATGCTTAAGGTAGTTATTCTGGAAAATATTGTGAAATGATGATTTTGTAACCTGAGCTATTGGAGACGTTGTTAAATACTTTTCCCAGGTGTCCAAGTTATATGTTAGTTATGAAAATATACCCAGATTAATTAATTATTTACCTAGAATTACGAGTTGTTATTTAAATTAAGCACTAGGTATGTTTTACCTTTTATATGGTTACTAACAGACGTTTACTCAGCACAACTTAAACTAGATTAAAAACTTTTTTAAATTAAGTATTCGGTATATGTTCCTTTGGTACTATCTCTACATTGTAATGACTTTCATAAGTGCTTTTTTATAAACCTACTTGACCAATAAATGATTTTTTTTTATCACCCGGTAGAATTCGTATTTCTTTTATTACCATGAGAGCATAAAAATATAGTTAGTGCTTACGACCTCATCAAAGACTGCATCACCTTATGAAATGATTGATTACAGCTCAACTAAAAAAAAATCTTTATTCAAATAGTATTTTACAAGCTCTTTTGAATCGTCATCTGCCACCGCTTAGGAATTTGTTATAGCTGAACATTAGTTATGAACATTAGATGGCCTAAAGCCCTAGATCCTCTTAACTTACTTAAGTAGGTACAATATTGACACCAGGAACTGTAACCAAGATACCTTTCAGTAAATTATATTCTTCTTCTTCTTCTTTTAGGTTATGGCTCCACCGTTGCAGCGGTGATTTTGCCAATGTCTTTATGTAGATAGAAGTAAATTATATTATGGCTTTTTGTATTCGGGTACGGCAAAGTGACTGCACCTCACCTGATGGTAAGCGCGATGCCGTCCAGATAGAATATCGAATGGCAGCAGATGGTTATCTCATGCCATTCGACACAATCATGCCGGCCTACTGAGCTGCTTCTTCACGCTACGGCGGAAGGACCCAGGTTTATAGGAAGGCGGGAACACGCGCGCCGGGAAACTATTGCAAAGCCTGATCCTAGTGATTACTTATCATTAGTATATGTCATTCCCATTTTTTGTTTCTGCTTTTGTAGAAAGGAATCTTGGCTACGGCTTTAGATACGCTAGTTTTAATTAAATAATATTCTAAAAAAGAAAGATTTGTATGTTTGTAACGAATAAATTCAAAAACTACTGGAACGTTTTTAAAAATTCTTTCACCAATATAAAGTTACATTATCAGCGAACATAAGCTACTTTTTATCCCGGAAAAATATAAAGCTGGTCTTTTATTTCGGAAAACTCATTCATGGCGCAGCGACGAGCTAAAATCTAGTTTTAATTATAACAAGAACGAACCGTTTCGTTTCCGTTATTACAAAACGTGTGTACTAACTATATAATAACAGGGTTTGTTGAGTGTGGACAAAGCGTGCGGGTTCTAATCAGGTGTCAACGCTAAGTGCTGGACAAATACCCGACCACAATGGGAAATATTTTGAATGTGGCAACCTCCGGTCAATGGGCTTTTGAACGTACGTTGAGGAATATTTTTGGTGTAACAGCAGATTTAAGTTAAACGAGATTTAATTATTGGGAAATGGGTTTATTACTTAAATTTATAATGCATTGTCCCTGTACTCTTCGTTGTATTTGTTATAACAATTCTAACTATTGAGTTATGCCAAGTGAATATTGAAGTTATATGTCTGCATACTCTCCATTGCATTTGTGAGGAAATATAAAATTAACGTTGCAAATAAAAGGCAAAAATAATCTAATGAGCATGCATCACGTACTACATAAATTACTGCTAGTATTTTTACATCGAACACTTTTAAAATCAATAAGAACTACAAGTCAGGGGTCAAAAAAATATCCACAATCCAGCCCTGTGCCATGCTGACTCTGGTATGTCGGCCATTAGACCGCGAAATTAGCGCACGCAACCCTACCGCTATATCACACTAATTGTTATTATTGTTTGGCTACCTGCGCCCCGGAGGAATGCTACGTATGTAATACCATCACCGCAGGTGCGTACTTAGGATCGCGTGGCGGGAGTCATATCGAACTGAAGATATTAACAGTTTTTATGCAAGCTTTTTTGGCTACTTAAATTTACTTTTACTGTTTTATTTTGAATTGACTATATGCTATTGAAGAAATCAACCATAAGATGCATAAATTTCATTATTTATTTCCTGGAAATATAATTTCTTCTCTAAAAACATAGCGTAATTACGAAACATGCAATGGGGTACATTCAAACATCAAAAGTAGGGTAGTGTTGTACTTATATTTTTAGCTTAGATTACTCAATTTCTCGTCATATCAAGATAGTAATGTCTACGTAAAATCTATCACCTACCATACCTTATAGGGTGAAATAGTTCCAATGAAGGCGAACTGATCACCCGTCTGCGCGACTGCGTACCATACCTTCATACCACTAATGTTCCGTGAGTCTGCCCCCCGTTCCTGCGTAATCCAGCCCTGTCCACCAATGTTTGTTCACCGCGAATTACTGTAAACGCGGAGTTATGCGTCTGTAATGTCAACTATTCACGTGATTACAAATGGTACACGTTAAAATTGGCCCTTTCGTACCTGTTACACGAATTGTTTTATATTTGTTATGAAAGATTGCTCGGGAGGAATTTGTGGCGCTTGTACTCATTTATGTAACAAACCCTCATTGCTTGGGAAAAATAACTAGATCAGTTTATTATAAAAAGGAAATTGTATTTAATAATCTCATGCACATTTTTTTATTTGTGGATCAGCGGTGGTGCGCATATTTTTATTTGTGGGACTGCCGTTCCCTTTCAGTTCCTGATATCAGTAGACTTACTGCCTATTTCATTGCTTAGTGATAAAGTTCCTGATAACCTATTCCGAAGTTATCCGCGCCATATAAATTGCAACTTTTGGTTTCACAGGTTTCGAATAGAAATATCTAGCAGAAAAACTCACTAGTAATGTACATACATACATACATATACACTCACGCCTGTTATCCCCGAAGGGGTAGGCAGAGGCGCAACCAGTGCACCCACTTTTCGCCATTATTCCGTCCCATGATGTGATAGGGGGCGAGCCTATCGCCATATCGGTCACAAATTCCAGACTCCGAGCTGATACTGAATAGAAAAACTCAATATCACTTTGCCCGACCCGGGGATCGAACCCGAGACCTTAGCTTTGCAGTCGCACTGTAATACAACTACGCCACCGAGGCAGTCACTAGTAATGTGTCAGATTAATTTCTTAGATAGCGCTATATATCAGATAGTTGGAACTTTATCAAGATAAAAACAATAGCAAAAACATTGATTCTATCCACGCTACATGCAAATACAAAAGAATCCAAAAACAAAATGATTCAACCAATCATCGCAAATATCCTTGTGAAAGCAAAAAAACCGTAGGCCGTTCAATCTCAGTAAAGACAATGGTTGTCTGAGGGATAATAAAGTATTGAGAACAGCGGCAAAACAGCAATCAATATCTCATGTTCCCGAAGGGGGCGCATCCGTCCAACTTTACGTTCGGGGAATCGATGTTACGAATTAGGTACCTGTATTTACTCTTAAATTTGCAAAGAAAATACTAAATGTAAAGAAAAACTATCTGTAGAAGGATTGACTATATGTATATTCATATATATTTTTGTATGTTTGTAACGAATAAATTAAAAAAACTACAGGACCAATTTAAAAAATTATTTCACCAATATAAAGCTACATTATCCGCGAGTGACATAGGCTTTTTATCCCGAAAAAAACTCATTCACACGCGTGGAGCTGCGAACAATTGTCTAGCGTATTATTAATGGAATAGTTGGTGTAGTACATCTACACCAACGAATGTTTAGAACTAAAACTCAGAAATTGCTGAATGAATTTAGATGAAATGAATGTCACGATAGGTACTTTATGCTTATATGTTAACATTAAAATACTATATCAAGCTTGCAATGTCTGAGATAAATAGGTTGTGTAACATTCAAAACCTTAACAAATGAGTTCATTATGTTTGTTGTTTTATTATATAATACAATCTATGTTCCACACTCAAAGCAGCTTCCAATTTCACATAACTCTGAAAAACACTCGTCTCTTTCATTTAGCAAAAACATCTTTTATGTCCTAACGTTTCCATCTAAATAATCAATCAACTGAACTTAATTACATTGATTTTTTCATGGCCGACATAAAAATGACGACTAATTCCGTTTTACAGAGCTCATCAAATTTCGAATTAACTGGGTTGTAGCCATGCATTGCAAAATGGTGATAAAACTAGTAGAACCTCGTTGGAAACGCGACGTCAGGGGAAAAGTATCGTAAAATATTGAGATGTTTCGGATCCAAGATTTATTGATTTATTGCGGTGGTATTGCTAATTCTGAAAATACAGCGAATTGTCTAGCTGGCGCTATTGTTTTATCCCTGGGGTTTATTTAAAGTTTGTATTGTTTTTTAATCGATTTTTATCTATAGATGTTATAAAGATGAAAAGTTTGCTTGTTTGAACACGTTAATCTCAGGAACTACAAAACCTATTTTGAAAATTCATTGAACAATATACATAGACTACTATAAGATATAGTACTTACTTGTACCGGAAAAGCATATCCACGCGGGCGGAGCCGCGAGCAATAATAGTTTAGGGATAAAATCTAAATGGAAAACCAGTATTTATTAGATGAATAGTGTTTATAAACCAGTTTGCTTAGTGATTAAAATAAGTATTCCAATATTAGTTGGTCAATAAGTAGATACTTTTTATTTGCATGTTGATATCTTCACCAGCATAAACTAATATACACCATGAGAAAATTGATTTAATTTTGAAATTTCATTTTTTTAGAAGCCATTCCTTTTTTGTTTTCTTAATTATTACAACCCAAATCTTCGTCACATTACAAACGCAAATTAAAACAGTTCAATCAGGGTACAAGTGACCGTTGCAACGCAGTTAGTATACAAAGTATGTAATTCAGACAATAGTTGAGATGGAATAAAGTAGTCTAGAGGCATGGCCGATTTGTCTCGAGGCAGCCTTTATTTTATATTTCTCTTGGATTTACACTTCACATCCAACGTTTCTTATTTCGTAGCTTCATATTTTTACACTAGTGTTCGCGGCTCTGCCCGCGTGAAAAAGTTTTTCCGGGATAAAAATATTTTCCCGGGATAAAAAGTAGCCTATAGCACTCAGGAGTAAAGTAGCTTCCTATTAGTGAAAGAATTTTCGAAATCGGTTCAGTAGTTCCCGAGATTAGCGCGTTCAAACAAACAAACTCTTCAGCTTTATAATATTAGTATGGATTTAAAGATGTAATGGTGGCCATAGTAATGATGTCTGAATGCTCAGAAAATTTGTGTTTGTTTGATTGCAAAGGTCATGTCCGCTTCTTGTATTAAAGGGTCAATATGGATCTTGGATTCCTTCCTATTTTCAGACCCCATTTATAACTTTTTTAAAATCGTTCATTTTAAGTGTAGTTTATAAGCAAAATAAAATTACATAAATCTCAAAAGCGTACTATATAATTATACGATTTATTGCAAAAGCCTAGTTTTTGGGAGTATTGTCCAAGTATATAAAGTATCTTGGTTAGAATTTTATGCCCATTTTTGGACATATCTTTTGACGAACTTGTTGATTTTTGTTGGGGTAATTGGCAGGGTTATATAGAACCTATACATCAATGATAACCTGTATTTATTTATTATTTTTCCATAAAACTTCCTAAAGGATGTAAAATAGCGCTATTATAACTTTCTTTTTAAGGTAACATTAATGCATTTATTTTAATTTAGTCGATAATCGTTTTTGGTTTTTATGGATTCTTCAGACCTTAATTAGTTTAAGTGAATACTGTACCTATATCCTAATTAATTGTCTTAATATATTCGTAACGTACTTTTTGTCGTTTTAATTACCTCGGTTCTTAACGTGACAAGAAAGAGTCCAATAATTCGCCTTTTCCAAATCATTCCTTCTCGTTAAGGTCGGCAATATAGTCACCATTCAATGCTGTAATGCAGATCCCTTAAAATCAGATGATTCATCTGTTGATTTTCTGGCAATGAAAAAAAATTATGACCCGTATGGTGGTAGGTCTCATATGGGGAGGTACCACCGCAACGTCTACTACAATGTTCTTCCGCTAAGCAGCAGTATGCATGCACTGTGTTCCGGTTTGAAGGACATTGTAGCCCAGGACGGGCATTATGAGACTTAACATATAATGTGTGACGAGCGCAGTGGAGGACCACGCAACTCCCTACTTTGTAATTAAAAGTTCTGGATGAAGATACTGTTTATGGGCGGTCGTATCGCTTACTATCAGGCGTGATGCATACTCGTCTTATCATTTAAGTGTAATAAAAAATAGTCGTACCGAAATCTACTTCAAATAACTTGATTACCGTACTCCCTATTTACGTAAGTAGCCAAACCGTAATTATAATATTCTATTTAATTTTAACCATAATTCCCCCCCATCTCCACATCATTAGTAAGGTAATATTAAGGTTTACGTGCAGTAAATTGTCGGTGTATTGGATGCCTGAGATGCCACGCGTCGCCCTCGCCGTGGTCGCATACTTGTGGTCGCATCGTATCCGTTGTTAACGTCGGCTGCGTATGGTGTATATATAGTTATGTGTTCCATTAAATTATGTTTTAAAGTGATATTATGGCCCCGTTTTTTCAACTGTAGTTATGTTTTGTCAGGGTCTTATTAAGCTGGACGCGCTCGCAGAGCTTCGAGTGCTTGAAAAAACGGGGCAATAATCTCTCACGTCATTTTTGAACTGACCACGTTGGGTAGATTCAAGGTTATATTTTAGCCTACTTTCGACTGTATTTATAAGTACTAATGTGAATATGAAGATGTTTGTATATTTGGCAGATGTATGCATATGTATGCATATGTATGTATAGTTAGAAGTAAAATTCAGAAGTGGTAGGAAATCATTAGAGAAGACACAGAATTAACTGCCATACAATGATTTAATAACAATGCAATAAAATAAGTCACCATACGTTAACAAAACAGATGTCGTCACAAGTCGCTTCGACCGACGGCATACCTTTTCCACAATACCAAATACAAAAGTAATATCAGCCATACTACATTGCTATCGATACAAGAATATAATTACGAATGACACAATTCAAGACATTCCTCTAGTCTGTCATTTACGTACATCGTTCCATAATTAAACATTATCTCCTCAAAGAAGTTCTATATAAAAAGAGTATGCTAATACGGCCATTTCTGACAAAGCGTCGTCCTCGGCGCGGTTTCCTCCACATTCATCTCGAAGTAGTTACGCTCTCGTTGCTGGAGAGCTGCCACCAGAGGTGTCTCGTTCTCAGAAGGTTGGCCGACGCTAGAAGCTCAGCCTTTTCAAACTCATCATTTGCATCTGCATACAAAAAATAAAAAAGCACAGTAACATGTCCTAAAAGATAACAAAATAAAGTAAGACAGTTGATATGACTTGAGCAAAAATTAGCCAACAATTCAACGAAATATAATCTAAGCACGACGGATATAAAACATCTTAATATCTGTACCAACCACCCGAGGCAGGATCCGTCGGGGAAGTGCCTCTCACGACTCGTTAGGGGTCTACGAGCATTTACGTGAGACATAGCTTTGCGTGTGTGAATCGGTCCCACATAAAAACATGTTTCAATCCATCCCCTGAATATCAGACAAACAAGGTTTTCCAAACAACCACGTCACACCCAATCAAGGGTATATTGACCCAACACCTGGACTTGGGATTGGACTTGGGGTCGCCCCTCCGCCCTAACCCAACACCTGGACTTGGGGTCGCCCCTCCGCCCTAACCCAACAACTGGACTTGTGGTCGCCCCTCCGCCCTAACCCAACACCTGGACTTGGGGTCGCCTCTCCGCCCGAACCCAAGTACGTCCCATGTACTAGGATCACATGAGCGACCGCACTCCAATACGCTTTTCTGCCATCACCTGATATCAACGCCATTCCAAGCATAGTGGAGAAAGTCTTTCCGCATTCACGCAGCCTGTAGTGCGCTGTTTCGCAGCGCAGCCAGAGGTGCGCAGTTCCAAGCAACCTGGAGCGCACCGTCCCGCGCCGCTCCTCATTGTGAAGACAGTGCACCCACACTGCATGGATCTCCAATTCCTGCAAAAATAAAAACCACAACAATGTACCGTTCGGCCTATTCTGACCTTAAATAAAATATTGCGTTAAACTTTCTGAACAGTCATCTCATTGCTACAAGCGAATCCACACGTGCAGTGGATTGGACACGTGCAGCCGCTACCACACGGTAAAATGAGATTCCAACATTTGCGGAGATTACGGAGAAATAAAGAAAACCATAACCTTCAAGCGAGGATTACGGGTCATTTGATACCACACTTCTTCTACAGTCACCGATGAGCATCATCTGCGATGGAGCAGTTAGTATTAACCGCCAGTTGATATTCAACCCCCTCGGAAGCCGCCATGGACTGCGCTGTGCCGTCGCGCCACTTGCGTCCTCTTAAGCTTGTAACGAAGCTCTTTACTCCGTAGGAGCCACGTGTTACCGGAACAAGCTTTCCTGTTAAGCACATTGAGAAAACGTTATTACCAATATAAGACCGTAAATTATAAACTACTGAGACCTATGCTAGTTTGCATAACATTCATTTTTTTTTTAAGTTTGAGTGTCTTCAAGGAACTGTCTCGCGTTAGGTTCTCGTTATCTCATACAATGGCTCTCGATGTGACAGATCTCACACAGTACATCTCCACTAAGTCCGGAGATATCTGAAACTAAATCACAAATGTAAAACGGGTTCACGGGTTTAAATATGTTCAGCATAGGTATCTCGTTTCTTTTGCCATCGCTCCAGCTTCCAGCTCCAAGGGCGAAACTACAATTCTTGTCTTTGGACTTATGCGCGTCGTTACCATGACGATGCGACTTGTTGACGTTTATTGTAATTTTTTATAAAAAGCATTTATTAATTAATTTGATGACTTATTTTACACCCATTACAACGAAAGCAAAATAGAAATCAGTGAGAACAATTTGGCTTTCTTGTTGCTTCACATACAATTATTATTTAGGGCTTAGGTATTTTCATATCCACACAAAAACAAAAGAAAAACAGAAAACAGTGGGCGCTTTCCCTATTGGTTTCTATCCCACTTCTGAAGTTAGAAGTAAAATTCAGAAGTGGTAGGAAATCATTAGAGAAGACACAGAATTAACTGCCATACAATGATTTAATAACAATGCAATAAAATAAGTCACCATACGTTAACAAAACAGATGTCCTCACAAGTCGCTTCGACCGACGGCATACCTTTTCCACAATTACCAAATACAAAAGTAATATCAGCCATACTACATTGCTATCGATACAAGAATATAATTATGAATGACACAATTCAAGACATTCCTCTAGTCTGTCATTTACGTACATCGTTCCATAATTAAACATTATCTCCTCAAAGAAGTTCTATATAAAAAGAGTATGCTAATAGTATGTATGTATGCATATGTACCAGAATGGATAAAATATTTGAATGTAACGTGGCATATGAATAAACAAAATATTTGATCCAAGAGTGTCTAAGTCGCGAAGTTGTATTTACGAGACGATCCTTTCTTCTTTCTTTCTTTCTTCTATACGACAGGCTCGCCCCCTATCACGTCGTGGGATGGAATACGCACGGCAAAAAGTGGGTGCACTTGTTGCACCTCTGCCTACCCCTTAGGGGATAAAAGGTGTGTGTGTGTGTAAGGTTTTGACTAATGTATAAACTACTTTTCATAACGTAATAATATAGATTGGAACTTTTTTTTATCTCTGAAGACTTTGTTTGAGTGACAAAAGCATTTATTATAAATTTTATAAGATTGGTAAACGAGGGAGTACCTCACTTTATGTTAAGTAATCATTGCTGTTATTCTTTAAACCAGTTGATTCATATATGCGTTGAAGTTATAGCCCCTTTTCTTTCTCCTAAATCGCATCAGTTTGAAAATACCACAAGCGAAAGGTTTCACAAGAACGTTGTATGAGGAAAAAATTCCTTGCAAGTCGCGACGTCAAGGAACGCTGTTTACTTCAAGCTCTTATATTTCATATTAAAGAGTAATAAAATAAAGGTTTTCAACATAGTATTTAAAAGCTTTTTAGCTATGCGGTAAAGTTATATTTCTAACTAGCTTTTGCGTGCGACTCCTCCCGCGTGCAAAAGTTTTTTTGGAATAAAAGTCCCGCTTCATATTTTCCCGAGATAAAAAGTAACCTACATCCTTTCTAGGGTCTCAAACTATCTCCATACCAAAATTCATTGAAATCCATTCATTAGATTCAGAGATGTCCAGTAACAAATAAACATAAAAACAGACAGAATTATAAAAATCGATTATTTGTTTCCCATTACTCTTCTTTATTCACCCCTTTCTTTTCTATCACATTTCTTTCAATGTACAGACACACCGGAATCTATTGCTTTATTATAGTATAGACAGATAGACATAGATAGATAACGTCCAAATTCTAAAATAAAATATAGTTTAGTAATGACAACCACTAATCCGCATTAGGCCGGCGTCACGGACTATGGCCTAATCCCCCTCAGTAGTACAAAGGTCTGTGCTCAGCAATCGAAGAATATATATTAAGGATTCGATTTTTTTTATGGCATTGAATGAAGAGGTGAGCATGCCGTTTACCTGATTGTAAGCGATACGACCACCCATAAACAGTAGCAACACCAACCAGCACCTTGACTTACAAAGTACTGTGTGGCATTCCACTGTGCTCGTCATCCTGAGACATAAGACGTTAAGTCTCATTATGTCCAGTAGTTACACTGGCTACAATATCCTTCAAACCGGTAGAAATAGACATTGCGGTGGTACCCACCCAGACGGACTCTCACATATTATGAGAGACCTACCACCAGTGATTAGAAATTGAACCACAAGCAATTCGATACCAATAATTTGTATCTTTAACTACATGTTAATAATACGCGTGTGTACGCAATGCGTACGCAATACCACTACGCCACCGACTGCCTCGGTGGCGTAGTGGTATTGCGTACGCATTATGAGTACGATTTGCGCGCTGAGGTCCTGGGTTCGAATCCCGGGTCGGGCCAAAAAAATTGTGACTGGGTTTTTCCATCTTAAAATTTACTCAGTCGCAGCTCGGGGTCGGGAAGTTGGCGGTGTGATACCCCCGTGCCTCGGAAAGCACGTAAAGCCGTTGGTCCTGCGCCTGATCTCTCTCCGGTCATGTCGGATTGCCGTCTCACCGGACTATGAGAGTGCAGGAATAGCGAGTGCACCTGTGTATTGCGCACACACTTGTGCACTATAATATCTCCTGCGTACCTGGCTGATCTCCGTTGAGATTGGCCGCCGTGGCCGAAACTGGCTAGGAGGATTTCATTTTCATTTCAATACAATTACACATAATTCTAAAAACCAAAAACAATAATGCCAAAATTAAAGTAAATTGAAATAAGTTCGAGAGACATGTACAGAACTTTAGCGAAGTCGAGTTCAAAACAGGCATTGTGACGTCACAACAACGGACAACCCGCCTGAATAACTGATGGCTCTTGACTCGCTAACTCTGCTGTCGGAGACAATGAGGTACCTAGAACTACATGTCGTAGACAGGGTTATATATCGCACCTTTAGGATGAAAACGACACAATTCAAAAAGATAGAAAATTGGGTTATCGTCATAAAATTACTTAAAACGAAGTACTCAATACAACAGTTCAAACACAGAAATATTCAAGCAGGAAAAGGACAAAGCTGTTATATCGGTCCCTTTTCCTATTATATTTTTATAAATAAGGGACTAGTTTTTTGGCATTTAAAAATGACAACTCAGTTTTCTATTTTTTGAATTGTGTCGTTTTCTTTCTAAAGGTGCGATATATTGGTTTAGAATTTAAATTATTAGAAAACTAGGTGTAACTTGCGGCTTCGTCCGCATGATTTTTTTTCTCGCTACTAAAGTCCCTAAAACACTAGAGATAGAGCGCCACTGGTTAAACGCCAGCGTCAAATTGACTGCCTCGGGGGCGTAATTGTATTACGGTACGACTGCAATGCTGAGGTCTCGGGTTCGATCCCCGGTCGGGCAAAGTGATATTGGAATTTTCTGTACATTATCAGCTTGGAGTTTGGAATTTGTGCCCGATATGGCGATAGGATCGCCCCCTATCACATCGTGGGACGGAATACGCACGGCGAAAAGTGGGTGCACTAGTTGCGCATCTGCTTACCCCTTTGGGGATAAAAGAGGTAAGTATGCGCGAGCAAAAATTATCGGGATAAAATTTGCGTATATCTTAAACCAGGACAATGTCTATCGACCATACCAGCCCTGTGTTATATACTGCCCACTGCTGAGCACGGGCATTCTCTACAACTGAGAGAGTTTAGGCCTTAGTCCACCACGCGGGCCTAGTGCGGGTCGGCAGACTTCACTTACCTTCGAAATTACTATAGAGACCTTCTCAGATATGCATGTTTTCTCACGATGTTTTTCCTTGGCCGTTAAAGCGAGCGATAATTCATAAAGAATGTATTCTTTGTGTATACACATAACTTTTTATATGAGTCAGAGGTGCGGACATTCGTCTCAGCAGTCCGTTCTGCTAAAACTAGGCTATCGTCGCTGTGTACATGGTATATCTATGTGCCAAATTTCATCAAAATCCGTTCAGCAATTTCTGAGTTAACTTTTAACACAATCCAAACCTCCAAACATTTTCATAAACGTTCGCATTTATAATACAATAGTAAAAAGTAAGATTATACAATTTACGGCACGCCTGTTCAAGGTGTAGCATGAAGTAATTTTATTATTCGTCTGTGTTTTTAACAAATTATATTATGTACTTACGGCGTAAATACTTAAATAGAACTTAATAATATTATAATTTACATTATAAACGGCCTGTTTCACTGGTTTCAAGTAAATTTTATTTGACAGTAATCGCATTATACAGCTAAAGTAGGTACTCATTTCGTTACCATTTATTCGGAAGCATAGATTAGTGTAATTGGTAGCCTTATACATTTATGTGACGAGTTTGATCAGAAGTTATGTAACAGGCCCTTGAGGTATTTTACATTGACATTTAAGCTACATTTGAAAATATTTCAAGTTAGCGAAATTATTCGTCAGATAGAATTTATTTGCCAACTGAAAGTTCTAAGTGCCAGTGTCATGTAAAATGTGTATTTTTTTTAATAAAAGCTGTCACTTGTGCGCGATACTCAGGTTAAATAAACAAATACAGTTTGTAAACTCGAGGTTAGATAGTTGAATTTTAACTTCATCGTGCCTTGCACCACTAAATAACACCGGGTTAACAAACCTGACATTGTTTTTTTTGTAACTGGAAATATTGCAATATCTATTCGCTTCTATTGTAATCCGAACAAAGAGGAATGAATAAACAAAAAGCGAAACATTTGTCTATCTATTTTACACTACAATACAATGTATATACACTTTCTTGTGTATCCTTCATTCTGTGACATTTGATGACATTTTATTTTAACCGTATTAATTTCGTGTCACTTCCACTGCGGTTACATAACCTCAATTTATTTTACATTGCGCTTCACTAACCATGGTTAAATATTTAGAAAATCAACCCTAGGTTAACTCTTCACTTTTGATGGCGCAAGGTAAATTATTTAATTAACCATGAGTTACCAGTTAATTCAGAGTTAATTAAGCTAACCCAGGAACGTGCAACTGGGGCTTAGTCGAATTATTTGTCGCTAATCAGATCACGTAATCATTGATGCGACATTCAAAATCAATTTCTTTACACGAAGAACGACAACAACAAACTATAGCTATATCTAGCTTATAAACTGCCGCGCTAAGCTCAAAAGCCGTATCTGAAACTTGATTTTTATGGCAAATAGCTCAACAAATGCACACACAATGAACAAAATTGCCAAATAACGGTATTGTTTTAAAACATGTAAAAAACCTTTAGACCATCCCTATCTCAAGTTTACCTCGAATCACAAAGAGTGAACAGAAAGCTATATTTACAAAACTTCAATTTTCTCGAAACTACCGTTCCGTAACATACCGCTTTGCGCTTATCACGGCAGTATATTATTCTTATAACTTCATTCTTCCCGTAAACAAAAGCAACAACATTTCACATATTTGTTTTGAAATTGCAGAATTAAGCTGAGTGAATGTCATTGACAATACGTGGCATGCTCCGTTGATCACGAGAGGAAACATCTTAAAAATAAAGGGTAATGTTTTGTTTACGTCAAACGCACCACTTTTCATTTGGGACTGTATTGAAAGGGGGGGAGTCGGTGTGAATAAACAAAACCGTTACTTCAGACGTAAGAATCGTACTTTTCTGAGTGTATGCCAGTAATAAACCCTGAGAGTATGCAGGGTGGCGTCATCTAGGCTATATGTGGCACCTTTAGAATGAAAACGACATAATTCGAAAAAATCGGAAATTCATTTATCGTCATTAAATGACTTAAAACTGGTCCCTTTTTCATAATTACCAAAAAAAGCCCTATATAATAGTTTGGTCCTTTCCCCGCTTAAATATGGCAATGTTTTCAGCTATTGATGTATTGAGAACTTCGTTTTAAGTCATTTTATAATGATAACTCCATTTTATTTTTTTTGGATTGTGTCATTTTCGTTCTAAAGGTGCGATGTGTTCTCGCGAAAAATAGGATTTTAATATAATGTGTTTTTTGTTAATTATCTTAGTGTTTTCGAGTCTTCAGTAAGGGAGAATTACACTGTGTCACAGATTATGAAAATTGTGGGTTTCAACTCAAGAAATATTTTAGGTATGACACATATCTTAGTCACCGAGGTCGAGCCTAGTCTGCGGAAGATCCTCAGATCGATTCCCGGGTCGAATAAAACTTGTTTACTATTTTCTAATACGATTCTCCGGGCATTCGATTCCAATTGTGTCTGTTGAAAAGGTAAGGTGAAGTTTATATTCTTATTATTCCACGGCTAAATATTGAAGTAGGATCGAGGATGTAGCTGGTGAAAAAAATACAAAACTCCTACATTAAGCCGGCTGTCTCCCGTTTCACAGACCCATCGGCCCCTGCACTACGAAGGTCTTTACGTAGAAACTAGATTAATATACCTATATCCAGCACACATTCAACTAAAACTTATAATAGCAAGGATGTTCCAAATCACAGTAAGCTCACTCAGTTATCGGAACAAAACTATATGCATTATGTGGAACTGGAGCGCACTTGTACGAAAGTTCCTCTCACTCCCGACCGCTGAAGCCTTGAGCTTACATTTAGGGTTGGCGTCACTGATCCCACTGGCTCAAAATTTCGGCCACACTTCGTTTGTTATTTTTTTATGGGCACGGCAACGTAGGTCATTTCTTGTTATGGTAAGTATCTATCTAGATATAGTAGATATATAGATAGATAGATAGTATATCTATACTACCTATATATCTATATTACCCCTCGTTTAACATATGTTTTAAGATATAAACAGGCTGATGACAACGCGAGGTACTTACGCGACTGCCACGGTGGCGTAGTTCTATTACAGTACGGCTGAAATGCTGAGGTTTCGGGTTCGATCCCCGGGTCGGGCAAAGTGATATTTAATTTTTTTTATCAATATCAGCTCGGAGTCTGGAATTTGTGCCCGATATGGCGATAGGCTCGCCCCCTATCACATCATGGGACGGAATACGCCCAGCCAAAAGTGGGTGCACTAGATGCGTCTTTGCCTACCCCTCCGGGGATAAAAAGCGTCAGTATGCGTATGCCTCTATGGCGAGCTTTACACCTTGTATCTACAGTGGTCGCTATCTGGGCGGGTACTAATACCGGTAAAATTTGATTTTAAACCTCTCGTAAACTAAATCCTATTCCTATAATGTTGGCATCGCTTCCATTATTCTCCTAATATATAATGTCAGTGAAGATTCGGAGACGCTCTCTTGATTAGTAGCATTATATAAAGAGTGTAATAAGGCCCAAAAGTTGGCAAGGGAGCCCGGTAAACATTATTGTTGTTTATGTAAACGACTCGTCCCGGCTTCGCAAGGGTAGCACCAATGTTCTATAATCAGATGCCAATGATGATACAAAATTGTTAAAAAACAACAAAAAAAAAACGATTAGCTCAAAATCACTAGCCGGCTAATCTTAATATTACCTTAAAATGTCATTAAAATCGCTCCTGCCGTTTTGGACTTCGGGCACATACATACGTAGATACATACATTCAACAAACATATATATCCTACTAATACTATCAACGGGAAAGTTGGTAAGTAATGATGTATAGATGTTTGTTACTCTTTTAAATTTGGCACACGGATAGATCATGTCCTGGATTAACACATAGGCTGCTTTTTATCTCGGGAAAATACAAAGCGGGACTTTTATCCCGGAAAAACTTTTTAACGCGGACAGAGCCGCGTGCAAAAGCAAGTACATATATATATTCGGTAACTATTGAATTCATCAACCTCATTGGCAAAATTAAACCTTTCACAATGTCTCTATAACGATCAAACGGAATAGCTAGAATAGTGAAAATAAAAGGTTTTGTCTACAGTGTTGACTGCTCCTATAATGGCCCTTGAATTAATGACGGGCCGACTGAGGGCCATCCAAATAATTGACATATTTTGCTACATTTGCGTTCTTTCGTAATTACACGGCATAGGGCAAAGGATCGTTAGTTTCACTAAAAATAAAATTCGCTGTTCGAAAATTTGATAGTAAATTTGTTTGGAGTCGATTTCTTAATTGTGCATATTGGGAAGGAAAAACTACATGTAAACATGTTTAGAGTTAAGTATAATAAATTGGTTTTAGCTAAATAACCAGGGAAATTAAACACTTTGGGGGCAGCACTTTTGCCTCCTCGTGTAGTACATGAAATTAGTTCAATATTTAACCACAACATGGAAAGGTTTTTTTCTGGTTGGGGGAGTTGTTAAATGTCCTTGTAAGTTGAAAATTACGTCGTAATTATGTTTGGACACTGAACTATTAAATACAAACTACACAAAATAATTAATGATGATGAGAATGCTACCCCTTCTCAAAAGAAAGACGACTTTACCAAGCATTAGAAGGTTCAGGCTTATTAAGAAACCGCAAATTTGGAATTACAGCCGCACACTGTAGAGTCTAATATAGTCTAAAACAACTGTCAAAGAACGACTTTACAAAAAAGGCTATTACACTATAGGAGATTATTTGGAAGATACAAATGCTTGGGATTAGGTTGCTCGCATTCACACATGTTCCATAATAATATGAATTTATATTGTTAATTGAAATTTGTATTTAAATATGTGTTAAAAAAAAACAAGATGACAAAAAAATAACCACGCTGAGTTTCTTGGCGCTTCTTCTCAGGTCAGTGGGCTTTTCCGAAGCACTGGTAGAATCATATAATTTAAAAAAAAAACATTGTTAAAAATGACGTGTAAAAGTGCCCCTAGGGGCCTAATTACATAATAAATGATTATAGTATTTTTTTTACTAGGCCAGCTTGGTGGACTAAGGCCTAAACCCTCGCAGTAGTAGAGGAGGCTGGTGCTCAGCAGTGGGCAATATACTATACACAGCTGGTATTATTAGTACACCTGATGGTAGATGGAGTGGTGACTACATAAAGTATTAATTGACTCGCCAATCGATAAATCTATACTATTATAATATAAATCACTACATAGTATAAAACAAAGTCGCCCTCTGTCTGTCCCTATGTATGCTTAGGTTTTTAAAACTACGCAACGGATTTTGATGCGGTTTTTTTTTATAGATAGAGTGATTCAACGGGAAGTAGGTATTTTATGTACTTTTAGCCCGGAAAACTTATTAACGCGGGCGAAGCCGTGAGCAAAAGCTAGTCATGTTATAAAGCAGAAGAGATTGTCTGGTTGAACGCGCGAACCTCAGGAACTACTCAAGCGATGTTGAAAATTCATTCACTAATAAATACAAATCTGTTGAGTACTATAGGCTACTTTTTATCCCAGGAAAATATTATTATCCCGGAAAAATTGGGCGGAGCCACGAGCAATACTAGTTCAGTATTATTTGTATGTTGCCTATTTAAAACCATTGCGAAAAACATCGTGAGGAAACCTGCATACCTGAGAAGTTCTCCATAATAATTCGAAGGTATGTGAAGTCAGCCAAATCGCACTAGGCCAGCGTGGTATGGTATGGTATTTAAAACCGGGATAACTGTTCCGCGACGCTATAGGCTAAAGTGTGTGTTTTAGACCTCGTGGACAGTCAGGAGCATAAATATCTGTGCGTATACCACAAGTGTTTACTTTAACTGCAAGTAACAACAATATCTCACAAAATAATCCACTCATTAGAGTTTGTAGTCAATACAATGCTATCTTTTCGGAGATTGATATGTTTCAAGATAGCTTAAACACTTTTAAAAAACATTTTAATATGCAACACAAGTATACGATAACGCTAGAATTATATCCACACCACTCATTTATTTGGCCACGTCTCTTTCTTTTTTAATATCTCAAAATTGTATTAAATTAATTATCAGTAATTATTAGGTATTTAAGGTTATTATAAATTCTCTCTCTAATTCTCTAAAACTGCCTCGGTGGCGTAGTTGTATTAAGGTACGACTACAATGCTGAGGACTCGGGTTCGATTCCCGGGTCGGGCAAAGTGATATTGAGTTTTTCTATTCAGTATCAGCTCGGAGTCTGGAATTTGTGCCCGATATGGCGATAGGCTCGCCCCCTATCACATCATGGGACGGAATAATGGCGAAAAGTGGGTGCACTAGTTGCGCCTCTGCCTACCCCTTCGGGGATAACAGGCGTGAGTGTATGTGTGTGTGTATAAATTCTCTTTTTTATAAAGAAGCTATGTAACTAGAATGTTGTGTACAGTAGTAAATAGATGCCAGATTTATAACATGTATTTAACGAATGTAATTTTGTTTAAAACTCAATCTGTTGTCTGTGTCTGTACCTTTTTAATAAAAATAAATTAAAAAATAAAATAAAAAGTTAAACTGAAAAAAAAATCTTAGTATGAAGTAAGGCAAATCTCTTAATTTTATTTTTGTGAAGAGAAAAAAAAGATTAGTAAGAATACAATAGTATGTAGGCAATTTGAAATTTTGAATTTGTTCAGCTACTTATGCTGGTTACTGTACAATCAACCAATTTGGTGCTAGTACAGTTTCTCAAGATAAAACGGCCATTTATATTTTACCAAACAGGTGCGATCGTTTCAGTGATGTATAATTGTACAAAGGACACAGCAGATTACTCTTATTGTCTAGTTAAGTTATAAGTCGCATGTGCTGACAGACGACGCGCAAGCGACATATTTAGAACTTTAAGGTGGTCGAGCAGATACTTTTCTGACTACAGTAGTCGCTATGGAGGTGGATGAACATATCCTACGACCAGTAATTTGCAAACCACGCATTCTCTCTCACGGGATTCTATCCCTCCTTCTTTTATGGCATTTAATGACGAGACGATCATGCCGTTCGCCTGATGGTAAGCGATACGACCACCCATAAACAGTAGAAACACCATCCAGCACCTTGAGTTACAAAGTTCTGTATGGCATTCCACTGCGCTCGTCATCCTGAGACATAACATGTTAAGTCTCATTATATCCTGTAGTTACACTGGCTACAATGTCCTTCAATCTGAAGCACAACAGTACATGCACACTGCTGCTTGGTGGTAGAAATATACATTGCGGTGGTACCCACCCAGACGGACTCTTACATATAATAGACATACCACCAGTTAAATCTTCCTCCTCTTTGTACAAAGTCATCTGTGCCATAAAGACTACCAATTTTAATCGAATTTACGTACAAATTAAGCATCTAAAAACTACATCGATAATCTATAGTCACTTCTGCTGTACCAATCCATCGTGCGTAAAACGTAGTCTAATCATTTAAGCACTTACGATATCGTGGAAAATACACGAGGGCGGGAATTTTTTGTTGTAGCAACACAGCTGCGCCGCTAAGGTTCGCAACATCAATAAGCCATTCTGTGAAATATCCGTAAAGAGAAGGCTACACGCGCGTAAACGTGATGACTTTTAAGATTGATTGGATCTGGATTCGTTCTATGATTAAGCAGTTTTTTGGACCATATTACGGAACCAAAGAGTTTTGTACTATTGTAATGTTATTTAAAATAATAAAACCTTACATTTGGACACATTTAATACACTAAAATTCATCTCATATCAGAAAAATATGGTACTTATTGAAATTGAAAAGGTGAGGTCTTGTTACCAAGTCAACTTTTCACCAATCCACTATTCTCCAATATTGGTTTCCATTACATAGTTAAGATACTGCTTTTACTGGTGGCAGGTCTCTTATCTGTAAGAGTCCGTCCGGGTGGGCATTTCTGTTTCTACCGCTAAGCAGCAGTGTACATGCACTGTTGTGTTTCGGTTTGAAGGACATTGTAGCCAGTGTAACTACTGGACATAATGAGACTTAACATCTTATGTCTCAGGATGACCAGCACAGTGAAATGCCACGCAGTACTTTGTAAATCAAAGTGCTGGATAGTGTTGCTACTGTTTATGGGTGGTCGTATTGCTTACCATCAGGCGAACGGTATGTTCGTCTCGTCATTCGATGTAATAAAAAAAAGATAACATACCAAAGAAAAGTAAAGCTAAAACTAAAAGCGTTGATTCAATTTCTTAATATCGATCGCAATAAAGACGTGATTTCTACTTCTAAGGCTGGCTTGCACAACTCACAAAATACATTTACGTTAAATATATTTAAATCATAGTGCTATCTTTGTCGTCTCTTCATGGATGACAGTGACAACATAAGATTTTAAATGTGTTTAGCGCTAAACATATTTCGTAAAACTTTGTACGAGCCAGCCTAAAAATATAAACCCCACTGTCATTGTTTAAAGGAAAATTTTAATTTCATATTATATCACTTAAGGTTTATATTATGTTGATGTGTTTCACCTAACGATCTTGTGCGATGTGTTCGCCCCCTAACAACCGTTTCGTATGTTTATTTATAGGGCATTAGAAAAGACGAATTCACGTTTTCTTGAGGATCCCTTTTGTGGGGGCAGTTAACTTTACAAAGAAAATGTTCAATTTTCACACGATACATGCGATTTTATATCTTTTTTACAATTGTATTTGCTATTTTATTGCGTTTGTACTGAATTTGTGTTGTTAACCTTTCGTGTGATATACGCGTGTTTTTAAATCATTAAAATGTCCTTTAATGTAATGTAGTAAGGTTCAAATCAGATGGAGCAATGATATCATATTCCAAAGATTGAAAACAGAAACTGAAATATACTAGAAATAGTATATACAATAGCTTCAGTAAATTAGAGCCTTTACATTGTTACCAAAATGCTATAGAACGTGACAAGGTCATGTTATTTCATCCATGGTCTGGTAAAGTTAAGGCTCTAATCACACTGGCGAATTCCAAGCGAATTCACAAGCGAAGGCGCTCGTCCAGTGTAATACGACCGTTAACTTTACTTCGCACCTTTAGGATGAAAACGACACAATTCAAAAATATATAAAATTGAGTTATCGTCATAACATTACTTAAAACGAAGTTCTCAATACAATAATAGTTCAAACACAGCCATATTCAAGCAGGAAAAGGACAAATCTGTTATATCGGTTCCTTTTTTATTATATTTTATAAATAAGGGGCTAGTTTTTAGTCATTTAAAAATGACAACTCAATTTTATATTTTTGGAATTGTGTCGTTTTCGTTCTAAAGGTGCGACTTGACCATGTATGAAACAAGACGGACTATAAGCCATTGAACGATCAATCCGTCATTATCAGACTGATAATGACGCCATCATTGATGTTAGATTGGTCGTATAATAGAATAATTAGTGGCAAATATTACAAAGTAATCTGATCCAAGAGCATAGATAAGGTTGATTTTATATTGATCTCAAGTGGAAATAAAGAGACTACATTTATATTATAATTGTAATGCAAACAAATGTAGATACTCAAAAAGAATATAATATTAGGTCACAAACATTAGACTGCCTCGGTGGCGTAGTAGTAGAGTACGACTGCAAAGCTGAGGTCTCGGGTTCGATCCCCGGGTCGGGCAAAGTGGTATTGAGTTTTTCTATTCAGTATCAGTCCCGAGTCTGGAATTTGTGCCCGATATGGCGATAGGCTTGCCCCCTATCACATCATGGGACGGAATAAAGGCGAAAAGTGGGTGCACTAGTTGCGCCTCTGCCTACCCCTTCGGGGATAACAGGCGTGAGTGTATATGTATATATATGTATGTAAACATTAGACTTAACATCAATTTTCAATTAAAATTAAGTTTTTTTTATGGCAATGAATGACGAGACGAGCATAGCGTTTGCCTGATGGTAAGCGATACGACCACCCATAAACCGGAGCAACACCGTCCAGCACCTTGAGTTACAATGTACTGAGTGGTATTCCGGCTCGTCATCCTGAGACATAAGACGTTAAGTCTCATTATGTCCAGTAGTTACACTGGCTACAAGTCCAACGGAAACACAACAGTGCATGCACACTGCTGTTTGGCGGTAGAAATTGATATTGTGTGAACCCACCCAGGCGGACTCTTACATATGAGAGACCTTCAGTAAAATTATTTTATTATACCTATAAAAACCTACCTAGTATGGACTTCATAGCATATTGGATTCCATTAATATGGAGTGAAATCTTTAAATACAACTTAATACAGAGCTCGAGCTAGCTAACTCAATACCTTTTGTAACAAAACGATCTATGCCATCCATAAAGCTCTCGCAACAAGCTGCTAGGGTTACCGCTTTGAAAATATATGGATTCATGGAATATATCGCTTTTGAATATAGAGAAAATGTAGGTTCAATATGGATTATAGAAATGAATTTGACTCTGTTTGAGCTTACTGCTTGTTTGTTTTAAAGTTTAATTTGACAGAATGTTCCGATTATGGACTATGCAAAGTGATCTTATGAAAAAGATGTGTAACATAACGTAATATACACGGTTTGTGGTAAATTGTTTTGAAACCTTAAGTCAATTTGCGCTACACTTTAAATAACCACATGGAAGTCATATAAGGAGTTAAATTATATCGTGATTTAAAAAAGCCTGTAGTTTATTTCCTAAAAATCTTTCAAAGTGTGTATGTATGGTCTAAAATTAAATTCGCGGCACAATAATTCAAACTGCCATCCCTAAATTCCATAAAGAAAAAATTACAAATATACCGCTATCCTTTTCTTACTCATTCATTTTCCAATCTCCATCCCGCTTTAAAGGTAAGTTTTTCCGCTCCGTTACTCGGAACTAAGGCACAGTATATTAGGCGTCAAATTAAATCATTCTTCACATATAAAGCACATGTTGATTAAGTTTTTGCAGTTTTTTTTTGTCGTTTTTCTATATCAATGGGCAATGAGACGGAGTCTTTGAATTATAAGGTTACTGTTTGGAGTTCATGACAAATTTTGCGAGCGATTTCTTTACTTGATGGAATTTATTGGTTGTTTTCGGTTACGTTTTTTGGGTAACTTTTTTTTACATTATTTATAGCAATTTGTAACATATTTTTTGTTGTGTTAGAAGCTTATTTATGGTAAAATAAAATTATTGCTATTTCTGTACGTATGGTAATAAAATATTAAAAAGATCAGCATAAAATGACAATAATATTTTTTTATGCATCTAGGTATATATTTCTTCATACTCCACTTCCAGACTCGATTTGCTATGGAAGTATGCTGGAAAAGTTTTAAATTCGGCATGGCTAAGTGACTTCGTTATACTAGCATGGTGAAGTTCATTAATCTTGGTCTGGCAGAATTTCTTCAGGATCTGTAATTGTTTCATACATAATATTGCCATTCAAAACATGTCTCATTTTGAAAATAAATATAATTAGTTCTCACAATACAGACTTTATCAACGGGAAGCTCAACATAACCCATGTGAATTACGAATGCCATGTCGGCACCCAGGTGCTATCAAAGCCACCGCTTCCAGATTCGGCCGTGTAAGATCGCCTGGCAGATCTCTCGCATTCACTACCATCAGTGATGTATTGAGGCCATCAATATTATCTTATACAGTAGGGTTGGCACGCTGAAAAAAGCATGTTGATATATACATTGTTTTTAATGTAAAATTTTAATATAAGTTTGATATAAACGCGAATATTATAGGTTCAGTCGTATCGATATTCATCGTTCGATATGCTAGTAAAGAAAGTTAGCCGTGAAAAGACATTTCCAAAATCCATGATTATGGAAAATTCCGTCGTTTCCCTAGCTAGAATTTGAAAACTATGAAAAGGCTTTTTTTGGCATATTGAAGTTATATAATATTTTCATCACATCACTTGTCTTGTGGCAACCCTTTCCAGCCATAAGGACCGAGTCCAATACTATAAAAAAAACTTAAAATTGGTATTCAAAGTTCAATAGACACTCACCGCAATTAAAACTTCTGTCTACCCCCCAGGAAACTACTTACACAGTTTAGATTTACCAGTGGCATCCTTATGCACAAAAGCCAGGCAAATTCATCACCGCGAGCGAGTCGCGAGTCAGACTTAATTAGATGTGTCCATTTAGCTTGATTATTTAGTCACACGTTGAACTGAGCGCGTATCTGCACTCTGATTACATTCTGGCTTTGTGTTCATTTTGTAATAAGAAAATGTCTGTTGGATTTCCTTAGCTGAAGGGCGGGGTAAAAATAGGAAGGTAGGTAGGTAACTTCTTTGTAAAGATCCGTGACAAATTTATTGAATGGAGCTCCACAGTAGAGCTTCCATGTCCTTGAGTCACACGATAATGTGTATTAATATTTTTTTATGAAAACATGATGTAGATGTTTTGTAGCATTCCTTATACGCCACTGGTCTTTTTATCATCATCATCAGCCACATGACGTCCACTGCTGAACATAGGCCTCCCCGAAAGATTTCCAGATGGACTTGTCAAAAGCGGCCTGTACCAGCGTGTTCCTGCGACCTTTATCAAGTCTTTATACTAGAAAGTGATTATAGTGCAGCTAGGGAACTAAGGCCTAAACCCCCCTGTAGTAGAGGTGGTCCGTGACCAGCTTTAGTAGGTATAATACAGGGCTTGTATTATTATTAAGACGATCAGTTTTTCCAATCGACATACAGGGAGCAACCCTGGATGATGACCTAGGACTTTGAATTCCAAATAATGTTTCGTATATGATTCACTCGACTGCACTCGTCATCATAAGATAAGTCTTATATCAACTTTTGTAAATGTCGGACCTTCTTAAATACTAAAGTAATTTATTATTGGGTTTAAAAACTCCGCTCGATTTACAGTAACTCATCACCGTATAAACATTCACAATACCAGAAATATAGATGCACTATCTCCCTCGTTCTTTACTCCTGTTGTATGTCTTTTTATGTATGTCCGGCTTGAAGGACCAAAATACTATATCTCTTTACTCCTTTTTACGTATGTCGGGCTTGAAGGACCAAAATACTATATCCTTCAAGCGACTTGAATTACCAACACTATTGCATTATCATTGTTAAAGCTATTGTAAACCGTAATTCCTGAATGCGGTACAAGTTTGTTTTCTTCTGACTTCCGACGTACTTCTTAGAGCAAGTTTTAAAGTCTTCGTAATCTTGTTATCAGTTTGGATGAGCTTACGTCCATAATAAATATGGATAAGAGTTTTCAATGGCAACACTGCAACTTGGAAGATCTGACTTATTAGACATGATTAAAGATTGTTTTGGTTCAAATTGGTCTGGCAACTCTACCGCCATTGATCAAAACGTGTACAACTGTGCTGGACGTTTGGGTATGTTTTTATCTCTTGCCGGTCGACACTTTATTTGGGCTTCACTTCATTTAAAATCAAGTCCAGTTGGGCCAGTTGGCCGTGTTTTAAAAAAGTGTGAAAAACGTTAAATGCGTAATTTTATAAATAAAAAAGCGGCCAGTTAGTGTTTTCAGTTCTTAAAACATTGTTTTAGAGGAGCACAGACATTGAAACTGTTTTGCTTGGTAGTTGTTTCTGACACTATTTAATAAACCCTGTTGGTGTTAAGTATAATTGTAAACTTTAAGGTATAGCTTCGAAATAATATTCAAATAAATAGAGAGGATATTGAAAATTTATCCTTCGTACAAGTCTAAACCCTAAACAGGAACACTCGGAATCTAAACTAATAATGTAACCCCAACTACCTTCAATCTTCATATAACATGTGGGTACTTCGAGATAATGATAAAACGGTCCTTAATAGGCAGACGAACTACCAACCGCGCGCTGCGGTTGGTCGAGCGACGGGTATTGATGACATCATCGCTCTGCACGCCAATCCGCGCGCACCGCCTAATAGATTTCAGTTTTAGTTGAGTTCGAAATTCAAATTTGTCATGTGTTAACTCTCCCACTAATTTAGTGTGAGTAAGACTACCGTGACAACCGGATGTGTGCACGGAGGTGTGTATTTATTTGCACCTTTAGATATAAGTTAATATTACTTTTTGCATAATCCACCAAAAGATCTATTTGTTTTTCCAATGGTTATTCATTCGTAATGTAGCCTAATGATCTGTGTTTAAAATTATAACATTTATTTATGAAAAAATACAATTTAATTATCGAACATGTGGCTCCACTTGCAAGTGTCACAACAATTAACAATAATTCGTACCACAGAGCACGGCATCGGACTTTACTTGAAATTATGAGACGTAAGATGTTAAATCTCATAATGCCGAGTAAGTTCAATGTTTAAACAGGAATTGAAGGTAACAACGCTGAACAGCCTACCTATCTGGATTGACTAATGCTTACAACTATACAAGCAATCTCAAACTATATATATGAAATTTTAGTATAATAGGTATGTTACTTACATATACATATATGTATACAGGTATGTTTAATATATCTATACATAAAAGACTTCTCACAAAAACTTACAAAATAAATACAAACATAATTAAAAACAGCATTAGAAAATGTTTGACTCAATTATCGAATTAATTACCCAATCTAGATCTCATATAGATTATGGTCTATTTTGACCCTCCTTGGATCCATGTACCAATACTTTCGTGAATCAGTCACGTAAGATAAATAAATAGAATTTGCAGTACAAAGAAACTAATTTTGAAGACAGTAATAGCATGTATCAAGAACGTCGTTGGTCGTGTGACAAACAAAATTGGTTATTTTTTTTTTGCATTTAATGGCAAGACGAGCATGCCGTTCGCCTGATGGTAAGCGATACGGCCACCCGTAAAAAGTGGCAACACCATCCGGCACCTTGAGTTACAAAGTACCGACTGAGTGGCGTTCCACTGCGCTCGTCATCCTGAGACATAAGATGTTAAGTCTCAATATGTCTAGTACTTACACTGGCTACAATGTCCTTCAACCCGAAATACAACAGTGCATGCACACTGCTGCGTAGCAGTAGAAATAGACATTACGGTGGTACCCACCCAGACGGACTTTTACATATGAACCTACTACCAGTAAAACCATAGTGGCCGCGAAGTGTGTCGCGTTCCAAGATCAACCCGTATATCTGGTTTTCAAACAGGCCGGCATAATTATATCGACTGGCGATAGTAAACATCTCTCGTCGACACTCTATCTAGATCCTACACCACTTTCCATCACAGGTTGACTTTGCCAAGCTCTGATAACTAAGTGATCACTACTGCCCATAAACACCCATAATATCATGAGAATAGTGGATTTATTGCTCACTTTAAAGGAAGAAGTACGGGTTACGGGAGAGAACTTTCAACTCCAGAAAACTCCCTCACAAATCTGTTATGACATGTTGGTTTTCTGTGAGACGTTGGTTTCAACCCGGTTCATTCATTCTGTAAACTTTTAGGTATCTTGACCGACGTTCTAAGTAGGACTCTGAAATGTAGCTGAATAATTGTTTGACTTTTGTTCGCTAAAGGTCTAAAATTTTCATGAGACGTAGTTTCTAGGTATTGATTGATTACATCGAATGCAAAGAACAGTTAATAAAATACAGATTTTATAAATGAAATAAACAGTAGAATTAAACTTTTATAGGTTGTATAAAGAAAAAATGATATATTTTTCAGCCAGCTATTTTTTAAATTTGGAACTATTTAAGGTCAATATACTCGGGCCGTTAGTTAGTTGCATATTGATGACGTCATCACTCTCCCCGCCAATCAGCGCTAATTCTGATGAATCGTCGGTCGGCATCTGTTTCAACAATCATGGACGGCTGAATTTTGAGTGTGGAATTAATTATTAAATTCCTGGTATGATATTATTTGTCTGTTGGCCATTCCGGTTTTCAGTTTTGTCGTGTTGGCGTCACTGATGAATATTTCACGATGCTATTGTGAACCGTGTGGTGTAATCAAACGGGCCGATAGTGTTTGACGTAAGTTCTCAATTTAAATTGTTTTTCAGAACAATAGATCCCAATTCGCTCGCTGGATGTTCTATTTAATCAAAATGTAACGTTTTATGATTAAAATTTTGAAATGCACTTTTTTTATAAATTAAATTGTGTGAATAGATTTTTTTTTTGTTAATGACCCTACTGCCACTAGCCTCACGCGAGTCGGCTTTTCTGGCCACACCGGTATTTAGGGTGAACGCAGAAGCTCGCAACCCTTAGAAATTAAGAGTGAATAGAGTAGTTGTAGAAATTATAGTCTTCCGAGCTCAGTGTGCTTAAAATGACTCAAAAAAAAAACGCAACTCGTAAGTCCATGTCGTTTAATTTTGATTTTTGTGATTGATCGAGATACCAATACGTAAGTCACGTAGTAATCTCTCAACCCATCCCAAAAAAACGAAACGTAGTCGTGTCGTGTTTGTTTTACTACATTCTATGTACACAGGTCTTAGAACCAATCATTTTCAATTGGAATATATTATAAAGTCTACCAATCTTGAGATGAGAGCTTTGAGAAGTATGTGTGGGGTGAAAGTAAGTGATAGAGTGAGGAATAAGCGTGATAAAAGAAAAATGTGGATTGAAAGAAGATGTAGTGACTAAGATTGAGAAAGGAATGCTTCGGTGGTTTGGCCACATTGAAAGGATGGATGAAAGGAGAGTAACGAAAGAAATTTATATCGCGAAGGTGAGTGGTAGTGTCGGACGGGGACGTCCTAGACGTACCTTTATGGACCAAATTGACGACCTCTTGAGGAAGGGTCAAATAAGGAGTTCTCGTAACCGACGAGCATGTATGAAGAGACTGATGACTGTGGAAGAAGCGAAAGAGGTATGCTTGGATCGTAGCACTTGGCGCTCCATAGACTCTGCCTACCCCAATGGGAGAAAGGCGTGAGTTTATGTATGTATGTCTACCAATCTTCTTCTTCAGCCTTTAGAAGTCGACTGCAGAACATAGGCCTCCCGCAAAGATCTCCAGACCAACCTGTCAGAAGCGACCTGCATACAGAGGGTGCCTGCGGCCTTTATAAGGTCGTTTGTCCACCTTTTAGGAGGCCGTTTCACGCTGCACTTGCTAGTATGTGCCTGACTGACTGCCTCGGTGGCGTAGTTGTCGTTGGTCCTGCGCCTGATCTCTCTTCGGTCATGTCAGATTGCCGTCTCACCGGACTATGAGAGTGAAGGAATATCGAGTGCACCTGTGTATTGCGCACACACTTGTGCACTATAATATCTCCTGCGTACCTGACTGATCTCCGTTGAGATTGGCCACCGTGGCCGAAACTGGCTAGGAGGATTACATGTGGCCTCCACTCGAGAACCCACCAATCTGCATAATATTAAGCTCTTATATAACGTACTGGATGAACAGGATTATTTGTCTTGATAAAATACATAGTAGTCTTACAGCCCCAGTAGTGGGAGAATTTACGGGGCTGATTTTTTATTATGATGGATGTACAAGGAAATTAAATTCTAAATAAAAGCATACCCCAATATGAATAAATATACTAGTATGCTACACCGATTCCTCGTAGTTTGATACATGCAACGATTAAAATGAAATGATGGCTAAAATTATAAATATAATTCAGTCTTTTTTTCACTTTGAATTTGTTTGTGTTAAGCGACATTTATATGTATACTTACCTAAGCTGAGTTATCTTTACATATCTATACTATTATAAAGCTGAAGTTGGTTTGTTTGGTTGAACGCGCTAATCTCAGGAACTAAAGTACCCATTTTGATAATTCTTTCACTAAAAGGAAGCTGCGTTACATGAAAATCATTTTCGCACGTAGAACTTCGACCAAATAAGTATGCAGATAGTTTGAGACCCAGGGTCGGACATAGGCTACTTCTTATCCCGGAAAAATATAAACCGGGACTTTTAGTCCGGGAAATCGTTTCTGCGATTGGAACCGAGAGAAAATAAGTATGGGGATAGTTTGAGACCCGCGGATGGACATAGATTACTTTTTATCCCGGAATAACATATCGGGATTTTTTCCCGGAAATCGTTTACGCGAGTGGAACATAGAGCAAATAAGTATGCAGATAGTATAAGACGCAGGGAAGAACATAGATTACTTTTTATACCGGAAAATGAATCACACTAAAGCAAATACTACAGCAGAAATGATTCAGCTGAGGCGAAGCCGGTACGGATTGCTAGTATAACTTAAATCATATCGCATGCATAAAAACCACCGATAACCACCTACAGAGATTTTGAATAAATTTAAAGTGAGTCAGCGTACTTAAAAAGCAGTAAACTTTATAATGTATTCGCTTTAAGAAAGTTTTTTTTATCATTCCCGATTAAATCCCATAAAACACCAGGAGCCCAACGATTGAGGCAGACTGCGTGTTTTATATATGCGCATTTTTATACAAAGTGCCTCGGTGGCGTAGTTGTATTACAGTACGACTGCAAAGCTGAGGTCTCGGGTTCGATCCCCGGGTCGGGCAAAGTGATATTGAGTTTTTCTATTCAGTATCAGCTGAATAGAAAAACTCAATATCACTTTGCATCGGAGACTGGAATTTGTGCCCGATATGGCGATAGGCTCGCCCCCTATCACATCATGGGACGGAATAATGGCGAAAAGTAGGTGCACTAGTTGCACCTCTGCCTACCCCTTCTGGGTTAAAAGACATGAGTATGTATATGTGGGCTTTCTACGCATCTTTCGCGCGTACATTATTTTATGTTTTTAAAACCATACACCAATCGGCATCGCGTTTGCTGCGTTAGCTATATATTTTGCCAGGATTCAAAGTAGCATGTTCTTTCAGATCTTAAACTATCTCCACACCTTTCATCGAAATCGGCACAATGATTCGACAGACAGAACTACTTTCGCATTTATAAGTATGGAAGTATGAATTTTTAATACAAACATTTACTCATTGCAACCATTTAAAAATTACAATACGTATGTTTAATTATTCACAGACAAAATATAGCGTACACTTTATATTTTCAGTGTCTAGACACAATTTGATTTAATCGGCCATTTTACAAAAGGTCCATTTGCCAGGATGTGAGTAGCGGAACATAAAATTATTTAACAAGTTTTCTCCCCTAACAAAACATAAAAGAAATTAACCCGTACCACTGAAAAATAAAAGTGAATTTAAAAAGACGAATTATGTTCGAGATTATGTCATTTTTTTATTCATTTTATGAGATAGTTGGACTCAAAATAGAGCTCCTACAATCGAAAGACAAGTATTTTCGATAGTCTTATAGTATTTTCATTAGAAACCTTAAAACATAAACTCGCACAATCGAGTATACGAACTAATCGAGTACGCCATGACTAGAGTCTTCTCGTAGGGTTGTAAAGCAAACAGTATCACTTAGGTTTACTATGGTAACACTGGCGCCTCGCCAGATACGATTCATCTCTATTAACGTTTTCATTGAACGCGTAACGCAAAAAACGTTTATTTGCACAAACGCGTTTATAACCGACATAAATCGCGATATCGCCGGCTAATGCGATAACTTCGTTTCGACTTTCTCGCCTAGATTGCGTTTCGTTTTGAATTAAGAATAGTGAGATTCGAAACCGTTGTAATACCTAGATGTGTTTATTACAAATTGTATTTATGTAGAACATTGAATTTTCTTTCTTTACTACTTAAAATTTAACTTTATATGAATAAAAATAATCATGGGCTTTTCGTGAATTATTTATTGTATCTCTAGATAATAATATCTCAAAAGATAAATTGTAAAAAAGGTCAAATTCAAGATAAAAACAAAAAAATTGAAAAAATAGTCTAGAGTATGCGAACTTGAGTGTGCAGGTACATTTTAGTTGTTTTAGTTTTCACATATAACGTAAAGGCGGACTTAATGCCAATGGCATTACCAACCAGTCAACCTATGGTAGTATAGAGACCAAGCAGTAGGTATTTAAATATGTTTTAATGACAGAGGGACTAGTATTATAATCATCGTCTCAGCCGTGCCGTATTTATGTTTTTTATGAGCCTAGGGAAAGCTTCAATGTGCCCATGCATGATCCAAAACTAAATGACTTGGTAAAGGCCGCAGGAACGCGGTGGATGCAGGCTACTTTTGACAGCTCCATCTGGAAATCTTTGGGGGAGGCCTATGTTCAGCAGTGGATGTCATGTGGCTGATGACGATGATGATCCAAAACTGGGTCTTGGTATGGTCATGTCTGCGCCCCTCCAGGATCTGCGCCTTGTTCCTGAGCACTGCGGGCATCGCCTTAGTTGCGGCACTCCATCTCAACATGTAGCCCACTGTAGCACCACATTGCTATACGTGCTGAGCTGCGTATTAAAATCTTACTAATATTATCTTTTTTATTGCCTTGAATGACGAGACGAGCATGCCGTTCGCCTGATCGTAAGCGAAACGACCACCCATAAACAGTAGTAACATCATCCAGCACCTTGAATTACAACGTACTTGGCATTCCGCTGCGCTCGTCATCCTGAGACATAAGATGTTAAGTCTCATTATGTCCAGTAGTTACACTGGCTATAATGTTCTTCAAACCGAAACACAACAGTGCATGCACACAGCTACTTGGCGGTAGAAAGACATTGCGGTGGTACCCACCCAGACGGACTCTTACATATGAGAGACCTACCACCAGTAATATCTTAGTAATATGTTACTCTTAGGGCGGTATTAATAAATCAATCTCAAGTTTGAGTTACATCTCAAGTGGACATAATGTAGTGAACTATTCATACATTATGTCTATTGATGTAACTCAAACTTGAGATTGATTTATTAATACCGCCCTTAATAGTCTTAATTCTTACCTACTATACTTATACAGGGCCATTATGACATTGCGTTACTAAACTTACTTACTTTTTATCCCGGTAATTTGCTCTCATGGGAAATAATGGATATTTTAAATCTGATTCTTTGAGTAGATAGCGCTGGCGTCGTATAGCTTTTAAGGAATTTTATACGGAAAAGGCTTTTCATGCGAGTGAAACCGCGAGTAACTCCAAGTACTTTATAATCACAAACATTTGCAATCCTTTGATCATCTACGCAGTCATTGAACTTTTCATATCGGAGGATTTTTTCGTCTACGTTTTAAAAATGCCATATCATAATCCGTCAATATATAAATTTGAAATATAAGTTGACATTATCAATATATGGATAGTCACCTTTGAAACTACGCCCTCCAGACGTAGTCACCTCTAACTTTGAATTTGTTTATGTTGATAATTTGGCATGTGTTTATCTTATAAAATGTAATAATAATTTATTACGGTTCATGAATTAATTTATAGCTAGATGTAATTTGTGGCTCTGCCCGTGTGGAAGACCTTTCACGAGATAAAAGTACTTATCTTATACAGGGTCATTTTGATATTCCTTAAGAAAACAAAACAACGTACTTGACGCAGACAGCGGCGGCCGCTATAGGTATACGTGGGCATACATAATAAAAGTCATTATCCTAATATTAATGTACTATTAGGAGAAAATATTTTTTGTGAGGGTATTCGTGTTGTACACAAGTTTTGCTATAAAAGCACAGAGCGCTTGTTCATCCTAAAGTCTGGTGTGGCCAGAAAAGCCGATTCTCTTCAGGTTACTGGCCGTTAGGTCCAGGTTAAAAAAAAAGCAGAGCGAGGCATTCCGCTCTTAGCAGTCGATTCGGACGGACGTATTATTTTCGAGCGACACACATGCTGCTCCGTGTATCTTCTGTATGTCCGCAGCATCCGCGCTGCACGCCAAGGGCAACAAAGCCACGGGTCACAGGGAAACCCTTTTTGGGCCTAACCGCGTCTTTTTCAGGACAGGTTTTTGCTCAAACACTGTGAAACGTGTTTATTTTGTCTCTTCAGGGCTCGGTGGTCAACTTAACGGTGCTAACAAGCTGAGCTAGCGGTGACCCGGCCACGCGCTGCGCCCCTTCAGGGCTGATGCAAAGCCGGACGGGTGCGGGTTAAAAAGCTGTGGAAACACGCCACAGATTCTGCCGCATATCGCCCTCCCAACACCCCACCCATTCCTATAATCCATTCGGTTGTGCTCGTGGTCCTCTAATACCGCTAGACACAAAAAAGTGGCTTATATTTTAAATCAAGGCATGTCCTTCTGTGTTCCGGGATACCTAAAATCAAGTTTATAATATTGTCTATTAGCGAAAGAATCTTCTGTTTCATTACAACCAGTCCAAACAATCGCTTCAATTTATGTCAAAATTGAAATTTCCAATGAATTATCAAAACTATAAAGTGAAATAAATCCTCCTATTCCCATAAATCAGGCACCCTTTAGCACAACCCCAGTAATGGGATAGCCAAATTACCCATCTATTTAATTTGCCGAATGGGTAAACGAATTAGGCTGGCAACTTTGAGATGAAATACGTTTGACTCATTGTCACTGCGTGTTATTATGTTAATTGCAACTGGTAGTTACAGTTTCATGGAGATCAATGGTGACTAGATTGCTGAAAGGGAAATTTACTTCGGACTGTTTTGAGTCTAAAATTACTAAAGCTCTTGTTATTTCTGATACCTAATCACGATCAAATCTAGGGTCAATATTATGTGTCACTATTGAGCGTATTTGTTTAATATTGTAAATGTAAAGATGATTTAGATGAGGATGATAATCTAGTTGGGAATGGAACGGTCTGCCGAGACAATGTCCGGAGGTTCAAAACCCAAGGCACACACCTCAAACTTTTCGCAGTTACGTGTGTATTGTTCATCAAACATAGTTTGCTTTAACAGTGAAGGAAAACGTCGTGAGGAAACCTTCATACCTAAGAATTCTCCATAAAAATTGCAAGGGTTCGTAAAGTCTGCCAACCCACAATATGCCAAAGTGGTGGACTAAGGCCTAACCCCTCTCAGTAGTAGAAAGAGGCCCGTACTCCGCAGTGGGCAGTATATAATACAGTACTTTTTTTTAGTTACTGACTATCTGATTGTTAGACTGACGAGGGTCGGCTTATACAATCACACCGGACTTTTGGGTGAGCGCAGAAGGCGCTCGCAACCCTTTAAATTAAGTGACCATGCTGAGGGCGACCCACTAACGGGTTACGAACCTCGGCTCGGGACGGTCTCTGAGGGAAGATGAGAGACATCAACGATTAGGGAAAGATTGGTTTTAGGCCTAATCCTATCAATTCGTTTCGTCAACGGCACGCGGGCCGGAATTGCTAGGGCGACGGGGAACGCGGCGAGGTCGAGGTCCGAGGACGGAACTGCGGTCGTGTAGAGTTTTGGAGTTTTTGAAACTCGATCTTTTTGCGAATGGCCAGAGTGATTTCGTCCTCTGGATCGGTTAGTTCTGAACGCGGCCGTCTCCAGTTAGCGCGGTCAAATGGAGTATAGATTGACGCTTTACGGACTAAAGTGTTTGGGTGATTTACCGCCCGATCGAAGTAGCGTTTGCTGGGCATATGCATGAAATTCCCGATGGTCGGCATGTTGGTGTCCACGTGGAGGTTGCGATTGCGAACGTACCACGAGGCACCAAGAGCATGTCTAAGAAATCTGTTTTGTAAACCCTGCATACGCTGAAGAGATACAGGGCTGATTGAATTGCAATGATGATTTAATGTTGGGCCCCACTATTGCTGGGTGGATTTGGGTGAAATTTGGCAAGTGCTGGAATGGCTTTAAACCACTGTTTTCAAGTTCTCGAGTGGAGACCACGTATTGGTAAATGCAGCGTCGGCCATCCACCTGCAAGGTAGACAGACGACTTATTAAAGGTCGCAGGAACACGCTGGATGCGGACCGCTTTGGACAAGTCCGTCTGGAAATCTTTAGGGGAGGACTATGTTCAGCAGTGGAAGTCATGTGGCTGATAATAATGAGAATGAAAAACATTTAAAAACTCCAAGGGAAACTGACATTTATAATATACCTGAACATAGATACTTATTATAAATACTTACGGCCTTACTCGTAAACAGTTTTCGAACGAATTTTTAATTAAGTTTGAAGGAAGAAGACAAAACATTTTGTAACTAAAATAGGTTTATGAACTGTTTATAAATAAGGTAGTAAGATTCTAAGTATGCGGTATTTAGATTGTCCAATCATTAGTACCTAATAACAGTTGCAAGTTGCTAGTTGCTACCAACGGATCACACCCAAAGGTCTGGACAGGTCGACGCCTTTTTATAAAATTGTCAGCCGATTGGGAAGCTCTTTCATTTTTACATTCATTAAGCCTAATTGACTTACGTCTACGATGAAGACTGGATTTTAAACTCTCTGACTGCACTCTCGTCATAATGTTGATCCATAATGAATCATTATAACAAGTAGATCTGCAGTAACTTAACTAAACATCATTATGAAATTTATTTACATTGATGCATCGATTAATGTGATGTTGCATTTTTATATAAGCTTTATAAATCATTTCAAATTAAAAATAAGCAAACTGTCAAGACAAGCAAACCTTGTAAATTAATTATACTACGACATCATACATCATCCACTTCAAGTGCATTCGAAATTCAAAACACGTTCAAAATTGAATGCATCCTAAACTGATATAAATGGTGCTGGCACCCTTATTTAATGGATTAAAAATATATTTTAAATCCGGCAGAGATTGGTACGAAATGATTCGACGGTTTTCACCCCCGTAGATCTGTCTAAAATAATCCAATTTCGACGCTGACGTACAAAATTTTGCAATTTACCCAACATTTGATAAATATTTTACTATAAAACAAAAGTTATTTGAAAGTACATTCGAATTTTAAATGCATTGTACGTTTATATTAATATGGCTGTCGCTAAAACTGGCCAGTCGTAAATTATTAAATTATTAATACGTATGGAATTGATGTTTGAATTACAACGCCTGTATTTATTTGTTATTTTATTGTGTATATTATTAATCCAAATAAAATAAAGGTTCATAAAGGTTAATTAATATAAGCCTATGTTTGCTTTTTCGTTAACAACGTGTTAATATTGCAACTTAAACCAATACTTTTAATAACTTTACCCGGTTTATACAACGAACTAAGAAATTTGCAGTAAATAAATTAACTAACTACAAAAGGAGATTCTCTGTTCGATGTATATTCATGAAGAGTTTGTAGCCTTCAATATTGGTTGTCTGCCATTTTTTTTAATCAAACAAAATTACCGAATTATTGACTGCCTCGGTGGCGTAGTTGTATGATGGTGCGACTGCAACGTCAGCATTGCAGTCTCGGGTTCGATCCCCGGGTCGGGCAAAGTGATATTGAGTTTTCTATTCAGTATCAGTCCGGAGTCTGGAATTTGTGCCCGACATGGCGATAGGCTCGCCCCCTATCACATTATGGGACGGAATAACGGCGAAAAGTGGGTGCACTAGTTGCGCCTCTGCTAACCCCTTCGGGGATAATAGGCGAGAGTGAGTGTGTGAGTGTGTGCAAACAAAATTACGAGCAAATTGCTGGTTTTATGGTAAGCGCCTGCCAACAATAACAACACCCTAAGTTTCTATAGAAACTTATAAGGTACACATTAACAACAGACTTTGAAAAAACACTTACTAAATCCATTACATAAAAAACACAAAATTCCCCTAAAAATAAACCCTAACGATCGCCCCAAGTTTTATAAATTTTCTTATACATTTTCCAAGTCCTTTATTACAATAGGCCCCAGGGTAAGTGGGGATGAGCTGACCCTCATAATAACGCTAGGTAAGAGATATTATCTTGTAGCGCTGTACTAATAAAAAGGCGTTTAAGTGTCGTTTCGAAAATATTGGGGCTCTACATTATGGATGTGAATATGTTTTTTATGGATGCGATTTTGATGGATAAAGTTCTTTATTGTGTATGGTTGTAAAATTGTATTTCACACTTCAAATATTTGGAACTTTTATTATAACATTGGTTGTCTTTTTACACTTCTTTTTTTTTATTTATTTTACAAAAATCCACAGCTCTCTAAAGTGAAATAATACAAACAAGTATGACACATCTTACAGCCAAATTCGGATTTCCATTATAATAACAATATAATAAACATCCGGCAGCCTAAACTTAAATATTTTTTTTATGGAACCATTATTACGACAATAGGTTGTCTTAGCCCGTTTCAATGTGCGTTAATAAGAACTATAGCACTCAGTGAAAATATAGATTCTTGTAAGTAAAAATTTCAGAATCGAGACAGGAGAACCAGAAAGCTCGAACATTTAAAAATTAACAATCTCTTCAGTAAAATTATTTACTTCTTGAATTTATTTACTAGCCACTAATTATAATTTTATTTAGGACTGGCTCGTTGGCATAGTTGTCTCAAGTTACGACTGCAGTGTTGAGGTGTCTTATGGTGTATGTGTGTGTATATGAGTGTGCATTTAGGAAAAAGAATAAGCATCTACCTCGAAACAGAGTTTAAAAACATCGTTAGGAGTCGTTTTTACAGTATCTCCAACATACCATCAAAACTGATGATTGCCGTTACAAAAAACTCCAGCAACACAATATCCAAGAAATGAAGAAAAATCTAAGTCAGTATGACTAATTGGAACTGACGTGGATCGAGGGTTCCGCATTTTTTGCGAGTTCAATGGACTCTGCCATCCCTTTCTTAAAATTGGGAGGGATCCGTAAATTAAAATTGATATGTAGTAACTTGATCCAAAGAACTTTGTTTGGATTAGCTAATTAAATTACTTTTTTAATAGTTGGTTGTTTATCCCCTATGTCCTTTAAAGGAGAAATTTTTGGGTGAGATGATACGTGGCTACTATAATAATACCAACTCTCTATTATATACTATCCCACTGCTGGGCATGGGCTTCTGCTATCGAGACACATTAGGGCTCACCGCCTGGCCACAGCCTCGCGCGAAGCGAATTGCGACGCGGCTAGCGAATGAAACTATTGTAGTACTAGTAGTCACACGGGCCTAGCGCGAATTGGCAGACTTTTACCTTCGTAATTCTTACGAAAAATTCTCACCCAGGTTCCTCATTATATCTGCCTTAACTATTAATAATTTAGCCAATTATTTCAATAAAATTCTAAAAATACGTAAGTAGGTCGACATTTTTGCTATAATCATCTTTATAGCTTTCTAAGTAATTCCGACCAAAGGGTCTTAATGTGGGCCGGTTTTTATCACAATTCCGTTAATTGCAGGGACGCCCGATTGTCTCCTAAAAGGGATTATTTAAACAATTATACCAAATTTAACAGATTACCTTCGCACTTTAATACATTTTTTGGTTTTAATTTCCATTTTTTTTTTGGGTATTCCTTTTGTCATTTTGGGGGTTTTAGGTGGACTTAATTACCTTGATTTTTACTATGTATGATGCAAGCTGAACTAAAGATATTATAATGAAGTAGGGCCTTCGCTGAACAGTAGCACTTTAAATCATATCTGTAATGACGCAGAGTCTACTATTTATCGGTTATTAAAGTTTATTGAGCATATTAAAAAAAAACGGCGATAGCCTAGTTGGGAATTGAACGGACTGCGAGACGAATGTCCCCAGGTTCAAAACCCAAGGATACACACCTCTGACTTTTCTAAAAATTATTTGTGTAGTATTTGCGAATAATCGCTCGCTTTAGCCCGCTTGATAAAAGTCCCGCTTTATATTTTCCCGGAATAAAAAGTAACCTATGTGTTAATTCGGGTCATGATCTACCCGTGTGCCAAATTTCATCGAAATCCGTTCAGTAGTTTTTGCGTGAAAGTGAAACAAACATAAATCCATACATTCTTACAAACTTTCGCGTTTATAATATTAGTAGGATAATGTTATAAGGCAAAGTAGTAAATACTTAAAAATTAAAAATATTTAAAAAAAATGCCTCGGTGGCGTAGAACTGCATTATGGTACGACTGCAATGCTGAGGTCTCGGGTTCGATCACTGGGTCGGGTAAAGTGCTATTGTATTTTTCTAATCAGTGTTAGCTCGGAGTGTGGAATTTGTGCCCGATATGGCGATAGGCTCACCCCCTATCACATCATGGGACGGAATACACACGTCGAAAAGTTGGTACACTAGTTGCGGATCTGCCTACCCCTCCGAGAATAAAAGTCGTGAGTATGCGTACTTAAAAATAAATTTAATACTATAAAGTTAAGTACTTAGAAAACCAAGAAGGCCTGTTGAGAAATCTACTAGAGTTGTATACACAATTCTAATCAGTGGCATTCGAAAACTTAACCACTTAAAGTTGAAAACTAAACAAATATAAAACAGAATTAGCCTAAACTTGACGTGCCTCAGTCTTTGAATTCAAAGATTTAGAAAGGGTATATATTTTTACAAGTCTATGGTGTTTATTCGCTCCGATGAGATGTGATCGGTCGTTAATTGTCGTCATTGTGTGTAATGAATATGAATAAAATGGCCTATGTCGGAGGACAAGCTGTTGAGAAAAACGATGAATGATAAAAAAATGCTAATTACTTATCAACAGCAATAAATGCAATATTTATTTATTTACTAGCGGCCCCGACAGACGTTGTCCTGCCCTAAAAAGTAAATGAAATCCTAGAACCCGAGTACAGCGCCACCTACCGGATCTAATTGTTAATCGAAACTATTCACAAAACCCACCTGAGGACACAAAAAAATCATTAAAATCGGTCCAGCCGCTTAGGAGGAATTCAGTGACATACACGTTTAATATGGCGGTTAAGTATTCTTAAATTTTCAATTTTCCGCGTAATTTTCTTGCAAAAAACCTCCCTGCCACCAAATGAGTCCTTATTTAACGAAATTTTAAAATCCCTAAACACCCCCACCCCCCCCCCCCCCCGTAAATAATACTTAACCATATTTTTTTCCGGAAAAAAATCCCGAATAAAATTCCCGGTGTCTGTTTTCCGGGATAATAGTAGCCTATGGGCGGTATTAATAGGTCAATCTCAAGTTTGAGTTACATCTCAAGTAGACATAATGTATTGAACTGTTCATACATTATGTCTACTTGAGATGTAACTCAAACTTGAGATTGATTTCCTTTGGATCACAAACTATCTCCATACTTATTTTCATACGGTTCCACTGGCAAAAAACTATTTTCCGAGATTAAGGTCCCGGTTTATATTTTCCCGGGATATGAAGTAGCCTAGATTTTTCCCAGGGTTTAAAACTATCTCCCTGCCAAATTGCATCGCTATCGGTTCAGTGGTTTAGTCGTGGCGGCTCCACTCGCGAGAAATTAAAATCCGGGATATAATTCCCGGTTTATCTTTTTCCGGGATAAGAGTAATTATGTCCTCAACTGGATCTCGAAATATCTCTATACTTGTTTTCTTGCGGTTCCACTGGCAGAAAACAATTATCCGGGATAAAAATCCCGGTTTATATTTTCCCGGGATAAAAAGTATCCTATGTCCGTCTCCTGGTTCTAAGCTACCTCTCCACCAATTTTCAGCTAAATCCGTTCAGCCATTCTTGAGTTATAAGTGGTGTAACTAACACCACTTTCTTTTATATATATAGATTAATATGAATAAAAAAATGCTAACCATAATAATATTTACTTTATATCTCTTATACATTTCATACGATGTTATTATATAAATTATCGTTCGCTTTAACTACAAAGGAAAACATAAGAAAATCTACATAATTTAGAATTCTCTATAAGAAATTCGAGGGTATGTGATGTCTGCAACCTGCACCAGGCCAGCGTGAACTAAGTCCTAAACCCTCTCGGTAGTAGAGGGGGCCCCTCAGAGAGCGACAGAGTATTGTATTCGAGTTACATATTTTCAATATGTCATGTTAACAAAAGACTGTATAGTTAAATCTTCGGCTGTGGAGACTAGAGACCTCGAAACATCAGCAGCTTGATGAAATAAACCAATTAAAAATACATCGTATACGGAAATAAAAAACAAAAGCACACCTCGCTCCTTATGAATGCGATACATGGAAAATAATTAAAATTATTAACACAAGAGCAAGCGGAGCTCTGAAACAATTACCAGCCCACCTCTTTCTATCAAATTAAAAATATTAATGAGCCCGGCCCACATTTTCTTGCCGAATTGCACAATTATCGGTTTGATTACGCGATAAGCTGACTATTCGAATGGAAAACAATATTTTCCGATTCGATAGCAATTCCACTCGATTATAAGTGCTGATGTTTGATAATTGCGTCTCAGATATATTGTAACCATATTTTGCGTTCAATTTAACAGTCAAGTGGTAAGGTGAAATGAAATAATTTATTTTGGGCAATAAAATTTTGTGCATTTAGATTCTGTTATTTTTATAGTTAAATTTGCCAGTTTGGAGAGCGGTTTCAAAAACTGGCATGAAAGATGTGTTACTCTTTTCAAAACTGAATTGTAATACATTACAAAAGTTTTAATTTAATTTGTTTTCATTTAAAATGTATGTAGTGTAACTACTGGACATAATGAGACCTAACATCTTATGTCTCAGGATGACGAGCGCAGTGGAATGCCACACAGTACTTTGTAAGTCAAGGTGCTGGTTGGTGTTGCTACTGTTTATGCGTGGTCGTATTGCTTACTATCAGGTGAACGGCATGATCGTCTCATCATTTGATGCAATAAAAAAAAATTACGAAATAGTATACTAATGTATGTCTTACACAGTATAAAACTGGACACAAGCTTCCAGTAGTTCCACATAAACTCCATTCCACGCAATAAAAATTACGAAATATCAATAAAAATCTCGTTTATTGCGAAATCCCCAATAAAAACATTGAAAGCATATTCCATATTCAAAAATAGCGCGTGAGGTCGCGGCCTACAGACCCCAGTGCTGGACGCATAAATCTATCGTTTAATAGGCCATTGCCTTTATTACTATACTAAAATGGTACGAGTTTACTGATTCTATTCCATTGCAGAATCGGGAATGACCTGGAGTTTGGTTTGGTTGATTACTTTGTTTAATTGGAGGTAATTGGAAAGGTTGCGAACTGCAGATTTTTGGTTCGATTTCTAAGAATAAAGTGAGGTTTATGCCTAGTTTAGACTACGACACTACTTAGTACAACGTACACTCAGTGTATTCATCAAGTGCTGATGTGTTTATGGGTCTCTCTTTTTGTAACATTTGTATCGCGAAAGTGCTAAGAGCTTGGTGCTTGCAGGCTGGTAAAAGGTATCCTCAGGAGCAAAGCCTTTATAAAGGCGATATTTCATGGAAAATATTAATATTCTTTAAGAACTTGTGGTCGTTCAGTCGAAATTCGGTCGTCGAATTTAATATTTGTAACATAAATTTTATTTACTTGCACTCTACCTCTATATTAACATTAACTATGCTAAATCTCACCCTCCATGCGCGAAAAGGAGTGTAAAGATTTTTCTGCACGTATCGTCACTAGTATAAAACAAAGTCGCTTTCCGCTGTCTGTCCCTATGTATGCTGAGATCTTGAAAACTACGCACCGGATTTTGATGCGTTTTTGTAATAGATAGTGATTCAAGAGGATGGTTTATATGTGTCATACATGCATAATATAGTATTTTGCTGGTGAAGCCACGGACAAAGGCTATTTAATTTATATGTCATTCGAAACATCATAAAAATGTAATACAAACCCATACAAACCGCTATCAGCTGAGACGCCATATTCCAGCTTTTTCAGGTCAGTGCGTTTATATGCGCAGTAAAACGCTTGATTGAGATAAATTTAAAGTGTTGGCGCATTCATTTCTATTTATGGAATTGTTTACGTCTCTATTACAAATCTGTCTGTTCTATATTTGTTTTGAAATTACTTTATTGTTTGCACTTTGTTTAGTATGAATGTCTTTGCACGAAAAGTATTTTAATGGTACACACATACACATACACTCGCGCCTGCTATCCCCGAAGTGGTAGGCAGAGGCGCAACTAGTACACCCACTTTTCGCCGGTATTCTGTCCCATGATGTGATAGGGGGCGAGCCTATCGCCATATCGGGAACACGAGCTGATACTGAATAGAAAAACTCACTATCATTTTGCCCGACCCAGGAATCGAACTCGAGACCTCAGCATTGCAGTCGTACCATAATACAACTATGCCACCGAGGCAGCAGAGAAGTTTTATACAATTTTCAAAAAAAGAGCTTTACATTAGATAAGCTTATTACGAATTACGATGAGAGGTTAGACTAATATTTATAGAACAATTTTTGATAATGTTTTGTTTAAGTTAGAGTTGTTTCAGGTAACTCCTGAAACGTATTGCAGGCTACCCGAAAAATACTTAGGCATTTTATAAATAAATAGGGGAAGTTGAAAGCAAAAAGTAATAATAAAATAAATAAGGCATGACGACATGTTAAAGGTCACAGGAACGCGCTGGATGCAGGCCGCTTCTGACAGGTCCATCTGGAAATCTTTGGGGGAGGCTTATGTTCAGCAGTGGACGTCGTGTGGCTGATGATGATGAAATAAGTCCAAAAATGTTAGGGAATCATTTATCTCGGTCTGTGGATCGAACCCCGGCTTCTTGTCAAGACTCATCTACTGTGCAAACCAGTCTTGTAGTCGATCTATATCTAAGTCTGGTATTTTACGAACATTATTTTTTTATTGTTTACGAAGACGTGATGAGTATGCTTCTCACTTGATGGTAAGCGATACGACCACCCGGCTAGACAGTAGCGAGACCACACATTTTTAATTATAAAGTACTGTGTGGCACTTCAATGCACTCGTCACTCTTATATATTGGATGTTAAGTTTCATAATACCCAGTAATTACACTGGCTATAATGTCCTTCAAACCGGAACACAACAGTGCATGGACACTGCTGCTTGGCGGCAGAAATAGACATTGCGTTGGTGCCTACCAAGGCGGTCTCTCAATACGACAGACCTACCATGAGTAAACATACATTTCTATACATTAGGTACACTTTTAAAAATTCAATATTATTTTGGCTATAGGTAAAATGTTTTGAAAATATTTGGAATGGATATTTTCAGAAGCATTTTTTATTATGAATTAACTGAAATATTAAACTCATATTAAAATGTTTTAAACTGCAAATATTTTTGTATCACTTGCTTTTTTTTGTTCCAGAGCCTTCCCGTAGAAATTATTTTAACATACAGCCTACTTTTACAGAAAATAGTAAAGTATTTTGGTTTGTTTACTTTCAGTCGTATTTTTAGGTAAAACTTTATAATAATATAGGGCAATAGTCCCTACCCTGTAACAATATGTGACCGAACATAACTACTGAAATGTCGGTGTGCTCTACCTCTGCCTGCCCCTGAAGATGGAAAAATGTATGTGTGTAATCTTACTAGTTACTCCTTACTGTCTTATCTTATCTCTCTCTTACTAATATAAATGCGAAGGTTTGTAAAATTATTTGGATGTTTGTTAGTAGTAACCCAAAAACCACTGAATAGATTTGGTTGAAACTTGGCATTCGAATAGATTATCCTGGATTAACAAATATCGCACCTTTAGGACGAAAACGACACAATTCAAAAAACAGAAAATGACATTTTTAAATGACTTAAAACTAGCCCTTATTTATAAAAATATAATAAAAAAAAAATAATTAAAATTGAAATAACCCCCGACACAAAAAATCTCTAAAAAGTAAAATAATAATAGTGTCTTTGTCGTTTAAGTACCTAGTAATATTTTGAGATTTTTGTGTCGGGGGTTATTTAAATTTAATTTTTATTTCAAACTTTTTAAATTACTTTAGTCTCCATTATGAGGCCTTGATAATGAACTATCTATCACCTACTCGTTGAGCCCATCTCTATGAGCCCAAACACACTATATCTGCTATAAGTTGCTAAGGAGTTGGGTATCCCGCAGACTACTTGATACCGCAGCATCAGCTCATGTTTACAAATATATTGAATGTCACAGTACACCAAATTTAAAGTCAATCGGATTTTTTAAGTTGGAAATGAGCTGATAATCCTTAAACGCCTGAACAGATCTTCATAAATTATAGCTAAGAACCATCGCAGTCACATCAGCTTTCAAACCAAAAAAACCGCGTCCAAATCGGTCCATTCGTTTGAGAGCTACGATGCCACAGACAGACATACAGATACACAGACACACAGATACACACCCTAAACTTATAACTCTCCTCTTTTTTGTCGGGGGTTAAAAAGGGACTGATGTAACAGTTTTGTCCTTTTCCTGTTTGAATGTGGCTGTGTTTGAACTATTGTTATATTGAGTACTTCGTTTCAAGTAATTTTATGACGATAACCCAATTTTCTATCTTTTTGAATTGTGTCGTTTTCATCCTAAAGGTGCGATATGTTAACCCAGCAAATAAACAGGATGAAATTAGTATTGCCTATAGGCTATCACTAAGTTGGAAGTCTTCTCCGCAAATAGAATCCTACTAATATTATAAACGTGAAAGTTTGTAAGAATGTATGGATTTTGAATGTATGGATGTATGGATTTGTCGCTCTTTCACGCAAAAACTACTAAACGGATTTCGATGAAATTTGGGACACGGGTAGATCATGTTCTGGATTAAGCCATAGGCTACTTTTTATCCCAGAACAATATAAAGCGGGACTTTTATCCCGGGAACCTCATTCACGCGGGCGGAGCCGCGGGCAAAACCTAGTATAATATAATTGTCATATCAATGTGCGTGTGTTAATCGAGGTACCTAAAGTACCTTGTTTCCACTGCTATTATTCCTAACTTATACTAAATTACATCCAATTCGGCTTAGCAGCTTAATATAACAGGACAGACAAACTTTCTTTTCGATTTATATTTATGTGGGCTATACGAAAGCATTACAAATACAATTTCCTTGTACCTGTTACTCTAGATATATTTTGTTAAATATTTACGTTCAAGCGAATGCGAAGTGGAATATGAAAGAACAAAATATATCTTTCTACAAAGGAAAAACAATGCACTTTTATAATATTAACTCGCTAGGTTTGTAAAGAAATGCTTATCTATACTAATATTATAAAGCTGAAGAGTTTGTTTGTTTGTTTGTTTGAACGCGCTAATCTCAGGAACTACTGGTTCGAATTGAAAAATTCTTTTTGTATTGAATAGACCATTTATCGAGGAAGGCTTTAGGCTATATAACATCACGATGCAACTATTAGGAGCGAAGATATAATTGAAAATGTGAAAACAACGGGGAAAATTATTCATCCTTGAGGGCTTTGATTGCGTGCGCTGCGAAAACGGTTCAAGATACCAAAAATATATGTATGAAAGAATTATTCCTCTTGAAATGATCTAAAAATATGTCCGCGACAGTATATGTCTATCTTTTAAGATTAACTCACTGGAACCGTTTTTATGGTAATCAAATTTGGTCGAAATTAATGCATTATTTGTTAAGAGTTGTATCAACGTTATAATATTAATCTTTATCCCAATAAATGTGTTGGATAGAGTGATTCAACGGGAAGGTTTTTATGTACTTTTAGCCTGGAAAAACTTACTAACGCGGGCGAAGCCGTGGGCAAAAGCTAGTAGTTAATACAATGCAATCAGCCTGTATTATATACTGCCCACTGCTGAGCACGGGTCTCCTCTACTACTGAGAGGGATTAGGCCTTAGTCCACCACGCTGGCCTAGTGCGGGTCGGCAGACTTCACATACCCTCAAAATTCTTATAGAGAATTCTCAGGTATGTAGGTTTCCTCACGATGTTCTCCTTTATCGTTAAAGTGAACGATAATTGATAAACAATACACACGTAATTTCGGAAAGTCAGAGGTGTGTGCCTTTGTGTGTACTTGTAATGTGTCTGTAAAATTAACTTATAAACCCTTATTAGTTCAAGTAATAAATACAAATGGTTTCCATTATTAAAATAAAGCTTAACCTAATGGCAACGGGAGCGGGAGCGGGATTGGGAGCGGGGGCGAGAGCGAGAGCTAGAGTGAGAGCGGGAGCAGCAGCGTAGCGAGAGCGGGAACGGTAGCGGGGGCAGGAGCGAGAGCCAGAGGGGTAAGGCGAGAAGAAGAAGGCAGAGAAGAAGAAGGCAGACCAAAAGAAGTAGGAGAAGGAGAAGGAGAAAGAGGAGGAGAAGGAGGAGGAGAATAGTGGGGCAGCGGTGGGAACAGAGGAGGGAGCGGGAGCGGGAGCGGGAGCGGATGCGGGAGCGGGAGCAGGAGCGGGAGCGGGAGCGGGAGCGGGGGCGGGAGCGGGAGCGGGAGCGGGAGCGGGAGCGGGAGCGGGAGCGGGAGCGGGAGCGGGAGCGGGAGAGGGAGCGGGAGTGAGAGCGGGAGCGGGAGCGGGAGCGAGAGCAAGAGAGGGAGCGAGAGCGGGAGCGGGAGCGAGAGCGAATACGAATTGCACGCTTTATGTACAATGTGTTAGAAGCGGCCTGCATACAACTGGTTCCTTTGACCTTTACAAGTTTCCCAGCTGCTGTGTGCTGTTTATTCAATTATTTAAAACCAGATTCCCATACAGAGAGTGGCAGGCGTGACGTGGAACAGGTGGCTCAGGAAAAGGTTGGCCAAGCGTCGTCGCGTCGCGTCGATGGACCGCTAAAGAAGTATAGTAGGTCCCCGACGCGACGTGAGGACACTTGGGTCAATATGTTAGTAGGTACTTAAACTACAAAGACACTTTTATTATTTTACTTTTTAGAGATTTTCTGTGACGGGGTTATTTAAATTTTATTTTTATTTCAAACTTTTTAAATTAGGTACTTTATTCTCGATCATGGCGTTTGATAATCAACTATCTAACACCTACTCATTGAGACCGTCCTTATGAGGCCAAACACGCTATATCTGCCATAAGTTTCTAAGGAGTTGGGTATCCCGCAGATTACTGATGCTGCAGCTTCAGCACATGTTGAAAAATATTGGCGAAGTCACAGAACACCAAATTTAAAATTCATCGGTCGGAAATGAGTTGATAATCTTCAAACGCCTGAACAGATCATCATAAATTATAGCTAAGATCGCGATCATATCAGCTTTCAAACAAAAAAAAACCACGTCCAAATCGGTCCATTCGTTTGAGAGCTACGATGCCACAGACAGACATACAGATACACAGATACGCACCCTGAACTTATAACTCCCCTCTTTTTTGTCGGGGTTTAAAAAATGTAAGTTATTAAATTTGCATTTAAAGGGGGCGAGAGAGAAATATTTGATTTAAAACATAATATACTTCAGCGAAAATATAAGTTCGCCATGCGAAAGTTTGTGGTAATAAACTTATCAGTATTTATAACATCATTAATAATATACTACTTAAATAAATAAACTGGATAGATAGCACCATTTTGAAAAAATATTTTATGCAACAAAATCCTCTAGCAAATTCTCAATCACACCAGGTTTTGAAAGAGCTTGTAACAGAAGCACGAAATACGTTACAAGGCGTGTTTGGTTTTATAAGGCGCGTATAGTTGGCTTCACGGGAGCAGATGATCTGCGTGTACCAACTAAAAGGTTTTTATAGAACTAAGTGGCAGTCACCAAGTCTATTATATTGTTCTAGTAGCATAAATAACAAACACACACACACACACACACACTCACGCCTATTATCCCCGAAGGGGTAGGCAGAGCGCAACTAGTGCACCCATTTCTTGCCGTTATTCCGTCCCATGATGTGATCTATGCCTATCGCCATGTCGGGCACAAATTCCAGACTCCGAGTTGATATTGAATAGAAAAACTCAATATCACTTTGCCCGACCCGGGAATCGAACTCGAGACCTCAGCATTGCAGTCGTACCATAATACAACTACGCCATCGAGGCAGTCCAGCATAAAAGCCTATAAAATAGGCCCTTTTCCGAGGTTATAAACGTTTACTATCCCGTTATAGTCCTGAAAAATTATGTTTCCAGGAGAGGCACTGAACAATGAATATTTTGTTGCTTGAGATAGTTTTTAGAAAAGTTTAAAGCGATTAAATGGGCTTATATAAATTACGGAGAAAATTCTTTGCGACTTGTTTACAGAAATGGAATTTAATATTATTTACGTTAAATTCGCTTGGAGGTATTTTTCCTTTTGTAAGAAATAAAATTTTATCTGTGCACGAATATTTAGAATAGAGGTAGTTATCACATACACTATAATTCACACAGACGACACTCACGCCTTTTATCCCCGATGGGGAAGGCAGAGGCGCAACTAGTGCACTAAATTTTCGCCGTGCGTATTACGTCACATGTTGTGAAAGGGGGCGAGCCCATACCCATGCCAAGCACAAATTCCAGGATCCGGGCTGATACAGAGTAAAAAAAACCTAAAGCCACGTTGCCCGATCCGGGGATCAAACCCGAGACCTAATTATTGCAAACCTACCGTAATGCGCGCACTCACCCTTTCTCTCTCTCACACACACAAACACACGGTCAGACAGTAGACTCACCTTGTATTATTATTGTATTTTACCACATTGTCTAATTTTAATATTACATTCTTAAATCGACGGTCCCATAGAACAAAGTCGTATATGCAAAATTATAGGTTTTAAGTGGAGCGCTTTGAAAGTCGTAAGTGTGTATTCATGTGCGAATTAGTGCTATTTTCACACATTAGGTTCAAAGTCGTTACTGAACCCTTTAGAATATAATGTTTCGTTCATGTATAACTTGTGATTTTCACAATTAACTTAAACTTTCAAAGCGCTCTATTGAAAAGCTAACATTTTGCATATACAACTTTGTTCTATGGGAACGTCGAAATATAGATTTTGTTAGTGTTATTGTACGTCAAATAAATGAGAACCTGGTGACCTGAAACACAGGCTTTGTCGACATCGGGCACCATTCTCTTTAGTACATAATGTGTACATGTGTAACGTATATGTAACGTGTAACTTGCAAATTGTAAGAATTTTCTTTTTAATAAATAAATAACAAATAATACAACTACGCCACCGAGGCAGTCCACTTTAATTCGCTAGCTACATTAGGTCCCATTAAAAGTGGGTGCGCTAATTGCCTATAAATCCTGAACAGAAAAATCCAATATTACTACTCGGTCAGGGATTGAACCTATGACTTCAGCATGGCAGACGTACCGAAAAGAAAGAAAGAAAATATATATTTGTAACAAGCATGATTACAACATAATTAACTACTACGAATACTTAAATTAATTTTGCTCGTCACAAAAACGAGCCCAACTCAGCATTAGCTGGTAAAAACTAGCGCTGGTCTTTCGTTGGGCCGTTTTGTGATGTCACGGGCGCCAAAGGCATAGACATAACCACAATACCGCAGTACAGCTAGCACCGCTTGCTACCGCGGAAGTCTTAAACACCTGGGTACTCCCCATACCACATCATTGGATCAATCCTACATAATATCTTTATGCTGAAGAGCAACATGGTATTTTCAGTGTGAAAATCCTGCATGGCAGAGAGACGGCTTGATAAACTCCGCAGAACCATGCTGGATGCAAACCGCTTTTGACAGATTCGTCTGCAAATGTTTAGGGGAGGGTTATTTTTAACAATGAAGTCATATGGCTGATGATGATGATGATAAATCCCGATATACCCCGTTTACTTTGCAAAATGACGGGGAATTAAGAAAATCCACATGAAAAAAAGTAGTAGGTTTTTTTTTATTGCATTGAATGACGAGACGAGCATGCCGTTCGCGTAATGGTAAGTGATACGACCACCCATAAACAGTAGCAACACCATTCAGCACCTTGAATTTCAAAGTACTGTATGGCATTCCAGACCTACCACCAGTAGTACTCGTGTAGTACTCGAACTACCAGGTGTACTCATTGCGTCTCTGCCTACCCCTTCTGGCCAAAGGCGTGAATATACCTATATAATTCATCTCCCTCGACCTTGACGATAAAATACAGATTTACACTTCACAATCGTATATGCGTTCACATTCGGCTCGGGACACATAGAAAACTTTACGATGTCAATAAAAACGTTGGATTTCGGGCAAGATCGCGAGTTCTGGATGTTTTTATTGCGATTCTTTATCATCTATTTAATAATAATAACAGTTTACATTGTAGCAGCTGTTTATGTGTATTGTAGGCATTCATTGAAAGTTTAATAAAATGTATTTCGTGGAGATAATTGCTTTGTTTTCAGCCTTATTTGACTTGTAAGCGCCACACCTGGCTATACTGCCAATTCTAATATAATTGGCAACAAAGCGTTAAAGGTTAAAATAAAACAATAAAAATAAGTCCGTAAGCATTTCAAGTGGAGTGCAGGATAGCCTAGTTGTGGGATAGAACGGCCTGCCGAGACACAAAACCCAACCTCTGACTTTTCAGTTATGTATATATTGTTTATCAATTATCGTGTGCTTGACGGTAAAGGAAAATACCTGAGAAATCACAAAAAAAAAATCGAGTGTATGTGAACTTTGGAATGAACTCCCTGCATCGGTGTTTCCCGACCGCTATATGATTTGTCCTATAAACGAGGCTTAAAGAGCGCTCAGCTTCCAGCTTGCTGTGCCCCTGGCATTGCTTAAGTCCATGGGCGGTGGATGCTGCTTACCATCAGGCGGACCGCTTGCTCGTTTGCCTAATAAGGTAATAAAAAAATAATCTTATTCTACTTCTTATCTTACTCTTACTAATGGTATAAATACGTTTGAAAAACGTTTAGATATTTGAATGTCTGTATGTTTGTTAGAAGTGAACGCAGAAACAACTAAACGGATTTGGATGAAATTCAGCACACGGGTGGCCCATGTCCTGCATTAACATAGGCTACTTTTTATCATGACAATTTGCTCACATGGGAGATAAAGGATATTTTTTATCTGATTCTCGCAGCAGATGGCGCTGGCGTCATAGTGTGTTTTAGAGACTATTGTAGCGGGAAAGGCTTACACGCAGGCAAAGCCGCGACCGACACCTATTCATAATGTTAATGTTACGATTATAGATCAGTCTGTTCCACAAAATGTTGAACCAAACAAACCTCAACCAAGGTATATTGAAATGGGACCACTTCGCGACCCTTTTTTACTAAATAAAGAAGGAATCAAGGAAATACGCTCACAAGTTTTACAGAAATCAGTGTACATACATAAAAAAATACAAACACACGAATTGAGAACCTCCTCCTTTTTTGGAAGTCGGTTACAAAGCATATCGGCTACGACCCCCACACCGCTAAAATCACAATAATAAAACAACAAAACCACACAAGTCAATGAAACTGTTTTTGCTCATTTGCACGTTGAAATTTGTTTTGTTTAGTTAAATTGGTCCGACCGCGTGCCCGTGCAAAATCAACATTTCGCTTTTTCGACTAATCTAGTCAACGTTAAGAGCTTTATCTGTTTTGCGAGGCCTTTAATTACATTATTTTAGTTTAACTGCCGTTTCAGGTCTTCGGATTAGACGGTAAAGAATTAATTGTGAGCGAAATTGTCATGGTTTGATATTTTAAACGTGAATAAAATCAGAATAGATATTTGAAAATAGCAATCGTTTACTTTTACGAATTTAGGTTCTTAATCCTAATGAGCCTGTATTTTAAAACCAAGACCTTGTCTAGACCCTTCGCCATTTAAGGGCCTCAATATATTCCAAGTACTTACGCAAGTCATGACGATAAGAAAAACTAGAGGTAATTTCCATCAATTCCGAATTGTTTTATTGAGCCATTTATAAGCAGATACGCATCAAAATTCTTCACCCCATTATTCAAAGATAAATTCGATATGCCACAAATTATATCGTTTAGAATAAAACTCATAAATAATTCGCCCTCTTGAACGTAACGGAGTAAAATAATTGGAAGAACCTTTTTTAAATCTAGATTTCGAAAAAAACAGCACTTTTTCCATCGGATCTTTATCTTAGCGTCTATTCAAAGGAGGAGCGAAAGCGATTTTGTTTTAGTGTTTTCAAAGGGCCGGTAAAGATAATAAAAAATATTGTATGAGCGAATAGAAGTGTGACAATTTATTGACAATTTTATTGATTCAAGTGTCGTATTTAATTTATCATTTTATACTTTATTAGTTTTTGCCCGCGGCTTCACCCGCATTAAAGAGTTTTTCCTGTATAAAAGTCGCTTTATATACAAAAACTAAACATTTTCCCGGATCGAATTGTAAATCTGAATCATATTCAAATCCACCTTAATACACGCAAAAAAAATCATTAAAATCGATCCAGCCGTTTAGGAGGAGTTCAGTGACATACACACGCACAGAATAATTATATCATCACTACATAGTATAAAACAAAGTAGCTTCTCGCTGCCTGTCCCTATGTATGCTTAGATCTAAGCAACGCAAATTGCTATAACAACTAAGAATAACATTGTGATTAAACATAGGAATTCTTTACAAGAATTCGAAAGTATGTAAAGTCCACCAAGTCACACTACGATAGCGTAGTGGAATAAGGCCCTCTCAGTAGTAGAGGAGGTTCGTGCTCAGCAGTAAAACAGCATATAGTATAGGGCTGGTATAACTAATATTTTATTACTATATCAGACTAGCTTTTCGTTGCAACTTTGCCGAATGAAAGTGTTTTTCGGGGATAAAAGTCCCGCATATATATCTTCACGGGCTTCAAACTATCACTATACAAATTTTCATCGAAATCCGTTTAGTAGTTTTTGAATTTATCGCGTGCAGGGGGCTATGTTTTATAATAAGTAAGAATGTAAGTCATGAATCTAGCGTTGCAAAGTCTGTAAGCTATGATCAGTTTATGATCAGAACAGTTTATCAAATGTCTTGTATTTAAAAATACTGGTCCAAATACCCAATCGCAGCGACCAAAAATATCCAATTATATTCTTTTTCACAGATTTGCGTTGTTCTGGACTGAATATCAAGAACCATGGCAGAAATAATTCATTCATTAGCAATTATTGGAACGGTAGGCACACAAGCATTTCGTGATACACTCCCTTCTTCCTCTCCTGACTCGGGACATACAGCAGCGTTGTATTTCACATTCATTTGTCAAAGTCAAGTGTTGGATTTATTACTATTTATGGAGGTGCTCGGCCTACTGACCTCAACACCTAGACATTATGGTGTTTCCCAGCGTTTCGCCAACGATATTACATAATTTAAATTAAATTATAGTGTAGCGTTACTCATTTTTATGGGGGGGATTATGGGGTTAATATATAGTGTGCTATATTGCTTCGTTGGCCTAAGGTATGATTATAAGTTAGGTTTTAAAACTTTGTGACTGGGTTTTTCCATCTTAAAAAAATTACTCAGTCGCAGCTCGGAGTCAGGAAGTTGGCGGTGTGATACCCCCGTGCCTCGGAAAGCACGTAAAGCCGTTGGTCCTGCGCCTGATCTCTCTCTCTCCGGTCATGTCGGATTGCCGTCTCACCGGACTATGAGAGTGAAGGAATAGTGAGTGCACCTGTGTATTGGGCACACAATTGTGCACTATAATATCTCCTGCGTACCTGGCTGATTTCCGTTGAGATTGGCTGCCGTGGCCGAAACTGGCTAGGAGAATTTCATAAGTTAGGTTTTAGATATGATTTTAATCGTATTATTCGACTCTTACATATAGAGACCCGCCAGTAAACTACATAACCCTGTAACCTCTTCAACAGTACACTATATCGCATTTCAATGAAACAAAGTTCGCGAATGAGATATCTCATATCTGTACAGTTGGGAGCGTTTACTACAATAGTACTGTTTAGAGTTAGTTGAAAGTTTAAACACGGTGCCAAGATAGCGCTGACCTGCTTATGAGTGGTTTGGAATTATTTCGAAGTCATAAAAATATTTCCAACGTTCGGAATAATCTTCTCAGCTTTCGGTAGTAATATTGATGAAATATCAGACAGATTTGTTAAATAACGTAAAGTTTTTTAATATAACATAAAATCATTTAAAATTTAAATTTCATGCTGTTTTGTATTGAATAACTATACATTTTGAGTTCGATAGGATTTTAATTCATCGATCTTTTGATAAGAATCTTACTACTATTATAAAGGTAACCGTTTCTTGGATGTTTGTTGCTCAATTACGACAGACCGGCTGCACAGATCTGGATGAAATTTGACACAAAGATAGATTATAGTCTGGAATAGCACATCATTTTTATGTCGGGAAAATATATAGTAGGATTTTTACCACGGAAAAAAATAATGGTAACGTCCGCTTAACGTGAAATGTCTAAAAAAAACGGGTCATTTGTCTCAAACATGCTACCACAGACCCAATAATCAATCTAAACAAATATTCATTAAGCAAACCCATCCACGCTATCATAAAAACAATGACTCGATACATTTTACAATTACATAGTCGTCAATTTTTTTTTTTTGTTTTTTTGTTATTTCAAAACTTAGTGCAGGCATTTGACCACGATCTCACCTGGTGTTAAGCGACGATGCGGTCGACGATGGAGCATGCCTGCCTAGTAGCAGCCTATTCACATTTGACTTGAATTCGTCTAGGTTATAGCGTACGGGAAACACTTCAGCGGGCAGGTCGTTCCACTCTCTTGCTGTGCGCATTAAAAAAGTAGATCCAAATCGGTGTGTGCGGCAAGATGGCATATTAACAGCAAAGGAATGGCACGACCGCCCGCTTCTTGTTTCCCGATGGCGGAAAGTGCTCGGTGGAACTAGATCGTGCAGTTCCTTCGCGCACTCCCCGAAATATATCCTGTAAAAGACCGACAGACGAGCCACCCTACGCCGATGATCAAGAGACTGCAGCTTAGCGTCTACCAGCGTGGAGTCACCTATAAGTCTCTTAGCTCGTTTTTCAATCGAGTCCAAAGTTGCCAGTTGGTATTTAGCTGAACCTCCCCAAAGGTGGCAACAGTACTCCATACAGGATCGAACTTGTGTTTGATATAGTTGGAGCAGCTGTTCTGGAGTAAAGTACCGTCTAACCTTTGAGAGGATTCCAAGTTTTTTGGCTGCGATTTGCTTTGCAGGCATATCAACTCACATTTTGGTAAAGAGTTAGATCGACAAACAATTTTACTGGTAATCGCGGCGGTTTAAGCATTTTAGTAATTAATTGATCTCAATGTACAATCGGCAACAAAAGTAGCTCAAAAAAGACAAAACTTCAAATCGCCTTTATACGTTATGCTTCATTGAAACATATTTCTTCTTAAATTTTATGTTTGTGAAGAAAAGTTTGAGAAATAAAACAGAAGTAGAAGCTACTTATGTGAGTGACTGTACAGGTCTAAATATGATAAGCTCACGACTTTACATCGTTAGCAAGAGACTAATTTATTATTACTAACTTTGCTCGTTTTTTCAATATAATATCCCGCTATATATTTTCCTGGTATAAGAAGTAGTCTATGCTCATGCCTGCCTCGGTGGCGTAGTTGTATTACAGTACGACTGCAAAGCTGAGGTCTCGGGTTCGATCCCCGGGTCGGGCAAAGTGATATTGAGTTTTTCTATTCAGTATCAGCTCGGAGTCTGGAATTTGTGCCCGATATGGCGATAGGCTCGCCCCCTATCACTTCATGGGACGGAATGTCGGCGAAAAGTGGGTGCACTAGTTGCGCCTCTGCCTACCCCTTCGGGGATAATAGGCGTGAGTGTAGACTATGGTCATAGACTACTCCTTATACCTGGGGAGGTCTCCCCAGGGTCCGAAGTTATCTTCATACCAAATATTTTCTTAGAAATTTGTTCAGTTCATAAGTAAAAGTTTAACAGGCAGACAGTTACTTTCGCATTTCATTTATAGATAGCACCAGAGTTGATAATATTATAACGGATTTTATTAGCGAAAAAAAAAACAGAATAAAATACCCGATGTGGATTTTTCGGGTTAAAAGGTAGCCTGTATTTTAAAGACACGGTATCTTTGCGTCTAAATTACCCATCTATACCAATATTATAAAGCTGAAATTTTGTTTTTTGAACGCGCTAATCTCATGAACTACTTGAACGATTTTGAAAATTCTTTCACTAACAGGAATCTACATTACTCCTGAGTGCTATAGGATTTTTATCCGGTGAAAATATTTTTATTCCGGAAAAACTTATTTCGCGGGCGGAACCGCGAGCATTAACTAGTATTCAAAGTAGTTTATAAATACACTTCTAGCAAAATCAAGAATCTTCACAAGTAATATAGAATAGCAAAAATTGGATAGCAAATAAAATTTCGCACCCACTTCTTCAACGTGTAATATTTAGTATCTCATTATAAGTTCGGGTAGTGGATCGTCGTAAGTTCAGGAGGAGATCGGTTTTTAGCGATAAAACCGCTATTGTTGCAAGAAATAAAAAAAAGAACATTATTATATTCATTTTGTTATATGCGGTGTACAATACAGTGTTTTCATTCACTCATTAAAAATATCATACGCACGTAGTTATCGACAGAACTAGTTTCAAAATAATGGAATCATAGACGAAAAACTTTTCGGTACTTGAAAACAAATTAATCATTGCCAAAAAATATTGTACAATGTTACTGCCTCGGTGGCGTAGTTGTATTACAGTACGACTGCAAAGCTGAGGTCTCGGGTTCGATCCCCCGGTCGGGCAAAGTAATATTGAGTTTTTCTATTCAGTATCAGCTCGGAGTCTAGAATTTGTGCCCGATATGGCGATAGGCTCGCCCCCTATCACATCCTGGGACGGAATAACGGCGAAAAGTGGGTGGCACTAGTTGCGCCTCTGCCTACCCCCGGGGATAACAGGCGTGAGTGTATGTGTATATGTATGTATATATGTTACTAGAATAAAATATTTATCTTTGTTTTTACGTTTTTATTTTAACTTCGTTGGTTTGAAGTGAATCATGTTTTGTCTGAGTTGATTCCATTATCCTAATGTAGAGAATACTTTTAAGTACCAAACAACTCAAGATTTTTAGAATTTGACTTAATTAGTTCAGGTTAGAGTGTAGGGAACTTGGTCATTTTTAGTGTTCCGTACCTCGAAAGGAAAAAACGGAACCTTTACAAGCTCACTTTGTTGTCCGTCTGTCAGGACCCTTTTTCTCAGGAACGCGTGGAGGTATTAAGCTGAAAATTATATCCAATACTCAGGTCTACTGCCCCCTGGAGCTGTAAAAAAAGCAAACTTTGAAGCCAACGCAATCAAAAGATACAGCTGCTTATGCCGCAAATTTTCAAAACTCGCAAGGGAATCAAAACCTACAGGGTACTTCCCGTGAACTCAGATATTGAAATTTGGTACGAAGCAACGTCTTACAGCACAGATAAAGCAAAAATCCGACCCGCACTCGGCCGGTTTTTTATAAATACTAGAAAGTTAGGTCGTTTTTGGAGCATGAATGAATCCGGCGCCATCCAAGTTACGTAAAACGAAAAATTACGTAGAGCCGAACTCTATTATATATTCCCAGAAAGCTAGCGAGAATTGGCAGTTCTACTTATATTCGTTACGGTATTTTCCAACAATTACTTCAAAGAATATATTACATTTGTATAAAAGTCAATTTATAAGAGAGTATTAAAATACGAGCAATTTTATCTACATCGTTTTATTATGATCAACATTTAACCATTTTTTGAGCGATGCCTTCTTTTGATTGAACATTATTTTGTGTATTTTCCGTTGTACGTAGCCCAGAGGGGGTGGGCTTCAAATTGTTTTCAAGTTCTCAGACATCATATAAGTGTCCTCACTGTTTCCATCACCGTTAAGTATCAATAATAAAAAGTACGTAGTATTTAAAGACCCACATTATCATCTTAAAATCCTGTTTCTTAGCGACATTCCTAATCGGTCATGCTGGTTATTCATAAGGCTGTAAACTGCAGCAAAAACAACGCCTTCGGAATACCGGTTAGTAAATTGCAAATTAATACTTTAAAAGCTCAACACTAAAGGTTTGTGACGCATAAAAATGCGCTCAGTTTCATACATTTTGTATGAGACCACAGGGAACTACGTTATTTAATATGCGTATTTTTGCCAATGTTTTGCATCACTGTCGCTGTGTTCTAAAGACTTGTGGAGACATAAAAATAGTTTACGCACATCCTTGTAGGTTTAGGCATAGGTATAACTATATGCCAACCCGCACTAGGCCAGCGTGGTGGACTAAGGCCTTAAACCCTCTCAGTAGTAGAGGAGGCCCGTGCTCAGCAGTGAGCAGTATATAATACAGGGCTGGTATTATTATAACTATATATTACCTTAGTTATGATATTGCCTGCCTGCCTCGGTGGCGTATTAGTTCGATACGACTACAGGATCTCGGGGTTGATTCCCGGATCGGGCCAAAAATATTGTGGCTTGGTTTTTCCATCTTAAAAAATACTCAGTCGCAGCTTGGAGTCAGGAAGTTGGCGTTGTGATACCCCCGTTCCTCGGAAAGCACGTAAAGCCGTTGGTCTTGCGCCTGATCTCTCTCCGGTCATGTCGGATTGTCGTCTCACCGGACTATGAGAGAGAGGACTATGAGAGAGAGAATATCTGCGTACCTAGCTGATCTCCGTTGAGATTGGCCACCACTGCCGAAATTCGGCTAGGAAGGCATTATTACCTGTATGTGTGTAGTAGTATGTAAAATGGCTAATATTTTCTTAAAATGTGCTATATAAATTTAATTCTTATTGATGGTTGAAATACTTAAATGAGTGACTTGTATAATATTTTTGTTTTCCATTCCGGGAGTCAAAACAACGCAAAAGCAACAACAAAAATGTGCGCAAACGTCGCACATTTTTGTTACGTACAATTCAGGCCTGCCAACACAAATACATTTACCTTATATAACACTAGATTCCGTAATATTTGAGCCTGCGTTTGATTTCACCTATAAAAATATTTTCATGTATTTCTGTTCAGGATTTCCCAATACAAGATATCAACCGAGCGAAAACTTTTCGGGACCCTACAATGGTGCGTGGCAAATAAAAATAATAAATGCCCAATTCTTTAGGGCTGGGTTGTAAAACTGTCGGAGCCATACGCCCTTGAGCCGGCCAACCTAGCTGAGGTATGGAGGGTTGACGTATTTGGAATGTATATGGGGGTCATTATCGAAATTATGTATGAAGAGCATTCGAGTATTTTGATGATAATATGTATTATTTTAAGGTTGGTTTAATAACAGTATGTGAAATATATGATTTTATCGTGTTTTAATGGCTCACGCGATGGTAAATTAAACAGATTAAACAGATGTTATTAACACATTGTTAAATGTGTGAACAAGATTACTTAATTGTAAATATCAGGCTTATCATTGAAATTAAACTTTAATAATAAAATAACTATCAATGACAGCATTTAATAACAAAATACAATCGTTGATCAATAGGCAATAGGTATTAATCCAGAATATCCTTAATACAATAAATATGAAAGAATGATACTCGTATAATGTACTAAGAATTACGTATAACTCCTTCCCGTGGCTTGAAGTAGAATAGACGATGCGTGAGTCAATGGCTCAATTACGTAAGATTTTATCTAAAGGAATGAGAGTAGTTATACTTTGTTATGTGTAAGTAGAATAGTAGATACATAAATTTAAAACATTCAGTGAATAATATGTCTATCACAAGTTAATTCTAAAAGAAATACAAATATGGATGTCATTCAAGCAATAATTATTTCCATTATAACATAAGTAATCTTAAAAACATCCAGAAATAAATGACAATTTCGTCATTTTTGTTGCAACCGTGTTACAACAAATAAAAATGTAGGTAATTGCTTCGAGTTTAGTCAAGTTGAGTTTGTCAGCTTTTTGGAAATAATGGGGGCCCCTAGCCCAAGTACCCTCCGCTTAATACCATCCTGTCCTCACGAGACCCTTGCAATGTCAGCGGGTAGGAGATTTTAACTACATATTTTCTTTTCTAATCCATACTGAATATAATTAATTATTTTATGCGAATTATTTATCTCATTAAAATTGGTTAAAGGGCTATTTGTATGTACATAAAGGGATTATTCCTATTGATATAATCCAATACTGGTAAAAAATTACAATTCGAGTTTTATAATTAGTTGTTTTTTTAGAAGCCGTTGCTATTTGCATTATATTTGAGATAGGCTTTTTGGATATAATATGTGTATCTCGTAGTAGATCTATCCAAAAGTTTAGATATTTAAATTATTTGAAAAATTTGCTATGCTCTCTCTCTCTCTTGGTATCGTCTTCTCTCCAAAATAGTAACCTTATAAAATGAGGAACAGGACTAGTCCCATTACACTGTCAATGCAGGTCATGGTTGTCCGTGTTTATTCTTCCATATTTTTTTTTGTGAAAAAGAACTGTGACGTATATAATAAATTATGTAAGTAGTTCTTATAAAATTAATTTTGATTTTCTTTGTCTCTACTCAAATATTCCTGTATCACGCAAAAACCACTCATTGGATTCAAACATTAAGTTTTATTCTGTGTAACATATTATAGGGTAAGTAGCGGATAGATGGTCACATGGGGGAGAACGGCCACTCGCGTTGCACGTGTTTTGTGTTACGGTGAAGTGTTAGGAGGGGTCTGAAATAGCCTGAGGTGGGTCTAAGTCTTCACAGAAGACATTCTATGCTAGTTATCTATTTATTTATTTTATTTATTACACACAAAATAGGTTACAGTCGGACACATATAATATATAGAAATGTTTGAAGATTTTTAACATAATTATAACCCAAAAACTTGTGTTCCGGAATTAATATTAAGTGTTAACGAGATAACAAAGGTAAAATTAACTAAACATAACTGATAATACCAATTTCAATGGGTTATACCATTATTTAAATTAAAAAGTTATGTTCAAAATAAGTTTGTGAATACAAACAAAATACAAGCAAAAGTTAAAATCAAAGTGGTGCATGACAAAGTTAAATTGATGATAAATTTGTCTTAACTTAAATCATTAAGGACATTACGGATCAGATTCTTATATGCGGTGATATTATTGCTATGAAATAAGTCTACAGAGGGATTCTTATTTAATTTAATTTCATTAAAAAATTTCTACGTTTAAAAAACACGTTTACGTATTAGTGAGATAAATGAATAACATACCAGACCGACCTTATAAACAGCAGTGTGAGTGCCGCCTAATAAAGCTCTCGGGCTAACAACAGTTTCTACACGAATTCTCACATTTCCCGCCCGAGATGGAACTGAATATGAAAAATAAAACGGGAGTATAAATCATTCACAGGCCAACGCATCGGGCTGGTGCCGTCTCGCTCTAACTTTCAAGGCTACTGTGAGTAGTTGCGGTGCCAGTGAGGCAAGTTTGATCAAATTGTTAGGTAATGGATCCCGTTTGAACACTATTTTTATTTACTAGAAGCTTACACACCCTTCTAGTAATGCTGATTGAGTCTTCTGAGATACCCTTGACCAGGTATTATGTTATTCTTGTACGTATGTGCCTTAGGTTTTGAACCTCCGGATATTATCACGGCAGACCGTTTCATTCCCAACTAGGCTATAGTCCACTTTATTAGACTAACATAATGACTTAGTATTTAAAGAAAAATTGGTGTTGCTATCTATGAGTAGTTGTCACCAGACCAGTAACTTGTCTCATTCATTAAGTTATTAAACCTTTACTAGTATTGTAAAGCTGAGGGCACACACCTCTGACTTTTCTAAAAAAAATATGTGTGTATTCTCTGTGAACTATCGCTCGCTTTAACGGTGAAGGAAAACATCGTAAGGAAACCTGCATACCTGAGAAGTCCTCTGAATTTCGAAGGTATGTGAAGTCTGCCAACCCGGTCTAAGCCAGCGTGTTGGACTAAGGCCTTAAACCTCACAGTTGTAGAGGAGGCCCGTGCTCAGCAGTGGACAGTATATAATGCGGGACTGGTATGGAAGAGTTTGTTTGTTTGGTTGAATGCGCTAATCTCAGGAACTACTGAACTGATTTTGAAAATTCTTTCACTCTTTCATTAATAATCCAACAATCCAAACTAAATGTTTTTTAGACTTAAAGGTCAATATGCGTTTGACGTTTAAAGCCTCAAGTAAAATTATTTTTATGATTTGAAATAAAAATTTGTTAAGTATACGTATAGTACATATTGTCAGTGGCGTAGCGTAGGTTTTTGGCGCTCGGAGTGGACCCGCTAACTTATCGCCGCAAGCCACCAAAAAATGCTGGTTTCAATAACAGATTTTTATAACGAAAAAACTTAGTCCTTTATTGCAACGAGCAATTCGTAATGGAGATAGTTTGAGGCCCTGAGTAGGACAAAGGCTACTTTTTTTTTCTAATATTAATTAATGGAAATAAGTATTCATGCATGTAAATTTAATAAAATCTTAGTAATTATTAGAGTAATTTCAAAGTTATAATCAAAAAAGTTATTATCTTGTTTCAAGGGAATTTTTTTTTATCCTTTGTATATAATTTTCTCCCCGTTTTGATAGAAACCATGCTACAACTGATATCATTATGCGCGCACACAAGGATAAGCAGACGCAGTGATAACGTATGACACAGCTGTCACGCACACTAGCTTAAGCAAAGTCGGCTTGTTTGTTTTAGTTCAATGCAGCGCTACATCTAGACATATTATTAATCAAAGCTTTCACTAATAGGAAGCTACATTACTCGTGAGTACTATAGACTACTTTTTATCCCGGAAAATCTTTTTCACGTGGGTGGAGCTGCGAGCAATACTAGTTCATTATAATTATTGATTTACTGAATCTCCGGCACTGTGTCATAGGTTCCCGTAACGTTGTTCATGTAAAAACAACCTTTCAACGGAGCCTATTTTCTCAGACTATATTACGTTATCACTAAAAGCTAGTTAATGCTCATCTCGTAAGAGCTAATGACTGAGTAAAGTGTGGTATAGGACTACTTGGGATTTATGAGGCGTTTTTAAGGCGTCTTTACTTTTAGGCTTAAAAATATTAGTGCTGTATTAATATTTTATGGGCAATGGCATTTTGTACTACTGGAAGGTTTTTATGCTTTTATCACACCTAGTAAAAGAGCACTATAGCTTAGTAAAAGAGTCGGATAGCCTAGCAAAAGTATGCGATAGCCAGGTAAACGGGCACGATAATCCAGTAAAAATTCGCGATAGCCTGTTAAAAGATTATGATAGCCTAGTGTAATTGCGCGCTAGGCTGGTAAAAGAGAACGATAGCTTAGTAAAAGTGTACTATAACCTAGTTAGGAATGGAACGGTCTGTTGATGTCCGCAGGTTCAGAACAAGGCACACAACTCTGACTTTTCAAGGTTATGTGTGTATTGTTTATTAATTACCGTTCGCTTTACTGGTGAAGGAAACACAGTAAGGAAACCTATATATCACATAATTCTCAAAATCAGAATCTCGAAGGTATGTGAAGTACACCAATCCACACTAGACCAGCATTGTATAAGGCCTTAACCCTCTCAGAAGTAGAGGAAGTCCGAGCACTGGGCAGGATTTGATGCAAGGCTGGTATTTTTATATTGAGAAATATTGTGGGTAGACAGACAGTCCTGTCAGTCTTCACAAATATTTTAAAGCAGTAAAGCAACGGGGTAAAAATATTTATCTATATGAGAAATGGGGTGCCTTGGCCACAGTATTCCAGAAAACCGCCATTATTTGAGAGCTTGTTGCTGACTTTTGTATAATAAGTGGATTATCCAGAAGACCAAATAACTAGCACTAGCCTTTCCTTATCCCTAATTTAAAGCTCGGAAAAGCATCTTGTAAGCAACAGTCCGTGTAGATCCGCAGTTTTTCTGTTTTACCACCATACAGACAGAGTTTTCTATACAGAAAAAAAATGTACAGATAGTTTCTCTACAGTCTGTAAAGGCAAAAGTAAAAGTACCAGTTAATGTGTATGCCTATACGTTTATTTACAAACGATGCAATTTGTAAATGATAAAATTTAGCCTAAAACACTTTTATATTTGTACTTTAAGTTACATATAACACACACACTCACGCATTTTATCCCCGAAGGGGTAGGCAGAGGCGCAACTAGGGCGCCCACTTTTCGCCGTTATTCCGTCCCATGATGTGATAGGGGGCGAGCCTATCGCCATATCGGGCACAAATTCCGTTCATTTACAATCCGTTCGTTCAATTACATATTACTTATAATTAAATCACATATAACTTCTACTTTCCAAATCTATAAAGATACGCAATTGATTAACATTACTCAGACATATAAATATAACATTTGCATTTTGATAAGAAAGATTTTAACTCAACATATTCACTCAGAAATTACCTTTATTAGAAACACAGACCGTCACAAACGCAGCACAAGACAAGCAAATAACATTAATTTAACTTTCCAAGAACCAATTACGGCAAAAAGAGCATTTTATTTGAGGGAGCTCAACAATATAATAAATTGCCAAAAACATTAAAGATACAAAATCTTTATCTACTTTTAAAAAATTATTGAAGCCATATCTTGAAAGATTTTTCATTAATAGAACATTGTCAGAACATACAACATACAATATTATCAGGTAACTAACAAGTAAAATTGTACTTCCACTTGCACACAGACATCACTGGTAAACCTTAGGACACCTTAAAATACCATCTTTTAACTAGCCTAACCGGTTTAAATATTTTGTTTATTTTAACTATTGTATTTTCTCTACAAGTGATTTTTTTTATCTTTTGAGAAAATAAATGTCTTTAAACATAAAATCATTGGGATTTATGCCTCTTTGTCTTAATTTGTAGTTAATATTGGGGTAATGGTATGGACTATACAACGAATATTACTATTTATTAGATTTATAAGATATAATATTGAACAGAAATAAACACTTGGCTGAAGTAACAATCGCTTTGCCTTTACTTTCAATATAACTGGGCGTTAGAAACTAAATATACAATTCCCTTAAACATTCCCTTCAACGTCAAATAATTCAAGAGCTATTTCCAATGAAAATTATCCCTATCGAATTAATATATAACTCAAAGACGTTAAACTTTACATAAATTGTTACTTTGACGAGCGATGTCGTCTGTGTGTCCGGCAAATATTGACTATCCGCTTGTTAGCTGGACATTTTGTAAGCATTATCTACAAGAATTAGCAATTTCTAGGAATACTTGCTGTGAATTTTTTACTGATTTAAAGGGTCAATGACTTTCACTCTCAGGTCACGGTTTTGAATCCCGAGGCGGGTTCAATGATATGGGATTTTCCTTTGACAGCCTAGTCTGGAAATCTTGCTTTATAGACAATAAACTGTCTATCACATTGTGGGACGGAATACACATGGTGGGAAGTGGATGTAAAGCCTCTGCCTACCCATTTGGGGATAAACGTGTGTGCGTTTTGAAATGAGTAGGTTGTGAAGCGTGAAGCGGGTTCCATTCCCGGAGTAATCAATTGATTATGTGAAAGACATCTTACTACTTTTAGTCCACAGACTCTATTATATGTTATCTGTTATTTAGAAGGTCAAAGATGCAAGATTTTTCTGTTATTCCTTCTTTCATCTGCCTGTATCCCGTTTGAAGTAAACCCGGGACTCCCTATAAACTATTCTACGCTTCAGCTAAACTAAAGGTATTCGATAATCTTCAGTTCCTACTGAACAAAATTATGACTGCAGTCCGAGCGTAGAAATTCCAAAATGTTTCTTGGATTTTAATACTGTACAATTAAGGTCGTGTATAGGGCTTAATTCTCCTCTTCTTCAGTTTTTAAAAGTTCACTGGTGAACATAGGGCTCCCCCAAACCAATCTATCTGAAACGGTCTTCATCCAGTGGGTTCCTGCGACCTTAGTACTCTTAGTACTTCAAGACTGCCTCGGTGGCGTAGTGGTATTGCGTACGCATTACGAGTACGATTTGCGCGCTGAGGTCCTGGGTTCGAATCCCGGGTCGAGCCAAAAAAAATTGTGACTGGGTTTTTCCATCTTAAAATTTACTCAGTCGCAGCTCGGAGTCAGGAAGTTGGCGGTGTGATACCCCCGTGTCTCGGAAAGCACGTGAAGCCGTTGGTCCTGCGCCTGATCTCTCTCCGGTCATGTCGGATTGCCGTCTCACTGGACTATGAGAGTGAAGGAATAGCGAGTGCACCTGTGTATTGCGCACACACTTGTGCACTATAATATCTCCTGCGTACTTGGCTGATCTCCGTTGAGATTGGCCGCCGTGGCCAAAACTGGCTAGGAGAATTTCAATTTTCAAAAGTACTTCAATATCGTTTGATACTAATATAAATCAAAGACTAACTAATCGATTCTAAAATAGTGTTTACCGACACATTATTGATGGCTTTAATCAACAATCGATGGCAAAGCCAATCAAGAACCTGCCAAATAAATCCAACCTTGGCTTTAAATAATACTTCGCTACTGACAGTCGCAGGTTACAATGCAATAATTGCCCTTACAAAATTGATTCCAAGAGCCCCTTTTGAAAATGTCACACAAAAAATCCTATTGCACTTTATTACCATGCTATACAGTTCAAAATAGCTCAACGCCGGCATCTACAGAAAATCTGACAATACATGATGAAAACCGAAACAATGTACTACCGTCCAGCGAAACTTGAGCCAATGGTAATGGTTGAAATGCGGATGATAGTGTTTTATTGTCTTGTGAGGGGGAGGCGAGGGAGGTCAGTTTGCGTTGGTTAGTCGGCCACCCGCGGCGACCTCACAGCGGGGTAGACAGTGACTCAGTCAAACACCAAATGAGACGTAGTGGTAATAAAAATAATTTCGAAGGATTTGAGGTTTTGGTAGCGCGTAAAAACTATAACACGATTTCTTTAAAGGTTTTTCGCATAAATAATGCAAATTTTCTCGTATTGTTTGTAGGTTATTGTGTTATAAGGCTTATGTTGCTATACTTATAATTAATACTACTTGTTGCTACTATAACTAAGGCGTGACATATTGCATAAAGTGGCCATTTTTAGCTTTGTCTAGCAACAATTAATGCCATGGGGCGTTAATATGGACGTAGTATAAAAGGTAAAGTGTATGGTGTCGCAGTCCCATAAATACTAATAGAAATAAATCGCTCAAAATTACGTAGGTTATTTAAATAAATAATTTTCATCTACAAAATATCTTAATGTCACAAAATCTACGATTGTCTGACAAAACTTAAAACTAGATAAAGTTGCAGTCCACTAGGTATCAAATTTCTACATTTCAGAATTGCAATATTAGGTATAATTCTACGAAAATGACCGTAGAAAGTGGCATGCCAAGAAATCGTGAATTACATGCAAATCTAAGTAAGTTTTTCACCGATTCAGCGTTCATTTTGCGATATCAATCATAATTCGAGTATTCGACGCGGCCCTATATTTTGGATGCAGTCATACTGCAATAACACAGTGTCAAACTACTATAGCTGCTCACGCCATCTGTGGAGCACCTGAGGCACGCTAATTTAGCCTCTACCATAGGTTATTGGGAATGCATATTTTTTTTTTAAATACCCTGTATGAAATTAAATAGGAAGGTATATAATATAACATGCCCATAATAATATACAGGGTCATTTTTACATTACGATACTAAACGAAACCACATATTTGTCTATACCTCTGCTAACATTGGACCAAAAATGATCAATGAATAACGAATACTTTCGCCAATAATCTCGGTTGTAGTATTCTAATTTTTTGATCATTTTGTAGTTTAGTGTGAATATTATGATGTGTGCGTAAGTGTATTTCTGACTGAAAGTGTAATGTTGCTGCTGCGACGAATTCTCCTTGAAAGTCATAGTGGCATTAGGGCGTGTAAACTTAAAGTTACTTTTTATTGATATTTATTTTGTTTGAAACTTTTTTATTTTACATCTATAGTTAAAATAACTTAACGGAAAGCGTTGTTTTGAACGAGATAAGCTTCCATTTATTAACGGAATGTCAAAATGACCCTGTATAACATGTATACTATACTATATAATATACGGTAAAAAATATTTTATGTGACTCTCAGACGCGATCTTTTTTTAAAGTCGGCTTTGGCTTGCCCTAGCCCAAAACAGTGGGCACGCCACTATGTGTATTTAATGTTACTGGTGGTTTTCTATTGTGTCAGTCCGGAGTATGGACTTATGCCTTTACCTTTTCGTACCGTATTCCAAGGTAATATAGGATGCAAAATGTACACCTCTGCCTACCCTTGAACACGAAAGGCGTGGTCCTATGAATATTCTAAACGCACCCACCTGGACATAGGAGAAGGACCGCAACAGCGGTACGCGCAGGGGCGGTTGCGGACGACAACTTAGACGTGGAGGAAGCCCGCAGCCGTCCCTAATGCGCCGAAGATGGCCATTATAAAAAAAAAACCCACCTGGACTTGGCCTTTGGATTAATCCTGGCGCTCAGAAATTTGCCATATAACCTGTTCGCAGAAGTGGAACCTCCAGCTGTAGACCTTGGCTTCTGTCAGGGCTGGCAAACCTTGAAAGTAATGCTCCGATTCAAATTATTTCACTAAAAGCATTACCCTGAATTGCTATAGGATGTTTAAAGTGTCCCTTGAACGGATACACAGACGAAGCCGCGAGAAAATACTATATAACTACAAGATATAACCTCGATCTAAATACGTTTATAGCAAATATTGATGTCTAATTCCGGTGCGCTATAACACAAGTAATTGTGTTTATTACAAGTCTCAACTTTTTTAATAAATAATGTATTTATTCTGCCAGTTTCTCGGAAACTCCTTTAAGTTAGGAAACTTTTTTCCGCGAATTTCCCTAATAATGTACACGTGTACGATCATTCGATTACTCTGTAGGCTGTGGCCGTACATTGTTACTTGAATGTATAAAATGAATGTTTATTCGTAGAATATATTTTACTTTCGGCTGTGATTAGTGTGTAAACTTAGGATATTTTTGCCGGTGCATGTGTTCTTTCTTTCATATTGGGCCCGCTAAGCGTAATATGAAGAAGCAATTGCAGCCAGCATAACTGGCGATCATCGAGTTACAACGTCCTTTGAAGATTGAGCTATTTTTCGATCTTGCATTTATTTGCAGTTCTCCGAATAAAGTACTCAGAACGATGATAAACGCTAGCTTGTGCTGAAAGGCAACGCAAGGGATGGTAAAATAGACCATATAGAATTCAGAATGAAACTAATTAGAAAAAAAATATTACGTTTTGTGTCGTCGATACCCAAACTGCACTGCGTAGGTATATAAGTATTTTTTTTTCGGATTTATAGGCTACCCTCTACAACAGAAGATTTCTGTTTGGGTGCGATGACCAATAAACTGGGAGAAAAATAAAAAAAATTGAAATATTTTTTTTAAATTTTTAGGGACACACTTGCGCAGTTATGTAAGTGTACGTACGTAGTTGTGCGGGAATGCTGTATCACACCATGCCTCCCATATAAAAGCGACGAGCACCTTTGTTAATTCAGAACGTCTACTAATTTATTATTATTACACAGCAGCGTGCTTAGATATAAGTACGCTGCTGTGTATTGACTTACTCTGAAAACTTTGAAATACTTATATAGTGCCATCTTTGGAGTTTCATTATAAGCTAGAACTCATACTCCCATACAACGTAAGCTTTACATCCTACTATACTATACTATGAAACATAAAAAATTTCAAACCCCATACCCTAACTACTTTAGTTAAACATTAACGGATTGAGGCTGTATGGTCGTGTACCTTAGCCTACAATCGTGTGTTATGAGACAAATGCGTGTAGAGTTTTCCAACCGCTCGTTTCGTTTTATGCAATAATAAATGCTACACACCTTTTAAAATTGTGATTGCGTGTGCAGTGTTTGTAATAAAATTAGTTTAATCTAATACGTGAATGTCAGCATTGTTAGTGGTCGTGATCTAATTTAGGTTATATAAATTTTTGTTCATCTCTGGTTTGGAGTTGGGATTGCAACCCTACCGTTGAATGACTTCTCATCGACCTCTTGAGTATTATGATGCTCTTTGACCTCTTGCGCGGGAGCACCAGGCGTGTGAGCTCGTAATTTCATCGTCGGCTCGAATGTGCCCATAAATTACGGAGGCTTGGTCAAGGACCCCGCGAAGTGATCAGCTGGAGCCGCTTTGCCGTCCTATTCGCGTCAGTGAACCGATGACGGCGAGCAGCGTTTTTTTTTTCTAGTGCACGATGAACACATCAGGAATCCTCCGCGGAAGTTGACAGGAGAACACTCGCCGGCCTGCCGACCATGCGGGTTCTCTATTCCTTCCCGGTATGTTATTTTCATTATTAGCGTAGCGCGACAACTATAACCTTTAGGGCTGAGGATACATTGGTTGCAGTTGATAAAATTAACAAAGAATTATCAAGAGTGATATCCTGGTCAGAGAGTAATTGTTTGGTTCTTAATCCCACCAAATCGAAATTTATGGTCTTAGGCAGCAAAACGCAAGTTCGCTCAATCCTTTCTCATAGGCCGGAAATAAAAATTAAGGGGATTGAGATTGAAAGGGTGGACTCAGCACGCAACCTGGGCCTAGTATTCGATCCTGAACTACGATTTGAAGCGCATATAGGCAATGTGGTCAGGAACTGCTTTTATAGATTAAAACTTTTATATCGCTTTAGGAAATATCTTAGTGTTTCTATAAGAAAGAGATTAGTGGAGAGTCTAGTTTTGTCCAGACTAAACTATTGTGACACTGTTTATGGCCCTTGCTTACTATCGCGTACAGATCGTCTGATTCAGCGGGTACAGAATGCTTGTGCTAGGTTTTGCTTCAATATTCCGCGCCGCAACCATGTCACATCCTATTTGAATGACGCAAATATACTAAAAATGCCTGCCCGGCGGGAATTACATTTAGCGACCTTACTATTTGGTATTATAAAATCATCAAGACCCAAATACCTTTATAACAAGTTAACATGGAGACAGAATCACCTCATATATGGTACACGTTCCACAACGAATCCGTTGTCAATCCCGCGACACAGAACCACAGCATTCAGGGGATCTTTCATATATGCCGCCACTCACTGTTGGAACAACATTCCACCGCCGTGTCGATCTAGAAATAGTAAATATAGTTTTAAATATAATTACAAACTATATTTATTGCAAATCCAGAAGCAATAGTAGATTATTTAATTTAAATAGGCATATAATTTTGCCGACTTACCTTCTGGCTATAGATCACATAGTGAGATGGAATGAAGACTTATCACGGTGTAATGGCGGCACGTAAGAATGTAGATTCTTTATTTGTGACGTATCCCTAATGCTGTTATTATACACTGATGTGTAAATATAGCGTGATCGCTTTTATTTGTAATTTTCCATTGCCGCGTAGTACTGTTTTTTTTTAGTTATTATTATTATTATTTTTTATGTTATAAAATATATTATTAAGTACCGCCCGGCTCGTGCGGCGCGAAACGCTCTTGGCCCGCTCACAGCCGCGTAGCTAGTGGTGGATGACGGATGTTCTGTCTCGGTCGCCCTTCCGGCGCGCTGTTGCTTACCGAATCTAAGTGCGAGCGTTTAGTGCAATACTGTTTTTTGCATTTGAATTTGTTTTATGTTTTGTATTTATTTGTGTTTGTGTTGTCGTTTTTTTTTTGTCAAATTTGTGTTTTATACCAACTTAGTGTCTGTACGTCACCTGGGTCCCTCATCGAAAATCAGCGCTGCAGTATCAGTCAGGCTGGTACTGCGGCAAGGAGCTGAATGAGGGTTCCTGTTGTTGGCACAATAAGTATAATTATTGTGTTACATTGCCTAATGTATATTTTTTTTTCACATTTTATTGTATATGTTATACTGTTATTGTCCCAACAATAAATCTTTTCTTTCTTTCTTTCTTTCTTTCTTTCTTTCTTTCTATAACTGTTGTAATATTGTGTACTAATCTGGAACACTTTCCTTGTTCCAGGGGGTTTTTTACCTCAGGGGGTTATCGTCGGTTTTCTTATATATCTTCAGTTTGTCTATCGCGGGTAGACTACAAAACTGCCTGCATCATCCCCCGTTGGATGAAGCCTTAGTGATTCCTGACCCTGTATTGGAGGATTGAGGACACACTCTTATTAGTATATTTTGGAATTTAGACCATAAAAGTATGTAGGTCTGACACCCTTTTTATGTCAGTGGCGCCCTTATCCTAATTTAATTAGTGTTTTATTAATAACAAAGTGATAAAATAACAGCTCTCCAGTAGGCTCACGTCCCGCTCTCCGATCTTAACTTATAGCCGGAACCCGTTTCCAATCTCTTGGGTTAAGTTTAGACAGTAAGTAAGTTGGATAAAGACAATATAAATTTAAAAGCAGTGTACTGTTTCATTTAACCCACTGTTACACATAAATGTGCAACAACTAATATTATAAAGCTGAAGAGTTTGTTTGTTCGTTTGTTTGTTTGAACGCGTTAATCTCAGGAACTACTGAACCGATTTTGAAAATTCTTTCACTAATAGGAAGCTACATAACTGCTATAGGCTACTTATTATCCCGGGAAAATATTTTTGTCCCGGAAAAACTTATTCACGCGGGCGGAGCCACGAGCACTACTAGTAATATTATAAAGGCGAAAGTTTGTAAGAATGTATGGATGTTTGGATGTATGGATGGTTGTTACTCTTTGACGCAAAAACTACTGAACGGATTTCGATAAAATTTGGCTCACGGGTAGATCATGTCCTGGATTAACACTTAGGCTACTTTTTATCCCGGGAAAATATAAAGCGGGACTTTTATCCCGGAAAAACTTATTCACGCGGGCGGAGCCGCGGGCAAAAGCTAGTACTCAATAAAAATCTGGCAAACGCACAAACGAGTTGATTCTCACACAGCTTAAAGTGAAGACACGTTTAGCCATCATATGCCACCAACGCATACTTCGGACACGTTGTACTGAAAGGCGAGGAGAAGACTGGAGAGACTTATAATCGTTGGCAACACCGAAGTTATGCGTTAGGCCAGCGTGGTGGACTAAGGCCTGAACCCTCTCAGTAATAGAGGAAGCCCGTGCTCAGCAGTGGGCAATACATAATACAGGGCTGATTGCATTGCATTGAATTGCTGCGACCAAGTTCCATAAATTAATCGAAGATGCGATGAACAGAAACCGCTGGAGACAAATAATCCGCTTTAAATGCGGTACATCTAATGATCACCACGATAATTAGCTAATGTACCGATGACCACGATCCTCAGTCACGAGGGACCGACTACAGAGAGAAAGTGGCGATGTAACTTTAAAAATTATAACACACCAATGGTACGGCTATCAAGCTACCAGCAACATAGCACTGATTGACTCATTTCCTTTTATACCGATTGAATCATTTAATTTTAAATGTGAAGTACTAACTACACCTAGGCAACAGCTACATAAAACAATGTGCACGCGATGCTTTCTGTCAATAACTTTTGAGGTTCGAAACCTCCACAGGTTTTAAAACTTAGAGCTTCGGTTTGTAAAATGGTTGGGCGCTAGATATGTTTTGTATCCTGGTCCGTAGCTAGTTGTGTGGGTATTTATGTAGTAAATCCAGGGAGAAAGGGAATCTAAGGGACACAAGCAGCCATAACGGTCGAATCCCGATAAAACTCATTTTATTTAACTTTTTTAATACTCTCCTTCGTCCAGTGCGTTTTTATTTATAAGAGAATAACTCGAAAAACAACTAAAAAGTAAATAAAACAAAACAAAAAACCCGACTGCGTCAAATTTTGCCATATTTATAAAATTTATTGAAGAACTGGAAAGACGTAAACATAATTTTAATTTGAAAATTTTATTTATTTATAACTATATTGTGCATCACAGCATAATACCATCCTATCCGAATTTTACAACAAAAATTTCTATCTATAATATTGTAGTAGTGTGTACCTTTATTCAAAGGTCAGAACAAGGTTAACCCTCTTGTCCTTCACCCACTTTCATTGTATTTTAGAAGCACCTTAGGCACTTATCCGGGTACGAGCCATCAAAAACTAATCGTTAGTATGACTCGACAGAGTTAACTTCCTTTTGCTAAAGACTATTACCAGATAATGTAAACTATTTTTAGTTTCGTTCTTTAGTAACATTCGCAAATCTATAGGAGCCTAGTATTGTAAACATCTTTGTTATTGTTTCTAATCGGTCACGGCAGAAGTACTCCAAGACATTTGTCTTTGTGTTTTTTTATTTTTTTTTATGGCAACGAATGAAGACGAGCTTTCCGTTCGCCTGATGGTAAGTGATACGACCAACCATAAACAGTAGCAACATCATCCAGCACCTTGAGTTACAAAGTACTGTGTGGCATTCCAATGCGCTCGTCATCCTGAGACATAAGATGTTAAGTCTCAGTATGTCCAGTAGTTACACTGTCTACAATGTCCTTCAAACCGAAACACAACAGCGCATGCACACTGCTGCTTGGCGGTAGAAATGGACATTGCGCTGGTACCCACCCAAACGGACTCTTACGTATGAGAGTCCTACCACCAGTTGAATCCTTTATTTCCTTTGTACAACTTAATGCTGGGATGACTACATCATCTAAACACCCCTATGGGATATATAGAGTAACAGCACCACCGTATACTTTACACATTCACACACACACTCACGCCTTTTATCCCCAAAGGAATAAGCAGAGGCGACACTAATGCGTATTCCGTCCCATGATGTAATAGGGGGCAAGCCTATAGCCTTCATCATCATCATCATCATCATCAGCCATATGACGTCCACTGCTGAACAGACGGTGGTCCAGATGGACCTGTCAAAAGCGGCCCGCATCCAGCGCGTTCCTGCTGCCTTTACCAAGGCATCGGTCCACCTTGCAGGTGGACGGCCGACGCTGCGCTTGCCAGTACGTGGTCTCCACTCGAGAAATTTTTTGCCCCATTTGCCGTCAGTTCTTCGAACTATGTGCCCTGCCCATTGCCACTTCAGCTTGCTTATCCGTTGGGCTATGTCAGTGACTTTCGTTCTTCTACGGATCTCCTCATTTCTGATTCGATCGCGTAGAGAAACACCTAGCATAGCCCTATCCATAGCTCGCTCTCTATCGCCTTATCGGGCACAAATTCCACACTCCGGGCCGATACTGAATAGAAAAATCCAATATCACTTTCGACCCAGGGATCGAAACTGAGTAATCGTACCGTAATACAAATACGCTACCGAGGCAGTCATATTTTAATATTTATTCATAGCTGTACGTGTATACGACTGCCGCGCCAAGATCTCAGATTCGGTCCCCTGGTCGCGAATCAGAATCAGCATGGAGTCTGGAATTAAGTATATGTCAACACTCTCTTTTACATAAGAGCTAACATAGCTGGCAAAACCAGTGTGAAACAGCGGTATTAATAGACAGAGGCCTATACAGAAATTGTATTGTTTATCAATTATCGTTCGCTTTAACGGTGAAGGAAAACATCGTGAGGAAACCTGCATACCTAAGAAGTTCTTTAGAAGAATTTCGAAGGTATGTGAAGTCTACCAACCCGCACTAGGCCAGCGTGGTGGACTCGGGCCTAAAACCCTCCAAGTAGTAGAGGAGGCCCGTGCTCAGCAGTGGGACAGTATATAATACAAGGGTATATACAGAAAAGGAAAAAAATATGTTATCCTATGTATGAGGATTTAACAATAGTACAAACATTATCAAAGCCTGTAATATCGACTCCGTGGCGCAACGGTAGCGCATCTGACTCCAGATCAGAAGGTTGCGTGTTCGAATCACGTCGGGGTCACATCTATTATATTTTCATTATCTTTTTACTATGAAAACTTTTGTTATGTTATCATTTTGTTAATGACGACCGACCGATCATTGTGTTGCGCTTGCCTGTTATTACACTTATAAATTATTTTAATTGTGCGTATTGATGTTTAAATTAGGATAATAAATCAACAAAAAATATGTTTGTAAATGTAGGCGTATGCACGTTGTACGCCGTTTAATTATAATTATTTATTTTTGGTCTCTCATTTTATTATGAAGATATAGGGTTTTGTGTTTGTAAATTTCCTTCAATTGTATTTTATCCTTATTTAACGATAATGTGTGTGCATTAGCTTATATAACTAATCTGACTTTGTATGCAAAAGACTTGGAAAAGAAAAAGAAAAAAAAATATTATATAAAGATTCAATGGACAGTTGATGACAAAAAATTAAGCCCGGAGTTTTTTTCTGCCTTTCTTCTTCGGGTAGTCATCGCTTAGGTAGCTAGTGAAAGGCTGGTAAGTTAGCTAGGCTAGGGCCTGTAATGTCCTCACCGGTGAGGATCGCGACGCGTTCCTCCCATTAATTTTAATAAAAAATATTATTTTTTTATTTCTTTCCTGCCAGCCCGAGCTTGGCTTCTTTATATTTAGTTTACATTGATTTTGATCCCTTTAAAAATGTCTTTAGTTATATAAGTGACTATTTGTAATAATAATTATTAATTGAATGTATCTTGACATATTATAAGTACAACTATGTTCGCCTACGTGATGAATAAAGTATTTTTTTTTTATGGTGAGCGCTAAGACTGTCCAGAAATAATTGAATTATTAAGATTTGATGGCACTGCCTTTCCTAGAATAGCTATTGAAGATAGTTGAGAGTAGGCAAAGCGGACCAACTACCTAACAAAATTATCATTAGCCATGGGATGCCTACTGTTGAAATGCCTTCCTTAGAACTCCAGACCGAACTATTAAAAGCTGTCTGCATCCTGCGACTTCCCAAATTTATTCATGAAATGTAGTAGACATAGATTCCAAATGTCAATAATCGAAGCATGCTTAACTGAGTATATAAGACGCAACTGTGTAAATTGATTCCAAATTTCAATAATCGAAACATACTTAACTCAGTATATGAGACGTTGCCTCACACGCCATGTTATTATTGAGGCTAAAACGAATACATTAGCAACTCATTAGTTGCTCGCTCGTCTGTCCCGCCAACGACGTCACAGTCTACAATTGCAAACAAAATATAAATATTTTGATAATACTCGAGAAATCCTAACCGGCAATTTTGAAAATTCTTTTTCCATTAGATTTTGGATAGCATACATTTTTCATACTTGTACTTATTTAAAAAAAAGTAGTCAGTTACCCTATTGGATCTGCACCTCCTTATACATGTAGCGGCTCATTAGTCGAAGCTTGTTCGTCTGTCCCGCCAAAGATGTCGCAGTTTACGAATGCAAGCACTTCATCCATGACAACTGGCGAATACTCGACAAATCCTAGTGGAGAATTCTCAAGAAATAAAAAGAATAAAGAAGTTAGAAACCCTAGGCTGCACCTACCCAAAAATTGACAGAACTACTTTTTTTTTATTGCATTTCAATAACAAGACGAGCATGCCGTTCGTCTGATGGTAAGCGATATGACTATCTATAAATAGTAGCAACACCATCCAGCACGTTGACATACAAAGTACTGTGTGGCATTCCACTGCGCTTGTCATCCTGAGACGTAAGATGTTACGTCCCATTATGTCCAGTAGTTACACTGGCTACAACGTCCTTTAAACCGAAACACAACAGTGCATGCTCACAGCTGTACGACGGTAGAAATAGACATTACGGTGCTACAAACCCAAACGGATTCTTACACAAGAGAGTACCACATACCACCATTATACTTAGGGCCGCATAAATAAATCAATCTCAAGTTTGAGTTACAACTCAAGTAGACATAATTCAAAACATTATGTCTACTTAAGATGTAAGTCAAACTTGAGATTGATTTATTAATACCGCCCGATACCTAATCGGAATATGCACACGATAGAGCCATATTATAATTGGGTCTGCAGTCTGCACCTCGTTATACATTGTAGCGGCTCATTAGTCCCTGCTCGTCTTTGTAGCGCCGACGGTGCCGACGGTTTACGATTGCAAACAGCACCTACCTGTATTTTTATAACTTAGTGAAGTTACCAATATCTTTTTGTAAACTTTTGAAGCCTTTTATTGGAAAGTTTTACACAAGTTATTTATGAATATGAAAGAATAAGCTGGTTGCAGTAGCTTCATTATTTTTAGCCACTTTAAGCTTACAACTTACGTAACTTATGTATGTAAAACTCACAAAAATAATTTTTGCGTTACGAAAAGTTTGTGCATTGAACTCTATTTAAGCAAAACGCGTTAACCTTCTTAAAGGTTCACGTACAATGCTATTTCATCTTTACTCCATTTTGCTTCACTAATTGAAGATTTTCATTCCATTTAATTTAATCTGATCTTTCATTTAATCAAAGTTCATCCAAATGTTACCTGTACTTTAAAAACAATTAGCCATCATACGAACATCTCTCTCTTTTGGAAGTTCACTGCAAAACATAGGCCTCTCCTAAATATTTCCAGACTAACCTGTTAAGAGATTTTCTATTCAGCATCAGCTTGGAGTCTGGAATTTGTGCCCGATATGGCGATAGGCTCGCCACCTATCACATTATGGGACGGAATAACGGCGAAAAGTGGGTGCACTAGTTGCGCCTCTGCCTATCCCTTCGGGGATAAAAGGCGTGAGTGTATGTGTATGTGTCTGTAACCTATTAGAAACGGCCTGCATCCAGCAATCATCGATATTACAAAAATTCCCTTCCCAACAATTGAGTCATTAGGAAACTCAACCTTTATTGTAATAAGCAATATCCTTGTAAAATGTTGTAAATGTAAAACGATGAAATTTTAAACTTTATCGCACGTCGTGAATCCTCGTTTAGCGGTTCTATACTTTATGCGAACTGTTGACCGATTTCTGTTGTACTTTGTAGTTGGCGGCCATAACAACTATAACTAATCGTTAAAAAGAATATACTTTGCTATGTATGCTTACTATTTATTATATGAATGAAATGGTCTCTATGGTAGAGATTCTATCGCTATGTCACATTAACATATTATATATGTAAAAAATAGGAAATAAAAAATACATAAAAAAAATATATTACCTACATAATAATTAGCTTTTGTTTGCTGCCAGTGTCATTGACCTTTCCCAATTAAAATATTACATTATATTCTTCGGAATGAAAACCTATAACACCATTCAAATTAAGATAAGTTAGTTTCTGCATACTAACAAACCCAAAACATTCTTCATGAAACTACTAATATTTCAATCTAATTTATTTTCAACCTAAATAATAAAGCCGTGAGATGACCTCAATAGTGTCCGATGACGTCACAGTGGTCATCTGATATTCAGGAAGGAGCGGAATGCACGTCAATATACCCTCGGACAGAGCCTGTCATTTTTAACATATTTACGACAAATACCTACCTTAGACGACTGACCACGAATTTAAATTAGGATACGTATTGGTAATATTTCATTGATCAGTTTGGGCTGTGCACTGTGAACTCAGTTGTTATTTGGAAAGTATGGGTATTTATGAGAAAATATTTGAGTAATTCAGGATGACTCTTGTTTTTTGTTTATGGCATTGAATGATGAGTTGAGCATGCCGTTCACCCGATGGTAAACGATACAACGACTCATAAACAGTAGCAACACCATCCAGCACCTTGAGTTACAAAGTGCTGTGTGGCATTCCACTGCGCTTGTCATCCTTATACAAAAAATGTTAAGTCTCATTATATCCAGTAGTTACACTGGCTACAATGTCCTTCAAACCGAAACACAACAGAGCATGCATACTGCTGCTTGGCGGTAGAAATAGACATTGCGGTGGTACCCACCCAGGCGGACTCTTACATATGCGAGACCTAGGGCGGTATTAATAATCAAATCTCAAGTGGGAGTTACATCTCAAGTAGACATAATGTATGGAACTATTCATACATTATGTCTACTTGAGATGCAACTCAAACTTGAGATTGCTTTATTAATACCGCCCCTACTACCAGTAAACAGAATCATGATCAGAGCATGTTAACAGAATTAGTTTAAAGTTAGGGTAATTTTCTCATAACTCTCTCGTGAGGTAGATAAGGTGTAAGTAATATGGTAATTGCAATAAATTTTAGCTGTCCCAACAAATATTTTGCTCAATATTTGATTTTTTATTTAGTAAACAAACAAAACTTAAGTAAATCATAGAAATAACACATAAATTTGTCAACAAATTAGTAATTTACTATTAAAATGAAGATTAGTTTGTTCTTTATTTATTTTTGTGTTAATGAATAGCGTTTATTACGTCTGTGACGTCACTAGACATGCAAACACGGTGTTGGTTCACTGATTTCTTCATATAAATCACAAAATTATTAACTGTTGCATGAAATTTATCACACAATCTAAGATTTCATATAATTTATGGGCAGAGCTTCATGTAAATCAGTTCAACAATTAATTCGCAACACGAACAAACACTTTGTATTCAATTTTATGATAAATAACAGTGGTTAAATTAATTTTTATTGCAAGCGTTGACCTCAATCGCGTATCATTTCAAGAATCCATGAAAATTAATACTGCATTTTACGACGCTCTTTTATATTTTAAAGTGAATTTTCAATTTGGCAGTTCATTGTGCTAGATCTGTGCTAAGTTAATTTAAAGTAGTGAGTTCATTTTAATTTCAACGCAGTCGAAACTTAGGTTATAGTAAACAGTAGATCTACCCAGGGTATTAAACTATGTCCCTATCAAATTTCATCGAAATCGGTTTAGTAGTCTGGCCGTGAAAGCTCCATTCGCGAGAAAAAAAATCCGGGAATATAGTCCCGGTTTGAACTTTTCCGGGATAAAAAGTAGCCTATAGCACTCAGGAGTAATGTATCTTCCTGTTAGTGAAAGAGTTCTCAAAATCGGTCCAGTAGTTACTTAGTTTATCCATTATAAACAAACAATCAAATCTTTCCTCTTTATAATATTAGTATTGGCTATATATTTTCCCGGACCGGTCACACCTGAATACACATAAAAATATAAATTAAAGTGCTGAAGGGAGAAGAGTGACCTTCGACGCGATATTTATAGGCACGCGCCGCCGGCCGCCCTGCCGGTACAGCTGCAACCGCTGTGTCCTTGTATTTTAAAACTGTAATATCTTCGAAAATATTTATTTAAATTACATGCTGTGAAGGGCCATATTGATCTATATTAAATGTATAATGTATTTAAGGTACTTAATTCTATAAGGATTAATGCTGTATTGCTTAAAATAGCTTCGTAAATAAGCCATTATTTCTCTTAAAAAGTAAAGGATAAAAGATGGTTATTATGGGTTATCCCTAAGAGATAGACATATACCATCGTGGACTTTTTTGTAGACCTTTTTAAGTTGTACAATACTGTTGTACATTATTTTGATCTATCTCGTAGGGTTTAGCCAGCGTTTGCAATATAAGCGCAAAAAAAGTGTACGTCATCACATTATAAACCTCTAAAATTATCAATGTTTCTCTACTATATTATGCATGCATTATACATATAAACCTTCCTCTTGAATTGCTCTATCTATTAAAAAACGCATCAAAATCGGTTGCGTAGTTTTAAAGATCTAAGCATACATAGGGATATGAGGTGAACCCCCTCGGTAGAGGAGGCCCGTGCTCAGCAGTGGGCAGTATAATAATACAGGGCTGGTATTATTATTATATTATATAGGGACATGAGGACATAGGGACAGACAGCGGGAAGCGACTTTGTTTTATACTATGTAGTGATTATTTATACTGGGTACAATGTCCATAAAACCTAAAATTTGAACCAGAACAAACTAAGCTCTCTAAACTGAGACTCAATACCATAACCGTCCATACCTCCAACGTAACTCAATAAAGTTTTATATTTAACAGCTAAAGGACAAAGGAATTAGATGTATTACAAATTTTTATATATCCATTTGTGAAAAATCTATTGTAACGCTTCCCAGTCAGGCGATTTCAATTACAGCGTTCCGTGGAGTCTGGTCGCCAGTGTGGAGTGGACTTTGTTTAATTGTATTTAGTTTCCATAGTTATAGAAAAAATGGTTCATCGGTAGTGAAAAAAGTTTATTAAAAGCAATAAAAGGACATAATTCTCATCATCATCACCATCAGCCACATGACGTCCACTGCTGAACATAGGCCTCCCCTAAAGATTTCCTGACGGACCTGTCAAAAGCGGGCTGCATCCAGCGCGTTCCTGCGACCTTTATCAAGTTGTCTGTCTACCTTGCAGGTGGACGGCCGACGCTGCGCTTTCCAGTACGTGGTCTCCACTCGAGAACTTTTTCCCCATCTGCCGTCAGTTCTTCGAACTATGTACCCTGCCCATTGCCACTTCAGCTTGCTAATCCGCTAGGTCACAAATAATAACACAAATCCTACTAATATTATAATCGCGAAAGTTTGTACGAATGTATGGATGTCTGGATGTATGGATGTTTGTTCCTCTTTCACGAAAAAACTACTGATCAGATTTCGATGAAATTTGGCATACGGGTAGATTATGTCCTGGATTAACACATAGGCTACTTCATTCACTTTGCTACTTCTTCATAATTCACATAATAAAAGAAAATAGGCGTTATAACCGTGCTGGGTCGAATTCAATTCCCAAATGAGGCCATATATTGAGTACTAGCTTTTGCCCGCGGCTCCGCCCGCGTTAAAAAGTTTTTCCGGGATAAAAGTCCCACTTTTTATTTTCCCGCGATAAAATGTGCCTATGTGTTAATCCAGAACAATATCTACCCGTGTGCCAAATTTCATCGAAATCCGTTCAGTAGTTTTTGCGTGAAAGAGTAACAAACATCCATACATTCTTACAAACTTTCGCCTTTATAATATTAGTAGGATTAGTAGGATATGCTTCGACTTTGAAACTGTGCGACGTAAATGGTAATAGGGTTACTATAATATGAGCCCTAACATCAAATACCTTTAATTTTTATATGAATTGTATATATACACTCCTATATCTATACTAATATTATAAAGCTGAAGAGTTTGTTTGTTTGTTTGAACGCGCTAATCTCAGGAACTACTGGTTCGATTTGAAAAATTATTTTTGTGTTGAATAGACCATTTATTGAGGAAGGCTTTAGGCTATATAACATCACGATGCAACTATTAGGAGCGAAGAAATAATGGAAAATGTGAAAAAAGCGGGGAAAATTATTCATCCTTGAGGGCTTCCATTGCGTGCGCTGCGAAAACGGTTCAAGATACTAAAAATATATGTATGAAAGAATTATTCCTCTTGAAATGATCTAAAAAAATGTCCGCGACAGTATATGTCTATCTTTTAAGATTAACTCACTAGAACCGTTTTTATGGTAATCAAATTTGGTCGAAATTAATGCATTATTTGTTAAGAGTTGTATCAACGTAATAATATTATTCTTTATCCAATGAATATATATACGGTACATACACCAAATTTTTTTTTTAATTTTTGTCTGTTCCGGCTAATCTCTGAAATGGCTGGACCGATTTTGACGGGACTTTTATTGGGAGGTAGCTGATGTAATAAGGAGTAACTTTGGCTACGTTTTATTCCGGAAAAGTATAAAGCGGGACTTTTCCCCGGAAAAACTTTTTAACGCGGGCGGAGCCGCAGGCAACAGCTAGTTTTCTATATAAGGAGTTTATAAGGATTGATCGAGACGTGTGTATGGTTTTAGGTTCTTTATTATACTGTCTTATAACTGACTTACAATACATCTTACATCTAATTATATGCTAGACACACACCACACTACATTTTCATCAAGTATAGAAATGCATTTTTCTTACTTACATTTCTTCAGACTGGAAATCCACTGCTAAATCTATAGCAATGGATTTCCAAAGTCCTATGCCTCTCCCAAAGATTACCAAACAAACCTGTTACCTACCTGCATTCAGCGCCTGCGACCCTTACGAGGTCATCCTTGTACGAAGACGATAATTTTTCAAGAATGTTAAAAGAGAAGTCATTTTAAAATAGGTTCAAATACAAAAGCCGCTTCCATATCTCAACGGAGAGTGCTTCAAGGAACGCTGTCCGTTTTCAGTCCGGTCCGCCGGCACCTACATAAATAATACTACGAACAGCAAAATGGTGGCAATTTACACAATATACTATTATTTAATACCTCTCCACTCGATTATATGTAGAGAGTACTTCTATTAAATTGAAGTCTGTACTCAATAAGTTCTTGGATGCTATGATTTGGGTGTTGATGTGTTGGGTCTATAATTGGTTTAGGCCTCAATCAACCAAGCGCCATTCGCATTTATCATACTGAAATGAAATCCTCCTAGCCAGTTTCGGCCACGGCGGCCAATCTCAACGGAGATCAGCCAGGTACGCAGGAGATATTATAGTGCACAAGTGTGTGCGCAATACACAGGTGCACTCGCTATTCCTTCACTCTCATAGTCCGGTGAGACGGCAGACATGACCGGAGAGAGATCAGGCGCAGGACCAACGGCTTTACGTGCTTTCTGAGGCACGGGGGTATCACACCGCCAACTTCCTGACTCCGAGCTGCGACTGAGTAATTTTTTTTAAGATGCATAAACCCAGTCACAAAGTTTTTTTTTGGCCCGGTCCGGGATTCGAACCCAAGATAGCGCGCAAATCGTACTCGTAACGCGTACGCAATACAACTATGCCACTGAGGCAGTCATACTAGTAAGATAAGAACTAAGATTCTCAGAAATGTAGATTTCCGCACGACTTTTTTCTTCGCCATTAAAGCGAAAAGTGAAAACTTAGGGTAAAATTACTCTGCTTGGCATAGTAGACACCTTATTTTGTCACTATACCAACATCCATAACCTAAGGTAGCATCGAATGACCGGGCATCTTCTATAAAAACGTAACATAAGTAAACGTTGTAGCTCAGTGCCTCATATCAAACTGACGAACAAAGTTGTAAAAATAAAATAACAGTTTCAAACTAAATATTAATAGTTTCACAACTGCGTGATCTGCGAATTTAAGCTGCCCTTGCAAAATACGCATTAAAGTTATTACGTACATTACCTTTGAAAACATATTTGGACATAAAATGGTTTTGGGTACGTATTTACCTTTAAAAAATACTTTAATATTTCATGTTAAAACAAAGTTTTATTTGACGTAAAATGTATGCAATATTTTTGGGAAATATTTGAAATTTGAATCGTTAACAAAATAGAAAATATGTACGTAATCACTACTGGATTGCTCAGCAGTTAATCTTGATAATTTATGTTGACTTTATTCGACTCAATAATTATCAAGACATTTGTCTATCGATGTGCAGATTATAATAGTGGCGAAAACAAGCATTGTAGTAACTTCATGGTAAACTGTGATCGATAATTACATCTCTTTCTAGCATAGATTCGTTTTTGATATCATCTATCTTTGATAGTGTGGACGATAGCCTAGTTGGGAATGGAACGGTCTGCCGAGACAATGGAAGTTTAAAACCCAAGGCACCTCTGATTTTTCGAAAGTACGTGCGTATTATTTATCAATTATCGTTCACTTTAAACCTATATATCTGAGAATTATCTATAAGAATTTCGAGGGTATTTGAAGTCTGCCAACCCGCACTAGGCCAGCGTCGTACAGGTGGTAGGTCTCTCATATGTGAGAATCCGTCTGGGTGGGTACCACCACAATGTCTATTTCTACCGCTAAGCAGCAGTGTGCATGCACTGTTGTGTTTCGGTTTGAAGGTCACTGTAGCCAGTGTAACTACTGGACATAAAGAGCCTTAACATCTTATGTCTCAGGATGACGAGCGCAGTGGAATGTCACACAGTACTTTGTAACTCAAGGTGCTGGATGGTGTTTCTACTGTTTATGGGTGGTCTTACCGCTTACCATCAGGTGAACGGCATGCTCGTATCGTCATTCAATGCAATAAAAAAAGGACTAAGGCTTAACCCCTCTCAGTAGTAGAAGAGGCCCGTGCTCAGCTCGTGCTCAGGGTAGTATACATATAATACAGGGCTATAAAATATCAAAAAAGAAGCGATGCTATGTTACAGGTCTTTTAGATCTGCTTTGTTAAGTCCTAAATCAAAGCAATAACATAACATATCTATTGACGATCCATCTTTCAACTTTAAATCTATACTAAATGCTAAACAATAAGGTATTAATAAACATAAAACCAATGTTTTTACATCATAAAACACGAGGAATATTTAAAAACCTGTGGCTTTTACGTTTTTTCTTGTTGTATAACGGAATAAATTGATTATATCTCACTTGCCCGTCGAGAGAAAATTTCATTATTGTACAGTTCCTTGATGCTATTTATCGGAAGAGCACTCTTGTCGTGCTTCTATATCCGTAGATGTAAAAACAATGTATATTTTTGTAAGTTTGCGATGTTGCTTAAGGGTTTCCAAGGCTTACATACCTTTTGTTGGGTGTGTTTTGAACGGTATATGGGATGAAAATGGTTTTTGTCGCAGCTAAGCTAAGGTTCAGCGTCTTCAGTCAGAGTTCAATGTAGTACTTCACGGGTTTGTTGTTAAATTTTAAGAGGTGTTGATAATCGCTTAATCATGAAATTGTATACAAACTACATTAGATGAAAGTGAGGACCTAAAAGCGCATAACTATTATGTCATTAAGTTTATTCGTCTTTCTCTCTATTTCTTACTTCTATTGTATCTTCTATCGTACTGTTAAGTCATTTTTTAAGTATAATTTATACTGCCTCGGTGGCGTAGTTATATCACGGTACGACTGCAATGCTGAGGTCTTGGGTTCGATCCCCGAGTCGGCCAAAGTGATGAGTTTTTCTATTCAGTATCAGCCCGGAGTCTGGAATTTGTGCCCGATATGGCGATAGGCTCGCCCCCTATCACATCATGGGACGGAATAACTGCGAAAAGTGGGTACACTAGTAGCGCCTATGCCTACCCCTTCGGGGATAACAGGCGTGAGTGTGTGTGTGTGTAATTTAGAATTGCCAACACAGTTTGATATTTTTGTAGCTAGCTTCAACACTATGCGATTCTTCTATATGTATACCTATTATGAATGAATAGGTATAAACCATGCAGTCAACATTACCTTTGTCCGAACCTCGACCCTTGTCCCAAGCCTTCTATAATGTCCATTCGTGTATGTATTTTGCGGCAATTGGAAAATTCCAAGTGCGGTGTACAAATATTGTGGTACAAACAGGACAGTTTCGGACACGTTCCAATCAACCGCGTCAGATATTGTTAAATGTCAATGTCGTATTGAATTAAGGCGTCGAATACAATGGAAGTGTGTATCTTTTTTTGTTTTCACGGAGAATGTGCCTTAATTCTACCGCCCAGCCTTCAAGGGTGGTGACTGAGCGGTTATGTTGGGTTCACCGTGCCGAAGGACCCGGTGTTGAGCCGCCCGGAGAGATGGAATCATCTGACGACCGCCGGGCCGAGTCCCTAACGTATGTACAACGCACAGCATACCAACCAAAACTCCGCGGTGGCCATCTTCGGTGCATTAGGGACGGTTGCGGGCTTCCTCTGACGGAAGTGTCTATGTTGTCGTCCGCAGCCGGGAGGTGTGTACCTGCTATTACACATTGACGAAATCACATATACTAAACCATGGAACTTTCTGTTAATCTTTAGGGTAGGCCTATGTACAGAAGTGGACATCGTATGGCTGATGATGATGATGATACGATGGAACTTGGGATTCATAACATAAAAAAAGAAGTCTAAGTATATTTAGTAAATCTTGAAGTTGGCAATGGTATGAGCCTGAATTGTAAATAGATTGATAAGTATTAGTAGATTATTGTGACGCTGTTTTACCTAATTTGTGGAATAATACTAACGTGTATAGTTCCATCGCAGAAATCAAACAGTGCACTAGTAAATTTACTATCAATTTTTGCATGTCTATTTTTACTAGTATGGAAGAATTATCAATTACTCAATCATATTTTTTTATTATCGCCACTCAAAACTTAAGCAGCTTCTTTGTTTTCTCGTATGTGAGGGGCAAGTAGGTACCATTTCAATGTCTATTGCTGCCGCTAAGCAGCAGTGTATATAGGTACACTGTTGTGTTCCAGTTCGAAGAACATTGTAGCCAGCGTAATTAGAAAGAAGAAAGAAAGAAAAAAACATTTATTGTCGCAGCAGTGAGCAAAGAATTAAAAAACACAAAATAATTACTGGGTATCATGAGGCTTAACATCTCATGTCTAAGGATGACGAGCGCAGTGGAGTGCCTCGTATTATTTTGTAATTCAAAGTTCTATGTTTTCTTGCTACGATCGTAGATCGCTTACCATCAGGCGAGGGTCAGGCTCGTCTCAAATCAAAATCAATCAAAAGAATCTTCAATCATCAGTATCCCGAAACGAGACATACTTCGCGATACACTTGGTTCCATCAACCCAAGACATCCAGATGTAGGTAATCCATACACTTTACTATGCACTCTATTCCAGACTTAATCAGCATCCATAATCAGAACCCTCCAATTACGTCCAGTTGACAGCACTTACGTTAATCAGTGGGCATTTGTTCATTTCTTCTGACAAAACAAAACAATGGCTACACGCAATGCAAGGGCTATTTGAGTAACGAGCCCGGGTGTGCCCGGATGAGTGAAAACAAAGCTCCGGGTATCGGCCGGCCATTGTTATCCCAGTGAAATCCGCAAATAACCGACTACAATGGCCTAAAGAATAGTTTGCGCAGAACTGCCGGTTGATAGCGGAGGCGTGGTTAGGTCTTTGCAGTTTGAAATCTATTTGATCAAGTACAGAAATATGTTTATGAAACCAAATTATGTTAGTTAATATTGGTAAAATGTAAAAATAACTTTTTTGGAGAGGATACAATAGGTAGCTTAGCGAAAAGTCGACCAAATAGCCTAATAAAATTATATCTTGTTGTATTTATAATATGCCATAGATTATCTCGGAATTCGCACAATTCTTTTACATCTGATCTTTTCAAAGAAATTTGGACCACCTTAAATGCCACTGACTGCTCAGAAGTCTCAAATACACTTTGGTAGTATCTTCAACTTCTACATACGCGCTGGGCAACCCGCTCTCTCCCATTCTCACTTCATAGAGGCACCAAATTCTGTTTTCATTTAATATTATCGAATGTATCCCTTCTGCAAAGTATTTATTCTTTGCCACTGCACCCCCTTCAACGAGGGGGCACTTTTCACGCGCGCAAAAGGATTTACCTGCATGTTTGGTTTTTGCGGTGTTAGACTAAAAGGTTCGCTGGTTTTAATTGAATATTATATTCTGTGCACCACTGGGTACTCTTAAACTATACTAGTTGAAGTTCGTTCAATGAGATTTTAGAATCATAAATAATTTTGTCGGCGATATACCTATAGATTAAAGATATTTTGTTTTTATTACCAGAGACTATTTTATATAACTTACAATGAAATTATGATTTTATAGGTTTACTTTTTGTAATATTTTTTTATAGTCTACAGGCAAAATTTACAAAATAATATTGTGAAAGTATAAAGGTCCGTAATCAAGGACGCATTACCAAGGAAACTGAAACCCTTAGTTTTTCGTAGTCGAAAACATGACACTATAGGTATTTAGGCAAGGAAAACAAACGAGAGCAAATATTGTTTTGAAGCAAACATTTTTTAAATATCGTTTACATTCCACGAATGCAATGGAAATCATTGGAATGTTGCTAGATATTTGTGAATTTGTTCGTTCGCTGAATAAGGTATACACACAAATCTCACTATAATACAGCTTATGCTACAAATATCTGCAAAAACTATCTTGTTTACTAGTTATATGAAGCTGAGCTCCGAAACTTCAATAGAAATAGGTCACTGCGATCGGATATCATCGTGTACGAAGCCCGGCCTAAATTCCGATAGCATAGCGCGTGAAACACACTGCTTTGATGGACCGATTCGATACTAAGACACGTACCACGGTGGAGAAAAGCCTAACCCTCCCCATTCATGGGGATCGATAGGATAGTTAATAATAGGTTAATCTACATGATGGAATTCTGAAAACTGACTGATGACGGCAAACGTCAAACCGGGGATTGAAAAGCGTATAATTTTGTACACAATTTGTGTAGCGTAAGTGAACGATAAGTTATTTAAAATTGCACAGAGTTTTAAATCCCATCGTTCTTGACTGGCATATACAAATACATTCTTTCTCTGCTAAGCATCAAAGACCATTTCGGGGATAATTACGGTGTGCATTTTTCCAGCATGAAATATAGCCTAAATATTAGTCCAATTAGTGGTTCATCTGTGACCTTAATTTCATCCAAAACCTTTCAGCAGTTTCTGATTTTAATTTTATTTAATAATAATAGATACCAATCCTCTCTTATATACTGTCCCACTGCTGGGCACGGGCCTTCTCTAAAACTGAGAAGGTTTAGGCATTAGTCCACCACGCTGGCCTAGTGCACCTTCGGACATTGTCTCGGCAGACCGTTCCATTCCCAACTAGGCTATCGTTCACTACGTCGAACAAATATCTTCACAATTTTTTATTAATAATATAAGGATAACTTAACCCATTAAGTCAAAGAAACACAAATTAAACCTAGATCTAACTTCCAAGATCCATCACCGCATAGACCACCGTACCCTAGTGATTAAAAGCAAATGACATAACGGCACCATACCGGCCCCATATCGAAATGATACTGCACAAAGCAGTCTGCACTCTGCCTTATTGCTGTATACATGGTGATACTTTTTTCTTGTTTTATACCCTTATTAATTTTAATTTTTATAGGTTGTAATTTTTTATCCTTAAACAGAAATTACGGTGGTTACGGGGTTATAATAAACATGATACTTAGTAGGGTTTGGTAGTTATTAATTTAAACTGCTTTACTAGATGTACAGCAATACGGTGGAGTGCGGTGAGGAATTGCTTACAGTGTTACCTTGTTAAACTATTGGCAACACATATATACATTAAAGAAAAGAGAGAGCTTGAAAATGCTCATATCCAAATATATGTTAAATTTAAAACTAAAAATAATTTCCCTACGGAAATTATTTGATTTTTTTTCATAGCATTGAATCACGAGACGAGCATGCCGTTCACCTGATTGTAAGCGATACGACCACCCATAAACAGTAGAAATACCATCCAGAACCTTGATTTACAAAGTACTGTGTGGCATTCCACTGCGCTCGTCATCCTGAGACATAAGATGTTAAAGTCTCATTATGTCCTGTAGTTACACTGGCTACAATGCCCTTCAAACCGAAACACAACGGTGCATGCACACTGCTGCTTGGCGGTAGAAATAAACATTGCGGTGGTACCCACCCAGACGGACTCTTACATATGAGAGTCCTACCATCAGTAAAGCTATCTTTTGGGAGATGAATCACAGTACTTATTGTTCGCTAGGCAGACTAATACTTGTCTATTATTCTTTAAATAGTGAGAAGCGCAATGCTGACTCAGATTGTGAAACTGATAGCCAGAGGTACCATTCGTTATTCCGAGACTACTAAAATTACCATAAGTATTCAGAGAAGTTATTTTAAATAATAAAAAAATAAGATTTATGTATAAAAAAAAGTCAAAGAAATTGAACATCCTATATAAGCGATAACAAAGCTCGCGCTGTCTATCACAGTGTGTAGGCATCACTGTGTATGCCTTGTGGCTTTGTTGCACTTTTAAAAAAGGCATCCGGGGAACAATGGCGTAGACACTGCGCAGGTACAGCTATCTCAGACTGCGGCAATAACGTATTATGAATGTGTACACGCGGGATGGTTTTGTGCCGAACAAGGCTTGGTATAGTTTCCAGTATCGGCAATGGCAATACTAAGTTGATAAAGTTGGCAATCACTTATCGCTGGTGGTTTAACCTTGCCAAATGAATAATCGAAGAATTTTTATCATGGCAAGCTTGTACCTGGGCGGTAAAATTTAATGGCTTAGTATTTAGGTAAGGAAATCTTTAATACAAGGTCCATAAATGGTAATGATAGACAAGGCTCCAATAAATAATCCAATCCAATCCAATAAAATCCAAATCCAATAAAAAATCCAATAAATTTAAAGTTTTTTAAACCTATACTGCTCCTAAAAATGTACTAAATCACACATAGGATCTAGAATCACTCAAATTAAAACCGTGTCATCTACATGGAGTGATGGATCCCACCCACATCCACGGGTTAAAAGCCTAGGTAAACCCGAGCCGTACGTGAATAACTTGACACGTTTATTTATAGAATCTGAGTTCCATTCAATTGATTGATTTTTATTGATATGGGCAAAATGAAAATGTTATGAATGCGACAGCTTGTAAAGGTGATGGCAGAAACACATCATCATTTGGTTGAGGTACACATACAAAGATAGTCCATGTCTTAGGTAATAGAGTAGGTGGTGTTTTATCACGCAAAATACATTGGGACCTTAATCTTAGTTATTAAACATGGATATTTTCAACAGGTCCGTCTGGAAATCTTTAGGGGAGGCCTATGTTCAGTAGTGGACGTCAGGTGGCTGATGGTGATGATCCATGTTTCACATGGGTTGAGCCACACGCTTCACTTAGTAAAACAAATAATTAGTGAGTAAATGCTAGCGTGCTATTTATATTTTTTACTAAAATTGCAACGACGTTTCCCGTGACGTATCATAGAGCCCCGGCTGACATTTGTTTTTTTTTTTATTAAAACCTTATTGCGTAGGTAGGAACGACGATTTTCGTTTAATGGCAGGAGACGTCATGGTCGAAATCGACCACAACGATGCCTGAGGGGTCCTGCTTGACGAATTACACACCCGTGTAAACACATATAAACCCCATCACAACCTAAACAACTGATTGTAGTTATGATAGGTACTCTGCATAATTATCAAAGTAGAAATGCAAAACAAGTGAATGTCAAAATTCTTTCAAGGTTTAAATACTTTTTTTTTTTTTTTTTTTTTTATCGCGGGGAAAAACGCGTTATCGCTACCACCACTGGGGGGTGAGTGGAACGGTTATGTTGGTTTCACACGGTCTGACGGTCCAATGTCGACACTCGGGAGTATAGCTTCATCCGAGCGAGCATTGGACCGAGTCCCTAACACTATGTACACCCTACACCGGCATACCAACCAAAACCCGCGGTGGCCTTCTTCGGCGCCTACGGGACGGTCCCGGGGTATCTTGTTGCACAGAGATAGCTGCACGGAACCGCCCCTGCGCGATGCCGCATTGCGGCCCCTCTCTAAATGAGGAGGCTAAGAAGCCTCCGACCTCAAAAGCACGTTTTGCGTTTACGACTGCAGGAGACCGACCACCCGCATTGTCGTCCACCTCGTAGTCGCTTACATTAGAGTAGTTGAGCGGGCAGACCCCCACTGCTCGCCTTGCGACTCTCGCTTACCCCATTTAGTCGCCTCTTACGACAGGCAGGGGATGCCGTGGTGAAATTCTTTAGATGCCCCCGTACCACAGGGCACGAGGCGCCGGTCAGTCGTCCACCCGACGCCTCCTTCGTCTCCTCTGGCTACGGGCGGGATCGCTCTGCTCACGATCCCGCTCGGCGCTCTCCTTCCGCGAGATGACGCACTCGCAGAAGGAGGCCATAGCTCGCCATGACCTCCAGCCGCCGACCATGGCGGTCACCACGGCTGGCAGCGAGAGGTCCCCTCCGACGACTGCTCTAAGAGCGCTGCGTTGTAGGTCCCAGGCTGGGCACTCCTCGAGAGTGTGTTGGACTGTGTCTTCGCGACCGTTGCCACAATGATGGCACACGGCGGACTCCTCCTTTCCAATCCGACACAGAAACGAGCCGAAACACCCGTGGCCCGACAGCATCTGTGTCAGACGGAACGTCGGCGCACCGTGGCGCCTGTCTAACCATCTTAAGAAGACAGGTCGCACTGCCGCGACAGTCCTCAAGCCCGCACTCGGGCTCTCCAGCCTGGTATGCCACTCCTCCACGGCTGCGCTGCGGATGGAGGCCAGTTGGGCCGTGACCTCCCTCGGGGCCAGTCTCCGCCCGAGTCGTGATGCCTCCTCACGCCAGAAGAATACTGACGAGAGGTATTTGGCATCCAAATCCCATGGCAGAATACCGGCCAACACGCAGGCCGCCTCGTGGGAGATTGTGCGGTAGCCCCTGATGAGTCGTTGCGCCACTAAACGCTGCGGTTTACGCAGCAGAGCGACGCATCGAGCATTCAGGGACCCGGCCCAGACGGGACAACCGTATAAGGCCATGGACCGCACAACTCCAGCGTATAAACTTCGGCAGGGGTTACCGGGACCTTCCAGATTTGGCAGCAGGCGACCTAGCGCCCCTGCTGCCCGCACCAGTTTCGGCGACAACATCTCAAAATGAGCACGGAAGTCCCATCGGCTGTGCAACACCAACCCCAGATACTTCATTGTGGAGCCGATGGGAATCCGCACCCCCTCCACTACGATATGGGCCTCAGAAGGTGGCCTCTTTCGGGGCCCGTGGAAATAAAGGGCCTCCGTTTTATTCAGGGCCACTGAGAGGCCCAGCCGCCGAATCCTGCTCACCATGTGCTCCGTACCAGACGAGGCGAGCATGGCAGCCTCCTGGAAGGTCCTAGCCGTCGCTGTTACCAGGGTGTCGTCTGCGTAGCAGACAACAGCGACGCCTTGAGGGTTGGTTCCACGGAGCACCCAATTGTATCCGATGTTCCACAGGAGAGGGCCCAACACTGAGCCCTGTGGAACACCGCAGGCCATTGCTCTTCGGTGCCACCCATCAGCGCCCGGGTACACGATGTACCTGTCTGACAAGTACGATCGGACCAGACGCTGAAGATATGGTGGCACCTCGTGATACCGCAGTGCTTCATGTATGCAAGCCCAGGGAAGTGTGTTAAACGCGTTGGCGATGTCAAGAGACACCGCCACGATCACTTCACCCCGGGCAATTGCATTCTCCGCTTGTGCCTTGACCCGCAAAATCGCATGGATTGTAGATCGGCCATGCCGGAAGCCGAACTGGCAGTCTGCCAAGTCCGGCCCAACCCTTTCGAGGTGCTCGACGAGGCGAGCGTGTATAATCCTCTCGAAAAGTTTACAGACCTCGTCGAGCAGCACGATAGGCCGGTAGGCCGATGGTGACTCTGCGGGTCGACCCTCCTTCTTGAGCAGGACCAACTTGCCAGTTTTCCATTGTGATGGAAAAAGGCCCTGCTCAATGCACGCGGAGAAGAGGCCGCGGAGCCTCGTACCCAGATGCTTGACGGCTAAAACCCACGCACGACCGGGTATGCCGTCAAGACCTGGGGCAGAGTTTTTACTCCGCAGCCGAAGCACTACCGCCCTGAATTCTGCGGGCGAAACCTCCGGTATATCCATTGCCGAACTTTGCGACGATGGCGCCGACGAATGTGACGCCATCGGCGGGGGAGTGACATTCTCGGTGGCGGGGAACAAAGTCGCGACGACCTCTTTCACCAGCTCACCTCGGAGACTCTGCGTCAGCGGAGGCGCCCACGGACGGTACCTTTTCATCGCCACTCGGTACGGGCGCCCCCACGGGTCGCTGTCGAGAGTACTCCGAGACTCTTTTTGCGCCGCTGACTTTGCCCTCTTTATTGCCACTTGCAGCGCTCTTTTGGCCTCTTTGTAGAGGCCGTGAAGCAGCCGCTCTTGGTCCTCGTCACCGGGTGAGCGAGTCCGGCGACGACGGTGCCTGCCGACTCGGCGGAGGGCAGCCACGCAGGATGTGCGCAACTGCGTGAGCTCCGCCGACCACCAGAACACCTGGCGTTTGTCGGGGAGACGGCGGACTCGGGGCATAGCCGCGTCACAGATATGTGACATCGTTGCCCCAAACCACGCCGCCTCCTCTTCAACCCGTAGTGGCCCTTCCGGCACGGGGATCCACGCCTGGGCCAGAGCAGCTTCCTTCAGGGCCTCGACATTGAGGCTTTTTAACGCCCAACGCGGGCCGTCCGATCGCGGGGTGAACATGCCACCACGAGACCGGGGAGAAGGGGGCGAGGCGACGTCGAACCGAATATATCGGTGATCCGACAACGTCTCCTCGCCCACCAGGACCCTCCAGTCCCGGATACGGTGGGCAAGCGCTGAGGTGGCGAACGTAATGTCCACCACCGAGCCGCCATTGTGCCGTACGCATGTGTCAACCGATCCGCGATTCACGACGGCCAAGTTGGACGCGATCGCCCATTCCTCCAGGGCCACGCCACGCGCGTTCGTCACCGATGAGCCCCAAGCCAAAGATTTGGCGTTGAAGTCACCGGCGACGAGAACGGGGCGAGGCTGACTGCCTTGTACCACCAGGGCCCCTACCCGAGTGAGAAAATGCTCAAACTCGGCTAGGGATCTGTTAGGGGAGAAATACACTCCCACAATCCAGACCCCCCCTAACAGAACCGCCACACATCCCGAGCCTTTCGCTACTTTTTCGAAAGGCGGGGAGCCGGCAGTGCCCCGGGTGATGATGGCCACCAAACCATCCAAGTCCCCTGCCCAGTCATCCCGGGGAGGGACGTAGTACGGCTCAGAGACCACAGCCACTTGTATCGACCACTGCGCCAGACTCTGAACTAGTAAGTCCTGTGCCCTGGCGCAGTGATTGATATTCGCCTGGAGGAATCGTTGCGCCATATTAATGGGCGATCTCCATTGTGTCTTCTCGGCGGGACGGGTCCGGCTGAGTCACAACCCCGACACTACCACCGCGATTTACGCGGCGGGGTCGAGAGGAGGCGACACAGGCCTTGGCGCCCACTTGATGCCCTGCAGGTTTGCCGGCAGCTGCACAAATTGCGCAGTGCGGCTCTGCAGAGCACTCCTTGGCCTTATGGCCCTCTTGACCGCAGCGGTAGCAGATCCCGCTACGGTCACACTCTTCAGTGCAGCGCGTTCGCACATGCCCTTTAAAAAGGCAGCGGAAGCACCGCATGGGCCTGGGCTCAAGGAGCCGGACTTGTGCCGACACCCAGCCAATCAACACCCGTCCCGCCTTGATTATTTTGTCTGCTGCTTTAGCTGGACACCTCACCCACACCGCTCCAAGACGTGAACGGTCGACGCGGATCTCGCCGGCCCTCAAGTCTTCCGCCGCACACTCTCCGATCCTTGCGAGAGCCTCTGTCACCATGCTCGGGTCTACGGACGGGTCCAAATCGGAAATACGCAATTCCGCAGTTTTAACTGGCCGAGAAACGCGAACGTCTCCCTCCAGTACCGTACCGCGGAACACCTCCCTTACTTTTTCGGCCAGGGAATTGGCCTTGGCCTCCGAATCTGGGCCGGGTATTTCGTATAGGTACCCGCCCGTAGCCATTATTCGTGCTCTTGTCCCTGGGATAGACAGGCTGCTCAGGTCCACGTTCTGCTGAACGTTTTTCAGCACCTGAGCATACGTCACTCCTCGCTCTAACCCCGCTGGCGTCACCGTTATAGTGACTGCAGCCTTGCGTGGCAGGCGGATTTTTAATTCTGACCGACGCTGTTGCAGCTGTGATTGTCTTTGAGACGACACTACAGCTGCAGCACCCATTGTGGGCTGCGGTGTGCATTTTGTCTTACCTCGCTTGGCCACCACAGACCAACCATCTCCCATGGAAGCTGGGGCTGGGGGCAGTAGGCGAGGCACACTCACAGGCTGGACCTCAGATGTGCCACGCTTCTTTTTACCACGTTTCTCCTTGCGAGATGTTTGCTGGGGAGGAGACTTAGGGACTCCAGCAACAGGCACCGCAATGGTGACAGCAGAGGCGGTCTGGGAGTCTCGCTTTCCTTTTCCGTTTCCCTTCCCCCTTGCAGATACCGGCAGATTAACAGCCGCGGGTGGAGCATGGGATGGCCCGGCGACTGCAGGAAGTATAGTAACTTCCGCAAGCCGCGCGGCCGCCGCTGATCTAGCTTTATCAGCAGCCAGGGCAGGTCGATTCGTTGGCTCGGGAGGTAGCCTCATAGCAAAAGCCTCGAGCCGCGCGTCCAATATATTCAAAAGACGGCTTTCGAGTTGCTTGAGGCAATCCCCCCCTTGATGAGCAGTAGCAGTCGGCTCAGCCGCCGGCTGCGGCTGTCCTTGGCACCGGATAGTGGCTAGGACTTCCTCCATTGCTTTCTCCTGAGCAGCTAGAGATGCTTTCAGGAGTGCAATTTGATGCGCCATCGCCGCCTTTTCTGTCTCTAAACGGGACACCGCAGCGGACGCTGACTCGTTGGCCCTCTCCACCAACTCTTGGGCTGCAAGATTCAACTTCCGCTGCTCGGTTCCTTTGAGGTTTCGGGACCTCTTAGAGACACCCCGGACCTCTTCCGCCAGCCGTAGGCGCCAGTCCAGCTGTTCAGCTGGCGTCTCGGTGGCCTCCATTTGTACAGGATCCTCAGGTGTCGGTGTCGGGCTATCGGAGGTGGCGACCACCTTTTCTGCTGGCTCAAAATCGGTGTCAGTGTCGCCATCACTCGCCATTAAATATGGCACCCTATCTGGGCGACCTCTTTTCGGACGCACGGAAGCGCCGCTCGGTCCCGCCTCTGGTTCAAGTACTGAGATGGGTAGAACCACCTCAGTAACTCCACTCCTAGGCTTGCGCCTAGATAGTCTCGTTTGTCCGTAGTCGGACTCTGTCCTCGGCACAGACATACGCTCTGTATTGGGTTTTGGGTTATTATTGTCTTCCATAGTTATTCCCACGAGTATGGGGGAAATACACGGTCCACCCAGGCAGAGCCCCCTGTACCTGGGTAAGCCTAGCGTAACCCGCCAGGAGTGTCGGCCGGTACTCCGGCGGGGGTCGCACTAAAGACCGAACTGCCCATCGGCCATGCATCCCCTCGCGGTGCGCCGCCGCTTGGGATTCGGGGTAACTTTTTATAGAGGTTTTCTCCCTCGCGGTCCGGGCGGTTAAGCCAAGACCCTCAGCCCCAAGAGACACCGCGAGACATGACCACAGTGCCCCATGAGATTCCGAGACTGGCGGTGGCCAGGGAAAACAAGTTCTACCCCAGCCTGTTCCGCGGCAGTGTGAGTGCACACGGAACCCGTCTGTATTCCTCCACTGTGCCCTCTGATTATCAGAGAGAACGTGGAAGAACCCCCATTGCTGGTTTTGGTCCACGCCGTTTCCGGTACCCCCCAAATGTGGGGGACGTTCCCCTATCCGCCACCCAGGGAGACGCGCCCGATGGGAGACCAGCAACTCCACACGGGAAGGTTTACATACTTGATTTTCAGTAAATGTTGGTACAATAATGGTTTGTTTATTGCCAATCTGAAATTAGTTTAGACGAAGCGATTTGCTAGAGGTAAAATCCGTACAGGTTGAAGTGTGTCGCATTTCGGTATCAGACTGCGTATATCCGGTTTCTACCAGGCCGGCATAATAATGTCGACTGGTGAGGGTTTATAATTTAATCTCTTGCCAGTCGAAATTATAGACCATCAGGGTAGTGGAACACTTTCTCTGACGGTATAAAAATATTATTGTGGAATTCATAAAATTGTAATAATCTTCTGGTCTTCCCATTATAAGTAGTCGGGTGTTACTTGTGGCTCCACCCTTGTGTGCATTCTTTCCCAGAACCAAAGCAATATTAAACATTATTATAAACAATTTTTTTATAAAAACTTATAGAATAATCCTTGGTATATCTGAGCAAGATTTCATTCAAATCCTTTCAGCTGTTTCTGTTTTAATTCATAACATCTTCACAATACAACTATAATAAGTAACGTACGTATAAATCTGTAATAATACCAATTAATCGATAAAATAAACTTCGTAGCGCTTTATTGAATGTATTTCATGGATTAAAGTGCAGAACGGTCAGTTGATTGACGCGAAACAGCGATTAGCACTCCCGCCCGTAGAAGAATGTTAAATTATATAAATCTTCATAAGTTAACTTGTCGATTGAGGAATGAACCGTATTAATGGAGGCTTAGTACGTAACCTTCCTCCCTATATCATGAAATTGCCCCCTTGAAGTCAAGAGCCTGTGGTAAATTTGAAGGAAAGAAAGAAATATTTATTATTGGGACATTAACCCTTCAAGCCTCGCTTATATATATAGATGTATGGGAAAACCCTATATATATGGACACCGGTGTCCGTCGCGGGGCTTGAGGAGTCAACAGTACATAAAATAGATTAGCTATTATATTAGCAATTATGAGTATTGCATTCAGCTCATTGTTGCAGTACTAGCTTGACTGATACAATAGTTTTGGCGGAACAAATCCAGAAAGATTCCTCCCATCTCATAACTGTTGAGGTGGTAGACAAGTAGGTATGTATAAAACCTAAACGAGCTTCTGAATAGCAAATGAACCTCTGACTCCAAAATAGGAAGAGTTGAAAGGGATTCAGGAAAAAAATTGTTCAGTAGTTCAGTTGCCTATAGTATCCTCTGCTTACTAAGGAAACGAGTCAAGTTAGGGATTTTATTATGGAGGGCGCAATAGTTATTTTAATTCTTGAAAATATTATTCTCATTTTAGTATTTTTTTTTCTGTTATGTAACTTATAATATGTAAGATTATTATAAATTATAGAAATGTTTATTATGTTAATGATTCATCCACTTCCTTCTCTCGTTGCCTATACCAACCTTATTTATTCTCTGAGAACCCCACCTGAGGAGAAAATGCTTCTGACATTAAGTCTGTCTTTATACTTTTGGCACATAAAATATTAAATAATTTATGGTCTTAACCGTTCTAGAAATTCATTTGCGTAGTTTATATGTTTGATTAACCATATTATTTTCCCATCCATCAATACACAACAAAAATCATCAAAAGTATGCATATCAGCCGTACGAAATTAAATTTCAGAGACCATTACCAACTTTTTTTTTCCGCCGGACAAAAAAGGCAACGTACGAAAACTTTTCAGCCCATTTAGAATTCAAACAACGGATGTAAGAGGGGACAAAATGGCCGCCTTTCCACGGGAATAAATTTTAAAACAAATTCCAACTTGCTCTGTCACTGAACAAGCAAATGTAACGAAACAAAAGATTTACGTACTAAGTTGTGTATAGCTTAGAATTAGTTAGTCACATTTACACGGCCGAGTTTATTTTAGCACTTTGGCGCGACACCTGTACAATTCGAGTGGATAAGATTGCCACTGTTTAAGTACGAAGATAATGCGAATTAATGATTTTGTACTAAGTTATAGATAATAAGTTAAAAGTTGTAAGACAGGTTATAGCTATGTTTTGATTAATAATACTCGCCTTGTATTATATACTGCCCACTGCTGAGCACGGGCCTCCTCAACTACTGAGAAGGTTTAAGCCTTAGTCCATCACGCCGCACTAGCCTAGTGCGGGTTGGTAGACTTCTCAATACTTCGAGATTCTTTAGGAGAATTCTCAGGCTTGCAGGTTTCCTCACGATGGTTTTCTTCACCGTTGAAGTGAACCATAATTCACAAAGAATACACAAATGATTTTATTGAAAAGTCAGAGGTGAACCTACGGACCTTCGTCTCGGTAATCAGTTCCGTTCCCGACTACGCTATCGATATTTGAATTGAAGCTATAGATCACTTAAAATAAACACTTCAATTCACGTTACGTTACCTGATGGAACATTTAAACTACTTAGATTACTTTGGATAAGTGAATAAAATCATTAATAAATTATTTAAGAAAATAAGCACTCATAGGACCATTTTATTTAAAATTTAAACGTTCAATTGCTACTTCCATTCAAATCGTGAAGAAACAGACCCGAATCACATTAGAAAACAAAACAGACTCGTAAGTTTTAATAACTCCGCGAGGCTCACAAAATTGCTTTATAAAATTTTCTGTTCTAAATGTATTATTCGCTCGTCTCTATGAAACGACACTAAATAAGTAAAATTACAAAACAAACTATCCGGGGCCGCATAGTTTATTCAAAGGGCCAACAATGGCTGCACTTAGCCGGAGAAATTTTATTTTCCCGCCATTTTCAAGATAGCGGCCATTTTGCCTTTGGGTGCGTTTTGTAGATTTGTCTTTTTTTATGTTACTTTTATGCTTTTCTTGTGTAAAAATGAGTGCTTGATTTGTTTATTGGATTTATACGATAAAAAATATTAGATAGTTCTTTACATCATTATTTGATGTGTTAATGTTGTTACAAACGTCACGTGTCCCAACTGGTTTTTCATAATTAAAGTTGAATAATGAATTCCGAATAATTTATAATATTGATTAAAAATGAAATTATAGGTAAGTACTATTTTAACAAAACACATTTTCCTCGTTCGGTAATATAGGCATGTACATCCTTAGAAGACAAAAGGGTGGGCACATACATAAATATACCTACAAAGGACGATCTGTTAGTGAAGGGATGTCTCACGTACAGTAAATGTGGCAGTGAAAGGGACAGAGTGACATCATCAATCCAACTAAATGACCCACGAAAATGGTACACTCGACAAGCTTTGGTCATTGGTTTGAAAGAAATCTTAGTTTTAGGAGATACTTGTTACGTAGTATTACGAATAGGTATTAAAACATTTCTAACAGCATATTAATTGCAGGCTTAAATAACAAATAGTAACAGGGTACTATAAAAAACTATATGGTCATTCAAAACAGTTTTTATAATAAATTATGTCGATATATTTTAGCCCTTATACCTTTGTTTTAAAGCATACGGCGCATCCATGATTGGTTTAATATTGTAAGTGTCTACAGACGGTGAAAATGACTTAACATCTGTGTTGTAACCAAATTATTTGAATTACTTATCTATACTAATATTATAAAGCTGAAGAGTTTGTTTGTTTGTTTGAACGCGCTAATCTCAGGAACTACTGAACAGATTTTGAAAATTCTTTCACTAATAGGAAGCTACATAACTCCTGAGTGCTATAGGGTACTTTTTATCCCGGGAAAATATTTTTATCCCGGAAAACTTTTTCACGAGGGCGGAGCCGCGAGCACTACTATTGTTATAATATGTAGTGCTGTTGGTGTACCTTATAACAATACGTAAATAAACAAACATCTAATGACCCTTACTCACTTGGTTGAACGCAGAACTATGCCATAGAAATAGTATTGCACATTACTCCATTAAGGTCGGTGTGTACTATAATACTACATTTCAGACACATCCCATTAGAAATAAGTCATATTCTTAACAAGAAAATCGCAAAGCCAACCTTTGTCTGGACGCACTCCACCAAATGGGTTTTTTGTAATCGAAAAAAAAATGTAAAAGCAGTTATGTTGGGCACTTTCATTCATTTTCAATGGACATTTTGTCCAAGATGGCTTTTTCGTCCGCTGCAATTATCCGGTCAATAGCTTACATATATCTGTGGTGTTTTATCGCATTTCTTTTAGTATTACTTCACAGATGTAATAGATGTAGATATAATCTATACTAATATTATAAAGCTGAAGAGTTTGTTTATTTGAACGCGCTAATCTCAGGAACTACTGAACCAATTTTGAAAATTCTTTCACCAATAGGAAGCTACATAACTCCTGAGTGCTATAGTTTATATACCGGGAAAATATTTTTGTCCCGGAAAAACTTTTTCACGCGGGCGGAGCCGCGAGCACTACTAGTATCAACATAAAAAGCCTTACCGGATATTTAGTCAACTGATTTGCATGTACATTTGGCATGATTGAAGAAAAGAAGATCGAATCAAAAATTCTGACTAGAACGTGTTAATATGAAACCAAAGATTTTCCATGGTCTGAAGACAACGAAATATCAATTACTTAGGTATCGATTAACAATAAAGGAAAACATTGTGAGGAAACCTAGATACCTAAGAATTCTATATTAGAATTACGAAGATACGTGAATTCTGCCAACCCGCACTAGGTCAGTTTGGTGTACCAAGGCCTAAGCCCTCTCATTAATACCGGAAGACTGCGCCCAGCAGTGGGCTATTCATGATTTTGACAAATGTTTTTACAACGAGACTACCACGTCAATATAGTTTTTTTTAATTGAATGACGAGACGAGAATGCCGTTCGCGTGATGGTTAGCGACACGACAGCCCATAAACAGTATCCCTGTGTGGCATTCCACTGCGCTCGTCATCTTGAGACGTAAGATGTTAAGTCTCATTACATCCAGTAGTTACACTGGCTACAATGTCCTTAAACCGAAACACAACAGTGCATGCATACTGCTGCTTGGCGGTAGAAATAGACATTGCGGTGGTACCCACACAGACAGACTCTTACATATAAGAGACCTACCACCAGTTACATAGAGTTAGCTATCTACAAGTTTGTACGCAGCCCTCGGTACGCGAGTCCAATTTGCACTTGCCCGGTTTTTTTTATCCCTGAATAGCGAATATTAGGCCTTAAGATGTCCAAACGTCTAGTTATTCACGACGATTCATTAATGTAGGCATTGATTTATCCAAATATCTCACAATTCATTCATAGTCTCAATCGAGACCGGAGTCGCTCGCATACTCAAAATTAGATTGAAATCAGAAAGGTCTTAGCGTTTATTATACATCAATAACGAAAGAAATTACGTTCCCGATACAATTTTATGTTTTCATCGTCGTAAAAATATATTGCTCTAAACATTCGATGTTGAGATATTGCATTTATGGATTGTATTCGATTTTTGAGTTAATAACGGCGCGGCGCAGCGCGGCGTCGAACACTTATTCGAAATTCAAAATATATTTTTATTTCGAAATTTGATTATGATTGAAAATGGAAAATAAATTAAATAATAAATCGACAAATATAACATAGCATTAAGCTATAAGCATATTATAAAAACAGTGTTACAAAGGTGAGATTAAAGAAAATATTGTAATTTCTAAACGTTATGAGAATTATTATTTCACTCACTCACTCACGCCTTTTATCCCCGAAGGGGTAGGCGGAGGCGCAACTAGTGCACCCACTTTTCGCCGTTATTCCGTCCCATGATGTGAGGGGGGACGAGCCAATCGCCATATCGGGCACAAATTCCAGGCTCCGAGCTGATACTAAATAGAAAGAAACTCAATATCCGCTTTGCCCGACCCGGGAATCGATCCCGAGACCTCAGCATTGCAGTCGTACCATAATATGTACAACTACGCCACAGAGGCAGTCAAATATTATTATCTAATTTCAGAAGATGACAATCACAATCAACTCCATACACTAACTTGTAATTCAAAGCCCTTCGTAGTGTTGCTATTGTTTATGGTTAGTTGTACTTGCTTACCCTCAAAACTCATCTGCCTGTTTATTATTAAGATAAACAATATAATACAGCCATAAATATACACTTAATTACGTATTATTCCAAACCCAAACTAAATTATGCATTAGTATGCATTCATAAGTATGAATATCGTATACAAATAAACGTAAGATACTTTCTTAATTAAGGAGCATGCTGATGCCCAACGGCTGACGGCACGAAGACCGCACAACAGATGCAATACAAGACTCAAATCAAGAATAATTCAAAAATGGAACGTGGAATGTTTTTTTTTTATTTGATTATTGCAATGCGCCTGATCATAGCAGTCAAAGATAATGCCAACCAATAAGATGTGCTTTCTGATTGGTTGCTTGAATTGTACCGAACTGATTGTGTTTATCATAATAATGAATACTGATTAAGAATAACAAATAAATAGCGATGAAGACTCATCAGGCACCCAACTGTCAGCTTGCCCAAGTACTGTTAAAAATATAGTAATTTTTAAAGGACTTATGCATAATCTAAACAAGAAGTTTATTTACGGAGTTCACGTTTTTTGAGCCTTCCTGCTTATAGTGAAATAATTATTCTATTGGTCTAAATATGAACTTGCATGTCTTTCTTATATTATTGATATCTAAATAGGTACCTACAAAACAACATGCTTGCAGATAAATGTTCGAAAGAAGCGAAATCAAACTACCTACATAGTTTAGTTTTAAAACTTTTAAAACCTAAGAAGACGAACGAGCTGACATCCCACCGGCTTTAACTTCAAATTCAAATTTCGAATCCTATAGTTTATTTCCTGCAAGAAATAGGTCATGCCTGCAATATTTCTCACTGGTGGTAGGTCTCTCATATGTAAGAGGCCGTCTGGGTGGGTACCACCGCAATGTCTATTTCTACCGCCAAGCAGCAGTGTGCATGCACTGTTGTGTTTCGGTTTGAAGGACATTGTATATAGTACTACAGGACATAATGAGACTTAACACCTGATGTCTGAGGATGACGAGCGCAGTGGAATGGCACACAGTACTTTGTAAGTCAAGGTGCTAATTGGTGTTGCTACTGTTTATGGGTGGTCGTATCGCTTACCATCAAGCGAACGGCATACTCGTCTCGTTATTCGATGCAATAAAAAAGCAGGAAATCGTAGAACATACGACAATCGTAGAACGTGGTATAACGACACACGTATTGAGAATTGCATAGTTGCATTTTTATATGCAGTTTTGTTTAGCGATGTTAGTGTAGTTACGCCCGGCACAATGTAGAATCGTTAGTAATAAATATTAAAGTATATTTTATGGTTTGATTTAATATAATCCAGACTTTCATAGAACACACCTACACTCAAAAGAACTCTTAAAGGTTCTATGATTTAATCCTATATTATGATTTTTTGTACAAGTCAATGGCCATGTAGTGCCTGGATAATGTTTTTGTATTTTATGGAAACTTGAAAAAGGAACAGTCGAAGGCAGGATTTGAACCCACGACGATTTCTATGATTTAATTTTAAAGCTTTCCACCTCTTTTCGTTGGCAGTTTTCCATACCTATGCAATATTTAGAACTGTCGATGTATTTAAGGCACTGTACCGCTATGTATTTATAAGTTCAATTAAGGAGCATGCCCACCGGGCTGGCCGTTGCGAAACGACGCGCAAAAACCGCACACGATCACGACTGCGCTGAGAATGTAACTTGTTTGTAGCTTGTGATTAAAGGTTAAACTGTTCCGAGAAATCTTTTGGGATTAGATAATTATGGTGTACTAGATTTTGCCCGACGGTTCCGCCCGTGTTAATAAGTTTTTCCGGGATAAAATGTAGCCTATATGTTAATCAAGGACATGATCTACCCGTGTGCCAAATTTCATCGAAATCCGTTCAGTAATTTTTGCGTGAAAGAGTAACAAACATCCATACATCCAGACATCCATACATACTTACAAACTTTCGCCTTACAATATTAGTAGGATTAGTAGGATACTTACTTTACTTTACTTTCTTCAGCGCTACAACCCTTTGTGAGTCTTGGCCTCTTCTACAATGGACTGCCATGCACGACGATCCTTGGTTATCCTCCTCCAGTTGGTGAACCTTCTAAGAGCCTTGAGATCCTCATTGATGCAGTCGCACCATCTCTTCCTCGGCCTTCCCCTAGGTCTCTTTTGCTGCGGCTTCCAGTCAGTCATTATTTTGGGTATACATAGTTATTAATGAAACTACTGCACCCATACTTCTACGACTTTATATTTGTGAATGATGATAGTTCAAAGGTGATTTTATTGATGGGCACATCTGTATTAGGTAAGCTTCTTACTCGTCTTATAACATTATATAAAAACAGAGATCATAGCATAGGCAGAGGCGCAACTAGTGCACCCACTTTTCACCGTTATTCCGTCCCATGATGTGATAGGTGGCAAGCCTATCGCCATATCGGGCACAAATTCCGGACTCTGAGCTGATACTGAATAGAAAAATTCAATATCACTTTGCCCGACCCAGGGATCGAACCCAAGACCTCAGCATTGCAATCGTACCATAATACAACTACGTCATCGAGGCAGTCGAGGCAAAATGATTTAATTATTTTAAAAAATAATTTAAACCCGTCTAAATGCATGGAACCAAACCGTTTACGTTCTCAAGTCACTCATCACTATGTATGGATGTTTTTGCATTGATGAAGACATTTTATTCGTTAGGCTCTAGACATCTCTATGATCTACCATCGAATCAATCATTTAGTCTTCAGAGATATGTACATCTCATACAACGTATAGGCTCTATGGGATCCCCTATTGCAAGCCTATTTGAAACATCAGTTAGTGGTGCAGAGTGTAGACATAAGTTAACGATTGTTAACTCCTACCGATGCGATTATTCCGAATATCAAGATGCACTCAAAATTTAGATGGAATTGTCAGTCATATTGCATCAATAGAGCTTTACAATTGTTAATTATGTTGATACTGCCCTAGTCTGATGGTACTGGATTTACGAATGGTGGTGGTAAATATGTCCTTGGAAGTGGACAAAAGTCCCTAAATCGTGTGTTAGAAAAATGTAGGTCAGAGGCAAGGCAAGTAAAAATTTAAATTCAGTAGAGCCACAAATATTTTACATTTGAAAAAAGAAGCATGGGAAGAAAATAGTTTAGCAATGGAGTTAGAGCTTACATAAAAGAGGCGAATTAAGATTCACGAACCAAGGGTGCTCAATTTGGATCCAGTTTTCTCAAATTTTGCCATCAGAATTTTTTTTATTTTTTTTATTTTGTTGACGCGGAGAAAGTGACTTAATACTACCGCCCAGTGTTCAAGGGGAACGACTGAGCGGTTATGTTGGGTTCACTGTGCCTTACGACCCGACGTTGAACCGCCCGGAGAGATGGAAAACGTCGGGCGACCGCCGGGCCGAGTCCCTAACCTATGTACACCGCACGGTATACCAACTAAAACTCCGCGGTGGCCATCTTCGGCGCATTAGGGACGGCTGCGGGCTTCCTCCGACTAACGTCTAAGTTGTCGTCCGCAACCGCCCCTGTTTACGTTTTTTTTTTTAAAGAAAGAAAGAAATGAATTCTGCCAGAAAGTCGTTCTGATTCTATTTACAATTTTTGCTGACATCTTACTCGTAAGCTAGACAACTCTATGATTAATTGATTATGTCAGTCAAGTAATGTCAACTTTGCCGATGAAATCATGATGGATGTGCATTAGTGAATTGGTAATTGGACTAGATTAGGTTGCCAGTTAGACTAATCTACTGTAGATTCAAAGAGCATTATAATACTACGGAAATGTTGATTTTTCTGACGACTTGATTAAGGTCGCAGGAACACTCCAGATGCAGGCCGCTTTTGACAGGCCCGTCTGGAAATCTTTAGAGGAGGCCTATGTTCAGTATTGGACGTCATGTGGCTGGTGATGATGATGATGTGAAATATGTCCTTTTATTGCATCTAATAAACTTTTTCACTACCAATGAACTATTAATACCTATGGAAACTAAATATAATGAAACAAAGTCCACTCCACACTGGCGACCAGCCTCCACGGCGCGCTTTAATTGAAATCACCTGACTGGGAAGCGTTACAATAGATTTTTCACAAATGGAAATATAAAAATTTGTAATACATCTAATTCCTTTGTCATCTAGCTGTTAAATTTAAACGTTATTGAGTTACGTTGGAGGTATGGACGGTTATGGTATTGAGTCTCAGTTTAGAGAGCTTAGTTTGTTAAGGTTCAAATTTGCGCAACGCTAAAGAATGGAACTCCTTGCCAGAGTTTGTATTTTCCGGTAATTATAACTTGGGCATGTTCAAGTGACGAGTGAAAAGGTATTCTACAGGCAACTTACTATCTATACTAATATTATAAAGCTGAAGAGTTTGTTTGTTTGTTTGTTTGAACGCGCTAATCTCAGGAACTACTGAACCGATTTTGAAAATTCTTCACTAATAGGAAGCTACATAACTCCTGAGTGCTATAGGCTACTTTTCATCACGAGAAAATATTTTAGTCCCGGAAAAACTTTTTCACGCGGGCGGAGCCGCGAGCACTACTAGTGTGTAATAAAACAATAATAATATAACTAAATATAATTCTGGAAAATATGTTTTGGTAATGTAAGCTAGCACATTAAACACAACACTTTCCAAAATCCAGCTTTATATAGTCATTCCAATTTAAGATTACATTGAAAATTAAACTTTTTCAACTAATACCGTAATATCCCAATTCCGAATCTCCAAAATATATTCAGTGAATTTTAAAGGTTTTTTTAAACACGGGGGCAATAGAAACGTCCCGTCAGGTCAAGTCAGAATGCCTAATTAATTGCTACTAAGAATCCCATAGGCAAACAATGGGAACCCAAAGAAACGTTTCAAAATGCATATTAGTGGGAACGTATTTAGTAAGCAGAGTGGGGCCTATATTTTCTAAGATCTGTAAAGATCTTTTTCTATAAAAAAAAAGACTTAATTGGTAATAAGGTGGGCATAAGAATATAAACCCTATTGTTTAGGAAATTTTGTATTATTGTCTCACACACACACACATCCCCGAAGGGTTAGGCAGAGGTGTAACTGGTGCATCCACTTTTCGCCGTGCGTATTCCGTCATAGGGGGTGAGTCTATCGCCGTATAGGGCACAAATTCCAGACTCCGAGCTGATACTGATTAGAAAAAACCCAATATCACTTTGCCCGACCTGGGGTTCGAATCCGAGACTTCAGCACTACAGTCGTACCGTAATACAACTATGCCACCGATGCAGTCATCATCTCAGAAAAACCGTAAGGTTTGTAAAGAACTTCAAACGACTGTTTTATCAGTTAGATCAGTAGTTCCCAAACTTATTTTTCTCGTGGACCACTTTCAAAATTTACTGGTGTCGGTGGACCCCCTGCTGCTATATTTCTACCACATTCTTAAAGTCGCCAAAAAATAAAAATTGTGTCGCTTCTGAGTTCTGTCCCTATATTCAGATAGGTAAAATAAAAACGAAAAATGGTAAATTTTATTAAAAGAATAGAATTACAAAAAAAATTAATATGATGCAGATAATTTTTCGTGGACCCCCATATTTTTTTCACGCCTACGTAGACCCCCAGCAAGTCTCCCGTGGACCCCTAGGGGTCTACCTGGACCACTTTGGGAATCACTGAGTTAGATTATAGGAACTGGTATAACTAATAAAGTCTTATTGATTTGTTTACTAAACGGTGTATAATCATGTACAATTGTTGCTTTATAATATTATCATCCAAAGTGGACGATAGCCTAGTTGGGAATGGAACGGTCTGCCGAGACAATGTCGGGAGGTTCAAAACCCAAGGCACACACCTCTGACTTTTAAAAGTTACGTGCATATTATTTATCAATTATCGTTCACTTTAACGGTGAAGGAAAACATCGTGAGGAAACCTACATACCTGAGAATTCTCCATAAGAATTTCGAGGGTGTGTGAAGTCAGCCAACCCGCACTAGGCCAGCGTGGAGGACTAAGGCCTAACCCCTCTCAGTAGTAGAGGACGCCTGTGCTCAGCAGTGAGCAGTATATAATACAGGGCTGGTATTATTATTATTATTTATATACTGCCTATTATATATACCTGCCTATATTATACTACCTCGGTGGCGTAGTTGTATTACGTACGCATTACGAGTACGATTTGCCGCTGAGGTCCTGGGTTCGAATCCCGGGTCGAGCCAAAAATATTGTGACTGGGTTTTTCCATCTTAAAATTTACCCAGTCGCAGCTCGGAGTCAGAAAGTTGGCGGTGTGATACCCCCGTGCCTCGGAAAGCACGTAAAGCCGTTGGTCCTGCGCCTGATCTCTCTCCGGTCATGTCGGATTGCCGTCTCACCGGACTATGAGAGTGAAGGAATAGCGAGTGCACCGGTGTATTACGCACACACTTGTGCACTATAATATCTCCTGCGTACCTGGCTGATCTGGCCTTGAGATTGGCCGCCGTGGCCGAAACTGGCTAGGAGAATTATTTTATTATTTATTATTAATCTTATCATCCCGAAATGTCATTGTCGTTTTTACTTAAAATATACTTAAATCTTAAAGTGGGTATCTAATTACCTACGACGCTATCCTTAATTCGTCTCTGAGTATCACCATATAATGGGAATTCTAACAAATACTATGCACGCTTTAAGGGATATTTTTGGAATAGTAACTGTTTTGTGTAAGAATTGTGAGCTCTTAATTCCTATTGATGAATATTCATACGGATTTGTTAACTTAATTTGTGATATAATTATGAAGCTTAGTGATTTAAATTATTGTATGCTAAGAATTGTTTAAATAAAGATTGAATATTTTTTACATGCCTTATTAAAATAACTAGCATTCTAAGTTCAGAGTGGTTTAGATTCATAATTTTTCACTCAACCCTTAATTAATACCAAATTCTAACAAGTTAATTTGGAATTAGCTATATAAACTTAATAAAGAAAAGTGTAAACTATTTTCTCCTACTATTTGTCGTTCCATTACTATTAAATTCACACATTATATACTAATGATTTTATATTTTTATGGAAACTTGAAAAAGAACAGTCGAAGGTGGGACTCGAACCCACGACCTCCGGCGTACTGTGCCGGTGCTCTTCCAATTGAGCCACCTCGACTCCCACTTCGGCTGCCGAATTTCAAGATCCATATTTTAAATCTCTTTAAGGAGATGACATTATATACTATTTAATTCACTCTTCATTCGAAAAGTCGCAACACTTCCGTAATTTAAAAAGAACCACGACTATTGTTTATGACGTTATAATAATATACATTTATAAAGAATGGAGCTCAGTTTGATACCTCAAGATTATAAAGAAATGAAACGACTGAATATAGTTACTGAATTCATTCACATGGAATAGAGAACTGTGGCGAAATTGTTTTTTTTTTAACTGATGTGGATAGTTTTTAATTAAGACGCAATGTACATTTATCTATTTTAATCTTACAATAACTTCATGCCGAGATTATTTTTATTCAGCTCGCAGACTTAACAACGCGACCAGAAACTCCATAATTTAAATGCGTTTGTGAACATGATTTATCTGTACATATAAAACTGACTCCTGGCGGATCAACGCACAGCCTAAACCGCTCATCGTAGAGACCTGAAACTTGGAGGGTGTTCTTTGTATGACGTAGGCATCCGATAAGAAAGGATTTTCTGACATTTTATCCCTAAGGGGGAGAAAAAAAGGGGGGAAAAGTTTGTATGGGACGTCATTCCTTGGTCCAGTCTGCTTAAAACTTTGCATAAACCTTTTTAACAGAATTTATCGCCGACTTATTATGTATTTTATTGAAATTCATCCCCTAACTGGGTTAAAAATGGGAAGAAAATTATTTTGCCATTGATTTGCTTCGAAGTTGATAATCAATACTCCTTAGTGCTTTAGATTTAAAACATGTTCAATAAATTTCTTCAAAATCCTATTAGAACCATTTTCGACAGACCATGGCCTAGATCAATACAAGCTACTATTTGCTCCCGTAAGAAATATTTGAATTCATCAGAATGTTTAAGTAGATGAGGCTGTTCTTTTTTGTCATATTATTTGATACAGGCACAGTAATGTTACGTCATTGCACTTGATGGTAAACGGAGTGGAGTTCAAATAGAGTGTCGACAAGAGACGCTTCTGCCTCGTCAGTCGCCACAGTGATGCCGGCCCGTTTTAACCGGATATACACAAGGTGATCCCGAAACGCGATACACTTACGTGGATAACTTACGCAGGCAACACATTGTGTACGCTAGTTGATATCCCAACGGATACTAAATATATCCATCACCCAGCAAAGGAAAGTTCAGATGGTGCTTTGGGTGGCGAAAGTGATTTAAGGGGAAAGACTTTTCACGAGGGGAACCCGCGAACAGCATCTACATTGTAACATAAACCAAGGACAAACTTCAACTGCTTTTAACAACCCAAGATATTTTTTATGGCGTTGAATGACGAGACGAGCATGCCATTCGCCTGATGGTAAGCGATACGACCGCCCATAAACAGTAGGAACACCATCCAGCACCTTGACCTACAAAGTACTATGTGGCATTCCACTGCGCTCGTCATCCTGAAACAAGATATTAAGTCTCATTATGTCCAGTAGTTACACTGGCTACAATGTCCATCAAACCGAAACACAACAGTGCATGCACACTGCTGCTTGACGGTAGAAATAGACATTGCGCTGGTATCCACCCAGATGGACTCTTACATATGAGAGACCTACCACCAAATAGCAAATAGCCTCAAAAATGATGCCAAAAAGCCTCATAAATCACCAAACATGGGTAGCTCAACCCTAGCATATTCATTACGGGCACAGGTGTGGGTGTGAAGTGTGTGAACGTGTGCTCAATATGCATACATGTTTAATTCATGGCCTGCGCTAATCGCTCGATAAAAATATTGGCATCAACCTCTTTGGTAGTAACAGTTTTGATGAAGATTAAAATACAAGTAATGTCCTCGTCTAATTTAACTTTGCCTATTGAGCACTGCTAGATAATGTAAAAAGAGTTCTAATCACTAATCTGCTAAGCTCCTCATAGTGTATGTAAGCTAAAGATAATAAATAAGAAATGTAATGCTGTCAGAGAACAAAGAGGTTTTACTTTGGTTCCCGCTTGATTTATCAGATTTTAAATGTATTGTCCAGAGGTTTAACTGGCTACAAAGTTAATTAAACCGAGTTTAGACTATCAATGCTTGAACACTATTAATTGACAGCCAAAATGACGCCAAAACCTTTACTTAACACGTATTAAGAAGGAAACCCGTATACAAGGAATTACGGTGTTAACATTTATAAATGTACAATAGACCACAAAACAGATATTCTCCGACAATACTATGAAACTTCAACTAGAATTTAAATCACCATCTTTATAAAATCTAAAGCAACATGGCAAATTCCCAGTAATTTTCACCAAGGTATAAAAGTAAGCCGAGATTATCATCGTAATCTAATTGATATAAATCAGCGAGAGTACGGTGGTAATTATACATAATGCCGGCATTATGTCGGCAAGCGTCGCGCGTAACCGATCGGTAATATGGCCTGCGGAGCTGCGATGGTCAGAGGCGGCATATTTTAAAATGATTACATTTATAGTAAAGATATAATAATTTGGCACGGATAAGGTGGTGTGACCGAATAAAGCCCGGCTCCTAACATGGCCTACCATGGTAGCGAACATTTTTAGTGCTGGAAAAACGTACTACAATTTTTTGTTAGTTCTTTTATTATAACACGAAGTTGCAATTTAAACAAAGGGTTTTTTATATTTCTCCATAAAGCGCTTATATGAAAATTTTAAAATTAGGTGGGCCTTCAATAGTTCCGATCCCTTACTGGAAAAGGCATGTGTCCTTTCTAGAATTTGGTTGTGGTTGACCCTCCTGCTTAAACCTTTTGGGGTAATGGTTATGCGCTAGATTATAATGCAAGTTTTTAAGAATAGCGGCTCCACACATTCTCACATACTGGTTACAGCAAGTATTGCGTACGCGCATCCTTTCAGCTGCGAGCTGTGATACATGTCTACATAATAAAAAAATGGACATTATCACTATTATAATAAGTGTTCTTGGAAGATATACGACGTTTATGGTTATGATACCGGCTTCATGTCAAACCTTAGAACTAATTCAAAGGATATGTCAAAAACGGGCCTAAAAATTATTCTAACCAAGACAATTTGTGTATATTTAGATAGAACTGCTAAAAACTAGCCTTTTACAATAATTCGTTTAATTTAATAGACCTCCGATTATGAGATTTATGTCATTTTATTTTGCTTCAAAACTACATGTTTGAAAAAGTCAGTTACTACTGGAGGGGTTTAAAAATATATTTAATGGATCTAAGTTGCATATTTTGCCCTTTGAATATTTCAAAAGTTTGAGCCTGATTAGATTTCCAGCACCCATACAAAAGCGGACATCTACTTTAACGGTCGATTTCAAAAAAAGAACTGAATCAATCTTCGAACCGAACGCGAAAATAGGCCAATCAGACTTAAGTTCATTGACATGTTCATTGATATTATCTTACTTTAATTAGTTTATTATTAATGTCTAAAAAATACATGGCCAACAAACCGACAAATGCTTATACAATATTAATTGAAGAATCAAACTCGTGGTCTCTTACTATTCAGCCATGAACCGATTGACAGTAATCTCGTGAGTCTACTTTTTAACCGACTACGGCGAATCCAGGACGGGTAATGATTTTAACACCCAATTTATGCATGTATCTATTTTATATTCCACTCCAGTGTCGCTCCTATTGAACCGATTTTGACGTCTATCGATTCGAATTTATTGTGCGATAGTTATTGGCTACATATTTTCCAAAAACTTTAACAATAATATTAATATAATATCAATAAAACTCGCCAACAGATGATACAAAGAAAGGCAATAAAAACTTTAGTTTATGATCTCTATAAAACCTATTGCAATTAATACGCGCATAGCTATAGGATTATTCGTATAGTAAAGTACAATGCAGGCCATAACTGGATGTTTACATTCTGGTAATGAATATTAATCTTTAATATAGAGTCTATAGAGATTTCATTACATTGAAACGTGTATTCATGAAGGATATAGTAGGTGTGTAAAGTGATATTTCACACATAATACACAAGGTTGATATTTCTTTGATAGGTGAGTTAAGATATACGCAAACTTAGATTTTTACTTTTTATTGCCGGCAACAGGTTTAGCGACTGCCGTGAGAGCGGGTTCGGTTCTCGCGTGTCGGATCTCTCAATAAATAAAATTAAATAAAAATAATTAGTTTTAAGCGTCCGCCGCGTGATGTTGGCGCAACACGACATTCTGTTGTGGTGTTGTATTGCACTTTTAATTTTTATAGTGCCGAGACACGTAAAGGTATTAGGGCGACACGATATAACACACTTATGGGTCGGGTATAGCGTTTATATAGCTCTTATAGCTTCGACTGCCTCGGTGGCGTAGTGGTATTGCGTACGCATTACGAGTACGATTTGCGCGCTGAGGTCTTGGGTTCGAATCCCGGGTCGAGCCAAAAAAATTGTGACTGGGTATTTTCATCTTAAATTTACTCAGTCGCAGCTCGGAGTCAGGAAGTTGGCGGTGTGATACCCCCGTGCCTCGGAAAGCACGTAAAGCCGTTGGTCCTGCGCCTGATCTCTCTCCGGTCATGTCGGATTGCCGTCTCACCGGACTATGAGAGTGAAGGAATAGCGAGTGCACCTGTGTATTGCGCACACACTTGTGCACTATAATATCTCCTGCGTACCTGGCTGATCTCCGTTGAGATTGGCCGCCGTGGCCGAAACTGGCTAGGAGGATTTCATAGCTTAGTTACAGCTCCTTATTAGTTAATGATACCACGTTCTTTCTTGGCTAGATAACTAAAGCTATCTGTAAGAACTGTTACGAGATTTTTCATATCATTTAACCTCTATAAGATTGTCTATAAGTATTGTTAGTAACTGAAGCGATTTTGATTTAAGAAAATAAATATATACTACTAATTTTACAGAAACACTTTCACAAAGATATGAGGCTACGACTGAGACCGAAAACAGCGCGCATGGGTTTGCACATCGATACACGATCCTTTTTATACACCCAACTCTCACTTCCTCTACTAGTTTTATTGTGATTAGACACTTGATTGCAATAAAATGCCTCGCGTCACGTACACGTCGTCTGAATACACTGACATGTTATTGATATACGGCGAATGTCACGGAAACGCGGCTCTAGCGCTGCGAACATACAGAGAAAGGTATGGAGACAGCCGCTCATGTCCCATCAATTCCCGAACTATAGTAAAGGCAGTACAAAGGATACGGGAAAATAAACCCATAGTGCCGCATCAAGAGGGAGTACCTGCACGGCAGATACCCGCCGCACGGGAAGAACAAATCTTAGAGCATTTCGCCCGTAACCTTACATCCAGCCTAAACAGGGCCGCCCGACAATTCGGAGTAAGTCATGGCACCGTGCATAAGGTTTTAAAACGTAATAGGCGCAAACCTTATAAATTTCGAAAAGTCCAAGCTTTATTGTCGCGAGACTTGCCGGTTAGGAATAGTTATTGTCAGTGGCTGTTAAATTGCGTTAGTAACGACGATAATTTTTTATCAAATATCGTCTGGACCGATGAGAGTACATTTACGCGCAACGGTATTTGGAACAGACAGAACCGTAGATATTGGAGTGAAGAAAACCCACACATGTGTCGAGAGTCCGAACACCAATACCGTTTTTCACTGAACGTGTGGGCGGGCATGCATAAAAATAATGTCATCGGCCCTGTTTTTATTGACGGCACCCTTAACGAGGTAAAGTTTTTGGACTTATTAAATGGTCCTGTTAGTGAGTACGTAGATGAACTGTCAGTTGCCGAATATCGGCGGTTGTGGTACCAGCTCGACGGTGCGCCTCCACATTCAGTGGTGTCTTCCAGGGCACGACTCACTGATATGTTTGGGCAGCAATGGGTTGGCCGATTCGGTCCCGTACGATGGCCTGCCCGATCTCCGGACTTAACACCTATGGACTTCTTTTTGTGGGGTTACGTGAAAAGGGAAGTGTACGCCACGGACGTAAATACTATAGACGAACTGCGAAATAGAGTAATTTTAGCATTCAATAAATTAAAAAGCTTGGTTGCGGACAATACATTCGGTGTAAGACTACAAAACAATATCATACGTCGATATCAGTTGTGTATAAATGAGAATGGTGGACATATTGAAAATTTAAAAATTTGAGGTGATTTATGTAGTTAATAATAATTTTGTACTAAATATTGTATTCTCTATGTCTAAAAATTGTGTTGTGCTCGTAAAACTGTGTTAACGACGGTTAAATTTGTACTTGAGACCCACCCGCCTATACGCCGCGCTACCTATCTATTTGTATTAGCCGGTCAGCTCATCGCGTCGGCGAAATGAAAGATATCAGAATGCGACGTTGCCGTTTTGTTACGCAGATGACCGCAGGTTAGTGTAAATATTTATAAATGGTGTTTGCGTATTAAATTGCTACAATTTGTTAGAAAAAAGTGATATTCTATTTTTATCTTTATCGAGTTTTTGACAATTTCGAATTATTTCTGAGCTCATATGGAATACTCTGTCCATTTTAATGCCCCTGGATCATAGCAACCTTGTATACCTGAGAAGTTCTCTATAAGAATTTTGAAGGTGTATGAAGTCCGCCTACTCTCACTAGGCCAGCGTGGTGGACTAAGGCCTGAACCCTCTCAGTAGTAGAGGAGGCCCGTGCTCAGCAGTGGGCAGTATATAATACAGGGCTGGTAGTCGTAGTAGTATATATTATTTTTCGAAATATCGAAAACCAAAAAAAAGTGCGTAAATTTCTTCACTCTAATAACCACTTGAAAAATAGTAATGGAAAAGTGTACGTAGTGACAATTTTGTTTTGGTTCAACAAATTAAACTCAACATCTTCTAAATTATAACTTACTAGCTTTTGCCCGCGGCTCCGCCCGCATTAAAAAGTTTTTCCGGGATAAAAGTCCCGGTTTATATTTTCCCGGGATAAAACTTAGCCTATGTGTTAATCCAGGACATGATCTACCCGTGTGCCAAATTTCATCGAAATCCGTTCAATAGTTTTTGCGTGAAAGAGTAACAAACATCCATACATCCAAACATCCAAACATCCATACATTCTTACAAACTTTCGCCTTCATAATATTAGTAGGATAAGTACTTAAACTATGAAAATATTAAGCCAGTTATTTTATTCGAGACCGCTTATTCCGAAGAGTAAAAATTACATACAATTACTTATAAAACATGGTATTTTATTTTTACAGTTTAAATAGCCGCTGTCAGTAATGACCTGGTTAATTTAACAGAATGAGATGTTTAGTAACAGTGTTATTATATCGAATTATAGACCTTATAAGCAGATCTTTGAATTTTAGACTAAAACAGTTAAAATTTCGACTATATAGATTATCATCATAATTATCATCAAGTGGACGATAGCCTAGTTGGGAATGGAACGGTCTGCCGAGACAATGTCCAGAGGTTCAAAACCCAAGGCACACACCTCTGACTTTTCGAAGTTATGTGTGTATTGTTTATCAATTATCGTTAGCTTTAACGGTGAAGGAAAACATCGTGAGGAAACCTACATACCTGAGAATTTTCCATAAGAATTTCGAGGGTGTGTGAAGTCTACCAACCCGCACTAGACCAGCGTGGTAGACTATGGCCTAAAACCCTCTCAGTAGTAGAGGAGGCCCGTGCTCAGCAGTGGGCAGTATATAATGCAGGGCTGGTATTATTATATTATTATCATTATCATCATCATCTTCATCATCAACCCCATAATGTCAACTACTCCTTAAGATTTCCAGACGGACCTACCAGAAGCGGCCTCCATCCAGCGTATTGCTATGACCTTTATCAACTCGTCTGTCCATTTGCAAATGGACGTCCAAACGAGCTTGCTATAACTATGAGTATACATTAGTTTATCAATTTAATATCTTATACAAGCATGAATACAAAAATTAATTAGAACCAAGCCAAGTCAACCAAGGCAAGTACAAGCGTACAAGTGTAGAGTTGACGGAGCTTTCGAGCGTAGTTAACAAATAACATTTTCAATCGGATAACTTTAAATGTATAACATGAATACATTCGATCATTCGAGGTGGGTGCCTTTAAAAAATATAAAAGGGTTTAAGTACAGTCGACAGCGAAAGTGCTACGAATTGATGTTGCCATGCAATTTTAAGCTGTCGGTACGTTGGTCATAAAGACTATAATAAAACTTCTGTGAGTTGTTGATAGTCAATACTGCAACAAAAGATTGTACGCCAAACCAAACGCCATTACAAACATATACACCTCAAAATATAATTTAAATAAATACATCAGCTGATACAGGAATTTGATTTAAGTCTTATACGGTTAAATTATTTTAATAGTATCATTAGCGAATGCTTTTCACTTTTCATAACTCCACCATTTACTAATTTCGCAACTAACACCTTTGCATTTTAAACATACTTTACTTACCTTACATAACTTGTCAGGTTATACCTACCATAAACAACTGCACAATAGGTACAGTACACCAAAGAGAATATATCGCACTCTTAATAAACCAGTGACCTAATCCAAAATCGTTGACTTATGGGTATCGTCACAAAAACTAACGGGGAACGACCATAAATTCAAACGATTTTGGCCCTATTTCTAATGTTGAAAAGATGCATTTTTTCCTTAGCCGATGCAGCTTGCTGTTTAGAGTCCATATTTTACTAAAACTCATCTAGCCGAAATTTTGGATAAGGTCATTGTTTTATGAAGAGTGCGATATTACCTTAATGCACATGCCCGTTGAATTAAGCTAATATTTTTTTGTCGGCGAGCGTACCGTCGCGTGCCTTGGTCGCATAAGGCTCTCTACACACGCGAACTGATGTTCTACAGGGCATATAAAACGACTACACCCTTCCCAATTGATATTTTGTTCCCTTCTGTGCGATTCCGACGGCCGAGATTAGATTAATTTGTGTAAAGCAATTTTGATGTAAGGTTAATTTTTATAATGAATGGGTTTGTTTTTAGTTTTCTTAAGAACATGTCAGGAATTTAAACGATTTGGGGAAACGAGACGTGCTACTAGCTAAATGTAGGTTATAATTATTAGTAATTAATGTTTATCATTATGAATGTACATGTTGACAACGCACGTGGAAATGTTAATATTGCGATTATCTACTAAAATAAGTATGTAGCTTTTTACTACACATGTCTCGAGCGAGGACCAAACCAGCTGATTACAATACAATACCGAAATCCTGACCAAACCAATTAAAAACAAAACAAAAAGGGAAAATCAATCCTCGATGTTTACAAGCGGATATAGGGGTTCTATAGATCAACTCGGTTTAATTACAACTATAAAACAATCGCAAGCCTCTCGGGCAGCGTCTTAAACGCTCATTAAGGGCCATTATTGCGAGCGATGGCGGCGGGGTGGCGATAAATGGTCCAGAATGGCGGAGAGTGGCGAAGGATTGCGCCAGTTCTCACAATGACGTTATATGGATGGTGCGATTCGATTTCGCGATAGCGACGACAGATAAATTTGAAATTGGAACTCGGTGGCTCACTGGCCAGTTTTAATTGTGGGTGATTCTGGCACTGGTGATAAGTAGCGCTAAGTTTTTTAAGTCTGATTGAATTTTAAAATTGGAATTGTGGCCAGTGTTATTTGTGGTTCTGCGGACGGATAATAATGAAGTTTAAGTTTCTAATAGAACTTTTTAAAGACGTAGCAAGTTGGCTCTACTTTTTGTCTGTGCCCCTTTAATCCATATCAATGGTAAAATCCGACTCACAGAAAACTTTAAAACAATGGAGGAATGCTCGCATGCCGTAGCCTCACAAACTACAAGATTTTTTAATCACGCAAATAACGATCGCGACCAAAAATACTCTTGCAATTTTTAATCTTATCTTTAACATCCTTAAAAAGCTTATCTCTCCCCATATAAAAAGGAATTTTAGCCCTTACCGTCCCTCACTGACCTTGAGATCTGCTATGCGAGTTATTTATAACCGTTGCCGTATCGAATAAAACATTACCCGCAGTTGATTTAATATTAATCGATGCAATGCCTTAACGCCAACTTTATCATATTTTGCCCGAAAAACTTGTACTTCATACAAGTTTTATTTATGTTGTATTGCTTTCGTTTGAGTTATCTGGCCTGGATTCTAAATATATGCATGTGATACTTACGTATTTGTATGTTGTGTCTATATTATTTTATTGCTTTAGGACCTTAAATTACATAATTCTTTTCTTTAAATATTCCGTAGTGACAGGAAAACTGTTCTTGTACTCATTTTACTACTCATATTATCCTAATACCTAAGTGTATAGAGGGATTTTTATTCCAATAATGTTATTTTTTAAATGACATGCAAATTGCAATGCACACTTTATACAACAAGTAAATGCTGCTTTAAAAATGTATCCCGAAACAAAACATAACCTCAAAATCCCATTAAATCATCAATAAACATTATATATATCGATCGTATTGAAATCTGGGATGTCGACACACGGTGATTTCACCAATTTTTTCCAGTCCCCAGCAGGCGGGATGGGATTGACATTAAAAGAATTCTCGTACAGGGAGCTATGGGAATCTAGGGATGTTCGCTGGATGGGACATGTTTTCCTGCAACCATAGGTATATTTAAAAATAGAACATTCAGTAATTCATTCATTCAAGTTCTCCTGTGACTATATTTGAAAATATAACCGTGGAATGTAATTACTTAGGTACTATTCTTGCGAACATAATAGAATTTCACACTATTTGATTTGTTTATTTTTATGTTTTGGAGCATCCAGATACACAGCAATACATTAGCAACAAATTAAATGTTTTTTTCATCCTTTTAACATGAATATTTTACGTCAATGCCAAGTATCGATGGACTAAAAAAGAGTCAGATTGCGCCGCCAGATGACAGAGCTTACGACGTGCACGTTCCCAATAGGACCGACAAAAAATACAATGTACCTTTTTTATTACCTTCTTGTAATCATTTATTTGGTACCTATTTTGTGTACAGTATATGTGTGTAAATATATAATAATGCAATGGTAAAAATGGAAAATTAGCATGACAAATGTTTTTTCTTTATTGCATTGAATGACGAGACGAGTATGCCGTTCGCCTGGTGGTAAGCGATACGACCACCCATAAGCGGTAGAAACACCATCCAGCACCTTGAGTTACAAAGTACTGTGTGACATTCCACTGCGTTCATCATTCTGAGACATAAAACGTTAAGTCTCATTATGTCCAGTAGTTACACTGGCTACAATGTCCTTCAAACCAAAACACAACAGAGCGTGCACGCTGTTACTTGGCGGTAAATGTAAATAGTAAAATTTAGTACTCGGATAACGGAACAGATTTATGATGATAAACAAACTGCATCAAACATTCTCCGATGTCTCTTCCAGTAGTCTTAACTCTGTGATCACATCTCAATGTGGCGCCTATTGTATGAGCTTCGGACATTGTACTTAAGAGTGCTTACATACCACAAATGTTCGAGGAACAATTAAATGTACTTAGTAGTATTACCATTTATGTGATAAAATACATTTAAGTGTCCAAGAAAGTAGGCATTAAAATATAATGCCTTCGTTATTTATCTTAAGAACCTACGAGTAGGCACATGCAGTTTTATTATATGTAACATATTCTGACGATATTTTATTTTAGTTCTATAATGTATAAACAATACTATAAAGAGATTGGTCAAATGATAGTTCCATAGAATTAAAAAATGAAGGATGTAAAACTGACTTGCAATTCGTCATTAAATCAAATCCACTTATATTGATTTATTTAAAACATAGTTAATACCTAACCCACTAACTTATCAACGTAAAGAACTTTAAAAATATCAAGCTATAACATTTTAATTAAAGAAATTAAAGTTAGAATTATTTAAAAAAAGAAAACTAGAAATTATTCGACCAGTCACAACTCAAAATCGCGATACGGACCGGTTGGACGATTCGTCGCGCGCCCCGTCTGACCATTAGTCGCCCATTAAATTAGCCACACCCGACATTAAATTTGTGCGGCATCGAAATAAAATTGCCTCGCTGACACTTATTTAATCGTTATTATTTTATTTTTATGAACACAAAAGGCCGTGTTTTATTACAAAACAGTTTATAGAGTTATTTGAAATCAGTTCGGTAGTTCGACGTGTTTCTTTTGCATCTTATTTTTTTCCTAGTTCATGATAGCCTTCGTCCGCCGTTCCGCCCGTGTTAAAAAGTTTTTCCGGGTAAAAAAGTAGCCTCTGTGTTAATCCAGCACATGATCTACCCGTGTGCCAAATTTCATCAAAATCACACACGGGTAGATCATGTAAGAAAAAAAGAGTACCTAACAAACATACATCCATATGTACATATTTACAAACTTTCGTGTTTATAATATTAGTAGGATTTCTCTACAAAAGATTAAACTTTCTTCTTTGATAGTTAACGCGACAAGTGCGTATCATAAAAATATAAATAGGTACATAATTACTACGTTCGAAATTTCATCATCATCATCATCATCAGCCCGTTGCAGTCCACTGCTGGACATAGACCTCTCCCAAGATACGCCACAGAGCCCGGTCTGCTGCTTTATGCATCCAGTTGCTGCCGGCCCTCTTGTGCAAATCATCCCGCCATCTGGCTAGAGGGCGTCCCACGCTACGTTTACCAAGACGCGGTCTCCACTCCAGAACACGCTTACTCCAGCGGTTATCTGTTCTGCGACATATGTGGCCAGCCCATTGCCACTATAACCTACTAACTCTCAGAGCTATGTCGGTCACTTTGGTTCTCTGACGGATCACTTCGTTCCGAATTTTGTCCTTCAGAGAGACTCCGAGCATAGCTCTTTCCATAGCACGTTGAGCGACTTTAAGCTTATGGATTAGCCCCACAGTCAGTGTCCACGTCTCGGCTCCGTACGTCATTACGGGGAGGACGCACTCGTTGAAAACTTTCGTCTTCAGGCTCTGTGGTATATCCGACGAAAATATGTGGTGCAACTTCCTAAACGCTGCCCAGCCCAACTGAATCCTCCTATCGGCTTCCTTTTCAAAGTTGTATCTACCTAACTGCATTATTTGCCCGAGATAAACATATTCCTTGGCAACTTCGAGAGGTGTGCCATCAATGATTACTGATCCCGGAGCGACGAAGAAATTTACTTATAACTAACTTCTAATCTTATGAAATAACTATTAAAGCCTAGTTTAATGATTAGTAACATACTAAATTGGCTTTAATTCAACCATTTGATTAATTATTCAACCATCGATAACAAAATAAAAAAGTAAAGCGCACACTTGTCAAACTAAAACTATACTCGAGGATTATGCAACTATAAATGATGGGATTGGATTCTTAAAAGGTAAGATATACCATTAGCGACAATTTATGGGAACCAACAACGTTAACCTTATAAATAATTAACCATTAACCACTTACGAAAACATGCTTATGTTTGTTCAACATGGCGTCTTAAATAGCCATTTCCTAATTCCGATAGAATATTATTATAGTGACTTAGAAGACGGCGCTTTACTTGTTAGGGTTATCATTTTTTTTTTCTAAAATTTATAATAAGCATTAGTATTTTATTATATAAATATGTAAGTAGGAAGATTTTGGAAGGTACTGGTGGCAGCACTCCGGTCGACTCGATCCATCCATGAAACAAGAAAAGATAATGTGTGGTCAATTTTTTTCATAAATAGATAATACGGACTATAAGATCGATCTAAAGAACACAAATAACTTTGAAAATTGCACTATACTTTGCCACAGAAAAGGAAATAATGACCTAATCCGTTCCAAAATTAAATTAAATATCCGTTAAGCTTTTTTAATTCTAATTCGTTTTACAAACTCTTTTCACTTGACTTTCTGTTTTACCTTGAGACAGCAATTACTGATTTTATGGGGTTAAAGCGTCAGCCCTAAGCGGAAAGTAAAGATTTTTTAACGTGGCCCCAAGATAAGCTGAGCGGCTGATTCGGTCGTTTACATTCAAGAGCGATATGTAATTGATTTACACTATCTTGCTGTGAATACATTAAGATGTTATTGATATGAATACCTCGCATATATCTTAATGTTTTTTTTAACTGGCAGACTGTCACGGTGGCGTAGTTGTATTATGGCACGACTGCAATGCTGAGGTCTCGGGTTCGATCCCCGGGTCGGGCAAAGTGATATTGTGTTTTTCTATTCAGTATCAGCTCTGAGTCTGGAATTTGTGCCTGATATGGCGGTAGGCTCGCCCCTATCATATCATGGGACGGAATATCGGCGAAAAGTGGGTGCACTAGTTGCGCCTCTGCCTACCCCATCGGGGATAAAAGGCGTGAGAGTGTGTGTGTGTGTGTGTTTGTGTCTAAAAAAACACAATATTTGCAATCCAATGTACATTAAAATGGGCTGCGGTACATCTTTCCCAGATCCTCTACCTCTATTTCAACCTTCATTTGCCGCATTTAATTCCTCATTCATTGCATTCCCCCAAGTTATCTACCAATTCAAATTAACAATAACTGTTATTCTGAACCGGCCTTACAACGCTATTTAAGAGCTCCGTTGGCTCGCGGCATTGAAACTAAAATTAGCTGTATTAAATACTATTATTAATGTAATAACATGTAAAATATACTTAAACGTTTATTTTAACTGTGAAACAGTTACAGATTTCCTTTATTATAAAATATTTCCAAAGTATTATACTGTATCCATTAAATTATAGGCAAAACGCTCGGCAATTGATGTTTGCATGTCACTTTTAATAATACTTATATGTGCGCAAAAAAATAACGTAAAAAATGGCAAAAGTCTCCCAACGTATGGGTACCCTTGTGATGACTAGTTTTTATACCTATCTTATTGATCATTAACTATAAATATGACCTTCAAACTACTACTAGTTCAAACCTGGCTTAAGGTTATGGGCTTCTACTAGGTACTACTGAAAGGAATAAGCCTTGGTACAAGTTGGCCTAATCCAGCTTGTTAGACTTCACATACCATCGCAATTATTACGAAGAATTAGGTTTCCTCACCATACCTCCAAACTTCACTTACTATAAATTCCATTCCTCCTATTCCGTATTGTTTCTGTACGCCACAGAAAAAATCAAAGGTCAACAACCTCCGAAAGATGAAAGATACATAAAGCATTGTCAATGTGCTAAAAAGGGGAATATCTCGGGAACGCATCGACAAAATTCCGGCGAAAATATGTAAATTGTTCACAAACAATACACGCCGACATTATTCGGTGTCATTCGTTCATTCTCGCTTTTAACGATTCTATGCGTTTGTTTTAATGGTGCATATTATTACTAATTTCAGCTTTTAAATGAGGTATCGTATAGACTTAATAATCTTTCATATGGCTGCTGTTAAGTAAGATGTAGATTTCTTTGTAAAAATTCTTTGACCAGACAGTAAAACTCTCATCAGAATTTGTTTAGCCATTATGTCAATTAGAACGAAAAAAACAGATAATAAATAAAAAAAAATGTGCAAATAAACCATATAACCTTAGAAAATATTGTATTTTTTATTGTCATAGATAGATATTTAATTATGTTTATTTCTGTGAAAAGAAGCCATTTATTCTCCTTGCACCGTAATTGGTAACTGTCCTGAATGACTAGATATCAGATCACCGTATCGTCGATAACAATTTTTATAAATTTCCATCAATCACATGGGACGCAACGACAGCTTAATCTAGATTCATTTGATGCTTCTTACACCTATAACGAAAAACTGTATGAGACGCCTAATATTATGGTATTAGAAATTTATAAAGATGTTAATTTAATACTTATTTCAAGCGAATTGAAATAGGTGGCAAGAAATATTGAAAAAAAGTAAAACGACAGTAAATATTTTTTTACCCAGGCACGGCTAATTGACGTCAAAACTTATGGCAATTGGTGAGAGGTCCAAATAGAATGTCGCCTAATCCTACTATTAATATAAAGGCGAAAGTTTGTATGTATGGATGTCTGGATGTATGGATGTTTGTTACTCTTTCACGCAAAAACCGCTGAACGGATTTCTATGAAATTTGGCACACGGGTAGATCATGTCCTGGGTTAACACATAGACTACATTTTGTCCCGGGAAAATAAAAAGCGGGACTTTTATCCCGGAAAACTTTTTAACGCGGGCAGAGCCGCGGGCAAAAGGTAGTGAGAAATAATTGTTCCTCGCCAGTAAACAATTCCGGCCTGTTTTTTACTAACACTAACGGGAACGGAAAAGGTATCTTCAAAGGTGAAAATAAAGGAAATAGCAATGAAACCATGACCTGTTATAGCGGCTTGTTCTGTCAAATCGCGTTTCAGGGTCAGGTGGCGTATAAGGTCGCAATGTTTTAATTCATGCACATAATAAGTATTTGGATTTTGGAATACACTATGATTATGTACCTGCTGGATTAAGTCGAGTTACAGAAAAAAGGTTTTGATTTAAAATTAAATCATTATATTTCGGGCTGGCTAGTTACGTCTCCGTGACGAAAAAAGAATAATTTGAAATTCGAATACATAACATAAAATTTAAAGTGGCAGCTTGTTTCTCCTAAGGCCAACAAAGGAATTCTATTTTCGCGAAATTTTGTCTTTCTGTCCTCGTTGTATGTAACTAACAACACGTGTCCATCCAATGTAACATTATAAGAGTAATTTATTTCCCACCAAAAAACACAAATCATTGAGATACATAGTACATTTCGCGGCATGCAGTGATTTATTCGTTGCTTATTGAGTTTTCAGATCAGATTAGCGACCGATCAAGGATCTGCAATTTATAGAATAGTAGGTAATTATGTAACATGTATAAGCAATAGTTATTGAGTTTTTATTCTAAACTAACATAAGATACCGTCACACCTCTTTATCTCTGAAGGGAAAATAAAGATACAACTTGCGCCTGGAATTTTCTCTAGGCTTAAATCCATTCCATATTATTATAATAATAGTAATATTATAATAAACACACATGATAGTAAATTCCAGTACTAGTAACGCAGAAGTATTTTTATGAGTTTTTTTTTTCAAATCCAAGCTGAGTCCGATTACCCTACTCGTTAATCGAATACAAAACCTCACCGTTTGCAACCCAAGCACGTTGCAACTAGATCAATGAAAGCTAAAATAAATTACAATAATGATTTTGAACGTGCCCTACGTCTAACGCCCACAGTAGACTGCCTCAAATTTTTTTCACCTTTTTAACCCGAAATAAATTAATTTAACTGACATACGTTTGAAACACACGTTTCACTTTACGTGAGCAATTTTATTTGAAGATATTCATCGGCTAAAAATTTCAAATAAGAATAATTACATCATTTTATTTTACATCATTATATTGGCATTACAAAGAAAGACGTTAATAATTATGCTCCTATAATCGCGCTAGAAACTGAACCACAGATTACAGATAATTGCTAGCCCAACTAAGTAACTAATACCATAAAAATAATAACTATATTGTGTCGATAAAAGAGAAATCATCTCTACAAGCAACATAATATCAAGTAATTATACAACAACGTTGCATTTAGCTATTACATGTATGTATATTACAATGGACAAAACAAATGAAACGTCTCTTTTGAAGACCGCGCAACATTTTTAATAAAGCACATTTCGTAACAGCACTTGTAAAACGGAATGTAACAATTTTGACAGGAGTGTACTTAATGTCATGTTAGCATTAAAATTCGAAGCTACCAAAGCTTACACTCGACTTTATTGCTTGTCAATAAGCACGTAATTTGTAAAAGTGGTGTGCAAAATACAGTTGGTAATGATAAAATGTTAGACAAATGAAATAGAAAGTTTTACATCAAGCATGTTGATTGCTCATTCAACGATTTCTATAGTGTGACACGATATTTTAATACGAAATGCCAATTTTAATTTTATAATACAAATATTAACGTTTTATTCATAATAGATTGTAACGAAACGTTTTCACAGATTAAAAAGATGTTAATTATTGCGGAATGTCCATCAGCGAATGACAGCTGTCTAAATGACGCGGCAAACTTACCGAATTGTTTGGTGTCAAAGTGATTTTTTTTATTAAAGTGTTCAACTATATTATGAATGTAGAGTTCGGTTTTGATATTTATCGATTGGGTAACATAATAAACTCATTTGCAAAAAAAACGGGCACCTAAGCAATGAACAATTTCAAATGTTACTATTGGTTTGTTTGATAATTATAGGTAGTTTTACTTTCACAATTTTGTAAATTAATAAGCAAATAATCGTTTTCGTCAGTATTACCATAACATTTTGATAAAATTTATGGGTTTTAATGCTAAAGTTCACTAGTAGTGTATGCTCGCTAGTAGTGCATATGCTCGTGAAGTAAAAGTTAACAAAGATTTTTGTTTGTTTTTTCTTTAATAAAGTAAAAGCAGATAAATGTTTAGTATCGAGTGTAACCCCCTCTAGCTGAAATCACAGCTTGAATTCGTCTGGGTATGCTAGCGAGGATATCCCGGATACTTGCTTGCGGAATACGTTCCCACTCCGCGGTAATCACATTCTTCAGCTCTCTTATGGTTTGCGGAGCCGGTTGTACTGATCTCACGCGTCGTTTCAGAACGTCCCAGACATGCTCTATAGGATTGAGGTCGGGAGATCGAGCTGGCTAATCCAAACGACGAATGCCGACCTCTTGCACATACGCTTCCACATCGCCAGACCGGTGGGCGCGAGCGTTGTCGTCCATAAAAATTGAGTCTTCGCCTAAAGCGGCCAATGCGGGTTGTGCATGAGGAATAAGAACTTCCGTTATGTATCGATGCCCAGTCAGTGAGCCGTTTTCAATGAAGACTAACTCTGTACGATCCATTGAATTTATTCCTGCCCAAAACATAATAGAGCCCCCACCATGAGGTGTGATTTCTTCAAAACAAGCCTCTGCAAAGCGTTCTCCTCGTCTTCGTAGCACTCGCCGACGTCGATCTTCACCGAACAGAGATATCCTGGCTTCATCGGAGAACAATACCCTATTCCAATCTTCTTGAGTCCATGACTCACAATTTCGAGCAAACCTAAGCCTGGCAACTCTGTGCTCACGGAGTAACTTAGGGCCGCGGGCCGGGCGATGACTGCGTATATTGGCCGCGAGCAGCCTCCTTCTGACCCTCCATAGACTAATATGCACATTTCTTACTTCTTCGAGGTTGTTCTTAAGGTCCACATACGAAGACTTGCGATTTCTCAATGCGCGACTCACAAGAAAACGATCATCCCGTGGTTGGGTACATGGTTTTCTTCCAGAACCAGGCCTTCTCTCGACGGAACCGGGGTCTCGATACCGCTGCCAGGTCCTTTGAACCGTCGAGCGACTCACACTTAGCCTCTGAGCCACGAAGCATTGGCTGCAGCCCTCTTCGAGCAGTGCAATAATTTTTGTAGCTTTTACCACTTTCTCTAACATTATTGAGACAGCTAAACAGCAATAAATGAAGCTTTGACAATTAAGAATATGAAATAAATTCATAAAAATTGACTAAAAGTTATGAAAATCGATATTATCTTTTGGAACTTCGCACCAAAAATGTAGGATAAAAAGTGGTTTTCTGTAAAAACGAGCATCTAACGAAAATTTTAATTTAGAACGTACTGTTTTAAACACCACGGCATTTTTAAAACCGGCCAGTAACATGAACAAATGATTGAAATCATTTTGGTACCGTATTTTTTTTAAAAAGAATTAAAATCCAAACCGCCCGTTTTTTTTTGCAAATGAGTGTATTATACCATGTAAAAGTGTGTTATGTAGACGGGATCATCACCCGTAATAATATAAAACTGCCTCGGTGGCGTAGTTGTATTGTGGTATGACTGCAATGTTGAGGTCTTGGGTTCGATTCCCGGATCGGGAAAATTGATATTGGGTTTTTATTCAGTATCAGCCAGGAGTCTGGAGTTTGTGCCCTATATGGCGATATGCTCGCCCCATATCACATCATTGGACGGAATACGCACGGCGAAAAGTGGGTGCACTGGTTGCGCCTCTGCCTACCCCTTCGGGGATAAAAGGCATGAGTGTGTGTGTGTACAACCAATGTAAAGTGGGATGCCTCAAAGATGTGTAAGTCAAAGGTGGCAGACGGCAATAAGAAGTCTAAAGTCCCAAGGGTTTTCATAAACATTATCTTGGATCAGTAGGTACTTAATGTTAATTGGACGATGTCGAATTGTTTAATACGGTAGAAGTTTTTGCAATACATACAAAATTTATCGCAAATTTGATAAAGGAATGTTAAAATGACTTAAAATAAGCAAGTACCTCGATTAGCATCAGACATATATAATAATTTATGAGCAGCTGTCTGCAATATGTATGGCGATAAATATTGATACCGGCTACCGTCGAAACAAAGTTGTCATAAATGCAATAATATGATAATGCGGACTTGAATATTTATACCATTTATTAACTCTTTTGAAGAAGAACATATCAACCTTAGCAAGCACATTAAAAAAGTAATTAAAAGATATAGAACGACCACAGATAACACAAACAAATCGTTTGACATCCCAATGACAGATGGGTTCTCATTTTAAATGCAATTTTTCCCGCGCACGGAGGTGTTAGGAATGCAGTCCACAAACCCTGCGCCAATTAGCTTGTGGAACGAAAGCAACCGGTCGTAGGGGGCCCTGGGCTTTACGTCTCTCTGTAGCGCATCGTATAAGCGACTTATTAGGGATAAACGACTACTAGAATCGGTGCTGACTGTTTTGTATGCAAAGATAGGAAGTGTGATACAATTATGTGGAGTTAAGTAGTAATTTAAAAACATTCGATGTTGTTGTAGACGAATTTAGAAAACTTTGAATTGCTAAAGTTTTAGAATTCTGTATAGAAATGTTGAGATGTATACGATGACTTTTAGTGTTGTTCAGCGATAGTGCCCTTTTGAAAGTAATATAATAAATGTTAAAAAAGAAAATACTTTATTCATCACGTAGGCGAACATAGTTGCACTTATGATATGTCAAGATACATTCAATTAAAAATTATTATTACAAATAGTCACTTATATAACTAAAGACATATTTAAAGGGAGCAAAATCAATGTAAACTAAATATAAAGAAGTGAAGCTCGGGCTGGCAAGAAAGAGATAAAAAAAGAATATTTTTTATTAAAATTAATGGGAAGCACGCGTCGCGATCCTCACCGGTGAGGACACTACAGGCCCTAGCCTAGCTAACCTACCAGCCTTTCACTAGCTACCTAAGCGATGACTACCCGAAGAAGAAAGGCAGAAAGAAACTCCGGGCTTAATTTTTTGTCATCAATTGTCCATTGAATCCATTGTTACTGTGCATATAGCTATATAGATGGATATGAGTAACCGTACAGGGTAAGAATGCGGTTCGAGCACTATCATTCATCCCATGGACAGTCTAACCTGGGTATAGAACCTTTTTTGTAGCCCAGTGGAGCGTTAGAGATATTTTGACATAAATACGTGTATCATTATATACTTATTTATTAGTATTTAATTGTCAATTGGACACGATACGAAACGAAAAACCATTATAACACACCTAATTAAACCTACATTGTTAAATTTAAATTAAGACATTATACGCCCACGAAGTACGTTGACATTGCCGAAAAGGAACAAATTCAAAAGGATATCTTGAAAAATACAAGAACAACATTGGACTAATTAGTGAAATTCCAATGCAATTAAACAAAAGATATCTTTTGAATGCTATCGCGTGTGGTATCTGAGACATTGGAGAAAAAACTGATTAAACCAAGGTTTGATAAACTGAGGTTGCTGGAGATAAGAAACGTCTAAAAATAAAATAACGAAAGCTATAAGATGGAAACCTAAAAATAGCCTTAAGAACAAAGGAAATTTTATTAAAGATACGAGGTATAAGTATTATTTTTATCCTCTAAGCAGTTAATCAAACAACTCATAATTCTACACGAGGCCTAAACGATGCGGAGATCCTAATGACTCCATTCAAATTAGTTGAAGGTTATTATTGACAAGACTGCGATGACTAGTGATATACTAAAAACTAATCACAAAGATGGAATCATTCAAATAGATCTAAAGCCGCTAGGTTAAGGGTGGTCAAAAATTTGCAACACACGAACGAAACTGCAAGCTATGCAAATTAAGCTCACTACAAACAAACGAGATACTACCAAGCCACTTACAGACGTCCTCTTATCAAGAACGCATTAAAAATACCTTTTTAATCTCACATGAAATGTATCTTCATAAAACAAATTCGGGTTTATCGAATCGCGCACGTCGTCGCGATTTTAATGGATGTAAGAATTTTGTTACCTGCTTTATTCCGCCGTGGTACTAATCTGCAAGACCTGATAGCTTCTGGAAAGGTTTTTGGTGCAGAATTAATTTTGAAATGACGTCCCAGGTTTTGGGTGGGCGTCAACTTGAGTGCACTTAAGGAGTGCTCTGTATTAACTTGACGAGTTAATTAGCTGTACTGTTGATATGGGTCACGTAATGGATTAAATATGGATCGTTTTACTCTCACCCGATGTTTGGTCATTGAAATAAAAAGTATAGCGATATTGTAAGTAACTATCTAGATATCGTATTGTTCCTTAGCTTCCTGTTTTAATTTTTATCTAATTCGGTCTACGATATTTTTCTTTTTATTAATGCAGACAATTATATTTACAACTTTAAAAGTAATTTGTACAAATAAATTACCGGTTCATTTCTGTATTGTTACTCTTTAGAATAGGTATCCAATCGGCACTAATTGAACAGAGGCGAAGCATTCGAATGTAAATAATATCAAAGCGAACGAAACTGGAATAAAATATCTGTTCAAGTCGGTCACGGCGGTTGTCTTGGCGACTCATTTAACGAGAAATCCCTTTCGAATGGAATCTTTAACGACTTAAACTGAACTTAAAACTTAAATCGTCTTAAAATTGAAAATGCAAACTACTTCCGCGACTTTCCTCTTCCGCTCGGAGATAACCTTTTGTTTCTTTTCGGAATTGTTTTGCAAACAAGTTTTCTACGTGTGTTGAGATCGCTTTTTATTTTTGGATGTTGTTGGATGTAATTGTTATTGGATTGCAATGTGGATTAAATACTGTTATTTTGTTGACAAAGACCTTGACTTTTGTTTGTTCATGCTTACATCTAGATTTTCTTTGAAAAAATGACATATACATATACACTCACGCCTGTTATCCCCGAAGGGGTGGGCAGAGGCGCAACTAGTGCACCCACTTTTCGCCGTTATTCCGTCCCATGATGTGATAGGGGACAAGCCTATCGCCATATCGGGCACAAATTCCAGACTCCGAGCTGATACTGAATAGAAAAACTCAATATAACTTTGCCCGACCCGGGGATCGAACCCGAGACCTCAGCTTTGCAGTCGTACTGTAATACAACTACACTACCGAGGCAGTCATTGGAAAAAAGTTGGAAAAATTATTTTATTTTTTTACCATGGCATTTTAAAGTGACCCTATTTAACTTGGTAGTGATGGTAACTCCAATCTATTTCAAACTAGCTTTTGCCCGCGGCTCCGCCCGCATTAAAAAGTTTTTCCGGGATAAAAGTCCCGGTTTATATTTTCCCGGGATAAAAAGTAGCCTATGTGTTAATCTAGGACATGATCTACCCGTGTGCCAAATTTCATCGAAATCCGTTCAGTAGTTTTTGCGTAAAAGAGAGGAACAAACATCCTTACATCCTTACATCCATACATCCAAACATCCAAACATCCAAACATCCATACATTCTTACAAACTTTCGCCTTTATAATATTAGTAGGATATGATAGCGAATAAACTTCATGCTCTGACAATAAGGCTTCGGAAGAACAAAAATTATTGAACATTCTTTTGAGATATGAGAGGTGCAAATTCTTAAGGAAAAAAATTCCTGCAGTACTTTGAGCAATCTCATGTTTAGATAGAGCCACGTTGGAGACTGTTATCTGGCTTAGTTCGACTGGGGTAGTACCACTGTTCCTTAGAAGTGAAGTTACTACTCACGCATTATAGTAATTGAAACATCTGAAAACTCAAACTACCTACCACTCTAGTTCCTATGCCTTTATTTTTAGTCCAGCAGATATGGTCCTATGGTTGTTTATATGTGACGGAGGTCACTTACTATCAGTTAACCCATCTACTAGTTCTATGACTCAACAAACTCAGCGCTCATTAAATAAACAGCCAAGTAATCGATCCCCAGCGTCAGTATAAAGAATAAAAATCGCAATTAATGATAAACATCATCTGATTAAAAGGAGCGATAAACTTTTTCCTCTCTGCAGTAAGTTGCATAAAAATTGTAAATGAGAGTCCATCTCGAATTTGCAACTTAAAACATTTTAGTTGCGGACCAGCGTTTAAATATATAGGCTACTTAAACTTAATGAGTATACCATTAAGTTTGCGTGAGATTTTGGAATTTAAAAAACCCGTTGCCATGATTCGGCCAATATGACAATAAATAGTCTTATAAATATAAGTCATATGAATTTTCGACTTAAATAATTCATGGACCAGGGATTGGAATCTGTGCCAGATGAGATCACTTGCATTACTAACGAGAACTAAACTTGGGTATTTGATTCACCTGTCTTCCGAAAATGGTTAAGGCGTTTTTTTAAAATAAAACAAGTTAAAGAAAAGTATGATCTAACTATCAACAGTTATCTTCGCTACTCAACCCACCTTGTGCTCCATAGGGTGGAACTCGAGACTTACACTGTAGTCGTCACGCAATACAACGCCATAGTTTTTTTTTTAATCCGTTTATTTAAAAAAATATTTATTTTGATACCACACTCGATGTATTTCGAAAACATATTTTTTTTAAATTACTTTTTGCCGCCAATCTAGTTTTTTTAAGTTTGATATACCCAGTGTCACTCACGACTAAAAAGAATCTATTCACGCACATGAAAATACATATACAATAACATAACCCTCCTTCTTTCGCAGTCGAGTAATAACTCCAGTCATTTCTAAGTCTATAGAAAACATACGCATTTATTTTATAAAGATTTGCAGGTGGTAGGATCTATTTTGTATTTTGTAACGATCACCATACATATGATGTTAAAACCTGCCTTAGTGGCGTACGTAAGTGTGCTGCGTTCCTGCAGCCTGTGTATATCCAGTTCAAACAGGGCGGCATAATTGTGACGACTAACTAGGGATAATCATCGCTCGTCAGTCGACTTTCTTTTACTGGTGGTAGGACTCTCATATGTAAGAGTCCGTCTGGGTGGGTACCACCGCAATGTCTAGCGTCAACCAGCAGTGTGCATGCACTGTTATGTTTCGGTTTGAAAGATATGTAGCCAGTGTAACTATAGGACATAATGAGACTTAACATCTTATGTCTCAGGATGACAAGCAGAGTGGAATGCCACACAGTACTTTGTAACTCAAGGTGCTGGATGGTGTTTCTACTGTTTATGGGTGGTCGTATCGCTTACCATCAGACGAATGGCATGCTAGTTTCGTCATTCTAAGCCATTAAAAAAAATACAAAAACACTATTTGGATCTCTCTTCGCTTATCAGCAGGAGCGGTGTGGTCACATGCCGGGGATATGAAAAAACAATAATAAGTATCAACCTGGAGTCGAGAATTGTTTTCCCTAAATGGCAGTAAGTCTATAACACAGAACCTAACAGTTGGTGAAATATGTATAGCATCAGGCCACCCCTAAAAAGGAAAAAAACATGATGCTATATATATGTAAGAATAGTCTTTAAACTTTTGACAAGAAACATTAGTATGAACAATATTTCTTCTATGAAAGCACGTCACGTAAACGCGTTATAAACATTATAACTGACTATATTTCATCTCAAATGGCCGGTGTGTATGAAGGTAATTTTACCAGCTATTTATTATACCTATCTCAATAAAGTAGGTCGTAGCTGAACCGTAGAAGATTTCCTAGTATTTTAGCTTTACGTTCAAGATATAAGATGTGTTGTGCATTATTCTACAAAAGAAAGACCTGAATCGCTGAGATCTGAGATCGCTGGTAACTGTCATCATAAACAGCAGAGATATTGCATAGAATTATCGTGTACTTGATGTTGCTCGCGGTTTTTCCCGCGTTAAAAACCTTTCTCGCGACAAAAACACCTAAAACTCTGTAGTGATTCATAGCGCCATCTGTACGACGCCTGCTCCAACTACTTAATGAGAGTTTAAAATTTCTAATATTTCACACAAGGTAAATTACCGTTCTAAAAATTAGTCTATATGTTAATCCAAGACATAGGCTGTCTATATGCTATTGTAATTTGAATAACAATAAACAACAAAACATTTTAACGATCATTTGTGTTAATAATTATTAAGAAGTAAGATGTATTGACTATAAGTTACAACTACGTAATAACAGAGTCACTTTGGAAATAACTGATTAACGACTATTTCTTCTCAAGATCTTCTACACAGAAAACCGAATAAGCTGTTGCTCCTGTTACTACCAAAATCGACATAAATCTTCGATCTACACAGAAAAGTACTAAGGAGGCTTGTTATATCATCTAAAGCAAGCCTTATATTGACTTCCCAAAAACTTTAGACATAACGTACAAGAATAATATAAAAAGGCCGTCGACCTAACCTAACCTCGAATTATAAACCGCACTCCAGGTGCCAAAATAACATGTTACAACAGAGCCTAAATGGCATTAAACTCTGGAAATAAAAAACGAAAAAAAGGGCGCGAAAGTATAAGCGGCTGCAAGAACGCGATCCCTTCGCTGTGTTCTTAAAAAATAAAAGACGGGACGAGCGAGAGGTGTGATTTGTGTACTTTTGCGCATAGCGATAACAGAGTCGATTAATGATTCATAGTCATATCGATTACATTTTAAATTTGTGCAGTTAACATATGAATGTATTATGTTTAAAAGTAATTATAAATGTTTTTGGTTAAACTGAAAGAACAATAAAGTCTGTTTCGTTCTGTGAATTACTTAGAAGTAATACCAACTAGAGATTTGTACGTTTTAAGGTATAATACAAAAAGATTTAGAGTTAACTATAGAGGCGTTCCTAAACTTAAAGAAACTTCTAGACAGAATTTGGTGTAACCCAAGTTCCAACTGAGACATCCAATAAGTAAAAAATATAATTAACAACTACTTGTTTTAATTCCTTGTCTTGTATCCGCTGTCTTCTTTAAGTGTTATATTTCTGTGGAAACTTTTTTGGATTGTGATTGTCCTATTGTATCTAGCTTATATACAGGGTCATTTTGTAATCTAATACATAAATTAAACTGCGATAAAATCAATTTGAAAGAAACACCATGCAGTTAATTAATTTAACCATAAGTGTAAAATAAAGAAGTACATTTTTCAAACAAAATAAAGAACAAAAAAGGTCTTTTAATTTTAGACATCCTATTGCCACTACTAGTATACGAGAGATCGTCGGAGCGTCAACGTCACTGAGGTCTGTGTGTTTCATTGATAATATGCTCACGCACACGCGAACAAGAGATGCACATACGGAGCGCAACGATAAGACATCGCGCCATCGTAACCAAGAAGCTTTATTCCAAACCGAAAAGATGAGGTCGCTATTATTACCTATGCTTCTGTGTCAGGTCACATAGGTCAATCAAAACAACAGTCACTTACTAGATTCTGTCAGAGCCAGTTATGTCTCCTTTAGAAGACTGAAATCATTGAAGCATCTTCGATAATGGTCACAGTCCGTACACCGCACGTAGCTTATCAAAAAGCCTCACAACCCTAAGATTCCATCAACTATCACACGATACATCAGCAAGAATCGCACGCTCAAGCCGTCAAATTCGTCGATCGATTTCGTGAAACCGACTATGATGCTACCGTTATGATACGAGTGTCAACGAGGTTCTTGAAGATTGGAATTTTGAACATTTACTCAGTAATCCCTAAAAGTACAAAAGACATTTCAACGACCTTCAAGGAAACATTAACACTTTATTCACGAGCTTTGTAAATGTAAATCATAGTTTACCACAACAGAAACTTAAAAATTAACACAATAGAATAATAATTACAATTAGAGAACATTTGATCGTGTGCGCATAAAAGCCGACAAAGGACTACTAAACTAATAGGTTTTTACCTACACATGGCTCGCGTCTCCCGAAGCGATGTCAGAGACAAGGTCACTCGGATCGATACAAAACGATTTAATAATAAAATTACAATAGGTACCGGTAAGTACATAGGGAGCATCGGCCTAACATTCAGTACGTAAATCGACATACGCCACGTCGTGTTGCTGCCGGGCGACTGGCGGGCAACGCGCGCGCAGGCCCCCGCGCCCCACGGCGCATGCGCCTGGAGGAGCCAGTGCGGGGCCATATTTTAGGCCGCGCGGGATAGGCATAAAGTCCTCGAATCCCGGACCGCGAATCTCGATGTATTTCGAAACGTTACACATTTTGATAAATATCACTTGTACTTATTGCTATTACCTGGAATTGTCGTAATTTACTAGTAGGGTAAAAAACGTTAATTTTTACCACTTCATAGAATACACGCACACTTTTGTCAAGAATAAGTAACATTTACGTACGTATAGTAATGGCTGAACTTAATTTAAAATAACCAGGATATTCAATTGACTAATAACCAAAATTATTGTAAGTAGGTAAAACATAGGTATTTAGAAGGATTTTTGTGCACTTGGTCGAGTCACTTTATAAGTGGTTAGTAAATAACGCCAGTTTTAGGTATTATTACTCAGGCAGGAACTATTAAAAATTACGATTGTTATTGCGATGCGGAGATACTGGGGTACTCTGTCAGAGATGTCCGGGAATAAACCCATATTTCGCCCAAATGTCCGGGAATCTTGCCGTGTTTGTCCGGCGTCGGCAATTTAGGTAATGGCAGCCCTATACAAAGAACATGCCGACAAGTGCGCCGTGCGCCCGCTGGCGCGCGCGATTGTTGGCCCCGCCAGCTGATGTTCGTGTTACACGTGCTCCCACAGGGATACCAAGCTTTGGTACTATTACCTTATTCTGCAATATCTTGCAATTTTAGTTTTACATTGTTCTATGCTATTTTAACCGTACCACAATGCATATTGAAATTAAATGATGTTAGAGCTCTGGTATGCTTTATTGCTTAAAGTAATGTTATTTTTACAATACAAAGATATTGCTGCGTATTCGTTTAAGTAGACTTTTCATTAACATAATTGCCCTAGTTATTTTATTATTTAATACACTTATTTAAGTGTGTTAGAAATCCATGTGATAAATAAACTAATATCCGATTCTTTGAAAAGCTGTGTCATTTTAGCAAACTTTTCGGTAAAAATGTTTATACTGGCAACACAGCGTGTTTGAGTGCGTGTTTGTATTGAATGGCGTGCGAAAGAGACACAACATTTTGGTATCTGCACGTTAGTTTCAATGTGTTAGTAACAAGATCAACGACTCTGACGCGATACAAAATGTAGCTAGAGATTAGAAGGTACAGAAGGCATAATAAGGCGTTTGGTAGTATAAAGTATTTACGTAAACCTATTTTAGACATGACGTCCAGAAATATTGATGTTAAAATTAAAATAAACGTTGAAATATCATACGGAATCAAAAAATATGATATCAATAGATTTAAATCCTGTAACTTTTTTAATAACCCGACAGCGAGTTGTTTAGTACCTACCTATTTCGGTAGGTAAACTTATTTATTAACGAAAACAAAGTTTATTATTAAAGAATTAATACTTTTCTTTACAGCATAACACTTAAAAAATAATTAGTTCCTTTTCACACAATAACATGACAACTTTTTATTTCATGTTGATATTTATAACGTATTAGTTAGGGAGTAGGGACTGCTCTAGTAGCAATTTAATTATTTTATTTCAAATTCCACGTCTCAAGCGGTACTGCTGCAGCTATGTGAGTGAATGTATTGCAAGTGAATTTGTGAGTTGCCCTTCTTAATCCTATAGGTTTTGTAATAACATCGTCAGCTGTGACGTGATTCACTGAATAAAGTCAAGCGCGCTAAAACACAGCGTGATCAAAAAACTATAAAACTATAATCTGGATTATTGGCGAAAGTATGCGTTACCCATGGATAATATTTTGCACGATGTTAGCAGAGGTCACGCTGAATATGTGGTTTCATTTAGTAACGCAATGTTGAAATGACACTGTATGTAATATTGTTCTGTTTGTTTCCTAAATAAAAAAAAATAAAAAAAATAAATACATATACACTCACGCCTGTTATCCCCGAAGGGGTAGGCAGAGGCGCAACTAGTGCACCCACTTTTCGCCATTATTCCGTCCCATGATGTGATAGGGGGCGAGCCTATCCCCATATCGGGCACAAATTCCAGACTCCGAGCTGATACTGAATAGAAAAACTCAATACCACTTTGCCCGACCTGGGGATCGAACCCGAGACCTCAGCTTTGCAGTCGTACTGTAATACAACTACGCCACCGAGGCAGTCGTAAGTAAAAAATATATTCAGAGATTTTGATTAATTTTAATCAAAGGTTTATGATTTCAAATTGTTTCAAAAATATGCGTGGTAAATTATACAGTGTGACCAGTAATATGACGTTTTCTCGTTAAGAGCATAAAGATTGGGTCAAAGCAATCGATTTTGTCCCATGAAACCCTACAGAACTCAACAGTTTTCGAGCAATTTAAGATTTATTGAATTTTAAGATAAAGCACTTAAAGGACCTAATAAAAATTCAATAATAAAAAAGTACCGAATGGAATTTCGATATTTTGTTGTTTTCTAGTAAATATTTCTAGGCTTTCATTATAAAGAAGAAAATATTTAATAGCCTTTGAAAAATATAATATCTTATTAATCAAAATTCAGAGACATTAGTTAAGTATTTGAATTAAGGTCAACGTTTTAAAACTTGAACCCATCTTCTCAATTAGTTCCGCGATTTACAAACTAAATGAAGAATTTGAAAAATTTCCAATTTTATTCCAAGCTTATCCTTTTCATCTCGGTTTGCATGTGTAAGCAATGCGGTGGGAGCAATCAACTTAAGTACTTAAAAGCGGCAAAGATCACCAAACATTCGGCCTGATTATTAGTAGTAAGTATATTTCATTTTTATTTTTTTATTTATTTAATTAAGACGCAAAACAGAGTACAATCATGACAATTTTATATAACATAAAGGCTTATACTAAAACTGGATTGCATTCCAAAATATGCGCCCTTATATAGCTTATAAAGTATAAATTTGTGGCTAGGAGAAGCACTCCACTATTTCCTCAAATGTTTTAAAGACCTCTTTAATATAGTAATTGGTAATTATACACACACACACATACACACTCACGCCTTTTATCCCCAAAGGGGTAGGCAGAGGCGCAACTAGTGCCCTCACATTTCGCAGTTATTCCGTCCCATGAATCATGATGTGATATGGGGCGAGCCTATCGCCATATCGGGCACAAATTCCAGACTCCGAGCTAATACTGAATAGAAAAACTCAATATCGCTGCCCGACCCGGGGAACGAACCTGAGACCTCAGCATTGCAGTCGTACCATAATGCAACTACGCCTCCGAGGCAGTCAAATTGGTATAATTGGTAATTATAATACTCTTTATTTTGTTTTGTGAGTATAACCATAGTATAATGTAATGTAGCGGAAGAGATCTTCCATATTTAATGTGTAGAATATTATTCCGTTGCCACTCGCCTCCCCCATTCCAAAAGTAACTGGACAGGCACAGCTGTCTGTTTATGACAGCTCGTCACGTTCATAGCATTATTCATCATCGCATGTCGAGGTAATAGTATGTCCAACCACTGACATGCATTTTGACGACGATAACAGACGTCTTCAGTACAGCTGCACCTCAAACATTACTATGCTGTATGCAACAAATCCTTGCTTCAGAGTCGAGTATTGGTGACATTCTACATTTGAATCAGTAACCAGTAGTAGTTTAGTTCTAAATTCAAAAAGATAAATAAATCTATAAACATCTAGCCACGTTCCGTTACCGTACCTTAGTTCTTTAGCATCACAAAAAGGGCAAAAGAAAGAGAGCTGCAACATACATCTCACTTCCACCTACGCTTTTGCATATGCAAAAATATAAATTACAATGTTTAGCAACAGTTTAATGGTACAGAATGGTAATCACTTCGGCGTGTCGTATTTAATTTAAAGTTAAATTTATTGAACGTAATGTAAATCATATTTTTATTTGTAATTTGTTGTGAAGAACGCACGCCCACTGTGGGAGTTTCTGCATAAAGATTTCACATGTTGAAAGAGAACCGATATTTCATTCCAATATTTGAGATGTGTGCAAACCGATGTCTGCATAATAATATACTAAATGTATAGGTATTTTATAATTCGATACTTTGGTGCCAACTCGTGTAAGGAATAACCGAAATAAATATTTTATTTTATGATTTGAATAATTGTCATTATTAATTAAGATGGATATTATTTTTCTATAAGTATGGATAGTAGATTTCATAAGGAGAAATGGAAGTGCAACTCATTGTTCCTTGGACACGAAAAAATACTAGTGGGAAATCATTTCTGTCAACAAATATATAAAAAAATATATATTAAAATCTTCTTAATTTACCTGTACTACAGGAGAATCCTTATTTGTGTTTTAAATTAAATAATCTCGCAAAGTAAATTTTAAATGAGATAGTCGTAAGTTTTAAAAATCGATTATTAGTAAGTCACTAACATATACACATCGAGAAGCACATAAAATGCAAAATATTCCGTTTATAATCAACTAATAACGAGCAAAAATTTAAATTTCAGTCTTATATCACGTGTATTAAGAGCAGTGTATTGACTAATAAAGCACATTAATGCATAATGTACTAAAGGCCTTGCAGTACCTTAATTATAATTGAACTCATCTGTGGCTTATTGATGCAAATAAGAATAAAAGTACAATTTACAATTTAAGTCCAAGGTCTAGAACGAACGGCGATATATATTCATAAAATTGGCTATACAAATCAGTTGCAATACCTGCTATTTTTGTTAAGTATTGTAACAGATTAAAGGGTGGATATGTAAAAAATGCAAACCTTAGAATGAAAAAGTCGGTAGTAATAGCATATTTCCGTATTATTATGATGGAAATTTAACCCTGTCAATGGTGCCTAGACGCTTCAGATAATGTTAGTTAATGTTATTGAAGACACCAATTTTTAATTTTTTAAACTGCATTCCTAGCCCGCCATAATTTCCACGCAATATTGCAGAAAACATCTTAATTATAAGTTTCAAGCCTCTAAAAAGGTTAACCTACCGCAACATCTTAATAAAATGTTAAGAACTGCAGTTCGATCAAGATTTAAGACCCCAGACATACCCGCTGGACGAACAAACTGTAACGCGTATTTTATGCATGAATATATAATTTAATTACGAATGCGGACCATGTCGAAACATTACGTTTTGATTGGACTACATTTGTAACTTCGCAGGTTTTTACTTCGATCTGCCGATATAAATGGGCTCGATGTCGGAGCCGTAAATGAATGCATAATTAAAAAATAAAAAAAGAATAACACTGGCCATTTGTGTTCTTGGATGTTTATTGTTCATTTAAATTTGGAATACCTGTGTGAGTATAAATTCAATTTTAGGCCGCGTTAGAGTTTGCCCCTCTTCATTTTATGGCTTCCGATCATGACGTCAAATGTTAGTCGCGCTCGATAGTCACACATGTCAGCGTCCTACGGAAAACGTAAGTGACGTAATGATGACCACTGACTCTACTCTTTCTCATTTTATCAACATATCGCATTTTCTATCAGGCAGACAAGTTTTTAGTTCTTTAAGCAGGATAATTAAAAACTCGTCTGAACACCATACGGGCAACTAGTTTTTTTATACATGTGTTTATTTTTATTGCCTTGGTAGACAAACGAGTAAGCAGTCCGCCTGATGGTAAGCAGCATCCGCCGCCGATTGACTTAAGCAATGCCAGAGGCACAACCAAGTCGTTGCCTACCGGAACTTTTGTTTGTTTCAAGCTGTAACTTTATATAAAAAACAAAGTCAATCATTTAAGGAGCAGGGACACAAAATTTGTCCTTTGACAAAAATCTAGCCTCTGCGATTGGGCACTCGCTCCCATGAAGATAAATATCGAAAATTATAACCTAAATCCGCTGCAATTAATAATTCTGATCAATCCGAAGATTGGTAATCTGCGCTACACGTGTTGTTATTAATATAAAAACCGATTAATGGATTCTACATACCGATTAATTGATCGCATATTACGATAATTTATCGATTTTTTTGGTAGCCGTTTGTCTACTATGGACTGGCATTATACTATGGATTTGGGTTGGAAGAATTGAATAGATTTTTGTCCTCTCATTGTTTCAATGATAGCATACTACTACGGCATGGTCCTGAATTCAACTTCGAAAATCTTTCTTAATTCCTCAATCGAAAAATACTTGGGTCACTCAGTATTGAATTTGTACCTGATATGGAGATAGGATCTCTCTTTTTCACGTTATAGGCATATATATCTATACTAATTTTATAAAGAGGAAAGATTTGATTGTTTGTTTGTGTGTATTGAATACGTTCCGAACAGTTTTGGTATTGGATATGGTATTACTAAAGTAAAATTCGATTTTGATTTAACAATTGTGTTATTATCTCAAAGCAGATAAAAACAGGAAATTATTGATTTCGCAAGTCGAAATTACCAATCATATTTATTTCTTGATAAAATCTTAATCTTTTAACCAAACCTACATCCCGAATTCATAACATAATTTAGTAAGGTGATTAATATATCGCTTAAACAAATAAAGCGCTTTAAAACGCGAAATCGCTAAAATTACAAACGTTGAGATTGTTATCCGCGGCCCAATAAATTCCTACACCCACGAGTTCCTTATGGAAACGTATAGGATTCGAAATTCGAGAAATTCATGGTATTTTTAGCGAAAATCTTTATCGATAACTTGTTTAGTTTGATTATATCAAAGTATTCGTTTACACTACAATATGTAACTGGTGTACGTTGTAGCAGTATTTTTCAACTTACATAAAAAAACTGGTTGAACGTTTTACAACTAGCTGCCTATTTGAAGACTACAAATGCCGTTAGAATGATCTACAAAATTATCCTGGGAATCAAACCTGAGACTTTCTGGCCCACTTGGACCCAGTAATCGATTAAATTAATTAATTTATTTATATTGCAGTGACTTTTAAAATATTTTTAAATAATACAGGAGGCCAGTTCCCACCAGTGGGATGGTAAATATTAAAGAGCTGATATTATAGGTACATAAGTTGAACAATATACCAAGACGCTCATTAAGTCACCCACAGACAGAGAACGTTTAAAAATAAAACAACTCGAACAGTGCCAACGGAAATAGACCCTCTTAAGATACTAATTTTAAAGTTCGCATTACCGTACTATATCTGTCCTTTTTACCGTTATCGATAAAAAAATCAGAGACGATTCGATTAGATGTAATATATTATTTTAAATTGTAGTTTATGCCTTTGAACTGATTTTGAAAGAACACTACAGTTTCTTGACCGCTCTTCTTTGGTAGAAACTACTTTCCAAACTGAGGATAGAGTAAAAATAACTGAACCTTTCATATTAAAATTATTCATTTCATATTATTCGGACATTACTACATTTAACATACCGACCATTGCGAAGAGTTCTTGTCAGCTAGTCCGAAAAAACTGCCCAGTTTCCTTATCTCTAGCCTTTAGACCTACTAAAAGACAAGAAAAGTGACCAGTAAAGCTTGAAGCATAAGACCACTTCAACTTCCTTAGAACACCAAAGTAAAATATTCTATTTAAAGCGCTTAAAGCACTTAATTTACGAAGCTCGGGTTACTAGTAAATACAAGAAGAAAATTATATTTATTACTTAAGTCAATGGATAAATCTATACTTAATATTATAAAGCTGAAGAGTTTGTTTGTTTGTTTGAACGCGCTAATCTCAGGAACTGCGGAACCGATTTTGAAAATTCTTTCACTAATAGGAAGCTACATAACTCCTGAGTGCTATAGGCTATTTTTATCCCAGGAAAATATTTTTGTCCCGGGAAAATATTTTTGTCCCGCAAAAACTTTTTCACGCGGGAGGAGCCGCGAGCACTACTAGTCTAACTAATATTATAAAGGCGAAAGTTTGTAAGTATGTATGGATGTCTGGATGTCTGGATGTATGGATGTTTGTTCCTCTTTCACGCAAAAACTATAGAACGGATTTCGATGAAATTTGGCACACGGGTAGATCATGTCCTGGATTAACACATAGGCTACTTTTTATCCCGGGGAAATATAAACCGGGACTTTTATCCCGGAAAAACTTTTTAATGCGGGCGGAGCCGCGGGCAAAAGCTAGTGTTACATAAAGCAACGATGTTTATTTAATCTCACTCAAATATATCTCGGTACGTGTAAAAACAGGAATATTTAATATCGGAATTGTATAGATAGGTGCTAAATTCCGAATAGTGCGTTCGTTTATCGATATTTTAATCGATTATAACGTATCATTTTAGGTGTGTTTTATCGATATTATCGAAATGTTCATCGTGCGTTTGTTTAAAAAAATTTACACCTTTGTATTACACAATAGAAAAGGTAACATTGGAAGTAAAAATATTAATCACTAGAGTTCAAAAATTGTTTTAATACGCCTTCCCAGGAAAGGTTAGCATCGTATTTCGTGGAAATCTCTATTTTAATAGCCGAGGGTACTAAAATAATAAAAACGCTAGGCATATAAAATAAATTTCCATCATTTTAACATACAAATTAACAACACAGCCTATATGACTTGATATTTACAAATAAAATGCTAAAAAGATGACGAAAAAGGAGGTTAAACTGAGTAATTGCTCTTTTTATACTGAAATTTATTGTATATCAAACCCTGGACATTATCGATAAAGCATTATATTGCAAATGCTTATTACCAGTCATTATAATCATGAACAGTCATTCGATGAAAAATAATGCAAAATATCGATATCGATAACCGTATACGTACCTATTTCGTATGCAACTATAACGAAGTTGGATGTCACTCGTCAAAGATTTATCGTACTATCAGACAGAGGACATCTTTTATTCATATTCATATCGAGAGTTGAGAAATCGACCTAATTGGATGCCATCCGAACAAAAACGCTATTAAAACCACCATCGTGTTGTATTAATTGTCTTTCTGTGTGTTGATACTAATGTATTTATTGGTTGGTATTGATACTTTAGTTACATACATATGCACTCACGCCCTTCATACCCAAAGGGGTAGGCAGAGGCGCAACTAACGCACCCAGTTTTCGCCGTGCGTATTCCGTCCCATGATATGGTAGCGGCGAGCCTATCACCCGTCGGGCACAAATTCCAGGCTGAGTAAAAAAACCGACTATCAGTTTGTCCGATCCGGGGATCGAACCCGAGACCTCAGCATTGCAGTCGTAGCGTAATACAACTACCTACGCCACCGAGGCAGTCAGTCACCTTATTTACAGATACAATAAATACGTAATGTAAAATAACTAGATTTAAACTGTTTATAAATGACTGCCTCGGTGCCGATATGGCGATAGGCTCGCCCCCTATCACATCATGGGACGGAATAACGGCGAAAAGTGGGTGCACTAGTTGCGCCTCTGCCTACCCCTTCGGGGATAAACGGCGTGAGTGTGTATGTGTGTGTGTATAAAATAAATGACAATAATGTAAGTTTTCTTGATGCGTAGCTAACAAGATATTACCAGCTGATAAGTCTATTTGGATTCCTTGGCCTCTTCCTACAACTCTATCTGAAAATCTTTGGGGGAGGCTTGGTGCTCTGACACTTTTGTCAGATGACGTATGATATCTCCTCAAACCTAAGTAAAGGATTCAGAAAATGACTTTTTGGAAAACATAGAATGAGGAACCTAATAAAAAGTCCCCAGGCTTTCCATTATTAAAAATGGCTGGTTACCAAAGAAATACACTTTTTTGCTATCAATAGAGTCTTTTTCTACCCCTCTAAAGTATCACCCAACATTTTGTCTTATAGCAATTGAAATGCTATAGATATTTTCTGGCGGATGATAATTCATTCGCAAGAATCTGATGCCGTTAACAGCAGTTATAGAGCTTATCATCAGTGTTGAGACTTATTGGAAAGCGAATATCGCATCGAGGGCACTGTCTATAAAGACCTAGACCATCATACGTCATGCTTTAAAAAAATGCAGGTTAAATTGATAACATTATAATAAAAAGACTGCCTCGGTGGCGTAGTTGTATTACAATACGACTGCAAAGCTGAGGTCTCGGGTTCGATCCCCGGGTCGGGTAAAGTGATATTGAGTTTTTCTATTCAGTATCAGTCCGGAGTCTGGAATTTGTGCCCGATATGGCGATAGGCTCGCCCCCTATCACATCATGGGACGGAATGTCGGCGAAAAGTGGGTGCACTAGTTGCGCCTCTGCCTAGCCCTTCGGGGATAACAGGCGTAAGTGTATATGTATATATGTATAATATAATAAAAAGATACAAAAGCAAATGCCATAGCATAAATCCAAGCCGGCTTATCACCATGCATATGTCAGTTTAATAATTGAAATTTGATTATAAAATGCGAGTGATCCAACTGATTTATGTTCGAAAAAATCTAAGCCTGATTTATGCGACAGATGTACTTTACCTTGACGTATTTAAATGTTTTTGTTTATTTAAAAATATGAATAATGAGCCTTTGAATGCCATTTTATTTGATTTCGTAATAGCTATTGCGTTTGTTTTTGCTGAGTTATTTAATTTTTATTTTGTACTAGTTTTTGCCCACAGTTTATTTGCGTTAATGACTTTTTATGAGATAAAAGTCGTATTGAATCGAAAATTTGTGCTGTCTGTTTTTTCATGAATTTCCTAGCTATAGATTATTATGTTTTTTTATTTATATGTATATGTAAGTTTGTATCCAAATCTAAAAAAAAAACAATTCAGTCAATACAAATCTTGGAAGTCGCCCCAAAATCATCAATACTACCTCGAAATAATCAAAATGCGCAAATCATTAGTAAATTTTTTTATTAACTTCTACACAATTGTTTGCAGGATTGGAGTCCCCATTTTAAGTCGAACCTTAAACCCCCAAGTATCCAACACATAACTTCCGTATTAACACAGTAATCAAATAATTATTTAGAGAAATATCTCTACCAACCTTACATCTTGTAATTATATTTAACACTTAATTCGTAATCACAATATACATCAGAATGAGAGTTTAATAATTTATTTGCTTGACGTTAAGACGGCTAAAAAGACCGAGTTCGAAAACTGAGGGAAATTCACTAATTAAGCGTAAGCTCTGCAATCCACTGGACGTAATTAGGATTTTGGTTGGGGACAACGTTCCAATAGGAGGTTCGACTTAAACGCCGATTAGATGATGATTATGTACTAACCCTTTTGAAAAATACGTGTTAAAACACGGGTTCATAGATATAGTCTCGGTTAATATAACTATATCTGTGCCCGATATGGCGATAGGCTCACGCCCTATCACATCATGGGATGGAATAACGGCGAAAAGTGGGTGCACTTGTTGCGCCTCTGCCTACCTCTTCGGGGCTAAAAGGTGTGAGTGTGTGTGTGTAATATAACTAAGATTTGAGGTTTGTAGCTAGAAGGTAGAAGATCTAGTGAGATAATTACCGCAAGCGCACTGAAACTCGTAGGTTTCCCAAACAATTGTTCCTTTTTGCTTTAAGCATCTGAGTGGAATGAATAAAATTATGAGCCTTTTCAAAATATCTCTCAGTAGTTATTTCAGCCAATTTATAACCACATAAGTGGACGATAGCCTAGTTGGGAATGGAATGGTCTGCCGAGACAATGTCCGGAGGTTCAAAACCCAAGGCACACACCTCTGACTTTTCGAAGTTATGTGTGTATTGTTTATCAATTATCGTTCGCTTTAACGGTGAAGGAAAACATCGTGAGGAAACCTACATGCCTAAGAATTCTCCATAAAAATTTCGAGGGTATGTGAAGTCTGCCAATCCGCACTAGGCCAGCGTGGTAGACTAAGGTCTAAAACCCTCTCAGTAGTAGAGGAGGCCAGTGCTCAGCAGTGGGCAGTATATAATACAGGGCTGCTATTATTATTATTATTATATAACCACATTGACTTAGCACCTAATAACCCCTCAATCGTTACTAAATACGCCCCTGCCAGTCCTGCTAGTGTCGGGCGACAGTTTGTATGTCAATGTAACAAAGGCGGACAGTTTTAATTACGTGTGTCGACAGTTTTTTGTTCCTTAGTATTTGTATTACAAAGAAACTTAGTATCAATATAGGTTTACAATGAACTAAAGATATTTTATCCGTACGTTAAATCGTATATACACATATATATACATATACACTCACGCCTGTTATCCCCGAAGGGGTAGGCAGTGGCGCAACTAGTGCACCCACTTTCGCCGTTATTCCGTCCCATGATGTGATAGGGGGCGAGCCTATCGCCATATCGGGCACAAATTCCAGACTCCGAGCTGATACTGAATAGAAAAACTCAATATCACTTTGCCCGACACGGGGATCGAACCCGAGACCTCAGCTTTGCAGTCGTACTGTAATACAACTACGCCACCGAGGCAGTCATTCCGTTCTGAGCAGCCGACCTGAGCGGACCTTTTGTTTGTCGCAGTACCTGCTGCGACATTCCATCGATCCGTCCTGGTACCTGCTCGGTGCGGTCCGCAACGACCTCGCTGCAGTCAAGGCCAAGCAGGTAGCAAAGGGGCAACCTTTTGCTGCTTGTTAGCCTATTTCGGGCCAAGCCGCGTCCTTTTCAGGACAGGGTTTAGCCCAATTATCGTTTCAATCGACATTTGCCCCTTCAGGGAATTGGCTCGGTGGTAAACCTAACGGTGTCAACAAGCCGAGTCAGCGGTGCCCCGGCCGCGCGCTGCGCCCCCTCAGGGCAAGGCGAAGCCGGACGGGTGCGGTGAGGAGGCTGTGGAGACACACCACAGTTTCCCCCGCATTCCACCCTCCCAACCCTACCCTTTCCTATAAATCCATCCCGTGTATCGGTTGAGCGTGCGGCCCTCCGGCCAATACCGCTTACGGTACACGGACTGTTAGGAACCCTTTTTGCACAATAAGACTGGCAAAAGGGATACAAGCTTAGGGCGCACATTATTTTTAAGTACACCCCCCCTCGCCTATACCCGGCGGGGAGGGACACGCACTCACTCACCCCCGGGCGTTCCTACCCGGGGACTTAGTTCAACACGTCCCATACCGCGTCGCGACCCGCGCTCGTTTTGTGTGAACCCGCCTGGTTTCTTGTGTGTTCTTTACAGGCGGTGCACACCCGGGGTTAGCGAACACACACGCGGCCCCCTAAATCATTTGTACCGTAGGCTCGGACTCAGCCGCCATTATGGCTGATTCTGGGCCTATGGACCTAGCTCCCGAGCGGCCGGTCGTCGCCGCTAATGAAAATTCCGCGGAAAACTACGCCATAACCACCCCCCTGGCCGCGCCCATCTTTTCAAGAAGGGAAATGATGGACATGGTCAGGGAAATGTTCAGGACGAATTCGAGCTTCCGAACGTCCATTATCTTAATGGCTGACGAAGCTAGAACCCCGTCTAAAACAACGGTCACCTCGGAGTCCTCCGAGGCCACTGTGACCTCGGTCGGCTCCGCAGAGTCCGAGGTTGAAATGGACATTTCACCCAGCCCACCCTCAGCCTTAGCCCCCGTCAATACAGCGGTCAAACGACCGATTTCGACGTCTTCCTCCCGCTGTGAATCCGGGACGGAATCGTCATCGTCGGAACGCGACGATGACGGTTTCACAACCGTGAGGAACAGCAGGAGGAAGAAACAAAGGAGTGTCACCACTCCCGCGCCCTCTGCGCCTTCTGCGCCCTCCGCACCCGCGCCTTCAGCGCCCATTGCTTCAACGTCGACTTCGTCGACGCCGCCATCGCCACCGACTCAACCAAAGGGGCCTAAGAAACCCCCGCGGTTGAACCTTCAGCTCCCGACAAATATGTCCATTCGGGACATATTTGAAGAACTGCGCAAACAGCGCATTAATATTTCATCCAACTCGTGGAATAAAGTCCACAAACTTCTTGCCCTGCAGCCCGCTTCAATCGCGGACCACAGGGCGCTGACCAAATTTCTGGATGCCAAACATTGGCATTACTTCACTTACTCCCTCCCGGACGAGCGTCGCTTTCGCTACGTCATCCGGGGAATCCCAATACAAATGTCCTCCCAAGAGGTCAAAGAGGGCCTCACCGAAAAGGGCATCACAGCCCTAGAGGTGCATAGAATGCACCGCCAATCCCGTGCCTCCCGGCCGGGAATCCAATACGAGATGGTTCTCGCCATCTTACAGTCCCCTTCTGACGTCAAACGTCTCTTTGAGATTAAGGATATCTCGGGGCTAGGCGGCTTCACCGTCGAAGCCCCACACAAAAACACCCAAATAGGGCAGTGTCACAACTGCCAAAAATACGGCCACAATTCCCGTGGCTGTCGTCTCCCCGCCAGGTGCGTTAAGTGCCTCGGCGAGCACGGCACATCCGAGTGCCCCCGCCCCAAAGATCGTTCCCAGTGCACGGAGCCGCCTTCGTGCACAAACTGTCGCCAGTCTGGCCATCTCGCGAATTATCGCGGATGCCCGCGGGCCCCCAAGAAAATAGCCAAGGCTCCTAAAGCTGCGGCCCCCTCGGCCCCTCAGGCCCCCGCCTTCAAACTGGCACCTACGCCAGTGCGCAACCCATGGTTTCCTCCCATGGCACGCGCTGTTCCCCGCACGCAAGCCCCTAGCGGAGTCACTCCCGCGACCCCGGCAACATCTCAGCCTTCCCCTCCCCCGGCTGCGGCACCTTCTTCAAAGGCAGCCCAGCCCAAACCAAAGCCCACTTCCACCACTCCCCCTCAGTCGGTGACGGTGGCGGCGGCGACAAGCGACGTCTCAGTGGCCTTTTTGTTAGGCTCCCCGGAGATTATGAGTCTCCACGGCCAACTGGCCGAACGTTCCCGCCTTCTTACCCGCTCTGGGATTGAAGACCCCCTCTCATCGCTGAGATTTATCAAATCCAGCACCAAATCTTCCAGGCTACAGTTGACGCTGTACGCCTCCCTTCATTGTCATCTTAAATGGCTACCAACGCGCAACAACCCCCCCAGCGGACAAAACCCCATTCCCTCAGAGTGGGATTTTTCAACTGTAACGGCATTAGGGACCAACGAGCCGAAATTTCTTCCTTTGTCCGCGATAATAGAATAGACGTTTTCCTCATCCAGGAAACGTTCCTCAAACCCTCTCACCGCGATCCCAACATCCCCAACTTCAAACTGGTGCGAAATGATCGTACCAGTGGCCGTCTTGGAGGCACTCTCATTTATTATAAAAGGTCCCTTCATTGTATACCTTTAGAGTCACCACTAAGCTTGAGTAACATTGAGGCTTCGGTCTGCAGGCTAGCTATGACCGGACATCCGCCGATCACCATCATATCGGCCTATCTCTCGCCCACTAAGGAGCTTCACTCCAATGAACTCTCGATCTTATTCGAGATGGGGGACTCCGTCATTTTGGCGAGAGACCTCAATGCCAAGAGCACTCTCTGGAACTGCAACTCGACCAACGCGAGAGGTGCAGCCCTAGAGAGTTGTCTTGACATAATCGATATGAGTTTATTGGTTCCCTCTGAACCAACCCACTACTGCTCAAACGACGACCACCGACCTGACATACTCGACATAGCACTGGTAAGGAACGTAAGCCTTAGCGTGCGTTCCATGCAAGTGTTACAAGAGTTAGACTCTGACCACAGACCTGTGATCCTAGAGCTAGTTCCCCAGCACGGTCCATTAGACACAGGTCCTGACGTTCCGATGAAGGTGAAAACGAATTGGCGCCTCCTAGGTACCAAGCTCGCGGACACCTCATCCACTGATCTTTCCGCGATCCCGACCAACATCGAGACTCCTGAGGAAACGACCAGCGCGATACGCGTCTTCACCAACCACCTTCAGAACGTTTTGAGCGAAAGCTCCGAGAGGGTGCCAGAAACTGTTCATAGTCACTGGCAACTTCCCGAAGACGTTCGGTGGTGGGTGAGGCTGCGTAACGCTACGCTCAAAGCCTCCGCGACGAGACCCACCCCGGAACGACGACGTCTTGCGCGCTACCTCCAACGTGAGGTCAGACGACGCATAAAAGAGGTCGTCAATTCGAGATGGGAAACTCGCCTAGCCGAGATCGAACCGACACACCAGGCCTTCTGGACACTGGTTCGTTCCTTCAGGAGAAACGATGTGGCTTCCATGCCTCCGCTCAATTGTCCCAATCAACGCCCGGCGTTTGATGACGACGAGAAAGCGGAGCTGCTGGCTGACAGCCTGGAGTCTCAATGTTCTCTCACCACAGTACCCGTAGACGACGACATTCTTGTTGCGGTTAACACGTTCGTCGAAGATAGGAATGCGGTCCGGCCACCGCCAATCTCTATTTCGCGTCCGTTAAACGATAACATCGACCCGGACGTCGACGCGCCGCTCGATCCCCTTGCACCGGTAACGATCGAAGAAGTCATCTCTCTGATCAAGGCACTCAAACGTCGTAAAGCCCCCGGGGGCGACAGGATCTCCAATCGTATGATTAAGATGCTCCCGGAGCATCTAGTCCAAATTCTCACGTCTATTTATAACGCCGCGTTTCGAAACTGCCTCTTCCCAGAGGTCTGGAAAGAGGCAGTTGTGATAGGTATCCACAAGCCGGGGAAACCCGCTTTCGAACCCTCCTCTTATAGGCCCATCAGTCTGCTCAGTACTCTGGGCAAAATCTACGAGCGGATCGTCCTCGACCGCCTCAAAATAGTCGCCCACAATCAAAATTTGATCCCTCCGGAACAGTTTGGTTTTCGCGCTAGACACAGTTGTGTCAATCAGGTGCTCCGCATCACGGAGTACGTTCACGACCAATTTCGCAAAGGTATGCCTACCGGTGCTATCTTCTTCGATATTGAAAAAGCATTCGACAGGGTGTGGCACAACGGCTTGCTTTTCAAGCTGTACACTCTCAACGTGCCCACACAACTCGTGCACATCATACGAGATTTCCTGTCGAATCGCGGTTTCAGATATCGCGTAGAGGGAACTCTCTCTTCCCGACATACCATCACGGCCGGAGTCCCGCAAGGCTCTGCCCTCTCCCCCTTTCTTTTCTCGCTGTATACCAGTGATATCCCCAAACCAAAGAACGCCCATCTGGCGCTCTTCGCAGACGACACCGCAATCTACGCCTCACGTAGAGATCCCGACAATGTGGTGCGCACTTTGCAGGCCGCCGCCGATGAACTCGGTGAGTGGTTCCGCAAATGGCGAATCACCGTCAATCCCACCAAAAGCCAGGCTATCCTATTCACTCGGAAAAGGAAAGTCCGTGTGCCACACCTTTCAGTCCGCATGTCCGACCAGGTTATCCCCTGGAAGGACAAAGCTAAATATTTAGGAGTGACCCTTGATCAGAGGTTGACCTTCATCCCACATGTAAACGCGGTACGCGCGCGAGCCGCATTCGCGATGGGCCAATTGCACTGGCTCTTAAACCGGAATAGTAAAATGTCGATCCGCAACAAGATTAGGATCTTTACGACATGCATCCGACCTATCATGACGTACGCATCGCCCGTATTCGCCCATTTACCGCCTGCTCGTTTTCAGCGTATGCAGGTCTTACAAAATAAAATGCTCAGATATGCTCTTGGTGCCCCGTGGTACGTTCGCAACCGCAACCTCCACGTGGACACCAACATGCCGACCATCAGGCACTTTATGCATATGGCCAGCAGACGCTACTTCGATCGGGCGGTAAACCACCCAAACACGCTTATCCGTAAAGCGTCTATATATACTCCATTTGATCGCGCCAAATGGAGACGACCGCGTTCAGTACTGACAGATCCAGAGGACGAAATCACTCTGGCCATTCGCGAAAAGATCGAGCATCAAAAGCTCACACACTCCACAAGACCGCTGTACCGTCCTCGCCGTCGAGGACCTCGTCGCGTTCCCCGTCACCCTGACCTCTCTTAGCAGTTCCGGCACGCGTGCCGAAGACTACTAGGTACGATACCACTAAATCGGATTAGGTTAAAAACCATCTTCCCCAAACACTGATGTCTTATCCTCTCAGTGGCCGCCCTGAGCCGAGGTTCGTGACCCGTTAGTGGGTCGCCCTCAGCGTGGTCGCTTAATTTTAAGGGTTGCGAGCGCCTTCTGCACTCACCCAAAAGACCGGTGTTCTTTCATAAGCCGACCCTCGTCAGGCTAGAAAGAGTAATGTCAGGGACAAAAAAAAAAAAAAAAAACGAGGCAGTCAAATCGTTAAATCGTAACTATGCTGATAACGGTAAATTTAACTCAATAAACCCGTTCGGGGTCGAATCTTACTTATATTAACTGCGAAAGTTTGCACTAAAATATTTAGAAGTTTATGTACCTAATTCACTAGTTTCAGGTGAATTTTATTTGACAATTACCGTATTAAACATCTAATGTAGGTAGAACTCATTATAATACCATTTATTTGGGGTCATAGATTAAACTGTGACTTTTGTTTTTGGTCGGCTTATACATTTATCGACATAGCTCAAAGAATTAGCAAGCTGAAGTGGCAGTGGGCTGGCCATATCTCGCGAAGAACTGACAACCGCTGGGGTAAACGTGTTCTTGAGTGGAGACCGCGACTGGGCAAACGTAGTGTAGGACGCCCTCCGGCCAGGTGGGATAACGATCTGCGAAAGACTGCAGGCAGATGCTGGATGCGGCAAGCTGAAGACAGGGCGCTATGGCGCTCATTAGGGGAGGCCTATGTCCAGCAGTGGACTGATAAAGGCTGATGATGATGATGATGATGATACATTTATGTGACGAGTAGCATTTACTGTTAGTTATTTGTTAAAAGTAAACGCACTGTTCGAATAAAGATGAATATGGCACGTAGGTAGAGCATTTTTTGGCTTCACATATTATCCTGGAATATATTATCCTGGAATAGTACTTTAAAAAGACTTGTAATCCGGGATAAATCTCTCAAACCATATTTGAAAGAAGTTTTTTACAGCATGCACTGTCTTGCCTGTGGTTCTGGCATTGCCAACATTGGTGAGCTTACAATATGACCGGGTTTTTAAACGGATGTCAATATTAATAATACTGTACAAATAAACCAGCCTTCCCAACCTTAAATTTCAAAACGTAGGATTTCAAGTAGAAAATCAGTTCAGTTTAGCAAGACGCAGTAATAGAGTAGCATCAGTTAAACGAATACGTATTGGAAATAGGTTAAATGAAATGACAAGGCTTCACGACGCTTTAAAATCCAGGACACAACAAAAACGTGCATATGTCTTATGAAAACAGGATGGTTGACAACCTTAACTTAATAAACAATTCTTTGTATTCCAAAAAACATCACACAATAAAGGACTTTGATTAAACAATAAAATTAAAAGATATTGCACGACAAAACTTTACGGCTATCCAAACTATGTCATACATTTTCCGATTTAATTAACGTGAAAACCTTTATTTAATTATCTGGAAACACGGATTTTGTCGTTTTATGCGAATGTCTGCCTTTATAACTCAATATTCGCTGTTTGTTTAATTAATAAAACTAAAATGGGTTTTAGTTCGCCGTAGTATAAAAATTGATCATTAAAATTAATTTGATTGTGCGTTGAGGGAAGTCGATATTAAACCTTGTTAGCGTAGTGATGTGCTTACAGTATCGATAAATTTATTGGATATAAAAAATTACAATGAAACTGACATTGAAAAACGTTACACATTTTTAAAAAAAGAAACCAGTTATATTTAAATATTTATTGTAACGTCATATATTTTAGTAAGTACTTAATACTTTTTTACAATAATATATCGTTAAACGTAAGCCAGTAGGAATTATAATTACTTTATGTAAGTTACAAACTATTACCAAATATTACCAAATTATAATAAAACACGACAAAGCACACGAAACGTAACAACACTCTCCAACGACATTTTGTCGAATCGTGGCGACACACTATACTCGCTACAGTTCATCCCTGTTTGTTTACAAGATGTTGCAGTTATTTTATTTTTTGAGACCAAAAATAGGAGACATATTGCGTTTGGATACCTAAAAAAGCGAGCTGCTTTCTGTGGACATTAAAGTTTTGACTCCTCAAGCCCCGCGACGGACACCGGTGTCCATATATATAGGGTTTTCTCATACATCTATATATATACTAGCTTTTGCCCACGGCTTCGCCCGCGTTAATAAGTTTTTCCGGGCTAAAAGTACATAAAAACCTTCCCGTTGAATCACTCTATCCAACACATTTATTTGGATAAAGATTAATATTATGACGTTGATACAACTCTTAACAAATAATGCATTAATTTCGACCAAATTTGATTACCATAAAAACGGTTCTAGTGAGTTAATCTTAAAAGATAGATATATACTGTCGCGGACATTTTTTTAGATCATTTCAAGAGGAATAATTCTTTCATACATATATTTTTGGTATCTTGAACCGTTTTCGCAGCGCACGCAATGGAAGCCCTCAAGGATGAATAATTTTCCCCGTTCTTTTCACATTTTCCATTATTTCTTCGCTCGTAATAGTTGCATCGTGATGTTATATAGCCTAAAGCCTTCCTCGATAAATGGTCTATTCAACACAAAAATAATTTTTCAATTCGGACCAGTAGTTCCTGAGATTAGCGCGTTCAAACAAACAAACAAACTCTTCAGCTTTATAATATTAGTATAGATAAGCGGGGCTTGAAGGATTAAAAGTCAATCTATGCTACATATTATATTAATATGTAATCTTCCGCATGAATTTCAATATAGCTCAGAAATAATGTAGTTTCTTATTCATGGAAGAATTTCTAGAATCGAAAATTCTCTACATTTTCAAGAAAAAACAGCGCAACTCACTTTGACTCGTCAAGGTGAGTTGTGAGAGTTCGCTACGTACGCTGGCGTCCGAGTATATAGGGTTTCCTCACTGAACTGTTGGACTGCCTCGGTGGCGTAGTTGTATTGCGTACGCATAACGAGTACGATTTGCGCGCTGAGGTCCTGGGTTCGAATCCCGGGTCGGGCCAAAAAAAACTTTGTGACTGGGATTTTCCATCTAAAAAAAAATTACTCAGTCGCAGCTTGGAGTCAGGAAGTTGGCGATGTGATACCCCCGTGCCTTGGAAAGCACGTAAAGCCGTTGGTCCTTCGCCTGATCTCTCTCCGGTCATGTCGGATTGCCGTCTCACCGGACTATGAGAGTGAAGGAATAGCGAGTGCACCTGTGTATTGCGCACACACTTGTGCACTATAATATCTCCTGCGTACCTGGCTGATCTCCGTTGAGATTGGCCGCCGTGGCCGAAACTGGCTAGGGGGATTTCACTATAGGGTTTCCTCATACATCTATATTATATATATATATATAAGCGGGGTTTGACTGGTTAATATGGAACTCGCTATATAAGAAACACAAAAATTTACTGGATATATTATATTAATTAAACTCATAAATAATGAACATAAAATCCTAACATTAAAACCATAAATTGACGGCACTTACATATTCATAACGAAGATCATAAAATTTTATGTTTATATTAAACCAAATATGCAAATTAGTGCTATTATAAATACACAAAACTGGGTGTTAACTTAAATAATTCACACGTTTTCGGGATTATTAATAAACTTAACCTGCAAAAGGTTGAGTTTCCAAAAGGTTTTCTTAGCACTACATGTTTTCGAAAATTCATATTTTCAGACCCATCGGTTTGAGCTATTATTTGTGTATACTTAGTCAATGCTAATATTCTTATTAAGTTCGACGAAACACACATTACGATTTTATCTCTGAAAGGGTAGTCAGAGATGTAACTAAGGCACCCACTTTTTACCATGTGTACCCAAGATGCGATAGGGGCGCCAGCTTATCGCCATATCAGGCACGAATTCCTGACTCAAGGCTGATAATGAGTAGAAAACCCCAATATCACTTTGCCCGACCCGGGGATCGAACCCGAGACCTCAGCATTGCAGTCGTACCGTAATACAAATACGTCACCGAGAGAGTCAATCGCAAATCGACGGGTCCGTAGAACAAAGTCGTATATGCAAAATGAAAGTTTTCAGTAGAGCGCTTTGAAAGACTAAGTTAATTGTGAAAATCACAAGTTATAGTGAACAAAACATTATATTCTATAGAGTTCAGTAACAACTTTGAACTTAATGTGTGAAAATAGCACTAATTCGCACATGAATACAAACTAACGACTTTCAAAGCGCCCTACTGAAAAGCTAACATTTTTCATATACGACTTTGTTCTAAGGACCGGTCGAAATATTCCATTTGAAATATTTGGTTACGCAACGATAATTACTTTATGAATTTATAAGGTAGGATTTAGGTTTGATCCCCGGGTCGGGCAGTGTTATTGAGTTTTTCTATTCAGTATCAGCCCGGAGTCTGGAATTTGTACCCTAAATGGCGATAGGCTCGCCCCCTATCACATCATGGGACGGAATAACGGCGAAAAATGGGTGCACTAGTTGCGCCACTGCCTACCCCTTCGGGGATAACAGGCGTGAGTGTGTGTGTGTGTGTGTGTGTGTGTGTGTGTGTGTGTGTGTGTGTGTGTGTGTGAATTTATAAGGACATTGTAGCTTATCTGTTACTGAATAGTTGTAGTTACGGTAGGAGTGGTCAATATTTAGACAAATGATTTCACCTAGCCCATTATACAAGACCTATGTCTTTAAGTATTAAGCTGTGGGTTGAAGGCTTTGTAACAGACTAGCTTTTGCCCGCGTCTTCGCGTATGTATTTTATCGAAAAAGAATAATTTACAATGAATATAGCTTGTTAAGCCTCAATTTAAACGGGTTAATGTTGCTAGAAACTTTAATGGTAATTATTGAACTCAATGGGAACATGCGCAATGCCGCACAGTGGTTCGTTCCCATATAAGAGGTCAGACATAGGGTATTAAAAAAAATTAAGTCGTAATTTTAAATAACTGAATATGCCATTCGATTTCTATATTGAAGAGAAACAAATTCTAGCAGCATGAGTTATAAGGCTACACTTACACTGTGGTAAAATTGAATGAAACTGTTTTTAATGTATGGGAAGTAATCTTTAAATATGAATATCTTTTGATTTTGGCCCATTTTCGGTCTGAAATTTTTATGGCAGTATCCTATCATTATTTGCCACATTTTTTCCCAAGACACATAGTGCTACTTTTGTGCCGTTTTTGAGATATTAAATAAAGTATAGAAAATAGGTTGAGATATTAAATATTTTGACCAGTTCACCTTAATTTTACACTCGGTATATCTATCCATGACGTAATAAGGGAGAGTCTATTGCAAAAACTCAGTCCCATGAAATAAAGATCGACTAATGAGTATAAGTCACTTGATAGCATTTAGTAACTCATTGTAAATCGATAATAACCCATTTTACACGGCGTAAAAAGACGGTGACGATACCCGATGTTTTCGACCTTGGAAAAGTTATACCATGCCATACCAGCCTTGTATTATATACTGCCCACTGCTGAGCACGAGCCTCCTCTACAACTGAGAGGGTTTTAGGCCTTAGTCCACCACGTTGGCCTATTGCGGGTTAGTAGACTTCACATACCTTCGCAATTCTCATAGAGAACTTCTCAGGTATGCAGGATATGGTGGAAAAATTATGCGTGTGCAGAATATTTTTGGAACACGACTTGTCGAAACGCAACCTCAAAAAGCAATTGCGAAATTGGATCTATGAGACAGAAGGAATCAGGAGTACATTTTTGAGTTTCCTGAACTTCATGAAGCGTAAGAAAGGCAACTGTTAAAATTTAGTTTTACATCGGTTTTCTCCGTGACAGTGGCACTACTTTGATTAATTTAAACTAGTTCTACAGTTAAACGTCATGGGTGCCAAATTCGGAGTCCGAAACCATAAATATCTTTTCAGTCTTATATAAACCTTATCCTAAACTTTGACCGTCTTATTACAAAAAACGAAATAAACATTGGTTTAAACCTGTCCTAACAAATCCAGGGTTATCTGAAGAACCATGGTCCAAATTTGTATGTATTACAAAACTCATAAAAACCGTGGTCGTCTTAGTATCGCCATTTGAACCATGGCCTGTATTTCAATCACAGATTAATACAAACAACATTCGTTCAACATATCATTCTATCTTAACGTTTCATATACCCAGAAATGACAACGTTTTGATTGAATTTTAATGATTAAATAATATTCAAAAGTGTTAAAAATGTAGAAATTTGGGTATTTTGGTTGAAAATCCATTCCAGATTCCAGTTTAGTTTAGGATTCAGGTTTTGACTCATGTTGTATTAGCTAGTAATCCATCTAAATGCGCGTAACGAAACGTAACGTTTTCGCGCGGTATAAGCAAAATTATCGCAAGTTCGCAAAAAAATCATTTAGCTTTGAAATTTTTAAAGTTATCGAAGTCTAGTGGTATTAAACAATTGTTTCTTTATAATATTATTATTATTATAATATTGTGATGGACCAACAAAAGAAATAAAGATCTGAGAATTGGAGTACTGAGGGAAAAGTAAGTAAATAAAAATTCCTTCAAATAGCTTAGCTGTTATAATGGATGATTTCATGCTAACCAATATTTTAAATGTCATGGGACGGAATAACGGCGAAAAGTTGCGCCTCTGCATACGCCTTCGGGGACAAAAGGCGTGAGCGAGTGTGTAAAAAACTGGGAAACTTGCTTATTATTAAAATTAATATCTTTTCAGAATAAATGTCCTCATGGGAAGGGATCGACTCGAAGACGAGTCCTGTTGGGTCGGCGTGGCGTTTCCAATAGCTCAGCTGCTTCAATATCCTCAATATCGATTAAATCTACCATGTTAATATCATTTATTATTATTATTACCATTTTTGGGTAAAATTAATACATAAAACAGACGCTAACTTTCAAGAATATAGTTTGTCAATTTTGAAATTTATGATTTAAACCATCGCTAAACTAGGGGTCGCCAAGGTTTAGCTTTAGACCGTCAAATAGTCTATGGTTTATAGCTAAACCACATTTTGTAATATCATTTTTATATAAACCATAGTTTACAGAGGTTTAAATCTGAGTTTATAGTTAGACCGCTTTTTGTAATAAGACGGTGAATGTTTATAGGCGGTAGAGACTAGAAATTATTTTACATCAATTGACCCACTGGCTTTTGCACACTTCTTAAATACACCCAAATCTCTTCACAAACGCATATATTACATTACTAAGAGTCATTCCATTCCAACCAAAATATTTGCAAGGCTTAAAGTAATAAAACTTTTATACGGCAGATTCAATTGGGAACGAATAAATAAATTCACCATCACAAGATATTGTCAGCTATCGTCTTTCTTGTAAATTTCGATATTAATTTGCATGTATCGTGTACCAACGGGTCGGGCCTTAAATATACGTCCCGACATTTTGATATGGCGATTTATTACGTCCGCTTTGGATTCGATTCTTAATGACGTCATGAGTTACTATCCTGTTGCTTTAGACCTTGAATTATGTTTACGCGTAGTTTGCTTGTAAACCACGAAATTTGTATGATTTTATGTTTGTTAATAGCTTTCTGCCTAAGACGGCTCACGGTTACTTAGCGAGCTATGGAAAGGGCTATGCTAGATGTTTCTATATGCGATCGAATCAGAAATAAGGAGTTCCGTAGAAGAACGAAATCACCGCCATAGGCCCGTGGGCTAACAAGCTGTAGTGGCAGTGGGCAGGGCACATACGAAGAACTGACGGCAGATGCGGCAAAAACGTTCTTAAGTGGAGACCACGTATTGGCAAGCGCAGCGTCGGACGTCCACCTGCAGGGTAGACAGACGACTTGATAAAGGTCGCAAGAACACTCTAGATGCAGGCCGCTTTTGACAGGTCAGTTTGTACATCTTTAGGGGAGGCCTATGTTCAGCAGTGGACGTCACGTGACTGATGATGATGATGAATAGCCTTCTATATTTTCTACCTTTTGCTCACGAGTCCGCAAGCGTATAATTCCAATCCCAGGATAGAAAGTAAGTGTAATATATTCAGCGATAATTTATTTTCCTCTGAGTAAAATATTTTTTAGATCACTTAAGCTTAATTTTTTGTTGCAATATTATATTCGGCTAGCGACATCTGCAGGGGATTAAACTCTGTCACGTAAGTAACGTCCCGGGATCAGCTTGTGTAAATCCGGCCGGGCCGGCCGGTGTAAACAGGCCGGCATAATTATATCAACTGACAAAGGATAATCAGCTCACATCAATTGATACTCTTCTGTATGCACGTACCATCAGGTGGTCATTTTTCTGTGCCCATACAAAAATTAACTAATATACGGGGTCATTTTGATATTACGTTAACATATGAAACCACATACTTATCTTGTTAAAAATAACGTTTTCTATTAAACAATTTTAACCATAGATGTAAAATAAAAAAGTGTAAGTTTCAAACAAAATTAATATCAATAAAATGCAACTTTAAGTTTAAGTTTACACGCCCTAATTCCACTATGACTGCTCGAGGAGTATGCGTCGCAGAAGCAACATTACACTTTCAGTGAGAAACTTACGCACACACCATATTCGCACTAAACTACAAATGATCAAAAAATTGGAATACAACAACCGAGATTTTTGGTGAAAATGTTCGTTCTTCATTGATAAATTTTGGCACAATGTTACCAGAGGTATAGACGAAAATATGGTTTCATTTATAGTCCGTCCAACCATTTATTTAACTTTTGACATATGCACGCCTATGAAATTTTATAATTCTTGTCTTTACATGATTACATCTCTTTATCACATAAAACGCATAAAACTGACCATGAACGTTAGCAATGCAAAAATCGAAAGCGGAAAGTATTATGTTACCCGAAAATGAGCGTGTAAGTGAGATAGCGCTACACGTACGAAAGAGACGCAAGAGTCACGTTCCGTAGTTTACCGCGCGTCGATTTAGAATTATAGTAATGAATATGATATAAATAAGTTTCTGAACGATTCGTACGGAATGAATGGAGCCGCCATTACGTTTAAATATTGTGTTGTTGATTGTTCATTGTAATGGTATTTGTTAGTTGTATGGTCTTGATGTATTTGTTTATATATTTTGTAAACCGTTATTTATATTAATTTTCTGGTATTGTGAGTAATTATAGAAGTGCACTTAAAATCAAGAGACCCACTTGCCCATCTACACTAAAACAAGATACCCTGAACAATGACTTAAATTAACCTTATTTTTTAATATTCTTAGAAGTTTGCAATTATTAAAAATGAGATATTTAAATTTAAATTTGAAAATGAATACAAGATACCAAATAGTCTAAAGCAGATTTTACTTTTTTTGCCTCGAAAGCCGAAAAATAATTGCAATCGACAAGAGTGCTTCAAGTCTCCTAGCTAGTCATTTTTTAATAACACCGCATTTATTTTTAATTTTTGGCCTTTCAAGTGACTATTAAATGTACAATTTAGCATCAGCTTAATTCTTGTCAAGCTTTATAAATCAACCAGTGCACTCATTACAAAACCAACCTAACGCTGTCTGACTTCGATCATAACAAGCTCACAGTTTTAAGTGATAAAATTGAACGTATAATGGACTAGTTGGCGAACACAGAAAATATTGGTTTACGTTATCTTCATTCTTATCTTGCACCCTAAAATGATGATTATGGCTTTCGAAATTAACATCTACGTATCTCCTTAGGTACAAACAAAAACTGCTTAAATTTTTTTACATTAGACGTCTCTTATATACAGTACCATCTTGAAGTTGGTCACGGGTAAGCCCAAAGCCTTTGTTTCTGGAGTCTAGAAGGTGACGACTGATGTAGAGGGCAAATGTTAGGCTAATACCGAATCACGGAGTAATCCCATTGTTTCAAGATTACTGCTAAACTCTAACTAAAACTATTAGAATGGAGATCGAGACCCGAGTAAATCGTGTTAGAAAAACCGAAAAAGATGTGCCCGACCTGGCATTCGAACTCAAGATCTCCTGGTCTACAGCGCACATACGCCTGCACTAGATCAAGAAGGGGAGTTTTCAAAATAAAGTTTTTTATGAACCATTCACACCTTAACAAAAAGTCGAGTTATCCATTATAAGGCGATTGCATATCAGAATCTCTGCACATTCCCTATCACAATATTATTGCGTGTAGGAGTCTGCAAGTTGTTCCGCGTTTAGTGGTACGCGACCTTAGCTCCCGCAAGCCCGCTAAGGACCGCCATTCACAACACTTTACTGAAAATACCGATGGTTGGCGGGATAATAGACTTTGGTTCAATTTCACCAATTTTTTATTTAACAGGCGTTAGCTAATCGGGTGTAAAATTGAACGCAAATATTAAAGTATCACACGTCCCATGAAAGATATTATTATATTAAGCCACTGGGACTATACACCATCTTTTGAGGCCTCAGTTTGTCTGCATTCATAAGCGACTTAGGAAAAAAAATATTTTAAAATTGTTTTGCAATGACACATTTTAACACTAAGTAAAGGAAAACAAATTAGTTTTTATGTCGAAATTGTAACAATATCGAGATTCTAGACTAACTTAAATGTGAATAATGAACGTATTTTTATTTTATTTATCTGTGGAAAACATACAGAACAATATTACAAGTTATCTTTTACAATGCGATTATTATGCGCAGCGTGAACAGCCCGAACACATTGAGAGATAGCGGCGCATTTGATTTGTGGTTATAAACATTAACGTTAAATCTAATGCCGCTCCTTGAGTTATTAAGTGGACATTGTAATTATGTTCATAATATCCTGCTTTTAATAGAGTTTAAGGGTTGCTCTGTGTCATAGTTTAATAATGTTATTAACAGTTGGGTTTAATTTTGATTGTTAGGGGATGTACTTTAGTGTTATGTACCTCTAGCACGGTTTATCATTTACGCTTTATCGTATCGTTTATGTAATAGTTTTTATATGGAAATTTTACAGCACTCCGGTGAGCGTATTAGGAACTAAAACACGACAGCGTAAACATTTCGCGCGTGCACAATTCGAATAGTAGATAAATCATGTAACCATAGACATGTATGTGTCAAAATGTATGGAAAATGGAATAAGGACGAGGCTGCATGGGCTTGAACTTTTATTATTTTAAAAGCTACCTATATTTTTTGTAATTGAAACCTTAAATCCTACGACCGAACGTCCGAAATAGTTAAAATTTCTCGTTTTATAAATAGACAAGACTTCTGCTCGCGGTCCCGCCCGCGTGAAGAAGTTTTTCCGCGATATAAATATTTTCCCGAGATGAAAAGTAGCCTATAGCACTCAGGAGTAATGTAACTTCCTATTAGTGAAAGAATTCAAATCAGTCCATTAGTTTTTGAGTTCATCCATTTCAAACAATCAAATCTTTCCCCTTTATAATATTATTATATAACCTGTAGTCACATATATCCATAATAATAAAACCTAGGCTGTCTTGGTTTTAAAATATGGGAGGTATTTGTTTCCATATAGTATTGCTACTAGAATTACAGATTGAATCGAACGAAATCTGACGCTGAGTTACTTTTCTGATAAAACCTCGCTCGTATGAAAATGTTTTTTCCGGAATAAAGCACCAGCTTTTTCGTATTCATTTAGAGGTGTATGCTTGAAGTCTTAACAAACATCGAAACGTTTTCAAAAACTTTCGAGTTTACTTTAGTAGGATGTCACAAACAAATTAATACCGACAAACACACAAACTCTTCATCTTGATAATATTAAAATGCAACTATAGATTTAACACAAATGAAAACTAAAAAAATACCTTTAAATTCTTTCCCGTTATATTCCAAAGGTCATGCCAACCGCCAAGGTCAAATATGACTTATGGAGGAAGCTACGCATGACATCTCTGATAAGATATAGGATTCCGCAGATATCCAGAAATATGTTCATACCTATTCGACGAAGGCTGCTCAACCCCTGGCCCGCGGAGGATTTTATAGGGCCCATGCAAGCATTTAAAAAAAATCCTCATAAGTTGTACAAGTGTTCGCGTCGGGGAAAGAACAAGTCGTCACCCCCTTTTCTTAATATTGGAATTTATTGGATAAGAGTTAAAAGTAACTAAAATAGGAACTGCTGCTGCCTGTTAAAAATCGTTGAGCAGCTCTGTTATAGACCTTTCAACGAGTACAAACCTACATCATATCAAAGTGGTAGAATCCCGATTATATTTGTCATCAGCATGATGGTACGCGATACGACCACCCATAAACAGTAGTAACACCATCCAGCACCTTTACTTACAAAGTACTGTGTGGCATTCCACTGCGCTCGTCATCCTGAGACATAAGATGTTTATATGTAAGAGTCTGTCTGGGTGGGTACCACCGCAATGTCTATTTCTACCGCCAAGCAGCAGTGTGCATGCACTGTTGTATATATGTTTGAATGACATTGTAGCCAGTGTAACTACTAGACATAATAAGACTTAACATCTTATGCCTCAGGATGACGAGCGCAGTGGAATGCCACACAGTAGGAACTTTGGAACTCGAGGTGCTGGATGGTGTTTCTACTGTTTATAGGTGGTCGTATCGCTTACCATCAGGCGAACGGCATGCTCGTCGCGTCATTCAAAGCAAAAATAAACAAATATCCTACCATTTATGCAATCTAAATACTATTTTGCTAATTGAAATTGTATTCTATAAGTGTTGCTCGCGGCCTCGCCCGCATGAAAAACTTAAAATGGCAAATTACTGGGATAAAAAGTAGCCTATGTGTCCAGGACATGGTCTAACCGTGTGTCAAATTTCATACAAATCCTTTTTGTTGTCTCTGCGTTTACTTCTAACAACTATACACCGAATTTAGTTGTTCCTGCGTTTGTTTCTAACAAACATCAAACATCCAAACGTCAAATTTTTGAATTAACTTTCGCATTTATAATATTAAGTAAGATTTCAAATATAATTATCTTTTATTGTTTCACAAATGTAGAATAAACTTAACACAACCGTATCAAAAATAAAAGTACTCGATCACTATTTTCTATGAAATCCGCAAAATCCTCAAACAAACCCACTAAACTATATAGCTAACTGTACAAATAAATGAACAACATGGAATCGAACCTGTAACACCTGCAATACAACGAGACAGCCCCGCTACCCGCTGAATAGATGCGATACAATCTAGCGATAGGGCTGATCGCATTATGCTAATCTTATACTTGTATGGAATTTTCTAGTAAATGGTTCAGTTGCCTTATTGGTAGGATTTGATGTCCGAGTGAAGTGTTTTTGTTTCTGATTGGATTTTTAAAATTGCGTTGATATTATCGGAGATAAAAAATACAAATCGTTTGGGACAATCATAAAATCAATCTAACATACATAAATGTTATTCTTTCGACCACACCAAAAGATATGTCCTTATTGGTGTCATTTTTTTTTTTTTTTTATATTGCCATCTTCGGCTCATTATTATTATTCCTCCGACTCACGTCTAAGTTGTCGTCCGCAACCGCCCCTGCGCGTACCGCTTTTTGCGGTCCTTTTCCTGTTGCGGGGGCTCAGAAGCCCCCGAAACACCGTACCGTGTCCGCCTTTTTGTGTCCGAGGCAGCGTGAGACACGCTGCCTCGGACATGTCCATCACGGGGGCCACAGAAGTTGGCTAGACTAATGGGTGGGCGGCACGACCCGCCCACCCGTGACCCCCGGAGGCCCCTATTAGTCGCCTTTTACGACAGGCAGGGGGTACCGTGGTGGAATTCTCCAAACGCCCCCAATCCACAGGGCGGGAGACGTCGGTCAGTCGTCCACCCGACGCCTCCTACGTCTCGTCTGGCGGCGGGAGGGATCACCACTGCGCTGGCGATCCCTCTCGGCACTCTCCTTCCGCGAGAGGACCGCCTCGCAGAAGTGGGCCACCGCCTGCCAGGCCTCCCGGCCGCCGACCATGGAAGCGACCACGGCCGGCAGCGAGAGGTCTTCTCCGACGACTGTTTTGAGAGCGCTGCGCTCCTCATCCCAGGCTGGACAACACTCCAACGTATGTTGGGCCGTGTCCATTGGGCAGTTGTCACAATAGTGACACACGGCCGACTCCTCTATACCTACCACCCGAAACAGGAACTCACCGAAGCAGCCATGCCCGGTGAGCACCTGCGTCAGGCGGTATGTTGCCGCTCCGTGGCGCCTGTCCAGCCATTCGGCAAAGACAGGACGCACTGCCTCTACGACCCGGTGCCCCCACGACGGGGCCTCCAGCCTGAGACGCCACTCCTCCACGGCGGCTCGCCGTAAGGCGGCCCTCTTGGCCTCCACCTCCTTCAGGGCCGGACGCTCCCCGCGACTGAACGCCTCCTCCCGCCAATGGAATACATCGGCAAGGGATTTGGCGTCCAGGTCCCAGGGCAGAAATCCGGCCAATAGGCAAGCCGCCTCGAAAGAGACCGTGCGGTACGCCCTGACCGCCCGCTGCGCTAAAGCTCTCTGCGGGGCGCGCAGAAGGGCGACGCAGGGGCGGCCCAGGGAGTCAGCCCAAACGGGGCTGCCATAAAGGGCTATGGACCGCACGACTCCGTGATACAGCCTCCGGCAAGGGAAGCCAGGACCTTCCAGGTTGGGCAGCAGGCGGGAAAGAGCGCCCGCTGCCCGGGACAATTTCGTCCTCAACTCCTTAAAGTGGGTGCGGAATCGCCATCGGCTATCCAGGACTAAACCTAGATACCTCATGCTAGAGCCGATGGGGATCCGCACCCCCCCAACGACGATGCCGGCACCGGCCGGTGGCCCTCTCCGAGGTCCGTGAAAACACACGGCCTCGGTTTTCTCGAGGGCCACCTTCAACCCTAAACGTTGGATTCTCCCAACTACTTGGCCGGTGCCCGCCGCCGCCAGAGTTGCGGCGTCCCGGAAGGTCCCAGCAGTCGCTGTGACTAACGTATCGTCGGCGTAACTAGTCACGCCGACGCCCCGGAGATTGGAACCACGGAGCACCCAGTCGTACCCGATGTTCCACAGGAGAGGGCCCAAAACCGAGCCCTGTGGAACACCGCACGACATCGCTCTTCGGTGCCACCCATCGGCGCCCGGATACACCACGTGCCTGTCAGACAGGTACGCGTGCACCAGACGCCGGAGATAGGGCGGCACCACGTGGTACCGCAGTGCCTCGTGGATGCAGGGCCAGGGCAGCGAGTTGAATGCGTTGGATATGTCCAACGACACCGCTATCACTACACTGCCTCTGGCCACTGCATCCTCCGCCTGTGCCTTCACCCGCAGAATCGCGTGGACAGTGGAACGTCCCCTCCTGAATCCATACTGTTCGTCGGCCAAATTCGGACCGACCCTATCGAGGTGCTCGACGAGGCGGGTATGGATGATGCGCTCGAAGAGCTTTGCCACCTCGTCGAGCAACACGATGGGCCGGTAGGCCGACGGCGACTCTGCGGGTCGTCCCCCCTTCTTCAGCAGGACGAGCTTCCCGGTTTTCCAACGCACCGGGAAGACGCCCTGCTCCAGGCAGGCGGTGAATAAGCTGCGGAGCCTCGGGCCCAGGTACTCGAGGGCTAGCACCCAGGCTTTCCCGGGGATGCCATCGAGCCCTGGGGCCGTGTTTTTGCTCCGCAGCCGAAGCACTGCCGCCCGCATTTCAGCGGGCGAAACCTCCGGGATATCCCTTGCCGGATTCTCATTGACGATGACGCCACATCCGGTGGCGCCATCGGTGGAGGAGTGAACTCCACGGTGGCCGGGAACAAGGCCGCGACGACGTTGGCCAGTAATTCTGGCCGGAGACTCTGCGACAGCGGGGGCGCCGCTGGGCGAAGCTTCTTCATCACCATCCGGTAAGGGCGCCCCCACGGGTCCCTGTCGAGAGTCCCCACGAACGCCTTACGTGCCGCGACCTTGGCCCCATGAATGGCCACCCGCAGCGCTCTCTTTGCCTCTTTGTAGAGGCCATAGAGCTGCCGCTCCTGGTCTGCGTGATTCTCGTCTCTTAGCCGGCGACGACGATGCCTGGCGTATCGGCGGCGCGCAGCCACGCACGACGCGCGCAACTGCGCTAGCTCCGCCGACCACCAGTACACCTGTCGCACCGGCGAACGGCGGAGAGCTCGGGGCATGCCGGCGTCGCAGACATCCGACATTGCCACCCCGAACCACTCCGCCTCCTGCTCAACCCGTACCGGCCCGTCCGGCACGGGGAGCCACGACATGACCAGAGCGGCCAGCACTAGGGCCTCCCCATCGAGGCGACGAAGCGCCCACCGCGGGCCGTCCTGATTTGGGGCACTCGGTACACCACCGGACTGGACACTCGTGGACGCGGAGACGCCGAACCTGATGTAACGATGGTCCGACAACGTCTCCACGCCCACGAGGACTCTCCAGTCCCGGACACGGCGTGCGACGGCGGCACTCGCCAACGACAGGTCTATAATAGACCCGCCGTTGTGCCGCACGCACGTGTCCACCGACCCCCTGTTCAGGACGACCAGGCCGACAGAGATCGCCCATTCCTCCAGGACCCGACCACGACCGTTCGTCGCCGGCGAACCCCAAGCCACGGACTTGGCGTTGAAGTCGCCGGCGACGACCGCCGGGTGAGGTTGGCCTTGTTCCACCAAGGCCCCCAGCCGAACGAGGAAAGACTCGAATTCGGCGAGGGGTCTGTTGGGAGAAAAGTACACTCCTACTATCCAAATGTCTCCCAACAGAACCGCCACGCATCCCCTGTCCTTCGCTACTTTTTCGAAGGGTGGGGAGCCAGCGGCGCCCCGGCTGATGATGGCCACCAAGCCGTCAAGGTCCCCCGCCCAGTTATCCCGGGGGGGGACAAAATACGGCTCAGCGACCACGGCCACTTGCACCGACCACTGCGCCAGGCTTTGGGACAACAGGTCCTGGGCACTGGCACAGTGGTTGATGTTCGCCTGGAGGAAATTTAAATCCATTATTGGGCGATCTCTACCACGTCCATCGCGGCCCCTTGCGGTGGGCTCGCTGCCTGCGGCTGGGTCGAAGCCCCAGCGGCAGCAACACTTCGTCTTCCGTCGCGACGCCTATCGCGACGGGAGGGGGCGGGACACGCCTTCCCGCCCACCGGATGTTTGGCGGGCCTCCCTGCGGCCGCGCAGACAGCGCAGTTCGGCGCGGCCTCGCATTCACGGGCTTTGTGGCCCGGTTTACCGCAGCGATAGCACAAATCGCTGCGGTCCGGTCCTCCGACGCAGGTACTCTGCGTGTGACCGTGCTCCAAACAACGGTAACAGCGCATCGGGCGCGCCCCGAGCACGGTCACCCGGGCCACAGTCCACCCCACCTTCAGGCGGCCCGCCTTTATTTTTTGTGCCGCCCTGGTCGGCACCTTGGCCCAGACGGAGCCCAGGCCGGAGCGATCGGGCCGGATTTGGCCCACCTTTACGGCGTCCGCAGCACACTCGCCAGCAAGGCAAAGGGCCGCCGCGACCGTCTCGGACGTGGCTGCGGGATCTAGCTCCGACAGCCGCAGCTCCGTGCATTTGGTGGGCCGGGAGATTTGAACATCGTCCGACCCGCCAAAGCATTCCCTCAGCCTTGCGGCGAGGGAGTCCGCCTTTCGCTCCGACTCAGCCCCGGGCACCTCGTACAACATGGCACCCGTGGCTGCCACCTTGGGCCTCAACCTGTCTATGTCGAGGCCGGCGAGGTCTACTCGGTGCTGGGCATCCGTCAGCACTTTGGCGTAAGTGAGCCCTTTGGCCACCGCCGCTGGCGTCAGCGACAGCACTATGGCTGCCGAGCGTGGCTGACGCAGCTTGGGCTCCTTACGCCTCTGCCTCCTCTGCTGGGGGTTCCCTGCAGGCGCCGCGGCGGGGGTGTGCTTCACCCGCTTCTTCTTACCCACCACCACGGTCCATTCAGCGTCCATGGACGCTGGGGCCGGTGGCAGTGGGCGGGGCTCCCTCGGAGCGGACTTCGCGACGGGGGGAGCAGGAGGACCACCTTTCCCCCTCCCCTTCTTGGGCACCCCAGACGGCCCAGCGGCCGCCACGGCAGCAGAGGTGGAGGGCCCGGCCACGATGGCAGGAGCCTTGAGAGGAGCAGGCTGCACTGCTCCTTTCCCCTTCCCCCTCCCCTTCCCCTTAGAGGAAGGCTGGGGAGCTCCTCCAACGAAACCACCCTGGACGGGGAGTGGTATGTCCCCGGGGGTGGACCGTCTCTCGTGTGCCAATGGAGGCCTCTGGGCCGGCCCTAGGAGCACCGACTCCATTCTGGCCTGCCACTTGGCCTCCACTGCTGCCAGCTCCTCCAGCCGGCGAAGGAGAGAAGCGTTTTCACGCTTCAGCTCCTTCACCGCCTCCTCTAATTTTGCGCACTTATCGCGCCACTTTTTGGCCTCGCCTTTAGGGCGAGCGCTCGGTGCCGGTTCCGCCGCCGCTGCGACAGCCACCTCCTCGGCGGGCACCTTCGGTTTGGCGGCAGAGCGAAGGACCATGCCCTCCTCGCTCTCCTCCCTCCTTGCCCTTTGGCGGGCCTCCCTGCGCTGCAGGAGATCGCGCGCCTTGGCTTTCGACGGAATCGTCGACCAAAGATGGTCCTCCTCTGCCGCGTCCGGTTGTCGCTTGCGACTTCGGGACCGGCTCCTCAGTGTCGCTCCCTAAGGACGACCTGCTGTTATTCAACTCTGAGCGTTTCCTCCAGAGCCTACGGCTCCGAGCGGAGGAAACGCTCATACTCGACTCAGAGTCGACGCCTGTGGACATCTTGTCCGCGCCGACTCTTCGTCCGCCATCAACGGGCTTTCGCCCACCAATCCCCGCCTCTCCAGCCGGAACCGGAGTAGGCACCCTCGTCAATGTAATTTTAGGTTGCAAATTCATATTGAATCCCACGAGTATGGGGGAAATAAGAGTCCACCCAGGCAGTGCCCCCTGTACCTGGGTAAGCCTAGCGTAACCCGCCAAGAGGGTCGGCCGGTACTCTGGCGGGGGTCGCACTAGTGACCGAACTACCCATCGGCCATGCATCCCCTCGCGGTGCGCCGCCGCTTGGGATTCGGGGAACTTTTTATAGAGGTATTCTCCCTCGTGGTCCGGGCGATTAAGCCAAGACCCTCGGTCCAGCAGGAGCGCGAGACATGTCCACGGACCTCCATACTAGATTACGATCTGCAACGGTGACAGCGGAGAGGAAGGTTCCCCCCGCTGCCTGCTCGGGGCGGTGTTAGCGCTCACCGAGCCCGTCGACACTCCCGGATGAACCGGGAGCCGCCCGAATAAACGGGCCCACCATCTAAAAAATGCGGCAGCCACCGCAAAAAGCGGCGACGACCGCCGAGACCACTGTTGTCAGGATATTGGCCGTTGCGCCGATCAACTCGACCGACGCTCCGTTGCCCAGGGTGCACCACGTGGAGGTTTCCTGACTTTGCACCCCTTTTTGGTGTCATACATCAAAATTTAATATATTTGCAACACAAATTGCACTAAAATTTTATTTTTCTGCATTCCTCTCTATAGGAACTTTAATTATGCCAAATCTCACTCCTTGGTGCCCGCAATGTGCTCAAAAATATCTACAAAGATTTTTCTTCACATGTTTTAGATAAATGCAGTAATCGCTGAACTGATTTAGATGAATTTTGGCACACTGATCGTGACGGGGATTAACATACTTTTTAACCCAGAAAAATACACAATAGCACTTTTATTTTGGGAAAATAGACACGAACAAAGCTGTGAAACATGTAGTATGAAACATCCTTGTATTATAAAACGAAGTCTCCAGTAGCATCTGCCTGTCTGAACACGATAAACTCAAAGACTTCCGAATAGATTTCTATGAAATTTTGACATGGCGAGAGTTTGAGACCCTGGCAAGGACATAGGCTTTTTATCCCGGGAAAACTCTTTCACGCGGTCAAGGCTGCGAGCGGATCTTCTCCTTCTGCAGTCTTTAGAAGCCCACTACTGAACATAGCCCTCCCCCAAAGATTTCCAGACCAACCTGTCAGAAGCAGCCTGCATCCAGCGGTTTCCTGCTAACTTTACAAGGTCGTCTGTCCACCTTGTAGGAGGACATCCCATGCTGCGCTTGCCAGTACGTAAAGTATGTTAGTAGGTAAAGTTTAATTGCTACTATTGACAACCACAACAGTAAAGTTCCATGTTAACTAAACAAAATAATTTAACAATAAAACGCCGCAGAAGCCTGTTAATCCTCAACTTTATTGTACTAACTTATTTTATTATTAATGGACACAATTAAAAACGGAGTCGGGATAGCTGTTACATGGTTTTGTAAGTGAATAAATTAATTAACTTCAATGGGGAATGTATTTTGTGTTTTCATTATTAGTTTGCTGACTCCTTTTCGAGAATTTTCTAGAATAAATTATATAAATTATATAAATATATTCTGCTCGCGGCTTCGCCCAAGTGAATGAGTTTTTCTGGGATAAAAGTCCCGATTCATATTTCCCCGGGATAAATTATACATATAAACCTTCCTCTTGAACAACTCTATCTATTAAAAAAAACCGCATCAAAATCTGTTGCGTAGTTTTAAAGATAAGCATACATAGGGACATAGGGACAGCCAGCGGGAAGCGACTTTGTTTTATACTATGTAGTGATCTGTAATAGAATGTTATAGACATAAATGGACTGTACACCAGGGGTCTTGATTCTGGGTCGGACAACACTGTGTAGGTTATCTAACATGATTTTTCTGGGTCTCTATCTTATAGAGCAGGACTCATAGCTGGTAACTAAAAACCTACCTATAATTGCCCCCAAATTGAAGTGAGAGTGGAGTCACTCCCATGAGTGATGTAAGCAAATGAAAAAAGATACACAAGTACATAATGTTAGACCTATTTTCGAGTTACGCTGAGACATTGGAACTTCTAAATCAGAGTTATAACTATTGAGAGTTACTGTCAATTTCTCCGTATAGATCTCTATTGAAATAAGCACACCACGATATGCTTTTAGTTACAGAATTAGATTACTACCAATTATGAATTCCGATACACCTGCCTGTATAAATAAGGTTTTTTATACGGTACGTTCACCTGATAAGCCGAGAGAGGTGCAGATAGATTTTCGATTGACAAGCGATGATTATCCCTTACCAGACGTCAGTATTAACTGTTTCAACCGTATATACTCAAACTGATCCTGGAACGCGGCACACATAAGCCAATATGGCGGTTATTAACACTTTGTGGACGGTCGCTATCCAGTTCGCTTCAACGGTGAAGGAAGCCTACGTACCTGAGAATTCCCCAGAAATAATGTCGAAGGTATGTGAAGTCTGCCAATCCGCATAGGCCAGCGTGGTGGACTAAGGCCAAAACTCTCAGTTGTAGAGGACCATGGTCAGCAGTGGACAGTATATCATACAGGGCTGATTGCATTGCATTGCAATAGGGGAAGATATTGGAGCTTTCGGATTCCGAATTTGTCACCACGTTTAACTGTAGAGCAAGTTTTACTTGATCAGAGTAGTACCACTGTCTCGGGAAAACCGATATAAAATGAGGTTTTGAATGGAGGTTTAACCCTGCCTGTCTTTGATTAATTATAAATACCTAGAGTGACGCGCGGAAATGAAACTAAAACAAACATGCCAACTTTTCTAAGATAGTATGCGTGACAGCTTTAAAACGGGGAGAAAATTATATCCATGAAAAACAACAAAAATTAATTCACTCTAATTCATTTAGAGAAGAATTGTTCGCCTCTATTTTTTTCGACGCGTTTGAAACGCTCAGTGTCTATCTAGGTATATAATTAACCAAAGCTCTCTGTATTGGAAGAGACCCGTGCTCAGCAGTAGGCAGTATATAGTTTGGGGCTGGTATGGTATGATATGGCTATAAAATATAACCTACCAGCATGTAGACTGTATCCACACAGCCCTGCGTTTGAATACCGTTAGATGGATTTTATCGCATTACATCGCACGGGTCGCGCTGTAGCGACACCGTCTCGACCGCAGTCACACCGATGCAATATAATACCTAATTAATATCTGAGCCTAGATCTAGATGTAAGATGGTATTACCACCCATATTGGAAGCAATTTATAGTACACAGGGAGGAATTATGTCTACGAGGTGTACATGAAACTTGGTCGTATAAAATAATAACCAACCTATTTAGATTTTTAAATGTTTGAACGTCTGTTATATATAATAATAATAAAGTAGCTTTATTTAATTCCTATAATTGATAAATTAAATTTGTTGAATGTGAATATTTAATATTTAATTAATTTGAAGTTTAATAATTATATTACTATGCTACTCATACAGTACACTTTCCTTCCAATGTGGCCGCCCTCAGGGTAAAAGCCTCCTCCATAGAGTTAAATTTTTCTCTATCTTTAGCAGTGGTCATCCAGTCTCTTCCTGCTTTGGATGCAATCTCGTCCTGCCACCTTGTTATATATAAACGAAGCAAATCCGGGCTGTATTAAGATAAAAATTAAGACATAAATACACCATGTCCTGGTTTTAAAATGTAGGCTGTTTAACATCGTGAAAAAGCACACATTTTATTTATTTTCTTATCGTTTTTTGAAGGCCAAAGTCGCTTTACTGCACCTGATATGAAGTAAATGATACCAAACAGATGTAACCGGCAAGAGATCAATACATCCAGAACGGTGGTGGCTGTCATGCCGACCTGCCTAATGACTTCTTCTGGAAATGCTCTTCTACACGAGCGAAGACGCGAGCAAAACCTAGTCTGTATAAATAGCTCCTCAACGTATAATGCAAAGCCACTTCAGATATAATATCAATAGATGAATCACAGATACACGTACCGATCCGTACTACCGCTAGGTTAGCACAAGCTAAGCACTATGCGCTTACGCAACGTTCAACGCAGGTTTCACACAACATGACCCGAACTGTTATTTACTGCCTTAATGTTATAAACATATCGGTAATTTATAGCGCTCGATAGTTACTTGAGGTGGGTTGGTGTCTGATGGTGATGAAATGTTTGAATTAATCTGCTGATTTAATTATGTTCTTAAATAGCACGCCTTTTTCTGGGGTAGACAGAACACACCTACACTTCACCAGTTATAATAGGTCCGATGTAATATGGTCAGCAAGCGCGGATCTGGAATTTGTGCTCGTTATGGCTTCGCCCCCTATACGATGGGACGAAATTCACTTGGGTAATAGTGGTGCCCGTTTTTTTATGGCATCGAATGAGGAGACGAGCATGCCGTTCGGCTGATGGTAAGCGATACGACCACCCATAAACAGTAGCAACACCATCCAGCACCTTGAGTTACAAAGTACTGCGTGGTATTCCACTGCGCTCGTCATCGTCAGACATAAGATGTTAAGTCTCATTATGTCCAGTAGTTACATTGGCTCCAATGTCCTTCAAACTTAGCGGTAGACATAGACATTGCGGTGGTACCCACCCAGACGGACTCTTTTTTTTTTTTTGTTTATGCGGAAAAAGTGAATTATTACTACCGCCCAGTGTTCAAGGGGAACGACTGAGCGGTTATGCTGGGTTCACCGTGCCTTACGACCCGACGTTGAGCCGCCCGGAGAGATGGAAAACATCGGGCGACCGCCGGGCCAAGTCCCTAACCTATGTACACCGCACGGCATTCCAACCAAAACTCCGCGGTGGCCATCTTCGGCGCATTAGGGACGGCTGCGGGCTTCCTCCGACTCACGTCTAAGTTGTCGTCCGCAACCGCCCCTGCGCGTACCGCTATTGCGGTCCGTCTCCTGTTGTTGGGGGGGCTCAGAAGCCCCCGCACACCGAAGGACGCCCTCGGCAGCGTGAGGCCTAACCGCCGCGCTGCCGTCCATCACGGGGGTCACAAAAGTTGGCTAGACTAATGGGTGGACGGCCCCTTCCGCCCACCCGTGACCACCGGAGGCCCCTATTAGTCGCCTTTTACGACAGGCAGGGGATAGATACCGTGGTGGAATTCTCCAAACACCCCCAATCCACAGGGCGGGAGACGTCGGTCAGTCGTCCACCCGACGCCTCCTACGTCTCGTCTGGCGGCGGGAGGGATCACCACTGCGCTGGCGATCCCTCTCGGCACTCTCCTTCCGCGAGAGGACCACCTCGCAGAAGTGGGCCACCGCCTGCCAGGCCTCCCGGCCGCCGACCATGGAAGCGACCACGGCCGGCAGCGAGAGGTCTTCTCCGATGACGGACTCTTACATATGAAAAATCTACCACCAGTAAATAAAATTGTGGGCACAATAAGTATTTTATACTAGCTTTTGCCCGCGGCTCCGCCCGCGTTAAAAAGTTTTTCCGGGATAAAAGTCCCGCTTTATTATTTCCTGAGATAAAAAGTAGCCTATGTGTTAATCCAAGCCATGATCTATCCGTGTGCCAAATTTCATCGAAATCCGTTCAGTAGTTTTTGCGTGAAAGAGGAACAAACATCCATACATCAAAACATCCATACATTCTTACAAACTTTCGCCTTTATAATATTAGTAGGATATAAGTAGGATTCCATAATAAATCACATTTATCCTATCTATGTAGAAACATATTAAGTCAGTTCGCAAATCATTAATCCTGTCGAAACTTCTAACAAATACACATATAGCCCACACATTATCATATAAAATCGCATTGTTATCCATAAAAGGCGTTGCATTCGCATTTCACACTATCATCCACTTAAAACAACATCAAAATCAACTCAGCCAGCCCATCCGACATTAGATCTCCATTTGCGATTCTCTTACTCCCATATAATACTGCGTTTATGGCTAACTTTAGATTAGATTCGTTCGAGGGCCTTATATAGACCACAGAGGGTATGCGAAACGTATTTAAATATAAACGATTGTTAAGTACCTTCGTATTTGGTTGGGTTACATTTATCTTTACTGTGTTATGACGTTACTTGTCATTCGGAACTGTGTTATTTATGTATTTAACCTCTACATTTTTAGTAATCTTTCGAAATGCAAGCGATAAAATTTGAACACAATAACATTTCACAATTTAAATTTAATAATTTTAAGTAATTTAGTATTCTAAGGGCCAATTTCACAGGTTACAAGTAAATTTTATCTGACAGTTTTCGTAATAAACAGATAAAATACATAGTACTCATTTTATTACAATTTGTTTGGGAGCATAAATTACAGTGTGACTTTTGTGTTTAACCCGCTTATACATTTATGTGACGAGTAGCGTTTATCAGCAAGCGGTTCCATCAGCCGTAGAATACCATACTTATAGCAAAATAACTACATAATTGACAAAACAAGAGCTTATAAAACTTACTTTTACTCTCATCTTAGAATCTCTAACGTAATAAGCGCCCGACAGATGTAACTAAAGTTTAATTCGGTTTATTTAGTTAGGGGTTATAAAATTAATGCGGCTCGAACTAGACTTTAATTAGCTGTTAGTAATACCTGCTCCTCTAGAAACCATGTTAGGTAACTGGTACAGTCGTGGAGACAAGTGTTTAATCAGTACAGATATTTGTACCTACAATATTGTTTCACACTAGTATTGTTCGCGGCTCTGCCCGCGTGTTTAAAGTAGCCTATAGCACTCAAGAGTACTGTAGCTTCCTATTAGTGAAAGAATTATCAAAATCGGTTCAGTAGTTCCTGAGATTAGCGCGTTCAACCAAACAAACAAACTCTTCAGCTTTATCATATTAGTATATATTGGAGCCAGTGGAATTACTGGGCGTTGTAAGACTTGACATCTAATGTCTCAGCGTGACGAGTGCAGTGGAGTGCCAAAAATAATTCGCAATTCAAAGTTTTGTTTGGTGTTGCCACTATTTATGGGCGGTTTAATTGCTGGCAATCAGGCTGCATTCTCTTCATTTAAATGCTATAAAAATATGACTCCGTTGTCTGGAACTGTCTAGTAACTCGACTCCTATTGCGTGTGACTAATTATGGCTGGCAGTGGGTGTTAGGAAACATCTGTTTACCTCTAAAAAGTCAATAAGGCGCAATATTGTTAATACTGATGAAATAGTAAAATCAACCCGTATGCAAATTCCATCCAAACACCTCAAGAGATTGTGTTTTCCAACAAACATTCGCATTTTAATATTAAAAAATTTGGCATTTCAAATTTTATTTTCTCTTAAACATTTTCAACTTTATTTTATCAAACACGTTGCACTCGACAGTACCGTACAAGAATGTGCTAACATTTACACCATCCCGGGTCACAGTGTCACTACAATATCATTAAACTATGCACACTGCAGTGACGTTTCCGCTGATAAACAAGCTATTGCCCAAACGGGGAACTAAACCGAGCACCGAGCGACGTAACCTATCACCCAAAACGAAAATTATTATTAAAGTGAATCATATGTCAGTATAAGGATTCGATTCCAAGGTCCGGAAGTAAATTAATCCTTAATTAAGTATAAATTAGATTGCCTTGGTGGCATAGTTGTATTACGGTACGACTACAATGCTCGGGTGTCGGGTTCGATTTGCGGGTCGGGCAAAGTGATATTGGATTTTTCTATTCAGTGTCAGCACGAAGTCTGGAATTTGTGCCCGATATGACGATAGGCTCATCCCCTATCACATCATGGGACGGAATACGCACGGCGAAGTGGGTGCACCAGTTGCGCCTCTTATCCCCCTTCGAGGATAAAAGGCGTGAGCGTCTGTGTGTGTACTGACTATAAATATTTAGTATCTTAGTAAGAAGACTCTGCTGAACCAAGAACTAAACGACAGATGGTAACGCAATGACACTAACAAAAAGAATTAGTATTATCACACATTTATTCCAACAACAAGATAGTAGTAAACAGATCACCCACGGTCACTATCCACGCAGTTATTTTAAAAACTAGTAAGACTCATAATGGCTAGTAATTCCTGCAATACCATTTAAGTGGGTAGAGTGTTTCAATGCTTGGCGATGGGAATAGCGCTAAATTTCTATTGTTAAATGTAAGCTATGATACAATTCTGTACTATGTATACTACCTCGCTGCTGGGTGTAGACCTCCATTACATGTGTAGGTCATACTCCAATGATATTGTTTTTTTTTTTTTATATATTAAAATTACATATTAATCATCACATATCTTAAAGTGTTACTAAAATATTAAAGTACACAGTATATATTAAAGAGAGTGGTGCCCAATGTAGGCAAAGCCTGTTTTTCAGGTCACCAGGTACTCATTTCTTTGACGTACAGTAACAGTAACACAATTTATATATAACGATGCAAAATTAAAATTATACAATAATATTAATATACAATATAATATTTAACATTAAGAATACAAGGTGTCTGTGTGTGTGTGTGTGTGTGTGTGTGCGCGTGTGTGTGTGCGTGTGTGTGCGCGCGTGTGTGTTTGTGTGTGTGTGTGTGCGTGTGTGTGTGCGCGCTTTATTGTATGTATTGATTAAACTAGGTTATGGGAATTAATAAATCTTCCGTATGATTGTAGTCAAGGCGTTGCAACCAGTTATAAACCCTTTTTTTACAGTTTGCCCGCGTTAGTGTGTTTAAAGAAAAATCCTTATTTATTCCAATTAAAGAATACTAAACAGTACTACGCCCCAATGCCTAACTTCGGAACTTCATGTGCTTGATCATCATCATCAACCACATGACGTCCACTGCTGAACATAGGCCTCCCCTAAAGATTTACAGACGGACCTGTCAAAAGTGGTCCGCATCCAGCGTGCTCCTGCGATCTTTATCAAGTCGTCCTTGCAGATGGACGGCTGACGCTGCGTTTAAGTACGTGATCTCCACTCGAGAGCTTTTTTTCCCATCTGCCGTCCGTTCTTCGAACTATGTGCCCTGCCCATTGCCACTTCAGCTTGCTAATCCGCTAAATTCTTGGAAATTTATCATAAACTCTGTCAATCGCTTATAAATTATTACCCAGATAGCGAAAGTCCAGCATAAGTCGAATCTCTTGAAGATCAAAATAATTACAAGGACCTGAGTGTTAAGAGTACCTACTCATTCGAAAGTACTGTTGGATTGCCTAGTTTAGTATGTTGTCCCTGGAGTACCACAAACCAAATATATAGGAGTATGATATGCATTTGTGAACAACTGGCATCCCATTATGGCGCTGTGGGATTATGGATCATAAGTTGAAGTTCACAGTAAACTAGCCATAAAAAAGATTTATCTGTTTTATGCGACTCTTTTACTAAAGTCCACTTTTACAAGTAAAAATGTTTTTGCTTTTCATAAATTTATAGGTATACTGTTTCGACAACTCATAGATTTAATATTTTTGTAGGACCACCATTTATACACATAGGTACCTATATATATAGAAAGGTAATAGGTATATTTAATAGAAAGGTCACTCACTCACTCACTCATCATGAAATCTCATAAACTACAAGTGCTAGGAGTTTCAAATATTTGCATGGGGTTCCTTTTAGGACGTAGGTGCTTACTGAGACGAGATTTTGCTTGCAAAATTAAGTAGTGCAATATCTGAATGTATTGTCATAGAATGAACTTTAAAAATGATTCACGTTTGCGCAATTTTTAATGATTACATTACTAGACTATAAAATAGATGTTACGTGACAAAATGAATATGTTTTCAGATTTTCGTGCACAAAAATTTTATTCGTAAAACTAAAGATTATTACTTACTAGCTCTTGCCCGCGGCTTCGCCTACATCAAAGAGTTTTTCCTGGATAAAAGTCCCGCAGTACCTACATTTTCCCGGGATAAAAGTTGCCTAAAACCTACCCAGAGTCTCGAACTATCTCCATACAAAATTTCACCGAAATCCGGTTGATAGTTTTTGAGTTTATCGCGTTCAATCCTTCTTACCCCCTTAGGGGTTGAATTTCGTAAAATCCTGTCTTATAGAGCTCCTACTCCCTAAAAGGCACCCCCATGCAAAATTTGACACTCCTAGCACTTGTAGTTCCCGAGATTTCGCAACGAGTGGGTGAGTCGACCTTTCGCTTTTAATATCTACAATAATTTTGCACTAATAATTGTTTTATTTTATATAATATAATATCATAATCTCTACCGTATTTCTGTTGCTAGACTACCGTTGAAGTCAGCTCACTTATTCTCTGTTTTTTTTTTTTTTTTTGCGCGGAGAAAGTGTATTATTACTACCGCCCAGTGTTCAAGGGGAACGACTGAGCGGTTATGTTGGGTTCACCGTGCCTTACGAGTCGTCCACCCGACGCCTCCTACGTCTCGTCTGGCGGCGGGAGGGATCACCACTGCGCTGGAAATCCCTCTCGGCACTCTCCTTCCGCGAGAGGACTACCTCGCAGAAGTGGGCCACCGCCTGCCAGGCCTCCCGGCCGCCGTCCATGGAAGCGACCACGGCCGGCAGCGAGAGGTCTTCTCTGAACTTATTCTCTGTGACAGTGTTAATTAATAACGTGGCTGTGTTACGGAAACTTCGTGTCATCTTCATCATCATCATCAGCCACACGACGTCCACCGGTGAACATAGGTCTCCCCCAAAGATTTCCACACGGACCTGTCAAAAGCAGCCCGCATGCAGCGCGTTTCTGCGACCTTTATCAAGTGTAATTTTATTGCATCGAATGACGAGACGAGCATGCCGTTCACCTGATGGTAAGCGATACGACCACCCATAAATAGTAGAAACACCATCCAGGACCTTGAGTTACAAAGTACCGTGTGGCTTTCCACTGCGCTCGTCATCCTGAGACAAAAGATGTTAAGTCACATTATTAGTAGTTATACTAGCTACAATGTCCTTCAAACCGAAACACAACAGTGCATGCACACTGCTGGTTGGCGGTAGAAATAGACATTGCGGTGGTACCCACCCAGACGGACTCTTACATATGAGAGTCCTACCACCAATAGATTTTTTGCGTTAAATGGTATTTTGTATGCCAATTTCCATAGTAATAAACACGATGAGTTACGCGTTACATGTTCCGAGCGGTAAAAATAACATGTGCCATAGAGAGAATAAAGGGGCTGCATAGATCGCTTTCAAAGACGCTCACATTTGGTTTAGCAATTCACTGTTCTTCCGTGTGTCTATTATTAAAGCAAACAGGATGTTTGGCCTCTCACTTATATCCTTTTTGGGCGGGAATGCCAGCTTTGTTGGTTCGAACGTAAGCGCCGAAGTCAAACAAGTCTTATTTAAAAAAGGTAAAAAAAAACTGTTTATCCACGCTCGAGTATGATTTTGTATCAGTGTGTGATGTTTACTGTGTTATTATCATTTTGGAGCTGGGCTCTTTCTGTCTAAAATATTACTAAATACGAAGGTCATTATTTAATTCCTTCGGGGATTAAAGTAGCGAAACAATGGAATGCAAAAAAATGTGTCTTTAAAAAATAAACAAATTACAAATAACCTTAAAACGTAGCACAAGGATCGTTTCTCCTTCCATTTTCCATAGCAGTAGAAACAAACATCACAAGAAAGACCCCGTTTTCAGAACAGACTTTAGTAAAAGAGATAGAATTGTTATAACATTTATCGTTAACTCCTTATTTCTTCGCTCGATTAAGACACAATTCCCCATAATACAATAGAAAGCTACTCAATCGAACCATACCTTTATAAATCTTGACCCATAGAAACCACCTAAGTATTAAACAACATAATAAATGGGAACGAAAGTAACTTCCCTAGTAACTAAAACATATTGTTAGCTTTAATTAAACTGAAACAATATTTTAATTATTTAGTATGCAAAATGCGGTTTCCTTACAATAATTATAAGCTACAAACAATCAGTATAGCTCGGATAAGCAACGCTTGTATTTAACGTAACCAAGCCAATGTGATATTTAAAAAAATATACTATTAATAATAATTATAAGTTAGGTATTTAATTACAATTTATTTTAACACGGAAAGCTAGAACTATAGGGTATTTTGCAACCATTAAAAGCGTTATATTATTTTATTTACACTATGTATCCCAGACTACAACTGCACAATTCTGTTCTGAATTTAAATTTGCGTACAAAATGGCCGCTTAATAAGGATATATGAAGTGATTACACAATTTGTAGCTGTAACTTTGCCGCTAATTACGATTTGCGAGTAGCTTATTAGATAGATTTGGACTGCCTCGGTGGCGTAGTGGTATTGCGTACGCATTACGAGTACGATTTGCGCGCTGAGGTCCTGGGTTCGAATCCCGGGTCGAGCCAAAAAAATTGTGACTGGGTTTTTCCATCTTAAAATTTACTCAGTCGCAGCTCGGAGTCAGGAAGTTGGCGGTGTGATACCCCCGTGCCTCGGAAAGCACGTAAAGCCGTTGGTCCTGCGCCTGATCTCTCTCCGGTCATGTCGGATTGCCGTCTCACCGGACTATGAGAGTGAAGGAATAGCGAGTGCACCTGTGTATTGCGCACACACTTGTGCACTATAATATCTCCTGCGTACCTGGATGATCTCCGTTGAGATTGGCCGCCGTGGCCGAAACTGGCTAGGAGGATTTCATTTCATTAGATATTGGAATGCGTTTGTGATAAAGATCTTTACATAATTTGAATTTTGAATACAAGTGAATGTACACCTGAATAACTAAACATGATAAACGTAGTACGGCTTGTGATCTCTGTCACTTATTCTAATCTTCGTCTATCTTTGTCCACTATCTAGTAAGTTATAGGTCTTTAATTACTAACAGTTAATTAAGAGAGAATTTTGTAAGCGTATTCTGAACAGCTATGGCGAGTAGATATAGGTACTAATAGATTAAGTCCATTAGCATTATAATTGATTACGGAAAGTGGTGGGTAATTTTTAACAGATGACCCAAATGCCCGTTAACGTTTCTTCTTGTATCTAAACCTGAGACATTTCATTCCTATACCATAGTAATATTACTTTTAATTCTGTATTTTCTAAAGTTATCACATTGTGTTTGTCTCCAGAGTTCAGTGTCCGCCGATACACTTAAAAACTTCGTGAACGATTACCTTTCTGTTTAGAAATACAATTATATGACAGATTATTTATTTTTTTTATAAAAAAAAAAAACCCTTTTACTAATATCAAAAGTTTTTACATAACAAAAATAATGAGGTAACTAGAGCCACAATCGGCCACACTCGAGCTCTATATAAAAATTGCAATAAACCCTATTACCCTAACTCAGTCCCTTGCGAGCCAAATAGAATTTTCTAGAATATCTTTATCCCATCGAACCTTTTTCTATTTTTATGCAAATTATTAGGCATTACGCAAATGTAACAAAAACTTTGCGAATATGAATTCGAAATACAGTTTCGATTGTCCTTTAGTATATCAAGCTGACACGATAGTATCGCTGTTAAATAATAATTTGGCCATCCCTTTCGCACTTCACAAACTTTACTGCGAGTGAGCAGGACGGCGAATACTTTTCTCATTGCCGCAACTACAGGAGATGCGCATTCATGATAAATGCACTGGACCGCCGGCGCACCAATTGTAATGCAAACCTCGTCGTTAGCTAAACGTGGTTAAAATATTCCAGATTGACATCTGTCTGCCTCCCCCGTGTCGCCGTAATGGTACGTTTCAACATACTTTTTGCACTTACGTTTTGAGATTAAATTATGCACCTTGTCGGACCATTTGTGCTTCTAAACTAATGGGCTACCATTAAATGTAATCTGGAAGGTAATGCGACAACTAAGTAACTTCACTCGCATGAGAACAGAGACAAAGTAGGCGTATTTTGCGATTTTTGCTCCAATTTGAATAGAACTTCTTTGTGGCTGATGTAGTTAGGATTCTTTTTTTTTTATTGCCTTGAATGACGAGTCGTGTATGCCGTTCGCCTGATGGTAAGCGATACGACCACCCATAAACTGTAGAAACACCATCCAGTACATTGTACAGTTACAAAGTACTGTGTGGTATTCCACTGCGCTCGTCATCCTGAGACTTAAGATGTTGTCTCATTATGTCCAGTAGTTATACTGGCTACAATGTCCTTCAAACCGAAACACAACAGTGCATGCGCACTGTGCAGCAGCAGTCAGCAGTCTGCTTGGCGGTAAATTCTACGCAGTTATTGTTTCGGAGAGATCGACTCCTATTATGTAGCACTGTTTTAAATTGTTATAGTTTTACCTGTGGTTTTATGATGCAAACAAGATCTGAAGATTTTAAACGTACGACAAAGTAACCTCACTGTACCTGATGGCCCTAAGCGGAGTGGGATCCGTTGACTTACGAGAGATGATTATCCCAGCCAGTCGACACAATCATGCCGGCCTGTTGCCCGCTCGTCCCGGAACGTAGTACACTTATATGGGCGACTATGGCGGGTTATAACACCTTGAGTACCTACAGTAGTCGCTATCCGCGTGGACACAAAATATGTCCTAGTATAGCAAACAGTTATGATCCTCTGGGGTTCCTCTGACTTCTGAGTTTTCTAAGAACATCTAACTTTCTAAAAAAATATGTGTGTGTTCTTTGTGAATTATCACTTGCTTTAACGGCGAAGGAAAACATCATGAGGAAACCCAAGAAGTGCTCTATAAGAATTTCGAAGGTATGTGAAGTCTGCCAACCCGCACTAGGCGAGTGTGGTGGACTAAGGCCTTAACCCTCTCAGTTGTAGAGGAGGCCCATGCTCAGCAGTGGGCAGTATATAATACAGGCTGGTATGGTATGTTTTGGTCTTGGGTTCACCATTCTAGGTTTAACAAAAATCAATGCCACGTCATTTTTGAATTACAACAGGACTCAAGACTTTAATTCTTTCGCATCAATTTTTAAAATATTAAATTCCACGTTGCTTTATGTGGAAAACACTGCATAAATAATCGGTATAATGGTTTTCAATAAAAGTCATTACAAAATTGCCATGTTTTGTTAGAAATGTTTAGGTACATATTTTTTATACTGTAAACAGCATTCCTTAGAAGTATCTGATTTCGCCCCTCCTAACATAAATACCATTCTAAATGCTAAAAACATTCGATATGAATCCCAAGGATATCGGCCATGTCCATAAAATAAAATCAAAACACATAATTCAGGAATTAATTTAAGCGCAGAAATAATTTCTCCCGCGGTGAAATATTGTAGGTACAAAACATTTGAGATACGTACAAATCAACTGGCAAACGTGACCGCTTGTTGATTTCATTAATCATTTAACTAATACTTATATTGAGATAATTTATCGACATGTTTAAACATTGTAACGGAAATGTTGAGAAATAGGTTGTGCGTAGTTGTTAATCTTTTAATGTCAGTATATTGCGTACTGCGTAAAACTTTTTAACGCGTACGATTACGTTACGAGTACGATTTGCGCGCTGAGGTCCTGGGTTCGAATCCCGGGTCGGGACAAAAAACTTTGTGACTGGGTTTTTCCATCTTAAAAAATTACTCAGACGCAGCTCGGAGTCAGGAAGTTAGCGGTGTGATACCCCCGTGCCTCGGAAAGCACGTAAAGCCGTTGGTCCTGCGCCTGATCTCTCTCCGGTCATGTCGGATTGCCGTCTCACCGGACTATGAGAGTGAAGGAATAGCGAGTGCACCTGTGTATTGCACACACACTTGTGCACTATTATATCTCCTGCGTACTTGGCTGATCTCCGTTGAGATTGGCCGCCGTGGCCGAAACTGGCTAGGAGGATTTCATTACGTACTGCGTAGCTATTTCATTGATAATGAAACCAAAACTTTTTAAACACAATAAATTAAATTCAAGTTAATCTTCTTCTTCTTCAGCGTATAGAAGCCCACTGTTGAACATGGGCCTCCCCCAAAAATTTCCAGACAAACCTGTTAGAAGCGGCTTGCATTCAGCGGGTTCCTGCGACCTGATAAGGGCGTCTTTTCACCTTGTAGTTGGACGTCCCACGCTGCGCTTGCCAGTACGTGGTCTCCACTCGAGAACTTTCCTATTCCATCTGTTGTCAGTTCTACGAGCTATATGCCCTTCCTACGGCCACTGTAGTTTGCTAATCCGCTGAGCTATGTTGGGGACTTCGTTCTTCTACGGATCTCCTAATTAGTTATTAATTCAAATTAATAATCATAGAGTTTTTCTTAGGCACAAATACACTAATTACTTCCCTAATCTTTTTCTTTTTCCTTATAATCTGTAATATGTCCACGATTCTTCTCATATTGTAATTTTTTTTTATGGCATTGAATTACGAGACGAGCATGCCGTTCTCCTGATGGTAAGCGATATGACCACCCATAAACAGTAGAAACACCATCCAGCATCTTGAGTTACAAAGTACTGTGTGGCATTCCACTGCACTCGTCATCCTGAGACATAAGATGTTAAGTCTCATTATGGCCTGTAGTTACACTGGCTACAACGTTCTTTAAACTGAAACACAACAGTGCATAGGTACAAACTGCTGCTTGGCGTTAGAAACAGATATAGCGGTGGTACCCACCCAGACAGACTCTTACATATGAGAGTCCTACCACACCAGTATTTATGGACAGACGGAGAAGATAACTTTACATCAGATGACCCAAAACATGAAACATTACTGATAAAGTCCTACATAATAACGGGCCGATGTAACCGCTTGCTAGTAAACGCTATTCGACACATAGACGTATAAGCCGACCAAACAAAAAGTCACACTGTAATCTAGGAGCATAGATTAAACTTGCAAAATCACTTGCAAAAATCTACATTGCAATTACAAACTATATTGTATTTCTATACTTATTCGAGTCTCCTATTTACTTTAGTATTCAGCGCACAAGTTGAACCCCGATTAGCAACTTCCAATAGGTCAACGTTCAAATATGCGAAGGCTTATCCTTTACAGCAGTCATATTTACACGCACAATATTGCTGTAGTAATTTCCGTACCAACCAACAACTAATTTGACGATGCGATGATGTCTTTCGTCGTCATTGAGTTTCTTTTTAACCGACTTCATTGCGAGTTTCTCAAAAACTACCGATCCGATTTGGATGTAGTTTTCGACACTCAAATGTATATTTTTCAGGAAAGTTTTTAGTAAGTATATAACTTATGAAGAACTGATGAACATCTTCGGAGATGCACAATAGAACTCTTCAATAACTAACAGCAGATGACTCGCGAATGCTGCAATCCTGTATCTATTCTATGATGTATTGTTTACACCATTCTATAATTAAATAACATAAAAGTAATAAATAAAAACTTTTTAACAAAAAATAATCCGACTTCAAAACCACTACCAATCAAAAAATAATTAAAATTTGTATTCACTTAGTATATACGTATCTTTGGAGTCGGTGCCTAATTTAAATTGAACAATGTTTTCGTATATTTGTTGTTGTATTTCCTTAGCTTAGTCGGCAATTTAAATGAGGCATTGACTCCAAATATACGTTAATACTAAGCGAATACAAATTTTAATTATTTTTTTATTTCTAGTGGTTTTGAAGTCGGTTTATTTTTTGTTAAAAAGTTTTTTATTCAATCGTGTAATTTTAAAATGACTTCAACGATTTTTTCATTGTTTCCGAATTACGAGAACAGTATGCCCCTCGCCTGATGGTAAGCGATACGACAGCCCATGAACAGTAGCAACACCATACACAACTTTTAATTATAAAGTATTGCGTGACACTCCACTGCACGCGTCACCCTAATACATTAGATGTTAAGTCTCATAATGCACAGCAATTTCACTGGTTAGAGTTCAAACCAGGACACAATAGTGCATACACATTTCAATTACAGTCAAAGGTAATAAAGTGGAAAGACTAAAATATTCCACTCTCATCTTTTATCACAATCAAATTACACAATGTTTTATCCCAACACAAGCGCATGAATTACCAATCGAATTACAAAACTAACATAAGGACACAATATAAGTATCTTACAAATAAATAGGTGCATAATTTTGTAACAGATTAGCAATAAATTTGCATCAATATATCGGTTAACATTGTAGAGAGCGGGCCGCAGGCAACGGTCCTTGTTGAGATTACAGTTCGATTACGCACTTTAAATGTGCCTATATTACTAAATACATAATCTGTAAAGTATCAGAAATTAGCCTCAGAATTGTTCTTGATTTCTGAGATTTCAATAACTGTGATACTAAAGGTCTCGGGTGCGGTCCCAAGGTCGAGAATAGTGCTATTGGCTTTTGCGTTAGTATCAGCTCGGAGTTTGGAATTTGTGGTATAGCCATACGCTAGGCTCGTCAAGGACGGAATAATCATGGCAAAAAGTGTGTGTACTAGTTGCGCCTCTGTCTACCTCTTTTGGGATGAAAGGCGTGAATGTATCTATGGATTAGTGGGATAGTAATATTTCGCCCCCCCACCTCCCCACTAACATGCGAAGTAGCGTCGTAACTCACTAGCGTGTGGGTGGTCTACGCACATATTAAGTAACTACATATCTCTCTGCGTAATCTCTTGGGATATTATATATGTTATACATACTTAAGCTCATCCCTCTAAGCCTGTGGGGGGAGTAGGTAGGAACGCAAACAATTAGTCTAGGGTTTGCCGGTATTTAAGTCTTATTATGTAGGTGATAATGATTTATATATGGTACAGAATACAGATTCCAATAATAGCAATTGTAACAAATCGAGCGGTTATTTAACATCAAATCATTCATTAACTAGCCCGACGTGAGGATCTAATTCTCTACCTCGTAGTTCACAGCTCAAGTTTACTTTAAAACTAAACAGCGTTAATAAAATATTATAACGCTGTTTATAAACCAATTAAGCGGTAATAGCCTAGTTGGTAGTGGAAGGGACTGCCGAGACGAAAGTCCGCAGGTTCAAAACCCAAGGGCTCGAACCTCTGACTTTTGAAAGAAAGAAACTTTATTTACAACAAACGCACACACAACTAAAACATAAAACACTTAATACTACATAATAAATTTGTTGCAAACAGGCTCACCTCAGCAAAGTCTTCTTTTCTAAAGTTATGTGTGTATTATTTGTGAATTATCGCTTGCTTTAACGGTGGAGATAATCATAATGAGTCTGCTAGTGCCAATGCGCAATAGGCCAGCGAGAAGGCCCGTGGCCAGCAGTGGAACAGTATATAATAGAGTTAGTATTATTATTATTTATAAACCAAACTATACGTATATATTTTACTCTCTATCCTTCCAAAGTACCACCAAAGATTCAGGAAAGATTGCACGACTCCCTTTTGGCAAAGGTCCTCTGCTTATAGTATTTCTATAAGTTGTTTTATGTAATATAAAGCGCTCGTAATGACTAACCGGAGATTATGCCGCCATCTTTGAACACAATTTACTACGCGTTCCGATGCCGTATCGTGAGATTTATGTATTTCAACATAATTTTATTACGTGTGTTACTTTTTGCTTGAATTAATAAATTGTGTTAAATAATAACAGTCCTTTAATGACCCTACCACATTTGGGCCTAGAGGGTTGGCAGACATATCCTCAAAATTCTTGCAGTGAAATTTTAGATATTGTGTAGATTTGTTCGCGGTTTTTTTTTTCATGTCTCGGTGGCGTAATTGTATTAAGGAATGACTGCAGTGCTGAGGTCTCCAGTTCGATCCCCGGGTCAGTAAAATTGATATTGGGATTGGCAACTTAATATAAGCCCGGAATTTGTGCTTGATATGGCGTTAGGTTAGGTTATTCCCCTATCACATAATGGAACGTAATACGCATGGCGAAAAGTAGGCACTAGTTGCGTCTCTGCCTACTCCTTCGGGGATAAAGGGTGAAACTGTGTATTTATGTAATATCTATGTATGTAACTGCAAGGAAAAGTTGATGAAAACGTAATTGTTTTATGTTTTAGTTTTTTTATATTGCTTTAAAACTTCGTTCGATTTGAAAAATCCTAAAAGTACTAGTCAAATAGTCAAAATTACATACAAAAACCCGACACTGTTCGACAGTATCATTTTGCTCTACAAACACTCGACTGAACCGATGAAAACACTACCCTGCCTGTTTGTTTTGTATTCCGATCTCTTATTGCGCACCGGAATCAATAAATATCTCATATCAAAGGATTCCAATACTATATTATAGTTATACATTGCAAATATATTCTATCTGTGTAGTTATTTTTAAAGCCTATTTTTCTTTACATACATCGAGATGTTTCTTTTGTCTATGTGAAGCACTTATTTGGATATAAGCGACATATTAAATTCCACAACAAACCTCTCAAAAGACAATTAAATACTATAAGCTTATTTTAAACTAAAAGTTGTAAACGGGTTTAATTATAAAAGCATTGAATTATAATTTAAAATAGAAAATCAATATGTTCATGTACTATTTCTGTTGCCAATTACCTAGACGATATTTCAGAAAATTTTAAGAGTACATTTTTAACTTTATTATAAATATGTATAAAAGTAAACAAATTGAAAATTATTTAAGTAGATATTTCAATTATTTCATTTAATTTTATAGGTCATATTATGATTTATTTATTAAATAACACACAGACACACACACTCACTCCTTTTAACCCCGAAGGGGTAGTCAGAAGCGCAATTAATGCACCCACTTTTCGCTGTGCGCTGCATAGGTATTATATCCCATGATGTGATAGGGGGCGAGCCTATCGCCATATCAGGCACAAAGGCTGATACTGAATAGAAAAATCCAATAAGTGATAATTTTTTATTATTAATTAAGGGAAATCTCTGAATATAGTTACCCTCATTCCATATATCACCATTGACTTGCATACAGTAATTGGTTTGAGGTTTCGCCCCACAAATGAGTTTCCGTCATTGGACCTGTTAACTAGCTTGTGGCCGCGTATTATATGCGGTCGTTTGGGTGGTCCAACCAGTCTTATACCACACAACTGTGGCACACCCGGAAACCTCACAAGTAATTTCAAATTAAAAACTCTAGCCGCATTCCATGTTAGCGTAGGTACGCCAAGTCTAGTATGATTAAACTCTCAATTCTCTTTTTAGGCTATCCGCTCCATCCGTACCATCCTCAATTCGCTCGATAAATACTTTTCGTGACTCGTCTTTCAACCATCACGTGCCCAAACTATCTCAGCATACATAGATAGGTAGATACATATACATACATACATAGATTAAAGGAAGTATCCTTTAATCTTATTCAACCACATCATCCATCAATTTACAACGATATCTTATCGTATTATTCCCCATGCGATCAGCAATGGTGACTCCACATATTTGACTTTCGTCCTTCTACGAAACCAACAATCACTTCCTTACATAAGTCGGCAACAGCGAAACATTACGAATTGCCATTCTTGGTACCTTTACCCCGAGAAAGGATTTGGAGTACTCATTAGAGACTTTAATGTCCTCACCAGGTAGCTCTACGTTAATGACAACGTTGACCACAGCTAATTCTTCGGCACACGATCATAGGCCTTTCCAAGGCAGCGAAGGCACAAAATACTTTTTTGACTTGACTAAATGTTTCTCCGCCATGAATGTAGTCAGAAAAGTGTATGCTCGACCATGTTATACTCTAAATAAGTGGCTTGCGCGTCGTCTGTCAGCAACGTGCAACTTACAACTAAAATAGTCAATAAGAGTTATTTGTAGTTTCCAATAACGATCGCACCTGATGAGATATGAAAAATTGGTGTTTTACCTTGAGAGAGTGTACTAACATGTGTAACCCATTCATTTACTAAAATTTACATGCACATCCCACACATATTTTTTTGTCTACTAAAGGGTTTTTAGCACTTGTTGATAAATGCTACTCAGCACATAAATTGTACATATAAACCGACCAAATACAAAAGTCTCGCTAGTCTATGCTCCCAAATAAATGGTAACAAGATGAGTAGGTACTGTCTACATTATCTGTTTAAGACAAGTCCTACTAATATTATAAAGGCGAAAGTTTGTAAGAATGTATGGATGTTTGGATGTATGGATGTTTGTTCCTCTTTCACGCAAAAACTACTGAACGGATTTCGATGAAATTTGGCACACGGGTAGATCATGTCCTGGATTAACACATAGGCTACTTTTTATCCCGGGAAAATATAAAGCGGGACTTTTATCCCGGAAAAACTTTTTAAAGCGGGCGGAGCCGCGGGCAGTAGCTAGTCTTAAATAAAACTAAAAATGTGAAACAGGCTTTAAGTACAGTCGCGTAAAATAAGCATTTAAATCACCTGCAAATATGGTAAATAGTTTATAGTTGTTTACTTTCAAATTAAGGGTAACGTTTTAATATTAAATACAACCTCAACTAATGCCGGATACTGTTTCAATACAATAGACACCGCGGCTCCTTTTAAGTACGATTGGTCGGCCATGAATTATTTTAGAACTAGATTTTGCCCGCGGCTCCGCCCGCGTTAAAAAGTTTTTCCGGAATAAAAGTCCTGCTTTTAATTTTCCCGGGATAAAATGTAGCCTATGTGTTAATCCAAGACATGATCTACCCGTGTGCCAAATTTCATCGAAATCCGTTTAGTAGTTTTTGCGTGAAAGAGTAACAAACATTCAGACATCCATACATACTGACAAACTTTCGCGTTTATAATATTACTAGCTTTTGCCCGCGGCTCCGCCCGCATTAAAAAGTGTTTCCGGGATAAAAGTCCCGGTTTATATTTTCCCGGGATAAAAAGTAGCCTATGTGTTAATCCAGGACATGATCTACCCGTGTGCCAAATTTCATCGAAATCCGTTCAGTAGTTTTTGCGTGAAAGAGGAACAAACATCCTTACATCCATACATCCAAACATCCAAACATCCTAACATCCAAACATCCATACATTCTTACAAACTTTCGCCTTTATAATATTAGTAGGATAGTAGGATAACTGTGCTTTTCTTATAACTCAGTAGATATAAGCTGTTTCATTGAACTACAGCAATTTTCTTCATAGGTAGTAGGTATCAGTCAAAATTACTTACAGTCATTAGTAAGCATGTCCAGAATAACTTAGTTCTGATAGGACTATTTTAGAGATGGATTGAAAAAAGCAATCGAGATCGTTTTTGGAAAACGCCCGTTATGGAGACAGATGTCACGTGCAGCTTAAAAAATTATGATGTTCAAAATGGTACAAAGTATATTTACAAACAACAGATTTGTCAAAATACATAATTTCGTATATATCTTAATAAAGCGAATTTCATAAAGATTGCTCGTTAAAAAAAGTGAATAATCCTAGATCTTGCAGTTGAAACGAGGTACAAATTCACACCAATTAATTATTAGAATGTGTTATTTATGAAACCATCGAAGTTAGAAATGGTTAAACACACACACACTCACGCCTGTTATCCCCGAAGGAGTAGGCAGAGGCGCAACTAGTGCACCCACTTTTCGCCGTTATTCCGTCCCATGATGTGATAGGGGGCGAGCCTATCGCCATATCGGGCACAAATTCCGGACTCCGGGCTGATACTGAATAGAAAAACTCAATATAACTTTGCCCGACCCGGGAATCGAACCCGAGACCCCAGCTTTGCAGTCGTACTGTAATACAACCACGCCACCGAGGCATTCATGTCAGAATTGGTTACAGGAAACTATAAAACGTAAGCATTTATCTAAAGCAGTACGTATGGTGAGTGATATTATACTTGGGTAGAACTGCAATATTCTACACAAACTCTTGAGGATATTATGCTGATAATACAAATATAATAATACAATACCAGCCCTGTATTATATACTGCTCACTGCTGAGCACTGGCCTCCTCTACTACTGAGAGGGTTTAAGGCCTTAGTCCACCACGCTGGCCTAGTGCGAGTTGGCAGACTTCACAAACTCTCGAAATTCTTTTGGAGAATTCTCAGGTATGTAAGTTTCCTCACGATGTTTTCCTTTACCGTTAAGAAAAATAATTGTTCGAATTATGCGGATACAGACAAAAAAGAATGACGCCTATTTTTAGATTTGGAATTTACCGTTTAACGTTAATACCTACATCCATAAAATGGCAATAAGTCTGTGATAATAAAAAAATTGACGACCACTTTATTGGCCGGATTAAAATGTATTCGACATTATATTCAAACTACTACTATTCGAGTTATTTATATAACATCCGCACTATTCCACATCAATACTATTTCGAAACTGCCTCGGTGGCGTAGTTGTATTGCGTACGCGTTACGAGTACGATTTGCGCGCTGAGGTCCTGGGTTCGAATCCCGGGTCGAGCCAAAAAACTTTGTGACTGGGTTTTTGCATCTTAAAAAAATTACTCAGTCGCAGCTCGGAGTCAGGAAGTTGGCGGTGTGATACCCCCGTGCCTCGGAAAGCACGTAAAGCCGTTGGTCCTGCGCCTGATCTCTCTCCGGTCATGTCGGATTGCCGTCTCACCGGACTATGAGAGTGAAGGAATAGCGAGTGCTCCTGTGTATTGCGCACATACTTGTGCACTATAATATCTCCTGCGTACCTGGCTTATTTCCGTTGAGATTGGCCGCCGTGGCCGAAACTGGCTAGGAGGATTTATTATTTCGAAACGTAAAGTTCACCGTTTAACTTCAGTCCCTCCCTAGAGCTAGAGTTGTTACCGACTCGAAGTACTAAAAGCGCCGCTGGATTCCTACTGTTGGAATTAACTTCTCATTAAACAGTTGTCGCTGATTGACAACATAATGCCGAGCGGTTTGGCTCGAATCGATCGACCATTACTGGACGAAGGAAACGTTTTCATTCTGCCTTATTATTACCTTGCGGTTTTGGTATAACTGTATGCACCTGATGTTAATATATATTGAATATTGCTTATTCCTTAATGTTATTTGCGAAACCGGTGAATGGAAGAATGATATGCAGTTTGCAGATGTTTGAGACCTAAATATTTGTATCTAGAAAGGTATTCTGGGATTAAGAAATGCATTGAATTGGTGAGATAAGAACTATGTTTGTGTTAATGGTTTAGTAGGGACCATAATTACTTCACTTTAGCATGATAAATTATATTGTTATCCTTGGTTTAATTTCTAGGATTGTATTTTAAAAAACACAGTTTGTGAGAAAGTATTTAAAAATTCACTAAATGGAAAAACTCAAGAGATTTTATCAGTTAATTAAACAAACCCTTATTTATTTTTCTTCGTTGAATTTCAATCCTTTTTCTGATGTTTCCTGAGGAATCCGCCGACGGGTAGTTCCAAGCCCTAATTATATAGAGACTACAAGAAGATTATATATTTTATGTATTGTAATTATGTCATTCAATACAACCTAATTTTCAGTAAAAAAAATATTAAGTAATGCGTTACAAGGAACGGAGTGTTTTCTAGATGATAAACAGATTCATAAAATGCTAATTATAAACCATGCCTTTACATAATATCATATGTAATTACTAACTAATCGCCTCACAAACAAATCCAGTACAAAACAAAAATTATCGTACATCTCACAACAGTTCGTCAATCTACGCAGATTTGTTTACCAAATATTTCCATTGATGTTCCTTCCAATACATCATTATTGCTTTATTGATTGAATGTGCACATTGAACAAGATATGCCAGTAATGTAAGTGCACGTTAATGCGAACAAGTGGCATATAGAATTGACAAACATCAAGGAGCGGCTCGCTACGCCAATCACCGTATCTATTCATTGTGCAAATACTTGCGTGCAGACCTGCGCAGGTTACTTTATGCTACCCATTCAAATGTTCAAGCTAGGAAAGTATTAAGCTCGTGATTTTCTTTATACGCGTGGAAATATATACACAAGTTTTCGTTGGTAATTCATAGTACGCCATTTTAACATGGCCGCCATTTTGTTTTCTAAAAATGTCAAACATAACGCATTTAGGTAATGAAAAGAGTCAGTAACTTTGTTGCGATATTTTTGTAGAGTTTTCATCATCATCATGAGCCACATGAAGACCTGAGCTGAACATCGGCCCCGTCTAAAGAGTTCCAGGTGGACCTGATAAAAGCGGCCTATATACAGCGTGTTCCTGCGACCTTTATCAAGTCCTCTGTCCGCCTTTTCCAAAGTTGCGCTTGCCGGTACATGGTCTCCCCTCGAAAACTGCCGCATCTGTCGAACTACATGCTCTACCAAGAGGCAGTGGCCACTTAACTTGCCCTGCATAATTTGTTGCTAGAATAATTCTCAGTAACAAATATTTATAACGCAGTGCAAATCTTCAATTTATTACCGATTTATGAACAAATCCTAGTAGATTCAAAATAATGGCAAACCTATCGAATGCAGGCGGGGTCACAGCAAATGATGTTGCAACTGCAGGAAACTGATTTAATCAACACTCGCGACACAAATCCAATCCCAATCGTCTATCGGTATCACCTTTTGTATTGCATAAATCTAAATATTTCACCCAAGAAACAGATAAGAAAAGTAACTTCCTCCTATTATCAAGCTAAATGTTGGATTGTAAAACAGGGAAAAATAATAATGTATGCAAGGTGTTATGAGACAGTGAAAAATAACCTCTAGAATTGACATAATACTCACGAAGGTTTAAATACATCACCTTTACAAATTTAATTCTACCATCCACTACCATAAACCACCCAACAAGCTAGTTTCAATCACTAAGCACTAACACATGAAGAAATAATTCTTAGGGCACAAGTAGGTCAATAGATGCCTCGATAACAATAAGACTACCAGAATGCGGGATGCTCGAAAGGCAATTCTGCAACTTTTCTCTACTTATAAAGACTGCCTCAGTGGCGTAGTTGCATTATGGTACGCCTGCAATGCTGAGGTTTCGGGTTCGATCCCCGGGTCGGGCAAAGTGATATTGAGTTTTTCTATTCAGTATCAGCTCGGAGTCTGGAATTTGTGCCCGATATGGCGATAGGCTCGCCCCCTATCACACCATGGGACGGAATAATGGCGAAAAGTGGGTGCACTAGTTGCGCCTCTGCCTACCCCTTCGGGGATAAAAGGCGTGAGTGTATATGTATGTTATAAACAAATGTTACTTTCGATTTCTAGCTGGTATACTAAGCCCGTATTGTTTGCAATTTACCAATGGATAAGAGTATTTGCTTTACCTGATTTATTAAAGACATGTATAAATAAGTATTTAAATATGTCAACAATGATATTGAGAGTGAATTGCCTAATTGGAAGAAGAGAATAACCATACCACCATACTAGCCCTGTATTTTATACTGCCCACTGCTGAGCACGGGCCTCCTCTACAACTGAGAGGGTTAAGGCCTTCGTCCACCACGCCTGCCTAGTGCGGGTTGGCAGACTTCACATACCTTCGTAATTCACAGAACTTCTCAGGTATGCAGGTTTCCTCACGATGTTTTCCTTCACCGTTAAATCGAGCGATAATTCACAAAGAATACACACACAAATTTTTAAAAAGTCAGAGGTGTGTGCCCTTGGGTTTTGAACCTGCGGACATTCGTCTCGGCAGTCCGTTCCACTCCCAACTAGGACTAGGCTATCACCGCTTACAATAATAATACGCTAAGAGAATAACAGTAACACGATGATGGTAGATTTATAGAACTCTGGCAAAAACACAGAACAAATCAATACCAATGCCACCTGGTCTATTGTCTTTTTTTTATTTCAACAAGCACAGAAACTGGGCATGAATCACGGCGTGTTTACCGTTGTCGTGCATATGTCAGTGTCGCGCACATTATCCCATACCAGTAATCCGACGTTGGTACTCTGTTGGTAAATTGAATAAATCATGCGAGGCCGAGGCGTAATCTTTCGCGATGTTAATCCACCGCACCGCTATTCTTGGGTAATCGACATCTACTGGTAGACATATTTAGTATGTACAATCAACGAATATAAATAGAAATTAATATACTTAGAACTATACGTTATTCCAGGAAAAAATATTTAAAATATGTAATTAGAAGCAATTTTTCACATAAAGGTCCGACTAAATCTATGAAATGTGTGATGTGAAGATAGCCTAGTTGGGAATGGAACGGTCTGCCGAGGCAATATTCGGAGGTTCAAAACCCAAGGCACACGCCTCTAACTTTTCGAAGTTACGTGTGTATTATTTATCAATTATCGTTCACTTTAACGGTGAACGAAAATATCGTGAGGAAACCTACATACCTGAAAATTCACTATAAGAATTTTGAGGGTATATGAAGGCTGCCAACCCGCATTAGGCCAGCGTGGTGGACTAACCCCTCTCAATAGTAGAGGAGGCTGGTGCTCAGCAGTGGGCATTATATAATACAAGGCTAATTGTATTAAAATACTTTACATTAAAATTTATATTATAGTGCACAAGTGTGTGCGCAATACACAGGTGCACTCGCTATTCCTTCACTCTCATAGTCCGGTGAGACGGCAATCCGACATGACCGGAGAGAGGTCAGGCGCAGGACCAACGGCTTTACGTGCTTTCCGAGGTACAGGGGTATCACACCGCCAACTTCTTGACTCCGAGCTGCGACTGAGTAATTTTTTTAAGATGGAAAAACTCAGTCACACGTTTTTTGGCCCGACCCGGGATTCGAACCCAGGACCTCAACGCGCAAATCGTACTCGTAACTCGTACGCAATACAACTACGCCACCGAGGCAGTCATTCTGCCTTTATGAATATGGTAATTAAATATGTATATTCTTTTGTTGAACATTTGCACTGTAGTGACTGTTTATTTTTATTGTACAATACGAGGAAGCATTTTCGAAATTCATATCGGCAGACTACGTAAAACTATGTAACTAAATAAATAAATTAAATCGAAGATAGTCATATAGAAAAGGTCACAGTATTCGCAATAAATAAGAATATCTATAAGAGTAAAGAGAGAGAGAGAGCTCTCTCTCTTTACGAACGTCTTCATTTCTGTAAGAACTTCACTGGGTATATAACTCTATTGTCCTATTAAATGTCGCACATTGTAGTTATTTACAAATCGTGCGATATCAAGAATGGGTAGCTTACTTGGTCCTCCGCAACCCCATCTATCATAAAGGATTTGACTGTTAAAACCTAAGTATTGTTTTATGCTAAACTGATTAAACATTTCAATTTTTGCGATTTTTTTTTCGATAATTCATTTCATTAATATATCATGTTTTGGGTAGACCTGGCCATTAAACTCTGACAGTGATAGATTTCACACGGCGAAATAAAATATGTAATTACACATACACACGCCTGTTATCCCCGAAGGGGTAGGCAGAGGCGCAACTAGTGCACCCACTTTTCGCCGTTATTCCGTCCCATGATGTGATAGGGGGCGAGCCTATCGCCATATCGGGCACAAATTCCAGACTCCGGGCTGATACTGAATAAAAAACTCAATATCACTTTGCCCGACCCGGGGATCGAACCCGAGACCTCAGCTTTGCAGTAGTACTGTAATACAACTACGCCACCGAGGCAGTCAAAATATGTAATTGTAAATATAAATATCGGATACCATATCAGTCCCGTATTATATTTCTATCTTTAATTCGTGATATACTGCCCACTGCTGAGCACAGGCCTCCTCTACAACTGAGAGTGTTTAGGCCATAATCCACCGCGTTGGCCTAGTGCGACTTGGCAGACTTCACATACCTTCTATATTCAAAGATTCTCAGGTATGCAGGTTTCCTCACGACGTTTTCCTTCAGCGATAATTTACAAAGAGTACACACATAACTTTTTTTTTTAAAAGTCAGAGGCGTGTACCCTTGGGTTTTGAACCTGCGGACATTTGTCTCGGCAGGCCGATCCACTCCCAACTAGGCTATGGCCACTTTTATAACTAGGTATATAATATTGGATAAAATATTTGTCACCTAATTGATCTACTACCGATTTTCAGACCGAATAACAATTAGCGTGAGTTTTTTTATTCAAAAACCATTATGGGTTTGGATTTTAGATCCGATAAGAAGATACACCTACTGGTGGTAGGTCATACGTAAGAGTCCATCTGGGTGGGTACCACCGCAATGTCTATTTCTACCGCCAAGCAGCAGTGTGCATGTATGGTTGTGTTTCGGTTTGAAGGACATTGTAGCCAGTGCAACTACAGGACATAATGAGACTTAACATCTTATGTCTCAGGATGACGAGCGCAGTGGAATGCCACACTGTACTTTGTAACTCAAGGTGCTCCATGGTGTTGCTATTGTTTATGGGTGGTCGTATCGCTTACCGTCAGGCGAACGGCACGCTCGTCTCGTCATTCGATGCAATACCGCTGGCAGAACCATCGATTCAGATCTCTATTGCGAACAACTACTGAGATTAAAGCAAGAAGTTGAGAGAAAGCGCCCGGAGTTAACAAAAAGGGTCTAATCTTCCATCACAATAACGCTAGACGACACTCACCTTTAGCCACTCAGCAAAAATAACAAGAGTTTGGCTGGGAGGTGTTAATGCATCCACCATATAGCCCTGACCTTGCACCTTCAGATTTCCACCTGTTTCGATCTCTTCAGAATTCCTTAGGCAGTGTCAGGTTAACATCAAGAGAGGACTGCCTAAACTACTTGTTGCGTTTTTTTGTTCAGAAGTCCCAAAATCGTTGTGCCTCTGGTCACAGAAGCGCATCGATTGCTTATACCATTTTGAATAAAATTTACCAGCTGGTGATTCAGAGGGTGAGCCTGGCTATGCAATGGATTCCATCGCATGCTGACATACGCGGGAACGAGGTGGTAGATAGCCTGGCTCGAGAAGCAATATCAAATGGTGTCGAAGTTTATATCAAGGCTGAATATTCAGAGTTGCTACCTAAATATAGGCGTCGCATTTCATCTGATTGAATATTTTGATATTGTTTCTCGAGAGAAAGGTATATGGTATCGAACCTTAGTGAGTGAGCCTCCCCATATTCCATGGTTTTTTAACATTGGTTTAAGCCGGAAATTTATTGTGGTTGCTCATAGGTTGCGCTCCGGACACATTCCTTTAAATAAATTTAAATTTTTAATGAGGCAAACTGACACTCCTAATTGTCCACGGTGCAATAATGTTGCGGAGGATGTTCAGCGTTTTTTGACAGAGTGTGTTCGGAGTGTAGCCATGAGACAAGAAGTATTTGAATCTTTGAATGTAAATCCTTATGATGTGGGGATTTTTCAAACTATATTATCGTCGCCAAGATCGGAAGCAGCTAGAATGATTTATGTACATGGACATAGACTTCTTAGAAGTTAAGAATATTATGTATTAAATACTATTTGTAATAACTATGAGACTGACATAGTCAGAATTGACTCAAAGTCTCTTAAATAAATAAAAAAAAAAAAAAAAAAAAAAGTCCCAAAATTTCTACAGCAACAGAATTATGGTACTACCTACAAGATGGCAGAAAGTCATCGGACAAAATGGCACAAATATACTTTAATTAAATGTAAATAAGCTTTGAAAAAAGAAGTCGTGAGTTTTCATATAAAATGGGAAGAAACTTTTTCCTCAATCTAAAGGTAGTGTAAATGCGCACAGTCTTCTCCAAGGTGAATGTACACCAGATAATCAAGTTCCTTACATTGTAGTAACTGTTATAATATTTTTTTCTTATATAGAATAAGTACAGGTTATAAGGACAGGAATAATGGTAATAATACTAAATAAACAAGCCCTGGCCAAAGACGAAAACGTTGAGCGTTGTTTATACATCGGTTTAATTTTGATTTATCATCTAAAAGAAGATGCTGGAAAATAATTTAAATATTAAACTGCATGCCCCACTTTGAAACGTTAGATATGGAGTCTCAGGATGCTCCGAAATTGCTTCGATGTCCTTCCAACCGGGACACCGAAGTGCTCACTTTAAAGTGGCAGAAATAGATATTGTGGTGGTATCCGGTTCACTTGCATAAAAAAGTACAACCTAGTAGTTCTCTCTTTAACTACATAGGCACTAATGCGCAATTGCCACAAAATGCACATACTAACAGCTTTTATACCCGATGGGGTAGGCGCAGCTAGTGCACCGACTTTTCGCCGTGTGTATTCATTCCGTCCCATGATTTAATAGGAGGCGAGCCTATCGCCATATCGGGTGTTGAAGAGACTGGGCTGATACTGAGTAGTAATACTCATATAATGTTTCCTGACCTGGAAATCAAACCCGAGACCTAAGCACCGTAGTTGTACTGCAATATAACTACGGAGACAGTCATAGTATCACATAATAAAGAAAAAAATATATTTTAGAACACCACTACGCTGCTAGGACATACTCAAAGATTTCTTTAAAACTTTGCAGTAGATTGCAGTTTGGAACAAAAGGTTCCAATGTTTTGTTACATTGTAAAATAAAGACAAGTTGTGTAAAATGTATATGACAAAACAGGGCTGAGAAAGCATTAGGACCACCATTTATATCACGAGATACAAGTGGTATCATACTAAGAACCTAAATTAAAAAAAAATACGTAAATTAGAAAACCTTTGTTTACAGTGTTGTAGGAATCAACCCCAATTGATCTTATCGGATCCGACGATAGAGGCTTGCCTGGGGACAGTAGTCTATACATTTTTATTAATTTATGTTTTAAAATCTACACTTTATGAATGACAATGAAACGTTTTAGTCAAATCATCATCATTTTGTACGATGATGGGTCCATTATGGGTCCTAAGAAACGCATCATTTTATCTACATCACGCAATTCAGTTTATTCTTATTTAGTGTTGGGAATTCATTCCTTTTAGCATGTAATAGATATTTGTAAATTATCTGCCGTCATGAACGCAATGTAAAGTTTGTGAAGATATTTAGATGATTGATTTTTTGTCAGAAGTAAACTCAAAAAACGCTGAACAGGTTTGAATGAAATTTGGCACAAACAAAGGTCTTATTAATCTTTAGCATATAAGTAGGCTAAGAAGATTTTTCCGGAATATTGTGGTACTTTTATTAGAAGAAACTCCCGTCACGCGGGTGAAGCCAAAACCTAGAAATAATAAATCATAAAATATTTAGATTAAAATTTACCGTACCGAAATGTAATCGCATCTTTTTTTCGAGATAATAACCAACCCAATTATAAAGGTGCGCCATCCCTGCATTAGGGTAACATGTTGCAAACACACTAATGCGATATCACTTAAAGTTAAATGGATCGTAACCTACTTTTACAACACTGATGTTTGCTTTTTTCGCTTACACTGATACATGAGTGTCGCAACGTGTCCTGGAGATACGAAAAATAGTAGATTTCACACACACACACTGACGCCTTTTATTCCCGAAGGGGTAGGTAGAGGCAAAACTAGTGCACCCAGTTTTCACCGTGCGTATTCCGCCCCATGATGTGATAGGAGGCGAGCCTATCGCCATATCGGGCACGAATTCCAGACTCCAGGCCGATACTGATTTTATAATCAGTTTTTATAAACATAATACATTCAGCCCGACCCTAGAATCGAACCCGAGTCCTCAGCATTGCAGTCGTACCATGATACAACTATGGCACCAAGGCAGTCATAGCAGATTTCATATTTTTCTAATCGTGCAATAGCACAATAATCTGATTATTAGGTATTGAATTTTAATTCGGTTGTATATACGCGAATGCAGCTTGATTCTAAACGTAACGTTGAGACGGGTCTAATATTGCATAACCGCTTTAGAATAATCGAAATAGATGCCGAAGATTTTTTCGTTGACTTACTATTAAAGCCAACTCAGTTTATCCCATCAAAATTTTTTCCAGTTCGTCTCAATTACTTGCAAGAGATTTGTAAATTTGTAAAGTTACCAATAAGCTATTGTTAATCATAAACGAGCTATTTGCAGGTTGCAAGGTCATTTTTAATAAACGATGGTGCTGGTCACACTTGGAGTGCACGCTCTCTGCTGACCCACTTCCCTAGTTCCAGGTAAATTGTCGCCGCTCGCCGTATTACACCTTATGCTACTGGATTCAATCCCTAAAAACTGTGTCATTTACATAACCACACGTTCCAAACGAAAGGACGAGCGTGTGTTACCAAGCTTTTTCTGGAACAGGTGATATACAAACAAAATAATGAGAATAAATAGTAATCTGTTTCTAGACCAATAACTAAGTAATCAGCCTCAGTTTTTCATATAGCGGTCTTATAAGAAGTAAATAAGCAAAAAATATTTTGACAAAATAAATTCATAGGTAGATAGAAATATGTGGGTATTAGTGTCCATTTGTTTAAATGGCGCCATTTTGAGGCGTCCAATTCTTTAATTTCTACAATTTTATTCTAATCTATATGCTTTCATGTTCGTTTTGCTATCTAGGCTCTACGCTCCTGCATGTTTGATTTTAAATTTGTGTAGTGGTTACAATTCCTTTGCCATAAGTCATAACGAATGTCAAATGTTTTAGCTACATTGCTCTTTGCTACCATTATTTCTTGGTTATCCGCGGGTCGAAAGTTATTCTAAAAAAGTTACGATATTATTTTAACATCTACCCACTTTACATTGGCAAAATCACCGATGAAACGGTGGAGCCATTTTTAAAAAGAAGAAGAAGAGGCGTCCAATGCCGCCATGCTTGACATTAATAAGGAGAAGAGACTTCTTCGGCCGCCAATTCCAAACTTTAGCATGGCACATTCAAATTCTAAAATTCTCGTGAACCATTCGAAGAATCGCGAACGTGAATACACGCTGTGTTCGGAATGTGAATTTTCCATGAAATTTACTAGTTTCTGGGAGTTTCATTATTTATGCTTAAGTAAGGAACGTGGTATAAGCTCCCTGTTTTCGTTCTGAAATGTTCTATTCGGAATCTATTTTGATATCTTAATGTGACTTGCACGTGGAATATTGAACATGGAAATTGTAACTTGTATAATAGACCAGCCTTTTTATTTGGTTGTTTACACGTTTGTTAGTACTTATGTAGATCATACATACATATACACTCACGCCTGTTATCCCCGAAGGGGTAGGCAGAGGCGCAACTAGTGCACCCACTTTTCGCTATTATTCCGTCCCATGATGTGATAGGGGGCGAGCCCATCGCCATATCGGGCACAAATTCCAGACTCCGAGCTGATACTGAATAGAAAAACTCAATATCACTTTGCCCGACCCGGGGATTGAACCCGAGACCTCAGCTTTATAGTCGTACTGTAATACAACTACGCCACCGAGGCAGTCAGACTTATGTAGATCAGTAATTCTTTAATTTACCAAGTGAATCTGGGAAAGGTTTTAAGAATTGTTAGAAAAATAAAATTTTACTGCAAAAGCCATTTACCAAATAGATACTTACCTAAGTATTTTTGTACTACAACCAGTAGGTAACCCAAATACTCCACAGTACAAGGAGCTATAGCACCCGAAATTTCTTAACTACCCTCAAAGTTTAATTTCATAACGTAAAGTGTAAGAGGGAACACTTTGTGGAAAACAATTTAATTAAAATAAACAGCATTTTCGCAGAAAGCAACTATTTGCAATAAAGAGGTGCATCGTCGACAATAAAATACAATATTCGTTAGAACTTTACCTGGAATGTTTAGTTCGTTTCAAATGCGATTGTTTAGTAATGACTATTGATTTGTTTATAGTGTAGGTAAGGTAGAATACGCCATAGCAGTTACAAATCACTAATATATTAGAGACGACGTAAATAACATAGTATTGCCCATTACATTGTCAGAACTTTGCCTCGGTGGAATGCCAAGGTCTCAGGTTCGATTTCCGGGTCCGGCAAAACTATTGGGTTTATCTACTTCAGTATCAGCCCGAAGTCTGGAGCTTGTGACTGATATGGCGATAGGCTCGCCCCCTATCACATCATGGGACGGAATACGCACAGCCAAACAGTGGGTGTACTAGTTACGCTTCTGCCTACGGCTTCGGGGAAAGGGCATGAGTATGTATGTATTGTGAGATCTTTTATTCTATCCTAATATTATGTTTGATTGAATGCTTCTGTAGACCCATTTGAAACATTAACTGCCTACCTGATAACTCTATATCCTTGTAACTCTATAAAGTGAGGCCTTTTCTGTATAAGTATTCATAATCTTAACATAGTATAAAACAAAGTGGCTTCCCGCTGTCTGTGCCTATGTATGTTTAGATCTGTAAAACTACGCAACGGATTTTGATGCGGTTTTTTTTTAATAGATAGAGTGATTCAAGAGGAAGGTTTATATGTATAATTTATCCCGGGGAAATATAAAGCGGGACTTTTATCTCGGAAAAACTCATTCACGCTGGCGAAGCCGCGAGCAGAAGTCTAGTTTAATAATAAAAACTCATATAACTAATTCTTAATAACTTGATTAAAAACGAATCACATAAAACTCTCATTAACACAAAAACAAACAAATCACGTTTTAATTAAAATCTTCCTACGGATAAACGTCAAATGTTAAAAATGGCGTCAACTAATGAAAAATGTGTTAGGTATTTTTTAATTTGATTGTAAATATCATAATAAAAGTGTCAATACTTAAAATATTTAGGAGCTAATACGCCTTCGGCGCTGCGGCGTATGATAATTGGTATGAGCCATAAATGCCTATAATTATGTAAATTGAATAACTATTTGACTGCCTCGGTGGCGTAGTTGTACTACAGTACGACTGCAAAGTTGAGGTCTCGGGTTCGATCCCCGGGTCGGGCAAAGTGATATTGAGTTTTTCTATTCAGTATCAGCCCGGAGTCTGGAATTTGTGCCCGATATGGCGATAGGCTCGCCCCCTATCACATCATGGGACGGAATAACGGCGAAAAGTGGGTGCACTAGTTGCGCCTCTGCCTACCCCTTCGGGGATAACAGGCGTGAGTGTATATGTATGTATGTATGAATAACTATTTCTTGTTGAATTCTTGCGATTATGGGGTCAAAGGCCTGGTAAGACGTCTCACACGACACTACTGCTGTTTAGAGGTTTTTAATACACTGTAGTGATATACATAAGTACTTAATAGGTACATAGATATAAGAAAAGACATGTATTCACCTATAAATATAACTGCATCAGATTAATAAAGTGCAGTCTTAATAAACAATCGTTTCATTTAACTTGTCTTCCGAAACACTCTCCGTACAACACAATATACACATAAATCAGAATCCTAAGTCTATAATCATAGTATTACAAAGACCGTGGCCTTAAAAATATTTAGGTTTAACATAGTGCTTGAATTGTAAAAATGGTTTATATGTTATAATGTTATTAATATAATTAACATAGTTTTTTTTTTTTTTTTTTGTTGACGCGGAGAAAGTGACTTATTACTACCGCCCAGTGTTCAAGGGGAACGACTGAGCGGTTATGTTGGGTTCACCGTGCCTTACGACCCGACGTTGAGCCGCCCGGAAAGATGGAAAACGTCGGGCGACCGCCGGGTCGAGTCCCTAACCTATGTACACCGCACGGCATACCAACTAAAACTCCGCGGTGGCCATCTTCGGCGCATTAGGGACGGCTGCGGGCTTCCTCCGACTCACGTCTAAGTTGTCGTCCGCAACCGCCCCTGCGCGTACCGCTGTTGCGGTCCTTCTCCTGTTGTTGCGGGGGCTCAGAAGCCCCCGTACACCGAAGGACGCCCTTGGCGTCCGAGGCAGCGTGAGACACGCTGCCGTCCATCACGGGGGTCACAGAAGTTGGCTAGACTAATAGGTGGACGGCCCCTCCCGCCCACCCGTGACCCCCGGAGGCCCCTATTAGTCGCCTTTTACGACAGGCAGGGGATACCGTGGTGGAATTCTCCAAACGCCCCCAATCCACAGGGCGGGAGACGTAGGTCAGTCGTCCACCCGACGCCTCCTACGTCTCGTCTGGCGGCGGGAGGGATCACCACTGCGCTGGCGATCCCTCTCGGCACTCTCCTTCCGCGAGAGGACTGCCTCGCAGAAGTGGGCCACCGCCTGCCAGGCCTCCCGACCGCCGACCATGGAAGAGACCACGGCCGGCAGCGAGAGGTCTCCTCCGACGACTGCTCTGAGAGCGCTGCGTTCTTCATCCCAGGCTGGGCAAAACTCCAACGTGTGTTGGGCCGTGTCCGTTGGGCAGTTGTCACAATAGTGACACACGGCCGACTCCTCTATCCCCACCACCCGAAACAGGAACTCACCGAAGCAGCCATGCCCGGTGAGCACCTGCGTCAGGCGGTATGTTGCCGCTCCGTGGCGCCTGTCCAGCCATTCGGCAAAGACAGGACGCACTGCCTCTACGACCCTGTGCCCCCACGACGGGGCCTCCAGCCTGAGACGCCACTCCTCCACGGCGGCTCGCCGTAAGGCGGCCCTCTTGGCCTCCACATAATTAACATAGTGCTTCTAAGAATTGTAAAAATAGTTGATTGGTTATAATATCATTAATATAATATAATAATAATTATAAAAATACCAAGTGTTCTTGTTACAAATTTTAATTTTTCAAAAATGTTTAAAAGTAATTAATCATTGTAACATGGTATTAAATTATCCTAGTAATTTCAATATTATCGTTATATTTTGACACCATATAAATTGTTGCGCTTTATAATAAATCGTTTAAATCGCTTAAATCGATTAATTGAAAACATAGATTATAAATTTACGAGAACCTGTGAATTAAAGGTACAACGCCATGAATCATTCCTTAATTTATTGAATAGCATCGCAAAAGCTTGAATATTCAAAGTCTTTTCTACTTCTAGATGGCAGTAACGTAGCGTGGGTTCTTGCTGCCCGGGTCGGACCCACAATTTGCCGCCTCAAGGCACCAAAATAGGACATTTCATTTCATAAAAAGACCCATGCAGGTTTCCCTCCCAACTCTTTATTAACCATTTATAAACATTTTTCATTCAATAAACCTGTTTATTCCCATTTTATGACTGTAAAAAAGTAATTTAATGAATAGTTAAACCACCTAAGCTTACTAATTAGAAAAGGAGAAACTATAAAAAAAATGTGATAATAAATACCTTTTATATCCTTCTATGACAATTCTTCCGTAAATAAGAAGTTAAGTAAGGGAATTCCATAGACTACTTTTTCGCAATAAAGACTTTTTTATCAACGAATGTCCCCCAAAAAGAAACGGGTAAGATTCCCATTAGTAGCCTAAAATGCAACAATGATATAAAGATTTAAGATACAGTAATTGCATAACCTTGAAGCGTTTTTTTTTGCGTAAAAGCAGTTATTACAAAAGTTATTCACATGACGAGGGTTTCGCCTACATGATTTATTGGAAGGTCCGCCGCGATCTCATAGCCCGTGTAATTTTCTTACCATTCAGATTTTTCTCATTATTTTCAAATTATAAATTGATCATCTAGTTTAGGTAGATTAAAAATACTATATATTTTTTATATTTTAGTAACGACTTTCTACACCAGGGGTCGGTAAATAATTTCTAGCGGGGTCCAGATCCTGTTGAAACTTTGTATCAAAGGTTAAAAAAACTCATAATACTAACTGAATGTACAGCTAGTTATATAAAAATATAATCCAATTTTTATAGGTAGGTAGTCATATTTAAAAATATTCGGCGGTCCAAGGATCGACCTTCCGTGGTCCGCCTGCTACCCCGACCGCTGTTCTACACTCTGCATGACACAAAACAGACACATATAAACATTATTATTATAAACCTTTATTAATTTCCAACAACCTTACTTAATTTATTTTTCAAACTACATAGTATATATTTCATTGTGTTATTGGAACCCCACACTGGGTATAGGCCTCCTCCAGCTTGCTCCATGTTTCCCTATTTTTTGCTTTCTTTCTCCATTCCTTTCCTGCTGTCGCTATTATATCGTCGATCCATCTGATCCTTGGACGACATTTTCTTCTTTTGCCTATTGGTCTTTGCCATGTTGTTATTTCTAATGCCCATCTGTGAGCCGTGTATCTACCTAAATATCCTGCCCAACGCCACCTCCGTGTAAGAGCGTACTGAAGAGCATCTATTAACTTTGTCTGCTTTGTAACTGACCCACAATCCAACTAATTCACCCACGAATAAATTAATTTACCCAGACATAAATAAATCTTATTACGATAAACAATGTGCTATATGGAACAATATCATGTAGACGTAATTGATATTAAGTGTATCCGTCAATATATACATCATAGTTTCAGAAAATATATAATTTCATTTTGAGGAAAAACGGTATTACCTACTCCTATAAGGTATATTTGTTGTGTAAGCATGTTCATAAGTGTTTTATGTACCACTTTGGAAGCTTGGTAAGCACGGCGCTGCAACGTGTTACCGACCGACGTGCCCATGAACAAACTCTCGTACTCCAAACATTTGGTTCTGCACACACTCGATTAATGAACAAGGTTTTTGTAAAAAGAAATATTAATTACAATTATTATGATCAATTCAAAATAGGTAACGTATACGAAATAGTGGACTTTCTGTGTAGGTTCTGTCGCTTTTTCTATTTGTGCCTCCAATTTCTGATTGAAGAATATTATGATCTGTGATTTAAAGTAATTATGAGCCTTAATACCTAAAGGACGACGAGCACTTGCAGCCACATGCAGTGCTATGTAATTCGACGTGTGATTTAGGTATTACAAATGAGCATCTCACCATCAAAAGTGGGCGATAGCCTAGTTGGGAATGGAACGGTCTATCGAGACAATGTCCGGAGGTTCAAAACCCGCACACACCTCTGATTTTTCGAAGTTATGTGTGTATTGTTTATCAGCTATCCTTCGATTTAACGGTGAAGGAAAACATCTTGGGGAAACCTGCATACCTGAGAAGTTTTTTATAAGAATTTCGAAGGTATGTGAAGTCTGCCAACCCGCACTAGGCCAGCGTGGTAGACTAAGGCCTAAACCCTCTCAGTAGTAGAGGAGACCCGTGCTCATCAGTGGGCAGTATAAAATACAGGCATGTGCGCTATTTATCAAACGTTACAAGCCTTGTGTTACAAGCGTTTTCTCTTGGAAATTAGTCAATTTTACAAAAATCTTTAACATGCAACTTGTGAGCTTGTAGACTTGTAATGTTGGTAAACAGGGCACTGGTATTATTATATTATATTTATTATCTCACCATCTACCCAGTTAAATTTTGTATTCTTTCAATTGCATAAAGCCGTATTCCATACCTACCATCGAACGAAGGCATAATCACAAACAAACGCTCCATTGACACTTATGAAATAGTTAACGTTATCGGGTCGCAACAGACACGGTGCGGTGCCGTGTCTGGACGTGGCGCGAATCAAGCATGTGGCGTGCGCTTAATTAAGACGTCGTCGGGCGTCGGGCCAGCGTAGTATAATGCCGTTAACTTGGCCAAATCGGATTTTAATTACATTTTTTAAATTACATAATTTAAAGAATAAGATTTTTTATTTAACATCGTAGACTAAATAGTAATAATTTTATATTCTGTATTGTAAAACTTGTTTAAGTATTACTTTCCTTTATTAATGGCAATTGCCAAAGCTGAAAGCTGTTATCAACTCGGCTTTTGTAATAGAGAGGAAATGGGAATAGAGCGATCTTACGCAACAATATATTTCATACTTAGTTCATTTAATAAAACTGTATGACGATTGTAAAAAAGACTCAAACAAACAAACGTATAGTTAAACACCACCAAGAACTTTGAATAAGAAAGCATTGCATAGCATTGCACTACGTTACTCAACCTCAAATATTTTAATTTTATTTAAGTATTCATAAAAGGCATAATACAAAACACAATCAAACATGTTTACCAAAATAATTTCAATTGTTTTGATTTAGATTGTCTTATGGATTGCATCGACGTCCAAAGTTTACATCAGCTGTTCCATAGTTCATCTGCCATGACGTGATTACGAGCAAAACTATCTCCGTATCGGACACAAATACAATCCAAGATAATGAAGTATTGTTTGAGTCGGAAATCTTTTTTCTCCTCCGCTTCCAGACCACTAAAGTCACTCTACATTTACCATTAGCTTTTCAATTATCAAAATTATACGAATGAAGTAAGGAATGAAGCGTATACAAATACTATAAAGAAATACATCTGCATATTTGTCATTGCTCATTATAAGGCCCATGCTATTTGTATTACAGTCAACATTCTAATGCATTCAGTTTGAAGTCGGTGTAATTTTTACCAGTACTATGGCCGTCCGTAATAACCGGCGAACGCCTTTATTACGACATAATGGCCGGGCACTGAGCCACTAAACTACCTCTGTGTTTACGTACTGGAATATGTTTGCATAAATAAAGTTCATTTTAGTTAATACAACTTCATTTGGGATTTAGTTACGAATTTTTGTTACTATTTTTAGGAGCGTTTATGTTACTTTGTTGGTTATTCCGACCGTATATTAGGTACAGTCATTTTGTACCTCTCCGTCAATTTAACTCAGATCCATCCAGTGGCGTAACTACAGGGTGACAGAGGTGGTAAAATACCACGGGCCCCGGGCCCGAAGGGGCCCCCGGCCCATCCGCTCCGACAGGCCGCGAGCTCAGATACGGAGGGGAGGTGTATACGTTATTTGTTGAATGGCATGGGCCGTGACAATTTTTACTGGGCCCCATCTAATGAGATAAAGAGTTAAGATAGGATGTGTGTCTGAAGTCTGACGAAGGTAATCCCAGAAACTGCATTATTTTAGACGTAACAGATGATAATACGAAAAATAAATTCTTCTGTGAAATCGGCATCAAAATCGATTGAAAACTAAAGCATTTATTCAATTTTAAAATATTCTTGTGAGCAAAGTGAAAGCGTGGCGGGGATATCGCGCTATCTCTTTCGCACACTCGCAGCGTTATGGCCGACGGCGCTTGGTGACGTCACAGCCTAGTATTGATGTTATTTGACAGCTACCTCAACCACCAAATTTCAAAGCTTTAAAACTTACTATTGCGCCAAGTTTGAAAATTTATTTACCATTAGATATTGGATAGCATACATTTTTCATAATTCTATTTAAAGAAAGATAGTCGACTACCCTACCAGCTTCGCTATTTTTTATGACGACACAGTACCTACACAGTAATTTGTGAGCAGTGGCGTAGCGTGGGCTCTTGCCGTCCGGGCGGACCCAAAATTTGCCGCCCCTAGGCACAAAAAAAGTTATTTTAACAAATAACTCACGCGAGCACCCCAACTAGTCACCAAAACTTACAATTTGTAAAAGGTTTTAATTACCCATTATGCCGCCCCCCTTAAAACTGCCGCCGGTGCGGACCCGAAAACCACGCTACGCTACTGTTTGTCAGCAATATAATATTCTTGTTTAAAATAAAGACGATGTTAATTATGATTCTAATGTTCTGAAATTAGGTTTAAAATCCCTAAGATCCACAAAATGCCTAATAATAATTATGCGCTAACGTACAATCATACTAATCAAATAAGTTAGATCAACTATCTTCCAAATCAGCAATATTATTAGTCAGTAATTATCAGTCAGACAATGTAAACGCTAATTTAACCAAACGTTGCTAGAACTAGCATTGTAATGTGAGTTTAATATTATCCTTTATTCCGAAGGTGTCATCAGATTTAGTGCTTTAGAGAGCTCAGCTAAAAAACTGTAAGACACAGCGATATTTTCACGTGAACTGATAAGGGATTAGGGCCGGCGTCTTGCGACGTCCAAGTGTTTAAGTTAAACTTTTATATTCTTTTTACGGTAATAAATAATCAGCAACTTAGTCGGCTTTAACGAATATATTTTAACTCTTTTAACGAGAACAATGAAAGGATTTAGGATTGGATTATTTGTATATAAATATTTCACGTCTTCTTTCTTATAAATGCGGATTTATGGTATAATTCCTTTGTTTTACGTTAGAAAAGTTGTATTTTTATAATTTATGATTTGTTGTGAATAACCTTTCTTGTGGATAAATATAAATTACTCTCATGATATGTATTTTATCTTTCTAGTGTCTACATATCTGAAAATATACTAGTATTATTATTTTGTTATACGGCAACTTTATCTCACTCAAAATTACGTGATAATGACCAAGTATATAATATTATACTTACAGATTATTATACTCTATGACAATGACTCACTCATCCAGGCGCGTTTCGGACCCATATATAGATAACCGCAGCAGATAAACTCCCTTTTCTCGGAAAAGCGTCTAGTTGCCAAGAATTATCTTTGTTTCTATTCAATTGGCTCTTAAAAGTCGGGTATGACACACGGATATGTCTACAGCTTTATATAAATGGCGAAGTACATGTGGCCGTCTGGGGATTCTAGACCTTTGTCGCGTGAAGGCGGCTGTTGTTATTCTTCGGTTTTGTTATTTTATAAAAATACATTTTTATAATGGCGTATTTTTTTATTATTACATTTATTTGTCAGTCAATGACGAACTTATTTGATAAATAAATTCTATTCTATTATTAAAAAATGAGCACGCAAGGAAAGACCTAAAAATACAATCATGTATTGTCTTTTACTATACCACCATACAAACCCTGTATTATATACTGTCCACTGCCAAGCACGGGCCTCCTCTACTACTGAAAGGGTTTAGAGCTTAGGCCTTAGTCCACCACGCGGCGCTGGCCTAATGCGGGTGGGCAGATTTCACATATCTTCGAAATTATTATTTTAAGGGAATTCTTCGGTATGTAGGTTTCCTCACGATGTTTTCCTTCACCGATAAAGCGAAAGATAGTTGATAGACAATCATATCTTTTAGGTCGCAATAAATTTAGAAGGCCTTTTAGAAGTTCTATCGAACTTTATAGTATAAGACTGGATTGTATAAAGTTGAATAGCCAATAATTCAAGAAAAACCGCGCATAATAAACGAAATATTGTAAAACAAATTTACAACGCAAGCACAGACGGGCTTAGCAAAAATAATTGTAATAATCCGTTGTAAATTAAAGCTTAGAGGTGTTTGTATTAAGCCTCGGTTGATTCAGGTCATGGTGTCCTATTTTGCGATGTCACGGAGGTCTTTTACCTTGTAGATATGAAGGCTATATTTATAATAAATATTATAATAGAAATGGGCTTGTCTTCTTATGACACTAGAGTTTATTTGGACTCCGCTCGCGTAAAAGTCCTTACTCGACATAAACTTACCGCTGCCAACTTTTCTAAGATGCCAAGTAGCTTATGCGAATGTAGGTACATAATATTACTATCTTATCTTACTACTGACTGACTGACTGACTGCAAAGCTGAGGTCTCGGGTTCGATCCCCGGGTCGGGCAAAGTGATATTGAGTTTTTCTATTCAGTATCAGCCCGGAGTCTGGAATTTGTGCCCGATATGGCGATAGGCTCGCCCCCTATCACATCATGGGACGGAATGTCGGCGAAAAGTGGGTGCACTAGTTACGCCTCTGCCTACTCCTTCGGGGATAACAGGCGTGAGTGTATATGTATGTATATTATCTTACTAATATAAATGCGAAAATTTGTGAAAATGTTTGAATGTTTGTTTAAAGTACCTAAACATAGAAATTATTAAACAGATTAGGATAAAATATGGCACACGGGTAGGTCATGTCCTGGATTAACATATAGGCTACTTTTATCCCGGCAACTTGTAACTAAAAAAATGATATTTTTAATCTAATTGTTTAAATAGATGGCGCTGGGGTCATACCGTTTTAGAAACTTTTGAAGAGGGAAAGGCTTCACGCTCATGAAGTCGCAAGCAACACCTTTATTGTACTTTAAATTCAGAATTCTATTCAGTAGTGATTGAGTAGAAAGTTTTTTTTTTTATTGTATCGAATGACGAGATGAGCATGCCGCTCACGTGATGGTAAACGATACGACCGCTCAGAAACAGTAGAAATACCGTCCAGAACCTTGAGTTCCAAAGTAGGGGAGACCGGGGATGGTTGGCGATAGGGGCAGGATGAATAACCGTCAATAACTCGAGCTATTTTAAAGTGTTGCGTTGTCCTGATATACACGAAAAACCGTTAACTGTTTATGAATCTTCACCGCAAACGCGGCACCGCAGGCGCACGTAATCCGGGAGAAAAAACGATTTATCGAAAAATGATGCCTATGAGTCATTATTTACCTCTTAATATTATTTGTATTGAAGCCTTTATACTCGATGCTATTTACTTTCAAGCAATTTAAAGTAAGAGTTTGGCTATTGATGATTATTTTAGTGTATTTTTTTATATTTCGACACAGCTTTGAGGTACTCATATGTGGTTGAAATTTTAAAGTTGTTTGGGGCTGGTAGACAAACTTTGTATTGGGGCTAGTTGACTACCTAGAAAATGTACTACGTAGTAATCGAAATATTCTTCACATGGAAGAAAGTGAGTTTTTTTGTCAAGTTTATCAAACGTTTGTTATTTTAAAACCATGTGGATTTACAAAAGAATAACTAATCGAAACAGTAAACCCTCTGCTGGTGGTAGGATTTTTGTTTCCAGCCCAACAACGAATATCGTACAAGAAGTGACAAATGATATGTAAATGATGTAAATGTTACTGACATTTTGTCTCAATAAGGTAGATTGATAATAGTAAATAAGTATTTAACATGTTTTCTTTTATTTTAATGCCGTATTTTATACCAATCACTTCGTAGGTCAATTTACCCCAAGTGAATAGTCCACCAACCCCAGGCATGGGGTAGGTTGACATGATTTTCTTGTTTCACAAAATGGCTTTTGTACACTATGTTATAAACAATCGCGAGGTTTTTAGTATTTCTTTCGAAAGCTTATTAATTTACCTATCGAACCTATAGGATTTTTTGACATTGTATACTAAAACAAAAAAATTATAAGCGTTCAAACCGAATTTTGGTCAACTATCCCCGGTCTCCCCTACTGTGTGGCATTCCACTGCGCTCGTCATCCTGAGACATAAGATGTAAGTCTCATTATGTCCTGTAGTTACACTGGCTACAATGCCCTACAAACCGAAAAACAAAAGTGCATGCACACTGTTGCTTGGCAGTAGAAATAAACATTGCAGTGGTACCTACCCAGACGGACTCTTACATATGAGAGTCCTACCACTAGTAAAGTAAAAAGAGAAAGAAAAAAGAGAAAAAAGAAAGAGTAGAAAGTAGGATGAACTGACTCTACATAACACGAGGTGGGCTCATTTACTATTGTAAATTCTAATTACTAACGCGAACAATGAAACCTGTAAGATTTAAAAATATTTTATTCTAAATCGCAAAACATTACAATCGCAAAATGCAGTCAAAATATTCATAATTATGCCAATCACAAAAGTTCATTACGGTCAATGTATTGCGAATATCTAAAATGTTAAAACCCCACCCTAAGCCCTGTTTATCGTTTATATTCAAGTAATCCTACATTAATCATTCGTTAATCCCACATTTTGACGCGTAGTCTTAAATATAAGACTTTATTATATCTAAAGCTAAGTGCCTATAGATACATGGACGTAGGTATACCAAATTAAATACCATGTAAACTTGGATCCAAGAGCAGAAACGGGTAGTGAAACATAAATACTCACACTTTTTTATTCCCGGAAGGATGGGCAGAGGCGTAAGTACACCCACATAATGTTAGGCAAGTTTTTATTTCAGAGTAAAGTCTAATTTCACCATACTGTTAGTTACTTTAGCAGCCTGTCTTAACGGACTGTTAAGGTTTTTGAGCACGTTTTTAAGTGTCCCACCATGCTCTGACTGATGATTTTCTTCATTAACTAGGCGTTCTTTCATGGGACGCGCGATACTTTTAATGCCCGATTAACTAACGTCTGTTAAATAAGAAATTGGTGAAATTGAACCTAAGTCTTTCATTCCGAAGATATTTTTCGCGGCTACATCCGCGCATACAACTTAGTTGGATATGAGTCGTTAAATTTTAAACATGACCATCAACACGTTAACAGTACAAAACTCGACCGCTATTTCTTTATTCATACAAACGTGACCATCTTCGCAAACGATTGTGTTTCGGTCTGAAGGGCATTGTAGCCAGCGTAACTACCTACGGGACATAATGAGACTTAACATGTCTCAGAATGACGAGCGCAGTGGAATGCCACACAGTACTTTATAACTCAAGGTGCTGTATGGTGTAGCTACTGTTTAGGTTCTACCGCTAGGGTGGTCGTATCGCTTACCGTCAGGCGAACGGCATGCTCGTCTCGTCATTTAATACCATAAAAAAACGAATTTGTGCGTACGCTTTTAACTGACATGGATTTGGCCATGTTTGAAAGTAACGACTCATATTGCTTGGAATATTATAGTGATTTATTTACCTGACCTAAATTTACAAACAAGACGAGAAATTCACCGAAAATGCAATTCCATTCTAAGCTTCCCGCAATTGGAACTTAATACCAACTGTTAATAGTAAATTATATAAAGTGCTTTTCTATAATAAGGGTTGCGAGCGCCTTCTGCACTCACCCAAAAGACCGGTGTTCTTTCATAAGCCGACCCTCGTCAGGCTAGAAAGAGTAATGTCAGGGACAAAAAAAAACAAAAAAAAAAAACAAAAGCTTTTCTATATTTGAATAGTAATACGCAAATATGTTAATTTCCGGTAATAGTATTTCAACGATTTCGATCCCCGGGTCGGGCAAAGTGATATCGAGTTTTTCTATTCAGTATCAGCCCGGAGTCTGGAATTTGTGCCCGAAATGGCGATAGGCTCGCCCCCTATCACATCATTGGACGGAATGACGGCGAAAAGTGGGTGCACTAGTTGCGCCTCTGCCTACCACTTCGGGGATAACAGGCGTGAGTGTATATGTATATATGCATGTAGTATTTCAACGAAAATTTAAGCCACACACACACACACACTACGCCTTTTATCCTTGAATGGGTAGGCAGAGGCGCAACAAGCCACCACATTTACCCACCACGCTACCCACATTTCGCCGTGCGTATTCCATCCCATGATGCGATAGGGGTCGAGCCTATCGCAGCATCGGGCACAAATTCCAGACTTCGGATTGCTACTGAATAGAAAAACCCAATATCAATTTAGCGGACTCCCGGATCGAACCCGAGAACTCAGCATTGCAATCGTTACGTACTCCGCCACCAAGGCAGTTTATTGTCAGTTGAACTATGTATTACCAATAAGTAAAAGACGTCTGGCTTATCAATCAAATGTGTAATGTACTTAGACTTACAGTAATATATTATACTAGCTTTTGCCCGCGGCTCCGCCCGCGTTACAAAGTTTTTCCGGTATAAAAGTTCCGATTTATGTTTTCCCGGGATAAAAAGTAACCTATGTGTTAATCCAGGACATGATGTACCCGTGTGCCAAATTTTATCGAAATCCGTTCAGTAGTTTCTGCGTGGAAGAGGAACAAACATCCATACATCCACACATCCATATTCTTACAAACTTTCGCCTTTAAAGTATTAGTAGGATGTCAGATGTTACCCGCTACAGGTCGACCTGATATATGTATTTCTGATAGTTTTATCAGATAATTTAGTAGTTTTCATAGACTATCTCGACTGATTTAGATTGATTTTTAGGCAAGCATTTATTAGTAAGCTTAGTTTAATTTCTAAGTATAATATGTACTAAGTTAAACGGGCGTAACTGTAGCTTTCATATAGGATGAGGAGGGGTGTCTGAGGATACCAAAATGTAAGTAGCGTAGCGTGGGTGCTTGGCGCCTGGGGCGGATCCAAAATTTGCCTATACAGAGTCACCAAAAGTTTGTTGTGTCTACCTGGTACTACCAAGTACTACCTGGAGGAAGTACCTGGTATACTTACTGTTGCTTGAATCAATAGTTCACTGTCCAACTCATACTCATTGATAATTATCTGTTAAAATTGTCGTATAGGTTTTGTGGTGTAGCCATATGATGCCCACTGCTGAACATAGGCCTGTGTATATTATACACTGTAGGTATAATATTGTATTATACACTGAAGAATAATGTATTATACACTGTATAATATGGTATTATACACTGTATAATATTGTATTACCTATACTGATTTAATGTTACTCCAGTGTCGTAGCGTGGGTTCTTGCAGGGCCAAGTTTTTCCGCCTCAAGCCACCTATGAGTCAAGCGTGTAGACTCCCCAGCTGTAACCAAAAGTTAACATTTATAAAAGGTTTTATTTTACTCATTTAGCCGTGGACGGTCCCACGCCCAATCTCGCTAAGCCACTGCATTACCCATTAATTACCTAGCTCTAAGCCCATTAGTGCTTAATCAATGTATGTACAACGTGCATCCTTCAGTAAAAAAACCCTTCTAAAGTCTTTATTATTCTTCGAGTGGTTTGTTTTATTAGTAACTTTATACGTACATACTTCCAGTAAGATACTTACTCGGCACCGGCATATTGAAGACACTTGCCTATGTTTGTAAATTGTATTGATTGTAGGTCTCTCCTAGGGCTGCCATCATCTAGATTGCCGACGCCGGATAAACACGGCAAAAATCCCGGACATTTGGGCGAAATATGGGTATTTCCCCGGACACCTCTGGTTGCGCCTCTGCCTACCCCTTCGGGGATAACAGGCGTGCGTGTATGTATGTAACCTCTGAAAAAATATTTTGCTATGCTTTCTTGAATGCGGGGAAATGCATGAAGTTTTAACTAAGATTTATTTCAATTTGTCGCTCATCTATAAAAATGGATTTCCCCTGACAACAAAAGTGTCCGGTATTTGCCCGGACAATTTTTAAAACCCCGGCCGGACGGCCCCCGGACGCCCGCCAAACTAGGACAAATCCGGGGAAATCCGGACGGATGGCAGCCCTAGTCTCTCCTATCCGAAGGGCCGTTTGGATAGGTACACCCACACGTCTACCGCAAGCAGCACTGTTGTGTAACTTGTATTCCAGTTTGGAAGGACATTGTAGCCAGCGTAGGTACCTAATATCTGGGCATTATGAGACTTAACACCTTATGACTTAGGATGACTAGCGCAGTGGAATGACACGCAGGGCTGTGTAATTCAAAGCTACTGTATATGGGTGGACATACCATTTACCATCAGCTGAGCGACATTCTCGGCATTCAAATGCAATAAAGAACGGCGGGACGAAAAGTTTATCGATTATCGTTCTCTTTAACGGTGAAGGAAAACATCGTGAGGAAACCTACATACCTGAGAATTCTTCATAAGAATCTCGAGGGTCTGTGAAGTCTGCCAACCCGCACTAGGCCAGCGTGGTGGACTAAGGCCTAAACTCTCTCAGTTGTAGAGGAGGCCCGTGCTCAGCAGTGGTCAGTATATAATTCAGGGCTGATGGCATTGAGAGGAAAAGTGGACGAAAAATAAAACTCGCATATTATTTAAATGTAGGTAAGTGTATTAGCAATGTTGGTACATGAGATTACTGAATAATACTGCCGTGGGATATTGTAATACCGCGATGTCCAAACACTCAGAACACCCACCTTTCAACAATAAGTGTCGTTATATACGATTAGTAAAAAAACACATTTTTATATAATATCACCAATCAAAACTGTGCACGCCTAGTAATGCGACTTACGTTTCAATACAACTTCGTTTTTCGCGTCTAATACATCTATAAATTCAATAACTGATTAACCCGTCAAACCCCGCTTATATATATAGATGAAACCCTATATACTCGGGCACCGGTGTCCGTAGCGGGGCTTGACGAGTCAATTTTAATACGTTAAGGACACTACAGATAAATATAAAACGTGAGCATTCATACAGATAGGAGATTTTTACTTAACAATTAGATTTATCGAATAAGGGCTCACTCACACTAGGCCTCGTTACCATGCGACTGCCGGATGGTCCGACAAAACTTACCGGCAAACAAGCTTCAACACTGACACTCCAATTTTCAGACGACGAAGCGCAAATGAGACCTTAATGTTTTTACTCATAAATCGATTTTACGATATCCAAAACAAGTTTGTTTCATTAGTGTCGGTACAACAGATAAAAAATCTTACACCTCCCTACTACATTTAATTATAATTATTATGAACTACAACATTCTCTAGTACCCATGATGTATAGTTACTCAGTAAAAAATATTACTAATCAACTAGAAAACAGTGAAATCTACTTTAAAAAAATGAAAGATATGGAAGCCATAACTGAAAACGTTTTTCTTCGTTGATTCATTGACATTCCACATAAAAAATCTCAAAAAGAATCAGCACTTGAAACTGTGTCGTCTGATTAATCATCCTTTGCATATGCGGGATGAAATAATCTAGCATGAGCGTATAGCTCTGGGCATCGAGCCGGTACATTATTTAAAAAACAAATTCCTTATTAGTCTTTTTTCAATATTCCACAAATCCATTTTATTTCGAGTTTTACATATTGCCTAATCGGGATGCAAAAAAAGAAAAAAATAACCAAAGACATCGATAGGCCTTTTGAATTCATCCTAATCAAAAAATAAGGACTCGTTCATACTGAATGCATAAATTCTCAATAGCATATTCTTTCATTACACTTCCTAAAATCTATTGCTAACATTACTTGCGACTAGATTTTTGACATCGAACACTCGTGTTCAGTATAAACGGGCCCTTATAAAATATGGGAAAAAAAAACAAAAAAAACAAAAAGAACCAAAAAAACTTTCATTTAATTCTCTGTGATAATATATTCTTTTAATCATAAGTATCTTTACGCAAGAGAGAATAATGTTCTATTAAATCTACGTACAACGTGACATAAGACAAACTATTTATTTGTATAACTACATATCGTGTCGCAACGACAAACGAAGACTGTTCCCTTTAAATAATTTTCATATAAATTTTTTAAATAAAATATAAATAATCGAGTATTAACGTTCCAACAATTCTAAAGGTTCCCTTTGATAAAATTTGACAGAGACAAGAAAAATTACAAGGTCATATTTTAAAGTATTCTATGTAAGTAAATCATCTACCATGGACATTCTTAGATTACCGATACTCGTCTCTGCCACAGACTATCAAAGGCGTATTTTTGTCTATGGTAGACCACAGACTATAATATATTCTCAACTCATGTTGCAACTCTACAAGACCTCGGACATTAACGATGACACACTATATCTTAAAAAATAAAATTTGGAAAAGATTAGAGATCTCTTTACTGTGAAATGGAAGTTTAATAAAAAAATAATTATTGTAATGGCTAAAAATATACTCGTAACCAATATAAGCCTAAGATACCTATATAAAATTTATATAGACACAAGATACAAAAAAAAAAACAAATACATCTAAAAATCTAAAATTGTCTAATATACTCTTCTAGCAAGATAAATAAAAAGTGATTAAATAAAAACCTTATATCTACGTCAAACGTGAATGTAGAACAGAATCGATCGCTTCATAGAAGCGACATTGCTCGGGCAAGCAAACTGTTATGAGAGAAATAATCGTTACACATACCTCTTACATTTGTTCACATAATAAAAAATATACAAAAACACCTTACACGTACTACGGGTACTTAAAAAATTACAATGCACTGGATGAGGGTAGCTTTGTACCAGATTATTCAGTCAACAACGTCATCCGGCAGCGGACGTATAGGAAATGCATTATTGTGCATAATATTGTATCAAAAACGATAATGTTCTCACAAAACCCCTTACTTTTAACACTAAACACTTAATTTATTCCGACAATTATATAAAATAAATACTAACAACTAAATCGAATGCGGAGGGAAATGAGTCGAAAATAAAATTTAAAGCTGCCGTCGTTCACAAAATCCGTGCTCATGGGTACGGTCGCCAAGGTCTACTCATTTATATGTAAAATATATTGATATCGTTCAATATATTTTATATATGGACGCTGAAACAATATTATAATATACAGAAGTCATGTCAAAATCACAAACGTGCAAATACGTCAATCCCAATCGACTACATTGAGCACAAGATTTACTGATACAATTTGGAAGTGGAGATGTGGCTGCTAATCTTGTAATTTTACTGTGACCACGTAAATTAAAAACACTTTCAAAATTTTAAATTTCCCAAACTTGATACTGACATGTAAGTACGTCACGAGACGTTCTTACCCATCATGAACAGTTAATTTTAAGTTTCGACGCTATAGCAGAAATTCACTCGATGATATTTTGACATAACTTCCATTAATCCAACACAAATATTTCACAATTCTCGATTGAAAAACTGACTTGCAGTATGGTCAACACATCGAATTTGTGACCATATTTAGCTGTCATGAAATTTTATGTTACGATTTCTCCATGCGAAATCTCAAGTGCCATAAACTTCGTCAGTTTACAACGTCCTAAACAATGTAACAAGTGTGGAATGCTTGCGCTAATTAATTTAGTATCCTCCCACTTGAGACAATCGGTTGCAATTAAGAACACAAATGACTTTATTTCTACGTCTTGCAAATGTTTATTCGCTTTTGTTATGCTGTCAAGTACATTTTGTATACTGACAATGCCTTAAAGACAACAGTTTGACCAGTAAGATTAGGGTATTATAATATATTAAATACGTCTTTTCTCAACTGAGACGCGTTTCAACATACGTCATCGTCAAATATCTCGTAACATTCGTTAATCTGTGACGAAATATTCCGTCAATCGTCATATATTAGCTTGACGTCATATCACGTCGATCAGAAAGGGGTAATATTTAAATATCGTCCCAAGCATTTAACAAAACACAAATAAAAACTTCAAGCAAACTCGTCCCACGATGCATGTGACTTATGTCTAAATACGAGACGGATACTCCTTATTTCTAACGTTAGAGGACAATAGACACCTATGTTACATTAATTGTAGAGGGCTGTGGAATGAATACAAAATATTACAAAATTTCTATTTTATTATTATAATTAAATACTATACGAGGTTAGAACGAACATTTCAAAAGCGAAACGACCAATCGCATTGTGTAAATAAACCGAGATACAAAAGCGTCGCTTAAATCTAAACTAATAACGAGGACTAAGTCATGGGATATAATAAACCTTGTACACATTCCGAATGATTAACACACTACACTTAAAAACAACGTACATAAATTATTATTAAATACAGCCAGTGGTATTCCTACAAATAAAACAATCGTTCGCTTTAAACGCATTCGTTCTAACCCCTCAGGTCCCGTTGAAAACCAACGAAGCACTCCGACAATTAGAATGCCATGGAAATTACCATCGCAATCACAACGGAACCGCTGTGTATCTAAACTAATCGTTATAAATAATAACAATAATATTCAAATCCCGAATATTTTGAATGTTTACTTCAATGTAAATCGTAGTAACCTCGGTATAATATGGTTATATAAAGGTTATCAAGCCGATCGCAAACGACGCGCGCGTTCGTTACGTTTCGTGCGCAAGCGAATCGTGTACGTTTCGACGTAACTGCGCTAGTACACGGAGCTAGACGATAGCGTGCGCCGTCATGTGCGTCGTTTATACTTACAGCGCGTTCTATTCACTTTGATTACTGTGACGTCATTTTATTATGCACATCCCGTTTAGTTTTATGTTCCTTAGATGATAAACGTCAATGTAATCAAAATCTAATGCCATTGCGCAACGAGTCCCAACTCTTAAAACCTCAATACACAATACGCACAGAAAAACTGTCTTATTCCATTATTATAAATACAGAAATGGCACGACTATATACATGAGGAATTGACATGATATCTGTACAAATCAAATATTGTTGAAAATTTTATAAAATCATACCAAATGAAAGGTCATTTAGGCCTCGAATCATATTTCTGTAGTGTACAGTAGTTAAAAAGTTGTTTTTTTACCGTTATTTTTGTCGAATGACAGAATTTTTGTCAAAATAAAATATTGCACCTTAGTCGGTCACCTGCAATATTATAAATACATAAAGCTCTATGTTGCAATATAAATTATTAATTCTGTGATTCGACATCCTTAATTTTCGAGGCCAATTTTTTCATCAAATAAAATTGCCTATCGATTCCCGTAATTTCTTGTCAATACAAATAAAACGCTTTCAAGCATACGTAATTTGCTTAGATTGAAAATAAATGCTTGTGCATACTCGCGAAATTACAGTACATTTGGCTCCGTGAGAATTGTGGTATTTTATCGATAAATTCAAACATAAAATGTCTTGCAAGGTAAAAAATCGTCTCTAAACACAATAGCGTCTCGGCCGGAGAAGCAACACATAACAAAAAAAACAATTTACACGCTTGCCAGGACTCTGTATTTCGATTTTGAAATAATCGATACAAATCAATAATCGATATCAACCACATTGTCCTGCATAATAGTGACGCTACTATCGAAAATATAATTCATTCTAACAACCATCCAACGGCTACATGTCAAAGATGACCAGTAACCGGTAATTTAAGTTAGGGAAAGCTACTGAAAAAACTAAATTTTGCATATTTCTTGTAATCTCAAAGACTTGGAGCTACATTTTTGTACAATGTGCGTTCCTTACCATGGTATTTACTCAATTGCTACGTGTTGCGATACGGCCCGCCTTGGTATGTTATGGATAAATAAAAAAGAAAAACTCGCACGAAGCCAATCACAAACTTGTGTTACACTTGGTAACTCCAATCGATAAATTTTATCGTACTTTCCTATTGAGCAAACGAAGGGTAAATTGACAATTTATTCGATCGAATGACGATGGTAAATGCAAACATATCATATTCATTCACTTCAAGATAGATCTGTCTCTGGAATGGTCAAATATCGACGCCGGTTAGAACGATTGCTAACGAAGAGGATTTTCCAAGTCACCCACTAACGTCCGATTTTAATAAACTATCTCAATAACTATCTTCGGACCGCGAAAACAGATCAATCAGAGTTAAGTTTGACACTTTGACATGACATCATGGATGCCGTATTTTGATTGATTTAATGACGGGATAAATCCGACGATTAGGTATGGGATTCATTACTGATTACGAGCCTCTAAAATTCTGTTCCTAGTGCGTAATTTAAGCAAAAATTCACACAAATCAGTTCCTAGAAACCCAAACGTGTTCATAGCACATAATGGCCTATGCCTGAACGTTCAATAAAACAACATTGGTACTAACGCTTTGGACTCACGTCCGTAAGCTTCTGCGAGGTACAGCCCTATATAACAGTTATCAATTGGAATTACCGTGAGGTGTTCAAGAGGAACGTAGTCGGTCCGAGGGCCCACGGTTGGGCTAACGACTGCTGGGCGGCATCGGCATGGACGCCTGCACGCCCTGCAGGTTCATGGGCCGGCCGTTGGGGTTGCCCACGCCTAACCCCTCCTGGTATGTGTTCACGTCCATTGTTGGCATGTCATCGTTCTGCAAATAAATAGGGGTTAAGTAATTTGTATCTTAATAAAAATAATCACTAAACGACATACATTTTACAGTCAATATATGAAAATATCATAATTCTGTGTACACATTTTTTATCTGTATATCGCGCGGCGGTAATATTAACCCTTCAAGCCCCGCTTATATATATAGATGTATGGGAAAACTATATATATATATATATATATGGACACCGGTGTCCGTCGCGGGCCTTGAGGAGTCAAAGCGAAAGGCATGATAATAATGCACACAGTCACAAACGTGTATAAAACAATTATGTGAACAAACAAGCGTGAACATTAAACAGCGCAGTGTCTAAAATATTTTGTCCTTACAAAGTGCCCGTTTTCACATAGTAGGAAGTTTTACACGTGAAATTAGAAACAATCTTAATACACCCCTCGTGGAAATGGACTAGTGGGTTTAAAATGTGGCAAAATAGACGATGACATTTATTGTGATTGGTCGAGAGACCAATACGTCAGTGACGTATCCCAATAAAACGAAACAGAATCGTTTCGTGTTTTATCCACATTCTAAGCCGGCAGTATAATTTTTAATTAAACTCATAATATTGCTCATTTTGATAAATACATTTTCGAGATCTATCTGCATATACATTTTTGCCACCATCAAAACATTATGTCAATGGAAAATATGACCGAATGTCGCAACACTGACATATACTTCCATTCGCCCAAAGAACGATGAGTGAAACTTGGGAAAATCAAAAAAAAAATACTAATGTCGATATAATGCGTTAGTAACCCTAGTGGATATTTTATACTGTGCTTAATAGTCTTAGAACTGAGCTGTGAAGCGCGTGTGTGTAAACAATATGTGATTATAGTAGCTAAGCGCTTGTTTAAATCTTTCAGTAGAGACGCATTAAAAGAACATTCAATAAGCGTTATGTAAAGTGCACTATTTTTTTGCAGATTGGAAGAATATTTTTTTATTAACAAAATATTAACACATAGTAGAGTATCAATGAATGGTCACTAAACTATCGTTAAATAAATCGTCAATTTGTTTATTTATTTATTTATTTATTTGTATGGACAACAAAACAGATAACAATCGAATACATTGTGAGATACATGAACATAACATAATCAGTCTTATTCTAGATTGCAATCCTAACTATGTTGACACATAATTGTTACTAAATCTTTAGATCTAAACAGCTAAGCACTTAGCAGCAGGTGTGTGAATATAAGAAGAAAAAAAATTACAATAATCTGAAACTATAATGACTAATGTAAGACAAACGATATGGGAGTTGTATCTGACTTTGGTGCTGAGAATATGTGTTTGACTGATCGTCGGAAAGTACTATACTTTGGAGTGTGTATATCAAGTGCGGAATGCTTTATAGATAATTTTCATTATACAGGCGGGACATTCTTGTAAGAGGATTATAATAAGATGTATTATTTTTGCATACTTGTAAGTTAAACTTCCTCATGGGTATACGCGGATTATACTTGGTGTTAAAATTTACTACGCTTAATAGGTATGGCGAGTCAAATTTGTTGTGGAGTAATTTATATAAGTGTAATAGATCTTGTTGCTTGCGACGAATTTCGAGTGGAGTTACATTAAATTTTAATAATCTGTCGACGTGATTAATGAGTTCGCGACCAAAACCACATCTGTAGCTCAGAATCTTGAGACACCTCTTTTGGACACTTTCAATATTTTCAGAATGAACAATGTAACACGGGGACCAAATAACAGCGGCATACTCGAGAATACTGCGTACGAGACTATAATATAAAGAGAGAAAGGTTTTCGGTGTTTTGAAACCCTTCGTACTTCTAGTTATGAATCCAAGTAATTGATAACCTTTGCTCATAACATATGCGTAATGATCACGAAATGTAAGTTTCTGGTCAAATAGAACCCCGAGATCCCTTACTACACTTTTTGATTGGAGATTATAACCTTGTAAATTGTAGGTGTGTATCGTTTTATATCTCTTGTTCGTGAAGGTAATGAATTCCTACTCTACAATCGATTTTTTTTCTTAAACAGTCTAAAACATGCTTGTATAAAGAATAATCACTACTTCTTCTTCAGCCTTTAGAAGTCCACTGCTGAACATAGGCCTCGCCGAAAGCTTTCCAGACCAACCTGTTAGAAACGGCCTGCATACCGCGAATTCCTGCAACCTTTACGAGGTCGTCTGTCGACCTTGTAGGAGGATATTCAACTTGTAAGTAATCATTCTCGTGTGTGCATGTGTATGTGTGCGCGTGCGTGCGTGAGTGTTTTGTGTGTGTGTGTGTGTGTGTGTGTGTGTGTGTGTGTGTGTGTGTGTTTGTGTGTGTGTGTGTGTGTGTGTGTGTGTGTGTGTGTGTGTGTGTGTGTGTGTGTGTGTGTGTGTGTGTGTATGTGTGTATGTGTGTGTGAATGTTTGTGTATGTGTGTGAGTGTATGTGTATGAGTGTATGTGTATGTGTATGAGTGTATGTGTATGTGTGTGAATGTTTGTGTATGTGTGTGAGTGTATGTGTATGAGTGTATGTGTATGTGTGCGAATGTATGTGTATGTGTGTACGTGCAAACGTGTGTGTGTGTGTGTGTGTGTGTGTGTGTGTGTGTGTGTGTGTGTGTGTGTGTGTGTGTGTGTGTGTGTGTGTGTGTGCGTATGTGTATGTGCCTGTGTATGTGCCTGTGTATGTGCCTGTGTGTGAGAGTGTGTATGTGCCTGTGTGTGTGTGCGCGTGTGTGCGCACGTGTGTGTGTGTGAGTGTGTGTGTGTTACCTCGCGATGCCTGCGTATAGTGCGGTCCTCGTAGCGCGTGCCGCCGGTGGAGGCCATGGGCCGGCTGAGCGTGCTGTTCGCGTTGTTAGGCGAGTGCGGAGCGCCCGCGCCCGACGACGGCGTGCCCTGACCTGCCGCCCCAACCCACCAACATTTACACTACAGCGCTACCACCACAACGTTACGTGAATCTTGCACACTGCGACTATCCAAATCGATCCTGTTCGATTTCACTTTTACCAAAATTCATTTGACAAGGTTCCCACCGCCTAATCACTGCACTGTTTTTTAAATTAAGGACTAGTACATTATTGTATCAAAGTTCTTAACTGGGAGAGAAAATATAATATAACAATATGATTTTACTTTGTTTACGACAGAAGATAGGCAAAACAGCGACTGACTAGAGTTCTATTAAGAGTTTTCCACAAGCTAACATATAAATACTTACACTGACAGAAGAATTGTGAGAACAGTATTAAATAACTTGAAAAGAGATGATCGACAATAGGAAAGAGAAATATTGGGTGTCGCCATCTCGCTGACGATACGAAACGAAACAACTGACAGATGTGTTTTTGTGAGACTGAGGTTTTGATCTGGCTGTAGAAGCTGAAGCATAAAGCATATTTACCGAATATCTATCCCAAAAATTGACAAATATTTAGCCATAACTAAATAATAAAGAACTGGCCACAGATAATAAAAAAAACATAAACCCCTTTTTTCAGCTTACATTTTTTACGCTAAGGAATGGCACACTGTAAGTCCTAAATATATTTTTATGGTGTACGTGAAACGAATTGTTTTAAAGCTGTGCACTACGTACACTATGTCGTTAGTGAGTGAGCAGGTTAAGATATTAGTGCAAGATTCACATAGCGACCATGAGTATGACGATGAATTTACAACATCCTTACAACACATTACATATCAACATATACACAAATGTACAATGGGTATAAAATCGGGTAATTGTGGAACTTTAGACTTTATGCTGTTGATTTAAAACTCTTTTTTTTTTAATTAATCAACGATAAAACAATATTGGTGAGAAAAATAGTGTTTACTTCCAAAATTACCCAATCTAAACCTTCCACAGTTATATGAAGACAAAGGCTTTAAACGCGTTGAGTAAATTAGCTCAGCAATGAGTCGCGATTATCTTTTAATGTTTGCTTTTTTATGCAAATAATACCTTTCATATTTTGTTAAATAATTAACCATGTCTTATATTGTTTAGAATAAATTTATGCTATATTTGTAAGTTCGGTCAAGTGGTAAATGTGACAATACAAACTAGATATTAAATTCAGAGAATATCAATATTTTTTGCTTTGGAACACTGTTCGTTGAGTAATGGTTGGGGTACGGATCCTGAACACTCTATAAGAGAATAGAATAGTAATTGTGCACACACATTATTTGGTAGTGCAACAGAGCATCAAGTGGTTAGTCACTTAAGATTTTAATTAACCAATAGTAATATAGGATTGCGTATATTATGTTCCAGGACATCCCATACCATTTACTCACAAATTCAAGATCAGCGCTCAAGGTTCGTGCCAGCCTATTTCTAAAGATTTTACTTTTCGAAATTATACTTCGTTACGCGTTACGAAAATATGATTAGTGAAATTTGAAGATGTGGGCGCATCATGTAAGGAAAAACGTTGAAGCTGTTTAATGTTTTTTTTTTTTTTGATAAATATGAAAGAAGATGTAAGAAAATAAATATAGTTAAATTCACTTTTTGGATTTGAATTTAAATTAAGAATCTTATAATATTTAGTACAAATTATTCTGTAAATTTATTTTCTATGTATAATTTTTCAAATTTAAACTGAACTTTATTGACTGTATTGACTATCTTTTTTCGGTCCTTTTATCTTTTTATGATATCATTGCATGCAAATTAAAAACTATTTCTTAAAGAAGCCAAAGAAGTATAACTTCTCACGTGCGTACAAAGTACACGCACCGATTTTTTTTTATTCTATTGTCTACTAGCTTTTGCCCGCAGCTCCGCCCGCGTGAATGAGTTTTACCGGAATAAAAGTTCCGCTTTATATTATCCCGGGATAAAAAGTAGCCTATGTGTTAATCCAGAACATGATCTACCCGTGTGCCAAATTTCATCGAAATCCGTTCAGAAGTTTTTGCGTGAAAGTAACAAACATCCATATATCCTTACAAACTTTCGCGTTTACGCTTGCCGCACACGTTCGGTTTCCTGATCAGGAATTCAGATTCGGAATTCCGAGTGACTAGCGCAAATGTCCGGTTTTTTGTACCAACACGTTCGGTTTCCTTATCAGGAATTCAGATTCAGGAACGTGTGCGCGTTGTTGAACATTTTCTATGTAAGCGGAGCATTCAGGTTTCCGAATCTGAATTCCTGATCAGGAAACCTAATAAGGAAAACGAACGTGTGCGGCAAGCGTTATAAGTAGAATTTTCCGAGTAGTTTTTTTTTTTTTTTATAATTTCCCCACTTGACCGTCCCATTAGTGTAGTTACCGCTAGAGGTGGAGACAGCGCGGGGCTGAGCGGCGCGTGCGGGCGTGAGGAAGTCCGCCTCGCGCCACCCGTGCTTGCGGTACACCTCGCGCAGCTCCGCGTGCGACCACATAGTCACCAGCACTTGACCTGCAAATTATACAGGGTGGTAACAAACTGCTTACCAATATAAATACGGGTGATAGCGTTGCTTATTCCTGACACGATCATACTAATAATATCGCATGCAATTTTTTTTTCATACTTGAAATACAGACTTATAAGAGCAAGACAAATAACCATCTCGCACGCAAATTATACAGGGTGGTAACAAACTACTTACCAATATAAATACAGGTGATAGCGTTGCTAATTCCTGACACGATCATACTAATATCGCATGCAATTTTTTTTTCATAATTGAAAAAAACTTTTATAAGAGCAAGACTCTCACAAGCAAAGCGCGTCGTGCATAAATAATTCTTGAGTAAAAGTAATTAATCGACCGAGATTTTTAATATGATCGTGACTAATGGAAAAAGTGTGATGCTGCATAAATTTATTACTATGATCAATGACGCTGACCTGCGAACTTGAGCACCCTGGGCGTGTGCCGGTGCCGCTGCTTGGTGAGATTGAGCAGCCGCTCAACGCCGCCGGCCTCCAGTAACGAGCGCGAGAACTCACCGCTCTTTTTGATTACCTCATTTAATGTCGCCAGTACAGCAGCTATGGTATCGTCCGATGTGCCCTGCGACGGACGATAAAAATGTTTTCAACATAAACAAGCACAAATCTAAAGATCCAAGTACTATTAACGGCTGGAACAATAATATTATTTTGATAGATAGCTCCAGATCAATCTGAAGGTATATTTGACAAGGGTCTCTCATTGGGACCATAACTTACAGTTACACTAATACCCTTATAAATATACTGAATTATTATCGCATTTGCCACCCAAGAATTTCTGTCATCTTTGGAAACTTGCATGACAATCATGATTCACGACCAATCTTAACTAATAAAATTTTCAGTATTTGTGTATGATGGATTTTATGGACAGGAATATTTAACATCAGACAAGAGACTTTTTAAACAAAATACACTCATTTGCAAAAAAAAAGGGGGCGGTTTGGATTTTAATTCTTTTTTAAAAAAATACGGTACCAAAATGATTTCAATCACTTGTACATGTTACTGGCCGGTTTTAAAAATGCCGTGGTGTTTAAAACAGTACGTTCTAAATTAAAATTTTCGTTTGATGCTCGTTTTTACAGAAAACCACTTTTTATCCTACATTTTTGGTGCGAAGTTCCAAAAGATAATATCGGTTTTCATAACTTTTAGTCAATTTTTATGAATTTATTTCATATTCTTAATTGTCAAAGCTTCATTTATTGCTGTTTAGCTGTCTCAATAATGTTAGAGAAAGTGGTAAAAGCTACTAAAATTATTGCGCTGCTCGAAGAGGGCTGCAGCCAATGCTTCGTGGCTCAGAGGCTAAGTGTGAGTCGCTCGACGGTTCAAAGGACCTGGCAGCGGTATCAAGACACCGGTTCCGTCGAGAGAAGGCCTGGTTCTGGAAGAAAACCATGTACCCAACCACGGGATGATCGTTTTCTTGTGAGTCGCGCATTGAGAAATCGCAAGTCTTCGTATGTGGACCTTAAGAACAACCTCGAAGAAGTAAGAAATGTGCATATTAGTCTATGGACGGTCAGGAGGAGGCTGCTCGCGGCCAATATACGCAGTCATCGCCGGCCCGCGGCCCTAAGTTACTCCGTGAGCACAGAGTTGCCAGGCTTAGGTTTGCTCGAAATTATGAGTCATGGACTCAAGAAGACTGGAATAGGGTATTGTTCTCCGATGAAGCCAGGATATCTCTGTTCGGTGAAGATCGACGTCGGCGAGTGCTACGAAGACGAGGAGAACGCTTTGCAGAGGCTTGTTTTGAAGAAATCACACCTTATGGTGGGGGCTCTGTTATATTTTGGGCAGGAATAAATTCAATGGATCGTACAGAGTTAGTCTTCATTGAAAACGGCTCACTGACTGGACATCGATACATAACGGAAGTTCTTATTCCTCATGCACAACCCGCATTAGCCGCTTTAGGCGAAGACTCAATTTTTATGGACGACAACGCTCGCGCCCACCGGTCTGGCGATGTGGAAGCGTATGTGCAAGAGGTCGGCATTCGTCGTTTGGATTGGCCAGCTCGAAGTCCCGACCTCAATCCTATAGAGCATGTCTGGGACGTTCTGAAATGACGCGTGAGATTAGTACAACCGGCTCCGTAAACCATCAGAGAGCTGAAGAATGTGATTACCGCGGAGTGGGAACGTATTCCGCAAGCAAGTATCCGGGATATCCTCGCTAGCATACCCAGACGAATTCAAGCTGTGATTTCAGCTAGAGGGGGTCACACTCGATACTAAACATTTATCTGTTTTACTTTATTAAAGAAAAAACAAACAAAAATCTTTGTTAACTTTTACTTCACGAGCATATGCACTACTAGCGAGCATACACTACTAGTGAACTTTAGCATTAAAACCCATAAATTTTATCAAAATTTTATGATAATACTGCCGAAAACGATTATTTGCTTATTAATTTACAAAATTGTGAAAGTAAAACTACCTATAATTATCAAACAAACCAATAGTAACATTTGAAATGGTTCATTGCTTAGGTGCCCGTTTTTTTGCAAATGAGTTTATATAGTATCTCACCTGATCATGCTGCTGGTTTCCGCTGGGCAGTTTCTGCACGAGGTCTCGCATGGCGTACTTGCCGATGAGCTCCTTGTTCCGCTGGTCGATGGCGAGGTTGCGCAGCGCCGTCGCCACTGCGCACACCACGCGGTCCACCTCCATGCGCAGGAGTTCCACCAGGATTGGCAGACCTGACACACAAAGAACACTTATTAGTATTGTAAAAATAGAATGTGTACTGTATGTTGTCGATTTATATACATACACTCACGCTTTTCTCCCGTTGGGGTAGGCAGAGACTATGGAGCGCCAAGTGCTACGATTCAAGCATACCTCTCGCTTCTTCCACAGTTATCAGTCTCTTATTGCATGCTCGTCAGTTACGAGAACTCCTTATTTGACCCTTCCTCAAGAGGTCGTATTATTCGTAATCGATATTTATCCAATACCTTTTTCCTTCCTGACAGCGGCCCTAATGTCGATGGATGGCTGCCAGTAGCAGGCGGCGAGGTTCTGCAGAGCGCCCGCCGCCGCCTCCAGCGTCTCAGGGTTCGAGCAGCTCTGCAGCAACGCCATATACAACGGCACCACCTGCACAATGTTTCTATCGATATCATTTCAGAATCGATTTCATATCGATTATGTAAATTGATAAATTAAAAAAAAAGTACATAAAAGGGTTAGTAATGTCTTGTCGACTGAGGCGTGGGCTTAAATTACTGAAAAGTTAATTGAGTGTAATTTAATTTGTTTTATAATAATAATCGATATAAATATTCATTACACACTTACAACTATAAAACGATTATTGGTTTATCGATAGTTAGTCCATTGAAATTTAAAACCAACTCTTACGATACCACAAGGTATTTTGTACTAGTTATTTTGATCAAATTTTCTCTTCAAACAACATCTGTACTATTCCAAAGAATATGAACACCTCACCTCGGGCGACCACAACATCTCAGTCCCCTTAGGCACGCTGTAGCCCAACTGAGAGTTGCCCGTTTCGAGAGCCTGCGATTCCGGTTCACTCTTGCCCAGAGGGCTCGTAGAGTTAGATGAGGATGAACCTTCTTTCTTCTTTTTACTGCCCCCAAAACAGCCTAGATTTTCACCTAAAAGATTATGAAATATGTCTTTTATATGTTGGCATACAATCACGAAGATTCATGAAATTAATCATTTAAGCTCGTTAAATGGGTTATTCAATGTCATAAAAAATATCAAGTAACTTGAGAACTTGATCACAAATCTTAAGACATAGATGTAATATTATTTCACAAAGCCAGAAATCAATCGAGCAACACATTGAAAACTAAAACGAAATTAAGAAACATACATAGTTTACCTTTGGAAGCGCTCGCTTGTATCCTCGCTTGACCAGATGACTGTGTAGGTGGCGCTCTTGTGTCGTAAAGTGGATCTTCGATTTCTTGACACCTGCAAAACATTATAAACTGTTTAAAATCATAATCCGTTGATCGTTGCTTACCTCATAAAGTTGTTTGCTAAGGAAATCTGATTTAAGCAAATCGATTACTGTTTTTTATCATTAAGCACAACCTGAACTATTGTATAAAAAGTCTAAGCTAATGCTTTTATGGGCTAAAATAACGAGCATGTCTTTAAATGAAAGTAACGATAAATTGTTAAAATACCTTTTATAGAGTATACGTTTCGTGATCAGCTGTTGGACGGAAGTAATTACTATGGCAACTCGTTAGCGTCATTCTATCCTACTATCTTATTAATATTAATATAATATTATAAACGTGAAAGTTTGTAAGAATGTATGGATGTTTGTTACTCTTTCACACAAAAACTACTGAACAGGTATCGATTAAATTAGGCACACGGGTAGAACATGTCCTAGATTAACACATAGTCTACTTTTAATCCCGGTGAAATATAAAGCGGGACTTTTATCCCGGAAAAACTCATTCACGCGGGCGGAGCCGCGGGAAAAGCTAGTTTGGTATAATTTTCAAGCAGCCTTTGACTCCGTGACAAATACTTTTTTGTACCTGTAGGATAGGTTCCTGAGCACGCACACGCAGTTCTCCAGCATCTTGGTGCCGATGGCGTTGGTCCGTATGCCCACGCGCACCACGTACAGCATCACCTCGGCGAGTCCCGCCAGGCAGCGCAGCCGGCGACGAGCGTACTCGCCCGCTGACGACGCGTTACGCAACACGCCTGACGCATTCCTGAATACTGAAATATAGAATCGAACGTTCATTACAAACTATACATTATCACAGCGCATATTTTATTATTGTTGTAAGTTTGACCTGCTTTATATAAACTTATTTTTCCTAACCGTCTAGGACTGCAAACTCGAGTTTCTAAACTCACAATACCCCAAAAATCATGGATGCGCTACCGGTCTTAAAGGGTAAGTACTATAGGAAACAAGCCAAGTGAGGGGAGATGATTAGATTTCTCGAAAACACGCTACGTGAACTTCTAATTAAAATGAATACTATAAAAACACTAACCAACAGACCAATACGTCTCTCCGGGTGTGGTCGGATGCCATCCGGAGTGCGGTATGATGACTTTGTTGACGATCACCTGCGCCGCGTCGTCTATTATCGACTGTTTGAGGTCCTCGCACGAGGACATGTTCCATATCACGCCGGTTACTAGCTCTTTGACCTGGAAGGTGAGATGCAAAGTTATTAAAACAATAGTGATAATATATTGAATTAGGATTGAAATTGTGTAAGGTTATCGTTTAAATTACTGATTATTGTAATTATTTAGTACAATTATATTTAAAAAAAAAACATTAAATTTTAAAATATAAAAATTAAAACAAACCAAACGTGTATTCATTTTTCCTTTAGATTCTTACGTAATAAATATTATACAGGGGAGGAGGGAGTCAGCCTATTCTTATTTTTTCTTATAATAGGGGGGGGGGGGGTCAAAACTAGTGAAAATAGTCTTACGTAATAAATGAATGGCCCCTTCTTATCTTACTAAATGTACCTACTTACCTCAAAACATGATTCGAACAACCGTTTTCACTAAACATATGGTACTTATACAAGCAAACTGTATATTATCCCCAGCCAATAGAACAATCTTCGACAACCGATATCACAAACTGAGACCTACACAATTTTGTCAACTGGCAAGGGGTAATCATCTCTTGTCAGTCAACAATCTATCTAAGCCCTACTCTACACAATCGGGTACTTACCCCCCCCCCCCCCCCTCATGGATAATGTGGCAATATTCTCCTCGCCTCCATATCTTTACCCCCCCCCCCCACTCATGTATAGTGTGATAGTATTCCCCTCACCTCCATATCATTGGTGCGGCACAGCAGCGCCATGAGCGCGGGGATGCCGCCCGCGTCGCGTATGGCGCGCTTGTTCTCGTCGTTCTGCCGCCCGTAGGAGAGGTTGCGCAGCGCCCCGCACGCGTTGCGGCACACGTCCGGGTTCTCGTGCGACACGAGCCGGACTAGCGGTGGTATGCCGCCTGGGGATACGGGGACGTCTATCATCTCTATGCTAATGTAATGTCAACCGTATTAGGCTTGCCGCACACGTTCGGTTTCCTAATTAGGTTTCCTGGTTTACATAGAAAATATTCAACAACGCGCACACGTTCTTATTATTTGCGAACGGAACAAAAAACTGAGGTTCGTTTTGACATTTTCGCCGTGTTCGGGTCGTATGAACGGAAAAAACCTGATGACGTCATCCCGATCAATTCATCGTCGTCGTCCATGATGGCGTGCTATCACGAAAGGGTCTCTATATGAAGTGCAGAATTGCGAATCTGAATTCCTGGTCAGGAAACCTAATTAGGAAACCAAACGTGTTCGTACAAAAAACCGGACGTTTGCGCTAGACACTCGGAATTCCGAATCTGAATTCCTGATTAGGATACCTAATTAGGAAACCGAACGTGTGCGCTTGGCCTTACCTAGTAATAAGGCTCATGTGCGCGATGCCTTGGTCGAGTTGCAACTTAATCGTTTTAGATATTTTTTTTAATTATTTATTGCATTGAATGACGAGACGAGCATGTCCTTCGTCTCATGGTAAGCGATACAACCACCCATAAAAAGTACTGTGTGGCATTCCACTGCGCTCGTCATACTGAGACATAACATGGTCTCATTATGTCCAGTAGTTACACTGGCTACAATGCCCTTCAAACCAAAACACAACAGTGCATGCACACTGCTGCTTGGCGGTAGAAATAGGCATTGCGGTGGCACCCACCCAGTCGGACTCTTACATATGGGAGACGTACCATTAATACGCCTTAGATGTATTCTAGTATATGAGCTATTGTCGTATTAGCACCCAACGTCTCTGAATGGCGTACTTTCGTTGTTGTTCAAAGTTCTATATGGTATTGCTATTATTTACAACTAGCTTTTGCCCGCGGCTACGCCCGCATTAAAAAGTTTTTCCGGGATAAAAGTCCCGGTACATATTTTCCCGGGATAAGAAGTAGCCTATGTGTTAATCCAGGACATGATTTACCCATGTGCTAAACTTCATCAAAATCCGTTCAGTAGTTTTTGCGTGAAAGAGGAACAAACATCCACACATCCATACATCCATACATTCTTACAAACTTTCGCCTTTATAATATTAGTAGGATTAGGTTGTGACACCATTAGGTGAGATACCTCAATGAATGGCATAAATACTGAACCGTACCTAAACTCCTGGTCTTCTGTTTGTTAGGGTCGTCCATGTAGGTGAGATGCTGGAGGTACGCGGCCGCGTTTGCTTTGACCACGTCCGAGGGTGAGTTAAGGAAGCCGATCACTTCGGGCAAGTTCGGGTCGCGCCACTGGAGACCACCGCCGTCCTCTCGCCCACCGACACCGCCGTGCACTGAAATACATATATAATATATACTCTCACGCCTTTTATCCCCGAAGGGGTGGGCAGAGGCGCAACTAGTGCACCCACTTTTCACCATTATTCCGTCCCATGATGTGATAGGGGGCCATATCGGGCACAAACTCCAGACTCCGAGCTGATATTGAATAGAAAAACTCAATATCACTTTGCCCGACCCGGGGATCGAACCCGAGATTTCAGCATTGCCGTCGTACCATAATACAACTACGCCACCGAGGCAGTCTGAAATAGGAATAAGTTTACATAAAGTCGTGGTGAATTACAAGCTTTTTACAAGTTCATGTGGTATGTTCTGCATGTTAAGAAAAAATAAGCGTTGTATTCGATTGTCTGTGCTAATGTCCCAAACGGTTGAACCAATTTTGTCGAAACTGTCACTAGCAAGTAGAGGAAATTTCAGAGAGTTTATCGCAAGGATGAAGTTGCAAATGTTCAATAACATTCTAGGAGAAAAGTTGTTTTAATAAATAAACTTACCCAAAGCCATGTTCGCCATTTGCTTCTGAAGTTCCTCTTCATCGCCGTACATGGATTGCCCTCCGGCACTACCCATGCTCAGGCCGTTTTGTGAATCCTATTGAGGGAAAAATATTCACATTAATATATTACACAATATATTACACAGTATGGCTGATTTATTATCGATTAATCTTGATTCATTAGAATTTAGAAATAGGGTGTTAAATTTAAATAGAAAGTAATACTTTAGCATCACCATATTTTTGCCCTTTTCTTGACCTTGACCCTTAGTTTATAGAGGCTATCCTTGATACATTACAGTGAGCACTGATAGGTAATTCATTTACATAGAAAGTGGTACTTAGCATCAATGTTTTTCGACCTTGACCGTGACCTTCACCTTGACCTTGACCCTTATCGACTGACCTTGAACTGCGGCGGCTGGTGAGGTGGCGGGTCGTACGCGGCCGGGTAGTGCTGGTACCCGTACGCGTCGCCCGCGTACTCTCCGCGCGGTGACGTCACGCAGTAATGACGTCCGAGCTGCTCCAATGACGCTGAATCATACCTGCAATGATGATCGTCAATATAATATTTTTTTTATTGGCGAAGGAATCTATTGATATTAGTTACATTGAATTAAAACGGCTTGGGAAAGGTGAAGCAATTAATATCTCTGGCAATATAATAATATATTTAAATGTGCACTAAACGAGTAGAAACTTTTGGCTCTAACGTCGTGAATGTTTCTTTTTAAACTAATTTTATTCGACTCGATTATTACCAAATGTGAGAAAAAATTCCAATGTCCTACACATCCCCTACAAATAACATGTCCGACTTACGCAATAAATTAGACAGTTAATAAATCAAGTCCAACAAATGATTGGGAAACTTTAGCTATCTGTAACCAAATCAGCATATACTATTGGCGAAAAGATTTTCTGTGGAAGATTTATGGCGATAAACTGACTGATGGAAAGAAATGGACAAATTGAAAAGATTTGTGCTGAATCAAGCTAAAAGTTAGTTTGCTTATTATTAGTTGTTTATTTGTAAATATATTAATTTAATTTTATGCATACCAATAGTATAAAATGTATAGTTTATAGTGGTATTTTTATTTTTAGAAATATACATTGGGTTTACTCACATTCAGTTTGGACGTATATTCTCGAAAATTTCACTACGTTAACAATGTACTTATGTACGATTTTATATTGAAAATAAAGAAATTGGCGCATTTATCCTTTAGGCGACTTTTATACCAATAAACAGTAATTTTCGTTAGTTAGTTTCAACCACGATTTTGATTGAAAACGGCAACAAGTTTCGAGTCTCTGTACAAGAAAATTTCTGAAACAGACGTTGGAACTTGGTGGATAGATTGAAATTAAAGAAAGATATGAAAAATCGGGCTCGTTTATTCCATTAGTGTTGAAATAGTCTTTCCGTTGATGTATTATAAATTAATCAGATCAGTTAATTTTTTTAAAAATCACTATCAATAGTTGACTGCAATAGTCCAAATTTTAGATGCGGCCTGCTAAGCATATCGGGCACGCACCGAAAAGTAGAAGTTAAGAAGTAGAAAAATTACAAGGTCGGCCTAAAAAAATGTGCACTTCTTTTTGTGCGGGCGAGATCGCTTTGCGCCACCTTGGTCCCTGCGGGGTGCCAGTTGCCACACATCCCTTACACCCTCAAGTAAAGACGACCCTGCAATCTAGTCTTATATATATTTCGTAAATCTAAATTTTTTACAGTCAAAACACTGATTAGTTTGATATAACTGATTAAAAACGAAATTTGGTAAATCTTAACCGACAAACTATTTTACTTTCAGCTACCTTCTTTAAAGGGTAAGCGCTTCGCGTTTTTACTCCTAACAGTAAAAACGCGAAGCGAAGCAACACAGGATTACGATATCTCATCATTTTGATTTGTATAAGTGCTAGTGTACCCCTAAACTAAGGGACGGTGAGTGTTCGGATAAAAAGGCTTAATACATTACCTGATTACAAAATGTACGTTAATATGTTATTTTTTTTAAGTTACTTAGACTACAACATGGTAGTTACAAGACCATATAATAATACTATTTCAAGTTATAAACTTGGGCATATTTTGCACTTCACTTAACTCACTTTTACTATTAGGCAGCACCTTGCTAGTTTTCTTTGATATTAGTAGATAAGATAGTAAGGCTTCTGATATATAATTTTAATTGGATTATTGTTTTATCTATTTACAAGCATGAGTATTGAGTAATATATAAAAATAACTACAAAATAGATCGTTCCTAAAATTAATTAAGTTATTTGATTATTTTCAATACAATATTAACATATTTATACAACATTCATATTTACATACATAGACTCACGCCTGTATCCCTGTATGGGTAGGCAGAGGCGCAAAGATTCCACCCACAATTCGCCACTCAACTCTTTCGCTTCCACGACGTGATATAGGGCGAGCCTATCCCGAGCATATTATTTATAATCGAAAATATCTCACAAATATAGTTTATAAGACAGTAGGTCTCGTATTAAACTAGTATCCATGTAACTGTCATTTTCAATAGACTATTTCAATCCCTTTTTTCGATCGATCGCCTAAATAGACCAATCTGAAGATAGCTTTTTTTCATGCTTACAATATATGACTTATTTTCCAATTGACTTATTCTCGGGATCAGTTCGAAGACCAAGTTTCGGATTGCTTAGTGAAAACGACTGTAAATAGATACCAGTGTTGTGAACTGTTGTGTCTATTTCTACCACCAAGCAGCAATGTAGACGTACACATGTGATTCGGTTTAAAAAACTTTGTAGCCAGTGTATTTACTGAGAATTATGAGCTTTAATATCGAATGTCTTAAGAGTCACAAGCGCAGCAATCCATGCACGACTTTACTCGAAGTTCTGGCTGGTGTTGTTACTGTTTATTGAGAATCGTGGTTTACCATCAGAAGACCAACTAGGTTGTTATCATTTAATTATGTAAAAATATCACATATAAAATCCTATGATTCAATCATCTATTTAATATAATACGTATCAATCTAAAGGTTGTCTGTAAAAAATAGGAGATTGCAATAAAACCGCCATTAGTACTTTTAGTATTATACCTTTAAGCTGTACAATAGAGTTTAAAATAATTATCATTAACCCACATTAATCAGTAGCTTACCAAGTGGATTACTCATCAAGTCATCTGGTTTATCAACGTGACTCGGGCACGGGTCAAAGTTCGACATTCTATGCATTAGCTTATACCGAGTGATCCATTTAATTTGATCCACTGACATGACACATATTATCCAGATTGCAAATTTTTTTTATAACTATGAGTGTGATTAAAGACGAAAACATGATATTTAAAGTAACATTCTACTTTGCCACTAACTAAAGCTTATCTTAATTTGACTATACACCCAACGCACATCAAAGTAGGTTATGTTAATAGCTAAAATATCCTAATACATAATACTATTTCCAGGTAATTTGGCATCGATTATTAAAATTATTCGACTGTAATTCGGAGTGACTTTTAACCCGTCAAACCCCGCTTATGTATATAGATGTATAGGGACACCCTATATATAGGGCTGGCATCATTTAAATTGCCGACGCCGGATAAGCACGGCAAAAATCCCGGACATTTGGGCGAAATATGGGTATTTCCCCGGACACATCTGAAAAAATATTTTGCCGTTCCTTCTTGAATGCGGGGAAATGCATGAAGTTTTAACTAAGATTTATTTCAATTTGTCGCTCATCTATAAAAAATGGATTTCCCCTGACAACAAAAGTGTCTGGGTTTTGACCGGACAATTTTTAAAACCCCGGCCGGACGGCCCCCGGACGCCCTTCAAACTAGGACAAATCCGGGGAAACCCGGACGGATGGCAGCCCTATCTATATATATGGACGTCGGCGTCCGTCGCGGGGCTTGACGATTCAAACGTGATGTGGTTAACTTGATGATCAAAAACAAACACAATGGCTTATAGTTATCGATAAAATGCATATCGATATTATCGATAAACAAATTGACCAGTACAAAATCCCCATCAATAGAACCCCTTCTACCTTGATTCTATATGCTACAACAATTTTTTTATTTTTAAGCTGCATAAATTGTGTTGCTTACCTTTGCTGCAGATGTAAATTGTGCTGCGGTAAGGCGCCGGGCGAAGCACTTCGCGGAGACGCGCTACCACCACCTTCCACATACTCCTGATGATGAAATAAATACACATAAAGACCTTTTGTTCATTGTTCGGCATCGTTAGTTACCATGAGTTAGTAGTTATAGATTTTATATTTTTATAGAATCCTGAAAAAGAAACAGTCGAAAGCGGGATATGAACCCACGACCCCGGCGTACCGTGCCAGTGCTCTTCCAATTGAGCTATTCCGACCTCGCTTTCGATTGCAAATTTCAGGATCCGTACTTAATTCTCTTAAAGGAGATGACTATGTTGTTGTATGTTTCTTTTTCAGGATTCTATAAAAATATAAAATCATTAACCAGGCACTACATGGCCATTGACATGTATTAAAAATCATAATATAAAATTAGTAGTTATAATTATGTTAACCAACTTATAAAAAAAAACAATGCTTTTAATATCGATACGGTATAAAAAATGTTTACAATATTCGTAAACGGATAAAAAGCAAAATCTTCATGAAAAATATCATAACTATCTGTGTGCTCTGAATGTCTCCAAAAAAAGTCAACTCGTAAATCGATTGTCGTTTAATTATGATGTTTGTGATTGATCGAGAAACCAATACGTCAGTCACGTGTTAGTCTCTCAACCAATCACAATAAAACAATACGGAGTTAGACATGGGCGCCGCGCCGGCGTTACGCCGCCGGGCAGGACCCGCGCGCCGCCGCCGCCGCCGCCTAACTTGGACGGCGTGGATTTTGTGAATACTTTTAATTTTTATTGTCAAATTTTATGAATGATTGGGTCTCAAATGTCATATTTAGTTCGATGTAGACATAGGCGCCGCGCCGGCGTGGATTTGGAATAAAAAAATCAATTTTCTTCAAAAATTTTAAGAAAAAAACAACAGAAAAACAACTATTAGCGTTAACGATTGTAAAAGGCATCTTGGCTACGGCCTCTGTGCTCACGCGCCCATACGCGGCTGCGCTCTTTCAAGCTGTCTAACCTAAAAGGTCCTGGCATCGCTAACTAAACTTTATGCCACGGAGTTATGTGGTCCATGATCTTTTACAGCATTACCTTTTCGGCCGAAACCTTGGATCTCCGAATCTCTCTGCAATGCTCTCCAGTGGGATCCGCAGCAGATAATAAGGGCGTACCACACGATCTTGTACGTGACTTACTTGTTGGTTAGATACCGGCCTAGGATCTGGACCCCAAAGCCCTACGGCCACCTTCCACTGGCTCGAGGGAGCTTCCACACACGAGCAGCGTCCGGCTCCTAACTAGAGGCCAAGCGGGCACCTTTCGGCGGAGTTGCCATGGAGGATGTGGTCTCAGGCTGGAGACCCCGTCTTCGGAGCTCAGATGTTTTAGTAGTGCACCCTGATTTCACCAAGGCGTGAAGCAACTATGGTCCAACTATCAACTGATAAATGTACTCATGGGAGAACATTGTTCCGGAGAGTATCTGTGGCAGATCGTAGGTCATGTCTTTTCATTGTGATAACTGCCCAACGACGGTGTCTTACGGTCAGGTGCATGTGATCGTTTTTACTGATCCATGGTCAACAGGCGGAGATTCTAGATTGCAGTGGCTTACTTTTTCGGAGTAGTCCTCCATCAGAAAGAGATTGCTACGAGAGATCGATAGCGGGCCAATCCCTCTGCCATCAGATACGTTAGAGACTCCTGGTCCTGACCTGTGAATTGGGGGCGTTTAGGGAAGTCCACTACAGCATCCCCGGTCTGTTATAAAAGCCGACTAATAGGGGCTATCGGGCGATATTGGGGTCTCCCGAATAACCGTCCACTCGGCCTTTGAGGTTGCAATATACGGTCCAATATATAACCTAACATTTATCGGAGTTTTAGCTAACCTTAATTGAGAGCATAGTGATTTCTTGCCATTTAATGGAGGAGGCCTCTCGCTGTCGCTGTATTACTAACCAAGACCACAGCAACAGATCTTAATTTTTGATGGCCTACGAGTACGAAGGTAGACCTCTTATGAAAAGAGATGGTGCGGGAACACGAAAGGTCGGACTCCTCCCGCCGGAAGTAGAGAAATTTGAGGCATGAGGTGGAGAACTGAATATTACCCGTCCTTTCGATGGAGATTTGCGGATAAAATGATTAGGCGCACATGACCATGAGATCGTGAAGCCGTCCCTGACGCAACAAAGTGCTTTGGTATACATTTAGTATGCCGTAGTAGTTTACAATGGCGGCGCTAGACCAAACGTGGACGTCGGCAACATCAGCTTTGTGAGGCCTCTTTTATTTTCCACTTTTCCCTCGCCCGGGCCTAGCGGCGGCTGAACCCTCGGTTGACAAAGGGCACAAAGAAAAAGGCCACGTGCAAACATCTACCCCCGGAGCCCTGCCTTGGCTAAGGCCGCCACTATCAAAAAGTAATATTAAGTATTTTTTTTGTAAGGCCCCTTAACCGTGAGGCCGTCGGCGGTCGCCGACGCCTAACGCCGTCACTACTAGTTTTCATAGACGAAAAGACTTGGTCCAGCTTGGTGTGTCGCCCGATGCTTCCATCTCTATAAATGGCGTAACGCTAGGTCGTAAAAGCGGTGATAATGATATAACCGCGCAGTCATTTTTGATAACGGGATGGTGGCACCAAAGGGCATTAATGGTCATTTCACCTTCTCCGCGAAACAAGATAAAGACTCGCAAGTGCCATGGAGCATTTGTCGTTTTTTGTTATTATTTTTCGCGGAGAAAGTGACTTCTTACTACCCCCATACTTCAAGGGGGGCGACTGAGCGGGTATGCTGGGTTCACCGTGCCTTACGACCCGACGTTGAGCCGCCCGGAGATATGATACCATTAGGTGACCGCCCAACGTATGTACAACGCACAGCATACAAACCAAAACTCCGCTGTGGCCATCTTCGGCGCATTAGGGACAGCCGCGGGCTTCCTCTGACGGAAGTGTCTAAGTTGTTGTCCGCAACCGCCCCTGCGCGGTGCCGCCTAGTGCGGCCCGTATGCTGTTGTGTTGGGCTCAGACGCTCCCGCGCACCGAAGGGCACCCTCTGCGTCAACGGCAATGTGAGGCCTACCTGCCACGCTGCCGTCCATCACAGGGATTGCAACAATGTGCTAAAAAAACACAAAAACTAAAGACGGACAGCCCCCTGCCGTCCGCCTGGGACCCCCGGTGGCCTCTATTGACTAATAGTCTTTTACGACAGGTAGGGGATACCGTGGTGGAATTTTTCCAAACGCCCCCAATCCACAGGGTGGATGGAGCATGGGTCCTGAAGGGATTTTTATACCGATAAGTTAATTTGCTAGTGCTTCCAACTACCTACGAACATGTAACTGAGGAATTTATATGTGGCCTATACATACCGGGTGGAAGGGAAACGCTCTCTATACCGGAACGGTAAGAGAGAAGAACCATTATATTAACGAAAAACTATATTCATTTGCAAAGCTAAGCGATAATACTTACGATTTTAGTATTTCCGTAATTCATGCGCGCGCAATGTAAAGCGTACAAAGAACTGGGCGGCCGTCGCGCTGCGCCGGGACCGGCCCGCGGTCGTTAACCCGTCAGCTGATGTACGTGTTTCATTACGATTTTTTTGAAATATTGACCTTTTTTACTATGTTTATCAGAATAATAGTTTGATTTATCTATCCATACGTGAAGCTGTACAGAAATTTGAGAAAATCCTACTAAAATTGTAACAATGCGATCGCGATTTCTTTAGTGCCATCACGTCAGGAATCACCAATATTATCACCTGTATTCGTTTCCGAGAGCGTTTCCCTTCCACCCGGTATATTCAATATTCATTAAAAAAATCCACGCCGCCGGCGTTACGCCGCCGCCGACCAAAAATTACCACGTGCACGCCGCCGCCGGCTTTTTCCTAGGCGGCGCCCATGTCTATACGGAGTCGTGTTTTTCGCCACATTCTAAGCACACCGTGTGGTTAGAATGTGAAAAAAAAAACACGATGCGTCTCCGCTTCGTTTTATTGTCATTGGTTGAGAGATTGACGTGTCGGTCTCTCGATCAATCACAAACATCAAAATACCGATACGTCAGTCTCTCAACCAATCACAATAAAACGAAGCTGAGACGCATCGTGTTTTTTTTTTCACATCCTAGCCCCACTGATCTCTTTAGACTTCCAATAATAACTGTATTTATCATATCTTCAGCAACTCGTCCATTATCTTTATTATATACCATAAGTCACACGAACACTGGACCATTCATGGGTACCTCACCTGTGCCATATAAGGGGGGACCTGCGATGCGTCCACCATATAAGTGGGTTGTGGGGGGTACGCGGCGGCGGCGTAGTGCCCGTACGTGCCGTAGTGGCCCCCGCCTCCCGCGCCGCCCACGCCGGCGTAACTACCGCCCCCACTAACTGATACGGAGTCCATCACCTGGAAATACAGGTAAATATAAATCCACGATTGCCTCGGTGGTGAATTTGTATTGAGTGCGCGGTACTACTATCACTCTGAGGTCCATACCATACCAGCCTGTATTATATACTGCCCTCTGCTGAGCACAGGCGCCTCTACAACTAAGAGGGTCAAGGCCTTAGTCCACCACGCTGGCCTAGTGCGGGTTGGCAGACTTCACACACCTTCGAAATTCAAAGAACTTATCAGGTATGCAGGTTTCCTCACGATGTTTTCCTTCACCGTTAAAGCGAGCGATAATTCACAAAGTATACACACATACATTTTTAGAAGTCAAGTGTGTGCCCTTGGGTTCTGAACCTGCGACATTCGTCTCGGCAGTCCGTTCCACTCCCAACTAGGCTATCACCGCTTTTACTCTGAGGTCGCGGGTTCGAAACTCGGGTCGGACATAATTCTGGGTTTTTCTCCTTAGGATTCTTTTTTTTTATGATGGTAAGTGATCACCACCGCCCATGAATATTATGCAACACCAAGGGGATATAGAGATGCATCGCCGGCCTTGTAGAATACGCACTATTTTTAAGGTCACCGATTGGTGCCAATATGGCGATACGCTCGCCCCCTTTCAAATCATGAGACGGAACAGACGTTTAGCTCCTCAACAGTCGCCGCACATGTCGGCCTGCATTACTGGATGTATCCTAGTTGAGGTCGAAATTCGATTAAGACCAGTTATTTTACTAAGAGTAGTGGCAGCTCTTCAGGCGGGAGCAAAATCAGGAAGACCAGGACTCTCGTATACAAACCCAGTAACCATATTACGCATAAATCGAACATACATTTTCGACTGCCTCGGTGGCATAGTTGCATTACAGTACGACTGCAAAGCTGAGGTCTCGGGATCGATCCCCGGGTCGGGCAAAAAGTTATATTGAGTTTTTCTATCCAGTATCAGCCCGGAGTCCGGAATTTGTGCCCGATATGGCGATAGGCTCGCCCCCTATCACATCATGGGACGGAATGACGGCGAAAAGTGGGTGCACTAGTGGCGCCTCTGCCTACCCCTTCGGGGATAACAGGCGTGAGTGTATATGTATGTACGAACATACATTTTATCCCATAGAAAACTCGGTAAACATATTGAATCTCCAGTAAACTGGTTTTTTTTTTTTTTAAAAAGGCCATCTTCGGCGCATTAGGGACGGCTGCGGGCTTCCTCTGACTCACGTCTAAGTTGTCGTCCGCAACCGCCCCTGCACGTACCGCTGTTGCGGTCCTTTTCCTGTTGCGGGGGCTCAGAAGCCCCCGAAACACCGTACCGTGTCCGCCTTTTAGTGTCCGAGGCAGCGTGAGACACGCTGCCTCGGACATGTCCATCACGGGGGCCAGTAAACTGGTGCAAACGCAATCTCCTCAAATTGGAGTGACAAAAGGCAGTCTACGATTAAAATCTTAGCCCTTTGACATTGATTAGGCTGTCAAGTTCAAAGCGATGTACACAAAACGTTTACATCAAAATGGGCGGTATGACGGTGAGCCGTACTTGGAATTATGGAAATGTGTACAGTCAGTAACAAAAGCAGCTTAACTAACTCAAATTTCAAACCGCCGCGCCTTTGCTGTCGTGCTAATCGCGAAAGCGGTATGTCAAGGAACGCTAGTTTCGAGAAATTTTAAGTTTTGTAAATATAGTTTTCATGCCTTGAGATTTGAGGTAAAATTGAGATAGACACATTTTCTTAAGGTTTTTATACATGTTCTAATAAATATACAGCTATTTGGCTATATTGTTTAATGGATGTGCATTTTTTAACCGATCTGATGCCATAAATTATGTTTTTTAAGATACTGCTTTTGAGCTTAGCACGGCAGTTTACACGTTAAGCTTAATTGACACATTTTTTTCTTGGTGTAAATTAAAGTGAATGCCTTAAATTTTATATTTGTGAGGAGAAAAAAATTCTTTGGTAATAAAACAAAAGTGTACAGGCGATTTAATGTTTTTAATTGGTTAACTAATTATGTGGGTGACTGTACCTTCAAAGAATATAACTAAACGTTACACAAAATTATTACTACAAATTTAGATGAACAAAATGTTTAGTTCGATAATATAATTTTCTTTCGAAAAATAGTTTATAATTCTACGGGTAACTTTTCATTAAATATGAAATGTTTGTTTTTTTTTTACTTAGCTGTAATCTTTATATAATACTAGCTGACCCGGCAAACGTTGTTTTGCCATATAAATAATTTCCTAGCAATTTCTAGAAACTAAAATGGCTATTAAAAAATAAGGGTTGATCGTAGAGGGGTGAAAATTTAGGGTTGTAGGTATTTTTGTATGCTGTATCATAAAAAAACAAAAAATTTTGTCTGAAAAATAAAAAAAAAAATTTAGGGGTGGTCCACCCTTAACATTTGGGGGGATGAAAAATAGATGTTGGCCGATTCTCATAGATACCGGATAAGCACAAAAAATTTCATCAAAATCGGTCAAGCCGTTTCGGAGGAGTATGGCAACGAAAACTGTGACACGAGAATTTTATATATATAGATATAATTCTTCTGTGCGTGTGTATGTTACTGAACTCCTACTACACGGCTGGACCGATTTTAATGATTTTTTGTGTCTTCAGGTAGATTCAAGAATAGTTTAGATTTGCCATTCGGTCCGTAAAAATGTATACCGGGATTTTTTTCCAGGAAAAAACCTTTCGTGCGGGCGAAGCCGCGGCCAAAAGCTAGAACACATTCATAGTAGAAAACAATCTTAATTCATATCTCGATCGATCGCGGCATCACATTTTTATTGGTTTACTACGTGTTGCTGACAGCTTCGCCCGGGTGATAAACCTTTCCCGCTACTAAAGTCCCCAAAACATTAAACGACACTAGCGCCATCTCTTTCAAAAATCACATAAAAATTTTCCATTCTTGCCCATGGGATCAAATTACCGGGATAAAAAGCAACCTCCAGGACATGATCTAGCCGTGTGGCAAATTTCAACCAAATCTGTTTAGTAGTTTCTCCGTTTACTTCTAACATACAAACATCCAAAGATTTTTACAAACTTTCACATTTATTAATATTAGAAAGATAAGAAGGAAGATTTAGCGTAATGTATCAGCAGAAAGAGTAAACTCACGTGTGGATATTTCTGTGAGGGCGCCATAGTGAGGTGCGCCATGTGGTTGTAATGTGCTGCAGGGGAGGACACATACTGGCCGTAGTCGGGGTCCACGCCGCCACCCACCACTGGGTAGTCACCCGCCTGGGAATAAAAATCAAAATAATAAAACGCTCCTTTTTATACACATCTGATGACGGGTGGAGTGGTATCCAGATAAAACATTGATTAATGAGATATATCATGCTTCAACAAGCAACACTATAATGTGTTTTTCTGTAAAGTGAGTTATATTCTAGGACTACCTACTTACATACATATACACTCACGCCTATTATCCCCGAAGGGGTAGGCAGAGGCGCAACTAGTGCACCCACTTTTCGCCGACATTCCGTCCCATGATGTGATAGGGGGCGAGCCTATCGCCATATCGGGCACAAATTCCAGACTCCGGACTGATACTGAATAGAAAAACTCAATATCACTTTGCCCGACCCGGGGATCGAACCCGAGACCTCAGCTTTGCAGTCGTACTGTAATACAACTACGCCACCGAGGCAGTCAAGCCTACTACCTACTTATTTAATGAATTCTCGCACTTTACTCAAGTATTAACATAGGTTATAGAACGTTGTAGAAAAACATCTGGAAAAACTTATCGTAGTTCACTGCTTGAAAATATCATAACTTTTCCAGTAGAGCCCGTATGAAGGTTATTAAGAAACTGTAACTTAACAAAAGAACATTATGAGAAGCATTAACATATTTCTCACTCAATACGCCTTTCCTTACGAGCCGGCATAGCAATTACAACTGACAACTTATTACCTGCATAGCTAGATGGTGCTGGTGCGCCAACGCGGCGGACAGCTCCGCGTCCTCGGTGGAGGCGTCTGAGCGCGACACGGGACTGTGTTGCGGCCCGTACGCGCCCTCCACCGGACCGTTGCTGCAACAACAGAGACGAAAAGTGTTACAACATAAATTCACGGGCGCTGTTAGGAAGAAGAGGTGGAGTTTTCCGTACCGGAAGGTAAAAAAGTTTAGGAATGACGAATTAAAGGCTAGGTAAAGCTGCGATTCCGCAGAACGCGGCAGACGGCAACAGCATGTGCCGCGACGGCAGACGGCACTACTATGCAGTATTAAATTGTATGAGACCGATTACGCACACGACGGCAAATAACGCGCGGCAAGTGACGTCCTGCCGTCTGCCGCGTTCTTCGGATTCACAGCTTAAGGGTACGCCGTCTACAGACACGTTACGGTCCTAACGCAAATGCCAAAATGACTGCCCTGGACAATGCACCCAACATAGGTACTGTGCAATCCAAAAGTACGTCAGCAAACAATACGCTTTTTATATTAAGTAGTTGTAGATGAAATACCTGCCTTACTGTGTGTCCATTAACTAACTCATGACGGAAAAGCCATCATGGCAGATACCCTCACACATACGCTAGTAGTTATTCAGATGGATTAAAAATACATGTGGTACGATCCAATATCCGATTAGATTGAATTTAGGTTTGCCGCGCCAACGGTTGGATAGCGGACGCAGTGCTATAGAAATGGATACTAAGTAAATCAAAATTAATTTTGTACAACAATCGCTCCGTCCACCGCAGGGTTACGGACGCTTGGCGCTTACATGGGCTGCAAATTAAATTGAAAACGATTTTGGTCACCCATTAATACCAAAGCTTGACACTTTCGTCCCTAAAGGGGTTGCGGCGCGACTCACAACCACAAAACACACAATTGACAGATTCGTTGTAAGATTGCTTATCATGGTGGTCAAACCGAGAACATCGCAGTTGATGAGAGCATCACATGACGATAAAAATATGACGACAGACAACAAAAAAACCTATATCACGTCCGACGTCCGTGACGTCACCTAGAGTGACGTCACGGACGTCAAGTCGGCCCTAAGGAGTGACGTCACGGACGTCAAGTCGGCCCTAAGCACTCTGTGTATTGTTGGTGTAATAAATAAAAACAAATTGTATGTATGCACAATAGTTTATTGGTTACATGTTCAATACAGTGACTTACACAATCACCGTAATTGGAAAGTGATTTTAAACAGTGTATAACTAAATAATCGTAAATTATTGTGAACAATCGTTTAAAACTTTTAAGTTCTACCCTAAACCTGCATAATAAAAGTGCAATTCCAGAAAGTGCAACAATCGAACCCTGTATTATACTCATAGTTTACGTGGAAGCTTACCCCAGACTAGTGTGCGGATCTACGGTGTTCATACTACATAGCCTATAGCTATACAAAATCACATAGACCTGTCGCATATATTGTAGCCCCATCTATCGGTCGTCTGGTGAACTGTTTGATCGATACATTCGATAACGATGCCGGGTGTCAAGTGCGGCAATTGTAGTAAGTTTATGTCGCCGTCAGATGGCGCAAAATGTATTACTTGCAGCACATTTTATCATAGACTTTGTGCGGCACTGCCGCAGACTGGGACCATTGCCACCTCCTGGCGCTGCTCGGATTGCAAAAAGAGAACAGTAAAATTAAACACACCTGCTACATCAAATTCTCCTTGCACTGTATCAGCTGGTGTCTCGGAGACAATCAGTGATTTTGAACTGGAGCTGCGCCGCATTCGTGACGAACTGCGCACGGTGCGTAATGAGTTTAGGGCGTTCAGGGAGGAGATGGCGGAGATGAGAGCATTGAGTGGACGTGTTGACTCAATTGAAAAGAGACTCGGTACTCTAGAACAGCTTGGCTCTAGTCTTACAACAACCAACCCGTCAGTTGAAAATACTATAGAGCAGTTAAAACGCGATCTTAATGACCGAGATCAGGAGCTTCTTACCAACGACCTGGAAATCACTAACATTCCAGAATGTAGCAGCGAGAACCTGTCTCATACAGTGCAACTTGTTGCCACAAAACTAGGTGTCAGTTTGGATGATCGGGACATTGTCAGAGTGGATCGGGCAGGAGGTCGGACAATAAACGCCACTAACGCTTCTGGACCTACGGAGCCACGACCTAGACCTATTGTTGTCCGTTTGGCGCGTCGTGAAATTCATGACGCTTTTTTAAAGAGCGCGCGTGTCCGCCGTGGTGCTAACACGGCCGACCTTGGCCTAGCCGGAAAACCACAGCGCTTTTATGTCAACGAGCGGTTGACAAAAGCCAACAGAGTGTTGTTTCGACAAGCTCGAGACGCTGGACAGCAGCATAGCTGGAAATTCGTATGGACTAGTCGGGGTCGCATTCTGGCTCGGCGAAGGCCTGGTGACGTTGTCTGCCGTATCTGCTGCGAGGCTGACGTCTCCAGGGTTTTCAGTGCCGATCATGAGGCATAAAGGTCGTCTCACTAATTGCACTACTTATATTTATTTCATATTGTATACAATATCTTTCATATTATTATTTTATAGTTTTGTCAATTTATTATGGTCCTTTAAGGTGTATTGCATAGGGTGTATTCTTGAAGTGTCATTATTTCAATTTATTAAGCCAGTTAGTTGTATTATTGAGTATATTATCAAATACTACAAAAACGATGTACGTTATACTATGATATACTTTGTGTCACATAGGGTTTTAGCGGTTTTTATTTCACAAAAACATATCATTCGCACTAAAAAACTATTACATGCTAGCCTTCCTGCATTAATGGTAGTACATGTAGTATATATAAAGTTCCCTTTGGTCAAGGTATCATATTTTAATTTATACATATGTTATCCGTCAAATATTTTATAGTGTCAATTGTATTTCTAATTTCATCACATTACTTTTATTTTTATTTGTTTTTAATTTTTGTAATACATGAAAGTGTCCATGGCTAACAGCAGGTTGTTAAAGTTTGGTTTTTTTAATGCTGGATCACTTGCTACTGGCCATGATGAGTTCCTGATGGCGATGAGCAGTAATGCAGTTGACATTATGGCAATCAACGAGACATGGTTACGATTGGGTGAGGAAGGGCGGGCGCCTGCTGTTCCTGGTTACCGTTTAAGACATATTCCCCGACCGGTGACGATACGCGGCGGTCGCGGGGGAGGTGTCGGGTTTTACATCAAAGCGGGTATCAGTGCGCGAGTCCGACAACATCCGGACCAGCCAAATGTCGAGCAATTTTGGATGAGCCTCAAACTAAATAAAAAAACTCTCCTAATTGGTACTGCATACCGACCGCCTTGGCTGGACCTGGATTTATTCCTTGACTCACTGACATTGAGTATTAATGCCCTAGCGCCGTATGATCACGTTATCCTTCTCGGTGATTTTAATGTCAACATGTTAGATCCACAAGGCAGCAAAACAAAGCGTCTATCGGAGTTTGTTAATTATTGCGGACTTATACAAATAGTGACTACTCCGACGCATTTCGTTAATGACAGCAGTTCCCTTATTGACGTTATTTGCACTGATGCACGATATAGGGAACTCAGTGTACAACATATTAGTGAATTAGGAAATCATGCATTTATAACGTGCCGTTTAGTATTAAATAAGGATAAACCTGTAAAAAGGCTGGTAGTGTACCGTCCATTTCAGAGCATTGAGTTTGATCTTTTCGAACGTGACCTTAAGTCGATCCCGTGGGACGAAATATGCAACATGCAAGAGGTTAACACAATGTTATCTGTGTTTAATGCCAATTTACTTGGACTATTTGATGCTCATGCCCCAATTAGGCGCAGTTACTTTAAAAATGTTCCTACACCTTGGATAACATCGACTATTAAAACAATGTTTAGTCTGCGTAACCAAGCTAGAGCTCAATTTCGACACACTAAAAACCATGGCCATAAAGCTTATTATCTTCAATTAAAGAGTTTGGTTCAAAAATCATTATGCTATGAGAAGGAAGCTTATTTCAATAAACACATCAATGAGAATATACATAATTCCAAGGCTTTATGGAAGAATCTTAAGTCACATGTTTACCCTTCAAATAAGTTAAATATCCTCCCAGAACATCTATGCGACCCGGATAGTATAAACAGAGCTTTCTTAGACATTCCTGGGAACCAGGAGGTGGCCATTTCACAGTTGACGTTTTTTGAATATAACAGGCACGGTCTGTCGACTTTTTCTTTAAAACAAGTGGATGAGACAACTGTGTTTAATATTATTAAAAATATTTCGACGAATGCTCAGGGGAGAGATGGTATCACCAAAGATATGATACGTTTGACGCTTCCCGAAACTTTGACAGCTATAACATCTATTGTCAACACCTCAATCAGAACTAACACATTTCCGGATCTGTGGCGTTGTGCAATCGTTAGGCCAATACCCAAAAACAGCAACCCACAGAATTTCAAGGATTTGCGTCCTATAAGCATTCTTCCCTGTCTTTCTAAAATACTGGAGCGGGTCGTGTTTTCGCAAGTTACAGAATATCTCGAAATCCATAATATTCTCCCGGATTTCCAGTCAGGTTTTAGGAAAGGTCGTGGTACTACTAGCGCCCTATTGGATGTAGTGGGTAATATTCTTGAGGCACGGGATCAGGGCGAGGGGACCATTCTGACACTGCTTGATTTCTCTCGAGCTTTTGATTCTATTAATACCAATTTACTACTATCGAAGTTGCGTTACTATGGGTTCGATATAAACACTGTCAGATGGTTTCATAGCTATCTCAGTATGCGCTCGCAGTATGTTGAGATACAGAAAGAGAACGGATCATCTGTATTTTCCTCTCCCAGACCGGTGACTAGAGGTGTCCCCCAGGGATCTATACTTGGCCCACTATTGTATATTATCTATAGTGCCGACATTACACACTGCTTTACTGAATGTAGATACCATATGTACGCAGATGATATTCAGGTATACATATCGTTTAAATATGATGAACTAGCATCAGCCGTCAACAAAATCAACGAGGAGCTAGATAAGGTAGCGTCGTGGTCAAACTCCAACACACTTGTACTGAACCCCAATAAGTCCAAATATATAGTCCTGGGAAGTAGTGCGCAAATCAATCGTATATTGTCGGCTATGCCACGGATACAAATTATGAAAGAGAACATTGAGAGGGTTGAAACTGTACGTAACCTGGGACTAATAATAGACCCAGAACTTCGCTTTGAGTCTCACATAAATAATGTTATAAAGAACTGTTTTTACAGACTCAAAGTGCTATACCGCTTTAGAAAGTATCTCAATATTAAATCAAGGAAGTTACTTGTAGATAGTTTGGTTTTGTCAAGATTAAATTACTGTGATACGGTGTACGGCCCTTGTTTACTGTCTCGAACGGCCCGTTTGATTCAGCGCGTGCAGAATGCCTGCGCCAGGTTCTGCTTCGATATTCCCAGTCGTAACCATGTCACGCCTTTTTTAAATGACGCTAACATGATTAAAATGGCAGCACGTAGGGAATTGCATATGGCTACCCTATTATTTGGCATTATAAAAGCTAAAAAACCAAAGTACTTATACGACAAACTAATGTGGAGACAGGATAACTTCTCATATGGCAATCGTTCAGCAACAAATCCCCTTGTGATTCCTCAACATCGAAGCACAGCATTCAGAGGATCTTTTAAATATGCCGCCACTCGGTGTTGGAATAACATTCCTCCGCCATGTCGAGCTAAAAATAATACAACCACTTTCAAAGTTAATTTCAAAAACCACCTATTGCTGGTACAAAAGGGCCTATGTTTTAATAAGTTGTAGTCAGGAAGACACTTACTTTCTGATTTATGATAGAACGGTATTTTGAATGTTACTTCTAATTAGTTCACTGGCGGCATGCCTTATGTCCAATCCAATGTCTTCATTCGCATAAAATGTGTTCAATGATGTGATACGATGCGTACCGGGTATATAGACTTTATACCCTAGGTCTATACCTGTTATTATTATAATTTTTTGTAAGCACTTAATTTAATATAAATCAATTTTATGTTATTCGTTGGGTAGACTCAACGTACGTGCGGCTATTCGTCACGGGTGCGAATGTTCTGTGATGAAATTCACCCACAACTACAGACTACCCACTGACAAACTTAAAGGGAAAAATTTGTTTTTGTCTATTTTTATTGCATTTTATTTTTATGTTTTTTATGTTAATTATTATTTATTTTTCTGATTGATTTGTTAATGGCTCCAGTTTGTTTTACCGACTGGACATCCGTGCGACACTTGGGCTGCACATTGAAAACCAGCGCTGCAGCTGTATTGCAGCAGCATTAAGCTGAATGAGTAGCCCATTGTTGGCACATTAATTGTTGTGTAAAAACAGTGTTTTTTTTTTTTTTATAACTGCATTTTGTGCCAACAATAAAACTCTTTTTCTTTCTTTCTTTTCTTCTTTCTTTATATACATTCAAAAACATATACATGTATTGACTTAGAGTTAGTGTGACCTCATTGAACATAATAAAACCCAAACACCTATAGCCATACTATACTAATCGTAAGCACTGTTCGATTACAATCAAAACGTGTATAGAATAAAAATCAAATTAACCACATGACTAACAACACATCAACTCAATTATGCAAGCGCGCGCCGCGGTAGGAAAAACGTATAAAGGAAAAACTACATAGTTGCATATTAGCCGAGTTATTCTTAGCTCTGTACGCGAAATACGAGAACGTGTTACGTAATACGAAGTTACTGTATACGTATAAGATGCGACACTTCCTAATCATTCCTGTTAGATGGTTATTAGGCACGCTTGTTTGTACCTTAGAGGTCGGTAACGCAAGCACGGTTCCTCTGGTAATGTAGAATCCGTCAAGCCCCGCTTATATATATAGATGTATGGGAAAACCCTATATACTCGGACGCCGGCTCCCGTAGCGGCACTTGACGAGTCAAGGACTGCGGCAACTTATTTTTTTTTTTTTATTATTATATTATTGCCTCCGAAGGCAAATGAGCTAACAACCTACGTTATGGTAGGTGGCTACCAGCGCCCATCGACGTCGGCACTGTCAATCCGCCGCCTTCAGTAAACCTTATTTACCATCATTTGATGCCCTTGCTCATTTACCCCTCTATTATAATTCTGATTGTAGTCAGTGTGATTACTGAGCATAATCCCATAGCTATTGGATTATGTCTAACAATAAAAGCACACAGCTTACGTAGTAAGTCTGGGTAGGAACCCCGCAATGTCTATTTCCACCTCCACGCAGCAGTGTGCATGCAGTATTGTGTTTATGTAACTTAATATTCAATGTCACAGGGTGAAGAGTGCAATGAAGCCACGCAGTACTTTGTAATTAAGTTCTAAATGTTGTTGCTACTGTTTATGGTCGTATCGCTTAACATCAGGCGAGCAGCATGCTCATTTAGTTATGCAGAAGCATTGATGTAGGGTTTTTTAATACATCAATGTACAGAAGCAATAAAATAAACAATCTACATTAAACCTAGCAGCATTAATGTTTTCATTAAACGTTAAAATAAACAAAACATGTACTTACAAAGTACAGCTTAGTGCGAATTAAGCAAAGAAATCCACACAACACCTAAAACTAATTAATATAATCGGTTTATTTCACTAGTAGAACGAGTACCAAAACGCTTGAGTGTCGCGGGTCAACGAACCCCTCCAGACAATAGCAGATAATAATTTTCAATTAACTAACTAAGCTCTGATTACGATGATAAATTATTGCTTTAATTTGTAAGGATGCTTGTAATTCGAGTACTAGGCATTTTTTTTTATATTGCATTGAATGGAGGCGAGCATGCCTTTCGCCTGATGGCATGCGATACGACCACCCGTAGACAACATATCCAAACTTATTTCAGACTGGTGCCAAGGTCCTCCAACCTAAATGGTCTATGACTCAGCAGGACTTTAGAATCCTCAACAATAACGCATTAGCTCCAATTGAGTACGTCAAGCAATTTCTTTTGACCCTGAACAAAGAATTCAGTTATCATATTATTTTTCGACAATCGTTAAGCTTTGCATTTTTAGAAGCAACTATTGATATTGCTCCATTTTCATCCATACATATATACACACTCACGCCTTCTACCTCCGAAGCGGTAGGCAGAGACGCAACTAGTGCACCCACTTTTCGCCGAGCATATTCCGTCCAATGGTGTGATAGGGGGCGAGCCTATCGCCATATCGGGCACAAATTCCAGACTCCGGGCTAATACTGAATGAAAAACCCCAATATCACTTTGCCAGAACCGGGGTTCGAACACGAGAGCTCGGCGTTGGTCGTACCGTAACACAACCACGGCATCAATGCAGTCATTTTATAGCAGAAAATTGGCAAACGCTTTATGGTGAATGGTATTTGGTCACTCGCGACATTAAGAAAGGTAGTCAGACGAATTTTTTAACCGCCTTTGGGTCACCACTGTTGATGCAGTTATTGTACTAAAATACTAACAATTGTGTAGGAATTGTGATATGAAGAAAATATATTTTTCATAACGAGTTCATTAACAGAAATGATAACCAGAATCCTCATTACGAAAAATAAACGCAACCAACAAAATGACATTCATTAATTAACGCAATAATCATACAAATATCGTCCATGTCACACAACACAATGTGTCGTTTGCTGGAAAGATAATGCACGCCGCGCCGCCGTGTCTGATGTACGACACGATTTCAATATAAAAATACATCAATCAATACTTGTTATCGTAGAATTGTGACACTTGGACGCTTCCTACCGTCGTGTTTAAAGACAATAGAATTGGAATCTTAATAGATTTGAGAATAAGTGTGATTTTATAATTTATACTGAGATACTTTTTTTTTCGCTGTCATTAAAATATGTCACTATTGTATAAAGGCCTTGCCATTCTGATGAATGGCAGGAGAAGAGAAGAAAGAGAAGAGAACGAAAAAGGAAGGAAGTGCTTCAGCGCTCTTCTTCCATCATATAAAATATGAGGTAGTCTATGTTATTAGAATCAAAGCGTAATTTAAACACATCAGAATTCCAAACTAACATCCAAAAGTAATATTAATTCCAATACGCATTCCATTATTGTCAATACAAATCGTGTATTCCAGTTGCAGACAGATTACAGACTAAACAAACTTATTAACGAGCAAACATTTATTAATCCGAATGCAAATTAACTCAGACAGACGAACCGTATCATTCCATTAATTAATACCATTAGAAATTACATAACGTCTAGCTAGAAACATAAATATTAAAGTAGGTATAAATATTTAGAAATCGGCGAAATTCTAAATAACAACTAAGCAAATTCAACGTTTTACCTAAACAAAATACACGAGGCAGAAACCGTGTTTTACTTATCAAAGAGCCCAACATTATGATAATAATCTTACACAGAAAAAGAGTTTCTCAAAATAGAGCCACACAAAAAATATGTCATACAACATCCTGTGTAAGAACTTTCACTTTTTCGCCGCAAATCTTGTGTGACGGCGTTGGAAATATTCTCGCGCGGCACACCAAACATGAATATTATTCCGTAGTACATGAGCTTTAGACAGATCCAACGAGATTACCGGGCCGTGTTTTCCTAGGCCACTGCATGTATTTACCCTAATATTGTTAGTTCGGCCGTGTCTCTTAAAGCGTTGTTGGTATACACGAGCTTGTGAACAGTTATAATAAATATTCGTCAAACATGTGTAGGCGGGGACTCATCCCGAATACATTAACATGCAGTGTACATATGATATGAAAGACCGAGTGGTCATTTTTCTTGGACACGCTGACATCGAACGATGATAACAAAACATTCCAATGAGGTGAAACTTTCGCTACGTTTTTTATCACGTATGTGACACTTAATAATTGGTACTTAAGTTCGTGAACGCAAACTAGTACACAAATGTTGAGCTGTCGCAGAACAGATCTCAGCTCATGCCTTTGTTAGCGATGACAGAATATGGAACAACTGTGCGAGTTGTGACATATGAACGTTCCCAAAACCCGAAGTGGGATTCCTTTGAACCCTTGCACGAGGTTTTTCTAGAATTCGCAGACAAACCGCAACGAAGATATTGTCGGACGCCGCTTACTTTTAACTTCTTGCAAGGTGGAATCGTGTTCACCTACGTCACATAACCCAATTTACAGTAGCACCATTTTATAATCTAGTATTCGATCAGCTTCCGTCCGGACCGTCTAACAACGTTAGCCAATACATATAGCTGCGAACTCGTTGCCGGCAACTTTATTGGCACGGATGCATAGTTTGCAACGAAGTCCCAACTCCCAAACTCAATCAGCATAATGTATTTGACTGGCAGATTGCGACAATGCATTACTATGATTCGATTTACGGTTCTCGAGAGTTCATTAGAAACTATTCAGAGGCTATCTCGCGCACATATCAATGACATAGTATTGTATTATCTTAGATATTCAGCACGTCGACCAGTGGTGTTATGAACGTATTCAGAACAGATTGGAGTTTATCAGTGCGACGCATAAGCATCTGTGGAATGATACTGTTTCTGATATACGTGAACATTGTACAGGCTTCGAGTTGTGAATCTTATTATATTGTATGCTCTTCGTGACCACTTTATAAATAAAATAATAATAGCAGTCCCGTATTAAATACTGTCCCACTGCTGGGCACGGGCCTCCTCTACTACTGAGAGGGTGTAGGCCTTAGTCCACCATGCTGGCCTAGTGTGGGTTGGTAGACTTTACATACCTTTAAAATTCTTATAAAGAGCTTCTTAGGTATGCAGGTTTCCTCACGATGTTTTCCTTCACCGTTAAAGCGAACGATAATAAATAATTGATAAACAATACACACGTAACTTTGAAAAGTCAGAGGTGTGTGCCTTGGGTTTTGAACCTCCGGACATTGTCTCGGCAGACCGTTCCATTCCCAACTAGGCTATCGTCCACACGTTTACCGTTTTATATTCTCGATAAATCATTCCCGTATTCATACAGTATACAAAGAGTGCGGAAAACAAAGAGCAAAAAGGCCTTAACTATATCAAAAAACATACCATATAACCTCTTTATAAAACCCATTAACTTTGTTAATGTTAAAGAAGAACAAATTAATCACCTACATAGTACAGTAAAAGTGAAAGCAATCACCTTTAAATCAAACATAACATACTAAAGGGCTTTCCAATAACCAAGTGGCCAAACAAAACTTTCCGTTTCGTAATTAACTTGACATAAATGAACGAAAGTCTATGATCGCATACGAGAACTTCAGCGGTCTTTGAACTGTTTATTAAACGTGATAATTACTCTTGTACGTATGTATTTTGTCAAACAATTGGTACTAGATGGCCTTTGTTTTAAAGATATACGAACATTTGAGGCTCATTTTGGTAACTACAGTTAAATTTGAGTCTAAATATGAAAGAAACTCATATTATTGCATATAAAAAGAATAAAACGCTGGATGTATTTGGATAAAATGTGTCCTGAAAATAGACCAAATGCTGGATTAAAATAATAAATAACAATGATAAAAAAAAAACCCGACTGCGTCAATATCTTCCATGTGCGTTTGTGAACATTGTCAACTAAGACTATTCAAAGCCAAAATAAAATATTCAAATTAAAATCTTGTTTTTATCTTTTCAGTTCTTCAATGAATTTAATAAATTAACAGTTCGCCCCGTGACCACGACCTTCGAAACGTCGGGAGAAAAATAAAATAAAAAACCGCGATAAAATCCGTTATAATAGTTTAATTTCAATGTCTAACATTCGCGTAAACATAAGGAATCATTATGAATTTAATAAAGATGGAAGATAATGACGCAGTCCCGACTGCGTCAATATCTTATGTTTTTTTTTTTAATAATTGTTTTTATTTCCATCTTTCAAGTTTTCAAACACCTTTATTAGCATTTGCTATTCCAAACTCGAATAAAACATATAATTTATATCGTCGATGAAGTACCAATACCTCCTAAGTGTTGAGAATCTAATTTTACACCAGAAGAAAAAAACTGTTAAATACATATGAATGAATGAATTCTGTCACTAAGTAGATGTTTTCCATAGCTCAAGAAGCTTATTGGTAATGAAATTTTGGATAGAAGTTAATTCATTCCATTCGAATATGAGTTTTATGTCTATTATAATAAAAAAAGTAATTTTGGACTAAATTGTCAGTTAGGAGGTATTGGTACTTCATCGACGATATGTATTGTCCTAATCACCGTTAAAAAATCTTTATTTTGATACCCACACTCGATGTATTTTGAAAACATTATTTTTTTTAGATTGTTTTTGCCGCCAAAACCCTTATTTTTTTAAATTTTGATGTAACCAGTGTCACTCTCACGACTAAGACGTATCTTTTGACACCACTCACGTAAAAATACGACAAGCCGTTTAGGCTCTAGGGCGTGCTAAAGAAATATACATACATACACTTGAAAAACATAACCCTCCTTCTTTCGTAGTCGGGTATAAATCGCATAAGCTACCCGCGTGAAAAGGTTTTTCCGAGATCAAAGGCCAACTATATATTTTCCTGGTATAAAAGGCCTATATACTATTCTAGACTATTATCTATCTGTGTGCCACATTTCCTCCAGATCCTTACAACAGTTCTGACGTGATTGAGTAACAAACATCCGAGAAACATTCGGATTTATATTAGTAAATTTGTATCACAAAACTGTGCTAAGCGCGTTTCTTTAAAAAAATCTATCTAACAATTTCACAAAGAATCGCTTGTTATTCGGAAAGTATCCTTTCAAATTAAATTTTAGGGCATAGAGTGAAAAGTACCTACTACAGCCCGCTGAAGTACCTACATATTAAACTCCATGTATGAGACATGAGAAACAATTCAGCTTCATAGACAGAAAGAACTTTGTCGAAAGATATTTCGGTTTTGTTATTTATTTCACTGGAATTCGTGTAATGTAAATTATTTTAGGCCTGTAGTTTATCTAGGCAATTATAATGAAGCTTTTCCTCATGAACCTTTTACAATAACAATCATCAATCACTGCGCTTATTTATACAATTTGATAGCTCTTTATTATAATTCAACTAACCTACTTTAACACCTCATATGCAAACAGGGTTCAGAACTGTTTATTAGAATCAGTTAACTTATCAAAACTATTCAAAACCTTGGTATTAGAAAATGATGACTATAGAGGATAAATCACATATACCTGATAACTAAGGCAGATTTATTTACACATTCTAGTGTTACATTGAGTAAAATTATAGCAGATCATTTTGCTCTCGTTACGCCGCCGCACTCGTTGAACTTACTCTAATTCAGTCATTCACAATCAGTTATTCCTATTTAATTACGTATCGCGGGTGTTATTGCATTTGTAGGACGTAAGATGTTCTATAGCTTCCTATTAATGAAAAAAAAAACGATTCTATAATCCCAAAGATTAGCGCTTCCAAACAAAAGCCTGAGCCTTATTAGTATCGATTAACATGATAATTAAACTCTGTGTTATGTATACTTTAGCGTAGCACAGAATAATAGATACAATCTTTCTGCTACATAATCTGACAGCAGTAACAAAATTTCCCGGTCCCAGCCGCGATACATTATGTATGAACTTATGCATTTAGGTATCAACGTCTGCCGAGATTTGCGCACCTGTCTGCCGTCTGGATCTGCCGTCACTTCTTTATCCATTTTGGATGTTGCTACTGACCTAATCTTACACTTTATTGCGTAGTATTAGGGTCTCTTTCATATTTGAAGACTTGTATGCCTTGTGCTACATTTTCTTGGAGTACAAAACCTCTTCTGATCCTCATTAGTTAGAGGAATGCACCTACGATTCTTCATGCACGGTAAATACAAGCTTGTGGCGATATTTTATCGACCAACTTGGCACCTAGGGCGGTATTAATAAGTCAATCTCAAGTTTGAGTTACATCTAAGTAGACATAATTCAATACATTATGTCTACTTGAGATGTTACATCAGCCCAGCGAGCCCAGCTTCTGCTGTTAAAATATATGACTATCCACTATTCAGTTATTATTTAGTGAATCGCAACTTTCGGCGCTTCAATGTACCCAGTCACAAGTAGTATCGCTTTAAGTTATCTAATGAACTCCGTTATTATTTCAAGAGTATTTGTTTACCTTTGCTTCTAATTATTTAAAGACTACGCCGCCTTCATCAAATCTTCACACCGACGTGTACAAGCAGTAGTATTAATATCATCTAGCTAGTCTCCAAATCAACCGCGGCACGCGCCTCGCGACATCTATCGACTGTCGTTGATTTAGACCTACGTCTGCAATGAGCGCGGCTCTGAATATTCAATTAAATTTTACATAAGCGTTTTCGCATACGACGCGAATTACGAGCGTAAATGCTGGTGACATTGGGTACTAAGCTAGATAAATAAAAGCGCTACCGCAGCGCGAATTGCACGCTATTATACCATTTGTGGCTGTTCTATATTTATTGTCCATTTCCAGGAGTATGTTCGCGCGTCACTTGTTTTTGTCAATGGGATATATCTAACCCTGCAGTTAACACAACACGGAAAAAAATTGCATTTTAAAGTAACAAGCGCAAGTATTAAAACCATTTAGCTAGTGTAAAGTGGTGCGATAGCCATTGGCCAAGTTAAGGGCGTATGCCCACCAAAGCCAAGCAAACGAGTTAAGCTACGAAAATTATAAACCGAGAAGCATAAAATACACGTCTCTTCTTACTCTTTTCGCCTTAAATCTATAGTGTATCTATAGTTTCGAGATAATTAAATCCTAAGAATGGCATCATGCATTTTTACATCACAATTCTTCGTTTTTTTTTTAGGAGTTAGTACACTCCCTAGTAACTAGGTTTCCTTACAACCAAACATCGTTCCAGTAACGTAGCGTTATTGCAAGTTTACAACACCAAACAACCCCACGAACAAGTAATATCATTTAGCGAGTAATCGCGGTTGTCGTGATGTGGTAACCGCTGGTCGTACTAGCCGCACTCTCAGAGCTAATTGTCGTTAGTGCGCGAACTATATTCAGGGATTTCGGTAATGGCGAGACCAAATATAAAGTTTAACACGGCCATAACTGTGTCAGGTGGTGGTGGTCTCTTGTCAGTCAATAATCTATCTGGATGCCACTTGACTTGCCATCGGGTGCAGCGGAATTACATGACCGTGGCCATATCAAAAACGAATTAGCAATTTGACGCGAAACATCGGTCAAAGATATGGGAAATCATAGATTTGAAATTTCCAACTCCTAATATTTTAAGGATCGCGTTGATTTTGCGTTACCAATCAATGGCACATAATACACATACATACACACTCACGTCTATTATCCCCGAAGGGGTAGGCAGAGCCGCAACTAGTGCACACACTTTTCGCCGTTATTCCGTCCCATGATGTGATAGGGGGCGAGCCTATAGCCATGTCGGGCACAATTTCCAGACTCCGAGCTGATATTGAATAGAAAACTCAATATCACTTTGCCCGACCCGGGAATCGAACCCTAGGGCCGACACCTCAGCATTGCAGTCGTACCATAATACAACTACGCCACCGAGGCAGTCCAAAGTAATGGCACATAATATTTTCAATAAATGCCGTTAAACAAAGCTGCATTCAATTACCCAACACTTAAAAGACCCATTAACAAGTATTAATACAATTTGTCGATAATCGCGGCATTGTCGCGGTACCGTTACTGCGCCGCACGCCCTCGGCTAATTGTCGATAGTGTGCGAAACTGCGAATATAATTCAGGGCTTAGTGTTTAATGGACGTAACACACCGCTATGCATACCGTGTTTAATTGCCGGCAGACGGCGTATTTTCCTTCAGTTGTAAAGGTTGCATGCTATGATTTGCAAAATAATTATAGTGCTTTGAGGTAGGATGTTTCTGATATTCCTTCGTAAATGGAGAAAAAATAAAATTAAAAACATTAATTATACTAATTAACGTTTCTTTTGTACTGAACACAATAAAACAATGAAGAAATTATTCGACCATATATCCTTTAACATTCCACTCGAGATAAAGAGCTAATATCTTCCTCCGGTAGCTAGTATCTTCCTCCGGTCCATAATCACTTAAAACAACACAAATATGACAGCACAGAGACAGTGACGTCACGCGTAATGCCGTCCCGCAGCATTGCAAGCAGCCGCGGATACATTCCCGCCCCGTGACGTCATCAGGAGGCATCGACCAACAGCTTTTTAATTGCTTTTTTATTTTTAGCCTGACAAAGGTCGCGCGTCGTACATCCTTGTGATACCACTGCGTATTGCAGTAAACTGATATGGCGGATAACAAAATTGATATCGCGATAGACAATAAAAAATATATAAACAGATCAATTTACATGCGATGCGATGTATAAATATTATTTCAAGCGTTTTTGCTCTCATCAGCTTTGCTCTCAGTATCTCTGCGTGGATTCATCTGCGTAAGAATATGAAATACAACGGTTTAAAAACAGTGAAGACTCAACAATTATGATGTTTACTTATTTGTGTTGTTTTCAATCTGAAGTTAAATGTTGAGGATACACTATAGTTATTAAAAGTGAAAAAAATTAAAATTATAGTAGCCATATACCTCAAAATTAATCATCAGTTCGCATAATCGATAAAATAAAACCCATAGCTTAGCCAAAAGTGAATAGTTAAACCCTTATTCAGATAAACTTCATGACATTGACATAAATTAATGAGATAAAAGCAATTTTACTGAGGAAACCCGCATACCATTACAATTATAGTCAAACGAAACAGCCAATAGAACCACATTTAATTTGGCAAAATCACTTGGGACTAGGGTTGCCATACGTGCGGGATTTTTCAAACTGTTCGGAATATGGAGGGAATCCTAAGCTGTCCAACAATTTAAGTAAAAAGTAAAAAATCATGTCGTTTCAGTATTTCGGTAGGACCGCCCCAAAATCGGTAGAAATACCGAAAAATCGGTAGGTTCGAGACCACTGGCCACTGCCGATGCGTACTGACATTAATATCATGTGCAGAAGTCAGGACTCAGGATTTTTCATCAAATTTCCGGAATTCACTCCGGAATTTCGATTTTTCAATCTGGGTGTACCCTACTTGGGACTGTGAAGATCCAAATGCGCCCGGCACAGATGGTAATCTCCTAATTTAACTTGAGTGCAAACCAGTGAACTCCGTGTTCAGATATAACAAAGTTGAGTAAAATCAATTACTACTTAGTTAAACTCATTTGCACTGCCATTGCCAGCTTTAACGCATCGTGACCCCTCAACCGATATCGGGATTATATTAGGCTTCTGAAGAGAGTAAATGTTTGTACACCTTAAAATAAGGAGAAGGTAATTTTGAAAAGACGGACTTGAAACGGCGGACGGAAACTTGAAATTATAAATGGTCCGTTTCCACCGTTTAGTCTTAAAATCTTAGAAGTATCGACCATTGTAATTAATCAAAGGATGATAAGATAATTTATCTAGCAGTTGTGTTCTCAAATACCAAACAGATGAATTCTGTAGAAATACTACAAAAATTCGCAACATAAAATACTAGAATTCAAATCCTAGCATCACGAAGCGACAGTGACACACGGACAGACGCAGAGCCACTTGCGGTTTGCAAACAGTAACATGAACCTAGGCGGGCTAAAAATAAAATGTGCACAAAAGCAACTTCCTGATCCGACGGTTTGATATTTCCTAACTATTATGTTCACTGCGAAAATGGACAAAGAGTTTCAACGAATAACCGATGGACGCACATTTTTATGCAGAATTGTGCGAATGCAAGCGAAAATACTGGTCAGGGGAAATTGGAGTTTAATCGGCGGTGGTTCCATATCAAAGGCGAATTCAAACGTTATAAGATTCACTAGCACGTGGTAAAATATATCAATTAAGTATAACCAGTGAAATTGTATTTCCGTAATAATTTGAATGACTCGAATCGACGAAAGATATTATTGATTATAACATTGCAATCAGCCCTGCATTATATACTGCCCACTGCTGAGCACGGACCTCCTCTACTACTGAGAGGGGTTAGGCCTTAGTCCACTAAGTGGATTAAGGCCTAACCCCTCTCAGTAGCACTAACTAACCCGCACTAGGCCAGCGTAGTGGAATACGCTGGCCTAGTGCGGGTTGGCGGACTTCACACACCCTCGAAATTCTTATGGCGAATTCTCAGGTATGTAGGTTTCCTTCACCGGTAAAGTGAACGATAATTGATAAAAATACACATGTAACTTCGAAAAGTCAGAGGTGTGTGCCTTGGCTTTTGAACCTCCGAATATTGCCTCGGCAGACTGTTCCATCTCCAACTGGGCTATCGTCCACTTGATTATAACATTATGGTCACGAAAATCTGATAAACTTTATTTGAAGCTAGTAGACGATCATTAACCATCATTTTTCCGCTTGGAAAACTCTAAAAATAACTATTCATCAGCACAAATATTATATCCAATATGCAAGTATACATCACAATTCACAGACACATCTTATTCGCGATTTCCATCGCGGGAAAGGAAATTCAACTGGAAACCGCTGCAACTTTCTCACTTCCCCGTCATTATTATGTAGATTGTTGAAATTATAAAAATCGAATCGAGATCGGCGGCTTCGCGTTCGGATCACGCGGTAACGAAAAACTTACGAAACAGCCTCATTCAAACTGTGCAATCTCATTTCGGCTCCTGAACACAACAAAGTTCGATAGACGCCTGATTCGATTTTTTATTAAAAAAAAGTCTGTATAACAAATACGTAAGTAGGTACCAATATAAAATAGATCAATTTAATATCAGCCTTTGATCCTGTGTCAACAAGCGTCAGTACCTATCGGTTCAGGCGTCACGGGCAAGTCGATCAAAGAGAATTCTAAAGAAATTGGCCATTGTAATACATTTATTGCGTTTAATAATTCCACGAATTACTAATTTATTTTCTCGGTCGTAAAGTTCACGCTAACAAGTATGGTAGGAATTAAAAGACAAACAATGATTCTATTTTATGATTTATAACGATAACATAGTTTGTTAAAGCGATCGATAACTATAATCAAAATATAATTGGCACAATATTAGTCAAACAATGAAAGCTGGACAATAGTCCTATAAATAATTAGAATCCTGCAGGCACCATTTTAAAAAGCAAACTACTAAAAACAGTACTTATCCAAGCCTGATAAAGCTTTTAGCACTGTACTAAAGATAAAATCACCATGTATACCAACAAAATTAGTGAATGTACAACCAGACCTGAAACGCCTCTCATCAGAAATATCAAGAATCAAACAATCATCAGAAGAGTTTTTTAACCCAATGCATCTTACGCAATCCAGGATCCAAACCGAACGGAGTAATTAATCAAAATGCTTCCAAGACTGTTACAACATCCTCGAAACAAGCACTACGGATAGGGGTCAGAGGGATTCTAAATATAGGCCGCCCAACAACAGCAATCTTCAAGCAACAAAAACGACAAAAACGCTCCCTATAATCAAAAGAACCAAAAGCCTCTGTTAACTTTGTTTTTAATAAAACTGAGACAACGGTAACAGGAGAACGTCTCGTCGGTGATAAATAGGCAATGAACGCACAGCTCTCAAGTTAAAACACGATGAATAACCAAACACTTGCAATTGGAACGTACCGATATTCGAGTAGAACGAAATGAGAGAAACCTTTTTATGAGAGAACAGTTTTGAAGTGGAAACGTCTAAAACGGAGCGGTTAGAAGTCTGGAAATGATCGCGAGCCAGTAAAAGTTCCTCAAGCATGTCTTTGTCTTTCAGCCTCTACTGGATACTACCGTCTTAAGTTCTTAATAAATTGTTAACGAGTTGTTTTAATGTTTTTATTCGGATTAATAGGTTTTTTGTTCAGCTTTAAAGTATAACCATAATCTTTAATTGAAAAACAACTATTGAATTTAATCTGAATTGTGTTGGTCTCAAATTTCATTGTATCATGACAATTGATCCGGTCCCTAACCCTTCGTAGACAAAAGCAACCCCAGCGAAATGTCGGCGTTCGATGCAAATATAGAAATGGTAGAAGGTGCACACATATTCAATAATAACTCGTAATACTACACATTCAGAAGGGTGAAATGATATTGAAATAACTAATAATAAAATTGTAAGTATTTACGATTTACCCACACAGACAACAAAATCGTTATGTTCCACGCTGTAGGTGCTTATTACAGCTACATTAATCATCTGCAGGTAAATATAACGATAAAACATACTACACTAAAATACCTCACTTCTTTCCTCTTATGAATCATACCACAAAAATTTATGTTAACTTTACTTCCTGAATTGTTTATAGCACTTCGAATCATTCAAAGAACTAATATATTTAAGTTGCTTTGACAACCTTACTTCAACTTACCGTTAAAAATTAACTATCGCTACGGAAAAAATGTGTTTAAGAAACTTCTCAAGTAAATTCCTAAAAAATTGCACTGGCTTCGACAACATTCCTGAAAACACAAAGGCTTGCACAGCAGTTTCCCCGAAAGTTTTGCATTGCACAGTATTCGCGGCTATCTTATCTCTTTAGAAGTGATCAAAGAATTTCCAGAGCATAAAGCGCTCGAATTTATTTTTAGCACAACAAAGCTTAGCTTATCCAAGCTGCTAGATAGCACAGCTCATCGGGCTTCAGTCGGGTTAGCTTCAACACGTGTATCTAGACTAGATGAAGAAATGGCCGCGATTAATGCTCAATGTTTGTGAATGATAAATGTTTATGGTCGAATTTAAATACTTGTTGATGTTTAGAAGCTGTCGTCACTTGAATAGGTAATTGCATAAATATTTGTACATATTTTTTTTGCATTGGCTTTGTTCTGGCTGTCAACTGTACACAGCCGTTTTTATTATTTACTAGCTTTTGCCCGCGGCTCCGACCGCTTTAAAAAGTTTTTCCGGGATAAAAGTCCCGCTTTATATTTTCCCGGGATAAAAAGTAGCCTATGTGTTAATCCAGAACATGGTCTACCCGTGTGCCAAATTTCATCGAAATCCGTTCAGTAGTTTTTGCGTGAAAGAGTAACAAACATCCATACATCCAAACATCCATACCTACATCCATACATTCTTACAAACTTTCGCCTTTATAATATTAGTAGGATATTCATTGGAATATGAACGTGTGAACATAATAATACTTCTTGAAGAATTTCGTCTCTTTTCCAAAGTCGCACTCCAGGATCAAAGAGCCTGAATGTAAATTTAAACTGGCATGACCAAAACTCCACAGCGAATAGAGATCTACAAACTTCATAATTACAATACTAGAATGGCAATAATTTCAAATGCATCCAACTATACCTGACAAATAGGTAAGTTGATAAAATATCATCGACGACGGAGGTAAGCCTTCAACCTAGAGGACACAGGCCGCAGCTAAGCCCGATCGTCGGTTTGCCACCTAATTACCCCAGAGAAGCTGTGGTATTTCGTCCTCAATTCCATATTCAACTTGTAACATCAGAAATCTCGAATACCGAACTATTGTTTATGTCTTCAAAGAAACATAACACAAAATAAGCAATAATAAGAGCCCTTGGTAACGCTCCTTGTGTATAGAAATCAAATGAAACAGGAATAAAAGAAAACAGCAATTAATATACGACGCGACCGTGAAAAGGGACAAATTGAGACACAGAATTTATTCTTAGCTTATTTATTTTGCTGTGTTATTATACGTTCTCTTGTGATTTGTTCCTTTTGAAAAATGTATGTAAAAAAGAGGATTGTACTCTAGTAGCGTTTATACTCAGTTCAAATTACGTTGTGGCGGTTGTCTCGGAAGAATAAAATAGGTTTTAATATTTTCCTAGTTGTTTCATAAATGGACTAAGACTAAGTAATATGGTGCAGAGTTTATTGGGAGGTATATTAAGCACTAACGTGGTTTCATTTATTCAAGAATTGTTCAAACAAGCCCGAATATGGTAATTGAAGTATAAAAGTTTGAGACCATACCAAAAGCAGTTTAGAAAAAAAACAACAATTCAAATAACACACAAATGCCTTAACAATTCCCAAGAAATATATCAATACCAAACATGCACGGGTCGATAAAAACTCCGTCGCATGAATAGGTGACAATGCATAGCGATAACCTTATCAAACTCAATCGATATCGCGACATGTAATAAGTCAATATCGATGTTTACACAATAAAGATGCACACGAATTGACCAATACCAGAACACATACGGCCGTGTGAGTGGATGGTACTAATTACGTACTATTTCCAGTTAACCTCTTTGCGTGCGTAAGAAGTAGTGAACGAGTATCGATTAGTTTTATTCTGAGATCGACTAGACAGGCCACACGTATTTAGAAAAATAAGTCGTATTTTTTTTAGGGTTCCGTACCTCGAAAGGAAAAAAGAAACCCTTATAGGATCACTTTGTTGTCCGTCTGTCAAGACCCTTTTTTTCAGGAACGCGTGGAGTACTTCCCGTAAACTCAGAATGTTTTTTTTTGTTTACGCGGAGAAAGTGAATTATTACTACCCCCCAGTGTTCAGGGCTGTTATGTTGGGTTCACCGTGCCTTACGACCCGACGTTGAGCCACCCGGAGAGATGGAAAACGTCGGGCGACCGCCGGGCCGAGTCCCTAACCTATGTACACCGCACGGCATACCAACCAAAACTCCGCGGTGGCGATCTTCGGCGCATTAGGGACGGCTGCGGGCTTCCTCCGACTCACGTCTAAGTTGTCGTCCGCAGCTGCCCCTGCGCGTACCGCTATTGCGGTCCGTCTCCTATTGTTGGGGCGCTCAGAAGCCCCCGTACACCGAAGGACGCCCTCGGCGTCAAAGGCAGCGTGAGGCCTAACCGCCACGCTGCCGTCCATCACGGGGGTCACAAAAGTTGGCTAGACTAATTGGTGGACGGCCCCTTTCGCCCACCCGTGACCCCCGGAAAACTCAGAATCTTGAAATTAGGTACGAAGCCACGTCTTATAGCACAGATAAAGGAAAAATTGCGGAAACCGTAAATTTACGGAACCCTCGGTGTGCGAGTCCGACTTACACTTGGCCGACTTTTTTATAATATGCACGACAAAATTTTCTAAAGAGAAAACACGCTATTCCTCGAAATTTTCCTATAAACCAAAATACATAATCTACATGAAATAGCACTATCCTATCAGGAAAAACAACACAGTATCTTGAAATTCAATACTGTCACAATATTGCGAACGCACAAACTACAAACACTATTAACACGAACGTTATAACACCAACTCCCACTGGGTCCTAACAAATTCTAGGTGACAAGTTTAGAAATTAACATCTAAGTAGGCTGTGAGTGAAGTCGTGAATATGTACCAACTGCCAACAACTTATGAGGGCCTGGTGCGGTTTAAAATATTTAGCGAAAATGCGAAATTGTATTGCACATAGTCTACAGCCATTCCTGTTACGATTGGGGATTTAAGAATTTAAGTTTTTTATGGTTGGTATTCTTAAACCACTATCCATCGTTTTAATATTGAGGGTACTTAACTTCTGAAATGTAATGGAAGCTCCATTCCTAAACTTTTTTGACATCAAATGTTTTAGCATTTCATTTTATGCCGCAGGATAAAGAAAATCCGTATCACACATACAAGCGAGAAAACGTTCAACATAATGTTCTGACTTGAACTCAAAAAATATGTACAATCCGACAAAAATCATTAAGCTCTTTCGCCCTGTCTTTTATACTTTTCAGATGAACCTAACATAAAGCTTATGAAGCCTGAATCAAATCTCCCTAATTATTACAGGAACAAAACACTAAATTTAAATATTGTTTTCCTTTCATAGTCAAAAGAACATTTGCATGGAAATGACAAACAAAAGAGAACAAAGAATATTTTTTGCGCGCAATCAATAACGGAAGGCATCAGCTCTGTCAAGATAGCAGTAGCAACTTAGCAGAATCAAATCAAATACATTTTAGAATTTGTAGCTAATTTGTTGCTAATTAGTTACCACAATATCGATTTTGTTGCTCAAGCCGTTTAAAAAAAAAAGCTCTCACTGCTATCTTGATATCAAGATAGCAGGGAACTAACGAAACTTAAAGATATGTGATCAAATGTGGTATAGGAATTTGTAGCTAATTTGTTGCTAATAAGTTACCGCAAAAACAATTTTGTAGCTCAAGCCGTCTCCAAGAAAAAGCTGTTACTGCTATCTTGATATCAAGATAGCAGGAAAGTAACGAAACTTAGAGATATGTGAACAAATGTGGTATAGGAATTTGTAGCTAATTTGTTGCTAATAAGTTACCGCAAAATCAATTTTGTAGCTCAAGCCGTTTCCAAAAAACAGCTGTTACTGCTATCTTGATATCAAGATAGCAGGAAACTAACGAAACTTAGAGATATGTGATCAAATGTGGTATAGGAATTTGCAGCTAATTTGTTGCTAATAAGTTACCGCAAAATCAATTTTGTAGCTCAAGCCGTTTCCAAAAAAAAGCTGTTACTGCTTTCTTGATATCAAGATAGCAGGAAAGTAACGAAATTTAAAGATATGTGATCAAATGTGGTATAGGAATTTGTAGCTAATTTGTTGCTAATAAGTTACCGCAAAATCAATTTTGTAGCTCAAGCCGTTTCCAAAAAACAGCTGTTACTGCTTTCTTGATATCAAGATAGCAGGAAAGTAACGAAATTTAAAGATATGTGATCAAATGTGGTATAGGAATTTGTAGCTAATTTGTTGCTAATAAGTTACCGCAAAAACAATTTTGTAGCTCAAGCCGTTTCCAAAAAACAGCTGTTACTGCTATCTTGATATCAAGATAGCAGGAAACTAACAAAACTTAGAGATATGTGAACAAATGTGGTATAGGAATTTGTAGCTAATTTTTTGCTAATAAGTTACCGCAAAAACAATTTTGTAGCTCAAGCCGTTTCCAAAAAACAGCTGTTACTGCTATCTTGATATCAAGATAGCAGGAAAGTAACGAAACTTAGAGATATGAGAACAAATGTGGTATAGGAATTTGTAGCTAATTTGTTGCTAATAAGTTACCGCAAAAACAATTTTGTGGCTCAAGCTGTTTCCAAAAAAAAGCTGTTACTGCTATCTTGATATCAAGATACCAATATACTTTATCATCATTCATCATCATCTTGGTTATTGTCAGACCGGTGAAACCAATATAACCGTACCACTGACCCGCCGGTGGTTGCAGCAATAACGCTTTTTTCCCCACGAAAAAATGGTCCAACTTTAAGATAGAGGTCAAAACTAGCTCGGTTGAGCAGCGTTCGGAAAACTAGGCAGTCTTCTCATCCAAAATGCCTCAAAATTGAAGACAAAATTCTTCAATCATTTTGTGTTACCATTGATGACGTGCGGCATTGAGACATGGCCTCTGACTATGGGCCACCCAAGACCGCTCAGAGTCACTCAGCGACCTATGAAGAGGCCTGGCTATGCTCGGTGTTTCTCTACGCGATCAAATTGGATATCAGGAGTTTCGTAAGAGAACGAAAGTCGCTGACATATTTACTGGTGGTAGGACTTTCATATGTAATAGTCCGTCTGGGTGGATACCACCGCAATGTTTATTTCTATCGCCAAGCAGCAGTGTGCATCCACTGATGTGTTTCGGTTTAAAGGACATTGTAGCCAGTGTAATTACAGGACATAATGAGGCTTAACATCTTATGTCTCAGGATGTCCAGCGCAGTGAATTGCCACACAGAACTTTGTAACTCAAGTTGCTGGATGATGTTTTTACTGCTTATGGGTGGTCGTATTGCTAACCATCAGACGAACGGCATGCTCGTCTCGTCATTCAAACATACCTTAAAAAATTCAAGATAGCAGCAACAGCTTTTTTTTTGGAAACGGCTTGAGCTACAAAATCGTTATTGCGCTAACTTAATAGCAACAAGTTAGCTACAAATTCCTATACTACATTTGATCACATATCTCTAAGTTTCGTTACTTTCCTGCTATCTTGATATCAAGATAGCAGTAACAGCTTTTTTTTGGAAACAGTTTGAGCCACAAAATTGTTTTTGCGGTAACTTATTAGCAACAAATTAGCTACAAATTCCTATACCACATTTGTTCACATATCTCTAAGTTTCGTTAGTTTCCTGCTATCTTGATATCAAGATAGCAGTACTATCATTTTTTTGGAAACGGCTTGAGCTACAAAATTGATTTTGCGGTAACTTATTAGCAACAAATTAGCTACAAATTCCTATACCACATTTGTTCACATATCTCTAAGTTTCGTTACTTTCCTGCTATCTTGATATCAAGATAGCAGTAACAGCTTTTTTTGGGAAACGGCTTGAGCTACAAAATTGATTTTGCGGTAACTTATTAGCAACAAATTAGCTACAAATTCCTATGCCACATTTGATCACATATCTCTAAATTTCGTTACTTTCCTGCTATCTTGATATCAAGATAGCAGTAACAGCTGTTTTTTGGAAACGGCTTGAGCTACAAAATTGATTTTGCGGTAACTTATTAGCAACAAATTAGCTACAAATTCCTATACCACATTTGTTCTCATATCTCTAAGCTTCGTTACTTTCCTGCTATCTTGATATCAAGATAGCAGTAACAGCTTTTTCTTGGAGACGGCTTGAGCTACAAAATTGTTTTTGCGGTAACTTATTAGCAATAAATTAGCTACAAATTCTTATACCACATTTGATCACATATCTTTAAGTTTCGTTAGTTCCCTGCTATCTTGATATCAAGATAGCAGTGAGAGCTTTTTTTTTTAAACGGCTTGAGCAACAAAATCGATATTGTGGTAACTAATTAGCAACAAATTAGCTACAAATTCTAAAATGTATTTGATTTGATTCTGCTAAGTTGCTACTGCTATCTTGACAGAGCTGAAGGCATCTTGTTTACTAAACAGGGAACGGAATAAAACATATAATGCATACTGAGATATGAACAAATCCACTGTAATGTCAGAACGACAAAACTATGACATAGTTAAGGTAACAAGTGTCTAGTCAAGTTAGTCACCAAAACGAAAATCTAGAGATGGGAGAATTTAATGTTAAGGGATTCAAGGACAGGGTAAATTCTGGACAGGGCAATGCCGGAACGTGTAAATTTTATTGTCAAGAGAGACAGACGAGTGTGTCAGTGACAGATTTAAACATATTACTGATTGCTGCAAGCTTACACTTCAGTGGAAGTAACGTGAACAGTGAAGGAAAACAGCGTCAGGAAGACTAAATAGCTAAAGAATTTCGAGGTTATGTATAGTCTGCTCACCTACAATAGGCCAGCATGGTAGATCAAGGCCTAAGTCCTAAACCCTTTTAGCAAAAGAGCTTCATTACCAGCAGTGTGATCATAACGCTAATACAAGGCTAGATTTATCAAAGACTTGGAAGAAATGTCCTAAATAAAACACCATGCCATATGGTGTTAAATTGGTTATGGTGATTCATTCCCGTGACTCGCATTTGGGATCAGCCAGTATATCCGATTACTTCGGAAACCGTGGCAATTACGATCGATGACTCCCCTTTCGTTAACAGTCCTCGTTTTGGTTCTACCTAAATTTTATCGACTTTACTATATAGGCAAAATAAGACTAAAAACTTCTTACAGTCGCCTTATCGGGGAAATTGTTTAAGGATTAAAAGTTCCTGAGGTTGATTAAAGCGGACACTAAGTAATATGTCACCTGGAAGATTTAATAGATCGGTATTATATGTATAATTGTTGTAATACTTTATTGTTTTGATGATCGTGTGAAGAAAAAGCAAGAAACGTGCTGATGGCGTTTCTTGCTTTTTCTTCATAGCGTTATTTCGTTCTCAAGCGATGATATCTACATGACGATTATAAAGGGCTTATAATTCAATTTGAGTAAAGAGGTAATTTGGTTGATTGATATAGTTTTAAAATATCAGGCACACTACTAAAGATGCAAACCTTGCAGTACGTACCTCATCTATACTAATATTATAAAGCTGAAGAGCTTGTTTGTTTGTTTGTTTGTTTGAACGCGCTAATCTCAGGAACTACTGGTTCGAATTGAAAAATTCTTTTTGTGTTGAATAGACCATTTATCGAGGAAGGCTATAGGCTATATAACATCACGATGCAACTATTAGGAGCGAAGAAATAATGGAAAATGTGAAAAAAGCGGGGAAAATTATTCATCCTTGAGGGCTTCCATTGCGTGCGCTGCGAAAACGGTTCAAGATATCAAAAATATATGTATGAAAGAATTATTCCTCTTGAAATTATCTAAAAAAATGTCCGTGACAGTATATGTCTATCTTTTAAGATTAACTTACTAGAACCGTTTTTATGGTAATGAAATTTGGTCGAAATTAATGCATTATTTGTTAAGAGTTGTATCAACGTCATAGTCATAGAGTGATTCAACGGGAAGGTTTTTATGTACTTTTAGCCCGGAAAAACTTATTAACGCGGGCAAAGCCGTGGGCAAAAGCTAGTTTACCAATATATAGCCAAATTCCCTTCTAATCTGTGTAATAGGACATAGCTTGGATACTTAAACTGAGTATAAAAACTCCCAATTACTTATCTATTTCTAAACCAATCACAGCCTAACTCGAAGTCAAGTTTCGCAATGTTGCAACTTTAGTCATCACTTTAGCAATGATTTTTTTCGTCAAACTGCATTTTAATTCCATACTGGTCGTTGTTGCAATGTCGGCCGTCATAACAGTTGCAAATTGCGCCTGATGACAAACCTTGTCACTAATTTTCGTTTTAGTTTTCTTAAAAATTAATAATACCAGCCCTGTATTATATACTGCTCACTGCTGAGCACGGGCCTCCTCTACTACTGAGAGGGTTTAAGGCCTTAGTCCACCACGCTGGCCTAGTGTGGGTTGGCAGACTTCACATATCTTCGAAATTCTTATGGAGAATTCTCAGGTATGTAGGTTTCCTCACGATGTTTTCCTTCACCGTTAAAGTGAACGATAATTGATAAACAATACACATTAACTTTGAAAAGTCAAACCTTAAACATTACAATTACTTTAATAAAAAGTAACAAGCAATTACCATTACTTCTTTGCGCGGAAAGGTTTTTACCTTTTTTCTTCAACTATACATATTACAAAAGAAATAAATAACGTAATGGCTTTAAATAAGTCTCTATTTAGACAGCTGTAGCGTGCTGAATTTAGCAAAATGACTAATGAAATCTAGACAGTTCGTAAATCGTCTTGAAACGACCGTTACTGCCTTAAGTAAAACGTCAAGGAATTCATTACTTATGTCTCAAAGTGAACTTTTATTACATGACAGGTGCACGACATAAAATACATCTAAAATATACTTCAATTACTTGGATATAAGGGTTGTTTCTAGGTCATAAAAGTTGTAATTCTATATATCGTCGAAGAAAGACCCAAAACCTCCTAACTGACAATTTAGTCTAAAATTACTTTTTTATTACAATAGACATAAAACTCATATTCGCATGGATTGAATTAACTTCTATCCGTAATTTCTTTACCAGTAAGCTTCTTGCGCTTTGTGAAAACATCTACTTAGTGACAGAATTCATTCGTTCGTATGTATTTAACAGTTTTTTCCTTCCGGATGTAAAATTTGATTCTCAAGACTTAGGAGGTATTGGTACTTCATCGACGATATATAGATGTATGGGGAAACCCTATATACTCGGACGCCGGCGTCCGTAGCGGTGCTTGACGAGTCAAGTATTTTACTAATTCTGTGATGGACTTTTAATAAAAATAACGCCTTGTTCTTTTTAAAGCAACGTCCACATTGACTTCTTTCAATTACACGTGCTAGCAGCTTGTCTCACAGTGAATAAGAGAGTTTCTCAACGCTTGTAGCACAAAAGCAATTCGCGCTCAAAGGCAGCCTCGTAATAAGACACGATAGGGCTCAAAATATGTAACACAAGCTCACGCCTTTTTATTCGCGGGGTTAGGTAGAGACGCAAGTGTACACTCAGCCGAGGTATTACCCATCTTTTAATGTCATAGCAGGCAAACGTTACGCCATAACAGGTGGCGAGCAACACGGTTGATTTCCAAACGAAATATTTTTTTCTTGATCTGGGAATCAAACCCTTAACCTCGCGGCTCACAGCCCAACACTTTCACTACACCAATGACGAAACTAAAAGTTAAAACGTAAACTTTCCCGGCCACACAAGGCCCACATTTCCAATGTAGGTACAAATATTTATTTTTAAACTCAATTTCTTCATTTGTACAGCTTCATCGTTTCCGCGAATCTGTTGCGAACTTTATGTTACGTGAACGATAGAAATACACGAACGGTGGCCATTATCGATACTAAAATTGGAATACGTTGGGGATAAACATACGTTGTATTTTTAATCTTCATAGGACTTTTAAAGTTCTTTTCTTCCCGGCACCACAGTGACGCTGCATTTGGTAAGTACATTTCTATCCAAATAATGTCCAACGAGATTTGACGTTCTTCGGTACTCCTCGGCATTTTGGCCGTCTGTCACGGAATACAAATCAGCTAGCCCCGGATCGAGACAGTAGTTTTATCCTGGATATTTCATTCATGAGGATTTTGTGGACGAATTAACAATGTTAGTAGTAAGGACATCATTTTCCTACCCTTACCAGTAATGGTTTGTCCCGCAAGACAGAATAGAACTTAACATTCTGTAGATGTTTCTTAATCTGTTAACCAGCGTCCTTTGTAAAATTCCACATAATTTGCAATTATCGTGTCACTCAGTAAGATGTAATTCTCAGTACTCATATTAAATTCAGGGCGTTTAAATACTACGCTTCCAGATATTCATCAGAATAGTAACATTATCTATTTCATTTTGTAAATTATAAATCAGTGACATAAATGGGACCCAAAACACTATAACGAAGTATACTTGTATCGTCTTGATTAACATCGAGATCTTTGTAACCGGCTTTGGAGTTTCATATTACAAATATTTGTGGACTGATTAACTTGAACACAATGAAACCTCATTTCATATTGAAGGATAGCGATGCATATGTTTTTAAATTGCAACCTTACTCCGGAGACAGAGAAATGAGTTTCTAAATTTGTTGCGGATTAGCGAAGGCCCGGCTCGTATTCAGTACGTGCAAGGCTCACAAGAGTTGCAGCAGTCTGCAATTAGATGAGATGGTGTACATAAAACTTTAAAACCTTGAGTATGTGATAAAATATTTTATTATGTATTTATTTTTTTAAATATTATATATTATTAATAAAGTTTTAGGTACTCAAACACAGTGTAACTTAGGCACTTTACTTTTAATGCACGTAGTGTTCACTTCTAGAAAGTCATGCAGAAAGCTATGCTTATGATGTTTAGTTCTTTAAGTAGGTTTGTATATTGTTATCGGCTGGTTTAGTGGACCTAATAAAAAAAATGCCTAACATTCATTCATCATCGTTTATATTTGAATAGGATTTACTTTTGTTTACTTGGCTCTAGCAAAGGTACTCGTCAATAATTACTTAGATAAATTTAGGAATCGGTCTAGCTGAGGACCTAAGTTAGAGGATTTAACATACATTTTAGGATGACAAACGCAGTATACTGCCATGCAATGCTTTATAATTCTAAATTTAATCATATTCTGCTAATGAATCGCCAACCATCAAGCATTAAAGAAGCGTATTACAAAGATTCACTGGCCTAATGAGAAAAAAAATTGCCACTATTTAGGGTCATGACACCCAGCGATTCTCCCGCGAGATGGGCGCTGTGTAAATGGAACAACAATCTGCGGTCAGTTATTGTTTTTATATACATTTGCACAAGCACAATGGTCTATTGTGGCTCGTCCTGATACGACACAGCCCACGAGCCACCCGTGAATGAAGAAAATGTACATTGCGGATTGTAGTTGGTAGGTGAATCATTTTTAAATAGAAATTTTGTAAACGAGAGGTAACTGGTTGTAGGTTTCTAAGAAATAGTCGTTCGGTTATAAATATGAGGAAAGATGTGATTAATTTGTGAAATGTCTTGAGGAAAATATATCATCTAACTTAAAGAATTTTACGATATTTATTGACTAAGAGAACTGAGAAATCTTTAGGTGTCAATAATCAATATTGACCTCTTTAGTAGCAAGATGATAAAAGCCTAAAGTATTGAACGTTGTCTATCTTATAATTATTCAACTTTATGATACACGAGTAAACTCTTCCATGTATGCTTTCACAACAAACATTAATTAACAGAATAATATGCTATAGAAAACTCGGCAAACCACAGTAAACAACGTGAGGCAGTATCGCAACATTTTCTTAATTAGAACACGCAGCAAACTAAGTCGTAGTTTTGAGCCATTTTGACGACCGACAGGTTTAGATATTCCACCTCGCTATACAACTTGCGAAACTCTGAATATGCTTGGCATCTACTGAAATGCTGAATTGACTGAACTGGGCCACTACCAGTGGAAACGTGACATCTATATTAATTCGTACCATTAAATGTTGCTTTTAGTTTTATCCATTTGAAGATAAAAGTTAAAACATACAACTTTATGCTTTGTTGACGAAACTAAATTTCGTCTAATTAATTTAAAGCTGTCAAAAAATAGCTTGTTCCTTCGGGAATTTTGGAAATATGTATGCAAGCCATTTGTGCTAATTCTACTGAATTGGAAGGATGTTTGGCGTTCACCATATTCTTCCTAACACTACTCAATACTCTGTGTAGTTAAGTTATTTTTTATGACCAATACCAAGGCAGACACCAGACTTTTTTGTAACACATTGTCAACCATGAGCCTGCATACAGGGCACATAGCGGTACGCGTCCCTTGCGGCTGTGAATACACCAGCGTATCGGTTACATTCAGGAAAATTGCTACGCAAGATATGAGACACAATAAAATAAACCTATTTCAAAACACAGATCAAAATTCAGACCATTTCGATGTGAAAACTAAGCGCCTTGGATAGGCTGTCAATAAAAAAACTCTGAAATAATTGAACCAATAAAAGTTCAAAGGAGAAGGGAACAATAACGTTTCCTAAATAAATTTTCCTTCAAACAATACTTATAACACAGTTTTTCAAAACACGAGTGGAACATTTATCGTTCTTACACTAAATATAATATATTTTTAACACTTTCGCACTTGGAAAAGGACGAGTGTTTGGTAAGCAATCGTGGCGCTAAAGGTCAGGCTTATCTTGAACAAAATGTTTGTTCAAATATTTGTGCCAACTAAGAGTGCTTTCCGCCAACTTCTTATATTTTGAACAGTGTTGGATCGATAAAACAAACCCGTAGAGTCGAAAGTATTAAAAGAAGATGGTAACAATGAGGATGCTGGTCTAATCGAAAATCAGAGTCGATTCTTTCAATTAATGCAACGTGACTTGTGGTCAATGTAATTTTAAGAACAAGTTATCAATACATTCTACTTGATTCTACGGACGGTTAGGATTCACGTATTGGGAGGTAATTTTCAAACTTTTATACCAAATTGTTCATTCATTTTGATATCCACACTTGTCTTATCCATAATATTTAAATTGTTTTGTCTAATCAAACAGCATCGCTTCAACGAGCCCTAGACGGGCTTATTTTAGCAACGTTTAATTATGAAGTTACTAAGAAACAAAACCCATTGTTTTTTTTTATCGTACACGTACGCCCCGCTGACCGAATTCGTAGTACCGCCTCGTACATTCAAATGTCAATTATGTCATTGATATCCAAGTTATGTGCGAGGAGAATACCCATCTGTTTCTCTTGCGATATTTTCAATACATTGTATATTCTTCACAATGTACTAAGAAATTGACATTTTATAAAGGGTTAAGAAATGGAATCAGTCGAACTTCAAAAGAGGCATATAGAAATTGTTTGATATTAAATCTGAGGGTATTTACATACATTATTATCATGAAGAATCGTTATAAAAATACCGTTTCGACATTAACATCTTTGTCCCATTTTGTAGTAGACTAAGCTGTTTATTTCCTTTTTAACTCACTATTAGTTATTAAAATAATTGCTCACAGAGGCCATTAGAATGCCATTCATGCCATAGTCGTCATTACCATGCACATTTTTAAGACTCGAATCTCACAAACTCCATCACCAATGGTTCTCATTACGCAAATTCAACAGTTAACTACGGACTCGATCGAACGTCTATAGCCGTCAACAATCGAAACCATTACTAGGGAATGGACTCTCCAAGTTTCATACAACTTTTACAATAGTTCACAATGTACTATTGTAGTAGTCGTAGTACGAACATTGATTCTTACTATCGATATAAAATACGGCAAATGAGTCGCTCGTAAATACATTACAGATACGAATCAAGCTTATTTTTTTGTTACGGCATCTGTATTAGGATATCAGGAACCAGTGGGATTTTATAGGAAATAGGCTGTTAAAAATCACAATAAAATGTTTACTACCAATATATTTGAACCGGAGAGAGGAGATTGATGAGGATGGAAGAAGCGAAAGTAGTGTTGTAGAATCGTGAAAAGTGGCAATCCATACTCTGCCTATCCCCATGGGATATACACGTTATATTATTCATGTTGGTATAGTACCATCTACTTTTAAGTTACTAGAGCAATGGGAATAATTGTCATCATAGTGTTAATTCCCCGAGGTATCGAAACAAGTGATCAGTGTTAAGTATGTTACATCAGATGCAGAGAAGCCACTTTGTCGAGACTTCGATAAAAAAAAAAAGTAGCTAAGGATTAAGGTGCCGATCCCAATTCGACCACGTACATTTCTTACGTACTTATAATATCTGTTAATTTATTTAAATTACTTATTGGGTCCATAATACTTTGTAGACAGAAGTTTACGGTAATGAGAACAATTTTACGTGTCAATTATATGTATTCATATGCCACTACCAGTAATAGTCTACGAAAGGCTACCATAAAAACTCTTTATTTTCTATGCTTGGAGTTTGGCTCCAAACCCAGTCCTAATCCTTACTAATTCGCGTGATTTCTAGTGGTCATCCCATCAGTCTTTCATTTCTCTCTATGTCAAACTTTATAAGGTCTTCCGCAAGATCCAGCCTGTGGCCTGAAACATCTGGCTAGAAAATTCTGAAAATACTCACCGATACAGTGTGCCTGAGTGTATTTTCTTCACGCCTTCCATTTCTGTTGTGGTCTCGTTACCATTGTCCGCACACTTGGTCCGTACTAATTACTTGTTAATGAGTTACACTGTGATGTCATTATGACTTGATACCGACGGCTTTATTGGCTTCACCTGGAACAAAACGCGAACGTTTAATATCGTTTTACAACTTTTGCGAATGGTAATTTGAAGTTGGGTCTTGTTGTTATTATTAATGTGAGTGTTTTTGGGTTAACGTAGTTTGAGATGCAAGTTAAGTCGCTAATTATAAAAGTTAATGTGACGTACGCGAATGTTTTTGAAATATGATACTTTACAGAGTACGATATTCCTAAGACAACTATCATTAGGGCAAAACAAATGAACTGGATTTGAGTTTAAAAATATGAAAATCAATGGTCTCTGCTAAATGTTAAAGACCCGACTAAGAGAAAACAATTGTTTACGGACGAAGACCCTGACATTGCTAGTGACAAGGGTGGGAAAGACAGAAGTCCCGCCTTACACAGATACTTTACCTTTATTAAATTCTTATAACACAGCTATAATACAACGTTCCACAAGCGCGTGCATGCATGAATAAAAAAAACAATTTCCCCAATACCTCGCACGGACTCGCACCTCCGTTCACTTAAATAACTTACAAGATTATATCCGTTAATATTCTCGCGCTATACGTATCATCCCCTTAAAATCCCACTTAATACCACTAGACGGGAAACGTCATAAGTTAAAGCTTTAAAAATACGAGAAAGTTTTCAACTCAACACGTCATGGACAACAATACCACATTTTACTGTTGTCTAGAGGAATATAAAATATACGACAGAGGGTAATAATATAAATTCACAAATGGACGGACGATATTGTGTTGGAAACCCGGAATATACATTTCGTTACGTATTTCGCGTAAAGAGGACAATGTTAGTTGACAGAATTGAATAACAACTACATAGTAAAGACACAACTGTGCATTTATCCATGCTTTGGGCATTATATTTTCAGACGAGAGGCGTTGAATTATTGGTTTTCTTTTATACATTTTATAATTTACCCGAAGTGGTAAGCAGAGCCGCAACGAGTCTACCAACTTATCGCCGTGCTTATTCCGTCCCATGATGAGATAGGAGCGAGCCTTTCGCCATATCGGACGTAAGACTCCAGCCTTATACTGAGTAGAAAAACCCAATATGTCTGCCCGACCCGGGGATCGAAATCGAAACTTCAGCACTGCAGTCGTACCATAGTACAACTAAGCCACCGAGTCAATCGAACAGACCTTATAATTTGGGAGACGAAGGCAATACTTGCATGCAGTTTTTTAAAGTTATAATTCAACATTGTATTTAAATTCAACATATTTACATAATCTAAACCTTAGAACACGATCCTTAAGACTGTGCTTAATCGCATTTACTTTCTCGTTCATGGTTACAAGAAACAACGTGCAAGCAAGCAAACAAACAATAAAGGAAAGCTTGATGATTGTTCATTGTAATCTGAAGTAAAAATGTTTAGTGCATTCTCACTCGACACTATTGGGGTTAATTGCAGGGCAATTAGCTCGAGTGGCGCGGATGAGGTTTTTACAAGATTCTAAATCATATCGGTATTAGAATTCAGTGTATTTAAAGTTAACGTGTTTTAGTCCTGGATACACTACACTATTTAGCAAAAAAGAAAAGAGTCCTGGTCCTGGTTATGAATGGTGTCCTGTTTTAGAGATCAACATAATTTTGTTTGGGGCCTCCGGGGGTCACGGGTGGGCGGGAGGGGCCGTCCACCTATTAGTCTAGCCAACTTCTGTGACCCCCGTGATGGACGGCAGCGTGTCTCACGATGCCTCGGACGCCAAGGGCGTCCTTCGGTGTACGGGGGCTTCTGAGCCCCCGCAACAACAGGAGAAGGACCGCAACAGCAGTACGCGCAGGGGCGGTTGCGGACGACAACTTACGACGTGAGTCGGAGGAAGCCCGCAGCCGTCCCTAATGCGCCGAAGATGGCCATTGTAAAAAAAAAACATAATTTTGTTTGACTATCGCGTACTACCAACAAGATAGTTTTCTGAATTGAATGAGTGGAATATTGACAGCTTCTTCTCATTATACAACCGGACGGATGGACGGACATGCGCACATATTCAAGCCTTTTATTCCCGAAGGGGTAGGCAGAGGCGCCCACTATTGCCCACTTTTCGCCTTGCCTTTTCCGTCCCATGATGGGCTAGCCTATAACCATATCGGGCACAAATTTCAGACTCCGGGCTGATACTGATTAGAAAAACCTAATATCACTTTGCCGGACCCGGGGATCGAACCCAGGACCTCAGCTTTGCAGTCGTATGTAATACAACTACGCCACCGAAGCAGTCCATTTATAATAACCACTAAAAGTATATATATTGCATACAGTCTAAATAACACCACTTTGTCGTAAGGTAACAGTGTGACGATGGTGTGTTCCGAAACAAGACATCGTACCAAACGAAATTGCTAGGCATTATGATATCAGTTATCTTTAGAGTAAGCCTATGTTCAGCAAGACGTCATGTGGCTGATGATGATGATGATGACATCAGTAATTTCGTTGACTAAGATGTCTTCTGTGACATCAGTGATAACAAGTGCAGTGCAATTCCATATTCATTCAGCACATAAAAGACGTCTACTATGACTAAGAATGCCGTTCCTTGCTTATTAATTCAAAATTATGATGTTAATATCCAGACATAACCCATACCAGCAAGCGAGTCTTCAATAGAAACTCCTTAACCTACCTCAAAAATCTGGAGCGACCAGTTAGATTCAAATCAAGTTTTCAACCGGCCGTAGAGTGCTGAGAAACACTGCTTCCGAGTGATATTGTCCACGTCCGTTACGTATTTTGGGTGTGGGAGTATGTTACCGGCCTTGAATGGACTGAACGGGAGTCATCGCGCCATCAGTGACCAAGTTTGCAAGTGGAATTCAATGATGATCAAGATTGCTAGTAAATAGAGTACATTGTTAGGACTTTTAGCAACAAAGCTATGCTAATCTAGAAATACATAAGTATGAAAATTTGGGTACGAATGAATTAATAGTTGTCGTGTAAAATACGAATCTGGGGAAAACGGAAGTTATGTAGTAACAGAAAAAAACGTTAACTACAAATAAGAATGACGTTACCGCCATTATAGTCTTAATGTGTGAGAGAGATGGCATGTTCATTCATGTCAACATAATAATGATATCGAGAATCGAGAACATTATATCAAGTTATCTTTTCCAATTTTGGCGGGAAAAAGTAAAAACCAAATTTAGCTAAACGCTAAATGGTTTACAGTGACGTTTCTAACTTTATGCATAGGATGTGACGCCAAATCGCCGGTCGGAAAACTTGGCACCACTCTTAGCAAATACGCAATAAAATAAAGTAAAAACGAACCGTACGTTCGTTGGTACGGGAATAGTTTACACTGAAGATGTATGCAGTTTCTATTTTAAAACTATTGATACACTTAGGAAATAATCTTTATAAAGTATTCACTGATTCAAAAATATAGACAAAATATATTTTGGATGTATAAATAATTGGAGGTGATATACGATATTACGTAGTTAAGATTGCCGCACGATGAAATCACCCGACAATTTACGCAAAAATACGAACCACACCAAGACGTAATTGGTTAAAATAAGTAGGCACAAATCTTTGTTTACATTTCTGATGCAAGGCTAGTGGGTACTGTGAGAAGGGACTATACTGTAGGTGCTTAGGTCACATAAACATTCCACATTAACCTCTCGAGCCCGGAGCGCTGGTCACACTGGCCCAAGCGCAATTTTTCGCGTGTCTGTCAACACGCGAAAATCGACCTACACGCACACACATAAGGCGCGTCAACACGCACACATATCGAGTTTGACAGCTGTCAGACCGGCCCGATTGGGCCGGTCCGGGCTCGAGAGGACTGGTTGTGCGGTTTAATAACATTCACACTTCTTAAGAAAAACAGTACCCCATGAAACTGAAATCATTGAATATTTACATGCGTTACCTGTATGTTTCATTTCGCATCACGCAAAAACATGTAATTACTAATTAGATAACCTTATTCCTAAATATCACCTACAATCATTATGTACTATGTACACAATACACATGTATGTGTATACAACACTACAATGAATCTTGCTGAGGTACACTGTAAAACTTATACGCAAAGACACCACTGAAACATTGACAGGAAAGCAAAACTTGCAATTTCGTTTACTCGGACCACATACTTAGTTCAGTTATTTTGACTTTAAAACTAAACTACCAAACCGATTGAAACAATTTCTATGGGACGAATCTGAGAGGCTACTGCGAAAAACGAAATCCGAAACGTCGTTCCGAAACGAAGAAACGACGAACTTCAGATTTAACCTTACTACCAAATTACTTCGGATCCGTCACCGTTGAACGAAGGTTTCACGCAGTTTGCAACGCTTCCGACTTCGCTCAACACTTTCGTCACGCAACAACTCTTCATAAAGAAGGATCCGTAACACTTCGTAGTAAGAAAACGTGCGATCCGTCACCCGAAACTACGGATTTCGTTTTTCGCAGTAGCCTCTCTGGAACCTTATATATTCTTCAAAAAAGTATTCAAATCGGTTAATAATTGACCGAGTTCTGAGGTAACAAACATTAATAAAAAAAAACCCTCCTTTCGCAGTCGAGTAAATACACGACGAATTGATAACCTCTTCCTATTTTTGAAGTCGGATAATTTATTTTTGGTAGGGATACAAAATGCACGAGCGAAAGAGACAATTATTAAGTTACTTACACGCGGAAGTCACTAATAAGTAGTCCTATAATTTCTACCCATACAAAAATAGTGAGAAGGAAACGGCGTATTTTTTGTCTCGCTCCCACATTTTACGACAAGCCTGGTGATTTATAGTAAAATTTAGAACACTATTTGCAAATTCCGTGGCAATCTTATCTCAAATCTCTAAAGATTTTATTGGCAGAAGTCTAGAACCCGCTGCAATATAACATCGAGGCGCCAGTAACTCATTATCAATGTCTTGTATAATTGCAGCGAAACCATAAAAAACCGTCCATGGATGCAATTTTCGCCATATCTTTATGCTTGTGTAAAATCAATTACCACAGGGCAATCTCGATTAAAATCAATCACTTGTCATACTGAAGCGTCCTCGACATGACATGACCAATCTATAATCTATATCCATCAGTTCTACTTGTAAGCGTGTTGTCATGTTTTATTGATCAACAACTGATTGCTACTTCAATGGAGTTTCGATTACGCCAAATAATCGCGAAATGCAATTTAATTGTGGAAGTCTCCTGAAGGATGTCGCAACTCGCACCTCTCTGTCCGTGGGCCTGGTGTTAGTAAATTGTTTAATAAGAAAGGGATTCTATTGCTACTGTCTTTTGTATTCAAAGTTGTCTGTATCGGGATGTTCTTAACCGATAACACTACAATGTAACCTACAGCTAATATAGATAGAGGAAGAGCGTAGGTTTCTTTTACCACTTATGAACATTATTAATTAAATAAGCATGTTGGTTCAACACATTCTCCGTTACTTATACACATCACAAAATTTACAACAAATCAGTTCCCCACAACACAATTGTTACTTTAACTCACACATACCTCATAATAAAAAGTAATAATTTTTACTAGGTTACTAAGCAGGATGAAAACTGAATGGGATCTCCAGTGTGTGAAATGACCAAATTTATTACATACACAACATGGTGTCACTTTTACGATAATTTAAGTGAGCATGCGTTAAATAGGGTACTACTATTGTTAAGCGTAGTAAATAACCACGATATGAGGTCAACGACTTGTAAGAAAGTAACTGAATTTTAAGTCAATATTTAGTTACCAAAACATAGGTGCTCTGTTTACGTTATACGAGTGACAACTGAATATTATAATTTCTTAAAACATAGGTATTTTAATAGTTTCCTCTTTATAATTAAGGGTAAATGATACGATAGTTTCTCGCACTATAGAGGCGAGAAAAAGGCATAGAACTGACTTGTATGGCTGCGTCATGCGATTTTACCATTTATTATTATTTATATATTTCGCGTTTATGTAATGTAATCCTCCTAGCCAGTTTCCGCCACGGCGCCCAATCACAACGGAGATCAGCCAGGTAAGCAGGAGATATTATAGTGCACGAGTGTGTGCGCAATACACAGGTGCACTCGCTATTCCTTCACTCTCATAGTCCGGCGAAACGGCAATCCGACATGACCGGAGAGAGATCAGGCGCAGGACCAACGGCCTTACGTGCTTTCCGAGGCACGGGGGTATCACACCGCCAACTTCCTGACTCCGAGCTGCGACTGAGTAATTTTTTTAAGATGGAAAAACCCACTCACTAAGTTTTTTGGCCCGACCCGGGATTCGAACCCAGTACCTAAGCGCGCAAATCGTCCTCGTAACGCGTACGCAATACAACTACGCCACCGAGGCAGTCATATCATAATAATATTATCGCGTTTATAATATTAGTAGGATTCCTTAATTCGGCTGCATGCCATTTTGATGAATAAATTACACCATACAACGTCAATGGTGCAAATATCAACAACCAGTTCTGAAACGAGATTGCGGGTTCGATTCCCGCTACGAGACATGTGTTTGAATCATATTATTTCTCAACACAATAATTATAATTTTTTATATGAAGTCAAGATTTCAGAAATTTCATTATTTTTAAATAATTATCTGATTTACACAATTATTTAAAACAAAGTTGTAACTTATTATACTTAATGGTAAATTAAAAGCTATGTTTAAACCTTATTTATCATTAATATGTATAGAACCATTCATAACGGGGTTAGAATTTGTAAATAAGATAAAGCGGTCAATTTATTTAATGAGCAATGCAAACAGCAAACTACATGGAATTAAAGTTAGGTAAATATGCATTATTCATGCAGTTCGAGATATAGTGTGCAACGCCTTTGTGTAGACAATTGAAAACATTGGCAATAGCTGAACATATAAAATGATATACATGTTATAAAAATTGTGCTCTATTATTGAAATTGGCCTTGCTGACTCACTATTTGTCTCATCTTTGTTTTCTTTAAATCCAGTCGAAAGAAGTATGTAGCAAAATCAATTATGCCTATACTCTATAGTAAAGTCTATTTATTTACGCACTTTATAAAAACGAAATATATAGGCAGACTTAATGCTGCAGGCATGTTCTCCCAGACAACCAAAAACATTAATTTCATTGCTTTTGAATCGATACTAATATTATAAAGCTGAAGAGTTTGTTTGTTTGTATGAACGCACTAATCTCAGGAACTACTGGTTCAAATTGAAAAATTCTTTTTGTGTTGAATAGACCATTTATCGAGGAAGGCTTTAGGCTATATAACATCATGATGCAACTATTAGGAGCGAAGAAATAATGGAAAATGTGAAAAAAACGGGGAAAATTATTCATCCTTGAGGGCTTCCATTGCGTGCGCTGCGAAAACGGTTCAAGATACCGAAAATATATGTATGAAAGAATTATTCCTCTTGAAATGATCTAAAAAAATGTCCACGACAGTATATGTCTATCTTTTAAGATTAACTCACTAGAACCGTTTTTATGGTAATGAAATTTGGTCGAAATTAATGTATTATTTGTTAAGAGTTGTAGCAACGTCATAATATTAATCTTTATCCAAATAAATGTGTTGGATAGAGTGATTCAACGGGAAGGTTTTTATGTACTTTTAGCCCGGTAAAACTTTTTAACGCGGGCGAAGCCGTGGGCAAAAGCTAGTAATCAATAAACACAATATAAAATTTCATTATGCCTAATAATAATTTATAGGTTACACTGAAAACCTGCAGATCAACTCAATCTAAGCTAGGCATTTACAATGTCAGTGTTAGCTACAATAGATTAGTCACAAAATACATTGACACAATAGCCACAACCATTTATATTGATTGTGGGCAAATATGTGTGAAGGAAAACTGATTAGAAGTTCAAAGCAATTGATCTGTTATATTTGACAGAAGTAGACTAATTTTAGTCATTGTATATTGAAGTCAATATTTAAGTGTGGCCATGCCTTAAATGTGACTGTTGATAAACATATTGTACAGTGTTTTTATTTACTGGGACAGTGTGGGGAAAATCTAAACCTATCTAAAAAGTTAGTCATAAATGGAGGGGTCTAAAGTATTTTTTAAGGGATCCAAGATCCATAATTTGCCCCTTTCATATTCCTAAAGGTTGAGTGTTGTTAGATTTTCAGGCCCAGCACCAATACAAAAAGCGGACATCTCATTTAATAAAATGTTTTACATACATACATATACATTCACGCCTTTTATCCCCGAAGGGGTAGTCAGAGGCACAACTAGTGCACCCACTTTTCGCCATTATTCCGTCCCATGATATGATAGGGGGCGAGCCTATCGCCATATCGGGCACAAATTCCAGACTCCGAGCTGATACGGAATAGAAAAACTCAATATCACTTTGCCCGATCCGGGGATCGAACCAGAGACCTCAGGGTTGCAGTCATACCATAATACAACTACAGCACTGAGGCAGTCAATAAAATGTTTTATCATACAATTTATAAACTTAATATGGTTAGCACGTTATTATTTTGTAATTGATCAATTTCTTGAATTTATTAATTTTATAGATGCAGAAAAACTCAGTTGATTTAATGGAAACCCTTGAAGCGATTTTGAAGCATTTATGTATGGAAATATATAGTCTCACTAATATTATAAATGCGAAAGTTTGTAAGAATGTATAGATGTTTGTTACTCTTCCATGCAAAAACTACTGAACAGATTTTGATGAAATTTGGCACATGGGTAGATCATGTCCTGGATTTAGGTTACTTTTAACCTAGAAAAATGTAAAGCGGGACTTTTATCCTGGAAAAACTCAATTACGCAGGCAGAACCATGGGCAAAAGCTAGTGGAAATATAAAATTCAAAATATCATAGGCTAAATTTTATCCTTGAATAACACTGCGGAACATATTCAGGGAAAGATTTTTCATGAGACTTCTTAAATATAGTATATATTCCTTGCTTAAAGAATAAATTTTCTGTTTGGTTAAGAAATTTGTAGTCTAGACATAGTGTTTCTGAGACTGGATACTGTATACTCAGGTAGAATATGGCTGTTTGCTAGCAAAATTAAAGTAAAGTTAAAATATCCTACATGTTTAGATATCTAAAAATAGCACTGATTTCACTGATAGGAGGATATGAGGATATGTCTAGAAGCATTCATTTTATAATTTTCCTTGTATTTTATTCGTGTATATCTTGAAAATTTGGTTTTGTTTATAACGGCACTTTATCTAGGCCGACAGTAGAGTGTGTCCAGGTAAAAGATATCTTACAAGTCACAGTTGGTGATAAAAATATTTCTAGGGATTATACAGGAGAAATAAAGGTCCCATTGGGGCCTTTCATGTATAAATAGTACGTTATTTATATTGCTCTAAGACATAGTCCAGCTGTAAGTCAAATTTCAAGCAAATCTACTCAGCGGTTTGAGTTAAATGGTAATTTTGTATTGGATTTTAGTATTACGCATACAATGTTCACTTTCATAATAATATACAGTAATTAAAAATAAAAAACATGCATTAACTATTGAACATGATTGGATTAAGTTTTATACTCTGGAATATAAGTGAATTCTATTTGATTTCTTGGAATCATTTGCTATGAATAATGAATAAGGATTCGAGTTTTAACAGTAAACATGTTCGACATTTTAATAACCTAATTTTTAAATATTATATTATTCGATAATTGTTCAGTTATGTGACAATTACCTAAACTTATAAGATTTTATAACACATCAGAAGCTATGCAACCTATTAATTGATTACTAATGATTTCACTATCAGAGAAACATTAACATTTAGTAACAATTCCAATCTGCCACATACATCTACATAAGATAAAGTCACTAAACCTAACACTAAAAATTGCATTCATGTATGACATACGTAAAAATGTACCTCACAACCCATGAATAAATTATGTGGAGGTGTGTGTAGTGCTACACATAGCACAAAACTGCTATTCAATTGTCAAATTAAACAATTTTTGTCGGCACCGCGACACGTAAATAGCAATATGTAAGGGACTCACCGTAATGGCCACAAACTTCGCAAGTGCACGTCACGACACTGGCGTAAATAGAACGTGGGATACTTTTTACACCATCAATTTTCTCTATGAATGCACTTTCCAATAGCTTTTACTACTTTGGCCCCCTACTAAAGCTACTAGACGGTACGAACAGGCATGAAAAATACGGAGCGACTGACGTACGAATCTACGCTTAGGGAGCGGTCGGTGTGTTATCTTTCACGGTGAAAGAGCAATAGCAAAGGCGATAAATGAACACTTACACACAACAAAAGCACCAAATAACGTCACTTTTTTCAATCCACATACGAAGATCTTATCACAAATCACTATGAAATTACAATTTGGGCGACAACGAAGCGAATAGTCCCTCCTCCCTTCACCGTGAATCAGACATAGACAAGAATATTTGTCTCCAATTTGTGAATTGTACGCAAGGACAAAAAACTTTTATTTACATAACATTTTTCTTTTCAGTTGAAATAATTTGTATTATTCTATTTTACATGACGAAATTAAAATTTGTATGTGTAATCTAAAAAAATAGCTTTATGCAATTAAACAAGATTACATATATTTCAATATATCTTCGTAAGGCAATGTTTAAAAATACCTTTATCGACACAAAATATTCCATGAATTAATCGCTATTTGACGAATTACATTGTAATAATGATTTAGTATAAAAAATAATCGAGACTCCAATTAATCATATGCGTATCCGAATTCCTCGTCTGTTTTTTATCCATTTCTTAGTGATGCACAAAATGAATTTACATAATCGATTTAGTAGTTGAAAAAGACGTCATAGAATACAATAACAACAAAATAATAATAACAAAAGTTGCAATTTTCAATATCACGGCAGAATAAATAGCATTTATTCATTTCTATCTTAAAATTCTTATGATAATAAAATATGTTCTCTTGATCTGTATGAACAAGTGTGTAAGTTACCACGTTAAAATAGTTGTAATATTCATTTATTTTTACAAATAAATAAAAAAATATCTGCGCAAACTTAAATTTCCACACGAATTTAACTAAAACTAAATTGGATAAGGTTATTTCAGGAAGCTTAAAATATTATCCGCAGTAACGCTGTATAACATACTCCAAAAAAACAAAAAATATATTGTTGTTTTCACTGATGTGCAAATCCTATTTCAGTAAAATTAAAGAGTAAACTACACAGAATGTACCTACATAATATAATAATAATACCAGCCCTGTATTATATACTGCCCACTGTTGAGCACGGGCTTCCTCTGCTACTGAGAGGGTTTTAGGCCATAGTCTACCACGCTGGCATAGTGCGGATTAGCAGACTTCACATACCATCGAAATTCTTATGGAGAAAGAGAAAAAGGAGTAGAATAGTAATGCTAAACGCCGTCATATTCTCAGTAATATCTCCTCGTCTTCCCCTGCTAGTATCTGGAGATTCCTCAGAACTCTGGGTATAGGCAAAGTTAAAAGCTTAGACTCTCATGGTGCGACCCTTGGATTGGATGAAATTAATCAACATTTCTCCTCTAGCACCTTGATTAATCACCATACCAGGCGTCGCACCTTGGATTTTTTAGCTAGCCTCCCTAGGCCTACATCTTGCCCCTTCCAGTTTTCTCCGGTTCCACCTGGCGAGATCAAAAAGATAATCCTTGCGATTAAAGCAAATGCAACAGGCTACGACTGCATCAGCCGTCGCATGATAATCTCAATCCTCGATCATCTTCTCCCGTCCATCTCACATATTGTAAATTTTTCACTGAGCATTGGTGTTTTTCCGTCTCTATGGAAGAAAGCCATTGTTATTCCGCTTCCCAAAATCTCCAATCCCTCACTCGTCAACCACTTCCGTCCTATTTCTATTCTCCCTTTCCTTTCCAAGGTGCTGGGGGCCTGTGCACATAAGCAACTTTGCAGGTACGTTCACGAAAAGAACTTGTTGAGCCCACTTCAATCTGGCTTCAGGCCTGGCCACAGTACCGTTTCCGCACTTCTTAAAGTGACTGGCGATATTAGGTTAGGCATGGAGAACAGCAAAGTCACCGTACTGGCTTTGGTGGATTTTTCAAACGCCTTGAATACCGTCAGTCACGATATTCTTTTAGCTATCCTTTCCCATCTTTTGATCTCTGCCGCGGGACTGGATTGGTTCTCATCATATCTTCAGGGACGCCAGCAGTCGGTGCGTATCAACGACTCCGTGTCAAACTGGTGCAATACTGAGTCTGGTGTCCCTCAAGGCGGTATACTTTCTCCATTGTTATTTTCTATCTTCATAAACCTCATAACACTTGACCTTCAATGTGCGTATCATCTGTATGCTGATGACTTGCAGTTATACTCACAAGCTAGCATTGACTGTGTGACCACTGCTGTGGACAAGGTTAATAGGGACCTAGAACACATTAAAACTTGGTCAGACAGTTTCGGCTTATCGGTGAACCCCATGAAATGCCAGGGTATTATTATAGGCAGTCCTAGGATGATAAGTAGGTTGGATATTTCATATATCCCTCCCGTTGTTTTTGATGGCTCCGTCATTCCTTGGTGTTCATGTGTTAAGGACCTCGGGCTTCAAATTGACGCCACTCTGAGCTGGCGACCCCAGGTGACCTCTGTTAGTCAGAAAGTCATCGGTACTCTTCGCTCTCTGTATCGCCTGAAGAATTACCTTCCGTTCAAAACCAAGACTATGCTTATGCAAACCTTAATCCTTCCGGTTATCGACTATGGTGATGTGTGCTACTTTGATCTGAATGCAGATCTACTCAACAAACTCGACCGTCTTCTTAATAACTGCATTCGATTCGTTTATAATCTTCGCAAGTTTGACCACATCTCTTCATACCGATCGCAGTTAAATTGGCTTCCCATCCGTCAACGCCGTTCGTTGCGTGCGCTCACTACCCTCTTTTCTATTCTCACTTCTCCTACCCCTCCTTCTTACCTGTCTTCCAACTTCATTTACCGTTGTGATACTCATGATAGAACCCTGCGTTCGTCTAGCAATCTCCTTCTTAAATGTCCCCCTCATAGCTCTGATTTCCTTCACTCTTCCTTTGCTATCCAGTCCATCCTTCTCTGGAACGCACTCCCACTCGAAATCAGGTCATGTACAACACGGCTGGCATTTAAAATGAGAGTTCGGCAATTACTCCTCGGCGAAGTAGCAGATTCTCATCATTAGCTTATTAAATACGTATTTATTTGTGTATGTATGTATTTATTTATGTATGTAATTATTTATGTATATATGATAGATAATTATATATGTAGCAAAATTAATGTAAGTATACATATATTATGTTTGATAATTATCATTGTATTTTATTCACATTTTTAATTTTCATTATTTATAATTTACACCTGCCTCCGTCTTTCTGCACCACCTTAAGGTCGACTGGGAGAAAATGCCTTTAGGCATTAAGTCCGCCTGTACTATACCATTGTACAAAGTGTTAAATAAATAAAATAATATATAGAGGGAGAATTCTCAGGTATGTAGGTTTCCTCACGCTGTGTTCTTTCACCGTTGAAGCGAACGATAATTGACAAACAATACACACATAGGTAACTTCTAAAAGTCAGAAGTGTGTGCCGTCGGTTTTGAACCTCCGGACATTGTGTCGGCAGACCGTTCCATTCCCAACTAGGCTATCGTCCAAATGTACACATGTATGTATGTATGTATGTAAATATACTCTGTCCTTCACATAACCTCACAATAAGAAGTCCAAGCGTGTGAGAGAACGAGGTCCGGAAAACGAGCAGGCCATAGTACCTGTCCCCCGCGGCTGATCCATCCACGCAGAAAGCGAACGTTAAGATATTCTCGTACGTTGTGAGCAAAATGTGCCGGAGTTCCATCATGCTGAAACACCATGTTTCTTTGGTGCTCAAAGTAATCCCAGTCAGTCACAGGAATGTCGTTAATCACCTCTTCGAATTCATTTTGTAATAACGTTAGATAGTTAGTACCGTTCAGACGTAATGGCAAAATGACGGGACCGATGACATGCCCGTCATAGAGGCCAGCCCACACATTCAGCCACCACTGGTGTTGGAATCTGCCCTGCCGTGAAGTATGTGGATTCACGCGAGCCCAAACATGATCGTTATGCATATTGAAAGTCCTGACCTCGTGAATTTTCCCTTATCCATCCAAAAAACATAGATTACGCAGAAGTTCCTCCTGGGTGCAAAATCGGAGGGTATCAACTCCTGTGTACGGCGATAGTGATAAGGGTGAAGATTGTTGGCACGAAGAATTCGCCAACCTGCAACATGGTTTATACCGAATCTTGTTCCGGCTCGCCTCGTACTTGTGGTCGGCTCTTCTTCAAAATGCTCTAACACTAATTCAGCCTTCCTGGCGTCAACTGTGCTTAGACGTCCACTTCCAGTAGACCGATAAAAAGAGCCCGTGGAATGTAGTCGTCTTGACATGTTCAGAAAACACTCGTACGAAGGCAGCCGTCACTGTTCAGTGGGGATCTACCATCGATAAATCGTTGGCGATACAGTTTGCGAGCACGATTTAAATTGCTATCTTCATGGCCTACGCATAACATCATATCGTAATATCGCAAGTAACGAAGCATCGTTATTTTGCAAAAAATGTTGAAAAAAAACTCGAATCAGTTGCAGGATTTTTTTCCAACTTGACATTTTTTGAAGCCAGCACTTGAATCTTTGTATTGAGGTAGCAAACATTTATAACTATTAAGGTAAACAATTATTAGGTAAAATAGATACGTAGGCCTTTTTGTTAAATAATCTGGTTCCCTGACATGACAGCTTATTATAGTTGACAATATTTTTGGCTTAGATAATTAATTTATTATAGTTTTTTACAGGGAATTTTGTAACACGTTGTATAGTCTATTGACATGCAAATATATTTTACTTTGAATACATGTCAATATATTGTGGGATTAAATACAAACAACACTAACAACTTTAGATTCAAATCAACATTAAAATCTGCATTTCGAATTTTTTTAGATATTATTATGTTAACGTTGTTACTTGATAGCGTAATAGTATAAAGACAAATAATTGTTATTAAATTAATCATTAAAATCATATTTTGAACTAATATCAAAATATTATTCGTTTATTCACACGTAAAACTAAATCGATGGATATCGATTAACCAAGAGTCAAAATAATAATCGGATCATGGCCGTTGCTAGTGTTGTACATATATATGTATGTTGTGTTGTGTGTGCGTGGTGATTTGTGTTAATGGTCATAGAAAGAAATTAAATATAATCAGGTATATTTTGACGATGAAACTTACATAAATGTGAAGAAACACAGTGTTTTGTGTCATCAAGTGCTAGTGAATCCGTCGGGAGGCGGTAATCGTGTACGTTTATTCGCTATTTGTGGATTCTGGATCCCGTCGATGTACCATAAACAAAAATGTCAGCTATCCCGATTTTTTGTTTCTCGCTGCATACCCATCGTTATACTTTAATTAGATCACACGAATGATATAAAATAATGTTAGACGCTTTCTCCTGCCGCAACGTTTCGATCGCATAGCGTTCTCAAACCAACAAATCGGCCATAGCAAACGTGCGTTTCGTGGGCTCGCGCCTGTCTACACCCGACTTATCTCATTGTTTATGTATAGAGAATAAGCCAGGAATTTTTATGGGAATTCGGCGCGTATTCTCGCTTTAATTGAATATCTGGATACGATCAGGGGTGCGAACGCCGCAGGTGCGGACGCCGAGGCGCCGAGTGGCTGCGGCGTCCCCGACCGCCAAGGTTTTGGCGATCTCTATTTATAATAATGTCTCGATCATTTGGTGCATAATGACATTCCTGTAATGAAGTGCTGTACAGTGAATTTGTGGGACATGTGCCAATTGTACCCGTGACGACACCCGCGTCGCGTATTACCCTTGTATGTATACAAATGCACCTTAATGTTGTTTTTGTGTGAATAGAGATCACATGTAGCCTTCGCGTAACTTTCGTTCAACAGCATACCGCGGTTGCACTCGCTCGCCACTCCGTTTGCTGGTGTCAACACATAGTAATTTGTCAATGACAGTAACCCAGGTCAGTTATGCACTCCCTTGTCACACAGTCTTTCTTTATTTTGTCAAATAAAATTTCATAGTGTTCGTATAGCAATACAGTTTACACCTCATTGCTAAAAATATAGTGATTTTTAATACACACAGAAAAGAAACACATATTTTTCTTACAATAAAATTCTGTCTACAAAATATAGTGCAATAAATAAACATTAATTTAGCTTTTAAATAGTAAAGTTATGATAAACCGAACAAAATGTGGTAAAAACAGTTGTAGTTTTCTTCATTATGGAAGGTCAAATAAATTATCAGTAATGTAATCAAAAGCAATTTTGTGAAAGCGTAAATATATCAATATTAGTATTCACTTTATCATTATTCAGTTATTTACATATTTTTATTTAAATTTAACATTTTCAGTGTTATTATAGAAACCTTCTTGAACTATTCTAATATCAGATATGCACTCGGTTTAAAATCATGTCTTTCTACTCTAAAACCAAGCCCCTTCCACTTTTTGATAAAAGAAAATCACAGAATTTGTGACAAATGCTGTTGTTAATAAGTATAAAAACAAAATCCTGAAATCATTGAAAAATATCTGTATCTATTTAGTTTAGCATAATTACTATGACATATTTTTTTTAGTTCTAAACTATTCTTATGAATATATTCTATTTTAATGTGCCATGTTATTTATTAGGTGCTAAATTTGTTGGCATTATAATAAATGTTATATGCAGGGAGATCCAAAAAATAATAATTCATAACACAGGTATCAAACTAACCATACAAGAAAAATCTATTATGGTAATGCAAAGAACAATGTTATAATACATTTTCTACAAACATTATTTAATGCAGAGCTATAATTTCAATATGTATAATTTTCATAATTTTATTTATATAAATAAAATGCTACCAATGCTACCACCAGTGAAAGTCAACACGGTTATGCCGGCCTGTTTGAACCGGATATAATTCGCACTCTTAATAAAACAATGACATATATACATACATACATATACACTCACGCCTGTTATCCCCGAAGGGGTAGGCAGAGGCGCAACTAGTGCACCCACTTTTCGCCGACATTCCGTCCCATGATGTGATAGGGGGCGAGCCTATCGCCATATCGGGCACAAATTCCAGACTCCGAGCTGATGCTGAATAAAAAACTCAATATCATTTTGCCCGACCCGGGGATCGAACCCGAGACCTCAGCTTTGCAGTTGTACTGTAATACCACTATGCCACCGAGGCAGTCATTATTAATTTTATTTACAATACATCAATACTGATATGAACATGAACAATAAAGTTCATTGATAGAAGTGTGTGCAACCCATTGCATGGAAGTTCATGCCTAATGGAAAGATACCTTACCCAAAAAGTAGGCTAGAGTTGTGAGTACATATGCCCAGTTAGATTTAACCCGGCAAATCCCGATGTATGGGGAAACCCTATATACTCTGACCTGACATCCGTAGTGGGGCTTGACGAGTCAATGTACCCACAAATTTTTGTTCATCATGCTTGGTTAAGAAATAAAGTCCCCATTTATGTCCCAAATAAGCAACAGTAAAAGGGCAGGTGTTTACGACTACAAAAATATAAGAATACTATTTTAACTTGCAATTCCAATACCAGAGAATATATTAGTAATAATAAGCTCTAAAGTAATTTAATGAATTTTAATCCTGATACCTTCCTTTAAGTTAATACATATACATATCCCTAAATATATAGACACTGGTGTCCGTTGCAGGGCTTGACAGATTAAAATCTTTTATTAAATGATACATGACCTAGCACATCATTTTGAAATAAAATTATTCAGAATAAGCTACTTAATAACAAATACCTATCTCATTTGATTGATTTGAAAGGGTAAATACTATAGGTAAAAATGTCACATTATCTACGCAATTTGATTACTGCAGTTGTTATCTTGCTTTTGAATGTAACATTTATAGATATGTTTATTTACATAATAAGATAGATAACCCAAGTTATCATGTGTATGTTAATTTTTATAGTATTATGTCCCAGTTTTGATAGGTCTTGTTCATTCATTTACAACATAATCAGATTTTTCAGTAATCCTAAATGAATTTTAGATAAAAAAACATACATCACAAAAAAGTAAGAAGTTCTTACATACTAGTATTTCTATACCACAATAATCTCCTAAATTACACTTTGGGCTAGCTTTTAAACTAGGTATGTTGATTTCAAAAGATTGTTAGTGTTATAAAAATTGATAATTATTCCAAATACCAAAGGGCAACATATTTGTAACCTACAAAATTAGTCATAGTCAAGATTATGACATAATTTTAATTCATAACTTACTAGATAAATATCTTCTAAATCCAGATATCCTAATTTTAATGGCACAGACACATCATAAAACATTGTATTGTTTTTAAAAATTCTTCATATCACTATATTGCAGAACCCAAAACAAGGGTAATGTTTTTTTATAGATGTTTTTTGTGATGCAGTCAAGTTGGCGAAGGCACGCAGGGGTATGATCAAGGAGAAGGAGAAGGGCGGAGGCGCCCGCCTGAAGGACGAGCCCAGCGACCCTGCTGAGCCTGGTAAGTTGTTATATTTGGAAAAGACGGACTGGAGGTAGTACAGCTACATGAGGTAAGGTTAGGAGACATAATTAGGTACAGTAGGGCAACAAAAGGGTTTGCAAGATTAGAAGGGGGCATACTGCAAAAGCACCAGTAAAACCAGTGCTCTAGGCTGGAAGCTGTCACGAGTAAACAAGTGCCACCCAACTGGGACTAAGGGTGAAATAGTAGCAACAAGGTGAACTGATCACCCATCTGTGCGACTGTATACGTCCCCACAAAACATACATACCTACATACAAGTTGTTATATTTAATTTTTACTCTGTTTGTCTAATATGTAAATAAAAATGTTGCTCAATAAATATTTCATGAGCAAATATTATATTGCATTCAAAACCATCTAGCATGCATTAATCCATCTATAATTGTATTTTTATTTAATGTTGTTTACAGTACTCAAACATCTTTTGGACTTATAGAGACTTTTGAGCCTCATTTGCAACAGGTCCGACTTGATTAAAAGAACTCATTGCACAAATTGCCCAATTACTTGCCGACTACATATTATTCAAATCTGTAAATGAAGACCCTAATGTATTAACACAAGACGGACATAGTCTCGTAAGATTTTTTTCTGCTAGCTACAGCGGTTGAAGAAGCTACCATTGCTGCCCCATCTCAAAAACTTACACTGTATATGATGAAGTTTAGGCAAAAGTGGTTTTGCAATCGGCTTTATTTTTCTCACATTAGTAAGACTAACTTATTAAATTATTATTATTATTTTTTTTTTTATTTTTTTTATTGACGACCGACCGATCATTGTGTTGCCCTTGCCTTTAAACTTTTAAATTATCGAAATTGTGCGTATTGTGAGAAATTATACAATAAATCAACAAAAATTATGTTTGTAAATGTAGGCGTATGCACGTTGTACACCGTTCAATTATAATTATTTATTTATGTACCCTCGTTTTATTATGAATTCTTAGGTGTAGTGTTTAGTGCTTGTTTATATACTTTAATTGGATTTTATCAAAATTTCAACGGTGATGTGTGTGCATTAGCTTATATAACTAATCTAACTATGTATGCAAAGACTTTAAAAAATATATATATATAAAGACAAATGATGGAAAAATGATGACAAAAAAGTAAGCCCGGAGTTTCTTTCTGCCTTTCTTCTTCGGGTAGTCATCGCTTAGGTAGCTAGTGAAAGGCTGGTAGGTTAGCTAGGCTAGGGCCTGTAGTGTCCTCACCGGTGAGGATCGCGACGCGTTCCTCCCATTATTATTACTATTATTATATATTTTTTTTTGTTAATTATCTCTTGTTTCATATTGCATTTCTTGCCAGCCCGAGCTGGCTTCTTACTTTTTACTTTTTATTTTTCATCATTTATTTTACTCCTAATAAAAATGTCTGTAGTTATATAAGTGACTAATAATTATTATTAAATATGTCTCGACTTATCATAAGTGCAACTATGTTCGCCTACGTGATGAATAAAGTATTTTATTTATTTTATTTTTTATTTTAAAAAAATGTATTGAAAGCAGAAAGTGTTTTTAAAGGGAGATACAACTCAGATTATGACGTCACCGCAGTGGCGTGCAAGAGGGAGCAAGTTGTTTTAAGCACAATTTTGTTCAAAACACATGCTACCTGGTGTTACATATACAAAAACATTTAAAGGGCGCCATCTTAATAAACACAAATTCAGGCTAGTTTCCTTATTTAAAAATGATGATGTAAGCAATTGTAACAAAAATGGAAATATGCTCCTTGGCATTTTAACTCAATAGACTTAGTTTACATTATGATCTGAATATAGGCATTAAAAACAAATATGTTCATTTATAATATTTTGTTCGTTCACATTGAATCATCTCAATGAATTAATTCCATCGAATACGATAAAATGGAGTAATTAATTAGTTATATTGTTGTTGAGCGTTGAATTTAAGATGACTATCGGATTCTTATGATGCGTGTAAAACCGCGAATCATTTACGTGACTCGAAAAGCGTTCATAAAAAAATCCACAATAGCTGTGCAGCTGTATGGTGAAAGCCTCAATGCGTATGTCACTGACGCATGTAATTGATTCATCTTCTTTAGAATTTGGATAATAACTTGTAATCTCGGTAATTGTAATTAAAATTACGGGTTAATAACTCGTTACTGTGGACTTGTCTTCTACACCGGGAAATCCGTAGTCCATCTACCAAGTGGACTACAAATTTTGTAACTTTTCTTTTTTATTTATCTATCTATCTTTTTTATTAAATTATTTGGAAAAGTGAGCGTCAGAAAACTGACAGTCTGGAAAAACTAGGTTGTAAAAATATTGCATTCGCCTTCAGAGCACACTATTTTGTCTATTCCTCGCACGATTATCTCAATAGGATAAGATATATATATATAAAATATACACATCCATGTCAGGTTTCGATTTAAATTAATACATTTTGACCAGTAAAGTTGTGAACACCGCAGCGCCGTAAAACTTGTCTAAGCGCAATTCACATAAAAAATAAACTGTCATTATTATTGCAATTACTCTGAGAACGCAACCGATCGCCCCCCAAACCCCACTCCCACACCTACGCATATTTTTGTAACAGCTCATTATAAATTTAATTACTTCCGCCTTCCTATGCCACTAGAATATCCCTAATAGATGTAGAATTATGATAATGCGAATTGTTTCGCAGATTATCAACCTTGACTATTCGACTCTATTTGTACACACACACACACACTCTCACGCCTGTTATCCCCGAAGGGGTAGGCAGAGGCGCAACTAGTGCACCCACTTTTCGCCGTTATTCCGCCCCACGATGTGATAGGGGGCGAGCCTATCGCTATGTCGGGCACAAATTCCAGGCTCCGAGCTGAAATTGAATAGAAAAACTCAATATCACTTTGCCCGACCCAGGAATCGAACCCGAGACCTCAGCATTGCAGTCGTACCATAATACAACTACGCCACCGAGACACCGAGTATTTAAATATCATTCGTGATTAACGTATTATAGGTATTAGGTACCATTTAATTTAAGTATCATTCGTAAATAATGTATTATAGGTACCTACGTTCTTTTTAATTCACTTGGTCGTTTAAGTTAGGTTTTCTGTTAATATCTCATTCGAGCGTCATGTCTCGATAGTTTATGCCAATTTGCCCCCAATTCAATCAAATATTCAAGGACCAATGAATTCCCGACATTCTACATGTTTGTTGAGAAAACAAACATTCTTATTTATTGAATGTATATAATGGCGGGAATGTAAATCAACGTGTATCAAAAGTATTTTATTACTATAGGAAAATATTTTAATGGCTTACATTAACAGTAACTAAAGGGTACCTTTGTGAAAATTTTATATTTCGGATACATCTTTGTACTTTAAGACTTATTATCTAGCTATAAAACATGGAATTCGATCGATACCCATTTTATTTTTATTTAGAACTAGCTTTTGCCCGCGACTTCGCCCGCACGCTAGAGTTTTTCCTGGATAAAAGTCCCTCTATACATTTCCCAGGATAATAAGTAGCCTGAAACCTTCGCATGGTCTCAAACTAGCTCCATACCAAATATCATCGATATCGGTTCGGTAGTTTTTGAGTTTATCGCGTACAACCCATTTTACTCCCTTTGGGGGTTGAATTTCTCAAAATCCCGTTTTAGTGAGTACCTACGACCTAAAAGGAACCCCAATGCAAAATTTGAGACTCCTAGCACTTGTAGTTTCTAAGATTTCGTGATGACTGAGTGGATGACCTTTTGCTTTTCTATACTATAATATTATAAAGCTGAAGAGTTTGTTTGTTTGTTTGAACGCGCTAATCTCAGGAACTACTGGTTCGAATTGAAAAAATCTTTTTGTGTTGAATAGACCATTTATCGAGGAAGGCTATAGGCTATATAACATCACGATGCAACTATTAGGAGCGAAGAAATAATGGAAAATGTGAAAAAAGCGGGGAAAATTATTCATCCTTGAGGGCTTCCATTGCGTGCGCTGCGAAAACGGTTCAAGATACCAAAAATATATGTATGAAAGAATTAAATTAACCTCTTGAAATGATCTAAAAAAATTCCGCGACAGTATATGTCTATCTTTTAAGATGAACTCACTAGAACCGTTTTTATGGTAATCAAATTTGGTCGAAATTAATGCATTATTTGTTAAGAGTTGTATCAACGTCATAATATTAGGTAATCTTTATCCAAAATGTGTTGGATAGAGTGATTCAACGGGAAGGTTTTTATGTACTTTTAGCCCGGAAAAACTTATTAACGCGGGCGAAGCCGTGGGCAAAAGCTAGTATATAATACTAGTAGTGCTCGCGGCTCCGCCCGCGTGAAAGTTTTTCCGGGACAAAAATATTTTCCCGGGATGAAAAGTAGCCTATAGCACTCAGGAGTTATGTAGCTTCCTATTAGTGAAAGAATTTTCAAAATCGGTTCAGCAGTTCCTGAGATTAGCGCGTTCAAACAAACAAACTCTTCAGCTTTATAAAATTAGTATAGATAAAGGCCACTATATGAAAAACAGATAAAAAATCCTTATTGACTTACGTTAAAATTTAAATTGATCAATATGTGCAAACCTGAGACAGATGCAAGGACCCGGAATAAATTTAAATTAATAATGCAATAACATTATTTTATAATTTTTTCGTTGGCCGCAAAACGAACACCATCTAAAAAAAAACGAACAAAGAAAATCATGTGGTTTTTGAAGTGTTAACCCTAAAATACCCTTAAATATTACTTGTGTGTTAGGCCACGGGTCGCGTCCGCCGTCAGCGTCGCTGCCGACTCCGGCGGCGCTGAAAAAGGAACCAGAAGAGCCTCACAGGGTTAAAATGGAGCCGCACAGCCAGCCCGAGGACTCGGCACCGGAGCTGGGCGTCGACGGCATCAAGACGGAAATAGACGGCCTGATGGACAGTGATGGTAAAAGTTAGTGCTTAGACAAATCCGGCTGGAGCGGTCGGATGGATTTTGTTTTTTTTTTATTTTTACTTTTTTGTGGTATTGTATAATCGTGTTGTGCAGCTTTTTGCATCTAGTTACAGTTAGGTTAGGCTTTATTAAAATGTAGTCGTAATGCATTTTACCTTTTTATTTTGATTTTATTTTATTTGTTAATTGTGTAATTTATGGGACACTGCTTTTTTACAAGATGTGTGAGTTAACCACAGTAGTGACATATACCTACATGAGACACTCTTTACATTATACCTTTAAGTAATAACAACAATTTAATCATAATATACTCAGAATTTCTAATTAGATGTTCGCAGTCCACTAAGGAGCAATGACAAGCAAGTGTTTGGACTCGGGAATGTTTATGCCATTTTTTCCAAAACGTTAATACAATTTAATTCCAGGTGACCCAACAAAATCTCCGTCCTGTGAACTTGGAGGGCCAGGATCGCTGAAATCAGAGCGGCTCTCTTCGGACTCAAATGACATATTAGACCCACAGACTGGCCTCAGAGGTTCAACGGGCAATCTGCAGGTGAGAGTTAGTAACTGACAATATAAAAATATGCTTTAATTCTAAATTATCTTATTTTATTCAAAAGAAAAACAAGAAAATAGCTATCTCATTGAAATATTATATGCATGGTAATTTCTGCTTACGTTTTTAAAATAAAAACTAATATTGTTTTTAGATTTTTTGGTGTAATAATAAATTACTTAAAATGTTTTTTTTTTTAGATATTAATAAATTGCAACGATTAAATTATTTTATAGGATGGCAACCAAAATTGCCGCAATCCGAACGGCGGTCCGGAGAGCATGGGGTCGTGCCGTATGGGCGGTGGCGGCGGGCCGATGGGCCCCGGCGTGTCCATGGGGCCCATGTCCGCCAGCGAGGCGCAGACCCTGCCCTCCAACGTGATCAGCAAGCAGGCCGGCAGCATGGAGGTAACATTGACATTTATGGAACTAGGGGGAAATGTGAACGAAGATGGTAAGAAGGAAATTAACACATGTTCTATTTGTGTGGTGATTTTTTATAGTACATTATTGATTTTTATGCTCGGATTGGGAAAGAAAATATGAGATAGTTTTTATGATTATATCATTGACTAGGAACCACTAGTAACTGGCCGTTATTACATTTGCAAAGGTGTAATTTCTTCGATATCGTAAGCGTGACATTGATAATTGAAACAAAAAGCAGTCTGCAATTATAAGTGATGGGGTCACGATTCTAACTAGCATTTATTTTATTAACAAACAAAATGTCAAATAAATCCGGATGTTATCCCAGCAGCAAAGCCAAATCTTCGTGTTCTCGACGCTGTTGGCGAACAAGGGTGCGGAGTCTGTCATCTCCGGCCAGCATCACTCGATCATCGCCTATCACTGTGCACAGCCAGGCACTAAGAAATATCTGGAGGTGAGTGTGTACTGCACTTGTACCTACTACAAATAAATAAATGGTAAAAAGGAAGTATAAAATATGAATGGTTTTATGTAATTTAATAATTTTTTTCTTTACCAAAATGTTCCTCATTTACAGAAACACCCATTAAAAATGGGGCAATTCAATAAACAAAGTCCAGCCCAGTGGTTAAACAATCTGGCCATGGCCAAAAACAGAGGTGGAATGCGCGGCGGACCCAACATGATGGGTGGGCCCAATCAGATGGGACACATGATGGGTGGTCCAATGGGACCTAATATGGGGCCAATGGGCCACGGTGGCATGGGTCACATGGGACCGAGCATGATGGGTCCCAACAGAATGGGCGGGCCAGGCAATCAAATGATGATGATGAAAGGCGGGCCTGGTCAGATGGGTCAGATGGGGCCCGGCATGGGTCCGATGGATGGGTTTCCAGGGGGCACCCCGTCCTGTGGTGTCATGGACGGCCTCGGTGCTGATGGTGAAATGCCCTGGGACACCGTAAGTTATTTGTTTTGCTTTTAATGTATATATATTTTTTTTATACGTCATATTATCTAGTCGGTGTAACTTTCACCTTACGAAATTGTAATGACCTATCCTAATTTTACTCTCACATAAATCCTTTAAACTCAGGGAAATATTTCTTTTTAATTTTACTTAAACACAATATATTTTGTAGAAAAACTCCTCTGTAATGTCGAATGGAATGGGAAACGGGCCGGGCCAGCTGCCCGCGTGCTCTGAGGCGGGCGGGTCGCAGTCCGACGCGCCCACCAGCGCCGCCAGCGACAATAGTGGCGACCAGTCATGCCAAGGCGGGCCGAAGGGTAAACAAAATCATTATAGTAAACTTAAAAAAATAGCTTTTCCCGCTACAAAAGTCCTAAAAGCGATCCATGGCGTCATGGTTACGATGCCAGCTTCATCTATTAAAATAAAAAATAATTGACATATTACCCATGGGAGCGAATTACCAGAATAAAAAGTAGCCTATGTGTTAATCCAGAACGACTTCTATCTGTGCACCAAATTTCATCAAAATCCTTTCAGTGACTTCTGCGTTTACTTCTAATAAACAGCTAAACGTTTTCACAGATTTTCGCATTTGTGTATGTCTCAGTGGGATTACTAGGATTATTTAAACTTTTATTCATGCTAGCAAGGTAACTTCTTTTTTTTTATAAAATGAGAATTTATTTTTCTTTCTAAATTTTACTAAACAAAATTTAAAATTTTTGAAGCTTGAAGGTGTTTTAATATTGATTTTTAAAAATAAAAAAATTGCATTTTCTATATGAGTTTTAACACATTTTTCAATGAAAATTCTACTCTCATAATAGTAATACTTTTGATGCGATATTTTATCATTGTTTATTATAATTAACATATAGAAATTAATATCACGTGAACAATAAATAATCTACAAATTAGTACAATACTTTCATTGCCTCTTATTGCATATTTATTTGTTCATCATGTTTGCGCAGGTGTTAAAATTCCCGACGAGAATTTGACGCCGCAACAGCGTGCGCACCGCGAAGAGCAACTCGCGACCATCCGCAAGATGCAACAGATGCTGTTCCCGGAGAGCGGCGGCAACAACCCGGGTCAGGGTCCTGACGGTTCACAGCCGCCCAACGACATCAACCCGCCCAACTCCACCGGCATGAACATGCCTTTTCCACCCATGTCCGGCATGGGTCCTAATGGACCAATGGGCTCGGGTCCAAACGGACCCATGGTATCCATGTCCAACAGCATGAACTCAGGTCCCAGTTGCACAATGTCCGGCCCTATGGGACCGAACGGGCCGATGGGTGGACCGATGGGACCTAACGGGCCTATGGGAGGGCCGATGGGACCCGGCGGTCCTATGGGTGGAATGGGTGGGCCGGGTGGTATGGGGATGGGTCACGGCTCTATGGGTCCTAACGGCATGATGGGCCCGAATGGACCGATGATGGGTGGAATGGGTCCAAACGGGCCTATGGGACCCATGGGGCCCTGTGGAATGAAAGGAATTCGGGGTCCTTGTGGTGGTCCAGACATGAAGAGTGGTATGTGTGCGGATATGCACATGGGAAGAGGATGCGGTGGTCCTATGGGGGTAAACACTATCTTATCTAATTATTTTATGCAGGTATAAAGTATGATATTAATGGTTTTTCTATATTTTTAGCGTATGCCAAACCCTATGGGTGGAATGGGGGGGCCTAAAGCATGCATGATGGGTGGGCCACACATGGGACCTAGGATGATGCCGGGGCCCAATCTCAACGCTATGAACGGTAAGAATTTATTTTCCACATAATTTTGCAATAAAACACAAATCTTTTATGTTTCGCATACTTTTACTGACAAAACTGTCCTATTATTTTGGAATAAAAATTGTCGATTATTAAATATCGATTAAATCAAATGTAGACTAAAGACTATTCACGACGCGTCAAATGAATTTAAATGCATAAACTCTCACGCAAATTAGTTATAAATAAAATTCGATCAAAATAACTTATGTGAGCATTACATTGCTCTTTTACAGGTGGTATAATGATGGATGGTAGCATGATGGGTGGCATGGTGGGGCACGGCGACTGCGGTCCCGAACATCACGGCATGCCGGTCAACGGACCCATGTGCGACGAATATGGACGCGGCAGGAATGTGAGTATAGCCCGAGCCTGCAACCCAAGTTGTTTATTAGTACTGTCGGGTAAATATGTATTTGTGTAGTTACATTACCCGTGCGTTTTCAATTGACACCTTGTTGAAACTTTTTAATGAGAGATAATTCGCTTGATAGTATGTGATTGATTTCTATGTTTGAATGTGCCCGGATTGTTTGTCAGTTATATATTATTTTAAAATAAGTCATCTCGTGGAATGAGCTTGAACCACTGTTGAAGGTAAATCATCATTCATCATCAATCATTTATAATTTTATTTTTCTTGGCCAGATGGGTCCGGGCGACCCTGGTGGACTGGGCCCGGGCGTTGGTATGGGTGTAGGCCACAAGGTGGGCATGCGCAGCCCCAAGAGTCCCGCTGGTGCCGACATCGACTGGCAGAAATTACACCATCAGTTCTTCGATGACCCTAAGTCTATGGACACAGAATTGAGTAAGTGACCTAATTGATTACCTATCTACCTAATTGATCTTACATCATAATTATACCATTGAGTTTATGCACCTCTACTCTTGATAAGGTTAGGCCTAGTATGTTGTGAATATTCAACTAAAATCAAACCTCTGTATGTATTTTGTGAAAGGATTTGTAATCATAAAATATCCATATTATGCAAAAATAATTACAAGTTTTTTTAAACCATTGTTGATCGTTTATATTGCCCACAGGTACACAAGTGAAGTCGCCGTGTTCAGAAAGGGGCGGTTGTTTACCACCTCCACCCTATGGCGCATCACCCCTCCACCGCTCCGCATCTGTCCCTATAGGTTAGTATAAAAAAATGTGGCCAAGCATAGTATGTTACTGTTTGATTACTTTCGTTACGCGTTATTAGCAACATACTCAAGTTTTCAATAACCATATGATAATTTCTAAGAGTAATTTTAGGTGCCATTGTTGTACCCAGAAGAGAAATATAGATAATGCCATTCACGCTTACCCGGCCCACTACTTTCCCTTATGCTGCCTCGGTGGCGTTGTTGTATTGCGTACGCGTTACGAGTACGATTTGCTCGCTGAGGTCCTGGATTTGAATCCCGTGTCGAGCTAAAAGCATAGTGACTGGGTTTTTCTATCTTAAAAATTACTCAATCGCAGCTCGGAGTCAGGAAGTTGGCGGTGTGATACTCCCTTGCCTCGGAAATCACGTAAAGCCATTGGTCCTGTACCTGATCTCTCTCCGGTCATGTCGGATTGCGAGTGAAGAAATGGCGAGTGCACCTGTGTATTGCTCACACACTTGTGCACTATAATATCCCCTGCGTACCTGGCTGGTCTCCGTTGAGATTGGCCACCGCGGCCGAAATTGGCTTGGAGGATTTCATTTTTATCACTTTTCCTAATCGCTTTGTACCCCGCGACATCAACACAACTTCGTCGCCGAATATAAACTCCAGAGACCAACATCTCACGACAATTACACTCACGCCTTTTATCTCCGAAAGGGTGACCAGAGGCGCAACACATACACCTTTCTTTTGCCGTGCGTATTTCCATGTGATAGGGGTGCGAGGACAATAACTATAAAGTGTTTGAATTAACCCCGCTCACAGCAACACAATCGCCGGGCCACGGGTCGGTTCAGATGCCGATGTCGGCGGAGGCTTCACGCGCAAGCTCCGGCCTCAACAGCCCCGCGCACTGCAAGCAGGGGCCCAAGCAGGACGCGCCAGGTTGGTACACGTTACTTGCAAAATTAACACGTACTTAACCAGTCAAACCCCACTTATATACAGGGTGATTTTTACATTATGTTACTAAATGAAACCATATATTCGTCTATACCTCTGCTAACGTTGTGCCAAAAATCTCGGTTGTAGTATTCCAATTTTTTTGATCATTTTGTAATTTAGTGCGAATATGGTGTGTGCCTAAGTATTTCTGACTGAAAGTGTAATGCTGCTGCTGCGAGGAATTCCCCTAGGGCAGTCATAGTGGCATTAGGGCGTGTAAACTTAAAGTTACTTTTTATTGATATTTATTTGGTTTGAAACTTACATTTTTTTATTTTACATCTATAGGTAAAATAATTTAATGAAAAACATTATTTTCAAGGGGATAAGTATGAGGTTTCATTTATTAACGCAATGTCAAAATGACCCTGTATAGATGTACGGGGAAACCCTATATACTCGGACGCTGGCGTCCGTAGCGGGGCTTAACGAGTCAACTACCACGTTGTATAGCACCGGTGAACCAACTATGAGGTTTTAATGTATGGGTCAATTTTGACCCGTCTATAATCCTGACAAAGCTCATGGTAGAATCACAGATTGGTCTGAATTGAAAGGATGTTTTATTACGTTTTAATTCTAAACTAAGTTAAGATATGAATATATTTTGGGTTACATTTAGCAGTTTTGTTATAATTTAAAAATGACAAAACGTAGCATAATTTATGCATTCTAATAATAGCTACATATTTTTGTAATGGTAATAAATCATGACAGTGAATATAAAAATATGTTGAGCATCCTTTTAATTCACCTTCCAACGATGGTAAGTTTTAGAAAATTGCATGAAAAGGTTTACTAAAACAAGAAGCCATAGAAGTAGATAAGCATGCACGAACGTTTTAATTGTTAGACATTTTCCCAACCACAAACAATTTTTTTATTTCATTTTTTTGATTTTTCAATTAGCAACGTTTGAACGTACCATTGTTCACTTTATAAAATTTTTGATTTTTTTCTGTAGTTGTAATGCGTATTTTTTGTTTTCCCACCCCTCCCCCGCAAAACGCTTGACGCTTCAAATCCCAACGTGTGATGAAATAACAACGAAATAACATTAAAAAAATACCCGATACCCGGAACGTGAATAACATGACGCGTATGAAATTGGATCAAACATTGGGCACAAAAGAGATATTAGAGAAACTGGACGAGGGTGTGTTTGTGCGTACACTACAATGTTTGGCGGCTCAACAACAGAAGAACCAACAGGGCGGTCACGGCAAGGAGCCCAGTCTGATGCCGGTGCCGTCGCCGCAACAAATATCGTATCTCAACCAGTTTGAAGGTAACTAGCTTCACACACATGTAAAGGACACGCTTACGTCGCGACGCTGGGGTTACACCATAACATTTCAGAAGATTTATCTGTATTGGTATTGATTATATGCGTTTGGGTCATATTTGACCCAGGAAAAAAAAATTACTGGTATGTTATTTTAAATAAAAACGACGTTTAAAATAAATTTTTACAATATGTATTGCAGTTTTTGTGTATAAATTGAATACTATTTCTATTTAATTCATTTTAAAGACGCAATATTTTCCTAGAACATTGTGTAACCCCAGGTCACTTATAACAATAATTTTCATGTTTCGCTTCCAGCTCTTCACACTATATCACGCTTCATAAGTCATTGCTATAGCGTATTTGGGATGCTTTCATTCATCATCTGAAAATACTCGTTCCTATCAATTTCATCAATTTCAAAATGGCCCCTGAAATAACAACATAATGCAAGGGAAAAATAATGTTGCCATTTCAGGATCCTATTATAACAAGTTGTAGCAATACCTCAAGATTCCATTACGTCATTAAATATTTCATATATGCCTTGCAAAGTGTTTTCATATTCGTAGTTGTGTGTTTTCATTAAGTTTTTTTGTTTCAATATGTGGTGGTGGTTGGTGAAAATGTGCTAACATACTGTATTTCATATTCTATGGCTAATTCGATCTGTCATCCTGTATTATTTGTATAGGAAATTTAGTGAAACGAGTCGTTAAGTGTAGCTCCTAACTGGATTCGTTGTCCAACTAGTTGACTTGTTTACCAAAATAGTCAGCTTCAAATTAGTCACAGTCACTTAGGTATAGTCCTAGTCTCTCTAGGAATATTATTTTCTTTTGGCATTATACAAAAAGTGTATCTCTACTCCGTTCCACTTTAGTGGGGATGGCTTAGCGGAGAGGAGATATACAATGTACTCTGACTTCTGTCGGACCATAAGGACTGGCGTCAACTTTAACGACAACTCGTTTCGCTAATATTACATGTATAATATAATATGTGATGTATGTGTTTGTGTGTAAAGGTCAAGAGCTGACGATACAGAAGCAGCCGAATACTTCGTTGAAAGACAACGGACCGCCGTCGAACAGCGGCGGGCAGACGCCTCAATCGAACTCCAATCAGAAATCACCCGCCGGGTAAGCGTTTGTTGTACATTTTGTATAAGGTTATGATTTTGAATACATTCATACTTACTGTATCCCGTTGGGGTAGGTAGGGTTATTGAGTGCATTATGCAATATTCAGGTACTCTGTCGCCTCCTCCACGTTACTTAGTGAAAAGAGAGTGTGAAGTGCTGATTTGTGAACGAGACAAAATTTGTCACTCAATATATTCATGTTCCAAATTAACCTATTTATTTCGTTTGTAACTTATGATAGTAATAATACTAACCCTGTATTATATACTACTCACTGCTGGGCACGGGCCTCCTCTACTACTGAGAAGGTTTAAGGCCTTAGTCCACCACGCTGGACTGACTTGGCAGACTTCACACACCCTCTAAATTCTTATGGAAAATTCTCAGGTATGTAGGTTTCCTCACGATGTTTTCCTTCACTGTTAAAGTGAACGACAATTGATAAACAATACACACGTAACAGAAAAGTCTGAGGTGTGTGCCTTGGGTTTCGAACCTCCGGACATTGTCTCGGCAGACCGTTCCACTCCCAACTTATGATAGTTTTCTTTCTAAAATGATATGTATAGTTCTGTCAAATTAATCATTTTGTATTGTGCAGTATGATGCCGGGCACGCCGGAGCCACACTCTTCACTGTCAGAACAGAGAGCGGGAAGGTTCTCGCTCGAACAGAGTCCAGGTTTCAACAACCCACAGACGCCCACGTCTGTCGCCAGCTCCAAATGTGGTCAAGGTAAAGTACAAATCATTAGATAAATCATATACATCATAACCACTGGTCGGTCACCCTAAAGTATAATATTAACTACTCTCAACGTAAATAAGTGGTTTATGTAGTAAACATGACAAAAATTTCATCAATTTAACATGTGTATCCTCACTTTGCAGTTACTCAGCCAGTCCGCTGATGGTGTAATTTTTTTACTTGTATTTATTGTCTAGACGAGAAATCACGTCCAAGTCCATCCTCGAACCGGTCGAGTCAAGACAGCGCGTCGAAAACACCGCAGCGGGAGTCGAACCTGAACCAGGGCCCGTACGCGCCGACGTCCTCCGCGTCCTGCGCCAGTGTGAAGAGCAGTTGCAGTGTAGCGTCCAGTACCGCGCCCACCACCAACAGCGGTGGCATGGACGACAGCATGGCGGGGAACAATGAGGTCAGTGATAGGTTTATAGTCCATGGGATTGTCAAGATTTTTTTTAGCTCCGTCGCGTGATATGACTTCAATTTTTGATCGAAGGATCGTCGTGTAATTTAATCTCCATAATTTAGAAGTGGCGCTGGAAATCCTAATATGGCTTAGTTTTTTTAATGCGATGGGTACTTATCGGAATTTTACTGCTCCACAGACAACATTATCTGGCGGGCCTAACAGCACGAGTCTACCGGGTCCGTTCCCCGGGCCGTGCAGCATGAACAGGCCCGACAACATTCCCATAAACCCCAACCAGGGGCCCAACGGACCCATGGGTACGTCCACGTCTTCCTTCGACCCCATCTCATCGCTCGCGCAGATGTCGCAGCAGCTCACTAACACGGTGGGCGGTGGCGGCCCTGGCCCCGGGCCCATGGGACCTAACTCGGGGGGCATGGGACCGTTTGGCGCCGCGCCACACCACATGCAGCACCATCACGGAATGCATCCACACTCGCATCCACACATGATGATGAATGAATTAGGTAAGTTGATGTATCTGATGTATTATTATGTTACAATGAAAAGTCTAAATGGAAATGAAATTTTAATGGCGTAACTTACGTTACAGGGTGCCACATGGACAACATGGGAGGACCGGGTATGGGAGGGCCCATGGAGAGCATGATGGGCGCTGGCGACTTCCCTCCCGACATGAACCTCAGCCCGAAAATGGGTGGCGGTCCCATGGGCGGGCCCATGGGGCCGATGGGCCCCGAAGCGGCCATGCTGGGGCCACGTATGGGTGGCGGAGGAAAAATGCCACCATTTAACGGAGCCAACGTGCAGGTGAAGCCTAGCGCACCCAACACAATTCAGTACCTGCCGACGCGGCCGCAACTGCCGTGCAGTGCCGGTCCCCGCGGGCCCCCCAGCCTGGAGTTCCTGCAGCGTGTCACCAACCCCATGCAGCTGGAGGGCAAGGGCGCGTACTTCCCGCGCGGCATGGAGGAAGGTATGCGCGGCGGCATGCGTGCCCCCATGCTGCGCATGCCGCACCACTACCCGGGCGGGTTCGGCTCGCCACCCAAGCTGCCGGCGGAATCGTTCGGCGCGGCGTTCCGCGGCGTAAAGGGTCCGGTGCGTATGGGCGCGGCGCAGCCCCTGCCGCCGTCGGTGCCGGGCCCGGCGCCCGCGTTCAAGGGCCAGGGGTTCGCGGTGCCGTCGCCGCAGGACCCGGCGTACGCGGCACAGTTTCACAACTTCCAGCAGCAGCTGTACGCGACGGGCAGCCGCGGGGCGCAGCCGCACCAGCCCTACCCGCCGTACCAGCCGCCCAAGTGATGCCCGCCCACGGCCTGAGCGCCGGCGCCGCCTCGCCTCGTGTGCGCCGCGTTCTACTGCGCGCCGGACTGAGTGCCGGTGCCGTGCCGGTGCCGAGCCGGTTCCGTGCCGGTGCCGAGCCGGTGCCGGCGGACTGGAGAGTACTTAAGCGTGCCGGCCGGCGCGGGGCCAGGCCGGCCGCGGGAATCGAATATTTTGTTAGTGATTTGGTTGGTCCGCATGACGCGCAAGATTCGTCGATGTTGTGAAGTTAATTTTATTACGTTTACTGTAGTGTCGAGTTAGGTCTCTCCCCTAGGTTTCTTGACTGAACGTGATGTTTTTTACGTTAGCGAGAGTGGATGCGTTTGTACAAATTGTACAAAGGTTAGACGTGTTGTCGTGTACGCTGCGTAATTTAAAGTACAGTTTAGACGTAATTTTTTGCTTACGGCAATAAATTAGTTTTAGATGGTTTTTTACACGGACATGCCAGAATTTCAGTGTATTGGTTCCTTTACTTAGCTATTTTTATGTACGATTCCTATGCACACAGATATCTAGTCAATTTTGAAATTAATGGAGCCCGACCCTGTGTTAAACGTAATCATTAATATTGACTCCGCAGTTCGGTTACTTTAACGACACAGACGTACATAATTTTATTATTATATATTTTGTCCATTTAGTTGTACGATTAATGTATTAGTAAAATATTATTATTTTGGCTGAATGGCCAGTATGACTAATTGGTGTACCAGTTATTATGATGACTGCTTCTTTGATCTGAATAGCAATGATTTTTCTGTCTTCCAGTTTTACTAGACTCTTTAATATTACAAATAGGGAGAGTGCAGCAATTTTTATACTGTATTGAAAAACGTTAAGACTTGCGCAGGGGCAAGTCCTAGTAGTCTTTACTTTTAATAATTAAAAGTACTTAAAATGTCTGATGCCATATTATTTGCCACATGAATTTAATTTCGTGATATTTTTAACCGTCTTTATTTTAATTTATTATCGCCTGTAATCCTGTATGAACAATGCCAATATTCGAATGCAACACAATTTTTTTACGTTATAGTACATAGGGCATATTGATATGCTAGGTTAGTAGTCGCACATTGTGGAACTCACAGTGGCCTTGGTTGATAAGTAATGCCTTGTTTATAAAGCAATGACCCCGAGTGGGGATAACCATACTGAGAAATAATGCACATTGTCGATACGTCGGCAAGAATCGATGTGTCAGGAAAGTGGTGAGAGAGAGAGTGAAAGCTCAAAGAGTACTCGCGGCAGTACATGTTAAGGCCGCTTGCACACTGCACGACACTTCACCAACTACCAGTATCATAAATATATCGAAGTGAGCACGACACAGAAACTCCTTCTCTGCGTACAATATTAGTAGTGCACACAGGAGAACCCGAGACTGTATTTTGTTAGCAGATAAGTCGTTTCAAAATAACTGCCTAATTACCGTGTAGAGGTACGCCTTATTTTCGTCTTCAATGCCAGTGCATAATGGTTATTTATATAGTGTGTTGAAGTGTCGTCCAGTCTGTACGCGGCTTAAGATCTCGAGATTACAAAATGGGCGTGGAGGATGTGGAATACAGCACAAAAATCCAGTAAGAAACACCCGCTAGCAATTAGATAGTGTTAATTTAATTGTAATTATAATGTAAGGTAAAAAAAGATTGGTTCTTGTTTTAGTATAAGCGAAGAGCAATGATATAAAATAGTTTGTGTAATATTGAATAAGAGATGAAATTAAGATGCAAACTATTGGTTGTGATTCTTACACAATTTGTTAAGTTGTTCGTAGATATGTCACATGGAGAATTGTGGAACTTACTGACTTCATGATAAGGCCCTTTTATTTTTATTGTTTTTTTTTTTATATTTTTTACTTGTCGTTCTCGTTTGTACATCGCTAACAATAACTGTACAGAGTACTTTTGGACTTAATTTAAGGCAATAAATGTATTTATTTTATAACTCGTGATGTAAGAATTTATTCTTAATTATTATAAAAAATATATAATATGCTTGTATAAACGTGTTTGATTTTTGATGTAAGGGCTGGTGTACAATAAGTGCTAACGAATAATGCAATGATCTTATTAATGTTTTCAGGGAAAATTGTCATGGTAAATTATTAAAATAATCAAAAGTTATGTTTGTAAAATTGTTTTTTATTATAAACTAGACTTCTGCTAGTGGCTCCGCGTCAATGAGATTTTCCGGGATTAAAGTCCCGCTTTATATTTCCCCGGGATAAAAAGTAGCCTATGTTATCTGGTGATAATGTAGCTTTATATTGGTGAAAGAATTTTTCAAATCGGTCCAGTATTTCGGAACCTATTCAATGCAAACAAACAAAAATTTCCTCTTTCTAATATTAGTATACATAACATTGTTCTATGAGATGAATTACAACCTAAACAAACCTTCGTAAGTAGGCGACAATCTTACAAAAATACAGATAGTAAGCGCACGACCAGCCATAAAAGCGATAAATCGTTGCGACAGGCGACACCATATAAAACTGAATTACAAATTACTGCGTGGCACTCGACTGTTTCCGTAGTATTATAATGCTCTTTGCTCAACTGCGCTCGTCACACTGAGATATTAGAGTCTCATTATGTCCAGTAGTTACACAGTACGCTGGCTACAATGTCCTTTAAACCGAAACATATACAGTGCATGCACACTGATGCTTGACAGTAGAAATAGAGATTGCCGTGGCACCCACCCAGACGGACTCTCCATTCGAGAATTGCGAGACTCGTACGATTTGTTTACACACGCGGTGACCAAGTAGAGTTTATAGGAAGATACTCGCTTTCGAGAGGCGACACTCGAGTTCACTCGATTCTCACCGTTTGTTTACACAAGGCGATAGATTATCGCAAAGCATGAAACTGCCGCTCGTATGCGATAAACTCTCCTTGTGTATCTTCGGTATACTCTCACGAATTTGCAAGTGATAATAAATTATTATGTATGTGAACTACCTATAATATAACTAGGTTTTGCTCGCGGCTATGCCGCGCGAAAGGGTTTTCCCGGGTAAAAATCCCGCTTTTTATTTTCCCTATATAAAAAGTTGCCTATGTATTAATCCAGGACATGATCTATCCGTGTGCCAAACATCGAAATCCGTTCAGTAATTTTGGAGATGTGCAGTAACAAACAAACAGAAAAACAGACAAAAGAATTATAAAAATAGTTGATTTGTGTTGCATTACCTACTTTTCTTTAGTCACCCTTTTTTAACCGACTTCAAAAAGGAGATTCTGTATTCGATCCGTATGTATGTATGTTTATAATATGAATGTAGACTGTAAAGAAGAATGTCCACTTCCCATACAAGCGATAACCTGTCACTCATTTTGTTTTTCAGGTGTTGTATAAAGATGTGTAATCTCTTAAAATAACTAATATTATTTCTAAAAGCCACTGTGAAAATATGGTTCGAATATTATGAGGCGGAAGAAAGTTATTAAAATTACAATATTTGAGGTTTCCCTTCTACTGGGAAGGCAAAGGGTCCAAGCCCATACAGCCTCAGCTTAAGTGATTTTTTAGTTGTCTTTTTTTTAACTTATGCAGTATGTCACAGTAAAGCATTTGAGCCCTTTAATAGGATTATATTGGATAATATACCACTATAATTATGCAATATAACACTAAGTATCACCAAAATAATGAATTAAAACAAGAGCACCTCATGACACTTCTAAGTTCCCGCCAAAACTCCACAAAAGTTTTGATAGCTATTACTAAGTATGCCAGCTGTAAAAATGCGTTCCGTTTTAGATTTTGCATTTATTTTAGCTGAGATTTATTTGATTACTAGGAAGGTACCCTGTTATAAACGATTCAAAAGTCTGAGACATACGTGTATTTAGTTAGTGCAATTGATTAAAATTAAAAGATTGATAAAAATTCATAAAAAAATCCAGACTAAATGTGTTAAATATATCGAATCTCGGTTAGATAAAATCGAACGTTATTCGTACTCCGTAAAGGTGTTGTATTATCTATGGTTATGGCTGCGTTCTTGCCTCTTATGACCAGTTGTATGTAGAAATCTTTATAAATTAATTTCTTTTTTCCAACTCAGTGGTTTAGATTTCAAGTTTTTTTTTTTAAATCTTTATTTAAAGGGACTTCGTCAATCTTGACGATGACGCCCTATAGTGTTTACAATTATTGTACTGTAATTATAATTATTGTAATAATTGCATTTAAACATAATTTAAATAAAATCAGCTATTGGTCTGAGTTCCTTCATGATATAATGCACATAAAGCCCTGGCACTATCCGAGAATGGAGATGCCAAGATACTGTTGCATATCCCAATGTTGTGGCCTGACGACATCATCTGTCGACGTTGAGTTTCATTTCGAACACATTCACACAGTATGTGTTGAATATCTTCAATAGTATTGCAATCCGGGCAATTGGGTGTATCTGATTTTCCCATTAAATGAGCAAATTTGTTACATGGGATATGACCGGATCGCAGTCTCAACAGTGTTACAATAAACCGTCTATGAGCATCCATATCCTGAAACCAAGGCCGTCGGGGTGTTTCTGTTTGTATGGTTTTATACCATATCCCCTTAGCGCGCGACCTCATATCAAAATATTCCTGCCACATGTCCTTACACAATCTTTTGATGAAATAGATGTGATCTGTATGTAGCGGCAAATATGAATAATGACATCCCATAGTTGAAGCCTGTTTTGCTGCCTCATCTGCCAAGTCGTTTCCTCTAATGCCAATATGAGATGGTATCCACTGAATAATTATATTTTTCCTAATCCTACGTAACTCGAAGATAGTGTTAACAATATTAATGGCTATCGGGGAACCTCGAAATCTCGAGGGTAATCGAGCCAAATGCAGTAGAGCACTTTTAGAGTCGGATAAGATCACAATACGATCATTCTTAATGGACATAGCATAGGACAGGGCTTCAGAAATAGCTATGAGCTTGCAGTACATGATAGAAATACTAGCTTCAATTTTGAATTTAGCGGTAATGTTTACTTGAGGATCAAAAAAAGCTGCCCCAATAAAATTGTTATCCTTAGACCCGTCTGTGTATAACTGATAAGAGGAGTTGTAATTAGAGTTTAAATATTTATTACATATTTTTTTTAAGCTCGAGAGATCAGTTATCTTTTTAGATGTATTAAGCCCATCAATTTCACATAAAATAGTTTTGGAGAAATCCACGTTGCTGAGCCACGTATTTAATGAAAATAAGTCCAAAATAGGGCTAAAACGAATGGTAATATTCTGCAAAGATCTATGAGTTTCCACTAATAAAGGAAGCTTTTTCCTCCTCCAGTACACATTGAAGCATAGTGTCGACAGTTCATCTAAAGCATATATAGTTGGGTTATGTGTTAAAGATCTGGATTTGAGATAAAATTTTCCAACCAGGTATCGTCTTCGGATGTATAAGGGTTGCAGACAGAGTTCGTTCTCCATAACATGAATGGGCGTGCTTTTGATAAACCCCCCAATTAATCTCATGGATGTATTCTGGATCTTGTCCAACTTATAGAGTTGAGTATTAACATAATTGTCATATAAATAACTACAATAATCTATTCTACTACGAATAATTGCAAGATATAATCGTCGGAGATACTTAGGATGAACGCCCCAGTTAGACCCAGCTAAAACTTTAAATATGTTTAGAAACTTCGAACATTTATCTTGGATTTCGTTAATGTGTTTTTTCCATTTCAAAGATCTGTCTAACCACATGCCTAAATATTTGATATTATGAACCAGTTGTATACAGTGGTTATTGATATTAATGGTAATATTTGTTTTATTATTGCCTCGGCTAAATAAACATAGTTTTGTTTTGTTATAAGAAATGTTTAATCCTAACTCCTGTATTAAAGTATGAAATATTTTTAGAGCAGATTGAATATCAGCAATAGAGTCAGCAATATTTTGTCTACTGACATATAAAACAAAATCATCTGCATATTGTGATACAAAGACGTTAACAATGTTGTGACAGATCTTTGAAGTGGCCACGTTGAAGAGTAACGGGGACAAAGGGTCTCCCTGAGCAATTCCGATGCCAGTAGTTCGTCTTAGCAAAATATTATCATTTGTTTGAACTATTAAGTGCCTTTCGTGCAAAACTTCCCATAGATATGTGCACATAGCTGAACCCACTCCAAAATCATCTAAAGATTTCAAAAGTGCCGACAAGTCTATGCTGTTGTAAGCATTGTCAATGTCCACAAAACACCCCAACGTACTAACTCCCGTAGAGAATCCTATCTGAATTCGAGAGACCAGTCTGGATAAGCTATCTGCACAAGACCGTGTTCTACGAAACCCAACAGTCTCGTTCGAAAAAAAATTGCTCTTCTCGAGGAACCATTCCAACCGACGATTTATGATGGTGTGAAATATTTTGCATGGACAAGACATTAATGAAATGGGTCTGATACCTGATGTCGAGCTGGTGTCGCGGCCAGGTTTAGGTATGGGAATTATATTAACGTTTCTCCACTGATTTGGCGCAAAACCTGACCATAGAAATTTGCTATAAAGTGAAGTCAAAACTAATTTACCTGAATCCGGAAGATTTTTGATCATGGAGTAAGATATATTGTCCTCACCAGGAGTCGTGTCAGACACTTTGATGCAATTATTTAGCTCTTGGATTGATATCGGGCCAGACAGCTGCATATTGGTAGATAAAAATATGGGTTTAGGAGAAGTTACATAATCTGGAGCTAGACTACACAACAGAGTCTTGATTTTATCTTGGTCTACTGGGCCTCTGTGGGTCTTGTAACCCTTTAACCATTTCATTTTTTTTCCACATATCGTTTACTGAAATTTTGCAATCTATACTATCGCAGAAATTTTTCCATGATTCATATTTAGCATTCCGGATGAGTCTTTGAGCAATTCTTATTTTATTTTGTAACCTGTCAAGATTCTGTGATATAGGATTTTTCCTGAAGGTTGCTAATGCAAGTCGACGTTCGGCGACTACGCGTTTTAAATCTGGACTCCAATAAGGTTTCGGTAAGAATTTTTGCTGGCGTACCGGATTATTACATACTCTAATAACGGGTATACTCATATTCGCCGCCTCTTCAATTATCTCGAACAAATTATCATACGCCGTTTGAAGATCCGAAGATAAGTGAAGGGTATTTATACCTTGTTCAATTTGGTGTCTATATCTAGCCCAATCTCCTTTTTTGAAATTACGTTTAATTTTAAAAGTATTGCTTTTAGCAGCTTCTGTTTTAATCTTTATAATAAGATGATCACTGCCTAAATTCTCGTTCATGACTTACCACTTAAACTTTAACGCCAAGTCTAAGGAGACCAAAGTCAGATCTGGCGACGTTTTATGAACATTACCATTGACCAGTTTTACACGCGTATGAGTACCATCATTAAGGGTGAAATAATTGTTTTCTTCTAATGAGTTATATATTTGAATGCCCCTCGTATCTGTTTTCGACGACCAATTACTGTGATGCCCATTGAAGTCTCCTGCTATAAGAGTCTTTTCCTGCCTTATAGCAAAAATATGGTCCCAATCACGTTTGCTTGTTTGTATTGACGGTGGACAATATACGGTAATGACATTTTCTAAGTGTGCGCAGTTCGATATACGGATATGAAGAATTTGTATATTGGCATTGGTGCAATTTATGTCGCAGCGGTTTGTTTTTAGCGACCGATGAGTTAAAATTGCAATGCCTCCATAGCCATCATCACGATCCTCTCGGAATATGTCGTATCCATTTATCCAGAAATGACTGCCGCAATCCAACCATGTCTCATTAATTAAAGCGATATGAATTTTTTCCTGACTCAATAGTGCTTCAAACTCTGTAACCTTAGGGCGTAAGCTTTGAGAATTCCATTGCAGAATATTGATCACTAAATGCCTGTTGTTGGCTGAATCCATTGTTTAAGTGTAGTAATAAAAGGTAGATCTGATATGAATTGCATAATGAAGGAAATAACCCATTCAACTACGATGTTTGCACAGTCATTTATTTTCTTTTCCCATGGTATTTGTCTATTCATTATTTTATCTTTCAGTTGTGTATATATCTCGCTTCTTGTTACTTGGTAATTCTTATTAGATTTGTCTGGTTGGCTGTTATTATTATGTTCTTGATCTTCTTCATTATAGTCACTATCCGGTTGTATATACTCCTTAGAATCTCCTCTTGGAGCCTTGTCCTGTTTTTGTTTGTGGTTACTCTTTTTTATTTTTCTCTGTGTGGTATTTACTTCCCTATCGCATCCCGCTTTTACTATGTGTGAATATGAATTATTATTATCATAAGCCATTGGTGAAGTAGTGTTAGAGCTGGTGCTAGCTCCTTCCCTATCCTCACCCACTGCGTTATAAGACTCGTTTCTCATATTAGTTGGGAGTATAGGATCTTCTGGAGGGACATATAAAGTCAACGCCCTTTTGTAAGAACAGTTGAATTCTGTCATTAGTTCTCTGATCCTTTTCTCTTTTATGAAGATCGGGCAGCTTTTCGCTAGAACCATATGATTGCCAGAACAATTGTTGCATTTGTAAGTTGACGTATCACAATTAGGATGACTTTTGCTACATTTAGGGCATATCACCTTGTTCGACGGGCATAATTTAATTGTATGCCCAAACCTCCAACATCGAGAACATTGAGTGACTGGATATTTGTAGGGTGAAATTTCTACTCTGGTGTTATATATGTAAAGGTGAGCCGGTAATGAGGATCCTGTGAAGCAAATACGGACAGCCTCTGAAGGCTCCCATCGCCCATCAACGCTATTTCTGCGTTTAAGTCTTTTCACGCCAAGAATGTGAGTTTGACTTGTCAATCCTTCCATAATCTCTTCATCCGTTAACTCTAAGTCAATATTTTTAATCACTCCATATGACTGACTGATTTCTAGAGTTTTCTGACATCTGTATCCTGCATACTTAACGAATTTCGAGTTTAACAATTTTTCACAGCTCTCTTCATTATTAAATAATATTAGGACTTTATGTGCATTTATATATTTTATCCGTGTGATGTTCGATATTTCTTCTGATTTTAAGACTTTAGACAACTTAAACTGTTTTGGTAATACATCTGTAGACGTCAGGCTCACTTCAAATTTATCTTCAGGTATTCTACTCGAGTCCCCAATGTCACTTGCACGTGCGAATCTTTTACCCTTTCTTGTTACCGTTGTCCATATCTCATCGTGATCCATAATTCGGTCTCGCTTGGAGTTTGGTTTATTTAAGCCACTAGTACTCGCTTCCCCATGTTCTCTCATTTGATTTAATATTATGTCTTCTCCACTACAGCTTGTCATCTCACTATTTTCGCTCCTAAAACTATTAATATAACCGCTTAAGCCATCTAGTTCATCACTCGCCATTTATAAAAATCATTACGATGAATACAACAACAGTATTCGTACGAGTCGCGCGGTGGGAAACCGGTTTAGAGGCAAGCGATAAGCGCGTCCAACAATACCGAGCGCCCGCGCGCGAGTGTGAGATTTCAAGTTAACAATATGTTTTTAGAAAAAAAAAAATCCTATTTTTTGAGATATATTACATCGCAATACAATGCCAGGTGAAATTTAGTCATTGTTCTTTGTATGGCCGCGAGTTTCTCAAAAACTACTGATTCGATTTGGATGTGGTTTTCCATATTCAAATGTATATTTTTCGTATATAATTTATGAAGATCTTCGGAGATACACAATGGAACTCTTCAATAACTAACAGCAGATGACTCGCGAATGCTGCATTCGTATATCTATGATGTATTGTTTACACCATTCCATAATTAACTAACAAAAAAGCAATAAATAAAAACTTTTTAATCTATAGGTACTAATATTATAAAGAGGAAAGATTTGTATGTTTGACAAGGATAAACTCAAAAAGTACTGGACCGATTTCAAAAATTCTTTCACCATTAAAATGCTCCTATATTCTTGAGTAACATAGGCTACTTTATATCCCGGGAAAATTTAAACCGGGACTTTTATCCCGGATTTTTTATTATCGCGAGTCATTACGGTCAAACCCATAAACCGATTTCGATGAAATTTGTAGGGGACATAGTTTAAGACCCTGGAAAAAACTTAGGCTACTTCTTATCCCGTGAAAAATAAACCGGGAATTTAATCCCGGAAAATATTTTCTTGCGGGTGGAACCGCAAACAAATAAGTATGGAGATAGTTTGAGACCCAGAGTAGGACACAAGCTATTGCTTATCCCGAAAAAATATAAACCGGAACTTTTATCCCGGTTTTATTCTCGCGAGTGGGGCGGCCAAACCACTCAACCGATTTCTATGAAATATGGTAGGGAGATAGTTTAAAACCTTGGGAAGGACCTAGGCTACTTTTATCCCGGAAAAATATGAACCGGGAATGTTATCCCGGATTTTTTGAGTGGAGCCGTCACGCCCAAACCACTAAACCGATATCGATGAAATTTGGAAGGGACATAGTTTAAGACTGCCTCAGTGGCGTAGTTGTATTATGGTACGACTGCAATGCTGAGGTCTCGGGTTCGATTCCCGGATCGGGCAAAGTGATATTGAGTTTTTCTATTCAGTATCAGCTCAGAGTCTGGAATTTGTGCCCGATATGGCGATAAGCTCGCCCCCTATCACATCATGGGACGGAATAATGGCGAAAAGTAGGTGTACTAGTTGCACCTCTGCCTACCCCTTCGGGGATAATAGGCGTGAGTGTATATGTATAATATGTACGTATAGTTTAAGACCCTAGGAAGGATCTAGGATACTTCTTATCTCGGGAAAAAATAAACCGGGACTTTAATCCCAGAAACTATTTTCTTTCGGATGGAACCGCAAAGAGATAAGTATAGAGATAGTTTGAGACCCAGGGTAGGACATAGGCTACTGCTTATCCTGGAAAAATATCAACCGGGACTTTTATCCCAGATTTTTTTCTCGCGTTTGTAGCCGTCACTCTCAACCGATTTGGGTGAAATTTCGTAGGAAGATAATTTAAAACCTTGAGAAGCACCTAGGCTATTGCTTCACAGGTTATTCACCAATGGACGCAGTGATTCAAGAGGAAGGTTTATGTGTATAATTCATAAGTATTTTGTACGACAGAAAATTAAATGTATAAATATTATGCTTTGCTACCTGTGCCAAGCCAGGGCGGGTCGCTAGTATTATGTATAGGAATACCGTGCGTATTCTTGAAACCATTTGAAATCATATACGAAAAATAAAAATGTTGCTATTTATGTTCAAAATGGTTTTATTTATTACTGTAAAATATATAATTGAAATTGATATAATAAAATATCAACGTGAAACAAATATCTACACATGTTTTACAATGTTGTTAAAATTATGATTTTTTTTTATCTATATAAAAAGTAAACGATTGGCGCTTGCCAATCACAATAATAAAAAAAGGTCTGTTCATATTGCATCTAGTTCACACTTAGTTCACATCATATTGTAAAATAAAATTCTAAAGAATCCGAACAAGTCAAACGTCACGCGTACGCGGTGATTGGTTGCAATGAGTCAATTTTGTCTATGGTATCATATTTCTGCCAATCAACAATCACTATTAGTAAAGCTCCGTTTGATAACTACGTTCGTATACCTAATTTTATTAAACTACCTAAAATTGTATTATTTATTCAGTTTTAATATAAAACATAATTTTAGAAATATTACTTCATCTTTTTTGTTTTAAATAAAGTAAGCTTTGATAAATAAAGGGAAAGTATCATCCTTGATAAAATGGAAAATTACTCATTCAGTATTCGAAATTAAGAAGTACAAGGTTTTGTCTATGGAAATACAGAACGGAATCTTGTAAAAGATTAGGCCATTTCATAAAACAAATGTATAGTAACTCGCAGAAAATATCTTCGGGACAGTTGTATTTATTTCAGCTTTGCATTTTATTTCAAATTGAATCGTGAGCCACACTGTAGGTGTAATAAAAAGGATTCATCCTCGACTCTAGCGGAAGGGTTAGCAGTTCGGTTCTGCAATAGAAAAGATTTGCATTGAGAGGAGACGTAAGGTAAACATCGATTTTAATTTTTTCTCCTAAAATGGAATCGTGTGATGAAACTAAAGACAACGGGGTCCCAGGTGCAATAGAGTATATGGCAAGTGTTTATAATGTATTTTTAGTGTATCCTTGTACGAAATGAAAGTTTGACTTTTGCCACATATTCTTTTGAATGGCAGCTGACGGACTTACATCAAGTTCCGAGAGTAGGTATTTGTGCAACGTAAACTACTTGCCGTGCCGCCGAATCTAATATTTTGGCTAAATATCACTGGCTCGAGGTCGGAAATCAATTTCCAGATGTTGATGGTAATAGTTACCAGAACAGTATATTCCTCTGTAAAATGTCAAATTGTGAATATGTCAAAGCTGGGTTGAGTCATAATGGCACTCTATTTATCGCCCTGACTTATTGTTTTAAGACTCATTAGTTGTGTTTACTACAACATGTGATTGTAAATTACATTCCAATTTTATAAGATCTCATTCAAGTGATAAAAACTTGTTTTGATTGATTTTAATTGGTGGGTACTAAACTTTGTTAGCTACTACTACATTGTAGTTTTTTTCAGGTAATTAAATATGTTTAATGATTCTAGTGTATAACTGTAGTGTGAATATAGCATATTGTGTGATAATCTGGATAGTTTTCCTTAAAGTAAAGATCGTTTTATTTTATTAAACAAAGGATTTACCTTATGGTTTTGTTGGTAAATGGTAATGCACCTTTGTGAATGAAGCACATAATGTTATTGTTGTATTGCTCAAATATTTTACATTTCTATGAAAATTATTGTACAAAACTTATATTTTATAACAAGGTTCTGTTAAAGACAAATTTTTATCAAACTTTCCGCACAAGTGATACAATAAGACATATTCAAGTAATTTCTTTTTAAATAATAATATCCCATCATCAAAATTTAACATAATATGATAATAATTGAATATCACTACATAGTATAAAACAAAGTCGCTTCCTGCTGTCTGACCCTATGTATGCTTAGATCTTTAAAATGCACAACGGGTTTTGATGCGGTTTTTTTAATAGGTAGAGTGATTCAAGATGAAGGTTTATATGTATAATTTATCCCGGGGAAATATAAAGCAGGACTTTTATCCCGGAAAAACTCATTCATGTGGGCAAAGCCACAATCAGAAGTCTAGTTATTCATAAATATACACAAATGTCCTACAATCTGGAATTGACTTATTTCAGTTTTGTGATTTACAAACTATTTATAAACAAAGAAAATTGTGAATAAACTTGCTCACATATAGTATGACTCATTGATTCTATAAAAAAATATACTATAAGAATGGGTCTGAACCTTATTTGGACACTACTAGACTGGTGATGTAAATTATAACTGTAAATAACCCTCCTTCTTTCGCAGTCAGGTAAAAAAGGTATGCTTAATATGAAATATACAAGCTAATTACAATAAAAATATCTTCTAGTCAGGCCTGAATGTATTACGTATTATTCAGTTATCACAAAAATTTGTTACTTAGTATTGTGTTGGTATAGGATTTTTATTATATTTTGGGTCATATGTTGTAACACAACATTCAAATATAATAATGAACATTTAAATATATAAACAACATTTATATATACAAACAACATTTAAATATAATAATTTTCTCTTTCTCAAAATTAATATTTCTGATAATAGTGGTTTGTATATGTGAAGAAAAATATTTGAAACTTTTCAAACCTTAAAATATGCTTGCTAAACAGATAAACTCTGGTAAAATCTCAAAAAATATTATGTCATTAATATATTTTCCTTTTGTTTTTTACTTACATTTGTTATTTGCTCATTGAAGGCTCGAGACAACAACATATGTTGTATATTGAGATATCTTATCAATTTATTTGGGAACCTGTTGCATTTAAATAACTTATTCATCTAATACTTGAATTTGCATTCATAGTGTGACTATGAAATTGTATGTAATGCCATAAAGTTAAATTTTAAATTACTTAGTCATGCCCATTTTTACTATTATTCATAGGCTTATTTATTCATCAGTCATTATCATAACAACAATAAAGATATACTCATTTCAAGATGTATCTATTGAATATTCATTTAGTATAATATGCTTAGAAATAAAAAATACACAAATTTGCTCCACAAACCCTAGAGCATTGGTCTATTTAGCATTGCATAGGCCATATTGTCATAAATAATTGTAAGACAGAAAATTGATAATATTTGTCATTGGGCACAGTTTTGCACTTTCAGAATGCCTAAAGCTTTTGAAGGTTTGTGAACTTTAGTATTACACAAAAGATTACTCATTTGTTAGTGCCGGTGTCTTACATCACTGGGAATTATTATCAAATCATGTTATACTAGCTTTTGCCTGTGACTCTACCCGCGTTAAAAAGTTTTTCCGGTATAAAAGTCCTGGTTTATATTTTCCCGGGATAAAAAGTAGCCTATGTGTTAATCCAGGACATGATCTACCTGTGTGCCTAATTTCATCAAAATCCGATCAGTAGTTTTTGCGTGAAAGAGGAACAAACATCCATACATTCTTACAAACTTTCGCGTTTATAATATTAGTAGGATTTTATAACTATCATATATCTGGTCTGTAAAGCCCAATCTCTCTTGGTCTCTAGCCTATTCAAACTGCTGCTAGTGAAAAAGGGGTGATGCTCCATAAGTACACTTGACCTTTAATGCAATCTGAGAAATCTATCATTTTACTGTAGGTTAACATATCAAGCTTTATCTTTCCTTAATTCAGACTCCTTATCACATTCTATCTTGCATAATCAGGAACAGTTTGTGATAAATAATGTTTGTATTATAAAACATATGTTTATAACAGCCATCAATATTAAATTAATGAGTAATTATTAAAATTATCCTATACTAGCGGCGCCGACAGACGTTGTCCTGCCCTAAAAGGAAATAAAATCCTAGAACCCGAGTCTAAACCATTCTGGAATCCACCTGAAGACACGCAAAAAAGTTTCATTAAAATCGGTCCAGCCGTTTTTCCGCGCAATTTTCTTAATTTTTTCTTTCATAAGAACCTTCTCCTGACAATAATAAACAAATGAAAAAAATTAATAACGAAATCAGTCCAGCCTTTCACGCGTGATGCCGTGACCAGGAAAATAGGGATTCATTTTTATATAATAGATTTGCTCATGAGGATCAATAGCCATTACAAATTTTTAATTACATCAGATCTTCTGCAGGTATTTTCCTCATGTTAGATTGTTATACATACATACATATATATTGAAGGATTTTTCAATTTCAGGTTTGCAAATAATATGGTACCTTTTTATGTTTCACTATATTATTTATTTTTTATGTTCCAATACATAATACAAGAAAGAAACTCTTAGAAAAATACCTAAATAGTGGACATTAAGCAGTAATTAGTATTTCAAATATTAGTTTAAGCAAAAGTGGGTGCTGGGTGCAAATACGTCGCTATCTCACTCCCACGCACGTACTTTAATGCTAGTGACGTCGCAGTGTTAGACATCACGTGCGTAATTCGCCTGTCAAGTAAATCTTGCCCTTATTACTAGATTTTGTGGCTTGTTGCTATTGTATTTTCGACTGGGTTTATGCAAGGGCTCCAATTTAGTGCAACTATAATTCCTTACGTTTACGCGAATCTTAGACATTGAAATTAAACTACTATAGTGGATATTATAAAAAAAAAAACTGCAAAAAAATCCGTTATAGTAAGTTTAGTAAAACTCTTTGATGAGAATGCAAAAATGTGATCACTTGCCCCTATTCCCATATTTCATTGGCTTCCTTGATTTTTAAAATATGTCTTGCGTTTCAAACAAAGCGGCTCAAATAACGGTCAGCATAATAAAAATATCTTCTTTAATTCATATATTCACATTTAAACATAACTGTAATGTTGATATTAAAATATAAACAACCAGTATATTTTTATTGTGTGACTGGCCAACTTGTTCATGCATTTCACAAAGGTGGAAAATTCTTAATTCCGTTACTAATTGTGTTATTATTTATGAGTTTGATTGCATTTTTGTTTAGGTAAAGTATTATGAAATTAACATAAGGAATTAAGTTTAACTGAGTATTAGGGTGAAATAGTTCAACAAGGTGATTGATCACCCATCTGTGCGACTCCATTCATTGCCACAAAACATACTGAGTATTACTATATGATTCCTAATTGTATGACAGTAGCTTTTTCTCGCTATTTCTCTTGTCGAAAAGTGCATTCTCGATAACATTGAGCCAACAGCACTTAGGAATAGTGTAGGTTCCTTGTAGTAAAAGATTTTGCAAGCTTAGTTTAAAGGTCCTAAAGATTACTTATACAACCACCCACCCCTAACTTCACCTCTTGCATATCTTACTAATATTATGGAGGCGAAAGTTTGTTGATGTTTGTTACTCTTTCACGCAAAAACTACTGAACGGATTTCGATGAAATTTGGCACACGGGTAGATCATGTCCTGGATTAACACATAGGCTACGTTTTATCCCGGGAAAATATAAACCGGGACTTTTATCCCGGAAAAACTTTTCAATGCGGGCGGAGCCGCGGGCATAAGCTAGTATATTATAATACTTCTATTATATTCTAGCTATGATTTAAAATGCTACATTCAGTATTTAAAGAACAACATAGTTGTCAAAAAAAAAAAAAACAATAATTTGTAACATATATTAGAGTAAGTAAACGATAGTATATTCTGCACACACATTATGCATTTTTGTATCTTACAGTTTACATACTGATTTATAATTTTAGTTCAGTAAGTCTCTGGACTTTGGTCGGAATGTAAACATTGCATCTATGAAATAAAATATATCCGTAAAAGATGTCTTTGCAAGATGCAACAGATATTGTGCGTATATAAATAGTAAACACTAATTTCACAAAATATTAAGAGCATTTTTAAATAATATTTTAACAGTGTGTATACTGTGTAATATATTTTCAGTAATTCATTATTTTGGGATGGATACCACAAAGGCATAATGTTCTAATTCACTCGATAATTGTTTTAAATTTTATTTGTTAGCAAACATGTTGATTAGTTACAGTAATCATAGGTCACGAGATTGTTAATTGTAACATTAACATTTTATTAATCACCTATCTTATCTATACTTATAATATAAAGCTGAAGAGTTTGTTTGTTTGTTTGAACGCGCTAATCTCAGGAACTACTGAACCGATTTTGAAAATTCTTTCACTAATAAGAAGCTACTTAACTCCTGAGTGCTATAGGCTACTCTTTATCCCGGGAAAATATTTTTATCCCGGAAAAACTTTTTCACGCGGGCGGAGCCGCGAGGACTACTAGTGATCTATATTATTTGTTTGTTTTGCTATATTATGTCTAGTCAATATTTCATAAGAGTCCTGATTGCGTGTGTTAACGTTTGACATCACTTGATTTGAATTTACGATCATCCATTCACTAAGAATGCATGCAATGTTAGTAAATAATCAGAATTTTGTTTTTGTGTCAGTTGAATGCATTATAGATATTTTTGAATTAGTTTAATTTGTGTAGGAATTTAAAAAAAAACTTAATTTATGTTCATGAAATTATTTGATTAAAACATTTTAATTTTGCACACATATTTTTAGGATATTATATTTAATGATTAAAATATATCTTGTTAAACTTGTTATAACATGCTACATTGTTTATGCAGCTGCTATATTATATAATTGCCACATAATTTAATATATTACACATTACAACCCTGAACTATTTTTTTGAACTGCTAATAGATCATTGACATATGAAATCTTATTAATCATCCTACTAGTCCTAATAATATTATAAAGGCGAAAGTTTGTAAGAATGTATGGATGTTTGGATGTTTGAATGTATGGATGTTTGTTCCTCATTCACGCAAAAACTACTGAACGGATTTTGATGAAATTTGGCACACGGGTACATCATATCCTGGTTTACTTTTTATCCAAGGAAAACATAAAGCGGGACTTTTATCCCGGAAAAACTTTTTAACGCGGGCGGAGCCGCGGGCAAAAGCCAGTATTTTATATTTATGTTTACTTTCATACTAGTCTACACTAAAAGCAAAACCAATGTTTAGTTATGATACAAATATCCTAACGCGTCTATTGGTATAATAATACCTATTTATTAATGAATGCCAGCGGCTCCGCCAGCGTGAAAGAGTTTTTCCGGGATAAAAGTCCCGTTTTATATTTCACGGGGATAAAAAGTAGCCTATTTCCTTTTTCAGACTCTAAAATATCTGTGTATCAAATTTCATTTAAATCGGTTCAGTAGTTTTGGCGTGAAAGCGCGACAGACAAAGTTACATTCGCATTTATAATATTACTAGCGGCCCCGACAGACGTTGTCCTGCCCTAAAAAGGAAATGAAATCCTAGAACCCGAGTACAGCGCCACCTACCGGATCTAATTGTTAATCGAAACTATTCTCAAACCCACCTGAGGACACAAAAAAATCATTTAAAATCGGTCCAGCCGCTTAGGAGGAATTCAGTGGCATACACGTTTAATATGGCGGTTAAGTATTCTTAAATTTTCAAATTTTCTGCGTAATTTTCTTGCAAAAAACCTCCCTGCCACCAAATGAGTCCTTATTTAACGAAATTTTAAAATCCCTAAACAACCCCACCCCCCCGTAAATAACACCTAACCATATTTTTTTCCGGAAAAAAATCCCGAATAAAATTCCCGGTGTCTGTTTTCCGGGATAATAGTAGCCTATGGGCGGTATTAATAGGTCAATCTCAAGTTTGAGTTACATCTCAAGTAGACATAATGTATTGAACTGTTCATACATTATGTCTACTTGAGATGTAACTCAAACTTGAGATGGATTTCCTTTGGATCACAAACTATCTCCATACTTATTTTCATACGGTTCCACTGGCAAAAAACTATTTTCCGAGATTAAGGTCCCGGTTTATATTTTCCCGGGATATGAAGTAGCCTAGATTCTTCCCAGGGTTTAAAACTATCTCCCTGCCAAATTGCATCGCTATCGGTTCAGTGGTTTAGTCGTGGCGGCTCCACTCGCGAGAAATTAAAATCCGGAATATAATTCCCGGTTTATCTTTTTCCGGGATAAGAGTAATTATGTCCTCAACTGGATCTCGAAATATCTCTATACTTGTTTTCTTGCGGTTCCACTGGCAGAAAACAATTATCCGGGATAAAAGTCCCGGTTTATATTTTCCCGTGATAAAAAGTATCCTATGTCCGTCTCCTGGTTCTAAGCTACCTCTCCACCAATTTTCAGGTAAATCCGTTCAGCCATTCTTGAGTTATAAGTGGTGTAACTAACACCACTTTCTTTTATATATATAGATTACTTATTAATTTCGACCAAATTTGATTACCATAAAAACGGTTCTAGTGAGTTAATCTTAAAAGATAGACATATACTGTCGCGAACATTTTTTTAGATCATTTCAAGAAGAATAATTCTTTCATACATATATTTTTGGTATCTTGAACCGTTTTCGCAGCGCACGCAATGGAAGCCCTCAAGGATGAATAATTTTCCGCGTTTTTTTCACACTCTCCATTATTTCTTCGCTCCTAATAGTTGCATCGTGATGTTATATAGCCTAAAGCCTTCCTCGATAAATGGTCTACTCAACACAAAAAGAATTTTTCAATTCGTTCCTGAGATTAGCGCGTTCAAACAAACAAACTCTTCAGCTTTATAATATTAGTATAGATTAAATGAAATGACGATAGGCTGCCTCGGTGGCGTAGTTGTATTACGGTATGACTGCAATGCTGAGGTCTGAGGCTTCGATTACCGGGTCGGGCAAAGTAATATTGGGGTTTTAAAATTCAGTATCAGCCCTGAGTCTGCAATGTGTGCCCGATATGGAACAAATTCCTAGACTCAGGGCTGATATAGGCTCGCCTCCATCACATCATGGGGCAGAATACGCACAGCGAAAAGTGGGTGCACTAGTTACGCCTCTGCCTACCCCTTCGGGGATAACATTTGAAAAGTGTGTGTTAAGTGAAATAAATTTACCCTAATTTAAATTTCTAATGACATTACCATCGATCTTGCGAACGTTACTTTAATGTTAATCAGCATGCACCCATATAATATGTAAAAGGAGTTGCGTAAACAAAATAACAGGTACAATGTAAAAACGAAATGGTGACCTCCGAAGATATAGCCTTTCTAATGTTCGCTTACATAAGTATCATCATCGATGGCTCGTTGGCATTAAATTCAACACACTACCAGTAGTTAAGCGCCAGATAATAAATCTTCACTGTATCGACTTACGCCTGTTTCTAACGATGGATCTCTATCTTCGATCCAATCCCGAGAATTAATAAAAAAAAATATTTCAAAACATGACAAATATTTCGATTGATCCATTTTCGCGATGGATTGAAAAAAGCGATTGGGATCGTTATTGAAAAAATCCAATTAAAAAATGGAAAATACATTTTAATGAATTTGAATTAAGAATAGTGTAAATAAGAAATAATGTATTTTATTGGAAAAATAGCGTGGGATGCACATTGTCAATAGTTATAAATAATTTATTGACAGATAACATGAGTAGAAGGATTATCATTTTGATAGTATCTTAAAAAGCACCCTACGCTTTTTTTTTACTATAAAATATTTTTTTTCTTATTTACACGGTTCTTAATTCAAATTTATTTAAAATTATTTTCTATTTTTAAGTTGTATTTTCTGAAAAGCGTGTTTTTTAGTTTGTTTGAACTACTATTTTTTTTTTCAGTTCTATTCTCCTATAGTACAACAGATGTCACTAAAAATAAACGATAGCGCCATCTTGTGACAAGTAGGATTTTTTTACACATAAGAGTAGCTAGTTTAGTTATATTTCTACTATAGTCCAACTTACAGATGCTACTAAAAATAAATCAACTATGATGCATTATTTTTTTTAGTTGGGTTTTCCATAAAAGCGTGTTTTCTTAGATTAAAATATTTAATTGTCATGGTTTCTTGATAAGTATGCCAAATTTCGATTAAATCCGATGTTTTCCGGAGGTCAAAATCATGTTCAAAATTTCTGTTTTATACATACATAATAAAAGAGTGTTAGTAAGAAGGTAAAAGGATTTTTTTTTTAATTACGCCGTTAACATAGTTTTTTTTATTACTATTTAAAAGATTAAGTAATAAAATAAGGCGTTCTATTAGCAGTTTCTCAAACGAACTGGTTTTATTTTTAATATATTTTATTCTTTTGTTTTGTTTGGTTTGACTGTCGTTTTTCACTCAAATTTCAAGACATTTGAGTGAAAAAACGACAAACAAACAGAAGCTTACATTAGAACAAAAATTCTCAGAAAAAAAGACAAACAAACAAAAGCTTACATTAGAAATACATATAGGTGTATTTCTAATGTAAGCTTTTGTGATACTTATTGATAAATACACAAATAAGCAGTTGGACTAACAATAAATTAAGTTCAGAGAATAGCCCGTACTCTTTCTGGTTATCATTGTAAGTCCTAAGCTTTTTGCTTAGGGGTTCTAAACATAAAAACATGTTTATTGTGTATACATTTATAAATGAAACAATGTTATTTCCATGACAATATCAGTTTAAATATTAACCCGTCAAGCTTCGCTTATATATATAGATGTATGGGGAAACCCTATATATATGGACGCCGGCGTCCGTCGCGGGGCTTGATGAGTCAATTTTAACGTTTTCGTACTCGAGACTCGCAAAAATGTGTAAAAGGCTGATTACACGCTTCCATTGCCTAGCTAGCCAGTCTAAATACTATCCGGCAGCTGTCATTGTGTTTAATGCGTGCACTATTCGCATTGTTGAATCTCTAGACGACCTTCGTGATGCAAAGGACTAGTAGCTAACTGCTTAGAAACGAGAGTCACTCAGTTCGATTTGCATTATTTAAAAATCGCTATATTGTCTTCACAATATAGTGATTTGTAACTGGTGGTAGGTCTCTCATATGTAAGAGTCCGTCTGGGTGGGTACCAACGCAATGTATATTTCTACCGCCAAGCAGCAGTGTGCATGCACTGTTGTATTTCGGTTTGAAGGACATTGTAGCCAGTGTAACTACTGTACATAATGAGACTTAACATCTTATGTCTCAGGATGACGAGCGCAGTGGAATGCCACATAGTACTTTGTAACTCAAGGGTCTGGATGGTGTTGCTACTGTTTATGGGTGGTCGTGTCGCTTACCATCAGGTGAACGGCATGCTCGTTTCGCCATTCAATGAAATAAAAAAAAATCTCAAATTCATCCGTCGCAAGAATTGTTAGTAAATGTTAACATAATAGTTTTAACATACTATAGTTTTAATATAGTATATTCCTGTCTACATAGTGTCCTGTCAGTATAGTGCTGTTATACTTGGTGATGGCACGCAATGTTACAAAAAAGGGCCAATATATTTAATCGCAAATAGCGTGTGCCAACCCTAGCGTTAAGGACTGCATTCTGCAGAAGGATGATTTAATTTGTGTTAGGTATCATAAAAAAATGTAAGTTTGTGAATTATTCAACAAACAAAACTGGGTGCAAACTGCAAATGGATTCAACATATCGATAATAATTTGTAGAAAAAGGTTGTTTGCGTTTATTCAAAACTTGAGTAGGTTATGTGTATGAGTTCGTTATTTATTTTTTATATAAATTGTAATTTTTGAATTATGGAGGAATTAGGATAAATATCGAAACTTATGTATGTATTTATTTTTTACTTCCAATAAACCCATAATATGTAATACTTGCTCCTATGCTACTTACCAACCGCATTGTTAATAAAAATATTTGAGATTAGATCAGATAAACTATAAATCGGAAAATGTATATTTTACACACTTTTTCGACCCCCCCCCCCGCTCCCCCAAGTGCTGCTCAGAGCTGACCGCCCCGGTCCAACTACGCTCCGCCACTGTCTCAAACTATCTCCATACCAAATTCCATCAAAATCGGTTTAATAGTTCCAAAGATGAGCCCCGACAAACAAACACTTTACCCCTTTATAATATAAGTATATAGCAACTACTAACGAATACAACATTTGATAATACGTTCCATTTTATTCTTATATGGATTATCCAAGCGTATGATTTGTTTACTAACGCTACTCGTCACTCTACATTTATGTTTGCTGGCCGAATATTAAGTATGATATTCCGTTACTTCACTCAAAATACGAGGGCACGCGCATACTTATTTTCATACGTTCAATGTGGCTAGGATTATCGTCTTTTTATCCCGTCAAACCTCGCTTATACATATCTATACTAATATTATAAAGCTGAAGAGTTTGTTTGTTTGTTTGTTTGTTTGTTTGTTTGTTTGTTTGTTTGTTTGAACGCGCTAATCTCGGGAACTACTGGTTCGAATTGAAAAATTCTTTTTGTGTTGAATAGACCATTTATCGAGGAAGGCTATAGGCTATATAACATCACGATGCAACTATTAGGAGCGAAGAAATAATGGAAAATGTGAAAAATGCGGGGAAAATTATTCATCCTTGAGGGCTTCCATTGCGTGCGCTGCGAAAACGGTTCAAGATACCAAAAATATATGTATGAAAGAATTATTCCTCTTGAAATGATCTAAAAAAATGTCCGCTACAGTATGTGTCTATCTTTTAAGATTAACTCTCTAGAACCGTTTTTATGGTAATCAAATTTGGTCGAAATTAATGCATTATTTGTTAAGAGTTGTATCAACGTCATAATATTAATCTTTATTCAAATAAATGTGTTGGATAGAGTGATGCAACGGGAAGGTTTTTATGTATGTACTTTTAGCCCGGAAAAACTTATTAACGCGGGCGAAGCCGTGGGCAAAAGCTAGTCTATACTAATATTATAAAGCTGAAGAGTTTGTTTGTTTGTTTGAACGCGCTAATCTCAGGAACTACTGGTTCGAATTGAATTTTTTTTTTGTGTTGAATAGACCATTTATCGAGGAAGGCTTTAGGCTATATAACATTACGATGCAACTATTAGGAGCGAAGAAATAATGGAAAATGTGAAAAAAGCGGGGAAAATTATTCATCCTTGAGGGCTTCCATTGCGTGCGCTGTGAAAACGGTTCAAGATACCAAAAATATATATATGAAAGAATTATTCTTCTTGAAATGATCTAAAAAAATGTCCACGACAGTATATGTCTATCTTTAAGATTAACTCACTAGAACCGTTTTTATGGTAATCAAATTTGGTTGAAATTAATAACTCTGTCTATCGCGCTTTTACGCCAATACTACAGAACCGATTTAAATGAAATTTGGTACACAGATATTTTAGAACCTGAAAAAGGACATAGGCTACTTTTTATCCCCGTGAAATATAAAACGGGACTCTTATCCCGGAAAAACTCTTTCACGCGGGCGGAGCCGCTGGCAAAAGCTAGTATATATATATAGATGTATGGGGAAACCCTTGTATACTCGGACGCCGGCGTCCGTAGCGGGGTTTGACGAGTCAATTGTGAAATTACTTAATGAAAAACAAATTTATTAATATCCAGCTATTGCCTGCGGCTCTGTCCGCGTGAAAAAGATTTCCGGAATAAAAGTACCGGTTTATGTTATCTCGGGATAAAGAGTAGGGTATAGCACTCGGGAGTAATGTAGCTCCTTATTAGTGAAAGAATTTTCAAAACTGGTTCAGAAGTTTCAGAGATTAGACCTTACAAATAAACTCACAAATTTTTGGTCTTTATAAGATTACTATATTATGTATTTTTTTAATATCTGAATAAAGTATGTTACAAATAAAAAATATGTTTGCGTTATAAATATTAGATCAGTAATTATATTAGGAGTTGGAATCATCGTATTTTCCCTAACTCAGGGGAATTTATTGTGTAAAACCTGTATTGAATGCATCATAGTTTGTTTGTTCACATAGCACTACCACTGATGTTTTGAATTTAGTTGGATACACACGCTTAGGGTCACGGTTGCCCTAAAACTCCTTGGTAGTATGTCATATTGTATTATATGTGATTCGAGAAGATCCAAATTGAGTTACCTAAGTGCGATTGAATAACTTAAGTGGTCACTGACGTTTTTGATTAGGTACATGTAGGTATATTGCATATTATTTTGTACATTTTTACCACCAGCAAGTCTCCCAAGCATTGGTTTTAACGTTTCTGCTTGAGGTGACTGAACAAGTAGATGAAAAAATTCAAAACTCCATACCTCGTATGCACGTTAAGTTTAATTGAAACATTTTTTTCTTTGTCTGAAGTAAAACCATTTGGCTTACATTTCATTTTCGTAAAGAAAAAATAAATGGGTAAAAACAAGATTATAGGGGACATTCATTTATTACGTAAGACTATTTCTGCTAGTTTTTCACCCCCTCCCTTCTATTATAAGGAAAAATAAGAGTAGGCCGACTCCCTCCCCCCTTTTAATATTTATTACGTAAGAATCTAAAGGAAACATTAACACACGTTTGGTTTGTTTTGATGTTTATTTGTCAAAGTAACAATTTTTAGAAATGTTTATTTGTACTTTAAAAATCGTTTATCGATACGCATCCGAGCGAACCTCAGAAGTGGACTTGCCGTGATTGATTGTTTTACGGTAAAAATTAATTGCTCAAGTCAGCTCCTGCAAGTTTCTTGCTCATCTAAACCTCGCTTAACACTTGAAATTATAATTGGTATCTTTGCCGACAAGTATCCTAGTATAAGTCTAGAACTAAAAATGTATTTAATGAGTTTATTTATTTTTCAGAATACAGTGGAGTCGTGCCTGCTGTTAGTAGACATTGTTTGTTGGTTTTTCATTGAAGGCCACAAAACCATTCGGCTCTTGGGGCTAGGATGTCAGTGTTGAATCAGAGCGGAGAAGAGCAGGTAAAACAACCTTTCTTGATCGTTTTTAAGATATATTTTGATAAAATATGAAAGAAAAGAAAAGAGTACCGTGTAATATTATTATACCTTTTTTTTCTGGCCATCTTCGGCGCATTAGGGACGGCTGCGGGCTTCCTCTGACTCACGTCTAAGTTGTCGTCCGCAACCGCCCCTGAATATTATTATACCTAAAAAAAAAAAAACGTTATTTTGGTCAGAACTTCCAACTATTCATAATTCTGGTTGTATAGCGTCACTTAGTCAATTTATACTACTTGATATTTTTTATTTATTGTCATTCATTAAATTATATTCAACTTTTACGCACATGTGTCCATTGATAAAGTAAATCAGACGTTTGATCTAGATAGTAATTGTTACCTACTACATGTCGTGTCCATGAATTCATACGGAATTTATGTACATTTTAACTCGTCATTTACATATGAACAAAAATTCTGACTGCACATTTATAATTATTTCTTCTACATACCACACTATTAAAAATTAAAGAATCGACTGTAAGGCGGAACGAAGTTCGCCGGGTCAGCTAGTATGGTACTATGGTATAAGTATTTATCTGATACTAGCTTTTACCCGCGGCTCCGCCCGCGTTAATAAGTTTTTCCGGGATAAAAGTCGCGCTTTTTATTTTCCCGGGATAGAATGTAGCCTATGTGTTAATCCAGGACATGATCTACCCGTGTGCCAAATTTCATGGAATTCCGTTCAGTAGTTTTTGCGTGAAAGAGGAACAAACATCCTTACATCCATACATCCAAACATCCATACATTCTTACAAACTTTCGCCTTTATAATATTATTATCTGATTATCTGATATCTTATTATCTGATATAATTTAAAGCTCATGACGTAAATCATCGCTGCTAGTCATTAAACACGTATGCGTAAACCATGACGTCATTCGATTCTTTTGTGAGAGAATATGGTCTTAAGATCCGGTTTTTATTCCGTATTCCGGATTTTTTGTTAAACAAAAGATTATACATACTAACTTATTTTTTAAGGTCCATTTACAAGGAAATCAGTTTTAAATAGCAAAATCTTGTAAAAATTGTAAAATCTTGTATCCATATAAGAAAAAAGGAAGAAATATAGCAGTATTATTTACCATCGGCACAAAGAACCTCTAACCCAATAGGTGTATGTCTTTTTTTACGCACAATTTTTGGTTACCTACATTGCGAACAAAATCTGTTGCATTAAGTGCAAGTACGTTGCCACTACTATTTTTTTTCATTGAATGACGAAACGAGCAAGCCGTTCGCCTGATGGTAAGCGATACAACCACCCATAATCAGTAGCAACACTATCCAGCAACTTGACCTACAAAGTACTGTGTGGCATTTCACTGCACTCGTCATCCTGAGACATAAGATGTTAAGTCTCATTATGTTCAATAGTTACTCTGGCTACAATGTCCTTCAAACCGAAACACAACAGTGCATGCATACTGCTGTTTGGCGGTAGAAATAGACATTGCGGTGGTACCCACCCAGAAGGACTCTTACATATGAGAGTCCTACCACCAGTTAATAATTAAGGTATAATATTATGTTATTGTGTTTTATGCTTGCAGGTGGAATGTCCCCTGTGTATGGAACCCCTCGAGGTGGACGATCTCCACTTTTACCCATGCACATGTGGATATCAAGTATGTTCAGTTTGCAATATTTTACATTTTTAATTTATTAAAATATTATACATCAGAAGACGATAAAGCTCGTCTAGTTTTCGCAGAAAAAATATCGAAATAATCTTTAATGTCACGTCATGTTAAATTTTAATCCCATAGTTACCTAGGACCTTGGCAAAATGTGACACCTCTGCCTACCCCCCAAAAAGGGGAAAAGGGCGACGTAATATATATTTTTTCTAGCCTTTATGTAACTCCTTGCCAATTTGTTGTGATCAGACCGCTCGTGTTACAGATATGCCGGTTTTGCTGGAACCGAATCCGGGAGGGCGAGAACGGGCTGTGTCCAGCGTGTCGGAAAGCCTACCCGGAGAACCCGGCAGACTTCATTCCGCTCAGTCAAGAGCAGGTAATGTTTGTAATAATCATCTGTATATACGTTTTACTATTACATCGCTCTAATGTTTATTATATTGTCACAATTATTTGCCAAATTTACACTCAGTTTTAAATGCAGAATGCTTTTTAAGATCTGCTCTTGTAAACATCAAAAACAAATACAGGAACAGATAGTAATTGGAATCCTATTTGAGATTGCAAATTAGTTATAACATCAACCCAAATATTACTAATAGTAGTGCTCGCGGCTCCGCCCGCGTGAAAAAGTTTTCCGGGACAAAAATGTTTTCCCGGGATAAAAGTAGCCTATAGCACTCAGGAGTTATGTAGCTTCCTATTAGTGAAAGAATTTTCAAAATCGGTTCAGTAGTTCCTGAGATAAGCGCGTTCAAACAAACAAACAAACAAACTCTTCAACTTTATAATATTAGTATAGATTTAGTTTCAAGAAAGCAGCACCAAACTTCACATTAATACAGTATTTTTTTTTATAAAAAATATTTCTTTGTAGTACAAGAATAAATTGTCCTAAACTTATTGCTGTGTGTTTTTATTAAGGGGCTCCTTGAAATTGTGCTTAATTTTCTAGGGGTCTGCGGACTGATAAAGTTTAAGAAACGGTTGTATAGAGTATTTGGAGGGAGTGCTACATGATTATATTATATGTAACATAGTATGTTACTTATTTATTTCATATTTATTTCATACATTTGTTTTATTATTACCCTTACTTTATATACATTGTTTATTTATTTATTATTAGTATTTATTGTGTTTTTTTTTGCACCTGCCTTCGTCCCTCTCTACACCACCCTAAGGTTGACTGGAAGAGAATGCCTATGGCATTAAGTCCGCTTCTATACCATGTGTATAAAGTGTAAATCCTACTATCCTACTAATATTATAAAGGCGAAAGTTTGTAAGAATGTATGGATGTTTGTTCCTCTTTAACGCAAAAACTACTGAACGGATTTCGATGAAATTTGGCACACGGGTAGGTCATATCCTGGATTAACACATAGGCTACTTTTTATCCCGGGAAAACATGAAGCGGGACTTTTATCCCGGAAAAACTGTTTAAGGCGGGCGGAGCCGCGGGCAAAAGCTAGTAAATAAAAGAAATAAATAAATTATTTACATTATGTCGTCAGGTGGCAGCAATAAAGACGGAGAAGAAGGCCCGCGAGCAGAAGCGTCGCAACAAGACGCTGGAGTCGCGCCGCGCCCTCGCCAACGTGCGCGTCGTGCAGAACAACCTCGTGTTCGTCGTAGGGCTGCCTGTGCGGCTCGCCGACCCGGAGGTGACAGCCCTGACTACACTCTATACCAGGGGTGGCAAGCGGTCCACATCCTATCGAGGGCCAAAAAATCTCATGCCAGGGGTCGGCAAGTCGTTTGTAATAGGGGCCGGATCCTGTAGAGGGCCAAAAAACGTATACTAAATTAATGTAGAGCTAGTTATATTTGTAAATGTTGAATAGGTGGGTATCTAGTTATGTTTAAAAATATTTGGCGGTCCAAAGATTGACCTTCCGCGGTCCGAATGTTACTGACAGCTGGTCTATACTATCCTCTGATTGTAATCAATGGATCGATCCCAGTAATAAGGGCCTGGGTGCTTAGAATGTGAAAAAAGAAACTCTGGTTTGGTCGGTTAGTTTTATTGTGACTGGTTGAGAGACTGACGTATCGGTAATTTGATGTTTGTGATTGATCGAGAGACCCATACGTCAGTCTCTCAACGAATCACAATAAAACGAAGCTGAGACGCATCGTGTTTTTTTTGTCACATCCTAAGCCCCCTGATTCATATCTGAGTAAATGCTACTTGTCACATAAATCTAGAACCTAACTATAAACATATGGTACATTCTAATCTACGAATATTATGAATGAAATAAGTTCTATCTACATAAACTATTTATTACAATAATTATTTTTCAAATAAAATTTACTCATGAAACAGGCCCTTAACCATTCAAAATTGGAAGCATGTCAAACGAACTTTATTCAACCAATCATAATGAAATATGGAAGTATGTCGAACAAACTATTCTGATTGGTGTATTTACTACCGAAGATAGCGTTTAGGATCGTTTATTCAAATCATTTATATATTTAAGTTCACTACCACCCACCTACCCACCAATTTACTAATATCTACCACAAGCCAGGCTTGTCTGCCTCTGGCACTGCTTATGTCCATGGACGGCGGATGCTGCTTAACATCAGGCGGACCACTTGCTCGTTTGCCTGCTAAGTCATTAGATAAAACCCCTTGCAATTAGCCCAATATCTGCCACGAGATAGCAACCCAACAAATTTTATCATTGATTTCGTATAGCATACTATTTGGAGTTTTAAAAAATATATTTGTCATAGTTTGAGTCTTACTTTACATGTGTATATAATTTCAGATCTTAAAACGGCAGGAGTACTTTGGCAAATATGGCAAAATTCACAAAGTAGTTATAAACCAAAGTACAGCATATGCAGGTTCACAGGTGAGACATCTTTATAATTTATTATTCTTAGGGTCCATTTCATCGCTCGCTGATGAATGTATTCGTCACATACAAGTCATACTCTAATCTATGCTCCCAAATAAATTGACATCCAATAAGTACTATCACATTAGCTATCTAATACAATATCGGTCAAATTAAATTTACTTGCAACCTGTGAAACTGGCCGTTAGTAAATTTAGTGTTGAATTATTATTTTTATACTCGGGTTAAGACACTTTTTAAAAATAAGCAAAAATAGTATAGATTATACCTGAATCTCAGTAACACGGCATTTTGACCAAACTGCCTTATGTGTGCGTTTATAGAAGCCGTTGTACCTACTTTTGAGCAGTTTCTATTTGCCTCTAGAGCAGTATTTCCTAAACTATGAGTCCGGACGGAATTTTAGGTGGGTTCTGAGAAATAGGACAATAAATCGACCGACCCGATCAACTACACTACTATAATAACTAAAATTTTCTTTGAAGTAGCTCTTTGTATGTAATTAATTATTCAAAATTACTTTATAACAGCTAAGAGTTTTTGTTAGGTGGGTCACGGTCCAGTCAACTTTAGAACCACTGCTCTAGAGTATTTACTGTTGTACTAAGTGACGTCACTTAACTCTTAATATTATGCAATACTTGCAGAACGATATAACTGTTAATCAAAAGTTATAATATACTGTTTACCTGTACTGCCTGCGGTTAAGCTCGCTACTATCACAACATATTTTTCAAGTAATGTTGTGTACATCTGTAATTGGTGCATGTATAAGTTCTAAGCCTAAGTAAAGTGTATTAGAGTATTGAATATACACGTACTGTTGATGTACCTTTTAAAATAAATAAATAACTGGGTCGCGGTCTGGTCAACTGGAATAACTGCTCTAGAGTATTTACTGTTGTACTAAGTGACGTCATTTAACACTTGCAATAATTTTTGAATAAATAAATAAATAGAGAAATAACTGGGTCGCGGTCCGGTCAACTGGAATAACTGCTCTAGAGTACCAGAGCGCCAGGTACACTTTGCCTGGCATTTTATGCTGAACTGGATCTTTTTCGACAGCATCATGGGATGCACGTTGCCCACGTGCTTTATGTAATATGTATTAAGTCCTTTTTTGTTAATTGTTTCTGTGTGTCCCAGTATATTGTGCGAATAAATATTTCTTTCTTTCTTTCTTTCTAGAGTATTTACTGTTGTACTAAGTGACGTCACTTAGCACTTGCTATAACGATATAACTAGAGAATACTGTAATAACTAATAACAAACAGCGTTGCCCCCCGTCCCAGGGTCCGTCGGCGTCGGCGTACGTGACGTACGTGTCACCGGCGGACGCGTTGCGCGCCATACAGGGCGTGAACAACGTGACGCTCGACGGACGAGTGCTGAAGGGCTCGCTCGGCACCACCAAGTACTGCGCGAACTTCATGAAGAACCAGCCGTGTCCGAAGCCGGACTGCATGTATCTGCACGAGTTAGGTGAGACTACTTAAGAAGTTGCCGCTACTGAAGTCCCCAAAACAAAATACGTCACTGCCATTTACTTAATGAGATTAAAAATATCCATTATTTCCCGTGGGAGCAAATTACCTGGATAAAAGTAGCTTTTCTGTTTTTTTTTTTTTTTTTTTTATTTGGTCAACATAACTGGATACAAACAATATAGCATGCTTTAATTCTATTTACAAAAATATGATTTGTTCTATGTTCATAACCTTTTACATATAGACACAGCATGCATAGTACATAACACTGCAGTAGAATTTAGTTGTACTTATACATACAAAAAGAAGAAAAAAAATATAATAGACCGTGGGCCAGTGCAAAATTTCGTCAGTCATTTTCTCCCGAACGATAATTGGCGAGACGCATCAGAGACGCGCATCACAAAGCCTCGCGAACGTCAGCTTCGGCTTGTTAATCCAAGATATGATTTACCCGTGTGTCAAATTCCATCCAAATTCGTTCAGTTGTTTGCGTTTACTTCTAATAAACATCCAAACATTTTCACAAACTTTCGCATTTATAATATTAGTAAGAAGATTATTGGCTTGCATGATAGTAGCTAGGTTTATTTTCTAATGGTTGGTGACCGTGTCCTAGAAACTTTTTGACTACTGTATAAACAATTTTCATTTCAATTCTATATAATTTATTTTATAATTAAATTTCATGTAATTTTAATGTTTTTAAAAACGGGTAGTATTAGTAGTAGACTGCCTCTAAATCTTGAAATAGGCATTCAACAACTTTGTGATCATTTCCTGAGTGCTCCAGATCTGTGGGCTAAGAATGTGAAAAAAAAAACACGATGCGTCCCCGCTTCGTTTTATTGTGATTGGTTGAGTGACTGACGTATCGGTATTTTGATGTTTGTGATTGATCGAGAGACCGATACGCCAGTCTCTCAACCAATCACAATAAAACTAAGCGGAGACGTATCGTGTTTTTTTTTTCACATTCTAAGCCTACTGGCGTGCGTATTACGCGCATGCGGTCCGTTCACTAGACGAGAACTAAATTCTCAATAGATGCTTTATATGAACCTGTGTGCAGGCTATTCTATCAAGTTGATGGAACATCAATTATAATTACTGTGGTATGCAGTTTGTAAATTGAAAAGTAAATTTTCGATAGAAATTAGATTATACAGGATGTTACGGGAAATAGGTATAATATTTTTATCACGTTTTTGTGGGACGGTTTGTAGTTTACTGGCATAAGATAAAAAGAGGTACCTATTCTGTAAAATTTGTCTCGAAACTTGAATGTCATCTCGGTAAATTTACTTTCTATTTCATTTACCTTATCGCTAATTAAGTAGGTCTAATAGGAAGTTAGTTTACTATAAAAGTGTATCCAAACTCCTCGAATCTGATGTCTACGAACTTACTAATATTTAGGATAATCTCCCAGAAACGTGACTCAGGTTTATATGTTTTTGTAACAAAATCCCCAGGTGATCCAAAAGCGTCGTTCACGAAGGAGGAGATGCACGCGGGCCTGCACCAGGTGTACGAGAGGAAGCTTCACAACCAGCTGCTGGCCTCACAGAGGGACAAGTCAGACGACAAACACAGCAACAGTTCAGGTACACGCGATCGACGAACGATTAGCGACACGACGAATAATGTACAGGGTGTTGGGATATGAGAGATTTGACTCGTCAAGCCCCGCGACGGACACCGGTGTCCATATATATAGGGTTTTCCCATACATCTATATATATAAGCGGGGCTTGAAGGGATAAGACTTATAGACGTCAATATAACTTGAACAAGAATTGAAAATACTTTTTCTTTTCTTATCTGGCTCTGTCCTTTAGGACAATTTTGCCAATGTCAAGTGAGGCTTGAAAATACTTGTACTTGTTATTAATAATAACACTTGTTCTGAGATGTAAGTAAATTAGCAGTTAGGTTTGATGATAAAATTATTTGATATCGAGTGTTATGGAGGCCCTTGGGATGTCCCAACAACGTAATTAAGTAGTAGCCGGATATAAACTGAATGTCTAATACCCAAATTAATAAAATTGCAGGTAATTCTAGTACGAATGCAGAAAAGAGCAGTTCTAAAGATGGTAAGTGTTGCATATTCGACATTTTTAATTACAAAACTTAATACACAACATACTAAACTGTTCCTCTATTTGCAGGTAATCAATCGAACTTTATACCGACAACAGTGGTCACATCTTCACATATAAACGTAGTCAATTCTAAGTGAGTAACATTCTGTGAGTGGTGTCGAGTGGCTCGTTACATTCTGGCTACATTATGCTTGCTGTTTGCGTTGTAGATCTAAAAAGGAGTGTGTTAACGGCAGCACGGGCAGCGGCAATAACGGGGTGGGCAGCGGCAGTTCCAGCAGTGGGAGCAGCAGTGGCAAGGAGGCTTGGCCAAGTCTCGGCTCCTCGCCACCCAGCGACAGTCCCGCCAGGAAACAGTCCAGTCCAAAACCTCACAATTCTACGGGTGAGTATATTTGTTGGTTAGATACGTCATGGTTCTATATATAGGGTGTTGTTTATTTATGGGATACTAGCAAGCTAGGCAAAAGCCCGCGGCTCCGCCCGCGTTATAAAGTTTTTCCGGGATAAAAGTCCCGCTTTATGTTTTCCCGGGATAAAAAGTAGCCTATGTGTTAATCCAGGACATGATCTACCCGTGTGCCAAATTTCATCGAAATCCGTTCAGTAATTTTTGCGTGAAAGAGGAACAAACATCCATACATCCAAACATCCAAACATTCTTACCAACTTTCGCCTTTATAATATTAGTAAGATAGTAAGATTGAGATTTTGATTTATTTTGTTTTACCATCGAATGAATATTGTTTGTTAGAAATAATATGGCAATCTTTAATTGAAATTAACATTGATAATGTCGTTTTCTGTTTCAGTTAAGTCACAAGAAAACGGCACATCAGAATCTTCCAGTCCCACACAACTACAACAGATCACACAACAGGCTCAAACGAAAAATAGTAAAGACACACACACGGAAAGCAATAAAACGAAATCAAACAGGGATACAAATAGCACAAATGGCCAGACAAAGAAGAACAAAAGTGATAAATCCAAACAGAAGTCTAGCAATAGTATTAGTCATGATAATTGTGAAGATATAGTTGATACATATAGTGCACAAACACAGAGCTCATCAGTGTTTGAGAACGACACACAACAGAGTTACTTGTCAAACGAATTGGATGAATTGGAATCGGATAGACACAGTCTGTTGGAAAACCACGACCTATTAGACAATAGCGATCACAGCTTGTTAGATGACGATAACACACATAACCTATTAAACGACGCGAACAATGAAGTTATGATGATGCAGAGGCATAGAGAAATGTTGGCCGGCCTAGTGGACAACAATCATTTGATGCCACAAATTAAAAGCCCTATATTAAACGGCTACGGACTGTTAGACAGAGATATGAGTTATTTAGCAAATGATAGACAGATTAGTCAAATTAACCAAGGTATGATGGACCAGAAGGAATTGCTCCTCAGGGAACGCAGTCAGAGTGAAATGTTGATGAGACAGAACGAGTTGTTGGCGAGACAGATCAATGTTATGGTCGAATCTAAACATTATATGCCCTCGTCTATTATGGGACTTGAGTCTGCTAGTGAATCATTAGGTAAGAGTACAAAAGTTTCGCCATAACAGGGTAAATTTCTAATACACCCCTTTTTATAACTAACTATACTTTTGCTTGCGGATTCGCTCGTGTGGATGTGTTTTTCCAGGATAAAAGCCTCGCTTTATGTTTTCCTTTAAAAGTAGCCTGTAAATGCTGATAATGTAGCTTTATATTGGTGAAATATTTTTTTAAATCGGTCCAGTAGTTTCTGCGCCTATTCAATGCAAACAAACAATCAAATCTATCCTCTTTCATATTAGTAGATATATCAATAGCCCAATTTTATTTACGTTACGGTGACGACATTAGTAACCTCTGGGATACTAGATTAGTAGTATTAAACTCAAACATTTGCTTTGTGTTCTGGGGGCTTAGTATGTCAAAAAAAAAACACGACGCGTCTCCGCTTCGTTTAATTGTGATTGGTTGAGAGACTGACGTATCGGTATTTTGATGTTTGTGTTTGACCGAGAGACCGATACGTCAGTCTCTCAACCAATCTCAATCTCAATCTCAATCTCAATCTCAATCAATGGTCTGTCATCTTATTAATTTGTATTTTATCTATAGCTTTCTGTTTCAGGTGCTAACTTCCATCCAAACGCGTCGATGCTGCCGCCGTTTGGTATGCGCGTGGAGGGTTCGCTGGGTCTGAACATGGGCGGGTTCGTGTTGCACAACCAGCACGGCCAGCACAGCCAGCACAACCAGCACATACCGCAGCAACAGCTCGTCAACGGCTTCGACGCGCCGCAGTCTAATGTGAGTGTTGTTGAGACCATATTTTATACTGTATCAATTAGAAAAGTGTCTTAAGAGATTTTTAAGTAGTGATGTCTTCCCGACATTGTCTGGGGTTAATTAATTGTACCGTGGTTCTCTGCTAATTTAATGAATTATAACAATATACTACAAATGTAGCGTACTAATATGGTTGTTATTGAATCAACAGAATTGTTGGACAAATACACATATAACATTATGTGCATATTGATGTATGTGTCACCAATAAAAAGCAATAAGGAAATTGTGATGCCATTTTTTTATAGCAGTAAATGGCGAGACGAGCATGCCGTTCGCCTGATGGTATGCCCACCCATAAACAGTAGCAACACCATACAGCACCTTGAGTTACAAAGTACCTACTGTGTGGCATTCCACTGCGCTCGCCATCCAGAGACATAACATGTTAAGTCTCATTATATCCAGTAGTTACACTGGTTACGGTGTCATTCAACACAAACACAACAGTGCATGCACACTGCTGCTTGGCGGTCAGTTGCAACTATTGGAAACATCCACGAAAACATGCTTCAAATAGTGATAAATCAAAGTTGTCACTTGATTATCGATTTTCTCAAAGTCACCTTTATGTGTCTCAAAGTCATCGTGTTATCTAAAATACTTACCTAGCTATGTGTACAAACAAAATTGAAATTAGCTTATTAATGTCGTGATAATGCATCGTTAAGTTTTCGAAAGAATTCGATAAGTTAGTGTATCCACACATGTCTAGTGTTCTTGGACTAAATTTCGAGACAAGTCTATTATGCACATATTTTAGGGTAGTTTCCTATGTTTGATTTTATACATCATTTTATTTGTAACAGAAAATAATACGAAAATGAAATTCCTAAGTGAAATCAACATCAAAATTGGTTGAAAAGAAAGCAGTTATTCGTATTTTAAATATTGTTGTGCGAAAAAGTGGGGACGTGGAGGGGATATCGCGCTATCTTTTTCACACGCACGCAGCGTTATGGTCTGTGACACTCAGTGACGTCACAGTCTGATGTTACTGTTATTTGACAACTACCCCTTCCACCAAATTTAAAAGCTTTATATCTTATTGACTCCTCAAGCCCCGCGACGGACACCGGTGTCCATATATGTATAGGGTTTTCCCATACATCTATATATATAAGCGGGGCTTGAAGGGTTAAAATTATTGCGCCTATTTTGCGCCAAAATATTTTTTCCGTTACATTTTGGATGGCACACATTTTTGATAAATGTATTTAAAAAAAAGTAGTCGACTACCCTATTCTATATATGCTTTTGAAGTCTGCCAACCCGCAGTAGGCCAGCGAGGTGAACTAAGGCCTAATCCCTCTCAGTAGTAGAGGAGGCCCGTGCTCAGCAATGGACAGTATATTATACAGGACTGGATAGCATTGCATGCTTTTGAATTATAAAGTGACGTTGGTAAATAAACACAATTTTATATGTTGTATTAAACTTACAATATTTTTACAAAATATATAATTACAGGTTATTGTACAACTGAGATGTACTAAGACCCTATGTATGGTTTTGGGGATAGTGAAAAAAAAGAAAATATAATTATTTTGGTGTTACTATCTCGCAAATAGACGATGAAAGGTTATTTTGAAAAATAAAATCAATGTTCAGTTAATAAAAAACAAATTAAGATGAGTTTTTGCATTTACTGGTCAGTTAAAGCTTACTGTTTTTTATGTGAAGTAAATGTTGAATCCCACTCTTACAAGTTTATATTAATTTTAGTCTAATCACAAGTTTCAAGTGATTAGTCATTATAGTCCCATGAAAAAAGTGGCTACTGCTAGGTCTTCGTTTATCTGAATCCTGGTTATTATATTTTTGTAAGACAATGCCCTAGTTTCTACAATGAGTTGTATAACATTGTGCATAATATATCATGTTGTATGTACAGAGCGAAGGTCGGTACCTTGCGGAGAACATGGATAAGTTCTTCACGGACTTCCACAAGGCGCAGCAGATGCGGCTGTTGTCACGAGCGGGCGCGATTGCGGGAGCGGGCGCGGGGGCGGGAGCGGACGAGCGCCGCTACTTGGACCACCAGCCTCTGCCGCACAATGTGCTCAGCGCTGAGCGGCTCGAGATGGAGCACAAGCAGAGGTACAGTCATCTACATAAGTAGCTTAACTATTCAAAACCTCAAATCGCCTCTACACTTTTGTGTGCTTACCAATTTTCGTTTGACTACACAAAAATAAAAGGATTTACTTCACACAAAGAAATATAAATAACTAGCTTTTGCCCGCGGCTCCGCCCGCTTTAAAAAGTTTTTCCGGGATAAAAGTCCCGCTTTATATTTTCCCGGGATAAAAAGTAGCCTATGTGTTAATCCAAGACGAGATCTACCCGTGTGCTAAATTTCATCGAAATCCGTTCAGTAGTTTTTGCGTGAAAGAGGAACAAACATCCAAACATCCATACATCCAAACATCCATACATTCTTACAAACTTTCGCCTTTATAATATTAGTAGGATAGACTGCCTCGGTGGCGTAGTTGTATTATAGTACGACTGCAAAGCTGAGGTCTCGGGTTCGATCCCCGGGTCGGGCAAAGTGATATTGAGTTTTTCAATTCAGTATCAGCCCGGAGTCTGGAATTTGTGCCTGATATGGCGATAGGCTCGCCCCCTATCACATCATGGGACGGAATAACGGCGAAAAGTGGGTGCACTAGTTGCGCCTCTGCCTACCCCTTCGGGGATAATAGGCGTGATTATATATGTATATGTATGTATGAATACCCAAAAGTATAGTTAAAATAAAACTGATGCAAATTTGCCGGGGCTATTTTGGACCATCCATCTCTATGACACACAAATTGGAATCTAGGAAAAGTTAAGTGTTTTTGCAATGATACATTTCTCGATTCATTTCAATCGATGGTAAGTGGAATGGCGGCAGATAGTGGATTCATTAACGACTGACTATCCTCGCTGTGTTTGAAGCCGGGGAATACACAGGATGATCCTGGAACACACCACATTTACGTGGGTCACAATAGCAGGTTTTTCACCTTTTGTACGATGGTCGGTAACCGGGCGCTCAAAATATAGCTATCACTAACTCAAAAATTGTAGTAAAGTCAAAGTAAAAAGAGATATCTACAAAAGAGCTATTTTTCAGATAACTCTTTTTACTTTGCCGGGTGCAAAGTAAAAAGAGTTATCTGTCGAAATGTTTCTTGGTATTTAAGATCGAATCCAGGGTTTTAACGGTTTCGTGCGGGAAGTATGTTGGCATTGTAAGCTAAAACAATACAACAACGTTCCAGAATGAACAACTTCCGTGGCGCGGAGCCTGGCGGGAGGGCGGCGGGCGATGGCGACGATGACCTTGACTTCGACCCCTTCAAGGAGACGCAGAAAGCCTTCGCAGAACTCATGGAAACGGAAATGATGCAGAACGCAGTCTCTAGCGGGTACACTATTTCTACATTCGTTTTGTTATGGCAAAATACATTTATGATTTGTGCGTGTTATGTAATCTAAATATATCGAATATGCAGACATGTGTCCTAAGATGGATGACAATAATGATGTGATTTGCCTATTGCCTGCGCATACCTAGTGTACGCAGATTATTGAGTGTGCAAACAAACAGTGGGGCTAGGATGTGAAAAAAACACGATGCGTCTCCGCTTCGTTTTATTGTGATTGGTTGAGAGACTGTCGTATCGGTATGATGTTTGTGATTAATCGAGAGACCGATACGTCAGTCTCTCAACCAATCACAATAAAACGAAGCGGAGACGCATCGTGTTTTTTTTTTCACATCCTAGCCCCACTGATGTCTATCCTAAGTGCATGTAAAACACCCGTGACCTCTTCAGACAATTTCAAACTTATTATGTTTTGTACACCATTGCACTTAGTGTATTTACTTAGTGTAAACATACGGGCTATCTCCGGAACGTGACTCGTCAAAACGAGCCACTGTATCGATATTTGAACATCCCTATGTTAAAAATGAAGTACATAAGTTGTATTGACCCTTCAAGCCCCGCTTATATACAGGGTCATTTTTACATTACGTTAATAAATGAAACCACATACTTATCTCGTTGAAAATAACACTTTCCATTAAGTTATTTTAATCATAGATGTAAAATAAAAAAGTGTAAGTTTCGAACAAAATAAATATCAATAAAATGTAACTTTAAGTAAACACGCCCTAATGCCTATGACTGCTCTAGGAGAATACCTCTTAGCAGCAACATTATACTTTCAGTCAGAAATACACTTACGCACACACCATATTCGCACTAAACTACAAAATGATAAAAAAATTGGAATACTACAACCGGGATTTTTGGCGGAAGTGTTCGTTATTCATTGATAATTTTTGGCACGATATTAGCAGAGGTATAGACGAATATGTGGTTTCATTTAGTAACGCCATGTAAAAATGACCTTGTATATATAGATGTATGGGAAAACGCTATATATATGGACACCGGTGTCCGTCGCGGGGCTTGATGAGTCAAGGTAGTGTTGTGCTCGTTCCAGTGACAACATGGACCGCGTGCGTCGCTCCCGCCTGGCACCCCCCGGGTTCAGTCACATGAACTCGTTCGGTCTCGGCGTGCCGCGTCAACAGACACACCAGCAAGGTACGTACCGTTATAAGTCACTCACGCCCCTTTAGTCCTAATGTAGAGTTCATCCTACTAATATTATAAAGGCGAAAGTTTGTAAGAATGTATGGATGTTTGTTACTCTTTCATGCAAAAATCGCTGAACGGATTTCGATGAAATTTGGCACACGGGTAGATCATGTCCTGGATTAACACATGGGCTACTTTTTATCCCGGAAAAATATAAACCGCAACTTTTTATCCCGGAAAAACTTTTTAACGCGGGTGGAGCCGCGGGCAAAAGCTAGTATTAAATAAAAAATGTTTAGGATTTCTTGTTCATTGTCAAATAAGCGTCAGCAGCCAATGTATCACATTTGTTGGAATGATATCAAATGACACAGTTGAATATTGAAAAATATTAAAATTTCAATCAAAGAGTTCTCATCAGCAAATAACATTCAGTTTACGAAAGTATTTTTTTTCGGTTTTCCGGTTCGTCAAAGTAAAATATTTTGGGGCCTGTGTGATTTTAATTAGTATTTAAGATATTTCGCGATACATTTTAATGTTGGTCACAAATCACAATAGACGCGCAACGGGTAGCGTGAGTGACGCGACGTAACATTCCAGGTTACAACTCGAACAACTCGTTCTCAGACTGGACGCAGATGGACCCGGCGATCATGTCCACGTCGGTGAACTTCGGCAAGTCGGTGCCGAGCCAGCAGCCCAGCAGTGCCGCGCTCACCCCCCAGCAGCAGGAGCTGTTCGCGCGGTTCAACCAGCTGGGAGTGGGAGTGGGGAAGCTGCCGGCGCCGCAATGGGGCTCCAGTGGCGCGGGGCAGAAGGGCTGGGGGGCGTTCGGCATCCCGCTGCCCCCGGGCTTCGCCCCCGCCTTCCCGGGCAGCAAGCCGCCCCACGCCACACTCGCGCCACACGCCACACACGCCGCACACGCGCCCCACGCCACACACAACCAACACTCGCAACACCCCCAGGAGTGCATCGACGCCAAGTGAACGCGACACACACTCTTCACTTATATTATTGTTTCTTTCCGTTGGTGATGTGATCGATAAATCTTTGTATTAGAAGGAGCGTATTTTAACGAGAGAAATATGATAACGAAGGAATTTGTAAAATAAATTAACCTATTTGTTTTATTTTTAAAATTGATTTATTTATTTTTATTTTCGTTCGGCTCGTCCCCGTTGATTTATCATATTTCTTGGACGACTTGACTGTTCTCGTTCCGGCGCACGTTATGTGTATATTCGTTACTTATATATCTTTACTAGAATCATATCCCTGTTATGACAGATTATATTTTCTATATTAAAATGAGATGCCAATAACTCGCTGTTCCATTTGTACCTTATTGAGCCATTAACCATGAAAAAGATCATTAAAATTAAAGCAAGAATTGAATACACATTCTTTCAATGATTTTTTTACCTTCATTACTTTATTGAAACAAGTCGGCACAGTACTTCATGGGACGAACCTGAATCGGTCGAAAATTTACATCAAAATATGAACCAAAGGCACGACATAAAGTTGTCTATTATGACAAAATCTAAGATTTGTTTAAGGGTTTCTTTCTGAGGAACTTTTACTAGTCACAAATGTATAAGCCGGTCAAATACAAAAGTCACACTAATGACGACACAAACTTAGCTGGCCGGTATGACCAAGAAGTTTATAATATTATCTAATGGAGAGAGCGGTACACACATTTTTGTGAAGACAAAAAAATTACCTTTTGTGTTGTATTCTATCTCACTCACTCTTTAATCTATGTTGCCAAAGCTTACGGATTATTTCCCTACCCATAAAAAAATATCAATACCGTTATTGTCGTCTCAATCATGTATATATAAATATTTCGAACATATCTTATATAATGATATAAGTACTATTTTCATTTCAGAATTATTCTTGTTGAATAAGATATCCTTAAGGTTTTTTATCCTTATTAACATTTTAGTTTAAAAAATTTCCTCATTTAATTGGTAATTGCGAATACATACTTCGGCAACACTGTTATAAAACGTTAAGTTCGATGTCAATATAGTTGTCAAATAAATGTTCACTTCGAAATTTTCTCCGTAATTATCTACAATAATAAGTGTGTTTTAGTGATATTTTAATGTGAATTGTGTAGTTCACGGTTGCAGAAATATTTGGTATCCATCATTTAGTGTGAAATTCTACAGGTAAGTTCATTGTCATCAATATTGTGTACATATTATAATTTTATCAATATTTATACGAATCGTAATAAAATACGGGAATATTTTATAAATGAACTGTAGAAAAACCTCGCTTAATGTGATTTGCTTTATATATGACTACTTTTTTCATATTAACGTAATGTTAAATGTGATTTTTTGTATTGTAAATAGTGTAAGTAAACAAGAGGCTAGGGTGACCATGGTGTAAGCTTTGGTGGACCGGTTTGACAATGGTGCTAGAGTATTTGTAATACTAGCCGCCTTACTAATGAATATTATAAAGCTTATTAATCTTTAAAAAATCATCGTAAATAAAAACTGAGGATCAACAGTTACAATCGAGTTCTCAGTGTATCCAGCATTGATTTATTGAAACTTTTATTTAAAATAAAATCGAGTTTGTATTTCTCTTTACAGATTTCTTAAAGATCTAGATAAGCAAAAACGTGGTTAAATATAAATACCATTAAAAGGTCAATTTGATGTCTGCAAGAATTACTAGTCAACATTTAAAGACAGAAGATTATGATTCTGAATGTGATAATGTGTCTTCTACTTCTGGGAATATGGCAGTAGATGTCAAAAATAATTATTTATTACCAGAAACTCATGCTGTAAGTATATTATTTTTTATCATTTCACTGGTATAATTATGATCCACTTAGACTTTATTATTTACTAGCTTTTGCCCGCGGCTCCGCCCGCGTGAATGTGTTTTTCCGGGATAAAAGTCACTGTTTATATTTTACTGGGATGAAAAGTAGCCTATGTGCTAATCCAGGACATGATCTACCCGTGTGCCATATTTCATCGAAATCCGTTCAGTAGTTTTTGCATGAAAAAAACATCCATACATCCAGACATTCTTACAAACTTTCGCCTTTATAATATAATAAGATTAGTAGGATAGGGCATTAAGCTTGCGACCCACCAAATTTTATAACGGCGGTACATTGGGTGATATCTGAGTGTACTAAATGGCACCTCTGCCTCTGTCTAAAATGTATAGGTACTTAAATATATTATTATTGATTGATATTTACTTTTTACATTACATGTCAGCGAAATGAATATGAACCACCATTGAAACGTCAAGACTTGAAAGATTTCAATATATCAGTTAATGTGAAGACATCCAGTGAAATAAGTTTAAAGAAATAAAAGAAAGTATTGCAGCAGAAGATGAAGAGATAAAAGAAGAAAATTAATTACAAGTTATTTCTTATTAAAGTTGTTCATGATTATACAGTCTGAAATTGAAAATATTTTGCAGTGAAATTTTGCTAATATTTGAGATTTTTTTTAAAAGTATATTCCAAGTAGCAAGCAAAGAAAAATTACATATAGTGATGACATAAAGACTTTTGCTTTAACATTACACTTTTAGTCGCCGAAAACATTTTTGTTTTATAAATTCAAAGATATATTTGCCGAAAGAGAGCACATTATGGTGATCTTTAGCAAACTTTAATTGTTTTGTTGGCTTCTTCACGGAAGTTTTAGAATATTAAAAATAAATTTAAGGACGAAACCACACCCGCAGAATGTAGCGTTAATTTTTGATTCCATGGCTCTCAAACAAGAATTTATTTGGTATTGTAATTTGTAAAACATCCACGTGTTTATTACTTTTGCTATAAATATCTACACAACTTTGTTTACAATCAACTTACCTATGGAATTTCACACTAGATGTTGGATTGCAAATAATTCTGCAACCATGAATTACACAACTCATAGTAGAATATCTCTAAAACACAATATGTATTATTATGGACAATTACAGAAAAAAAGTTCGCAGAATACTCGCAAAAATTGTAAAATCACACAAAATAGATATTCGTAATATTTCAAAATTACTTACTGAAAATTAGGTTATTAACTTCCTAAATGTGTATTATTTTTTTATGTATGATTGTTTACTTTTATGAGTATGTTTTTTATTTTTTTTTATTATATTTAAATTTAGCAATAACTGTAGTTTTCATTTTTAAATATCCCAATGTTTTTCTGTCTAACCTTACAGTCTCCATATTTGGTTATAAAGGCCGGCAAACAACGTGAACATATCCAGTCGCGGGGGAAAGTAAAACATATACAATGTGAGGCTGTGTGCCGAGCAAAAAAAAAGCACGCGGGGCCCCGTGCGAAGCAAATAATTTTTTTTAACAGCTTTGTAAGTAAGGTGCCAAAAAACGGGCCCCCAAGGAGCTGCAAGATGCCCCTGTAACTGCGAGGCCCCAGGCGGTTGCCTGGTTTGCCCCCCTCCTCCAAGGCCGCCACTGAATTCACCACCGCGTGGTGAGGTATTTTTTTTATGTAAGTGGAACTAGTAGTTCCGAACTACACATACCAAAAAAGTATGTAAATATGCCAATTTTGTTTGGAATAAACTTTCTAACTCAAATTATATTTTTTTAAATATCAACTATTACTAGCTGCTGTAGTTGGTTTTCATAATTAATTTAAACCGCATTACTTTATAGAGATAAAAATAAATATTATGGTGCGATATCATATTATTACACACTCACGCCTCTTATCCCCCGGGTAGACAGAGGTGCAATTAGTGCACCCACTTTTTGCCGTTATTCCGTTCCATGCTGTGATAGGGGGCGAGCCTATCGCCTTATCGTGTACAAATTCCAGAGTCCGAGCTGATACTGAATGGAAAATAATCACTTTGCCCGACCCGACTAACCCGGGGATCGAACCCGAGATCTCAGCATTGCAGTCGTACCATAATACAACTACGCCACCGAGGCAGCCATATTATATCATATCATATTATTATGGACAGTTAATTATGTTACGTCCTGGTTTTGAAAATAAACCTTTGTCACTCTAAAGAGAGAGACAGCAGATAGCTGTGACGTCACATTTTAATCTTCAGTTTGTTAAACGGAATGAAAAATCCATATGGGTATAACATTCTTGGGTATGACAATTTTATTGACATTTCATGGATGTGTAGGGAAGTGAACAAAAATCGGTTGCTCCAAATAACCGATTCTTGAATGCAATCGATTTTTTATTCAAGGAGTTTATTATCATATGTAAATAGATTATTAATAAATCTTACACATTAGAACCACGAGTTTTTTTATTACAATAAGTAGCTATGATTTGTTCGTTCCTTTTGATTTTCCGATAAAATTTCACGATTATCCTTTGTTAACTATTAAATTGGTGAATGGTGAATACTGAAACTAAAATAACAAATATAGTGCTACGGTTTAAATTGTTTACTTAGGAGATCTTCGTTTTCATTCTTCAAGTATAAAATTTATAAAAAATAAAAAATATAAAAAATATCTAACACATTGTACAAATCTGTTTGTAAAATGTACTAATGTTTGAATTTACAACAGTGTTTTTATTTACAGTCACAGTTTCGATTTTTTTAAGTAATCGGTTACGTTTGGTTGCCAAGTGATTTAAAACTTTCCCAACACTACGCTCATAACCTCCAGTATACTACATTATAAAAATCAACGCGAGTCAGGATTGTATTCTTTACTAGTAGTGCTCGCGGCTCCGCCCGCGTGAAAAAGTTTTTCTGGGACAAAAATCTTTTCCCGGGATAAAAAGTAGCCTATAGCACTCAGGAGTTATGTAGCTTTCTATTAATGAAAGAGTTTACAAAATTGGTTCAGTAGTTCCTGAGATTAGCGCGTTCAAAAAAACAAACAAACAAACTCTTCAGCTTTATAATATTAGTATAGATTTCAGTATAATGTTACAATATTAAATCAAATATTACAAAAGTATGATACTCTTTGTTATAATGTATGGAAAACATGATAAGTATTTGTAATTATGTAGTCGACTTTTAAATTTTTTGGGTAGACGTTCTCACAAAGCTATCGCGTCGAGAAATATGTTAATTGTCATACCGGCCAGTTAAGTTTGTCCAACCTATAATCTATGCTCTCAAAAAAAATAGTAATGAGTACTATCTAAGTTGGTTGTTTAATACGATAACTATTCAATAAAAAAATACTTGAAACTTTTGAACAGGCCCTTGACCTAGTTCTCTCGCTTATTTTTCTTTTTTTTTAACAAGCCTGCGCGTATTTTATGGCGCCAACTGCCACTGTATTAACGGTAATATAACTACTACCCTCATTTCTTGTAGCTAAGAAGGCGGACTGCTCCGGGGGCGTACTTGTATTACGGAACGACTGCAATGCTGAGGTCTCGGGTTCGATCCCCGGATCGGGTAAAGTGATACTAGGTTTTCTATTCAGTATCAACCCGGAGTTTGGAATGTGTACCCAATATGGCGATAAACTCGCCCCCTGTCAGATCGTGGGACGGAGTACAAAGGGCGAAAAGTGGGTACACTAGTTGCGTCTCTGCTTACCCCCATAAAAGGCATGAGTGTATGTAAGAAGGCGATCGAGATGTAGGGGATTATAGGTAACAAATGGTTTATCTTAGACGATGGTAAGTAATCTTCAATCACCATTACACACAATGGTAGCTTCTTAGTCTTCACTGTCGCACACGATGGTATGTGCAAGTATGTTCAGTAGTTTATATCGCTCACGAACATCATCGTCAAAGGAGACTACTGGTGGATACTGACTAAAATTTCTATAATACAGTCTTTTCACAAGATGGAAATAATGATGGTAATTTCTCGAATAAGAGAATTTGACAGCTACCGGAGTAGTGCATTGTTAAATTTTGCCGTAAAGCAGAATTATGTAAGTACAAGAACTGCTTTTACAAGAACTAGCCATCTGAAATATAAAATCGATCTTCTCAATAACTGACGCAGTTGTTATGGTGAGTTATGGCACCTACTATCAGGCGATCGATTTTCTCGTTTCATTCAACATATAAGCAGTTATATGAAATTTAAGCGGAGTTTAGATTAGCAAGGAAATTTGCAGAAGTTATCTTCCGGAAGTGATTTTTCCGTGTAAACATCCAGGGCAAGTTGATTTCTACAAATTTTTGACTTTGCAGGGCTTGCAGCAAGTAGCATTTGTATGGACTTGTTAATAAACACCGCTAGTGTAAACGCGTCTGGAAGTTCTTACGCAATATATTTCTGCAAGAACTTGCTGGTCTAAACTCGCCTTTAGAGCAGAAATAAAATTGCAAAATAGTAAATCATAATACATATATTAGAAATAGTTCAAAAGCTAGAACTTCCCGTCTATGTAACCACGGGGGTCAGGTCCATCCCAAGGGACAGGGGTCCCGTTATGCCACACAAAGAGGCCTGATCCCGTTGGCTGTAAGGCAATCTTCACAACCACTTCGGCAGCGTCTTCAGGAGTCACGTTACCAGCACCTCTTGTCATATCAGAGATCACATACCCTGGATGCACGCAGTTTACGGCTATACCTAGAAGATGGAGGTAGGGGGAAAATTTACATGACATTTTATTTAGAATTTATATATAATTACCAAGAATTAGAACAAGCATTGATTAATTATATGTGCAACAACCTATAGTATCAAAAGCAAATTAGTATTAATCTTTTTTCTTCCGTCGTCAATCATTGTCTTATTATATTCACTACCTTTTTATTTGCAATCGAATGACCTAAGTACCTACCTATTTAGTTTTGCTTGACTTTGAATGTTTTATGTTAATAATGTTAGTATTCTAAAACCTACCTTTTGGCGATAATCGACGATGCAAAATAAAAGTGTAAGCGTTGACTCCAACTTTGGACACAACATAAGGCGAATCACCCCAAGTTTCCTTCAAATCGTCACCTCGTTTCACCGCTTCTATGTAACTCTGCATCAACTCCTTCAAGTCATTTAAAGTTAAAGCCTTTGCACTGAATTTATTTCTTAAATCTTCTGAAGGTAAACGCGACAAATGACCCGAAGAACTTGATATGTTAACGATTTTCCCTCCATTTTTCACGTACGGTATCACGGTTTCACAAAAATTAACCAAACCGAAAAAGTTTATCAAAATTGTCTGTTCAGCTTGGTAACAAAACGGTTCTTTGGCATCTTTAAGGAATAGTATTCCTGCATTATTGATTAAAATTTCAATTTCCTTGTTACGGATGTGTTCTGCAAAATTCGAAATGCTTCCCTGTTCAGAGACGTCCAGTTGGTGAAAAACGGGATGCAAGTAATTTTTTTTTAATTCTTCTATCGCTTGGCCACCTCGATTTTCATTCCTTGCAGTGAGATACACTAAACCTTCATATTTCGAACAGAGTTTCTTGGCAATAGCGAAACCGAGTCCTTTATTAGCGCCAGTTACAATAGCTACTTTGCATTCTGACATTATTAACCCAAAAAATATCTAGCAAATAATAATTGTAACTTACGAGATAAAGACTGTGTTCACGGTAATCCAATGCTTATTACGTAATAAATAAATTGTGTTATGATAATGCATTGAAAATTCAAAGTTGACAAAATAAATAGGTACAAAGTTTTACCTCTTGTAAGTAGATACTTATAATTCAACTTAGTTTTAGCCAATTTACCTACTTTATAAAGTAAGATATACCAATTTAGGGAGATTGATACCTAGCCATTTAGTATTATTACATATTATTATCATACCTAGTTTGATTAGATTGTGTTTTGCGAATATTTTCAAATCTAAATTATTATCGACTTACAATATCATAGCATTTAAAACTTTTTATACAAGCTAGCGCTACCTATATCTTTTTTGTCAACCCGAGAATGACGTTATTCTACGGCATTCTAGAAATATTTGTCACGATAATTATTATTGTTATTATTTGTACGTCACGCCGTACGTATTCTTTCTGTACAAAAACGTTCATCAAATACAAAATATTCCATTAGATCCGTGAGTAGATCTATATAATTTTTTTGACATACATTGACCACAGATTATGAAATTAACAAAACCATACTCACACCTCAACGGGACGTCAACGTTACGTAAACTACCTACGTGATTTATATGTTGTCTGACCATTTTAATAACAACAAAATAGCAATATCTTATCGGAATTTTACATTTGCATTGCATTGAAAACAGTAGTTTCTTTGTAACGAAGCCATACATGATTTATAGAGATTTCGTTTAGTGGTTTATGATTAGGTCGTAAAATATGATAAGCTGTAAGTCAGCGCCATCTATGTTCATATATTTAACCTGATCACTATCGCAGACTTATTTAGTTTCTATGATTAACCGTGTATCGCAAACAGAGTCGCGTAGCGTACGTATACGTTCTAATACAAAGTAGTAAGTACACGTTCATGAGGTTTCTAGAATAGCTCACAATGCTCCGCCTACAAACACCTTCAATTTTCGGTGACGAAATTGTTCTACGGTCCATCGACTGGCTCGAAAACTTCCCGTGGAAGCAAGAGAACAGTGTGAGAACGGAAAACGATAAGTATGTGATATGTTTACAAGTAAAAGACTTTTCTCCTGAAGAAATAAAAGTAAAGACGGCAGATGGTTTTCTTGTGGTTGAGGCAAAACACGAAGAGAAAAGAGACGAGCACGGTTTTATATCCAGACAGTTAAAAAGGAGATACCAGTTACCCAAAGGATGTCGTTTAGAAAACGTAACTTCTAAATTGTCGCCTGATGGATTTTTAACTATACTGGTACCAAGACTAGCGGTTTTAAATCAAGATACGGCAATACCAGTATCACACGAAGCTTCTAAACCTAAATCTAAACTATGAAGAGATATAAGAATTACTGCCTCTCTGAAATATCTGTTGAACATTGACCCATTCGATGACGTCAAACGTGATGTGCAAATAAGTACATTGTTAAAGTGATAACTGATAGTCACAAAGTTTGTTGCACACATTTCTGCGGTGTCTACAGCCTGCAGATTTTTCTAGAGGAGTAGTAAGAACATATTCATGAAGTTAAATTAAATTTTCCTAATTGCCGGTGGTTGTTTGGAAATGCAATTTATTTCTATACTAAAGTTATATGTAAGTAATTATAAGTTTGTTTTAAATAAATTGTTATTACATAATATAGTGCTATTTTATATATCATTTTAGTTTTTATTTTCTTGTCATAAAGAATATACCTATGAAGGGTATATTTGTCAAAATTACGTTTACCCTACACAAACAGATACTAAAAATAAACAATTAACGCAAAAGTCTGACCCCAAAAATAATCGTCACATACGCCTTTTATCCCCGAAGGAGTAGGCAGAGGCGCAACTAGTGCACCCACTTTTCGCCGTTATTCTGTCCCATGATGTGATAAGTGGCGAGCCTATCGCCATATCGGGCACAAATTCCAAACTCCGAGCTGATACTGAATAGAAAAACTCAATATCACTGCCCGACCCAGGAATCGAACCCGAGACCTCAGTATTGCAGTTGTATCATAATACAGCTACGCCACTGAGGCAGTAAAAAAAAAACTATCGCTCTTTCCTTGCTCACCCATATAACAATGCACGAAAAAAGCCTCTGGTATTATCTTTTAACTTTCCTAGGCGTTCATGATGACTCTCTTGTCTTTTCTTTTTCGACCTTCTATTAAAATAAAATAAAAATAAATCCTTCTAGCCAATTTCGGCCACGGCGCCCAATCTCAACAGAGATCAGCCAGGTACGCGGGAGATATTATAGTGTACAACTGTGTGCGCAATACACAGATTCACTCGGTATTCCTTCACTCTCGTAGTCCGGTGAGACGGCAATCCGACATGACCGGAGAGACATCAGCAGCAGGACAAGTAGTAGATTATCTTAGATTAAATTAAAATACTGTAGACGGGCAGCCCTATCGCGCGTTTACTTACCGCGCGGCTGTAGGTAATTATTTCAAGGACACTGCCGAGTCAGAGTACTTGTAGATAGGTATACATTGCCTTTGCCCAACATTAGGACATTTTAGGCTAATACATTACAAAAGGGGTAGATGGCTCTTAACATTGTTAGTACCTACGTTCTTTTACCACTGAATAACTGCATAACTTCTTAGTCCCAAAAATACTTACATTTTAAAAGATAACACGCCTTTTATTATCTTAAGATAAATAACTTACTAATGAAAATATACCCTTACTACCTTGTAATAAAAGCGTAATCAAACCAATTTATCAACGAATTAGAATCCAATGGAGTGTTAAGCGATTGTATCCTTTATAATATGACAGATAAGGTTGATGGTAAAGTGTTCAAAGTATTGCAATAAGTATTCTGAACGTACGATTGTGTGCCCTTGGTTTACAGTTCACCGGCAGCAATGAACTGATACGAACGTTTAAACAAATTTCTTGTTAAAAACCAACATTTTACTGTGAGTGCTATTTTATTTGTTTACATGAACTTTTAGCGGTGTTCTAAACTTTTATTAAACGCTTAATGATCCATCATGCACTGTGCTGAGTTAAATGAATGACCTTTCATCCAGTTTTGAATGAGAGTAGGCAGGCACCTAGTATTAGTAAATTATCTGAATTTTTATGTGTTTAATCTCTTAAGAATTAATAATTCCAATTTGTGATACAGTTAAATCGGATTAATTTTGTTTTATATAGATTTTTTTTTTGGTGTGAAGGTAGATGAGTAACAGCAAAATACTAGGTACCAATTTACTTATAAACTAATATTCCATGTTTAGTGGACAGTAATTCTAAAGATTTTGTATTAAATATAAAGTAACTTCTTAATACAATAATAATTCTGTGATTGCAACTCCAGCGCACAATCCACCAAGAATAAGAACTTTTTTACAAATAATAACTGAACCTGGAATCGGATTTCAGCAGCTCTTTTGTTTTTGGATAAATTTTTAAAATTTTAATACATATATCTGTGTACATACATCGTATTTGGGACATTAGTATATAAAAAAAAAAATGGCGTAATCAATCCGATGTCTGGAGATAATTTTGTTTCAATTCAATTGTAATGAAAGTTTAAGCCCTTCTATTTACCTACTAGGTGTTGCTGCGGTTTCGCCCATGTGATAAGCCATTCCTTTTCAGCAAGCCAGCCAAGACTTCTCAGCAGAAGAATTTGTAATTTAATAAATAAACTCAATGTGAGTATGCACAGAAACAACAGTTTCTAAATATTATATTTATCACGCATAATATAGATATGTATGTAATCGTATTTACATTTGCATATTTGTTTCAAATGCTTAGTTTTCTAAGTTGCTATGCAGGAATATTTGCGTGAGAAAATTGCAGGTAACAAGTCTACTTATAATAATGGTTAATCGATGTTTAGATGGACTGCTGACTAAAGATAAAACTTATAAACCTAACAACGATTGAGATCAGTTCAAAGTTTGAAGCATTTTTTTTGGTACAAGCTACCTAGTTTTTTAAAATATCGTGTGATTCAAATCATTTGTTTTTTGTAACAGACTTGGTCTTGGTTCTATGTCAACTTAAAACCTACCACATAGTTAATTTGTTTGTCTTTCAAAATCTTTTAGTCGCTTCTTGTGTGTGACTTTGGAGATAAGAATAGGTAAATTTTCTCAAAAATATGAGGTGCCAGAAAGTCTTACATGATACAAAATGGGACATCGAATATAAACGAATCCGTTTCTTATTTGACTTGATAATTTATCTTTTTTTCTTCCACAACTTCACAGTGTCAGTAATTTAATAAAACACAGGCCACTTTACTAAGCATGGCATAAAACAACAAATATCTTGACGAAAAAAACCTACTTATCTCTTATCTTCTTCCTATTCTATCTTACCACTGGAGAATCCACTAATCGCTAACAAAACTGCTGTTTATACATATATTTTTAATTATCAAATTTGATGCACCTCAACTAAAAATACTCAATATTTTTAGAAAAGGACGCAATGACGTCAATTCCAACAGAAACGTTACTGGAGTACATCATAGTAGAGTACAGATGGATCATCGTGATACTAACGTTGCTGCCGATGTCGGTGGCGTGGAAGATGTGGTCCATTGTCAGGAACTACGTGGTATTCAAGATGAACAGCGCGCCCAAACTGCACGAACAGAAAGTTAAGGATGTGCAGAGACAGGTGAGATTTCTTTATTGACGTAAATAATTTTTATATTGAATTTCGAGTCGTATCACTATATTGACGTATGGGAGAATTCTATGTTATAAAAAATCGTCCACAAAAATAGGCACATTTTCTGCCACTTAACACTTTGGACTGTCACGGCGCAATCTTCCAGGGTCATTATCTCGAAGAGAATCTTGACATCGCGATGTAGTATTAACCGATCCAGAGGACGAAATCACAGGCCATCCGCCGTAAGAACGAGTTCTTAAAACTCCAACACTCCACAAGACCGCAGTTCCGTCCTTGCCGTCGAGGACCTCGCCGCGTTCCCCGTCGCCCCCCTGACCCCCCTAGCAGTTCCGGCCCGCGTGCCGATGACAACACCATCTAATAGGATTAGGCCTAAAAATCAATCTTTCCCTAATCGTTGATGTCTCATCCTATCTCAGTGGCCGTCCTCAGCCGAGGTTCGTAACCCGTTGGTGGGTTGCCCTCAGCATAGTCACTTGATTCAAATGGTTGCGAGCGCCTTCCGCGTTCACCCTAAAGACCGGTATGGCCAGAAAAGCCGACTCGCGTCAGGCTACTGGCAGTAGGGCAATTAACAAAAAAAAAGCGATGTAGTAATTAGGTCAACCTGTCCAGAGCCATCTATTGACGATAATCGTAATTTTTATTAATGTTATGGTTTGCTACATTTATTGAAATTCATTTAAATAAATAGTGAAAGTGGGAGATTATTTTCATTATTGTTTTGAAAAATCATCACGTGATTGTGATTTTGGTATTATGTTTATGTTGACCTCACTTTTGATTATAAGTATTAGTAAATATATATTAATTGGAAATTAAACATCATTTAATTATATGACTGTTAATTTAGCAGACAATAATATTTAAATACTTATATGTAAAAAATAATGATAATAATTTGACCGTATTAAAGGAATACAATGATTTTACCTGTAACAACAGTATAAAAAAATGAATTGATTTAAAAAGTTTCACTTCATACGTGTGTACATTAATACAAACACACACACTTTTTTTTAGTGGCTCTGCAAGGTGACTTTTGTATACCAAAAACAAAAAACGATACATTACGGTAACGAATAGTACCTGCTACATTCTAGAAAACACAAAGAACTTGTTTTGCATACTTATAATAAATACAACTAACAGCCACAAAAATAAAACTTAGCTCACACTATTTGTGGCCCACGCTTGGGTCAGCATATTACTAGGTACTTAAACGTCAAAGACACTATTATTATTTTACTTTTTAGAGATTTTTTGTGTCGGGGGTTATTTAAATTTTAATTTAATTTTTCTTTCAAACTTTTTAAATTACTATATTCTCAATCATGGGGCTTTGGTAATCGACTATCTATCACCTACTCGCTAAGCCCATCGTTATGAGCCGAAACACACTATATCTGCTATAAGTTGCTGAGGAGTTGGGTATCCCGCAGACTACTTGATGCCGCAGCATCAGCTCATGTTTAAAAATATTTTTATATTATGATTTTTATACATGTTAATGGCCATGTAGTGCTTGGATAATGATTTTATATTTTTATGGAATCTTGAAAAAGAAATAGTCGAAGGCGGGACTCGAACCCACGACCTCCGGCGTATCGTGCCGGTGCTCTTCCAATTGAGCTACCTCGACCCCTGCCTTCGATTGCTAATTTCAAGACTCGTATTTAATTCTCTTAAAGGAGATGACCAGCGACATCTGTTAGCATTTATTACAATTACTAACTCAGCACTACCCTTTACAGGAGTAAGTAACCGAAACGAGTCGCTAAACTTTTTCCTAATTTTATATTATGATTTTTTATACATGTTAATGGCCATGTAGTGCCTGGATAATGATTTTATATTTTTATGGAATCTTGAAAAAGAAACAGTCGTAGGCGGGTCTCGAACCCTCGACCTCCGGCGTACCGTGCCGGTGCTCTTCCAATTGAGCTACCTCGACCCCTGCCTTCGATTGCTAATTTCAAGACTCGTATTTAATTCTCTTAAAGGAGATGACCAGCGACATCTGTTAGCAATTATTACAATTACTAACTCAGCATTACTCCTTTACGGGAGTAAGTAACCGAAACGAGAAAAATATTATAAAAATATTGCCAAAGTCACAGTACCCCAAACTTAAAATCATTCGGACTTTTTAAGTTGGAAATGAGCTGATAATCTTCAAACGCCTGAACAGATCTTCATAAATTATAGCTAAAAACCATCGCAGTTACATCAGCTTTCAAACAAAAAAAACCGCGTCCAAATCGGTCCATTCGTTTGAGAGCTACGATGCCACAGACAGACATACAGATACACAGACACACAGATACACACCCTAAACTTATAACTCCCCTCTTTTTTGTCGAGGGTTAATCATTTTAATAATATTATCTTAAAAAGCACCCCACGCGTATTTTAAAATACAATAAATTTTTTTCTTATTTATACTATTCTTAATTCAAAAATATTAAAAAAATCTATTTTTAGTTGGATTTACTAGAAAGCGTGTTTTGTAGTTTTGTTTAACTATTATTTATCTTTCATTTTTTAGTTTAACATATCGAATTGTCATCGGTCCTTGATAAGTATGCCAAATTTCGATTTAATCCGACGTTTTGAAGGGGATCAAAATCACGTTCAAAGTTTCCGTTACCTACATACATACGTCTGAAGTTAATAAAAGCGTGTTAAAAATACGCAGGATTTTCTGGCACACTAAATTAAGCCGAAATAAAGATTTGAGATCTTACAAACATTTGTCGCGTAAAGGTTTCGCTGTTTGCTCTCAAAACTCTAGTGAAATGGTACGGTAAAAATTAATATACTTAATGCAAATTTTAGGTACGGAACGAAAGCTTGATGCCGCGAATCATTACTTTTGTTGGTTTAATGTCTTATCATAGGTATGGTTTATTGACATGCGGTTGTTATTACCGTCACCACTAACAGTAATTACATCTAATGTCTAGGTAATGCTAATATGATAATTAAGAAAATATACCCACAAAGAAATTTGTAATGTTCTAATTATTTTCGCTTTTTAACCTTCAAAACATCAGACTACGATTTAGTATTCGCACCGGTGTACTGAGGCGGTGATTTGTGTAGTCTGGGTTCCACTGCAGATTTATTTGTGAGGCTTTCGTGGGAAAAATACTTGAGTTGCCAGAGATTTGGAATGGTGCCTGTCATTAGATAGGCACGAGTATAATATTTCATCAATTGACGAATATTTATCTATTTGCGTTTCTGCCCAACCCTTCGGGAATAGTAGGTATAGGTATTCGATTTTAGTGTAGTTTTTAAGATATCTAAATAAAATTTACAAGTTTGTCTAGGTTAAGAATTACGAATAGTTAAAGTTTTAAACCACGCGATCATGTGCTCATTCATTTTATAATCCTAAACCTACAATTGGCAATTTGTTTGAAGTAGCCAGGATGTTCCCATTCTTTAGCGCTGACCGGGTGGGCGAGCGTTGAATTCAAATGAAACGGTCTAGAACCACCTGTTTTTTGTTTAAAATAATATTTTTGAGTATGTTATTGCGAAGGATCTATAATTAATAATGAGTAAGGCAATGTAATAGGTACTTTACGCTTTAGACTTAGGTACGTAAGTAGTTATTTAATAGGTGTAATAATAATAAGCCCTCATTCTTTACGTTTATAGGGCCTGTAGCAATAGATTACAAAATAATGTATTCGAATGACATATCTTTTCGACAAATCCAACGCAAGGCTATGTCATTCCCATACATTTGTTTCTATTCTATTGGCGTAAACGCTTGTAAATAAGCATCTCGGCTTCAGGCCCAGGGGGCCTAAATTGTGAAAAAAAAAACACGATACGTCTCCGCTTCGTTTTATTGTGAATGGTTGAGAGACTGACGTATCGGTATTTTGATGTTTGTGATTGTTCGTTTTTTTTCACATTCTATACCCACTGTTGTGTTTAGATAAATAATTTATATACATACAAATTCAGTAAAACCGTTTATTTTTCTTTGTTACGTAAGATCATCGTCTGTCGTTATCACATCATAAAGTGGGGCCGGTTCAATATAGTTTTCGTCTCTGTTAGTTCTCCTCTCTGAACAGTTACTAGGAAATCGCGCACGAAGCATTTCTCGCCCTGGGTGTCTATGTTGAGACAGTCGCCAATGTTCAGTCATTGATACAAGGATGAATCTTCGCTTGGGAAGTATTATAAAAAGATACAATTTTTGCGATCAGTAGGTATCTATGCCGTCCCACAATGTCAACGCGCACGTGTCGCCGTAACGGGACAAATTCCAGATCCGGTCTGACACTAATAAGAAAATCCTAATACCAATTTCCTCGACCTGGGATTCGAACCCAAGATCAGAAGTCATACCGCTCATACAACTACGTAAGCGAGACAATTGTGAAGTATTATTAAGAAATTAAGCGAAATATAGGTACTATTGCAAATTTTTTTTGCAGGTAAAAGCTTGGTTATCCGGTGACCGTTCGACCCGGCTGTGCACCGCTCGTCCCACATGGCAGACCATGTCCTTTCGCCATGGCCTCTACAAGAAGACCTCCACAAAAATTAAAGTCAACTTAGTTGATATTTTAGAGGTGGACACTGAAAGCATGGTAAATTTAAAACAATATTACCTTTGATTTCTTATGTTTACGCGAATGTTCGACTTTGAAATAAAATTACTTTAGATTTCTTCACGATAAATTTGTATACTTTTTACTTCCAACGTTTCGAAGACTACAGCCTTCGTGGTCACGGGGCGGACTGAGGCGTTGGTTGTCCGATAACTTAATGTTACATGTTTTAAAAATTAGTTATTTTCTCGAATCGTTGGGATTAAAATTAAACATATTTATCCCGAAAAAAGTGGGGTTAAAAGTTCTCGAGTGGAGACCACGTACTGGCAAGCGCAGCGTCGGCCGACCACCTGCAAGGTGGACAGACGACTTGTTAAAGGTCGCAGGAACACGCTGGATGCGGGCCGCTGTTGACAGGTCCGTGTGGGAATCTTTACGGGAGGCCTATGTTCAGCAGTGGACGTGATGTGGCTGATGATGATGATGATGATCCCGAAAAAGTCCTTTAAGTACTTTTATGTACCCTCTCCTTTGTTTTGGTGAAAACTTGATTATGGTACAATCTTGGGGGAGACATGATACCTAATGGTGACATACTAGCGATCGTTACGTTGGGTTAACCGCTTAAGAAAATCTTCTTTATTTAAAACGAGGTATTTACTGTTCTAAGGTTTTCAAAGGAGAATTAATCTGACTGATATACTGTTGGAAATCATTAATGATTTTCAGATTTTCTCGTCTGAGGTCTTTTGAGTACTAAGTTTGCTTTTCGACAAGGCTAGGTATAATCGAAATAATTATTGTCTAGCTTATAAAAGTATTAACACTATCTATCCTGGAACTATTCGAAATTACATAGTAGATTCACAGATCACTTCAATTTATTCAATGGCATTAAACAACATGAAGATAAGAATAATTTATTTATCTGATTTACATTTCCTTGAGTGTCTATATGGTACCCGACAGACAAGTACATTTATTTCTTTTTTGATCATTAGTTTTAATTAATTTTCCTTTAGTTTTCCTTGATATATTTACCTTGTGTAAACGTAAGATACATAATATAACGGTTTTACATAACAATAAAACCGATATTATGTGCCGAGAAGGAAAACATACAGCATTGTTTAGAAGAAGGCGTGTATACTTTAGCCATATTTAAAGCGGATTTCCGGTCAACAAAGTGTAACTCTGTGTGAAAAGATGGCGCCACCAGCTAGGACGGGACCCAAGGAGGGGGTCGTCGACATTCTAATGTTCATAGTCTTCACCAGGAAGAATTTCCTGCAATGCTGTATGTTTTCCTTCTCGGCACATAATATCGGTTTTATTGTTATGTAAAACCGTTATATTGATGTGCCTCCGGAAAACATACAGCATTGTTTAGAAGACGTGTTTGTTATCTGCTGGTGAGTATTAAAACACAACGCTATGTTGAATAAAAATTGTACAACCATAAGTGTAACAATACATATAATGATTAAAGTTTTGTATTGTCTGTACATAGCACTTTATGATCTACTACATAAACTAATAGTAAATTAAATACGTAATTAAATAACACTTAATATTAACAATGTAATTTACATTGGCGTGAATGTCTTGAAAAATGAGTTACTGTTATAATTAGGTATGTCTATTTCACGACAATAATTATTAAAAAATGTAGTAGATGATTTCCAATTACTACGGGATAATATATCATCAAGAGGTTCATTAGATAACCATCCTAAGGACGCCACTGCCGATCTACAACTTCCTGGGGTAGCATGAATACCACTATCTTTGAGAACCGTGCGAACCCAGTTTCCAATCACGGTGCGTGACGCTGCTTTTGTTTTATTGGATACTGTAATGAAGAGATTGTCTACGTTTCTCGCCTCTGCTCGCCTTAATTTACTCTTTTCTATTAATGATCTAACTAATGTTACCGGACAGATATTGTCATCGCAATGCTTAGTCAATTTCCAGGCAGATTGACGATATGAGTGAGTATCAGTTTTTGATCCGAATACTGGTAAGAAATAAATATTTTCTCCGTTATCGATATAATTATCCTTTGAGATTTTAAGTAAAGTTAAGTCATGAACTCTTCGTCCAGATGCTAATAAGAGTACCGTGGCTGTTCTACGGGCTAAGTCAAAAAGTGTATCCTTTGGGGGATTAGCTGAAAGCCAATTTAGAACTGTTGTTGGATCCCAAATGAACGGTAATTTAACTACTTTTGGGTTTGCAATGCCTATAGCCTTTAAAGTATGTTTTATTATAAAGTTTGAGAACGTTTGTTGTTCTATATGAGGACCACAAAAAGTTAAAACTGCCGATTTATGAACAAGAATTGTGTTGGTACGATAAATTTTCGTTCTGGAAGAGATGTATTAAGAATCGAGCTATGTCAGCTGGTTGAGGGGATTTGGGATCTATTTGGGAATTAGTGCACCATGTCAGCCATCTCCTAAGAGCTGGTAAATATGTTGAAAGAGTGGATTGACGCCAACTCTTCTTCAGTAGGTCTTTTTCTTGTGTTGACCATGTCTTTATTTGGGCCCCCCACCCCCAATTTTCCAAACTTTCAGGGTTAATGTTTCTATTTGTGGGGGAGCTTGAGATGTCGTTACATCTATTAAGTTCTTCGAGAGATTCTGCAGCTCCAGTGGTTGATCTATTGCTCTGGATTTCAGATCCTGAAGCCAAAATGCACGAGGCCATTCTGGTGCTACTACCAGATAAGTTCCCCTCGCGCTGTTTAAGTGTGAGAGTATCCTGGGTAGGAGGCTGGGAGGAGGAAACACCCATGCCAGCTTGTATACCCATGTTCTGCTGAAGGCATCTGTATAATTTGCTAATCGATCTTTTAAGTCTATTGAGACGTAATTTTTTACTACAGCAGTGTCTCGACTCGCGAACAGATCTATTTCTGGTTGGCCCCATCTCTTGAAGACTTCTGTAGTTATTGCGGGTAGCAGGTGCCACTCTGCTGGCTGTTTCCCTCGCGATAGCCTGTCGGCTATTATGTTGTATCTCCCGGGGAGATAATATGCCGAAAGTATTATGTTGTATTTGTCTGTAAGATTTAATAGTTTGAAGGTTAGAGATAGTAGCTCCATTGACCTTGTCCCTCCCTCCTTCCGAATATATGCTATTAAAGTTCGATTGTCCGATTGTATTAGCACGTGGGAGTTCCGTAATGTTGCCCTCTTTGTTTCGATGGCCATTATTACGGCATATAATTCCTTTTTGTTGCTGTGCCACCTTTTTTGTTGATCCGACCAAGCACCTGATATTAGGGTCCCATCCAAATGAGCACCCCACCCCAAATCCGATGCGTCCGTCGCAAGGAAGTGGGTAGCAGGTTTTCTGTGTATCGGTGATGAGTGGTCGGTGGCTCCGCGCCACCATCTCATCTCCCTTGTTACTATTGTTGGAATAGCTTTTCTTTGGCGGAGATGTGTTTTGTTGAAACATCGTAGGAAAATTTGAATATTCCGACTGTGTAGTCTGCCCCGGGGTACGACAAAGCTGGCAAAATTTAACCGACCCAACATGCTTTGTAATTGGTACAGATTTATTTGACCTTTCAGCAAGTAATGATCCAATATGTCTTTGAGACTTTGCATTTTCTTTGTGGGTAAGGACATTGTATTTCTTGCTGTTTGCCATCGAATGCCAAGGTACTCCAAATCCTGGGTTGGTACCAATATAGATTTTTGGTAATTGATTTTCCAACCTAGGTTTTCCAAGTGCCTCACGGCTTCCGCAGCCTGAAGACATAACTTGGAATGATCTTGATTTGCCAAAAGATAGTCGTCCAAATAAACTAGGACACGACATCCTTTCGCACGAAGGGTCTCCGCGACCCAACATGTTATGGAAGAGAACAGGTGCGGGGCTGAAGCCAGGCAAAAGGTAGGCATGTCATTTCGAATAATTGATCCTGGTAACTGATCCTTAAAAAAGGTCTGTGTGATTTTGCTGTTGGCACGTGAAAATATGCTTGGGAGATATTCAGTTTTATCATCCAGTCTCCCGGTTGAAGGAAATCTGGTACTGCAGTGTGAGAGATCAGACGAAACGGTTTTGTTTTTACAAACCTGTTCAGACGACGAAGATCGAAGATCGGGCGATAAGAGTTGTCGCTTTTTTTCCTTAGGAAAAGTTTGGATATGAAACTGGGTGTCTTTATGAATACATGTTGCAGTACCTGTTGGTTTAGAAGTTCGCGAATAGCTTGAGAAATTGCCGGTGACTCTTTGGTTGCATACTGTCTCATGACCTTTCTTGTGGGTGTTATTGAAGGAGGTTTCTTGTATAGAGGTATTCGAAATCCAGTTATTGCCGATAATATGAATTTGTTTGCCCCAATTGATTCCCACTGGTTTTTGAACATGTTTACACAACCCCCTTGAAACTGAGTCGGATAGTCACTTTTTTCCTCCTTTGTTTCGAAATGAATTTTTAACGTTTTTAAAACCATCACTTTTTCCCTTGTAAGGGCGTTTTGTTTGTTGTTTGTTATAAGTATCATAGCTGTTATTTTTCTGTTGAATTTGAGGTCTGAATTTGGATGTTGATGGGTTTTGTTCATCATACTTTCGTTTTAAGGGTAGTTGTTCTCTGCTTTTTGAAGTTTTTGTAGGTGTTAACCATAATTGGGGTCCTCCCAAAGATTGGATAAGGGAGGATAGTTTTGTCTTGTCAAACAAGAACTCCTCGCTGGGTGGTATGTTATTGAGAGCGGTTTGGATACTCTTATCCGGAACTTCGGATATCAATCTTTTGCGCCTTATTTCGATGCATTCGGCACGTTTTCCACAAACTATTTGCAAAGTTTGTTCAGATAACTTGTAAGACTGAGAGGAACTACCAAAGGTTTCGGTAATTTTATTAAACAACGTATCTGAACTTAATTCGGTGGAATTATTGTGAGCCCAATCTAATATATTTTGTAAACCAGATTGTAATAATTCCCTTTGACGAAGGAGTGCATTGGTGATTGCGGCAATAGCTTCCTCTGTTGAAGCCAGAAAATCCTTTCCTTTATTCAAAACACATGTTTCATCATTAACTTTTAGTTTACAAAAGCCTGGATATGCCAGCATATCTGCCAAGGCTTTTTTATATCGTATATGTTGCCACGTGGGGGAGTTAAAGTGTTGTAGATTTATTAGCTGACGTAAAAGTTTCTCATCAGCTGATTTTAAAACTTTTTTCTCGTCATAGTTAGTCTTACAAACTCCTAAGTCTAAGGATTTCGCTGAATTTGATGACGGATTAACCAAAAATTCACAATTTGTATTTTCAGTAGTGTCGGTAGAATCAACAATCATATTTGGAGCACATTTTCACGTTACCTGTATGTCTCGCTTCCTTTTCTTGCGCGGTGGTTCCTCTTGTTCGCTATCCGATGAGCTAGTACAATTAGAGGTGTCATCCTTTTCTAATCTTGAATCCTTCTCGGAAGTCGGTGAGTTTGAACCAACCGAATGATTTCCAACGTCAGCTTCTTCAGTATCATTTACGGACATGTTATTCATAGCAATGAATAACATGTCCGTCCATGATGTCCGTAAATGATACTGAAGAAGCTGACGCAAATTAGCAAATTTGCCCTAAATTATAAAATAACCACGATAGAAAAATATTGAACACTGTTAATAAATTATAACGGAGTTACTAATTTCCGACTTAAAATGCGACCGTACTCGGCGAAAGCACACAACGCTATGAACATTAGAATGTCGACGACCCCCTCCTTGGGTCCCGTCCTAGCTGGTGGCGCCATCTTTTCACACAGAGTTACACTTTGTTGACCGGAAATCCGCTTTAAATATGGCTAAAGTATACACGCCTTCTTCTAAACAATGCTGTATGTTTTCCGGAGGCACATCAATAGAATATGGTAAAATATTGTCACTAGAAATCATACGTGTACCTATATATATTGTGTTACGATTTGTATAGCTAAAATAGACAAATAAGTGCCATCTCCTATAATTCCATGCTAATTATAAAATAACACCTATATGGTGCCGCCACTTACTTAGGCGCTATGTGTGTTTATGGATTGGTATTGTCACTAAATATCATATTGCATCAACAGCCTGCTATTTTCTTACCTACAGATTTCCAAAAATAAAATTAAAAATCGGTACCCACTTTTATGTCATGTAAATGAACGACGAAACGAGCAAGCCGCTCTCCAGATCGTAGGGATATGACTGCTCAGAAACAGTAGCAAAAACCACCCAAACATTGAATTACAAAGCACTGCATTGTACTGTGCTCGTCACCCTGAGACATTAGATGTTAAGTCTCATAATGCCCAGTAGATATACTGGTTACAACGTTCTTCAATCCAGACCAGTGCTTGTCGTTGCTTGGCAACAAATTATGGAGAGCACTAGGCCTAACCCCTCTCATTAGTAGAGGAGGCCCGTGTTCAGCAGTGGGCAGTATATAATACAGGGCTGATTGCATTGCATTGATTGCAAATACAAATTGCGATGGTACCAACTACCAACCCAGCAACACCATCGCATGTGCGAGACAAAAATATAATAGAAATAACTCCTGTAATAATAATGCACCTTCATTACAGACAGTACGTTGCGAGCCTTTAGTAACAATGGGCCAGCTCTCCAGGACTCTACAGCCTCTTGGCCTAGCATTAGCCGTGGTGCCAGAGTTGGACCAGTTGACAGTGGGAGGGCTGGTGATGGGCACTGGGGTGGAGACCTCGTCGCATGTCTATGGGCTGTTCCAGCACATCTGTTTGCAGTTTGAGCTGGTGCTTGCTGATGGGTCTGTTGTTACCTGTAGCAAGGTAGGATTTCAAAGAAATTTGCCAATAATGTGTAGATGCTGCATAAAAAAACTAATTGGGCTCTACATATATTATTGAGCCTTCCAGATATTTTACAGGCTACACAGCTCGATAGTAGGTAACATAAAGATACCTGCAGAGGAATCAAAAGTTGCAGGGCATCCAAAACTTGTGATGAACCTATGGGTATCCCCTGATATTACTAAAATTAATTGTATTTTGATTTTTTAACCTGTCAAGCCCCGCTTATATATATAGATGTATGGGAAAACCCTATACAATATGGACACCGGCGTCCGTCGCGGGGCTTAACGAGTCAAGCATTGCATTTTTCTGTAAATTAGATGTGTTTCTGATTTTAGGATGAGAACCCCGATCTGTTTTATTCGGTGCCTTGGTCTTACGGCACTCTCGGCTTCTTGACTTCGGTTGTCATCAAACTTATACCAGCCAAGAAGTGAGTATTCGATCTTAAAATGTTAGAGCTGGACCTAATTAATAAAGTCGTTAATTGTGTACAATTTGTTAGCACAATCAATTATGCTTATATCTATTTATTGTTCCATTGCCAAAGAAAGGTAGGACACTTTCAGAGGCGATATTCGCCTTATTTTAATCTCACTGTAATATGAAAGCTGCATAGTAAAATATTAGTACTACTTCACACGCGCAAGTCTTAACAAACTTTATTATTTTCAAGATTCGTTCGTGTCCATTACCACCCGTACCACAGCCTCTCGGATCTGGTGAAGCGTTTCAATCAAGAGTCGTTGAAACCAAACCCTCATCAGTTTGTGGAAGCAGTGGTGTTCAACAAGGATTCTGGAGTGGTCATGCTAGGGGACATGGTCGATGAAGTCGGCAGAGATGGAAAGGTAAAATATTTTTCATAATGTGAAGGATTTATTGTGACTGCCTCGGTGGCATAGTTGTATTATGGTACGACTGCAATGCTGAGGTCTCGGGTTTGATCCCCGGGTCGGGCAAAGTGATATTGAGTTTTTCTACTCAGTATCAGCTCGGAGTCTGGGATTTGTGCCCGATATGCTCCTATCACATCATGGGACGGAATAACGGTGAAAAGTGGGTGCACTAGTTGCGCCACTGCCTACCCCTTCGGGGACAAAAGGCGCGCGCGCGCGCGCGCGTGTGTGTGTGTGTGTGAAGGATTTATTTTGATATAAGGGGCGAAGGAGCATATGGTTCACCTGACGGTTTAAGTGATCACCGCCGCCTATGAAAATATGCAATACCAGGGTTATATAGGGATGCGATGGCGGCCTTTTAGGTGGGACTACGTGCTTTTTTTGAAGAAATGCTCGCGGGATAATTATTATGATTACGTTCAACTGATTGTAAGCCTTTTCTTGCTAATTAACCCAGAATTGTGGCTTCTAGTAGTTAAAGTTGTCTTCAGCTGTGTTTGCTATTCATATTGTGTGCTCTAGTGAGCAGTGGATATTCAAAAAATAAAAATGTGTGTGCCACGAATGAGGTCTTTCAGTTCTTCGTGTTTATTTAATCGTTAATCAATCAATAGGTACATTTTTTATTGCAGATGAATCCAATTGGCAAGTGGTATGCGGAATGGTTCTTCAAGCAAGTCGAGAAGCATCTTAAACGCAAGAAGACCGCCGTCGAGTACATTCCTCTCCGCGATTACTATCACAGACATACTAGGAGCTTGTTTTGGGAGTTGCAGGTCGGTGAGATTTCGACTTTTAATAAATACTACTTCTTTGCATGTCACTATTCTTAATTGAAGATAAGAATTACCTTTATAAGTACATCACACAAACATAATGAGGGTTCGATTAAAAGACGTCATGCGTCAATTTAGATAGAAATTAATTTTTTTTGTAACAAGAAAAAGAACACTGCAGCCAGTGGAATTACTGGGCAATACCATTAAAAAAACTCTGGTGTCTCAGGAAAAATAGAGGACTTGAATGCTGTTCTTTGTGATTAATATATGTGATGTTACTACAGTTTGTAGGCAATCGGCGCTCATTCAGTCTCGCATATCAGTAGTTTTTTTTTATGACATCGAATAACGAGACGAGCGTGCCGTTCGCCTGATGGTAAGCGATTCGACCACCCATAAACAGTAGCTACACCATACAGCACCTTGAGTTATAAAGTACTGTGTGGCATAACACTGCGCTCGTCATCCTGAGACATAAGATGTTAAGTCTCATTATGCCCTGTAGTTACACTGGCTACAATGTCCTTCAAACCGAAACACAACAGTGCATGCACACTGCTGCTTGGCGGTAGAAATAGATTTTGAGTGTCCTACCACCATTATCCTACTAATATTATAAAGGCGAAAGTTTGTAAGAATGTCTGGATGTATGAATGTATGGAAGTTTGTTGCTCTTTCGCGCAAAAACTACTGAACGGATTTCGATGAAATTTGGCACACGGGTAGATTATATCCTGGATTAACACATAGGCTACTTTTTATCCCGGGAAAATATAAACCGGGACTTTTATCCCAGAAAAACTTTTTAATGCGGGCGGAGCCGCGGGCAAAAGCTAGTATAGAATAAAGTACTTACCATTATGTAGTATAAAGAAGAAACACAGTGCACACCATTATTTGCAGGACATCATTTCCTTCGGCAACAACTTCATATTCCGCTATCTATTCGGCTGGCTGATGCCTCCAGAAGTGTCTCTGCTGAAGCTCACGCAACCAGACGCGATCGCCAAGTTGTACGAGCGAGCGCACGTCATCCAAGACATGCTGGTGCCGATAGGTCATCTAGAAGCTTCCATCAAATGCTTCCATGATGAATTTGAGGTTAGAAAAGACAGTTATTGTTAGCATTCCGATTATTTTAAACTTTTGATTTTTGGCTGTGATAATATTAGGGGTGGGCCGGACTGATGCCCATATATTTTTTGTTTAGCTCATAAAATCCTTTAGCCCTTTTGGATCCGGGTCGTCGGAGCGCCAGAGCGCCTGCATTTAGTATAGGAACCGATGATGTTATTTTTTTATAGAAAAGGAGTGGGTCTTTAATGATATATATCTATGATATAGGTACATAGAAACATCTTCAGTTCTGTGGTTAAAGCAGTGATTCGGAGTTTGCTTCGCAATATCCTGGAGCTGTCTCTCGTGTGTCGAAAACAATCTACAACGGGATTTTATTAATACGCTAGCGTGAAATTTGGTCGGCAGCCCTGCTATACTCCCTTTAATCACCAAAACCGGTTTTTAAACCGGAAGAAAGAATACCACCAATACCAGAAGAATTATTGATATGTAGGAGTCCATACGCCTCATTCAGTTTTACTAAAATATTATGTCATTTGTTTATATTTTTTGCTTCAGGTGTATCCCATTTGGTTGTGTCCATTTAAAGTGTTCAATAACCCAGGACAACTGAAGATCAAATCGGATGTCGATTCGGAAATGTTTGTTGATGTGGGCGTTTATGGAGTTCCTAAGGCTAAAGGATATGAAACTGTAAGTATTTTAATACGTAACAGTACTCTGTTCAGAATGCGACTGAACACAAGGATTATCTACTGATAATCCTTGTGTTCAGTCGCATTCTGAACTACTATGCCCCGCAGAACTATACTAAGAAGAAAGAAAGAAAGAAAGAAATAAAGAAAGAAAGAAAGAAAGAAGAAAGATTGATTCCAATGAAATGAAGTCCGAAAAAAAATGTCTACCGTCACGGGATAAGATTAGCCCTAAGAAATTATTTATACATCCCGACACAACATTATTATCGTCCTTTCATTGAACGTTTTTATTAAAACCATACCAACTATCCGAGATCAGAATGACATGAAAAATATAGCAGAGAATATGAATGCACCAATTGTTTCTTAATCTACTTATAGGTAATATAAACATTTTCAATTTCAGGTGAAATCTACCCGCAAAGTAGAAAACTTCGTGATTGAACACCGAGGCTTCCAAATGCTATATGCCGATACTTACACAACTTTAGAAGAGTTTAGAAAGATGTTTGATCATACTTTATACGACAAAGTTAGGGATTCTTTGCCACATTGTAAAGAAGCGTTCCCTGAGATATACGATAAGGTCAACAAAACAGTTAGAAAATGATACTTTTTGTGAATTATATCTGAATACAATTAATTATAATTTTTATTAAATTAACAATACTGTTTTTTATTTTAATCTGGATTAAACTAAGGGTCGATTTAACCGCTTGCTGATAAATGCTATACAATGAATACAAAAGTTTCACGCTCATCTATGCTCCCATTTATTTGTAATAAAATTTAAATAACCCCCGAAACAAAAAATCTCCAAAAAGTAAAATAATAAAACTATCTTTGTCGTTTAAGTACCTAGTAATATTTTGACTCTTTTTGTCCTTTTATGTATAAACGACCAAAGACAGTTTTACTATTTTACTTTTTAGAGATTTATTTGTCTCGGGTGTTATTTAAATTTTAATTTCAAATTTTTTAACTTACTTTATTCTCCGTAATCAACCTAGGTGTTAGATAGTTGATTATCAAGCCTTGTTAATCAACTATCTAACACCTACTCGTTGAGACTCCTTACGAGCCCAAACACGCTATATCTGCTATAAGTTGCTAAGGAGTTGGGTATCCCGCAGACTACTTGATGCTGTAGCTTCAGCTCATGTTTAAAAATATTGCCGAAGTCACAGTACACCAAATATAAAATCAATCGGACTTTTTAAGATGGAAATGAGTTGAGAATATTCAAACGCCTGACCAGATCTTCATAAATTATAGCTAAGAACCATCTCGATCACATCAGCTTTCAAAGAAAAAAAACCGCATCAAAATTGGTCCATTCCTTTGAGTGCTACGATGCCACCGACAGACACACAGAGATACAAAGATACTCACTCTAAACTTATAACACCCCTCTTTTCTGTCGGGGGTTAAAAATGAGTCCTATCTACGTTAGCTGTTTAATACGATAATTGGCAATTAAAACTTACTAAAAAAAACAATTTTTTTTTCATCTTCGGCGCAATAGGGACGGCTGCGGGCTACCTCCGACTGAATTGTCTGAGTTGTCATCCGCAACTGCCTCTGCGCGGTGCCGTTTAATGCAGCCAGTCTCCTGTGGTGGGGGCGGCCATATTATCTTGCGGCGAACAGCCCCGTGCCGACTACCCGATATCCTTCCACCTGGCCCCTGCTAATCGCCTCCTACGACCAGGCAGGTCATACCGTAGTGGAATTCTCCAAACCACAGGGCTGTACTAAAAACCCAGCCCTAAGACTTAAGTATTACTATACTCAGGGCCAGCCGGCCATAATACTTTGTCATCAGTTTATATGTTTGCTGGTGGTAGGATGTATTTTATATCCGCCAGGGCCCAAAATAGCGACCATGTGGCCATAGTGGCCCACGTAAGGGTACTGCGTGGCGGGATCTGCCTCTGTATATCGGGTTGGAACAGGTATAATTGCATCTACTGAAGATGATCATCGCTTGTCAGTCTACACTATCTGGACCTCTGTCCGCTTACCACACGATGCAGCGGGGTAACATAGCCATGCCCGTAAAAAAAGGAAAGAAGGCAGGTAATTATAAAGTTTCGTGCAATATATACTAAAGTCGTTAAAAGGGATGAAAATAACCTCAAAATATATGGTAATATATTTATGGTTTGGTTTCTTTCATTTTCTGTTGGTTCTAGCATCTAAAAACAACTGAGTTCTTGACATTATAACCTAACATTTCCAACCCCCAATTTACTTCAAATAGAGAACGGGTAACCGCCAATAAAGTCTGCGAGCGTTTGTTACGAACTATAATTTTTTATTGTCTGTTATATCACCGTATTCGCGTAAACGAGCGTTTTCGCAGCTTGTTATGGCTTTTATGAAAGTGCTGGTGTTATACAGACAATTTGTGTCGTGTGGAAACAACGTAAAGGGTGAATAGGTCAGATTAATTTTTTTAGGAGATTTCTGCATGAGAATTAGGGAAGATCTTTAAATTCATCACAATGACAGCAACATGATGTCGATTATCTGTTGCGGCATGGCTTATTGGAAAACCGAGTTTATGTAGAGGCCCGTGCGTGTTCTCATCCCCAAAACAGACATTGAATTAGACGAAGGCGCGATCAAAAACTAGTTGTATAGAAAAGATGCGAACTGATAAACTATTAACATGGGAAAAAAATTGTCGATTTTTTAATAATTTTGCATCTTCCTGGTAACCAGCGTGTTGCTGCCGCAAAAGATAATTTTATAAATATCCTGCATAACGACATACACAGTACCCCCGCGAGTCATCCACTGTTGGTAAATTGTAGTACGCCTATAGGTAACCTTAGCGCATCTCCAAGCAAAAAGTTGACAAAGTTTTGGATGGATAAACGGTATGGCAGCGCATGAATTACAAATAAATAAACAAACCAACATAGATTTTTAGTATTATATGGCTTGATAGATAAATATCATGTACAAAGCTAGATAAAGTAATTTTGAGCTTCTTTTATTTTGAATGAGCTATTACTTATGTATTTACACGTAAAGTGTCTCCCTAGATTATTCACTTTGATTATGTCATGTCTATTATAAACTCATTTGCAAAAAAAACGGGCACCTAAGCAATGAACCATTTCAAATGTTACTATTGGTTTGTTTGATAATTATAGGTAGTTTTACTTTCACAATTTTGTAAATTAATAAGCAAATAATCGTTTTCGTCAGTATTATCATAAAATTTTGATAAAATTTATGGGTTTTAATGCTAAAGTTCACTAGTAGTGTATGCTCGCTAGTAGTGCATATGCTCGTAAAGTAACAGTTAACAAAGATTTTTGTTTGTTTTTTCTTTAATAAAGTAAAAGCAGATAAATGTTTAGTATCGAGTGTGACTCCCTCTAGCTGAAATCACAGCTAGAATTCGTCTGGGTATGCTAGCGAGGATATCCCGGATACTTGCTTGCGGAATACGTTCCCACTCCGCGGTAATCACATTCTTCAGCTCTCTGATGGTTTGCGGAGCCGGTTGTACTGATCTCACGCGTCGTTTCAGAACGTCCCAGACATGCTCTATAGGATTGAGGTCGGGACTTCGAGCTGGCCAATCAAAACGACGAATGCCGACCTCTTGCACATACGCTTCCACATCGCCAGACCGGTGGGCGCGAGCGTTGTCGTCCATAAAAATTGAGTCTTCGCCTAAAGCGGCCAATGCGGGTTGTGCATGAGGAATAAGAACTTCCGTTATGTATCGATGTCCAGTCAGTGAGCCGTTTTCAATGAAGACTAACTCTGTACGATCCATTGAATTTATTCCTGCCCAAAACATAATAGAGCCCCCACCATAAGATGTGATTTCTTCAAAACAAGCCTCCGCAAAGCGTTCTTCTCGTCTTCGTAGCACTCGCCGACGTTGATCTTCACCGAACAGAGATATCCTGGCTTCACCGGAGAACAGTCTTCTTGAGTCCATGACTCACAATTTCGAGCAAACCTAAGCCTGGCAACTCTGTGCTCACGGAGTAACTTAGGGCCGCGGGCCGGGCGATGACTGCGTATATTGGCCGCGAGCAACCTCCTCCTGACCGTCCATAGACTAATATGCACATTTCTTACTTCTTCGAGGTTGTTCTTAAGGTCCACATACGAAGACTTGCGATTTCTCAATGCGCGACTCACAAGAAAACGATCAACCCAACCCAACCCAACGTACGTTGGGTACATGGTTTTCTTCCAGAACCAGGCCTTCTCTCGACGGAACCGGTGTCTTAATACCGCTGCCAGGTCCTTTGAACCGTCGAGCGACTCACACTTAGCCTCTGAGCCACGAAGCATTGGCTGCAGCCCTCTTCGAGCAGCGCAATAATTTTGGTAGCTTTTACCACTTTCTCTAACATTATTGAGACAGCTAAACAGCAATAAATGAAGCTTTGACAATTAAGAATATGAAATAAATTCATAAAAATTGACTAAAAGTTATGAAAACCGATATTATCTTTTGGAACTTCGCACCAAAAATGTAGGATAAAAAGTGGTTTTCTGTAAAAACGAGCATCAAACGAAAATTTTAATTTAGAACGTACTGTTTTAAACACCACGGCATTTTTAAAACCGGCCAGTAACATGTACAAATGATTGAAATCATTTTGGTACCGTATTTTTTAAAAAAATAATTAAAATCCAAACCGCCCGTTTTTTTTGCAAATGAGTGTATATTGATAAACATAATCTGTGAATACAAGTGTAGTGGATTTTGTTGCGAGAAACTTATTAAAATATTATCAACGATAATTATTAATCTAACGCAGGTGTTCGCATGCGATTGTACCCGATTGAACAATACATTTCTCAGCAAATTATTTTACATGTCATTCATGAACCGAACTCGTACCGACTGCCCATCTATTTCTTGCTAAATAAAAGCGAATAAAAGCGAAATTTGTTAACATGTTTGGATGATTTTTAGCAGTATACGAAGATGAACGGATTGGGATGAAATTTGTTGCGCTTTATTAAAGCATGTCTTGATTATTGAGTTAATATTATAGGCTGTTGTTTTTCCTGGAATATACGTAAGGGCATTTTTACTCCTGATTAGACTTACGGCGAACGCAACTGCAAGTAATACTTGGTTTCCACCATACCACCATGCAACTGAGAGGGTTAAGGCCTTAGTCCACCACGCTGGTCTAGTGGTCCGTTGGCAGACTTCACATACCTTCGAAATTCAGAGAACTTCTCAGGCATGCAGGTTTCCTCACGATGTTTTCCTTCACCGTTAAAGCGAGCGATAATTCACAAAGAATACACACATAATTTTTTTTTAAAGTCAGAGGAGTGTGCCCTTGGGTTTTGAACCTGCGGATATTCGTCACGGCAGACCGTTCCACTCCCAACTAGGCTATCACCGCTTTAATGCCGAAATGATTTTCCGGGACAAAAATACCTTCACGGGATAAAAAGTAGCCTATAGCACTCAGGAGTACCTAATGTAGCTTCCTAGAGTGAAATAATTTTTAAAATCGGTTCAATAGTTTCTGAGGTTAGCTCATTCAACCAAACAAGCAACCTATCAACAAGAAACAAGGAAACAAACTCTTCAGCTTTATTATTATTATTTTTATTTAGTGTATAGGCAGACGAGTTAATGGCCCGCCTGATTGTAAACGGCCACCGCCGCTCATGGACTCGGCGATGCCAGGGACACAAACAAGCCGCTGCCTACCCTAGGGACAATATCATTTTTAAGCCTCGTTTGAAGGACAGGTCATGCGCTCAGGGACCGCCTACAAGGTAGTTCATTCCAGAGCTTACGCGTACGTGGTAAGAAAGAACGCTGGAAACGTTTTGTGGTGCTCTAAGGAGTCAAGTGGCATGGAGCTTTTATTCGGGGAAAGGCCCTTCATGTGAGTAGTGACCAAAAATATTGTAGTAATCATAATGATGAAATCGGGAGAAAAAGGTGTATAAAACGTGTAAATTTTTACAATTACTGATATTTTTTACGTCTTCAGCTGATACTGTTTTCCTCAATCGGCCTCTTTTAGTTCCTTGGAACTCTACCATTACAAAGAAACTGAAAGCTCTTAATTTGCTTATATGTACATTTAGGAATGATCTTTGCAGGTGGTGCCAAAGGGTGTGAAGCTGTAAGTATTCATCTTACTAATGTATAAATTAATCTGAAACTTTTTGAAGATATTTGGAATTTAATAGCCAACCACGCGTACAAACGCTGAATAGATTTGGCTACGAATCGGCACCCACATACATTTATTTTAACTCTGGAAATGGCCTGCCTCGGTGGCGTAGTTGTATTACGCTAGGACTGAAATGCTGAGGTCTCGGATTCGAGCCCCGGGTCGGGCAAAGTGATATTGAATTTTTCTATTCAGTATCAGCTCGGAGTCTGCAATGTGCACCCGATATGGCGATAGGCTCGCTCCTTATCACATCATAGGACGGAATTCGCACGGCGAAAAGTGGGTGAACTAGTTGCGCCTTTGCCTACCCCATCATGTAACACATTCCAGTAATTTTAAGGATTTTAAGAACTTAGAAACTAAAACTAAAAAAGATGTCAATGAATGTCGTCAAAACATTGAAGTTGGTCGATGTGTTCAAGAGAGTCAAACTTACCTTACCAAAGAGACGAGTTCCAGTCCAACTCCAAGCTCTAATAAGCTCAAATACGCCCAAAACTTACAGTTAGTAACCACGTACACGTAGCTATATTTTCTGTTTTTAATCTCGAACTTCGGAACAGCAAAAGTTTTGAGGCTTACTCGCAGAAACGACCGTTGTTTTTTTCATAAAAAAAATTACATTATGAACGGACACGAAAAATCACTTAACGCAACATTTTAAAACCCTTTACACCCTTTTTCAAAACTTCGTAAGTCGTATTTCAATGGAAAGTTTTGAATTGCAGTTCTAGGGACATCGTATAGGTATTGCACATATAATAGCTGACAAAGAAAAAAAAGTGTAGATGCACTAACATACAAAAATATATTCCTCACCAGATGGTAGTGTGCTCAAGGTGTTTGCCGTCTGTTATACAATCGTTACATACTAGAATTTTGCGTGAATGAGTTTTTCCGGGATAAGAAATAACTATGTTACTCTCTGATAATATCGCTTTATATTGGTGAAAGTTTTTTTTACATCGTTCCAGTAGTTAATGAGTTTATTCGTTACAAACATAAATAAATACAAAATTTTCCTCTTCACAATATTAGTATAGATTTCGAGATTTGGTGCTTTTGCAAAATAATTGCAATTTGTATTGCGTGCGTGGTACAACTATCTATCGCTTCGAGGTCTTGGGTACGAATCCTGAGTCGGGCAGACATATTAGATTATTCTGCTCATATCAATCCATTGAATGTTCCATGGAATTTGTGCTCGATATGGCGATAGGTTCGGCTTCTATCACGTCAGGAAACAGATTACACATTGCGTAAAGTGAAAGCACTACTTGCAGCTCTGCCTACTCCTTCAGTTATAAAAATCGTGAGTATTTATGTGTGTGTGTTAATTATGTCATGTCCTAAACATAAATTCATAACTAATGAATAATGAGATGTTAATTTTACGCTATCCCCTAAAATAAAATGTAAGTATATTATGTTGGATGTTAGATGCATAGTTTGTAGATTCGAGACATGCCCTTTTACTTTGTTAGTTTTATCGCCTGGGGCAAGAGACATAATATTATTTTAACATGACCAATACGGCCTTAGATAGAGTTAAGATCTAAGGACGACTTTATTGTATAGAATGTGGTGTTTTGAATATTAATAACTATAATATAAATTTCCCGAAAGCAATCAAATAAGTGCACGATAGTCTAGTTGGGAATGGAACGGACTGCCGAGATGAACGTCCGCAGGTTCAAAACTCAAGGCACACGTCACTGACTTTTCGACGTCATGTGTGTATTCTTTATAGATATATCTATACTAATAAAGAGGGAATATTTGATTTTCTGTTTGTTTGTAATGGATAAACTCAAAAGCTTGTGGACCAATTTATTTCACCAATATAAAGCTACATTATCAGCTAGTGCCGAGTAACATAGGCTACTTATTATACGGGAAAAATATAAAGTGGGTTTTTTATCCCGGTCAGATTTTATCAAGCGGGTAGAGCCGCGAGAAAAGCTAGTCAATTATAAATATCCGCCCTGTGGATTGGGGGCGTTTGGAGAATTCCACCACGGTATCCCCTGCCTGTCGTAAAAGGCGACTAATAGGGGCCTCCGGGGGTCACGGGTGGGCGGGACGTGCCGCCCACCCATTAGTCTAGCCAACTTCTGTGACCCCCGTGATGGACATGTCCGAGGCAGCGTGTCTCACGCTGCCTCGGACACCAAAAGGCGGACACGGTACGGTGTTTCGGGGGCTTCTGAGCCCCCGCAACAACAAGAAAAGGACCGCAACAGCGGTACGCGCAGGGGCGGTTGCGGACGACAACTTAGACGTGAGTCAGAGGAAGCCCGCAGCCGTCCCTAATGAGCCGAAGATGGCCATATATATATAAAAAAAAAAAAAAAGTCAATTATAAATATCGTTCGCTTTAACGGCGATGGAAAACATCCTTACGAAACACACATACTTGAGAATCCTCCATAAAAATTTTGAACGTATGTGATGTTTGCCTAACCGCACTAGGACAGCGTAGTGGACTAGGCCCAAACCCTCTCTTTAGTACAGGAGGTCCATGCTCAGCAGTGGGCAGTATAAAATACAGGGCTTGCATTTTTATTATGTTGTATCTTTCTTGTGGGAAATCATTGCACGAAAGCCGGTCTCTTTAGAAGGCTTGCATGGGGATATGGATCCAGGGTACATATATTTTGAATAAAAATATGCAGGTACCTTGAATTAAAATTGTACGTTTTATATAACACCTAAGCCGGTGAACGTTATGTATACTGCATTCATACATACCTATGTATGTACCGCTGGAAGCAGGCCGCTTCTAACAAGTTGGTCTGGAAATCATTGGGGGAGGTCTATGTTCAGCAGTGGACTTCAAAAGGCTAAAAAAGAAAAAAAAAAGTATTTACCATAATTCTACGACGTGTTAGAGTCAAATGTAGGGTATCTTATCTCTATGGTCTATCCGTGTGCAAAATTTCATCTAAATTCGTACAGCTGTTTCTGCATTAAGGTATTTTTAACAAACATCCAGCTAAATTGCAAATATTTAGTAAGGTAGTTGGGTTATCTATTTATTTCACTACTGAACCTATTTTGAGAATTCTTTCACTAATAGGAAGCTATATTACTCCTGACTGCTATAGGCTACTTTTTATCCCGGGAAAACTTTTTCGCGCAGGCTTTTTTTCGCGGGGAAAAAACGCGTTATCGCTACCACCACCCGTGGGTGAGTGGATCGGTTATGTTGGTTTCACACAGTCTTACGGCCTAAAGGCTGAGCCGCGGGCAAAAGCTAGTGGTTACAGCTAGCCCATTTTAGACTTTACTCTCCAAGCAAAACCCGGTACATATTTTAGGCACCCCGCAAACACTATCCATTTTGTTGCCGTAAACTACTTTATACAGTAACTGTTGTTTGGCATCTGCAGTAACAATTATGTCCGCGTGATGCCTATCGTGGAAACTTTCATAATAACAGGGCCAGTTCTAGATACGTTTGATATCGCGTTTATTTTTGTAACGTGAACCGCGTTGGGTAATGACAGGCCACTTATCGGCCGCACTTGACCTAATGGCCGTGCCTAATTTTCACGATATTCACACATGTACGTATAAGATACCGATGCTCTCATTTGGACATATAGAAAAGTAAACAACATTTGTAAGTGAAGAAAATTTTAAAAATTTTCTTAAACGTGATAATTTTTTTTTATTGGTTCTGATGTTAATATTTTCGTAGAAGTGATTATTTAATGTAAATTGTATTATATTTTACATAAAAATGTTTTATATTATGATTTTTTATACATGTCGATGGCCATGTAGTGCCTGGTTAATGATTTTATATTCCGGAGGTCGTGGGTTCGAGTCCCGCCTTTGACTGTTTCTTTTTCAGGATTCTATAAAAATATAAAATCATAAAAAATGTTTTAAGACTACATTCCAACTTTTTTGGATAACATTCATTTTGAGCCAAAACCTATAAAATATAATTTTATAGGTTTTGTTTGCAGCTTCGACATCCCTTCAGGCCTCGGTGTTTATTTTGTAAAATATTTTGTAAGTAGAAATCTACAGCTATTAAGGAATATACACAACAAATAATTTGTTGTTGTTGTTTAATAATTCTGAATTCTAAATTCATTAATAAACCATTTTCAATCACACATCAACTGCATTAAATAATCAGTATTTTGTGTCTTTATCTCTCAAATTATTTTATATTTGATATCATGAAGACATCGACGATAAATAATTATTCGTCAAAGGGAAGATTGAACCAAGAACTGAGCGAGAAAATATTTTCTAAAGGTGAGTATAACTTCCGCACGTCTCCTTTAGTTAGTAATCATTAACTCTATTTTGCAGAGTACTCGTACCAATTAGCGAAGAGCCCGCGGGTACTGGTTCCTTGTCTACCCGGTCAATGAACGTGCGTCATAGCAATCATTCACAAAAATGTTTCTGATGAAAAAATGCGTTTGGTTCATTGAAAAGTTTTGACGTCGAATATAGACATTAATGTTTGCAGTAACGCAACCGAATAAATACATTACCCTACCAAAATCACAAATGTGAAATACGGGAAAGTCAAAATTAAGAATATATTCTACCGACTGAAAAAAAAATATCTAAATTTTTAAATAATCCTGAAATTTTATGTTGTATCATCTTATAAATTAACAAATCAATTTATTCCCACCTATTTACGTGATATTGTTTTTAATTTAAATTTATTCTCTTTGAATAAAAATCTCTTGGGAAGTCATTATGAAGTCACATTGCTGTACAAAATTATGCTAGCAGCTCATAACTCCAGCTCAGGCAATTTTTTTTTGTATTATTCAGTAGATACAATATGGATGTATTAAACATAATTAATTTGTGATCAGTGGTTAATTCTTCATGGGTAAATGTAGCTCAAATAATCTGTAAACTTTGCAACTGATAGCTGTTGTTTTGAACTCCGGATCCCATTAAATTGTCTGAAGTCAAGTCAGCGATAGGCAATAATAAAGTGGCGTAAATTAGTTCAACAGCTGCACTTCAGTAACTTTAGGCATCGCGCAGATGTTGTCAACTTGTTGCCGGTAACACTGTAAATCTGACAACTGAAGGAACTCAATTAGCAAAAAAAGAAACAATTAAAAGTACGATGTAGTATGAAAGCAAATATTATCATACATTTTAATGTTTATTAAAAGCTATTAGAGTTATTGCACGACCGCGGTTTAATTAATGTATTCGCTTTACTTTTTTCTCGAGGTCGATGCACCCACGCTTGCGTTTGAAAAAAAAATACAATGCCTTTCGATACGGAACAAGATGTAAGTATGAATTCATAAGATAAGTCCCTTCCGGTAGTATTGTAAGATTCCGAAGATCATGGCATCTGTACTACGTTAGTACTAAGCATCGGTTGCGATGATGCTTTTATTGTTAACAAACTGTTAAACATTACCGGTATATAATTTGTTTTTACCTCTATTGTACTGCGATTACAAAATGCGGGTTCTACCGAAGAACGGACAAAACTGAATAAACATTGGTGTTACCCTTTCCAAAATCATTACCTATGTATCTTCATACCATATATTGACAATTGTAGAAGCAAGGCACACCATCTCTGGCTTGTTCAAAATCGCATAGAAACCAGTTTTGCCTATGATTTGCAATTGCAATGGGCAGCTGTAGTTCGGCGCTCTTCTTGAAATGAACTTTAATTTATTTCTACGCATAGTTTCTATCGAGATTTGTTCCTAAAAACAGTTTTTTTTATTGCATTGAATGACGAGACGAGCATGCCGTTCACCTGTTGGTAAGCGACCACCCATAAACAGCAGCAATACCATTCAGCACCTTGAGTTACAAAGTACTGTGTGGCATTCCACTGCGCTCGTCATCCTAACACATAAGATGTTGGGTCTCATTATGTCCAGTAGTTACACTGGCTACAAAGTCCTTCAATCCGAAACACAACAGTGGATGCACACTGCTGCTTGGTTGTAGAAATAGACATTGCGATGGTACCCACCCAGGCTGACTCTTACATATGAGAGACCGACCACCAGTATAAATCACAAAGGATTTTTAATCCTTGATTTAACATTTTGTAGCCCAAGGCCATCGAATACCTACATTATAATAAATACGCAGTAAATATACAAACCAGACGTAATACTTGGTATATTTTGTTCCTAACTGAATAGCGATCAACGAAAATATAGCGGAAATCCCGCTAATAAAACTTTTTACGAAGAATAGCCTTCCAGGGTTAGCCTATATACATACATCTGTAGAGACAGGTCAGCATTATGATGGCGATCGTGATTTACGATTTTTCTCATTGGTCGATATTGGAATATATTTGGGCTGCACCACCGGTGTAGATTGCCCCTATGTCATGCCAGGAAAAAATGTGATGTCACAAATTACTAACGTAGACGGATACGTTTATAAGGAAGTTTTCGCGGTTTTCTGGCTAATAACAGTATGTCAATCTTCTAGGTCGAATGTTTTCTGTTCGTTGTTATCAAATTTAATATTGTTTTGTCTCCCAGATCAACTCGTAAAGTAACTTAAGTACCAAACCCTACTATAACTTAGTCAATTGACTACGATGTTGGCAAGGTATCGACGACAAATGAATTATACATTTTCAAAGAGTGCTGTCATAGTTTTGTATTGTGTGTTCCCTATACAAACTATCTGAGACGTCCCGCAAAGTACTGACATGCGCAGAAATATTATCAGTATAGTTGTGGGCTTGAGTTGACCCGTGTTCCTTCATTGCTTACGAGGCGCCTCTTACGCGCACACTCATCTTTGAAAACAAACATTATGACCGTATCATATTTTAAAATATTGAAAATATCAACGAGTGTATGACAATTTTTAGTGAAGTGCGTGTTAATATTGAACAATGAAATATATCGTGATACAGACTGTGTTGTTCGCGTTCTATACGTGTTGTGTTAACGGTGAGTAAAATTTGAAAGAATAATGTTGTTAATGTTCTAAAATGTACAACGTCAGATACATTTATTTCCATACCTACTTAATTAATTTCAATCACTATTTTCTTGAAAATGAATCTAAAATAGGGACATTAATTTCTAGTTTAGTTCGCCTTTATAAAATTATTTTAAATACTGCAATAATAATAATATTACAAAGTAGGTAAACTTCATTTTATAGTGGCTTAAATTTGATGCATCATTATATTACGATTTTAATGTAGCCAGTTCACTAATAAGAAGGTAAGTAACCTTTAAGTTATATCAGGTTCGGAACAAAGTTTGAAGTACAGCCATTTGTACATCTTAAATCATAAATTAAGTAAATAATTATTGTTCGATGTTTAGAACAGAGTTACTTAAGTTGCAAGATTAACGTAACACACAAGTTGTAGAGTTAATAACTTAAAAATAAGGATCAACTCAAATATAAGAAAAAAATCTAAATGACAATTATCATCTTTGGTAACACAGGGCGTTAACTTACAAAAACATTTTTTAACGACATTCATCGTTTTATCTCGTAAGTAATTGTTAAGACATAAGATAACAATAACGTGGCTGTAATGAGTTGGTTTAGCTGTTTTTTAATACATCAAATTTTAAAATTATTATTTTCTAAAACACTGTACTGTCCATAACTTTTGCTATGTAAAAATGCGTTTGTTTCACCCATTCGTATCTTTGTGATAACTCTTTTATAGGTACCGAAAATTACTGTAACAAGACCAACATGATTGATAGTCCGGGTGCGGGTCTTCTCTACCATTGAGAAGGTTTAATATTAGTACAACTTTGGCCTAATATGAATATTACTTCAAGAAATATATATTTAGGTTTTAAGTCTATTATATGTATAAATAATCTTAGAGTATATAGTGCCGACTGTCTCGGTGACGTAGTTGTATTACGGTACGATTGCAATGATGAGGTCTCGGATTCGATCCCCGGATCGAGCAAAGTGATGTTCGGTTTGATGATAATCTGTATCTATCAGCACGGTGTCTGAAATTTGTGCCCGATATAGCGATAGGCTCGCCTCTATAGCATCATGGGACGGAATACGCACGGCGAAAAGTGGGTGCACTAGTTGCGCCTCTGCCTACCCCTTTGAGGATAAAAGGCGTGAGCGTGTGTGTATATGTATATCGTATTAGTAATATAGATAAGAACGTTTGGCGTTGCTGTAGATAACGGGATTTTTTTGGGATGGGGTATATTGCTCAAATATTACATCTCTTATAATCATTTGATGTAAGCAGAGATAGAATGGGCATCCATGGTTTGTCTAACTTATTTCCAGTTCATTTGAGGAATTCACGTCAAAGTCTGAAAATAATTAATTAAAACAAAATAATTCTTAAAATAATTCTCACGAAATGTATAATTATGACAACATACATTTTCGATGTTAGGTAAATGGCGGGTGTTGTATTAAAAAGGCTCTTCAATATCTTCATGGACAGTTGTTTACATAATTTGAGAGAGACTGATTGTGGTTTAGGAAAGGGAGGATCTTTGTTTAATACTCTTGTACGCCGACGATCAAGAGTCTTTGCATCGTCGGCGTGTGAGTTAGAAAAAATGGTCACTATTATGAATGAGGCATTTGAGAGAAAACATAAATAAGACGAAAGCAATAAATAGAAATTAATCGAGATCGATCGAGAACATATATAATGATAGGAGATGAAAGAGTGGAACAGAGAGGAACAGAGAGGAACAGAGAGGAACAGAGAGGAACAGGTGAACGAATTTGTATATTTAGGATGTTGGTATGTTCACTCGAGACGGAAAGTGTGACGGAGATATTGAAAGAAGAGTAAATTAAAAGAGGCGCTTTATACTCGATTATGGTTAGCAAAAATATTTCTAATAACGCTCGGTTAGTCGTTCACCAAGGAGTCCTGGCGCCTACACTAATGTAACGGAGTGAGTCGTGGGTGTGGGAGAGCAAGCATGTAAGTAAGGTAAATGCAGTGGAGATGAGAGCTTTGAGAAGTATGTGTGGGGTGAAAGTAAGTGATAGAGTGAGGAATAAGCGTGATAAAAAGAAACTGGATTGAAAGAAGATGGAGTGACTAAGATTGAGAATGGAATGCTTCAGTGGTTTGGCCACATTGAAAGAATGGATGAAAGGAGAGTAACGAAAGAAATCTATGTCGCGAAAGTGAGTGGTAGTGTCGGACGGGGACGTCCTAGACGTAACTTCATGGACCAAATTGGCGACCTCTTAAGGAAGGGCCAAATACCTAAGGAGTTCTCGTAACCGACGAGCATGTATGAAAAGACTGGTGCCTGTGGAAGAAGCGAAAGAGGTATGCTTGGATCGTAGCACTTGGCACTCCATAGTCTCTGCTTACCTCATTGGGAGAAAGGCGTGAATTTGTGTATGTATGTTGTACATATACACTCACGCCTTTTATCCCCGAAGGGGTAGACAGAGGCGCAACTAGTGCACCCACTTTTCGCCATTATTCCGTCCCATGATGTGATAGGGGGCGAGCCTATCGACATATCGGGCACAAATTCCAGACTCCGAGCTGATACTGAATAGAAAAACTCAATATCACTTTGCCCGACCTGGGCATCGAAACCGAGACCTCAGCTTTGCAGTCGTACTGTAATACAACTACGCCACCGAGGCAGTATGTATGTTGTATGTGTATGATGTATTAAAATTAAATTCATAATGCTCACCATGACTTATGAGACATTTGTTCGTTCCCAGTTCAACGACATGTAAAAAGTGATGCACGCGACATCCACGTTTTAATTATTTAACTCATTTTACTTTTATAATATTCAAATATTTAAGTAATTGGTGTAGTGACAAAGGCCAAATTAAACTTTGGAACCAGTAAAGCTCAAAGAACAATTCCCAGTTCTAGTAATAGAAAGTATTGACCGATCTTAAAACATCCAAACCTAATTTGTTCCTATAATAATCGGAATTAACCTCAAATCATACAATAATTGCATCTTCACACCCATTAAAGAATATATGGATGGAACGAAGCTGGGGAATATGTTTTTTTCTCCCATCTTCTTTTGTCATGAGTGAAAGGAGTCACTGTGGAGTGTTGTGCATATGAGTGCGTGTGACCGACGGGGTTTCAGGCCTCGCTATTTGATACGATGGCCGCCGCCCCCGTCGGTGTTTGAGTGCTGTAGGGAGGATCTTCCGGCGGGGTAGAATTCCAACATGCCAATGTTTTCCTTCAGCCCTATCGATCCCCCCTGGAGAGTTTATTGTCTCGTTGTAATGTGTGTGAGTGAGGTGAGGAGTGTGTGGTCGCGATAGTTTTATTGTTTGTTTATTAATAATTTGGGGTGAATACAATAGGACATACAAGTTTGTTACACAGTAAGTAAATAAATAACATATCAAAGCTTAATCTAGGGTTGACGACATTTGTAGCCATTAAATCTAACATTTTTAGACAGTAATTACAGAGTGATTAAGAAGATAGGGTGTAAAATATAAAATATACAGGTTAAAATAAAAAAATAAAATACTGTATTCATCACGTAGGCGAACATAGTTGCACTTATGATATGTCAAGATACATTCAATTAAAAAAATATTATTACAAATAGTCACTTATATAACTAAAGACATATTTAAAGGGAGCAAAAAGCAAGCTCGGGTTGGCAGGAAAGAGATAAAAAAAGAATATTTTTTATTAAAATTACTGGGAGGAACGCGTCGCGATCCTCACCGGTGAGGACACTACAGGCCCTAGCCTAGCTAACCTACCAGCCTTTCACTAGCTACCTAAGCGATGACTACCCGAAGAAGAAAGGCAGAAAGAAACTCCGGGCTTAATTTTTTGTCATCAATTGTCCATTGAATCTTTATATAATATATTTTTTTCTTTTTTTTTCCAAGTCTTTTGCATACAAAGTGAGATTAGTTATATAAGCTAATGCACACACATCACCGTTAGATAAGGATAAAATACAATTGAAGGAAATTTACAAACACAAAACACTATACCTGCATAATAAAATGAGAGACCACAAATAAATAAATATAAAAAAAAAAAAACGGTGTACAACATTTACAAACATATTTTTTGTTGATTTATTATCCGAATTAAACATCAATACTCAATTAAAATAATTTATAAGTTCAATAACAGGCAAGCGCAACACAATGATCGGTCGGTCGTCATTCGTGGTCGTCATTAACAAAATGATAATATGTCAACGCGAGAATAATAATATAATGATTATAAAATGTCAAATAATAATTTAATATTAATTATAATGTCAATATTATAGATGGATACACCTAACATATTTAATGCAATCAACTTCTAATATGTGTTAACATGTTTCGGTATTGTGTGCAGGACTAATTTTCCAAACTGTCTGATCATCAAGATAATCCGATACATTATAATACTCCTTAGGCCTAGGGTCGATTACAATTGTAGTCACTATGTCTATGTACTTATTTCTAGATAACAATGAAAGGCGCTAGGTTTGTACAAACCAAGCTAGGGAATATTTAACAAACGTGAAATCTGTATGCCTCTATAGTCAAATATGTAGGAGTTCAGTCCCGTAGTCCCTGGGTGCACAGAATTCAGGAAAGTAGTCTGTAGTATAACCAATGTGCCAAAACTTGATCACAACATGGAAGTAAACAGTGCCGTCATACATATTTTAATAGGTTAGTTTCCTGTGATATATTTTATACATTATTTTATGTGTAACAGAAAACATTATACGTAGCTATCGTAACGAATCTAGCCAGATCTAATCTCACTCATCATCATAAGCCACACGACCTCCACTGCTGAACATAGGCCTCCCCCAAAGATTGCCAGACGGACCTGCCAAAAGCGGCCCGCATCCAGCGCGTTCCTGCGGCCTTTATCAAGTCGTCTATAATAATAATAATATTTATAATATAATGTATAATAATTTGTAATCTCACACATTACAAGTAAAAACAATATAGAATAGAACTACAGCTAATTATAATTGTTGATCCAGTTAACTACCTATTTTCCTCTATCTTCCTCATGTCTATAGATAGAGATGGATATGTACCTACTACGCAGTTATTGTTGGTTCATATCTAGATTAAATTTAATTGAAACTAGTTGAAACTCCTATAAAATTGATCTAATTGAATTCTTAATAAATTGAGATATCGGAATTGACGTTATCTAGTATCTGTAGTTAATGGTTACTTTTAAACTATTCGTTTGGAATGAAGCTTTAAAACTGTAAAATACATTGTAATTTGAGTTATTTCTCGGAGAAAAGAGGTGTGAATTGAAAAATGCTGTTTATCATTTTGTAAAATTTATATTGTTTCGTATGATGCTTTTCGTGTTTTTTTGTTTTAATTATTATTAATTACGTTAATAATTTATAAAAAACTTTTGTATAGATATGATTTCAAAAACTATGCTCTCCTGCTATTCAGGTATAAAATTACCAATATCACTGCAATGCAAGAAATACATGGAGCTTATACTATTAATTTATTACATATCTGTTTTTTTTTTATACATTAATGATATCTGTACATTACTTTCCCCATTTTTAGTAAAATAAGTATGTTATTTTTTGTGCTTTATTTTCAATTACGGAAACAAAACCCACGACCATTTTAGTATCAAACACCGAGCCTTGGTCTCAAATCAATCAAACCAAATAGGCCATTAGCCGCGCAAATGACCTGATCTAAATCTAGGGTAACTTAGTTTACAGTAAAAATGTGGTGCCGTGTAGGAGGAGGGATAACTCGGCCAGAGGAACCCATAGTAACTCTAGTGTCGGGTATCACTTAACAATTAACTATTGAACGCATTCTATTAATTGAATTTAGGATGATAAGTTTATCAATCGTGAACTTAACGTTTTAATAAAAGTTTATTGAATTGATTATTTTTTGTTGCAAGTGGACGATAGCCTAGTTGGCAATGAAACGGTCTGACGCGACAGATGGTCTACAAGTTCAAAGCCCAAGGCACACATCTTTTTTCGAAGTGTGTATTGTTTATAAATTATCGAATGCTTTAACAGTGAAGGAAAACATCGTGAAGAAACTTATATATGTCGGCAGATTCCTTTTTATTAATCTCATTGAGGGTGTCTGAATATATTACGTCGGGTAAGATAAAATAATAATCGTGCGATAAACCAGTCGGTATGTAGAACTCGTAGTGGGAGTTACAGTTGGGTGTATAAAAAGGGTGCCGAATCATTTGAAGCAACTAGTACGGTGCAGATCACTACTAAGTGGTAACTATGGTGGTTTTCATATCGGTCAGTGCTTAGTAAAGCGGTTACTATGTTAATTCGGGTTGTTACTAGGTGAGTCGTTTAGAGTTGCGAAGTTTGATTAAGTAATTGCCTCAATATGCAATGTGTTATAATAACCAAAGTTAATAATGAATCCTGACGTGGTATTGTACTCTGTGAACAGTTTATTACGCAATAATTGACCAACGAACAATAAATAGCGAGTTAAAGAGAATTCATTTGTGACTTTTATTATGTGAACCTACGTGTATCGATATCGGCCGTCACTGTCTCCGACATATATATAAGGCCTCTCATCATTAGTAGACTAATCTAGACGTTGAGGTAGAGGCCCGTACTCACCAACGTATGCCTAACTTATAAGTTTAATGTATGCCTTCTAACCTAAAAAAAAATTTATGCTCTCCGACAAACTGCCCGTCTAAATATTTAATAAAAACCAAGTGTAACTTAATGTTTTCGCTTACCTAGTGACGAAGTTCATTACTATGAAACTCAGATAGTATGAGGTCGAAATGATTAAAAATTTAATAAAGCACCTTAGTGGGCCGAGAACACCAGCTAAACGGCTCAAGTAAGAAGATATTCTGTTGCTTTATGAATATTATATTTATCATAGACTTAGTAAGGTACGTTGTTTTGTAAAGGTATAGTCATAATTTTGGTAAATTTTCTTGCCTTTCAAGGTTAACGGCCATTTTCTAGCCAGTGTTTAATATTAAGGACGTATACGAAAATGTGTGTCTAAAAGGCCACTTTATTAAAGCATCAGAAACAAAATACCTCAATTCTTTTTTATTATGTCTTTGATCGACATAAGTAAGTAATAATACCTATTTAAAAGTTTTGTTTACTAATAAAATTATATTGTCACAGTGAAAGAAAATAAAATTTAATTAAAAATTATTTCTATTTGTAATACCTATCGCAAATTTACTTTATTACATGTATTACTAACGCAGGAAAGATTAAAAAATTATCATCCTAAACAAGTTCAATTAAGTTCAACAACCTTTTGACATTAACAAACATGGCCGTTTATATCGTAACAAAAAAATAAATGCTAATTATATTATTACTAAGTATATACAATAATTTCTTGTTGGATTGCTTATAAAGAATATCTTGAGCTTATATCTGCGAAGTTGATGATACTTGATGCGAGTGCATCTGTGCGATATGACAGAGGTCGGCGAGATTATCGACTGGCGAATTATAAACAGTCACTATGCCTGAGAATGCATTAAGGAAGCGATAGCGGACAGCCTTGTTTATCACAATAGATTGTAATAATTTATTGCTCCCTTGGTGCAGCGCGTGCCTAAGAAGTAAGAAGAGGGGGATTAGGAGCTTGTAGGTTCGATTCCTTGTGGGCTTAGAATGTGCTAAAAACGCAACTCGTAAGACGATATCGTTCACGTTTGATATTTGTGGTTAATCAAGACACCAATATATCAGTCACGTGTTAAACTCTCAAACAATCAGAGACCAATAGTCTCAAACAATCTCTATAAAACGAAACGAAGTCGTGTAATGTTTTTTTTTTGGCCACATTATAAGCCCACTGAACAGTTAACATGTGTCGTATTTAACACGATGTGCCCAGGGTTCGAACCTTTAGAGGGATTGATGTCCTATTTAATTATATTGTGTATACAATTTTACAAAGTCAATTTCGGTCCCTTACTCCGATGTATCATAAAAAACCGTCCCTGAAAAATATACATTTGAACATCGAAAACCACATCCAAGTCGGATCAGTAGTTTTTGAGAAACTCGTGGCCATACAAATTTACATACATACATACGGATCGAATACAGAACCTCCTTTTTGAAGTCGGTTAAAAAAATTGGTCGTAATATAAGAGACGACGTTTAAGTACCTGTAGAAGAAATCATTAATGAAAACTTTTCTCACAGAGTTGTGTATAAAAACCAAATAATCAAATTATCTAAGTACGTCATATAAATTATTAAATTCATCATTTTAAGCAAAAAATTGAGTAGAAGGATAACAGGACTGTGTTTATTTCACACAATTTACACTGTTCGTTATGTATTCCGAATGCAGATATTTATAATTCCAAAATATATTGTGATTCACTGATAAATAGTAAAGAAACGCTGGAAATCCTACTAATATTATAAAGGCGAATGTTTGTAAGAATGTATGGATGTTTGGATGTTTGGATGTATGGATGTTTGTTACTCTTTCACGCAAAAACTACTGAACGGATTTCGATGAAATTTGGCACACGGGTAGATCATGTCTTGGAGTAACACATAGGCTACTTTTTAGCCCGGGAAAATATAAAGCGGGACTTTTATCCCGGAAAAACTCATTCACGCGGGCGGAGCCGCGGGCAAAAGCTAGTTGATAATAATTTAAAATTTCAAGTTAGTTTTCTTGTATTTTTAAGTAACTATTTTATAGCACTACTACAATTTCGATTAATTTTCCATTCCTATTTTTTATTATTTCATATTTAAAATCAGATTCGAGCTTCACTCACACTATATCCAGTTCTGTAATATACCTTTCATTACACAGAAACGTTACTATAATGGATCTATCATGCATTTGGACTTTATAAGATCAATAGGATTATATATGTAAGATTATAAAGTCATGATCAATGGCCACATTGAGCCAGGACCGGTGGTCGTACATGACCACCTTCTTGAAATTGTTTCCGAGTATACTTACCTCGGGCAGATTCTGCAGTTGGGTAAAAACAATTTTGAGACGGAGGCCAAGAGGAGGATCCAGCTGGGCTGGGCAGCGTTTGGAAAACTACGTCGAGTCTTTTCGTCATACATACCGCAATGTTTGAAAACGAAAGTTTTCAATCAGTGCGTCCTACCCGTCATGACCTACGGAGCCGAGACATGGACACTCACGGTAGGGTTAGTCCACCAGTTTAAAGTCGCCCAGCGGGCTATGGAGAGAGCTATGCTCGGAGTTTCTCTGAAGGATAGGATTCGCAACGAATAATTCCGAAAGAGAACCAAAGTTATCGACATAGCTCAAAGAATTAGCAAGCTGAAGTGGCAGTGGGCTGGCCATATCTCGCGAAGAACCGACAACCGCTGGGGTAAACGTGTTCTTGAGTGGAGACCGCGACTGGGCAAACGTAGTGTAGGACGCCCTCCAGCCAGGTGGGATGACGATCTGCGAAAGACTGCAGGCAGATGCTGGATGCGGCAAGCTGAAGACAGGGCGCTATGGCGCTCATTAGGGGAGGCCTATATCCAGCAGTGGACTGATAAAGGCTGATGATGATGATGATGATGATGATGATGATGATGATATAAGTTCTAGGTAATTCCACACTATCTCAATCACTTCCCACAAAGTATAGCATTTGTCTGGACGTCACTTCAGCTCCTGATACTATTAATTATCTTTATGACTTAAGCGTATGAATTAATCGCTAATCGCCAGCAGCAAATTGTAAGCAAGTAAACAAAACTGACGGCCAACTGGCTGAATTGTTTATGTTATGAATCGCATACACAGCTTATAATTAGTGGCCTCCACTCACACACTTATAATATTTAAGTAATGATTAGTTGAAATGTTATCTTGCCTATTCTGGAACATGCACAACGAAATTAAAGCTTTAATATTAAACGGATTAACTTGGTAAGTACGTAAACCTTCTGGGTTCAAGAAGTTATGTCAGTTGGTGGTAGGTACTGGTAGTAGGTCTCTCATATGTAAGAGTCCGTCTGGGTGGGTACCACCGCAATGTCTATTTCTAGCGCCAAGCAGCACAGTGTGCATGCACTGTTGCGTTTCGGTTTGAAGGGCATTGTAGCCAGTGTAACTACTGGACATAATGAGACTTAACATCTTGTGTCTCAGGATGACGAGCGCAGTGGCGTGTCACACAGTACTTTGTTACTCAAGATGCTGGATGGTGTTTCTGCTATTTATGGGTGGTCGTATCGCTTACGATCAGACGAACGGCATGCTCGTCTCGTCATTCTATGCAATAAAAAAAAGTTACCTACTCGTAAGTTGAATATAAATTTATAAACTATAACATTAGCTTTTTATGTAAATAGACACTGTTTTATTTACGGTCAATTATGTTTATGGACCGCCACGCTCGTTGAAGCAATCGCAAAAGAGTGGGTAACGCGGTAGACAACTGGATGGCAAAAGCAGGCTGGTAAAAATCATCTAACATGGCAAAAGAATTCATTTTGAGTTTTGGTAGAGATCAACTGAAAGTAAACTTCGTAAGGCTTTAAGAGCATCACAGATCTACGAATCAAATAAGTTGCAACTAACAGACGCGGTACGCCTGCATAAAATTGTAATTGATTGAGCGGTTCACTTTTATAAGTAACGTATAAAATCTACTTAGAAATAAGTCAGGTACAGTTATGTCACTTAGCGGATCTTCGCCCTTCTGAATACAAATTATGATAATCAACATATTTTATTATTCTGAGGACTTTGTTTGAGTATCTCTTCCGTCATCAAGTCGTACTCCACAGCTTGCTCATAGTGTAAATTAGCACATTACCATAGCTTTATTTTAGCATAATTAAGTCCAACTGAGTAACCTTTCACATTCCTTCGTATTCGTATTGCCTCACTAAAGTGAAATGTCAAATAAGTTTACATGTCTTTAATCCATGAAATATGCCTAATATAGCGCATTCGATTGGACTCTACCTAGAGAAAAACTTTAACAACGTTTCGAAAGTAAATGGTGTCTCACGGTGCAATGGTGGTCGATTTTAAATTAACTGAACATGAGGTCGTTTCAGTAGCTACAGGCTGAGGTTGGTATATTACAAAGACTGCAAGCTTTTCGCTGTATTTAGCACAAATTGCCCGATAGCAATTTGTGCTAAATACAGCGAAAAGCTATGGACGATTCCATGCGTCAGGTTAGGATTTTTAATTGAAACCCCACATAATTATTGTGTTGATTAGACTGTAATGAAGGATGGTCTGTGGTCATCTAAGATAGAGTACCTAGATGGATATATTTCGTAACTCCTTAACTAGATTTGACTGCAACGAATAGAGAGTTGAATACAAAAATAATTACAGCTCAGAATATACTTACGTCGAAATCCAATACTTCTCACTAAACGGCTGATTCTATGAGTTGGTATATTTTGATGAAATTGTATGTATACTCATTAAAGATACCTAATATGATTCATGTAGGCTAGTTAAGTGGTTTTACCGAGGTCAATGTTAAATCATGGCTTCGGATCCAAGAATCATAGGGAAAACATGAGTGACATTAGTGCTCATTTTATCATATTACTACTGACCTATGCAACATTGTGATGAATGATAATATATATAGAATATAATTGGTAATTAAATTCGACATGCATACAGTTGTTTTATCTTGATTTAATCACTGTTTTAGATTTCATTTATTAAACTTTGTTTAAATTATTTCACTTTGCATTAATAAAAGTCAATATAATATTTTAATGCCTACAAATTTTTTCTACAAAAATAAACAGCAAAATATCGAAAAAATAATACTCCGTACGCAAATCCACTTCAGTAACGAAAATGTTCCAGTTCTGAATGCGGCGTTTGAAATAATTGTGAAGAATATTTAATATCACAAGCTTTCTGTTACGAGTGGGACAAAAACAAAAATGTTAAAATTGGAGCAAGTGCTATTTCGTTTGGCATAAAAAGATTCAAATAAAAAGCGCAATGTATATCAAATGAATGAATGAATGAGATTTGGATAAGCCAGTGAATCTGATTACTTTGTAAGCAAACTTAACGAGGAAAATTAATAAAGAAATCTCCTTTACATTCGCAGCAGAAAAATAATTAAGTTCGAACTTCATTCATTAATTGTATAATTTTATATTTTTTGTGATATTTATTATGACAAAATTTTTATTCGTTGGATTTAAAACGTTTCTAGCGTGTAGGTCTGATTTGGAGGAGGCCTATGTTCAACAGTGGAGAAGCTGGATGATGAGGATGGTGAATGGCGCACCTGATAACTGGTCATCGTATCTCGTGAATACAACGCGGAGTTAAGTCGCTGTAACCAAAACAAAGAAAGATAAATAAAAGACGTTGGTGGTCTGATTAGAATACTAGGCCATTGCACTCAATTAGCATCTGACGTTCTCAATGTGGTAGAAGTATTTAGACACAAAATCAAACTCTAAGATATTTATTTATTTATTTATTTATTATAAATAATGGGACAACAAACAGTTACACAATAGGTATTAAATCTTATAAAATACATGTTAATGTTACAAATACTAAATGTGTAACCCACAAAGTTATCCTCAAATTAGTTTTAAGACAAATTGTCGATTGATAACTTTTTAAAAACGATTGCGATATTAATGAGTAACAATATTATTTCTTTATGGAGTCACTAACTTAGGTAATCTATATCAACATTATTAAGAGAAAAGATTTGTATTCTTGTAGTTATGTTTGTAACTAATAAAATCAAAACTACTGGTCTGATTTTAAAAATTCTTTTAACCAACATAAATGTACAATATCAGCGAGTAATATTTTATCCCGGAAAAACTAATTCACGTAGAGGGGGCCGCGAGCATAAGTCTAGTCGGTTATAAGGTTTTTCGTAAATCTATACTAATATTATAAAGCTGAAGAGTTCGTTTGTTTGTTTGAACGCGCTAATCTCAGGAACTACTGAACCGATTTTGAAAATTCTTTCATTTATAGGAAGCTACATAACTCCTGAGTGCTATAGGCTACTTTATATCCCGGGAAAATATTTTTGTTCCGGAAAAACTTTTTCACGTGGGCGGAGCCGCGAGCACTACTAGTCCATACTAATATTATAAAGCTGAAGAGTTTGTTTGTTTGTTTGAACGCGCTAATCTCAGGAACTACTGAACCGATTTTGAAAATTCTTTCACTAATAGGAAGCTACTTTACTACTGAGTGCTATAGGCTATTTTTTATCCCGGAAAACTTTTTCACTCGGGCGGAGCCGCGAGCACTACTAGTGTCAAAATAATCCACAACCTCCCGCCTTATCTGCGGCCTCAAAAGTGTAGTAAATAATAATGCATCAAAATAGGATGTAAAACTTTATGTGTAGTTTTCAGTTTTAGGTACGAATTCTATTCAGTTTTAGCTTCGTATTTGAAAAATCACGTTTATAATATTAGTAAGATATGCGTGCTTGTCGACTTCGCCGACAAAAGATTGAAATCTAAATGGTTGCCAAGCCCTGTAGATTATACTGAAAATTATTTATAAGAACACACTCCATTCTAAAATCAATTTAATGTAATATTTCTTTCTTTTTCTGCTACGACAATATATGATATTTAAAAATATAACGCCACAGTCGAATTATTGACACAAAGCAGATAACTTAGTATAAATTTAAGCGCAAGATTTGTCTTGTAAAGGTCACAGGAACCTGACGGATGCAGGCCGCTTTTAACACGATGTACAGCGTGGAATTCTAAAGGCTGCAACTCGCTCTCGCTCCCGCTCTTGCTCCCGCTCCCACTCCGGCTCCCGCTTTCGCTGCCCGCTCTCGCTGCCCGCTCTCGCTGCCCGCTCTCGCTCCCGCTCTCGCTCTCGCTCCCGCTATCGCTCTCGCTCTTCTTATATTTGGCTAATGAACTTATTTATGTTACTGTTTTTATATTGTAAGGTCAACATTCCTAGTCTTCGAAATAGTTTGTTTTCTGATAAAACTAGCCAAGACAAATCTTCAGCTTAAATTTATACTAAGTTAGGTATCTGCATTGTGTAAATAATTCGACTGTTCAAATTTAAGAAGTTATATTTTTGTCGTATGAGAATGTCGTACAGAAAGAAACAGAAAGAAATCTTGTATTAAATTTATCTGAGAATTGAGTGTGTTCTTATAAATAATTTGCAGGATTATCTACAGCGCTTGGCAACCATTTAGATTTCAATTCTTTTGTCGGTGAAGTTGACAAGCACGCATATTCTTCATCATCACCATTGACCTAATACATCTAGTGTAGATGATTTAAACAGCGTCAACTGTTGGAGGTTCTTCTAAGACACTTTCTTTGATGGCTGTAGAGACCAACACGAGAAAGATAAAATCGGCCACACGACATACAGACATTATAATCAACGTTCGCCCTGGATGATGAGTTGCTAACGCGTTCGTGTTGTTTTGCGCGTTTCACGGCTAGGTCGTTAAGCCAAGCATTATCGTGTGAGGCTACGCCATCAAAAACAATTTTTCGCCAGACGACGCGATCCTCAGCTAAGTTTTCCCAGCTCCTCCAGTCAACATCAAAGGTGATCATGTCTCGTTTGATACTTGAAAATTCAAGTAAAAGTGGTGCCCTCATACGGAGGGAACGTAATTAATGGATCAAGGTAAATAGTATTTAAATAAAAATAAAGCATCAATGGACGTGTACGCCTAAACGATCATTATTCTAAAGATAATTTATAAATACTATGTAGATTTTCCGATTGCTTGGAAAATGTTTCTTAAAAATTTACTGTTTTCAGATATTTTCTTTTGTATACGTAAAATTACCTAGCTGAACACCAAATTTCAACTTTGTAGGTCATTTAGAAGTGGGTTAGATTTTTGATCTATATGTCAGTCAGTGATAAAAATGCAGATTTTTAGATGTTAATATTTCACTGACCGTTTGAGCTGTATTTATGAAATTTGGAATTCTAGTTAACTTAAGAGACTTTAATAAACAAACCAAATTGCATGTATTTATGTTAAACAGATTTTGAGTTGTACAGGCGTCAAAAGTCGCTCCAAATGGTTCGTGTGAAACTACACTAGGCAGCTGCGACTTTTTTTTGCTTGGCTTGCCACGCTGCCGGGTGTCTCGAACTTTAATGGATGTCACTAATTGAGACTAACGTATCTTCAACGCTTGTTCATACTAGATTGAATAATATCGTTGAAATTCACATAACCCACATAGCGGTATGGTTCAAAGGTTGACACGGAAGATGCCAATGCCTTCGTTTTATAATGATGCCTTATTGGTGTAGCTTTTTGGTCTATGGGCCAGTATACCCTGGGTTTGAATGTGCGCCAAGCAGCAGTTTACATTCACTGTTCGCATTGTAATCAGTCCGAAGGGCAATATGAGATTTAACATTTGATATCTTAGCGTGACGAGAACAGTGCAATTCCATGCAGTGCTTTGTAACTCGAAGTTCTAGACGGTTTTGCTATTTATTAGCGGTCGTATCGCCTATCTAACTAAGGGCGAGTATCTTGTTCATATCGTTTTTCGATTCGTTATAAAACATATTTTACGATCAGCATTTCTTTTCTTCCTCTAGGTCTATATTCAGAGGAAGCGACATACATATCAGACACATGCTGCGCGCACGCACAAGCGTTCGCCGTGGAGGCGTCATCAGTGGAGGCTTGTGCAAAGGTCACTCCCCCGGATGACATCGATGCAGATCAGATGGAGGCTTGTACTCCAACCTTACAGAGCTGTTGCAAGGAACATTTTAAGTAAGCTTCAATATATTCATGATATAAAAGATCTTTGAATGGTAGTGCGTAAACCCCTGAATAGGTTTGGATCTTTGTTGCACATTATGTTTTTATTAACGCTACCATTTTTAACCAACTGCGAAAGAAGGAGGGTTATTTAATGCATTACATGGGCACAGAAGATCTTTTCTTGCAGTAAAAGGTGTTAACGTGATCGGGATAAAAGCAAATTTTTCATATAACAATAAAACTACTATAGCTACGCCTAAAAGTCACCAAGAACTTATATTTATTTCAGAGAAAAAGAAAAATGTGCTGCCGGAATGAAGTTCGCGGCAGCAAAACGGTGCTCCGGTCCAGAATCAGATATTGGAAAGGCAAGTACTGACGGAAACCTAAATTACTCAATTTACAATTTATTGACAAAATAATATTTACTTTTCATATTTTTTACGATTTTTTTTTAATCGTGTTCGAGTTTGTCATTCTAGCTTAGTTTATTTATATTGATTCGTAAAATTACAGTCGTGCTGCGAGGAGTGTTCATTCGGAATGATGGCAGGGGAAACCCAGGGGAAAGAGGGTTGTGGCTCCCCATCTAGTGGGGAGGTTAGTCCTTCATACGCCTTAAAGAAGAACGCCTTCCATCAATGTTGTTTGGTAAGAATTTTCTGTACCTCAATCAATATATCTTTCTTTCTCATTGAATAATGCAGTTTTAAACTTATATATATTAATACAGGAAGTAGTAGAAAAACCAGAGACAACAACAGAAAAAAAACCAGAAACTACGACAAAGAAAAAAGAGAAATGCGCGAAAGACTCTTGCGAACACATTTGCAATGATGAGAGCGGGGTAATCAAATGCGAGTGTAGGGCAGGGTTTCGGCTGCAGCCAGACAACAAGACTTGTAAAGGTAAGCGGAAGAGTTATTGAATAAGGTAAGTTATATTTATCTGAATTTTTGACCTATAAGACAAAGTATACACTCACGCCTGTTATCCCCGAAGGGGTAGGCAGAGGCGCAACTAGTGCACCCACTTTTCGCCGACATTTCGTCCCATGATGTGATAGGGGGCGAGCCTATCGCCATATCGGGCACAAATTAAGGACTCCGGGCTGATACTGAATAGAAAAACTCAATATCACTTTGCCCGACCCGGGGATCGAACCCGAGACTTCAGCTTTGCAGTCGTACTGTAATACAACTACGCCACCGAGGCAGTCTAAAGACAAAGTATATTTGAAAACTGTAGAGCGAATGGTCTTTGGGTCGACTCCCATATAAAGCAACATCGTGCGTGTACGTATGCTTTTTTAAACAATTTGCGCGAGATTGGATCTCCAAAAAGGATTGGCAAAGGGCACTCTATAAATTGGTTTCACCGTTTAGATGCGACGTAGGTACTTAATAAAAATTGTAGCACCTATTTATTCCCTTTCCTACATGGATGCGGAATGAAAGCAGGTAGAACTAGAAGGCAGGAAAAAAACAATCATCATCATTCATCACTATTTACACCATGTTTTGGAAGTCAAAACAAGGTTATGCGACGAATTTAAGAAGTCATTCGTAGTAAGCTATAACGTTCTCAGGTAGCGAAATTACGTATTTAAGTTTCAAAACTTTCAAGTAACACAACTGTGAATGTTACTTGGTAAACATACCTCATAAATAAATGGGTTGATGATGTTTCAAATTGTATTAGTTACTTCCAAACTAGTAAATTAACTATTAAGTGAATAACTATAATTTGTGCATGTTGTGTTGTAGATATCAACGAATGCGCTGAAGCAACCGACGATGTATGCACAGCAGATGGCACAGTTTGCCATAACACAGATGGATCGTTCAAATGCGTCCCCATCAAGAAACGAGATGTAGGGCTGACCTGTCCGCCAGGATTCAAGCGGAACATTGTCAATCAAGTTTGTGATGGTAACGCGACATTTTAATGTTGACAACTTTGGTCGACAATATGTTATTCTGCCGAGACTCGGGAGTAGTACAGGAATACATTAGATAGCTGTATAACGTGTGCAAGTGTGTCGATGGTTTTAACCTTTAGTATACATAGGTTGTAAACCTTTAGGTTACATATTCGTGTTCTATTACTTTACGAATTATGTGGTACTAGCTTTGCCCGCGGCTCCCCCCGTGTTAAAAAAAATTCGAAACAAAAGTCCCGCTTTATATTTTCCCAGGATAAAAATAGCCTATGTTTTAATCCAGGACATGATCTACCCGTGTGCCAAATTTCATCGAAATCCGTTCAGTAGCTTTTGCGTGAAAGAGTAGCAAACATGCATACTTACAAACTTTCGCATTTATAATATTAGTTGGATAGTAGGACGGTCGAAGCGGACTTGTCAAGTTGTAGTCAGTTTTTTCACAAATTTTTATTTTAAGAACAAATTGTTCTGTTCTAGAATAAAAAAAAATATTGATAAAGATTCGAACTTACAACTATTTATGAAAAAATGGTAAAGATAGTCTTTGTTTGATTTTTGTAGATATAAACGAGTGTCAACTACCCCGTCCGCCGTGTCCGAAATATCTATGCGAGAACACAATAGGCGGATACAAGTGCGCCGGAAAACCAGGCAAGCCTGTTACCGAGGCTGTTCCAGGCGCTCCGACTGAATCTTCAGTTACAACTATGAAGAATGATATTTGCCCTCCCGGCTTCAGGGCTGGCGCTGATGATGAATGCCTTGGTAAGATCTAATAGTTGATGATTTTATGAACCCCATGTCAAGTATTCCTGTATTTTTTAATACTATTCGATATGATGACAGTCTGATAAAAGACTAGTTACAAAATAAGTTCTTCGGACTATTTTGGTTGCTGGTGACCAAGAAACTTCTTTTGGCTAATCAACAGTACAGAAAATACATTTCATTTTATTAGCTGTTACTTTTCTGTATTTCGTATCTCTAAAAATGTTTTTACTGTTCAAAGATTTAAACCGGTCCAGCAATTCTTTTATACATCGTTATTTCCTGTTGTCCTTTTTGTTTATAATAAAATCTGTTTCTTTCTAGACATCGATGAATGTGAGGAGCATCTCGACGACTGCCAGCGTCTCTCGCAGCACTGTATCAACACGCACGGCAACTTCTTCTGTCAGGACCACGTGTCCAAGAGATGCGCTCCTGGGTTCAAGGTTAATGCTGCCACTGGCATTTGTGAAGGTAAATTATCCATATAATGCGTGATCAAGATTTCATATGATGCATTTTTTTGGATATTATCTTTATTAACATAAACTTTTGATGACATGTGTGCAAACTAATTTAGCCTAATAATTTATTCATGTTGCATAACATGGAATCATCGTATTTTTTCTTGGCAATGTGTTCCGAAACTATTTCTAGCATCAGATTGTGTTGGTTACGTGGAGTATTAACTATATCAAATAATGCGTTTAGCTAGTTATCATATTTTTATTACTTATGTCTTTATTTGATTTTAGACATTGATGAGTGCGAAGAGAGCAGCGAAGTTTGCAAGCGTACGGAAATCTGCATCAACCTGCCCGGCGCGTACAACTGCAAGTCGAAAATCAGCACTCTACCAAAGTGAGACTTTTAACCAACATTCTATATCACGAACTTGAGGCTTTTCATTTCAAAAACATTAAGTACTTTAAACTTGATGCTATCTACAGGCAAGTTGCAGTGATTTTAATACTAATTGAATACTGAAGTACATCACATTTTAGTTAGAGGGGTCGTGATATAATTATCATGAAGATAGGTTGAAACATAAAGTAGATGGTCCCATGCGCACAGTAAAGCTGATTTCGCTTGAATTCAAAATAATTTTGTTATTTTCTTAGCTATTAACTTGCGTGCCATTTTTATAGAGTGTTTCTTATTTCAGGCTTTATGTTAAGAAGACCTGCCAAGAAGGAACCAGAATCAGACCCGGGGGCACAATCTGCGAAGGTATAATAAATCATTTTAAAATTTAGTATCTACTTATTTCAAAAGACATTATTTTTTATGTATTACTTTTCAGCTGTTGCTTTGCCATCAATGTACAATATTTGATTTATTATAAAGATAATCAGAAAAGAGTAATACTTTGTTGCTTTTTTGGTCCAATGAAGCAAGGAAGAAATTTGATTGTTCTCAAACAATATTATCTTTTTGTGTTGGTTATCCTTTTTACAAACAAAGATCTTCGACAGTAACACATATCAATAGCATCTTTTCAAGTAGGATCTCGAACACCAGTTACTACTAGTAATTAAACAAAATTTGTCTCGTTGCAGACATAGACGAATGCCGGGAAAACACCCACCTTTGCGATGAGTTCCAGAATTGCATAAACACATTCGGAGCTCATGAATGTCGTTGTAAAAATGGTTTTGAACTGGATTCGTACACTGGGTCCTGTGTTGGTGAGTTTTAAGTCAATTTTAAAACTATTTTCAATTTAAAGACTATTTAGGTATAAATTACCATAGGTAACCAAATTACAGTCGTAACTTGTAATATTTTAGTATTTATCCATTGTATTCTGAGAGCAACTAACAGATATTTTTTTAAATAAGGACCATGCAGATTTGGTTAAATAGGGTTAATCTATATTTTTTTTGCAAATTACAGTACTTTATGACGTAAACAGATGCGTAGTTTGAATTGTACCTAATGTTCGAAGAGATCGTGCTTAATAATATTACGTGCACAATATCCAACCCGTTTCAAAAGCCACTGAATTAATTTGCGAAACCATTTTATGTTATATCTTATTGAAAATTCAATTACAAACAATTATATTAAAATACATTTCACTTTTAATAACGTTAATTCAAAATTGGGCTGCGGCATGAAGTTCGATATATACTTAGGTCAGGCAAGACAGATCTTTGGCTATTTCGATTTTATTGAAATACACCTGACTCCTCCTACGATTAACGATTATTCTTATTCTTTATTCTTCTTCTATTCCTAAGTTTCCTAGATCTGTAGGCTGTATGGAGTACCTATGTAGCCGCCAACGAATACAATATGTAGGTACTAGGTATCTACAAATTCGTTGCCATACTAGTTGTGCCACTACTAATTTATATTTTGTTACGGATCTATGGTTGAACTGATGTTATTTTTATTTGTTTTACTTCAGATATAGACGAGTGTGCCCTAAAACTGGACAATTGCGCAGCCCACTTACACTGTTTGAACGTGCTCGGCTCTTTCACTTGTGTCAAACGTCCACCACTTACCACCTCCACGACATCCACTCTACCGCCATACGAGTATGAATACTACGATTCTGAGTAAGTTATATTTATTTGTTTACGAAATTTACTAAACTACCCTTTCAAGTTTTCGAATTTAAGGCATAAATTAATAGTCTGCCTCGGTGGCGTAGTTGTATTACAGTACGACTGCAAAGCTGAGGTCTCGGGTTCGATCCCCGGGTCGGGCAAAGTGGTATTGAGTGTTTCTATTCAGTATCAGCTCGGAGTCTGGAATTTGTGCCCGATATGGCGATAGGCTCGCCCCCTATCACATCATGGGACGGAATAATGGCGAAAAGTGGGTGCACTAGTTGCGCCTCTGCCTACCTCTTCGGGGATAACAGGCGTGAGTGTATATGTATGTATATGTATGTATTAATAGTCTGACGGAGCCGACAGAAGTTAAAGTACAATAAGAAAACTATTGGAGCGGCGATAGCGTAGTTGGGAGTGAAACGGACTGCTGACACGAATGTCCGCAGGTTCAGAACCCAAGGGCACACACCTCTGACTTTTCTAAAAAACTATGCGCGCATTCTTTGTGAATTATCGCTCGCTTTAACGGTAAAGGAAAACATTGTGAGGAAACCTGCATACCTGAGAAGTTCTCTGAATTTCAAAGGTATGTGAAGTCTGCCAACCCGCACTAGGCCAGCGTGGTGGACTAAGGCCTTAACCTTTTCAGTAGTAGATATGGCCCGTGGTCAGCAGTGGGCAGTATATAGTACAGGGCTGGTATGGTATGGTAAGGTAAGATAATTATCTTTACTTCATGTTATACTATTTTTAAACTTAGGGAAGATAACACAACTGGAAATGTAGAGCCGGTACGACCAGCGCCAACTACAACGAGCACTACAACTCCTCGGCCAACAACTACTTCAACTACAACTACACCGAAGCCTACTACAACGTCTACCACTACGACTTCCACTACTACCACCCCCAAACCCACCACCACATCTACTACGACCAAACCACGTCCGTACTACCCAAGATATCCGCCAAGAAGACCGTACCCAACAAGAAGGCCCGAGACAACCCCGCCTAGACCTGAGACTACACCAAAACCGGAAGTAACACCTCCATTACCCGAGTATACTCCGAGTAGACCAGAATCTACTCCAAACAGACCTGAACCAACTCCGACGCGACCCATCCAACCCGAACATCGGAGACCAGAAACCACGAGGCCACGTGATTATCCTAGGCCAAGTTCTACTCCAAGGAGGCCAGAAACAACTCCGTCTAGGCCAGACACAACTCCCACTAGGCCAGAAGTAATTACCCCCAGACCAGTGACTACACCAACCAAGCCGCCACCTATTCCATCAAGACCAGACTATCCCGTCGAAGTTACGTTACCTCCACCTAAAGATCCAGTAACGATTGAGAAAGAAAAAGATAATGAGGGCAGCTATAATATTGATACGGATAAAATACCAAAGGATACGTGGAACAATGTTATAGGAAGGGATAAGCCGGTTAATCCAACAAGTAATGGGTTTAGTGTCAACGATATACACTGCTTGAATGGATATGAAAGGGACGTGTATGGAAATTGTGTTGGTAAGTTCTTAAACACTTAATACTTATAGCTCTTATACGCAAATTTATTTAATGTTTATAATATACGTAGTTATTTTAAGGCATGAAATTATAATTGTTTGCTTAAGTGTCACATTTCTTCAGCAAAAATCCTTTCACAGTTGCTCTTTCATAGAATATAAATAAATTAAATTGTACATTTCCCAGATGTAAATGAATGTGAAGACCGTCGTCACATTTGCGGCAACCTTGAAGACTGCGTGAACCAAGACGGCGGCTACTACTGCGAATGCATAGCTGGGTTCCAACGCAACGATGAAGGCTGGTGCGTCCCAATCCCTCCCAGCACCACTTCCACCAGCACCACTACATCTACTACTACGGAAAGGACCACTGCTGGTAAGTATATTACACCGTTTTTGACTGCCTTGGTGGCGTAGTTGTAATGCGTACGCGGTATGAGTACGACTTTTGCGCTAAGGGCCCGGGTTCGAATCCCGGGTCGGGCCAAAAACATAGTGACTGGGTTCTTCCATTTTAAAAATTTGTCAGGCACGGCTTGGAGTCAGAAAGTTGGCGGTGTGATACCCTTGTGCATCGGAAAGTACATAAAAGCCGCTTATTCTACGCTTGATCTCGCTCCGGTCATCTCGGATTGCCGCCTCACTGGACTATGAGGGTGAAGGAATAGCGAGTGCACCTGTGTATTGCGCACACACTTGTGCACTATAATATCTCCTGTGTACCTGGCTGATCTCCGTTGAGATTGGCCGCTGTGGCCGAAATTCAGCTAGGAGGGATTTATTTTTTATTACACCATAAAGACCAGTCAATTGTTTAGATGTAGAGCGCCAAAAATATTTGATACATATGACCATATAGCCTGTTTGTTGTTTTGTTTCCTGTATTCGAGAATCCGTTTGCGTACCATCACAATGATTATTTCTATCGTCAAGCAGCATAGTATCCATTTAATGTTTTTAATGTTATAAAAGAAAGTTGCTATGCAGAGGTTTGTGACTTAAATTTCTGGTTTGTGTTGCTGTTGTGTATGGGCGGCTAACACTAGGCGCAAGCTGGTGGCATCGTCATTTAGTTGCTAAATATTTGTATGCTCAAAACATGTTATACCTACTGTTAGAAACTTCTCATAATAATTATGTATAATTTGTATTTACTAATGATATTTTTATGAATTATTAATTTATTAAACTAATGATTTGTTTTTATATTTTTATGGAAACTTGAAAAAGAAACAGTCGAAGGCGGGATTTGAACCCACGACCTCCAGCGTACCGTGCCGATGCTCTTCCAATTGAGCTACTTCGACCCCACCCTCGGCTGTCCAATTTCTTTCTTTTTCAAGTTTCTATAAAAATATATAAACATTATCCAGGCACTATATGGCCATTAACATGTATAAAAAAATCATAATATAGGATAATGATTTATTATTCATTTAAGCATGCCCAACTGCTACGTTGAGTGAATGTGTTAATAAACACACACACACACCTGTTATCCCCGAAGGGGTAGACAGAGGCGCAACTAGTACACCTACTTTTCGCCGGTGCTTATTCCATCCTATGATGTGATAGGGGGCGAGCCTATCACCATATCGGGCATAAATTCCAGACTCCGGACTGATACTGAATTTAAAAGACCTTAGCATTGCAGTCATACCGTAATACAACTACACCACCGAGGCACACGTGTTAATACACGGAGTCACAAAATTACCTATTGTTCAATACTAATTACATTTTTATAACTTGTCATCAGTTACAATTCCAGAATGGACCACACCGCCACGACCTCGGGACAGCAGAGTGTATCCTCCGGTAAACTGCGAGCTTGGGTACACGTTCGATAGCAGCATTGGGAAATGCGTGGGTAAGAAATAATATGGATTTTTTTTATTACATACCGGGTGGAAGGGAAACGCTCTCGGAAACGAAAACAGGTGATAGTATTGGTGATTCCTGACGTGATGGCACTAAAAAAATCGCGATCGCATTGTTACAATTTTAGTAGGATTTTCTCAAATTTCTGTACAGCTTCACGTATGGATAGATAAATCAAACTAGTATTCTGAAAAACATAGTAAAAAAGGTCAATATTTCAAAAAAATCGTAATGAAACACGTACATCAGCTGACGGGTTAACGACCGCGGTGCCGGCGCAGCGCGGCGGGCGCCGCCTTGTCGGCGTTTGCTTTGTAGTTTGTACGCTACCCAGTTTTTTGTACGCTTTACATTGCGCGCGCATGAATTACGGAAATACTAAAATCGTAAGTATTATCGCTTAGCTTTGCAAATGAATATAGTTTTTCGTTAATGTTATGGTTTTTCTCTCTTACCGTTCCGGTATAGAGAGCGTTTCCCTTCCACCCGGTATTATGTACATGGAATTGGTTGGATTTATCTTTTTTCGTGATCTTATTGTATATATCTGTTATCCCTCGTCACGTTTACAGTTTGCATCAAATATTTTATTAACGTACTTGATCTTTCCCAATTTTAGCTCGGTCAGAGGGCCTACCCAGTAGTATTTCTATTTAATAGTGATATTAATTCAATCTAACCGTATAAATCTTTCAGATATTGATGAATGTGCTACAAATAAAGCTACTTGCTCTCCTAACGAAGACTGCGTGAACGTAAACGGCGGATTCCGCTGCGTTTGCGGCAGGCGGTGTCGCGCTGAAAATGAGGAGCCTACTTACAGTAAGCATATTAAAACTATATTTATTCTGCCTACAACCATAATCCACTCTTATGTAAGGCGCAACATTATTGTATACCCACCTTGCATGCTGTAGCTTAATATTTACGACTAGTCTAATTGACGTTAACTCCTTCTGAATAAAAACGTGTTAGGAAATCTGTAAATTTACAGTACTACTTATAAACTTGTTTTAGCCTTAAGAGGTGCTTAATTGCTTAATTAAATAACTGGCAAAATTAAACATCTCCGTGGTCCGTGGCCTAGTTTAAACCTAATTAAATGGCAAGATAGCGGGTTTTGAATTACAGTAGACCCCTTATTCTCTGACATACGTTATTATCACCACTCACCGCTCGTAACAAGCGCGTAACTCATCACGTTTATGACTATGGAAATTGGCATACAGAATACCATTTGACGTTTATTACACGAAGTTAACGTAACGCGACCGCGTTTTGAGTTAACACTGTCACAGAGGATAAGGGAGCTGATCGACTAAATACTGTCAAAAGCATTTATGTGTAAAAAAACAAAAGTTATGGCATTGATTAAAATCAGTGGGGTTAGAATTTCGATCAATCACATACATCAAAATACCACCTACGTCAGTCTTTCAACCAATCACAATAAAACGAAGCGGAGACGCATCGTGTTTTTTTTCACATCCTAACCCCAAGACTAGTTAAGACGCAACTAAGCATAGCTTAGCGAATTTCTTATAAATAAGACTGGTAGCCCCTGCTGAAAATTTAATTCATGAGCTTTTAAATGCATAACATAAAGTTTCCGTAAGGTAGCTTTTAGTACTATGATATAATAACGAAATGCAATCAGCCCTGTATTATATACTGCCCACTGCTGAGCACTAACCTCCTACTACCAAGAGGTTTTGATATAATAAGCAAGTGTAATTTAAGAATATCCAGTGTACTAACCCTATAGTACTTATTTACATCTTTGCAATAAGATTCTATGACTTATCAACATACAATCCTATTGAAATGAAATATTTTATAGTCCCACCTTCACCGCCGTCACCGCCACGCCGCCAGCCTGCTGACGTCAGCAACACCAACGTGATCACAGTTGGAGCGCAGTACGGCCAGCGAGGACCTTGGTCACTCAGACCCACCTACAGCAGACTTCCTGATAGTGGAGCTATCGTCACATCATGTCCGTGGGGCTATAAGCTTACGCCAGATAAGAGGTGTTTGGGTATGTCAGGTTTAACTAATTTTATCTGGTAGGTATAGATTTGTGATGAACGGATACTGTTTGACATTATTCTGAAATGAAAGTATTTTGGCAGAAACATTACCAGCTTAAAAACTTGACTTGATAAAACACGAAAGACCAACGTTTTACAATGCTATTATACCAATATAGCCCAATGAGACATAGTACGCTGAAATACCTAACAATCATCATTTTCTTATATAATATGTTTACAGTCCATGACTATATAGTACCTGTGATAGCATTAGCATTAGACATAAGTTCTCTAGGATTCTAGTTAAACTTCATACATCCAGAAATAAACACAGCAACTATTTTAACAGGGTCCTCACGATACAGGCTGTGCCTAGTGAGAGGACCACCAGCAATGTAATATAAAGTAATAAATAATAATATATAAATAAGAAAAAAATATCTCCTGCATATCTGGCTGATCTCAGTGGCCGAAATCAGCTGGGAAGGGATAAGATTTTATTAAAAAAAAATAATATGATTGTCAGATATTGACGAGTGCGCCCGCAACGTGTCCGACTGTGGCCCCGTGCAGCGCTGCGAGAACTTCTTCGGGGGGTACTCGTGCCAGTGCCCCGCTGGACACCGGCTCGTCGGGCAGAACGGATGTGACGACATCGACGAGTGCATGCATGGAAATGTGAGCAAAATTTAAATATTATTTTTATAACACTGATTTGATTACCCATTCAGTTTAAAACATTTCAAAACTGATAATGCCATTAATAATTCTTAGATTGAAAACAGTGAATAAATTTTTCCATTGAAACGCTGCCCAAGCACTATCGTGTATTACAAATGTGATGGTATATTTAAAGATATTATAGAACATTGTGACGGGATTTCAAATAGGATGGAGCCAGCCAGTCGTAAAAACTGGATAGGTATACCAAGTGCTTTCTGCGACACGTTTGAAAGAGACTTGGGCTGACCTCACAATGAGGTGAACATTACAATGCAATCAGCCCTGTATTATATACTGCCCACTGCTGAGCACGGGCCTCCTCTACTGCTGAGAGGAAATTTTTATGGAGAATTCTCATGAAAACCGTTAAATTGAACGATAATTGATAAATAATACACACGTAACTTCGAAATGTCAGAGGTGTGTGCCTTGGGTTTTGAACCTGCGGGCATTGCCTCGGCAAACTGTTCCATTCTCAACTAGGCTATCGTCCACTAATACAATCCAATCTTATAATTCTACGTTTACTTATTTGTTCTCATTTAATTTCAGCCGTGCTCCTACAACGCTCAGTGTGTGAACACAGTGGGCTCGTATAAGTGTGCGTGCAGCGAAGGTTTCCGCTCAGCTCCCTCCAATGATAAAGTTTGCGTGGATGTAGACGAATGTACCGAGACGCCGGGCGTGTGCCACCAGGGCTGTGCCAACGCTTGGGGCAGTTACAGGTGTTATTGCAAACGTGGGTTCAGGCTGGATAATGATAACAGGTTAGTGATTATTTGGTTTGTATGATAGGTTGTGAAGAGGTAGTCGAAAAGTACCTGGTGGGAAGAGATAACTTCAACACAATATAGAATTATCGGGTTTGCTACGTGGGCCATGGAAAGGAATGAGGAGTAGCAGAGGGTATTTATTTCAATTCCCACTAGTAAGAGATGGTACCAAACGAACATATTATACTGAAAACTGCAATAGCCACATATGTGTAAAATTTTAACTGTAAGTTTATTATAATGATTTCTTATGTTTACGCGAATGTTACACATATAAATAAAACTATTTTATTACGATATTTTCGGGAAAATATAAATTATAATAACGTGATAAAATCCGTAAAACTTTTATTAAATGTAAGTTTATTGTTTATTTCAATGTTCTATTTAGTCTAGCAGCATCAACTAGACATCAAAGTGTAACAAGGATGATGATGATAATGGTTTAATATTATGATTTTTTATACATGTTAATGGCCATGTAGTGCCTAATCTTTTTCAAGATTCCATAAATATATAAAATCATTATCCAGGCACTACATGGCCATTAACATGTATAAAAAATCATAATATAAAATTAGAAAAAAGTTTAGCGACTCGTTTCGGTTACTTACTCTTGTAAAGGAGTAATGCTGAGTTAGTAATTGTAAATAATTGCTAACAGATGTCGCTGGTCATCTCCTTTAAGAAAATTAAATAATGATCTTGAAATTAGCAATCGAAGGCAGGAGTCGAGGTGGCTCGGTTGGAAGAGCACCGGCACGGTACGCCGGAGGTCGTGGGTTCGAGTCCCGCCTTCGGCTGTTTCTTTTTCAAGATTCCATACATGTATAAAATCACTAGTATTGCTCGCGGCTCCGCCCGCGTGATAAAGTTTACCCGGAATAAAAATGTTTTCCCGGAATAAAAAGTAGCCTATAGCACTCAGGAGTAAAGTAGCTTCCTGTTAGTGAAAGAACTTTCAAAATCGGTTCAGCAGTTCCTGAGATTAGCGTGTTCAAACAAACAAACTCTTCAGCTTTATAATATTAGTATAGATGATGAGAATGGTTTCAGAACGTGTGTGGACGTGGACGAGTGCTCGGAGTGGGGCGCGGTGCGCGTGCGCGGCAAGCTGTGCGCGGGCGAGTGCGTCAACGAGCCCGGCAGTTACCGCTGCGCCTGTCCCGCCGGGTACAGGCTCTCCGACGACGGCAGGACCTGTGTTGGTCAGTTACACCAACATTATCACCAACATTCTTTAACTATCGCACCTTTCGAACGAAATGGATACATTTCAAAAAAATCTGAAATTGAGTTACTGACAAAATGATTTAAAACAAAGTTCTCAATACAACAATAGTTTAATCAAAGCTATATTTAAGCGGGTACAAGACCAAACTGTTATATCGGGCCCCTTTTGTTATATTTGTGTAGAAAATGGGACAGTTTTAAGTCATTTTATGACGATAACTCAATCTTGATTATTTTGAATTGTGTCATTTACGTTCTAAAGGGGCTGCGTTCTATGATCAGAAATCCGCATCATATGATTTGTATCAATTACAAGTTATTGGCAAGTCAGATAATATCTACGTAAGAGCTACTTGGGTCTTCTGTATTTTCTTACTAAAAATGTTTTGTATGTACACAGTACACACATATCAGGCTTTGTGTGTAACATCGAAATAAACACCTTTCCTATTAAATATTGTCAGGGCCACGTTGTCCCTAGGTTCGAAGTGTGCGGCGCACACAAACGCCAAAGCAGTAGGGGCGCCGGTATCAGGATGAAACGCCAGCATAAATTATTGGACTTATATTTGTTATACACATTCTTTATAGTTGAGTAGGTAAGAAAGTAGGTACAAGTCTCCCAAGACAATACCCGCGCCTGTAGCTTAACTTTACACTAAGTACTTGAAATTTGACCCCAGTGTTTATGGGCTTTGTGTTAAAATCAAATGAATCGCCGCAGTCGCTACAATAGCCAACTACATATCTTATTACAAGTGCCTCACAAAAAGTCATTTTCTAAATTAAAACTAAGCACAATGAGCCGAGAAACGTTAAAAATAAAACATATGCAGCAGAAAACTTGATACACTCCCACTGGCAATTTTTGAGCCTATGTGACTATTTTAATTAATAACCCACGCTGTACAACAAGGTCCCACAATCACCAACACACACATACATACACATACACACACTCGCACACACACACACTAGAGTGCCGATATTGTTAAAATTACTGTTCCTGTTTCCTATATAGTTATTTCATATATATTTTTTTTAACAAGTTTATTTACTGTAACATAAAACGTTACTTGTCGTTTAGTAGGCCAACGCTAAAAACTATCCGCATAACACCTTAGGAAATAATTAGGAGAGGCTGAAAACCAGCGCTGCTCGGAACTGCTGTCCCGGTCAGCACAAGCTGAGCCGCCTCCTTTTGCCTTTGCTATAGTTTAAGTATAAGAATACCTATGTTATTATTAGTGTTATAAGGCAATAAACTGGTTTATTATTATTATTATATTACGCTTGCCGCACACGTTCGGTTTCCTTATTAGGTTTCCTGATCAGGAATTCAGATTCGGAATTCCGAGTGACTAGCGCAAACGTCCAGTTTTTTGTACCAACACGTTCGGTTTCCTAATCAGGTTTCCTGATCAGGAATTCAGATTCAGGAACATGTGCGCGTTGTTGAACATTTTCTATGTAAGTGGAGCATTCAGGTTTCCGAATCTGAATTCCTGATCAGGAAACCTAATTAGGAAACCGAACGTGAGCGGCAAGCGTTAATGTCGAAACCGGACGACTAAAATCAGAAGCGCTTTATAGATTTCGCACACAGGCGCTGTATTGGGTCGGCGCGGCCCTGAATATCGTCGTTGGCCATGCCATTTTTTTTTCTAAGGAGTATTTTTGTAATGTGATAGCGAAGCTCGTCATCTAAGTTGTTTAGAGTATCGAAAACACTGATTTATGGTCTTTATCTTCAGATATTGACGAGTGTGAAACTGGTGAGGCTTCATGTGCACGCACGTCTGTGCCGGGCTACGTGTGTCAGAACACTAGAGGCAGCTACCATTGTCACAAGATCGAGTGCCCTCCTGGTTACAGGCTAGAGTCTAAACAGTGAGTATTTTTATAAAGTTGTAGTAACAGGGACTTGCTGTATCCAATGTGAACATAATATTGTGTAGAGCAACGATAGATTATGTAGGTACTATCGACCGTTGAAAATAAAAATAATCCCCTTCCAAGCCGATTTCTGCCGCGGCGGTCAATTTCAACAGTGATCAGCCATGTACACAGGAGATATTATGATCCGAGGATACGACATTGTACGCCTGCAGTGGATCCATAGGTCACGTATACAGTTATACACTTCCCATCGTCACTAAATTCCAAATTCATTGATATTTTTACGTTGGGTTTTGTTGGGTCTATTTCGTTTTATTATAAATGCGAAGGTCTGTGAAAATGTTTGTTAGATGTTCACATAGGTTATGTCATTTTTTGTCGGATTATTTTTGTTGTAAGATAAGAGGGAGAGGGGGGTCCGGATACCCTAACCCTCCCACTTATATACGCCCATGTATAGCACCCAAGTGTGTGCGCAATACACAGGTGCACTCGGTATTCCTTCACTCTCATAGTCCGGTGAGACGGCAGACGTGACCGGAGAGAGATCAGGCGCAGGAGGACCAACCGCTTTACGTGATTTCCGCCGCACGGGGTATCACACCGCCAACTTCTTGACTACGAGCTGCAACTGAGTTATGGAAAAAACCCAGTCACAATGTTTTTGGCCCGACCCGGGATTCGACCCAGGACCTCAGTGCGCAAATCGTACTCGTAACGCGTAAGCAATACAACCACGCCACTGAGGCAATCAAAAAGTAGCAAGACTACAAATAATCATATTACTTCTTTATGTTAATCGGCTCTCGGCACCCCAATTATAATACATATGTGTACTATTATGTTTTCTAGTCGATGTACCCGCGTGCAACGCTCGTGTCCCGTGGGCGACTGGACGTGCCTGCAGCAGCCTAGCGCGTACAGCTACAACTTCATCACCTTCGTCGCTAACATATACCTGCCCACGGGAAGCGTAAGTACCACCACAATACCTATATAATATTTCATGCAAAGTGAATCAAGTCAGTTTAAGAAGCAAAATTGACTGATCCTAAAAAGGCATTATGTGGTTAAATATTTCTTAATATTTCTAGAATTGGTTTGTGGATTCATATATTCTAAAATTTGGAAAATATGAATATAGTGTACCTATAGTTCACAGTCATAGCTTATTACCGCTTCATGGTAAACTCACAATACATATATGTACAATGAAAACCGGCGAACGATATTGATGTAATGAGGACCTACTAAAATTATATAATATGGATCTCTAAATGACCCATAATTTCCAGGTGGACTTGTTCACGATGCACGGCCCGTCGTGGCAGGACGCTGTGGTAACCTTCGAGATGCGCATGCTCAAAGTGCAAGCGTCGCCAGGCGTGCAGCCCGCAGACCTTAGATGTTTTGAGTAAGTGTTGCCAATTTAAATCATTAATCCTACTAATATAATAAACGCGAAAGTTTGTAAGAATGTATGGAAGTTTGTTACTTTTGCACGCAAAAACGGTCCTACTGAACGGATTTCGATGAAATTTGGCACACGGGTAGATCATGTTCTGGATTAACACATAGGCTACTTTGTATCGCGGGACAATATAAAGCGGGACTTCTATCCCGGGAAAACTCATTCACGCGGGCAGAGCTGCGGGCAAAAGCTAGTTTAAAATAATATTATATCCCTCAATGTTACAAATTTTAGTTCTTGGAAGGGGGCTTTTTTGGAATGTTAAATAAATATAACCTCTTCTTGTCTCTAGTATATTCCGTCACGTATCAGTTCTTCAAATCAATGTCACTTTTTAACAGTCTTCCAAAGAGTATTAATTTGTGTAACAAAGAATGTATTATGTCCACAGTATGCGTCCATCGGGTAACGTCTGCGCGATATCGCTGCTGTGCTCGCTGGAGGGGCCGCAGGTGGCTGAGCTGGAGCTCACCATGTCTCTGTACCAGCGCAGCATGTTTGCGGGCAGCGCGGTCGCAAGACTCATTGTCATCGTCTCCGAATATGAATTCTAAGGCCCCGTTTTTTCAACTGTAGTTATCTTTTTGTCAGGGGGTTAAGGTGGACGCGTACGCAGCACCTACGTCACGCGTCACACGTGACGCGTCACGCCACGCCGAAGCATCCGAAGCTCTGCGAGCGAGTCTAGCTTAATAACACCAAAGATTACCGTAACTACAGTAGAAAAAATCCGGTCTAAAATGTTGACAGATGTGAAGATTTTACGGTGTTGCTAGGCGTAAAAATTTGTAGAATCTAAATTATTGGCAGTACTCTTATAATCGAAATTGATATTCAAAACCTACTTAGCTACCAACTGATAATATAAATAAAGATTTTATGTTACATACTTTAATGTTCCTAGAAGTATCATGGCATTGTAAAATACATGAGTAAGATCCTATTGGACAATAGTCCAGTTTTAATACTATTCTGTAACTACAAACGTAGTGTACATTAACGACGTACCTATTTTCCTAGTATAAGAATAATTTGTAAATAAAACAATAAATACATGGAATATATCTTTTTAATTTTTATTAAGCACAAGCATTCGACACCAACGTGTGGTGCCCTCTTTATTATATATATACCTACATAAAGTGCAGATACATTAGTAACCGATTATATTCTCAGATCACAACATAATTACCATTTAATAAATTTAAAAATATAGTCACTAGACAACAGACTCAAAATAATATACAAAAATCTGTAACTACAACGCTCTGGTCCCATATACGATCTGCCCCTTGACACACCAACATATAAAAAATACTAACGGATTTGATGGAATAAGTGTATGTTTAATCGGGCCTAGATAATCAAAATATGCAAATTACAAATAACTCGTCCCGAATACTGAATAAGCTACCCTGTAATGCATGAGTATTGAGGACTGCGAAGAACTTTCGGTAGCACAACATAGTTAAACGGATGTCATTTGTGTTTTAAAATTCGAATTTTAAATCTAGAAAAACGTTTTTAGCTGCCTGTCTAGTTGCGATGAAACTTTTCTGATTGGTCCATTTTCGCGATAAATCGATTTTTTATCGATTTCTACCGCAAGACCTGTATTTAAAATCACTATATCATTATAACTGATTCTATTATGGCCTATAGTTAACTATGATGACTATAAACTAACCAGTGTAGAATGTTGAGAGATTTATTTTTTAAAAGTAAAATTATCAAAGGAACATTTCTTGTGAATTATAATAACGGCACAATTTAAACATAGTACGTATCCCATCGAATGCCTTACTAAATATATTATCTATTACAAAAATTATTTCGCCTCATCAGATGCCACAATGTACACACACCCTTACTAGGGGATTTTCCGAAAAAAGGAGTCCATAATAAAATTTGTAAACTGTAAAATACAAACGTAATGTCACACATATCTCAAGTTACCGCAGTTCACACGTTACACATCGATATAGAAATATCGATAACAATTTATATCGATCATTATATATGATTTATATTCTTTATAGTTCTATTTTCAATAAAATATTTGTATGACGTAAGCTATCAATTTTAGCGTACTTAAAAAGCACCGTGAATATTATTGAACTTAGTATTTGACTTCCTTCGTCATTACAATACCTAAAAGTTTTAAAGTTATAGTTAACATTTTAAGTTATAGATTGTATTATGAAAAACATTATTCTTAAAATAATTCCATGAAACTTAAAATTAGCGTAACAAATATTACATTTTTATGATTCACTGGCGGTTCCTACTTATTTAAATTGATTAATTTAGATGTATTTGTGTCATACAAACCGCCAGCATTAACATTAGTATACTTAGACATATATTCATTTAAAAATATCGACAAGTACAATTTTAAGTTGTTGAGTATGAAAAATCACTCATAAAAATATCTCGTATACAATACGGAGTATTTATATGGTGACCGCATAGCGCGAGAATTAATATAGCGTCTTAATAAAAAGCGTCTAACCTCAGAACTGAAAATATCGATATTAACATCGACTCGATAAAGATTTGCTTATCGATAACAACAATTATAAGTACTTTTATATACAACAGATTAATGCACGAACAGCCGGATGAGTTGAGTAAACTGCGGTAACCATAACAAAAACTTTTCAATACCAACTGAAATCAACGAACCAACTTAAAATATTGTTTTAGTTGTTTAATAATTATTATCACCTCTCACTTACGACAGCTGCCGCACCACAAAAGCGTATTCATACGTTATACTTAACATGTCAACTGTACTTGCAAATAAGTAAGATTTAACCTTTTACTTTAACTTGGGCACTACTCTCCTATCGACTAATAAACATTACATCCACATGATCACCTAATATTTGTACAATTTATAATATTGGCAGTTATAATTTTATTTTAAATGACAAACGTCGAATAATATTGATTATTTACTACTGAAAACACGAATTTTATATCAATAGACACGACTAATCCATTATAATTACCTTTTATAGTCGATAAATGGATATCGATATTAATAAGAAATCGATATCGATCTATCGAGCAAACCTTACACAATTGGCAAGTACAGACATCAAATAATACAATAAAAATGGCATAGACAACAGTCTTTCACAACATCAAGATTAGCTGAATCTAAACACAGCACGGAAATATCGATAGATGATGTCAACATTGTCAGTACATTTTGTATAACATGCAAGCAATTACAAAACGTGATATGACACTAAATTCGTACAGTTAAAATGGAACTTTCAATAGGCTCTTGCAAAAAACAGTGTATAGAACACCATATAGACTAAAAGTAACATTAGGAAGCATTGTTTAATTATGTCGTTGATCGATTGTTGAATGAACTTAATCGAGTGGCACTTAGTCTTGTATAAAGTATCTATTTACTGTGTTTGTCGATCTAAACGTAATCTATTCAAAAGGGTATTTTCCATGTTTGATTTTGTACATTATTTTAAATGTAAAAGAAAAAAATACGAAAAATAAATTCTTCTGTGAAATCAGCATCAAAATCGATTAAAAAATAAAGCAGTTATTCAATTGTGAAATATTCTTGTGAGCAAAAGTGGTGGCGTAGCGGGGATATCGCGCTATTTCTTTCGCACGCACGCAGCGTTATGGCCAACGACGCTTGGTGACGTCACAGCCTAGTATTGCTGTTATTTGACAGCTACCCCTTCCACCGAATTTGAAACCTTTATAACTTACTATTGCGGCAATTTTGAAAATTCTTTTTTGATTCGATTTTGGATAGGCATACATTTTTCATAATTTTATTTAAAAAAACGTAGTCAACTACCCTATTGAGTCGTGTTAGTTAAGTAACAACAATTAATAGGGAAGATGCAAATATAATATTTATCAATATATTGTAACTAAAATGTAAAAAAAAACATAAAAGAAGGACCACTACAACGTTTTTATTTTAATTAATCGAAAAATCGATTTTTAACAATAATTACGAATTGAAAGTAACGTGAAAAGGAACGTGTTTTAAAAAACAGATAATCGTCTTGTGATGTCACACATGTAAATTGTCTCTCTCTTCGCAGCTTGGAACCACTTTTTTCTTAATTTCGGGGCACAAGGTCCAGTTAAAAATATTTTATTTGCAAATTACGTTGAAATCGATGAACACAGTGGCACCAAACATGAATCAATGCGGCGTTTTCTCGGAACATTGTTGGCATCGTTGTGACCACCTGATGTTGATGGATTGTTCATTTTTTATTAGTTCATAATAAAATGTATGTACTTATTTATTCAAACATCTCTTGAAGTCAAAACTTAGGCATCAAACGTATCAAAGAATGCCAGTGGCGAGCAAATATGCCTAATACCAGTGAATGACAGCTTGCAGGTGTGACGTCACAGGGCGTGTAGCTCCGTTTGCGCGCCAAATTTTTTACCGTCAGTTTGAAATCGCAATTTTTGGTAATAAATTACAGTATTTTAATTTTTTAATATACTCATGATCTATTCTACATTAAATTCATTTAAATGAAAGCAAACTTTTTGCAACTAATTGCAACTTCCCTATTATAATTTAAATATTATTATCTATTTTTTCTTACCCCGGCAATATAATGTCGACTGAAGAAAGAGGTTTGTCAATGGACACCTGTATTATGCCAGGCTGCTTTTTCTGATATACACATTATAATTACTCCTCAGTAGGGCACATAATTAATTATTGGGTTACCATTATAACCCATAGCCATGAATGAGTTCATTCTACAATCAATCGTCAAGATTTTTATGAAGACTATGTAACATTAGGCCCGTCAGGACATATTCTATTAAACATATCATGTACAAGAGGTATTAATACTCACTACGTATGTTGTGACGTATTTTAGACAACTGATATACGGATAACTTTACAGCAAGACTAGAATCGATTATGACGTAATTTGTATCGAATTATCGATTGTAATCTAATAAAGAGCACCACATTTTATTAGGAAATAACACAACTCAAAAGGTAATATTGACGTATACGACTTAGCAGATCCGAAAAAACTGTAAAAAACAAATCGATAGTAATTCTTAAAGAGCACATATCGATTTCAATCGTTCTAATTTTGCTGTAAAGATTTCGTAACACAGTTATTTACAGTTTGTGACTATGCAATAACTATGTAAATGGTTCAATCAGTTAGATTCATGCTAAATGCACACTAAGAGTTAACAGAAATGATCATAAACTTAAGGCGTCTCATTTTGTTACGTCATTTAGTATCTCTCATAAAACAAAAAAAAACATTTAAGGCAAGAAATAATGAGTACAGAAAACTATCGCCTTTGAAGTAGATAAAAATTTGGTACTAATATATATTTACTAATACTATTACAAAACGAATGAAGAGAATATATAACACTTATCTCTGTACACTTTCTAAGAAACGATATCCAAAAGAGTGAACTTAGAGTTTCATGTCGTAACAAAATAAGATTTTATTACTACCGACTTTAAATCATATTTTTAAATATACTCTAATACTTACTACGGAAGCATATTACAAATGATTAATATAAAATATCTCAAACATACTTATAAATGTCAGTATATTGCACTAAAAATCACTAAAGCATTCACAAGTATCAAATAAAAACTATATTATCTCAGTGTACATAAAGCATTTGCACATGGACATACAAAAAGCGTCGGACAATATTAAAATGAGAGACTTCTATGTTCCTTTCAAATTTCAATAAGCATTATAAGGGTCAGTCCTATTTTTGACTATTTTTATGAGGCAAGCGTTGTCTCGACCCCACTTTATATATATATGCACGAAAAATCGCTAAAGCAATATAAACGATGTAACAAAATAACTATAATACAACAAAATGTCAACATCAACCGATCAACTCGCTCAATAGAAGCTCAAGAAACAAATGGCATTTGATTATCACTTATTAATTTATTAAAACTACAAAAATATTTCTCCTTACTATACTATATAGTTTTGATCGACCGATCGTCTCGTGTTATAAAAGTTAGCGAACCGATTATTATTTACATCGATAATAGTTATGTAGCGAATATTCGCTATCGATATCGTGTGTGCATTTAGCCATAAGCAGCAATGTATTGTCATTCTGTTTATGTAGACTTATCGGCGGAATGATTTTGTTAAGTATTTTTATGATAAATAATGTTGTAAAGCAATGTCCTGCATTGATTTTATATTTGTTTTAGAAAACATAAATAATGATATAACACGATATATATGTAAATAAACTAATAATATGCAAGATTTAAGTGAACTATGAATAAAATAATTAACACACAATGCTTCTCGCATACCCGATGTTATCGATAAACGCTTTCGCTACATCACTATTAAGTGTAAGACTTTAGAGCTCATTTAGATTTTCGTTAACCATGTTATTTCAACACGCTGTGTACTTCTAATACAACAAGAGTAAATGGAACATTTTAGTAACACTAATATAATTAGTCGACATGGACACCCAACTACATATAATCGATACAATCGCGTTTAAGCCTTTTGGGTATTATCGATATTTAAAATCACATAAAATATAAACGAGAGTAGAAAGGGAAGGTATATAATTTACAATAGAGAAGTACAAGGAATATTTAATAAAATTATAGAAAATCAATACTCACCCGACGGCAGTTCAAAACTCGCTCACCTCAGATCGAAAGCAAATAGAACATCGATTATTTAATCGATAAATAGTTCAAACACGATTGCATCTCATACGTTTAACTCTAATGAGATTATAAACACGTAGGCTCGTCTTTTAAAGGGGTTCACGACATTTAGTTCCAACACACTATACACCTTACATGGATCCGCTCGAACATGTCTTTACGCGTAATTTACGTTTGATATGAGTTCAATAATTCAGTCTACAAATGTTACGAAGCATTCGAACTGACCCATCAATATGCGCTTTGCACATATTTGTAAGAGGTGCAACTACTAACTATAGTAAATATTTCACGTAGATCATTTCTTTTTAACAGTCGAGCTACTTGTACAACTACTCGATCGAGTTTGCACACCATCTTTTTTCAGCAAACTGACACCGAAAGCGGGGCATTTTTTTCGCAGCGCTTTGATTTTGTACAGTTTATTCCCTTGAGAATTGTTAGTCTCCTCGAAATTGTCTGGCGTTACGTCAGGAGTGATCACCGAGTTAGTCAAGCAGTCCATTGGCTCTGGACTGTTTGACTTATCTCTTTTTCGCCTAAATCTAAAGGGAGTTTCGAGAGAATCCGCAGATATATTAGTGACGTTAGTATCGCTGGAGGAGAGATCTTGCGTGGATTCAAGGCCACTTTTCTGTAGGTTACTTTTAGGAAGTTTCTTTCGAGAATTAGAGTTCGATCTGACGATTAACTTCTTCCGAGTAGTCACGTTATTTGTCACAGTTTTCGACTGAGTGACTCCTTTTAGGTTAGGCTCTGAAGGCAATCTATTCTTGCCATTCAAGTGGCAGTTCTCAGTCAAAGCTGACAGGGTTGTTGTGACGGTATTTAGCGAGTTAACAGTAGTCGTATCATTTGACGTTATCTTACCAACACTGACAGTTTTCCTCGTAAAAGTCTTTAATGGACTAGCGCCATGCGTGTACCCCAAAGCCGGTCTAGCGAGGTTCGCTCGTTGTCCGTGAAAACTGTTCTTACCCGTGAATGGCTTGACGCCGCCCGTCAGTTTGACTTGAGAGTTCGCGCTCCTTGTCGGCGGGAACGTCGATGTTTTCGACACGTAGTGAGATTTGAGTGTAGAGTTGATTCTCGCTGGCTGTTTGAGGTTAGTGTTGTTAGCGTTCCTGATATTGTTTGTTGGCAACATGTAGTTCATTTTGGGAGTAAACACAGTTTTTGTGGGCAACATTGGCGTCGGCGTGGTCTTGTACTTGCCGATCACTGTTGTCACGTTGTTTTCAGAGTCCGGTTCGTTCGCGTTTAGCACGTTAGCGTTGTCCAACTGGAAATAATAAAAAAATAATCATCAGTTGGTATGTTACGCATACTTACGCCTTCTATCCCCGAAGAGGTAGGCAGAGGCGCAATTAGTGCACCCACTTTTCGCCGTGCGTATTTCGTTTCATGATGTGATAGGGCGCGAGCCTATCGCCATATCGGGCACAAATTCTAGACTCCGGGCTGATACTGAATAGAAAAATCAAATATCACTGCCCGACCCGGGGATCGTACCCAAGACCTCAGCATTGCAGTCGTACCACTACGCCTCCGAGGCAGTCACCGAGGAAGTTGGTATGTTCTAAAAAATATATACAAACAAAGTACAATCGATTTAATCGATATAATTTTATCGATTTATCAAACCGATATCTCAATTAACATAGAATGGTACAAACACAAACCTTATTAACATTATTCATCGTCTTGTTGTTCTGCAGTATGGTGTGCAGGGAGACAGGCTTGTCACTCGACTCCTCGGCAGGGGGTGTCTCTGGCGGCAGGTCACAGTAGATACCGCGAGTGAACACGCGCGGCGACGTGATGTTGTGCCGCCTACGGTACGCTTCGCCCTCCGCGTGCATGCGGGGTTGAATGCTAAGGGGGAGATATTCAATACGTTAGGTTTTTGTTCCTTCGAACCTTAATGGTCGAATCTTTAACATTTATCAATATGACTTTTTTTTATATCTATTGTGTTGACTTACATTCGTTATTAAACCTTAAACTCCGTAAGATTATCATGAATTCGCATTCGATTTATTCTTTCACAAAGGTGGCGGCATCAGAATCGCTAATCCTTCGGAACCCCTATTTATTTATTACTTTAATTGCAAATTGACTTCAAATGGTCTAGGTAGTACTGACTTCTCCAGGAACCACTGCTGGTGTCCGATGACAGAGCCGGGGCGACACACGCGCAGCCACGCGATGGCCTCGCGGGCGCTGAACCCGTGGTGCTTCATCATGTAGCACGCGATCAACGTGCCGGTCCTGCCCAGACCCGCTGCAAACATTATATTATCATTAATAATATCAGACTGCCTCGGTGGCAGAAAAAACTTCTTAATGCGGGCGGAGCCGCGGGCTGAATCTAGTATGGTATAAGTTAAGATACCTTTACAATGCACGGCGACGGCTCCCCTTGCCGCCTCCGCAATGCGTATGAACCGGTTGACGATGAGGTCGGAAGGCACGGAGCCGTCCACGAAGAACAACTCGCGGTGCTCGAACCCGTGAGCCGTGAACTGACGCGCGTCGTACGACTTCTTGTTCAGCCGGACTATTGTTGTCACCTGCAACAAATACAACGTTTTATAGGAAACTTCTACCGTAGTAGGGGTCAGATCGGCTTGGTAACGCTGGTCGGAACGTTCGTGTAATGATTTCTTCACGCAGTTCTCTAGCTGCCTTAAATGACCGAGCATGCCGTTCGTCTGGTGGTAAGCTATACGACCACCCATACACAGTAGCAACACCATCCAGCACCTTGAGTTACAAAATACTGTGTGGCAATCCACTGCGCTCGTCATCCTGACACATAAGATGTTAAGTCTCATTATGTCCACTAGTTACACTGGTTACAATGTCCTTCAAAACGAAACAACAGTGCATGCAAACTGCTGCTGATTGGCGGTAGAAATAGACATTTCTAGGTATATTAACAGTACGGTATGAGTGTATGTGATACCCACATGAAGTTTAAGATATAAAGTGAATCTTATTCCACGGTTTGAATAAAATCTACTATAGCTGTTGCCAATCAACTTCACTCATCGCCTGTAGATGTCCGCGGGGATTAGTGTCCAGTCAACGAATACTTGATAACGCAACTTTTGCCTCTCGCACACTGCTCAGTCCCTATCTAATGGGTCAAATTGTTTGGCCAGAAATTCAAATTTTTAAAACATCATAATAAATATGTCCAATGAAAGTATGTACTCACATGATGTTTCCGGAAGTACTGGTGGTAGTGCTCGGGGCTGTGCAGCGGGTAGCCTCGGTCGAGCCGGGACCGGTGGTGCGGTCCAGAGAACGCCAGCATCTTGCCCGGCACTATCCAGTTCAGGTCGCCGTTCTCCACTTTCTGATCATAAATGTTATAAACAAATACACACCAACTATAACTATAATACTTTTTGGCTATTTTGTTTCTCTATATAAACTTTACACCCCCATTTTGGCTGTACATACTTTTTTCTTTAAAACGAAGCTGATACAACTCACATTATTTTTTTACTAGCTTTTGCCCACGGCTTCGCCCGCGTTAATAAGTTTTTCCGGGATAAAAGTACATACATAAAAACCCTCCCGTTGAATCACTCTATACAACACATTTATTTGGATAAAGATTAATATTATGACGTTGATACAACTCTTAACAAATAATGCATTAATTTCGACCAAATTTGATTACCATAAAAACGGTTCTAGAGAGTTAATCTTAAAAGATAGACATATACTGTCGCGGACATTATTTTAGATCATTTCAAGAGGAATAATTCTTTCATACATATATTTTTGGTATCTTGGACCGTTTTCGCAGCGCACGCAATGGAAGCCCTCAGGGATGAATAATTTTCCCCGTTTTTTTCACATTTTCCATTATTTCTTCGCTCCTAATAGTTGCATCGTGATGTTATATAGCCTAAAGCCTTCCTCGATAAATGGTCTATTCAACACAAAAAGAATTTTTCAATTCGAACCAGTAGTTCCTGAGATTAGCGCGTTCAAACAAACAAACAAACTCAATAGCTTTATAATATTAGTATAGATAAAGCGAAACCTAGACACAAAATTAGACATTCCTAACTTCAAAAATGATATTTTCTTGATACAAATTTTGATTACATATCCCTTGAAAAGCCAAGGTTAGTTCGGGGACTGAACATTTTTTCGGTAATAAAGTTCTATTGAGCAAAACCACTAGCAACAGCGTGGTATACACATCGTCAAACAACTTGATCCAGTAGGCAGAGCTTGAGCGAAGAGTGGGAGGCGAAAGTCGCCTGATCAACCGATCGTTGACCTTTCACAAGCGATGGTGCAAGTTGTTTGGCAGTTATAGCGTAAGGACATCTCAAAAACACTCAGCGAACTTATCACCTCACCTCATAAAACAAATACTGTTCAGCGTCAAAGTGGTCGAAGTGGAAGAAACCGGCCTCGTGCGCCACCTTGATGCCGTGCAGCACGTCCTGGAGCGATATATCGAACAGCGGCGGCCCGCCAGACGCGTCGCGAAAGTTCAGCAGCGACCACTCCGACCCGTCTGTGAGCTGCTTGTAAGCGGCCGCTGGACTCGTGTTCAGGTATATTATCTAGAAGAGGCATAAAGTTAAAGGCATTAGATACTTGTTTATGGCGAGAGGGAGTTTTATGTTACTAGCTTTTGCCCGCGGCTCTGCCCGCGAGAAAAAAAAATGCGAGATAAAAGTCCCGGTTTATATTTTCCCGGGATAAAAAGTAGCCTATGTGTTAATCCAGGATCATGTCCTGTGTGTAAAATTTCATCGAAATCCGTTCAGTAGTTTTTGCGTGAAAGAGGAACAAACACCCATACATCCATACAAACTTTCGCGTTTATAATATTAGTAGGATTATTGTCCTGTATTAGTCACTCAAATATGTTGTAGTATCTGGAAGGAACACGAGATGGATAAAATCAGGCTGAAAAAGTTGTAGTGATTTAACTGTTTATATGACAAATTCAAATGTCCTCTTTGCGGTCGGCGCAACGAATTCACGCATAATGCAGGAACCGTTGGGCTGATAACTAGTCACCAAGACGTTAACACTTAGCCTCTTCGGAGAAATCCAATCTCCACAGGTGTTAAAAATCCCACACGTAAGAAGGCTAGGAATCGAGTCTGTGTTAGTGGTTTTAGAAAACCTTAACAGAGGCAGCTTTAGGGAAGGGAGGGCGCGACTGACAAAGGAGACAAAAAGCCTCGCGCAAACACCCGCCGCCAAGCAGCCTCGCATTAGTCAAGGCCGCCACTTAAACCCAAACTCAAGTTAGTTACACGGCTTGGGAATTGAACCCATAAGTTTAAGGTCCAAAAGCTAAATCAATGACTTGTGTTCTCATATTGTTTAAAACATAGCTGAATACAGATAAATTATACAGATAACAAGATATCAACAAATCCTACATCTTTCCTGCCTTACATCCAATATAGATTATCCTATATTCCCATTTAACCGTGTCACACGTCGTCAACGGACCAATTTGTAACGGTAACACGAGTCCATCGCAATTGAGCTAACCCACGCGGACAATTATCCAATAATAAACCTTGCTGATGTGCCGACTTTTCTGATAGATTCTGTGGATTATGGATTACGGTAAGTAATAGAGATCAACGTTACAAGGAGAGGTCATAGGTAACAAAGACTTCTCTAGGATACTTGATGGCCTTTAGTATTATTTTTATTTCTCCACACATACGATACAAAGAATCAGGTATTGTGAGGATCCGCCCTGTTGTTTGGGAGCGTTTGGAGAATTCCACCACGGTATCCCCTGTCTGTCGTAGGAGGCGACTAATAGGGGCCTGGGGGAGGGGGGGGGGGATCAGCCGGCACGGGTGCTGACCGCCGCAAGATAATATGTGTGTGACCAACAAGAGGAGGCGGGCTGCATTAAGCGGCACCGCGCAGGGGTGGTTGCGGACGACAACTTAGACACTTCAGTCGGAGAAAGCCCGCAGCCGTCCCTAATGCACCCAAGATGAAAAAAAGGTATTGTGGTATTACTTGGACATACTCTACTTAACCAAGCTCAATATAGGTTTCATGATGCTAATACAAATAAAACGGGCTACCCAAACAATCCCTAAAGAAATATCGCCCAGGAAGACATAATTTGAGGGTATCTAAAGTACTGATAATTTTATCGTTTCAGCCATTGTCTTAGCAGGAATAAGTACCAACAGGTTTGGTATAAATGTAGATCGTTGTAACTAAGCTTTTAATGGGAAGTCTAAGCCGTTTCCAATCTGTGCAAGTAGTGGGACCCGTGGACATTGATTAAACATGATGCGCTTGCCTTTCCGCACAAAACTATTGCAACCTGGCAATTGCTAGCTACAAGCATATATTATAAAAAGTTCTGCTAGTAGATCAAAGCTGTTTGATTGTTACCGTGTAACTTTTTATACCGGAAAAAGATACGTACGCGAGTGGAAACGCGGGCGCATCTTAGTCTGTATATCTTACTAATATTATAAAGGCGAAAGTTTGTAAGTATGTATGGATGTATGGATGTCTGGATGTATGGATGTTTGTTACTCTTTCACGCAAAAACTACTGAACGGATTTCGATGAAATTCGGCACACGGGTAGATCATGTCCTGGATTAACACATAGGCTACGTTTTATCCTGGGAAAATATAAACCGGGACTTTTATCCCGGAAAAACTTTTTAATGCGGGCGGAGCCGCGGGCAAAAGCTAGTGTCAAAATAAATGTGTGTACGTATGTTCCCTATCCAAAACGGCTTGAGCTATTTTAATGAATTTTTAAGATAATCTTTATATAGTCCAGCGGATGATCCTGTGAAATTTGGTAGCGATCAGATCAGAATTATTTATATTTTTGGAAATTCTGTATCGTCATTTTGCTACAGATTATAATTGACTCGTCAAGCCCCGCTACGGACGCTGGCGTCCGAGTATATAGGGTTTCCTCTTACATCTATAATATAAGCGGGGTTTGACGGGTTCATGCTACCCGTGTGAAGCCAGGGCGAGTCGCTAGTCACTTATAAACGAAGCTTTTAATCTTCATGATTATCTTTTAAATATTCTTAAACCTGAAGCAATCGCTTTTCAATTTAATTTCAGTAAGTGGATTATAAACTGGTCTATAATAAAACGGAACAGTCACTTATAAATTACATTATAATGTAGTCAATTGGTTAATTTTATTAGTTTTTTCGGAATAACTAATAATTATTAAGTCACGCAGACTTTAAATCATCCTCCATTACAATAATAAATTAGGATTATTTTAAATATGTTTCACAATTACGTTTAGTTCGTAATCAAGAAATATGTTAATTTGAAAGAAAAGTTATTTTAACGACTATTTTGATGAATGTGGCCCAGTGGTCATTTGACCTTTTATCAAACATTATGTTTTATGGAATAACCTTGAACATTGAAAAAGTGTTATAAGGTCATCGGTTTATGGTATTTAGGGTTGGAAATAGCTTCATGTTTTATATGAACTCATTAGGGATAAATTATATAAATACATCATGTCAAACATACGCATTCTTACGACTTATATCCCCCAAGGGGTATGCAGAGGCGCAACTAGTGCACTCACTTTTCGCCATGCGTATTCCGTCCCATGATGTGATAGGGGGCGAGCCTATCACCATATCGGGCACAAATTCCAGACTCCGGGCTGATATTGAATATAAAAATCCAATATCATTTTGTCCGGGGATCGAACCCGAGACCTCAGCATTACAGTCGTACCGTAATATAACTACGCCACCGAGGCAGTCATTGATATCATGTAAAACAGTTAAAACAAATTATCTACTTCACTCTTACTTAAACTACTATTCTCTTAAAAATGTTTGAAATATACATAATACGGTAAGCTTATACAATTACTAATAACAAATTAAAAGCAAAGTGGTTGTTTACAATATCAAGTTACTTGACACATTTCAGCACCTCAAAGTTTTAGTCGGAGCTTTTTGTGTAACACAAACAATAATACTCATATAAATATTTACTGTCGTCTATAAATAAAGACGAATTTCTTCGTAATAGGGAGCGACGTTTGACTATATAGAGTATAGCTTTTGCCCGCGGCTTAGCCCGAACGAAAGTTATTCCTGGATAAAAGTCTCGCTATACATTTTCCCGGGATAGATAGTAGCCTAAAACCATTCCAGGGTTTCGATTTTCGAACTATCTCCATATCAAATGTCATCGACATCCGTTCGATAGTTTTTGAGCAAACTTTGTCACCCCTTTTTAGCCCCTTAGGGATCGAATATCGCAAAATCCCGTCTTAGTGAGCACCTACGTCCTAAAAGGAACCCCCATGCAAAATTTAAGGCTCCTAGCACTTGTAGTTTCTGAGATTTCTTGATGAGTGAGAGAGTGAGTGAACTTTAAATTTTATATATAATCAGATATCAATGTATAGGTCGGTTGGTTTTAAGGTGAACCAACCAAATAGGGTAGTTGAACTACATTCTATGTTATTAGGGGATTTTTGTAATAGAGAGTTACACTGTAGGTACATATTAATATTTTGTTGATAAGAAACATTTCTTAATTCCACGCGCAGTTTTCTTGCAGCTATCTCTTCTAAAGTTGTTGTCAAGAACGAGCAGACTCTTGATTGTCATTCCTAATCATAACTCACAAGGCAAAATCTAACCTGATAACTCCCAATAAGATACGCTGCGTTGAGACGAAGTGTTTCATTATTGCTCGAGTAATAAACAATCTTCTTCTTCGGATTCTTCTCCAGTTCCTCGTTGAGCTTGTTGCAGAACTGGTACAGATGGCAGAGGTGATACGGACCGAAGTCAAAGTAGAAATTCTCGTAAACGATCTCATCTTCTATGTGGAAGTATTTGCTGTTGCGCGTCGGCTTCGGTTTGTAGCCGGCCTTTAGTGTAGCGAAGTAAAGTCTATCTGGAAAAGAAAATATCATAAGTGGGTGGAAAAACGATTACAAGATTACAATAGGTGAGGATTAAACCAAGGGTTTCGTGTTTTAAACCCTTTACTTGCGTCTTGTGCACTGGCTACCAGCAAATTCCTGGCAGCGACCAAACCGCATTAGAACAATGTGGTAGATGAATGTCAGAAAACCATGGAAAGCGTTTGCCCAGCACAGCTGGTAAACGAATATAATGCGCAATTGATGAAATTGTTATGAATAAGACCAATTCAAAAAACATTTTTAAAACAATATGTAATTAAGTATACAATTGGCGATATAAATATTGAAGACCAATACGACAGACTAATCAAAATTTAAGGTTGCTTTTGTTTTTCAATTCTACGTAAAATATCAAGTCAACGAATCCGATCAAAGCAGACAATCGGTGACACAATAGCTTTTTAAATGAACCCATCTTTGACATATACGTGAATAGCAGACCGTAGTCATAAAAAGTGAAATCCAGTAAAATGAAAAAAGTTAATCCAGTTGCAAACCACTGCGAGTAATAACTGCTGAAAGTTTATATGTGTTCACTAAAACAAGATTGAGCGAGATGAAACAATCAAAAATGTCCGCAAATGTTTAATATTTGTTTGTGGTCATGTATTTTCCAAAGCATAAACCGAAAAGCTGAAAGGATATTGGATTCGTATTGATGTGTAGCAATGGAATCATGGGGAATCGTACGTGCTTATTTCATCGTTTCGAAAAGAGACTTTATAGAATTTGCATAGATGGTCAAGAAATATAATCCCGAAAGGGATGACACAATTTTTGCTCTCGAATTCATTTTCGAGGTCATTTCTAGGATTTGATAGGTGGAGGCTGTAATGCCTGGTGCAATATCAGGCTAAAAATCAAATCCGGGCTAGTGACGAGAATTTTCTAACAGATTAACGAAGACAATTCATGATAGCCCATTCTGGAAATCTGCTTATGCCAAAAATTCTACGCTGTCATCAGATCAATGAGGCGAAAGATATAACCATCCGTTGTAAATTTATGAAATATAATTCACGATTGTACCAAACAACCTGTCTTTGCTATATAGTCACACTAGCTTTTGCCCGCGGCTCCGCCCGCATTAAAAAGTTTTTCCGGGATAAAAGTCCCGGTTTATATTTTCCCGGGATAAAAAGTAGTCTATGTGTTAATCCAGGACATGATCTACCCGTGTGCCAAATTTCATCGAAATCCGTTCAATAGTTTTTGCGTGAAAGAGGAACAGACATCCTTACATCCATACATCCAAACATCCATACATTATTACAAACTTTCGCCTTTATAATATTAGTAGGATAGTAGGATAAATATGTCGCTCATTGCAAGGTGCTACTATGTAGAACGGAAATTAGCTATTAGATATTATGTTCAAAAAGTCAAGTAAACCATCGATATAAATCATTAGCTATCGGGTGCAAGGTCATAGGTCAGAATCGTGACTTGTAACAATTGAATTTTATAAATGTTTACGTAGACGCACATTTTCAGGGTTAAGGCGATGTTAAGGGACCAACACGACATTGTAAATTTTATATTTAATGCGAGTATATAACCTAAAGTAGTATCCTACATGTTGATGTTAAAATTGTTTTTCGTTGAAAATAACAAGTTTGAACAATTCTACTGCACGAATATACATAATTTTATTTGAAAACAAGAAAAAATCTTTAGCATACCTACTTCTACTACAGGAGAAAATGTATCTAATCCAAAGATAGGAAATTTATAAACTAATCTCATTTTCTTGCCAGTAAACGGAACAACATTAACTTAATTATTCGGGTTCAGACTTCCATCACCCCTGAACTTGGTAAGAATAACTGAACTATCTTTGCCTTTTATATAGTCTTAACACAGTTAGAAGAGGTCGGAATTCCATTACTAACATTAATAAATTAGATAGTAACTGTAAAACTAACTATTGAACACGCAGATGGTAAATGAGGCGCGGCAAAGGAAACATCTTTGAAATCCACACCGGATAGGGTTTGGCTAAGTGGCGTCATAACTAAAATCGATGGGAATTAATTACTAACCAATTCACCGTACTGCGGCATAACTTCTGGTCAGTGTAATCAAATGATTTTCAAAATACGTGCAATGTGCATCCATAGAGCAGGTGTAATACTTGTCTCCAGATATATTTTTAGTGTTTAAAGAATCAGGTCGACAAATTCCATTTACTGTCAAGAGACTGAACTCTTCATTGACACAGTTATAATACAAATGGGATTATTTACCATTAAATACAGAAGATGTGGCGTCCCTTAGACAACCTAACTTAAACGACTATAAAAAAAGTGTTAAAATTGCAATCCATCTTAAATTGCGACAGTTTTAAGTAATGAAGCTTATTTTATATTATTTATACATTTGATACATGATTTTTTATACATGTCAATGGCCATGTAGTGCCTGGTTAATGATTTTATATTTTTATAGAATCCTGAAAAAGAAACAGTCGAAGGTGAGGGTCAGAGTAGCTCAATTGGAAGAGCACCGGCACGGTACGCCGGAGGTCGTGGGTTCGACTCCCGCCTTCGACTGTTTCTTTTTCAGGATTCTATAAAAATATAAAATCATTAATGAAGCTTATTTAATATTAGGTTTGTACCTATGAAATTGCCGTTTAGTATACAGATAGGTAGTCTATTTTTATAAATATTTTTTATTTCTATTAATCAAAATATTCACCCATGCTATCGATGCATCTCTGCCAGTGCAGTGGTAATTTTTCAATGCCTTTCTTTTAGAAGTCATGCGTACCTACAAACTCTTCAAAGGCTTTTTGTACTGTCTCTATCAAATACGTTTTATCTAATCTAATCTTCTATCTTTCTAATCTATCAAATACTTATTATACAATGTCTGTTGCGGGCAAATTAAACGCCAAAAACCTTATGTGATTTATATCGTGAATGGCGTATTTTAAATATCATTGAGTAGGTCAAACCCCAACCGCTAGACAATTTACCAGACGTTTATCGTTCGATACCCACACAAATCTTATTTCGCATTGTCAACTTATGTAGATAGTTTTGTAGTAGAAATGTTGGGACGAAGGTACATCTCCTTAGGTTGGCATGACAAGTTCTCGTTTAGTCAAACAATTTATTTTTGAATTGCTTCGTTCGTGAGACGTTTTTTCCAATTCCATCAAATTCAATTCGTGTTACCGACTTAAACTTTGAGTCGAGGCTTTTCATAAATCGATAAAAATGTGTCTAGATCGGTGGGTAAGGAATGGTTAGGTGATTATAGCTTCGGAGTACAATACGTAAACCTTGCCACCGCTGCTTGTCCGCCCCGTGCCCATTAAAACTGCAGGTCTTCGAAACGTCGAGAGAAAATATAAATAAAAAACGGCGATAAAGTCCGCAAAAATAAGTTTTATTTCAATGTGTAACATTCGCTTAAACATAAGAAATCATTATGCCTTCGAAGTGTTTGGGTGACGATTACAAATTTTCATAATTTTGATCACTATTTGGTAATCCAACCATACAAAGGTTGATCACATCTAAAGAACTAATTACTTCTTACAAACACTTCGACGATTTAAATTAGTTTCAAACAACTATAAACTAAACCTAAATAATAGTTTCGTAAAAGCCTTTAGAAAACATCATTGTTGGGTCATAGTAAGTTATAACCTCAAAAGCTAATTCTGTCGAGCCTCTACAGAAAATGTTTGACATAACCACAAAAATGTAACAGTTGTTTGACAAGGCTTTAAAAACCTGCAGACCGTGCAGCGAACAAGCACTAAATTATGCAAGTAAGAAAAGCCTAGTCATGAAAGAAAATGCAAGCCTCTAGACCACCACTTCGTTAGCCCAGCACAACACGAGCGTTTTCTTCGTGCGCACATAATTGCTTTTAACACGCTTTTATTACTTGTTTTAGCTGCAACGGATTTTGTGTGGTGCCAGTGAAGTCTGACGTAAACAATAATGACCTTTGTAACGTTTTGGGTTAGAAGGACTGAGATGTGAGAGGCAGAGATTTTCGTACAATACGATAAAACTTTCTTCCTTATGCATTTCAATTTTTTGGCGGTAGAGCCGACTACCACTCGTATTAATATTGGCGTTGACTTCCATATTTCACATTTATGTTTTTGATGGGATAACAGATACACGAGAGATAGGTTGATGCGATTTTTAAATAAATATGTAGATGCAGATTGTTGATTACTATCTAATACGTATAAAGTGTATCTAGCTTATGATTCCCTATTTTATATTAATACTAGCTTTTGCCCGCGGCTCCGCACGCGTTAAAAAGTTTTTCCGGGATAAAAGTCCCGGTTTATATTTCCCCGGGATAAAAAGTAGCCTATGTGTTAATCCCGGACATGATTTACCCGTGTGCCAAATTTCATCGAAATCCATTCAGTAGTTTTTGCGTGAAAGAGGAACAAACATCCATACATCCAAACATCCATACATTCTTACAAACTTTCACCTTTATAATATTAGTAGGATTTTAGCTATTATATATTGAAAGTAAACAGCTAAAATTATATTACCACGATTCTTGTAAAGTGAGATTAACCACAGCGGTTTACCACCTAGCGCCAGAAAATACCGTGACAACTACGTAAAATGCTTAAGAAATATAATAAAAAGCTCGACCAATAAAAAACAAACAGGTATGTTATGGTTTTGTCTAGATAAAGGACGATCAAAGTGCGTTTTCACAACACCGCCTCAATGATAACTACCTTCATTATATGAAAATACTCAATTTTCTACTTAAACTTACTCTTTCTGCATTTTCTACTTAAAACCATTAAATAGGGTTTAGCACTGATTGCAGCGAGACTTACTTTAGTTACATCAATCAAATAGACCATTAAGCATTCTTTATATTTATGTTGTTTACGACATAAGAGTGCCATTACTCAAAATACTTTACCCTTTAGTCTCAGTTTCATTATCCAAACATACTTGAGTAACCAACAACGCAATTTATTTTCGACACCTGACACTCATAAAACTATAGCCAATGTTTACAAATGAATTATTAAATCGCTGGTCGCGCGTCCTTGGGCCACGCCTCAAGTTTGCATACGGTTACGTAACGCCAAGGTCACGCTGACACCTGTACCACACCTTTATTGCATGTGTACGGTTGAATAGAAAATTACAGCTATTTCAGACGCTACTCGCAACAGTTTTAAGGGTTAAATTGTTTAGAACAGGCGGAGAGTTCAAGTTAGGGTCGTTTGAAGTTCTAAACTTTAAGGTAATCTTTTGTTGGAGAATATGATAAATCTTTAGCAAAAACAGGGGTTGAAAGTTGTATAAGTTGCTGACAAGTATGTCGGCATGTTAATCGCCGTTATTAATTAGTTACAGGGTCTGAAGTAGCGTGACATAACTATGTTTTATTTGTGGAATATGTTATTAAAAACTCCCTAAATTTGAAGGGGTTAAGAAAGTCAACCTACTAAAAACTGTAACATATAAAAAACATATAAATTAGCCTATTATGACTGTTAAATCCTTTTCTTCTAATATTTTTAAAATACACCATGATTTTCAAATTCATAAATTTATTTGATCTTTTCAGATAGTCCTACCCTTATTTATCATCCCAAGTGTTATTTTACCTCCATTGCTATAAAGTATAAACTGGTAGTAAAAGTAAAGTATATACTGGTAAGCTTGGCGTGATGGGGATATTGCGCTGTCTTTTTCTCACACACGCAGCATTATGGCTGGCGACACTTCATGACGTCACACTCTGCTGTTTCCGTTATCTGACAGTTATTATTGTTTGCATTTTGAAATTTTTTTTTTTCCGCTAGATTTAGGATGACTTCATTTCTATATAAATGTACTTAAAACAAAGTATTCAGCTACCCTATTACGCCGGCCTGTTTGAACTGGATGTATAGGGTCTGATCCCAGAACGCGGCAAACTTACGTGGTCGGTCAAAATGACGGGTTTTAACACGTTATGTACAGTCTTCGCAATCCGGGCGGATACGACACGGACATACCACCAACATTTAGTAACATACCGCAACACAAGTAACCTTACATTAATATCTAGTTCTATAGGGAAATTTCCAATAATAACAAGTCGTTACGAATAAAATCTATTGCGACTGAATCCTCACAAGTTTATAAAGCTGATTTGTCGATTGGACGCCGTGGGCGACACATCTCGAGCGTTATGAGCGAATGGCAGCATTTTCCAATAGCTAGAATATTCTTGCGATAGAATCAGGTATAATTTTAATAAGTAACGAAAGAAGTCATATTTCTGGGTTTTGTTATCTGTATTTTTATGTATGGTCAGCAGGTGAGTGTTGGATCAAACTACAAATTTATAGTTACCTATAGTAACTATATGAAAACCTATACAAATTTGAAATTAATTCAGTTTTTAAAAGTTGGTAGAGTTTTGTGAGCAGTTATGACCACGAGAAACTTGGTAATGTTTTATTTTTTTGCTATCTCTATTTGCAATTTGCGGCAAGGCAAATAAATCATTACCAAATAGATATTAACAACCAATGTGTAATTACTAAATAAATGGTAATCCACATTTATCACATTCATGTTTCATAATAGGTTTTCCGAATGATAAACTTCTGAATATGAAAAAAATGTTCAAGAGATTTGACTGCTTCCTTTTTTACACAAGCAAAATAACATCAGTATCTAAAGTTATAACAATAATTCATTTAGTTACGAGCTTCGCGAAATCACATAATGCCTGAAAACTGATTTATGTTCCTCCTACTTTCTATACGCACTTCCAATAGCGACATAATACAAAAAAAATATATATTTATAAGCCAGATATTCAAATGAACTACAATATATTTTAGGATCATTTTTTTTTTTTTGGTTTACGCGGAGAAATTGAATTATTACTACCGCCCAGTGTTCAAGGGAAACGACTGAGCGGTTATGTTGGGTTCACCGTGCCTTACGACCCGACGTTGAGCCGCCCGGAGAGATGGAAAACGTCGGGCGACCGCCGGGCCGAGACCCTAACCTATGTACACCGCACGGCATACCAACTAAAACTCCGCGGTGGCCATCTTGGGCGCATTAGGGACGGCTGCGGGCTTCCTCCGACTCACGCCTAAGTTGTCGTCCGCAACCGCCCCTGCGCGTACCGCTGTTGCGGTCCGTCTCCTGTTGTTGCGGGGGCTCAGAAGCCCCCGTACACCGAAGGACGCCCTTGGCGTCAAAGGCAGCGTGAAGCACGCTGCCGTCCATCACGGGGGTCACAAAAGTTGGCTAGACTAATAGGTGGACGGCCCTTTCCGCCCACCCGTGACCCCCGGGGGCGCCTATTAGTCGCCTTTTACGACAGACAGGGGATACCGTGGTGGAATTCTCCAAACGCCCCCAATCCACAGGGCGGATATTTTAGGATCATGAAGTTGTATTATAATATTACAACTGTCGGCAAGTACATGATATTTTAAGTTATCATCCGAGTAAAAGGAACAAACGCGACGATCAAATTTGGTACGCCCGCGCCGCACCATTTCGTTGCGCGGTGCGGTCTTCACGCCATATCACGGCACCGTACCACACACCGTCCAGTTGTCTCTTGGGTTTGAAAAATATCGATTACTTAAAAATCGATTTTTCCCTTCCACGTGTTAATCGATTTTAGTCACAAGAAATAATTGTTTTTTTTTCACTATATGTCGATTTATCAGAATAAAAATCATAAACTGATAAGTATAAAAAATACACAAAACAAGCTTCTGGTTTCAAAACTAAAATACAAAACAAATATTTTGTTAAACTTACAACAAAATAATTATTATTGCCATTTATTATTATGTTCAGTGCAATTTAACAATTCATCAGAATCAAAATAAAACGATAAGCATAAATAATAAAACAACAATTTTTTGGTCTCAAAAATAAAATACAAAACAAGTGTTTCTTTAAACTTTAAGTTTAAATAACAAAATAACTAACAGTAATTATTGCCACAAATGTATGTATACTAGGTTTAAACAGGAATAACACCAAATTCAGAGAAGAGAGGTGCGTGCCCTTGGGTTTTGAACCTGCGGACATTCGTCTCGGCAGTCCGTTCCGCTCCCAACCAGTCTATCGCGCGCTAATCATGGTCTTAATCCACCATAATTATTACTAAAAAGTGGAAAAGACTTGTCACACCAAAATCATATTTAAAATTTTACGGCCGCCCACTGAAAACAATCGGAAATTGTAAATTGTATATATGGAGTGGAAACCTTAAAAGTAATTTATCCGATCGTTGAGTTTTAACAGCTGCGTATCAAGTTTAACGAGGCCCACACGCTCCTACAAAACTTAATGGAATATGGAATATTACGTGGGATTGCTTGACAACAGATTTCATATTTAATTTAGGTATCATTTTGTTTTGACTTTTGAGGTCTGCTGTTTTAAGTTTACATTCATTGTATTCTTACTATGTCACACTCTAAATGATGACCAGCTTTAGCTCAAGACCTTTGTGCTCAGCGGCTTTTACGGAGTCAACTTGAAATAATATTGTGACTTCTAGTTTATTTATGTTATAGGTTCACGAAATATAGCACTCACGCCCATCTATCCGGCTAGAAGGACCAAAACAAAATGTGGAAAATAAAAATGAATGTCTTCTTTAAACACCAGTTTGAACAGTACTAACATTGTTGTAAGAATAATGTTAGCCGGGGAAGGGCTAGGTTTAATAGCCAGTTCAGTACCAAAACAAACATTGTTATTAATAGTACAACACTGTTAGAAACCAACAGAGCCCTAACGTCTCAGGAGACACATTAAAATGTCATAAACTTACTTCCCGTATTATTATAGGCCATATGGTAATATTTTGTATGTTTTCTGACTAGATATATATTTATTTAATATTTCGACATCTATCAATATACAAATAGGTACAATACTGATTTCACACCAGAATTTCCTGTCATGGCATTAAGAAACTTCAATGGAATTTAAGTACTACAATGTCTAAAACCCGAAATCAATATTTTCAAAGATTTATTCCGCGAAAAAAACCTTCTTGGCCCTTTTACTCCTTCATTTCCTGCACTATTGTTAGCAGCTGCATCTAATTAGATCTCGTATTGATCATCATCATCATCATGATAGAAATCTCTTAGTTTATACGTAAATCAAAGTTTAAATCAGAGACCTGAGCTACACAGGGTTTTTTAATACATCAATGGCTACACAAGACTAAAACAGCATGACATCATTCAATCAACACGTTGATTGCTTTCGGCGGCAACGTGTAGGTAAATCGGTTTGTTCTTGAATTGTCTCGGTTCTTGAACACGTGAGCAAGAGACTGCAAAGCTATTCGCGCGGTAAAACTAAGATCTTTGCACGAATTTCCACTTAAGCCCACCTAGTATTTACTTACATACCAACGTAAAAAAATTGTCTCAAATAGATATAAAAGTGAGTTTAATTATATTATTTCAACATGAAGATAGGTTTGCTTTATTATTTGCAAACGTCAAATTGTTAAACATTTCTCTTGCTATTATAAAATAGTACCTACGTGAATTTGAAGATATATTTGCCTTCGAAGTTATCGTAACCACGAACGTGAACAGATAGTTGGCTCAAAACAAATTTCACGTGCGGTAAAACTTTGAACTTGGCACGGGTTTGCACTTAAGCTTATCCTACCTAAGTTTATTCACGTTTTCAAATAACTTACGACATAGATAACGAAATTAAGTTTTAGTTCAGAAATGGTAAAAATGCTAATGCTCTGTTGACACTTGTCTACAGAGTGAAGTATCATTGTCTGACAGAAAACAAAGGTTAAGTAACAGCGTGTTTTCGCGTTTCGTGTAGTGGGTAAGGTCCGGAGGTCCACAATCTTCACCACGATCAAATCCTTTTCTCTATCCATATTCAATAATCTTCTATAGGTATTCATAAAACGCATTTGAGTAGCATAGTACTATTAAAGATGCAGACCCGCTATCACTTGTAACGTTCCAACTCACTATAGTAAATGGTTTTGTTACTTTTCTATTTACTGACAGATCCAGAGGACGAAATCACTCTGGCCATTCGCGAAAAATCGAGCATCAAAAGCTCTTACACTCCACAAGACCGCTGTACCGTCCTCGCCGTCGAGGACCTCGTCGCGTTCCCCGTCACCCTGACCTCTCTTAGCAGTTCCGGCCCGCGTGCCGAAGACTACGAACACATGAATAGGATTAGGTTAAAAACCATGTTTCCCCAAACGCTGATGTCTTATCCTCTCAGTGGCCGCCCTGAGCCGAGGTTCGTGACCCGTTAGTGGGTCGCCCTCAGCGTGGTCGCTTAATTTTAAGGGTTGCGAGCGCCTTCTGCACTCACTCAAAAGACCGGTGTTCTTTCATAAGCCGACCCTCGTCAGGCTAGAAAGAGTAATGTCAGGGACAAAAAAAAACTTTTCCATTATTCGTTGTATCTATAAATTAGTCCTATGTTATTTGTACTCAGTAATACACAAAGTAATGCTAACCAAAAACCGTTAAAACTTAGTTCTAGCACAGTTTGTTCTAGCACACGTGAGCCACCACGATTCCGTCCGAAACAATCCACGTGCCGCACAATGTCCCTACTTTCAAACTTGGCATGAGTCTACTTCCTCGTACTCAATGCGATAACTATAATTTTTGCATGGTTTTAAACTTTAAAACATTAATTATGTTATTGTATGAATACTACAAATGGATATTTGTTTAATGATTTCTTATATCTACGCGAATGTTAGACATTGAAATAAAACTTTCTTGCGGGTTTTACCGCGGTTTTTTAAATTATATTTTCTCACGCCGTTTTGAAGACTTCACAGCCTTCATGGTCACGGGGCGGACTATCAGTTTTATTTCAATGGATATCTGTTCTACATTTTTTACCATCGACTAATGTTATGACTTATGACTTATGACTTATGTATACAGATTAAACATTCCATTTACTATCTTTATAAAACTGAATGACAAAATGAGCTGATCGTCGGATAAAATATATTATGGCATCATTAATATTATCCGGCCTTTAAAACACACAGTTCTTCATATCACCGTACTACACTTCTCACTCTGAGAGAATAGTTATTAAAGCTCATAATATCCTGAAATTACATTCGCTACTTTTAAATTAGTTAGAGCTTGTATATCTACTCAACGAACATAAAAGTTACAAATCCATGGGTATATTTATATGTATACCGGGTGGAAGGGAAACGCTCTCTACACCGGAACGGTAAGAGAGAAGAATTTGCAAAGCTAAGCGATAATACTTACGATTTTAGTATTTCCGTAAATCATACGCGCGCAATGTAAAGCGTACAAAAAACTGGGTAGGATACAAACTACAAAGCAAACGCCGACAAGGCGGCGGCCGCCGCGCTGCGCCGGCACCGCGGTCGTTAACCCGTCAGCTGATGTACGTGTTTCATTACGATTTTTTTGAAATATTGACCTTTTTTACTATGTTTTTCAGAATAATAGTTTGGTTTATCTATCCATACGTGAAGCTGTACAGAAATTTCAGAAAATCCTACTAAAATTGTAACAATGCGATCGCGATTTTTTTAGTGCCATCACGTCAGGAATCACCAATACTATCACCTGTTTTCGTTTCCGAGAGCGTTTCCCTTCCACCCGGTATATTAATTATACTTATTATGTATTATTGTTTGTGTATGTGTCGTGTATATATGTTTATGATGTTACATATGTTGAACACTTTTTTTTAATAATATAAATATTGTTAGGGCAAAAATATTTTTTGTGCGGGTATTAATGACATGATCTACAATTTTTGCTATAAAAGCATAGAACGTTTGATAGTTCGAGTCAGTTGGTCATTGCCTTCGTGCCGGTCGTTCGCTTGGTGATATTTTTTGTGAAAGTATTTCTGTAAAGTCAGTGGTACATATTTTTATTTAAATCAAAACCGTTGCAGTTTCTAATAATATAATAATACCAGCCATTATCATATTATACTGCCCACTACTGAGCACAGGCCTCCTCTACACAGAGGGGTTTAGGCATTAGTCTACCACGCTGGCCTAGTGCGGAGTGGCAGACTTCATATACCCTCGAAATTCTTATGGAGAATTCTTAGGTATATAGGTTTCCTCACGATGTTTTCCTTGACCGTTTTTTTAATATAGAGGGTATATACCATGATTATATCTGCACCACCTTAAGGTTGACTGGTAGAGAATGCCTACGGCATTAAGTCCGCCTGTACATAAGTGGGTAAATTGCAAATAAATAAATATATTCCGAAGGTCTGGCATACCAGCAAGGCATACGAGAAACCAATATATTCTTAAAATTGTTTGGGTTTTCAATTGTTAATTGTTTTAGAGTCGGTAAGTAAATCCAGAACTCATTATATTAACGAGTGTTTTTGCGTGCTAAACGTAATTAAAGTTAAGACGGTTTTAAAAACAGTGATTTACTTACGACCGAATAATGGTTCATTATATGTCAGAATGCTGACGAGCGCTGCGTAGTTCTTTTTAAAATTGAAAATGTTTTGTTACAAAGGACCTTGTCTACAACTTAGTATAAAGACTTTATACAATTTCGTATTATTACTACGTGTTACTAAGTTGAATAATATCATAATTTGCACTATAATGAGCTGAATATTGGTAATGTCTTTGTAGCAAAGGGGAGGTTAAGCACGGTTTATAATTAGAATCTTTGGACGAACACTTAGTATTAAAGCCCGTAAACGTGCCGCATATTCTTGTCATGGTGCCCATTAGCAAGAATATTGTTATATCTCCTATTACGAAGTGTAGAGTATGACTGTCCTATACTTTGTCTATTAAGAACCCTTTTAATGAAACTACTGACAATCTTTACTAGTTACAAGTTGGCACCCAAGCACGCATAATTGATATTTATACATTCATATACAGTAGATCAACTATAATCCGACCCCTGGCTATTACGGCGCTCCTTGTAATCCGACAAGCTTAGGACATACATTTTCGTCAATGCACTAATACTTAATAAACATAGGTACAATCTTATTGTTTTATAAGTAGGTAAGTACATAATTTGTTGGATTACAATGTAGATACTTCTTCTCTAAAAAGTTCTGAACTACAGGGGGTCGGTGGCAGAACCCTTTAGTCGACAAATTTGACAATCGACAACGTCTTGCAAAGCGTTTGTTGTATTATCGCGGGTCTACTGTAATAACAATTTCATTTACAGGTTCCTTCCTACCACCTACAGATAATCGGGCACGTCGAGATTACAGAATATTATGCGAATATTCAATGAACATTAAATATAACTTTACCGAGCTTCGGATGCTAAATTGAAAGCTCCAAAAGCTATTAGGACGGCCTGAGACACTTTTTCGCGCTTTAAAGCCTTATTAAACGAGCCCTACAGAACATTTAAAGTGAAATTTATTGGAATGGACAAAGGACACGGATTTATGCACAGCGGCCTCGGTCGTAATTCGAATAGGAAACACGTTTTCGGGTGATTGTTTTTTTTTTTTTTTTAATAACGAAACAAGGAAACCCCCTGATGGTAAGCGATACGACTGCCCATAAACAGTAGCGACTAGCAAACTCGATCATTGAATTAAAGCATTGTGTAGCATAGCTCTTTGCTCGTTATTTCAAACCCTAGTTAAATATTTCATTAGTAAGTATATAAAATGAGACTACATTTTAATTCCATTGCAAAATTGAAACTATTTCAAACCCTAGTTAAATATTTCATTAGTAAGTATATAAAATGAGACTACATTTTAATTCCATGGCAAAATTGCAACTTATTTCTTATCTGAATCCTAAAATTTCAAAGAAAAAAGAAAGCGCGGTTTAAGAAAACAGGAACTATATAGACATCTGCTTTTACTTTGATTCAATCGTTTTTCTTAGACCGTTTTTCTTGGTTAAGCCCGTAAAATTTTCCAAAACCACTTCAGTTCAGAGTATTTTTTTTTTATTAAACGTATTTTAGTTACAAATGGATGTTCTCTAATAACTCTGCCGCGATGACTTGTTTCAGAATAGTAAAAAAAAATCCACTGAATAAGCGCACATAATTTTAAATTATGTCATAAATACATTAACAGTCCTGACTATATTGATATAAAGAAAGGTATCGGACTTGGAGGATTAGAAACTATATTTTATTATAATACAGTTTATAAAAATTATGAACAAACTTTTTCCTCAATATTCCACATGCAGTTGGTAGGTATCGTACAAGGAAAACGATTTAAATAATAACTAATATGTTTCAATTTCCTTTATTCTAAATCAGATCCTTGAAATTTGATCTCAGTTTGTTTACATCTTATGCAAGTTCTTCTTACGGCCAAAAATATGGATCAGGGATCCATTAAAAAAAAATTTAGCCCCCACCATTTATAACTAACTTTTTAATAACATTCACTTTAAGTGTAGTTTTTCAGAAAAATAAAATTACACAAATCTCAAAATCAGAGGACTTTAAAATTGAACGATTTATTGTAAAAGGCTAGTTTATCGGAGTTCCATCCAAGTATGTATTACGGAGGCTGCCATTTTTTTCGAATCGTTATAAAGGTAAGGTAAGTTTAAGTAAATTAATCGAAGCGCTATGCGTTAAAAAAATCTTAGAGAAATAAGTTTGAGTGCAGTGCATTCTTGTTAAAAACTGTGCAATAAAAAAACAGTACGTAAGTATTACCTTTTATTATCCAGATACATAAAGGGAAGTGTATGGTAAAGAAAGTAACTTATGAAGCTTTCAAAAAATATGCTAAGATAATAAGTAAGCATTTCAAACTTTAATACAAATGAGTTGTGTATTTTTTTGTTAGAAAGGCATAGTTTACTGCATTTTTATCATAATTGACAACGCTACCACCAATTGGACAAAGAAAACATTTATTCCATTGCACGTACAAGAAATGATATTAAACCGTGACACTAGTCAGCAAGAACATTGCCGAGAGCGGTTTTGAGAAAAAGACCGTCTCAGCGCTGAATGTAATGTCTATTAATAGAACTGCAACGTGCTTCGCGTCCAGAGCATCGTTGCTATGTTAATAAAAGCATTTACTACGACGATTCATTCAACACTATTTGAAAACTTTAGGGTTTTTTTTTTCTGGAATTGACAGCCCAGAATTTTACCGAAAGGATTATAGAAAATCTTTATAAAATACGTCACATATTCGAGCGAATTAAAATTTATTTCAGAGTAAATACTGGACGTCGCGACTAACATCGATGGTCTTAAGCCCATGTTGTTTCATCCATGGTCAAGTAAAGTTCATTAAATTCAAATTAAGGCCATTGCCTTATTAGTTATTACTTATTACATTGGCCTCACGCCTCGCTGTGAATACGCCGGTGTGATTAGAGTCTTAACTTTATCTGATCACGGACGAAACAACCCCCGCCTTAGGTGAAAAAGAACGCTAAAATAACTTTGTAAAAAAATATCATTTATGTTTAAAAGCAGTCCATAAGAACAAGGTTCACAGTCGCTCAACACCTAGACTCCAGAACAAGATTAAACTGCTAGTACCTTCAGCGCAAATAGCGATTAACGTAAGGGTGACCTATCGCTTACAATCAAAGGGTGCATGTAATCAGACGTAAGCACCATAAATGTCTGGCATGGGTACTGACCGGTCTGGGTAATGCGACTCACGACTGAGTCACTAATACTGGGTTTAACACGACGAGAAGTTTTAAAGCAGAGCTATAAGTTTACTTTACATTAATTCTCTGTGCCTCGAGTAGACCATAAATGACCCAATGGAACCAGGTTTGTATGGCAAAATTGTGAATGAACCTATCATGGAAAACAGATTTGCGAAAAAGTATACCAGTCATATTTTATTTTAATTATTCTTCAATCTATTTCTTCTTCACAATTGTTTCTTTATTACTGACAAACAATTTAGCGTCACTATAACAAGTACAGCTATATGCATGTAGCACAATTTCCAGTACTAGCACACTGCCGCTTGAGAGAAAAGCAAAATACATCAAAGCAATACTGCTGTGCTAGCAGCAAAAACGGTATATCAATGAACGCTAGTGTCGAGAAAATTGACACACACTCACGACCGTTAACTCCGAAGGGGTAGGCAGAGGTGCAACTAGTGCACCCGTTTTTCGGCGTGCGTATTCCGGCCCATGATGTGATAGGGGGCTAGCCTATCGCCATATCGGGCACAAATTCCAGACTCCGGGCTGATACTGAGTAGAAAAACCCAATATCACCTTGCCCGACCCGGGGATCGAACCCGAGACCTCAGCATTGCAGTCGTACCATAATACAACAACGCCACCGAGGCAGTCGTATCTATACTAATATAAAGGTGAAGAGTGGATGTGCATTTTTAAGCTATCTGATGCCACAAAAATCAAGTTTACGATATTTACTGAGATACGGCTTTTGAGATTAGCACGGCATAATAAGCATTCTACAAGAAACCACTTACTGGATATAAAATTGTTGCTAGGGTTTTTAAGTCCACATTCGGAAGTAGACAATAGTAATTTTTTTTTACAACATATGAATTAGGTATCTTGAGACGTCACTAGCCCTTGAGACTATTCGAACCAATGTTTGTAAACAGAAAACCAGAATCACAAACGGAACGAGTTTGTTTTGTTGTGCGATTTAATCTTGCCTATTATAATGCATTGGAATGATGTTATATTCTTTTTTGTGGACAATATTAAGTCATAGCGGATGTTCGCCAATTCCTTAAATTTCAATTATATCTATACAATAAACACGCGAAGAAAAACTTTGTATACCCTTTTAAGCACATCGGGCACAAGGAGGAGTGTTTGATTTGGCACGACTGCTCATATAGCGGTGTGCAGAAAATTAAAAATCATGTATTACATAATGTGTTATGTTTCCAAGCGAGATAAGCTTCTATTAGTATCAAGGATGGGCACTTGCACAAAAACAAGATCGAAACGACGCAAAATCTTAAATTGTTCCCGTAAGTTGCATATGGAGTAGCTAGTTGTTATTCAGTTACTCTACATCAGTGTTTTTCAACGTGTGGGTCGCGAACCCATGAGGGGTCGCGAAGCGTCTATAGAGGGGGTCGCAGGAGGTCATGAAAACTACCTCAGTATAAAAAAAACAATAAAGTTGAAAAAGACAGGACATTTATATATTTATCCAAATTTTAACTGTACAATTGCATAAAATTTTGTATAGATTGAATATTTTTAACATAATAAAATACATGAAAAAACCCAAAGGGACGGGGCGGGGGGTCGCGAAATGTTTATTTATACTAGAGGGGTCGTGTCATGAAAAAGATTGAAAAACACTGCTCTACATTATATCCTGTTTACCATAGTCGATTTAAATATTTGGGAGTTCTTACAACAAAAGTATGGGACAATGGACAAATGTACTTTTCATGCATTGAACTTTTTGAAGCCCTCAACTTTATTGAACAAATTTGCTTCGCTATTCAAGCCCTTGTATATTATATACTAGGCAGCTTAACCCTTTAACCCGCCCACGCTCAAGGATATGTAAGGATAAGCAATCGGTTTTAGCCCCGCTCCGACCCCACTCCAATAATACGCACTTTTAAAGATCAAGTAGGTAAATACATATTACTACACAGGTTTCAAATACATTTTATTTGACAGTCATCGTATTAAACAGCAAATGTAGATAGTAATTATTTTAATACCATTTATTTGGGAGCATACACCGTGTGACTATTTTATTTGGTCGGCTTATACTTTTATGTGACGAGTAGCATTTATAAGCAAGCGGTGAAATCAGTCCGTAGGTACATAGCGTCGGGGATAGTGCAATACCGCGTAAGTGAAAGAAAAAAGTATAGCATTATCAATCATGAGTTTAGTTAGGTAAGTATCAATTTCAAATAAACTATTTTCGTCACTTACGCGGTTCTGCACTATCCCCGACGATAGGTTCTCCGTATAAGACGTAAATATTTAAGCATAACGTTTTAAATGTGAAGGCGACCGCCTGAGGAAACAAGCCATCGTCGAAGTAACATTTCTAACGTACCACGTCCGTTGAAGCGTAAAGTTTAGATCGTGCCGACGAAATGGAACTTACAAATTGATTTCCTCGAGTAGGTACCGGTGTGAATATTTCGTTTGGAAATACTTTTCAATTTTCCACCACTTTCACGTTTAAATTGATACGACGTACATTTATGATGATAAATATTTTCTTCTACAGTATCTTTTTAGAAGGGTCTATAGTTGCAACTGGTATCGTCATAGTTATTTGTTTTTAGAATAATCTAAAATATAACCAGTCATATTCTCCCTTAAAAAATAGAGTACTCAAGAATTAAACTAGCTGTATCGTTTTCCGTGAATATCTGTACATATTCAGTGGCGTAAAATTATTTCTCTATTTATCTAAATATCTAGCGCAAAAATTAGACTTAATACCAAACGAAAACTAAAACAACACTGTGCGCACTAAATAAAGATTACGCGTAACAGGATACCTCATCAAAACAAGACAATAGGTAATGACGCGGTAATTTCACAGATCAATCATCGAAGTGTGAAGGTCAGACCGCAAGGCGCCGCCGCAACATGACCACTGTAGCGGGAATAACTGCGTATATTGCATTTTAAACAACGGCTAATTATACAAAATATCGGCAACAGTTTCGAAAAATAATGCTCAATTCAGTACTTTTACTGAATTTTCATCACTAGCTAGTATAAAATAAAGTCGCTTTCCGTCTGTCTGTCCCTATATATGCTTAGGTCTTTAAAACTACGCAACGGATTTTCATGCGGTTTTTAATAGATAGAGTGGTTCAAGAGGAAGGTTTATATGTATAATACATGCATAATATAGTAGAGAAACACTTTTAATTTAAGAGGTTTCTAATGTGATGTCGAACATAAACACATTTACTTGCGCATACATTGCAAACGCTGGCTAAACCCTACGAGATGTATCAATATAAAACGGGATTTCTTTTATCCCGGAGAAACTATTTAACGCGGGCGAAGCCGCGGGCATAAACTTTGTCGATAAAATTGTAGTAGTCATGAAACAAGCTTGTAAGTCTTATAATATAAGGAAATCTGCGTAGGAAGTAGGAACCAAAGCTTTGTTTACTTCTGTTTCCAGATAACAGCGTGCAAGCATCGGTATGTTCCGGATTCAAAGACATATTATACAACGTAATTACAGGACATTATGACTTAATAGGTTAGGGAAACGATCGCAGTGCTATGTCATTTAGTAATTTGTAAATCTTAAGTTCTGAGAACTGTTGCTGTCGCTTGTCATCAGGCGAACAACTTGGTTATTAATACCAGCCCTACATTATATACCGTCCCACTGCTGTGCACGAGCCTCCTCTACTATTGAGAAGGTTTAGTCTTAGTCCACCACGCAGGCCTAGTGTGGGTTGGTAGACTTCACATACCTTCGAAATTCTTATAAAGAACTTCTCAGGTATGCAGGTTTCCCCAAGATGTTTTCCTTCACCGTTAAAGCGAACGATAAATAAATAATAATAATCATAATAATAATTTTTTATTAATCAAAAGGAAAAACATACAAAAACACATAACATAATGAAGCAAAAAATATTTGAAATCTTACAATTATTAGAGTAATTCTAAGAAGTTCAGCAATGTGTTTGATTGAACTCTGGTGTCCAAATAAAGATCTAACTTGTGTTATGGAACACCAGGGATTCATATCGTACAATACAATTGTCATAAAATTAACTTAGAACATGAGATAAATTAGTATAAATGAATATTTGACAAGTACATTTTAAATGCCTTTTTAAGTAAGTGCGAGTGTGTGTGCCATAGTCAACATGTGTGAATGTATGTTAATGAGTGTGTGTGTGTGTGTGTGTGTGTGTGTGTGTGTGTGTGAGTGTGTGTGTGTGACTCTTAGACTAACATTGTGACCGTGTGTGAGTGACGAATACAATATACCTAAAAGAAAATGCAATTAAAGTATTAATCGTTAAAGGGTGTAGTGAAATTTAAAATATCTTCAGTCTCTGTATAATTTTTTGTGAGCAGCCATTTCCTTACTTTATGTTTGCAATCAAAATTATTTAGGGTATAGATGTTAAGAAGTTTATTAAAAATATTGTAAATGTGATTACCAGAGACTTTAAAGCTGCGTTTAGCAATTAATGTATTCCAATGTATGGGTGGACAAACGGCATGGGCTCGTCGTTTCTTTAAAACATTCGGGTTAAATGTAAGGGTGGAGTGTTTACGTACAACCGTGTGGAGTATATACAGTTGTCTTACTGTTAAGACCTGGCAATTTTTATAAAGGAGGTCTGTGGGAAATCTGATCGGCCTAGAGGTTAAAACCTTTAGCACTGCCCTTTGCGCACGTTCTAATATAAGAAGGAGTGTTTTATGGGCGCTACCCCACACGGAAATACAAATAAAATAATTGATAATACACACGTAACTTTGAAAAGTCAGAGGTGTGTGCCTTGGGTTTTGAACCTCCGGACATTGTCTCGGCAGACCGTTCCATTCCCAACTAGGCTATCGTACACTTACAACTCAACAATTTGGTAAGTTTAAGAATAATAATTAAGGGTAGCAAAAGAAAATAGCGCCCAAATAAGTAGCTCCTTTGGACCTTTCTTTGTTAATTTACTTTTCATAAAGAAACTAGCTTTTGCCCGCGGCTGCACCCGCGTTAATACGTTTTTTCGGGCTAAATGTACATAAAAACTTTCCTGTTGAATCACTCTATCTATTAAAAAAAACCGCATCGAAATCCGTTGCAGTTTTAAAGATCTAAGCATACACTGTGACAGACAGCGAGAAGCTACTTTGTTTTATACTATGTAATTAAGATGAAGAAATTGAATTTTATTACTTAAATAAAAACAGTGCATATATATTACGTACTGGTGTTTTTATCGGTTAACATTATTTTCAGCATGGCGATGCCATCAAGCAAATTCACGTACTCTATACAACGCTATTTTTAAATAAAAATACACACAAAGGTAAATTCCGGGCGCCACCACTGACGCAAGTAACTTACTTCAGACATGACTGTGAATGATGAATAAATATACAGTACAAATATTTGCATATTTTTAGTTCTATGTGTCAAGTTTGTGTTTGTGAAGAATAAACTGTCGTCCCCAATAAGTACACTTGACTATATTTGATGAGACTGGGGAAAGATAAAGGCATTTTCGTAAATGTAAATAGTTTTGTACAGGTATAATGAATAATTCATGCGGTTAAATATTTAACATTTAGTATAGTCCATTAATTCTGTTACGCGGATGTCCGTTCTGTTGCTTATTTAATGTTTAAAATGAATTACACGGAAATTTAGAACTAAGGTGAGTAGCGTAAACTTGTATTTTGTTTCTTTTGTACTACATATCAATGTTGTTATAATTTAATCTATCTATACTATAATAAAGCAGTATAATCAGGTGTATATGTACAGTCACCAGCGTAAGTAGCTGAACAAAATCAAAATTTCAAATTGCCTACATACTTTTGTGTTCCTAATAATCTTTTTTTCTCTTCACAAAAATAAAATAAAAGAGATTTGCTTTACTTCATACGAATAAAAAAAAAACAGTTTACCTTAACGCGTATATAGGCGAGCAAAGTGGCGATCCATAGTCTCTGCCTACCCCTATGGGATATAGGCGTGATACTATGTATGTATGTATGTATATAGGCGATTTGAAATTTTTATTTTGTACAGATATTTATGCTCGTGACTGTACATTGAGAGAAAATTAATAAACGGACGAAAATAATAAATTAAAAATGGGATTAAAAACAAAATAAAAGCGGACATTAATAAACGTACATAAATCGCCGATTTTAAGAATTATTTTCTGTCTGTCCGTCTGTTTTTTGTTAGCGTACAAGTACTAAACGCATTTCTATGAAATTTGGTATGAAGAGAGTTTAAGACCCTGAAGAGCTACTGCGAAAAACGAAATGCGAAACGTCGGTCCGAAACGAAGAAACGACGAACTTCGGATTTAACCTTACTACCAAATTGCTTCGGATTCGACGTATTTTATGTCAAATTGGTTTTCAAAGTAGGGCCAACGAAAGTAAAAATGTCATTAGTGTCAAAATCCGAACATCGGATCCGTCTTCGAATCCGTCATCGGATCCGTAACACTTCGTAGTAAGAAAACGTGCGATCCGTCACCCGAAACTACGGATTTCGTTTTTCGCAGTAGCCTCTCTGGGACGGGCATAAGTTTTTATTCTACAAAACTCTTTTACGCGAACGACTAGTACAGTCACGAGCATAAGTAGATGAACAAATTCAAAATTTCAAATTGCCTACATAGTTTTGTGTTCTTACTAATCTTTTTTTTTCTCTTCACAAAAATAAAATAAAAGATTTGCTTTACTTCACACGAAGATTTTTTTTTAACTTAACGCGTATATGGGCAATTTGAAATTTTGATTGTGTGCAGATATTTATGCCGATGCTGTACATCATATATTTACACAAAAGTGTAAAATTTTATAGCTTAATGGCATCCCCATACAAGTGTGTTCTGCCATAAAATTCTTAACACTGAAAACACCCGGCTTAATCTAGTGGTGGTTTCTTCTTCTTTTCCAGCCCTTAGAAGTCCACTGCTAAATATAGGCTCCCCCCAAAGATATCCAGACCAACCTGTCAGAAGCGGCCTGCATTCAGTGGGTCCCTGCGACCTTTACAAGGTCGTCTGTCCACCTTGTAGAAGGACGTCCCACGCTGGTGGTGGTGGTTTAAGAATAAAAAAAATTGCACAGAATTCACAAACATAACATTTGGGCATTAAAAAGGATTTTTGAAAATTCATCCCCCAAGGACGCTAAATTCCATCATACTTAAAGCTCATACGTCAAAAATATGTAAAAATAACCTTAGGTACTCTGCCTTTATAGTTTATAATAACAAAACCTGTACATCGCACCTTTAGGACGAAAACGACACAATTCAAAAAAATTAAAAAATTAGTTATTGTCATAAAATGACTTAAAACAGTCCCATCTATATATATAAAATTCTCGTGTCACAGTTTTCGTTGCCATACTCCTCCGAAACGGCTTGACCGATTTTGATGAAATTTTTTGTGCTTATCCGGTATCTATGAGAATCGGCCAACATCTATTTTTCATCCCCCCAAATGTTAAGGGTGGACCACCCCTAAATTTTATTTTTTATTTTTCAGACAAAATATTTTGTTTTAATTTTTTTATGATACAGCATACAAAAATACCTACAACCCTAAATTTTCACCCCTCTACGATCAACCCTTATTTTTTAATAGCCATTTTAGTTATTTAATAGGAAATCCTACTAATATTATAAAGGCGAAAGTTTGTAAGAATGTATGGATGTTTAGATGTTTGGATGTTTGGATGTATGGATGTAAGGATGTAAGGATGTTTGTTCCTCTTTCACGCAAAAACTACTGAACGGATTTCGATGAAATTTGGCACACAGGTAGATCATGTCCTGGATTAACACATAGGCTACTTTTTATCCCGGGAAAATATCAACCGGGACTTTTATCCCGGAAAAACTTTTTAATGCGGGCGGAGCCGCGGGCAAAAGCTAGTTATTTATATGGCAAAACAACGTTTGCCGGGTCAGCTAGTTTTCTATAAAAATCTAATAAAAAGAGCCCGATATAACAGTTTGGTCCTGTACCCGTTAAAATATGGCTGTGATTAAACTATTGTTGTATTGAGAACTTCATTTTGGGTCATTTTGTGTGGATAACTCAATTTTCGTTTTTTTTTTAAATGTGTCGTTTTCGTTCTAAAGGTGCGACATTATCGGCAAGTTGTTTCACAAATCTGCGTATTCAACACACTGTCCGCGACATGTAACGGGTCGTAACTCGTAAACTAGCAGCACTTATGTCATTCTGGTCACTTGTACACCCACGTTTAGTACCAACATTGTATCGAGTTTCCGTAACTTGAGTTAAATCAACAATGTATGTGCATTGTGTTGAAAATCGAGAAACGCATAATAACAATATTTTGTATTGCAATGAAGTTGTTAAGCTCTGTCGGATGTTGTTAAACTTTTATGGACCGCGTAAAGATATGAAGGCTAAATCTTTAGGACAGTATTTCTTGTTTTGGTTTTTAGTGTCCTTGGGTAGGGGACAGGGACAACTTTACTACCACTGGAGAGCAATAATAAAAAAATGCTTAAATAAAATAATTATCTTATTATAACTTATAATATTCCTACAGAGGCTATGCTGAGGTCTCGGGTTCAATCCCCGGGTCAGGCAAAGTGATGTTGAGTTTTTCTATTCAGTATCAGCTCGGAGTCTGGAATTTGTGCCCGATATGGCGATAGGCTCGCCCCCTATCATATCATGGGACGGAATAATGGCGAAAAGTGGGTGCACTAGTTGCGCCTCTGCCTACCCCTTCGGGGATAAAAGGCGTGAGTTTATATGTATATATGTATGTATGTAATATTCCTACACTTATAATTTATACATAAATGGCTGGTGTCGGCTACCAGTTGTTACATATCTTAGATCTTAGGACTTACTAACATCATGAACGTTTCAAGCGCAATATTTTTGGTAATAGAGTGGGCAGAAAAATGTATCAAATTTTATCGCAGTGCGCGCTTTCCCGTAGTCGACCAATGGTGCGAGTGTAAATCGTCATAAAGGGCAACACAAATATTAAGATTCTTAATCGTCATTAAGACTCTATTAATGGTTTGATTATTAGAAGTCAAGGAAAAGAACACAGACGACTTGCGATACCCAAAACACGTATTAATTTTATGCCAAAGCTAAATAGCACCGAAAAGGAGGGAAATAAATGAACGTAGAGACAAGATGCTGCAGAATCGTGATTAATACGAAATTGAGCTGTAGGATTCTAGACTGCGACGTCACGAAGAAAATCCAAAAGCGCTGAGCCCCATCTCCAGATGAAAAATCCTCGCCCGCCGTGCAAGAAATTCCAGTTTAAATCAGAGTCGAGTTGGTTACAATACGTTTTAGGATTCAAGGGTTTAAAGAGGGTTGATATAAAGGTCAGGTATTGTGTAATAATATAATAAACTGACAAGCAATGATTACCTTTTTGCCTGTTGTGCAATGAAAATGATTATATTAAGAGAAATGGATGGGGCAAAAGAAGAACAAAGTCATACAAAATATACGAAAGCGACTAAAAAGTAACTGCAGTAAAATAAAATCAAAATATGAGCTCTAAATACCCTCAAAGTAATCGAGCTAATAGATCCAAATAGAGTTATAATCATAGCGAATGCAGTAAATGTCTAGGGGTTAGTTTCGTATCGCCAATCGATAACAATCGCCATTATTCCGGCACGTCAGTCAATCTGTCAGTCGTAAACTGTCTAATTTAATGTATACAGTTTCCGTGAGCTGTCAATTTTTTTAGCCGCAGTTGGATATTTCCCGAGAACTGACAGGTTATATTCAGTTTGTCTTGCTATCATTTATGTAAGCTTTCTAACTGTATTTTGAAGTAAGCTTAATCATAGTGGGAATAGACGCTAATACTTTATGTATTTTTCTTTAGTCTATGGACAGAATTCACAAGCAAAATATATAGGATAGTTCATGGTACATAGTTTGCTTACAGCCGGCCGAAGTACATCAAACGTCTATGTATGTAAAAAAAAACATTTATTACGCAACTGATATTAACGAAAAGATATTCGTAATTTCTTACTCCACTCCTAGAGATGATCTTACAAAAACATCAGATTAAGTTTAATATCATAGCAACATTATCCAACGAAAATATACTAACATACGAGTATTACATCTCATCACAAATTTAATTACCTCTACAAACATGCTAGTTCGCTAACACGCAGCCTAAGGAAGCAAATTTGATTTGCGATATTGAACGTGGGCTGAACAAGCGTGGGAGTAGGGGTAACGTTTGCCGAGTTACTTTTAATATTCCGTATAGCAGGACTTGTAAAGATTGGCTTATTGTTAGATATGGGACCTTTCAAAGAGTAAAAGGCTTTTTATATGCAGGCTGGTATAATAGAGGTTTTTATAAAGCATGTGCCCTGGGATCGAATCCATCATTTATGTCCGTCGTTTCGACAGCCCCCCACCTTCTCTCAATGTCGCGCTATCACTGTTCAATATTAACGTTATACAAATTATCAACTTCGGCGATTCAACATCTAGAATGTGCTAACATTTTTTACATCGCAATGCATTCCGAGAACGTTTCTGAATTCCATTAGTTTTAAATGTAGATTTAACCATACTAGATGGTTGTTTAACTCGATAATGTCGAACGCGTGAACTGAAACCTATCCACTGAGCGTCTATATTTAGAACTTCCTAGTACTCGCAGAAAAATGTTCCGAGTGTCATTACACCTGTTCGCGGAAAATTTACTCCGGTAAGAATGCAAAGTTTGTTTTCTTAGGCGTCCCGCTGACGTTGAGTTTGAGCGGGTATATCGAGTTTGACGTCTGCCTACATTCCATACGAATTCACGTTTCGATAAAATACATTGGAATTTCAATTACTTGTTTACACTAGTATTTTTCTAGACTCAAATATCTGCACTAAATGTTTATTTCATTAAAAGTTAAACAAAATCGCGAAAATAAACAGTTATGTAGTTTTATTTCAATGTCGAACATTCGCATATAAGAAATCATTGTTTGTTCATGCATAAAGAATCCGTACAGCCTTGTTTAAATTATGTCATTAAAGTACAGTCAGCCACATAAGTAGCTGAATTTTTTATTTTTTTTATTGCCAGTATAGGCAGACGAGCTAGCGGCCCACCTGGTGGTAAGCGGCCACCGCTGCTCATGGACTTGGCAATGCCGGGGACACAGACAAGCCGCTGCCTACTATAAATCCAAAACTTCAAATCGCGTCTACACTTTCGTGTTCTTACCAATTTTTGTTTTCTATTCACTCACACACACTCACGCCTGTTATCCCCGAAGAGGTAGGCAAAGGCGCAACTATTGCACCCACTTTTCGCCGTCATTCCGTCCCATGATGTGATAGGGGGCGAGCCTATCGCCATATCGGGCACAAATTCCAGACTCCGGGCTGATACTGAATAGAAAAACTCAATATCACTTTGCCCGACCCGGGGATCGAACCCGAGACCTCAGCTTTGCAGTCGTACTATAATACAACTACGCCACTGCGGCAGTCCTATTCACAAAAATAGAATAAAGGCGATTAACTTTACTTCCCACAAAGAAAAAAAAATCAATTAAACTTAACGCGTGGAAGTGATTTGAAATTTCGAATTAGTTCAGTTATTTATGTGGCTGACCGTACTTCAACTTCAACATTCAGAATGGATCGCTTGCAAAGTCCTCAAAGATATGAGTGACAGTCAACAAAGGTTGTAGCGTAGGCTGGACAACACATTACTATTATGTAGAACACACTACAACCTGTTGTATGAATCACTTACCTTTTATTATTTCTGTGGATGATATAATGACATCGTTTTCATCCATTCTCGCTTTGTAACACAGTAACGCCGATTTCTTTATTTTGGATGTTTTCTGCTAACACCACACGAGCATATCTTGTTTGTTCCACCTTTTATCCATGAGGATGAATGTTTCCTTACATCTGTAAACAAAAATAAACACGGTTACGAAAGTTTGTGATGTTTGTATGTTTGCAATAACTTGACGCATAAACCAATGAAATTGAATGGTATTGTATGAAATGTGGCTCACAGATATGCCACGTGGTGTTCTAGCATAGAGTCTACGTTTTATCTACGGAAAGACATTCACCCAGAGACGCAAAAATAAGCCCGCAATTGGTATACAGCTTGGCAAAAAAGAGTATGACGCGGTGAAAATAAGAACTAAAACTAATTATTTGTTGCAACACTATTAGACTTGTCATATGTGTCAAATTGTTAGTACATTCTGTGTCATCGTTGTTTACGCTAAGTTATTTTCGACGGAATTCTGTAAATTCTTCTACGTTCGTTGCTTGTTTTATTAATTAAAATGAATAAAACGATTCGTAGTAGTGGTAGAGCAGTGATATACCAAGTTTTTTTCGATGTTTGGCTGAATCTCAAGCGGGACAAATTTTGTCTCAAATTGACAATGTTTATCAGAGAGTTGCCGATATGACAGGTATTTATGCAAATTATTTACATTCTACAAGTCGAACCATACATTTTGCACTGGTTTATAACATGAATAACATAAAATTTACGATATTTTAGTGTTTTGTTGACAAAGGTTATGTTTACAAACCACTTATACACTGACTTAATTTTTTGATACTTCAGACATGAAAAAAAATATGAATGTTTTAAAAGTTCATGCATGTTTGGTATTTATTTTAGGTAAATCAATCAATGCTATAAGAACATTTGTTGAAGAAGGTGAACAAAATAATGGCATCTTTTCTACACCTGGGAAACATCAGAAAGGTCGACCAAAGAAAGATCTCGATGATTTTGACTTATGCGCAATTAGACAAAGGGTTCATTTCTTCTACACCGTAAAAAAGCAGGTATGAATTATATTTGATATTAGATTTTTGTCCTGGATCTGGCCATGGTAAAACGCTTTTGTGGGGTAAAGGTTCCAAAGAGAGAGCAATATTTAAAAATAATAATGCATAATAGAAATCTGCCTACAGAATTACAAAAACATGTTATTTATTTGGATGAAAGCTATATACACTCCAATGTAGGGTCCATTGACATAAAGGTAGAGATCTAGTACATAATTATTTTTTCTTAATGTTATTAACTTGAACTCATAATTAGTAATATTTTACTCCAACAGGTGGCAGCTGAATAAGCACTTCTAGCTATTACTGCTGAAGATTGTAAGAATTCCTGCCATCATATTATGAAAATTGAAAAGGAATATTATGATAGGGGTATGACTATGTTTCATGATATTGAATAATTGGTTATTAACCACAGAGAAGACAGCAGCAGCGACACTGCTTCAGAATCAGATGATTTTGTTGTTGCAGGAACATCTAGCCAAGACACATTATAGTTTTCTGGGGTAGAATACTTAGATGAAAGTGTTTTAGAATCGGATTAATTTTAATAGAAATTTTGTATTATTTAAATAAATTATGAAGATATAAAAGTGTTTAATTTGCCTAAATGTTTAAGATACGATGAACGGATATTTATACTACAATAGTATTTTCTAACGATGATTACACCAGCTCGAATCTCGCGAGAATAAGAAAGGCTACTAAATTATTTGATAACAAATAATTTCGTGAGTGAGCAGATGCTTCCATGTAACATTATTCATAATTCAATGGACTCAATTCTACTTACAAATTCAACTTATCAAAGACCTAGTGCAAAAAATAAACCTCTTTTCTTTTGCATGTATTATAAATCTCTTTGTTCTTTTATACAAATAATATTTACCTGACTATTGGAAAGCATCCCTAAAGACTCAGTAGGTAAACAACAATAAATGAACAAAACTGTGAGTTACATCAAACAAGAGGTTTTCGTAAGAAATATTTTTTCATCAACAAGTTACTTTTTTTTCTTAATTGTGATTCCTGTGTTCTGGCCAAACCAAGAACCTTATACCCAATATAATCTTGGGCCAAACACAATGTGCCACGTGAAACTCATTGAAAAATAACAAGTATCTAAACACTTTACGTCGTAGTATACTGGGTTGCCATATTAGTGTTATATTAGACTTAGGCGCCCTCATTAAATCCACACTCTTTTTTGCCAAGCTGTATGTGCCTTCACACACATAATCCTAAGAATGAGGTGTTACTATTGCGAGCATCAAAACTACGATATACTGGGTCTCACGGTACCCAGATCCTAAACAAATATTTGCGGATCGCGCTGTCTCCGGGCGGGAATCGAATCTGCGACTTCTTGGTATTGCAGCCACCGCTATCCTTTTTATTTTTTGTAATACTTAAGGAAATCGAAACCGAAACCGTTAGAATGTAACACCATTCTAAAACTGAAATTTTCTTAGCACTAATTGCTTCTAGTGTTTACACAGACGTTTAAAATACTAACGACAGACGGTGATGTGGGCAGGCAGGTTTCCTAATACCGACATATAGAAAGTGGTTTATCCTATGAATATGTTTTGCAATGTTTAGTCATTTGAAACAAATCGGTTTCTTGCTGTTTTTAAACGGTTTTGTTTAAACAATTTGTCGTCGTTATTAAAGTAAATGAAGTTGCAAATTGTAGAGTCTGTGATTTAATTTATAGATTCTCGTTGCCTACTTTGATACGAATATTCGCAATTTAACATAAGGGCCTGTGCACACGACGATTTTAAATAATTAAAGGCCCGCTTCAAACGCAAATTCACAACTAAAATGCTGTAAACGCGATGCTAACAGGACAGTGATATAGATACTCTGGACACTGAAAACGCGTAGACTGAATGCGAGTCAAAAATCAACGTCTAGCTCGTAAAAACGTTCGCATAGGCGCTTAGCTAAAAAAGTGTTTTAATTTTTTCTCTCCGTAACTAATCTGCAAAAGGGCGAAATCTAGTTTCACAAAACTTCTAATTGTACACAAACGGCACTCTCGAAATGTCATATATCTATCTTGATTTTATCTCAGATATGACCCTTTTTTACTGGCAATGATAAAAATCTACAGAAAAGTGTTTAAACCTGACACAGATTCTTAATCTATACTGATATTTTAAAGAAGAATAATTAGTGTTTTATTATTTTTGTATGTTTACATAACAAATGGACTCAAAGACAACTGAACCACTTTATAAATTCTTTCACCAATATATAGCTACATTATCAGTGAGTAACATAATAGGCTATGATTTATCCCAGGAAAATATAATTTCTAAGAGGAGAGAGTTTTTCTAGCTTTTTCCCTGTTAATAAGCCCAAAATTAAAAACAAAATCATAAAATCTTAACCAGTCCTAGGCAAATTGTATTACAAAAAAAGTTGCCTGGCCCGAGAATTGAACCCAGGGGCTAACAGGTCACAGGCCAAATACATTGTATACCAAATAGACCACATACAATTACAGATTTCCATTTATGCACATTGTATTTTCAATAAACTTTCAGGTAATGTTAGCAGACTGAACAACTATAGATATAATATTTATGGTATTTTCTATTGAAACATACCATTGAGTGACATGGGACCAAAACAAATTAATTTTAAATAATATTAGTATGGGGTGGACGATTGCATTGTTTGGAATGGAACTGTCTGCCGAGACAATGTCTGGAGGTTCAAAACCCACGGCACACACCTCTGACTTTTCGAAGTTACGTGTGCATTGTTTATCAATTATCGATCACTTTAACGGTGAAGGAAAACATTATGAGGATACCTACACACATGTGAATTTTCTCTAAGAATTTCGTGGGTATGTGATGTCTGCCAACCCGTATTAGGCCAGCATGGTGGATATAGGCCTAACCCCTCTCAGTTGTAGAGGAATTGAGGGCTTGAGACTTCATAGGCACAAGAGCCAATTGCACATCTGATGTTGAATTGTCATTTTCACCTATGAATTTTGGCTTGACCAGAGGCACTACAAGTCGCAAGGTTAAATTCCAAGAAACTATTATAATTTATTTTGATTGAGACTAATCACTAAAATGACATATTTTTAAGGAGACAATACTTTTTGGATATTTAATATTACAGTATAGTAAACACAGTACACTTTTATTACAATAAACTTTAGGGTAAAGATATAAGGAATATTTACGAAGTTATCAGTTTAGACAAGCAATACTTGTCACTAATAGGCATATATGAAGTGTTTATGATAATAATAAAGTGAGCAAATCATTTCAAACAGGTAGACCAGTAGCCAAATTGACTGGAAATTAGAATATTTTAATTGTTTTATTATTGTCTTTTATTATTTTATATTATGGACAGCCCCCTATCACATCATGGGACGGAATAACGGCGAAATGTGGGTGCACTAGTTGCGCCTCTGCCTACCCCTTCGGGGATAACAGGCGTGAGTGTGTGTGTATTGACAGCCACAATTTTAGGTAGCAATGACAAACTAGAAACAGGAACAAAATAAAACGTAAAGCCTTATTGTTGCTCCAAGACTGTGCAGATGGAGTATATACAAGAATTCAATAATGGGTTTATAAATAATGGAGAGAGGGCACTATTGGACAATATTTACAAAGATGTATTTACTTTACTCAGATTTAAACATGTTTTCCATGTAAACACTACTAGACTGGAAAGGCTAGAGTAAAATATTGTGTTTGAAAAAAACATTAAACCAATATATCGTCGGCTAAGAATGCTGATCTGCTAACTCCATAGTGAACACTATGGAGTTAGCAGATCAGCATTCTTAGCCGACGATATGTAGTTATTTATCAAACAGAATATTTTGACAGTTATTTTTTTTTATTATTATTTTTGTCTGCCTCTGTGGCGTAGTTGTATTATGTTACGATTGCAATGCTGAAGTCTAAGGTTTGATCCCTAGGTTGGGCCAAGTGATATTGGATTTTTCTATTCAGTATCAGCCTGAAGTCTGGAAATTGTGCCCGATATGGCGATAGGCTCGCCCCTGTCACATCATGGGACAGAATACGCACGGCGAAAATTTAGTGCAGTAGTTGTGCCTCTGTCTACCCCTTAAGGATAAAAGGTGTGAGTGTGTGTATTATTTATGTCCTAATCTTCCTGGACAAGACTGCCTAATTCTCCACTACTTGTTTAACTATGAATCATCAAATTTTAAGTGTTATTAAAAACAGTCAGTTGTTTATTGAAAACTGATTCTTTTAAAAACAACAGAATATTAACTGTTGCCTTCATATTTGTAGACATATTTGTATGAACGCATCGGTGGCGTAGTTGTATTACGTACGCGTTACGAATACGATTAGCGCGCTAAGTCATGGGTTCGAATCCTGGGTCCAAACAAAAGCATTGTGACTGGATTTTCCATCTTAAAAATTACTCAGTCACAGCTCGGAGTCAAGAAGTTGGCGATGTGATACCCCTGTGCCTTGGAAAGCATGTAAGCCTTATCTCTCTCCGGTCATGTAGGATTGCCGGCTCACTGCAATATGACAGTGAAAGAATAGTGGGTGCACCTGTGTATTGCGCACACAATTGTGCACTATAATATCTCCCGCGTACCTGACTCATTTCCGTTGAGATTGGACACAGTGGCCGAAATAAGCTAGGAGGATTTATTTGTAGACACAACCCTTCAAAAGATTTTATGTTGTTCCTAATTAGGCCTGCCATGTGTCATGACGTCTTTATTTCATTTTAAGGTTTAGATGGGCGTGCTGCCTGCATTGGATTGAGACAGGCATATTTAAAAAATTTAATTCTCTGTAAATATCATTTTTATGTTGAATAATAAACATTTGTTTAATAAATACTTGTTATTAGACAGCTTTTTACTTTAGACAGACATTCTTATATGTTTTAGTTCACTTCAATGCATTTAATTAAATTAATAAGGACTTCCTTAGTCATATTTTAATATAGTTGTCATACTCTTTATACAAATGAAATATTGTACTGAATGAAATTATCAATATCCAATACCTTTTCAAATAGTAAATACATAAATAAATTCATTAGGTTTTTGGCTTGTATGTGATGCATGTTGACATGTGTGAAACATCTTGTAATGTACCAGAAGCATCCTGTGTTTATAGTTATTGATTATTTATCATGATAATGTAATGTAAAGAAACATAATCCTGATATTGGTAATTGATTGGCACATGTTTTATCAGTAGTTATTGCATGAATGATAAAAACTGTTGTCACCATTCTAAATGGCCTGGTAGAAAATGTAAAAGAAACCAGAATAACTACAAGCAATAAGTGAATACTTACCAGAAAAAAGCAACCAGGGATATGGCAGATTTCCAATGAATATTAGCGAATAACGTTTTCGAATCTGAATAAAACTTGTACTTAACAACTATTGGAACATTATAACATTAGTGAGCACACGAAGTTAACCACACAAAAATTTTGATTTATAGGCAAAAAAAAAACACTTTTCTTATAAGTAGATGATAACACTAGTATGTCGCGTAATTTCGTTCATTTTAGTGTTTAGACGAAGCTGACTTCGTCGTCAAAGGCGCGTAGGAGTCTCTTTATTAATCGGCGTAGGCCGATTTCTTTACTTGAAATATAAGGTCAAGTCTGCTCGCGCCGAATCTGCGGAGCCTTCGCGCCACTAAATGAGACTTGCATTCTATTTCTGATTCTAATAGGGACGGCGGACCGCAGCGGCTTAACTACACCGATAACATGTAAACAGAACCACTGAAAAAGCACCGGGCGTGACAAATAACAATACGAATGGTTGCGCCGCAACAAGGTCGCGGATCTACGTTCAGCCTGAATGCAATTTAATTCAATTCAGTCCTCTCCATTTAGAGAAGTGACGTTTCATTTTATTTTATTCTTGAGCCGTTGAGAACGGAAGACAAAAAACTCGTTTTCAATCCGAATAACCACAGACTATGTTCAGAATTATCTGTCAATTATTGTTTTGTAGCGCCACCTACGTGGCTTCGTTAAACTTGTGCAATCCAACTACTCACAGATTATGTTCAGAATTATGTCAATTATTGTTATATAGCGCCATTTATATGTCTTAGCATAAATAAAAAAACGGCAAATCTTGAATATATTATGTATGAAAAATAAGTTTGCTTTTGGATTATATTAATAGATGGCGTTTCTTTTTTATTATAGGTTGTGAATTATATTAACAGATGGCGCTGTTTAAAATATACATTTCGATGGCGCTATTTACGTATTCTAGTTGCAGATTTCATATTTGTTTGTTTTGTAGCTGTGCATCTTCTATTGGTAATCCTAAAATAAAGTAAATAAATGTGATTGTCCTTATCAGCATTTTAAATATCATAAAACGATACTGTTTCTACATAGCAGATTGCAGAATCTATCAGGTTGACTAGCAAGCGTTTGGTAATAAATAATATGCGTAGCTTAGTTAGAGGGCGTCGGGAGGTCTGGGATCTGTTCCAGGCGGCACTATGTGGGGAGGCAAATTGCGTAAAATAAATCTTTTTATTCTTTTTACTTTCGGTGACGGGAAGAAGTGTGCACGCGTGACTTCAGCAGTTGTTTTTACGATGGATTATATTTTGTAAGCAGGTGTCAAGGAGGTGACAATAAAGTAGAAGATAAAAATAAAATATATTTATTTTATATCTTAACATTAAGAATTAAATTTTTATTACAAATTGAGATTGGGCGTAAATGGCACTTTGAATATATTACACTAACATCAGGAATTGCAAGACTATCACAATAATGTATTCATGACATTATTGTATGTAATGCTAGATATTCAGTTGTTTATTTACTACTGTACATCTTTCTTTGGCGGCCATCACTGCACCGATGACTGCCGACCGGAATCCTGTAATTGAATTGTGTAAATTAGCTTTTTTCGAAATGCCTTAACCCAACTAGCACATCGAGAACGATCCAGAATGTAATAACATTCCGAATTCATATAATTTCATAGAAATAAATGACTGCCTCGGTGGCGTAGTTGTATTGTGGTACGACTGCAATGCTGAGGTCTCAGGTTCGATCCCCGGGTCGGGCAAAGTGATATTGAGTTTTTCTATTCAGTATCAGCTCGGAGTCTGGAATTTGTGCCCGATATGGCGATAGGCTCGCCCCCTATCACATCATGGGACGGAATAATGGCAAAAAGTGGGTGCACTAGTTGCGCCTCTGCCTACCCCTTCGGGGATAAAAGGCGTGAGTGTATATGTATATATGTAAATAAATAACAGACACTTGACTTAGGGACCTAGTTAGAAGTATAAGACATCTACTTATCAAAAATGTAGGTATGTAGGTACCTGCATACTTACACAGTAAACTGAAGTTAATTAATGAAATCGTTATGAGGATTTCAAAGATGAAGTAAATTACATTTTTTGTTACAAATCTAAAATGTCGACTCGCCTGACAGTGACACAAAATTCTTAACGACGTTGTATCCAGAAAATTCAAATTTCAAACAATCAATAAGACATATGGCTTAAAGATAAATAATGCCTCGACTGCCTCGGTGGCGTAGTTGTATTATGGTACGACTGCAATGCTGAGGTCTCGGGTTCGGTTCCCGGGTCGGGCAAAGTGATATTGATTTTTTCTATTCAGTATCAGCTCGGAGTCTGGAATTTGTGCCCGATATGGCGATAGGCTCGCCCCCTATCACATCATGGGATGGAATAACGGCGAAAAGTGGGCGCACTAGTTGCGTCTCTGCCTACCCCTTCGGGGATAACAGGCGTGAGTGAGTGTGTGTGTGTGTGTCAAAAATAATGCAAAATAAAATCTGGTCAGTCTGGAAATCTTTGGGAAAGGCCTATGTTCAACAGGGCTGCTGATGATGATTACAAAATAATACCATGTTGTTCCAAGTGATAGGTGCCCTCTGCAGTAGACCCGGCCGGACTGGTGACGTTGTCCTTCATGACCGCCGGGTGGCCTCCCGTCCGCAGCATCGCAGCAGCTCCCAGGGTGGTCTGCCCCGCCAATTTCAAAGCCAGGTCCCGAGGTAGACCGCACCTGACCCCGCCCTCAGCTAGTGATTCTATTAGCATGTATACCTGAAAGACAACCAATAGAGGAGAAATCAGTAAATATATTACTGAATTCTTGCTTATGCAATAGCCTATTTGTCCCGATTTATCTTATTTGTTTTGTAATTTTGGGGTAAAATTATAACAGTGCGCATATATATTTTTATTTTTACCCAAATACCCCTTATTATTATTTACTTAAACGCTTTTGTTCAGTACCGGGCGCATGGCAATGGCCGCCCTAAACCTTCCGCATTCGTATTTGCAAAATGTTCAATTCTTAATAATAACTCACATAAGCAGGACCACTGCCACTCAACGCGGTGACAGCATCCATCTGATACTCAGGCACTTCATCACACGTGCCCACTGCACTGAACAGTTGGTTTGTGAGCTTGGCGTCATCAGCCGTCGCCCTTGACCCTCGGCTCAGAGCAGCAGCGCCTTCTTTGACGAGTGCTGGTGTGTTTGGCATCACTCGGATCACTCTGGCCTCGGGTGGGAGTACCTGGGGGATAAAGGTTTTTTCAATGATCAATTAAATACCCAAAAAACGGCGATTATATCAGTATGATAAATATGATATCGAAGTAGAAATAAAGACAACGCCTAAATACTGTAAGTATTTAGTAAAACTAGATCACGAATACCTAAGAAGTTCTCTGAATTTCGAAGGAATGTGAAGTCTGTTAACCCGCACTAAGCCAGCGTGGTGGACTAAGGCCTACCCTCTAAAGTGTAAAGGAGGCCCGTGCTCAGCAGTGCGCAGTACATAATAAATAAGAATAATAAATAAATAAAATAAAATAAAATAAATAAAATAATACAGGGCTGGTATGGTGACGGTGGTGGATTACGAATTACGACTCATAAACAAAAAACGATAATTTTACCTTCTCAACGGTCGCTGTGGTGATGCCCATAGCAACAGATATGAACAGTTTGTTCTTCGCTGCCGGCAAATCTTTGATTTCCTTCAACGCTGGCACCACCACGTCAGGCTTAACGGAGACTATCACGACCTCTGATCTCTCCACTACCGGTTGGTTTTCAAATAACGCTGTCGCTCCCAATTTCTGAACATAATTGACAAATTTTGAAATAAATCTTTTTATAGTTTAAAAGCATAAAAGCAACATCATTTTTAAAGCTATAGGGACCGAAAAATGTCTACATAAATACATAGATAATTATATCGGAAAAATACACACACACACACGCCTTCAATCCCCGAAGGGGTAGGCACAGCAGGAGACGCAACTAGTGCACCCACTTTTCACCGCTATTCCATCCCATGATGTGATAGGGGGCGAGCCTATCGCCATATCGGGCAAAAATTCCAGACTCCGAGCTGATACAGAATAGAAAAACTCAGTCTTACTTTGCCCGACCCGGGAATCGAAACCAAAACCTCAGAATTGCAGTCGTACCATAATACAATTACGCCACCGAGGCAGTCGGAAAAATAGTATAATTAAAAACATAAAAAAATTGTTGTGAGTTTAATTCCGTTATAGCGAGCAATAATAAAATAAATTTGTACCATTTAGAACGTAAGAAACCTTAGACTCTTCCATGGTACCTATCTTTTAAAATCTAGTTGGCTAGTTATAAGTTGTAAGTTATCACAAGTAAATAATTACTTGTTTAAAGTGGGCTCTACAAAAGTAGAGGCAATATGGTTTTAATGTAACATTCCATTGATAAATTAATATAATCAATGGAAAAGTTTTTTTTATAGCCGCAAAGTTACTGTGTATGTTATTTTGCATTCAACAATAAGACGTAATATGTTATCACAATGATAAGATATTGACTTATATTACAATGTCGACAAGTTTACTAACTAAATTATATTTGAAGACATAAATTACTCAAATATTTAGCATATATATATAGATAACAGTAGAGTAAAATTGCATAAACGTTTGGTAGCTTTCGGCCATGATGGCTGATGGTTTAGAAGAAGAGAGGATAGCAATCCCTACTCTTTCCATGACAACGGGTTCATATTAAGAAAGAAAATACTGAATGAAGAATTATTGAAAACACACTTTATAAATTCAATTATTTATGTAGTTACTGTTGTTTATAAGGCATATTATACTTATCCAGGACGGAGTCTATCTGTGTGCCAAATCTTTATATATATAATTCTTCTGTACATGTGTATGTCACGGAAATCCTCCTAAACGGCTGGACCGATTTTAATGATTTTTTTGTGTGTCTTCAATTGGATTCAAAAGTAGTTTAGATTTACAATTCGATCCAGGAAAATGTATAGCGGGATTTTTATCCAGGAAAAAACTTCGTTTCTAATTCACCGGTATATTGACTTGTTTATTTACTCACATGACTAACTATTTTAGGTTAATACTTATAAAAAATTAGAACTGGGGTAATCATTTTGAGGTTTTATTTTACCTTAAAGGCCTCCGCGCTCACTGTGTCGGACGGATGACAACTGGCTGTGATCTCATCGGGTTTTGCCAATCCTGGAAAGCATACAACAATATATAACTAGTATTACATACATACATACATACACACTCACGCCTAGTGCACCCACTTTTCGCCGTTATTCCGTCCCATGATGTGATAGGGGGCGAGCCTATCGCCATATCGGGCACAAATTCCAGACTCCGAGCTGATACTGAATAGAAAAACTCAATATCACTTTGCCCGACCCGGGAATCGAACCCGAGACCTCAGCATTGCAGTCGTACCATAATACAACTACGCCACCGAGGCAGTCCATAACTAGTATTAATTATTCGAAAATATGTCGCCCTAAAAAAGTGACGATGAATTTTTTCTCCTAACTGGCTCTGTCCTTAAGGACAATTTTGCCAATGTCGAGTGAGGCAGATACACGTGCAGAAATAAAAAAAAGTCTACGCCAGATGACCAGACGAAACAGAAACAAACAACATGAATGGCGATGAGTTTACGAGGCTGCTTTATTGACTAATAACATCATGGGAAGAGAAGTCACAAGACAATTATATAGGTCAAGGAGATTTATAGCAGTTTTTCATGGTCGTTAAGACAGAACACGTAGGCATCATAGATTTATAGCAGTTTTTCATGCTCGTTGAATACGTAGGCACCAGCTTCATTCGAAACTCTTTGGTAAACTAACCATTAGATAAATAATATAAGCAAACCTATAAGGTTTTATTCTTGGTCCTATGCTTTGATTAGTGTAGAGCCAGTAGCGGCCTAAACCAATACGAAGCCCCAGAGCCTGGGTGAAAACCATCATAATTTGTTTTCCGCATGTTTCTATGTTCACAGGTAAAAACAAAAACATATTTATTTACCAGCTGAGATAAATCCATTGGCCAAGGCGAAGGCCAGTCTGCCGCCGCCGATGAATCCGATCTTCATTGCTTCGCTTAGGGATACTGGAAGAAAAGTACAGGCATGTTATAATAAACGAATTCTGCGCTAAGGTTGAATGTAACTACATTCTTGAATGTTTTTGATTGAGTGGAATGATTATATTCATTATCTGTGCTCCAGTAGTTCGGAACAAAGAGTAAATTGAATTGTACAAAACACGTGGATCAGGTGGATACTGTGGATATATCCATGAGACGTTCAATTATTTAATCACACAATAAATCTAAAATATATCATAATGCTCTTTGCTAACATAATATTGACAATCCGCAGTTTTATTTATAATCAAACAGCATTATAATACTATAGTTAGGTACATGGAAAATTTTCTCCTTTATTTCATTTAAATATATTAATGCCTATATTAATGACGTTGCAATAATGACTACTCACTGAAAATGATTTTCAAAGAGCATTATAATACTACGGAAAATAATTTTATAGTCGTTTAGGAACCGAAAAATTTAAATTTTAGATTACCAATACAATTCAAAAAAATTACTAAGAAATGTACGCAAACTTTATATGCTCTTTATTGACAATTGACAAAGGAAACTATTACATAAATTACACCCATTACCGCCCATTGTTACACTAACTATATTTAGCTAATAAGTATATTGTTTGTTCTTTTTTTATTTCTTTGTATGTCAGTGGTGTAAAATAAAGTGTTATCTATCTATCTATCTATCTATCTATAAATATATTGAAGTCAGAGATGCATAAAGAGAAAGATTGGAGTAGATCAAATTATACAGAGAATACACGTAATATCTATCAAAAGTAGTCGGGTAAGAAGAATGATAATTTGTAATCTATGTTAAGTAAATTATTACTTAAGTTATTGGATATTTTCATGTTATTTAAGGTCACCCACCCTCACATCATTCAAAACTCACGCGTGATAAAAACCATGTACAGATAGCTTCAGTAATTTACGTTGAGAGATACCTACCAAAAGTTTAAAGCAAGTAGGTACACATTTTATTGTTAGTTATGGGAAAATAACAACATACTAATAACAAAATATTATTCTAGTGAATTAGGTTTATATACTTGTAGTACAAAAACACAAATGACGCTGGGTTGTTGTCGGTAATAAATTTCAAGGATATGATGTAATTGTACCAAGCTTTTGTTCAAACATTGGCCATTTTGAACTTGCAAAATCATTTGATGTACACAATAAAATTGATATTAAGATGAAGATGAAACGATACTGAATTTCAATATTCATTAAATCCAAAAACAGTACATTTCTACAGCCAAAGATCTGCGAATGGAGGTGAGAAATATTGAAACAGTTCTAGATTTTTGGCGTCATTAGCATGAGTTATCTGTAACATGTGGATGGATCTATAAATAGAGAAACTTACGTTGCCTGAGATGAATGTAGGAATTGACGTGCGGTCGCCTATGAGTTCCAACAATGACTGAGATAGTTTTTGTGAGAAGCCTTATCAATGTTATTGTATTATCGTTGTAATAACAAGCAATACTTGCGATCGATATGTTACAATTTGATAATTTATTTATACACATACACACACACACTCACGACCTTGATCCTCGAAGGGGTAGGCAGAGGCGCAACTAGTGCACCCATTTTTCGCCGTTATTCCGTCCCATGATGTGATAGGGGGCGAGCCTATCGCCATATCGGGCACAAATTCCAGACTCCGAGCTGATACTGAATAGAAAAACTCAATATCACTTTGCCCGACCCGGGAATCGAACCAGAGACCTCAGCATTGCAGTCGTACCATAATACAACTACGCCACCGAAGCAGTCAATTAACAATTTATTTATGTATAATATATTATAAGCTAATTTACTATTTCTCACTTGTAATTATGATCACACAAGAGTAGAGTAGTAGTGTAAAGCAATGCTTTATGTGTCAGCTACTAATATTCGAGTAAATTTAATTTGCATTGTTTACCTCGTTTCCGTCATGAATCATATAATACTTGGATTTGTATAACCTGTATAAAGTATATTTGGTAGAGTTTCGTTATAATAATTAAATCTACATAGAAATTCGATCAGCCATGTTTATGACGCGCGAATAGACAGAACAATTAATTGACTCTACATTTTTATTACACATGTTTAAAAGACTTATAATACTTTCTGTGAGCAGTATAATATTTTTATGCGATATTTACAATATTTTACGTATATAAAGATATTATGTGTATCAAAAATGTACCATGATTTCAGAAATGTAATAGGTATTGATCTTATTGAAATGATTCTATCCAACGTTCTTTCCTTACGGTTACAAAATAATATGAATACTGCGTAGCTCAAATATTTACAAAGCGACACTATTATTAGAACTACTATGTACTAGGCACCTAGAATTATGGCTAGTATCTGAAAGTATATACATATTACATATATTATGTAAGCTAAGTAGGTGCTTACAGCTAGTAAATAATTAATGAACTGCTCTAAACAAAATAAAAAAAATATTTTATTCTATTGTACACTGTACCTACTTTATAATTTTTAGCGGATTTTGAAAAAGCAACACTAGAGCTTCTTCATCTTGCCCATTTTTTTCTGATGGAACCAGCTTTTGGAATCAGTGGAAGAGTGAAAATTGACTGAACCTAAATAATGTTTAACATTTTATTTTATGATTTGAAAAAATATTTCATTTCAACAATATAACGTTATGCAACAATACTCACGACGATATTATTAAAACTTACATAGATATTCATAACATAGTCGTGTTTGTTCAGTAATTTGTCACAATTGGCTACTCACAGTCAGCCTTGGGCGGTTTGCTGAGCTAATAAAAACAACTAAAAGGCAATGGTGGATGTAAATAGCGGCTCTTGGATATTGTTTGCAAAATTAGAGAGTTCGATTAGTTAGCAAATGACATGAAGAGTAAAGTAGTTTACTACTTACTTGGAGGAATAGATGGTATTTTCAAGTTTTGGCTGACTTAGGACTTTCATTCTGAGAATGGTTTGGTAGAGAAATATTTCAAGATTGTTTGCGGCGGATGATGATGCTTGGACGTGGCAATTAAAACAAGTGTGTAATAATTATTTATTTCAAATAACACGGCTGAATTGCTTTGGCCTGAGATTTTTACCTGGCACCTGCCACCTCAGGTTTTACGACTGGCCCCTCCGTGACGTCAATCTCTCTATAGAATCAGAAAAGTGTTAGAAAATACAGACAAGAACCTAAACCTCCACAACCTCCAAAACAACCAGAACCTCCCGTTCCTTAGCGCATAGTCTACCACTACACCAAAGAGGGCGACTCTACGAATTTTGATTTCTCCAATTAGCAGTTACCCTTTCGCGGATGAATCATGGATTCCTCTGATTTTCGAACCAATGAAAATTAAAATTTGAGAGGTAATTTTTTTTTAAGCTTCGCGCCGTAATCGTTTCTCAGATAGTTATTGTCATTTTACAGATGGTAGGCGTTATATTTGTTCTAACTGTCATAGACGTAGCTACGGGGGACAGTCTTAAGGGTGAGCAGGGCCCTCCATAGAAAAAGTCTGCGCTTACAGAGGCCTCACGTGGTGCAGGCGTTGCGTTGAATTGGACGTGTTTTTATATAGGTATGTATGTCAATACCAACTGCTGCACGGAACATAAAAAACAGAGCTTCTAAGCTAAATCTCCGAGAATTCTACCAGAAGCTGAATAATAATATCACTTACAATATTGTGGTTTACTTATCATAAAATTATCATTATGCAATATTGATTACTAAGTCCGGCCGACACATCAGCTGTAAAAGTACGTAACATTAATTCATTTCCATAGCTTCGAAATAAATATGTTATACTAGCCTTGTTCCGCGGCTCCGCCCGCGTTAAAAAGTTTTTCCGGGATAAAAGTCCCGCTTTATATTTTCCCGGGATAAAAAGTTGCCTATGTGTTAATCCAGGACATGATCTACCCGTATGCCAAATTTCATCAAAATCCGTTCAGTAGTTTTTGCGTGAAAGAGGAACAAACATCCATACATCCAGATATTCTTACAAACTTTCGCCTTTATAATATTAGTAGGATTAGTAGGATATTTGGTATTGATCTTCAAATTAGCACGTTAGTTTAAAAAGATCATACAGGTCTAATCATATGGCAGATCTTCGTTAAAGCACAGTAAAAGAATCGCGAACTCTGAGCATAGCTTTTGCTTATTGTAATTTGCAAAGAACGACCAAACTGCGCTCAAGAATTCACTAGAACTCTCTCAGACTACGAACGCCCAGCATGTCATCAACAAAATTCCACGCATCAATAACATCAAGTGGCTTAAATAACATAGTCATTAGTTCACTTACTACCGGACCTTGATCTGAGTTGACATCTATTGACTTCACGTTAGCCACGCGTGCGGTGTGGTGCATTAAGTACTCATTTACATATGCGATGTCTACATCATGGAAAAATAATTAAGGATCGATTACATATTATGTGCCCACATTTATAAGATACTTTATTATTGATATATTTACTATAATATGTTGTCTTGAACTTTTGATTTAATTTAATTGTACTCAGAATATTGTAATTACGGGAAGAGCGAGGCTCACCCAACACAAGCATTCTTTAATTGCTTTATGGGTGGACCTCATAAAAAAAAAATTGTTAAGATTGAGTGAAATAAAAAACTTATTATTATTATTATATTATTATTATTTATATCCTTAGCCAATTGAAGAAATAATATGAACACTCAAAGGCGTAAGCGCATATCCAGGATCAAAAAACTGTTGCTGTTGTTGTAAATTACAATCACTTATCACTCGACTTATATCTGGTTACTAATGTGCAGACCGTTGGAATCATGTGGAACAAAACAAACAAAGGAATGTCATGTTCTGTACCTGAATTATTGTTTTAATATGTACTGAAATAACAATTAATATAGATGTGATTGTACTAAGGTCATTTCAGAGCGTTGATTGACTGCACTGCACGCAGACAGAAAAGTTACTTATTGACACGTTATTTACCAAGCTAAAGAACAATGGAAATAAAATCTATTTTACACAAAAACTTGGCAGACATTTGTGAATGAATGTATGGAAGTTAAAAAAATTATCGCAATGCTTATACTCTAATCAGTTGAGTCTTTATGACTCTCCTGTAACATGTGTAACAAACTGTTGCAGTTAGGCGTTAGTATTTTTTTTAACGTAAAATTAAGAACACATAATAAATAGTACTATATTTTGTTAAATATGGCATATAAATTAACAAACTCACGTTTAATCATTTTTGCTAGAGACTTTTATCGCTATCGCACAACTTTAATTATCCACTTGAACTTTACACTTCTCTGCATAAAAACGGATTACAATTGAGTGTACTATATTAATCCCATATAGGTAATATAAAACTAAACTTATTTAATAAAACAGTGAACGTGTTAATCACTTGGAGTGCACGTCAATAACTAACAGAGCGTTGGGTCCTAATGCTTCGTCCTGTACCGTAGTAGCTACTGATAGGGATAATAATATGTATTAACAATGATAATATACGAGGAAATCATATTTACATTGTTATATTCCATACTTTTAGCTAAACGTATTCAAATTTAGGTAGAGTATTAAAAATCAGAATGTATGTATACAATAAAAAATGGTAGTCATAACAAGCAATTGTTAACGAGAGTGTTCTCGCGCGAGTAAGTTATGTTTTTAAAATTAATTTTGTATTTGTTTTTGTACAATTTTAATGATATTTTTGTGACACTAAATAAAATATTATGAAGAAACCTTTCACAATGTTGTGGAGAATTGTTCGATAGTTTTTCTTGTGCCAGAATCGAGCAAAGTGGTGATCCATAGTCTCTGCCTACCCCTATGGGATAGAGGCGTGATACTATGTATGTATGTATGTACTACAGTTATTAGTGTGTCTTAGTAGGATTAACTAGGTATACCTACTATTATGGCTTACGGGTCCCATGTTCTATTTATCAAATAATATTTCACAGACATAAATACTCATTGTGACAGTAGGAAGGTTTGAAAGGAAAATACAAAAAAAAATTGATAATCTATTGATTGTTTTTTTTTTTTTTGTAATGGCCCTACTTCCAGTAGCCTGACACGAGTCGGCTTTTCTGGCCACACCGGTCTTTAGGGTGAACGCAGAAGGCGCTCGCAACCCTTTGAATTAAGTGACCATGCTGAGGGCAGCCTACTAACGGGTTACGGCTCAGGACGGCCACTGAGAGAGGATGAGACTTCAACGATTAGGGAAAAATCTATTGATTGTGTTTATAAAGAGATTAGCAAAAAGTAAAAACACCTAAATAAGAATATGATCGTATAATTTTTACTCCATATAGGTACCTACTGCAAACTGTACTTACGCTGTACGTTGACGTGCGATGGAAGATCTAGATATTATTTTATAAAAGCATTGCTTTTCCCACCGAACAAATATAATAAGGGTTTTCTAGCCAATTACTTGACCAATTGATACAAAATACAAGTATTTTAATCACGTTGAAATAAATCGGTTAGAAACTCATTTGACCGACAGCCATTACCAGACAGACAACTGATACGAATTGTAGAGACTGCTGATAAGCATACTTATCTGTCCACCACGGGTTCACGTAACAACCCTATGGTATCTATTGACTATTGAACTGAATTGTACGAGTCATATATCATAATATAAAGGTAAGTTTTGTGATTCATGGTTGTTTCAGTTGCGTGATAATTCCATAGCAGATATGATCTTTTTTGTACAGGCATGGCAGTGACCCCACTGCACGTGATGGTATGTGAAGAGAGGTCCTGAATCCATATAGTCAACTGACGAGCGATCATCCTCCTCAGTTGAGACTATTATGCCGGCCTGTTTGAACCGGATAAACCGGATAAAATCAAAATTACAAATCGCCTATATACGCGTTAAGTTAAACTGAATCATTATTTTCTTCGTTTGAAGTAAAGTAAATCTCTTTTATTTTATTTTTGTGAAGATAAAAAAAGATTTATTTGTTGAAAGATACAGCATTGGCTTATCACTGTACATTACACTGATACCATGTTAAAATAGTTTTAAATTCCATGTGAATCGCCTATTAGCGTATACAACATTACACTATACAATTATTACACAAGAGAAAAATAAAACAAAATAAAAAGTAGAGACCAGAGAAGATTAGTAAGAACACAAAAGTATGTAAGCAATTTGAAATTTTGAATTTTGAAAAATTGATGTGCTTGTTGATCATTGTGTAACTATATTTTACCCATAGCTTTTATTATGGGTATGATTAATATTATCAGGTATCAGGAAGGAATAAATTTAGCTTCAGAGATAATGTTTTACCAAAAGTACACCTAAGTAGTTGGAAATGGAACGGTCTGCCGAGATTAATATCCTCAGTTTCAAAACCCAAGAGGCACTCCTCAGACTTCTGGAAGTTACTTATGTAATTTTATCAATTATCGTTCTTTTCTTATCGGGGGATGAAGTTACTTGCGTCCGTAGGATTTACCATCTCTTCCTAGACCCACCCTACACGTGTCCCCTGGGTGGTGCAAAACAAGTAACAACGCCGAGCCTCAGGCGGCGGTAAATTAGCCTGACTAGCTTATAGCTTAAACAAAGTGATAGGAAATGATCACTAACCCGTAAATCCATGGTCATGTCTCACGGGTCCGGGGACCTTGGCTTAATTGCCCGGGTCGAGAGACTGTTAATCTCTATAAAAATAACCCCAATCCTACGGTGGGATACGTGCCAATAGGATGAATGACTGATGGGAAATCAGCCCCTAGCGCCAACCTCAATGGACCTGGCCCACATTGTTGTATAGTGCCTTCGCATGGGAATGGGCGTTACCCCATGTGTGACCATTTATTACGACCCTTCTCGTGGGAATCAACATGAAGCAATCAAAAAATACTCCTTCAACCTCTTCCGAACCCGAACCAACCTCTGAAAGACCTCCAAAGAAAATATTATCGCAACAAATTTTTCACACCTCTCTATTTAACAAAACAAGAACACAGTCGCTCAGTAACCTAGACAACATCATACCTACTGTAACAGAACCATGTCAAATGGTTGATAACAACCAATGGACAGAAGTACCAACCAGAAAAAGACAACTTGAAAGCCCTGAAAGCAACAAAACCCAAAAACAAAAGAAAATCGAAAATTATTGGCTTAGTCAACCAATTGCAACATCAAACAGATTTGCTGAGCTTGAGAAAGATACTCAAACGTCGCAAATAAATGACCAAATAGAAAAACCCATTAAACCCCCGCCACTTTATGTAGACAGAGTTAGCAACATACAACCATTACTTAAAATGCTTGATGAAGTAGCCAAAGGAAGTTATGAGGTAAAAATCCTTCGTGATGAGCATGTAAGAATCCAACCCAAAACTACTGAACTATATACAAAGATAGTTCAGAATTTACAAGACAAAAACACAGAGTTTTACACATACAAACCCAAGCAAGACAGGCACTTCAAAGTAGTTCTCAAAAACATCCATCCATCTTCTGACCTAGAAGAAATAAAAGATGAACTTCAAATGCATGGCCACAAAGTCACCAATATCTGGAATGTCAAGCAAAGAGTTACTAAAAAGGCTCTACCAATATTCTTTATAGAAATAGAACCTAACAGTAATAATAAACTTATTTATGACATCCAAAGCCTGTTACACTGTCGAATCCAAATTGAGCCACCGAGACCCAAGCGGGAAATTCCACAATGTGGCAACTGCCAACAATATGGGCATACAAGAAGATATTGCTTTAGGAAACCAAAATGTATTAAATGTGCTGGAGACCATGCTTCAATCAATTGTGAGCGCAAGGGAAGATCCAACTCGGTTAAATGTGTGCTCTGTGATGGAAATCATCCTGCAAACTATAAGGGTTGTTTAGTGTATAAGGAACTCCAGAAAATTAAGTATCCTGAAGAATATCAACGCCGCCAAACAGCAAAACCACGTGTCGAACAACAACCAGCAAAAAGGGATATTACTAACCAAACTACCCTGCTTGAAAATCTATCTTATAGCAATGCCTTATCAAACAAATCAACAGAAGTAACTGCAATCAATCCGGATAGCAGCGAATTGATTAAAGATCAACCATTTAAAGACATGAAAGACCTACTTAGTACTCTGACTCAACTAATGCAACAATTAACTTCAATGACACACCATCTTATAGAAATCATGACCAAACTGACCCATTCAACTGCCTCAAAATAGCCATATGGAATGCTAATGGGCTGACACACCATATCCTTGAAGTAGAGACATTTCTGAGATTAAATAAAATTGACATCCTATTGGTATCTGAAACACATTTTACAAGTAAAAACTATATCAGAATAAAAAACTACACGTTCCATCAAACAATGCACCCTGATGGCTCAGCACACGGAGGATGCGCTATTCTGATTAAAAATAACATTAAGCATCATGAGGCAGAACCATTTAAAACTCCTGAGATACAAGCTACAAGTATAATTGTAGAAGACTGGAGAGGACATGTCACTATTACATCAGTGTATTCTCCCCCAAAACATCAAATTAAAAAAGAAGATTACATTCACTTTTTTAAATCATTGGGCCCGAGATTTATTGCAGGTGGAGACTACAATTCAAAAAACACGGCATGGGGCTCACGCTTAACAACTCCAAAAGGAAGACAGCTTCTGGCAGCTATAAACGACCAACATCTAGATACAGTATCAAGTGGAGAACCTACTTATTGGCCAACTGATCCAAGAAAAATCCCAGACCTAGTCGATTTCAGTGTCGTTAAGGGAATCCCATTGTCAAGTTTTAAATGTACTTCGTCTGAAGAACTCTCATCAGACCATAGTGTAGTTCTCATTGAATTATTTCAAGAGTTTGTACAAGTAAAACCAACCCCGAAACTGCACAGTAACAAAACCAACTGGGACATATTTCGGACTTTAGTAGAATCCACAATAAACACAAAATTGCCCCTTAAAAATCAAGAGGATATAATGCTGGCCGTTGAACATTTTAACGAGTGTGTCCAAAATGCTGCTTGGGACAGCACTCCTGACTCAAAGAAAGATGCAACTTTGATGTGCTCGAAAACGATCAGGGAACTAGTTGCTGAAAAACGCCAGGCGCGTAAATTGTGGCAAACCACTAGATTTCATGTAGACAAATCACGGCTAAATTATCTATCAACAAAATTAAAACATTTATTACGTGACGAAAGAAATGAATCAATCCAAGATCGTCTGCGTAACCTAGACGCCAAGGTAGCTAGTGATTACTCCTTGTGGAAAGTCACAAAAAAACTTAAACGGCCTACAGTCCATAAAGCACCGATTCGCAAAAAGGATGGTTCCTGGGCAAAAAGCGATTCCGAAAAAGGTGAAGTTTTTGCTGCGTATTTAGACGATGTTTTTGTTCCAAACCCCAAACTAAACTCAAACAACAAAGAGAGAGAGCTTGTAGAGTGTCTTGATGAACCTTACCAACTAGACCTACCCATTATGAGGATAACGAAACACGAAGTCATCACCACCATTAAAAAGTTGAACCTAAAAAAGGCGCCAGGATATGACCTAATTACCGCTAAATTACTCCGCGAATTACCAGATAAAGCAGTATTGTTCCTTACTCAACTATTTAATTGCGTACTAATACGAGGTCTCTTCCCACAACAGTGGAAGATCGCTCAAATCATAATGATACATAAACCAGGCAAGGCTCCTGAAGAAATGTCCTCCTACAGGCCGATCAGTCTACTACCTGTTCTGTCTAAAGTGATGGAAATACTCTTTTTAAACAGACTTAATTTAGTAATTTCTGAATCTAAAATCATACCGGACCACCAATTTGGATTTAGGGAGAAGCATGGCACCATAGAACAGGTTCATCGATTAGTTGAAGAAATCCATAAAGCTTACGAAAATAAGAAATACTGTTGCGCTGCATTCCTCGACATATCTCAGGCATTTGACAAAGTCTGGCACGAAGGTTTATTATGCAAAATAAAAACACATCTCCCAATAAACTACTTTATCTTCCTGAAGTCTTACTTAGCAGATAGATTCTTTTACGTCAAACAAGGAGAAGACACAACAAAACTCCATAAAATCTACGCTGGGGTGCCCCAGGGAAGTGTACTCGGACCGACCCTGTACTTGCTCTATACGTCTGATCTTCCCATAACAAACGGAGTAGTTATAGGCACTTTTGCCGACGACACAGCAGCTCTAGCTACACACGACGTACCGGCACAAGCAAGTAACAGTCTCCAGTGCTGTCTCAATAATATCACGGAATGGCTAGCTACCTGGCGAATAAAAGCGAATGAGACCAAGTCTGTTCAGGTGACCTTCGCCACCAGACACGCCACATGCCCTCCTGTGTCACTAAACTCTGTGCAGATGCCTCAGGCAAATGAAGCGAAATACCTAGGACTGTACTTAGACCGTCGCCTCACTTGGAAGAAGCATATATTTACAAAGCGCAAGGCTCTAAGTATGTTACTCAGGAAAATGTACTGGCTCTTGGACAAAAAATCTCAATTGTCTCTTGAAAACAAACTATTATTATATAGAAGCATCATAAAACCGGTCTGGACCTACGGAATCCAACTTTGGGGGACAGCTTCCAACTCAAATTTAGAAATACTTCAGAGGTTTCAGTCAAAAATGCTGAGAATTATCACTAACGCACCTTGGTTCGTAACAAATCAACAGCTCCATCACGACCTAAAAATAAGAACAGTCAAAGAAGAGATCAAACACGTAATGACGCGATATAAATACAGGCTACGCAAACATCCTGTTGTAAATAAACAAGATTTTAATGAAAGTTTCGTTTTATTTACTTCGATTCAAAGATTGATCACACTTAGATACACGAACGTTACAGCAGATTGTCAAAGAGAATTTTTGTACAACATTATAGACGTGCTACCATAGACACAAAAATATAAAGTCAGGTTTACATTGTATTTGGGTAATGCACAATTTCTGTATTATGATTTCAACACTCTCTCCAAATTGTAGCGTTCCCAACTGCAAACAATTTTACAAATAACAATAGGTGCACATCTTCAATTTCTATATTGAAAAAGCATGTGAGGCTAATATATTTAACACTTCAGTACAAAGATAATAAATACTAATATTAGCATCTCCTAGCATGTACAATAAAATAACACAACATGTAACTGTATAAGCACACATAAAAAAAAAAACTTTTAAAACAAAAATGTTGCTCAATAATTAGTTACAAGTCACATCTTGCAAACACCAATTTTATTCCTTAAATATTGAAATTTACTTTTAACTAAAGGTTTTGTAAATATATCTGCCTTTTGTTCATTACTACTTATATATTTTAAATCAATTTCTTTTTCCTCATATTTCTCTTTAACAAACTTATATTTAATATCTATGTGTTTGCAACGTTTATGATAATTCTCATTTTTTATGACTGAGATAGCACTTAAATTGTCTATGTTAAGACTTACAGATTCTTGATTGTATTCATCTATATCTAATAAAAGTCTCTTTAACCAAATAACTTCTTTTGTTGCGCTGCATGCAGCCATAAATTCTGCCTCAGTAGTAGAAAGCGCTATGCTCTGTTGACGCTGACTGGCCCATGTCACTGCAGCACCATTCTTGATGAACACGTATCCTGTCATGGATCGTCTGGTTTCAGTGTCATTCGCATAGTCTGCATCACTGTATCCTTCTATTATATTTTGTGTTTGATGAGTGAAATGTAGACCATAATCTTTAGTCTCTTTAAGATATTTTAATATCCTTTTGACAGCATTCCAGTGACTACAATCAAAACAATCAAGATATCGGCTCACCAAGCTAACGCCATACATTATATCAGGCCGACTGACTATAGCTAAATGCATTAAAGAGCCGACTGCTTCTCTATATGGTATTTTTCTATCTATTTCAGATGTATTCTTTTCTAACTTAGTGTTGGGGTCTACAGGTATACTGTTGCTGTTGGCATCAGTCATATTAAATCGATTGAGTAATTTCTCTATATATCTAGTCTGATGTAAGAATATGTAATTTTCTCCTCTTTCTATTTCAAGCCCAACAAAATTTTTAGCTTCACATATTTTTATTTCAAAATTTTCTTTTAACTCTTTAATTACTTTAGTCAAAATAATGTTATCTTTTGAAATTATTAATCCATCATCTACATACAGAATTAGATACACTTTAGTTCCATTTATTTCACCAGTGTAAATACACTTATCTGAATGACTATTAGTGAAACCAAATTTCTTCAAAACTGAATCAAATTTTTGGTTCCAGCACCTAGGTGCTTGCTTTAGGCCATACAAAGATCTTTTAAGTTTGCACACTAACCCTTCAGGTACATTTAAACCTTCTGGTGGTGTCATATAAATATCTTCAGATATATTTCCATAGAGGAAAGCAGTTTTAACATCAAATTGTATAATATTTAAATTATCTTGACACACTTTAGAAAGCAATACTCTTACAGAATCGTACCTGACAGTAGGTGAAAATGTCTCGGTGTAGTCAATTTGATCCCTCTGTGAGCATCCCATGGCACAGAGCCTTGATTTGTAGATTGGTTCCGATAACTCATCTTTAACTCTGAAAACCCACTTACAGCCAATAATTTTTATTCCAGCAGGTTTCTTTACCAACTCCCAGGTCTCATTTTTTCTGTGTGCATTCAACTCTTCATGTATAGATATTTTCCATTTTTCTTTATCTGAAGATAGCATCGCTTCCTTGTAAGTATTTGGTGTGTCATTGAGCTGATTGTCTTCACTGCGACAAAGGTAAGTATTAGATTCACATTTTATATTTCTGCTTTTAGATCTAGTTATTATATTTCTAATATTTGTTTTTCTTTCAGGTACAGATAGGGAATTACCATCAGCGAGGGGCTTGTCATCTGATGAGGTAAGTGATGACATATTTAATTCTGTAATATTCTTAGTGATATCCTTTTCTGACTTGGTTGGTTCTATACCTTCATCTAATACTTTTTCAGCACTACTATTATTTACATTTTCTGATAGCGGAGCCATAGTAAATTTTCTCATGACAGAATTTTCTAAAAATACAACATCTCTACTGATAATAATTTTTCTTGTTTTAGTATCAAGTAGTCTATAGCCTTTAGTGGTATCTGAATAACCAACAAAAATCATCTTACTTGCCTTAGCATCCAGTTTTTGACGTTTTGAGTTGGGTATGTGTACCATAGCCTCGCATCCAAAAATTCTTAGATGTTTCAAATTAGGCTTCTTACCGGACCATAATTCCTCAGGGGTGATGTATGAAATTGATCTTGTTGGACATCGATTTGTTACATATGCTGCGGTTGCCACTGCCTCCGCCCAATAAAATTTCTGTAAATGAGCATTAAGTAACATACAGCGAGCCCTCTCCATGAGTGTGCGGTTCATACGTTCTGCGAGCCCATTTTGTTGAGGAGTGTATGGATTTGTAAATTCATGTATAATACCCGCATTTTGAATATATTCTTTCATATCATTACTAAGATACTCTCTCCCGTTATCAGTTCTTATCCTTTTAATCTTTAATTCAAGTTGGTTTTCTACTAACACTTTAAAGTTTTTAAAAATACCAAACACCTCAGACTTGTTCTTAAGAAAAAAGACAAATACTTTCCTGGTATAATCATCCACAAATGTGAGGAAGTATTGTGCTCCACCAACTGACTTTACTTCTAATGGTCCACACACATCGGAATGTATCAGTTCTAGAGGCTTCTTTGCACGAGAGCCTTCTTTGGGGAACGGCAGCCGGTACTGTTTTCCTTCTTGACAATATTCACACACCATGTTAAACTTATTTTCACTCAGTTCAATGCCTTCTGCACAATTGGTGAGTTTGCTCAAATCTGATAAGTTGAGGTGGGCCATCCTTTGATGCCATAAATAGTTAACACTTTCACTTGTGTTGCACATGTATGCTGGTATACTTCTTAGATTTAGGCGATACATATTATTAATTAACTTGCAAGTTACAACTTCTTCTTTATGTTGATTGAGTATTTTACAATCATTTTTAGTAAATTGTACAGAACACCCTTTCTTTATGAGCTGACTCACGGAGAGAAGATTGCTTGCTAATTCTGGTACATATAACACATTAGTTACTTGTATGGTTTGTGATTTCCCACTACTATCAATTACAGACAGGTTAATTTTTCCACAACTTTTAACTGCAAGCATTTTGTCATTTGCAATACGGATGCTGGTAATCGGGGGTGGTGTTTCATCATATAGCCATTCCTTCTGCATAGTCATATGCATGGACGCTCCGGAATCAACAAACCAACTATTACTGTCATTTGTTGTGGTTGTTGCTGAGAATACTGCGACATATCCAGTTTCTTTTCCTGTCTCTTTACCGAAGTCCTTCTTTTTGGTTCTACAATTCTTGCTTATGTGACCATATTTGTTGCACTTAAAGCAACGAGGACCTTTATTAAACTTTGCCGTGTTATCATATGCTTTTTGCTTATATTTACCATTTTTGCTTGCATATAGTGCCACTGACTCGGAGCCCTTTATTTCTTGTAGGAGCTTAGTCTTAACGGAATCTGCTGTTATGGGCACACCGGAACTTTCGAGGGCCATGATCATGGGCTTATATACTTCGGGCAATCCAGCTAGGAGTAAAGTACCCAGCCACTCTTCATCAATTTCAAATGAAATATTCCTTAGTTTATGTGCCGTAGTCATTATTCTGTTTATATAATCTTCTATATTTTGGCAATTTTCTAGTGTTGTCGTGATCAAATCTTTCAGTAACCCTACGCGACGTGTTAGCCCTTTGTCATCGAAAGCCTTTTGTAAGTTGGTCCAAACTTGTCGGGCTGTTTTTGCCTCCTGAATATGTATATAGTTCACTGAGTCAACCAATAATATTATTTTTGCTTTTGCTTTCAGGTCGAGCTTCGGGTCAACAGCTTTGTCGTCATTTTCGATGCAGCACCAAAGATCTTCGTGTTGTAAATATGTTTGGACGGCAAATCTCCATGTGTTATAGTTATCACGTCCAACCAGTTTTTCAATTAGAGTCATTGTAGAAGTAGAAGAAGACATCTTTGGACAAATATAGTATTTTTCACCACGTTGCGCAGGAGAGGTTAGGTCGTATCACTTTAATGACCGGCGACCTATGTTTTTCTTCAAATATTACTTTTACAATCAGATTACGGTCTGGGCCCATAACCTGTTGTAAATAAACAAGATTTTAATGAAAGTTTCGTTTTATTTACTTCGATTCAAAGATTGATCACACTTAGATACACGAACGTTACAGCAGATTGTCAAAGAGAATTTTTGTACAACATTATAGACGTGCTACCATAGACACAAAAATATAAAGTCAGGTTTACATTGTATTTGGGTAATGCACAATTTCTGTATTATGATTTCAACACATCCTAACACATTAGCGATGAATTTAATGAAAATTGACACCAAGTTTATCAGGTTAAAAAGAAAAGCCCCTGCAGATCTATAAAGGGAAAAAAAAAAAGAAGGGCATGAGTCACTGGACTGATGGCCCTACAAGACATAATTTACACCCTTGACCGTTTGCTGAATGTTCATAAGCAACAGATTGCAAAAAGAAATATAAAAAAAAAAAAAAAAAAAAAAATCGTTCTTTTAACGATGTAGGAAAATATCGTGAGAACACCTAAATACATACCAGAGAATTCCCCATAAAAAAGTAATAAAATATTTTTATTCATTGGAAACTCTTACTCTCTCTAGACGGATAAGTTTCTGTTAGTATCAGATCAACATCGTTTATAATAAGAACGTATCAAGTACAATGTTCACTCAGTTTGTTGTTGAGATAAAATGGCATAGCTGCCGTGCATTCTATAAGTAAATAATTTTGTAAATATTTATTCACAGATATTCTGCAGATAGTTCAGCTGATCCTTTTTTACATAAAGGTAGATTTTTTATTAAATATGAAGGTTGTACAATGTAGATAATGTAAGTAGATCAAGCAGACTTACAAGCACATGATGTTTTTATTGTTAAAAAGATTTTGAATTCAAGTAGAGCTAGGCCCTAATTCTATGAATTCCATCTACATATTGGTTAAAAGGTGAGTATAGCTTGAAATTCGTATTACCTACACTAATATTATGATGGGTAAGATTAATATTTTTGTATGTGTGTAACGAATAAACTCAAAACAACTGGACTGATTTTAAAAATTCTTTAACCAATCTACAGCTACAATATCAACAAGTAACATAGTGTACTTTATATGCCAGCAAAATATAGGGTGGGACTTTAATCCCGGAAAAACTTATTCATTCGGGTGAAGCCGCGAGCGAAAATCTAATCTATACTATCAATACTAATATTATAAAGCTGAAGAGTTTGTTTGAACGCACTAATCTCAGGAACTACTGAACCGATTTTGAAAATTCTTTCACTAATAGGAAGCTACTTTACTCCTGAGTGCTATAGGCTACTTTTTATCCCGGGAAAATATTTTTGTCCCGGAAAAACTTTTTCACGCGGGTGGAGCCGCAAGCACTACTAGTAAATTATAATTTGTTTTAAACGAAAACTTATGTAAAATATATATTAGATAATTTTGCCGTCACTGATAAGTCTTCGGTAGTATAGTGGTCAGTATCCCCGCCTGTCACGCGGGAGACCGGGGTTCGATTCCCCGCCGGAGAGTCTTTTTAAGTTCTTTTTTTTTTAACTTTAATGTATTATTTTTTCATTCATCATAAGTACATACATAATATAAAAATTACCTAAATTACCTGTTTATGGAATTACATCAAAACCAATAAGGTGCCTATCAATATTTTATTGTAGTAATACCTAGTATTTAAGTGCCAAAATCTTATTATGTTGTAAAGTTACTTATAAATTAATAAGATATTTTACTATGTAATCTAGTTATGAAATCATAAAGTTTTTCATATCTCTAAAATATAATAAAATTATATAGTTAACTATATTTGGATAAAAGCGCCATCTATCTTGCATTGAATAAAATAATTCATCGAATAATTTGTTATTAGACACAATGTGCAGATGGCGTTATTTTAGTTTATTTTATAGTTATTGTAAAAGTTATTTCTACACAATGCTTGTAGCCATAAAAAAGAAAAAAAAGTTATTTCAAGATTTATAATATGTAATATTTATATATTTATTTATTTTAAATGGGATCTTGTAATTAATATTCCTATGGATTAAATTGGCTATGGATAAGACAATGACGTCAGCAGAGTCCATAGCAGAAAATATAGTTCTCTTTAGTTCGGAGTTTTGGCGGGAACTTGGAAGTGCCTTGTGGTGCTCTTGTTTTTTTATTCATTATTTTGGTGAAATTTATTGTTATATATCGCATCATTATGGTGTTATATTATTCAATATAGTTCTATTAAAGGGCTCAAATAAAGTAAATTGAAATAATTGTGCTAATTAAGTGTTTATTTGTTCCGCCAAAACTCCTCGATAAACTCTTGGTAAGGTACCCACTGCTTACTACGACATGCGACATGACATACCACTGAAGGTAATTAAAAAACTAAAAAACACGCTTTATAGAAAATCCAACAAATAAATAGAAATAAATTTTTAATAATTTTGAATTAACAATATTGTAAATAAGAAACGCCCCACGCTTTTATACTAAAATACATTTTTTCTTATTTACACTATTCTTAATTCAAATTTATTTTCCATTTTTTAGTTGGATTTTTTACATACTTAGCTAGGTTTGATGCCTATTCAATAGGTAGGTACAGATAATGAAATCATATGCAATTAACTGTAACTGATCTACGCGCTACATGGGAAATATAATAATTACGTATGGAACGATTTTCGTTTTGGTATAATATTTTAAATATTTCCTCTTCCCAAAGTATATACATAATTTTCTGATTTACTCTTTCAGACTTGACTGTTGTGTCTTTGTTTTGCATACTCTACTAGAATAGAGTTTATGCAGGTGGCTATGTAAATATATGGTTTACATTATTACTATTGTAACTATAATAAGCCTAATTCTTATAATCTCAAGACATAAATACTGTACTTGTCTGCTTTAAATAATTGTACATGATGCATAATATATGAGAATTCAGGATGACGGGATCAGCAAAGGCGGTTACCGGGTGTCGGTTAGTTCATTCCCGGATTGGCTCGCTCTCTCCCTCCTGCGGTGAATTCGTTTCATTTTTCATTCGCGCTCAATGCGTCGGCCACTGCGACGCGTCGTGAGTTGTGACGGTCGTTTGTCTATGGGAGTGTTCTCGTATCGAATTTGTGAGAAATTATTTCATATCCAGTGATATAGGCGTTATTATTTTATATCTCGTATGACAGTGAATAAAAAAGAGTTTAAATATGGCGTTGGAGGGTGTAAAAAGTGAAAAAAGTGAAGAAAACAACGGCAACGTACCAGACGGCAAGGCGAACGGGATCGACAACAAAAGTAAACAGGTACAGATATGAGTTGCTATTTTATTTTTTTCTGTCGTTTCATAATTACTTGCCGGTTTAAATTTTATTCACCGATGCGGAAAAATCATTAGGTATTTATCGTAATGATCTCACGTAAGATTTTCATGGTTATTGTTGTATTAGAAACGTTTTATTGTGTCGGCCGGAGATGTTTTCGCGCAGATTTACGTCATGTGCCGAACCGGGATACTCTGTGCTAGGTGGTCACTAAACAGGGATATGACCTATTTCGAGCGAATGCGGCGTATTTTTTTGGGTTACTGACGAATGCCGCTGAAATTCGTTTTTAGAGTAATTAATACAGACGTATCTATATAATATTTATGAAACATACGCACCGAGTTATTTACCAAATACATTATGTATTTGCTCAATTATGAACAGTAAATATATTGTGAAAAATTTGTGTTGATATTTTCGTATTATTTGTACAGAGAAATTCTCGTGTTAAAAGTTATCTCAAGGTGTTATCAGTAGCAAATCTGTCAATAGCTTTCAAGGTTCTGATTTCAAATAGATTTAAAAATATGTTAAATATGACTGCCTCAGTGGCGTAGTTGTGTTACGGTACGACTGCAATGCTGAGGTCTCGGGTTCGATTCCCGGGTCGGGTAGTGATATTGGAATTTTCTAATCAGTATCATATCCAAGTCCGGAATTTGAGCCCGACATGGCGATAGGCTCTGCCCCTATCGCATCATGGGACGGAATACGCACAGCGAAAAGTGGGTGCACTAGTTGCGCCTCTGCCTACCTCTTCAGGTATATTATAAGGCGTGAGTATGCGAAATAAAATCCACATGTAGAACATATATTTATTTTTTGTCTTTATTATTAGGCTATAATAAAATGCATCATCAATAATTATAATAATTGGCTGTACTGTCATCTCAGATATTATAAGGATATTTATCAATGTCGATTATGCCTAAATATTAGCTAAGCTTAGCATTTAAGCAAATAAGTACCTAGTATGTACTTTTGACAGTAGATTAAAATTATTCATAATGTTACATATACTTAGAATTCATGCCATGATTATTATATTTCTATGTTATTATATACTATTAGACTATGATATGGTTAATAAAAGCTCTAAAATTTGTCTGCACTGATTTAAGTATGATATCAAGTACTTATTTATTGCCTCAGATGGTACAAAAATTTAATTTCCTGAATTAGAACAATTTTAACCTAGTCTCTCCTATCTTGGCATATCGTTATTGTCAAAGCAATATCAGCTATGTGCAGCTTTATGAGCTTTCAACGTTTTGATTAATATGACCACTTTGATATATAAAAGCCGCTATGTAATTATAATTGTTACTCTGCAAACTATAAACACTAGGATAAATATGCCATGTGCAAATTTTGTCCCAAAATATTACATGACAATGTTTTTACTCCGTACCTCAAAGTTGAACTTTTTGCACATAGCATATATATTGGTTTGACAACGACGATGATTAAGTTCTATTCATACACTATAAGGTATTTACAAAACTAAATTTTAATTCATGACCCCATAGCATTAAATTTATTATACTATGGTTAATATTAAACGATTTTAATTGCAAAAAAAAATCTGAATGCTAAAATAATAGTGATATAATTTGTCTCCTGAAATCTGCGTTAATTTTTTCTCTTTACCACATTTGTTACACAAAAACTGTAATTATCCATTGAGCATGTGTTAAAAGGCCACGCCAATTGACCTAGTCTAGTGGCCCAATTAAAGACATGGTCTCTTGTAATGGACCGTCAAATTGGCACTTGTCAACATAAAGCTGATGGAATGTGGTAATGTTACCTGGTTTGTGGATTGTAGTTTTGGTTAACACCTTTTAGTGACGCACAGTACCTTTTAATTTAAGTGTTAAGATTAGTAAACAAATTTACGTTTTGTACTTGATCAGCTTATAATTCCACACTAACAACAATTATCATAGTTACTAATTGGTGGGTCTCTCATATGTAAGAGTCCATGTCTGGGTGGGTACCACCGCAATGTCTATTTCTAACGCGTGCATGCATTGTTGTGTTTCGGTTTAAAGGACATAGTAGCCAGTGTAACTACTGAACATAATGAGACTTAACATCTTATGTCTCAAGATGAAGAGAGCAGTGGAATGCAACACAGTACTTTGTAGCTCAATTGACTGTATGGTGTTACTACTGTTTATGGATGGTCGTATCACTTACCATCAGGCGAATGGCATTTTCGTCTCGTCATTCAATGCCATAAAAAAATAACTACTAAACAATTTAATGGCTTTAATCCCTCATGAGTACATGTAGATTAAAATACAATTCGCTAATACAACACATAACATTTATTGCAATAAAAAAAATTATTCTGGATCCTATAATAAGGATCGTTGTTACATGAAAATTTTAAAATATGAACGATTTTAGGTCCCACATTATTACCTAGAAATCAACTTTGGCGATTAAACGCTTCGTCGCCTAAAACGAAGTCTCAAACTTTACTCTCACGTAGGTCATAAGGACGGCAAATAAAACTTACAAGATAACCAATACGCAATAAACTCAGCTATAACTAGTAAGCAATTAGTTAATCAACAAATATAAATGAGCGGGTTTTATAGCTGCATGACATCATTGACGAGGCCTGCCAGCATTCATGGTGGACCTTGTCTGTCACAAAATTACGTAATGTCCATGAGTAATTCTTATGTACAATAGAAAATTGTTGCGAACAGCTGTGTGTACGTATTGCAGGTGTTTTCAACATTTGTGTTTCTAAATTTATCGAATACCTAGTCGATCATAATAAGGCTGGATATGTTTTTTGAGGAGGAATATATTTTTATAAGAGACTAACTTTTCCGGGATAAAAGTCCCGTTAAATATTTTCCCGGGACTTTTTCGGGATAAAGGTCCCGGTAAATATTTTCCTGGGATAAAAAGTATGTCTTTCCCAGGGTATCAGATTATCTCCATACCAACTTTCATCGAAATCTGTTCAGTGGTTTTTGAGTTTATCGCGTTCAGATACAGACTTAGCAGGAGAACTTTTTTTATGTGTAAGAATTATAAAGAATCTCACTAAATTATAGAAATTGTACTTTTCTCAGCAATATCTTTGAATCTACAACATACAATAATATTATTAAGGAGTTATTGTGTATTCACGATTACTTAGGACATCCATATTTGAGCATTGCAAAGACATTGTTTACACCAGCGACTATATAACCCCTAGACTCCTAATAACAGACGATCGGCTTCGGGCAACACATCTGACAAATAGATCCAATGTGGCTTACCGTTCAAAATCTTCAAGTCAGTTGCGACCACAACTGTGAGCTGTAAATACTTCCGAGTTTGCGAATAAATAACTATTGTAATGGCCCCGTGCACAATAAAATGGTGTGGTATAAATAGCCATAATTCAAATTTTCAGAAAAATGGCATTACATTTCACAGGTAAGTCAATAACGACACATAATCACATTTTATTTAAAAATTTACGGAGTTCATCTTAGACCGGCCATGTTGGGTGTTTACGCGCCATCTTGTTATATTTGCATCTCTTTCCGACGAAAGTACTTTTTATATTTTCTATTTCGTTTTGTTATTTAGCATTAAAAGTAAGTGATACACCAAAAGGATTTGTCGATAGTTCTATCGATAAAATTAAAAATAAGAGAAACTATCGCCCGAATACTCAACTAATCAATTTATCTGAGGCCTATTTAATTTTAACAGGCTTCTTATTTTAAATGGTTAGTTCATTAGTAATAGTTAATTCATTTTAAAAATGATTAGGATATATTTTTGACTAGCGGTATCAGAAATAAATGTTATTAGGATATTTTTTTATTTTGTTTGTTGATTATAACGATTGTTTTGAGTTATTCTTTGTGTTATTCCTACAAGTCAGCTCAAATATTCTTGTTAATGTCGATGAGACGTACTAAGCGCCATCTGTCATTCGATAACATAAATAGTTTCGTTAAAATATTAATATGTTTAATAAATAATATGAATATTACTATAAAACTTTATTACATAAAAGTAATATCGATAAAAAAATCGTGTTTTCATTTAACTCGTCCCATCCCTATGCCTATGTTTCCAAGGTTATATAATGCGATAAGGTTTTGGAAGAACCAATCATAATGCAGTACCCCTCTTCCTCAAACCTCAGGTGGTTGACAGAATTAATTTGAAGAGAAATATTGAACATTAGGAGTCTAGGGGTTATATTATATAGTCGCTGGTTTACACAAAAACAAGTCATACAAAAATATTCTAGGCTAAACATGGTCGTTGGTTTTTTGCAAGTTCTAGAGCTAAGTCAGAATTATTTTTAACCTTATCTAAATATGATACGCTTTGTCTCGCAAAAAATACAATGCGCGTTACAAAATAGTCCTGTTGTGTTACTTTTTTGCTGTAACATCTGCTGCATCATTACACAATTTGAACAATGTCGCATTACGATGCGCCGCCCTAATTCACAGTCCGTTCGCTCCATATAAAATTGCACGGTGGGTAGAATTGAACCTTGTACTCATCCTGTAACGTTATTTGGACGGCCGCCGTTTATAACTTATGATTCATTATTTTATTTAAAAATTGCTCGTACTAACAAGATTAAATTACGGCTGATGTTCAGATTAGTTGGTTGCAAACGATTTAGTTGGAACACTGAATGAATTTGTTACCTTGGTCGTTTCGTAATTCGTAGATATAAGGGAATTCTGGATCTCATATTGATCTGCGCCTCGAAAAGTGCCAGTCTCTTATTGCCCATCCATGACTGCAAACAAAATCTAAAGCCAAAATGTAGCGTAAACGAAATTATTGTAGCATAACCTACACGTGTAATTTCCTTGTTAATTCAAATTGAATCTGAAGGCGCGCCTCCTGAAAACTCGATAGAATATCCCCGGGCAAGGTCGAATTGCAGATGACGCTATAATAGGCATTAAGTACTATGGGTATTCGCAGGGCGTGCCCGACCCACCTTGCGGCTTATTCAGTGGAAAAATCGTTATTCTACTCATTACTGTACCGTAAACACTTTAAATAGAGTCGGTGCTGAATGAAATGTGGTTATAGTAGATTATTTTTGAATGCCTCAGTATCTAGAGACCGATTGCTTTAACGTTAACAAGGTTATTAGTTACCTTAGAGATATTTTTTTTGTAAAAATTATACCGTACTACAAAGCGTATAATATCAACGAATTTTATATTTATCTATCAAAACAAACAAAGCAATTCAATTTAATAAAAGACGTCCTTTACGAATAGTAGCTTGTAGTCATTATTGTTCTGTTAAAATGCCTTTGTGCGGCCTTTGGCTCATTTATTAATTAAACTGGCTTTCACGGAATATTCGGAACTCGGGTAGAGCAGCAGCCTGCGAAATTATTATTCCTCTTGAATAAGTTTAATATCTTAGAATCATTATGAATTCTTGTGTTTACGCGAATGTTAGACATTGTAATAAAACTATTCTCTATTATTGCATTATAAGGTACCTATCACTGTTATCATATATACGTGTTACTTGCCTGTTATTTGACTGCCTCGGTGACGTAGTTGTACGTACGCGTTACGAGTACGATTTGCGCGGTGAGGTCCTGGGTGCGAATCCCGGGTCGAGCCAAAAACGTTGTTACTGGGTTTTTACACCTTAAAAATTACTCAGTCGCAGCTCGGAGTCAGGAATTTGGCGGTGTGATACCCCCGTGCCTCGCAAAGCACGTAAAGCCGTTGGTCCTGCGCCTGATCTCTCTCCGGTCATGTCAGATTGCCGTCTCACCGGAATATGAGAGTGAAGGAATAGCGAGTGCACCTGAGTATTGTGCACACGCTTGTGCACTACAATATCTCCTGCGTACCTGGCTGATCTCCGTTGAGATTGGCCGCTGTAGCCGAAACGGGCCAGGAGGTTAACTTGCCTATTAATACCATATAACTATTCTGGCTAGGTTAACGTTAAATTCCCATTCGCAACTCTACTATACTCTGAACTCAGTCATAAACAAATCCTACACCACACGTCCCAATTAATCACACGAATAGTCCCCGAATGTTGCCAAACTCTGACAAGTAATCGCGTGAGCACCGTCGTTCACTGTCATGTCAAGCTTTGGGAAATGTTATTGAAAGACCCTTCAGTTTCTATTGCGTTAGTAATATGGAGGAGTACAATAGAAACGTCGCAAACAGATTAGGGTTTAGAATGTGGTTATGATCTGTTAGTACAGTTTATCGCAAACAAATTTCATACATGGATCAGGCAATATTTTTTGTCGGAAAACTAGAAATGAACAATGTTTTATCTTGGTTAATTAATTTTTTTGACACCGAAAGAAAAACGTCGCCACTATTTTCTGCCAAGTTAATAGTTTTAGCTTTAGACGGATTACCATAGACCTATTATTATTATTACTTTAAAAACTTAAAGTTTCGTTGCGATGCGTCTTAATACATAAATGCCATACTAATTTATAAAGCGAAATCGTTCAGTTCCCAGAACTATTACATAAGATTTAAGAATGTCACATGGGCCAGAAATATCACATCGATTTTATATACAAAAAATAAGTCATAAATAAAATAACGCCAGCTTTACGATTCTGCGAAATTTGAATTTTATACAGCAATTAACGGATGAAAACAGTTCGGGCGACCTTGTGCGGCTTCCGAGATGACGTCACGGGAAGAGGGGCCAAACCCTTACCGATATTATGCCCCATAATCCTTCAAGCCCCTAGAGAATACTCATGTATGGTGAAATCAAGTTCACATCAAGCTATTTTTATAAAGACCTTTAAAACAGCCTTAAGCGCTCGAGATAAGTATAGTAATATGTTAATGGTTACATACCTAACTTCGATTTAATTATATATAGAAAATATTATTTGTAGTAGATCCATCATTTAGATGTTTAAATAGCTATTACATTTTTATTTGAGGTAATACTGGAGTAACGATTATGAAGTTTTTGCTTCAGTGTCAGACTTTATATTTTCATAAATTGTATTATGGTTTCCTAAATAGTATACTGTTTTATAAAGTCTAGTATTATTAGAGTAGCATTCGAGTAGTAGATAGTAATTATGATGATATTACTCGTATCTGTAGTAATAACATTTACGCTTATCGTTCTATGAGTTAGACTGACCGGTCGCTTGACGTCACGTTAGGAGCGCTTTTTTGACCGACTTTACGTACGTGTTTCATTACGATTTTTTTGAAATATTGACCTTTTTTACTATGTTTTTCAGAATAATAGTTTGATTTATCTATCCCTTCCCTTCCACCCGGTATTATCTAATATCATATTGTTTTGTTTTCGTTTCCCCATTCGGACATGAATTATGTTTTGTATGTAAAGATGCACACGTTGTGCACTTGGGAAAAATATAAAAGGAATTACGATAATGAACCCGAATGCTTATCTAAACGATCCGAAAGTTCCTTTCTTTGGAAATGATGTACGAAGGAAATTAAGTCCGCATCCGGCGAGTGCAACCGAAACCTTAAAACTGTTTGATTACAAAGTTTAACGTGGTGTAACGATAGACATGAGCAATTTGGTTAATGTGCCTTTGTTTGTACTAAATGTTGGTGTAAGTTACCTTTTTGTGGAGGGATACATGTGGTAAATATTTTTTTAGAGGAGATGAAATACAAGTGTTTCGGTTTGGTTACATAATTAAACCAATTTGTAATGTTAGGTAGTTTATATTGTTGCTAGTAGACGGTTTTTTATCGCATTGAATGACGAGACGAGCATCGCGTTCGCTTGATGGTAAGCGATATGACCACACATAAACAGTAGCAACACCATCCATCACCTCGAGTTACAAAGTACTGTGTGGCATGCCACTGCGCTCGTCATCCTGAGACATAAGATGTTAAGTCTCATTATGTCCAATAGTTACACTGGCTACAATGCCCTTCAAACCAAAACACAACAGTGCTTGCATACTTCTGCATGGCGGTAGAAATAGAAATTACGGTGGTACTCACCCAGACGGACTCTTGCATATGAGAGACCTACCGCCAGTATCGTTCGTACGGTTATGTTATCAGTAGTGCTATCGGCGTAATTACCTGCGTCCGTATAGAGTCCGCCTCAAATCGATTTACACGAGCATCGTTACCATTTGTGAAAGTCTTCACAATCCCTGAAAAATTGATTGGATTTATAACCATTCCGTCGTATATTTTCAAATTGAGAATTATTGTGAAAATTACTACCGCATTTGTACGGCCATTTTATATACTAGTGACTCTATATCTGTTTTTTTTCTTGCCGTTTAAACTAGTCATGGTATTAACATTTTTATCTTTAATCCGAAACCCGTCTTTGCCATAGTGGAAAGCCTTTATTAACATAAAAAATTGTGCGGCTGCAAAGAGCCACGTTTCGACCAACATGTTTACTAATTACCATATAAAGTGCTGTTTTTATGCAGTGCATGCAGACCTGTTTTTTGTAGGTTACATTGACATCTATCTAATATGAAACATAACACAATACTTTCGTAGAAACTAATCCAGAAGTAAAAACTTTCAAGTACCTAATTTGGGACGCTAGTGTGATTATCATGAATATTTCATAACTATGTAATCTGTCATTCACATGTCATATAACACGAATATGCAAATGTTGTGCAGGAAATAACAAGCGTTCTGTCGTCATGAAGACTTCGTACAATTGATCTATTGAAGCTGGAACGAGATCTTTCAACACTAATCAATAGTAGAGACGTTGTTGACATTTCAATGGATATGCGTACCCTTCACTGTTATCAACGATATACTGTGTTGGATATACCTTTCTATGATAAGATCCATTCAACCTTTCTGTAACACAAAAACGTTTTGTATAAGTTTTTGCTTAACATTTATTTGTGTCGATTATTGTGAACGTGTATATTATGATTTAATGATGGATCAGCTTATGAATTTTAACGGATTAAAAAACGTAAGCATACAAGATTTATTATTTTACTATAACTGTGTATGGTATGTCAAAGTTATTACTTTGACTACAACAAGTGATAAATTCACAAAGATCATAATTATTGCTCCGAACTGCCACTATCCATTGTTAGAAGGCGTTTTTAATCTTTGTAAGCAAACTTACACAACGTAGTGTTTGAATCTAGTAGAGTAGCAAAATTAGTTTAACTCTCCCTTTGTATTAGGTCCGTATCAACTGTCATCTATAACAGTTTTGAACACAAATTACAAGTGTTTTTTTGAGATACAATATAATGTCATAACTCAAATTTATAAATAGGTATATAGGTGTCCAGTGCATGAAGGATACCCCTGTAACTGCAGATAGGTCACATCATATTCTACTATATGATAAAATTTTACCTTAGTAGAAGTTCACTACTTCAGAGTTATTATTATTATTCATATTTTTTTCGAAAAATTAATCTTTGTTTAGTTAAATTCATACCATTTCTACAAATGATGACTTTAAAAGCCATGTTTTTTTTTTACAAATGGATGTGTATGAATTACCTAAAACAATCTTCTTTTTTTAGTTAATTTATTTAAAAAGCCTGAAAAATATCTTTATGTAAAAAAAACATACAAACTTATTCAAACGGCTGACTTTGATAACACGTGGGATAAAAAATGTACTAAGCAGATTGTGCCAATTACTTTAAAAACTTGTTTAGTTACTGCCAATTTCAAAATGGTAAAATGTTTTAACATTCTCTATAAAATCACTTTTTTTTTGTAAATTTAATGCACGAAGGTTGGTTTTTTGGACTTTAAAATAAAATTAAAGATTTATCGAAATGAAATAGCAAGTCATTTTTCATTGTTTGGAATATTTTAATCATGAATTCGTAGAATTCTATCCATTGCTGTTAAAATTATTAACTGGTGGTAGGATATACAGGTGAATTTTTCAAGTGGGCATGGATGGCGAATTCCGAAACTATAAGGAATAAAAAAAACAGGTCTTCAAAGTCGTCATTTGACTGAACAAAGTCATTTTTTTCGAAAAAGTAATATCTCGAAAATGTCTGATTATTTTTACCTTAAAATTTCTTTTAACAAAATTTCACCTCAGTAAAAAGTGAATTTCAAACACCAATTTCAACACCACAAAGAGTTTACTCGTATAATTATTTTAATATGGGTGGTACATAGGGATGCCATCCGTCCGGATTTGTCCTAGTTTGAAGGGCGTCCGGGGGCCGTCCGGCAAAGATTATAAAAAGTTGTTAAAAACTTGTTGTCAGGGGAAATCATTTTTTTTATAGATAAGCGTTAAATTCAAGAAGGCACGGCAGAATATTTTTTCAGAGGGGTCCGGGGAAAAACCCATATTTCGTCTAAATGTCCGGGATTTTTGCCGTGTATTTCCGGCGTCGTCAATTTAAGTGATGGCAACCCTAGTGGTACATAAAGAATTCCGACTGTTAATTTCGGTATTGTTCCATTAATTAACTTTCGCCCATTGCATCGTATAAAGCCGGGTTATTATAATAGCCCCGGTACAGCACCGATTCAATAGAACCTTTGTTACTGCACTTATATTTGTATTTATTATTATTTTAGAACATGCTTTATATAGTTCCGAGTGAAAGCGCTGTCAGTTCTGACATTTGTAAGTTGTGTTTTATTGAACTGAAGGTATGATTGGGGGTTTATTAAATGCCACCTCGTAATGTCGAGTTTAAAATTAGACGCCCTATGGAAGAGTGCTGAATATTCTAGAAACGGGTTTAGATTTCTGTTTCGACGAAACCGCAGAATTTCCTTTGAGCGTACCTAAATTAATTTGAGGGGATTTTGTACAGTGGGATGTGCACAGACTTATATCAGTTTTAATAGTATCGTAACTATACTATTTCGAAGTCAATTCTGTCAAATACTAGGAATACTATAACGACAGCCTTGAATCCAGATGTTTAATTTATTATTCACAATTTTATAGTGATTACGCGTTAGAACGTTACGAAAGGCTAATAGCAACACGTTTGTCGTACAAGGTAACATCGTGAATTCCAAGAAACAGAATTGACAAGGAAAATTGTCAGAGATTTTTCTTACACGATTGAAGTTTAAGCGAAAAATTCCGTGACGAATGGCCAAAATCGATCGGCAACCGGCAGAGGTACGCATAAATAGGTGGTTATTTTGGTCCATTTGTCTAAACACGCAAGCAGATTTCAATCAATTGTTTATCTTGTATTGTTTTAAACAACTAGATATTGTTGATGAAAATTTAAAACTTGAGGTGCGTTTGAAAATGTTTTTGAATGAATTTTGGTGATGATATTACATTTCTATGGTTATAGTACTTCATTAGTTTATACAATATAGAACTGAGAGAAACAATATAGGAACTTTCTTTTAAAAAAGTGTTTGCAGTCGATCAAGATTTCCCTTGCTGTATTTCTATACGGTTGCATTTTGACACAAAATAGCCTGTTCCTATTTCAAAAGCCGGCACCGCATCGATGATACTTTGGGTATTGTAGATTTTTATCGTTGCGGTGAATATTTACCACCAGGTGGCCCATTTCCTCGTCTATTCACTTTTCTATACCGAAAAAATAGGGCGTTATAGATGCGTTTTGTTTTTTAAATATATGCCTGACGATTTAAAAAGAACCTTTTATTATAAATTATAAAATAAACCGACTTCAAAACCACTGCAAACCAAAAAATAATTCAACTTTATGTTCACTTAGTATATACGTATATTTGGAGTCGATGCCTAATTTAAATTGCCAGCTAAACCAAGGAAATACAAGATCAAATATACGAAAACATTGTTCAATTTAAATTAGGCACCGACTCCAAATATACGTATATACTAAGCGAATATAAAGTTGAATTATTTTTTGGTTTGCAGTGGTTTTGAAGTCGGTTTATTTTTTCTTAAAAAGTTTTTGTTTATTGCTTCTTCATAAATTATATACTAAAACCTTCCCTGAAAAATATACATTTGAATATCGAAAACCACGTCCAAATCGGATCAGTAGTTTTTGAGAAACTTATGGCCGCGCCATACAAATTTACATACATACAAACATACATACATACGGATCGAATACAGAACCTCCTTTTTAAAGTCGGTTAAATAAAAGTCAATAAAAACGCATTTTTTTTTTTATTTACTGTAAAAATTGTTTTGAATAATTTTTTTGACTGGATACAGCTGCGAAACGAAACAAGCTTCATCACCATAATTATATGCACTGCTCTAATTCACCAGTCTGCGCGGCCACAAAGGTGCTTCTGGCTAATTTCGTTCCATTTTCCACCATTTGTTTACTTTTTACGCATCAAAATAACTTGCGATCTGACCTACTGTGGATTTTACGAGTTTCTCTGAATAGCGATATATTATTTACAGTGTAGGAACTAGTTGCAGATTTACTACCATACATAAACTCCTTTGACAAGACTTCTCTTACATTCTTGCATCCATAGTGCCTTATTACTGAGTTTTTTATGTGATGGAATTTTAAAAAAGTGTGACTGGCACATACAAAGTTGGAGTGAAATTTCCAACTGAAAGTGGTTATTTGAATAAGCCTTATACTGAGAGCTGAATACAAGCCACGCAAGTGTTTAGGTTATTTTTAATATCAATAGTTATTTTACTCCAAAAAGTCCGATAAATATGTATTCAATATTTTAGTAAATTGTTTCACTTGCCTCATGATCCAATCCCATTATTTCATTCCTACATGAACTTATTCGTTTAAATCACTGTATTTTACTATTGCTCTAATTAAATCACGAGTATGCTGTAAATATCTGTATAATTAAAATTTTCTTACAAGGGCATGCATTTTTGAAATCGCTAGACGGTAAATTCAAATATAGAGGACTGCCTAAAACCTCATACGCACTACGCGGGTAATAGTTTGAAGCTTGGCTGCCTTTTCAATCCACTAACAGCCGCTCGGAATGCTACATGGTGAATACTTTTAGTATGAAATTGCGTAGCGCGGTTGCTGAGTAGATTGAAAGAGGCGGTCATCCGGCACGCGGTTATTCGCTTAGGGCGTGCGACGCTCTATAGTACAAATCATGTACATTGACTATTTGAACCCGAGTCAATTAAGATGTCAGAAACAGAAAACATTGTGTTTCACCAGAGTTAGTAAAAAATAAAGAATTTCCAAACTTTCACCAAAGTCAACTTTCCAATTGTCTCGAATTATTAAAATGCTGATTGCTAAATTATAACTTTTTAATTTAGTCGCTGAATATAATGTCCTTTACGAAGATCGATCCGTACCGGTCTACATGCAATGCCAAATGAGGGCGTTAGCACTGACTGACCCTGAATAAAGACGCTTTACGGTTTGATTGTGTAAGTGGCGTACTGTTTCCGTCGCATCTGTAAATGCATACCCGAGTTGTTTAGAAATATTCGGTTATTGCAATTAATCGGTAATATTCATAGAACGCAATATGTGTTTGAAATGAAATTGGTACTGAACCTCTACTTTAATTCAATTGAATTCTGATAATTACCTATTAAGAGTATTTTTCCAATAGCAAATCAAGTTGAACTTTAAAGAAAGATATGTAGATGGAATGAAAATCTTATACTCCTACAAATTGGTTTCGCCATACATATGATATTGAATCACAACAAATATTATTGGAACGCCAAGTCCGAAATCAAAGTTATTTTTCTGTGCAACTATGTTTGCAATCTCCACTTGCTCGACGAGAAGGTGGCGGTGCGTGACGTCATCAGCTAAGCAGCCAAGTGGAAAAAAACAATGGCCACAGCTCCCGCAGGCCCCATAGCTGTAGCCGTTCTTATTTATTGTTTCAACTTCGGCAACTACGTTCTTCGGGATTTTATTGCGTGAAAAAGTATGGTGTGCTGGATTCAAACCTAAGCGGCTTTTCCGAACATTTTGTGCCTTTTAATGGTTATTGCTTTGTAAGTACTTTAAGTATAAGTTTAAAAATTCAAATGTGTTTGGGGTGAATAATGAAGTCCTTTATGGCGCAAATCTACAAGCTGACTTTGAAATAAGAGGTTAGAGATTCTATTCGCGCGTCGACAAATAGGTCTTATGTTTGTAATATTATTCATTTAAATATTATAATTTTCGAATCTAGTTGTTTTATATTAATTCTTACACAAAACTTTAAAACTATAATATGCACATTTCATTGCATATACTACCTGTTTCACTGTTGCGATTGTAATTAATTCGTAATATTTCCAAAAAATGTTGTCAGACTGCTTATTGAAAAATTATGAGGTATTTTTATGAAAATACTTACTTGCGTATGTATTATTAATGAAATTTTATTAGCACCTGGTGAATGTACGTGTTTATGTTAATAAAATGCTAATAACTTATTTTATACTGTTTTAGCTCAATGGGAATGACATAAATAACCCGACTTCCCCTCCAAAATTTACTAATTTTGGAGTAAAATAGGTTGAATAAATAATACATCATTATACATATCTAATTTTTTATTACTTTCAATATCTACCTAAAACATCGGACAACGCATTATGGGTGCCAGTTAAAGGTCTAAATTCTATGGGCTAGATTTCAGTTCTAATATCGTGTAACATCATTTTAACTGCGTAGGTATTTCTAATATCTAGCATGAATAATCATAGCGTATCCTAGATACAGACCTAAAATTCAAATTAATAATAATTTTCTCCAGCACTCCGATTGGCAGTTGGCAACCGCAGACCCCACGTATTCTCATACCTTAGTCCTTAGAGATATCACGTCATATCCCATTCATCACGGAAGTGGCAAGCGGTAAGCTAATATGGCGTTGTAAAGTCATCTCCAAGTGCAGGGAGATCCCAGTGGCACCGGTCACGTAATGGCTTCCGGTCTGGGCTGCCAGCGCGTACAGATCAGTGCGATGTTACCTGCATTGCGGATGATTAAGTACCGAAGTTTAATGTAGGCCGATGGTTAACTAGGTTTTTAAAGTAATGGAAACTATTTTGGGCGGCTATATGATTGAGTTCATTCACGGTGACTGATGTTAGAATTAGGTTATTTAAACTTTTTTGCCCGCACATAAAAAAATGTATCGCGAACGTAACGGCGAAAGTGTTTTTCACCTAGACACATCTTAAAAGTAATAAAAATGTACTTACAATAGGGTAGTTGACATATTTGTATTTTTAATTGTACCTACCTATCAATTATATAATAATTTTGTTAATGCGTATAGTTGAAAAACTAAACGTTTTCTACGCGGAACTTCTATAAACCCATCTACTTTTCTAGTATGTAACCACATCATATTTCAAACGTGTAATACGCATGAACTTTGCCGGTTTAGATTAATTTAGATAATTGCGTAGTAAATTATAGGTGATGCTTCAGTAGCGTGTGCAAATTTATGATTTATGACCACTCATAATTTCGTGTGTCCGTGAAAATTGCTCATAATTTAATTATATTATTTGTTCGTTCTGTGGGTCACAACCAATAGGTGGGTTTAGTACGCATAAAACGCGAGTTTGAATTACGAAAAAAAAGAACATGTTGGTCTAAAATTGGTCCTTCGAGCCTTAAAGAGTATGTAAAATTGTAAGTGTTTGGAGGCAAAGCACAAAAGATTTGTTTAAAGAAGAAGTATAGCTTAATTATGATTATTGCGGTAAGTGTGATCTACGTGGCTATGTTTTTCTTTGAAAATTTGTGTAAAGAATTTATAACGAGAAGTGAATACTATAAAATTTGGAGTCTAGGTTTATTTAGGTAAATAAATACGCAACTGAATTCATATGGAACCTCCCGACCTTCGCGTAACAAAAGGTAGACATTATATCTTAACCATGGTTTCATATTGAATTCTTGTTTACTGTACCCATTGAGGAATCAGCGTGTGGTCGACATAGGATTTTAATGAAAAATGAAAACAAAAAGCACACGTAATATTGGGACTTGTGTGAAAAGTCGGGTTGACCTTATTTTGTTGAATAGACACGCCTGTTTATTCATATTTTTTGCCCTAGGCACTTATTCGCTGCTCACTCTTTTTATGGAGATAAATGAGCCGTGAATAAAAATCTTTATGTAGTTAATGCGGTCGTTATTATTATTTGATGCGCCACAAACAACGGCCTTGGAAACCATTTTTATCATTATGTTATGTAGTATTTGCCGTACAAATACCTAGTGTCTACGTTACGGTTATTATAAAAGTAATGTTCTATGTACTTGCTACTTAGGTAATGTTGGTAAGTTTGTTTAATAGTTGTATTTTATATTATCATAAACCTAAATGGCTGCCTCGGTGGCGTAGTTGTGTTGCGGTATGACTGCAATGCTGAAGTCTTGGGTTCGATTCCCGGGTCGGACAAATTGATATTAGGTTTTTTAAATTCAGTATCAGCCCGGAGTCTGGAATTTTTGCCCGATATGGTGATAGGCTCACCCTCTATCATATCATGGGACGGAATACGCATGGCGAAAAGTGGGTGCACTAGTTACGCCTCTGCCTACCCCTTCGGGGATAAAAGGCGTGAGTATGTGTGAACCTAAATGACATTTTCTTAATCATAATATAATTTTCTCTTTAGATGCCTTTGTTTATGTACAAAAAGTTGAAGCACAAGAGCAGACATTTTGAAGGCTATCTAGAAAGTAATGTAATTACAATAATTGGTAAATATAATATGTGATGTGTTACGGGCTGTATTAACTATTCTTTTCTTTCTTAGACTATAAACTGGAATATTTTTTTGTATTTAACCCTTAAAATATTTAAGTTTCGTATAACTTGTATATTAGTAAACACTTTTTCGTATAATTTCGTGACATTGCATTCAAAGTAGATTTAAACTTGGATTGATTGGCGTTAACCGACTGAATACCATCAACAATTCAACTACGTGCGCCGACATGACGACAGATGATTTCAATATTTTCATAAAAGTCCATTCATTTTTAATCCTGGAGAGCCGAGCTTAATTCAATCTGCATAGCGCGAGCACTGAATGCATTTTGATTTAAAATTTCTTCGCCCTCGAATACGCCATTAACAATGCACCCATTGAAATGTAGAAGGGGTAACCGAGAGTGCGACATTATTCACAATAAATTGCTTCAGATTTAACCGGAAATTAATGGAAAGCACCAGAGTGGGAGGACAATAATCGACCCTATCGCGTGCTGCGTCACAAGAAAAAATTATTCCATCCTGCCACCCGGAGCAGTGTACTGCACAGTTTTGTCATTTGTTTTATTGCGGAGCTGCTTAGCGCGTCGCGTCGTTGACCCAGGGTCTTGTAGACTAAAACAGTTATACCATCTTTTATATCAACGTTTCATAATATTTTTTAAATAGCTAGAATAGTGTTAAATTGTACATCAAGTTTGTGACTGTTTACTAGACAGTGGCTGGTCGACAGATTAACTCGTTATACAAGAAATAACAAGAAAGGAGAGCAAGAAGTAAAGAAAAGTAGATATATGTTTGAGAAATATTGATTTTTAAATGCTTATATTGGTTTATGAAACCGCATTTAGGACATCCCGTTATGTTAAATATGATTAAGATATTATGCTAAGTAAACATTTTCTTGTGCTTTGTTTTTTTAGTGGCAAAAGCTCTTTAGGTAGGTACAGATACGGTTGAACAAAACTAGTCAGCTATTGACCGAGCAAACGCCCATTTCAATCGATGACACTGCGCCAAAACTTGTGTTCCTCAGTACAGTATGAGTCTACAGCTCATATTAGTCGATTCGCTAACAATATAACTAAATCCGGTTATTATGACATTACTCGGAGGTTGTTTATAAAAAAGTCTTACCATGATGTGTGTTTATCACGTCATAATGTTGAAACTGTATCGAAGTAATGCAATCATTACAGATGCCGTCATTTTCTCAAGCAGTTACTACATGTTTTTTCGCAATCAATATTCTATTGAAGAAAAACTGCTATTGTGGATAATGCGGTAGTGTCTGGCCGTCAGTGGCGAACACCTTATGTGGGTTTAATGCGGTATGTAGTGATTGCAACGGGATTGTGGCGCCACATCGTCGTCACCATCGTCGCTAGTTTAATCACCCAGCGGATATTATGCCACCATAGCGTGATGCAGGCAAACCTCACCCGAAGCAAAGGCCCACCAATAAATTGATGTTTTAATCACTCACAGCGTTTTTAATTAAAGCAGCGAGCCAACGCGCCGACTCTGCATGCATTATTAATCTAGATAAAATTTATCTCTAGACTTTAAACGGGGTTGTTTTGTAGTTATTCTGAATATTTTTTGTGTCGTACCCATTGATGTATTAAAGGGTTTTTTAATACATCAATGGTCGTACCAAATTAAATGACGTTACGGTGCGAGCTCGAATAAGAACATTTCGGTCGTGTCAAGTCCGCAAATAAACTTGTGATGCAATATACGTTCAAGTCCTATATGCTGGCAGTAGCTGTGCATGTATTTGACCTTTATTAATCGTGGTACGCATATTTTCGTACATAGCCGATATCGATATAAGAACTTGTGATATTTACGTTTCGTTTGGAGGCTAAGCAGACGGCTTCGTGGATTTGAATACTTACTTGAATATTTGAATACTTATTAAGTCGACAAGGTCACCCACTTGAGTCTTAGATGTGTTCGAGCTAACTAAAATATAGTTATATATCGACTGTTGTCTGCACAAAACGTATCGTCATGGCGTGATCACAAATCTCTGAGATGTAACAATGTATCATGGCGGAGATAGATGATGTAAGCATTTTAATGTACCTAACCGGTTTTTTATGTACTGCTGAAAGTAATAGTATAATGCACGCTTTTGTTACGCTCGTTACGAACCATAAATTCATCCATTTTTATTATTTAACTAATTATTAGTATGAAGTCATATTGTTTTGCTCTATATTGGAAAGTTTGGACTACTTTGAAAGTAGTTAGGTAGACGAATTTAGGAGACTGAATGCTAAAGATGCCTAGTGCAGTCTGTTTCTTTTTGAAATAGAGACAATTTATCCAGAAAACTGAGAGATCTACCTTAGAAAATTTTACTGGAACTTTATACCGTATATAAAAATGTAAACCTTATTTTGTTTATTTCTGACATAATAACATCCAAGTCAACTTGTTAGTGAGAAACTATCTTACATACATTTAACACTTAAATCGCAACTATGTTTACTCGTCTTACTCTCAATCTGATGCTAACGCCTAGGAACTTTTGACCTTTAGCCACTAATTATAGGGATAATTATAGGACAAAGGTACTTACAAACTACGTTTGAGCCAACGCTACTGATGTTAGACCGAAACTTTTAAACCAGGCAAAATGTTACGCTATTCATGCCTATTGGATGAAACACAAGAATTGAGAACAGTTTCCCTTTTTTTAGGTAAAAAGTACGAAATACGATTTTCATGTGAGTTGTGTTTGGCAACATTCTAACTTTTAGAAAAACAACATTGTGAACTGTTTTATCTACACAGGATGAAGGAGCCGGCTAGATAAGGATGGCACCATAAACCAGTATCTCAGAAAATTCACGTGAAGTCAAATTAAAATTGACGTTGCGAAGGAACAAGAATATTGCCTCTTTGCCTACTTCTCTATCCTTTCCTCGAAGGTCTGCACTATCCTCATCTTGGAATTACGGGCTTTCATGGGAGGTGATATCCGAAGATCAATTAATAATCACATTTTATCAGTAAGCCCGATTAAGCAAGCAAACTCGATTACCTTTTTTTACACAAAAAACCCTTGTATGTCTTGTACTTATGTGACTTCTCTTATTTGGTTTTGAGTGTATAAAATTAAAAATATGGTATGTAGACGTGTCAGGTTCTAGTGGATTTTTTGTAAGGATTGTTTCAGTCTACCAAAAATGTTAGTAGAAATTAAATATATCTGTTTTAGTAAATTTTTAGTACAGGTATGTTATATGTGTGTTAGCGCGACGCAACTTTTTTATGAAATTATACGTTATACCACATGAATTTACGCAATGTATTAACATAATTTCAATTAGTACACTGTGCAGCTAAGCATGACAGCTGCGACATTGCAATCTTCATTGTTCCATGCAATATAATATTGAATTCAACATGCTTCATTGGACGGTGTTATTGGTCATTTGTCACAGGATTTATAGGGTCATGGAACGCGTGAGGTGACGCAGCGGAGACCGGTGTACACAATAGGCTTGTTAATTCTTGTTTACTCAATGGTTTCCTATTTTTTTGAGCTGGGGTGTGAGCTTGAATCAGAACTTGTTCTATAATAGGGAATTCATAATGCCGCCGATAAGTTATGTTATAAAATTCCTACGGTTTCTGGTGGTAATTTTGAGAAAATATGGCGGCCAGGTTTAATATATTAGACACTGATTAATCGCTTGGTCTGTTGCCCTGTAAAAACTGTCTGTTCCCGAATATCCAGCTGGGATTTCTATTTATGTGAATGATTCATATTCGGTAAAATATTATGTTGTATTTTTGAAGTGAAATTTCTTTATCGAATAGTAAGGGAGAAATCTATTTTAAAAAAAATTGTCACACGTAAATCGTCACACGATGTAGTAATTAGGTGAAACTGTACAGAGCCATCTATTGTCGACAAGCTAAAACAGTTTAAATATTATGGTTTGCTACACTTGTTGAAATTCGTTTAAATAAATAATGAAAGTGAAATATTATCTTTATATTCTTTTGAAAAATCATCACGTGATTGTGATTTTGGTTTTATTTTTATGTTAATTTCACCTTTGATTCTAAGTAGGTATTAGTAAAATATGTATTAACTGAATCTAACCATCATTTAAAAATATGACTGTTAAGTTAACAGACAATAATATTTAAATATATTTAAATAAATAATCATGAATTGACCGTATTAATGGAATACAATAATTATTGTAAGAACTGTGATAAAAATGTATTGATCGAAAAGTTTCACTTCATACGTGTGTAGTGCGTACATTAATACACACACACGCTTGTTTTATACGCAGATATATATGATGCATATTTCCCCTCCATGTCTTGCATGCTTCGTTAAAATACTCGGTGACCAGTAGCCTATTTTACATTATAAAATATTTATGTTTTTTGGCAGGTGTGGATGTACAAAATACATTAAATGTGTGTTTATAGACTTTAACTGGTGATGATTTCACAGCGGTGACAAATACAATCCTTATAGAAATGAGATCATTATATTGGTCCATTAGAACGGCGACTTGCCAAAGGCGTAAATTTTAGACTGATTTCCAGTTACTCGCCTAATAGTAAGCTCAACGAATAAATAAGTACGTACCTACCCTTAAATAACACCAGATAAAACAAGAACTTCTAAATGTGATACCGCCACAGTAACAGTTTTGTAAATATTCATTAGTCAGGTGGTAAAGCGGTTGATTTCAAACTAACCTAAGGTGATTTGCTTTAACTTTATTGCTACGGTTCGACGTTCATGATGTTAGTGTCACAAAACTAGGGTAATTTCACACGAACCATTTGTAGCGACTTTTGAGGCCTTAAACTCAAAATCTATTTAACGTATTTTTTCATGAAATTTGGTTTATATATTGAAGCCCTCTAAGTTAACTAGAATCCAAGATTTCATAAATAAAGCTCATTCATTATTAAGTGACCCATTTGCTTGTACTGCAACTAAAAAAACACATAATATTCAAGAACTAAAACGAGTGTGTTAATTAATCGTACGTGTTTGAAGAGAGGAGGTCAGGGATTCCAATCCCGTGCTCTAAGCACTATTTACAATGCTAGTCGCGTGCATTCCTCGATATGATATTGATTTGTTTCGTAGTGTGTAACGCATTATCTTCACTTTCTAGTCGATTAGATACTATAGGCTTTATCTACGCAGCATGAGGCAAGTGACTTGTCTCAAATTTGATTCAGGCGTAATATGTGTGGGTTTTGACTGTTGACATGACTCAATTCCGCTATACTATAACCTAAAATTATTTCTTTATAATGTAAGTCCGTCGTTGATGAGGCCAGTAAGCCGCAGCAGGGTATATTACAGGGCTCGTATTGTGCACAATAATAATATATCGAGAAGTTGATCGATTATGAAATACGTGTTACGCAATACGCTTATAAATAAAATGCTTCTATCCATCCAACAATATCAATTCAGCATTTATAACTTAATTAATGAATGAAGATCCAAAGTTGTTCATTGAGCAGAACGCTCACATATATAATTTAACTACATGCTGTAGCGGAGTGGCGGAAGCGGTCGTGGGAAGATCACAGTTATTGTACTATTCTTAAATACGGTATTTGTACACTAGCTGCGTGGTATTGTGCACCGGACGTTATATCGTAGATACCGAGATAGCTACACAAAAGCCACTTTTAACCTACATTTCATCTCGGATTTTAAGATGCCAGCTGCACTCGACCAAATGGTAAGATCTCTAGGGACGTGCCAGCATTTAGCACCAATCGATACAAGATTGGTTTTGATTTGATTTGGGTATCGGTGTCAGTGCTATACTAGGGATGGTATATCATAGCTTATACCATTTCTGCCTGAGATAGATTTCATCTTTTCTAATAAAATTATCTGCATTGCATCTGTTTACGATCCGCCTTGTGGATTGGGGGCGTTTGGAGAATTCCACCACGGTATCCCCTGCCTGTCGTAAAAGGCGAGTAATAGGGGCCTCCGGGGGTCACGGGTGGGCGGGAGGTTCCGCCCACCTATTAGTCTAGCCAACTTCTGTGACCCCCGTGATGGACGGCAGCGTGTCTCACGCTGTCTCGGACGCCAAGGGCGTCCCTCGGTGTACGGGGGCTTCTGAGCCCCCCGCAACAACAGGAGAAGGACCGCAACAGCGGTACGCGCAGAGGCGGTTGCGGACGACAACTTAGACGTGAGTCGGAGGAAGCCCGCAGCCGTCCCTAATGCGCCAAAGATGGCCATACAAAAAAAAAATCTGTTTACGATATTATTACTAAAAATTCTTGTTTTGTTATTAACTTTGTTGATGATACAATATAAAAAATGGCATGCGGTGTACAATGAAACATCAATACAGGCCTGCAATCCTCGATCAATGCCAAATTTTGAGCAGTAATATAATTTATTGAGAAATTAAACGAATTTGGCTACTTACTTCATACAATAGAGAAATGAAGCTACGTTCGGAATTTAATTTAAAGGTCTTTGTACCTTTTATAGTATTGTGTGTTATTAGATTTTGGCTCGAGTCGTTTTAACGCCCACTTCAGTCTTCTCAATTAAAGTAGGTATATTTCTTATGGCTTTTATTTGTTATGTTATAAGTTTAGAAATCCAATCATACTTTTTATACAAAGCATTTGTTGGGAATCTAAAGGGTTTACTCATTGTTTTAAAACGGCACGCTAGGTTCTCGCAAGTGACAACATGATGGTTTTAGTTGCACCATCCCAATAACCAATGCAATAACAAAGCAGAGATTGGCAGATTGCAAAATAAACCAATTTTGTTATCAACCCATTTCGTTTTAGTCTTCAGTTGGCTTATGACTTTCAGTAGAGAATCGCATACTACCTACCTTTATAAAAATACATTTCGTGCTCAAGTATCATGCTTTACCTGTTCAGATAAATGGGTACTTATAGGAAATTATGAACAATTCGATTTTTAAAAGTTATAAATATTTTGACTACGTTGTGCTATCAAGTGTAGTGCAGTCACTATGCCGAACTTCTTTAAAAAAAAATCATAGAACCTTACACTTCCTACGCAAACATAATCCTCATGTATATTATCTACAGAATACAAAACGAACGACTTGAATGAACCAGTCTAGTAGGTATACAGAGATGTATAATTAAACCATAGAATTACACATCAATGAGTTTTATTTCTGGATGTTTCCCACACGTCAAGTTCGAACCATTTGTGTCGGTGACATGTGTTAGTGTCATTATGAAACAGCATGATATTCGTTGGAGTATAAAAAGAAGCGTTGGAGTATAAAAAGAAGGAAGTTACTTTATGAGTTATTTCGGCACAATTATGTATGTAAATTGATTGCTATAACTTACGATTGATGCAGGCATCTAATGAAGTCACAGTGGTAAGTATGAACTATTAAGTTATATTGACTCTCTAGTCTCTATAAACTGCAAATAAAATACGGCGTTTAAAAATATTTTATGGCACGGGAAACAAATCAATATTTCATTCTTATATCATTATAAAAAGATTAAAGTTAGATGGTAGTAAAAGCTTAAAAATATTTTGTTTTTTTATTTCATAATTTACTTGTATTTTTAATGTTTAATTTTTAATGCGACTAAATATGGTCGTTTGCAGCAGATAAGAATAACGTAGAATCCAATATTATTTAAGCTACAAAATATATTTTTTTAATCATATTTTTTCTAAAAGAAATCTAGGTTATCCGTCTTTACAATTACGCAGTCGGTAGTAGGTACCTAACGGGGTTGCCACATAGCAGTCGTTGAATTACCCGACCAATAACCTCAAATACCCGTGTTTTCCCGCCAATCACTGACGCTAACATACCCGAAAATCAGGTAACTATTTTATTTAGATACTTAATTCACGTTAAACATATAAAATAAAAGAAAGTATTAATGTTTAAAAAAACCATTGTAATCAGTTCTTCATTTATTTAATTTCAATTGGATGTGAGGCAATCAAAATTAGAAAAAAAAAACTTAAAATCAGCAAGTAGCACAGTACTAGGGCTACTATATTGATTAATTTCCACACTTCCGCATTTCCGCACGCACAAATTGCGCACTTGCCGATGTGATAATTCCGGGCCACTGACAAATTATTTTTTTGTTTAATATGATATATAGGTATTAATTAAGCAACATTAGGTTTAAAGTAATGCTAAACATCTTTCTGTAATATTGCCCAAAAATATGCACCGCTGTCCGCTAAAAACATACAACTGAAATATAAAAAAGGTAATAGAATATACCGCCAATTAGGCCGCATTAACAGCTTCACGAGTTAAGAACTGGTCCGCTACACTCCATTAGCCGAATAAGTATATTAGTGTTATGGAACATTTTCACTTACGCCTTGCCTTACTCGGTGAGCTGTTTATGGTCATGTCTTGCTGTTAAATAGTAATGTAGGTTGATGCGCGTACGCAATGCTGCTGTTCCATAGAGAAAATGGTGGCTGTTAAAATTTTGTGTCACTGTATGGTTGTAAAACACCAGTTTTACAAAGTGAAAAGCAATCGCATCTGTAGTATAAGTAATATTTGTAGTCTGTACGTTTAAAACTTTTGTTTTTAAATATTTTTAACGAATTTTTGGTTAAAGAATGAAAATAAAGAAATGCCTATTTGCTTCAACGATCTATTAACTGGATAAAGTAACGAACTTTTAACATGCCTTATGTGAATAAAATAAAATGAAAAAATTCCATTACCCACACACAGCTCCATCATAAAAGTAGGCTAAAAGAGTCACGCTTTTCATGTTTAATGCTAAGGCCTTGTAAGTACGTTTCTAAATACAGAAACAGGAATGTTTAAGTTTGTAATGTTGTAAATTCGTCCTATGATTCAATCTTAACCTTTTCTGTAACGTTGGCATGATGTCAAATCCGTCTAAACTCTTGTTGTTATAACTACATGTACCCTTTCGGAATAATATAAAATTTAAAATTATAAATTGCTCGTTAGCTTTATTGGAAAAACAAGTTTATTTGTGTTAAATGTTTCATTGAAAGTCATTATCGTTATATGTTAATACAAATTTCAATTTTGATTTTTTTTATTGCAACGAATGACGAGACGAGCATGCCGTTCGCCTGATGGTGAGCGATAAGACCACACATAAACAGTAGCAACACCATCCAGCACCTTGAGTCAAAAAGTACTGCGTGGCATTCCATTGCGCTGGTAATCCTGAGACTTAAGATGTTCAGACTCATTATGTCCAGTACTTACACTGGCTACAGTGTCCTTCAAACCGAAATACAACAGTGCATGCAAACTACAGCTTGGAGGTAGAAATAGATATTGCGGTGGTACCCACCCAGACGGATTCTTACATATGAGAAACCTACCACCAGTATCTATAGATATAATTATTAGTCTGTGTCAATATAAATCATCTTCAGCGTCAAGTAAGACAATAGATACAAAACACTTACAATAGATTTGTAAGACGTAACACATAGTTCAATAATTGATTAAGTTTTCAGCTAGATTTAACATCTCATTTAATGATCGAACTTTAATTACCCGTCGAAAACAAAAGCCTCGCTAACATCCTAACTTGGACCATTAACGAACTATCACAATTAATGGAAAGCGTGTAAAATTTTATGTAGATGTTTGTAATCTGTTAAGTGTCTGAAAATGTCGATATTGGAAATGTAGGTATGTAATGTTCGATAGAGACAATGGCGTACGTTGAAAATGATTTTTATGTACAGGTACAACAAAGTTACTATGCAAAGAATTATACAGAATACTGAACAGTGCTATAAGTACTAAGTAGTAAGTACCTACCAATGCTGTTCTATAATTTTTCAGCACGCTTCCGTTAAGATTGTTTCGAGCTCATGACCATAGCCTATTTCTCATTACATATCTATCATCAGTAACAAAAAATGCAGAGAAATCTCAACACTATTCATGTACTTATATATCTTTCCCTAACGTTACTATCTGTTAAACTGCTAAATCTTATCACGTCATCGGGTGATCCCGGTGGTGACATTGTAAATGCGGGTAGCTGAATTGATATGCGGACTGCGTTGGATTAAGTGGTATCTAGATCGTCCATTACGTGCATGTAAAGGGAATGATATGTTTTAAAAATTGAGGTTTTATTAAGGAAAATCCCGAGGTAAGATTATCCTGTTCAAATAGTAAGGAAAACACATTTTTTATACCTAAAACATACAGAATAAGACACAGTAAAAAGTAAAGACAAACTGTATTAAGTGTATTAATGTATCTGTATGTGTGTATTTGGTGTAATGTCCCTATAATTAATGAAAGTAAGTCCTCGTCCGACTGTACTACTCAATCTTCGGTTATATCAAACACACTACGACTAGTCTTCATACGTCACTGTGTTACTTTTTACGCTTTATTTTGTTTCGTTGGCCGTAAACTGTATTTTTTTCAAGGACTATCCGTATAAAACTGTTCATTCATTTGGACTTAAATTGCATAATGTTATGTCCCTACACACTGACTAGGAAAATATACATATTTACTTATTTAAAACGCAAAAGTAAATGGGCACCACATTTGCTTTGTCATTTTAAAGTAAACATTGTCAGCACAAGCAATTAGTACCATATTTTACTACTGCTTAGCGACGTTTTTATTTACCTGAGCAGACTATACTTAGTAGATATCCATTATGCATACTACCTATTTAGTTGTTCATGACTGAATAGCAAAATTCACTCATTTTTATGTATTCGTCATAATATAAGTAGGTATTACCACAAGTTATCCACGTCTATGATTATAAGTGAAACTTGATAATGAAAATTTATAATAGCAGTTAAATCATTGGTGGTAGTTTCAGACACGTTCGCGGAATGAGCTTCAATAAATCCATTTACCTAAAGGTTCCCTTACTTTCTCAATTTACTTAGTCTTACATTAAACGAGGATAATTTCGTGCCTTTGGATCAGATAAACACTGAACATGATAAATCGTTATTGCGAACCATGGTTGGTTTCGTGTTGACCATTACTTAGTCCTTTCTCTTCTTTGTTTGATCAGAGACTAATTCGTTTCGACAGAGATACTTCATTTTCTAGACCTGTATTTTGGAAAATTGGCCATTAACAATGGGAAAAGAAGAGATGAATTGATAAGAAATAGTTACTATTATCTTAAACGCAGGCTCTAGCAATATAGCCAACATTATATTTTTGGTGATTTTGCTATTACCAGTAGGTCTACATCGGTACCTTATCTTGAACAAAAAATATTCAGGAAAGAAAAATGCTCTTGTATGTAAGTTAAAAGCTATAAAGTTTCTAACACTTGGAACGTGTTGAAACAATTGAACAAATCTGATTGATGACTCCATTACGCAGGAGGCTATATAATCGTTGACGCTGGGTAACAGTTAATAATCGACGCGAAGCGAAACAAAAAGAAAAAATGCAAAGAAGTATTATAACTCAGCATTAGAGATTCTTGTTTTAATTTAATGATATCAAATTTATGCAAAATACCCGGTATTCGACTAAAAGTTCGAACAAAATTAGAAAGATTTAGTATAATGAACTATCGTTTGTAGTTTAATTTTGAAATACACGATGTTTTCTTTTTCGGAGCGCAGAGCAAGGTCTTTTGCATAAAATGATTTGATTAATTTGTATTGTTAGGTATGGAGTTTATTGATTTTTTATGGATTTTATGAATACCCGAAATATACTTTTTTTTTTTTGTCATGGGGAAAATCCTCTTGGATCCCTGTCGTGCTCATGACAAGTAGACAGGGTATGTCGGATTTTTACCGACTAAAAACCCCATGTTGGTCTCCAACAGCACTTTAGAAGGACTCTGGGACCTCGAACCGAACACGCCGAAGTCCTTCCAGTGTTATAGCATTTAAGCACAACTCGGGGGACCCGAAATATACCTACTCATTTATTAACAGTTCAAACATGATGAATTATCGAACTTTCTTTGCGCAACCGAGACGCCGCAAACCACAGAATTCAGGATAGCCCGAAGCTTAAAAATCCTAAAATCGTAAGTGCGTGAATAAAACATCATATTTGAGAATAAGAAAAGAAATGTCACGTATTATGAAATACTGCCTTGGTGGCGTAGTTGTATTATGGTACGACTGTAATGCTGAGGTCTCGGGTTCGATCCCCGGGTCGGGCAAAGTGATAGGTATTGAGTTTTTCTATTCAGTATCAGCTAGGAGTCTGGAATTTGTGCCCGATATGGCGATAGGCTCGCCCCCTATCACATCATGGGACGGAATAACTGCGAAAAGTGCCCGTGCACTAGTTCGCCTATGCCTACCCCTTCGGGGATTAAAGGCGTGAGTGTGTGTGTGTGTGTGTGTGTGTGTGTATTATGAAATGTGAAAAAACGTAGACAAACGAGCTCGTTATATATGGAATTTATAGTAGGCACAATAACCGCAAATTAGTATTGATGAAACTTTGGTTTAATTTGAGGCCTGTTACAATTTTCCATTTATGTGTTAAAGCTGACATTGCATTATCTATTGTATTTGCCTGAGGTGATGATCTATTCACATTATGGGCATTAATTGGAACTATTATGCGCTGCGGTCATCAGCAATCACAGCACTGCGCCATCCTCGCTCATTTAGCTACATTTTCCGTGCGGTATATACAATTGAACTTCAAAGTTCAGCTTTCCATGGATTTGTAAAGATAAGTTAATGCTTTTTTTCTTCTTTATCAAGCATCAAGCGTTCTGTTTAGAGTGATGAATAATTTTTAACAATAGTATTCAACACAAACGTCTGGAACAAATTGCGTGACTATAACCTCAAGTCGTGTATGAGACGTCGACTTCACTCCCTACCGTTTACGCATGATCTGTTATGAAAGTAACAAAATGAAATAACTACATATAATCAGCACGGACGTTCCCAATAAATTAACATGATTTGCAGTAAAAACTAGTGAAGATGTTTCTTAGCAGTAGCTACAGATGACTTTAAAAAAAAAATTGGTTAAAATTAATTATTTGTTACACTAATCAAAGTTAGTCAATGTAAATGTTAGAAAATGTTGTTTTTTTAGTAGGACATGCACCTAACATTAGCAGTGTGCCAGTTATTAACTACTACCTATGTTGCATGTTTATTGTGCAGCTTCACTTTTTGAGTATTTAAGTTTTAACTAACGTGATCAAAATCAGATATTGCCGCAGTATGGCGAGCGAATGCGGTATCAAATGCGTCAGCGTGCAGCACGTGCTACTATAATTTTAGAGTGGATTTTGGAAATTCCGGTTCTTGCTTTATGGAATTTGAGAATCCGGGCCGGTGAGTCCAAAACTATGGCATACCACAGACCCCTTGTGTGATGTCCGAAGCAAACTATGCGTTAAGCTTAGTTTTATTTTTTAGCTTAAACGCGTAACAAAACTATATAATAATAGATATTACCATGCACGTGAACATGTTCATGTTGATTAATGTATTGTTAGATGTGCACCAAATATCAGTGAAATTTCGACCTTTTCAAAGTTAACATACATTCAAAATCATGTACAGAAAAAGCGGACAACGGGAACTTTCACCCACAATACACTTTCGCCTTTAGTTTGGATAATGGCCGTGACTCAGTTGAGTGGACATTGCACCGGTTTACACCACTCACTGCACGTTTGTTTACATTAACTACTGTATTCATGTGATACGGATTATATTGATGGGAGAAAGATGGATTGGTAGAGTTTTTGGGGCGAGGAATTTTTAGTTGTAATTACTTTATTCACTTACAAATCACATTTACCTAATACGTACTGGTGAATAAAATAATTTGGATAATAATATAGTATAATAATTTTTTTTTTAAAAACAATAATATAGTATATTTTTTTTTTTTAAATTCGCTACATTTGAATTCGTCAAAGCTCTAACAATGTATGTTTAGTAACTACTTAGTGAACTAAAACGATGTAATATCTTACCGATCGTTTGGAAATTATTATTCAAAAGGCGTACCCCTAAGCCGTTCAGAGTATTTGGAAATCCTAGAAGTCCTTTGTACGACAGGTAATTCAGAGGACAATGTTAGGGACTGAGTTTCGAGAGTCGCGACGTAGGCTACTCTAGTAAATGCGTCATTTTAAAACCGGTATGAACGTTTTTATCATCAGGCAAATGTAAAAACACTCAAATTGTCTGACTGCCTCATTTGCGTAGTTGTATTGCAGTACGACTGCAGTGCTGAGTCTTGGGTTCGATTTCCGGGTCGGGAGAAGTCATCATCATCATCATCAGCCTTTATCACTCCACTGCTGGACATAGGCCTCCCCTAATGAGTGCCATAGCGCCCTGTCTTCAGCTTGCCGCATCCAGCATCTGCCTGCAGTCTTTCGCAGATCGTCATCCCACCTGGCCGGAGGGCGTCCTACACTACGTTTGCCCAGTCGCGGTCTCCACTCAAGAACACGTTTACCCTAGCGGTTGTCGGTTCTTCGCGAGATATGGCCAGCCCATTGCCACTTCAGCTTGCTAATTCTTTGAGCTATGTCGATAACTTTGGTTCTCTGTCGGATGTATTCGTTGCGAATCCTATCCTTCAGAGAAACTCCGAGCATAGAAGTGAAGAAAAAACTCGGGAGAAGTGGTATTGGGTTATTCTGCTCAGTATCAGCCTGGAGTCTGGAAATGTGCCCCGTAAATATTATAGGCACGCCCCCTATTACATGGGACCTAACAACTGGCGAAATATGGGTCTGGTATACCTCTGCCTACCCCGGAAAAGTGAAAAAGGCGTGATACTATGTATGTATTTAAATTGTGTTGGAAATATATATTTAGCTAAACTAGTAGTACTAAGGATCAATAATTTCAGCGCTAATTTCTGCGGCCACGACAAAAAGGTTAAGCTAACAAACGTACAGTTCGAACTTGGAAACGTTCCCATCGATTTTCACGTCAAGTACGATACAATTTATTGATACCTAACGTTAATGTAAAGGTTAAATCCAATAGTAATGTAGGTTTCGCTTACGAATCAGTTATCGTTCATATCATTAGCTCGCCAAGATACATCCTATATCTCAAATCAAGTATAATTTTCCTTTGATTGGATCAGTCATATTTTGTAGTTGTTGCTGTAAAATAATGGCGAATGAATAAAATTATTATGCTCTTTAAATTTTACGTATCATATTTTATTATTAGAATTAGACCCAATAATTTTTATCTTTTTTTATGGCATAGAATGACGAGACGAGCTTGCCGTTCGCCTGATGGTAAGCGATACGACCACCCATAAACAGTAGCAATACGACACAGCACCTTGAGTTACAAAGTGCTATGCTAGCATTCCACTGGGCTCGTCATCCTGAGACATAAGATGTTAAGCCTCATTCTGTACTTAACATCTTTGTCTCTGTGTCAAATTTACAAAATAATTTTAAACGGTATTCTGTCTCTGAAACACAATAAGAAAGATTTGAATGTCCCTACAGGATCTAAGCCATAATCTTTATTGCATGCTTCTAAATCTGCACGAATTTCTGGTTTGTGAAGAAACAAATCACTCAAAACTTTATCTACATTAAGTCTTCCATTGTCGTATCCATATCCTATGTTACTGTTTGCACATACTAAAGCTCCAAGTGTTCGGTCGTCGTCCGTGTATTTTCCTTGTTTAATTTGTTGTACAACATAAGTGTCGAGATCGTATTTAGACATGCATTTTATAACCTCTTCTAGAATCATCTCAGACTTCTCGGGTGGGAATACATATACTTTCTGAAAAATAAAATATAAACGATTTATAGGTACCTACTCTGTTGTAAGTATATTTTTGGAAATCTGACATATCTACCTAACACCTATTATAATCAATGTATTCTATTATCTAGGTTTTGTGGATGGCGGTGGCAGGGACTCAAAAATAGCTGTAGATATTCTATTTTACTCGGCTGTTCATGTCTACGCAGTTCCTCCATAGGTAGCCCTTACACTAACCGCTGTCTCGCCACAAATGTAATACAATTAGTAAGGGCATTCTTAGAACCTGCGCCAGCATACCAAGTAAGTAACGAAAGAATTTTGGCAGATTCCACAAATCAGACAATACCTAAGGCATGGAGTAAGTTTTCGGACCTAGTTCTACGCTGAGAACGTAAACGGAGTTTGTTCTAAGCATTTTTCACTCCGTCTCTACGCTCTGATTTCCGAGAAAAAATCACCGCATTGCATATTCTCTGATTAGTCCAAGACGTGCTTGTTCCGATAAAAATAGTTTAATTTTTTGCAAACCTAAATCTACGCCGCGCCGCGCGGTATAGGTATACTTTTATCTACAGCATGACAGGCTGACGAATGATTGTACAATTATACCAGGATGGTAAAATTGTACATTCAAGACATGCACGATATCAGTGTCGTTGTGTTTTGAATATGCGCAAAAGTATAAATTCCGACCTAATTTTTCTCTCTCTCTCTAGCAATATAGAATACTAGCTTTTGCCCGCGGCTGCCCACGTGAATGAGTTTTTCCGGGATAAAAGTCTAGCTTTATATTTTCCCGGGATAAAATGTAGCCTATGTGTTAATCCAGGACATGATCTACCCGTGTGCCAAATTTCATCGAAATCCGTTCAGTAGTTTTTGCGTGAAAGAGTAACAAACATCCATACATCCAAACATCCATACATTCTTACAAACTTTCGCCTTCATAATATTAGTAGGATATTCGTAGACAGTGCTGACCACTTACCACCAATAGACTCATTTGCTTAGTCCCTTGCATTATGTCGTAATAAAAAATAAAGATCAATTAAGTATATTTTAAAGCACATACCTTAGATGTTGCTGCGGTGACATAGGAAATCACACAGAGAGCGAATAAAAACACATAAATTTGTTTTATCATTTTGGGTACACTTTGCTGTTAATTGTCAAAACAGTCTCACGACAGCTCCTCCCTTGGTCCATGTTTTATATTTTTCAGCGACATAAGGAAACAATACCTAATTGGATATTTGATTAGACAACAAAAAATATTGACGTCATAATATAGCTTTGTTATTTACAAAATCTTCACACGTCTTGTGCGAAAAAGATTTTATGATCATTATTTTACACTAGATTTTTGCTCGCGGCTCTGCCCGCGTGAATGAGTTTTTCCGGAATAAAAGTCCGGCTTTATAAAAAGTACCTAGCCTACGGATAATGTAGCATTAGGATTTATGAATCGTTATGTAGTTTTTGAGTTTTTGTTACAAATACAAAAATACAAACCTTTCCTCTTTATAATATTAGTACCGGGTGGAAGGGAAACGCTCTCTATACCGGAACGGTAAGAGAGAAGAACCATAACATTAACGAAAAACTATATTCATTTGCAAAGCTAAGCGATAATACATAGGGGCGGTTGCGGACGACAACGTAGACGTGAGTCAGAGGAAGCCCGCAGCCGTCCCTAATGAGCCGAAGATGGCCATTAAAAAAAAAAAAAAAGCGATAATACATACTATTTCAGTATTTCCGTAATTCATGATCGCGCAATGTAAAGCGTACAAAAAACTGGGTAGGGTACAAACTACAAAGCCGCGCTGCGCCGGCCACGCAGTCGTTGACCCGTCAGCTGATGTACGTGTTTCATTACGATTTTTTCGAAATATTGACCTTTTTTACTATGTTTTTCAGAATAATAGTTTGATTTATCTATCCATACGTGAAGCTGTACAGAAATTTGAAAAAATGCTACTAAAACTGTAACAATGGATCGCGATTTTTTTAGTGCCATCACGTCAGGAATCGCCAATGCTATCACCTGTATTCGTTTCCGAGAGCGTTTCCCTTCCACCCCGTGTATTAGTAGTGCTCGCGGCTCCGCCTGCGTGAAAAAGTTTTTCCGGGACAAAAATATTTTCCCAGGATAAAAAGTAGCCTATAGCACTCAGGAGGTATGTAGCTTCGTATTAGTGAAAGAATTTTCAAAATCGGTTCAGTTGTTCCTGAGATTAGCGCGTTCAAACAAACAAACAAACTCTTCCGCTTTATAATATTAGTATAGATTTTAAGGAGAAGATGATATAGAATAGTTAAGTATAAGTAACGACAGGATTGTAGAACTTCAAAGCGAAGTGACAAGACATTTCCTCTTTAAACGTCATGTTTTGTTTCATTGTGTACCTTGACTTTGGGGTTTACTATATTCCTTCATATGGTTGAGTACATAATTTATCTGCAATTCGTATATGAGGCGTTGTAATTTTATAACATTAAAATAAAACTATTTTGCAGATTTTATCGTGGTTTTTTAATTTATATTTTCTCCCGACGTTTCGAAAGCTGTTGCCTCGCGACCACGAAGTGCTGTAAAGCCTTCGAAACGTCGGGAGAAAATATAAATAAAAAAACCGCGATAATGTCCGCAAAATATTATTTCAATTTTATAAAATCTAACATTCGCGTAAATATAGGAAGTCATTATTTTATAACATGTAGCAAAGAAAAGTATTGTAAAGTGCACACGATGAAACATTCAATGTCATTTATTGTAGACCTGCCTATAAGCAAGCGCAAATTATTACAGTTGAAGCAAGAAAGCTGCGGTATTGGAATGTAAATTATGTACGCTCAATTCAAAAGTCGGGCGCAAAAACTGAGTTTCAGTTACAACGTACACACACACTCACAGCTACGCCTTTTCATCCCCGAAGGGTTAGGTAGAGGCGTTTGCCCGACCCGGGAATCGAAGCCGAGACCTCAGCACTGCAGCCGTACCGTAATAAAACTACAGTACCCAGGCAGAGTTAAAACAACGTAGTGATATAATATGCAATAAAAGGTATTTTCCTCATTACTCATTGCAAATCACGGTTAGATTTGATCTTCATACCGCCTACGAAAGACTTCAAATTAATTGCCCCCTACTTCTATTCCTAAATCACCTTCGGCGCCCACATCCTATAATGATAGAGGAAGTTACAGTTAAAATTGATTCCAAAAAGTATTCTAAAATCATTGGACGGGAACGTAGGCGCGCAGATTGGCTTTTTATAAAACAATCAATTAAAATAACCGACATTTATCATTCCCTCGGGTGCACGTTGTGGTCTGACATCTTAAGATTGATTGATGCAATTACTACTTTCTTGATAGCTTCCCAGTACTCGCCGCTAGTTTTTGTTAAGCCATAGACTCGCATGTAATGCTATTAGTATGGAAAACACGTTTCTAAGAAGAATCGTTATGAAGAGCTTAGCTATAAAAACCTATATTTAAACACTTTAAAAACTAAATGCAATTAATTAGTTTATTGCCCACGTCTATTGTTTGATGCACATTTATGTATTAAAATAGTCAAAATAACTACATTAGATAGCTTAAATAACTCCGCCCGCTTTAAAAAGTTTTTCGGGATAAAAGTCCCGCTTTATATTTTCCCGGGATAAAAAGTAGCCTATGTGTTAATCCAGGACATGATCTACCCGTGTGCCAAATTTCATCGAAATCCCTTCAGTAGTTTTTGCGTGAAAGAGTAACAAACATCTATACATTCTTACAAAATTTCGCGTTTATAATATTAGTAGGATAGTAGGATTATTTGATGCTAGAGGCTTCGCCCGCGTGAACAGCCTTTGCCGGTACATAAGTCCCTAAAACAAAATACGACGCCAGCGCCATCTGTTTAAAAAATCCTCCATAATTTCCCATGGGAACAAATTATTCGAAAAGTAGCCTATGTGGTAATTCAGGGCATGGTCTATCCGTCTGCCAAATTTCATCAGAATCCGTTCAGCTCTTTCTGCGTTTACTTCTTACAAACATCCAAAAATGTTCACATACTTTCGTTTTATAATATCAATAAGATTGTGAGTGGTATCATAGATCGTAAAACAATAACGTTTATCAATTTATTAACGTCAGGTATCATGTCTCATATTTATCGCGATATTTAAGTTGTATTCAAATGTAAGGAAAAAAAAAACAAAAAAATTTTGCGCTCAAGACTTCTTTTAAATTCATTAATCTAATTGGAGTTTGCGGTAGTTTGCAAACCGACATTGAAGTTAATGACTGTGAGTCATTCAACACTAAAATTGGTGATTGGGCCAAGGTTCGACCTTAGACAAACAGGTTCGACATATCCATGATAAAAATAATATTTTCGTCATGTGTATACAAGCATTGACATTAGCATAATAAGTCTTTCCACATTGTTAAAACTAGTCACGAACAGGGAACCAGTTGTCCTAAAGCTGCCTCAAATCCAATAACGTTCGATACAAATTGCTTTGTAGGAATTCTATAATGCAAATAACATTGCTTGATGCACTAAGTATCCTAGCAATTGATTTTAATCTATACTAATATTATGAAGCTGAAGAGTTTGTTTGAACGCGCTTATCTCAGGAACTATAGATAGACAGAAAGTAGTCTATAAATCTAATAAGTAATGGAACTTCCTATTAGCGAAATTATTTTTAAAATTGGTTCAGTAGTTTCAGAGATTAGCCTCTACAAACTCACAAACTTTTCCTCTTTACAATATTAATATAGATATCGATCAAACTTTGGTCACTAGGTAGGTAGCTACTAAATAGTGTGTGAAGTATACTAAGTCAGTGGTAGAGCATGTGCCCAGCATTTTGCCAGTATACAGGGCTGAAGTGTTTATAATTAAACAACTAATAGCGCGATTTATGTAAGTGTATAACTTTGCGCAGCGTTGGACTTCTATCTGCAAGGTGGACAGACGAGTTGATAAAGGTCGCAGGAACGCGCTGGATGCCGGCCGATTTTGACAGGTCCGTCTGGAAATTTTATTTCATTTATTTAGGCATAGCTACAGAGTATAAACTATAATTATACAAAAAAGATGCATATAAAAGTATTTACAGTGCTAAATTTAAACTCCGATAAAAGCTACGCACGACATTTAACTATCTTACAACACTAAACATTAACTTAAAATATATAGTATTTGAGCGCTATACAATCACTCTAGCTAAACATTTATTAATATAACTATTAAGACTTAATGAGAAAGTATCGAGGACTTTGCTAATGTCATTATGTGCTCTACACACGCGTGATATGGGATCATTATATGCAACATTATTAGAGCTACATGGTATGAAAAATAAATTCTGTATTCGGTTACTACCCCCCACTTTCAACGAAAGATGGCACAACAATTCACTGGTGTCCCATTTCGCATTAATCTTTAAGGGAGGCCTATCGCAGGGGCGGTTGCGGACGACAACTTAGACGTGAGTCGGAGGAAGCCCGCAGCCGTCCCTGATGCGCCGAAGATGGCCACCGCGGAGTTTTAGTTGGTATGCCGTGCGGTGTACATAGGTTAGGGACTCGGCCCGGCGGTCGCCCGACGTTTTCCATCTTTCCGGGCGGCTCAACGTCGGGTCGTAAGGCACGGTGAACCCAACATAACCGCTCAGTCGATCCCCTTGAACACTGGGCGGTAGTAATAAGTCACTTTCTCCGCGTCAACAAAAAAAAAAAAAAAGGGAGGCCTATGTTCAGCAGCGGACGTCATGTGGCTGATGACGATGATAACATTATGAACTTCTTAACATCTTTCGCACAAAAATAAATACTATGAACGTTAATTTCGGATTCGTGGACTAGCATTTGCAAAACGTTTCCACGCGACCTGTAGGTATTTGTTCTTCCAAGCTGACGTTCGTGGGAATTTGCGAGGTTACTGAGTAGTTATAAATACCACTATTATTTTAATTACATTAATAGATTTCGTCAGTTTTATCTAAAATATCTGTGTGAGTTTGTAGAGTTATGACGTATCACATTATAGCCAAATGTAATATGCTAAGCGAATTTGGAGTGCACTAGTTACGATCTCCCTAGAAATATTGACATAAAAAATGTGGAGTTGTGTGTTTTCTGTACAGTAATAAACTGACGACCGCTGATCGGATTAAAATTTGCATAAAATAACGAGAAACTCTACCATCTATTCGTAGATTGTGTAGAACATTTTGTGCTTATTAATCTGCTAATTAGCGAAAGCCGGAAGGATTATTACTAATGACGGTCAAGAAATCTAACATTTCTCATAATGTCCCATTAACATGAATAAAAATGAACACCTTACACCTCACCATACCGTTTTATGGCTCACACTTGCCCGGTTAATTTGATTCCAAATGGGAGCCATTATGTCGGATGTCCGTGTCGCCCTTTCATTTTAAGGGCTACACAGGTCGTCACAAGCCACCGGTCACCGCGACGCGGTTCCCAATTTTTTTTTATATTCGTCCATGACAGCTGGTTAAGGCGGACTTTTGGGATTATCGTTTTCATTTATCACACTTCTGCAATGCCCATTATTACCACTCATCATTGTTTTCTGTGTTCATATTTTTGTGACGATGCAAGGCCAATCATTTATTTCATCTGATTGACATATTATTATTATCCTGAAAGTACAAATAAAAAAACATAAATTTCTTTATTTCTGAAGTAACTCTCGATTTGTGATGTCGCGTCAATCAATGAGAAACACTGGAATTTAATAGTTGATAGCATCCTACCGCTGATTGAGTTAATTTGATAGTAATAGTAAAGTGGGATTGGAATGTTAAATCACTTTATTGGTTTGTTACATTGACATCTAGAGAAACGAGTTCCCTTTAGAACGATTTAGAGTGAAATTGATGAAATTGATTATCCAGTGGTTTCATTTTTCTCATAATATCAGCTAAAGAAAGGCACATCAAAACTTTCATTTGGTAAAAATATTTATTCGTTTTATTTAATTTTTATGGCATAGAGAGAATCACCGCGTTCTTTAATATTAAATAAAGAGAGAAAAGTGTCTGTTAGTTCATAAATTTGCTGTTATATGGCCCACTGGACGGTAAGAGTACTGCGATGGTAAGCCAAGCTTTCTTCAGCTGAGCTCTGCAAACTATTCTAAACACTGGTAGTAGGACTCTCATATATAAAAGTCCGTCTAGGTGGGTACCACCGCAATGTCCATTTCTACCGCTAAGCAGCAGTGTGCATGCACTGTTGTGTTTCGGTTTGAAGGGCATTGTAGCTAGGGTAACTACAGGACATATTGAGACTTAAAATCTTATGTCGCATGATGACGAGTGCAGTGGAATGCCACACAGTACTTTGTAACTCACGGTGCTGGATGGTGTTTTTACTGCGTATGGGTGGTCGTATCGCTTACCATCAGGCGAACGGCACGCTCGTCTCGTCATTCGATGCAATAAAAAAATGTTACTCAGCTGTGTATATTCATAAAGATAGAGCTACTTTTGAGAAAAATCATATTGCTGATACGGATAGAACACGCTCCGTATCGAAACCTCTTATGAGATACTTATAATTTGTGGCAGAGCTGAAGTTAATCCGATGTTTACCGCTGCAATTATTATTTCTTCTGAGAAATGATTACTGTCAACCTGCTTCTAACTGTCTTCAATCCGGTTAATTAGAAATAGCTAAAACATAAAGGGATTGTAGAAGATCAACATTTCCAACAATAAAAAAAATCACATTAACTATGTCGCACCAACAGAAGCTCAAAGTTGTTTTTGTAAAATTTGTTTTTGATCATGGGTGGTTGTGATAGATACCGTATTTGTGTATATAAAAGATGTTCAATACGATAACGTGGGTAGGTTATCAGACAAGCATCTCCTGTATGTCACAGGCGTGGGCAGACAGGTCTCGTAGACCCGACAGACGTGACTCAGCTGTGCGGGTTCACTACGACGAATGATACATAACATTATAACAGAGTTAAGATGAACATAGAATTAATTAAGGTTTTATATGAACCGCGTTGGATACGAAGGCCATTATGCATGTTCATAGATTTTTCGATTAAAATATTATTTGAGTATATTATAGTTGTACAGCTTAAAGTTATTAATGTCTCGTTAATTGTATTGACACTTGATCGTACAACTAATTATTTAAAATAAGTAGATACACAATTGGTACTCATATTATCTTGAACTATAATTTTTGTAGGGCACAAAACGAAATTAAACAAATAAACACAAGAACACTTCAAATTAGCATCCATTCTAAAGAAACAGCGCTAGCCTCTTTTTAGGTCGGTTACATCAGATTTCCTAGTTCACTAGAGTTCGCTTACCTAAAACATGTTTTTTTTTCTATCGTAACTATTTTTTAATTCCATTAATTTGAAAAATTATTGTATCGCGTGGGTTGACTTGTATTATGGACGCCAAACCTCTGTAGCGACTCAATGCGGCCTAATCACGGCGAACAGGGCAATTTGTTGCTTTCCTGTAGTTTTATAGCCGCAATCGTGTTACTACATCGTACGTAAATGTAGATTTTTATAACTCGTAATTGAGTAATGTTAATTGTTCTTAAATTGTATAGCCGGATGTTAACAGGGGATCTGAATAATTGAATATTTTATGCCCAACAAGAATGATTGTCTTATTTACGTTTATTTTCTGTGTATAGCATTATACTTAAAACTAATTACATTAATGAGTTGTTTTGTTGTATAATTGTATTTTGTGCCTCCGTAGTTTAAAAGAAGTAATTTGAAAAAAAAAATATCTACCACAACTTAATTATTCGTTATCAACATCGTTCCTGTTTCTAAATGAGGCCGACACGAGACCAATACACATAACTGCGCCATATTTCGAACCCCACACACTTCAGATCACAAACGCATTAATATCAGAAATGGCGGTTCATTATCGTTGCATCGGTGAAGGGAGAAATGTGCCGTGAAACCGGTTCGGAGGACCACGCACATCCGCCGCGCCGCCGCGCTGTCCCGCTGGCCCGTTTACTGTGACAACTGACAACTGACAACTGACAACTGACAACGCGATCGAATTGGCCACAAAACAGTTACACTCGGCTTGTCTATCTGGTGCTTGTAGTATCTAGCAATGCAAAGGAGATGGGATGACCAGGCGAACCCTTGGTTGGTCACACATGCGCAGCTGGTCATAAACTTTTATTAAAAGCTATGTGAATTGCGATTGCTGTCATTACATTCTACGTTAATGACATTGAAGTGGTCCAAGGAAATTGTGATTTTTATGTTATTGTGTAAAAAGTGACCTTATATTCAGACCTGCACGTGTGTAACCAAAACAAAATAATAATAATAATACCAGCCCTGTATTATATACTGCCCACTGCTGAGCACGGAGCACGGGCCTCGTCTTCTACTGAGAGGGTTTTAGGCCATAGTCTACCACGCTGGCCTAGTGCGGGTTGGTAGACTTCACACAAAGAAGACTTCTTATAAAGAACTTCTTAGGTATGCAGGTTTCCTCACGATGTTTTCCTTCACCGTTAAAGCGAACGATATAATTGAGAAACAATACACACATAACTTCGAAAAGTCAGAGGTGTGTGCAGTGGGTTTTGAACCTCCGGACATTGTCTTGGCAGACCGTTCCATTCCCAACTAGGCTATCGTCCACTTAAAATAAAATAATCAAATTAAAATCTTGTTTCTATCATTTCAGTTCTTCAATAAATTTTATAAAGATGGCAGATTTTGATGCAGTCGGGTTTTCAAAATTCAAAATGGTGGCCGCTTTTTCAATTCCGACATTGGATCCGTCTTTTGTAATTAAAGCCACGCCCAGATAATTAGTAAGTTACAAAGCTTTAAAATTCGATGGGAGGGGTAGTTGTCAAATAACAGTAATATTACACTGTGACATCACCGAGAGTCGCCGGTCATAAAGCTGCCTGCGTGCGAAAGAAATAACGCGATATTCCTTCCACGTCCCCACTTTTGCTCACAACAGTATTTCAAATATGAATAGCCGCTTTATTTTTCGACCAATTTGGATGCTGATTTCACAGCAGAATTTCTTTTACAAAATCAAACATAGGAAACTACCCTATTATTGATAATGCAACTGATTTGACCTTATGGGAAGTGCTACATTTCCTTAGTCCACAACATTAAAAAAAAATGGCGGACGAAGTTAGCCAGGTTAGCTAGTAATATTATAATTATGTTTTTGCTGGATACTTTTATTTATTGTTGTTTGCACAATTCAACCGCATCTCATTAAGAGTACAACGATCTCATGGAGTAATTAAAATGAATTCTTAAAACCTTTCCTTTTCATTGTTCCCGAAATGTGAAGCGAAGAAACTATTAAATTGAACAAAAAGCAGGAATAACGAGCTTCAAAGAGATTTTTAATCTCCCAAACATTTCATGCGTCGAAACTCCGACGAACGTGTTCTGAGATAATACTTTTAAGTCGTCACGGAATAACGTAAAAAGATTAAATTTTTAGGTAAAAGGTAAGGTTTAATGTGGCAGACATGGAATTTTAGTGGTAAACTTTTATAGAGGAGTTATTAGATGATAGCGAATGTAAGTGGTAGTAAAAAGAAAATATTTCTTGTCTAATCTGTAAACTTTGAGGCAAAAGTTATTAGTTCGTGACGAATAGAAGTTCTTTGCAGGGAAAGTGAATATAGGTTGTGATAGTGAACTCGGAAATTGTTTGTTACTTTAAGCTTGAAATGTGTGGTAATCTTAACCTTTTATCAATTATAATATACTAGAATAACAGATTATAGTAGACTAAAGCCCGTAGACAAGATGCTTTACTTTGCTTTACTACAAGCAGTAACGCTAATATAAAACAAATAAATGTATGCGAATGACATATCCGATCGATAAGTTTAGCGAAGGGTACCTATGTCACATTTCGAAGGTATGTGAAGTCTGCCAACCCGCACTAAGCCAGCGTGGAGGACTGAGGCCTAAACTCTCTCAGTTGTAGAGGTGGCCCGTGCTCAGCAGTGAGCAGTATATAATACAGAGCTGGTATGATAATAAAGTTTAAAGTCGCTCAGCGGGCTATAGAGAGAGCTATGCTCGGAGTTTCTCTGAAGGATAGGTTTCGCAACGAATACATCCGACGGAGAACCAAAGTTATCGACATAGCTCAAAGGATTAGCAAGCTGAAGTGGCAGTGGGCTGGCCATATCTCGCGAAGAACCGACAACCGCTGGGGTAAACGTGTTCTTGAGTGGAAACCGCGATTGGGCAAACGTAATGTTGGACGCCTTCCGGCCAGGTGAGATGATGATCTACGAAAGGCTGCAGGTAGATGCTGGATGCGGCAAGCTGAAAACAGGGCGCTATGGCGCTCATTAGGGGAGGCCTATGTCCAGCAGTGGACTGATAAAGGCTGATGATGATATACTCCTGCGCTTATTCTAACCGCGCGTGGTTCAGTAGAATATATTGTTTCTTTTTATACCTGCGTATGTGAATTACTCATCCAAAATTTTCTACAATCGGCAATACCTTTTTCCGCAATCCAAACCCAAATATATCAAGTCGGAAATCCTCATCGATTTTTTTGCAATTCGAGACTAATTCACGGTCCACGTATGTTACTTGTGTAGACTTATCTGTAATCATTGTTATTGATAAATAATGACTTGATAAAGGTCGTAGGGACACGATGGATGCAGGCCGCTTTCAACTGGTCCATGTGGAAATGATTAGGGGACGCCTATGTTCAGCAGTGCACTTCATGTGGCTGATGATGATGATGATTGATTGTAGTACCTAATTTAGGTCAAATATGTTCGCTATTTCTATTGGAACGCGTCTACGTTATAAAATACACTCACATACACGCAGGCACACACACTTCTCGCCGTGCTTATTCCGTCCCATGATGTGATAGGCGGCGAGCCTATCGCTATATCGGACTCAAATTCTTGACTCTGGGCTGATACTGAATAGAAACATCCAATATCACTGCCCGACCCGGGGATCGAACCTGAGACCTCAGCAATGTAGTCGTACCGTTACACAACTACGCCACCGAGGCAGTCAGAGTTATAAAATACATTAAAAGCAGGGCAATTTTCATATTCTTATATTTTACTCACAAGAATAGACCAAACAATTTTTATCTTATTCAGCGAAAGCTGAAACATCTATTAGAAATAATAGGATTAAAACACAAAAAAAATCTCAGAGCGAGATATTTATACGGTTTCTAACTTGGTCCGAACCTTAAATTATGTAAAACGGGTTGAGAAGTCGAAAGAATAACTTTATAATTCAATAGAAGCTGGAATGTTTTTTTCTCTGAAAGAACCTACACGTATCATAGTGATATATGATAGAGAGTTGTTATTCCAACGAATAATATCATAAGAGTTTCCAGCAAATGTTTATTCGATAGCAATTTGCCCTTCAGCTTTGTGAATTGCTAAACTTTTTGTTATAACCGTTTTGCTTCTTGTGATTTCTTTCAATTGGAACTCTACGGCGAAATATATTTTTGTTACTTAAATGTTTTAGTTTCGAAATTGTGTTCGAATTGTGTACCAAGTTCTGAATAATTAAATATAGTTATAGGAATCACTCAGCGTGTTTCTATTCGCTGTGTTACTGCTTAAAAATTAAGGATCATAGCAGAATAAGTGTTTACTACAGTTTTGAATACCATTTCTTTACAATCTTGGTTATTGGATGTTGTACATGTAATATCTATAAATAAATAAGCATTAAAGAAACCAGGGCTATTACTTCAGAACGAAGCAATTCTCGTCGTATAAAGCTCGAATGTAGGTCGAATCCTTATGCCCGGATAAAAGCGATTTTATTACTCCCTTTGTTCTACTTTACGATTTCCGTCATCGTAAAAATTCAATACAAAAACTAGATAGTAAATTGAACTGAGTACGAATACATTTAATTAATTAACAGTAATTGCATGTCGGTATTTTTTTTTTCAAGTTGAAACCAATTCATCCGGTATCCTCAAAGTATAACGTAAAATCCGGATGGCGTCATGTTTGTTGCTGCCATTTAGATTAGAGTGATTTGCAACTTAAAACGGAACCAGACGTGGCGAATCTTAAGAGATTTCGTTTTCACAGGATCTCAAAAATGCGGATAGCGTTCCCCTTGTAAAATACATTTGCCCGCAGGACCTAACTGATTGAGTCAGGTTTTAGTTAAATTTTACTACGCCATGCCGGTCCGGATAGTGGGCATTATAAATGTCATAAATCCTCTATGGATTTTATTTTACATGCAGCGGCACTAAATTTGATATACGTCGATAAAACATTAATAATATCACAAACGACAGTCCTAGCGTCTAAAGATTTGTCTTAAGATCGATTCCTATTTAGGAAGCCAGTCAGTTCGGTGATTACAAACATAATTACAAACGCAGCTCACTTGTCGACCCAATTGAGAACAAACCCAGCAAGTTTCTAATCCCAATGCTCGAATTCAAGTTATGTGGAATATTATATAACTTCCTATTCCAGGCAAGTCGAAGTGAACTGTGGAGGCGTAGGAAGACGTTATCGGAACTGGACGGTCCGCCATTGTCTTTATTTTTCCATTTTTCTTTTGTATTTCTGACGTTTATGATGCTGAGATGGTGCAGCGGGACGGTGGTTAAAATTAGTCTATTGTTGTAGGTACCAGATGTCAACTTTTAAATAATTTTACCAGAGGATTATGTAAAGGGGCTATAGTTAATGTAAAATAGAAAAGGTCATGCTATTTTCAATGAAGGATTCTCCGAGCTAGCCCAAACCAAAAGGCTTTCAGCAGAATTCGCTGCAGTTGCACTTTAAATAATTAGTTGTTTCTCGATTTTTGTATTTTGTTAAACATCTAGGTGGGCGATAATCATATAGTAAATAATAAGTCTATAATATGCGTTCCATATTTCTTTCTAACGCATTCAGCAGTATAGTCATTTTTTTTTTTATTAACTAACATGTGCATAATCTCGCACATTTATAATGATAGCTTATAATTATAATGGTTGCTTTTTGTTAAAGTATATTTTTCTATGCGTCTAGCATTCTTACATTTTACATATCCATGATTTGTTGACCGGTTTAACTTTTAATTTTTTCAACTAATGCAACCAATGCTGGTGAGCGTTCTCCCCTACGTCGACTTGTTAGTAACTACAACAAGAACTTTACAGATATTGATGTGTTTGCACTAACTGAATGCCAATTTAAAAAGAAAATAGTTGAGGTCCTCTGCAAAGAGTGACTTGTTTAAGTACTGCTGTTGTAACAATAGTGTCTCTTTTTTTATTTTGCTACAATTAATTTACAGATTCAAGAAGAGTATTATGTTAATATTATTGTAAAGCGTATTATATAGTAACACCAAAAATGTATGCTCCTAGCATTGTCTTATAATAGTACTACCTATATAATCCGAGGAAAATGGTATGGATTGTACATTTGCTTAAACTGTGTAAAATACTATGTACCTAATTTGTAATGTACAATTGTTTATTTTCCCTAATAAATAAAAAAATAAAAAAAAACTCTAAAATAGGCCTAAATGTTCAAGCATTCTTCATAGTAAGTATAATATTATGTAGTATTAATATAATTTCATGTCTAAAAAGCGTACCTAATTATGATGAAAGTATGGTGCTTCGTAATCCTTTGAGGCATGTTAACAACATTTCGCCTCTCCATGGAGCGCCTAAAAAGCTACACAAACCGGTTCTCTCAGTTGCCAGTGTTCCTACGCATAAATTACTAATTCTTCATCTAGACAACGTTTATGATCGTTATGTTTGTATAATGTGATATAAGGGAACTTATAGAATGAGGAGCTTGTGCCCGCTTTTTGTTTCTGAAGATTTCATAGTATTTAATGCCTTAATGATATTGCTCATTGAGATCATAATTCTCTTATCGAATTTTAGGATAATTTCTTTAAAAGTACAAACAATCAATGCTATTAATGTAAACAAAAAACTAATACGGTGGAAATAACTTTCATATTTTATTTTTCCTTGAGACGAAAATGTTTTAATGTTTAGCTATTTGTGTGCGCTTTACGAGCATTTAACTTTGTTTGCTTTTAAATTCTCGGAAACACTTAAGACTCGGGTTCTGCTATACATCTCACTTTAGATTCAACGAGCGCGCGGCGTCGCGAACCTTCGTCCATTTTCATTTACGCCGTCACGTTTTCTGCGACAGCTACTCGAATCTCTCAATTCAACTGTTTGGGTAATTTTATTTTCTAAACGGTGTAATTTATATCCCACCCGTTATAATTTGCATCACGGATGACTATCACGATGCGAATATTAATGGGATTTGTGCCGCAAATGTATCGCGATATCATTGAGATTACTATAGTTATGTTTACAAGCAACGTCGCGTCGCGTAATGAACGTAAACAGTCTGTCATCACGCTAGCTACGTGTTTCAAATTAATTAGCTGATTGCTTACTATGCATGTCATGTCAACTTGTACTTTAATACTATTAGACACCTGTGCAGGTCGGCTTGCGGATACTGCGTGTCTAAGTACTCCGACTGACTTACTGACAGAAGCTCGATAGCTGCTAGATTTTAAATTATGATAAAAATACTTAAGGCTAATAAGAGTTAAATGAGATCACTTTTATTGCTATAATACGGTAAAACATATGAATTAGTATGAATCATCCCTAGATTACCTAGCTTAATAATTATTCGACTCGGGTTAGATATTCCGTCTATGTTTCAAATGTCCTTGCAGTTTGCTAATACATAACAAGACACCTTATCTCTCTTGAATACTAAATGTGGTTCTTATCTTCACCCAACAGTTAACTCTACTTGAAACTAGCGCTTCGTTTGTAGACGAGCTTAGCTATGGATTAATACCTAAATGGTAATGGATTTAGCAATGCCAACTGTTCCGTTCTGCGGTCAAATCTACCACGTCATATGATTATCATTCCTAAACCTATTTTGCGGTTTCGATCGTTCTGAGTATATGGAATGTTAGGAATGTACGCTATTGAATACTTTTGATAAATTGGATTGGATGCATGAACAGTTTTTAGTTCTTAATGACGTTGCAATAAGGTTGAAGTTATTAGTTTTAATTACATTCAATATGGGGGAATAGCCGGTGATGACACACCTAATTCAGTTACGCTCGTGTGACTTCCCAGCAGGTCGATAAGGGCGTAATCTATCATTGTGATTTCGGTAAATGCCTGCGAAGATTTCTTGCGGTACGCAGACAGTTTCTTCCACATCTTTTTGCTAATTATGTTGTTATATGTATAAAAAGTTAGTAATTATTACCTACAGCTATTCATCTATAATGTTCTTCAATACAAAAACCATTATCTTCAAGTGAAACAAATTTGTATCGGAGCCAAGAGGTGTGTCACGCAAACTATACACATCAACTAAAGGAAATGCCTCGTTAACGTAACATTATGTAAGTACGTACACATGGCTAATCGTAATCGCTAATCAAAGAGTGATGTGTGTCACTGCCAAGCTCGATCGGGCTTCTAGAGGTTATTGACCGACTTGAGTTATCAAACAAAAAACTGACTGAAAACGGTCAATTTCTTGCTATAATGTTCTTTTAAAGTTTATTTTAAAATATAGATATCGAAAAAAATTCGGGCTTCATGGAAATTGAATTTGTACCCAGTGCTAAGTATTTAATGAGTTTTGATCCAAAAGTTTAACGCACAGCATGATTAAATAGTGCGACACTAAATCGCGTGTTCAATCTAGATATTCCATCATTTTATGATCCCACCCCTTTCACTAAGTAGAGATCGATTATGATCATTACCTAATACAGTAACAAAAATCTTCTTAAATAATTAATTCCTAAGCCGATCACCTGATAATTTTGTAGTCATTAAATCTAGTAAGGATCACATAATCTAGCAGATATATCGAGCGGAGTTTAATACTTAACTATAGACGCAGCGCTCACAGATGCTCATTACCATCTACTGCACACACGCTAAGCCTTGCAGATAATGAGGCCCCGAGAAGCTTTAAGTAAATAAAAGTAGACAAAAAGCGCAAGAGAAAGAAAAGTATTGAGGTTTTGTGACCTAAATGCGACTTTATAGTACTTTAAGACAAAAAGACGTTATAAAACATTTCAAATGGATTCGTGCCTAGCAACCGCGGCTGATCTTACACCATCATCTGTCGTTAATCAAAATCATATTAAGATACAGAGTTGATTGCCTCTCGTTTGTAAATGTAGCAAAAACTTCGTATCCATTTACACTAATGTAGCTGTTTCTCAACAGACCGATTCCTAATTAACAAAAATTATTAAATGTTATAACTTTCAATGCATTCAAATTATGATTTTTTTGTTATGAATATGAATTAGCGGTGCCCGTGAGTGAGGCAGGGCAGCGGCAGAACGCGTCGTGCATGTCACAAAACTGGGTCACTGTTGTCACACGAGGAATCGCTTTGTTTAGACACTTCCATTAGGTAACGCGTCATTAAATTAAATGGGCGCCCAACGCGGTGTTCACGCACTACGCATGAGATTACTGATACACATATAATCAGTATTATTGAGTTATAGATACCGAAACCTATCTTTTAGTTCATTAATAGTGCAAAAGCTTCTGAAGAGGGAACAGGTCTCATTTGTAACGTAAGTATTATAATTTAAGGTGGTTCGTAAGAGAACCGAGTCAAGCTACTACACACTATGTCAGTCGTAATAGTAGTAGTATTATCACAAAAATCATCACGTAATGTAGAAATACGATTACATATTTAAATAATGAAAATATAGCAATCCCTCAACCCTCGTAAAATATTCACTCGGCTTAATAGGACTATATTCGTGATTATTTAAATAGAGTTTTTATTTTTATCTAAGCAATATCTGTCGAAAACAATCGTGCAACACTATCCCCGTCCACCGACATCATAAAACAAATTAAAAGGATTAGAAACAAACCATTATCGGAGCATCTTCCACTCGAGTTATTCTGATGTCGCCTATATTTAGAAAATGTTGGTCAACAAGCCACTTAATGCTCGTAAAGGATTACTTGAATGGATTAATGTGTCTTTAAATTTCAAGAGTCCGGTATCTTAACTATTCTGTGATTCGAAACGTTTAAAAACAAAGCTTTACGCGAGGGCTTTAGATTCATTTAACGCCTTCATTAAGACGTCAGTATCTTTTATTTTTCTAAGGATTAGTGAGTGTTATGATGAAATTTTAATTAAGTACACAACAGTTAAGTGCACATTTGGTCAATAATACTGTTACAGAATGGTCATTCGAAATAACAGCTAACTGAGAGTGTAGAAATATCTTGAATATTGAAGAGGGCGATAGACTAGTTGGAAGTGGAACGGAGGGAACGGACTTCCGAGACGATCGTCCGCAAGTTCGACACCCCAAGGACGCATCACTGACTTTTCTAAAGTATGTGTGTATTCTTTGTGACTTATCGCTTGCTTTAACGGTGAAGGAAAACATCGTGGGGAAACCTGCATACCTAAGAAATTCTCCATAAAAATTTCGAAGGTAGTGTGCCAACCTGCATTAGCCCAGCTGGTACATTAGGTCCTAAATCCTCTCAGTAGTCGAGGTGGCCCGTGCCCATCAGTGAGGCATTATATAATAAAGGGCTAGCTTTATTATTTATACAATTGTAGAAATATAGTAGAGTCAAACAAATGTATCGTCGTAGCTCCTAAATTTCAGTAGTAATACAACTGGCTTCTTTGTGACATAGTAAAGTCTCGACGTGAGAATGTTAGTTTTACCTACACTGGAATAAATATTCACGAGTGGTGAAGTTTGTTTCTCGATGTTGGTAGAATTTGTCATGTAATTTTTGGCAGTGTGTCCTATTTCGAAGCATAAATGGATTCTTATAACAAATGGAATAGCAAAGTGCGACGTGAATTCGAAGTAATATTTCTTATGTATTACATATTTCTTTATTTTAAATAAGGGTCTAGAACACTTCCATAACTACAAATGATAGGTTCAGAAGCTTTTTAAATTTGTAATCTTTAAATGAGATCTTGTAGGACAGTCTTTTTTTTAAACAGGTACTTAGAAATGAATAATTGTTCGTGTATTCGTTATTCAGTCTAGGTATTCAATCATAGTATTACAATATCGTTAAAATCTTCATTCTTAATTATAACATATCAATGAGACCTAAGAATACGCCTACCGGATGAGGAACAAATAAATTATCCCCGAAAGTATGTTTACTTTAAAGCAATTTTCCATATAATTATCCACCTTCCAGTAATCAAAATGATATGAAAGCTCAGTAAAATTTGATGTGCGCGCTAATTCTACAGATTGTCTATCCTCAGACTGACGTTATAATTACAGGTCCAATCTTGTTGCAAATTAGCGATGAAAGTTAACGAATACGGGCACACTCGGCGTGAAAGCAATAAATCCAAGAACATGACCTGACCTAATTACGCAGCTACCTATAGCAGCCGACTTAAGGCGTAGAATGCAGACGGATTTTTCAATGGGATGGGTAGTTATTATTTATATTATTTGGTAAAGCATTTAGCCAAGTGAGAAGATTGTCACCTGAGGGTAATAAACTTGTAGCGTCATTAAAACTACACTGGTGGTAGGTCTCTCATATGTAAGAGTCCGTCTGGCAATGTCTATTTCTTTGTACTTTGTAAGTCAAGGTGCTGGATGGTGTTGCTACTGTTTATGGGTGGACGTATCACTTACCATCAGGCGAACGGCTTGCTCGTCTCATCATTCAATGAAATAAAAAAACACATTACAGCATAGTCACCTTTAGTGAAGAGAAACAGGGTAAAGATTTATGTACTTACGCCTCCGACTAAACTCTGATATTGTTATTTCTGTGGATTCTACGAATGAGATCAAGAGAACGGGAAATAGACTATGCTGTGAGGCTTGATCATTTGAATAATGCATGTTGTGCGGTGATAGAGCCAAATATATAGGTCGCTTTCCAGATTCAACACGTATCTCGTTGTGTCTTGTCGTTGCTCGTGACCTAACACTAGTCTATAATCATCAGGGATCGAAAAAATCCGATTTTTATGATAAAAATAAAAAATCCGATTTTTATGATAAAAATAAAAAATCCGATTTTTTTATATATATATATATATCCGATATATATCCAGGCTAAGAAAAAGAAGCTGTGTGAGAGGAATTTTCAAAACAATATAAGTCCTTAAGTAGTAGTAGGTAAGTTTAAAATTACCACATGTTTAATTAAAAATAGTAATAAAAGAATTAGTGTTTAATTGGGAAATATTATTTTAATGAACACTTAGAAAATCAAGTACCTATTCTTTTAATAATCTTAATTTTTTTGTGGTATAAATCAACTAATTTTAATAATATAATAATTAGAAAAACAATAATGAGCCAACGTTTGTCAAATCTTTCGATTTTCACGCTTGCGGGGATTCCCTAGAAAGTGAGAATTATTAACGCTAGAAGCACCAGGAAATCCCCATTTTTGTTACCTCGTAAAATAAACCTTATGTTCTATGAAGTTAAGGTTTGAATTTCAATAAAAAGCTATCCGTGCTGGTTTAGTTAAAGGGAATTTCCCGAACTTCAAATGAGGTTTCCATTTTAGGAAACAATCTAAATTATGCTGAATTGTAGTTTTTCGCTACGTGTTGCCAGGGTAAACTTTATTCCTTAAATTTTTTATTTCACTAAACTGGAAAAAATCAATTGATATATATCAAGATAAAAATCAATTGATATATAGCGTGATATATATTAAGATATATATCGTGATATATATCAAGATATATATCCGCTGATATATATCATCGAACCCTGATAATCATACAACACAAGCAAGACGAAATGATATGGATTCATATTTCCAGTAGTTGAACAGTTTTATTTTAGACATACTACGTACGTATTTCATTTTGGATAACTCTAAATAGTTGCATACTCTAACTAAGGGTATAAAGTGAGAACTTCATTGCTTGAATTAGTTTGATTGTTAGCGTTTCATTAAATGTTCTAATGATAGCTATCCGTTGAACTTCGTACACAGTCTGGGTTTCATTAGATCATTTAGTATGAAACGATAAAGACGCCCAGCATAGTTGAATAAAACATCAACTTTATTCTTCAATTTTTCTATTGCTAAAAGATCAAGTTACTTTAACGCGAATACTATATGTTTCTGGCATTAACCAGCTGGAACTATTAACTGGATGTTGACCCCACCTGGATATCACCGAGTGAGATAATTATACAAGACGTTTATGTGGATAATAAAGATTGATGTCTGCTTGTTCCAACGCAGTTTACACGTCATGCTTCTATACGCTTTGTATCAAACCTTATAATGGTTTGTGTGTTTTATATAAATTGGCGTATATTTGTAGATTAATATTAAGTAGATACAATGAATTATTTAAATAATTTTGAATAGACTACGATTTTATTTTTACTTTTTCGTCTATTACTATAAATGTGTATATAAAAACGTATTACAAAGTTTTATCAAAAATAATTTTGCTGTAAAACTTTTCTCGACACAAAGTTATTCTAAATAATTTCCGAAAACATGCTTTTCTCAGACTTAAAACCTCACTGGGCTGATCTTAAGATACAATGCGAGGTCAAGCGGAAGCATTTATCCACGTTAAAGATCTGCCGACAATTAAGTTTGACCCTCGTTAGCAGAATATACGAAGGATCAGGACAGGTACGGAGTGCCTTTGAGTTTATATAATGGGCTTATGTAACCCAATGATGGAGTGATAATGGATTTCATAGAGAGAATGTTTCTCATTTGTGTTAAAACACGCTATTCTCCTAAAAGTACAAAGTTATGGCGATAGGCTCGCCCCCTATCACATTATGGGACGGAATAATGGCGAAAAGTGGGTGCACTAGTTGCGCCTCTGCCTACCCCTTCGGGGATAAAAGGCATGAGTGTATGTGCATTACTTTCTTGGAACAGAATGTACAATCTTTATCAAGTAATTTTCAGTTCGTTCGCAATAAGCATCCAAGTAAGTATTATTGGCAGTGTTCTCGGTTTACTACAAATAAGATCTTTCTTATAAAGTAGACTTCCACATAGTTTGTTGGGATGAAAATTAACTTCACTTAATAGTTAACTATAAGAAATGGAAGAACTGTGTACCGTAAACTTATTGCAAGAAGCTCGACGCTATGTCAGCGGTGCAACCAATAAAACTTTCACATTTCAGCCGATCGAAGTGACGACCCCGTTACGCGCACTGTTGAATCCAAGTTGTTTGCAAACTTGTGTAAATTGTGACAGTTCAAGTCTTTGTTGACTACATTCTGCGTTTAAAAGTTTGGTACGCAGCTTGTTACAGCTGGCTGCATAATTCTAGATCAGTAGTATAACGTCCTAAGTGGAACTGTTAGAATTACTATCCAAACACTACCCAAATATGTAAATTTATTTCATAATTAGTTTTGCGCGCGGCTCCGCCCGCTTGAATAAGTTTTCGCGGGATAAAAGTCCCGTTGTATATTTTCCGGGAATAAAAAGTAACATATTTGTTAATCCAGGACATGATCCACCTGTGTGCCAAATTTCATCGAAATCCGTTCAGTAGTTTTTGCGTGAAAGAGTAACAAGCATCCATAATTACAAACTCTCACGTTTATAATATTAGTAGGATTAATACTTCTATCTTGCTATATTTACCTCTATAATTTTTTTCACAATGTGGAAATATATTTTGTAAAGGCCTGCCACTCGCCATGTACAGCTCTACACCAAAATACAATCAAGTGTTTTATTTATAAATAAACTACACATATACGAAATTGCTCTAAGCATTTTAAATATGCACGGCTCGTAAATTCATGTGAACAATTTCAAGCGCCTGACAGAATGGTAATAGCAAAGTTGTAAGCGAGTATAAAACCCGTGGGCGTAGGCGTTAAGTACTTTGGGTGTTTATATTTATTCTTTATAGAATGAAAACAAAGTTGTTATCTATATTGTATTGGTTTTTAACAAATATTTCGTTGGCTCACACCGTTGTAACTAAAGGAAAGGAATAAAATTTTAGTAAAATGAGAAATCATCTTACAGGGAGTTTGTAATATCTACGTGCTCATTAATTGTATAAAAACAGTATTTAAATTGTAGAACATAGGGCCTTACATTCGCATTTCGTATGTTTTATAGAAAACGCAAACATTCAAGCCCAAAATACAAATGTATCTCAGAAATCCTGACACATTTAGGTCGCTGCGGGAAACTAACTTGCGGTAGTTTGCATCTTGACTATCAACTAGGTAGGTATGTTATGCCAAGAACTACGACAGACCTAATTTATCTTAAATACCACCAATCCACCATCCCTGTTTTCAAGTAGTACCTAACTTTAGCACAAGGGATCAAATAAGCAAAACATTTTGAAAGTAATTGCACGTAACTTATAGTGTCATTTAGCACACTTCGATGAGAAATTTACAGACTAACCTAAAAAGGCGGAAAAGCTCCAGTTGGACTCGCATATCCAGGATTCCCACTAACTTTTGGGTAACCTAACTACCTATATAAGTGCAATGGTTCAACAAAATTTGTTAATAAATGAATCAGATTTAAAAAGTTTGTAAAGTAGTTTTTTTTTGTCATAGAAGAACATATTTACGGTTTTCTGAATTTTTCCTTTACATGTCCTGTAAGATCCTGCTGCATGCCAAATTTCTTGATTCTAGGTCAACGGAAAGTACCTACACTATAGGTTAAGAAATCGCAAAATATGCGAAAATAAACTATCATATCTTTTGATCGCATTAACTTACACATTTCATTTTTTACAGGTGAAAGAGACCGTAGACCCGAGTATTTTTTATAAATTGCAACTTGATATTTGTATGAGTTCCAGAGAAAAAGGGTCTCGACAGACAGACAGAAAGACGGACGGACAAGGGTTTTTCCTCTTGAGGTCCTGAACCCTAAAAAAGGAGGATAAACAGATAGGAAATGGAATTCGGTACGCTCGTACAAAGGCTAGAAGAATTTCTGGTTGTGAGAACATTGCTTTGAAGTCTTGAATAATAAGGCAACTTATCACACATGTCTTGCTTTTGGTGTATAGAAAAAAAAATCTCATTCGGAGAAAATCACGTAGATATTTCATACATCATAATCTAAAATCTACACCTACCTGGGGATCTAACTGCCCCAAGATTTAGAGCCGAAATATACTGCCATTAAATCGTTATAATGAGCCATTATGGTAACAAAATGTTGTCTAAAGCGATACTCTTTGCGTAAAGCTTTTCAAATGACGACGAAATATGACAATAATTTTGTGCATAATTTCCCAAACAAAATCGGAACCGTTCAACAATTAAACGAGTGGTGAGTAAGTAGGTAATTGTTCGCGAGTAACACACATCGTCCGGTACCGGACACTTGCAGGTGCCAATCGATACCCATGGGATGTAACCCGATGCACGCTCAAGGCGACCTCGCGTAGCGGTCCGTGTCCGCTCGACTCGCGGCCGTGTCCACTGTGCCCTTCGTGTATCAGAAAACACATGTTTTAATAGATATAAGAAATAATAATCTTACATGTAAAATTATGTTAATTTGATCAGAAAAGTTAAATTGCGTTTGCTTGTACGCCCTGTTTCATGGTTTTAATATTGCTTTTTGATTTACAGATTTTGTAATTTGCTAAAAAAGTCCTTGTTGTGGTCAATTGGTATCAAACATTTATGGTCATCACCGAGATGGAGTTTAAAATAAAACACGAATACTCACGAGTCATAGGGGTGGAAACAGAACTATTCATACATTATGTCTACTTGAGATGTAACTCGAACTTGAGATTGATTTATTAATACCGCCCATAAAGTTTTTAAAATATTTTCGTCCTTAAGAGGCCGTATACAAAATTTCGACTATTTCAGTCAACTGTTCATCGTGATTTAAAACAAAATAACCTAATCTGATTAATTTATAATACATCATCGGAAAGACTATTTCAACACTAATGGACTGAACGAGCCAGATTTTTCATATCTTTCTTTAATTTCAATCTATCCACCAAGTTCCAACGTTTGTTTCAGAACTTTTTTTTGTACGGAGACTCAAACTTGTAGTAGTTTTCAGTCAAAATCGTGCGAGAAACTAACTAACGAAAACTACTGTTTATTGGTATAAAAAGTCGCCTAAACGATAAATACGACAATGTCTTTTATATCAATATAAAAGGAGGCGCACTTATTTTCGCCTGCTCATGCCGAAAGTGTGCATCAAACGTAGGTAACAATCAATCATAATACACAGATATGCATTATCGTTTTGAGAAAATTCTCCTGCACTGTAAGTATAACTAGAGTATCAGCAATCTTATTTACTTGAGTAGAAAATTTGTAGCAATCGGATAAGGAAACTGGGTTAAGAATCTTGTTTATTTCCTAAAAATTAGTACAATTTCAATTCCTTTATAAAATATCACATGTACGAATGAAATGCAAAAACTCTGTTAACTAATGGCACAATTAATAAACTGAGCAGGCTCTTGGGAATAGAGCTATGTTTTCTATCTTTTTAGATAGAAGGCATGACAAATGAGTTGTTTGTGTAATTGAAATACTAGACTTCTGCTCGCGGCTCCGCCCGCGTGCAAGAGTTTTTCCGGGATAAAAATATTTTCCCGGGAAAAAAGTAGCCTATAGCACTCAGGAGTAAAGTAGCTTCCTATTAGGGAAAGAATTTTCAAAATCGGCTCAGTAGTTCCTGAGATTAGCGCGTTCAAACAAACAAACAAACTCTTCAGCTTTATAATATTAAGTATAGATTACAATGGCTCTTGAGAATAGAGCTATGTTTTCAGTCTTTTTAGATAGAAGGCATGACAAATGAGTTGTTTGTGTAATATAAATAGTAATAGATAAATAATAATAGGGTTATAGATATACTAGTACTTATAGAGTATCCTGGTGGTACTGCGCTATTTCACGTATTATCCCGGCTTCAATAAGCTTTATTTAACTTCAAATATAATAAGGAACGACTCCCGAATGATTCATACAAGTTCTCCAGTAAGTTATATATACATATACACTCACGCCTTTTCGCCCCGAAGGGGTAGGCAGAGGCACAGTTAGTGCACCAACTTTTCGCCATGCATATTCCGTCCCATGATGTAATAGGTGGCGAGCCTATCGCCATATCGGGCACAAATTCCAGTGTGCTGATACAGATTAGAAAAACCCAATATCCCTTGGCCCGACCGGGGGATCGAACCCCAGACCTTGACATTGCAGTCGCACCGTTATACAATTACACCACCAAGGCAATCGATTATTAGGTCACACCATTGATATTAGTTGACACACATTATTAGGTCACATGTAGGTGGTTGTTTCACTTAGGTACTTTCCGTTAATTTTCGCACTTAATATCCATCTTTAAAATTGAAGTAATATTGTGATTTGTAAATTGTAAAATATATATTTAAAAAAAAAATGACAAAAGACCTACGCTGAGTTTCTTGGTGCTTCTTCTCAGGTCAGTGGGCTTTTCCGAAGCACTGGTAGAATTTTTAAGTAAAACATTGTGAAAAATGACGTGTAAAAGTGCCCTTAGGGGCCTAATTACTGAATAAATGATTTGAATTTGAACTACAATAGCTGGTCAAATCTAGTTTCCTTGAACTACGCTAGTGCGATTCTCTCAAATCATAGATTGTGTGGGGGCGGTTGCGATTCATCTAATCGCTTCACCAATGCTACCCGACGATGTATTTCTGGCTTCTTATTCGTAAACGTTAGCGTTTTCATACAATGACTCCCACGTTAATAAAGTTCTTGTTACGTTGGCAATTTTCTAGGATGAGTAAAAAATAACTCAATTGTAGTACCTTAATCATGCATTGACATTAATTGAGAAACCTTGTGTGGAATAAATTGAACATTGTAAAATGTTTTATGTTTATACTTTATAGTATACTTAAACAACTTGACTGCCTCGGTGGCATAGTTGTATTACGGTACGACTGCTATGCTGAGGTCTCGGGTTCGATCCCCGGGTCGGGCAAAGTGATATTGGATTTTTCTATTCAGTATCAGCCCGTAGTTTGGAATTTGTGCCCTATATGGCGATAGACTCGCCCCCTATCACGTCATGGACGGAATATGCATGGCGAAAAGTGGGTGCACTAGTTGCGCCTCTGCCTACCCCTTCGGGGATAAAAGGCGTAAATAAGGTGTATATAGTAAACTTAAACACTGTGACAAGTCTCTCGATGATTTTCTTATTGTTTACCGCATTTCTTTCTCATTTATTTTTGCCTAGAAGATATTTCTTCAGCGATGACGCCACCAATTGACTAATGTACTACTCCAATTATTTTAATTGACTTTATGGTACACGTACAACTAATTTAATTATCCCAATGCTAAATAATTTACTAATTACATTACACTGTTCTTAAGTTGGCAAATTAATCTCAAAGTGAAAATTCGATACCTCATATGATAATGGCGTAAAAGTTTGCCACAGCGTATGTACCAGTTTAGAACTCAACCGAAACGGAAAATGTTGCAAATCGTCGGCTAAGAATGCTGATCTGCTAACTCCATAGTGAACACTATGGAGTTAGCAGATCAGCATTATTAGCCGACGAAATGTTATTCCGTTTATGCAGTCCGAGTATGAGTTTGAAATATTTGTACTCAGTTGGAATATGAATGAAACATGAGGCTTACAATTAGTTTCTATGCCTTTATAACATGTACAATGGTAGTTTGCCCGATTTTAGGTCAGGTGTAATATTGGCAGCATGATACCAGGCAGTGTAATAGCGGCGATGGCCTAGTTGGAAATGGAGGGACTGCCGAGATAAATGTCCGCAGGTACAAAAGCCAAGGGCACACACCTCTGACTTTTCTAAAATTTATGTGTGTTTTCTTTGTGAATTATCGCTCGATTTAAAGGTGAAGGAAAACATGGTGAGGAAACCTGCATACCTGAGAAGTTCTCTGAATTTCGAAGGTATGTGAAGTCTGCCAACCCGCACTAGGCTAGCGTGGTGGACTAATGCCTTAAGCCTCTCAGTTGTAGAGGAGGCCCGTGCTCAGAAGTGGGCAGTATATAATACAGGGCTGGTATGGTATGCATACCAGGTAAAGTAAATTTTGCGTGTACACCCATCCCTTCCAAGGACTAAGTTATCTTTGTAAAGAAACGTCATAACAAGAATAATCACTTCTTAAGAATATACAATCTCGCAAACTCAGGAACAAAATAAATAATTGAAGCATTCATTTAATGAACGTTTCAAAGAACTTGACCTTCTGTAAACGTTGCATAATGTACAGGTGAATGACAAGTATCGACTAATTGAAGGCATACTGCATAAGCAAGGCCGTTTATTTAAACTTTGATTACAAACACGTTTGGTAGAAATTTGAATCTGAAACTTATCAGTTATATCTAACTGTATTTTTTGGCAAAATTTACATACCTCATAATATGTACATCAACGGCGTGTTGATCCATCAAATACCTATTTTCTAAATATCGTCTTAACTCTAAAGTCATTGCTAATTTTACGAAAATCAGTAAAGAGACGTCTCGGCAAACTTTTTATATGAGCAAAATTTATAGCTTAACAAGGTTTACATAAGAATCTCGTTTTACGTAAAAACTTGAACCTCCGCCGCGCTGTCCTACAGAAAAACTGTAACGATGACTCGGCGATTTAGAACGACGCTTCGCGGAGGCTGCTATTGTCTGCACGCCCGACAAAAATAACAAGGGCCGTGATTTCATTTAGATTCAATTGGAAGCTTTTTTCTTGTGTCTTTTAATTTATCTAACGGTATGAACCTTTCACTGAGTTTACGATTGTTTGAATTTAACTTTAAAATCGAGTGTAACTTTATCGATTGCTCTCAAAGCATACATTTTCTTGCTTGTCACGTTATACCATATCGACCTCTTTAGTTGCAGCTGGTGTTGTTCATTTACTAAAAAAGCCTAATTAGATTATTGCTATCATATCCATAGATTTCATCCTTCGGAGATTATTCAATATTCCAATTCCGAAATTATAGGCAACACAAGGATGTGTACCATCCCGTGAAAATTTCATTTCACTCACGTTAACCGTTTAAGACACAACCGAAATACAATTTCATCTTTCAATTAAATTTATTATGATTGCTTGGGTGTCTTCTATATGATCTAAAATTCTGGAGTTTGAGTTTAATATGCTATAAGTTAAGTTAGGTACGTAACCGCTATTAATAAAACTCAACATTTCCTACATTATTTATAAAATGGTTTTTCCTTCAACAAAGTAGTAGAATTCGCCATGATATCTAAACTCATTGCCTCTATCCAACTTGTATAATATGAAATTGTGTCAAATATAAATTAAATTTGTAATAACCGTTGCATGGAACTCATTACAGAGTTTTACGAGCAATACTCCGGGTTTTCCGGTGCAATATGAAACAACGGTCAAGTGTGAGTAGAAATTCTACTGAGGTTCTTATGTCTAGAAATGTGAAAACTTGATGTAGGCCACTACCGACAGGTCGATCTAGCGTCTTAGAGGGAGCCTGTGTTGGCATCTTGTAGCTATTGATGATGATGATTTTGAAAAAGGGATAAATCTCATTACTACAACCATTTGTTGTAAAAAAACAATCATATCAACATTATTTTATAAAAAAAAATGACTAGATACTTTTCTGAGATATGTAAACATAGGTAAAATGCAGTATCCAAGCATCAAGTTCTGCCATTTATGTGTAAAATAAATAATGACTTAGTTGCTACGCGTATAAATGACTCTTCCGGAGCTAGCTTGATGGCAAGCAAAACAACGTCCAGAAGTAGCAGGAACACCGCCCACGATTACGAATTTTAAATCTTTATATGGAGCTGAAATGCTCGGCCATAAGAAGTTAAGTCTCATAATGTCCAGTAGTTACATTGGCTTCAAGGTTATTCAAAACGGAATTCTACATTGCTTGCAAGTAGTAATTTTACACTTTTACTTTATGGTATAAATATGTATAATGCAGTATTAATTTTCTTCCGCTGAAAAATATATGTACCTACTTAAAAATACCTTTTTTTCCCGGGACAGAGGAGAATGATGGAACTTCGGCTTTTCTATTCAATTACCGAATACATGACACATTCATATTTCATACTCAAAATTTCAGCTTTGACTGCTGAAATGTGGTACCCTAAAAAGTACTGCAGCTTAGCCTTTGTTCCTCCATTAATGACCTGTGCCCGCTGCACGCCAGTTTTATGATGGCACAGGAAATCATAGAGTCGACGAATTACGCGCATACGTGACCGGCTACAGTTCGTGTCCCTAATCATTCGTCTTCATCTCACAACATCCCGGAATCGTCTTTGTGAAATTATCGACCCGCTATCCGTTCTCGTACGAGTTTCTTTGTATTTTCCTATTTGCTAAGTCAAAAGTCAGTAGCGATCTAGTTGTGAATTTTGATCTTTGCATTGAAACATATTTTATCTAAGTTTCATTTCCTTGCATAGGCTTCAAACCAGCCTAAAAACCTACTGTTTAATGTTTCATCCGGATTAAAGTGGCGCGACATCTTGTCTTCTCAGAATCTGTTTCTGAAGTCGATCTTGGATGACCTTTCTTATCCAAATGTGTATCTAATCATTACCATGTGCCTGAATATATCTATAAATTACCTAATCATTGAATGATATTTCATATCAGTAACTAATATCGTAACATTGTGTAGAAAATAACTGACATGAATTAAAACGCCATCAATCAAAACTGTGAAAGATATTACAGTCCTGTGCACAGTATTGTTGCCATCGCCGAAGTGTGTCACTCCCATTACTGCTTTCCAACGGTACCATCTATTCTTTGTGTAATGACACTTATTATTTTATGGTATTACGGCGAGTTGCGACTCGTGGAGTCCATCGAATTTTGGATGTTCAAATTACATTCGTCGTGCTGTGATAGAGCCATTTCGGATGTTATAATCAATTTTATGGTTATACACCGTGTCTATGGTATACAAAGTATCTGCGCTTTGCTATATATTTTAACATTTAATTTTAATTTTCTTTCATTGCACGCTGAAATTGCAATGAAATAGGCTCTAATAAGAAATCAGGAGAAAGCTTCCTTCTTGTCGTGCCATTTGCCTTTTTATAGTCTCTTGAGGTCCATTCTGCCACACTTTAGCAATGAGTTTAACTATCAACAAATGCTATGAAGATGTCAATGGCCTTCTACAGTCATTCATAGACACTAGACATCGTTTGTAACAGCATGTATGCATTCATATTACTATTTAACTACTACATTCATTGATAAGTCGTGAATCATTGAGTTGATCGTGGTAATTTACATTCGCAATAATATTTTCTGTCTAAATTGCTTTCAGAGGGTATAAACCTATATATTCAGCTTTTAAATGTAATGGCTTCATAGCTCTGCGAAAACTAAATACCTCATATATACACCAGTAAATAAAAGTTATTATGAGGTCGTGTACATATACATTGAAAATTTTATGGTTAGCCTTACATTTACACGACAAAAGTTTTGTTCTAGTAGGTATTGAAGTTATTGCTAGGTTGATGCAGTTTTAGGCGCCGCAGATGTTGTCATTTAACTGTCATGAAACCAGCGACCATCGTCGCTGCATGAAACACTACACTACTATGCAACTGACAGTTGCTGAAAATGCTGAATATCAGTTTCGCTTCATTAGTATGCGCAACGCCTTAGTCGAAGGTTCATAATGATTGCAAATAAAATATATGTGATGATCATTGAAGATTTAACAATTAGTGGAACCATTAGTAGCCTAGTTCCAAAGATGAACTTAATTGCTAGATATTGCCGCTTAATATCTGGCATTATGACTCCAGACTCAAATTGCTCCAATTATGTCTGAAGTTACTCCAGATCTGACATACAATGTGGATGAACTACATAATGTATCTAAACTGTAGTTCCTAGTTTCGCTGTAGAAAGCAATGAAAATGTAACACGATACATTTTAATGATTACTTGAATCTCAACAATTCCCGGTATTGCTCCGGTCTGGAATCTTAACCCGTTAGCATCCTGGTGGTCGTGAGCGACAGGTTCTTGGAGGAAACCGTCTTCGTATTTGATGAGATTAAACACCACATGTTTGAGATGTCATAACATCACGATGAAAGAATAAATAGATTCTAGTCCTTAACATTCTTGAAATAAGTTTCAAATATTTATTGCGATTGCTAGGCATTTCCTATTCTTTAATAATAGCTGAAACACAATACAATTGAACTAGGGGAGCCTCATATAGAGTTAAAATAAGGACGTGCAATGTACCAGTCATATTGTGACGTATCTGCGACACAATTATGTGTAGAGGGGCAACCTTGAGCGCTTTTTGTAGTGGCAAATATCACGATGAATTGCGTTTTCACAATGTTATTATACTATGCAGGCTACTCTAAACTTTTTGAGCAGACATTGATTGCTAAAAAGTAACAAAAGGCGTCGATAATAGTAGGCTCACAACGTTTGGTACACCGGATTGAAGAATTCACAAAAACATGATTTTAGTTACATTTTAAAGAACTGAATATTCTATCTTGTAAACGTCTTGTTGCTTCACAAAAAGCTGTTGATAAAAATTCCAATTATCAGATAAAACACATTATACAATTTACGAAATAAATTATCGAGTGTTCGTGGCCTGACACCGAATGTTGCAGACCTCTGTTCTATTAAATATTAATTTACTAAATTAATTGCACGTGATAATATTTCGGTGACTTGCAATTGATATGGTAATTTACTTTGACACATGTTTGAGCGCGGCGCATAGCCTTCAATATCATTGAACCTTTCGTGGCCAACAATATAAATCAATAATTAGTAAAAAATCTAAAGGACGTGTCGTATGCATGTTTCCATTTTACATCATGGTGGTATCTTTATCAAATGATAGAAAGGAGATATCCGCTTTTTGTATGGGTACTGGGCCTCAATATCTAAACAGGCTCAAACTTCAGGAATATTAAAGGGGCGACATATGTAACTTAGATCCATTAAAAAAATATTTTTAGACTCCTCCATTCATAACCAACTTTTTTGAAAACATTCATACTACCTAAGTGTAGTTTTCAAGCCAAACAAAATTACATGTATCTTAAAATCGGAGGTCATTAAGATTAAACGATTTATTGGAAAAGGCTAGTTTTCAAGAGTTCAATCCGAATATATGTAAACTGTCTTGTTTAGATTTTCAGGCCCATTTTTGGACATGTCCTTTTAGACATTCGTGACGACCCTAACTTTAAATCGGTAGTATTCAGTATCCTCGTGAGTCCTGACTGAATAATATAGCTCAGCTCTCCTGTTTTCCTACCATAACACCGTGTCAATTACACATTACCTTTATTATACAACCGTATCAACTTCCACACGTATAGTTGTAACACTACAATCAGATTTTGCATCACAATCGTCCAGTTCCTCTATCAGTGCGGTAGCATCAGGATTTACGTTCGCTGTCTGTCACCTGTCGGTGTTGCGCGAAGAGTGCGCAGGCGCAGTGCAGCAATGGCCGTGTGGTGCGGCGCGCGCATACTGCCGCTCGAACGACGGGTGTATTCCATCACTTTGGTGGTTGGTGAATTTTGTGTAGTGTGCTGTGTTTTATGGGAGTGATGTGTTATGGGTTATGTTGGTGTCGATAATTCGATATCGATGTGTAATTTGGGGATTAGACTGCAGACTTTTTGCCTCTTATATAAAGCAATTGGTCTCCCTGTTTGATACAACTAAAATATAACAGAAACAACTTAATGAAGTCTACTTTTTGTCGCGGTGAACAACTTGAAGGCTTTTAAATTAGGCAAAAACTTTATTATCTTTTGTTTATACCAGTCACCACGCTGATTACAATGTAAATTTAAAATCTTGTTTCCCACGAAACAAATAATTAAACTCTGTAATATAAACGTAATAAAAAGTATGAGAATACATCTAAACATAAACATATTCTTGTTAACATACAAAATAATGTGAGTTCAAGTTATTAATCTGTATATCAGGAAAGTGGAGCGTAACGCAAACAGTAAAGATTTTAAACGCTATAAACTGCAGACCGTTTATAGTACAGTTGTGTTGAACACATTCGCTGGGGCAGGAGTTTTACAGCTTTTTTAAATTAAAATTTTAATTCGTTAACCTACTTTTCTATTAATTAAAGGACATTCCAATAAGGTTCTATGCACGAATCCTATATCAAAGATATACAATGGCGCTTAATAAACAACGCACAAGAATCCCTTGCACGGTCCCAGAGTAGATTGAAGATCTATTGTAATATAACGTCAATCAAATTTATCTAAACTACAAACTAAATTGGCTACTGATTTCATCGTGACTTTTAAACAAACCTATACATTCACTGGACTATATTTATAAGAAATGGATTATACCATTCGATACAATTGAAGCATCTTCTGAAGTTCACTATGCTTACCAATTGTATAAGACGGGATCCGAAACACGTAGAAGTGCTCATTAGTTATCATTGAAATGTACCTCAGAGGTTCAGGTCTAGAGGATATATATAGACTGTGAAAATGCTGCATACATAAGTACATGTAGTGCATTTATGTAGGTACTTTCTTAGACATCTTTCGTCTACACTCTAGACATCTTTCGTCTACACTCTAGAAGAAAACAAAATAAAAACATGAATTGAGTTCCCCATCGTTTTTGAAGTTAGTTAAAAACCACTTTTAAGCAGCTAAAAATCGTGCTACGCGCTTTTCACGTTTCGTTTTCAAATTCAATATAGCAAATGTAATGGAAATTGAGATTTAACCTTACTTTAGGGTGACCGACGCACAATGCCATATAAAGCTTCGTAATTCAAAGTTCTATGTAGCGTTGCTACTGTTAGTGGACAGTCATGGCGCTAACCACCACGCGAGCGACTTCTTCATCTTATTATTAAATAAAAAAGGTTGAACCTACAAGTAACAAAAGCTAGAGCTGGAGGATTCAATTCAATACTATTTCAATCATTTAATTTATAAATACTCGTTCTTTTTTCTTTATAAACGCGTGTACGTGGACCCTCTACGTAAATCCGACGGTGGTGTGTCATCCAAGCTACGGTCACGAACATACTTATCTCTATCGAATCGATTCGCAAGCGTACGGAAGTTCGAATAATTTTATCAGCCATCTACGTTTCGCTTGCTATGCGGTGTTCTTATCTGGACAAATTATTGTTGCTTATTTTCTTTGTTGTAATGTCTTTATTACAATGTACAGTTCAAAATTCAAATACGGATCGATTGAGATCAGTTGTTTCAGAATTATAATTCGTATTGAAATTACATGTTCCAAATTTGCATAGTATACGTCCAATAAAATCGTAAAGTTAATCGATTTTAGTTGTCGTTGCTTTACATAAACTAAAACAATTAATTATAAAAATGATTACATTAGCGTCAATACAATCATTTAAGGTACCTACTCATATTAAAACGATTTTATAATGTCTAGAAAGTAACGTTTAAAATAGTGGCACGTTACTGAACAACCTACAAAGGTTCCATCATTAAGGCTTTTACGTTAATTGATTTAATAATTCATTTTAATGACCATTTCTCGGTATAATTAGATTACGTTTAAAATGTGCTGGGAGTGTCCGTTTGTGCACACCTTCAATTTGTCATAGTCGCGAACATTACGTACACGCCAATGTCTTAGTTATGTATAATCCATTATCAATATAATTTCCTGTATAAAAAGTAACATGGATATTTGACATAACATATTCATTATTAGCTTTTGCCGGCGGCTCCGCTCACGTAAAATTCCTCGATCGGGGTAAAAGTCTCGCTTTATATTTTCCCGGGATAAAAGTGAAGATAGCACTCAAGAGGTAACCTATTAGTGAAAGAATTTTCAAAATCGGTCCAGAAGTTCCAGAAATATAAACTGACAAACTTTTCCTCATTATAATATTAGTATAGATTGCGGGTGTATGTAGCTCTTACAACATTTTTTTTCTTTATTCCATTTCGTGAAATTATGTGATACCTATTCGACCAAAACTTTTAATAACATGTGAAAAACATGTACCTACCTATATAATTATGCCACTTATTTGTATATCTTCATTCAGGATATGGTAAAACACGCTCAACTTTGAGCAAGTTAATGTCCATTAAATCAAATAACATTAGTTTTTCTTTCACCAATAAATCAAATATCGACAGCTGTGTACGCAAGTCTGTTCCCACAACCGAGAAGCCAGCCCTTCGCAACTGGAGCGAAAAATAAGATTTTGTACTATCGGAATTGACGGACCGATCCGAGCCGTGAAATCTGAGGGCACGAACAACACTGTCGTCACAATTCTTACAGCCATTTTGATGTGCACGGTTTTCGTAATTTGTCCATTGTCGGATCGATACTGTGCGTATTTGTGTTTTGTGAATCAGAGTCGTTTTATGTCCAGAATAGATTCGTTAATGTCAAAATTTTAAGCTCTCTTTTCTGTGGTGAAAGTATTCTTCACCATTCAATCCTTGTGAGGAAAGTAGGGAAATAGGCCTTACTTGAATGCAATTGATACGGTTCAAAATTGTCAAATCAGTCTCATCGAATATGCATTCATACCTAATATTGATTATAATAGCAACACAATTATCGAATGTTTTTGACATCGCTCTTGAATCGGTTTACAATTATTGTTCCGATGCTTTATCCTTTTACCTGATAGATCAAAAGATGGATTTTCGATCTTACATCGCGTAAAAAAGGCGCACTTCCGATCCGCAACCGATGCTATCATAGTATGATCATATCTACATGTTAATGCTACACTCTATGAAATAGAGGGAAGATGATTCTGCTTTAGTGCTACCAGTACGCCACCTGTGTCTTAAGAACTAAGTTAGAATACAGAAACGCAATATCTCATACGCTGTTGTCAGCCTTGGGACTTGTGACTCTACATAGCGTATGAAATATCGTATCGTAAATAATTACGAAGTTGCTGTAACAATTATACCATTGTTATTGGTTCGTAAACTACAAATTCGACCATAATGATTGACCTATGAATTATTAACCGTCAAAATTATATCGTACTTCATTATACAGGAAGAGTTCACGTAGAACCATACTGTAAATTGAGTTGTGTAAAGCGCGGGTAAGTCGGCACAACAATACAATCTGTAAAACCGTAAGGTGCCAGCTATATGGCCTTTTAAATATTTGTACCATGGGTGTAAGTGTGGACAGTCCTAAAAACTATAATTCCTCTCCTTCACACACGTAGTTACCCTGGATATAAAGCTCTATTATATGCTCTTCTCAAAGTCATTGCTCATTTACGGTGTGCTGCCATGTTACTATCGTATTGCTAATAATAATTTTGTTTACAGATAGAGCCGAATACAGCGTTCCTACGAGCGGCTCGGGCCGGCCAACTCGACACAGTCGTCGACCTGCTAGACTCCGGCGCTGTCAAGGACATAAACACATGTAACTCGGTGAGTGTTCCTCATTAGTAGGCTTTATACGTTTACCATCAGATGTAAGGGCTGCCGAAGTACGTATAGTTAAAGCTTGTTATTTTTTCAAGAATTCTTAATAATTTAAGTAAGTATGTGAAGTCTGTCACCCGCACTAGGCCAGCGTGTTGGATTAAGGCCTAAATCCTCTTAGTAGAACCGGCTCATGATCAGGTGTGGGCCGTATATAACACAGCGCTAATATTATTTACATACATATACACTCACGCTTGTTATCCCCGAAGGGTTAGGCAGAGGCGCAACTAGTGCACCCACTTTTCGCCGTTATTCCGTCCCATGATGTGATAGTGGGCGAGCCTATCGCCATATCGGGCACAAATTCCAGACTCCGAGCTGATACTAAATAGAAAAACTCAATATCACTTTGCCCGACCCGGGGATCGAACCCGAGACCTCAGCTTTGCAGTCGTACTGTAATGCAACTACGCCACCGAGGCAGTCAGCTAATATTATTTATAACAACAATAAATCTTTTTCTTTCTAGGCTGTACATTTTGGCCTCAGATAAACTATGTTTCGCAAGGTCGGAATAGTGCTTAGCCAAGGTCTCGTAACTCGGATTACCTATAAAGATATCGATTTAAAAAATGTGGTGCTAATAAATCCCAGTGTAATTTATATATTGAAACGCTAAGAAAAAACTTTTCGCCCCTTTTAAACTCATTGCACGTTTGGAGGAGTGTTAGATTTGGCATATTTCAATTTCATAATATGGGGTCGACATTGATGATGATATGATAAATAAAAATTATTTAAAAAAAAAAAATTCATTGATGAACCGAAAAGATAGAAACAAGGTTTTAATTTGAATATTTTATTTTGATTTTGAATCATCTTAGTTGTCAGTGTTCACAAACGCTGTCGGAGGCATAACACGCTCACTTCTCAAAATTTAGTTGGTGATATAAGTAGTTGGAGCGACAAAATCTCGGAGTGAGCAGATGCCTCCGACTGTCCAACTGCTGGGCACAGGCCTCCTCTACTACTGAGAGGGTTTAGGCCTTAGTCCACCACGCTGGCCCAGCTGGCCTAGTGTGGGTTGATAAAGTTCACTTATCTTCGAAATTCTTGTAAAGAACTTCTTCGGTAGGCAGGTTTCTTCACGATGTTTTCCTTGACCGTTAAAGCGAACGATAATTGATAAACAATAGGCACACACGTAACTTTGATAAGTCAGAGGTGTGTGCCTTGGCTTTTGAACCTCCGGACATTGTCTCCGCAGACAGTTCCATTCCCAACTAGGCTATAATGTTACAAATATATTAAATTCGACCGTCCAATTTAGACCACCGGTCTATCACTAGTTGTTATAGTTGTTTAAAAGTGCCCGATGGCCTTGGCTGCATTTTATTCCGGAAATATTATTTAATCCCGGCAACGGATATTAGCACTATCAACGCGAGTAACAAACTAGTTCATAAAGGTTATCGATTTTATGACTACACAAGCCGCTGTGTCCGGAGCCAATCTTCTCTCAAAGGCTTCCTCGCGACTCACGCCGACAATCTTGTCAACTTTAATTACTTTGTACGCAATATGTACGAGAAAGCTCGTGCTGCTCTAAAAACGGTGAATCGATGATGTCCGTGTGTCATTAGAATGTAATTTGTATAATAAACTTTGATCACGTATGACATGATTGGAGGAGTGCGTGTATTATAAATCGCAAGTTTTTGCTCGCGGCTCCGCCTGCGTTAAAAAGTTTTTCCGGGATAAAAGTCCCGCTTTATGTTCGCGGGATAAAAAGTAGCCTAGTGTTAATCCAGAACATGATCTACCCGTGTACCAAATTTCATCGAAATCAGTTCAGTAGTTTTTGCGTGAAAGAGGAACAAACATCCATACATACAAACATCCAAACATCTATACAATCTTACAAACTTTCGCCTTTATAATATTAGTAGGATTACTAGTTTCTGCTCGCGGCTCCGCCCGCGTGAAAAAATATTTCCGGGATTAAAGCTTTTAATATTTTCCCGGGATAAAAGTATTCTATGTTACTCGCTGATAATGTAGCTTTATATTGGTGAAAGAATTTTTGAAATAGGTCCAGAAGTTTCTGATTTCGTTCGTTCAAATTTTAAACCGTAACACAATAAGAATATGAAGTACATACACACACACACACGCCTTTTATTCCGTGCGTGTGTGCGTGTATGTAGTGCGTATTCCGTCCTATAATGTGACAGGCGGCGAGCCTATCCCATATCTGGCACAAATTTCTCCGGGCTAATACTGAATAGAAAAACCCAATATCACTATCATACTCCTGAAATCGAACTCGAGATCTCAGTATTGCAGTCGTGCCGCAATACAACTACGCCACCGAGGCTGTATAACATAATGTTTAGTTTTCCCGATACACGAAATGGGGATACTAATAGTCTCATATTATGAAAACTTGTACCCGTCTTCTCACAGATATTATTTACTACTACTACTACTACTACTACTATCAGCCCTGTATTATGATATACTGCCCACTGCTGAGCACGGGCTTCTTCTACTACTGAGGGTTTAGGCCTTAGTCCGCCACGCTGGCCTAGTGCGGGTTGGCAGACTTCATACACCTTCAAAATTCTTTTAGAGAACTTCTCAGGTATACAGGTTTCCTCACTATATTTTCCTTCACCGTTAAAGCAAGCCATAATTCACAAAGAATACATACAATATAACTTTAGAAAAGCCAGCGGTGCGTGCCCTTGGGTTTGAACTTGCGGACATTTGTCCCGGCAGTCCGTCCCACCCTCAACTAGGCTATCACCGCTTCACAGATATTATTTGTTGTACGTAAAATAATATTTAGCTGCATCACACAGTAACATAAGACCTGCATAATAAATGCACAAATGTGCCCGTACTCCGGATAAACTACACGGTCCTAAAATATGTTCTGCATGCGTTAACATTTCGTTATATAAAAAACTGTCGTACGTAAAATACGAGTACATTTTCGCACAGAATTTCATGAATAACACGGTGTAAATTTTCAAACAATTATTTATAAAAATTGTCTTTGTCATTTTAGTGTTTCTCGAACTCTAGCGAGACTATTTCCAGGAAAACACTGTTTTTTGTTTACATACTAATTCCGCAGATATTTTCCATTTTTGTCTAATATCAGAAGTTTCCTGTAACACAAACGAACACGCGTCTTCGTAACCAAAATAATCGTCTAAATAATCTCCGATTGGATCTATTATCCGTGTCGGCAAACATATTGTTCTCTTAATCCAACAAAACACAGACCCAGATCAAATATTAACAATCCACGGTACTCTACCGGGTCAAGTGGTCCGCCATAGTCAACACCGAAGGGTTATTAACACATAATGAGGTCTGTCAGGCCCCGGTGGACTGCCAACCGGGTCTCTAATACCCGTTGTAATCTCGGAGGAGTTGATTATTGCGTTATTGGAACAAATTGAACGCATAACACGGTTTATGTAACATACCAGTGCTAAGATGTTATATATTTATGTTTTATGACATTTTTCTTCGTGTTGTTGCTATTATTTGCATTGAATGACGAGACGAGCATGCCGTTCGCCTGATGGTAAGCGATACTACCACCCATAAACAGTAGCAACACCACCCAGCAACATTTTGGATTTTTCTACTGAGTATTAGCTCAGAGTTTGGAATTTGAGCCCGATATGGCAACAGCCTCGCCCCCTATCACATGGGGCGGCATATACACGGCTATAAGTGCACTGGCTGCGCCTCTGCCTACCCCTTCGGGGATAAAAGGCGTGATTGTGTGGAGTATTGTGTAGTATTTATTTATTTATCCAAATTATAGGTATACATAATTTTCTTTGAAGGCGTTGTCTACACTAGGTTTTGCCTGTATCGTAGATATTGTTTTTTATCCTAAACAAATAAAATATACTTAAGTATAGGTGTGTGTAATGTTATTTTGTATAATGTTACGTAATTATCAAATTGTTAATGTATTTTTAAGAATCTCTCTTAGACTTAATAGTTGAGATTCATTTACAGATTTTTTATTTATTTCTTTTTATATTATGTTTTTATAGATGGTATACTTCCTATTTCGCTTCCAAAGCCTACATAATATAGGTTAGATTGGTGGCGTTGGACATAAAAGACATCCCCAAGGACGCAGCATTATGTAATTGAATTTCAATAATACAATTGAACCACAAATGTACCGCTGATTTACTGTATGGAGCTACAATTTCAATGTCTTCTATTGCGCACTTCCTTCTACTCCAATAGCTATTTAACCCTTTTCTCAGATTGAAAGTCCTACTTTGTACTTCTCCTTAGTAAAATGTAGTCTATGGTTTAATCCAGTAAATTGTCTTTCTGTGCTACAAATTTGGTCTACATCCAAACCTCCAAACATCAAAAAACATATACATATACACTCACGCCTGTTATCCCCGAAGGGGTAGGCAGAGGCGCAACTAGTGCACCCACTTTTCGCCATCATTCCGTCCCATGATGTGATAGGTGTTTTTTGACTGCCTCGGTAGCGTAGTTGTATTACAGTACGACTGCAAAGCTGAGGTCTCGGGTTCGATCCCCGGGTCGGGCAAAAAGTGATATTGAGTTTTTCTATTCAGTATCAGCTCGGAGTCTGGAATTTGTGCCCGATATGGCGATAGGCTTGACCGCTATCAAATCATGGGACGGAATACGCATGACGAAAAGTGGGTGCACTAGTTTCGCCTCTGCCTAACCCTTTAGAGATAATAGGGTGAGTGTGTGCTTATGTAGTAATTACTAAATGGATAAACAGCGATGCATCATACATATCGTCTTACGGTTTCTCTAAGCGTGTTTTACCGTCTGTATCATGGTGAATGCTCTGAGGAGTTGTGTAATTTGACCCCCCCCCCCCTCTCCTTTCCTCAGCAGAAACACGCGTGCGTGCGGGCGTGCGAATTCACAGCCTGAACGTGAAAACTATTACGCCCGAACCAATAGGTTCGCCAATTCCTTCTTCTGTCGCACCGTCAGGCAGGTAGTTTGCCGGCACACGTGTTCCCTCCTTCCTACAATCCTGGGTCCTTCCGCCGTAGCGTGAAGAAGCAGCTGGTCAGGCCGGCATGATTGTGTCTAATGGCATGGGATAATCGTCCAATGCCATTCGATTCACTATTCTGACTGCACTGTGCTTACCATCAAGTGCAGTGCAGTCACCATGTCGAGCTTCTATAAAAAAAAATACCACAAAATGTCGGTAATGTACAAAAATCTTTGATTTCAATAAATCAATTTGTAATACTAATAAGCGTAATCAATATGCTTCAGAATAAAAATCATTGTGTCGGCCTTCGGACCCGCGATCCGCTCCAATGAACTGTAACAAGGATCGATTTACAGAAGTTAGATTTAACACTAACTCATATTTCAGGGATATGCTTAGATATATATTCTATACTAGTAGTGCTCGCGGCTCCGCCCGCGTGAAAAAGTTTTTCCGGGACAAAAATATTTTCCCGGGATAAAAAGCCTATAGCACTCAGGAGTTATGTAGCTTCCTATCAGTGAAAGAATTTTCAAAATCGGTTCAGTAGTTCCTGAGATTAGCGCGTTCAAACAAACAAAAAACAAACTCTTCAGCTTTATAATATTACTAGCTTTTGCCCACGGCTTCGCCCGCGTTAATAAGTTTTTCCGGGCTAAAAGTACATAAAAACCTTCCCGTTGAATCACTCTATTCAACACATTTTGGATAAAGATTACCTAATATTATGACGTTGATACAACTCTTAACAAATAATGCATTAATTTCGACCAAATTTGATTACCATAAAAACGGTTCTAGTGAGTTAATCTTAAAAGATAGACATATACTGTCTCGAACATTTCTTTAGATCATTTCAAGAGGAATAATTCTTTCATACATATATTTTTGGTATCTTGAACCGTTTTCGCAGCGCACGCAATGGAAGCCCTCAAGGATGAATAATTTTCCCCGCTTTTTTCACATTTTCCATTATTTCTTCGCTCCTTATAGTTGCATCGTGATGTTATATAACCTAAAGCCTTCCTCGATAAATGGTCTATTCAACACAAAAAGAATTTTTCAATTCGAACCAGCAGTTCCTGAGATTAGCGCGTTCAAACAAACAAACAAACAAACAAACTCTTCAGCTTTATAATATTAGTATAGATAAGTATAGATTATATTGGTAGCGGATGTAATGTATGGAAGTAATGTTACTTATGCTTGTACCCGCAGCGCCGCCTGCCTTAAAGGTCATTGTCAGGATAAAAAGTCGCCAATAGCACACAGCCAGTCAGTTTATTTTTTACTAGCTTTTAATCGCGGCTCCGCCCGCGTGAAAAAGTTTTTCCGGGATAAAAGTCCCGCTTTATATTATCCCGGGATAAAAAGTTTATGTCATTTCTAGGGTCTCAAACTATCTCCAAACCAAATTTCATCGAAATCCGTTCTGCAGTTTCGGAGATGTTCAGTAACAAACAAGCAGAAAAACAGACAGAAAAGAATTATTAAAATCGCAGATTTGTTTTCCATTACACTTCTTAAGTCACTCCCTTTCTTTTTTATCACATTTCTTTCAATGTACAGACTGGAATCTACTGTTTTAGTATAAAGTATTTTAGATTGATATTCCCTTGCCTCCCTTCCACCCACTCCGTTTTGAGATCGGCGCAATACTCTTTTCAAGCATTTTGCAAATTGTATTTGGTTTAGTTTTTAAGTCCTACCGCTTGGCTGACGTCGACCCCTTACTAAATGCCGTATAAATTGTGATTTAGAGAGAAACTGTTTAACTTAATCTAACGATTAAATCATCGAAATAGAGGAAAAATAAAATGAAAACCTAAGTCATATGAACACTCTTTTATATCAAGGCATTTAATACCATGACTATTTGATTACCAAATCATGGTTATAACCAGCACTAAATGAATGCAAATTCAATTTTCTACACTAGTCATGAATAAGAAACTGTACTTACGGCAAACGGCACGATATTCGTTCCGCGCAATATACCCTACACAAAAAGTACTGCATAGTTTTAGGTTTTATTAATGTTTGTAATTGATGCGATAAATTGTGATTTACTAGTATTCCATGCATTCTCTTTGCATGACATAGGGTTTAGCATAAAACTTAACGTCTGTGCTTGCGGCGGCGTCGTGTGTCGGAGGCCAATGGCTGGCAAATGCGTCATACTCGTGAACGGGTGCTGCTTGCGTGGACTGGTCTGCTCTGTTTGATGGTTGACTTTATTGTTTGCTTAAAATTAAACATGAGGTGGTTGTTTCACTTAGGTACTCTCCGTTAATTTTCGCATTTAATATCCATCTTTGAAATTGAATTTATATTGTTACTTGCAATCTGTAAAATATATATATTTAAATAAAAACAAGATAACAATAAAATACCTACGCTGAGTTTCTTGGTGCTTCTTCCCAGATCAGTCAGCTTTTCCGAAGCATTAGTAGAATCTTTTAGTTTATAAAAAACATTATTATTACATATTACAACTTATGCTCCTTGAATATTCTTACATCAACACAATCGTCCATTACTGCATATTATTGGCACTAGACAACTATCTTGACTGCCTCGGTGGCGTAGTTGTATTATGGTACGACTACAATGCTGAGATCTCGAGTTCGATCCCCGGGTCGGGTAAAGTGATATTGAGTTTTTCTATTCAGTATCAGCTCGGAGTCCGGAATTTGTGCCCGATATGGCGATAGGCTCGTCTCCTATCACATCATGGGACAGAATAAGGGCGAAAAGTGGGTGCAGTAGTTGCGCCTCTGCCTACCCCTTCGGGGATAAAAGGCGTGAGTGTGTGTATAGACAACTATCTTCTTCTTTACTTAAAGAAGGAACCCGGTAGTTAAGGTTATCCGAACTTCATTCAATATTTTCTAATAGATTTACTGACTTCTTATCTGTTTTCAAGATTACGAACGCGCACGTCTTGCTATGTTAATTCATACCTAGTGTTGTTTCTTTACAGAATGGTCTAAACGCTCTCCACCTTGCCGCTAAAGATGGTCACATATCCGTAGTAGAAGAGCTCCTCAAACGCGGCGCCACGGTCGACGCTGCCACCAAAAAAGGTAATGACATCAAATAATTTGTGGTGACTAGAACTCACTATATGAACATGAAGTATTCTGCAGTATAGGTATCAATTTCTTGACCTTTAATTTGTATTAATTTCTTAGAATTAAATACACTTATGAACATTTTTAAAAATAATTAAGTTAGGATTATGAGGCAATTCTATTTATATTTGAATATTACCTATGTTTTGATTTCTTTTCATTCCACGAATTCACAAACGTTATTATGGATACAAAGTTCTACGCGTGGCTAACATCAAATCTATAAACTTCTAAATGACGACATAAATTGAATTTACTAAGTTCTTAGTACTTAGTGTTTAGGCGTTTGAGATGAAGTTAGATTAACTGGAAAACATAGACCAGCTCTTAATCATCAGAGCCCTCACAGCGAGACTTCTATTTAAGAAGTTTGTAATTTATATTATTTGGTTTTGTTTATATGCAATTATCAAGTTTATTACATGACATTAGTAGAACTGTAATTTAGATCTTTGTGAGAATTCTTTTTTTCTCAAACGCAGTAGTGACTACATTTCAATTTGTGTAGAGTGCAGTGCATAAATAATATTTCGATCAAATAGAGACCCTGAAATGAATTCAAAATTCAGTAATTCATAAACTGACGAGAAATATGTATCCTAAGGGTGGTATTAATAAACTAATCTCAAGTTTGAGTTACATCTCAAGTAGATATAATGTATGAAAAGATCAATACATTATGTCTACTTGAGATGTAACTCAATCTTGAGATTGATTTATTAATACCGCCCTAACACAATTAAGGATTCATCATTTCAATTATGATAATATCTTGATTCAAGAGGTGAAAAGGAGTAAAATGAATATTTTCGTGGTAAAAAAGTACCTTTTTCCAATAACCCAAAAACTTAAATTCTTTTTTTTTCAGGGAACACCGCCCTCCACATAGCATGTCTCGCGGGCCAAGAGTCGGTGGCGCAGGCGCTCCTGGCCGCGGGGGCGAAGGCCGACGCGCAGTCCGCCGCTGGTTTCACTCCCCTGTACATGGCTGCGCAGGAGAACCATGCAGGATGCGTCAAAATGCTACTGGCCGCTGGTGCCAGTCAGACTTTAGCTACAGAGGTGAGTTTATTGGCTGAGTCTAGGAGCAATAGTTGTTCTTCGGCTGTGGCAGTTCGTGAATAAAGTTCTCATCGTAATTTTTTGTTTTGTTTTGGTGTCTGAGCTTTGTTGTTCCTATTTAACTACGAGTAAAAAGTTCCGGGTGTCATCATGCTTCAGAAACTTTGCGAATTCAAGCAAGAACGTCATGAGTTTGTATTGTTCCGAATGCATTAAAATCTATAGATCATAACAAATACGCCAAATGAAGACAAATATACCGCCTATAACTTTGTTATGTTTTAAGCCTCAGCAAAGACAGATTTACGAACCAAAATATTATGTTAACACTTACTTTACGCCCTTCTAATCGGATTAAATACCTATAAAGCAACACGACCTGTCATTTGATTATAAGCTCATTATATTTACTTGTACAGTTGGTAAGAAATGTTGTTCTATTTGTTTGATGAATACAATAATAATTCGTCAATGTTTAAAGATGTAGTCAGGGATTAATAATGTGAGTAATAGGAATTACAATTCGAGTCTCATGTAGCCATAGACTTGCCTTTTTCTTGTGATGTGTTAATAAGAACAGCGAATAATGTATACAATAGCTCAAGCTCTACCTATGTCTTCGAGGTATTTTTACGGCTGTGAATTAGCATTACTTCTGTCCAATATTCACCCAAGGCGCTCGAATAGTTAAGACTGGCCCAGCATAATATGAAAATCTTCACAGCCGTGAGGAATTCATACATAACCATCGTACACAACCGTTAGCGAAGATGTGTTTATGGATCATGTACATTAAATAGTCGTAAAGTACTGTTCACTGAGCGTAGGGCGATGAAAGGAACGAATGCACATTTGACTTTCTTTAACTGCCATATTGAATGGTGTAAGCTTTGTCGATCATAATGCGTATAGTAAAAGCATCTTTTACTGATATTAGATCTGGTTTTTGTTTGAATTTATCTGAAAATCCTGCAACAATAGTTTCATTCTGACGAGTAAGTGGTAAAGAAAAAAAAGTCAAGCCCTTATAATTCTGTCCATTGCTGAAAGCTGCAATATGTCTCGTTGCTCAAAAGTATAACCATGTTATATGATTGCTATGTTTGGTTTCAGGATGGATTCACTCCCCTAGCAGTGGCGATGCAACAGGGCCACGACAGAGTTGTGGCAGAATTGCTGGAATCCGACACGAGGGGCAAGGTCCGCTTGCCAGCTCTGCATATCGCCGCCAAGAAGAACGACGTCAAAGCAGCTACACTTTTGTTAGAAGTAAGTGTTGAAAACATATTGCAAATAGGAAATTTAATAATATCCTTTTTGTTAAATCCATGACCATTATTTCTTAAATATTTGATGGAAATGTTTTAAAATTCTACGTTTCGTTGAATAGTAAAGACATTCTACAGCAAGTCTTTTAAGAAGAGACATGAACCATCAAGCTTATCAACTGAAACTATTAATATTTAATAACAAAGTGGAATCTAATGGTCGAGTCGATTTTATTATTGTTGAGATTGGGCATGTCTGTCATTTGCCACGTCTTTATCTGATCTCTCGCTAAAATCTCCAAATTTATAAGAGGTGACTTAGCAGATAATATTTCGCTCCAGATTTCACTAATGCTTAAAAATAATTAAATAGAAAGTTTTCGTTTGAACAATCCTTATTAATATTATAAATGCGAAAGTAACTCTGTCTATCTGTCTCGCTTTCACGCCAAAACTACTCAACCAATTTAAACGAAATTTGGTACACAGATAGTCTAGAGTCTGAGAAAAGACATAGGCTACTTTTTGTCCCCGGAAAATTTAAAACGGGACTTTTATCCCGGAAAAACCTTATATCGTGGGCGGAGCGGCGAGTTATAACTAATACAAAGAAGTCGGTTAAATACTTTGTTATGTGAGTGCACGGCGACCACTGTATATGTATTAATACTTGTGTTTCGTTATGTTATTCTCATGTAAGAGAATTTCTTACGACCACCCATAAACAGTAGTAAAACCATTCAGCACCTTGAGTTACAAAGTACTGTGTGGCATTCCATTGCGCTCATCCCGAGACATAATATATTAAGTCTCATTATGTCCATTAGTTACACTGGCTACAATATTCTTCAAACTGAAACAACAGTACATGCATACTGCTTGGTGGTAGAAATAGATATTGCGGTGGTACCCACCCAGACGGACTCTTACATATGAAAGACCTGCCACCAGTTCTTTAACCTTATTACCAGAACGAACACAACCCCGACGCGTGCTCGAAGTCAGGGTTCACGCCCCTCCACATCGCGGCCCACTACGGCAACGTGGGTGTCGCTAAGGCGCTGCTCGCCGCCGGCGCAGACTCCGGCCGCGCGGCCAAACACAACATCACACCGCTGCACGTCGCCAGCAAGTGGGGACAGCTTGCGATGGTCGATCTACTAGTTGAGAATGGTACGTACTATCGTTTCGGGTTTGAAGTTAATCAAACCTCATTTGCCTTTCAACTTCGTAATAAAGCAGAAAGGACTAAAGAATTTTATTTGAAAGTTGCAAGTTGTAAATTGCTTGTTTGAGGAGTTTTGGTTTCAAAGCAACAATGTAAAGTTCACTTTTTAAACTCCTATCTAACTTAATCGTACCGTTTACCTATGATAGCGTCTAAATTAGAAAACTTTGAAGCCTTTTATCAAATTATTCGTACTCTTACATATAATACCATGTCTCCAGGTGCCAACATAGCGGCAGTAACGCGCGACGGTCTGACGCCTCTGCACTGTGCAGCGCGGTCGGGACACAGCAACGTGGTGTCGCGTCTGCTGCAGCACGGCGCACCCATCACCAGCAAGACCAAGGTAACCACTCATTCTGGCTGATATGTAGAGTTCCATTATCTATCTCTTAGACTTGACCTTCCAAAATCGCATTATGCTCAATTTTGTTCAAGTAACCAGTCTGCTAGCTGGTCCAAATGAGTAAATGTGAAGCAAGTGCGATTCTTTTTTTTTTGTTGACGCGGAGAAAGTGACTTATTACTACCGCCAAGTGTTCAAGGGGAACGACTGAGCGGTTATGTTGGGTTCACCGTGCCTTACGACCCGACGTTGAGCCGCCCGGAGAGATGGAAAACGTCGGGCGACCGCCTGGCCGAGTCCCTAACCTATGTACACCGCACGGCATACCAACTAAAACTCCGCGGTGGCCATCTTCGGCGCATTAGGGACGGCTGCGGGCTTCCTCCGACTCACGTCTAAGTTGTCGTCCGCAACCGCCCCTGCGCGTAACGCTGTTGCGGTCCTTGTCCTGTTGTTGCGGGGGCTCAGAAGCCCCCGTACACCGAAGGACGCCCTTGGCGTCAGAGGCAGCGTGAGACACGCTGCCGTCCATCACGGGGGTCACAAAAGTTGGCTAGACTAATAGGTGGACGGCCCCTCCCGCCCTCCCGAGACCCCCAAGGAAGTGCGATGAGAATCCATAATGTGGTCGTAATCTTTTTGTGCGTTCCAGAACGGACTGACCCCTCTCCACATGTCCGTGCAAGGCGAACACGTGGAGACGGCCAAAGTGTTGCTGGCAGAGGGCGCGCCCATCGATGACGTCACAGTCGACTACCTCACGGCGTTGCACGTCGCCGCACACTGCGGACACGTCAAGGTAAACAGGGGGCTTAGAATGTGAAAAAAAACACGATGCGTTCTTCGTTTCATTGTGATTGGTTGAGAGACTGACGTATCGGTCTCTCGATCAATCACAAACATCAAAATACCGATACGTCAGTCTCTCAACCAATCACAATAAAACGAAGCAGAGACGCACGTTTTTTAAATAAGGCGTATTATGTCCTTCCGCTGTTATTCAGGGCCTTTAAACAACATTTGAGATGACGTACTTCCGTTTTGTGCCGGATATCCGTTGTGAATTTCTAAATTCGATGAGTGAATCAGAGTGGGGGACTTCCGGTTGTCGAGTTTACCGGGTGACGCTCGGGAGCCATTTTCTTCATTGGCGTCTTGAATTTTGTGCCGATAACTAACGCTGCTAGCGTTCGTATAATAATAATTTAGTGAAATATTCCGTTAAAAATACCTATTTCAAGCTTATTTAATAAGTAGATAAATAGATGGTTATATTTTCAGAAGATTATTTCGTATAAAATGAGTGAAATGAGTATTATGTAGTATTTTATAAATAAGTAAGGTGATTTGTATATAATTTTGAAAAATTGTTAATATCAATATTAAAGATATTATAGTCATATTAATCATCCTAATTATGATTAAGCACACACCTCATGAGATACGTGTGTATTGTTTATCAATTGTCGTTCGTTTTAACGGTGAGCGAAGGCATCGTTGAGGGCTTAACCTCTCTCGGTAGTGGAGGGGACCCGTGCTCGGCGGTGGGCGGTATACTATATAGGGCTGATTGCATTGCATTGCATATGGCCTGGGCAAGTTATAACGAGCAGTAATTGCATTTAACCTCAGTCTAGAGAGATAGTGTATTAAACAATTTACAAATATGTTATACTATCTTACAATATTTTTATCTGAAAACACCCGCCAACTTGGTACATCGGGTACAGAAAAGGTTTCCTTTTCGAGATTTTTCAGAGGAGCAGATTGATAAAATTTTCGAATATTACTGAAAAGGCGCACTCAGCCCTTTACTGAAAATATTTACAGGTTGACAACATCCCTTTCGGAACGAAACTGCAGTTAGTTTTGCCTCGACTAACCAAAGTTCATCATTTAACTGATTCCACTACTCAATTGAATCAAATGCTGATATTATTATTTATTAGATTGAAATAAATTGTGGGCCCATGCCGTGTCTATGGTCCATACGTATTGACTTTGAAAAACGTTTAAGGGTAACTATATGTCATGCACCCTGTCTTTTTTCCCGACTTTTTGCACTCAATCAATTAGATGGCTTTCTTGATTTGGAATTAAAATGTTTTAGCAGGGCTTACAATGCGTTCAAGTAGTGAAAGTATTGACAAATAAATCTTTAGTTTCAAATCCAAACTAAAAATATTTATTCAAAAATCGAAGATTTGAATGTGGCCCTGGCAGCAATACTTGAATTTGTGAGTTGACTTGTGTGTATTTAACCCTTCAAGCCCCGCTTATATATATGGGAAAACCCTATATATATGGACACCGGTGTCCGTCGCGGGGCTTCAGGAGTCAAGTATTTTTATATTGTTACCGAAGATATTGGTATAGTAGTGAACCGTTTTACCCACAGCATTAAATGGTAAATTATTTTGTATGCTACTAGCATAATTATTTCTTAAAGTGTATATCTCATGCAGAGAAATGTAATTTATTTTGAGAATGAAGTTTCTTTGACTATATATTTGAAGGAATTATGCGTGGTGCAATTATATATAAAGAAATAACTCTCTACATAAACGAAAAGTATATTGCAAAATTACACGCTAACAGTTATACATCACAGACAAGAAGGGGGAGGGGAGGTCAGTGCTCCCCATGGCAAAAATGGACATTATATTTCGGCTGCGTTCCATAAATACTAACAAATAGATTTCTTTTAGTTTGTTGGTGGTGCTACAAATAGTGTGTTAAACAAGGATAAAATTGAAGTAGCACAGACTTACTACAACGTATACGTAGCACAATCTCGTCAATGCTTCATGCGGTTGATTTACTGAGATCAACTCTTTACATGCCACCTGTTTGAATTTTGGGCTGAGCAAGAGCAACCAAAGTGTTTGCTTCCTTTCTAATTTGACTGCCAAGATGCTGAGAGAACAAATTATTCGTATACTTAATACGGTTTTCTGACCGAATAATGGCTTTCAGAGACGGCTCAAAGCTAATCCACAAAGAGCAGGCTATAAATCAATCTTGCAAGCGCAAACTTTACTAAGTTTGATGAATAAATGAAATTATTGTAAAATCTATGCTTGTTTTCCCGACAGATGCATACAGTGTCTCACCCTAGATCTGGATACGTATCTATTTGCCAGCAAATAAAGTGTAGAGCATACAAATTATTAAAGCAAAATAGCTGAAGTATTAAGCGGTATCTCAAGAAATTCACATTCCACTCGGGACTTTAGATTTCGCTCTGCTTGTTGTCTTGTACACTGTAGGACTCACTAGGTCGTATTATTAATTGTCGTTTATATCTCTTGTCTCGACTCTAGTAATTTGGCAACTCAGGTGGGGGGTGGTGAACTGCACAAAGTATTCTCAACTTCACCCCAAATTTGTATAAAATTTTTAATTGTTTTCCTATTTTAAAATGCTTACAATAAAGATTTTTTATATTGTACTGTATCAGTCACACTTAGAGCAAACTGCGCCGATAGCGGTTGCGAAGCAGAGTTAAATGTGGGGTGATTGGGTAACCAAAGAGGGTCATTATAGTTCAAAACGACATGCTAACCTACATTCATCAGTGCTATTGCAGTACGGTAACTACTCTGTTATGGCGTATCTAAGGAAGGAAGGAGGAACTCGTCTCCAGAACTTTCAAATTTTTTACGTTGTATCTTACAGATACTATTAGTTCTGGCACATTCGCGTATGATCGCAAATCACATTCTAGTATTTCTCAAATGGGGTGTTCCGGAGGTAGATAGATATGTTTAACCCGGACACATGTCATAGCCAAGTAACCTATGTAAGTGTTGACAATTGCTAGTTAAATTTTACAATTTTAGTTATTTATTCATCTCCAAATCGGATGATTTAAGTGCTCGTGGATATCGGTCGAGCAAAAGGCGTGTATGTAGCTATCGAAATGCGTAGCACCCAAATGGCTTAGCTCGAAAATCCGCCCTTGCAGTAGGACCGCCTTTCACCATTCCCAGTCCAAGTAGTTTGACAAATGTATAAAAACATTTTTGCACAACTTAAGGTGAGAGATTTAAATCTAGAAATTGGGGCGGTCGCAAGCTGTATTCAAGGTATGAGCAACCAGACATAATGATCAGGGTAGCGAAAATCTACCCTCAATACTATAATTATTGGGATCGGCGAGTTCATATGTATTTTAAGATAGGTTTTGCATATTGGCATGCAACAAACCGTTCAGGTTCAGATAATTTTTCGCTAAACAATAACTTCTACTTGAAAGTTATTGACAGAAATATTAGTTATCATAAATCCGTTATTTAAAAGGCTTTATAGTACTGACCACGTGAAACTTGGCGCACATACGCTAGTTGCACAAATTTAGTAACAATGTATTTACGTTACATTCACATTAACAAAATTTATAGAAGTGCTCAACTAATTTTTATCAGGCTGCATAGTACATGATATGACTTTTACATAATATTATTTGAAAGATTTCTGCACAGAAAGTAGTAAAGAAACTTGTATTCTTCTATAAAGTCTTCGGCTTCATAGCCGATTCATAATGTGTCTTTTATTAGTTTTTAATTGGGTTGAAAATTGTTTTCAAGCCTAAAAATTCATACAGTTGATCCTATAGGCTAATAAATCTAAGAAAATTACTTAGCAGTTAGTATGATTAGAAAATCTTAAACTACTTTAGATAATTAATTAATCTGACCTCGAACAGCCAAAGCAGCTTTCTGAGTTGTAATCGAGATTTCGTTATGATCTGTTTTAGGCATAGAAAGCGCAATTAGTATTTGAGTGCCTCAGTTTGAGCCATTACAGTAATAATTAATAATTATGTGTAATATTTTTCAATTATCGATCTGTAAATAATTTATTCTCTGTTCTATGTAGTAATAATTAATATAGTTCTATATAGCATCTTAATATTATTGTAATTATTTTATATTAATGGCTTCAGTCTTAATATTATCTATCACATTGGCGTCTCGTTTACCAGGCGAAAACAAACAATGTCTCAAATGTTGTTTAAAGGCCCTGAATAACAGCGGAAGGACATAATAGCAGAGTTTTACCTACCAATAAAACTCATATTATGTCCGGAGCTTTATTCAGGGCCTTACATTAAGTTCTGCCTGGTATTAATATATTTCTTTTCAAGCATTTTTAAGATGTTTGAGACACAATGAAGAAAATGGCTCCCGAGCGTCACCCGGTAAACTCGACAACCGGAAGTCCCCCACTCTGATTCACTCATCGAATTTAGAAATTCACAACGGATATCCGGCACAAAACGGAAGTACGTCATCTCAAATGTTGTTTAAAGGCCCTGAATAAAGCTCCGGACATAATATGAGTTTTATTGGTAGGTAAAACTCTGCTATTTTGCTTTGCGCACTGTGTACGTGTCAAGGAAAACCGTGACTTACATAATCTGGTATTGAGTGCATTTTAGTCAAGCAAATAATATATGTTTTTTTTTTATCTCTAGGTTGCAAAACTCCTCTTGGACAGAAATGCAGACGCAAATGCTCGAGCATTGAATGGATTCACACCACTGCATATAGCTTGCAAAAAGAACAGGCTTAAAGTGGTTGAGTTATTGCTCAAATATGGTGCAAGTAAGTTTAACTTTCTTACGTTATAAATTACAACTAAAGTTTCTACAATTATGTAGAGACATAAAAGACTGTTTTCTATTTCTACCGTCAAGCAGAAGTATGCATGCACTGCTGTATTCAGTTTTCTTTTTTAACACGCTTTTATTAGCTTCAGACGTATGTATGTAAGTAATTGACATTTTGAACATGATTTTGACCCACTTCTAAACTTCAGATTAAATCGAAATATGGCATAATTACTAAGGACCATTTTGGAAAGGATGGATGATAGGAGACTGACAAAGAGAATATATTAAGCGAGTGTGGATGGAAGGGCCGGCAGGGGTCGACCGCACCGAACCTTCGAATGTCAGATATCTGACATTCTAAGTAGAGGCCAGGTCAAAAAGTACTCTGAACCGGCGGGAGTGCATGAAAAGATTGATGAAGGTAGAAGAAGCGAAAGTAGTGTGCCAGAATCGAGCAAAGTGGCGATCTATAGTCTCTGCCTACCCCTATGGGATAGAGGCGTGATCCTATGTATGTATGTATGTACTAAGGACCAATGACAATTCAATATTTTAAACAAAAACACGCCTTTATAGAAAACCCAACCAAAAAATGAATAAACAATAGTTTATTTATTTTTAGTGACATCTATTGGACCATGATTGAATTGTAACTGGTTACTCTTATCTGTAAGAGATCCTACTTGTCACAAGATGGCGCTTTAGTTTACTTTTCAGTGACATCTCTTGGACAATACTAGAGCAGAACTAAGAATGTAAAATAAATAATAGTTTTTAAAAACTTAAGAAACACGCTTTATAGAAATCCAACTAAAAATAGTTTTTTTTTAATAAATTTGAATTAAGAATAGTTTAAATGAGAAATAAATGTATTTTATTGTAAAAAAAGCGTGGGTTGCATGGTGTCAATAGTTATAAATATTTTATTGTGAGATAATATGAATAGAAGAATTATCGTTTTGGTAACATCTTAAAAGCTTTTACAGTAAAATTCATTTTTCTCTTGCGGCGTTTAGCCGCAGATAGGTAGAAAAAAGAAAGAAGAAAAGAAGAACTCAGGGTTTAGGTTCGTGGTACGAGCTTTATTTTTTACATCTCCGCGTACACCCGATACGTTTGCTGGTGATATGCAAACGAGTCACTGACCTGCGGGCTGTCCGACTCAGGCAAACGGCACGACGCTGATGCACGTGGCTGGCTCCGGCGACAGCTCGCCGGGCAGGTGGTATGGCCACGTGGTCGGCGCTGCGGTGGTCAGGTGGTGGTCGGGGCTAGCGCGCCCGACTGCGATGGTGGAGGCGAGCACGTGGCGGGCAGCTCCCGCGACGATGCCGGTGCCCACGTGGTCGGGGCTAGCACCCGCGACGTTGATGGTGAGCACGTGGTCGGGGCCAGCACCCGCGACGTTGATGGTTAGCACGGAGTCAGCACCCCGTGCTAGAAGGTGCGTCAACGCCGTACCGTAGAGGTGAACCCTGAAATCAGACACCCAGCGGTTCGGAATGCAAGCTAGGCTTGCATTCCGCGCCAGCGACTCGTGACAGCTCACGAGCCCAGGTACACAGAATACACTGGTAGCTGTTAGTAGGGATTAATTGGCAACTCACCCAGCGGGAACAACGGTATGCGTGGCAACACGTAGTTAAATAAATGTGGTGCTACGGCGATGACGATTTCAAAAGAAGGGCCGCATGACAGTGCACGCTTATTTATACGGTCGCCATTCCGACGTACGTCAAACGAATGACAACTAAATAACGACCAATCGGCACGCATAAGGGCTTCGATTGGTAGCTGAAGCCATAGACAGTTTACGAAAGAGTGTAAACGTTCCATGCAACGCTACACTCTTGTTTACACTATTCTTAATTCAAAATTATTTTCTTTTTTTTTGAGTTTTATTTTCTATGAAGCGGGTTTTTTTTTTACAATAAAGTGCACTTTTCTCTTATTTACACTATTCTTAATTCAAATTTATTTTCTTTTCTTTTAGTTGGATTTTCTATAAAGCGTGTTTCTTAGTTTTTTTTAAACTATTATTTTCATTAATTTTCATTATACCTTTGTGTGGTTGTTTTGTTTACAATAGTTTAATGGTAATATTGTGTTAAAGGCAAGTCAGCGACAACGGAGTCAGGTTTGACGGCGCTTCACGTGGCGTCGTTCATGGGGTGCATGAACGTGGCGCTGGTGCTGGTGGGCGCGGGCGCGGGGGCGGACGCGGCGACAGCGCGCGGGGAGACGCCGCTGCACCTCGCCGCGCGCGCGCACCAGACCGACCTCGTGCGCGTGCTGCTCAGGAACGGCGCCAGGTGACGCAGCTACTAACCACTACCACTAACACTAACACTACCGACGGCGCGCGGGGAGACGCCGCTGCACCTCGCCGCGCGCGCGCACCAGACCGACCTCGTGCGCGTGCTGCTCAGGAACGGCGCCAGGTGACGCAGCTACTAACCACTACCACTAACACTAACACTACCGACGGCGCGCGGGGAGACGCCGCTGCACCTCGCCGCGCGCGCGCACCAGACCGACCTCGTGCGCGTGCTGCTCAGGAACGGCGCCAGGTGACGCAGCTACTAACCACTACCACTAACACTAACACTACCGACGGCGCGCGGGGAGACGCCGCTGCACCTCGCCGCGCGCGCGCACCAGACCGACCTCGTGCGCGTGCTGCTCAGGAACGGCGCCAGGTGACGCAGCTACTAACCACTACCACTAACACTAACACTACCGACGGCGCGCGGGGAGACGCCGCTGCACCTCGCCGCGCGCGCGCACCAGACCGACCTCGTGCGCGTGCTGCTCAGGAACGGCGCCAGGTGACGCAGCTACTAACCACTACCACTAACACTAACACTACCGACGGCGCGCGGGGAGACGCCGCTGCACCTCGCCGCGCGCGCGCACCAGACCGACCTCGTGCGCGTGCTGCTCAGGAACGGCGCCAGGTGACGCAGCTACTAACCACTACCACTAACACTAACACTACCGACGGCGCGCGGGGAGACGCCGCTGCACCTCGCCGCGCGCGCGCACCAGACCGACCTCGTGCGCGTGCTGCTCAGGAACGGCGCCAGGTGACGCAGCTACTAACCACTACCACTAACACTAACACTACCGACGGCGCGCGGGGAGACGCCGCTGCACCTCGCCGCGCGCGCGCACCAGACCGACCTCGTGCGCGTGCTGCTCAGGAACGGCGCCAGGTGACGCAGCTACTAACCACTACCACTAACACTAACACTACCGACTGCCTCGGTCGCGTACTTGTATTGTATTGTATTGCGGACGCGACGACGGCGACGGCGCGAAATCCACTATTTTTACTGATCGGACACTAATTATGCTCCTGCTAACCAATAATAATACGAATTCTATATATTACACAGGGTCATTTTGGCATTGCGTTAATAAATGAAACTACATACTTATCTCGTTGAAATTAACGTTTTCCCTTAACCTATTTTAACCATAGATATACAATAAAAAAGTGTAAGTTTCAAACAAAATAAATATCAATAAAAAGGAACTTTAAGTTTACACGCTTTAATGCCACTATGAATGCTTTAGGAGAATTCACCGCAGCAGCACGATTACACTTTTGAGTCAGAAATACACTTGCGCACACACAATATTGGCACTAAACTACAAAATGATCCAAAATTTGGAATACTACAACCGGGATTTTCGGCGAAAGTATTGATTATTCATCGATGATTTTTGGCACAATGTTAGCAGAGGTATAGATGAATATGTGGTTTCATTTAATAATGTAATGTAAAAATGACCCTGTATACTGAACTTGTGCAGGTCGACTTCATACCATTCAATAAGAATAATGTTGACGAAGCTAACAAATAAACTCTCTATATCCCCAGGGTGGACGCGAAAGCCCGCGAAGACCAGACTCCCCTCCACGTGGCAGCAAGACTTGGTCACGCAGATATTGCTGCACTCTTAATACAACATGGCGCTGACGTCGCTGCTGCCACCAAGGACCGCTACACACCATTACACATCGCTGCTAAAGAAGGTACGGTAGTAATATTGTAGCCATACTATGCAATACCAGCCGTGTATTGTATACTGCCCACTGCTGAGCACGGGCCTCCTCTACAACTGAGAGGGTTTAGGCCTTAGTCCACCACGCTGGCCTAGCGCGGGTTGGCGACTTCACATATCTTCGAAATTCAGAGAACTTCTCAGCGTGCATAAGGTTTCCCTACGATGTCTTCCTTCACCGTTAAAGCGATAATAATACACACATAACTTTTTAGAAAAGTCAGAGTTGTATGCCCTTGGGTTTTGAACCTGTGGACATTCGTCTTGGCACTTCCTTTCACTTCCAACTAGCGTAACAACAATATTGTAGCGTTTGCATAATATTTTAGTTTGGCGAATGCGATGGAGTGAACATTCATCTATATAGTTACAATAGTTTTTTGAAAAGATCGAAATGAGACTAGGCATTTTATAATTTGAAATTTAATTTTTATTTCAAACTTTTTAAATTACTTTATTCTCCATCATGGGGCCTTGATAATTAACTATCTATCACCTACTCGTTGAGCCCATCCTTATGAGCCCAAACACACTATATCTGCTATAAGTTGCTAAGGAGTTGGGTATCCCGCAGACTACTTGATGCCGTAGCATGTGCTCATGTTTACAAATATATTGAATATGACAGTACACCAAATTTAAAGTCAATCGGATTTTTTAAGTTGGAAATGAGCTGATAATCCTCAAACGCCTGAACAGATCTTCATAAATTATAGCTAAAAACCATAGCAGTCACATCAGCTTTCAAACAAAAAAAACCGCGTCCAAATCGGTCCATTCGTTTGAGAGCTACGATGCCACAGACAGACATACAGATACACAGATACACAGATACACACCCTAAACTTATAACACCCCTCTTTTTTGTCGGGGGTTAAAAAAGCTAGATAATAGGGCGCATAGGGTTAATACTGGGCATTATTCAAAGTTTGAATAAACACTTTGTGATTTCGATTTAACAATATACAGTCAGCCACATAAGTGGTTGAACAAATTCAAAATTTCATTTCGCCTCTACGCGTTAACTTTATATGAAATGCCTTTTTTTCTTTGTGTGAAGTAAAGGTAATCCCTATTATTTTATTTTCGTGAAGAGAAAACTAAAATTGATCGGAACACAAAAATGTAGAGGTGATTTGTAGTTTTGAAGTTTTAAAATTCCTTGCCACATTACATTGTATCAGTAAACATATAACTAAAGAGTATATTCACTACTGACAGGCAAGGAAGAAGTAGCAGCCATCCTCCTAGACAACAACGCGCCGATCGAAGCAGAAACTCGTAAAGGCTTCACGCCGTTACACCTGGCGGCTAAGTACGGCGACATAGGAGTCGCGCGACTGCTCCTGGCGCGGGGGGCGCAGCCCGACGCACCCGGCAAGAGTCACATCACGCCGCTACACATGGCCACGTACTACGGACATCCAGATATAGCTCTACTACTGCTTGATAAAGGTCTGATGTTTAGCCCTTTTTTGGTCCTTAATGTTACATGAGATACGACCCTTCTTTAATGTAGTATTGTATCTTTGCTATTGAAGTATACAGAATTTTATTTATTCAAAATATGAAAAAGAGCAATCAAGTAATTTGCAAGTTTGCCCTACAAACTTTATTTTGATTGATTCATTTTCTCTCTTGAAGGTAGCGGTTAAGACTTATTAAAAACGGAAGTAGGCTTGGTCATAGTGTGGTAATTTGTATCGATGACGCCCAATGGTTAAGTTGGACTATCTCGAAATCTTAGTATTGGTATAGTAAGTTAGCATTTCTCACATAGGAGCTTCACCCCACTCGCTAGCGAAGAACGGACACTCGGCTCTTCATATCGCGTGTCGACACAACCATCCGGACATCGCGTTCGCATTACTCGAACACGGTAAGTTATCGAAAACTGTTGACTAAAAACAATAATAGCAAAATTATTTAGATGTTTTACAATTAACTTTTGTTAAATAAGCAAGACGTATGGTATAATTTACTGTATCATTAAAGTACTCCTCGTATGGGAGATGTTAAAAAAATATATTATTTAGTAATTTTACACGTACAGTGAATATATATCTAGCACTGCACCCAATACTTAATTGGGTGCAGTAAGCGAAAAATAGTATAAAATAAGGATTTCTTTTTGTCTATTAGGGGGCTTAGAATGTGGAAAAACGCAACTCTGACGATGTCGTTAAATTTTGATATTTGTGATTGATCGAGAGACCAATACGTGAGTCATGTGTTATTGGAACGAAGTTCCTTATCGCGCGTTGTGAAAGGGGGCTAGACGGAAAAAAATCTTACGAAAAGTTGTCACGACACTTTTATAAAAATTGTCACGACACTTTTATACTTGCCGTGTGAAACCAGCCAGTAACAATAAAGAACTGGTTCGAAATTTAAATAAAAAAAGACAATTTAAATCTTAGAGTATGTACCTATACGTAGTTATGCTTACCTACTCTAAGATTTAAATTGTCTTTTTTTATTTAAATGCTTTTTAGGGTAGTTTTTTTTTTCGTTAGTTGTATGTTAATTTTAATGTCAATGCTTGCTTAGGTGATGATCGTGATTCGATGACATATCTATTGTGTAGGTAGAAGTAAATTATTTCATTGATGTGGTAACGTTTTAATGAAATATACAATTATGATTATAACTTAAAAGAAATCAAATTTTGTTACAATATCTTCACTAATTAATCGAAAACAACTTCGTTCCATCCGGGTGTCCCTTGACACCTCTCAAGTTTTTTTATACTCTCAACCACTCCCAATAAAACGAAATGGAGTCGTATCGTGTTTTTTTTTTGCCACATTCAGAGGCGTTTTTTTACGCAACATCAATACGCGAACTATCGAAGAATATAAACTAAAATCTATTGAAAATATGTTTATTGTAACAGATGCGGATCCAGGAGTTAAATCGAAGGCTGGCTTCACACCGCTGCACATGGCGGCGCAGGAGGGACACGAGGATTGCGTCGAGATGCTCATTGAACGAGGAGCTGATGTTAACGTACCAGCTAATAATGGTAACTCGACTACACTTCTATAGTATAGTAATAAGCAGATATTCAGCTCAGCTAAGTCAGATCTAGACTGCAACCCTCCAACATGCCAAAAACTATACATCTGCACATACAATGTAAAATCACTACTATCACCACAAAGAATGATATTGTTAAAGTATTCTCTGGAAAAAATTAAATATGACATTATAGGCCTTGCGGAAGTCAGGAGAAATGGAAATAATGTTCTCGAGGATGAAAACCATATTTTCTGTCACACTGGAGAGTCGAAAGGGCTACATGGAGTCGGATTCTTGATTAAGAAAAAGTACAAAAATAATATAGAAAACTATGTAGGCATATCTGAAAGAGTATGTTTGTTAAACTTAAAGTTTGGATCAATGAAGATTTCAATTATTCAAGTTTACGCCCCCACCTCTGAAGCTACTGAGGAAGAGGTTGAAGAATTTTATGAACTATTAGAAAACGCCCGGAGCCTTACAACGGGTAAAGTTATATTACTAGGAGATTTGAATGCAAAAATAGGCCAAAGAAAACCTGAGGAAAAATCAATAATAGGACCATTCTGCTATGGGAAAAGGAACCAAAGAGGCGAAAAGCTTGTACAATATGCTCTTAAAAATAAATTCACAGTAATAAACACAATATTTAAAAAAAACAAAAAATCATTATGGACGTGGATGACACCGGACCAACAAAATAGAAATCAAATAGACTTTATTCTGAGTAACCACCCCAAACTCTTCACCAACATAGAGATTATAAACAAAATGTCATTTCCTAGTGACCACAGACTTCTTAGAGGAACAATAACCTTAGTCAAACAAAAGAAAACTAGAAGTGCATTCGATTCACTTCCGGTAACCAGCCTATCAAATAAGAAATCACAAGAAATATACATATCTACCCTAAGTACGAAATTAGAACATGTGTACTGGGAAGACGATGATGACATAGAGTCTTACTATTCCAAGATAGAGTCTGCCATTCAAGAAAGCCTAAAGAGCTCGACATCCATTAAGACAAAGAAAGAAATAATATCCGAAGAAACTAAGAACCTAATAATAAAGCGAACCGCTCTACAACACAAACCTTCAAAAGATAGAAACGATAAAAAAGAACTTTCATCGCTCTACAAAACATCAAACAAACTACTAAAAAGAGATTATGAAAACCACAGAATGGAAATAATTGAAAAGCACCTATTAACTACAGGAAGTCAAAAGAAAGCATTCAAGCAGTTAAAAACAGAAAAAACATGGATTCCTACCTTGAAGTCGCATAAAACGGGACAGAAGCAAATAACAAGAAGAGACTTAGTAAAAATTGCGTCTGAATTCTACGAGAAATTATACGACGATAAATCCATCAATAGTAATTGTTACGAAAAGCTTTCAGAGACAGGAGATACAAGTATACCAATCCAACTCTTCAATAGAGACGAAATAATGAAAAACATTAAAAAGCTGAAAAAGGAAAAGAGTTCAGGCGCAGACAACATCCCTAACGAAGCCTTAATAATTGGAAGTCACCTATTGATGGACTCTATCACTACTATTTTTAACAAAATACTCGAAAAGCAGGAAATACCCTCTAAGTGGGCAGAGTCACGAATAATTCTTTTATACAAAAAGGGAGATCCAACAGATATAAACAATTACCGACCAATCAGCTTATTGCCAACAATGTACAAATTGTTTGCAATGTGTCTGGAGAAAAGGATAGAGCCAACTCTAGAAAAAAGTCAACCACCGGAACAGGCAGGTTTTCGTCAAGGGTATTCCACAGTTGATCAAATACACACATTGGAACAAATAATAGAGAAACATGAAGAATTTAAGAATGATCTCTACCTCGCATATGTTGACTATGCAAAAGCGTTTGACTCTATCTCACATAAGAGCATATGGGAAGCACTAGAACATCAGAATCTCCCATATACATACATCAATATAATCAAAGACATTTACAATAAAAGCACAAGTCGCGTGAAACTGGATAGAATAGGCCCAGAATTCAAAATCCGTAGAGGTGTGAAACAAGGAGATCCACTATCACCACGGATCTTCATAGCTGTACTACAAAACATAATGAAAGGCTTGGACTGGGATAGAAAAGGTATACTCATTGATGGTAAGTACCTCAGCAACCTTAGATTCGCCGATGATATAGTCCTTTTCGCTAAGACATCAAAACAACTAGAAGTAATGCTGACAGAACTAAGCGCCGCTAGCGAAAACATCGGCCTACTACTAAACACCTCAAAAACAAAAGTATCTACCAACGGTAAGAAAATACCCATCAAAATAAACCAAACGCCTGTGGAGTATGTAGAGAGCTATATCTATCTAGGTAAACAAATATCATTTAAGAGCTCAAGACATATGGATGAACTAGATAGACGAATCAGAATGACTTGGAAAAAATACTGGAGCTTTAAAGAAATTATGAAATCCAAACTTTCAATAACCCTAAAGAAAAAAGTTATGGATTCAAGCCTACTTCCTTGCCTATCTTACGGAGCTCAAACCTGGATCTTCAACGATAAGACCATGTCAAAAATACGTTCGTGTCAGCGGGCTATGGAGAGGAGCATCCTTGGTATTAAGATCACAGAAAAACAGAATAGTAATAAGATTCGACAAAGAACCCAAGTATTAGATGCATTACAACACACACGACGTCTGAAGTGGAAATGGGCCGGTCATATTGCCAGGTACTCTGAAGACCGATGGCCAAATCGCGTCACCAAGTGGGCAGGCCCGGGAGGCAAGAGACAACAAGGTAGACCTCGAACTCGCTGGAACGACGAATTGGTAAGGTTAGTGGGAAGAGAGTGGATTGGGGTCGCGAAAGAAAGAGATAAATGGAGGCAGCTGGAGGAGGCCTATACCCGAAAGGGGCCAAGACAATAATTAAAGAATTAAAGAATTTTTGTTTAAAGAATTCAGGTGATTCAAACAGACGGGCAAACGATATAGAAAGATGGCATTGCTTGGGGGAGGCTTTTACCCGAACGGGGTCCACGCATAAAAATAAGCAGTAGACAATAAAATTTAAGCAAATATAATCAAATAAAAAACAAATTAGAATAAATAATAATAAATAAATAAAAATAAATCAATAAATAATTAAAATAAATATGTATATATAATTAGAAATCATACCCATCTAAATGTAATAATTAATTTGAAATTGAATGTTATAAGTTATTAAATTATCAATTATTGTTAACGTCTAATATTATGTACTATGCATGGAATTAAATAAAGCTTATTATTATTATTATTATTATTATTAAGTCAGCTCATCTATTTGCTATTGTTGTTAATATCGACATGAGATGTTAAAAAATGTAAGTGAAATTTACTCCGAAGGATTAGTTTTGCTAATTGATTATAAATATTAGAGGTTTACTTTTGTTAGCAAAATGTTGTAAGTACCTATTCTGTATTATTTTAGACTAGCTTTTACCCACGGCTCCGCCCGCGTTAAACAGTTTTTCCGGGATAAAAGTCCCGCTTTATGTTTTCCCGGGATAAAAAGTAGCCTATTTATTAATCCAGGTCATGATCTACCCGTGTGCCAAATTTCATCGAAATCCATTCAGTAGTTTTTGCGAGAAAGAGGAACAAACAGCCATACATCCAGACATTCTTACAAACTTCGCCTTTATGATATTGTCATTATTTTCCAGTCTATTTAATAAATTCTCAGCTTTATTGCTGGTGTTAACTACATTTACGGGACAACGCCAAGTAAATGCAGTGTGATGTATTGTTTTAAGTTGTGGGATACTTACTGGACTATATCGTTTTCATTAATTTGCATATATTTTCTTACTATTCTGGTGGTATTTACTATTGCTGCTTTTTGGAGGGTAATAAACATTGATTTATTTAAATTAAGTAATTCTAGACTTTTGAGTAAATGTTTGTGGATTTTATTATTATTAAGTAGGATTTATGTCTGTGAGCATTAAATTGATTCGTGAAGTGTACGTCTGTAGTAGTAAGTGGTGGGTGCAGGTCTGACCCCAGTGCACCTGGCGGCAGCGGAGGGTCGCACGCGCGTGCTGGCGGCGGCGCTGGGCGCGGGCGGGCGAGTGGCGGCGCGCACAAGGGACGGGTACACGCCGCTGCACGCCGCCGCGCACCACGGCCACCACGCCGCCGCCAAGGTGCTGCTCGATGCCGACGCTGACGTCTCTGCTAGGGCTGCGCATGGGTGAGTACCAGCTTCACACCTGTCCTGTCATACACACGCCGCTGCACGCCGCCGCGCACCACGGCCACCACGCCGCCGCCAAGGTGCTGCTCGATGCCGACGCTGACGTCTCTGCTAGGGCTGCGCATGGGTGAGTACCAGCTTCACACCTGTCCTGTCATACACACGCCGCTGCACGCCGCCGCGCACCACGGCCACCACGCCGCCGCCAAGGTGCTGCTCGATGCCGACGCTGACGTCTCTGCTAGGGCTGCGCATGGGTGAGTACCAGCTCCACACCTGTCCTGTCATACTACACGCCGCCGCGCACCACGGCCACCACGCCGCCGCCAAGGTGCTGCTCGATGCCGACGCTGACGTCTCTGCTAGGGCTGCGCATGGGTGAGTACCAGCTCCACACCTGTCCTGTCATACACACGCCGCTGCACGCCGCCGCGCACCACGGCCACCACGCCGCCGCCAAGGTGCTGCTCGATGCCGACGCTGACGTCTCTGCTAGGGCTGCGCATGAGTGAGTACCAGCTCCACACCTCTCCTGTCATACTACAACTTACGAGCTCTGGATTCTCATTTTTGCGACCGTCGACCCAATACTTATCAAGGCCTTAACAATAAGGCCGGCAACGAATTTCTACCCCCTGGTATTGCAGATATTCATGGACGGCGGTGATCACTTACCATCAGATGAACCCTATGGTCTTTTGCCCCCTATGTCATAAAAAAACAACTCTTAACACAGGAGCACTCGATCGCAAGATTCGTAAAGACAAATCGGTCTCCATTTTATCGAGCTAATTACCAAATTTTTTTGGTATGGGCATACTGAGCCCGCTTTATCCGACGGAAAGTGAAATAAAGTCCATATAGAGTATTGATTAACGAGAGATGATTACCTCTCAACAGTTAACATAATTATGCCGGTCGATATATACATTAAACCTTTAATTTTTTTATGATAAAAACATTTCAATTACATATGTATATCGTACAGATTCACACCGCTGCATCAAGCCGCACAACAAGGCCACACTCTAATCATTCAGCTGCTGTTGAAGAACAATGCCGATCCGAACGCTGTATCCGCTGTAAGTATTCATTATGACATAATGCAGTATGATGACATCATTTTAGCATAATCGATTTAAACTCATACATTTTATTCATCGACGTCTCCTGATCTAATATTTCACAACACTAGAACAGGATTCGGATGAGGTTTAGAAAATAAATAATAATCACTTCGCAAAATCATTCGATATAGATCTACCCAAAATGTCGATAAGAGCCTGATGAGTATTGAAAAGGAATGTATACACTTTACAAAAATATCTTTGAGAATGAGATAAAAAAATCCTTGCTTTAGTCAGTCCACAAGATCGATATAGAATTACCCAAATATCTATAGGAACCTGATAAATTATAAAATGGGAAGTTAACACTCGACAATACCCTTTACAGACTCTGGAAACGCCCTTGGCCCTCTTTCTATCAATACAGAAACCTAATAATATCCTATATTAACAGACTGGTCAAACTCCGTGTGCGATCGCCGACCGTCTTGGATACATCAGTGCTGTAGAAGCTCTGCGACCCGTTACTGAAAACACTCTCAGTCAGACTGTAGGCGATTCTGGTAAGTACATCAATCTAAGTCCCTTTCCAGCTTTTGAAGAATGTATTGGACAATGTTCTGAATTTAACAGCTGTATTTATTTACCTATTTTCATATAATCGATACATAGTACCTTCGATTTATCGATATTGATATCGATAGATTTTACATTTACGTAGAATCAAATTTATCATCTTTACTGGATGATAAATGCTAATAAGTCGTTAATGGAATTTGTATAAAGCCAGCGATATAGCCGACTTAAAATTATTAATGCAATAGGATAAAATTATCGACAAGCAAAACCATTTTATAATCCATATTTGAATGTCTAGTACAAGATTCAACATAGAATAACTTTAAAACCTAGCATTAAATACTTGTTAAAACCAGTAAATATCATAAACAATTATTTCAATTACCTTAATTTGAATAATCGAAACATTCTATTCGTTATATCGATATAAGCACCGATATATCGATCAGAATTATAGTAATTCGAAACGTTTATAAAGAAAGCAACAGAAATGCTGCTTCGGCATCCTGTTATTATACATTAATCTTGTTTAGACGTTGTTTAAACACACAGAAGCGAAACTGTACCTATTCGATAGCTGTGTTTAAAACAATTCATAATTACATTAAAGTAATTTGATGCATGTTCAATAATAAGCTAACGGTGCAAATTATAAAAATTACAATTAATTTGTAACTGTTTTGAACTACCTACAAAATTATATAAGAGTGTCAGGTTTTTAAATTTTCAGCAGAAAAGAGGTTTATCACGCGCAGAAAACATCAATATTTTACATAGAATGCTTATAAATAAACATCGAGTTTATATCATACAAGTTGGTTTGTTTGTTCTTAATAAATTGCCATTTTAATATTTGCTATACATAAGTCCTTTCAGATGGTCCAACTACTTTCAACCTAAAAGGATAACCGCATAATGAATAGTATCCAATTTTAGTCAAACGGTCGCATGCCACATTGCATCTTTGATCTAAATGATATCTCGACGAGGCGCGTGCGTAACTGGCAAATGATCGTATGACTGGACTCTTGCCAACTAGGTGCAAAAAGCCTGTTTACTAAACTGTATTATAGTTATTAAATTTAATTAGTTTAATTGGTAAGTTACTGTTTCTGATGGGTGCGCAACGGATTTCCAAAGTGGTAGAGACACGCTAGAAGTAGCCGCTTCGAATGAGATAGTACCACTTTGACAGAAAAAAACGAAGTGATAATTTGGTGTTACATTCAGTTCTTCTTCTTTTAGATGGCTCCACCGTTGCAGTGGTTTTGCCAATTTGGTTCAGTTAGTGAGATATCCAGAAGCTCTAATATCCTTTCCCTAATAATAAAAAAAAACTCTTTTTAAGGGCAGCAGCACTTCCGTAATGCTTGTTTTGGCGGTAAAAAATAATTTACATTAGGTGACTGACGTTTGTTCAGTTCTTTTTATAAAAAGGTATTTGAATTTGAACTTGGAACATGATCCATGTTATACCCTACCCTAAAATCGCATCTCATCGATAAACAAGTTCGCATGACGTCACCGACATTCATATCACTGTTACGAAATTTATATTCAGAGCTCGTTTAAACTTGAACTTTATGGCTTCTCGTAAATATGAAATGGCGGCGTATTTTAATCTTTATTGATATACAATATGTGTGCTAATAGGTTTCCGGTTACTTCGACGGAACCATTGAATGCCACATATGGTAATATGAACTCGTGGTTCCGTATAATATGGGGTCATGTGTAGTATTAAATTTAAAAGTCTGTTAAGGATATTGTATTACCACTTGCAGTCGATATTTCATATTCTTGACTGCATTAGCATGTGATGTAGAATCCATTTAGTACTTATTGTCTTCGTATATGTATACCTAAATATATGTTTTAGAACTTACATGTTATGTATATATGTGATTTGCGAAACAGTACGACAACGCGATTTTGTCGTTTGCAGCTCAAATATAATCATGATAGTTATTGACTATGATTTGGCATAATAACATTCATAAAAGTATGGATTTATGAGCGATCTATTTTTTGTTTTATATTTTCTTAAGTATTCCTTCTGACTCAGATTATAGTTTCAACGCGAAATATTATCGATGATCACAAGATACGATAAAATACCAAGCTCGTAGCAACTGACAAATGGTTCCCATTAGTTTGCGAAGGCCAGACAGCCAATAGCTCGTAAAACTGTGCAAATGTCACATAAAATGGTGTGATTTGAACGTACACAAACAGTAGGTACGTATCTTTTGTTACTATAAAGGAAAACAACTATAACCTATTTTATTCTTTATTTACCTCTGTTGTATGTAATAATTAGTAGCAGGATAATAAATTGCATTTTATTTAAACTCGAGGGACTTTGTCACGCTGTTTGTTTACATATACTTTTCGTAGCAATAGTTGGCTGGTGAAATTTTTCTTACTGAAATATACGATCCACATCAGGAAAATGGAATGATTCGAATATAATATATTTTTATCGTTTTAGAGTAATCAAGCCCATAATCGTACCAATATTATAAACGCGACTGTTTGTAAGTATGGATGTTTGTTAGTCTTTCACGCAAAAACTACTGAACGGATTTCGATGAAATGTGGCACACGGGTAGATCATGTCCTGGATTAACACATAGACTACATTTTATCTCGGGAAAATATAAATCGGACCTTTATCCCGCAAAAAACTTTTTAACGCGGACGGAGCCTCGGCAAAAGCTAGTATATTTAATAATTTATTTCCATTTTTAGGGGTTTTTAATAAATCAATGATTTTTAGGAATGCTTCTGGAATCGTGACTAACTTCATATTGTTGTATAGAAACTAATTATGAAATATCGTCATCTTCGTCGCTCTCAAAATTTTGATATTAGGTTAAATTTTTTTATTATTTTTTGTTGATACGGAGAAAGTGACTTATTACTACCGCCCAGTGTTCAAGGGGAACGACTGAGCGGTTATGTTGTGTTCACCGTGCCTTACGACCCGATGTTGAGCCGCCCGGAAAGATGGAAAACGTCGGGGGACCGCCGGGCCGAGTCTCTAACCTATGTACACCGCACGGCATACCAACTAAAACTCCGCGGTGGCCATCTTCGGCGCATTAGGGACGGCTGCGGGCTTCCTCCGACTCACGTCTAAGTTGTCGTCCGCAACCGCCCCTGCGCGTACCGCTGTTGCGGTCCTTCTCCTGTTGTTGCGGGGGCTCAGAAGCCCCCGTACACCGAAGGACGCCCTTGGCGTCCGAGGCAGCGTGAGACACGCTGCCGTCCATCACAGGGGTGACAGAAGTTGGCTAGACTAATAGGTGGACGGCACCTCCCGCCCACCCGTGACCCCCGGAGGCCCCTATTAGTCGCCTTTTACGACAGGCAGGGGATACCGTGGTGGAATTCTCCAAACGCCCCCAATCCACAGGGCGGGAGACGTCGGTCAGTCGTCCACCCGACGCCTCCTACGTCTCGTCTGGCGGCGGGAGGGATCACCACTGCGCTGGCGATCCCTCTCGGCACTCTCCTTCCGCGAGAGGACCGCCTCGCAGAAGTGGGCCACCGCCTGCCAGGCCTCCCGACCGCCGACCATGGAAGCGACCACGGCCGGCAGCGAGAGGTCTCCTCCGACGACTGCTCTGAGAGCGCTGCGTTCTTCATCCCAGGCTGGGCAAAACTCCAACGTGTGTTGGGCCGTGTCCGTTGGGCAGTTGTCACAATAGTGACACACGGCCGACTCTTCTATCCCCACCACCCGAAACAGGAACTCACCGAAGCAGCCATGCCCGGTGAGCACCTGCGTCAGGCGGTATGTTGCCGCTCCGTGGCGCCTGTCCAACCATTCGGCAAAGACAGGACGCACTGCCTCTACGACCCTGTGCCCCCACGACGGGGCCTCCAGCCTGAGACGCCACTCCTCCACGGCGGCTCGCCATAAGGAGGCCCTCTTGGCCTCCACCTCCTTCAGGGCCGGACGCTTCCCGCGACTGAACGCCTCCTCCCGCCAATGGAACGCATCGGCAAGGGATTTGGCGTCCAGGTCCCAGGGCAGAAATCCGGCCAATAAGCAAGCCGCCTCGAAAGAGACCGTGCGGTACGCCCTGACCGCCCGCTGCGCTAAAGCTCTCTGCGGAGCGCGCAGGAGAGCGACGCAGGGGCGGCCCAGGGAGTCAGCCCAAACGGGGCTGCCATAAAGGGCCATAGATCGCACGACTCCGTGATACAGCCTCCGGCAAGGGAAGCCAGGACCTTCCAGGTTGGGCAGCAGGCCGGAAAGAGCGCCCGCTGCCCGGGACAATTGCGTCCTCAACTCCTTAAAGTAGGTGCGGAATCGCCATCGGCTATCTAGGTCTAAACCTAGATACTCATGCTAGAGCCGATGGGGATCCGCACCCCCCCAACGACGATGCCGGCACCGGCCGGTAGCCCTCACCGAGGTCCGTGAAAACACACGGCATCGGTTTTCTCGAGGGCCACCTTCAAACCTAAACGTTGAATTCTTCCAACTACTTGGCCGGTGCCCGCCGCCGCCAGAGTTGCGGCGTCCCGGAAGGTCCCAGCAGTCGCTGTGACTAACGTATCGTCGGCGTAACATGTCACGCCGACGCCCCGGAATATTAGGTTACATGGCCATGATGACTTGTGAATTGACAGCTGAGTTCTGTACCTCATGAAATTCGACTATACAATAAATAGGTTAAACATACTAGTGGTTACATTCATATACAAAACAAATAGTTATTGCTTAGACTTGCACTGCTAGATACTCATAGAGTTATTGTGGTCGAGCTGTTTACTGTTTACGTCACTGGCCTACTGAAACACTGAATAACAAAGCTCCTACATTGTTGCTTACCGCGAAAGTATAATGCTTTGCACGTGGAAATATTTAAGAACTACATATAAATAAAATAACTACATAGTACAATATACGATTGCCTCGGTGGCGTAGTTGTATTATATTAATTATCAGAAAAACAACGGTTTCACTCACGTATATTATTGGTCAGAATCGCCGACCAGTTTCGACCTATTACCAAGGTCATCTTCAAAGGCGAGTGCCGAGAGGACGTCGCGTCGCGGAGGCCTCTTGATCACTGTCAGCCGCCCGCGCCCGCGCCGCCGCCCGCCTTGCGAAACGTAAAGCACGGCTCGAAGGGTGGAGTGGGGGAGGTTCGGAGGGTTCTGAAGAAGGCTCAGCTGATAGACCATCATCATCAGACACTACCGGTGCATATAGAACACTTGTGTGTACTGAGCTAACTGTGTCGACTCCTTGAGTAGGGTTGTTACTGGTCTTATGTATGGTTTGAAGTATCGGTTTCCAAGTAGTCGGCAACGTCCAGCCTACGTCACTGTTGAAATTCGGGCGCTTACTTATTTCTATGGCTTCACGTATTTTACGCGGGCCGTAAGATTTTTCACGGGCCAATACTTTGGCCTTATCGAAGCGGATATATTGTGAAACGTCCGAATCCAACGCGTGCTCAGCGACCGCCGAACCATTCCTGTCCAATTTCTTCAAACACCTAATATGTTCAGTCAGCCTAGTAGCCACGTTGCGTCCCGTCTCACCAATGTAGCATTTGCCGCAGTCGCATGGCACCATGTATACCCCAGGCACATTCATAATATACGTGAGTGAAACCGTTGTTTTTCTGATAATTAATTTAATATGTCTCGCGTTAGTTGTATTATGGTACGACTTTTTTTTTTTTTTTGTTTTCGCGGAGAAGGTGACTTATTACTACCGCCCAGTGTTCAAGAGGAACGACTGAGCGGTTATGTTGGGTTCACCGTGCCTTACGACCCGACGTTGAGCCGCCCGGAGAGATGGAAAACGTCGGGCGTCCGCCGGGCCGAGTCCCTAACCTATGTACACCGCACGGCATACCAACCAAAACTCCGCGGTGGCCATCTTCGGCGCATTAGGGACGGCTGCGGGCTTCCTCCGACTCACGTCTAAGTTGTCCGCAACCGCCCCTGCGCGTACCGCTGTTGCGGTCCGTCTCCTGTTGTTGCGGGGGCTCAGAAGCCCCGTACACCGAAGGACGCCCTTGGCGTCAGAGGCAGCGTGAGGCACGCTGCCGTCCATCATGGGAGTCACAAAAGTTGGCTAGACTAATAAATAGGTGGACGGTAAATCCCGCCCACCCGTGACCCCCGGAGGCCCATATTAGTCGCCTTTTACGACAGGCAGGGGATACCGTGGTGGAATTCTCCAAACGCCCCCATACCACAGGGCGGATTATGGTACGACTGCAATGCTGAGGTCTCGGGTTCGATCCCCGGGTCGGGCAGTGATATTGAGTTTTTCTATTCAGTATCAGCTCGGAGTCTGAAATTTGTGCCCGATATGGCGATAGGCTCGTCCCCTATCACACATCATGGGACGGAATACAACGAAAAGTGGGTGCACTAGTTGCGCCTCTGCCTACCCCTCTGTGTGTGTGTGTAGTACAATATTTATGCATTAACACATACCATTTTTCTTAAGTAATTCGACTTTTAAGAAAAGGCTTTATTTAAATGCAATTCAGTTTTTACTAAATTGGCAAAGCATCGATGTCTCTGGTATGTTTGATACTTATGAGTAGCTGTAGTGATTACATGTTTCACTGATTTCGAATAAATTTTATTTGCCAGTTATCGTTACAGCTAATGTAGTAGTAATCGTTGTATTGAAGCATAGATTAGAATGTGACTATTGTATTTGGTCGGCTAAAAAATTGGGATAGTTTCCTGTGTTTGGTTTTGTACATTATTTTAGCTGTAACAGAAAATAATACGAAAAAGAAATTCTTCTGTGAAATCAGTATCAAAATCGACTGAAAAATAAACCAGTTATTCTATTTTGAAATATTCTTGTGAGCAAAAGTGGGGGCGTGGCGGGGATATCGCGCTAACTCTTTCGCACGCACGCAGCGTTATGGCCGACGGCGCTTGGTGACGTCACAGCCTAGTATTGCTGTTATTTGACAGCTACCCCTTCAACCAAATTTCAAAGCTTTATAACTTATTTACTATTGCGCCAATCTTTGAAAATTCTTTTTCCATTAGATTTTGTATAGCATACATTTTTCATAATTGTATTTAAAAAAAGTAGTCAACTACCTTTTTATGTGACGAGTAGCATTTATCAGCAAGCAGTAAAATCGGGCCATACTCTTTCAAAAATAACCACTTATTATAGAAAACTTGTTTATCAATAGTTCGCCCTTATGAATTCGCCAATTTTGTTTCGGCAAGCTTGAAGATACGATGAGTCAGTTTACTATGGACTGTGGGTACAAAAAGCTCGATGACCAGTCGTGAGTTTTTGGTCGTACTGGTTAGTCACCAAACTACGCAAAAACACAACGAGCTATTGCAAACAATGTTAGTCACTACTGATAGTAGTATACTGTGCTAATTTTAACATTATGTACGTGGGTAGGTATATTTAGTCGTGTAATTATATTTATTTTATTTAGTTGAAAGGATTAATGTATATAAAATTGTAATATAATTACTTGTTCTAAACTGCTTTGTGACATATCCTAGGTAATTAAAACACTAGTTAATAGATTGCCTCGTTGGTGTAGTTGTATTACTATGTACGACATCGCTCTGAGGTCCCGGGCTCGAATCCGGGGTCGGGAAAATGATTTTGGGTTAGTCTGCTCACTATCAGCCCGGAGTCTGGAATTTGTGTCTGATAGGCTCAGCCTCTATCAAATCGTGGGACGGAACACATGGCGAAGAGTCGGTGCCTTGACTGCACTTCTACCTACCCCTTCCGGAATAAAAGCGTGGTGCGTTTTTTTGTTCAGTAAAGGTATAAATAATCCTAATACTCTCCAACTCATTCATACGTCGCGTCGTAAATACCTACAATAAACTACGAAACACTACAATTTCCAGACTAGTTGCAAATATTTGCAAATTATTCAAGTGTTTATCCCTCAGCGGACATCGAACCCACGACCTTTAAATCTTAGTCACTCCAACGTAGATCGGAGGGCGTCATTGCGAAATTTTTCAGATAAACTTTTTTCATAAATCATCCGGCATGGATAGAGCATTCAATACACTTTGGAATTTTGACGACTTCCGTAACACATTCCGTGAGTACTTACTCAGATATCGAATGCGATTGTCGGTTTGATTTCAGCATCACGACTATTATTTATATTCGCTGGTTAAATTAAATTTCGATAAAGATATGGACGCGTATGAGAAAAACTTCTTTTAAAATGAAATACCCTTTTACATGGGCGTAGCGAGCGATGGGCTCAGGGTGGGGCAGGAGTAGAAAATAATAAGTCTTATGCCGGTTATTTTTTTCATAATTTTTTTTTTTGTTTGAGTAGGTAGGGGTGGTTGCGGACGACAACTTAGACGTGAGTCGGAGGAAGCCCGCAGCCGTCCCTAATGCGCCGAAGATGGCCACCGCGGAGTTTTAGTTGGTATGCCGTGCGGTGTACATAACCGCTCAGTCGTTCCCCTTGAACACTGGGCGGTAGTAATTAGTCACTTTCTACGCGGCAACAAAAAAAGCGGTTTGAATAGGTACCTTACAGGTCAGAGCCAAGGTGGGGCAAGCGCCCCACCCTGCCCCACCGTGGCTACGCCGATGCCTTTTAGTCAAAAATTTGATAAAAAGGTACATGAGCGAACTCGCCATCAATTATCAGGGTAATCTTTTCGTAATTTACTTCTTGAAAATATTCCGGTAATGCGACTCTATCCTTCTTTCTAGCGATACTGTCTATGAGAGATGAATTTACAATAATTATATACATACACGTACTCACTGCAAGACCAGCAAGCAGTGGCAAAGATAACTCCTGTAGGTTTTCTTGCTTAACTCAACCATGCTTTAGACCATTAGATTCCTCTGTTTCTCTTTCTCTCTCTCTCTAGCCTGTGCTACTTGGATTGTCTGCGGGCCGTACGACTCACGCGACCTTAAAAACAGTTACGTCACCTAATAACGTATTCCATTAATACATTAACGGTAATAATAACAAATATTAACATGAGTTCATTGTAAGCAAATCGACAGTCTGCGACTTCAATTGCTCTATAAATAATTCAATATTTTTGATCATACATTGTATGATATGCGTATCACGTTCTACTTGATTTTAAGCTGTGACTCTAAAAATACGTCTTCAGAGATATTATTAAACAAAAATATTACTGTTATGTTAATAATACTGCCTCGGTGGCGTAGTTGAATTACGGTACGATTGCAATGCTGAGGTCTTGGGTTCTACTCCCGGGTCGGGCAGTGATAATGGGTTTTTCAACTCAGTATCAGTCCGGAGTCTCGAATTTGTGCTCGATGTGGCGATAGGCTTGGCCCCTATCACATCATGGGACGGAATACACGTAGTGAAAAGTGTGTGCACTAGTTGCGCCTCGGCCTTACTCCTTCGGGGAGAAAAGGCGTTAGTATGCGAATGTTAATAATAATGTCATAACAGAATTAGTATCCCAGCCAACACGGATGTTCCCAAAGAATAAGTCTTATCAGTTATACACAATTAAAACTTTTCATGAACATCCGCAAAAAAAAATAAACACAGACGGCTTAAAAATTGTTCTAATTAATTAAACAGACAGAAACGGTTCTGGATAGACCAAAATCACAGATAAATTACTGGTTTTGACAGCTGAAATTCCGCTCAGCGTGGTCACCCGTCGATACATTTTATTAGCCGTGCACACTCGCATCTGGGATTGTTATCTAATCAATGCAATAATACATGCGCCCCGCTGTGTCATTTGGGATTTTGCTGTGGTTACGGTCTCCGCATCACTACAATGAATAACTTATACAGGACCTATAGTTCCCTTATAATACTGGTATTATGTCGTCGGGGAGAGTGCACATCGCGCAAACAGCACCGGGAAAGACCGCAAAAGTGACAAAAAAAATAAATGGAAATTGTAGTTAATGAAATGAAAAAAGAAATATGGCTTGTTTGTGTCATATTCACAGCACCTAAGTCAAATACAACTCCCATATCGTCTGTATTAAATTAGTCCTCTGGTGACTGCCTCGATGGCGTAGTGGTATTGCGTACGCATTACGAGTACGATTTGCGCGCTGAGGTCCTGGGTTCGAATCCCGGGTCGAGCCAAAAAAAATTGTGACTGGGTATTTTCATCTTAAAATTTACTCAGTCGCAGCTCGGAGTCAGGAAGTTGGCGGTGTGATACCCCCGTGCCTCGGAAAGCACGTAAAGCCGTTGGTCCTGCGCCTGATCTCTCTCCGGTCATGTCGGATTGCCGTCTCACCGGACTATGAGAGTGAAGGAATAGCGAGTGCACCTGTGTATTGCGCACACACTTGTGCACTATTATATCTCCTGCGTACCTGGCTGATCTCCGTTGAGATTGGCCGCCGTGGCCGAAACTGGCTAGGAGGATTTCATTTTTCATTAAATTAGTCATTATATTTTTTTAATATTTTATTTTTTCATCTTTATACTCAAATACCTGCTGCTAAGTGATTAGCTGTTTCGATTTAAATATTTAAACAGTAGCAATGATGGGTCAACATAGTTAAGATTGCAATAGAATAATACCTTATATTCATGTACCTATCTTACAATATTTTTGATTACAACCTGTTTTGTTGTCCAAACCAATAAATAAATGGTAAAACTCTGTGACAAAGTAGCGATTTAAATTCCAGTAAAGTTGCAAAATAAGCTTGAAGGAAAACCACAAACTAGATACCAATAGTAATTAGCTCACGCCTTCTATCCTTATGGTATGTACTTACTAGGTAGAGATGCAACTCCGGCACCCCTATATTTTGCCTAGCTTATAGCTCCCATAATATTTGGGGCGAGTCTATCGTCTTATCGAGCACAAATAACAATAAGGTATTTGCCAATTTTTGATTTTGTACATTATTTTAGATGTAACAGAAAGTAATACGAAAAAGAAATTCTTCTGTGAAATCAAAATCGATTGAAAATTATAGCAGTTATTCAATTTTGAAATATTCTTGTGAGCAAAAGCGAGGCGGTGGCGGGGATATTGCGCTATCTCTTTCGCACGCACGCAGCGTTATGGCCGACGGTACTTGGTGACGTCACAGCTTAGTATTGCTGTTATTTGACAGCTACCCCTTCCACCGAATTTCAAAACTTTATAACTCACTATTGCGCCAATTTTGAAAATTCTTTTTCCATTAGATTTTGGATAGCATACATTTTTCATAATTGTATTTACAACTACCTTATTATTGTATTTATAATGATTATGACAAATTTTAATAAAAATAGCCCATACGTCATAGTCAATTTTGTTTCTACAATACTTTGTATATCTACCTTACAGTAATTTTCCACGTAGTTGTTTAGTAAGGAAAAATACATGTTTACGTATATTAATGCATTTTATATCTTTGTTTTAGTCATAAATTCGTAAAGATAAATACATGCTTGTGTTTAGACGTTTCTGTTCTAATAATAATTTGTTAGGTTACGAACATACTGGAGCTTACCGTGAAAAGCACAGGAGTAAAATACATTAAATTTTGACCATATATATCGCTTTTAAGTGGTGATGTCGAGAGGTTTTTTGTAGTAAAATAATTCTACATTAAAAAAAAAATCCAACTTATCCTTCGTTTCTTAGTCATATTTTTTATGATTCTAATTTGTTATTCTACTTCGCCGGTTTATGTATTTAACTAAATGTAAACAAGAAATGACATATGATTCCCGGGTAGTCAACATTTTGTTACGAAAGTATTTACGAAGACTGTTGTGTCAATGAAACTACGGCGTACAACAAACACTTAAATTATTAAATTCACTTTATAAACAAAGGTAAAATACCTTTTTTATGGTTTGTTTACATTTAGTTAAATACCTAAACCGATGGAGTATAGATCATTCAAGTGACATTTTCGAAATAGACTCCCTAAAATACTTTCCAGTATGCATCAGAGTTAACTTCAACTATCAAAGTAAACAGGTAAGAGAACAGTCCAAAGGCGGACGTCAGTGTTAGTTGGTTTGGCGTCGTGCCACGGTCAGAACTTCGCAAATACGTGTTGAACAGGAGGTAATACCGACTCGTTATTTGAAGAGGTATTGTTCAATTAAGAAACGTAGCTGACGATTACGGGTGACCGTAAATATTTATCTATTTAAATACCAGATACAATTCAATTAGGTTACAACTGCTTGAATGGCTACTAAGTTTGAAACTTGTGTCGAACATCCTTACAAATTAGCAAATTACATATATTTACCTGACTCTAGTTCGAAATGTGCTTGATGGAAAAGGAGTACAGAAGTAAAAAGAAATATCAAAACAATCACTATAAGTTAAACAAAGTTGACTTGCATATTATATGTATACTATCATGTTTCTTCCATTTTCTGAAGAATATAGAATTGTCAAATTTCACTAGTAATTTAGGTTATATGTAATAGCCTGCCTTTTGCTATTTACAGGACATAATTCAAGACTCCGAAATAATCAAAAAGTCTAGAATGCAGAAAAAACGTAAACAAAGTTTGTGTGTGCTTGAGATGAAACATACGAGTCTGAATATACGCTAAAATATACTAATATCCTATTAATATTATAAACGCGAAAGTTTGTAAGTATGGATGTATGGATATTTGTTACTCTTTCACGCAAAATCTAAACTGATTTCGATAAAATTTCGCACACGGGTAGATCATGTCCTGGATTAACGCATAGGCTACTTTTATCCCGGGTAAATATAAAGCGGGACTTTTTATCCCAGAAAAACTTTTTAACGCGGGCGGAGACGCGGGAAAAAGTTAGTAATAAATATATGTATGACGAGACGTTCATTGTCGTTTTTCACTGAGTAAAGTTCAACGTTGTATGCAAGTCGATGAGGTAATATGTACAATTCTCCGAAATGAACCGAAACTCTTTTGGTACAAATGTATAAATGTTCATCTGAATCATCTCTCATCTGACGAATGTCAACACGCAGCATCCGCAATAACAGATGAGAGATTTTAGTTTGCTTTAAGACTAGTCTTTTATATGTAATTATTTACGTAGTAAATAAATATATCATTTGTTTTGCAAATGACGTGAAATACAATGAAATTACATAAGATTGTACATTATTTGAAACGTTCGAGAACTGAAAAATACCACTAACTAATTCAGTTTTACTTGTCAGGTCTTTTGATACACCTATAATAATGTTAATCATAATGAAAATAATGATCATTAATCTCTCTATCCTCCTAGCCAGTTTCGGCCACGGCGGCCAATCTCAACGGAGATCAGCCAGGTACGCAGGAGATATTATAGTGCACCAGTGTGTGCGCAATACACAGGTGCACTCGCTATTCCTTCACTCTCATAGTCCGGTGAGACGGCAATCCGACATGATCGGAGAGAGATCAGGCGCACGACCAACGGCTTTACGTGCTTTCCGAGGCACAGGGGTTATCACACCGCCAACTTCCTGACTCCGAGCTGCGACTGAGTAAATTTTAAGATGGAAAAACCCAGTCACAATTTTTTTGGCTCGACCCGGGATTCGAACCCAGGACCTCAGCGCGCAAATCGTACTCGTAATGCGTACGCAATACCACTACGCCACCGAGGCAGTCAATCTCTCTATAATAGATAACTATGTGCCCAGGTCCTATTTCTCAAATATTTTATTTAGCTTACTTCGGAAGATGGGAAAATGCACGAATTGCGGAAAAGTAACCAACCTGATCAAACAACTACCTAACTGAAAATGAATGAATTTTTCTTATATCACTGTTCCCAAGTGTTATTACATTTCATTTACAACAAATACGGAACCATTTTCCTTGACATTTGAATCTATTTTAACTTCCTCTGAACTTTGGCACATCACGATTCTTCACTTCCTGCATAAACAGTATAAAATCACGAATGTACTAACTTAAATCACACTCGATGCTCTTAAACGTTGATGCAAATTAAAGTTATCATTAGGTCACGCTTTAAAATAACCAAACAGGTTTACAAAATAGTTTGCGTGAAACATAACATGTGACGTCATCGCAGCCGGCGCATAGAATCAAGCCCATAACGTATATTTATAATTTTATTTTTCTAATCATAGAGTAATTTCCATTATAGAGTTGGCCGGTATTATTTAAAGGAGTTTGCATAGATGTTGGGGTTAGAACTTAGAATGTAGGAAATGACTCTTACTTCGTACAAGAAGTTCAACAGCACTGGAGGATTCCAGGACTTTGAGTGTGCATATAGACAACAATAGTCCTCCAAAGTAGACGTAATCGAAATTGTGTATTAATTAAAAAGTAGAACAGTTAATTTATACGCGGGAAATAAGGAAAATTGAAGACTTGTAACAATACCTAAATATGTTTGATTTACCTATGCACATCGCTCCTATATAATTAAACACTTTATATAATAAAGTATTGAATTACAAACGTTATAATATATTGAATATTATGCATATTATCTATTTTGCCATAACAACATTTTTAACAATATTCATTAACCTGTTTAGACTCTTTAGGTGAGTGAGCCACATAGAATTTCCATATCAATGCCTTGCCTAATTACAGACAATTATCGCATTCCTTCCCTTCGGTGCACAACGGTCCGTTTCTCATCAGTTCTATACTAGAGTTATGTGTCTGTGTAAAAGTTTTTTGCATGCAAACGCACGTGAGCCGGCGTCAATGATACGACGGGCGAGCGCGGCCAGTCGCCGCGCGACCTCTCCGCGTTTATCACGACGCACAACACTACAAATTCAATTAACCAATCAAGTTAATCCAATTCAAATATAGAACACCTATCTAAGTTTGAATCTTAAAAGGCAAAGGGCAGCGTAACATACTGCCGCGCGTCACAACACACCGGTATTTAGTACATTTACGTTTTGTGTATTTATGCTAATTATTACCCATAGTGTTTGTTTGATCGTATGGCAACGCTAATTTCCGCGAATATTCGATGATGTAACTGTGATGTATGGTTCTTTTGTTCGCGTATCACATTCTGTGGTGTGAAGAAACTGAAAGTGTTAGTGACACTAATAAGGACTGATTCCTTTAGGTGAGTTGTTTATTCTATGCTTAGACAAGTGTGTAATCCGCTTTAATTTTTCTGCATATGAACGAAGCCGGTTAACGTTGATGGCGAACCGCCAAAATTTATTATTAAACTGGTAGCAGGAATTTTAATTTTACGCGCCTGTACACGGCATACGAAGGTTATTTTCGTGTCATACACATACGCTTTTCATTCAATGAGTCAGTGATTTTTGCTTATTAAGTTTTTTGAAGTTTGTTTTTAACGCAGATAACTTGAAATATTGGATAGAGTGAAATCATTGAATGCAGTTACTGTACAATAAACAGTACCTACAGTGTAAACTGGTTGTAGTAAAAGTGGGGTCACCTCAATCTACCCCCACTGTACAAAGAACGTGAAGATATGTACATAAATTAAAATAAGTCACATTGTCGCTCATGGAATGACTAATGTGACCCGTGTTTTGTTTAGAGCCAATAGAGCCTTCGTGATGGACTCTAAACACATAGTTTAAACAATGAATCATTGGCAACAGTTTGGGAACGTGTTCGTGTTTATAATAATAACTTAGGGATAACGTAGATAACTAATGTCCAAAATTATTAATTTTATAACATAGAAATATTTTCGACGAATCTCTTTAATGTTGCTTTCTTTGCATCGGCGTCTCTACTATTTGTTTGTTTACCATCTGTTTTGTTTTTGTTTATCTTCACCGTTTGGGAGACATAACTAATAATGTCCAATAAGAAGCGTAATATTTAATTCTAAACTATGCTAAATCTACCCATTTATAACTACTACACTACACTAGTGACTAGTGATGCCAGCGTTTATAACTAAGGCATTAAAGACGTACAAAACACATAAACCAGTATTCTGAATATTCGTAAAACAATAACCATCCTGGAAACGCGTTGCGCGCAAGATTTTACGATTAGATTTAAGTACCTACTAACAAAATCCGAAATAGATCAGAACAAAAATATTTATTACTCCGAAGCAGGAATCGGCTTTCATCGTTGCAGTAAACTAAACGTCGACCTAGCAGATACAATTATTCAAAAACCTATATAAATAGAGCTAATCAGTTTTTGCAGACGCGGCCTCCGCGTAACTTGCATTCAATGTAAACAAATTGAAAAAAATGTTTGTAACCACTGTTTATTTGTTGCGGATTGTTCTTTTTTTATTGCGTTGTAAATGACACGTTGATGGCCAAATGTTTCCACTTTTATGGTTATATGAGATTTACTTTACCTATTTTGATCGGGCGGTATATCACCCAAATACGCTCATCCATAGCGTTGATATACACTCCATTCGACCGCGCCAAATGGAGACGACCGCGTTTAGTTTTAACCGACCCAGAGGACGATATCACTCTGGCTATTCGTCGAAAGAACGAGTTCTTTGAAACTCATACACTGCACAAGACCGCAGTTCCGTCCTCGCCGCCGAGGACCCGCCGCGCTCCCCGTCGCCCCCCTGACCCCCTAACAGTTCCGGCCCGCGTGCCGACGAAATAAATGGATAGGATTAGGTTAAACACCAATCTTCCCCACTAATCCTTGATGTCTCATCCCCTCCCAGTGGCCGTCCTGAGGTTCGTAATCCATTAGTGTGGTGCCCTCAGGCATGGTCACTTAATTCAAGGGTTGCGAGCGCGTAAAGCGCTCACCCTAAAGTCCGGTGTGGCCAGAAAAGTCGACTCGCGTCAGGCTACTGGCCGTAGTAGACAGAATAAAAACCTATTATAATGCTCTAAATGGCTTTACCTCACAGTGGTAAGCAATGCGGGTTGGTAGGTTACCAAGGCTGCTAAAAAGTAAAAAACGGTTATCTCCTAAAAGTGATTATAAGGCATAATATACCTACAGTTTACACATTCACGCCTTTATCTACGAAGGGGTAGGCAGAGGTGGAACTAATGCACCCACTTTTCGCCGTGTGTATTTCGTCCCATGATGTGATAGGGGGCGAGCCTATCGCCATATCAGGCAACAATTCCATACTAAAAGCTGATACTGAATAAAAAAATCCAATATCACTTTGCACGGCCGAGGGATCGAACTCAATACCACAGTATTGCAGTCGTACCCTAATACAACTACGCCATCGATGCAGTTATATTATAAGCAGTTGCCATATGTTTTGAAATCCGATGTAATGTTAGAACTCATGAGTAATTTGCTTGTAAATAGCCTTTTCCATCTACAAAATATAAAATAATAGATGGCATGCTATACTCCCAAGTGTCGATTGGGCCGTCAGACCGGTGAAACCAACATAACCGTTCCACTCACCCCCCATCGATGGTAGCGCCTTATTTCCCGCGAAAAAAGGCTCTACCTAAAAGATTTCGAATTTAAACATCTGAAATAAATTATACCAAAGCCCAACTAAGAGTAGGTTTCGATAAATCTGACATTTGGCCAGGCGTTACGTGTCCAAGTTTCTTGATTGACGGCTTAATGGAAATTTTTGGGGATAATTTACTTCACGCGCAGCAATTTGTAACGTTACAAGATACTTTGAAATTTTAAATTACACCTATCAAGGTATAGTAAAAATGAATTTTGTTTTTGGTATTTGTATGTTTTGATAGTTCGTGGTAAATTTGACTGTTCACGCTATGGGACTATTGGAAAGACTATGGACATTAGACACTTTGGATACACAATGTTGATCAACTTTGCGTAATACAGCTGCATCGTGAGATAATATAGTTATCTTACTAATATTAAATGCGAAAGTATTTCAAAATGTTTGTTAGAAATAAACGCAGAAACTACTGAACGGATTTGGATGAAATTTGGCGCACAGGTAAATCATGTCCTGGATTAACACATAGGCTACTTTTAATCCTTGTAATGTGCTTCCATGGGAAATAATGGATATATTTTTTTATCTGTTTTTTTAAGTACGTGGCGCTTGCGTCGTACTGTGTTTTAGGAACTTTTATAACGGGAAAGGCTATTCATGCGGGCGAAGACGCGAGCAACATCTAGTTATTCATAAAAACTATGACAAACTATAACAAACTAGACTTCTACTCGCGGCTTCGCCCGCATGAATGAGTTTTTCCGGGATAAAAGTCCCGCTTTATATTTCCCGGGGATAAATTATACGTATAAACCTTCCTCTTGAATCACTCTATCTATTAAAAAAACCGCATTAAAATCTGTTACGTAGTTTTAAAGATCTAAGCATACATAGGGACAGACAGCGGGAAGCGACTTTGTTTTATACTATGTAGTGATATGTAAATTTCCAAACTACTACAATTCAAAAGCTAGCCACAATAACAGGCAAAAACAGGTAAAAGTATCAAATACATAAATCCCTGTATACAACACGGGGCATGGACGTTAAAGGCTACAATTTAATAGCTATCAATGATGTAAGGCCGGTCTGACCTCAACTCTTCGAGTTATCTGTTACACGATAGGAACCTGTTCCGCTCTATGTGGGTTGAGTGTTGCCAGATTATTCATGCGTGTTGATTCCGGGATTTAATGGATATATTGATATTTTGGTATTAATTTTTAAGACGATTTGCCCGGGATTATCAGTAGTCGCTGGTAAAAAATATGGCAAATTCTTCCTGTACGATGTTTGAGAGAAATCTATGTTGCATGGGAGAAGCACAGGTGGAAGTTTTTTTACTGTACCTGAATGATTATAGCAAGATTTTGGTATGACTAATATATTTTAATATTTTAGAATTTATACTAATACTTTAATAAATCCAAGGTTAGGTTTCAAAACATCATATCATTAAGTTGAAATTTTAAAATTACATTGTATTCTGATTTCACAAAATCGTTTTTCGTAACTCTGGCATTCACATAGGCCCATAATTTTATTAACAAGGCAACTCTATAACCAAAACCGCGATAAAATGCGTACAACATTTGATTCAAGGCCTAATTATAATTAACATACTTGATTTAGCACGAATAAAACATGTCAATAGAACGTACAAGTAAAGTTGGTAAGATGTTACGTATTTTTAAAAAAAACCTGAAATAATTTAATATTAATGATGCTCTATGTAGAGATGTGTTTTGAAATAAAGTTGAATTTACTTCTTATATTTCAAGAAATATAGTTGTTAAAAATAGCTTACTACTATTTCTAGGATGCTATCATCTATAGACTATCGTGCAACTAAAAATAATATGGCCATAATATTGATGTATTTTTCAAACTCGTGAAGGGAAGAGACAAACGATAAACCTCTTCCTCAGTGAACAATAAAACTATGTGAAATAAAACGATTTAAAACAATTTTGAACTTGAAGAGTTTTATAATTTCAAGGAGTATCGTAATTCAAGACACAAACGACCTTATTCCATGTACTATAAAGAAGTCAGGCATTTCTCGCATTGTCGCATTAAGATAAGAGAATCTATGCGTTAGTCAGAGTCGCTGTAAGAAACCTTATCGGTGTAATCTGCAGTACTTGTACTCTCTGTTTACACTTTTAAATACAAAGTTAAGACTTACAACATTCTTAATAGAGTAATAACTGAGACAAAGTTAAGACTAGCAAGCAACATTCTTTAGTCGAGCATAGCTTGTTGATTTCGTGTGCAAAATCGCACGCGTTCTTTCGGATTTAAATTTACGCTTAAGCGGAGATAAACCGGTTTTATAGTGTGATGGAAGAACAACTGCTTTATGTTATATGAGTGCAATAGTTGTGTCTCGAAATTATTTTTACAGTTTTATATAGAAACTAGTAGTGCTCGCGGCTCCGCCCGCGTGAAAAAGTTTTTCAGGGACAAAAATATTTTCCCGGTATAAAAAGTAGCCTATAGCAATCAGGAGTTATGTAGCTTCCTATTAGTGAAAGAATTTCCAAAATCGGTTCAGTAGTTCCTGAGATTAGCGCGTTCAAACAAACAAACTCTTTAGCTTTATAATATTAGTATAGATAATAAATGAACTCTTTCAAAATATTGCTGTTTTACTGTCATATTTATGCCATATTTAAATAAACAATAATAAAATTATTATTAAAAATAGTGTTAGGTTAGGTACCTAAGAATATTTAAATTTGGAATGCAATTTTACACCATAGACTAAGATACGCTACGCATAATTCTCGTGGATATTATTCTAATACTTAAAATATTTTTTTGATGTCTGATAATGATATAATATGTTTGTTTTTTCTCGTCACGGTATTTTTTTCTCGTATGCTAAGGCACGCAGACCTTACGATTAGCTGATGACTCACGCCAGTGTCTGGGTCACGGCCTTTGAATATAAAAACTCTGATAAAGCTATACCTAGATATCATTATCTATTTATAAATGCGTAAGTGTTTGTCTGTTACATATCTTTTATTATTTGGTAATATGCATTGAGTTTTGTAAATTGACACAGATTTATAGATTTCTAGTTTAGAATACATAAATTATACTCGCAAAAAGTATCAATTTTCATAATTCATTAATAACACCACGTATCGTTCGTTAACAATTTGCACGCGATAATATATCGCATCTTTAGAATGATAACGACCCAATTGAAAAAAATCGAAAATTGAGTTATCGTTAAAATAACATTTTCAATACAACAATGAGTTTAAACTCAGCCATATTCAAGCGGGAACAGGACAAAATTGTTATATCAGTCTTTGTTATTGTAAATTTATAAAAAAAAGACACCAGTTTTAAGTCATTTTATGAAGAAAACTCAATTTTCTATTTTTTTGTGTCGTTTTCGTTCTAAGGGTGCGATATGTATACAATATGCATTGATGTATGTTGCACAGCCATATACCTGTGAATTATGTAAAACAATAATAAATAATACATAATAATTAAAAATAGTTATTAAGTAAATTATGTATTAAAAATAATAAAAAATTATTTATTAAAAATAATAAATAATTTACTGGTGGTAGGACTCTCATATGTAAGAGTCCGTCTGGGTGGGTACCACCGCAATGTTTATTTCTACCGCTAAGCAGCAGTGTGCATGCACTGTTGTGTTTCGGTTTGAAGGGCATTGTAGCCAGTGTAACTACAGGACATAATGAGACTTAACATCTTATGTCTCAGGATGAAGAGCGCAGTGGAATGCCACACCGTACTTTTTAAATCAAGGTTCTGGATGGTATTTCTACTGTTTATGGGTGGTCGTATCGCTTACCATCAGGCGAATGGCATGCTCGTCTCGTCATTCAATGCTATAAAAAAAAATCCTACTAATATTATAAAGGCGAAAGTTTGTAAGTATGTATGGATGTCTGGATGTCTGGATGTATGGATGTTTGTTACTCTTTCACGCAAAAACTACTGAACGGTTTTCGAAGAAATTTGGCACACGGGTAGATCATGTCTTGGATTAACACATAGACTACTTTTTATCCCGGGAAAATATAAAGTGGGACTTTTATCCCGGAAAAACTTTTTAAAGCGGGCGGAGCCGCGGGCAAAAGCTAGTAATAATATAATATATTCGAATGTATGACAGTTGTTATGCCATACCTACAGAATATTAATGTAATAAGGATGTATTCACGTTTCCGGGCAGCATGTCCATTATAATCGCCCATGTATTGAAGTTATTATAGTAATATACAAGGAAAACGTTGTAAGAAAATAGACACCCCTTTATTCCATGGTAAATAATTTTAGTATCCGTTAAATAATTCTAAAGATAGTCCTATAAACATATTTGCATATAGTCTACCTCTCCAAGTGTATCCTAATATTATAAAGAGGAAAAATTGCTGAGTGTGATTGTATGTTTTAGGCACTAATCTCTGGAATTACCGAAACGATTTTGAAAAATTCACTAATAATAAGCTACATTACTCCTGAGTGCTATAGGCTACTTTTTATCCAGAGAAAATGTAAAGTGGGGCTATTATATGTTATTAAATAATTACATAGTAAGCTAACTGCGTCGGTGGCGTAGTTATATTGCGTACGCGTTACGAGTACGATTTGCGCGCTGAGGTCCTGGGTTGGAATCCCAGGTCGAGCAAAAAATATATTGTGACAGGGTTTATCTATTTTAAAAATGACTCAGTCGCAGCTCGAAGTCTGGAAGTTGGCGGTGTGATACCCCCGTGCCTCGGAAAGCATGTAGAGCCGTTGGTCCTGCGCCTGATCTCTCTCCGGTCATGTCGGATTGCCGTCTCACCGGACTATGAGAGTGAAGCAATAGCGAGTGCATCTATGTATTGCGCAAACACTTGTGCACTATAATATCTCCTGCGTACCTTTGATCTCCGTTGAGATTGGCGGCCGTGGCCGAAATTGGCTAGGAGAATTTCATTTTCAGTAAGTCCTAAGTGTTTCCATACATTAAAACAATATTACCTTTTCATATGAGCACTACGCACGTCACCATACAATATCACATGAATCATAAGGATTCAAATCCCAAACGCGCAACAACTGCAACTAAATGGCATCCTAGTTACACCCACTTCGCTCACAAAGTATGTTCGTTTAATCACCGATTCTAAATCTGGATGTTAACTGCAATATTGTTTACCATTGAAGCGAGGAAAGGTGGGTGTTTGTGTGATCTCAAAGGATAAGATTGAGAAAACTGTTTTCGATAAAAACATATGAGTAAGCAGGGTTATTGTCCAGTTGCATGACATTTGTGAAGTCGGTGTGACTTTTAGCTGAAAACATTGAGTTTTTTTCTGGTTTATATCATTCGTGTTACAAGGTCGGTATTTGCAATGCACTCAGATTCTTTTGGCATTGTAGGTTTTTAGCGGTCGCAATCGCTTAAAACTCTAGTCTCCAGACATGTGGAAGGATTAGGCATAATAGGAATGTGATGAACTCTTCTTAACTAAAAGTAACAAAAAAGTAATGGAATTAGCAACAGAGCCTTTGTTATCCAAAAAGTAAAATCTCCAACTGAAGAAACATTGGAGCTTTTGCTGGTATCTTCGTTCACATCCTCCGTTTCTTCGGAGTGAGCATGCCGAATAGTTGTTTGCCATTTCGTCTACCAGATAAAGATCTAATCAATGGAATTTTGTCAGCATAAAAAATTACCGTATTTTTCTCATAAAATAACATCTATCCTCATATCCTAATCCTACTAATATTATAAAGGCGAAAGTTTGTAAGTATGTATGGATGTCTGGATGTATGTATGTTTGTTACTCTTTCATGCAAAAACTACTGAACGGATTTCGATGAAATATGGCACACTTGTAGATTATGTCCTGGATTAACACATCGGCTACTTTTTATCCCGGGAAAATATAAAGCGGAACTTATCCCGGAAAAACTTATTAACGCGCCCGGAGCCGCGGGAAAAGCTAGTGAGACATTATTATGTCGGTGACATATTTTGTTCCATTAATATTAATGAGAAAATGACGCGTTTCGAATTTTAGACATGGCGTCATCGTTAAAAGATCAAGAGTCATATTGTTCAAAGATAAATGAATCGATTACTCAAACTTTATACCAATGCTAATATAATGTACTTATAAAAAGTAGGTAAATAAGTACTCACTACATTTAATTAAATATAATAAATTCAAAACATTCGAGCGGAAAATGGCTCTGATTATCTAATCGTAAATCCTGAGAAACTATGAGACCTAAAAAATTGAACTTTTGTAAATAGGTCTTTAGGGAGTGCAGGCACCTGCTAAGAAAGGACTTTAATCGTCGGCTGAAATGGAGGTCGCAAGCTTGCAAGAAACTCACACTTAAGTTTCCATTCAACCGAGACTTGGCAAGTCGAGCCATGAGTAAAACTGAATAATGAATACGTTGATATTTTTGGGCTGCATTTACTTACAATACATTCGCGCCTTTATCGCCGAAGGTTGGAAGAACAAATTGTGCATCCACTTTTTGTGTAAACCATCTCATTAATTTATTTATTTATTTATTGACGCACCAACAGTTAATAGATTAAACATCAAGGACTAGTCTACTGACACAGCATTCGTATAAAAAATAATTAAATTGGTAGCATTAATTAATTTAAGGACTATCAATCACATAACCAACTTAAACCTCGGTTATCGGTTAAAAATAGCAAAGCTGAACAATATAAAGACGTTATACAAAATAAAAAAACAAAACATTTTAAATTTGGAATTATATGAATATTTATCTCTGTTTCATGTCAAATGCTCTAGGGTTGCACATATTGTTTTGTAGTATAAAAAAGTTTGCGACCGATAAAAAATCAATAATGATAACGTACGTAGTTGTCACTAATTTAGTTCATTGAATGACATGCTATTGAAATGTCTAGGGCACCCAACCGCCCATGTAACAGATATTCATTTTGCGCCCATAGTACGTAACTGTGTCGAATAATTACATTTAAAATATTTAAAACTTATTTAAGTATTTTTATATACATAATATAGTTATTGCGTTATTGTAGAATATATTATATATTTATATTTTATAAAGGGATAAATTGTATTTGGATAGGTATTAATTATGAAATGAAAAAAAAAAAAATTGTGTAAACAACCCACCAAATGTTTTATATTCGTTACTATGGTGTCATTATCAATGCGTAGACATTATCTTTATATAAAATATTTTATCCGAGTTACGCAAGTATTAGTTTAGATTAACGAGTACTTGACCACCGTGGACTAGCTCTGAACGCCCACTAGTAATAAGTGGGGAGACCCAATTCCTTAATTAGCGTTTGGAATTCCCGGTGCAAGCATTTTTTTCAAAATCGTTTTATAAGTATCAAATTATGGGCAGATAAACAGCCTCACTACTAAAAAACTTTTTTTTTGTTATGTCCCTTATAAGGTTTGGGACCTATATTATGGCACCGTTGGCACCGCTCTAGTTACTGGACTGTGTAGGCTTAGTAGTGAGGCTAATTAATTGCGTCATAATGAATACTTCGTAACATACACTTTTACAACATCTATATGCTTACGAAATGTATAGAATTGCAGCGAACTGTATTAAGGCTCAAAGCGCATTTGAAATTATTGCTTTGTGAATAATATTACAATAATTTGTGACTCATCACGCTTTTTCAAAGTGTTTTGCCATATATTCGTGCATATAGCAATCGGACACTAATTATACAATTAAAAAAATCTTTTCTTTTAAAAACAAAAATAAATTAAAATCATGTCTACAAAATGATTAAAATTGCAATAGGAATCCGCCATTTACCCCTACTTATATAAATAGTTATATACAATTACAAATACCTCTGCTACACAAACACATGGGTCTTAAAAAGCCTAAACTGTCATAATAAAACCTACATTCCACTCCCGATTATCCGTCAAAAGTCTGTCCCGAGGTCAAACAACTAATGGAAAATATTGATGTTGAATAAATGGTTCCTAATGTGTTTGATACTAAATAGTTCGTCTTGCCGATCCCATTATATAAATCAAATTATAGTGCATTACCAAGTTAACAAATACGCAAATTAGGCTCCAATCAAGGTGATAATTAGGATTTTTTCACACGTTAATTAGCTGTTTTCGAGATTAATGACTTGTGGGTTTTAGACATAAACACATCCAACAGTTTGGATCCGTTTTTTGTAACTAAAGCCACGTCCAGATGATTAGTAAGTTACAAAGCTTTAAAATTCGATGGGAGGGGTAGTTGTCAAATAACAGTAATATTACACTGTGACATCACCGAGAGTCGCCAGCCATAACGCTGTCTGCGTGCGTAAGAGATAACGCGATATATGTTATATGAATAACTGCTTTATTTTTCAACAAATTTGGATATAGATTTCACAGATGAATTTCTTTTACAAAATCAAACATAGGAAACTACCCTATTGATAATCCAACTGATTTGACCTTATCGGAAGTGCTATTATTTCCATAGTTCGCGACTACAAAAAAGAAATGGCGGTACGAAGTTCGCCGGGTCAGCTAGTTTAATTTTAATTATCGTCTACAATAAAATCACTACTAACAACATTCTGTGCCTGTCGAGACGTGCTCAGTTACATTCTAACGCCTCATCTGGAAAATGGCCAGCGTGTGTGATCATACCTATTTTCTCAACCAAAATACCACGTTTACATAAAGCACCACCTCTTTGACAGCTTTTGTTGCGTTATCAAATAGAATTTATTTATATACCTTTAGGTTTGAACACAGAACAGAGAAATCCGTGGGTTTAAACGTGTTATATTTGCTGTAGATATATTAGTGTGGAGAGACGCCGCTAGAGCGCGCTACTCATGTAGGAAAGATGATTGTATTTTCCCTTATATTATTATATTTATTAATATCAGATATGTATTGACATTGGTATATTTTTTATGGCATTCTTTTTTTAATATTTACATTGTCATATTTAATGTCCCTTCTTAAACACAAATCATAACAAAGAGGCAACCTTAAATAAAGTTAAGCTTAACAGCTTACAATAAAATACCAAATATAAAGGCATTTAAAAAAATATTTGTGTTTTAAAAATAAATAGATTCGCTTTGTAAACACCAGTTCGGCCATACTTGGATAGATGGCGCTAGTCACTTCAATCTAATATCTGTGCATCTTGCAATATCTATTAAAGCGACATTGATTTGAATAATAAATGTAGTCAATTTATAAATGTCACAATGCAAATGGATCTCGGGTGATTTTCCTGTTCGTGGCCCACAATCATCATAATTTTCCTCGTGACGGTGTAGCACAAATATTTCATACTTGCTACCTACAGACTTTTCCCCGACCTATTATAATGTAGATTAATCGACCTTCAATACAAAATTTAGTTAAGTTTAAAAGAGAAATGGAGCTACATTTCCTACAGAATGTATGGAGAAGGATCTTTACAATATCTGACCATAGACTAACATATCTGACCTATAAAGTACTTATACCCCTTATGGTTATAGAGTCTTTTGATCCTTATAAGCAGGTAGATTGATTGGCATAAAAAACCGTTAATGTGGCTACTCTTTCTTTTCTTACTCTTTCCGGACAGATACGACCTGGCTACCTTAAAAAATAGAGCGTATTTCCACCTAAAAGGCCGGCAACGCATCTCTGTACCCCCTGGTGTTAGATAGATATTAGTAGATAGATATTCATGGGCGGCGGTGATCACTTACCATCAGGTGAATCGAATGCTCGTTTGCTCCCTGTATCATAAAAAAAAACTTGTTGCCACTCAAAAATCCACCTGTATATAAGAATACCTTTTCTTTACTTTAATAACATGTTTACGTAACCAATATCGAGCGATATAATTTCTCTAACCTTGACATGCCAACTTCCTTGCCGAGCGAGGCTTCGAGATTAACCCATTACAGGAAATAGCCGTGGTATTGTAGCAGACCATACATAGTGCTATTTCCGGAATCAGCCGACCAGCGAGAATGACATTATAGAGTTCATTTGTGTTGCGTAAATGTTGATCATAAAATGACAATTTAAATATGCTGTATTTGTTGTGGTATATTTAGAGATGACGTGTGTTTTATTGTAATGGTAGAACTAGTTTGACTAAAGGTTGTGATATCCTGTGTAGAAGAACATGATCTAAGTTAAGATAATATTCAAAAGCACCTTTAATTAATTTTGACGCAGACTTCTCTTTTCTGGCACAGCTAAGTGACTATGCTGCGACTCGGCACTTATTTACTGACTGTAAAAAAAGCTTAAAAATGAATCCTATTTCTGTGTAGAATATTTGAAATTTTAATTCGAATATTTCTAACCATATTCATGAATGTAATATTACTTAAGACTTTCTTACAATTTTATCTACCTGTATTGAATCGCTTCTTCAGTTTAGGGGCAGTTTTTATATATATTGGAAAGCCTTGGATTTGATTACTTGGGCGAGCAACCCAGAGTGAGTTGACATCAGGCATTAATAAAGCTAAGCCAAATTGTTGCTGCAACATGCATGAGTATCTCGCGCCAACCTCAAATCGGAGTGGAATGAGGGTAGCAAAATTATGGATTTGTTTACGTATATACTCGCAATTATAATAAACATGAGGATATAAACATCCCACGTAAACCAAACAACGTAATTCAGAATACCTATCGCGAGATAACGTCATCTCTCCGAGAGTAAACTGGTACACAATGACACACATCGTGCTGCCGTGACATTGAAGCACGGAAGCCCAACAACAACCAACCGTGACTAATGCGACTTTAAATGTAATGGCTCGTGAGTGATTTACTTCAATTAACGTGGTATATGCAATGAAAATTGTACAAAATGTATTATCACTAATCTTCGGATTACAAATGCATTTATGAAGGTAATATTCAAAGTGAGTAATATTAATATAATTGACGAAATGCCGTATAGTGCATACCATAGGATAGTACGCTCGTCACAAAATACATTCGATGTTATAATAAGGGGCCGTTCAAGTATTAACTACGTAAGTAGAGTTTTAGTATTTTAACCCCTTGTCCGCAAAAGTAAGCAAAGTTCTTACACCCTCCCTCTCAAGCTTACGTTAGCATACGTATATTTCCAAATCTGTTCAAATTTCTTTTCTTTTTTATTAGTATTGCTAACTTTGTCACTGTTGAGACCCCTCCCTTCCCCATAGCATCGAAAATAAGCATAACATGGAGCCTCCCGCCTTTGGTGCTTACGTAATACTTGTGACCCCAAATAATTGGTAGTTAGCAGTGGGTACAGGTCCAAATACGATCACTCTGTGTATCTGGTTGATGCTACTTTACCCACTGCTGTTTGCTGGCAGAAATAGACCCAACACTTCATACGTGGGCACGGCATGATCCCTCACCATTCGAAAAATAATGCCGGCCTGTGTGAACTGAATATACAGAGGCTGATCTCACAACGTGACACACTTACTTAGGCCACTGTCACGGGATTTAACACCTTAGTAGCTATCCAGGAGGATAAGTACTTTACTGGTGGTAGGTCTCTCATATGTAAGAGTTCGTCTGGGTGGGTACCACCGCAATGTGTATTTCTACCGCCAAGCAGCAGTGTGCAAGCACAGTTGTTTCGGTTTGAAGGACATCGTAGCAAGTGTAACTACTGGATGTAATGAGACTTAACATCTTATGTCCCAGGATTATGAACACAGTGGAATGCCACATAGTACTTTATAACTCAAGGTGCTGGATCGTCTTGCTACTGTTTATGGTTGGTCGTATCGCTTACCATCAGGCGAACAGCATGCTCGTCTCGTCATTCAATGCCAGTACCTAGTAATATAACTGAAGACCTACCAAACATTACATAAGATCCATATGAATGGAAGATAGTGTAATGAATGTTTGAAGTACGTTCATCCGTTAATCCCAGACGTCAAGCGCCAACGCTCGTTAGCCTCACGTCGTGGATTGGGGTCAGTGATACTACGAACTCCTCACTGCTGATATTTATCCTATAAATTAATGAATTCACATATTTCGGGAGCCGTGTCGAATTTGTATTAAAATTGTATTTTTTGGTACGCCAATGAACCATACCCTAAACATATTGCTAGGAGAGATCTGGGCGAATTGCCAACGTTAAAAAAGAGGCATGAGCATTAGGGAAGAATAAGAAATTTGAACCTCCGGCTATTGTTCTGGAAAGTAGCCTTATAGACATAAGTATATGTCAACATGGAGAGTTTTAGACATAATAACTAATATACAGGCCAAAATGCATTTCTCCATAATATTATGAATCAAGAATACAATCTTATTTATTGTTATGTTCTTGTTTATTTATACAGAGGCTAAACAGTCACAAGACTGTGCGAACATTTTTATTAATCACTATGACTCTATCCATATTAATATGATATAGAATCGCTTGAAAGTTCATCTAATAATGATAACAAATGCATTAACAAACCAAACTGCCATCACATCTCTACTTCACAAATGAATAGCTACAAAAACATTTAAAGGTTGTCCATAAAATACTTTTGACATTAGAATTACCTTCTGCGAGCGTTATTTATCGCATAAATTATTGCTCGGTTTATTATATTTCCTTTCCGTGTAAAATGTTCGATTAAATTCTATCTCTCTGGAGTAGAGTCGGTTGGTACTGTTCATTGTTATCTATGTCATAATCTTATGTATAACTAAGGTACATATACACTCACGCCTGTTATCCCCTAAGGGGTAGGCGGAGGCGCAACTAATGCTCTCAATTTTCACTGTGATAGGGGGCGAGCCTATCGCCATATCGGGCACAGATTCCAGATTATGGGCTGAATACTGAATAGAAAAATCCAATTTTACTTTGCCCGACCCGGGGATCGAACCCGAGACCTCAAGCATTGCAGTCATACCGTAATACAACTACGCCACCGAGGCATCATAACTTAGATCATTAGTATTATAGAATATAGAAAGATTTTAAATTAACTAAATATACTATTGAATGTGTAAATGTAAAAATCCGTCATTTTCGCAAAAATCTCACTTTTTTATGGCATCAAATGACAAGACGAGCCTGCCGTTCGCCTGATGGTAAGCGATACGATCACCCATAAACAGTACAAACACCATCCTGATCCAGCACCTCAAGTTACAAAGTACTGTGTGGCATTCCACTGCGCTCGTCATCCTGAGACATTTAAGTCTCATTATGTCCAGTAGTTACACTGGCTACAATGTCCTTCAAACCGTAACACAACAGTGGATGCTCTGCCGCTTGGCGGTACAAATAGACATTGCGGTAGTACCCACCCAGACGGACTCTTACATATGAGAGTCCTACCAACAGTAAAACAGTACCTTCACTTTGTTTAACAGTAGCATTTAACTTAATATTTTATTCCAAAATGAAGTTATACCATTAAATAATTACATCTTCAATCAATTGCCGAGATACTCTTGTAAAAAAATCAACGCTATCATCTCCTCGTCATTCTCTATTTTAGTAAAGGTATAAATAAACATGTCTCAAAGAAAGCTAGTGTTAGTCATTACGTCGCCATTTGCATGTCAGTGCGCTATTTACCCAGACCGTCCTCACAATAATAGAAAGTAATTCGAAATAAGTGTCCATAGGTTTCACGATGTATATACAAACCTATAATCTTGATTAGCACTCGGGATCCATGAAGACGGCGACTTATGTACGCGCTATTGGTAGAAACGCGTAATAAACTCTATGTAGTCGGAAGCTGTCTACTGTTATGTGCAAATGTGCGCTCTGAAATCACGTTTTTACTTGGAGCGTATATACATTAGTTCTATATATCTAGGTTGAGTAACTTCCTACACCTAAAAATTGGCCAATCTCTTACATAATGGTTTGCCAGTTTGGATCTAGTCCTTTTATCGATAACTAGTGGTGCTCACGGCTCCGCCCGCGTGAAAAAGTTTTTCCGGGACAAAAATATTTTCCCTGGATAAAAAGCCTGTAGCCTATAGCCTGTAGCCTATAGCACTCAGGAGCTATGTAGCTTCCTATTAGTGAAATAATTTTCAAAATCGGTTCAGTAGTTCCTGAGATTAGCGCGTTCAAACAAACAAACAAACAAACAGCTTTATAATATTAGTATAGATTACAATAACTAAAGATTTGGCGCATTGCCTGTCTGACGCAAATGATGAATAGTCTCAAGATACCAAACATTTACTACATTACTACGTGTTGCTTGCGGCTTCACCCGCGTGAAAAGCCTTTCCCGCTGCAAGTCTCTAAAACAGTATGACGCCAGCGCCATCTCCTAAAAGAATAAGATTAAAAATATCCATTATTTCACATAGGAGCAATTTACCGGAATAAAAAGTAGCCTATATGTCAATCTAGGACAAGATCTACCCGTGTGCTAAATTTCATCCAAATCGGTTTAGTTGTGTCTGAGTTTACTTCTAAGAAACATACATTGTCACTCACTTTCGCATTTATACTATTAATAAGATGTAAGGTTCTTCATATACATCTTCTATGGAATGCTACAAAGTATAATCCTAATCCATCCTGGCTGAATCCTAAAGACTCGTCTTCGAACAATACTATAAACACAAGTTTAGGAGTAGTTTCTTTTAGAATCCATTGTTTAAAACAACAGTTTAACAAATGTGTAACTCAACACAATGTGCACATGCTTTCTATAAAAACTTCTCACGACGCCATTCAATAAATAGTTTTCCACGCTAGTAAAAATTTAGAAATTACCGACAACAGACCAAATGGTATATGTGTAATTTCGTTGAATTCAACCAATGATTTGTGACCTTTACAAGAACTGTATAGAATCGAGAAGTCGTGGATAATGGTGGGAGGAACATGTCTAATTTGAAAAGTTTGCAAATATTCAGCTCCTTGTCCTTGACAGGCTGCTTCCCTTGTAAATTATTTATTTCTCAAGTTTTTGTGTCAGCCAAAAATCAAGTCGAACCATAGGTCACACTTCTGGTATATGTAATGGCATTCGAATTCTAGAAAGCCCATCCGACCGATAAACGTTCGGAACTAATGAATGTCTTACATAAGTACTTTATCTAGACTTGAACTTTGGAAAGGTCAGGTGATTCGGACTGGTATTTAAAGCGTCACTTCATTTGGGTAATGTAGACGTTATCTTGTAGGTGGCACTTGGCTGAATGAGGAAGTTTCCTTGCAAAAAATGCTGTCGCGGTTATTTGTAGCGAAATACGTTTTGGTACTAGTTTTATGCTATTGTTATATTTATTTGTGTTGCAGATTTTATTATATAGCTTCGATGTAAATTGTTGACATGACTAAATAATTTAAATTGTTAAATGACTGCCTTGGTGGCGTATTTGTATGACGGTACGACTGCAATGCTAAGGTCTTGGGTTCGATTCCCGGGTCGCGCAAAGTGATATTAGATTTTTCTATTCAGTATCAGCCCGGAGTCTGGAATTTGTGCCCAATATAGCGATAGGCTCGCCCCCTATCATGGGATGGAATACGCACGGTGAAAAGTGGGTACACTAGTTGCGCCTCTGCCTACCCCTTCGGGGATAAAAGGCGTGAGTATGCGTATTTAAATAATTGTTGAATCTAAGTCTATTTTATAGTATTTTGATCACAATGCATTATTAACATAAGAATAATTTGAATCTTGACAACTCGACAGATCTTTTCATTGATCATTTATTGAAATGGTAAACAAAGACGTCGATCAGGTGAAAACGTAGTTACATAAGTGTTTGCAAGAGACATTTACGAAAGTTCTCTAATATTTTTATCATAATTCTCACTTGGCAAAATCACGATGCCATAGTGTTAATTGAACATCAGCTCCTGATGATATCTAGATAATATAGTAATAGTAACTTTTGTGAGACTTATGGACGTCAGTCACGCGTCTCCTTGACTACTGTTACGTGGTTTGTCCGAGAGCTAGCAATGTTTTGGCTTCCGAAATGTTTAGGTAACAAAAGTCAAGTCATTTTGTAACGTTTCTGTAGAGATATTACAAGGGATTTACGATTTAAATCACAAAATCTATACTAATATAAAGCTGAAGAGTTTGTTTGTTGGTATGTTTGAACGCGCTAATCTCAGGAACTACTAAACCGATTTTGAAAATTTTTTCACTAATTGAAAGCTACATAACTCCTGAGTGCTATAGGCTTTTTATCCCGGGAAAATATTTTTGTCCCGGAAAAACTTTTTCACGCGGGCGGAGCCGCGAGCAGTACTAGTTAGTTATAAACAACTATTCTTAATACAAAAGTTATTCTTCGCTCTTGCACAATCTCTCATCTTCATTTGTATGTGTATTGTGTACCCACAAGAATCATGCCCTTCAACGGATACAATAACTTTTAGGGCCAAGCTATAAGAATCAAATCACCTTGAAAAGTAATGCTGACCCACATTAGTATTTTTAAAAATGCGCCTGTTAGTAACGGATTGCCACAATACTATACACATAACACCTCGTTCACTCATTAATAACACATTAGTTTATTAACAAAAGAATAAGCAATTAAGTACCATGATTCATGATACGCATAAAAGGGCTGCTATCTGAATTTCATAGAGTATTTTTGGTTCTCCGGTCAAAACTTCCTGGGTAGACTTTATAAAAATACCTAAGTAAAATATTTACTTTTTGTTTAATTCGGAAAAACACATTATCTTCAAATTCAATATGTAGTCTATAATTTTTTCATATTTTGACGCATCAAGCCCCGCTACGGATGCCGGCGCCCGAGTGTATCTAAGGGCTTTCCCATACATCTATATATATATAAACAGGCTTTGACGGGTTAATAAGAAAAAATAATGTTCATTACCTAATAAATAATTATATTTCAAATCCAAATATTATTGACTGTTTTGTACAACTGAGCACAATACTGATTTCAAATTATGCTCCTGTCAGAGTTACTGGCTCTTGGACAACAGTGTTAAAGAGATAGACCGCCCTTGATGCTATGGCTGCCCGTGCTATAATTATGTTCCCGGGTCTAAACTATTGATTACTGTTCCCAATATAGATTCTTTTGAACCACCACTTCAAATTAATTCAGCTGAATTCTTTGCAGGTAGGTACATGGTTAGTATCTGTAGCTTTACAATCAGATTTACTAAGTACTTGATGGAGGCAGTAAACTCTATTTATTAATTAGATCTATTGAACAATAAATTCGTTTTTCATAGACGTCATTCACAAACATTAGTGGATAAAAATGGAAATCGATCGGCTTGCCTGTAACTAGGGCTGCCATCATCTAAATTGCTGACGCCGGATAAACACGGCAAAAATCCCGGACATTTGGGCGAAATATGGGTATTTCCCCGGACACCTCTGAAAAAATATTTTGCCGTTCCTTCTTGAATACGGGGAAATGCATGAAGTTTTAACTAAGATTTATTTCAATTTGTCGCTCATCTATAAAAAATGGATTTCCCCTGACAACAAAAGTGTCCGGGTTTTGTCCGGACAATTATTAAAACCCCGGCCGGACGGCCCCCGGACGCCCTTCAAACTAGGACAAATCCGGGGAAATCCGGACGGATGGCAGCCCTACCTGTAACTAATGTTTTGATCAAGGATGTTTTTACCAATAAAGTTGCGTCTTCCCAATATCACGCCTAACACTGTTATAAAAATTTCTTCATTACAAAATTAAAAGCTAGACAGACTTCGATAGACGTTATGGCGTCAAATCATTTATATACCAACAATATTATTGTCACCGAAACATGCGACAAAATCGAGCGTCGTAACAGTGTACGTAATTTCACACCGGAATACGGTCCCCGTCCGAAATAATAATTGGGTGAAATTAACATTGTGTTTAGGTATTGTTCACATACGGAATATTAATCCGCATATTGGCCTTGATTCCCAAACGGGCATCCCGATTTGGCGGACGAGTGAGCTCACGGCGCACCTTAGACTAATACTGCTTGCTGTGCGTTGCGATCGTCCACGTCGCTCGGAGCCGCGCGGAGCAGACACCACGGGGCACCGACTCGCGGCCAGTGTTCCCTCGCTCGCACACCAATGCAGTTAGCGTTGCTAGTCCAGCGCTAGTTACCGAACGCGCATCTGCAACGCGCGACACATACGTATTGGAAAAAAAAAAGAAAAGCGCGCGCGAAAATGGGTGTCGTGAAACACAGCAAAAATAAAACGAAAAATGACGATGTCAAAAAGAAAGATGTGCCGAATGGAAAGCCGAAAAATGATAAGGAAAAAGTGAAAAAGAAAAAACTAGTGTCGTGTTTACAGTGCATCAAGTCGAACGACGATGGTATATTATTTTCATTTTGTGCTAATGCTCGTCGGTTCATTAACGGAAAGCAACTTCACTTGCATTCGTTTAGTATTCAATGTAGTAATGTGATGTTTTCTAATTGTTTCCTTTTCCTATTTCCTTTCACAATATCCAGTGAAACGGCTTAGTTAATCAAATTGGTGGCTTAAGAACCAAAAAAAAGTCCACATTAACAACGATTGCTACAGAAAACAAATTACTACAAATACTTACCTACACATTTCACTGTATACCATTTGTAAACATGAACGACAGCGTACATATTTATTTTTGTAATTCAATGATTTGTGTGAGCATCGCACGACAGTTTTCTTGAAGTGAATATTGCGAACACAAATTTCCTTTTGTTTACTAACAGATGCGTGTAACGTAAACAACTATCTCTGTAGGCACTCGTTATAGGCATTTGTATACAAGAACAGGAGTCTGTTGAATCACGTGCTTTACCGTTTACTCTAAATCCTCTTTTATACCTTTCAGTTGAGCCAAACACGCACGATCGATGGATTCAAAGTTTATTTTTGTTTTGTGAAAGTCTCGAGTGTTTACAATTTCTTGTTCTATTTTTAGGGGTAGTATAATGAAAACATGATGTTTAAATTATTTAATCATTAGATTTTAATATTAACCACTTATAACTTATCTACATGAATCAACTCAAAACCGTAAATTGGTCCTATGTTTGCTAACCGCCTTTTAGGCTAATGCTAGGAATATATTATTTAAATAAAATAGGTACATATCATTAATAATCAAGCCAGTATAGCTATAAACCAAAAACGTTCTTAGTAGGCATCAACAAAAATTACTCATAATGCCTATTAACAAAAATTACTAACACGCTTGTAATGTTCGTTAAAGGAGAATATCGAATAAATTCACGATGAAAATGGCAAAATGTGGGTGTCAGTTGATGTCAGACCGAGTGCGCGTAAAGGTCACGAAGACAATTACAAACTTCTGCCTGCTGAGTAAAATTTTTCTCCCTAATACAGCCCTCTTACGTATCAATACTTTAGTTTCTAATATGGTCCATTCTAGCCCCCAAACAAAAGAGATATCCTGCCGAAGCAGACTTTGAACTTCACTGCATTGGTTTTTATTAGGAATCTAGATGGTTCGATTTAAGTCTAGTCTTATTATATTCACCAATTTGTAAACAACAGCTGTATTTCGTTTCGGTTTTATATGTTTCTTGTTTATTACCCTGCGTGGAAAATTGAAAACTTTAAGGTATATAATAAAACACTGCGAACATCTGAATAAGAAAAAAACTGTTTTCAATTGCATTAAAGTTCATATTGACATTGTTTGTTAACCTTAGTTATTGCAGTCAATAGCCATTAGAAAAAAAATGTTTTCCCATCAAACCAACAATGATGTCACCATCAGCAGCATTCAATAAGCAAACATTGTAAAAAGACTTAAAAAGAGTCATTCTTGTTTGGAACTCTTATATACTATACGGACTGTTGTGTATTTTACTACCAAAAATTAGGGTTGTTACTTGCCAGGCATCCGAATGAAGCTGTTTAGGCATTGTAAAAGTATCCTTCGCAGCTCGAAACTTTCAAGGCACGACTCGTCTTTGTTCCTTCTGTGACTATCCTTGTCCCATAAACGTAAATGAGGTACTAATCCTTTGGATTTCAAGACCAACTAGCCAAGACGTTTACTACATCTTAAAATTTCGAGTTTACATCAAAAATATTTTATTGACGATAAATTGAAACTGGCTTGTCCATCATCTAGCGAGATTATGATCTGCAAAACAGACGGGATTAACGTCATTATGCCATTACGACCTACATAACCGATGTTTACGTCCCAAATAGCTTAGATTTCGTAAGTACGCGAGCGATCGGGGACTGTCTTGAGAATCTCCCATCTTTAAATACAGAGATTATTGGAATCAAGGATGGTTTAAGGGTAGCATTAATTTTAATTACCAGTAATGATGGTCGTCTGCGTGTTTCTTAAGGAAATGACAGCGTTGATAGAATTGTTAAGTAAATAATTTTATGAATATATTCGAAATGTTCTATGTTGTCTATTCTCTGTATCGCTTTAAAGGTTAACTAGTAGAATTTATCATTGTCATTAAGTCTATCTTTTTTAATCTCATGAAATATACAAATCATGTAATCAACTAAAGTAAATAGTGAATCTGAGAAATATCAAAAAAGTTAAAACTGAAATCACTCATCGTATAAACTGCTAGATGCATAACGGATTTCAGTATTAACTGACCGCACATAAAATATGGTTTTATGAGATTTAAGAAACATAAATGTGTACGGATATGAATTATTTTGAATGTCAATTAGATTTTATATCGTTTTTTTATCAGAAATCTTCCCTGCATTAACATTAATTGCAAGTTAACAGTAATCGTTGTTAGAACAATCATGCACCAAATTTAAGTACATTGTATTGTACTTACAACAACGTTTATCACTATTTATTTATTATAAATCAAACAACTCTTTCCGTTTTTCGAATTTTGATCACCATACTTAGAAAAGTGACTGCCTCGGTGGCGTATCACATCATTGGACGGAATACGCACGATGAAAAGTGGGTGCACTAGTTGCACCTCCGCCTACCCCTTCGGGGATAAAAGGCGTGAGTATACGTATGCGTATACTCAGAAAAGTCAAAAAGGTCTTTATGCGTCATCTCTTAAAACAAAATCCTTTTCGTAAGTCTTGTTGCCCTTTGCCAATATGTGTTTTGTAAAACAACAATGGCCAGACCAGCAGGCTGCCCGTCTAATGTACATCATGCCTATATTAGGCGCGAATTATACAGAAAAGACCTAAGGTGAAGGCGCGGCGCAGGCATCTTGCTGCTTCAAAACGTTTCAATACAAAATGTAGGTAGGCCACGCTTGGTGAATTATACTGAAGCGGCGTGGCACAGGCAAGTCGTTTCGTTATTTGTTCCGTCTTTAATCGCCTGCTCTGCGCCTGTGCCGCGCCTTCACCTTATGCCTTTTCTGTTTAATTCGCGCCTTATAATACCATATACATACTCCACCACAGTCCAGAACTTCGGATAACAAAGTCATTCTTGATACTGGCTAGTGGCTTGCGTTTGTCAGCCTGCGACATCAGATATTGAGACTTATAGTGCCCTACACTCATATCATTGCTGATTGGTTGCTTAAATAAATAATACATCGTCTACCCAACCAGAATCGTACGTGATACAGGAGACGCAACATAGTATTTATTTAAAATTGTGTAATTTATTAGCCCATACTGCGCACTTACACACCGGTCACGCTACACGTCAGTGTTATTTCTGAGCTAATATCGTTTGCTTTCGCCTTATCACCATTGAGGTTTTTTATTGCTGACTCTTTGAATTATTCTTGTGATCGCTGCGTCTGTTGCCCTGGTATTATTAATGCTATGACGTTAATACGAATATAGACTACATGGAACCGACATTGATGTGGAGTGACATTCATTTCACTGATGTCGGTTTTATAAGTGTAGTAAGAGAGCGTTTCTAGGTATAAAATATAGTATAATGAGTAATCCCGATTTAGTTTCTGATTACCTGAGTTACAGTGGCGGGTATATAAAACTCATTAATCAAATATTTTAATGCGAGAATCAGACCGCAGCCTATCGTTTCTCAAGATATTCCTACTTTATACATTGAAGATCCCTAGGGAAAACATCTTATTTAGTATTTTTCGTAGATGAGCTACATCTACATAATGGAAGCCCGTCTGATAAATGTATCCAAAGAACTTATAGTTATCCGCATCAGCGTATGAACAAATGCGGAATACAAAACTGTTACGTCATAGTTCCTGAACCTAATATATCCAAAACAATAACACTTCCCGCCCCCTCATAACGACGCAAGTTACGCCAAAGATGGATACTTTTGGCAAGGATTCCTTGAAGGACGAATAAGTATCTTATATCGAAATTGTTTGCCCAAACCTTCATATATTCTATGTAAATAAAATGATAGCTCCGTCAGCGAATATGAAAACTTTCACAGTTTTGTCTTAGTCTTCATAAATGGAAGACATGGCTTGTAATCCTACTAATAGTATAAACGCGAAAGTTTGTAAGAATGTATGGATGTTTGTTCCTCTTTCATGCAAAAACTACTGATCGGATTTCGATGAAATTTGGTACACGGGTGGATCATATCCTGGAATAACACGTAGGCTACTTTTTGTCCCGGGAAAATACAAAGCGAGTCTTTTATACCGGAAAAACTTTTTAATGCGGGCGGAGCCGTGGGCAAAAGCTAGTTATGAATGACATGAAGTTATAAAACTTTTTATGTACGTAGAGAAGTTGCGGTTACCAGCCAGTTCGAATATAAAGTTCTCCAGATTAATCTCTTAAATAAACGCATCCAAAAAGTACACTGATATTTATATCTGGTACGTCACAAAGAGGCCCCAAATGAGCAGTCAAGGCTGTCAGTTTTGGTTTACACTTTACATCATCATTACCGCATTAGGACACACGCCAGTGACCATGGACCTGTCTCAGACTGCCTGGCTTATGAGCTCATCGAATATTATGGTCTGGTATCTACAAAAAGGATATTCCAATTTTAGAAATAATTAAGATGGAAAATGATCATTAAGACGAGTCAGTCTTAGGATATCCTGTTATAATAAGGATTTCTAGGTACATTTAAGACAACTGACTGACTGCCTCGGTGGTGTAGTTGTGTTACAGTACGACCGCAAAGCTGAGGTCTCGGGTTCAATCCCCGGGTCGGGCAAAGTGATATTCAGGTTTTCTATTCAGTGTCAGCCCGGAGGCTGGAATTTGTGCCCGATATGGCGATAGGCTCGCCCGCTATCACATCATGGGATGGAATGATGGCGAAAAGTGGGTTCACTAGTTGCGCCTCTGCCTACCCCTTCGGGGATAACAGGTGTGGATGTATGTGTGCGTATCTAAGACAAAAGCCTTCAAACACATAAATAAATATATTGAATGTATTGATGTTTATAAAATAAATACCATCACAAAGTTTATTGCCGACGTAAAACTGAAACCAAATTATTTCACCAGTTTTTAAATAAACATCTAAACTATAAAGATAACAGAAATAATATTGACCAACCACAACATCGCGTGACCTTAAAAATAAACAGAACTAGTGGCAAAACCAGAGGATGTTGAGTTTAACATCAATTTACAAAGGCACTTATGTAATGTGGATGAGATCACGGCATCTGTGATGCAAATGTATTAATCAAACATGATTTTGGAGGTTCAAGTAAATAAGATCAATGTCAGTAGTACTAAGATAGTTTAGTTACAAGTCTCTATGGCTTGTAACCGATACAAATTATACGCCTCAAAGGCGAGTGTGACCAGTGAAAGCCTTTTGAATTCTTGCCCAATTCATGATTTTACTGAGACATCTAATTAATCTTTTTGTCATGATTAATGTTAATCTTCAGAGGAAACATATCAGTAATGAACGCAATACGTTATATTTTTTTTTCAAAAATCAGTTTAAACCCACTCAGAATCATTTGAACCTGTCAAAAAACTCTTATTATTTACACGATACTATAATTTGGCAGGCAGTATCACAGAACAGAGATAGAGAGTTTCATCTAATGCGCTTTTCGACACGCGAGGTGTCAAAATTTTTGTCACTATCACAAGAAAATCGCAATCATAACTAGCATGCGATGTGCACCAAGGCTCTCGTGTATCGTAAGAAACATAGTATACTATTACTGTATAGTTTTAGTACTCTCGATGTAATAAAAACTACATCAGTCAAGTTTTTGCTGCACGATTGATTTACACGTGTGTTAAAAATGTAAACTGTGTTTTGTTCTGTTGTAACCGTTTTGTGTTTGTTGTAATTAAATTTCTATCTATTTGGCTGGTTTCTATTGAGTAAAAGTGTCAGTTCATATTTCATAATAGGATAGATCTTAATAACATCTGTGACGACAACGTTTTTCTCAGTTCAAAATGTTTAACGGTTTCATTATTAAAATCTAGTGGTCGAGGTTGGGTAATAGAATTTCGAAACTTTTTTTTTAATGCATTGAAAATATTGATATCCACCCTAATGTAACTTTGGCAAAATTTACCCCACTAGGTCGTTTTGCACAATGGCGTTATCAAAATGAAGATCACAATCTCTTGACAGTGGAACAGTTTGCGACAATACGGCAACGCATGTCCGTCAACTGACATATGTTTTATCACATAAACAATGAAGTCATGGGCGCATATTGTTTGATAATGCAATAGTCAAACAGCGTGACAAGTTCACCAAACTTTTACAACGAGCCATCGTAAAATTCCGTTAGTGATGCAGTGTTCATTTGAATGTTTTGTCATGAATATACGATTGAAATGAATGGTACAGTAATTATGGTGGTAACTGGTAATTTTTTATCGGAAGTACGGTATGAAATTCCTTTGGTCCATTTGAATTAATTTTGTGTAATGAACAACTAGCTATTATCACAGGTAAAATTACTCTACCAATTCTGATAAACGATAACCTTCCCAACAAAGAAAATATCTCTCTTCTTAAATTATATTGATTTGAAAGAACTAGAAGCGGCATAATATCCTCTTTACTAGCTAACGGGATCCATAAAGCAGACATGTATATATTTTTCATTTGTTTTTTTTTTCAGCGTCTTAAAACAGTACGCTCCGTTGCACGTATTACGCGCTCCGTGAAGCACCACCCAATACTTACCTTCCACATTCGTGTGAAATAACAATGTAACACTCGTAATTAGGAGCGTGCCAAGACGTGCAAATTTATTCACTCTATAAATAAAATGCTTATGTTTAGCGGTTAATATGTTTGACTAAAAAATATTTTACTCCAAGTTGTAGAACGGACGAATTCTAAGCTTTCATTTGATCAGTTTCATGGAATTAATCTGTCTCAATGGCAATCACACATTGAAAAGCATATTGTCATTATTGTCACATTTTTCACCTCAAAATAAGCTACTGCATATCATAGTATGAATGAATAAAAAAGCGCCAATAGCTTTGTCACAATTACTAGATTTTGTCAGTATATTTAAGACTTATATTTATCATATATCAAAATGTTTTATTCAATTTCATACACTTTTGTTTTTCCACGCAACTGTTTTGCAAGAGTGGATGCATTAGCATTATCTTCAATATTAATCGATATCGCCCATTTTGCACTCTGGTTTCATTTAAACGGTTCGATAATAAATTCGCCTTGTCATTTTTTATCTGTACCCTGAGTTATCCCAACCTTGATACATTGCATCAACTTTTTATTAACATTTTTACCAACTTCATAAAGAGAATCTACTTTTATGTCTGCTTTTTTTAAAGGTTTAATTAAAAAATTGCGTCTTGTAAGTTTTGGATACTCATTAAAACTTTAATAACTGTGGCGTGTATTTCAAAATAATGGAAAATTTTACGCAATCAAGCTCTTTTTTGGTATTTGTCTTTGTTGGCTTTTACTTCGATAGCATCTTGTAAGTTTTTGATACTTATATAAATACTTTTATAACTATCGCTTGAATGACTTTACCAGTAAAATTTTATGGAAAAGTTATTTTTGTCTCGTCGATATGTAGTTTCATAGCATCTTCTAAGTTTTCGACACTAATTAAAATTACTCATGTCGCGTGTATTGCATAATCAACGGGTAATAAATAGTGTACGTCTGTAAATTTTTTGACCCGAGTTGACTGATCTCGCTCGCACGAGTCTGCTTAATTAATGTTTCCTAACCTAAATAACTTTTAATTGCTCCCTCTATTCTCCATTACACTCGTAGTCCACCTGATGTATAGCTTCTAAGTATTTTGCATCGAATGGGTATTTGATTTCATTTCTTCTGGTATCTGTAGAATTTGAAGGACCTTCAATTTCTTTTGAAGGATTGTTTGGAATAAATTTTATACTTCACTAATTGTTGGCTTATATGTATATAGTGCATGTAAGATTAACCCATGAGCTATTGGTATCATGATATCAAGCGTCACGTGACGATGAAATCTAGGTCTTCAATCTATGTGTTACAATTATTGAGAAAGACATTTAATGTACTTCTTAATCAGGCCTTAAAATTGATTATAAATGCCAGACCAAGCTGCGAATGCTATTATTTCTCCACATTTATATTTATTTACGGTCATTGAGTACCTACAAAAGTATTAATCCCTTTAATCAGTAACACCATACAATGTTTACGAGCATGGTGAGCGAAGTAATACTACTAACAGACGATTAGATTTGGTATCATGCGACCAATTCATCATGCGGTACAGTCTTCACGCCACACGATCGAACCGGACCATGCGATGTCCAGTTGTATCCAACCAAGTTTGATGGACAAGCCATCGAACCAGCGGTACCAACAATAATAATAATAATGTCCATCGAACCGTGCCCCACACGATGCGATATGGTTCGATGGCATACCATTTTAATGGTTCGGCTGTACCAAATCGCATCGTATGTGCCCACTTTTATACCTAATGAAAATCAAATGAATTACACTGTTTCTCTAAAATATTTGTTTTGATACCTCCATTATTGATTCACGGAACGAGATCTGTCAAAGAAATATAGATTACAAACAAAATGGGTATTATAAGGTTAGAATCTGCACTCTTGATGTAACACGATAACGTGAACAGAATGGACGCCTACGAAATGACTCTAATGGGAGGAATAATGCGTCGTAGAAAAACGCGTTAACAGCTCGCCAAGGGCGAATCACGTTGAGGCCAAGAACTACTTGCTTTTCGGTCATGATTCGCTATTCGCTATTTTGAGGCAAGTATCTCTGACTAACTGAACAGATTTCTTTATGGTTTAATTTATTTTTCGTATAATATATCCCGATGGACGTGGGAGCCCACCGGAATTATTTTCCCAAGAAAATCCCCGTCACTATGGAGAAGCTGGTGCGAGGAGGTCACGACCCTCAGAACTGAGGAGAACAACGCAAGGAGGAGGAGGATAATATAACCAATAGACAAGCTTTGAGGCGCAACATTTGGAGCTGTATATCGCGCAATACTCTTAAACACTTGACATTGCTGCACAATGTGCAAAATAGCTTATTCGTAAAGTACAAATAACATAACGCGAACAGTTTTCCAACATTATCCAGCGTGAATGCGTCTCGTGTGGTGGTTAGCGTATACGAACCACCACGTATTTGCGGTAAACAGCGACAAAATAAATTTCAAATAACTATTTACAAATCCTTAATAAAGAAAATGAATACCTTATATGCAGTAATCAATGTATTCCCCAGTTATAGATGCACATAAAACAATTAAAGCTTGGCGCGTCTCATTGTGTGCACATTAACATGCAGCGCAAGTAAACAAAACATCTCAAACAGTTGCAATGACAACGTTGGAATCAGCGGTGATGTCAGCTGCCGCTCCTCATAAATAAAATGGTTTTATATCTATCTTAGTTGATATTTAGCTTTCAGGTTTACGAGGCAAGGTTGGATTCAGATCGATTTTCAATTAGATTCTAATGTGACGTATTAGATGGACATCTTTAATGTTCATTATATTGGGGTCTTTTTTTATTTAGGATCAACTATTCAATCGCATTCAAATTCTTTCTGAAATAACATTTGACATTAATTTGTATGCAATTTATTGCATACAAATTAATGTCAAATGTGAGTAAATTGCATACAAATTAATGTCAAATAACCAAGGGGCTAAGGTAATTTAGTATTTGGCTAATAAATAATCAATCACTTTGTTTCATTACTCGCAGTTACTCTAATATTGATAAATAAGGACCCCTCAGTTTATTTCACTTGCTTGTCGAGGTCACTTATAGTTTAATGTTCATCTTTACTACCTCATTGTGCCCTTTAGCACCAAGATGAGTCGTAAAAAAAACATTACGCTATTTTCGTCCACTGTCGCAATAGTTTGTTTATTATTTCTAAACCATTATTGTGTTTATCAAACTTTTGCCTCAACTGGCTCAGCCCTGTTTACTAGCCTGTAGATATTCCGTTTTGAGCAAAAGACTATTTAATTTTCAATTCCTTGTATTTCACCTATCACCCATCAGGTCCATTATGGGTAAAACTTTGTGGGTTGGCAGCGAGGTGCTACCTGCAGATGAGGTCGCATTGGTTTCGAAAGATGGCCATAGAATCCCGCTAACACTAAGATTCTCATGAAAGAAAAGAATGTAATTCAAAGATTAAACATTGAACTTGTCTTGATAACACCTGTAAGAGATGATTTGTTTGCTCTCATACTACCAAGGTTGTTCAGTTCTGTCTGTTTACACACAGCTTTGTTAATGAAGTGATAGTAAATGATGGATATAAACAAGATAAACGTGTGATGCTTGAAAACACCTCACGTGTTAAACCAAATATGGAAACGGAGTTGCTTAGCTTAGGGATAATTAATATATGCATTATCGTGATTACTGTGTGATTGTTAAGAATCCATCTGAATTAAACAGTTTTTCCGGGGTAAAAAGTAGCTTATGTCCTTCCCAGGTTTTCAAACTATTTCCATTCCAAATATTATCGAAATCCGTTCGGCAGTTTTGAGTTTTTCACGTTCAGACAGAAAGATGTGGTGAGGGGACTTTGTTTGATAATATGTAAGGATGGTGGTAGGACTCTCATATGCAAGAGTCCGTTTGGGTGGGTACCACCGCAATGTCTATTTCTTCTGCCAAGCAGCAGTGTACAAACACTGTTGTGTTTCGATTTGAAGGACATTGTAGCCAGTGTAACTACAGGACATAATGAGACTTAACATCTTATGGCTCAAGATGACGAGCGCAGTGGAATGCCACACAGAATTTTGTAACTCAAGGTGCTGGATGGTGTTTCTATTGTGGGTGGTCGTATCGCTCACCATCAGGCGAACGGCATGCTTGTCTCGTCATTCTATGCCATAAAAAAAGGATTGTATATCATCTTAGTATCGTGTAAGGTATTAGACACAATGTTTCCAACCTATACTACACGAATCCAGCATCTATAGGTATTCAAAAGAAAAGAACGTCGTTGACTATCAGAATACGCCCAACTTGTCCTAAAAACGCTGAACTCATGCCTGCTAAAAACTTAATGACTCACTAAAATCGCAGTTTCATTTCCTCGATGACCTAAGAACTACACGCAATTATTGAAGCCATTAAATGAAAAAACCAAATCCTACTTATCTATACGACAATAGTTTAGAACACGCGACCGCGCCAACTGATGACAGCATTTTTATTAATAGAAAAATATAATTTTGCATCCAAACCGGTAGCAGCGACCGGAGGCTGCCAAAAACATGTCATACATGCATCGCACTCTTAATAAAAAAATGACTTAATCCAAAATTTTGGCTAGATGACTTTTAGCAAAATATGGACCCTAATGCGTCTTCTCAACATTGGGAATAAGGTCAAAATTGTTTGAATTTATGTTCGTTCCCGGCCCAATTTAAAAAAATGTCGTATACAATTACTTTTTGTGAAAATTCCCACAATACAAAGATTTTGGATTAGGAAATTGTTTTATTAAGAGTGCGGCATGTGTTTACATTTTTATTTTCGGTCATAGGTCTGATTTCATATTTATTGATTGTAAATATAAAAATAGACGATATTTCAAAACTTTGAGTTGCGTAGTGGTATCCAAAGTTGTCTTTCTGCCAATTTCAATTTATTCACGCGATTAATGCTCCTGCTATATCATAGGAAGGATACAAGTGGTGAAGTTTGGTGGCGCTATTAATGTCTCAGCCTTATCTTTCAGCGACGAAGTATTAAAAAATACAGAATTAGAAAATATTAATAATTTATACCATAAACTATCTCTCACAAAACAAACAATTTCGGCTTGATGATATATAACAAAAAATTCACATCCATTTCAAGAAGTGATAAAGAATAATGATGTGGCAAATCGACAATATATTTATCAATCGGTTGATACGATACTTATTTATAATCCCAATTTAAAATAGGTTTTAGTAAATATAAATCTAGATTCATTTATGAAATGCATGGTTACGGTAGCACTTAGTATAATTGCGTAGTAAGTACTTGCAGTGCTGGCATTAATGTACTGGCGTAAGGCGTTTCACCTTGGTTGCTAAACAAATTTAGACTAAGCTATGCACTGACCTTGTTTATTTTTACGCCTTTTATTTGCGACTAATTGTGTTTATAAATGACGCTGTCGGTACTCTTCCGGCAACATTTGGATATTTATTGGGAGATCCACGGAATCGCATTTTATTAAATTGTGGTTGGACAATTTATTGCAGTGATTTTGGTTGTTTACATTCTATTAGTCATCGTATTTGAGCCTAAACATATCTCACAGTCGTTAGGGAAACATGCAGTTGTAAAATTTTGTAAATCATCGTCATTTTTAGTTTTATATCGTTTATTAGACACCGTTTCGAATTATTTGCAATTTTTGATAGTTTTCGCTCCGCAAGTTTGATTACATTCAAGACAAGCTATGATATTCCACAAGTATTTGTATAAAATCCGTTACAATTGTATAAAACTCAAGGCAAGTGTTAGTCTTGAGTTGGCTTGAGTCGACTTAGGCTTGTCGTAGGGTTCAAGAAGAGATAAACCGTTGTATTTCATATATTTAAAAATGGACTGGCTCGTTGATGAAATGTCTAGACTATGAGTGAACAACCCATTGACAACGCGTTGATAACACCGTTATTCTAAATTGCTTACTAATGTAATACGAGCGCCTGTAACTGACGTGTCCGAAATCCCAAATGTGCTGACAAATTGAAGTGTCAATTAAAACTTAATCATTTTTAAATGACGATCAATTTCTTGACAACCCGTTTGGGCTATAAATCAATGTTGAAACGACATTTGTCGACCGCTCGATAACAATTGAAGAAGTCAGAAGTCGTACGAGTCAAGTTAATTAGTGCCTCGTGCCGCGCGGTGACATCAGACGACTTGTGAGTGGAGAATAGAACCCACACTATCGGATGCGTCAGTGTGCATTGAATAATTAAACGATCCGGAACTAGTTTTAATAGAGCATTTTATATGGATGACGTAGTTTATTGATCGTAAAATAATGAATATGTTGACAGGGCGTGTCCACAATGCACATCCCTAGTATACTTCGTAATTTTTTTTTCATGGCATCGAATGACGAGACGAGTATGCCGTTCGCCTGATGGTAAGCGATACGACCACCCATTAACAGTAGAAACACCATCCAGCACTTTGAGTTACAAAGTACTGTGTGGCATTCCACTACGCTCGTCATCCTGAGACATAAAACATACATTATGGTAGAGAAAAAGAATAGAAAAAAGTGTCGAATATCGACTGATCTCTGTCCGGTCGATACACATGTCTATGTCTAAAATGTATGCATTCTCTACAAGGCGAAACTAATTAATTCCCCCAAGAAGTAGTACTCACGTATTAAATATTGTATATGTAATTACCTAGTGTTTACATACATCAAATATCAATACCTAACATAAGACGCAAAAAGCTCTGGCCGGCGCAAATGCATTCCACTTTCCAAGAAATCACATGAAGTTTATTTACATAATAAATTCGTGTAGTCTAAAAATGAATAGATTTACACACGCCAAATGACGTAACGTAAAAGCTGTATTTGTGTCAAGGGTTTTAAAAATGCGTGAATGGTGATATCTATTAAAATCATTTCATCCCGTCATAGTTCATCACACGCAATCGAATTAATGCTGGTGAACTGGGCAAATAGATTCAATGTCTTTAAAAGATCGACATGTGTTGCCCTAATCAATGCAAAAGTGCATCTAATTTTTGAGGAGATACCTATTAACCCCAATGATTTGTCATGACATGCGTCAATTAATGTGTTTACTTTAAAAAGCTGCAGCTATTGTCATGCCCATTTTTTGTAATACCATACCATGCCAGCCCTGTATTATATACTACCCACTGCTGAGCACGGGTCTCCTCTACAACTGAGAGGGTTAAGGCCTTAGTCCACCACGCTGGCCTAGTGCGGGTTGGCAGACTTCACATACCTTCGAAATTCAGAGAACTTCTCAGGTATACAGGTTTCCTCACGATGTTTTCCTTCACCGTTAAAGCAAGCGATAATTCACAAAGAATACACACATACATTTTTAGAAAAGTCAAAGGTGTGTTTGCCCTTGGGTTTTGAACCTGCGGACATTCGTCGCGGCAGTCTGTTGCACTGCCACCTAGGCTATCGCCGCTTCTTTTTGGAATGCACTGTATAAATTTGGAAAAGAACTTGTTTTCCACAATATGGTGATATTTCAATATGCATTCAAGAGATCAATATTCATATCGAGCGTTGCACTTTGCATAGATATTTGCTGCTACGATTTCACTAACAGTTGTCGCATTCGTTTCTGATTAATACAATAAACTACCCAAGCACATGCAATAAACTCGATATTTTCTATTAATGAGTACATAGAGAAGTACGCATTGCTAATTGCGTTGTTTGTTGTGCCTTGAAGCATCTCGCGTTACTTCTCAATGGATCCCTTGTGAATATTAATTGTAGTATTACATCACCATACCAGATACATATTGAATCATGCGTGTTGCACTATTTTTTAACTGTCACTGACCTTAACTGTACTCTGACAATGCAAAACGCTGCAACTCCTGCGCATGAGTATGACATGTAGACAGAGACAGCGCAACGGAAGGTAAATAAAAACATTTGCTGTCTCACTCGTGCGTGTCGTCTACGCAATGCCGTTTCCAATAATTTTGTATGCATTGGTTATGCCCGTTACCAAATCCATATTGTAATGTTGCGGTGACTTCCTACGGAATTCGGAGGCGCTTTCTATGGAAAGTTCTGTGTACCTCATCGTGATGTACAGGTGTCAATTGTAGCGATAGGCAAAAGGTGTTAAAGAGGATATAATTAAAACATAATATTCAAGAAAGATAAGATTATGTAAAGTAGATACAATAGTATAGTATAGGGTGTCACAAAAGTTACGCAAGATTAGAATTAAATGAAAACTCAGTTTGTAGTAATATTGATTGATATTTTTTGTTGAATCATAAAGTACATAGGATAGTAAGTATATATTTATGGAATAACACATCGGGCAAATGGCCCTCTATCGTGAAGATGAAAATGTGCTTCATCGCTAAGGATAATTTTGCTCGAAAAATCAGCGTCCATTTGTTGACATTCAATAATCCATTCAACAAACTCCCTTCGTTGTACATGGTCATTTGACTTCAATAGTCGTGTTAACTGAATTTTGTAAGCATGGAGACCCAGATCTATAGTGAACTTTGAAGCTGTGGAGAGCTTCTTGACATTTGCAATTCTTGTCCACGACGCCGAATTGATATAATAAGACCAATTGTATTACGAACCTCTGCTACAAAACCGCCATTATAGTAATAATATCAGAAGTTCAAAACTATTGTAGGGTTATCACTTCTAGAACTATGTTTGAAGGAACATTTTGTAAAGAATTTAAAATACAGACTCGAAGGACCAAAACATTCTAAGTTTTTTTCCGTATCGTAATTATATTACAGTACTCTCATTAACAACATCTGTCAACAATAATTTGTCATTAAAAGATTGAATAAAATCTATTTGTCCATCTCTTTCCGCTTTCCAGCTATTAATAAATATTTTCCTTGTTCCAGGTGGGTTGGAAGGCAAATACCGCGTGGCAGCGCCTGAGCTCATGCAGGATACGTTCATGAGTGACTCGGAAGACGAAGGAGGTAAGATTACATCGTAGATATTAATGACGTGACCTCACCTGCCCATTACTCGCCTACGCGTTGTAAATAAAAACTATGAGAGATGGCTTCTTAACAATGTGCTTTATTCAATACTTGAGTAATAAAAAATTTGCCGTTATATTTGTTTGAATCTTCAAGAATCGCAGAATAAAGCTATATATAATATATGAGGTATATCATAAAAACGTATTATGATAATAATGTAATTTCATCTCTTTTCACTGCTTCAAAAAAAGATGTTGCTTCTTTGATGGAAATAAAAACAGAAGGTTTGAAAAAGAATGGATGAGAGTTGGCGACATTTGTATTTAACCTATACAGTAGGCCATTAAAGATCCACGACATACCAATTCTAGACTTGATTCAACCCTTCAAAAGCTAATGTAATGAAATGTAGACTGTATTTTCCTAACTTTTCATTCCAGGTGAAGTAGAGTGCCCAATCCAACAGCAACAGCAGTACCGCTACATGAACAGCGAGGCGGGCACGCTGCACCGGGCCAAGCCGCTCGAGGACAGCGTCACTGATGGCCACCTCTGGCCGAGCAACAACGACAGAAAGGTGGCCACCATCGAGCGACAGCCTGTCGACATCGGGTTAGTATTACAGTATTTAGCTGACACTTGATATATCTTACAGACAGTTTGTATAGAACTATGTAAGTGAGAGTTAAAGTAAAGCTGTAAGATTTAGATTTATTTATTTACACAATCAATTTTACATCTTATGTTGCTAGATGCAGCTTACATAGTATTAATTAATTCACTACATAGTATAAAACAAAGTCGCTTCCCGCTGTCTGTCCCTATGTATGCTTAAATCTTTAAAACTACGCAACGGATTTTGATGCGTTTTTTTTTAATAGATAGAGTGATTCAAGGGGAAGGTTTATATGTATAATTTATCCCGGGGAAATATAAAGCGGGACTTTTATCCCGGAAAAACCCATTCACGCGGGCGAAGCCGCGAGCAGAAGTCTAGTCTTATATAAGTACAGCTATATAAGTTGCCCTAATTATAGTCATCATTTTAGTAAACTGATTGACTGCCTAGTGATTGTCTTGATGGCGTAGTTGTATTACGGTACAGCTGCAATGTCAAGATCTCGGGTTCGAGTGTGGTGGACTAAGACCTAAAACCCTCTCAGTAGTACTGGCGAGCACGGGCCTCCTCTACTACTGAGAGGGTTTAGGCCATGCCAGCTTGCCTAAGTTACTTTAACGCCATATTATAGAGTTAACAATGTACATGTAGTGAAGTCTATACTTCTATATCTTCTATGAAACGACCTAACATAAGAACCACTCTCCCATCAACTCGTAAACGAGCGCTGACAACGGCAATTGACTCGTCAAGCCCCGCTACGGACGCCGACGTCCGAGTATATAGGGTTTCCCATACATCATATACCGGGTGGAAGGGAAACGCTCTCGGAAACGAATACAGGTGATAGTATTGGTGATTCCTGACGTGATGGCACTAAAAAAATCGCGATCGCATTGTTACAATTTTAATAGGATTTTCTCAAATTTCTGTACAGCTTCACGTATGGATAGATAAATCAAACTATTATTCTGAAAAACATAGTAAAAGAGGTCAATATTTCAAAAAAATCGTAATGAAACACGTACATCAGCTGACGAGTTAACGACCGCGGGCCGGTGCCAGCGCAGCGCGACGGCCGCCCAGTTTTTTGTACGCTTTACATTGCGCGCGCATGAATTACGGAAATACTAAAATCGTAAGTATTATCGCTTAGCTTTGCAAATGAATATAGTTTTTCGTTAATGTTATGGTTCTTCTCTCTTACCGTTCCGGTATAGAGAGCGTTTCCCTTCCACCCGGTATATAAGCGGGGTTTGACGGGTTAAGATTGTCGGTTTCCTAGATCATTTTTTACCTCATTCCGGTATAAGTTAATTCCTCAGAATAAGGTTTTCACTTTTAACGCTATGGAGTTGTTGAACCGGGTTCACAACATACTTGCTTTCTAAGTTAGGTTGTTCTAGAAACATAGTAGATATATACTTTGCAGTGTCTTAATGGTTCTATATAGCGTATACTTCGCTTGGAAGTTGGGATCCAAATCGGGCTTCAGCTGTCGTTTATTTACCTGCATAGGTACATGTTTAGCTAGCTATCTAGGTAAGTAAAGTCCAAAAACGGGCCTAAAATTCTAACCAAGATACTTTATATTCTGTGCTTTATATATATTTGGATAGAACTTCGAAAAACTAGGTTTTTGCAATAAATCATAAACTTTTGAAGTCTTCCGATGTTGAGATTTATTTAATTTTATTTTGCTCAAAAACTACACTTAATACGAACGTTTTTCAAAAAGTAGCATATAAATGGATGTGTTTAAATATATTTTTAATGGACCCAAGATCCATATTTTTGGCCCTTTAATATCCATAAAGTTTGAGCCTGATTAGATTTTGAGGCCCAGCACCCATACAAAAAGCGGAAATCTCCTTTGAATTTGTTCAGCTACAAGTAGCTGACTGTACATAATCCTACTAATATTATAAAGGCGAAAGTTTGTAACAATGTATGGATGTCTGGATGTATGGATGTTTGTTACTCTTTCACGCAAAAACTACTGAACGGATTTCGATGAAATTTGGCACACGGGTAGATCATGTCCTGGAATAACACATAGGCTACATTTTATCCCGGGAAAATAAAAAGCGGGACTTTTAGGTATCCCGGAAAAACTTTAACGCGGGCGGAGCCGCGGGCAAAATCTAGTGATTGATATTTGTATAGCGAACTCTATCCTTTTCAAGGTTCCTGGTGTCGTTCGTGGTGGACGCGCGTGGTGGCGCCATGAAGGCCAAGCGTCGTGGTGGCGTGCGCATCATCGTACCACCAGCCGCCTGCGCCGCGCCCACACGCGTCACATGCAGGTAACTGATCATTAATTATAATTAGGTTAACTTTGATTCTCTGCCTCGGTGGCGTAGTTGTATTATGGTGCGACTGCAATGCTGAGGTCTCGGGTTCGATCCCCGGGTCGGGCAAAGTGATATTGGACTTTTCTATTCAGTATCAGCTCGGAGTCTGGAATTTTTGCCCGATATGGCGATAGGCTCGCTCCTGACAGAATAATGGCGAAAAGTGGGTGCACTAGTTGCGCCTCTACCTACCCCTTCGGGGATAAAAGGCGTGAGTGTCTATGTATGTATGTATTTAATTCTCTGAAGGGTTATCAACGCCCGTTTTAGTTATAACAACATTTCTTTGATAACTAAGAAGCTCTTAATGAGAATCTCATTAAAATAGACGCTGATGATAAAAAACAATCTTTTAAGAAATTTCTAATGTTTTATTTTCTTAAGTATAAACTATATTGATTAAGGTCTCATATTGCAATTATAAATATTGTGTTTGTATTTGCAGAGCGGCCACACGCCGAGCTCCAGCGGCCGCGCCTCCTCCACTTATGGAAGGTGAAGCGTTAGCCTCACGTCTCTTGGAACTGCAACCACAAGGCGCAAAATTCTTGGCGTGAGTATACCATGCTGTAACTCGCTATCGATTGATAGAACTTGGTTATCGCCATGAAGCAAAATTTTGTCTTTTTTTTATGACATTGAATGACGAGACGAGCATGCCGTTCGCCTGATAAGCGATACGACCACCCATAAACAGTAGAAATACCATCCAGCACCTTGAGTTACAAAGTACTGTGTAGCATTCCACTGCGCTCGTCATCCTGAGACATAAGATGTTTTTTGTTTTTTTTATGGTTGTACAAACATTTCCTGTCTTCGCTGTATAAGTTGTGGCTTCAATTTGAGGGAGGCGGGGGAGGGGGGCAACGTTCCGCTATTTGATACGTAACTCACCCCCCCTCCGTCCGATAGTATAGTCCGATAGACGTAAGATGTTAAGTCTCATTATCTCAAGTAGTTACACTGGCTACAATGCCTTCAAACCGAAACACAACACTGCATGCACACTGTTACTTGGCGGTAGAAATACAAATTGCGATGGTATCCACCCAGACGGACTCTTACATATTACCTACCACCTGTCTTTGCGAATTTCTAGAAATCCATCTAGGAACGGGCCTGCAATACTGATAAATTAAATGTCTATTATGCAGTCCTGTGATCATCGAGGTGCCGATATTCACGTCGTCGTGTCCGGAACGCGAGATTGTGATCCTGCGTTCGGACAACGGCGAGACCTGGCAGGACCACTACCTTCACAACAACGACAATCCTATGATACAGGTATATTGTTCATTCAATGTCGCATAGTCATTAGTATAATTAAGTTTGCTACAGGATTTTGGAAGGTTAATGTAACGAACATAAAAATAACTTTTTTTTATCCTGAAATATTTATTTTTTACGTCTTACTTCTCATCCCGGCAAGCATCTTTCGCCTACCATACTGATAATTGACTTTAGGTATCTATAATATTTAGATGCATATCACAACTGTCCTAACATACATATACACTCACGCCTGTTCTCCCCGAAGGTGTAGGCAGAGTGTGAATGCACCCATTTTTCGCCATGCATATTCGGCCGAGCCTATCGCCATATCGGGTACAAATTCCAGACTTCGAGCCGATATTGAGTTAAAAATCCCAATATCACTGCCCGACCCGGGAATCGAATCCGAGGCCTCAGCATTGCAGTCGTAATACAATTACGCCATCGAGGCAGTTTTACGCTTGCCGCACACGTTCGGTTTCCTTATTAGGTTTCCTGATCAGGAATTCAGATTCGAAAACCTGAATGCTCCGCTTACATAGAAAATGTTCAACAACGCGCACACGTTCCTGAATCTGAATTCCTGATCAGGAAACCTAATTAGGAAACCGAACGTGTGCGGCAAGCGTTATAATAAGCTTCATTTTTTTTTTTCTCTTTGGCAATGCGCGGTTTGCGCATCTACCAGTGTCAAAGTTTTAGGTTAGACATTTTTTAAGTATATAAGTTGCAGTTGTATTGTTTCTTTGTTATACTCAGTACTGACTACTATATTGAAGTAAAGGAGTGGCTATTTTACCTAGACTTTGTCGAGAAATATTGGCGGCAACAAAAAAAGCACTTGATTAGCACTGTCATTTCAATTCACTTCATTTGAGCTCTTTAATAGAACTATATTGGACAATATACCACCATAATAACGCAATATAACACTATCACCAAAATAATGTATTAAAACAAAAGCACTTCATGACACTTCCACGTTCCCGCCAAAACTCCAAGCGTCTTATTCTGGTAAACAGGAGGCTCTCCAGCGCGAGCGGCAAGAGTTCGGTCCGTACGGCGAGGCGGTGGGCGAGAGTGGCGAGCGGGTGACGCGCATCGTGACGTGCGAGTTCCCGCACTACCTCGCGTGCGTGTCGCGCGTGCGGCAGGAGGTGCACGTCATCGGGCCCGACGGCGGCGCCGTCTCCAGCGCGCATATCGCACAGGTATAACCTAACCTAACCATGTGCCAGGTTGACGTGTTTATTTTGCGCCTGGGAGCTTAGGACGTGAAAAAAAAACGATGCGTCTCTGCTTTGTTTTATTGTGATTGGTTGAGTGACTGACGTATCGGTATTTTGATGTTTTTGATTGATCGAGAGACCGATACGTCAGTCTCTCAACCAATCACAATAAAACGAAGCGGAGACGCATCGTGTTTTTTTTTTCACATCCTAAACACATGGTTTATTTTTGTAAATGGATTTACAAATTGATTTGATAAATATTTAATCAATACGGTAACAATAATACGTCAAATAAGAAAGTCTGGCTACATAGGGATAAGTTGTTTAGGGGTGTTTGTTTGTGCCAGGACGTTTAGTCTATTAAATCACACAAATGACTAAAAATTCTGGTATATATACTAACTTATCAATATCACATTTAAATACTATTATTAATATATCAAATACAGTTTCCTTGTCAATATCTCATCAATAATAACCTTATACTATTTTACCCAGGTGCAAGCGGTATTCCCGCCGGCGGCGTTGACGAAGCGCATCCGCGTGGGGCTGCAGGCGCACGGCGCGAGCACGGCGGCCGCGCAGCGCGTGTTGCCGCGTCACGCCGCCGTGTCGCCCGTTGTCACGGTGGAGCCGCGCAGGCGCAAGTTCCACCGCTCCATCACGCTCACCGTGCCGCTGCCGCCCTCACCTGTAAGTCTACCAACCAAGTCCATACGTTTCAAAGTAAATTAGATCATATTGCGAGTCACATATGATTCAAACTAGTTATACGGCAAAAAAGTTTCCTCTATATCTAATCATAGAGTGAAACTCAACGCAAGCGTTACACTCGCTTACCATAATCCTACTAATAGTATAAAGGTGAAAGTTTGTAAGAATGTATCAACACTATTTTAAATAAGTTTTTAATCTGAAACAAATAGCGATTATTATCACGTTGCTGTAACAGACCGGCGAACGTGCGTCGACATCGAACCTGCGGCTCTTGTGCTCGATAATGGGGGGGCAGGCGCGCGCCGTGTGGGAGGACGTCACGGGCTCCACGCCGCTCACCATCACCGACGACTGCGCGTCGTTCACCACAACTGTGTCCGCCAGGTGATCACAGTTTCAAATACACGTTAATAGATGGCGCTAGGATGATCGAGTTTAATTCAAGCTTCGTAATTCTTAAAATATCCTAGCAATATTTTAAGAATTATGCCCCATGAAAAGGATTTGTAATGTCTCACACATATCATAAGTAACGTAAAATTTCCACCTTGAAATTGGGTTAATGACGCTTTATTAAATTTTTTGTGAGTATTTGAGCCTGATTAATTATCGACATTTTTAATGTATTTTTTAAGACTGTATTCCATATTTCAGATTCTGGCTTATGAATTGCCAGAACGTTACCGATGCTACAAAATTGGCAACTGAATTATATAGGTGAGTATCTATACAATGCATTAGGTCTTGTACACTCTAATACTAATTAATTCGTTTATATAATAGACTATTTTATTGCAATATAATTTATTACTAATGATGGTAAAATGTTGCAGGGAAATGTTGCTAGTTCCGTTCGAGGTTCGCATCGTAGTTCTGGGCAAGCGACTGGACGCGCTGGAGGGCAGGCTTCTAGTGATGACCATCACAGATAGATACGCATACGACACGTTGCTGCAACAGGTACGTGGTACAAGCATAATCAACAAGTAGGCGAAGAAAATTCTTGTTCAAGCAAGAATTTAAAACCTAAATCTAATAAGGTGGTTGACTACTTTTTTTTAAATACAATTATGAAAAATGTATGCTATGCAAAATAAAATGGAAAAAGAATTTACAAAATTGGCGCAATAGTGAGTTATAAAGCCTTGAAATTTGGTGGAAGGAGTAACTGTCAAATAACAGCAATACTAGGCTGTGACGTCACCAAGCGCCGTCGGCCATAACGCTGCGTGCGTGCGAAAGAGATAGCGCGATATCCCCGCCAAGCCCCCGCTTTTGCTTACAAGAATATTTCAAAATTGAATAACTGCTTTATTTTTCAATCGATTTTGATGCTGATTTCATAGAAGAATTGACTGCCTCGGTGGCGTAGTGGTATTGCGTACGCATAACGAGTACGATTTGCGCGCTGAGGTCCTGGGTTCGAATCCCGGGTCGAGCCAAAAAAAAATTGTGACTGGGTTTTTCCATCTTAAAATTTACTCAGTCGCAGCTCGGAGTCAGGAAGTTGGCGGTGTGATACCCCCGTGCCTCGGGGCGCACGTAAAGCCGTTGGTCCTGCGCCTGACCTCTCTCCGGTCATGTCGGATTGCCGTCTCACCGGACTATGAGAGTGAAGGAATAGCGAGTGCACCTGTGTATTGCGCACACACTTGTGCACTATAATATCTCCTGCGTACCTGGCTGATCTCCGTTGAGATTGGCCGCCGTGGCCGAAACTGGCTAGGAGAATTTCATTCATTCAGAAGAATTTCTTTTTCGTACTATAGTGTACAAAATCAAACATAGGCAAATACCTATTTAATAGATTTTTGTTCTCCTAGTTTTGAATAACGATTTCGATATGACACATTTATACATAAAGACTTTATCGACAGATTTTTCTGTGTCGAAGGCTAAAAATACGTTTTACAATTTTCAGGAGCACTACACAGAGGTGGCCCATTCGACCTCGGTGAAATTCTTAGACGGCAAGGAAGTGTATTTGGAATTCTCTGGCAACCTTGTGCCAGTCACCAAATCAGGAAGCCAGCCCATGCTTACATTCGAGGTACGTTAATAATACACAATAAAAATATTTTTTATTCCTTTGAGGTTTTCCTAAACCTATAACAGAGGTTACTGTTTTTATCATAGGCTAATCGATGTTTTTATCTCAGGCTTTCAAAGACAACAGAGTGGAGTTCACTGTGCGCGTGAAACACCATGAGGAGAGTCCGTCTGGAAGGATTTACTTCATGAATGAACCTAAGGTATTTTTTAGATTATACAGATTTTCAGACCTAGAAGTGTAACTGACATAACTATTGCATATAAATATCATATTCAACTTTATTACTAAAGGTCGAAAAAAATAGCCCATGTCGCTATCTTCCTATAAATGTCGTATTAATGAAATTGGTCGTAACTTCTTACGATGTTTATATTGGCATTTTTAATAATTAACGAATAAGGCCGCACTAGGTCAGCGTGGTGGACTAAGGCTTAAACCCTCTCAGTAGTAGAGGAGGCCCGTGATCAGCAGTGGGCAGTATATAATACAGGGCTGGTATTGTTATTACGTACGTCCTGCAGGTGCCAAAGGGCGAGCAGTCCCAGACCCCGACGTGCGTGCTGGACGTGGAGCTGCCGGACCGCATCGTGCCGCGCGCCGGCAAGAGCCAGATCGACTATCTCAACCTCGACCAATCAGGTAATCTATACTAGTATTATAAAGCTGAAGAATTTGTTTGTTTGTTTGAACGCGCTAATCTCAGGAATTACTGAACCGATTTTGAAAATTCTTCCACTAATAGGAAGCTACATAACTCTGAGTGCTATAGGCTACTTTTTATTCCGGGAAAATATTTTTGTCCCTGAAAAACTTTTCTACGCGGGCCGAGCCGCGAGCACTACTAGTTATTTAATAATTATCGCATATAATGTAGTCTATTGGCGTAGCACAGCAACACAGTGCTTGTAGCCATAAAAAAAACTACACTCTAGAGTATATTTCACTAGTGTGTTCCGGAAATGTAAATAAATAGAGTTAATACGATCCCACACCTATGTGGGTAATGGAAAAATGATTTGGCGTAGTTTTTACGACTGGCTGCATGACATCAACCCCTGGTGCAGTATATCATAAAATATTATGTTATTTCAAGATGAAAGAATGTACATATATATAAAATAATAATGAATGTATATAATAATAAAATATCCAGTCACATCAAACTTTGCACTCTTAGATGTCCTTATATATTGTATGTTTTAGAATTCCCTTAAACGAACTTTACCATCAATAATTAATTATATATGGTTAGAACTAGACAGCACAACAAGAACTGGGGGCTTAGAATGTAAGTAAAAATCACGATGCGTCTCCGCTTCGTTTTATTGTGATTGGTTGAGAGACTGACGTATCGGTATTCTGATGTTTGTGATTGATCGACAGACCGATACGTCAGTCTGTCAACCAATCACAATAAAACGAAGCGGAGACGCACCGTGTTTTTTTTCACATAAGCCCCTTGATCATTCTAAGTTGCTAGTTTCATTATTTTAACAGTTCATAAATTAAATATTAACCCCAGTTCAACAAAACGCAGATATTTATTCCATAATAAAATAAATAAGTTAAAATAAACGTTATGATTGCGCTGCGTATTCAGCGGGGGCTAAGGAGAACGGACACAACGCACCGACTGGAATAACACGTAGGATACTTTTTTTCTGTAATTACATCCCGTCATAAAAAACGCGAGAAAATCATATATTTAACCTACGAGCCAATACTTAGCCCAATTATTAATATCAATAGTAAGTAGTATGTAGATATAAACACATACATTAGTGTAATTTCTGCGTAGTGTGGAGAAACATCGTGTGTAAGTCGTCTATTCTGTCAGCGCTTGAATATCGCACGGATGTATGTCCATAAATCAAAAAGTAGTTAGTTATAGTAATACCATCTTAAAAATTTGCTTCAATTCTCTTTTATACCCCGAAATATTTTTAACTCGTTTTGCTAATTTCAGGCTTCGACGCGCTCAAAGACGAGCTGAGCTTCCACTGGGGTGAGCACAACAACAGCCTGGGGCCCGGCTCGCTGCCCTACCATGATAGACAAGTCAACGGACATGTAAGCATACTGCCTTCTGAACATGAGTGCAAAAGTCGATTTTGTGAACGTGTTAAGAAAGTTGGCAAGTTGGCGTTTGGCAATAGTTCAATAAATGAGCTAGTGATTGAGATATAAAATTAGACTGAGCTAATATACGTTGGAGCAAATTGGTCCTTAAGTTTGTCAAGTTTAAGCCTGTTTTACATTGTCGATTTTTGTGCTCGTTATGAAGGATATATTAGCCTCATGGCTTTTAGAGCAATTCTAACAAGATCAACGAGTGCCTGCGCTCGAGCCAATACTAATGCAAGTAGAGACACATCATAAACATTGCACTTAGTTTCAACGCATTTTGTCATATTCTAGTGCGTTTTAGTAACTTTCCATGTTTTCTTGCGTTTAAGCAGGTTTAAAACAATCTTTAATATAAAAAAAATACTTCAAATGTCCAGGAATATTAAAAAGGTTAAAAAAAATATTGTCTTTGCAAATAACATCTTGATTTTTCTAGGATAAAATTGTAACAAACGGTGATGTTTTACACCCGACAAAGGACGCTGATAGCAAAGATACCAAACCTCAAGGTAACACTTAATATTTCTTCTTTTTTGACAATATTATTAAATATATTCCTTATAAATTATTTTTGGTCATACGTCAATATTCGTTTATTTTTTAGTGAACGGTGACACACTTCATGTAGACTCTAACAAAGTTAAGGCTACGTTTGACTCAGATGAAGACAAAACCCCTCAAAGCACTCTAGAGAAAGGCAAGAAGAAGCCAGAAACCAGCTTCCTTGGTGGCCTCGCTGATAAAGTTAAGAACGTATTCGGTCACAGTGAAGAAAAAGAGGATGAAGTGAAAGAATCATCTCCGAAACCTCAGCCTAAACCGCGAGAGTCTAAAGATAAGACCCCACCCAAACCAGCTCCTAGGATTATCAACGAAGAATTACTTGATAAAGTGGAAGATATGTTTAAAGACTTGCATCAAAAACCACCTCAAAAAGATGAAGAGGACCCCGAAAGTCACTTATACGCGACTAAATTAGTTGTCGAAGAAGATGAAAAGTCTCCCACCCTTAAAGAAGTTGATGAACACATTTACGAAGAATACGCCAATATGCAGCCTGTAGATACACCATTGTACAACAGAAAGTCAGATCCATTCCAATTCTACGTCGGTTGTTGCGAAGGAAGATTTAAAAAAGGTCAGAAACACCGACATGACGAAACATCCAATTTAGTCGATAGAATAGAGCAAGTCACTTTTGCCACGCACGAAATACAAAATGAATTGGCCGATGACATAGATAAATTACAAAAGAGTAAAGATAATATTAAAGGAAAATCTGTCGATGTCATTGATGAGGTCGTCGAGAAAAGTGAAAAGGTTAAGGATGATGTTAAAACTAAAAAACAAGAACTGAACAAAGATGCTACAGATAAAATTGAAGAAGTCCAAGATTCTGTACATGGAAAATTGAATTCATTAAAAGAATCAGCTGATAAACTATATGAGGACATTGATTCAAAAGCATCAGATATAAAATCAAATGTCAGTAAACAAATTGATGACACTGGTGCGATAGTTCAAGATGCTGTTGGCCAGGTACAAGTGACTGCAGGCATTGTAAATGATAAATTAAAAATGAAAGCACTTGCAATGGACTTTGTTGCGATGGAACAAGCTGAGGAACACAAAAATAGAACCAATGAAAAAATTGCACAAGCTAAAAACTCCGCTAAGGACACAGCAGACAATCTTAAACACAAGGCACAAGAAATTGGATCAGATCTACAAGATAAAGCAAAAGATGGTGCAGATGCTGTGGGAGATGCCATTCACAATGCACAAGACTCTTTGACTCATAAAGCTCAAGAAATAAAACATGGTGCTACAGAAACCTCCGAAAAAGTCAAAGACGCCGCAAAAGATAAACTAAACGCTATCGGTGAATCATTAGATGGTGCTAAGCAGAAGTCCAAAAAGGCTGCTGCAGATCTTAAAGCCGAAGCACATGAAGTAGAACAAGAAATAAAAAAAGAGAAGAAAAAGAAATCAAAACAAGGAAAGAACTTCTTTACTGGCTTAGTTCATAACATTTTTGGTGAGAAAGAAAAAATTGAGGATGAAATAAAAGGAAAAATTGCTGAAGGAAAGGAAGTGGCTAATGACTTAGCAGAGCAAGCGTCTGCTAAGAAGGACGAAATTAAGGACAGTGTCGCTAAAAAACAGACAGAGGTTAAAGAAGGTGCTGAGCTTGCGGCACAAACTCTACAAGATAAAACAGCTGAAGTTGAAAAGACTTTGCAAGATAAAAAAAATGAAGTAGAAAAAGCAGTTCACGATAAAGTCGACGAAGCCAAGAAAACTGTTGATGAAAAATCTTCTGAAATCAAGTCAGCGGTCGAGAGTAAAGTCAGTGAAGCTAAAAATGCCGTTGCTGATAAAACTAATGAAGTAAAAGACGCCGTTTATGAGAAAGCCAGTGAAGCTAAAGATGTTATTGATAACAAAACTAGCGAAATCAAAGGTGCCATTATTGATACTAAAGATGTTGTGTGTCATAAAGCTAATGAAGTTAAAAGCGCTATTCATGACACAGCTAAAGATGCGAAGAACGCTGTTCAAGATAAAGCTAATAAAGCCCAAGAAGTCGCCGAAAACAAGACGAGTGAGTTAAAAGACGCTTTTAATGTTAAACAAACTGAATTCAAAAATGCCATACTTGATACTACTAGTCAAGTTCAGGATGCTGCTAGTGAAGCAAAGGATACAGTATGTAAAAAAACAAGTGAAATGAAAGATGATGTACAATCAAAAACTGATGAATTAAAAGATGCTGCATTTAAAAAAGGTAGTGATATCGGTGCTGCAATTAGTGATAAAGCGCAAGATGCTAAACACGCGATTGAAACAAAAACGTGTGAAATAAGAGATGCTGTTCATAGCACCACGACACAAGTCACAGATGCTTTTCAAGATAAAGCGGCTGTAGTTAACGATGCGGTCAAGAACAAAACTGCTGAGGCATCGAAGGCTGTACAAGATACAACAGAAGTTGTTGGAAGCGCAATGACAAGCAAAAAATATGAAATGGAAAAGAGTTTCAATGATAAAGCAGACCAAGTCAAAGTCGCCACACAGAGTGAACTGGACAGAATAAGGCAAGAAGCTGAACAAACTACAGAACAAATTAAGAAAACCGCTGAAGACACAATAAATGCGGCTGCGAATAAGAAAGCAGCATTACAAGGGAGCATTGAAAATAAATTCGATAATGTAAAGCAGGCTGGCAAAGATGAGCTTGAAAATTTGCAACAGAGAGCAAGCGATTTGCAAGAGTCGTCGAAGCAGGCGTTAAGTCACGCTCAAGATTCTACCTTGAGTACTTTCGATAAGATCGAAAGTTCGACTAAGGATAAAGTGAACGACGCTAAAGATACATGGGAGGATCTTCAAAGTTCCACGCGGGACACATTCGCAGATTTTAAGGACGACGTTGGGAGCTCAGCGCAAGACACACTTCGTAGCTTCCAGAGCTCAGCGGGTAACACATTTGACAGCTTAGACGATTCCGCAAAGGAAGTCTTCGGTGGTGCTCAAACTACCGCGAATAATGTCGAGGCTGAATCAAAAGAATTGTTTGGAGAGGTTCAAGACTCTTTTGAAGGCTTCCAGGTTTCGGCGGATAACAAGCTGGAGGACATCAAGGGATCTGCAAAGGATAGGCTCGAGGAGGCTGAGGATAGGTTGCATGATACGAAAGAGAGTGTGAAGGAGAGCGCGAGGGAAGCTGAGCAGGCAGTCGCCGGAGCGGTCGCGAGCGAAGCAGATAAATTTACCAGCAGCCTTAACAATTTGGGCAATTCTGTCTTCGGATCGTCAGGCAAAGGTAAACGACATACTCATCATCCAAGGTCTAATACTTGATGAGCTTGGCAAAGATTTTGATTAGCTGTTGAAGGTAAAAAAATATTTGTATTTTATTTATTTTTTGGTTATTCACTCTTATCATACAAAATTTCAGGATTCATGAAGGATTCAAGCACTAAATTATTGGAGTCGGAAAAGGCACAATCATCGCCACACAAGAAGAGTTCCGGGTAAGTTCGCACAAACAATTGTGACCAACGAGTCTCCATACAAAACATTGAGATGTGTATAAATGTAAATAATCGCACGCCAGACCGCGCACCTGCACTGTGGCATACTGACGTCTGTCAGACCAATTATACATATTGAAAACTATATCTCACTGCATTTTGCCATTTCTCAACAAAACTGTGAAACTGTGTAACGTACAGTCGCTGTAAAACGTTTTATTCAACTAATCTATTGATTTCTTGAGAGGTATGTGTGAACGCTTAGTCTTCTTTCGCTTTCTATTCTTTTTTAGAATGATTTATGTAATAGTGTCGTGTTTTACAATGTTTAGTTTTCTCTTATCATAAATTAATTCGTACTTAGCATAAATTAAAACATTCTTACAAGTCACCTAATATTTTTTTCGCGTCAAATGTCAACATACTAATTGTATATTTAAAAAAATACTTAAAAATAATATAATATAATATCCTTTTTTCCACAATAAGATTATCAATTAATTTAAATTTAAATGATTTCACAAAATCACTTTCTCACGTTATTAAGTTTCACAGTTTTAAAATATTTCTGTCAAACATTGATGAGCACTAACCCCACACGCACCATTCCAGAATACCGAAGCTAAAGAGGAAGAAATAATTCGCGGCGAACGAACGACCCACGCTGAAACGATGTATGATATAGTTGCTTAGTTTTACTATTTATTATTGTTAATATTTTTTTCGTAAAGCGATTGTTTCATATTTACTAACGAATAAAATTGCAATTATATTAAGTGATCTCTGTCAACGCCTAGTAGTTTTATCAATGATAAGTCAGGATAAATAAGAACAAATATGGTAAATTTGAAACAATCATTAATTGTCAATGTGTAGACGCACTGTTAACGTGACGTAAACGATGTTCCAGTGGATTTAGAGATTATCTTCTCTATTAGTTTGTCGTGTTGTCCAGTACAAATACAAGTATTTTACAATGTGTCAAATCTTAATGTTTTTAATTTTTTGACTAACATTGATTTCAAAGAAATAAATTTTGTATTCGGTGTTACTTTATATTTGACATCTTATTACGAAACGAGATTTATTAAATGTTTTATAATTTATATAAATTTAAATAAAGTTAATCGTGTAACAATCTTGCCTACGAATCGATTATTTTTATATATTATTTTAGATCAGAATATCGATTCTGCTTTTATCAATAAACGTGTATTTACAAACGAAGTATTTTCATGTGACTAATGAGAGCATTTTATATTATTTTAAATCTAAGTATTATAAAGTTATCGCTATAGTTTTGTGTTGCTTAATTTATTTTATTTTAAATCGAGTTTTCGTTATAAATTTTATGCCTCGTAGTGGATTTATAAGCATGTTGCAACACATTGTTTATTTCGATATTATTCTCTACTTAATAGATCTGCTAGTTTATTTATTTCTATTCGCATTATGAGCATTTGTGTTAATTTTATTATATATGTTTGAAATTAACACCTAAACAAAGCTCTTCAAGTCACAAAGCGACTATTTCCTTTTGTTATATAAATATATGGGATATTATAATGAAGTAACTTGGGTCTCTGTTGGCAATATTGAAAAAACTCTCGATAGAGTGACTGTAATTTTATCGTATATCGATGTATATTCCAGCAGTGACGTAAGTGTATATCGTTATAAATATAAATAGTACATAGTTACAGCGCTTACTTTGCTTGTGATGTCTCTCTGTAAGTTGTTACATATAAGATATTATATGAGGACATTCTCAATAAAATTTTGAGTTTTTATTCCTAGCGATATAGTATATTGCTTTACTGTTTCAGTTGGAAAAGTTATAGATTCCAAGCATTTATAAGCTTTTTAGAAAAATATACCGCCTTTTAAAAGTAATATTAATATTACACGCATAGTGCACAATTGAAATGGAATGTATAGCAAAATAAAAAAATGAGAAAAAAAAACAGGATTATAAAAAATGTTTTATATTTTGCTACAAAACTAATCCATTTCAAAAATTGCAATTCAAATATCGAATAAGACAATTTTTGCACGAATCACATTTTCGGTTACTTTATATTTTTATTTCGCACGGTCAAGCACTACATTTCATAATGCCATGGTATATGTAAGCACTGCACTTTATCCGCCGGTAAGTTTCATTTGCATTAAACCTTTTTTATTTTCCTACTTTGTGTAAAATAGCTTTTTAAATTTTACTGAATTGGTGTTGGAACTGTGTATAAATGTAGCTTACAATATATAACTGTTGTGTAGATTCTTCAAAATCTTTTTTAAACTGCTTATCGTGTATGTATCTGAGGGGAATAGAATTTACTTAGGATTTCTAGATATTAAACATTTTGAATCCGTGGCTAAACGCCGCGCCTTACACTGGCCAACATTAGACAGCGGCTTGTCTGTGTCCCCGGCATTGCCGAGTCTATTAGCAGCGGTGGATGCTTACCATCAGGCGGACCGATAACTCGTCTGCCTATAACGGTAACAAAAAAAAAATAGTACTAAAAAAACACCAAGGATAAATTGTTTATTTCTTTTAACGGTTTCAATTTTAGACAATTTAGCTTGCTGGCGAAGTTACTGCAATCTGCATTCAAACGTAGTTAATATCAGATTCAGGCATTTAGGTTAAAAATTTATGTATTTGATACTGATTGTTGCGATAGTCCCGATTGAATAATCAGACTTTTTAACATTGTATTTACTCTAAAATATACCTCTCAGGTACATCTGAAATAGTAAATGTCGTTTCCTCCTGTCTCTTCTGTCTCTATTACTCTCACGGTGTATTCTCCCACTAATTATTGCTTAATGTTACAGATTTTTCTCCAAACTGAGACGAAATCCATGAAAAATATCATCGATCCGACACGCGACAAGTCTACATTTATAAAATAAGCGTAGATTCTAACTTTAATCGTAAGATCCAATATTCGATCCCAATGTAACGTTTTGAACGAATGTACTGGATGTGGTGAAGATTATCCAATTGTTGGAATATATAGAAGTTTAGCTTCGTCAGTTAATGCTTAAAGCATATAGGGTACAAGCAGTACAAGCAGATGCATAGAATTGTAACGAGGTCGACATTTGCCAATACACATGTGTAATTCTTATGGTATGTGTTTATAGATATTATATCCAAGAATTTCTCAAGTATGAAATTATGATAATTTTTTGTATGAACTGAAAGTTTCTAAGACGTTCTGATTTTTTTTTGGATCTGATATTTATGTTCACATTTTACGACCTCGATAAAAACGCTTGTGTATGTTGTAATTCTCAATATATGCTAGTTTTAGCCGGCCCTTAGTGTCGCAACAAAATACTCCGAAAAAGTGTTCCATTTTGTAAATGCTTGTAAGCTTACAGAAATGGTATGGCTGTAGAAACCTGTCGATGATTTTAACCGTTACCATTCCCATGTAATTCATATAAAAATATCAAGTTACCAAGTATGGTAATATCGATTTGCAATCGATGATTATGTAGTATCAATCGTATGGACTAGATTGAAATGAGAAAGGTTGGCTTACGCAAAATGTGCGTGATTAGTAATCTACAAATAAATTTGTGGTTACCCAAAACCCTTCTCTCCTTACTCAATTCCAAGTGTACTAATTACTTTCAAGACTTATAAATCAATGGTGGCTAAATGAAATTATACAAAAGTACAATACATTCGATCCCACCGTCTTCAAGCAGACATCGATAATGCTATCGACATAAAAAATTGTGAATATTCCAAAATAGTTCCATACAATGAAATTGTAAAGAAAGCTATTATAAAGGTGCTGGAGTTGTCAAGAGATTTAAAGGTCGCCCACACATTTGCAACTAGACTAGTAACGTAAAACGGCAATAGTATTTCAACTCAGTGCTAGGTACTAAAGATAGACAAAAGTCGACTGTTCTCTTGCCCAAATTAGTGTAATGACAATTTATTTTTATTTTTCTGTAAGTTATGTACCTATAATATTTGATAATCTATGAGTATTAGAAATATAAGATACCTTGCAAACTTATTAACTTAAGAATTATGTTGCTAGAAATTGTCATGAATGTAGAAGACTAGACTAGTTCTTTTGAGACCTATCGTTGCGTGGTTTGTCTTGTCAAGTATGGTTAGTTACAACTGTGTGGCAGACACTTTATTTCAATTTATGGTAAAATATATTATAGTCACAAAACACTATATCCTTACTTGCACCAACGTATTCATGTTAACAATTTTTATATTTAAACTATATTCTATTATTTTTAAAGTTATGCCATGTTCGAGAATTTTAGTAAATTGCATTTTAGAAATTCATGTATATGTTGACCGTTTATGATTTTTTTTATCTATATAACGACGTTTAGTAAAGTTCAATTTGTCTTCGTTCGATGTAGGTATGTAGGTATAGATGAAGCGAATCACAATTCCCCAATTATTGACCTACCCTTTACCTAATGTCGGGCACAAATTTTCTTAAGAATTAAATGTAAATTACTTTTTTTTTGGGATAAATAAACCCGCTAGTAGAAACCATCTTAAGCTGAGCTGCACATTGTGTGGATATCGCATTATTTTTTCTTCCGTTTTAATTCACAATATTGGAAATTATTTTTAATATATTTATCTTATACTATCTTGTGTGCTACATACCTACTGTATTTCAGGATAACTGTGATGCCAAATGAAGATTATGTGTAAAGTTATCATAGAACTTTTGTTAATTTTATTAATAGAGTCTATGTTCAATCTATTTATTGCTTTTTAGTAAGTAATAAATTAATTATTAAATATATACGTTTTTTTAATTACTTCTACGCCACAAAAAGATTGTTCACGACCAGGCATTTAATAATGCCTGCTATACACATTGACTGCGCATTGTTTAGAATGCCCTTATTATACACATTGACTGGGCATTGTATAGAATGCCTGCATTGTGTGTAATGCCCGCCATATACGCATTGAGTGGGCATTAATACTGGCATGTGCCTAGGTCCAACCTAACCTAACCAGTTGAGGGTAGGTTGACACAGTTTTTCGAAATCCCGAATTTAAAGAATATCTGCATTATACACATTGCCTGGACATTGTATAGAATGCTCGCCATGTGCAAACTGACTGGGCATTGAATAAAATGCCTGCTATATACACATAGACACGGCATTATGTAGAATGTCCGCTATATACACATTGACCGGTCATTGTGTAGAATGACTGCTATATACACATTGACTGGGCATTAATACTGGCATGTGCACAGCTCCAACCTAATCAAACCAAACCCAAGTTGTAAAGAATATCTGCATTATACACTGCATGGACATTGTACAGAATGCCCGCCATGTGCACATTGACTGGGCATTGTATAGAATGCCCGCTATATACACATTGACTGGGCATTGTGTAGAATACCCGCCATGTGCACTTTGACTGGGCATTGTATAGATTGCTCGCCATATACACATTGACTGGACATTGTGTAGAATGCCCGCCATGTGCACTTTGACTGGCCTTTGTATAGAATGCCCGCCATACACACATTGACTGGGCATTGTATAGAAAAATAAAAAGAAACAATCTGTATTTTTTATTGTTCTTATAGTAATTGTTAAATTCCATTAATACTGTCAAATTATTATTATTATGTTGTATCTTTTCTGCGAAAAATCACGGCATAAAGGCCGGTCCTTTTGGAAGGCTTGCGTCGGGATATGAATCCAACACATAGAGGCCCCTTTAATATACATTAGTGTTGGGGTGTGCACAGTGTACCTACACCTTGCTGGTACTCTCTCTGTATATACCTACTTATGGAGGAAATACAGCCAAAGACAGCGCCCGTAAGGTGCAAGGACTATTGTAGAGAAGATGGGAATCATACTGGCTCCATTATGGATGGGATCTAGCTGGACTGGTTGGGGGGGCTATTAATTGAGACTACAGGACGCCTGCCAAGTAAATATAATATAATAATCAAAGGTCTTATATTCAAGGCAGACGGTGACGTGCACCCCAATAGATAGGCATTCCAAATGCGGCGTATGCCAAGGACGCAACATCAGTGCGGGTGGCTAAAGGGTATCGAGAGGTGTGCATCGATTTCACCATCGAGGGTCGCTGAAGCGTCCCGAAGCGGGTTTCCTCGCTATTACGCAGATTGAGCACTTCCACCCTGCAGCTCAGATTCTTAGCTCTTGCGACTTCCACCCCTAGCCGGCCAGTTAAGGCAAGCTAAGGGTCAGAAGGTCTCATTTAGCCCCCACGGAATCGTAAGCCCCCAGATGTAGCTTGTCGTTTAATATCTTCAAGTCAGTTGCGACCACAGCTGTGAGCCGTAAACACTTCTACATTATCGATTTAATAAATATTATTATAATTGACTCTTACAGTGGTGTTACAAAAACAATCAGACTTCGTGTTTTCAGAAAAATAGCATTACATTTAATTTTTATGTCATTAATTTGACTTAATCAATACACATTTATATATTATCGAGTCCAACTTATGCCGGTCATTGTGTTTAAAATTTTTGCACTGAGGCCCGTACCTGTCATATTGTATTTCTTTCTGATTTAACTGCATTTTACGCTATCTCTATTGCTTATAGTTGCTTATATTAGTTGTTTAGCATTACATGACAAGTGACACGCCAAATAAATCCTTAATTTTGTTTTTTCTTTAATTTTAATGTACCCAGTGTCACTCTCACGACTTAGACGAATCTATTGACACCACTCACATAAAAATACAATCCGTTTAGGCTATAGGGCGTGCCAAAGAAATATACATACATACATACACTCGAAAAACATAACCCTCCTTCTTTCGCAGTCGGGTAAAAATTGTGTTTCTATGGCTACGTAAAACATAATGATGTCACGGCCAATCGTAATCCAGTACCCCCCTTCCTCAAACCTCAGGTAGTTGATAGAATTCATTTGGCGAAAACTATTGGCCATTAGGTGTCACAGACAGTCGCTCTACCCTGACCAACTTCGCTAAATACCAACATGAAAACAAATAAATGTATGGCGATAGGCTCGCCCCCTATCACATCATGGGACGGAATAATGGCGAAAAGTGGGTGCACTAGTTGCGCCTCTGCCTACCCCTTCGGGGATAACAGGCGTGAGTGTATATGTATGTATGAAAACAATAAAGAAATCTCAATAAAACACAACATTGAAATTTGAAATTTATTTACATACTTGTATGACACAAATCTCTTTTGAAACCATTTTTAAAAACACATTTACAAATTTCTTTGTCGAAATTGGATGGAAAACACATTTCAAAATGGCGAACTGCTTACATAATATATTTGCACTATATTTAATAGACAATTAACTATTTGGTAGTCAAGCACCAAAAATGGAATGTATACTTAACTAAGGCACGTTCACGGTGAATATTATCACAATTATCCTTATATCTATAAAAACAAAAAAATCATAAGTTAAGATGCATAATTTGTGAAATAATATTTCATAACATATTCAGAGAGAGAAAAAACTAAATGTACCATAATAAATAATACCGTTTTTTGTTTTATTCTTTTAATACTTTCTTATTAGCGTAATGCTAGTCATCATTGAAAAGTGTTTAAAGATAAGACATTTAGTTTTTCCTTTACAAGTGGCATAAATAAATAACGTTACACAGTTTCATAAACAGAATTAATAAAACAATCACTCAAACCATACATAAACTGTGTTCACAATCGTCGAAATGCGTCCACTACCTGTGACGTCATAATTTCATAAAAAGTTATCAGCTAAAATAAAACAAATCCATTCGAGACGCTTAAATCATAGACGAAAAGTGAGGTCAAAACACACGGATGTGAACATAGCCTAATTTTAATAGTCCATGATTGGTGACTTTCTTTATTAGAAGTATAAAATAAACGTCAGAGACTAAGCCAAGCCACATTTCCTTTATTATTTTCCAAAACAATGAGTAATGTTATTGAAATAGTTACATTGTACTACGATTACAAATAATTCCACAGATGATTTTATAACGCTAAGCGTTTAAAAAAAATATCTATTAATAGACGTAAAAATACGCATAAAATGCATTAACTAAAAAGCATAAGAGCACCTCACGATAAATATAAAAAATATAATATCTCATATTATCAACAATACTTGATTATCGGTGTATAGTGTATACTTACATTGTAAAATCCAATAATATAAATATAATTATCATTTCATAATAATTGACGCTATCGATATCATTCGAAAAAAAAAATCATAACAAGACATTGCCTTATACAGAATGTGCCATAAATCAACTTCGAGCCGAAATTGTGATAGACCAGGTAGATACCAGGAAATGAAAACTACTAAACTATGGCACATATTTATGAAATTATTGTCATTATGAAAGAATAAATTTGGTACCCTGCAACAAAATATGATTTTTTTGTCGGTCGTTTAATTATGATAACATGAAAGTGAAAAAAAATAAGAAAAGTAAAGATTTAAAGGCATAGTAATAGAAAGATCACGGGATGCAGAAAAATTAGTATATTTTTCGAATGACAACTTAAAAAAATACGTGACTCGGTTTTTTTTTCTGGGTTTACACACTACCTGCCTCGTCACCCGATTTCGGCTTGTCGTTGATTTGTGGGACACCCTATATATACCGTTTCAAATATAATATCAAATAATTGCAATAACAATTTCTGGATACAATTTCCTTTAAAATAAAATATATTTATTGATAATTTCATTATCGATTATGCCTGGATACATTCTCCTAAAATCAACAACATTTTTACAGACATGCTGGTTTTGTATACTTGTTATATTTATTTTTATTTCACAGCATTTTCAAAATTAGTTTGTATAAACGATATTTCACATAAAAACGTTTAACGTTTGCCAAAATAATTATGACTATTTCGCAATATTGGTGGTCGATAAATATCCTACAGTAAAATACTTCAGTGTGCTTTCACTATAATACCTTAAATAAAATAAAATTTCAAATCACAGATAAATAAAAACTTTTCGGAATTCAACTGCCCTTCCCAGAGCTCGAATCTGAGAGAGTGCCTTCCTTGTCATATTTCACTACACTGTCACAGTTAAGATAATCCATGTCGTTAAGCTGTCTCTTTATCATCAAATGGGGGGTTTTCCTGACCCGTTTCTCTTTCAAGAACCTCGGTATCATTTGTTTACTCTCCATCAAATACTCAGTGATAACCCTTTCGAAGAACAAAGCCACTATTAAATGGAAAGCAGCTATTGCCAAGATAATATACGATAGCAACGAGTCCTTAGGCATCCTGAGCTCTAAGAACGTTGCCACCCACTGCGCAGGCGCAACAGCGATGTAAATACAAATACCCGTCATAATGAAAATACTGATCATCAATTGCCTATTAGTTAGTACAGATTTTCTGTACGGAGATCCGTGGCTAAATACTATAGCCATTATGATATACTGGAACATCGATATAGCATAAATCGCGTAATTCTCCCAACACTCGTTCGCTTCATTGCCTTCGTACGTATGCCTCACGTACCACGGAAAGAAAGTCAGCGCATAATAACTCAAATACTGGGCAACACCAATCAAAACCAACTGCCCAGCCAGCGAGAACAGCGGCACCAAACCCAAAAGCGACGTCAACGGCGGAATCTTGCACAACCTACCCGAATACGCTTCAGTAACACCAAAAAAGAACGCAAAATTAACAATCAGAGCGACATCTATGAACAGAAATTGGAAATCCGTGAGATTCGAGTCGAAATAGTATAGAAAGGCGACAGAGAAGAACTCGGTGAGGGAGTAGGCCACCATGAACTTGAAGACTCCGAAGCTGGTGGCGAGGGCGGCGCGACCCTCGCGGAGGACGCGCGCGACGCACACGATGTCGGGGGTGGTGGAGGTGAAGGGCGCCGCCACAGAGCTCTCGTGCTCGGAGAGGGACACGCCGGCGTGCGCAGAGCGGAGGGCCCCGCAGTCATTCGCGCCGTCACCACACATACCTGCAGACATCCTTCATCATCATCATCAGCCACATGACGTCAGTTCCGGATTAAGACAACTTGATGCCCTAAGCAATTCACGCCTGTGGGACCCCCCTACCATAAGTAAACTAACATCAGTCTTTAATCGCGCGGATTTTCAAACAGCTTTACTTTTATGTGCTAGCATTTTTTGTGCTGTTTCTGGTGCCCCCCAAAACGTGATGCCCTAAGCAATTGCTTAATTTGCTTATGGGCTAATCCGGCACTGCATGACGTCCACTGCTGAACATAGGCCTCCCCCAAAGATTTCCAGATGGACGAGTCAAAAGTGGCCCGCATCCAACGCGTTCCATATCAAACATCCTTACATATCTATGTATCGTACCTTTAGAACGAAAACGACACAATTCAAAAAAATAGAAAATTGAGTTATCGTCATAAAATCACTTAAAACGAAGTTCTCAATACAATAATAGTTCAAACACAGCCATATTCAAGCAGGAAAAGGACCAAACTGTTATATCGGTCCCTTTTCATCATATTTTTATAAATAAAGGAAATTTTTATAAAAATGACAACTCAATTTTTTGTTTTTGAATTGTGTCGTTTTCGTTCTAAAGTTGCGATATATACAGGGTCATTTTGACATTGCGTTAATAAATGAAACCACATAATTATCTCGGTGAAAATAACATTTTCCATTAAGTTATTTTAACTATAGATGTAAAATAAAAAAGTGTAAGTTTCAAACAAAGTAAATATCAATAAAAAGTAACTTTAAATTTACACGCCCTAATGCCACTATGTCTGCTCTAGGAGAATTCCTCGCAGCAGCAGCATTACACTTTCAGCCAGAAATACACTTACACATACGCCATTTTCGCACTAAACTACAAAACGATAAAAAATTTGAAATGCTACAACCGGGATTTTTGGCGAAAGTATTCGTTATTCATTCATGATTTTTAGCAAAATGTTAGCAGAGGTATAGACGAATATGTGGTTTCATTTAGTAATATAATGTAAAAATGACCCTGTATATAAAAGAATTGCTGTTCGTTAGTCTCGCTATAAACACGAGAAGGGCTGGACTGATTTAGCTAATTTTGGTTTTGAATTATTTGTGGAAGTAGGGAAGGTTTAAAATGTGAGTAAATATGAAAAAATGCTTGGAATATATAGTAAAAACAACAATCTACTTTCCCTTAGAAATTATTCCTACCAATCAAACATTTGATTTTTTTTCGTCCAGTGGGCAGGCTTATAGTCTTTCAACCATACTACATGGTCTTACGTAGTTAATCAAACATTTGATGTTCGTCCCGTCATTTAGAAATTAATTAAATTTAAAAGTCGTTCAGAAATCAAATAAAAAAACATATCCAAAAATGGGCCTAAAATCTAAACAAGACAGTTTACATTTTTTATTCCGGGATGATACTAAATAGAAAAACCCAATATCACTGCCCAACCCGGAGATCGAACCCGAGACCTCAGCATCGTAGTCCTACTTTAATACAACTACGCCACCGAGGCAGTAAAAAAAAACACATATATACTGACCGACATAGTACCCGAGCGCCTGGTACTCGACGACGAGCTGCTGTTTCTGGTCGGAGGACATGCGAGCGAACACCGCACCGCGTTCTATCACTCGACCAACCAGCTGCGGGTACTGGCACCGGAGTACCTGGGAGGGACAATGAGATACGAAAATTACTCGTATTATTCAGATCTATTCAGTCCGTTCCATAAAATGATGAACCCTAAACCAAGATATTTTTTTTTCTTCTTCTTTTATTGATATGGGACCACTTCGCGTCCCTTTTTTACCAAATGAAGAAGGAATGAAGAACATACGCTCACAATTTTCAGAGAAATCAGTGTACATACATACCAAGAAAAAATACAAACACACGAATTGAGAACCTCCTCCTTTTGGAAGTCGGTTAAAAAACTTTGACATTTACGCAAATGTTAGACATTCATATAGAAAGAAAGTTTCTTTCTGCCTTTCTTCTTCAGGCAGTCATCGCTTAGGTAGCTAGTGAAAGGCTGGTAGGTTAGCTAGGCTAGGGCCTGTAGTGTCCTCACCGGTGAGGATCGCGACGCGTGCCTCTCATTAATTTTAATAAAAAATATTCTTTTTTTTATCTCTTCCTGCCTGCCTGAGCTTGGCTTCTTTATATTTAGTTTTTATTGATTTTGCTCCCTTTAAAAATGTATTTAGTTATATAAGTGACTATTTGTAATAATAATTATGAATTGAATGTATCTTAACATATCATAAGTGCAACTATGTTCGCCTACGTGATGAATAAAGTATTTTATTTTTATTTTGAAGAAAAATTTATTATTGGTACAATATTGCACACGGAAAACAAAAACACATAAATATTATAAAATGTAAAATAAAATAAAAAAGAGCAATCATTGCACCAACAATGGGCCTCCCATTCAGCTAATTGCCACGGCAATAACGAACGAAATAAATCATCTATCAATCATCATTTCCATCCGCAAAATAGTTTTAATTCAACTTAGAGCATTTAACAAGGAGATGGGATGACCAGGCGAACCGTTCGTTGGTCATAAATACGCAGATGGTCACAAACATTTATTATAACCTATGTGACTTGCGATCGCTGTCATTACATTCTGCGATAATGACACTAAGCGGTGCTCCACAGAAATTGTGATTTTTGTTGTGTTATTGTGTAAAAAGCGACCTTACATTCAGCTCTGCACGAGTGTTTTTTTTTTGTTAGTGTCCGTGTCTACCTCGCCCCTCGTCAGGATTGACAGATTGAATTTATTTTTATTTACCTATTCATTTCGCACGACAATTTTAATTACTAAATGTTACGAGTCCGAATTCCATAGCAATGAAAACATTACATAGATTTCATTTCAGAGAAACGTTATATTGTTTGAACTTAAAGAATGACTTAAATATTTTTTTATTGCCTTCGAAGGCAGACGCGCTAACGGCCCACCTGATGGTAAAGTGGTTACCGCCGCGCATGGACGTCAGCAATGCCAAGGGCACAGCTAAGCTGCGTACCGTAAAAAACTTTTTAAACCTCGTTTGAACAAGGATAAGTCATAGCGCTGAGGAAACATCGTTGTTTATTACATTTATAGTCCAACAAACTCACTAAGCGTCGAAACTCACCCGCCAAGTGTCTCCAGTCATCACGATCTTGTAGTTGGGTGGGGTGCGTGGGGCCTCCACGTCTATGGACCCTGAGCCTGAGCCTGACCCTGACCCCGAGCCGGGCCACGAGCCGCAGCCGCTGTCCACACTGCGCCAGTCGGGGGACAGCGTCGTACGACGACCTACAGGAGCCTGAGACAAAGTAAAGCGATGTAAGGGCGGCATTAATACATCAATCTCAAGTTTGAGTTGCATTTTACTTTTTTTTTATGGCATTAAATGACGAGACGAGCGTACCGTTCGCCTGATGGTAAGCGACACGACCACCCATAAAAAGTAGAAATACCATCCAGCAACTTGAGTTACAAAGTACTGTGTGGCATAACACTGCGCTCGTCATCCTGAGACATAATACGTTAAGTCTCATTGGGCGGTATTAATAGATCAATCTCAAGTTTGAGTTACATCTCAAGTAGATATAATGTATTGAACTATTCATACATTATCTCTATTTGAGATGTAACTCAAACTTGAGATTGATTTATTAATACTGCCCATTATGTCCAGTAGTTACACTGGCTACAATGCCCTTCAAACCGAAACAAACAGTGCATGCACACTGCTGCTTGGCGGTAGAAATAGACATTGCGGTGGTACCCAGAAATGTATTGTAGTGTAGTGAACTATTCATACATAATGTATACTTAAGATGTAACTCAAACTTGAGATTGATTTATTAATATCGCCCTAAAAGTACTCTGACTTGGCTGTGACCTTGAAATAATCACCTACAGCCGTGGGGAACGTAAACATGCGATACGGCTGCCCGTTTACAGTATTTTAATTTAATCTAAGACACTTGAGTTGCTTTCTAGTTTTGAGATTGTAAAACATACTGTTTAAAAAATGAAAGTTTTTGTGAATGAAATAAGAAGTGATCAATTAAAATACATATTGAGTTTTATATTTATACTGTGTTTGAGATAAGTTTTTTTAATAATCTCGTTAGCGTCAGGGCTTAGCCGAGCCCAGAAATTGACACAATTAAAAATTGTAAAAACTATTAACCCATGGTGGTCAACATAAGTTTCGTGTTCTGAGATCAGCTTGTATATTACCGGTCCTGCGGGTCTAGGATGTGAAAAAAAAAACACGATGTGTCTCCGCTTCGTTTTATTGTGATCGGTATTTTGATGTTTGTGATTGATCGAGAAACGAATACGTCAGTCTCTCAACCAATCACAAGAAAACGAAGCGGAGACGCATCGTGTTTTTTTTTTCACATCCTAGCCCCGCTGAATCTTAATCATATCTCGTCCGTCGAAACCACAAAAAACACCTATAATACTATTCGACGCGGGTCATTAGTAATAATTAGTTTCTCAATAACTCTAACATACAATGGTTTAGTGAGCTTACCCCATGCAGCATACTCTCGCAATAAATAACAGGCGCCTTCCCCGAAGCATCCACATTCAGATGCACCACTCGTTCTCCGTTCGCGAGAATGCCGCACTCTTTTGCCACGCTCACCGCCGTGTGGATGTTATCGCCTGGATGAGGTAAACAACAACAAAAAAAAAATACTTTATGTCTATTTCTACCGCCAAGCAGCAGTGTGCATGCACTACATTGTAGCCAGTGTAACTACTGGACATAATGAGACTTTAAACCTTATGTCTCAGGATGACGAGTGCAGTGAAATGCCACACAGTACTTTATAACTCAAGGTGCTGGATGGTGTTGCCACTGTTTATGGGTGGTCGTATCGCTTACCATCAGGCGAACGGCTTGCTCGTCTCGTCATTCAATGCAATAAAAAATACTTTCGATGTCATTGTGTGTACGTTGACGAAATCACATTAAGAGTAACGAAATTCGAAGAGTGCAATGCAATCAGCCCTGTATTATATACTGTCCCACTGCTGGGCACGGGCCTCCTTTACTACTGAGAAGGTTAAGGCCTTAGTCCACCACGCTGGCCTAGTGCGGGTTGGTAGACTTCACATACCCTCGAGATTCTTATGAAGAATTCTTAGGTATGTACATTACCTCACGATGTTTTCCTTCACCGTTAAAGCGAACGATAATTGATAAACAATACACACGTAACTTTGAAAAGTCAGAGGTGTGCCTTGGATTTGAACCTCCGGACATTGTCTCGGCAGACCGTTCCAATCCCAACTAGGTTATCGTCCACCAGGGATGCCAGATGTACCAATTTCCTACTATCTATCTATACCATTACCACCTATCTGTACCATTTTTTTAGTCAAATACCAACATTCAATGACATCAGTACCGGTATTACTGAGCCACTATCTGGCATCCCTGTCACTTCGAAGAGTTCTAAAATCAATTCATATTGTAATTCTACAATGGTTTTCATTTTGGATATCTAAAAAATAAAACACACAATAAATGTTTTATTGACTGCCTCGGTGGCGTAGTTGTATTATGGTACGACTGCAATGCTGAGGTCTCGGGTTCGATCCCCGGGTCGGGCAAAGTGATATTGAATTTTCTATTCAATATCATCTCGGAGTCTGGAATTTGTGCCCGATATGGCGATCGCCCCCTATCACATCATGGGACGGAATAATGGCGAAAAGTGGGTGCATTAGTTGCGCCTCTGCCTACCCCTTCGGGGATAAAAGGCGTGAGTGTATGTGTATATATATGTATATATTAAGTTTCCTAGTAATTCTCACCAGTTATCATAACGACATGGATGTTGGCATCTTTCAGTTCCCGGATGATGCCAGTGGTGGCAGCCTTCAATCGGTTCTCCATTATCACCAGACCGAGAAATTCCAAGTCACGTTCTACCTGTACCGAGGAAAAAATGTTCAATCCACTCTTAAAACGCAAATGCTGAAAGAATATTTAAACTAGCTTTTGCCCACGGCTCTGCTCGCGTTGAAAAGTTTTTCCGGTATAAAAATCCCGGTTTATATTTTTCCGGGATAAAAAGTAGTATGTGTTAATCCAGGACATGATCTACCTGTGTGCCAAATTTCATCGGAATCCGATTAGTAGTTTTTGCCTGAAAGAGGAACAAACATCCATACATTCTTACAAACTTTCGCGTTTATAATATTAGTAGGATTGGGCTTGAGTGACTCGTTGGCGTAGTTGTATCACGGTACGGCTGCAATGTCAAGCTCTCGGGTTCGATCCCCGGGTCGGGCAAAGTGATATTGGGTTTTTTTACTATGTATCAGCCTGGAGTCTGGAATTTGTGCCCGATATGGCGATAGGCTCACCCCTATCACATCATGGGACGGAATATGCAAGGCGAAAAGTGGGTGCACTAGTTGTGCCTCTGCCTTCCCCTTCGGGGATAAAAAACGTGACTGTATGTATTATAAATTGTCAAAAATATATAAAGCACCGAAGGTATATAAAGTGGCAAAACTATTTAAGCTGATGGAAGAATATAAGGCGAAGAAAATGTATAAGGCATTAACATAGGCTAATTTTATAGGAGCTTTTTCTCGATATTTAACACACGCAGCCGCGAACGATACCTAAACGTTCACAAAAAAAAAAAAAAAAAACGATACCTAGTCAAATAATAAATGGTAATGATACCTCATCCCTGGTCATCCTCTGTATCTGCTTGTAGGTGACTTCTAGCATGCGAGTCGACAGCGCAATCACTCGATAACCTTTCTCCGCGTACGAACTTAGTATTTCGTTCAGATTATCTGGTACTGAAAATAAAAAAAAATTGTAAGATATACGAAGGAAAACGCCTCTCAATAATAAACACAAAACTCTCTCTCTCTTCTTTTATAGAAAATCCAACTTAAAAAATGAACAAATAATAGTTTTTCTTTTTATGGCACTGAATGACGAGACGAGCATGCCGTTCGCCTGATGGTAAGCGATACGACCTCCCATAAACAGTAGTAACACTATCCAGCACCTTGACTTACATAGTACTGTGTGGCATTCCACAGCGCTCGTCATCCTGAGACATAAAATGTTATTTTTTTTTATCGAAGGCTCGACAACGTGGCTTCACTGCATCTGATGGTAAATGCAGTGAAGCCCAAAAAGTAATGTCGACCGGCAAGAGATAAACATCCCTGGTCGGTCGGCACAGTTATGCCGGCCTGCTTAATTGTTTCTTCACGCCCCGCTTGAAGGACCCTAAGTCGTAGGAAGGAGGGACCACGTACGCTGGCAAACTGTTCCACAGCTTAATGGTGCGGCGGAAATATGAATTAGAAAGAAGAAAGAAACATTTATTGCCACAGATGAGAGAACATGTAACTAATAGGTACATACAATAACTATTGAACTGGCAATTACTGAACTGTTAAGTCTCATTATTAGTTACACTGGCTACAATATCCTTCAAACAGAAACAGTGCATGCACAGCTTTCGGCGGTAGAAACACACATTGCGGTGGTACCCAAGACCTTGGAGAGAACAAAATACTGAAATATTTAAAAAAAAACTAAAAACATTTCTTGCAGATAAAGCTTACTATAGTATTGACGATAATGTATTAATGATAATATATATTTTTAATTGATTGACTGTTCCGTTAACTACTGTTATTAATAGAACTTTTATTGTTTCTGTTTAAATACCTAAATTATATATAATAAACGGAATAAATTTACTTTGACATAATATTGTAATAATAATTGCACAATAAATGTAACTATATTAATAATGTAATTTGACATGTATGTGAATAAGTTTATAATGCCAGGACGTACCTAATAATTATACTACTACATTAATGACCTTATTAAAATAATGAATAATTTTAAAAGTTAATGTGTGACGTAAATACTATTAAAATTGATTCTGTGTGATATTTGTACGCCGCTGCTGCGGCTAAACATGATGTCTCTTCTGTAATTATGAAACATCTTGCATACTCATGTGCGTATGTATACTCATGTTAAAACAAATAAAAATTATCTTATCTTATCTTATCTTACCCACCCAGACGGACTCTGGTTGAAAATTCTAAAGTGAAGATAAGGTTAGACACTTCAACGTGGTTTTAATCTGAGAAAGTAATTGACCCACCAGTCTCGGGCCTGCAGAGTGTCCGCAGCATCTCCGGCGCCCCCTTGCAGTAGAGACGCAGCACGTCCTCGCCCAGGACTCGAACCACCACCGACGACCGCTGCAGCGACGACACGAACTGGTGCTGCTGCACTATACCAACCTCTAACGGTAACTGGAACACCACATATGTCACTTATACAGTAAAAACCGCTTATATCGAAATCGGTTATAACGCGGCATCGGTTATAGCTACTAAATGACAAGGCCCCAGCAAATACTTGTATAGAAAGAGTTCGTTTATAGGAACTATCGGATATAGCGTCTAGGTAGGGAGCGTGTACGAACTATAGGGGGCAGCAGAAAATCGAAACAAGAGTCATATGTCGATAAAAAAACTTTTTAGAACAATAATTTATTTATTATGTATATTCTTTTAATATGACAAAAATTATAAAATACATGTTTCGGCCGAATATTATTTTGTCCAAAATATGCTTTTTTTACATTGGAGCTAGTTATTCAAACATAAAACAAAATTAGGAAGTTATGTTCCCCTTCAAACAAAATGAGGAGGTTATGTTCCCATTATATACTTTTTTGTATTGAATATTATCTTGAAAACATCTTTATTTTTAAAAATTACGTATTGAGACATTTCTAAATGCTTTTGGAACTCACAGTGTTTAAAATGTGTCCAAAAACGCAACTCGAAAGTTGCCGTTTGATTTTTATGTTTGTGATTGAGAGACCAATACGTCACGTGGTTGTCTTTGGAAAAGGAAACGGCGTCGTATCGTATTATTTTACAGATTCTAAGCACACAGTACAGCGTTGCTACTGTTTATGGGCGTATCGCTTACAATCAGGCGAATAGCCAGTGGTCTCGGGCGACAAAATGTGAAATCGCTAGAGTTGCCAAGAAAAATCGGTAAATTTGGAGCAAAAATCGGTATATGCAAAAAACAAGCAATATTCAATCAAAACTCCTTAATTTTAAACTATAGGGACTATTATTGCACCAAAAGAAGGTAATTTCCACAAACGAGAGTAACGCATACGCCCCCCCCCCCCCCCCCCACCGTCATGAAAAAAAAAATATCAAATTTGGCCGCCCACAACAGCAACATATTAAACCAAGGATTCGTAAAATATTAAAGAAAAAGGGCATATTAACGTGGAATTGCTGAAAATCGGTAAAAAAATCGGGAGAATTTCCTGGCTTTCTAAAAATCGTTGAAAAATCATGTCATTTCGGTATTTCGGTAGGACAGACCCAATATCGGTATAAATACCGAAAAATCGGTAGGTTCGAGACCACTGCGAACATACACATCTCGCCATTGAAATGCAATAAAAAGCAAGTTTATAGGTAAACTTGAACTCTATATGAATCACAACCTATTTTGCACTTACATGAACATCGTCGACGTTAATGTTGGTCGTCTTTTTCGGTTTGACGATGGTCGGCGTCAGTATGTCGTAGTTATCTGGTTCTGGAACGTCTGGCTCTTCTAGCGTCCAACCAGTCGACTCGAACATCTATAGAAATGTATGAAAACTGATTTAGTATTTACTAGCTTTTGCCCGCGGCTCCGCCCGCGTTAATAAGTTTTTCCGGGATAAAAGTCCCGCTTTATGTTTTCCCGGGATAAAAAGTAGCCTATGTGTTAATCCAAAACATGATCTACCCTTGTGCCAAATTTCATCGAAATCCGTTCAGTAGTTTTTGCGTGAAAGAGTAACAAACATCCATACATCCAAACATCCATACATTCTTACAAACTTTCGCCTTTATAATATTAGTAGGATTACAAAATAAAATAAGTGGACGATATCCTAGTTGGGAATGGAACGGTCTGCCGAGACAATGTCCGGAGGTTCAAACCCAAGGCACACACCTGACTTTTCGAAGTTATGCGTGTATTGTTTATCAATTATCGTTCGCTTTAACGGTGAAGGAAAACATCGTGAGGAAACCTACATACCTGAGAATTTCGAGGGTGTGTGAAGTTTGCCAACCTGCACTAGACCAGCGTGGTGGACTAAGGCCTAAACCCTCTCAGTAGTAGAAGAGGCCCGTGCTCAGCAGTGAGCAGTATATAATACAGAGCTGATTGTATTGAATTGCATTTATTACATATTTAATATTTTCAGATTATTCGAAATATGAGATTTCATTGAGACACATTTAATTTTGACTCTCCATTATACAGTCTAAAATATTGTCACAATTGTAATCCTATATAAATAGTATGTAAGACACTAACAGTTTCATATCAATTAAATTAGTTTTTTCATGAAATCATCCGCTAAACGACCTAATGAATCCTACTAATATTATAAAGGCGAAAGTTTGTGAGAATGTATGGATGTTTGGATGTAAGGATGTTTGTTCCTCTTTCACGCAAAAACTACTGAACGGATTCCGATGAAATTTGGAACACGGGTAGATCATGTCCTGGATTAACACATAGGCTACTTTTTATCCCGGGAAAATATAAACCGGGACTTTTATCCCGGAAAAACTTTTTAATGCGGGCGGAGCCGCGGGCAAAAGCTAGTCAAACATAAAATTTAAATAAATCATGTATTGACTTTGGAGAAATTAATAGGTATTAGAAAAAAATGGGGGGTCGTCATTTGATTTCACTGGTGGTCTCTCCTATGTAAGAGTCCGTCTGGGTGGGTACCACCGCAATGTATATTTCTACCGACAAGCAGTGTGCATGCACTGTTGTGTTTTGGTTTGAAGGGCATTGTAGCCAGTGTAACTACAGGACATAATGAGACTTAACATCTTACGTCTCAGGATGACGAGCGCAGTGTTATGCCACACAGTACTTTGTAACTCAAGGTTGTTGGTGTTGCTACTGTTTGGTCGTATTGCTTACCATCAGGCAAAATCGCTCGTCTAGTCATTCAAAACTATAAAAAAAATTCAACTTCCTCACCTTCAAATCAAGCGGATCTCCAGCCAGCTCTCCGTCAAGCAGCGTCAAGCTGTGACACGTCGCCATGCCGAGCTTCAGTTCATGCAAGTCATTCATGAGCTGCGGGGTGCGCTGCGGCCGGCCCAGGCGCGGGGGGTCCGTGGCGGGGCTCACGGGCACCACGCCCCACATGTCCAGTCCGTCCTCGGTTAGCGTGCCGGTCTAGAATATGGAAGGTGAATGGAGTTTATACAGGGTGGTTTTTTTAAGTTTCTCCACTAGGAATGTAAATGGAGTTTATACAGGCTGTTTTTTTTTTAGTTTCTCCATTGGGAAGGTAAATAGAGTTTATACAGGCTGTTTTTTTTTAAGTTTCTCCACTGGGAAGGTAAATTGAGTTTATACAGGCCGTTTTTTTAAGTTTCTCCACTGGGAAGATAAATGGAGTTTATACATGCTGTTTTTTTAAAGTTACTCGACTGCACCTGATAAAGAAGCAGCAAGTTAAAGTATTGATTGAAATGAGTTGATTTTTCTTGGTCAGTTTATAGAATGATGCCAGCCTATTAACATATTTTATACAGGATGTCCAGTTATTTAAAATATCAAGAAAAATTTCCGGATTACCAATTATAAAATTAAAACAAGAAAAAATCTAATTCACCTAAAAATAACTAAGATAACAATTGAGTTTGGTTTCCAAATTGGAAAATGACTTTACATATTACTAGCTTTTGCCCGCGGCTCCGCCCGCGAGATTACGTTTTGCCGGGATAAAAGTCCCGCTTTGTATTTTCCCGGGATAAAAAGTAGCCTATGTTACTCGCTGATAATGTAGCTTTATATTGGTAATAATTTTTAAAATAGATCCAGTACTTAAGTTAACATCAGTATAGATCAAGACGGACTAAATATCAAAATCATTACCACTCAGCCTAAAATGGCGCTGAGACAAAATTTTTAATATTTACCTTATCAAAGCATATACAATCCAAACTGCCGCTGACATTAACCGCCCTGGTGTTGAGGCAGGCGATGCGTGCCTTCTGCAGACGAGACACGGCGTACAACCGACCCACTGTCATGGCGGCGGGCAGAGCCGGCGGAATCACTATAGTGATAATGTCTAATGCTTTGATCGCAATGTCGCCTGGGGTTAGCGAGCGGTACGCCTGCAACAATTATGTGATAAAGTATCGGTAGATTAATAGTTCAGAGGGGCTAGGATGTGAAAAAAAACATGACGCGTCTCCGCTTCGTTTTATTGTGATTGGTTGAGAGACTGACTTATCGGTATTTTGATGTTTGTGATTGATCGAGAGACCGATACGTCAGTCTCTCAACCAATCACAATAAAACGAAGCGGAGACGCATCGTGTTTTTTTTCATATCCTAGCCCTGGCCATGACAGCTCCTGTCATAAAAGCGAAAATCGTCGTTCCTACCTACGCAATAAGGTTTTAGTATAACAATAAAAAAAAATTCAGCTGTCAAACTAGCGGTACCAGTAAAATGTATTTGCACTACTAGAAACTACAATTAGTTTTAAAATTTCGCTTTTATATCTTAGCTTGCTTTCTGACAGCTGGAATTCTTTGAGAGATGCGCAAAAATAAAAAATTATAGCAACATAAGTTAACATAGAAAATATCATACATATTCTGTCACGTATGTCGAAATCCATAGTATGGATTTTACTGGTGGTAGGCCTCGCATATGTAAGAGTCCATCTGGGTGGGTACCACCGCAATGTCTATTTCTACCGCCAAGCAGCAGTGTGCATGCACTGTTGTGTTTCGGTTTGAAGGACATTGTACCCAGTGTAACTACTGGACATAATGAGACTTAACATCTCATGTTTCGGGAAGACGAGCGCAGTGGAATGCCACACAGTACTTTGTAAGTCAAGGTGCTGGATGGTGTTGCTAATATTTATGGGTGGTCGTATCGCTTACCATCAGGCGAACGGCATGCTTGTCTCGTCATTCAATGTCATAAAAAATGGATTAACAGTACTCGATGAAATTTCCTACATTTGGCGGGCAATCTATATATCCTATATCCTAGCCACCTTGAACGCTATTGGATAAAAAGATAGGTTATATACCTTATTAAAAAAAATAGTTATACCCTTATGTATAGAAGAATTGATAAATCATTTCTAAATTAAACCGCTATGAAAAATCACCTTAAGCGCAACAGTATAAATCAGTCCACAGAGAGCTATGCACGCGAGAATGAAGATGAACTTGTACGAATCACGGTCGAACTTGAAGTCAGCGGGAACTGGGTACAGAATACTGCGGACAAGCTGACCCTTGCTAGTGTTGTACCCCGTGCGCAGCACTAGTGCTCTGTAGACAAAAAATAATCAACCAAAATAAAGATATCTCGTATTGGGACCACCGCAAAAACTTCCTTCTTTAAATAAAAAAGGAATCACGAAAATCAGTTCAGAAATATCTAAGTAATTGCTGTAAATACATTAATGGAATCTCAATCTCGTATTAAAACTTCCTCTTTTCTATACAGTTAAAACAAGACGGCTATTTAATTTTCTTTTATAGGCACTACAGAGGAAAACTTTTTTAAAGATGTGACTATTTTTTAAGAGGAATAGGGTAGTTGATTACTTTTTTTACATACAATTATTAAAAATGTATGCTATCCAAAATCTGATAGAACTATAATTTTCAAAATTGGCACAATAGTAAACAAGTTATAAAACTTTGAAATTTGGTTGAAGAGGCAGCTGTCAAATAACAAAAATACTAGGCTGTGACGTCACGAAGCGCTGTCGGCCATAACGCTACGTGCGTGCGAAAGAGATAGCGCGATACAAGAATATTTAAAAATGAAATAACTGCTTTATTTTTCAATCGATTTTGATGATGATTTAACAGAAGAATTTCTTTTTCGTATCATTTTCTGTTACATCTAAAATAATGTACAAAATCAAACATAGGAAACTACCCTATTGTGAGTCAAGATTTTAAAGTATTGTCACGTATTCAAAAGATTGACCATAGAATGCTGACATGACTGATGATTAGTGTACTTACTTGACAGGCTCGTTGTTGTAGTATCTCGTCTGTATGACCTTGGTGCCGCAAAACAGTACGCTGGACGCATGCTCCTTCATGTCGAATGGCTTGTCCACGCGCTGGAGAGCCGTCTTCGTCACCGGAACTGACTCGCCTGAGAGCATAGTATTTTTGGTATTGGCCAGTATATACAAGGTTGCTATGATCCAGGGGCACTAAAATGGACAGAGTACTCCATAGCGGCTCGGAAATAATTCGAAACGGTCAAAAACTCGATAAAATTGAATTAAAAAAACACTTTTTTCTAACAAGTTCTATCAATTTAATACGCAAACACCATTTATAAATATTTACACTAACCTGCGGTCATCTGCGTGACAAAACGGCAACGTCGCATTCTGTTGTCTTTCATGTCGCCGATGAGCCGACCGGCAAATACAAATAGATAGGTAGCTCGGCGCACAAGCGGGTGGGTCTCAAGTACAAGTTTAAAATTTTTCGCTGTCACAAAGTTACAGAAACCAAATGCAAACATACAAAAGATCGGTGCTCATATCACACAAAGAAATAAATAAACACTATCACTTTTTAATACATTTACATTAGTGTCCTATCACAAAGCAATATTTGGATATTCTCAAAATGGCGCGTAAGCAATAATAAGATTGTACCTAGGAAGCGGCTCAGGCGCTTTCGCAAGGCGTCTCATGTCCCGGAGCAATTACGGCGACACACTAAAAAAACTAAAACAGTTCTTTGATTTTTTGAAGATTTGAATGACCCAAGTCTATGTATTAATCGCTTCTTTGTTTGTGTTACAAAGTTATGATGTAATGTTATTGTGTTTTCGTTCTTATTTCATTAAGATTAAGACTCACTTTGACGTGATTATTGGCTGATAGAGGGGCAACGTCTCCTAATTTTGTTGATATTTAAGGTTACGCACCTTACATGACCTTAGATAACTATGTTTAGGCTCTCGGTCAGCTGTTAGGGCAGATATACATCCCGATGTAGTTTTTCAAACACGAAAAATCTATACTGTGGCTAAACTATTCCTCCTATTGAACTGAAATTTGGTGTAGAGCTTGTATATGGTGCATTACATATGTAGCTAGAAATAAAGCCTCACCGTTTAATCAACCTTGTATATGCTAAACAGACCTTGCATCTTTCAGTTGTAGCCAGAATTTCACCAGCCTTATGATATGTAAGGTGAAATGGAAAATTACAAGTTTCTGGATTACTAAAGACCTATCCTAAGAAGTAACTGACACTAAGAAGATTCATGCTATCGACCAGTATCTAATATCCTAAAAAGTGAAAATGTCTTTTTAGTTTAATTTCTAAAATATAATGTTATCAATTCTTCTTATTCTTTAGCTTTTAAATGTCCACTGCTGAACATGGGCCTCCCCCAAACATTAATTATTTAATATGTTAATATTATTCATGTTAAACATGCTTGGTATATGACATAACCTATGATAAAATAAATATTAATGTAATAAAATTCCGAGACAAAATAAGTTTAAAATCAATACTACTAAATTCATGTTAATAACTAGCAACATTGTAGAGGACAGCTTGATGATCCCGATACAGGAAGTCAGTTATTATTCATAAAATAATTGATTTTCTTTTCCTCATTGTAATACAATCTAATATTTTTAAATGGGAGATATAAAAATAGACGAAGAATATTGCTACATGTTTCATAAGTGTAAGTTCAAGCCCAATTTCGCCCGTCTCCTTTCATTCATGTATGTTAGTCACCAGCATAAGTAGCTGAAGAAATACAAAATTTCAAATTGCCTTCATACTTTTGTGTTCTTACTAATCTTCTTTTTCTCTTCACAAAAATAAAATTAAAGATTTGCTTTACTTCACACGAAAATTTGTTTTTCAGTTTAACTTGACGCGTATACAAGGTTGCTATGATCCAGGGGCACTAAAATGGACAGAGTACTCCATATCGACTCGGAAATAATTCGAAACGGTCAAAAACTCGATAAAGATAAAAATAGATAATCACTTTTTTCAAACAAGTTCTATCAATTTAATACGCAAACACCATTTATAAATATTTACTCTAACCTGCGGTCATCTGCGTGACAAAACGGCAATGTCGCATTCTGTTGTCTTTCATGTCGCCGATGAGCCGACCGGCAAATACAAATAGATAGGTAGCTCGGCTCATAAGCGGGTGGGTCTCAAGTACAAATTTAAAAATTTTCGCTGTCACAAAGTTACAGAAACCAAACACAAACATACAAAAGATCGGTACTCGTATCACACAAAGAAATAAATAAACACTATCACTTTTTAATACATTTACATTAGTGTTCTATCACATAAACAAAAAGTAATATTTGGATATTCTCAAAATGGCGCGTAAGCAATAATAAGATTGTACCTAGGAAGCGGCTCAGGCGCTTTCGCAAGGCGTCTCATGTCTCGGAGCAATTACGGCGACACAAAAAAAAAACTAAAACAGTTCTTTGAATTTTTGAAGATTGGAATGACCCAGGTCTGTGTATTAATCGCTTCTTTGTTTATGTTATAAAGTTATGATGTAATGTTATTGTGTTTTCGTTCTTATTGTACTAAGATTAAGACTCACTTTGACGTGATTATTGGCTGATAGAGGGGTAACGTCTCCTAATTTTGTTGATATTTAAGGTCACGCACCTTACATGACCTTAGATAACTATGTTTAGACTCTCGGTCAGCTGTTAGGGCAGATATACATCCCGATGTAGTTTTGCAAACACGAAAAATCTATACTGTGGCTAAACTATTCCTCCTATTGAACTGAAATTTGGTGTAGAGCTTGTATATGGTACATTACATATGTAGCTAGAAATAAAGCCTCACCGTTTATTCAACCTTGTATAGGCGATTTGAAATTTTGATTTTGTACAGATATTTATGCTGCTGACTGCACATTGGTTGGTTAAAAAAAAGAAAAAAAAACTTTATTTAGCCATTGTCTCTGGACCAGATGGCAGTAAGTGTTAGGTACACACGGGAATACAAGACTAATTAACACAATTATACAAAAAAAATGGATAAAAAAAAACACTTAAAATACGTGTAAGTACTTACACCAAAAAAAAAGTCCCTTGGCATACCCACCTATACACCCCAGCCATCCGTGTCCATAGTAACCTGAAGGTATCCGAGATTCGTAACCCGTTAGTGGGTTGCCCTCAGCATGGTCACTTAATTCAAAGGGTTGCGAGCGCCTTCTGCGTTCACCCTAAAGACCGGTGTGGCCAGAAAAGCCGACTCGCGTCAGGCTACTGGCAGTAGGGCCATTAACAAAAAAAAATGTCCAAAAAGGCCACAAGCGATTGGTTGGTGATCAAAAAAAAAAAGTATTCAACAAAGCATACCAGTAAGCATGCTCTCGTTGAGTACAGCTGAGCCGGTCAGCAGCACCGCGTCGAACTGCAGCGTGCAGCCGCGAGCCGGCAGCACCACCACGTCACCCGGCGACACCGCGCGGCTGTCCACCCACCGACCGTCCCACAGAGACACCCTGTCGTGAGCCTCCACTGTGGCGCGCAGGTTCTCTTGGTTCTGGTCGTTAAAATTTTTATGGCTTTGAATGACGAGACGAGCATGCCGTTCGCCTGATGGTAAGCGATACGACCACCCATAAACAGTAGCAACACCATTCGGCACCTTGAGTTATATATACTGTGTGGCATTCCACTGCACTCGTCATTCTGAGACATAAGTGTTAAGTCTCATTATGTCCTGTAGTTACACTAGCTACAATGCCCTTCAAACCGAAACACAACAGTACATGCACACTGCCGCTTGGCGGTAGAAATAGACATTGCGATGGTACCCACCCAGACGGACTCTTACATATTATATATTGCCCACTGCTGAGCACGGGCCTCCTCTACTACTGAGAGGGTTTAGGCCTTAGATCACCACGCTGACTAGTGCGGGTTGGTAGACTTCACATACCTTCGAAATTCTTATAAAGAACTTCTCAGGTGTGCAGGTTTCCTAATTCCTTCACCGTTAAAGCAAGCGATAATTCACAAAGAATACACACATAACTTTAGGAAAGTCAGAGGTGCCGGCCTTGGATTTGAACCTGCGGACATTCGTCTCGGCAGACCGTTCCACTCCCAACTAGGCTATCGTCCACTCAGTGTAGCTAGATTATTTTGCAAGATGGTCACATGGTGTCCTCTTGGAAGGGACATCCTTGAGGATAAAATACCTTCTTTTTCATAATTGCAGATGTTTGTGCAATTTATAATCCCACATTATGGGGTTTAGGAACTACCTAAATAGCATTTGAATGGGTATAGATCATTTTTGAGTGTTTGTTTACGTTGCGTAGTTGTATTACGGTGCGACTGCAATGCTTCGGGTTCGATCCCTGGGATGGGCAATGTGATATTGGGTTTTTCTATTCAGTATCAGCCTGGTGTCTGGAATTTATGCCCGATATGGCGATAGGCTTACCTATTTTTTTAAGTTATTTTGGTTTATATTATGTCTCTACATCCAAAGACAGGCACCACAAGACTCAAGATTGGGTTATTACATACAAAAGTAAATATATGAAAACATATGCTTTGTATCGTAGTTTTTAATACACCTAAATGGTCAGTCCAATGCCTAAAAATAAGACGTACCGAACAAGCTGCAAACTCGTTTCGAACTCTTAAACCGGTTAAGGTAAAAATAATAGTCACCGGTGCATTTTTTTTGGATCGATATTACCATTTTGCGAATTCTTCGTTCAAGAAGCTAGAGCAAAAGCGATATTGAGGGAAAAACCCAAGGCACACACCTCTGACTTTTAAAATTTACCTGTGTATTGTTTATCAATTATCGTTCGCTTTAACAGTGAAGGAAAACATCGTGAGGTAATGTACATACCTAAGAAGTTCTTTATAATAATTTCGAAGGTATGTGAAGTCTACCAACCCGCACTAGACCAGCGTGGTGGACTAAGGCCTAAACCCTCTCAGTAGTAGAGGAGGCCCGTGCCCAGCAGTGGGACAGAATTTAATACAGGGCTAGTATTATTTATTACTAGCTTTTGCCCGCGGCTCCGCCCACGTTAAAAATTTTTCCGATATAAAAGTTCCGCTTTATATTTTCTCGGGATAAAAAGTAGCCTATGTATCCAGGACATGATCTACCCGTGTGCCAAATTTCATAGAAATCCGATCAATAGTTTTTGCGTGAAAGAGGACCAACATCCATACATTCTTACAAACTTTCGCGTTTATAATATTAGTAGGATTTTTTTTTATTTATTTAAGGTCTGCCAACAGTTGTTTACACATCTCATGATAAACTTACATTATTTGTTTCCATTAATATGTGCAACAACCACTTAAAGACTAACACAGCATGCACAACTAACTTAGTAGTAGTAGTAACTAAATGAATTAGTATTCATCATCATCATCATCATCATCAGCCTTTGTCAGTCCACTGCTGGACATAGGCCTCCCCTAATGAGCGCCATAGCGCCCTGTCTCCAGCTTGTCGCATCCAGCATCTACGTGCAGTCTTTCGCAGATCGTCATCAAATTAGTATTATTACATTCCAACTCACCCTTTTAGTCTGTATAACAGAAGTGGCGACACCAAACGTGGACATCAACACCACAGCCACACAGTAGTAGTAGTACGGCTCTGCCAACCACACGGCTATGGTGAACAGCTGGAACACGTAGAACGGGTTGAACACCTCCAGCAGTATGAGAGTCATCACCGACTGCACCGGCACTTTGATCTCGTTCATGCCGTAGATGTTCAACCTGGGGAATTATAGTGTCTTTATATAAGCACAGAAGTGCTGGTCGGCAGAGTGAGGTAAGCGATACGACCCATAAACAGTAGTAACACCATCCAGCACCTTGTGTTACAAAGTACTGTGTGGCATTCTACTGCGCTCGTCATCTAAATAAACTATTATGTATTCATGTTTAGTTGGATTTTCTAAAAAAGCGTGTTTTTAGTTTAAACTATTAAATTGTCTTCGGCCCTTGATAAGAATGCCAAATTTCGATTTAATCCGACGTTTTGAAGGGGGTCAAAATCATGTTCAAAGTTTCCGTTACATACACACATACATACATACATACATACGTCTGAAGCTAATTAAAGTGTGTTATACAGTGTTCTGAACGCACATTCTTTTTTTTTATTACGATTCACAAAACTGATGTACAATTTTATACAAAACAAATATGAAAAATATCCTTCTTAAGACTACTTATCAATTATTGACATCTACTTGATGTGAATACAGCTAACGTATATTACAGTGCTATATTATTTTACGGTACTTAATTAAAAATCATAGTTATGGTAGAAGATAACAATAAATTTAAACATAATAATAAGAAAAAAAAAATATTTTAACAACGTTTTTATTTTTTTTCTAACGAAGGCCATCGAACCAATAAAAATGTCGAGATAACTGCGTATAGAATTTGCTAAATCAAGTATTCTGCATAATGGTGAGTTTGAACCTAAATTTGTCCGGCAACTTGGAGATACAAATGTTTTTCGGTTGCGTAGGCGACTACAGGGACGCGGAATGCTTATATTTATTGATTGTAGTATTATTATATCAAAAAAAATATCAATTCTACAATCAATACTTATAGTATTTCGAATGTCTCTCTGTCTAGGGTATTTGTAGTTAAGGATCTAGGTGTATTGCTTGATAGTAAATTGCATTTCGACAAACATGTTGATATAATTATTAAAAATGCATATCGCATGTATGGGTTTGTTATGCGATCATCTACTGACTTCAAACGTATCGCCACTTACACTCATTTATATAAATCCCTTATAAGATGTCAGTTAGAATATGCAGTACAAGTATGGAACCCTCTTTACGGAAAATATAGTGATAGTTTGGAGAGCGTACAACGCAAATATCTAAGAACCATGCATTACCGGTGCCACCGCAGTATACTTCCCTATAATAACCTTCTTCGACATTATAAATTATTAAGTTTAAAATCTAGACGAATTTATCTCGACACTATGTTTCTATATAATCTGTGTAGTGGCAAGTTTGACTGTGTAAGTTTAACAAACGACCTTTATTATATTGTTCCAAGAACTGTTTTAAGACGTGAGGTTTGCAGAAGGCCTGTCTTTGGAGTGAACATGTGTCGTACAAATGCAGGGCTCCGTGCACCTCTTTGTCGCCTTGTCAAAACGTATAATGAACTCTTTTTGGAACTAGATTTGTTTTCCTCATCACAGTATGAGTTTCGAAAAAACGTGTTCATAATACTGTTAGATTTTGATGAGTAGATATTATTTATAGTTTGATATGTCACCACAACAAAAAAAAAATATATATTTCTTAGTTTTCTTTGTATTGTAAATTATTCGCTCGTACCTGAAAATTATACTTGGTTTATATTCCGTGAAGAACGTAGTAGGTTGTATAGTTATAAAAATTTATGTATATCCTTATTTAGTCTATCGAATGTACAACTGTTTGTTTTTCCTTAATAAAATAAAATAAAATAAAATTATACATTCTTGACGTATGTAAACCAGTATGAACAGTAAAGACAGCTAGTATTTGTCATTTAAGTGTAATGTATAAAACTATCCCAATTGGGTTACTGTCCAGTCTTCAGATTGCGATTACTATCAAATGTATGTTTTATGAATATCATTGTATTAGTATGTTATTTCTGTACAGGGATGTACTCACATGGTGATCCGTTTCTCGCTGGAGGGGGCCCGCGCCCCCCGCGCGTGTAGCTGCGCGCACGTGGCGCCGGTCTCGACGCCCGCCAGCCGCATCCACTGCGCACGCGCACCGTCCCATATCAACGACTGCTTCTTGTGACGGAAGTAGCGGAACACTTGCACGTCTGTACGTACATAAAAATATTTAACGCGAGTTTTGATTAGCCATACGAAACATGTGTTGAGGAGACGAAGAACATAATCGAATGGAAGAGATAGAATCACTTGTTAATTTTTTAATTGGCAGAGTACCGAAATTCGACCGAGGCGTGTCCTTTTCGTTCATCTGCACGTTTGTGAACACTTAACACATATTTTTCCTTCTCTGCATATGGTATTCGATAAAGCTATATTTATTCTCCATTTTCTGAACGCATTGTACTCACTGAGAGTAGTTCCATCGTCAAGATGAATGGGAGAGTGCATGGCATCAGCGCTTTCCGTCGGCCTTTTGTCCCCATCTGATTCGTCTTGAAAACCTTCGTTAAATAAACCACTGCAAATAAAAAAATATGACATCTCTTTGCAAGTCTTAAGAATATATTTGTAATGCTCATAGGCGTAGCTATTTTTGGAACAGGGTAACCCAAGAGTTGTATGATGCCCTCCCAGCGCAGCCAACTACTACTACAAATGTTCAATACCACAAATTTTATCTAATCTGAAATATTTATGATCATTAGTCTTTATTTTATCTCTGGGACCCAGCCCCCTAGAACATAACTCTAACTACGCCCATTAATTATTGGTTATGGTAGAAACAATAAATCACCTTGTGTCAGCGATATTTTTGTCCTTAATTTTGTGAATGTAAAAACTTTTGCATTTCTTTTGATATGTTTCCTGTAACAAAACGAAAGGCAATATATAATACTTTATGTCATATTGAGCATGTACATATCTGATGGTACCTAATGATTACAAAAATAATATCAGCTATGTATTAATGACAAGCCAAGCTCACTGTCCAGTGTTTATAGTCCGGCGGTGGGTACTGGGTCGTCAGTATTTTGTAGTGGAAAAGACAAACGAGCAAATAGGTTACCCGATGATAAGTGATCATATTGGTACGAACCTGGATGTGACTGGCTCGAGGCATTAGAAGTGGCACGGTATGAGAGACCCCTATTCTGAGCGCTGAACGCTACAGTTTGTCGATGATGAAGCATCTAATAGTTTTCTAGTTGGGTAGAGGCTTCCTCTACTACTGAGAGGGTAGGCAGCATTAACTAAGTTGTGGCGACCAGGACAACCGCCCTGGAACTTGCTTGCACGGGGCACAAAGAAAAAACATTACCTTCTTCAGCAATCGGGTAAAAGGCCTCATAAAGATCTGCTGGTCAGAGCCTCAAATTAGTTAATACCGCCTTTGGGAAGAAGACTTCTGGTGATGTAGACTTATACCTCTTAATATACTGTTCAAATGTGGATCATTAGTCTTTAAAATTCTTATGAAGAACCCAGAGCAACTTTTTGCAGCCCTTTCTTACGAAGGGTACATCAAAACCAGTTTTTACATGCCTTATGACTTTACATCTACGAAAGGCATATCAGAGGGGGTTTAAAACTAGGTCGATTAAAACCTAAACAACTGAAACTAGTTGTTATCATAAAAACCCACGCTGTTCATGAAGGCCACAATACGGGCACAGAATTCGCATTTTTACTGTAGGCTACTTATCACCGTAATTATGAAAGAATGATTGTTCATTCTCACAGCGATAATTATTACTGTGCTTGCGTTCTTGTGAGGAGTATTTGTATGCAGGAAGTGTTTTGTTTAAGAGCTCGATTTATGACAAACCAGAGAAAAGGGTATATACATATTGACAAAGACGTAAAATAAAAATACAGAGACAGTTTATTGTAAATGCAAAAAAAAAATGTTTCCAATAGATTATCTTTTACGTGGCAAGTCAGAAAAATCTATCAATCAAACTCATAATCCACATAGAGTGCATAGCAATTGCGCAAGGGCACACATTAAAAACGTGTTTGTCCATTTAAATCAAACAATGGAACTGCAGGGTATTACCCGTCTGCCTTCAATGCCCCTTCGATGACGACATCCGGGAAGATTACTCGTAAATTACTCAATTCACAAGGGTACCTAATTACCCACTTTGATAGTCAGTAGGTATAAGAGGGAAAGTCGCAATCAAAATTTTTACTTTTACTCGTAAATGACATACCACATAGTAGAAGAATAGTTAGTTGCTAAAGAGAATGACGAAAGGACATACACGCATTAACCCCGATTATATAATATATAGATGTATGGGGAAACACTATATACTCGGGCACCGGCGTCCGTAGCGGGGCTTGACGAGACAAAGTCCATGCAAATTGTTGGCATTTTCCCAAGTAAAATAGAGAACTGCGGTACTTAACAATTACCAGGGGCTTTCATGGAGGGTGTCTAAACGACGAAAATTTAAAGTCTATCTTAAAAGACTCGCGTTATCCATTTTCTTGAACGATTGAAGGTTTTTAGCTCATAAAGCTTGGTACTTAAAGTTCATACTCACGACGACCAACACCTGATCTGCGACTTGAAAACAGCACCGTAACGAGGTCGCGTACAGCAGCCACGTGGGACACCAGTGGAACAGCAACGCTGGTATGCCGCACGTGATCACAGTCACCACCTGCATCATCACCGCCCGCCATCTGCTCTTCCGATAGCCGTACACCACCTTTAATAAAGCTAGGTTTTATACAGACACGCAGTGGGGGGAGGGAACCGCACGAGGGCTCAGACTCTTTTTAGATCTCCACTTGAACCAATTAAAGCAGCATCTTATTTACCAGAAAGTTGAAATCGGGGGCTTTATTTTTTGCTCCTGTCCGGAGACTCGCGCCTGCTAAGGCTGGACAAAGTGTACTGTGCAAGTATTGAATAACAGCCTCAAGTCATGGGTAGAAAAGTCCTAAAGAACTATAGCTATCTATTGTGATTTGTGGCCTGTAAATTAAATAATACAGCCCTGTATTATATAATGCCCACTGCTGAGCACGGACGTCCTCTACTACTGAGGTTTTAAGGCTTTACACCTTACTTACTATCTTACAGTCCACCACGCTGCGCTAGTGCGGGTTGTCAGACTACACATACCAGCGAAGTTCTTATAGAGAACTTCTCAAGTATGCAGTTTTCCTTAACCGTTAAAGCAAGCGATAATTCACAAAGAATATACACATTTTTTTGTATGGCATTGAATGAATGCTCTCTCAACGCGTCGGGCCCATGGAAGACCAACGCCGTGACTGCTCACTGCTTGCGGCTTGTGCTGAATGGGTCCCGTTTCGCACTCACACCATGACGGCTGGGACGATACACTAATACTATTGCAATTCTTCTTTGTTTTATTATTTTTGTGTTCTTTTTTAATTTTTTTTTTTTTTTTAATTATTTCATTGTTATTTCTTTTACGTGTATTGGTGTATTTTTGTTTCTTTTTATTTCTTTATATTGTTTGTAATTTACTTGTGTCATGGTGTTGTGTGAATAAATGTTTTTGTATTGTATTGTAATGACAAGACGAGCAAGCCGTTCGCCTTATGGTAAGCGATACGACCACACATAAACAATAGAATAACCATCCAGCACCTTGAGTTACAAACTACTGTGTGGCATTCCACTGCACTCGTCATCTTGAGACATAAGATGTTAAGTCTCATTATATCCTGTAGTTACACTGGCTACAACGCCCTTCAAACCGAAACACAACAGTGCATGCACACTGCTGCTTGGCGGTAGAAATAGACATTGCGGTGGTACCCACCCAGACGGACTCTTACATATGAGAGTCCTACCACCAGTAAAATACCAGTAAAATTTTAGAGAAGTCAGAGGTGCGGGCCTTGGGTTTGAACCTGCAGTCATTAGTCTCGGCAGTCCGTTCCAGTCTCAACTAGGTTATCGTCCACTTGTAAAACTATTAACTTTAAAATGTCACCTGCTTTACCTTGACACGTTAATATGAGCATCAAAGATCATATAAATATCTTAGAAAAGTCCAAGAATGTTTCACAAACAATCTCGTAATATTATCAAATAAAAGATTTACAATTCTATCTTGCGAGCAAATCATCTTATGTAAACAAAACTTTAAACTTACAATACAATGAATTATATAACACGATTACAAAATAAGCGATTAAAAGGCAAATAACATTGATATCGGTTTATTATATGTATAGATTAATATTATAGCATTGTATTATGAGTTAGAATAAAACCCGTTTTAGTGTCGCGATAACGCGCAATGGGCATGATGAACTTTTGTTTTGTACAGGAAATCCTTTAGGGTGCCCGCACACACGCAATAATATTGTCAATAAAGTAAATATTGTCAATAATCAATAATCAATCAATAATCCTACTAATATTATAAAGGCGAAAGTTTGTAAGAATGTATGGATGTCTGGATGTTTGTTACTCTTTCACGCAAAAACTACTGAACGGATTTCGATGAAATTTGGTACACGGGTAGATCATGTCCTGGATTAACACATAGGCTACATTTTATCCCGGGAAAATAAAAAGCGGGACTTTTATCCCGGAAAAACCTATTAACGCAGGCGGAGCCGCGGGCAAAATCTAGTTATCAATAATATTGTGTGTGTGCGGCACGTGTTGCAGTACTGTTCAATATTTGAAAAAAAATATTACAATATTGTATTGACAATATTATTGTGTGTGTGCGGCCAGGCTTAGATACCACATGTATTAGCTATTTACTTAAACTGATTTTTATGTATTGTGATCACAGAATAATAACTGGCTTTAGTTATTATTCTGAGATTTTGATCTAAAACCAAATTTAGAAATTTGCATGCTAGAAATGCAATTCAACTGTTTTTTTGTTTACGAAATAGATAGGTAATGAGCCGCCACATGCCGATCGTATTTTATTACAGCCATATTTGGCTTACAATAAGACCAAGAGGACATCATCAACATTATATGCATTTTAAACAAATAAGATAGTGTTGCATTATATTTGGTTCACATTTGAATGTGTCATGTGATATGAGTCAACTAGCCACTAAAATAATGCTTTTGTCAGTATTTAATGCAAATTACATCTTTTTATCCAGGTATATATATAAATATATAGCAAGGGCCGCGCCGTCCCTATGTGCGAAGTGTGCGGCGCACACAAGCCCCAAGGCAATAGAGGCGCCGGAATCAGGATGAAATGTTATATTTGTTATACTACCAACATATTCTTTATAGGTGAGTGGGTAAGAAAGTAGGTACAAGTCTCCGAAGACATTACTCACGCCTGCGGTTTGACTTTACACTACTTTAATTTTGACCCAATGTTTATGAGCTATGTGTTAAAATCAAACGAACCGCCGCAGTCGCTACAAAAGGTCAATTTCAACATTGAAACTATTCAAAAATTATATGCGCATTAAAATGAGCCAAGAAAGGTTAACTTTGAATAATAAAAAATATCAATGTCGAAACAGGACGACTAAAATCAAAGGCGCTTCATGGATTACATGGATTAACTTACAATCTCCAAAAATGAATGATGTATAGTATAATCCTACTAATATTATAAAGGCGAAAGTTTGTAAGAATGTATGGATGTTTGGATGTATGGATGTAAGGATGTTTGTTCCTCTTTCACGCAAAAACTACTGAACGGATTTCGATGAAATTTGGCACACGGGTAGATCATGTCCTGGATTAACACATAGGCTACTTTTTATCCCGGGAAAATATAAATCGGGACTTTTATCCCGGAAAAACTTTTTAATGCGGGCGGAGCCGCGGGCAAAAGCTAGTTTATTATAATACTAGCTATTCCTCAGGACTGTGGCAATACAAAGTCCGATTATGACCTTTACTTGGTTAGAAGAGCGGGTAGGTGGTCACCCAGATGGTCTTTTACCTTCTACTTTCCCTACAACCAGTAGTTTGTCCAAATTATCTGGTTGTCTTTGGGCAATATGGCCAAAATAATTTAACACTCGGTGGAAGTATATTGTGGAGAGCCTAGCCTTGATGAATATCAAGTCTATTCTTGTCCAACTGAACAGTTGGGCAAGAACAGACTTGTTGGTGGGTCTTGCTGTCCATGGTATGCGTAACATTTTCCTCAAACACCACATTTCAAAAGCCTCAATCTTTTTCCGGTCTGCTGCGCGAATCGACGATTATTCGGAACCTTATAGGAATATCAAGAATACCAGCGTTCTCACGAGTCTCACTTTGGTTGTATTGGAGACGTTTCTGTCGTCACAGATCCTCGACATCTTGTTCAAAGCAATTGTTCCCATTTGAGTACGCCTCTGGATTTCCTTTTCGCAGCTTCCTTCATCGCTGATCATTGAGCCCAGGTATACGAGCTCGCTCACCATTTCCAGGTCTACCAGTTTGCCCATGTTTACAATAATATGTCCAATTCGACCAACGATCATAACTTTTGTTTTAGATTTATTGACCGAAAATCTAGATCTAGTGTAGAGCTAGAGCTCTACCCTGGAAAATAGTTCAGCAAGTTCGCGCTCGGAAGATGAAAAAAAAGTGGTGTCATCTGCATATCATTCCAAGTATCATTATCAAGGGACCAAGTATTCCTGTTTAAAATTGTCAACTACATTGATTCTTCTTACCTTCTAATTAGATTATCGTTCAAATGCCCATGTGTTAATTCTTGTGAAAAAAAAAAATTCCAAACTTCAACATCTACAACAAATTATGGTTCAAATACATTCATATGAAGAGCTAGTAGTACCCATAACATGCAGATATCAATATATTCTTTATGTCTATTAATAATTTTAAACGATCTATTATAAAATCTTTAGGTGGAATTTAATTTGTTAGTTCTCCAACTCAATTTGCCTGCATAATTAATTATACTTAATAGTTTGTTTTTTTAGAATATAATTTTAGTTTGTTTTCTTTTAATGTTACTGTTCACTCTTTTTATACCTGTGTTATTTATTAGTGGAAACTTCACTGGATTTTGTAACGCATTCTTTTGTTATTTTCATTTAATATTTTCTCTTTGTTTCCCAAATATGAAATTAATAAATATCGCAGATTACTTGGTTCCACCGACCCCGATGCCTCCTTCCCACCCTTCTAAGGCTTTCCTCATTATAAACCTGCCATAGATATTAAAAACAATGGGGGACAGAATGCATCCCTGGCATACTCCTTTCTCCAGCTTTAAAAGTTCCTGACACCACATCATTCACTCTGACCATAGACTCTCCATCGTCATATAAACTAGCGATCAGTCTCACTAAGTGCTCGGGTACTCCCATTTCTTGAAAGATTGTCCACAAAGGTTCCCATCTAACACAGTCAAATGCTTTAGAATAGTCTATAATTCAGATGGACATTGGCACATCAAATTCTCGGGTCTTCTCTATCATTTGCCTCAGGTTGACTATTTGCTTGCATGGGATATAAGCGCCACCGTCTGATAGTTACCACATGATTTTTTGCAACCCTCCTTGTGCAGCGGTATTACAAGTGACTCTTTCCAGTCCTTAGGCCATGTACTAGTCTTCCAAAGTTGGTTGCAAACATATAGTAAGAGTTTAACACCGATGTTTCCTAAATTTCTTAACTCCTCAGCAAATATGTACAGTGTTTCGTCTGGCTGACTTGTTTGTTTTAGCTTTTTCGAAGCGTCTCTAACTTCGTATTCAATAATTTCAGGCTCCAAATATTCTCCTCCAACTGAATTTAAGATCCAGCTGATCTTTTATTTCTCTTTGGGTCTTTGTACAAGTTTTCGCAGCACAGTCGCTACCTCTTCACAACACGGTCTATTTCTGTTAATAGTTTTCCCCTCAGAGTAAGTATATACCTATAGAGCGCTAATATCGCACCGTGCGCCCACTACCCAGCGTCGGCAGGTGAACTATAGCTACTTATATAGAAATGTTGGCGACTGCTAGGGATGGGCACGCGAGCAGCACCAACGCAACAGTTATCGATAAGTACAGGTCCGGCAGCGCGGTACATGTTGTTGTTAAAAAATTGTGGTTCTACAAAATATGGCCTTGTGAGTAATTTTAAGTGTATTGCGTTAATATAGATAAAAGCTATGCTGCGAATTAGTGTAGTGCCATGTGGAATGATTTATAAACACAGTACCTCAAGAGCAGTTTTTACAAGCATTAAGAACCAATAATATTAATGGATATCCATTATAATTGAACCAATGGATATAAACCGAGCATCGCACCATGGATTTCTTAGCTAGTCTCCCCAAGCCTAAAATAGTCACGTCTAGTTTTTGAAATATTTATTACCAATGTTAAAAAAATGTCAAAGAAATATATCTTAATGATTGCTAACTTATACTGTCAAGACCCGCAATAGAAGCTATGCAATAGCTTAAAAATATTATCGTAATCAGTAAATTTTTAGGAACAGTAATTATTTCTTTCATTTCATAAACAAAAACGCAATTATTAATTGGCTTAAAAATCACACACAGACAAAAGCAGTTACCTAAGCTACATTATATTAAGCATCGCCTTCGATAGTAATAAATATGTATGCTATAATATGAAAATATTACATTACTATTTGTTTACATCCACATGTACATACAGTAGTTAGCCCAAACATTAACATGGTTGAACAGTTCTTAACAAAGTAAAAGGAAATACTTTATATTAAGTTACATTACAAGGGGGATGAAGTTACTTGCGTCCGTAGGATTTACCATCTCTTCCTAGACCCACCCTACACATGTCCCCTGGGTGGTGCAAAACAAGTAACAACGCCGAGCCTCAGGCGGCGGTAAATTAGCCTGACTAGCTTATAGCTTAAACAAAGTGATAGGAAATGATCACTAACCCGTAAATCCATGGTCATGTCTCACGGGTCCGGGGACCTTGGCTTAATTGCCCGGGTCGAGAGACTGTTAATCTCTATAAAAATAACCCCAATCCTACGGTGGGATACGTGCCAATAGGATGAATGACTGATGGGAAATCAGCCCCTAGCGCCAACCTCAATGGACCTGGCCCACATTGTTGTATAGTGCCTTCGCATGGGAATGGGCGTTACCCCATGTGTGACCATTTATTACGACCCTTCTCGTGGGAATCAACATGAAGCAATCAAAAAATACTCCTTCAACCTCTTCCGAACCCGAACCAACCTCTGAAAGACCTCCAAAGAAAATATTATCGCAACAAATTTTTGACACCTCTCTATTTAACAAAACAAGAACACAGTCGCTCAGTAACCTAGACAACATCATACCTACTGTAACAGAACCATGTCAAATGGTTGATAACAACCAATGGACAGAAGTACCAACCAGAAAAAGACAACTTGAAAGCCCTGAAAGCAACAAAACCCAAAAACAAAAGAAAATCGAAAATTATTGGCTTAGTCAACCAATTGCAACATCAAACAGATTTGCTGAGCTTGAGAAAGATACTCAAACGTCGCAAATAAATGACCAAATAGAAAAACCCATTAAACCCCCGCCACTTTATGTAGACAGAGTTAGCAACATACAACCATTACTTAAAATGCTTGATGAAGTAGCCAAAGGAAGTTATGAGGTAAAAATCCTTCGTGATGAGCATGTAAGAATCCAACCCAAAACTACTGAACTATATACAAAGATAGTTCAGAATTTACAAGACAAAAACACAGAGTTTTACACATACAAACCCAAGCAAGACAGGCACTTCAAAGTAGTTCTCAAAAACATCCATCCATCTTCTGACCTAGAATAAATAAAAGATGAACTTCAAATGCATGGCCACAAAGTCACCAATATCTGGAATGTCAAGCAAAGAGTTACTAAAAAGGCTCTACCAATATTCTTTATAGAAATAGAACCTAACAGTAATAATAAACTTATTTATGACATCCAAAGCCTGTTACACTGTCGAATCCAAATTGAGCCACCGAGACCCAAGCGGGAAATTCTACAATGTGGCAACTGCCAACAATATGGGCATACAAGAAGATATTGCTTTAGGAAACCAAAATGTATTAAATGTGCTGGAGACCATGCTTCAATCAATTGTGAGCGCAAGGGAAGATCCAACTCGGTTAAATGTGTGCTCTGTGATGGAAATCATCCTGCAAACTATAAGGGTTGTTTAGTGTATAAGGAACTCCAGAAAATTAAGTATCCTGAAGAATATCAACGCCGCCAAACAGCAAAACCACGTGTCGAACAACAACCAGCAAAAAGGGATATTACTAACCAAACTACCCTGCCTGAAAATCTATCTTATAGCAATGCCTTATCAAACAAATCAACAGAAGTAACTGCAATCAATCCGGATAGCAGCGAATTGATTAAAGATCAACCATTTAAAGACATGAAAGACCTACTTAGTACTCTGACTCAACTAATGCAACAATTAACTTCAATGACACACCATCTTATAGAAATCATGACCAAACTGACCCATTCAACTGCCTCCAAATAGCCATATGGAATGCTAATGGGCTGACACACCATATCCTTGAAGTAGAGACATTTCTGAGATTAAATAAAATTGACATCCTATTGGTATCTGAAACACATTTTACAAGTAAAAACTATATCAGAATAAAAAACTACACGTTCCATCAAACAATGCACCCTGATGGCTCAGCACACGGAGGATGCGCTATTCTGATTAAAAATAACATTAAGCATCATGAGGCAGAACCATTTAAAACTCCTGAGATACAAGCTACAAGTATAATTGTAGAAGACTGGAGAGGACATGTCACTATTACATCAGTGTATTCTCCCCCAAAACATCAAATTAAAAAAGAAGATTACATTCACTTTTTTAAATCATTGGGCCCGAGATTTATTGCAGGTGGAGACTACAATTCAAAAAACACGGCATGGGGCTCACGCTTAACAACTCCAAAAGGAAGACAGCTTCTGGCAGCTATAAACGACCAACATCTAGATACAGTATCAAGTGGAGAACCTACTTATTGGCCAACTGATCCAAGAAAAATCCCAGACCTAGTCGATTTCAGTGTCGTTAAGGGAATCCCATTGTCAAGTTTTAAATGTACTTCGTCTGAAGAACTCTCATCAGACCATAGTGTAGTTCTCATTGAATTATTTCAAGAGTTTGTACAAGTAAAACCAACCCCGAAACTGCACAGTAACAAAACCAACTGGGACATATTTCGGACTTTAGTAGAATCCACAATAAACACAAAATTGCCCCTTAAAAATCAAGAGGATATAATGCTGGCCGTTGAACATTTTAACGAGTGTGTCCAAAATGCTGCTTGGGACAGCACTCCTGACTCAAAGAAAGATGCAACTTTGATGTGCTCGAAAACGATCAGGGAACTAGTTGTTGAAAAACGCCAGGCGCGTAAATTGTGGCAAACCACTAGATTTCATGTAGACAAATCACGGCTTAATTATCTATCAACAAAATTAAAACATTTATTACGTGACGAAAGAAATGAATCAATCCAAGATCGTCTGCGTAACCTAGACGCCAAGGTAGCTAGTGATTACTCCTCGTGGAAAGTCACAAAAAAACTTAAACGGCCTACAGTCCATAAAGCACCGATTCGCAAAAAGGATGGTTCCTGGGCAAAAAGCGATTCCGAAAAAGGTGAAGTTTTTGCTGCGTATTTAGACGATGTTTTTGTTCCAAACCCCAAACTAAACTCAAACAACAAAGAGAGAGAGCTTGTAGAGTGTCTTGATGAACCTTACCAACTAGACCTACCCATTATGAGGATAACGAAACACGAAGTCATCACCACCATTAAAAAGTTGAACCTAAAAAAGGCGCCAGGATATGACCTAATTACTGCTAAATTACTCCGCGAATTACCAGATAAAGCAGTATTGTTCCTTACTCAACTATTTAATTGCGTACTAATACGAGGTCTCTTCCCACAACAGTGGAAGATCGCTCAAATCATAATGATACATAAACCAGGCAAGGCTCCTGAAGAAATGTCCTCCTACAGGCCGATCAGTCTACTACCTGTTCTGTCTAAAGTGATGGAAATACTCTTTTTAAACAGACTTAATTTAGTAATTTCTGAATCTAAAATCATACCGGACCACCAATTTGGATTTAGGGAGAAGCATGGCACCATAGAACAGGTTCATCGATTAGTTGAAGAAATCCATAAAGCTTACGAAAATAAGAAATACTGTTGCGCTGCATTCCTCGACATATCTCAGGCATTTGACAAAGTCTGGCACGAAGGTTTATTATGCAAAATAAAAACACATCTTCCAATAAACTACTTTATCTTCCTGAAGTCTTACTTAGCAGATAGATTCTTTTACGTCAAACAAGGAGAAGACACAACAAAACTCCATAAAATCTATGCTGGGGTGCTCCAGGGAAGTGTACTCGGACCGACCCTGTACTTGCTCTATACGTCTGATCTTCCCATAACAAACGGAGTAGTTATAGGCACTTTTGCCGACGACACAGCAGCTCTAGCTACACACGACGTACCGGCACAAGCAAGTAACAGTCTCCAGTGCTGTCTCAATAATATCACGGAATGGCTAGCTACCTGGCGAATAAAAGCGAATGAGACCAAGTCTGTTCAGGTGACCTTCGCCACCAGACACGCCACATGCCCTCCTGTGTCACTAAACTGTGTGCAGATGCCTCAGGAAAATGAAGCGAAATACCTAGGACTGTACTTAGACCGTCGCCTCACTTGGAAGAAGCATATATTTAAAAAGCGCAAGGCTCTAAGTATGTTACTCAGGAAAATGTACTGGCTCTTGGACAAAAAATCTCAATTGTCTCTTGAAAACAAACTATTATTATATAAAAGCATCATAAAACCGGTCTGGACCTACGGAATCCAACTTTGGGGGACAGCTTCCAACTCAAATTTAGAAATACTTCAGAGGTTTCAGTCAAAAATGCTGAGGATTATCACTAACGCACCTTGGTTCGTAACAAATCAACAGCTCCATCACGACCTAAAAATAAGAACAGTCAAAGAAGAGATCAAACACGTAATGACGCGATATAAATACAGGCTACGCAAACATCCTAACACATTAGCGATGAATTTAATGAAAATTGACACCAAGTTTATCAGGTTAAAAAGAAAAGCCCCTGCAGATCTATAAAGGAAAAAAAAAAAAGAAGGGCATGAGTCACTGGACTGATGGCCCTACAAGACATAATTTACACCCTTGACCGTTTGCTGAATGTTCATAAGCAACAGATTGCAAAAAGAAATATAAAAAAAAAAAAAAAAGTTACATGGATTGGTTTAGTAAAATATCATTGTAGTCTAAATGACTGTGGTCCTGATTCCAAACTCACCTGCTCAAAATCAGGATCAGCGTTTATAGTCTGAACTGTCAGCTCGAGGAATGTGTCCCTTCTTCCACCACCGTCATACCGAATTAAAGGCTGGCTGTCGTCTTCCGAATCCATTTGTATTAAATTCTCTTGATTACCACATATTAACAAAACAATATAAAGAGATAATAATTAAATAATTATGACGTCACACTCACACAATGCTTTGTTTAGATTACTTCATATGTTACGAAATTCGATATGAGTTCGTAAATGTAAGTATTAATATTTTGTTGAATTGTCATCTTTTTCATGAACTACAATTAATTCTATCATTAACATTATTGACAAGATGGGTAATATTTTCTTGTTTTTAATACAGTATTAGAAAAAGACGTGAAAAATTTAACAATATTGCACACAAACTCACACACTGTAGTCTACTTTATTTTATTCATCTTTTGTGTTAAAAAACTTGCACAATGTACATCTTATGTAGGAATAAAGACCCTATCTTTTATTGTGTATACACTGTAAAACCTACACATGCACAAGACAGAATAATTTTAATAATTGACGACAAAATCACTATCGAAAAAACGACTCTTCCTGCGACGCTGACACAACCAGTGTCAGTTGTCACAGCTCACACAGCTGACACTTGACAGCTGACAGTGACAATACTGAATCCTGATGATTGCGTTTCAACTTTAAAATTGATGGCGTGATATTGGTAGTGCTGCTACATCACATATGTGTTTCCTTGAAATAAAGGATATTTTTTTTGCAGTGGGAACGTGTTTTGTAATAAAATACTAATATTGTTTAAATATATAAGCATAAATTATGTAACCACACTTTTTTTTTTTATTAAAATCATTAAATTCAGCCTTAAGTACTAAGTACGTAATAATTAATTACCTATGTAGTTTCCAATAAACAATTTTTTTTCTAAGATGAATAGCGCAAAACTACGAATAGTTGTGTCATGAAATTACACTATTAAATTAATCTGCAACTTATGGAAGTAAATCAAACACTATAAACATAATTGATGAGTGGGTAGATATTTAGCAGCTAAATAAACTTTAGTAAGTATGTTTATCAACCAAACCATTATTAACTACATATATAGATTTAGGATTATATATTAGTGAATAATACAAGACTAATATTTCTTTATCCTAATGGAATGACATTAATCCATTCTTTTTTTAATGAGTCATGAAGGTAAGTGAATATTAAAAAACAATTACGACAAGTCGCAATAAATACAAAACTCATTAATTAGCATATAATAAATACATTAACGGGAAGACAGCAGGTTATGATAGGGTATCTGTCGAAATGCTAAAGGCTGGACAGGGTGTCTTAGCATGTCTGTTGTGTCGCCTATTGAATTTGTGCTGGAACAAAGGTGCGGTACCGAAAGATTGGTGCTGCGCCGTTACTGTCCCACTGTACAAGAGAAAGGGGTTGTAGCAAGACTGTCAAAGCTACAGAGGCATTAGCCTTCTTAGTGTTGTCGGCAAATTATATGCAAAAGTTTTGATCGAAAGGATTATGAAAGAGACCTGTGATAAAGTATGGGATGTGCAAGCCGGATTTCGAAGGGTATGGGATGCACGGACCAAGTCTTTTCCCAGCGAAGCGTCGTGGAGAAGTATTTTTCTAAAAGGCAAAAACTTTTTTGCACTTTCGTAGATTTTGAAAAGGCCTATGGTAGAGTGAAAAGGAATGAACTGTGGTCAGCTTTGTCCATGTTTGGGGTAGGTAGTAGCGTGATTCAAGCGCTGAAGTCTCTTTATGAGAACTCTAGTGCTTGTGTCAAGATAAATGGAGCCTACACTGACTGGTTCGCATTAATAAGGGTGTGAGATAGGGATGTATAGCTTCTCCATGGCTGTTCAACTTATTCACGGATGGCTGTCTAAAAGATATGAAAGAGAGTGCGTACACGCTGGACATGAATAGTTTGTCACTTAACTGTCTCCTCTACGCTGGTGATTGGGAGGTGAAAGGTATGAAGATAAATGTTAATAAGACGAAAGTTATAGTGTTTGAAAGGGACAAAAGCATAACAGAATGCAATGTTTTTATAGGTAACGACAGGGTACAGCAGAGAGAAAGAGAAAAGAAAGTGGTTTTGTATATTTGGGATGTGTTTTCACAAGTGATGGTAGGTATGACAGTGGTATTGAGAGACGCGTAAGTGCAGGTAATATATACAGGAGTGCTATTACTAACACTAATGTTTGGCTGTTTCGGTGGCGTAGTTGTATTATAGTACGACTGCAAAGCTGAAGTCTCGGGTTCGATCCCCGGGTCGGGCAAAGTGATATGGAGCTTACCCCTTCGTGGATAACAGGCGTGAGTGTATGTATGTATATATGTGTGTAATGTATGGTAGTGAAAGCTGGATATGGTAGAAAAAGCACGAAACTAAGATTAAAGCATTGGAAATGAGAGCGTTAACAAGCATGAGTGGAGTGACTGTGTGTGATAGAGTGCGGCATATTGTGGTGATCGACATTTGTGGAGTAACAGAGGATGTAGTGACCAAAATTGGAAAGGGCATGTCAGATATCTGACATTCTAAGTAAAGGACAGGTCAAAAGTACCCTGAACCAACGGGAGTGCATGAAAGAATTTATGGAGGTAGAGGAAGCGAAAGTAGTGTGCCAGAATCGAGCAAAGTGGCAATCCATAATCTCTAGTATTACCCCTATGGGACCAAGGCATGATACTACGTCTATAATATGTAAGTAATACATTGTATCATTACACTATCGATTTATTTATTGTTACTTTAAACCATACCATACCATGCAAACCCTGTAATACTGCCCACTGCTGAGCACGGGCCTCCTCTACAACTGAGAGGGTTCAGGCCTTAGTCCACCACGCTGGGCTAGTGCGGGTTGGCAGACTTCACATACCTTCGAAATTCAGAGAACTTCTCAGGTATGCAGGATTCCTCACGATGTTTTCCTTCACCGTTAAAGCGAGCGATAATTCTCAAAGAATACACGCATAATTTTTTAGAAAATTCAGAGGCGTGTGGCCTTGGGTTTCGAACCTGCGGACATTGTCACGGCAGTCCGTTCCACTCCCAACTAGGCTATCGTCGTTACACAATAGCCTAGTTACTTTAAACGATGTTGTACAGTTATGTTAACACAACTACAACTTTCAAAGCATCAGCTAACGGTTTTTGCCATGGCATACAGCTAGCTGACATATATATTTACTAGCTTCTACCCGCGGCTCCACCCGCGTGAATGAGTTTTCCCGGGATAAAAGTTCCGCTTTATATTGTCTCGGAATAAAAAGTAGCCTATGTGTTAATCTGGAACATGATCTACCCGTGTACTAAATTTCATCGAAATCCGTTCAGTAGTTTTTACGTGAAAGAGTAACAAATATCCATACATTCTTACAAACTTTCGCCTTTATAATATTAGTAGGATTGATGGTTGCGTATAAGCTATCATCGGTTAAATTTTTAGTTGAGAGGAAATCACTGAAATTGTAATTTTTTTTTTCATGTTTGATCGACCAGTTACAGTTAACTGATTTTTTCTTCTTCAAGGTATCAGGTTAACTACATTTTTAAAAGTTTTTAGTTGGGAGGAAATTACTGAACAATGAATATTTATTTATTTATTTATTTATTCACTTCTTTGCACACTGGTATAACAATTTAAAAAGAATAATAGAATAAAAGCAGTACAAATGGCGGTCTTATCGCTCTAGGCAATATCTTCCAGACAACCATGGGATGGATATAAGAAGAGGAGATAGAGGGCAGTCTAGTGAATAGACAATTGGGTTATAAAATAAAACACAACAATAATAAATAATATGACCAATAATAAACAAAGTAATACACATATAAATGATGAATATATATTTTTTTCGTCGTATTTGGGCTACCACCGCTCATTGCCCCCAAGGAACCGCAGCTGACGTTCACGAGGCTTTATGATACACTTCTCCGATACATCTCACCAATTATACTCGTTTGAGAGGAACTTGGTCATGGAAATCTGTCACTGGCCTATGGACCAATGGTTGTTTTCATAATGTCCACCATCTTGTCAAGCAGGGGTAACAACATCACGGCATCGGTAATATAAAATGAAACGCACTCTGATAAAATTTCAACTGTTTTTGACAGGTACAAAGTTGACTCGTACGTTCGGATACTCATCACAAAAAAATGCCACCTTCGTTGTACTTTTCACCGACTTAAAAAAATGAGGTCATACGTGCAAGCGGTTATTATTTAAATAATCATCTCAACTCGTCTGGTCTTGTCTCTCATCTCATTTATTTCAATTGTAAACAATTTAAGGATGTTATTAAAATAACATCATTTTAAAGAAAATAAGTTAGTAATTTTTTTTATTTCTTAATGGCGCTACTGCCAGTAGCCTGATGCGAGTCGGCTTTTCTGGCCACACCGGTCTTTAGGGTGAACGCAGAAGGCGCTCGCAACCCTTTGAATTAAGTGACCATGCTGACGGCAACCCGCTAACGGGTTACGAACCTCAGCTCAGGACGGCCACTGAATGAGGCATCAACGATTAGGGAAAGATTGGTTTTTAGGCCTAATCCTATTAGATTGTGTTGTCATCGGCACGCGTACCGGAACTGCTAGGGGGGTCGGGGGGGGCGACGCGGAACGCGGCGAGAACCTCGACGGTGAGGACGGAACTGCGGTCTTGTGGAATGTTGTAGTTTCAAGAACTCGTTCTTACGGCGGATGGCCAGAGTGATTTCGTCCTCTGGACCGGTTAATACGGAACGCGGCTATTGGTGCGGTCAAATGTAGTAAGTTTGTAAAAAAATATAAATTTGACTTACCATTTGACTATCATCTATGTTTATGTGCTGTTCCATGCTGACCGTCATTTTCTCCGTAAATTCTGTAAAGAAGTACGAATAACATTATGATGCATTTTATTACATTTTAAGCTATCATAATCGTAATTTTATACTTATTTCAATTATTATGTATATGTTACGGAACGTTTCTGTGTATCTGCAGTTAAACAAAATAAATGTTCCTGCTGGGCCCATTAACAGTATTCGTACTATGGTCTATGGCTGCTCAATAGGTTATTTTTCTATGTTCGACTTTGTAAATTATTCTATATGTAACGGCAAATATGATGAACAAAAACCCTTCTGTATAATCTGCATTTAAATTGGTTAATATATGAAGCAGTAATTCGTATTTCAAATATCGGAATGTACAGGAGTGAGCGCTTAGTGAGGATAACTCCGTAGTATTCTTTCACACGCATCGATTTTTATTTGACGTCACGTGCGCATATTACACCTTTTTTATTATACGAGGTAAATATCTGATAAACGTAAAAAACAAAAATCAGTCTAATGCCCTATTTAAAGATTTAAAACGTAGCAAGTATGAAGAAGTTGTGGTAGAAGAATATTGTAAAAAGATTCGCAAACGCTAGTTAGCTAGCTTTGTACAGCATTTATTTTATAGTGTGTTTCAAATCTCTTTACCAATGGAGTGAATTGACACCCCTGTCTGACAAGATGGTGGACAGTATGAAGAAAATTCCACCATTTCAGTTTAAAAAATAGGGTTATAAGAGGATCAATGTGTTTTCTTGAACAAAATACCATATCAAAAATAATCCTACTATCCTACTAATATTATAAACGCAAAAGTTTGTAAGAATGTATGGATGTGGATGTTGTTTACTCTTTCATGCAAAAACTACTGAACGGATTTAAATGAAATTTGGCACATAGTAGATCTATCCTGAATTAACACATAGGCTATTTTTTATCCCGGGAAAATATATAGTGGGACTTTTATCCCGGAAAAACTCATTCATGCGGGCGGAGCCGCCGGTAAATATCTACCCACCCATAATTTATGTTTATGGTGTTTGATTTACTACCGTAAGTTGCAGTCTAATTCCATAGAGTAATTTCGTGATCTAACTATTTGTTGTCCTGCACCACACATCTTAGAAAAAAAATGTATTTTTTTAAAAGTACAAAGCTGGTTAATTATTAAGCACTTCAATGATTTTAATAATAAACTATTTAAAAGTGGGTACATAGTTAACGCTTGCCTATATATTTTAAAATTTGATTTGAAAATATTAGTGTTTTGTTACTAGACAAAACATGTTCCCATTACAAAAATAAAAAATGAAAAATATGTAATGGCTTCAAAAAACAAATTTATTTTTATTTTTTACAATTAGTTCTGTATTCAAAATTATTTGTATTCTTTAGTTCGATTTTTGAAACTTTTTTTTTTATTGTACTTTTAAACTATTATTCATTTTTATTTTTTAGTACCGTTCTACTAGTTTAACAGAATATGTCACTAAAAAATAAACGAAAGCGCCATCTTATAATAAGTAGACTTTGACAAAAAATAGATGTTTATTCCTTTTAGTTGGATTTTCTATAAAAGCGTGTTTTTTGTTTAAAATATTAAATTGTCATCGGTACTTGATAGGCATGCCAAATCTAATCCGACGTTTTGAAGGCAGCCCAAGTCATGTACAAAGTTTCCGTTACCTGCATACATACATATTACATACTTCTGAGGCTAATTAAAGCGTGTTAAAAAAAATCCTTTATATCAATGTAACACATTTGTGTGAAGTAGCAGCACAGAATATACCTTGCTGCCAATATAACGCCATTGGAACTTAAAGTTGAATCGCACTTTACATTACATGTATCCGAACGCACTTTATTATCTGTAACAATGAGCGAGTGATCAACAAATGTGTAAAATTGTAAATCTCAATCTCGTAACTCGCTCTGCGTTCTATTGTTACAAGTCAGTCAGATATCAATTTATAATAACAATTTACTGTTTATTTGCAATTGGTTTTACTGTAATAAATTGTTTTTTCTGTGTTTCCATTCCAAGGTAAGTATTCGCTTAGATCACAAAATCTATCTACTTAAAAACATACTAATGAAAAAATTATTGAATACTGCTATAAATTTATAACCTCAAACATCATTAGGACCATGTTTTTTCTTATTTTAGGCTGAAAAACCAACAATGATAATTCCAGTGCGTTGTTTCACGTGTGGTAAAGTAATTGGTAACAAATGGGAGGCGTATCTGGGCCTTTTACAAGCAGAGTATACTGAAGGGTGAGTTTACGGCGTCGTGTATCTTTGAATACTATAAATTCAATAATATACTGTTGCTATATAGTACGGAATATCCCTTGAGTGCTAGGTTCGATCCACAGGAAGCAATATTTAAATTCTGTAGGTTTTTTTTTTAACCACAAATTGCAAAGCATATAATTGTTTCTCAAACATCATTAGATTGATCATGGACATAGAACCGACGATCCTGTATATTATTTAGTACTTGTAAAGGGATACATATAGCTGCTTTTATTTATATGATATTACTAAGTGTTGGTTATGCATAAATGAAAAATAATAATAGTTACAAATGAGGAAAACTATTGAACAACAAAAGAAAAGAACAAAATAATGTCATGGTAAGGACATTTCTATTAATGACAGCTAACAAGGTTGTACAAGTTATTATCTTTAATTACGAGAAACTGGGTTAGATTGTTCAGAATTTTCATTAAACAAATAATTAACATCATGAGTACTGCTAGTTCATGTAATCTGCACTGCAGGTAATCTGTAGTATAACAACTTGTGTCTTTGGGTAATATAAATGTATATTGTCAAAGACATCAGCAGTCCTGTATAATATAGACAACTGTTGTGTGGGCAGTCTTAAATCTCAATATTGAAAATTAAACTTTACTGAATGGCCAATCTTAATATCCTACTATATGCTAAATATTATTTATACTATACTTGTAAATGCCAAAGTTTTGGAAAATGTTTATGTGTTTGTAAACACAAAAACAGGTACACTATGTCTTGGATTAACATATATCTTTGAAAAATGTTCAAGTAATTTGATCCATAGAATATAATGCTATTTTTAAAACACTTTTGTTTTTAAATAGATGGCATTGGTATTGTTCAGTATTTAAGGGACTTGTGTGGTAAAGCTCTTCTCATGTGAGGGAAGCCACAAGTAACACATACATGCAGATCTATTTGAGTATTGATGACACAGTAATAGAAATGCACCATATCTATTATCATGCATCCTTAAGTACTCTGTTGTATTTGACCAGAGATGATTACCACAAGTGTTTCATTGCATTTCCTTTTTTATAATCAAGGTATTAACCTCTCGAGCCCCGACCGGCCCAATCGGGCCGGTCTGACAGCTTGTCAAACTCGATATGTGTGCATGTTGACGCGCCTTATGTGTGTGCGTGTAGGTCGATTTTCGCGTGTTGACAGACACGCGAAAAATTGCGCTTGCGCCAGTGTGGCCAGCGCTATGTACGCAAGAGGTTAAGGTACAAGGAATAAATAGTACAGTGTAGCAAAAGATTTTTTAAATTTTTTGTATTGAAAGCATATAATAACATCCACCTTTTATACATAGTATGTATACTAAAATCATCTACGCAATCTTGTGTGACAAAATGCAGTCTAGCTAAACAATAAAAATGTTTGCTCTGTAAAACAAAGTAACAGAAACAGTAATTGCAAATGTGTTCATAAAATTTTATTGTCACATTTCAAAGTAAACATGGTGAATTAGTCACATACGAAAAATAAAAAAACCTTGTACTGCCTCGGTGGCGTAGTTGTATTATGGTACGACTGCAATGCTAAGGTCTTGGGTTCGATCCCCGGGTCGGGCAAAGTGATATTGAGTTTTTCTATTCAGTATCAGCTCGGAGTCTGGAATTTGTGCCCGATATGGCGATAGGCTCGCCCCCTATCACATCATGGGACGGAATAATGGCGAAAAGTGGGTGCACTAGTTGCGCCTCTGCCTACCCCTTCAGGGATAAAAGGCGTGAGTGTATATGTATGTATGTATGTATGTATTGTACTCAGATTATTTTGTAGCACCAACAAGGATTGTACAAATATCCTGTATATTATGACACTAAGACTTAAATTCATTTAACCTTCTTAAAAGAAGAGGGGAAATGTGCCATGGGTACATTGATATTACAAAAGGCGTACTCATTTCTAGCCTTTTATATGTCTAACGTATGCCTGGCTTATAAAGTTTTGTTTTCTACAACTGCATCTGTCCTTAGAAATCCATACCTCGTTTAAGAATAACCAATTCACATTGAACCAATTAAGACGTGTAAAGGTCCTTCATATTATCTTGTAAATTGTAATCCTAATAATATTGTAATTGAAGATTATGTTTTGACGTCTGTTTGTGATAATGCAACAGCTGACTGGATTTAGAATTTTCCTCTACGCGCCAAGTCTTTGGTCCTCGGTATCATATGCGATACATTTTATCCCCATTCAGTTAGAATTTTATTCGCAAGTAACTAACACCCGTATGCACAAATGTTACTCAGGAAGGACAGCTCAATCTATACTAATATAAAGCTGAAGAGTTTGTGTGTTCGGTTGAACGCACTAGTCTCAAACTACTGAACTGATTTTGAAAATTCCTTCACTAATAGGAAGCTACATTACTCCTGAGTGCTATAGGCTACTTTTATCCCGGGAAAACTCGCGCGGGCGGAACGGCGAGCAATACTAGTGCTGCGATAAAACACCCGAATATCTCAGTGCTTTTGGCACAGCGTTTTTGCGTTACAACATTCGCAGTGTGTAGGCATAGGGGCGCTATGATTGGAGAATATTGAAATACAATTCCTCTCCAGTTGGCTATTAGATGAATAAAACTAAACAAAGTCAAATAAAAATATGAAATTGCTGAGACTATGCATTTGGGCGCACTATGCGTCCTCATAGTGTTTGTAAATACGGGTGTTAGTAACAATGTGTCAAACATAGGACTGCAATATAGATTAATGCCTTATAAGCATGTATCTTAGTAGTAAAAAGTATTTATTTTAATGTTGCTCAAATAAATAAACTGGTTTCTATACGGAGGCGGCACCAAAAACCAGTCTAAAATAAAATACAAATTATACTGCGGACCCGGGTTTTTGGACAGACTTTTTAATTTGCTCCACCTTGTATGACCGTTTATTATTAAAATACATTTGTATGCAAGTTGTTGCACTTTCCGATTATTTGGGAAGATAAAAAACAGTTATAACTGTATCAAGTTCATAAATATCCAAGTCATTTTGTGCTGCTGTTTTTGAGTGGTATTATAGTTATGAATGGATCCAACTCAATGAACAATACATAGTTCATTTTACTATTGACTAATAAATTAATCAAATACACACCCAGTGTCCTAAAATTATCATGTGCCCACTATGGTCTATCTCTATGAGATGGATATTATGTCAAAAGTACCTATACAATATCAGTATCATGAATCATCCTGATTTTGATTTCGTCGCCGCGTCTGAGTGCAATAAACTAAAATCTACCGGACGGATTTCGATGCAATTTAGTATGGAGATATTTTGAGACCTTAGAAAGGAAATAGGCTACTTTTTATTGAGGAAATATAAAGCGGATCTTTTATTTCAGAAAATATTTTTCACGCGCGCGATGCAGCGAACAAAAGCTAGTAGCAATAAATCTCTCGTATCTGAAAGTCTGTTTCAGTTGGCACCATAACATTATAAATCAATTATCAATTATCGTTCGCTTTAACGGTGAAGGTAAACATCGTGAGGAAACTGATGGATTCTCCATAACAATCTAGAGGCTATGTGAAGTCTGCCAACCCGCAATAGGCCAGCGTGGTGGACTAAGGCCTAACCCCTCTCAGTAGTCGAGGAGGCCCGTGCTCAGCAGTGGGCAGTTTATAATACAGGGCTGATTGCATTGCATAACAATATGTATTTCTCCTGCAAAGCAACAAGTTTCAATGTAATTACCGAGCATTATGAGACAATTTATCCTCAAGTTGAAAGCAAAGCAATCTTAAGCAGAGCTCCAGTTCTATATGGTGCTATAGTCTAGGAGCTCTTATAACGTTTACGACCAGACGAGCAGCTTGCTCGTCTCGGTATTCCATTACGCAAAACGCCATTTGTATGACACAATAAGTTTTGAAAGTTCCTCAACTAATCAGTAATCAGTACATACTTATTTAACCGTAGTCATTATGAAACTGGATTGGGCAACTTTCACTGTACAAATGTACATGATTTTTCATTCCTCTGTAGTGAACTATAATATAACAAGAAATTTGTGCACAATGGAGTTTATTTGATTTAAATGTCTGATTATAAGAAAGTAACTGTGGTCGTATCGGAGATTTTGATGATTATTGAAATATTTCAACACCTAAGGTTTAATGGTAGCATTATAGAAAAAAGCATAGCATTGGTAGCATTGTATAGCATGCTTAATGTCTGTTGTGAAGGTTGAAATACAATAATTGCATCAATTTATCAAAATATCTTCGTTAAACGTTACAAAACAAAAGCAATTTTGTACGCCATATTAATCACAAACCTATCTGACACAAATTAGAATCCAAAAAACTTCCGCCAAAGCACTATCCTTTAATCGATATCAGAACTTCGAAATATAGTCCTTGAACGAGTCCAGAAGAACATACTAATACTATCCCTATTACAAAAATAATACGGTCCTCGTTTCTAAACTCCTATCTATATATCTATACTAATTATAAAGCTGAAGAGTTTGTTGGTTTGTTTGTTTGAACGCGCTAATCTCAGGAACTACTGAACCGATTTTGAAAATTCTTTCACTAATAGGAAGCTACATAACTCCTGAGTGCTATAGGCTTTTTTCCCGGGAAAATATTTTTGTCTCGGAAAAACTTTTTCAAGCGGGCGGAGCCGCGAGCACTACTAGTCAACTATAAAGGCTATCCTATATTATGATTTTTTATACATGTTAATGGCCATGTAGTGCCTGGATAATGATTTTATATTTTTATGGAAACTTGAAAAAGTTCCACAAAGTCCCACCTTCGACTGTTCTTTTTCAAGGTTCCATAAAAATATAAAATCATTATAAAGGCTATGTTTGTTCCAGTGACGCTCTCGACGCGTTGGGTCTCAAGAGGTATTGCTGCAGGAGAATGTTGCTCGGACACGTGGACCTCATCGAGAAGTTACTTAACTACGCGCCGTTGGAAAAGTAGATATAAGAAAATAATAAAAACGAAGATGGATGCTTAATGATTCCTTATGTTTACGCGAATGTTAGACATTGAAATTAAACTATTATAACGGATTTTATCGCGGTATTTTATTTTATTTTTCTCCCGACGCACAGTGGGCGGAAAATCGGGCCTCCCTTTCATAGGAATTTCGAAAAAAAAAATTCGAGCTTTCTCAAATCTGAGTATGCAGTATTGTTAATATTGTTGTAACATTAAATATTATTGCAATTTTGAACAGATTTTTAGCTCAAAAAATGAAGAAAGTGGACTTTGAAGATTTTCAATGTATGAAAACGACTTTTGTTTGCCTCATAACTTTTTTCCATATTAAGATGTAAAGCTAAAACTTTCAGGTGTTGTAGCTTAGATACTACTCAAGCCATATGATATTTGACCTTGACCCCGACCGTGCCCGTTTAGAAGATATAAGGTAAGTAAAAATGCATGTTTAGCCCATACTTTGACACAGACTAATATACCTTAAATAAATTAATTTCTCAAATTTTTATATGCAGTATTATTATATGATAGTTAAAGAACTCACACCACTTTTTACCTTGACCTTGAAGGACTCCGTTACAAAGATATAAATTAATTAAAAGTGCATATTTTGACCATACTAACACATGGGCATAAATACATCTAGCAACTAATTGTCTGAAATTAGCTATCCTCATATCGTTATACATTAGCTACAGACCTTATATGACTTTTGACCTTCACCTCGAAGAAGCCCGTTTAAAAGATATGATTGAATTAGAAATGCTTATTTTGCCGATGACACCACACGGAAATATGAACTTAAAATAAAACAATAATGTTCTTTTTCTATTCAGTATTATCATATGATAGCTAAAGATCCTATACGACTTTTCACATTAACCTTAAATGACTCCGTTCCAAATATATTAAATAATTAAAAGTGGACAATATTATGACCATATTGTCATATGGGCATAAGTACTCACTATCTCAAATTTTTGTTATTGTGGTATTGTTATACTTTAGCTAAAGACCTTATATTACTTTAAACTTTGACCTTGAAGAAGCACGTTTAAAATATATGATTGAAATCTATACTAATATTATAAAGCTGAAGAGTTTGTTTGTTTGCTTGTTTGAACGCGCTAATCTCAGGAACTACTGGTTCGAATTGAAAAATTCTTTTTGTGTTGAATAGACTATTTATCGAGGAAGGCTATAGGCTATATAACATCACGATGCAACTATTAGGAGCGAAGAAATAATGGAAAATGTGAAAAAAACGGGGAACATTATTCATCCTTGAGGGCTTCCATTGCGTGCGCTGCGATAACGGTTCACGATACCAAAAATATATGTATGAAAGAATTATTTCTCTTGAAATGATCTAAAAAAATGTCCGCGACAGTATATGTCTATCTTTTAAGATTAACTCACTAGAACCGTTTTTATGGTTATCAAATTTGGACGAAATTAATGCATTATTTGTTAAGAGTTGTATCAACGTCATAGCCATAGAGTGATTCAACGGGAAGGTTTTTATGTACTTTTAGCCCGGAAAAACTTATCAACGCGGGCGAAGCCGTGGGCAAAAGCTAGTTGAATTTTAAATGCTTATTTCGCCGCGATGATACCACATGGAATTATGAAATTTTAACAACACAGTGTCTCAAATTAGCTATTATTGCATAATAACAAAACACTCCATAACTTTTGAGCGTAATTGCCAAGAAATCCATTCTTGGAGTATCAAAACTATAAAGGAGATGTCCGCTTTTTGTATGGGTGCTGGGCATCAAAATTCAACCAGACTTACACTTTATGGATATTAAAAGGCCAAAAGTATGGATCTTGGATTCATTGAAACAATATTTTTAGCTCCTCCATTTAAAACAAACTTTTTTTTTATATTTATAACTAACGTTTTTAAGGAAAATAATACAACATAAATGTCTACATCGAAGGACTTTAAAATAATACGATTTATTGTAAAGGTCTATGTTTTGGGAGTACTATCCAAAAATATTTATATAATATAAAGTAGCTTGGTTAGAATTTTAGGCTCGTTTTTGGACATGACCTTTGCATCATTGACTGATATGAGCATCTAAAACTATTTGCTTGGCAATATCCATTAGAGATCCCATTTCATTACGAAATTTATCTTTGATTGTTGTTTTTCAAGTTCGTCTTCTTTATCTTGACATTTCTTAAAGTCCTCCACTTTATGTGTGGTATGCTATGTGTCATAATATCGGCTAAAGAAGCATTTAAAATTCACTTATATCTTTTGAACGGAATTATTTAAGTTCGAGATCTAAAGTCATATGAAGTCTTTAGCTAACTTATAACATATTAGGATAATAAATTTAAGACAGTGAGTTGTTTGATGTACTTATGCCCGTATGACAATATGGTCATAATATTGTCCACTTTTAATTATTTAATATATTTGGAACGGAGTCATTTAAGGTTAATGTGAAAAGTCGTATAGGATTTTTAGCTATCATATGATAATACTGCATAGAAAAAGAACATTATTGTTTTATTTTAAGTTCATATTTCCGTGTGGTATCATCGGCGAAATAAGCATTTCTAATTCAATCATATCTTTTAAACGGGCTTCTTCAAGGTGAAGGTCAAAAGTCATATGAGGTCTGTAGCTAATGTATAACAATATGAGGATAGCTAATTTCAGACAATTAGTTGCTAGATGTATTTATGCCCATGTGTTAGTATGGTCAAAATATGCACTTTTAATTAATTTATATCTTTGTAACGGAGTCCTTCAAGGTCAAGGTAAAAAATGGTGTGAGTTCTTTAACTATCATATAATAATACTGCATATAAAAATTTGAGAAATTAATTTATTTAAGGTATATTAGTCTGTGTCAAAGTATGGGCTAAACATGCATTTTTACTTACCTTATATCTTCTAAACGGGCACGGTCGGGGTCAAGGTCAAATATCATATGGCTTGAGTAGTATCTAAGCTACAACACCTGAAAGTTTTAGCTTTACATCTGAATATGGAAAAAAGTTATGAGGCAAACAAAAGTCGTTTTCATACATTGAAAATGTTCAAAGTCCACTTTCTTCATTTTTTGAGCTAAAAATCTGTTCAAAATTGCAATGATATTTAATGTTACAACGATATTAACAATACTGCATACTCAGATTTGAGAAAGCTCGAAATTTTTTTTTTGAAATTCCTATGAAAGGGAGACCCGATTTTCCGTCCACTGTGCGACGTTTCGAAGGCTTTTCACAGCACTTCGTGCTTTCAGGCTTTCGCCCCGTGACCACGAAGTGCTGAAAAGCTTTCGAAACGTCGGGAGAAAAATAATATAAAAAGCCGCGATAAAATCCGTTATGATAGTTTAATTTCAATGAAGATGGATGCTGTTATAGCTATATGTATCTATTTACGCGATTTTCAATAACGGATTTGGTGTTATTCATTAAAAATACTGTGATAAATCAAAATTCAATCACAAATGCCTATACAAAAATATGGCCTTTGTCAACCTATTGCTATACCGGGTGGAAGGGAAACGCTCTCGGAAACGAATACAGATGATAGTATTGGTGATTCCTGACGTGATGGCACTAAAAAAGTCGCGATCGCATTGTTACAATTTTAGTAGGATTTTCTCAAATTTCTGTACAGCTTCACGTATGGATAGATAAATCAAACTATTATTCTGAAAAACATAGTAAAAAAGGTCAATATTTAAAAAAAATCGTAGTGAAACACGTACATCAGCTGACGGGTTAACGACCGCGTGGCCGGTGCCAGCGCAGCGCGGCGGCCGCCGCCTTGTCGGCGTTTGCTTTGTAGTTTTTTGTACGCTTTGCATTGCGCGCGCATGAATTACGGAAATACTAAAATCGTAAATATTATCGCTTAGCTTTGCAAATGAATATAGTTTTTCGTTAATGTTATGGTTCTTCTCTCTTACCGTTCCGGTATAGAGAGCGTTTCCCTTCCACCCGGTATAAGTCGCAGTGTTTAAATTTCGTTTTTGCTATCTCTGAATGTGGTGCAGGTGTGAATTAATAATTAAATTGTCCACATTGTTTCTAAAGGGGTCTTTAGAAATAATCAAAAACTAATTTACACGCTTTATCCACAAGAAATGAATTGATTACTTCCATGTTACTTGTTACTTTTGCAAAATTCAATTACGGATTATATAGTTCATGTGAGAGAATGTAATTTGTATACAAATTAGGTTGTAATTTTGTGATAAGTAAAAATAAATTCTATAAAATAATGTCATTCTTTTTATTGTAGAGAAATAAATTATTATAATAATAAAATTAATTTTGACTGAGAAAAATGTTCATAAAGTTAAATCTATAATACAGGTACATCTAAATGTTAGAAAATCCCATCAGTGTCTTACAAGGAGTAGACAGGTGAGATCAAGATTCCCAAGAAGATGCTATAACCATGGGACACCAAACGTACCTACATTGAAGTATAATAGAAAATCTTCTGAATATTGGCACTGCGATTGGGTATTTGAGTGTTACACGTAGCTTGGACACTACCTTTTAACCGTATCCAGCCTTCAAGCTAGTAAATATGCAAACGGTTTTACCTGCAATTTTTACTACCCTATTCTTTTGACGTTGCTATGAGTTGTGGTACACACACACCTTTTATACCCAAAGGGGTAGGCAGAGGAGCAACTAGTGCACTCACTTTTCGCGTGGTTATTCCGTCCTATGTATAGGGAGCGAGCCTATCGCCATATCCGGCACGGATTCCAGACTCCAGGCTTATCCTGAATAGAAATACCCATTATCCCTTTGCCTGAATCGGGGGTAGAACCTCAGCATTGCAGTCGTACCGTAATACACCTACGCCAGCGAAGCAATCAAGCGTTCTGATATGCTATGCTATTACGCGCATTTGCCGTTTGTAATAACAAAAACGTTTGCGCGATATTTTCATGTAGATTTTTCTTATTGTTTTATGACTAATGTTCTTGCTGTTGCTGCAATGTGAACAATATAATCACCCGAAGATATTGCGATAATGAAGATAAGCAAGTACTGACTACTGCATAATGCATTATTCCAAGTTGACGCGTGACAGGATTTGCGTAAATTGTTTCAAAACAATAATTACATAGGAATCATGTTATTAAAACTTGCAAAAGAAATCTTCAAGCTATTTTTCCCTTGTAAACAGTCACGACAAGCTGACTTCTGCAAATTTTGGAGCTTCAGGGCTTGCGGCAAGTCGTATTATCGGCGAAACGCAGTACGAAATTGTTATTCCAATATTGCATTATGATTATTGAACGTGAAATGTAGTAGTATTATAGCGGAGTATAAATACACTAGTATTTATAAACTTAAATTTTCCTGGGTACCGATACGAGATACTTTTTGAGAATTATCTGGTGTGACTGGTGCAACATGTTTTAAAAGGGCCAAAGTTTATGTATTAAAACATTAAATTCATTAACGGAAATAGAACTCTAAGAATCGGTACAATAAGTTTAAAAGGAATAAGGCCGCCGCAGACACATTTTTTTTTACAGTGATGCGATACACTACACCTCTATAATTCAGTAAATCACACTTTATTACTTCGTAATAAAATACAGCGAGACAACAAGGTACAACTGGTAACATCAAATAAAAGATTATTGTCCGCTGATGATCTTGACATGTGAAAATCGGCAATTCAATATACAAAATTTTGTCGTAACATTTCTATATACTTTGTAATAATATTGTAAACTAGTCCGCTTTATTTAACTTTTCTTTATACAAGTTTTGGGTTACGATTAGAAGCAAGCATATTTTGTGATCAATAATTATTGTATTCATGGTTGTAACCTGTTTTGTGTTAAATTAAATAAATAAAATAAAATAACTAAAAATTCATCAAAACTACTTAAAAGTCTTAACTCTTCCGACAACGTTCATCCTAGAAACATGCTTGTATAGAAGTTACCTAACTTAGGTGAGCACGGACAGAATTATTGAAAATTCTTCGCCCAATCCTAATTTTAAACCTTCCGATCTCACAGCCATATCAAATGAGACTATAATTCATATAAGGTACCTAATATTGTCTGTTTTTGTTTCTTTATAAGCTCAACAATGCCGTTTGTACTTTCGGGGTCAATTTTATACACATCGATATAGTAATAAAAATTTAAAATGCGGTAAGTGAAAAGCAGCAAATAATTGTAAAGTATTTGAACTTTATAAGCACCCCAAAATGGACCAACTCTATCGTGGTGTTCCACTGCTTATCAGGCCTTTAAGAGACCTGTACACACAAATCTTCAGTCTGCTTAGTGCCTTGCAATATTAAAGAAAAAAGGTTGAAACACCTAACGAATTATGATATACTAGCTTTTGCCCGCGGCTCCGCCCGCGTTAAAACGTTTTCCCGGGATAAAAGTCCCGCTTTATGTTTTCCCGGGATAAAAAGTAGCCTATGAGTTAATCCAGGACATTATGTACCCGTGTGCCAAATTTCATCGAAATCCGTTCAGTAGTTTTTGCGTGAAAGAGGAACAAACATCCATACATCCAAACATTCTTACAAACTTTCGCCTTTATAATATTAGTAGGATTTTTTTATAGCAATGAATGATGACACGAGCATACCGTTCGCCTGATGGTATGCAATAAGACCACCCATAAACAGTAGCAACACCATTCAGCACCTTGAGTTACAAAGTAGAGTGTGGTATTCCACGGACTCTTACATATGAGAGACCTGCCACCAGTATAACTTTAAATAAATGTGAGATTCTGTATAACACCACTGTGGGCGCCCTTGTAACACTTTAGTATTAACATCGACAGTTTGCGTGGGTAACTTGATGGCTCTTATTTAAATAAAATAATCTTATGACGTCATTTATTTCATTTATGCGAAAACAATATTTTGGTAAATTTGTTTCCGGCTAGGTAATAAAAGTCTTGGTTCAAGACATTATCGAGCGTTCTATTACTTTCGTGCTAATAAACAGAAGTATTTTAATTCGAATGTTTACTGTATTACGTCCGCCTTTATACGTAGTTATAGAAATAGGTGCCTGTCTACATTTATAATGTAAATTGTATCTTAATTTGCTTATCGGCTAACCTAACCCCTCTCGGAGTAGAGGAGGCCCGTGCTCAGCAGCGGGCAATATACAATACAGGACTGATTGCATTGCATTGCAATTGGTTATAGAGATAAGTAAGAGGATTCATATTTTTCTACTTTCTTTAATTTTAAAACACTTACGCAATAAGCCCACTTTTCATAAAGATAATTTTGGACAAAATTGCAACAGTTGTTAATACAACTTGATTTAGGCGAATGAGTCAATTTTCATATTGAAATCAGAGGTCGTGTTTCGTGGGCTGGCCTACATTAAAATATATTCCTCATCACGGAAGAACACTGAACCACAACATTGCAAGCGAAATTGACCTCAAACCGAGATGAAGTGGTGTGGGTCGTTGTACTAAGCCAGAAACCAGTTGCGAAAATCCTTTGAAACTACGTACGGCAGCTTGAATATCTAGATACTTTCCTATGTTATTTCTTTTAACACGTCATATCGATTTTTTGAAACGGGGAAGCACCGCTTCTGGATTTACTGTAGAATTTACTAAATATTATTATTTTTTTATCCTCTTTAGGTGTCATACTAAGTTGGTAGGTGTGTACGGCGTAGTAAGCAATTTAGTCCATCGAATGAAAGGGGACGGGTCTTGAAACTGGAAGGATGTTTATGTAATCCTTTCATTCAAACTTAAGGATTACAACTGTAGGTAATTACTAATGTCTAATACTATACGTACCTAAATCGAATTTCAAGGTAGAAACCGTCGGATAATAAACTCAGACATGTAACTCTGGATAGGCAGAGATAAAACTGGCGGTTTCTTAAAAAAAAATCGTCCTAGAGTGTGATAAGGCATGAATCCATCAAATTAATCTCCCTGGACATGCCAAACGTAGACAAGGCCTCACTTATTTCAAAGTTTAAACATGCTGCTATTAAATTAATGAGACAATAGGCGGACAAAAAGACAAAGACATAAAACAACTATAAAGTATGAATTATGAAGGCAGGTACTTACTTAGATCTAGGAATAAGATTTACTTAGTATGGTCGTTTGAAACAAGTTTCAAAAAATGTTTTGTTTAAATATCATGTGGTTTAAGGAAGACTTCATTTTAATCATAACTTGCAGTGTTGGTCAACTCCTAAGGGATGAGAGTAGAAGTCGGAAATGGAAGTAGTTGTGCAAGCCAGCCATTGTTAATAGGGTACAGGACACATTTTTGTTTTTTTTTTATTTTCTTCAATTATTTATTTACGTCATATAAATTCCAAGACAAAAATAATGACTATAAACCGCTTAAATTGCCAGTCTTTACGTGACATCTCATTTTCCACTCGACTGCGGATGGCCTCATAATCACGACAAAAGTATTTTTTGCTGTGAACAACGTGTTATGTTTAATTTTCAAATTTTTGTTGTATTACGGTACGACTGCAATGCTGAGGTCTCGGGTTCGATTCCCGGGTCGGGCAAAGTGATATTGGGTTTTTGATTTTTCTACTCAGTATCAGCTCGGAGTCTGAAGTTTGCCCCCGATATGGCGATAGGCTCGCCTCCTTTCACATCATGGTCACTTAATTCAAAGGGTTACGAGCGCATTCTGCGTTCACCCTAAAGACCGGTATGGCCGACTCGCGTTAGGCTACTGGCAGTAGGGCCATTAACTAAAAGAAAAAACATCATGGGACGGAATATACACTGCGAAAAGCGTGTGCAATAAGTAGTTGCTCTTTTGCGTACCCCTTCGGTTATAAAGGGCATAAGGGTGTATGTCACGGTGTATGTTATGTATGTATGTGGCACATACATTGTAGATACTTAACACCAGGCGACAGAATTCATTTTGACGTTTCAGTAGAATTAAATATTCCCTCAAAACCACAACTAAATACACTTGGAAGCCACAATGTAGACCTCACAATGTAGTCACGCTCCGATTTGTTCATTGACCATTCATTATTGAAGTTTGAAGGACAACACATTGAAGTAAACTGAACAGAAAGAGGCAACGCATTCACATGAATACCTTTTGTTATCGATACTAAAACCACGACAGACAGGTTTGGTAAACAATTTAGTTACAGCAACTGATCAACTGATGATTCTGATTTAACTAAAACCCGAGTATAGTTAAAGCTACTGTAAATTTTTGTTGTAAGAAAACGAATCAAGAAATCAGTTATTATTACCTAACTAGCTTTTTCTCGCGGCTCCGCCCGCGTAAAATAAAAGTCCCGCTTTATACTTTCCCGGGATGAGATTGGTAAGGAGATCCTTACCAATCTCATCGAAATCCGTTCAGCAGTTTCGGAGATGTGCAGTAACAAACAAACAGACACACAGAAATTTTCCATTACTCTTCTTTAGCCACCCCCTTTCTTTTTATCACATTTCTTTCGCTGTACAGACACACCGGGACCTACTGCTTTATTATAGTATAGATGTTGTTTTGAATGAAATAAAAAATTAAAACCTTTTAGTTCTTATACCAGTAGTCAGAAAAAAAGTAAAAAGAATATCATTAATTTCAATATCTGTTTTTTTTTTGTTTGATGATAGTCTTAACTTTTCGTTAAAAATATTTATAAAATTGACATGGTATATCGTATGTGAACGGTCCCAGACAGTTAAATGGATACGTCCCGGCACGAAGCACCTTGGTCCCCCTACACCTTGATGCTTTTGGAACTCATGATATATTGCGAATTTATTGAAACGATGATCGCTGCCGGGTTACAGAATTAAACGTCTAGAGCGATTCTATACATATAAATTTACTTTTTATTTGCTATAATAATATGCAAAACATGGAATTAGAAGAATTGTTACACTTTATTTGTGGGAAATTGTTTCTTATATTATACGAATAGTTAGACTACGTAGTAAATTACTTGTACTATGAGATAAGTACAAAAAATACTAAGCTTGTATATAAATACAGATAATTTTGATATTAAATTTATGTAAAAACAACATTGAGACATTAATATAAGCACACATCCTTATACATATTCTACGGTTTAATATCCATAGTAATTTCAATTAGTTAAATACTCCGTTAGCCTTCTGATCCCGCCACAATATTAGGCGTTTCCATTTTACGCAAAAACAAAAAATTCTACACACTACTAAGTGTTTACCACGATACGATATCTAAACAGGTTAACGAATGAAAGTCACTCTTAAAAACCCACTCACCTACTTTAGATAAACCGATTCACTTAAATGTGTTAAGTACCTCATGTGTCATCAATCGATCAAAGTATTCCTGTGTCATATAAGTAAATTATTATTGAAAATTACTTATTACTTGTGTGTCCTAGATATTTTTTCCAAAAATATTTAATCTTCAGACACGGAAAAACCAAACATTCTCATAAAATTCTAATATAATCTGTTTTTAATTACTGAATCACGATTTAGATATAAAATTAATGACGTTGTTATTAATTCGTAGCTCTGACGTCTGACGGTTGTTAAAATATTACGGTTTCCATGAATCTATTTTTTTTTCAAATTCAAATTCAAATCATTTATTCAGTAAATAGGCCCCTAAGGGCACTTTTACACGTCATTTTTCACAATATTGTTTTACTAAAATATTCTACCAGTGCTTCGGAAAAGCCCACTGACCTGAGAAGAAGCACCAAGAAACTCAGCGTAGGTCTTTTATAATTTTTTTTTTATATATATATATTTATTTATATTGTACCGGGTGGAAGGGAAACGCTCTCTATACCGGAACGGTAAGAGAGAAGAACCATAACATTAACGAAAAACTATATTCATTTGCAAAGCTAAGCGATAATACTTACGATTTTAGTATTTCCGTAATTCATGCGCGCGCAATGTAAAGCATACAAAAAACTGGGTAGGGTACAAACTACCCGGGACGCTGCAACTCTGGCGGCGGCAGGCACCGGCCATGTAGTTGGAAGAATGCAACGTCTAGGTTTGGAGGTGGCCCTCGAGAAAACCGAGGCCGTGTGTTTTCACGGACCTCGGAGAGGGCCACCGGCCGGTGCCGGCATCGTCGTTGGGGGGGTGCGGATCCCCATCGGCTCTAGCATGAAGTATTTGGGTTTAGTCCTAGATAGCCGATGGCGATTCCGCACCCACTTTAAGGAGTTGAGGACAAAATTGTCCCGGGCAGCGGGCGCTCTTTCCGGCCTGTTGCCCAACCTGGAAGGTCCTGGCTTCCCTTGCCGGAAGCTGTATCACGGAGTCGTGCGGTCCATGGCCCTTTATGGCAGCCCCGTTTCGGCTGACTCCCTGAGCCGCCCCTGCGTCGCCCTTCTGCGCGCCCCGCAGAGAGCTTTAGCGCAGCGGGCGGTCAGGGCGTACCGCACGGTCTCTTTCGAGGCGGCTTGCTTATTGGCCGGATTTCTGCCCTGGGACCTGGACGCCCAATGCCTTGCCGATGCATTTCATTGGTGGGAGGAGGCGTTCAGTCGCGGGCAACGTCCGGCCCTGAAGGAGGTGGAGGCCAAGAGGGCCTACTTACGGCGAGCCGACGTGGAGGAGTGGCGTCTCAGGCTGGAGGCCCCGTCGTGGGGGCACAGGGTCGTAGAGGCAGTGCGTCCTGTCTTTGCCGAATGGCTGGACAGGCGCCACGGCGCGGCAACATACCGCCTGACGCAGGTGCTCACCGGGCATGGCTGCTTCGGTGAGTTCCTGTTTCGGGTGGTGGGGATAGAGGAGTCGGCTGTGTGTCACTATTGTGACAACTGCCCAATGGACACGGCCCAACATACGTTGGAGTTTTGTCCAGCCTGAGATGAAGAACGCAGCGCTCTCAGAGCAGCCGTCGGATAAGACCTCTCGCTGCCGGCCGTGGTCGCTTCCATGGTCGGCGGCCGGGAGGCTTGGCAGGCGGTGGCCCACTTCTGCGAGGTGGTCCTCTCGCGGAAGGAGAGTGCCGAGAGGGATCGCCAGCGCAGTGGTGATCCCTCCCGCCGCCAGACGAAACATAGGAGGCGTCGGGTGGACGACTGACCGACGTCTCCCGCCCTGTGGATTGGGGGCGCTTGGAGAATTCCACCACGGTATCCCCTGCCTGTCGTAAAAGGCGACTAATAGGGGCCTCCGGGGGTCACGGGTGGGCGCGGGAATGGCCGCCCACCTATTAGTCTAGCCAACTTCTGTGACCCCCGTGATGGACGGCAGCGTGTCTCACGCTGCCTCGAACGCCAAGGGCGTCCTTCGGTGTACGGGGGCTTCTGAGCCCCCGCAACAACAGGAGAAGGACCGCAACAGCGGTACGCGCAGAGGCGGTTGCGGACGACAACTTAGACGTGAGTTTGAAGGAAGCCCGCAGCCGTCCCTAATGCGCCGAAGATGGCCACAAAAAAAAAAGGGTACAAACATAGAATAATAAAGCCAAGAATGATAGTTTCATATCAAAAAACTGTCAAATGTGAGGCATAAAACTCATTGATGTAAGCGTAAGTCACTCTTAGTGACGTTCTGTCACACGCGTATAAGCATGCAAATAATATTGCTAGGGGTATGAAATTTTCCCCAAACTTGGGGTAAGTGGAATTGCTTCTACCTTGAGCCATTACTTTTGGAATTATTATTATCGTCCACAATAAGAAATTACTTTATTTTATTCTTAAGAACCGAATGGTTTTAAGTGGTTTTAAACAAAGACATCACTATTCAACCGTATAATTGACGTCATTTTACGCTTAGTGCTTAAGTCTGTTGGGGATAAGACGAAATTAAAAGTTAAAATTATTAATGAAAACGAAATATTTTTGAAAGAGAAAAGTCGTATAAGTCCTTACTTTAGATATATTTTCATCCTACTAATATTATAAAGGCGAAAGTTTGTAAGAGAATGTCCGGATATATGGATGTTTGTTACTCTTTCACGCAAAAACTACTGAACGGATTTCGATGAAATTTGGCACACGGGTAGATCATGTCCTGGATTAACACATAGGCTACATTTTATCCCGGAAAAATAAAAAGCGGGACTTTTATCCCGGAAAAACTTTTTTTACGCGGGCGGAGCGAATATTGCGGCTTTAGATTACTGGAGCGAACAAATGAAGAGGAAAACAGCACGACACATAGGAATAAAATTAAGTAATAATATAAATTCACGTTTATGCCGTACATATATATCACGTGTTTTAAATTTTAATATCGTCATGGTGATACTGTAGGGCCGAGCCTGTTGCCATGACTATGGGCATTATCGCTGCCACTACTAAATATAACAGTGAAATACGTAAACAGGCAAAATATAATTTAAAATTGTTAGCACCTAACTACTAGGCCCGCATAATATGTATCGCATTAATGGTGTTTGTTACTTTGTTTCCCTGTATGTCACTCACAATTAAATAAAAATAAGACGAACTATAATTTTCTAAGTAGAAAGCTTAACAAACAAGGATAACATACGTCGAATCTTACTAATATTAGTAGGATATTATACATGTAAATATAACTGTGCTAATCAAGTGCTTTTTTGTTGCCGCCAAAACTCCTCGATAAAGTCTTGGTAAGGTAACCACTGCTTTACTTTGACATAGTAGTTAGTAAGTACTGAGGATAATTAAAAAAGAAACAAGTATGCGTCTGAAGGACTTTGTATCCATGGACATGAATAAATTAACAAAAAAAAAAAATGTCGTCTGTAAAAATTATGAATGATTGTTTTTGCTTTGTCGATTATTTTATGTCAAAATATTAGATTAAAAGTAATATTTACATGTGAAATGTTATGTAACAATGTTTCTTATGATTATCCGAGGTACTGTGACATCCGTTTATTGCACAAACCGTCATATTAAAATAAAATATCGAGAACTGCTGGCGCTACGATTCGACTTTGTGCACTGATGCGGGCTGTTCGGAAACTATGCTAAAAGGCTTAGTACTCAGAGTAAGTATATACTTATAGAGCGCGCGTATGCAAGTGGGAACAATAGGCACGGGTGGGAACATCGTCCTGCACCGGCCGCAAGCGCTTGTAGTCACTCGAGTATGAACGGTGTGAGCACACGCGAGTGAGATCTATGCGAATATTTGATAATTAATACTGCAAAATGGTTAAATGTTCTGTGGAATCTTGTAAAAACGTCACTCGGAAACACACTTAACAGAATTCTAATATCACGTTTCACAGACAAGCAATATTTCAGTATATTTTTAGGTAAAATGGAAATCACGCGTCGCGGTATGAAAGACGCTCGGGAGGCGAACACTTGTACCCCCCGCACTGCCCCGCATCCTGCTTTTTCGATAGTGATGTTACGCGTCGATACCAGAATCGATGTAATATTTCCATATTATAGCATACGTATTTATTACTATCGAAGGCGATGCTTAATATAATGTAGCTTAGGTAACTGTTTTTGTCTGTGTGTGATTTTTAAGCCAATTAATAATTGCGTTTTTGTTTATGAAATGAAAGAAATAATTACTGTTCCTAAATATTGACTGATTACGATAATATTTTTAAGCTATTGCATAGCTTCTATCGCGGGTCTTGACAGTATAAGTTAGCAATCATTAAGATATATTTTTTTGACATTTTTTAAACATTGGTAATAAATATTTCAAAAACTAGACGTGACTATTTTAGGCTTGGGGAGACTAGCTAAGAAATCCATGGTGCGATGCTCGGTTTATATCCATTGGTTCAATTATAATGGATATCCATTAATATTATTGGTTCTTAATGCTTGTAAAAACTGCTCTTGAGGTACCGTGTTTATAAATCATTCCACATGGCACTACACCAATTCGCAGCATAGCTTTTATCTATATTAACGCAATACGCTTAAAATTACTCACAAGGCCATATTTTGTAGAACCACAATTTTTTATCAACAATATGTACCGCGGCGCCGTACCTGTACTTATCGATAACTGTTGCGTTGGTGCTGCTCACGTGCCCATCCCTAGCAGTCGCTAACATTTCTATATAAGTAGCTATAGTTCACCTGCCTACGCTGGGCAGTGGGCGCCCGATGCGATATTAGCGCTCTATAGGTATATACTTACTCTGAGGCTTAGTATTACTTGCTCAGTAAGCGTGCATGCTCGCGGGTTCTATGTGTTATTATTCTAAGTAAGGAGTATGAACTCTAAGTAGGAAGTATAAAGCGATAAAATAATGACTCAATAAATGCACTCGACAAAATACCTACTTGATGATGATCATTTGCACCAGCCCTGAACAACATGTCTAAATAAAAATAGATTTCGAATTTCATCGCGGTTTTCAGTATTTTATTCGTGCAATTCGAAAATAAATCCTAAAAATCGCGATAAATCCGAAATCTAGTTTTATTTGGGATAACTATACCCGAATTTGACCCGCTCTTTGCTCCCTTTTTACCGACGAAAAAAACGGAGGAGTTTCTCAAGTCACAGTTCACAAAAATTATAAAATAAAAATAATATATTTTTTTTATTTAACCTTAATATCTAATAAATGCGTACAATTGGAGTCGATGTCTAATTTAAATTGCCAGCTAAGCAAATACACGAACAAATATACGAAAACAATGTTCAATTATTATTTTTTGCTTTTCAGTTTTTTCGGCGGTTTAATTTTTTTTGTTAAAAAGTTTTGCCAAATGTCATAATTTTTAAATAAGTAACAGTAGTTCAGTCCATTGGCGGCGGATGTTGCTTACCATCAGGCGGACCGCTTGCTCATTTGCCTACTAAGGCAGTTAAAAAAAAGTTTAATTGGAGGGAAAGTATTATTACTGTAAAGTATCATAGATTATAGAATTAGTAGAGTATAGATACTGATGCAATAGAAAGGAGATGTCCGCTTTTTGTGTGGGTGGTGGGCTTCAAAACCTAACCAGGCTCAGTGCCGGATTAGCCCATAAGCAAATTAAGAAATTGCTTAGGGCATCACGTCTTTGGGGGCACCAGAAACAGCACAAAAAAATGCTAGCACATAAAAGCAAAGCTGTTTGAAAATCCGCACAATTAAAGACTGATGTTAGTTTACTTATGGTAGGGGGGCCACACAGGCGTGAATTGCTTAGGGCATCAAGTTGTCTTAATCCGGCACTGACCAGGCTCATTATACCAGGATATTAAAGGGGCAAAACGCAGATCTTGGTACCGTTAAAAAAAATTTTTAGACCTCTCCATTTATAACATTTTTTTATATGTTCATATTAAGTATAGTTTTTAAATAAATAAAATTACATAAATGTCCAAATCGGAGGACTTTAAAATTATACAATTTATTTCAAAGGCCTAGTTTTGGGAATACTATCCAAATAAGTAGGTATAAAGTATCTTGGTTAGAAGAACTTTCTTATGGTCTAATCGGAGTAAAGTATAAAAAATGATTTATTTGAAACTACAATATCTACCTCAGTAAAAATATCGTTATTGCATCTTATACGTTAATTACGCCGTAAGTAGTTGCCTACGAACAAGTGTTGCATAGCTTTTTATTTAACATTTTATTCGTTAAATGATAGAACAGTTTAATCAGACTCAAGTCTTAGAAACATTTATGTCAATGACTTGTAGAGATTACGAGTACGCAGGTAGAGTTCTAATGTACCTGCATAGTATCTTGAGATGAATTTATCATAAAACATCTACGCGTTTATGATATCAGATAACGTATCATAATGTTTCAACTAGGCCGCAAATTCATATAATAAATTCTTTATTTCTTCAAATACCTAACGAAATACAGGATACCAACTGAGAAACTCTAATAATTAACATAAGTAGAACGTCCAGCTATTACAAGGGAACTAACATAGCTTTCAATGTGTAGGTATGACATCTCCTTACCTACCTACCGCTGAGAAAAACATTTAATCCTATCTTAAAGTAGATCCAGTTATACCAAAATGTTACACAAATTATCTAAAAATAGGTTACTAAGTTTTAATACGCAACTAATACAAATGTGATACTTTACAACTCAGCAAAAACGAACAGCAGGCGACACAATTAATGGCGACCTGTTTAAAAGATGAAAAAAAAAATAGGAAAATGCATATACAATAACAAACAAATAACAATATAGAATTGTTGTTTATAAGTAGTTGGTACATTTTGGCATAACTCGGTCCAAGAGAAAACCACAACATCGACAAAAAATTCACAAATATTGTTTAAGAACAATATTAATTGTAGCATGAAACATCAGCCAAGAATCAGATCAGCTGTCCTGCCATTGAACTTGGCACCGTTTTGCTATCCCCAATACATTATCTAAAGTACGCTTATCCGCTGATAGACGGCAGGGAGAACATCTAAAAGAGCAGCCGACGGCACACAGACATAAATAAAAAATGCGCATACCAGCTAGGCTACTCTCGACGCCAATACCGATCGATTGGATATTGTCCAATTGAATTTGGTATTCTTGAAAATCACACCAGCGCCACATTGGACCAATATTAGGTGGCTATTTAATGAACTAAACTCGATTGGGATTGACATTGGAAAATTCGTTAGCGGTACTCTTGACGTGATTTTGACATTTCAAATTGATATTAGATTGCGGTGTGATTGCGTTGTCAAAGAAAAAAATTCAATAAAAAAATAGTAACTTTACTTTTATTGTATAAAATTTTCATTGGAAATTTTTAAGAATAATGTATTGAAATGGTAACTTTGGTGTTCGCCTATAAGTTATTGCACAATACCCGATTACGGGAATTAAAAAGAAGGAAAAATGAGGGAAGAATGTCGAGGCCTCTCAAAACCTTATTATACCTATATATTTATACCTATAATACCTTATATTGTCCTTACCAGACGATGAATTTCGAGCAATTTCTCGAATAAAAAACCTTTATTTGAAAATTTGTACATAGAGTTGAAACCATATCTACCCGGCCCCCAAAGAAAATGTGAAATATTACCTAAATTTAAAACTAGTACTTCTAGATCTATCTTTATCATAATCATTAACGTAACCTAAATATTTCAAATCAATAATCTGAGTAAAAAATGTTTCTCAAGTACCATTTCGTCGTCCGGCATTCAGTACCGCGAATGTAAAATTGGGGCACTTTACAGGAGAGACAAAAAACTGATTTTATTATAATGTACACTTTACCTTCTGCTAAACTATTGTTTTAGAATGCTAAATAACAATAGTTTAGAATGCTAAATAACAATAGTTTAGCAGAAGGTAAAGTGTACATTATAATAAAATCAGTTTTTTGTCTCTCCTGTAAAGTGCCCCAATTTTACATTCGCGGTACTGAATGCCGGACGACGATTTGCTAAATTAAAGTTCGTATTTTAACGTTTAGATATTAGTAGCGTTGTCCTTTTACACCACCGGGAGCTACCAGCGCCTTGTTGGAGGTACTAAGGGGCTCATTGTATCCCAATAGCCGGTATCTCGGTGTATAAAGCAGGTGACGGCATGCGCACTTTTTAAAAGCTCTTTTGCCATGCCCGGGTGGCTTTCCAAAAAATCTACTTAGGCTTCAATTTGCACGTAAGTTGGTCTAGATATTTTCATGTACATAAAAAACATTTGTAGGCTATATGGTACCGAATATCTTCGCCTTTCTAGGTGTAAAAATTCACGCATAACGAATTTTAACAACCAAATACTGCTTTTTCAGTATTTTGCGAATTTATTTACCTATTTTAACTAAATAAAAACAAAATACACACAGTCAGATTAGTTATATAAGCAAATGCACACACAACACCGTTAAAAAAGGATATAATCCAATTGAAGGAACTTTACAAACATAAAACAATAAACCCTTCATAATAAAATTAGAGACAACATCTTCTACGCTCGAAAATGGTTTTGTTATAAGTGAAAACAGAAACTAATACAACTAATGCCAGTTATGACCTCAAACTCCTGTTACAAGACTCTAAATCTTAACCAAAGCGCCAAATGATGATAACACAACAACGTTGGCGCTTAAGTAAGCATACCTTGATTATTAAGAAACTTTATGTGGAATGTGTGGAATAAATAATGCTAAATAAAATTGGGAGTAAAAAAATAAAATCAAATATCACAAATAATTATTTTAGTTCCCATAAATATTTGACTTTTTAAAAAACAGTCCATGGCAAAGGACAAACAGCATACAGCCTCAATCTTTCAAATACATTCATTTTAATATATTTTTTTAATGCGACGTGCGTGAAAATATTAAATATTGGAAGAGAAATGAATTTTACTTATGGATAAAGGATTTCAACCGGTAATTGCTAAGATTTTTGTCTTTAATGTTTGTTTTACCGATTTCTTTGAAGCTTCTGACATCTCTTATGTCAGCTAACTTCATTTTTAACGACGAACCCGTTACCCAATGACAATGCAATTCTAATTTTAATCCAATTACAATAAATTGCGTTTCAAGAGTACGAAATCATGTGACGTACAAATTGAGATTGGAATTGGATTGACATTGGTATTAGAATTATCTTGGCGTCAAGAGTAACCCAGCAGTTACGTATCTAGGAATCGTGTAATATTGGGAGTACTCTAGTCCTCCAGTCTGATATAAAGCAGTCAAGCAGTCTGATATATATACTCCAGTCTGATATATAGGATAGATCCTATACCATGTTACGCAATAGAATAGCGAACAATGATTACACTGATTGCCTTTCTGCCTACCTCTTTGATGATAAGAGGCATGAAAACGTGTGGGAGTCTAAGAATCTAGCCAGAACTTTGTTACTTAAAGATATTCAGTTTTGGACTACGGTCAAAGTCACAGTTCAGAAGTACATAAATATTCAGATTATTTGGTATAGTGAGACTGATTAAGTCAGAACTTTATAATGAAAGGTAAACGCATATTACATATTATGTTTCTATGTTCCATAGTCTAAGTAAGGCGCTATAAACGAGTTCTTGAGTGGAGATCACTAGTCTGCAAGGGTAGTGTAGACCGCCCTCCAACTAGGTGGATGAACTATTTGTGATCGCTGGCAAAAACTGGATACGACAGCCCAGTATGTTGAAGATGCGACTTCTATTTTTAGCCAAGTTTCATAACCTGATGGAAGCAGTTATATTCCCCTGCACAATTATTCAAATACCTGGGATTCCCCTGCACCTGATGTTCATTTGCATATCGATATAGAACATGTTCTGAGCTGACGCATCATTAAAACAAGTTCTAAATAAGATTTTATGTGTTCGTAGAATAGCATATAATTAACTGAAAATAGCAATAATAGACGCGTTTTACCTGAAAATAAAACGCATATTAAACTACTTACCTTATTAGAAGCTTAATATAATGAGATAGGCACTTCCGATTTCCGTTGTATTTTACCTCCTTTTCTTCCTTGTATTGCTGTCTCTTTCGCACCTCTCCTTCCAACAGGCGTGGTGGGGGCTGTTGCGAGCCTTGTGGTTGCAACCGCCATGTTCATCATTGCGTCGAATTGTATATATATACCAGGCAGTAATAAAAAATAAGCTTCTAATAAGGTAAGTAGTTTAATATGCGTTTTATTTTCAGGTAAAACGCGTCTATTAAACCACTTGACCGTTATTAGAAGCTTAATATAATGAGACCTGTTTGTTATCGCCTGGTGGGAGAGCCAATGTGACTTAAGAAAAATACATAGAATAAGTGCGAAAGAAAAATATTTGCTATTATGTTTTAAATACAAAAGAAAAATAGATTACAATAAATCAGATGATCCATTAACACAATCACTCCACAGGATTAAACAGGGACGAAACCGATGAATTATTAATGTTTGTAATAATTTGACGTCGATAGAAATTTTGAAAAGTATTTACAGATTTCCAGTTTCCCCTGGCCAGAATTTCATCAAGGGGGAAATTGTCAACAAAGTTTTTGGACGCAACAGCTGATCGCATGCTACCCGGGGCTTCAGTTATTCCGGCCTCTTTCATAAGATACTTGATCCACCCAGCAATCACAGAGCGAGATGCTGGCTTTGGTAACCCACGCAAGGTTGTAAATAAATTGGAAGAGTTACACTTACTACGTCGTTCTCGCAATATTTCAATAGTTTTGTTAATCCAATACACAGGGTCTAAATTTCGATTGTTAGGATTAACTAGAAATTTCCACCCTGATTGTCTATATTCACGACAATCTGTTTTAGATCCGAAAAGGGGCCAAAAAATAATCGAATCATCCTTAATAACACAATGGGCGTTACTTATATCCAATAACGTCAAATCGTGAATTCTACGACCTGAACATAATATTAACAATGTTGCTGTATGTCGAACAGTTTGGAAAATATTGTTAATTAAAATATAATTGCCTATATAATCAGAGAGTACATTTATGTCCCAGATAGGGGGCTTCGTTCCTTTAAGATTTTTTAAAGATATTGATTTTAAAATATGTTTAACCAGAACATCTTGACTTAATTTACTTGATAAATCAGTATTGCATAATGTGGATACTACCGATTTATGAAAAAGAATAGTATTATATGAAAATTTAAAATGAAGATGCAAATCTGCTAGAAATTGAGCTAATTGTGCTCCGCTGGGCCGTACCGGATCTATCTCGTGGCGGTTAGTCCACATTAACCAACGATTCCAAGCAACCTTATATGTTTTCCAAGTGGAAGGCCGCCAAGAAGATTTTAGTAACAATATTTGATCAGGATTCCATGAATTTATAGACTCAGACCACCCCCACATTTCCAGACTTCCAGAACCATGTCCTGTACTTTGGGAGGCGACAGCCCGGTCTTCGTGTCGACTAGAAACCGTTTCAGGTTCGTTAGTGTTAATGGGGCAGCTATGGCTCGAGATTTCAGATCTGCTCTCCAGAAAACCTTTTTCCATCGTGGTACCACAATCAGATAAATACCCGTAGCCTGATTTAGATGTATTAGGACACGAGGAATTAGAAAGGGGGGCGGAAATACCCACGCCAGTGGAAAATTCCACGGTACGCTGAATGCATCGTAAATCAGCGCTTCGTGGTCGCTGAGGTCTAGAGTCGCGTAGTTGGCTACTACTCGTGCAGTTTTGGATGCGAACAGGTCGATCACTGGAGTTCCCATTTTTGTAAAAATCATGTCTATGCATTTCGGGAGTAAGTGCCATTCTGGAGGCTGCCGGAGTCTCGATAGACAATCTGCGTGATTGTTGTATTTCCCAGGAATATGATAAATTCGGTACTGAATTTGATATTCGTCCAGAACACATAGAATTTGATGGGTTAGATTTGTAAGCGATTGTGATTTGGTCCCCCCTTCGTTGCGGAGATAAGCGATTGCGGAACGGTTGTCGGATTGGATTAAAACGGGGCCGCGAGTCATATTCGGTGCGTGAACATCCAGAACTTTCAAAATTGATAGCAACTCCTTCATGTTGCAATGAAGAGACTTTTCCTCTTTGTTCCAAGTTCCCGACATAAAAAGGTTGTCGAGTTGTGCTCCCCATGCCAGGTCCGAGGCATCGGTGGTCAGGAAATGTGTAGGTGGCGGTATGTGTACCAGTGTTGAAAGATGGCAATTTTGTAGCCACCAATGCATTTCCTCTATAACCCTCGAGGGTAGATGGTACCTGGTTCTGGTTGCAAACTTTGGTAGAGTGTTTAGATGACAAAGAGTCGCTCGGTGGTTCAGTCTGCCCCGAGGTACCGCAAAACTGGCAAAATTTAATAGTCCTACTAAGCTCTGGAGTTCCTTTAGAGTAGCGTCGCCGTTTTTTATGAACTGAGACTTTCCTTACAATTGCAGCAATCTTCTCTGCTGGTAAGAACTTGCAATTTGTCCAAGGATCCCAAATGATCCCGAGAAAGGATATGTGTTGTCTTGGGACAAGAACCGACTTCTCGAAATTTACTTGAAATCCCAGGGACTGAAGGGTATCCAACAGCATGCCTACATGCTCCCTTAAAACTTCTCGATTTTGATGGGCAACTAAGAAATCGTCCAAATAAACAATGATCCTCACACCTTTTTCTCGAAGAATTTGTGCTATCCAGTTCGAGAGACACGCGAAGACTTTCGGGGCTGTGCTGAGGCCGAAGGGAAGGCAGCTCATTTTTAATAGCTCGTCTTTGTAAATGAGACGGAGAAACCGTCTTTGTGACCGAGCTATTGGAAGATGGAAATACGCTTGTGATAAGTCCACCTTGCACATCCAATCTCGGGGTTGGAGGAAATCCGGGACACGGTACATATTTATCAAGCGGAACCTGTCCGTTAGCACAAATTGGTTCAATAACCTCAGGTTGAATATAGGACGAAGAGTCCCATCGCTCTTTGGAACCAGGAAGAGAGGCGATACAAAGCTTGGAGAGAGAGCTACTGCCTTCAGAACGTCTTGTAGTTTCATTTTTTGAACGACTGCAGACATTTCTATCGATTCTAATGTGAGATGATGATGGTTTTTTAAATCTGGCATTTTCAAAGGTGGTTTTTGTAAGAAGGGTATGCGGTACGTTTTTATTATTTTTAGGATGAAATCTGGAGCTCCCATCTACCTCCAATGACTGTGGTACTGTGCTAATCGTCCCGCTTGAAACTGAATTGAGTCATTGTCTTTGTCTTTTATTTCCTTTGTTATAAGAAGGTGAAAAGGCGCGCTTTTGGCCTCTTTCATTTGGGTGCCTTGGTTTCGAACCGCGAGATCGAAAGGAACCAGCTCTATTAATTGGGTTATGTCTACTTCCTTGATTATAATTATTGCGCCCTCTCGTAGAGTAATGGCATTGGTGACCACCCTGCGAGGGTTGGTTTTGGTGGTAATGCATGTGAGCAGCAGGAGCCGGTTCACAGCAGCAACCAGAAGTACCACGCGATGGTACATAATTAGAGGCCTGCCCCTGCGAGGGGTGCCGTGCAGAATTAGCAGGTTTTGCTCTAGAAGCATTTTCGATATTAGGCTGTTTTACTGGCCAGAAAGCTTTCCTTACTCCTCCTGCTTTTTCTAAAATAGCAGCAAAGGCCTCAGAATTGAAAATATGAGTGTTGGAAGGGGGTATTTTATTTAAAGCCGTTTTTATCAAGGGATCTCGAACAAACTTTAGGATACCATCCCTTCTCATCTCTATAGTTTCAGCTCTGTGACCGCAAGCCAATTGTAGCAGATCAGTAGAGACTTTATGAAAGTCCCCCTTTAGAAATAGCTCTTCGATTTTTTCATTAAGATGGACTAGTGATGCATCAGATGTCTTAGACCATACTAATAAACTACGTAAACTATTAAGAAGAGTCTCTTTTTGTTTGAGAATACAAAAACTAATAGCTGCATAGGATTTATCAGAGTACCTTAAGTGGCGTGTATTGTCATACGCCAATACCTCGTCGTTTGTTACTAACTCTGTAAATCCAGGCGAATGATTATACAATTTTTGGGTGTCGGCATATCGTATATCCGACCACGTGCTATTGTCAAATCGTTGAACCTCATCTAACATATTTAAATACTCTTGTGGAGTTTGCGGCATTGCGGGTTCTTTTAGTTTAGTCTCGATACGAAATGTCAGATCGGGTATCCTCACAGAATCTGATCTACAAGAAGACGGTAATGCCTGCGAGGCAGAGGCACAACAATCGTCGTAAAGATCTCGACTGACATCCGAGATATAGTCATTGTTATCCAGGTTATCACGGCTAACTATATTTTTTCGTAATTCGTTCATTTCTCTGGATAATTTTTCTAAAAGGTGACGATCACGGTTTTGTCTTTTAGAACGACGATGCCTTGATCGCTTCTTCTTTTTCTTTGAATCCCGCTGGGATTGTGAAGAAGAGGACGAAGAAGACGAACTTGAACTAGTACTGCTGCTACTACTTGGTAGCTGATTAACACGAGTTTTAGTGCCAGACGTACTAGCCATCGCTGCTTCATTAAGTTCAACAACGTTGATATTGGTATTCATAATCACTACCCTAAACAAAGAGAAATATTCTAATTACTTAAGAAAATCCGTTATGATTTTTTGAATTTGAAGGTAGAAAAATACACAATATCGAACGTTAAAACACAAGGAATTAATTTAAATTAATATATCACGTACAAAATAGAGGTAAGAAATAAATAATAATATCGAACGGTAACACCGTTATAAAAATTATAAAAATTTTCGTCTTGTGCAACTTACGTGCTGAAATAGCTGGGTATATTTCACAGTTCACTTTATAACTATTAGTTTGAAATGAAACACCATGTAGCACTTTAAGAGCACAAGTTAACACAACGGAAATTTTCAAGCCAATGATGAACATGGCGGTTGCAACCACAAGGCTCGCAACAGCCCCCACCACGCCTGTTGGAAGGAGAGGTGCGAAAGAGACAGCAATACAAGGAAGAAAAGGAGGTAAAATACAACGGAAATCGGAAGTGCCTATCTCATTATATTAAGCTTCTAATAACGGTCAAGTGGTTTAATATCCTAGGGGCCGTTCATCAATTACGTAAGGTTAATTTTGGCGATTGCTGACTTAAGAGTAGGTACATAAGATTTCTCAAAACCCCTCCCCTTCTTACGTTTGATTCTATCTTGTTTTTTTTTTCAGAATATTAAAATGTTAGAAACGGATAATTTACACTAAAACTTACAGTTTAACAATAAAAGTAAAAAATCTTTGAGTAAAATGAAGATTTTTTTAAATGTCCTATGATTATTTGTTACATTTAAAATGGATAAGAATGAATACATTTAAATTTTTAATAAACAATAAACCTTTGTATGCTAAGATAAATTGTTATACCAAACACGGCTTTACAGAGTGGGCAAAGCCGACAGCGCACTGAAATCAGCTAAATATGGACAATAAAAACGTCGTTTCACTAAAATTTCCGACCTCAGTCCAACTTTTGTTAAACATAATCAACATAATTCTTTGAACTATTTATGTAATATACGCAAGATAATTTATATCGATTTTGTACAACATTATGTTGATGATCCTATCTTATTTATTACTTATCTTATTATATTATATTTATGCCAAAGTTTGTAATTGTTTGGACGTTTGCAATATGTTTGTTAGAATTAAGTAAATATAACTGAACGGATTTGGAATGAAATTGTAGACAAGAAAATGTCCTGGATTAACACATAAGCTACTTTTTATCCCGGCAATTTGCTTCATGGGAAACAATGGAATTTTTTTATATGATTTTATTAATAGATGGCGCTTGCGTCGTACGCGGTTAAGGGTCTTTTGTAGCTAGGAATGCGTATCATACGGGGGAAGCCGCGAGCAATACCTACATACATATATACATAAATGTTCCCGGGATGAAAAGTAGCCTATGTGTTAATCCAGAATATGATCTATCCGTGTGCCAAATTTCATCGAAATCCGTTCAGTAGTACATACATATACATATACACTCACGCCTGTTATCCCCGAAGGGGTAGGCAGGCGCAACTAGTGCACCCACTTTTCGCCGTTATTCCGTCCCATGATGTGATAGGGGGCGAGCCTATGGCGATATCGGGCACAAATTCCAGACTCCGAGCTGATACTGAATAGAAAAACTCAATATAACTTTGCCCGACCCGGGGATCGAACCCGAGACCTCAGCTTTGCAGTCGTACTGTAATACAACTACGCCACCGAGGCAGTCAATACCTAGTATAAACAAATATCAGTACTTGAATAAGACTTGCAATGTAGTCATATGACGCTATAGCTCCAGTAGCGCAATTGGTAGCGCACGGCACTTATAAGTATGTAAACGAAGCACTGCCGGGGATGTGAGTTCGAGTCTCACCTGGAACATTTATTTTGCGAAAAAAAAATTCTCAATAAATACTTATTATTATAAATTGACAAATATCTCTGTCAATTATTGCTATGTTGTCACAATTTGTATTTATTTATGTATGAGTAGGCACCTACTTATATATTTCTATTTTCTTTATATGAGCAGGTATAATTTTTTTGTGTTTTGCTGGTATCCCTGTGACACTCTTCTACATCTATATCGTATCTTATTAATTTCTTTTTGTGTTTTTTAAGTACCTACTTGTTTTTTTATCTTGAATTATTGTTCCCAGTGCTTTGTATAGTATTTACTGCCATCTGGTCTTGTGATATTCTTTCTTTCTTTGCTTAAACAACCCGGAAAAACATTAACCGGGAATTTTATCTCGGATTTATTCTCGCGAGTGGAATTGCCACGGCCAAACCACTAAACCGACCGATGAAATTTGGAAGGGATATAGTTTAAACCTTGGGAAGGACTTTGGCTACTTCTTTTCCCGGGAAAAATAAACCAGGACTTATTTCCCGGAAAACATTTTCGTGCAGGTGGAGCCGCAAAGAAATAAGTATGGAGATATTTTGAGACCCAGAGAAGGACACAGGCTACTGCTTATGCCGGAAAAATATGAACCGGAACATTTATCCCATTTTTTAAGGGCGAGCCAGCTAGGCAAATGCCCAGAGCAGCAAAAAATTAGGGCGGCAGAATTAAGAGTGGTGGACGGTTGTGCGGTTCAATTTTATCTCTAGAAAGAAAAATCCTATAAAAAATACCATACTTAGTGGCTCAATAAAAATATTTTTTAAGATATTTCCTTTGGAATAACAATATCGTGACGTAATATGGTGTTAATGTAAATAGCGGCGAATAATGTAATTTTAGCCGGAGTTATGCCGTGGGATACAACATGGTAAATCCCCCTAGAACTTAATCATACATCCATATCCTTACTCAGTTTTCCTAAACAAATGAATTCCATAAGTCTCTGAGAATCACAATACGAGTCAACAAAATTAATGTGAGCTCTTAATTATGTATCATTAAGATAAACGTAGAACAAATTACAGGTGACCTCACACATGTTACAATGGCATCGTGGTATGAAATTACCTACAATCACACTATTACAATTTACAGCAGAAACTTACAGTTAAATCAGAATGTATATGACGCATGTTCTGACTTTATGTATGTTTATGGTAGACTAGCATTTGCCCGCAGCTCCACCCGCGTGTAAAAGTTTTTCCAGGATATATGTTTTTGCAGGATAAAAACTATAGCACTCTGGAGTTTTTTTTATGGCATTGAATGAGGAGATGAGCATGCCGTTCGCGTGATGGTAAGCGATACGACCACTTATAAACAGTAGAACATCATCCAGCACCTTGAGTTACAAAGTACTGTGTGGCATTCCACTGCGCTCGTCATCCTGACATAAGATGTTAAGTGTCACTATGTCCCTTAGTTACACTGGCTACAATGTTCTTCGAACTGAAACACAACAGTGCATGCACACTATTGTCGCAGTATCCAGACAAACCTGGATAAGGCTTTTTAGATACTATAATGTATTTTACTGTATTTTGAAAAAAAAATGCACCGATGACGCTCCGCCGTGTCTCTTGTCGTCCTATGATGAAAGAGACTTGTGAGAATTAAGCTGTGATTCCGCAGAACGCGGCAGACGGCAGACGGCAACAGCATGTTCTGCGACGGTAGACGGCATTCCTATGCAGTATTAAATTGTATGAGACCGATTCCGCACAGGACGGCAAATGACGCGCGGCAAGTGACGTCCTGTCGTTGCCGTCTGCCGTGACCTGCGGAGTCACAGCTTTAAATTGTGTAATTCCACGGCACACTCTCCGATATGTAACCGGTAAAAAACTGGTTCTTTATTGCACATTAAGGAGTATAATTAATATAAACATAAAATAAAAGTAACGTAATAACAACACAGAAGTACAATTAGCTGTCTTATCGCATTACGCGATTTCCAGACAACATTAAAATACACTACCCACTGCGATGGTTATAGGTACGCAATAATAAATTTAGATATCTGTAGGTATCCTAAAATGTTTATCTTATTTAAACCCGGCACTGCCACAGTATACGAACGACTTACATAAATATAACGATACTAGCTTTTGCCCGCGGCTCCGCCCGCATTAAAAAGTTTTTCCGGGATAAAAGTCCCGGTTTATATTTTCCCGGGATAAAAAGTAGCCTATGTGTTAATCCAGGACATGATCTACCCGTGTGCCAAATTTCATCGAAATCCGTTCAGTAGTTTTTGCGTGAAAGAGGAACAAACATCCTTACATCCATACATCCAAACATCCAAACAACCAAACATCCATACATTCTTACAAACTTTCGCCTTTATAATATTAGTAGGATAGTAGGATTATAATAGCTCAATTAATATTCCCCATTAGGTCATCTGTTAATTTTTAGTTTTAATTTCACTAAAGAGTTTTTGAGGTTTCATTATCACACGTAAAAGGAGACGAGATTAATTCCACAACATGAGTGTATTATATTTTATAGCAGTGTGTTTACAGAACATTATACCACACCTTTCCAGCTTCGGAAACTGTGAAACGAAATAAAAATAATCTTGTAAACCGTGATGTAGAAATAAAGGAATCCGATTTTATCATAAATAAAAATAAAATATCTGTGACGTTAAAATATGATGTTCATAAAGTATGTTTTTTTTTTTTTTTTTTTCCTGGTTCCAATTAATTTCCGGTACAGTCGGACTGATTTTCATGAGACATTACTGGTAATGAACGGTAGCTGATTTTATACGAAGTAATTTATACTAGTGTACTTTTTATGTGCTATTTCGGTTAGGGATATAGACCTGAATGAAGATTACATTCAGGTCTACGTTTAGGGTATTTGGAATTGAATATGACTCCGAGACAAATCTTTCGCACGGGTGGATACAAGGGTAATATTTATAATATGCTGAACGCACGAACTCTGTTAATGTACTTACAATAAATAAAACAATACTTTAAAGACTTACGTGTAGATATTAAAATTACAAATCATAGTAACGCGTTTTCATCATGTCTGTCACGAAATCATTGATGAGTATTGATAAAAATAAATGTTCCGTCACATAATATAACATCGTAACACTAATTGAAACTGCTTCAGTGAATTACAAAGTGTTTCCACAAATAACACCGTCAGTTTACGCTTTTTGAACCATTCATATTTGCGAAATTTAAATTGATTATTTACTAGTCGGGCATCGTTCGTTTTCACACCCTCGGTCTAATGAATAGATATTAGATACATTGTATTTTGTGCATGCGAGGATTAAATAGCCAAATGCGGAAAGTGTCAAAATCTAAATAGCCTTAGTCACAGAGCAGACGCTATCGACGCGATGTCGAGAAAATCTACCACAACTTCTTTGAAAGTTGAAACTAACATTTTGTTCAGCAACCGACAACTGTCAGTTTTGTAGTAGGTAGTGTACACACAGTCATTGGCATAAGTACCTAGCTGAACAAATTCAAATTTTCAAATTATCTAATTATCTATTACGCTGGGTAGTGGGCGCACGATGCGATATTAGCGCTCTATAGGTATATACTTACTCTAAGATTAATGCAATAAAATTCCGAGACAAAATAAGTTTAAAATCGATAGTACTAAATTCATGTTAATAACTAGCAACATTGTAGAGGACAGCTTGATGATCCCGATACACGAAGTGAGTTATTATTCATAAAATAATTGATTTTCTTTTCCCCATTGTAATACAATCTAATATTTTTAAATGGCAGATATAAAAATAGACGAAGAATATTGCTACATGTTTCATAAGTGTAAGTTCAAGCCCAATTTCGCCCGTCTCCTTTCATTCATGTATGTCAGTCACCAGCATAAGTAGCTGATCAAATTCAAAAATCAAATTGCCTACATACTTTTGTGTTTTTTTTTCTCTTCACCATCATAAAATAAAAGAGATTTGCTTTACTTCATACTAAGAATTTTTTTGTTTATTTTAACGCGTATCCAGGTGATTTGTAATTTTTATTTTGTACAGATATTTTTGCTGCTGACTGTAGTGTTACTTGCCAACAAAACAGCGTCTGTACGACGCCTAAATGCTTTGATTAATACATATTATTAATCAAAGCCTAAATGAAATAAAAAAATGATCCCTCTAAAGTTTCTTGTTAGGCAATATTCGAAAGAGCGAAGTTACAAAACTCAATTTGATCTTGTGGAAAAATAAAATCTGGCATGTGCGTAACACATTGTTTTTCATTACCACATATGGTCTTTCTACTTCTATTGGTTTGAACCAAAAAGCTTAGTAAGTTGGTATAAAAATCACTGCTAACATACGTGTAATTGTCTACAATATTTGGTACTTTTAATTGAATGTGAGAGAATTGGGCGCGTCAGCACATCTATGGAGACAACGGGACTCGCGAGATTGATGTGTGACTACTCAACATTAAGTGGTCGACAATTTGCTCGGATTTGATATCAAGTGCGATTCAGGAATCTTATTTTACAATCCTACTAATATTATAAAGGCGAAAGTTTGTAAGAATGTCTGGATGTATAGATGTTTGTTCCTCTTTCACGCAAAAACTACTGAGCGGATTTCGGTGAAATTTGGCACACGGGTAGATCGTGTCCTGGATTAACACATAGGCTACTTTTGATCCCGGGAAAACATAAAGCGGGACTTTTATCGCGGAAAAACTTTTTAAAGCGGGCGTAGCCGCGGGCAAAAGCTAGTTAATAATAAATAACATGAAGTTAATCTCGAGAGTTCAGATACCTAGCGTTGAACTTAGCTATTCAGGCATCCCCTTTTTGGCAACATTTTTTTGGTTTTAATTATATCCTTGGATTTGTCATTGAGACGTTTAAGTCCAAGCCCGTGCTACCCTCTAAGACCTGGCGACTCAGACGACCATCAATTAACTAATGGAGTGTAGGATTTGATTCACAGGTACGCAAATACAATTTCATTAATATAGATTATTTACTTCATGTTATGAATATAGTTGGCTGTAACATAATTTGATAAATGATTTACTAATGTACAATCAAATTAGTTAAAAGTAGATTTTCGACAAATACATTGTTCCATTATGTATATGTCGAAAAATTGTTCCATTATGTATTAGGAATAGAACGGTCTGCCTAGACAATGTCCGGAGGTTCAAAACCCAAGGCACACACCTCTGAGTTTTCAAAGTTACGTGTGTATTGTTTATCAATTATCGTTCGCTTTAACGGTGAAGGAAAACATCGTGAGGAAACATGCATACCTAAGAAGTTGTTTATAAGAATTTCGAAGGTATGTGAAGTTTACTAACCCGCACTAGGCCAGCGTGGTGGCCTGAACCCTCTCAGTAGTAGAGGATGCCCGTTCCTAGCAGTGGGACAGTATATAATACAGGGCTGGTACTATTATGTAATGATTATAATCGATAATAATATTTTTTACTTCTTTCATCACGTTGTAGTTTTACCTAGGTGATTGGTAATTTATTTCATAAATTATGAACTTATGCAAAACTATAAAATAATTTATTATTAAGAAAGTTATTTATGGATTGAAAATTTTAATTTCTAAAGTTAAATTAACAAATTCATTTATTATGTTAATATTCCTACATTAATTAAGAGTTGCCTTGGGTAAATTATTCACAAAAAATAAAATTATCTAAATCACAAGGTAATAAAGCAGGTAGGCGGTGATCAAGGCAGGTAGGTTTTTTAAATATTTTAATTATAAGTACGTTTTTTTTTTAAATAAACTTATATAAGTAGGTTTTCTTAAATAAACTTATACATGATTAATGTAACTACACATCTGTAACATAATGTTATTCTAATAGAATATGATTTCCACAACCCACCTTTCTTTTTTGTGTAATTCGTACGGTCTATTAATTCTAACTTATTTAATCGTTGTATCAAATCTTTACCTCTTGCTTTTTTATCAACGCCTTATATAACTTCACCAAATCACATCACAAAACAATAAACACAACACCGCACGCGATTTCCTTTGCCTAAAAAAAGTTACACAAGCGAGATTTGCGCGCGAAGTGACAGTATGGCGGACAACACGGCACCGCGGCGCATTGAGAAATGAGAACTATCGAGTATCGAGTGTTGACTGTAAAGTGGTTTAGCAACTGAGGACGTCTCGCGGGAAGGTCGGAGATACGTTTACAGCTACGATTTGCATCATAATACCAGGTGACAACTGTTAACACACTGAAACTTTCTATACCTGCAGTCAGCAGAACAAGTTTTTATAAAATGGTCGAGTATATCCACGGAAGGAACATATAAGTAAAATGAAAAAACTGATTACCGCCATATGAAATAACTTGTACAGATTTTTGAATTACTTATACGATAAAAAATTATTCGTTCTCAGAATAATATAAAAATAACTAAAATAATAGTGTTTATATTAACACATTATATAGGTACTGTGTACACTCTACACCTTAGATTAATAAAAGCGGCTCTAAATACGGACCTATAACATCTCAATTTACTTCGCTGAGACTCTACTGCAGTGGTTCCTAACCTGGGGGTAATTACCCCTGCGGGGGTAAATCAGCTTTTCTCTGGGGGTAACAAAGAGTCTAATAATTGAGATCTAATCTATAAAGTTTATATAATATATAGGTAGTTACTATCTAGGTAGATTAATTCTTAATTATTAGGTTCTTTGTTAATATGCGTTATGTAAGACTAATATGCAATTTATGATTAATAAAGGTATTTTTATTTGCTTGTGTTATAAAATTAAATAAATTATTGGGCGAACCCGTCGCTATCTTCATTTGAGTATCGATCGATTTCATTGATAACATTTTCAAGTTAGGGAAAGTCAGTTTTCCTAATAGATCACAGGGGTAATAGTATTGAAAAGGTTAGGAACCACTGCTCTACTGCCTCGGTGGCGTAATTGTATTACGGTACGCCTGCAAAGCTGAGATCTCGAGTTCGATCCCCGGGTCGGGCAGTGATACTGGATTTTTTTATTCAGTATCAGCCCGTCTGGAATTTGTGCCCGATATGGCAGTAAGCTCGGCGCTCGCCCCCTATCATATGGGACGGACTGTGCACGGCGAAAAGTGGGTGCATTAGTTAATAAAAAGGGCAGGGATAAAAGGTGTGAGTGTATGCATGTATGTATGTACCAATTGCTGAGTCAAAAATATACATTAATTGTTGCTGATTGCCGAAGCTCGTTGTAATCAAAACAAGTCAGACCTCTTCAGAATTAAAGGCATATCAATGCTGTTGGCATAATTGGTAATCTTTCGTCAAATCCAATCCCTCACAGATTGGGTCAATCCACGTCATGGCAAGTGTGGACTGAATCTTACATCCACTTACTAGAGTATTCACTATTCCATGCCTTTCATTTCCATGAGACAATAGGATTTCTCTATCTCTGTTCTGTGATAGGATTAGTCACAGTGCTGCCATCTAGTTGAACACCGTTTGATTATTTAACTTTCTAGTTATTTTCAAATAATACTTCGAATTTCAAATCGACCTATGCCTTTGCTTTGATGGCACACGACTTCGCCCGATTTGTTGCCGAATGCGGCTAATGCTTTAGTCAGAAGGATACTATGGCGAGGCGACACCATAGATTAGGACCTATTTAAAATGGAAATTGGTATTTGTAAACCTCTGAACGAATTATTTCAAATGTCTTAAAGTAATAATTCCTACTTTGTAAGAACAGTGGCGGAAATCGTGGCACAACGAACTATGTTTTACATGTAGACCTTCATTTGTAATGTAGTTTTTCACGATAAGAATTGCTATTTCTAACGCTTGTCTCATTTTTAAAAGCATTAATGACATGGCATTGTCACGTGATAGCAATAGTGTGATCTTGTGTTTTGTGTACAAAACAGAATACGACCAATACAAGGAAAATCAGACTAAGGTTGCAAGTGACAAAGGCATTGTTTTGTCTTTCAGATGATCTTATTTTGTATGAAGAAAGAAAAACACATCGAAAGGTACCTACCAAATTAATGTCTTCAACCTTAGTTTTTCTTTCAACCCATAAGAACATTATCCTAATTTTATATTATGATTTTTTTTATACATGTCAATGGCCATGTAGTGCCTGGTTAATGATTTTTATATTTTTATAGAATCCCAAAAAAGAAACATTATCCTCTTTTGACATACTGACGTCTGTATTGCAGTGTCGATATTATCCAAATATTGCTTTGTGTGAAAAAGGTGGTGAGTAATTAATGTCAATGGCCCTTTCCCATATTTTATTTGATACAGTTTTTAGTACCTAATCAGATACTAGAAGTTTGAGCCATTTATTGCACTTGCTTATGTTTGATATTTTGTTGTTTAACTTTCTGAATGTGTTGTGAAATGAGTCATGAAAAACAATAGCTTTGTATTTGTTGATATTTATGAGGAAATTCATACACAAAGGTATTATTAACATGGAAATATTACTATAGTATTTTTACAACAACATTATTTATAAAGGTGATAAATTAAGTGTGAATTTAATTTTGTCCATTGGCGTGTAATGCTCCATTACGATTGCAAAAGAATAAAACACAATCATATTATTTATTTATATAATTCATTTATTTTAAATTGTATATTCACATAGTCGCTACGAGTTTCAAGACGTGAAACACCAGCATTACGTAAAAAATGAGAACACAATATTTCACAAAAAAAAAAATGAGTAGACAAATGCAAGGTCGAACCGAAGCTTATACTAATCTGTCGCTAGCAAACGATATAAAACCGAGTACAGACGGTTGGCAGTAACGCGTGACTGATCACTGAGTGAAGCGTGGTTAATACTGATCGACGCCGATGATATAGCCCATGCGTTATGTCGAAATCAATAGACAAACGTCACGAAACAAAATGAGAATGTCGTGAGTCTTCGATAACAGCTCTGTGTAAGAAAGTGTATGCATGTTTGTAGCTTTATGACAAAATTATTTGAACGAAAAGACATATTTCGATTGACAAACATTGAAAATCGACCTTATCACTTAATTACTTACAATCGGTTCCCACTTTTAGGAATAGTGTATCTATTTTGGCTCGGAACTTGAGTTGTTACAAACAAATCGTTCTAATACACTTTCTTGCACACAATATGAGAAATGAAACGACAGAGAAGCAGTGTGCGTATGACAATTTTTACAAACATCACGATACTTTAACGTAACACTCAGAAGCATATAAAAATACAAACACACAAGACAAAAACAATTTATACATCGTTTATTTATCTATCGACTTCGATACAGAAGCACTGCATGCATTCATTTACAGTTGAATGCTAGAACGAGGTACGAAGCACAAGCTATCACAATTCCATATAAAGGCTGATGTGAATTGACTCGGCTCAGCCATCACGTTTTCAATGTTAAATTTAAACAAAAAAGATATACAATAATTGACTAAATACCTTAAAACGCTATTGCGGTACGGGTGGAAACACACGAATGAAGACAAAAAATATGATATTTACAAACGCTTTCAATGTCACAACAAAAATAAATAGAAAATGGCACGTTATTGCAATATAACGTAGTTTAAGAAGTAAAATAAATTTGGTCAGGAAATGCTAGTCAGTCACTGTACTGTATGTACTGCCCTTTATATTTAGATCAAAAATCCACAAGTGTGTTCCCACATACAAAAATAAAACTAATGTCATCGCATTTTGTCAGTACCTCAACGAGAACTCCAGACTAATATTAAACTATTATTGAGCATAATAAAGAACGAAAGGCAGTCAACTTAATACAAATTTATTCAAATAAAAAAAATGCTATTTGAGTATAGTCAGAACGGGGTCAATCAAAATAAAAAAATCGGAAGTACACACGTTCACAACTCAATTGTAGGATATTTGTCAATATGGACTGTCAGGCATTACTGAGTCAATATCTTAACTTTGTTCAGAGTGACGCGATTCAATAACTTTTAACGTACAATTTTAAGTGAAAACCAACATTCACAACAGCTAAGTATGACAAATAATACGTTTCATTCCAGGTATCAAGTCCATATTCTCTTATAGATATCCGAACTACACGCTATTGAAAAAAAATATCGTTTACATCGTTCGCAAAAACTTAATGTTTTGGGACGCTGTGGGAAACTTTAAAGTATGAAAAATTGATAACGTTTCGCTATCAGCTCTTAGAATCAAAGTTTGTTCCACACGTTGCTACGCCTTTCCTCTATACTTTATGTGATGACACAAAAATCCATACAATGTATTCAATAAACCATAATATAATTATATAATTACGATTAATACATAGAAAAAAACATCTAAGAACTAAAAATAGAGAAATGCTTGTTATTTCCATCTACACTATAGGCCTTGTTTTAAAAATACAGGAAGACAAATTATAAGCGATTTTTTTTTTCTCGAATCGAAGTTATTGCACAGGTTGTGGTCAGTGTTTTTGAGTTCCAAATATTGGGACTCTATTGGCCTCTTTTAGGGGGCCGTTTAAGGTACATGGTCCTTTTAATATCGCTAGAATCATACATACAAAAATTATTGCGCCCTGAGTATCAACTTCTTTAAGTTATAACTCAGGTCCATGGTGGTTTTCTTTCCCAAAATTTCTTGTATTTACGACCAACGAGGTCCACTTCCAGAGGCCATAAGAGTCCAAATATTCATCACAATACTCACTTATGAAATCAGTCTATGTATTGTCCACAGTAATATCAAGATGTTTTCCTATTTTTCACTAAAGTGAATAATAAAACATCACAATTTTGAAATAAGAATACTAGACTAATTTCATTAGCAACAAATTTTAACGGACTCTGTAAGAAATCTAACTTCAGTAAAACTTACGAAAGGCTTGATTGCACATTATTTTCAAACGCAAAATACTTTTTAGTACATCGGTGCTCAACTGCTATAAGAAATACAAAAGGAAAAATTTAAGTAGTTAAACAATAAAGTTCGATAAAATATGTACTTTCATACTCTACAATATGTAGTTAATGTATTTCCATATACAAATGGCCAAGGATACATAAGGTCACCTACTGGTATACATAAGCTTTTAGGGCCTCAACACACGAGCGACGCGGCGCTCGACAAATTATAAATTTGTATATTTTGACACAACGTTTCGCGCCGTAACGCTCGTGGGTAGAGGCACTAATAAATAATAACCCATGTGTTTGCGATCACAACATCTAGAACGCTATCTCCGAACACGCTGCGTAGCTCAGCTCCTTACAACTAGCTTAAAAGGCCTTGTCACTAACTACCCTTATCAAAAATTCCGATTATAAGGTCACCATTTCTTTATAAATACAGTGTCCCCTATATCACTTGACGGAGAATTAACTAAAACTTAAAAACGAAATCGTACTATTAAATTATAATTAATAATTCATAACATTGGATTCCTTGTAGAAAAATTGTTACAATAGTCACACATATATGTTCGCTTAAACTACGTTTTCGAGAGGAATTTTTTTCAACATAATACAATGAACGAAGGGGGTCGCCCGTGACGCCGGCGTCGGAACACCCTGTACGTACGTGTCCGAGACGGGCGTGACGTCACCGACCGTCACGTGTCCAAAAATTCAGATAAAATCTTGTTATATCACGCTGCAAGATTCTACGAATTTCGAAACGCCTTTACACTACGAAGCGATGTGTGCCGGTACGAAAAAAAATCTTCTCTCGAAAGCTCACATGTCGTTTTTCGGTAAAATATTCAAAGAGTTTCCTTAAAGTGGTCGAGGTTCCCTAACGCTAAACCAGACTTAGTAGGCACTAACATCGACACATCCGAACGTTCTCACGTCATATATAATACATAGAAAACAGTAAAACACGTTATGTTACTCGCACAATTCCACTAGATGTCCGTATAACTTATCCATAGTCTTTATTTTATTTATTGAGATCAATTTTGCCTCTAAAGCACTAGATCGGGACGCTCGCCGCCATGCGAATGTTCGCCCGCCCCCGCCGCCGCTCCACTCGCCTAACTACCTAGGAACATGAAAATGTGTGCTCCGACCGTGCCACCGCGCACGCGCACTCAGGAACATGCGCACGCGCAGTCGCACGGACGCACGTTTGATTCCGTTCAAACGACACAGAGTGCTTTATGTTCAGTTAAGTGTTCTGTGTCAATTTAAGCGAGTCAAACGGGGCGTGTAACCGAATAGAACGTACTAAAACTGGTATCGTATGTCAGTGAGGGCGGCGGTGGTTGGCGCGTGTGTGACGCGTGAGTGTGACGCGTGAGTGTGACGCGTGAGTGTGACGCGTGACGCATCAGACGAGGTGGTCGCGGTCGTCGAGCGATGCGTCGGAGTCGCGGTCGGCGCGCAGCTCGCGCTCCAGGTCGAGCGAGCGACGCTCCAGGTCGAGCCGCGCATGCGCCGCGCCCCGCCCCCGCGACCCCTCCAGCGACGACACCTTGGCGAGCCGGCGCGCCGACGGCGGGCGCTAGGACGGCGCGGGCAGGTGCGGCAGCTTGCCGCCGGCCCAGTACCGCGCGGCCCCCACGCCGCCCACGCCCGCGCTGCCCACCGCACCGCCCTCCTCCGACAACGCCGCCTGCAACTTCGCTTCTGCAAAACGAAAAGGATACCTATAAATTTCGACACTATTCGACAATTTTAAATTATGAGTCATTTTAATATACAGGGTGTAACACAAAGGAAGTATAATACTAACGCCACATAAACATGCGATCATTTGTAATTTGCCAGTAAAGTAATGAACAAATTCTAACATCAAATTAATTAAATATTTATATTGAAAGAATAAAGTGATCACAAAAATGACATTGAGGGATGTAGCTACTAGATATCGAACAACCGTAGTATTAGTAACCGTAAAGTATGAGTAACTGACTGGCGACTTGCGAGGCGTTGAAGGTGACGGGCGTGCGCGCGAGCGGTGTCCGCAGCGAGCCGGCGCGCCCCCCGCTGCCCGCGCCCGCCGCCGCGCCACTAGCACCCCCCGCCGCGCCACACGCACCGCCCGCACCCGTCGTCACACTCGTCTGAGGACAACACCATCATATTCAACACGTTCATGAGCGATTCAAAGCTTTAAAACAACTGCGACGAATTTTTCTGTCAATCGTTATTCGTAAATTGCATAAGGGTAGTCGCTACTTTTTTAATAATTTATCATAAATGTATGCCATCCAAAATGTAACGGCAAAAGGATTTTCAAAATTAGCGTAATAATAATCAAGTTATAAAGCTTTGAAATTTGGTGGAAGGGGCTAATTGTAAAATAACAGTAATATCAGACTGTGACGTCACCGGGTGTCCCCGGCCATAACGCTGCGTGCGTGTGAAAAAGATAACACGAAATGCCCACCACGCCCCTACTTTTGCTCACAACAATATTTCAAATTTGAATAACTGCTTTATTTTTCAACCAATGTTGATGCTGATTTCATAAGAGTTCTTTGTTGTATTATTTTCTATTTCATATAATATAATGTGCAAAATCAAACATAGGAAACTACCCTATACAAGATATTCATAAAGTCGTTGAGGTTGCAATGCATTCTTATTCAGTACCCTCAAGTCCTTAGGGGCTACTGCGAAAAACGAAATCCGTAGTTTCGGGTGACGGATCGCACGTTTTCTTACTACGAAGTGTTACGGATCCTTCTTTATGAAGAGTTGTTGCGTGACGAAAGTGTTGAGCGAAGTCGGAAGCGTCACAAACTGCGTGAAACCTTCGTTCAACGGTGACGGATCCGAAGTAATTTGGTAGTAAGGTTAAATCCGAAGTTCGTCGTTCCTTCGTTTCGGACCGACGTTTCGAATTTCGTTTTTCGCAGTAGCCCCTCTTATCGCATACCAATTTGCGGTCGACGCATCATACCATATTACCTTCATTATGGAAAAAAACTAACGTGTCTTATTTTTATGTTACACTAGATTTTGCCCGCGGATCCGCCCGCGTTAAAAAGTTTTTCCGGGATAAAAGTCCCGCTTTTTATTTTCCCGGGATAAAAAGTAGCCCATGTGTTAATCCAGGACATGATCTACCCGTGTGCCTAATTTCATCGAAATCCGTTCAGTACTTTTTGCGTGAAAGAGTAACAAACATCCAGACATCCATACATGCATATACAAACATTCGCCTTCATAATATTAGTAGGACTAGTTACATTGAAAATATAAAAAAATAATAAAAATCCACAATGCCGTAGACATTATTATAGAATACTTAAGAACTTAAGTAGGCGGTTTATTACTATAATTATAAGTAAATATTAACACATCGTATGTAGTAGTCATGATTTGGGCACAAATTTTGGAGTGCAATCTAGATTTAGTACTAACCCTAGCTATAGTCATTATTGTATGTTTTGATTGTATTCTGTGTAAAAAAAAAAAAAAAAAAAAAAGAATAAAGATAAAATGTGCGACAGTGCCTTCTATCTAAGTGCATATAATCAATCATTACGAACTCGATATACTTAACCCGCCAAACCCCGCTTATATATATAGATGTATGGGGAAACCCTATATATATGGACGCCGGGGTCCGTCGCGGAACTTGACGAGTCAAGAAAACAAAGATGTTAATTCAAAAGTGTGACCAACAACACATAAAAAAGCAAAGAAGAATTCAATAATTCTATGCAAATGACCACATGTTTTTGAATTCTGTATTTCTACCTACAATATATAAATGTGTACTTAAAATGTGAAGCCAATGAACATCTTTCTTTCTATACCATGCAAATGTTGCCAACAAGAAAATAAAGTGCCTCTATAATCATACTGAAAGGACAAAATACCCGAAAAACAACTTTTTCTCGAAGCATATTCTTTCTACTCCCAATCACAACGCAGTTTAAATAATAACAAGTCTTCATAAAACTGAACAAACATAAAACACGTAAACATTTCTTATTAGTATTACACATTGTGCTTCTAAATAATCTTTAAACCTATTTCATAAATGCTTTGGCGTTAAATGTCTATGATCCTAAAGAAATGTTTAATGTTTTGAAATCATAAACAAAATAAAAATAACTTATAAAAAATCGCATAAAACTAAATATAAACAATTTGCTTGCGGTGTTGATGTATGCAATGAAAATTGCAAATAACAGTAAAAAATAATTTCGTAAAGATTCTGATAACTCATAAATTACCTTAGCAGGTAATGGAATCCATCTGAATATATTTATCACAATTTTCTGAAAATAATTTAAACGTTTGATAAATAAAATTAAAATACATGTACAGATTTTCTTGCGAAATGACGATGGATGAAATATCTAAATTGTGATTTTTAGCAATCAATTATTATGTCAACAAGAATGTTACAAAAATTATAATACACAAAGCCATGAATCTGATTGCATTTTATTTATTTGCTTCTTAGTTTTGCTAAATAAGCCAATAATAAATGTAATGATTAGTTGATACAATCCATCGTAAACAGATAACATTTATTGTGACAAAATTACAATAAAGAATAGACTAGGACTTTTATTTAAACGCTAACCGCCTTTCAATTAATCGTGGTATAGCATTGATATACATGGTTGAATTAAAATACGTTTTGAACTCAATATTGAACTCGTTACAGATGTTAAGGCTATACGCATTTACACAAATTGCCAGAAATCCAAAATATTTTACAAATTTTCTAAAGGTCGCAAAAATCTTTTCACTTACACGTGAAATCTATATCTACCAAAGCTATGTCACCGCGTCGATTAAACCACAAGCAAATTGTATTAAAAACAATAAAGTAAAAAGCAAAACCAAAACAAACCTATTTGTCAGCGCAGTTAGGGTGTGCGAGCCGCTTGGCGTGGTGCGCGATACTAACGTGGTTGTTGGGCGCGTGCGTGGCGTGCGCGGCGTGCGGCGCGTGCGCGTGCGCGTGGTGCGGCTCGTCGTCGTGCGGCGCGCGGGGCAGCCGTCGCCGCAGCCACGCGTGCCGCAACGCCGCCGCCGGCGTCAGTCGCTTCTCCGGGTCCCACTCTAGGCACCTGCGAACGATACAAGCATCACTGCAAACTGGATGTACGGTGCAACCGCACATATCGACACACTCAGCATTTTGTCATTGCAATTGGAGTCGCAATAACATCAGTCAGTTCACCATCATAACGCGTTCGCATCGCACATCTATCATTAGCATTAAATATCATAAACATATTTTTATTCATATCTCAAAAGGTGTACGAAACAAACCATACATCTTTTTGGTCCTTCGAGCCGGATATGAACCAGCGACCTATGGATACAAATCATACACTGGACCTGCTTCAATTTAAAGCAACATAACGGAATAAGTCAATAACAATACTTGAGATATTTTTGTAAAAGACCGATGGTAATCAATGAGAATAATGGACTCTGTGGTCTTTGGCCTCGACCTGCTCTCCTACTTTGGGATATCGGAGCCAAAACTGCTTCGTTTTTAGTAAACCACATGTAATAATGGAATACAGTGGAACGTGATAGCTTCGTGCGTTGGCAACTCTCCAATTCTAGTAATTTAGATTTTCTTTGGAACTCTAAAAGAGGACTCGGGGCGTTTTAGACATTTTACTAGAAACAATAAATATTGAGGTGGTAACAAATAATTTAGAATAAGGGGTCGTAAATTTCTCGTGAGAAATAATTTTAGTTTATGTGGTAATAAATACAGAATACCTGTACTTTCAGAGTTTCCCCGCCATATTTATCATCTACCAATCAATACTCCTTTAGGTATTGATACTAAATCCACATCGCGTTTCAACAGTAGTCAGATTATTTATGATCTGCCTTAACATGTGCGCCGCCTGTATCCTGATCACAACTCGTCGATATGAGACACAATTTTAAATTTGTCACGTATTATAGTCGGTCTCGTAACAAACATTTTAAACAACTTTTCTTGCTTTTTGAATAACCACTAATAAAATGTTGTGCAAATGCTTACCGTCTAATGAAATCAATGAAGAACTTGTCCTGACAGCCTTTGAGCGCCGTGACGAAACTCTTGGACCCCGGCGGGCCTCGGGGCTTGCCTCTTCTCGACATACCTGCAATCGATACAGACACCAATAAATACTTTATATTCATACACACGGAGACTTGTGACAGCGAAATTTTTTTTGTAAACATTGAAATCTCTTATTATGAAAACGGTAACGCCAAGATCTCCTTTTTAAGTACAATGCCGACTATAATATGCAGGGGAACAAAAAGCTTAGGCTACTTAATAATACTTTATTACGTTTCTTTTTTATTGCATTGAATGACGAGACGAGTATGGCGTTCGCCTGATGGTAAGCAGCACGACCACACATAAACAGTAGCAACACCATCCAGCACCTTGAGTTACAAAGTACTGTTTGGAATTCCATTGCGTTCCCCATTCTGAGACATAAGGTGTTAAGTCTCATTATGTTCAGTAGTTACACTGGCTACAATGACCTACAAACCGAAATACGACAGTACATGCACAACAGTGTTTGGCGGTACTCACCCAGACGGACTCTCACATGTGAGAGACCTACCACCAGTAAATATCATTTCTTGTATAAAAACCAATAAACAGAGGCAGTGACATCACACCAATGACCGAGCTATTCACATAATAACACGGCAGTTATAATGAGCAAACCATCGCGCCAAAATAACAAACACCAAAATGTTGCACTAACATGGCCCACACAGCCAATAAAAACAAATTTTAAACAGGTGGACACCGTCCAAAATCATCAAATTATTTCATACACACGTATTTGAGTTTCGAGGGACAACTCAAAGCCGCATCTAACACATAATATTACGTCTAAATTGCCCATAAAATTGTGTAGGGAAACGTAACACCAAATGGAACAACACTATATTATCGATAAGTTTACACATCATTTGGCAGGTAACCAAAAATTAACAGACGGGGAACAACGTGCCTGACGCGCTTGTCTTATCTGGCCGGGGTCGGATTCAGGCGGTAATTAAGAGGGTCTAATTATCAGCCTTTCCTCTATTATGTTGTAACTTCACACTTCACGTGTGGTAAACTGCCGCTTATCTTCTAGAATCTATGGCATAATAATTAATAATTATACACGCAACTTGATTCTAATTGTATAATTTATATGAATTTATTTTATTTCATTCATATTTCATTATTTGTAGAAATATGGGTGTATTTTTTACACTTAGTCTTATCTCTACGTTGAGTAAATCTAAGACTGTTGAATTTTAAATATATAATCTATTACTAATATTTCTTGTTACATAACAGTTGTTAAGCCTAAACTACAAATAGCTACCTATTCAGGGAGAAATGGCTCCAAAGTACAATTACAAATCCATCTTCCTCCTGATTAATTTATGAATCATATCAACCGTCGCTCTAATGTGACGAATATTGGTTGAAAGGAAATGTCTGCTTTTTGTATGCGTTCTGGGCCTCAAAATCTAACCAGGCTCAAACTTTGATATTAAAGGAGAAAAATATGGATCTTGGATCCATTAGAAAATAATTTTACACCCCTCCATTTATCATCAACATCAGCCACATGACGTCCACTGCTGAACATAGGCTTCCCCCCCCAAAGATTTCCAGATGGACCTGTCAAAAGCGGCCTGCGTCCAGCGCGTTCCTGCTGCCTTTACCAAGTCATCGGTCCACCTTGTGGACGGCCGACGCTGCGCTTGCCAGTACGTGGTCTCCACTCGAGAACTTTTTTGCCCCATCTGCCGACAGTTCTTCGAACTATGTGCCCTGCCCATTGCCACTTCAGCTTGCTTATCCCTGCATTTAGGTATAACTACCCTTTTTTTTAAATGTTCATATTAAGTGTAGTTCTTAAGCAAAATAAAATGACAGAAAACTCAAAATCGGAGGTAGGTAGTTTTTAGGAATTCTATCCAAATATACATATATTATCTACCTTGGTTAGAATTTTAGTCCAGTTTATGGACATGTCCTTTATTAGATACGTGGCAGAAGTGTGCGTGAATCATTAACCTCTAAGCAGGGTGACGTCGCGTCTCGTCATCACACCGGTATTTCGGTAAACAACTGACGTGCCCGTTATTTTCGCTTGTGTAATCATTATGTAGAGTGGGGTCACGATTTTACCGAATTCTTAGACGAGGAGTCAATAACACAATTAAATTTGGATACATTGGTACTTCTAAACGGCTGCTTATTGTGTGTCATGGTAATCATTTATAGGTTTGCGCAACCAACTCGGTGAGAAGAATAATATTACCAACACTATATTAAAGGAGATGAAAGTGTATCAAAAATAGTAGGCTAAAAAAGGCACTCTGTGCTGACTCCACGAGGTCAGGGTATAGATAGGAAGATGATGGACAAATATAAAAAGATATCCTACTCAGGTACATGTGTAAATCTGGGTCTCCTATCATTACTTGTCCTAAACACTAACCAAAACACCTAACTACGAGTCGATAGTCCATAAAGTTCCCCTAGACTATACAGACGATTCTCAACACAGCTAATGCTACAAAAATATACAAGTCCCTACGGAAGACCTTCCTATTCTACACTTCTAATCAAATCTTCAAAGCCCATGGCACTCATAAATTTAATTTCACCTTCCCGAGTTGATCACAAAACCATATTTAGATCCCATGGGTCGTCCGTGGCCTGAATAACTGACGGTAATCTGTCACAAACAAATTAACGTTTCGTTTTAGATGTGACGTCGCGTCCTACGTTGTCACCGAGTCAAGTCTATGGGCGTACGGTCAGCCCCAAATGTATACAACATTTCATATTAATTACTTTGTAATTCCTACATTTCTTCTCTATCCGCGTATAAATTAATTTGAGGCCGATTGTACATGTTTACTAATCCAGTTGTTTGTATATCCGCTACTAACCTTGCATAATAGATTATATCATGAGGTCGTTTAAAAAGAATCGGCCAAGTGTGGATCGGAATGTCGTTACGATGGTTCTGTACCTAACCCAAGTTGTTTTTATGATTGTTATATCTATATCAGAACACGTCATAAGCTATTAAACTTTCAGCAAAATAGAGTATAACGATTCAAAAGCTAAAACCCCTTAAAATTTCAGCTGAGGAAAAATGTTGATTAGGTATCAAGGTAACGTTGGTATTGGCGTACGGAATCCTAAATAGTCTGATTATTTTAGTTCCTCCGCGGATGACTTCCATGGGATATGTCACGTAGCAAATGGACGAAATTATTTACGATGCGTCACGCACGATGATCGCGTAAACTACAAAAACAGTCGGAATAGGCCTACAATAAATATCTGGGATTAACTAAATGTAACATCTTTTACTCTGAAATATGACAGGGCAATTTTAAATATATCCAAAATTAGCACGAAAAGCTTACAACAAATCCATGACCTTCCTCAATATTATAATTACTACACTTCAGATAACCAAAGAAGAATATAGAGTCTCCAACGATCACTAGAATTATAGGTGTCGCGCAATTAAAACGCAAAGCCCAATATAATCCAAAAGACAACTCGGGCTGGCACGTATAGGGAGTTTTTGTTTTATCTATACTAATATTATAAAGCTGAAGAGTTTGTTTGTTTGTTTGTTTGTTTGAACGCGCTAATCTCAGGAACTACTGTACTGATTTCGAAAATTCTTTCACTAATAGGAAGCTACATAACTCATGAGTGCTACAGCCTACTTTTTTCCCGGGAAAATATTTTTGTCCCGGAGAAACTTTTTCACGCGCGCGGAGCCGCGAGCACTACTTTTTTTTTATAAAATAAGACGAGGACGAGACGCGACTCTCACCGATGAAGATGAAATAGGCCTTGACCTTGCTAACTTACTTACACCCAATGAACTCCAGGACCTAATTGGTAAAGAAAAGCTACTACTCTGGTCAGTATCCAAAGACGACTGGTCAGGAGTGAGGACAAGCTACTCTAGTCATAATATTTTTCACCATATCTACGGTGATAAATAATCATACAACCCATTGTGAGCTCACCTCCACTGAGCACCGTGGTGCCGTCTGCCAGTGTGGTGGCGGTGCAGTACCGCGGCAAACCCTTGCTGCTGATGAAGTTCTTGGAGCGCTTGCCCTGCTCCGTGAGCTTCTGCGGCGGCATGCCGAGCAGCTCGATTATACACGCCATCTGGTCCGCTTCATCTTCACCGGGGAGTAGGGGGAACCCTGAAATGAGAGATGTAAATTATATAGACGGCAATAGTCAACAAAAATGTTAACAAAATTGTCTATATTTTGAAATCAAGAAATTGAAAAAGCCCGCTTAAAACGTTATTTCGAGATAAAAATCACGCTTTATATTTTCCCGGGATCTCAAACTACCTCCATACGAAATTTCATCGAAATTTGTTCAGTAGTTTCAGAGATTATTTCCTATTAGTGTAGACGAGGATGAAAATGTTTGTAAATTTAATATTGTTACAGCTCATGTACAGCTGTGGCATCATCAAACGAGAACTTTATCATCCATTATTCAACTGCACGGATAAACTCGAATATAATAATTACGTTCTAAAGCTTTATATAAGTTACAACAATGCACATGTATTATAAACTATGTTGGTGTAGGTCAGGAATTATCTTCACGGATTTCAACCATTTTTTTGCATTCATTAACATAGTTTTTGGAAACAAACACCAAACAAACGTCATTAACAACAAATAGTTGTGTCGGTTTCAAAATAAGACGTTCAAAACACGCTCAGACATGAAACCATTTGCACATAATCCAGTCTCACAAAAACCTACTTAAAATTCTATTGTAAAGTGTTCGCAAAAAAACGGGACCCGTCCACAAAACAGGTAAGGAATTCAACAACGCCCTTGAAGTGCATATCCTATCGGGGGGAAATAGGGTTGTCAAGGAATTAACCGTTTAACCTGTCTGCGCGTAATTGGCCTGCCGGTCGTAGTTTGTTATGTCTGGCAAGTTCAACCCTGTTAGATGGTTGACTCATAAAGGGTAATGGGGGTTGGTGATTATGAACATACTTTTTCGGTAACTAATGTTAAGCTTGTTTAAGCTTGTTACCCTTTACGTATGTGTTTCAAATTCATTTCAACGTTAATGTAGTTTTACTCAGAAATTTAAATACAGGTGTAAGAAACGTTTCCCTATAATAAGCTTATTCATTATTTTAAATTAACCCGTCGAACCCCGCTTATATATATAGATGTATGGGGAAACCCTATATACTCGGACGCCGGCGTCCGTGGCGGGGCTTGAAGAGTCAATTCACTTAACCGACTTCAAAAAAGGAGGTTCTGTATTAAAATATTTCTCTCTACAATCTTCAAGCAAATTCTGATTATTAAAATTCTCTTGACCGGTGTAACTGTACCTGTGAGCAGCTCCGCCAGTATGCACCCCAGGGACCACATGTCGATGGGCATGCCGTACCGCGCGCCCATCATCACCTCAGGCGCTCTGTAGAACCTCGACTGGATGTACGTGTACACGCGCTGGTGCTCGTAGCATGAACTGCCGAAGTCTATGACCTGTAACGAAAAGTATGTAGATAAGTAATGATTCAATTATAAGAATGGAAAAAAGAAAAGTAAGTACTGATGATAAAGAAGCAAATTTTGCAGCAGTATTTATTGCTATAAAATATAAATCCAATCGACTATAAATTTAAATAGGAGTCAAAATCATTTGAAGCAAGTAATGATGACACGAAACAGAGTTGCAGGGGCAGATGGAATATACAATTGGAACTATATTATTTTACCCACAAAGCTCGTTTATTTTAGTGAGATTCCACAACAACACTATGCACAATAAAAACTGTTTCGCACACCAATAAACGGCATTGATAAGTGTTTGAACTGTGAACTAATGAAGGTTTTGACTTTTTCCTTCTTATGTCGTGTAGTGTTTAAGGCCGGCATTAATAAATGAATCTCAAATTTGAGTTACATCTCAAGTAGACATAATGTATATAAAGAGTTCAATACATTATGTCTACTTGAGATGTAACTCAAACTTGAGATTCATTTAGTAATACCGTCCTAAGAGTCAGAGTAACGATTTCCTAAGTCTCTGATAAAATTGTTTGCTGTTGAGACACTCTTATTAACCGACTTCAAAAAAGGAGGAGGTTCTCAATTCGACTTCTAATTAGGCACTGACTCCAAAATTGGTTACCAGTATGTAAGTAATGCTATCATATATTTATTCACTATTAAATATTTTTTTTGTTTTTAGATTTTTTCGTCGTTTTTGAAGGCGGTTTAATTTTTTGTTATTTTACATAAATACACACTATTGCATCCATCATACGTTGAAAATCACACAACTCATCTACACAATACGGAAATTTATTTATTATTCCATTTGAAACGAAAATAGCGAGGAATGCGTATTATTAACACACACTTGCCCTTCAATTAAATGATATCGTTGAAACAATACAAGCACATTTAAATAACACGCTATTTCTGCCGATTCGCTCACAAAACATTTCCAAGTTTATATTCATAATATTTGTACTATTCCGTATTTCTAAAGACACGTAATGCCATGTTCTGGGCAAAACTCTTTGCTTTTCCCATTTATTTTGTCTAGTAAAAATCAATCTTGCATTGCTAGATACTCAAAGAATCAATCGGTTAACGCAAACATGAATTCATTTAAGTAATTAGAACGAGTGTTTTATCGGTTATTTGATACAAAACTGATTCACCATCTAGCATTGAAGTGGATTGATTTATTTTAGATATTTTTTCTAATTAGAATTAGAAGAATCTATCATGGTTTAAATGCCGTGTGGACTATCGTCAAGATTGCAGAATTGAGAAATAAAGTTTATACTACCACCTTCTTGCTACATCTATGCCGACGATACCTCGAAACGTTTAAAAACCAAGAGGGATAGAGACCTGTATCAAAATCTTGGGCCTTGTAAATTCTGACAATACTAACACCAGTAACGCATAAACGATTATGGATTTAATCGATATGTATCCATTGGTAACAAGAGTAATAAAGCAATATGCGCACGCGCACGCAGCTGACGCACATAAACCACCCGACACCTTAATAGCCCATTGTATTGCACCGGGAACACAGGCCATTGCCTTTTTAGTAAAAAAAGAAGTTTATAAATTTAATATAATAAAGCAATTATGAAGCACTGGTAGTTCGGTAGGTGTATAGCCACAATGACTTGAAACGGAAATATAAAGTTCAATACGCGAATGACTATCCAATTTCATTTGTCAGGAAGGATCAACAGTGACACGTAATGCCTTACCGGCGAGTATTTAGATACATCTTAGTAATCTTAGACTTGACTAATGAAGAAAGCAATGAGCGTAAGACCAACCAATCCAAAATACATTGCGTTCCAAATCCTGATACTAATTTCCGTAAAGGGCTAATTTAATCCCAGAATTGGATATGTTCATTAACGTGGGAGTGTAAGTTATACATATCATCTGATATTCCCCGAACGAGCCCTTTATTCGTCACCACCGTTGTGTTCAGGTGTGACCAGCTGGACCGGCGCCAACGAAGACGGCGCTTCGCAGAACCACGGGCAAATTAGATTTTTTACACATAAACTACTGTCATGCGATGTCTTCTAGTGAAATGTCATCACTCGTTCAATTGACGTCAATGATGGCTTCTTCATTACATGCAACAATCGTACATAATATGATGTAGTCTTGTTTCTGTTACATTCGGTGTAATGTTGGTTACGTATGTTTGCAGGAGCTTGAATTGTAACATCTCACCTTTTAAGTAATGATTTTAGATAATACGAAATGTGTGGACGAGCATATAGCTCACTTGGCGATAAGATCCTACTACTGTACCCAGTACCTACATTATATCACGAGTATTTATTTCTTACCCATTATTACTTTAACCCGCGACGTTTTAAGCAACCTTTACACTAAATTAAAGAAATAAAGCCCATTCCAATTCTTACTTCGTTTTACGCAACATCTCCAAAACCCAATTAGATCAATAAACAACACAATGTGTTTCGACTATACATAATATTTGCACGCTCCAGCATTGTGCCGACTCCCGGCAAACATTGGACCCAACGGCGGCCAATATTTACAAACATTCATCCAATATTTACCTCGTACATCTGCCAAAGTAACAGTTTTTTTGTCTAGCATTTGGCATGTTTCCGTAACCCTAATTAGCAAATAAATATTTCATTGAAAGACAGGATAATTTTTCTGTGAAATGATTGAGAACAGGTGAAGTAGGGTTTCCTATTTCCATTTTCTGTTCCGCATCCAAACTTTACTAAGACCCATGTAGTTACTAGTTGTTATATTCAGGAAATCATATAGTTACGTAATTTTACGATTGTTGATTGTGATTTTCATTAAGATTGCAACCTTAAATAAACTCATGTTATTAGTAACATTTACAAAGTTATAAGAAACACCGCACACAGCTAATATCTTACTATCTTACTTCTTACTAATATTATAAAGGCGAAAGTTTGTAAGTATGTATGGATGTCTGGATGTATGGATGTTTGTTCCTCTTTCACGCAAAAACTTCAGAACGGATTTCAATGAAATTTGGCATACGGGTAGATCATGTCCATGATCATCATGGAAATATAAACCGGGACTTTTATCCCGGAAAAACTTTTTAATGCGGGCGGAGCCGCGGGCAAAAGCTAGTACTAAATAATCTGAAGTAACTATGGCAATATAAAGTGACGTAATATTTCTATGTAGACCACAATATGCTTTCAAAGCATCTCGAGAGACTCGGGACGACTTCGACCTTTAAATAAGGCACTTTAATATTACCAGTGCAGCGGGATCGAAACTTATATTTTTCAATATTCCAGACTCCGAACGTGGTGACTTTGCATTTTAAAATACAAACATCACTAGAATGACACGTCTTGGTGAAAAGATATAACTTTATCTATGAACCATCGCAGTCACATATAGACGTTAAATGAATACAAAATGTCAGAAAACTCGTATTATACAATTTCTAAAAAGAAGATTGAATCTTTACAAAAAACTCTCCTAGAAAAATAACTTTTGAAAATATTATTTCTTATGAAGTAATAGAATTCACAGAAATATAAATTCAATGAAATAAGCACAGAATAGTATTGCAAAAAAGCGAATCTTGGCAATGAAATGAAGCGTAATGCAAAATCATCCGAATGCATTATTACATAAAGTGGGGGAAGGAAAATCTACAACAAAATCCAACAATCGAAACATTTATTTGAACTTGCCAAAAGAGTTTTTTTTTGAGTCTGTAACACCTAAACACGACGAAGAATTGAAAACATGACAATTTAACCAAAAATATAAAGGGAATTTTTACTTTTTTTCTGTCTGGCGCCATGCCGCCCTAGTGCCAGAGCTTTCCAACTTCAATGCTTCGACTTCACTCGATCTTTAGCATCTTACACAACGAAATCAAACAAATATAAAAAACAATCACACAATCCTAGCGCCACACTTAAACACGAATCTTGGAGTCGCATTTTATAGGTATGCTAAACACTTCCAGTCGTACAAATAAATAGGAATTTTCATTTTACATCCCCATAGCGAAGGCAGATGGATATAGACGCTCTAACGTTGCAAATATTTACACAACCCACGAGTGTGTCTCAAGAACGGTCGCCTCAGGAATACAGGCTGTCAGGCTGTCAAGGAGATTCCTTGTGACATAAAGGAAATCCTCGTTACCTCCAGGCCATTTATCTTACAGGTGTAAATACCGCAATATGTTTGAAGAGTTTTAATAACAATTATGTGAATTATATTCAGATGGCGAAGCTAACATCGTATTCAATTTGGTATATTTAAAATTTTGATGGCGATAACTTACGCACAAACAGAGACCAAATCTTCCGCGTACGGATTAGCAAGAAATTTAACGAAATATTGTAACAAACGTGGGTAAGAATAAATTAATACAATTTAAGAGACTGTACAATATTGTTCAATCAACCATCCAATAACCAACTCGTCAAAGCGCTAGTGATCGCTTTTGATTATGCATTTGGCAACATTACCAACTTTAGTCACAACAAACCATTAATCAAGTTCAATCCCGCAACTCCAGGGATACAGGTATTGTTCACACTCATTTAAGCAAGAAAACTTCTCCGAATATTTAAATTTTTAAGATGAAAATGCCTTCTGTTTCGATTTTCAAGAAATTAAACAGGATAAAGTTTTAATTTTGTAACTTGAGTTTCATTTTTGAAACTAATTCTATGTATCGTCTTTCTTTCTGCGATATATAATAGCAAACAAATTTATAGTTTCCAGTGTTTTAATAAACTTATGACCTAACAATAAATAGGTACCTATATAAAATTAAATTTAGTAAAACAAAACTAAATAGTCATTCACGTACGAGATCAAAATAGACAGTAGCATCACAGTAACAGAGGTGGCGCCTCATATGACGTGAACAGCGTGTTCCGCGAAGGGCGTGATCCGCGTGAACCATCAGCCATCACTTAAGTGCCGTGATTCAATACCGTGACTAAAGTACAGTCACTTGTCCGAACTAAAGTTTGATTCACCCGCCCGTCTGGCTTGATGTCGACAAGCCGTGAATTTCGCACCCGTGGGATACGGAATTATGATGTTGGATGAATATTTGTACAATATGGGGTAATCATTTCGACGGATAGCAAACTACAGTTATTTAATGGATTTTAATGAGACAAGTGTTGTTCATCAAAATTAATCTATATTAATATTATAAAGCTGAAGAGTTTGTTTGTTTGAACGCGCTAATATCAGGAACTACTGAACCGATTTTTAAAATTCTTTCATTAATAGGAAGCTACAAAACTCCTGAGTGCTATAGGCTACTTTTTATCCCGGGACAATATTTTTGTCCCGGAAAAACTTTTTCACGCGGGCGGAGCCGCGAGCACTACTAGTAAATAATATATAGTGTTTATGAAGTTTAAGAAGTTTAACTTCAAAAATGTTTTTGAATTTTCATAACCTCTTCATCTTGAGTTATAACGTTTTTTAACGTTGCTGAATGATCTAATGTAAAAAACATAGCAATTCATTAATCATTTTACAATACATACATTAAACATATAAACCATATGAACCATGCAGTTAAAGCGAGAAAATTAAAAAGATACACAAAACACGATACATCAAAGAAACAAAAACTTGTAAAAAGCGTCGTTCTCGAACCGGACGGAGCTATTTCAACATTCCCACTACGACAGTTCCCCGTAAACAAAGAGAAACATAATGTTAAAAGGCTATCGACATTATTATAATCTATCATTTTTACTGCTCCTGGAAATAATTCCATTATATTTTTGAAACATTGTAAAATTTACGAGGAAAACAAGGTTTCTATTATAACTTTACTCTGGTATTACGTTCTGGATGATACTATGGAATTATTTTATGAAGGAAAACACAAACACTAATCAGGATGATGAGGAAAATAGAAGGGAGGAACATTAAATATAGTAATGAAATCATCGGACATTGACTCGTGCACCATAATCTGGAAAAACTTTAATAATTACTTATTAATACCACACGTGTCTGCACTACTAAGCATCTCCTTAGTATGATACATTACAGAAGCTAATTGCATTCGAGAACTTATCTCTGTAACGCGTGACATGTCATTTGACCGCATTCTGGGGGATGCGAGAAAGCGGTCACGTGTTTGCCATGCCTTTTGATGCCCATGCCTCAAAGCCGCTGTTGTTTGCATTTACGTTTAACGCAGCGTCTAGTCGTCTCAAGGCAGTACTTTTTACCTTTCCTTCTACAAAGTTCGCTGTTATGTTTCTAGTTATCTACGAATCGATGTAAGATTGTTTCCAACAGACTTGAAAAAATTCAGGAGTATCTCAATTTGTGTTTGTATATTTTTAAGGTTAATGATTCAATGAGAAATATTTAAAGGAGCTCATTTACAGTAAAGACGAATTTCATTAATTATCAAATTGCATTATCATTGTGATTAATGTTCCTCTTGTATTCCAACCTTCACGATACATGATTGTCAATAACCATTAAAATTTGATCTACCGCAACATTAAGCAATGGATGGAGAGAATGTCACAACATGTTGCTAGATTTGTACAGATTTATGTCCTGGCAAGATCTCTGACGTCTTCTAGTCACGTGTTGCGCAGGAAGCCGACGGACGTCAACGTGACCACTTGACCACGTCAATCGAATTCGGCGCAATGAAATTGCAATGATTTTGAAATCTTACTGGCCGCAAGAGAATTATGAGGAATCACGATCACTACTGAAACTTCTATTCTCTACATTAATAATGTAAAACACAGTCTAAAGACATGTGCAAATAGATCTACAACATAAGTTTTTGCCATTCTACTCAATTCAAGCAAATTCAAATTAGTGTAGGTACGCCAGTTTATGATTATTTTTTATTAATTCAAATTTCATCTAGGTACTACTATCTCATCACGCTTAAAAATGAGCGGTTAGATCATTATATTCCAGCAAAAAACCTCCAATCAATATCTTATTCTGGCATCTTTTTCAATTATAAACCTGATCCCGGCAGCTGGCCATTATCCGAGGATGATGACTTATTTGGCAATTCTAGCGAGCAAATTAAGGTCAATCAGGAAACGGAACAGCATGTTTATCGCTGGATACGCCATGGTCAAGCACTGATTGGCGTATTGTTTGATTCTCAATATAGTCTGATCGTGCTGATATTTTGGCATCAATTTCCTAGAGCTAGATTTTGTTCCAATAAAATATATATCTTTTTTTTCTGGATAGTTAACTCAAACTCGGGATATTACGGTTCAATACCTTTTTATTTTTATAGCCTGAGTATAAAAATATGAACCCGTTAGATTTTTTTGTATCAACCACGGAAGCTTTACGACGATAAATACAACGAAATCATTGTTTAGTTTTTAATACATAAGATGTATTAACGAAATGATTTAATATGAGGTTGTTTTTACACTTTGGATTAATGTCAGAAGTAATGAGAGTTAAAGGCAAGATTGGTAACAACAGTAACTGTAATAATGTTGAAAATGTAAGTATTATCACAGGGTGACACAGAGCAAAGATTTGGGTGACAATGTATAAAGCATGGGACCTGCCTTCTCGTTCAGTACAAAACGATCCTGGTGAAAAAGTTTTCAGAGGTATAAAAACACAAAAGCATCGAAATCGCAGCGGATTCGAGAATCCATTAGCTGACCCCATCCATCAGGTGTTAAACAAACAATATCGAAAAATATTTCTCACTCACGTTACTGTGAATTTAACTGTGTTCGCGGAATCATTTGTTTTTCACACAGTTTCCTTCACATATAGATCGAACGATGAAGGGTAGAAAACATTGGCAGTTTTATAAATTTGAACCGTTTGAGATTTTATCTTAAATTTCAAGATATTTTCCTTGTCAGAGTAAAGTTGTTTTTTAAAGATTGTAGAGATCATGGCTTCGAATCTCAGGTAAGTTGATAGGTACTAAAACTGTTTATTTAACGATTTGCTCAGGAATGGATCCTTCAGATAAGGTTGACATCTTCCTGATGTTTTTTTTCATGTTCGGCTTTGGAGTCCTCCCGGTCTCCAAATATATAATCCGTTTATCCAACATGAATAATGTCGTGTAGTCGTGTACCAACCCCAAATTTAAATGGAACATAAGAAATGTTTAAAAATTCATCGTTTACCAACGAGTTCACATTTATTTCAAAGACAGCTGACAATTGTTTACTGTGGTAACAATAATTTATCAAATTATTGTAAATGTGCTATTATACCACACGCAATCCAATTACGTATTCAAGGGAGAAACGCAGAAGTAAACAATACAATTACTAGAACGGTTGAAGTGGGTCTCGCGTGATCTAATTATACATCTACCTACATATTCTCGGGGAACTTGTAAACCTGTCGTTGCTGGCAAGGGCGGATGCAGGGCTACATTAAGCGAAGGGGGAGAACATAGGGCCATATGTTTGCAGATACAAGATGTACCAACAAACAGGCCGGCATTATTGTGAGGTAAGGTTATACTCTATCTGAATGCAGCTCTGGAAACGTTATGTTACAATAAAACTCAACTTAAACCAATAAATAGAAAACTTTCAGAGTTGTATGGGCTAATATCCCTTTACCATTATACAGATCAATTCTAAAAAGACGGAACGATGAAAGTATCGAAAATTGAGTGTATTTCCAATAAATCATTAGGGTGTCATATTGCACGCGCATCAAAATCAAGTAATAGAGTATAGAAAACACAATTTAAAACCTGTGTGTATCTTATACACAATCTCAGAAATTACAAAACTCGCCATGGTTCAGGAGTCATGACCCCCGTCATTACCGTGTTGCGTACGCGCATCCGTCGACCTTCACCGAGTGCTGCGACAATCTGCGACTCGCGACCATCTCGGCCGTGGCAACTGATAACGGTTGTATGTAATGGTTTGTTATGACTTTTATTGCGAATAAATTAAAGATGTCACGTCGCGCACAGTAATCATGTTACATGTTATCATTATGTTTCCTCAAATACATTGTCGTACTTTTATACTGTTAAAGCCAACTGCGCCGTTACAGGAATCGATATCAAAATATTAGTAATTCTTCATCTTTATAATGACTATCCTTATATTGGCAAACTTGCGCTACAAATAAAACTGTTCTACCAGATTTGGTTTAATTAAACACGTAATTAAACACGGTCCCACCGTTAGCATCGGAGGCGGTCGGCGCCGCAGCTCCAGCCTCGCCGCCGTGACGACACAACGGTAATACTTGCAAGGACCGCTGTTACCGCGGTTATAAATTACAAAAATTCGCGCACGTATAATTAATATTGCAACAGTCTATTTTAACAACGAAACCGGGTCAAGAAAATCAAAACCGCAATAGAAAAAAAATCGGTTTTACAACTGTTTGAAACCTTCACAGTGGCGCGTAAACAACGCGATTGTAAAACATCCGATACGCCCTCGACATCGCGCGAAACAGACGTAATATCTCGTTGATAGCGCACACATAATAAAGCTTAAATTCCCATAACTATTCGCAATGTGCAAAACGTAATATTATGTCAGTAATGAACGGACAGATGTGGGCTACGACCCCGATGCGAGCGTGTGAAGCTGCGGCCCGTAATTAAGACGGCTCCCGAGAGGCGGGGATCCGTGTTACTAGAGAAGAAAAAAATTATTAAAAAAGAATACATTTTCACCAGAAACTCCACTGATTTGTTAATAATTAATGAGGCGTCCGGGGAATTCTGCGAATCCCGCGCGCTGATGGAGCGCCGAACCGAAAATTCGTAAAATGGCAACATAGCCGGGGCGACATTGGGGCGGAAACGCTTGGCAGCGTGCCCGAGGGTGGACTAGTTTCTATAATTGGTGATATGCGTCTCTGAGGTTTCGGGTAAACGCGATTCCGATGAATCGTAACAGTGTCACTTAGCTAATTGTATTAAGGACGAATTTCCTTAATACAGTGAGTCAATGATGATTCTAAGCAAAGATTTTTTCAAGTAATTACTTTAAATTGCATGTCTTATACATATTTATAACTCGAGAATGGCTGAACAGATTATCATGTTTTGTTCTTTTGAATTTTTAACCCTTCCGAATAGCCATATAACTATTAAAATATGGAAAAACTTCACGATCAAGGAATTTATGAAGTAAATCAATTTTCCCATACATTTTATTTGTAATTAAAAAAATAATAATATGGCATTGTTTATTTTCTCCGTTTCTGTTTTTGCTTCAGTTGCGCGCAGTCCCTGAGGCGGTCGCAAAGAGTATATACAATGTCATATTACCTCCTTTTATTGCATATAATTGTGCTTAGCCGATTAATTAGCATCTGTTTGAGTTTTCACCAATTCTTATTCAGTTTTCGACCGTATTTGTATTTGAATTAATTTTAATTATTTCTCTTCATACGATTTTTTTCTGAAATTTCTGTTACTTACAATGTCGCGATTTCGAAGAATAGGAAGATCAAGTCTTTTGTCATAAGGTACGTAGTGGAGAAACATACATCTACGAAACTACTGACTACGAAACATCCGGGAGTGGACCGGTAACACCTCCGTTGAAGACCTAAGCTAACGGACAACCTTTAACATTGAAGAGGCACTAGAAGAAGAAGAAGAAAAGTCTTTTCTGCCTAAGTTAACTTGTAACGTAGGCTTATTATCGTGTGCCGAGGAATAAGCTGTGGTCAACGTTGTCATTAACGTATGACACTGAGGGCCGCCTGGTGAGGGCATTGAAGTATCTTTAATGAGAACTCCAAAGTCTGTATCAGGGTAAAGGGAGCAGAATAGGAAATCGGAATAGTGTGGTGTTGCCGACGCTTATGTAGAGATGTGAACGCTGGTTTGGCAGAAGATGCACGAAAGTCGAGTCAATGCGGTTGAAGTGAAATCTTTGAGTATATTATGTGGAGTCACTATTTTTTATCGCACGGGGATAGAACATTTAATATGATTAAAGAACGTTATAAATTGAAGGATGATGTGGTGACTAAAATTAAAAGAAGTACCTATGCTGAGATAAATTGGGCACGTAGATCGTTGAAAGAAGATTTACAAAAAGTATTTGTAGAGCGAATGTGGATGGTACGGATAATGGGGATGCACATTATCGGCCAAATTCATTCATTTTCATCATTATAGAACTATCAATAAGAAAGAGGTGAAAGACATATGTCATTATCGTGGCGTGGCGCGCTCAGTAGTCTCCGCTTCCCTCTGACTCTGTGTATGAATACATGACTTCAATTTAGATTTTTGTAATTTAATATAATAAAAAACCATTAAGTTAACACAGCATTCATTGATTCTGAAGCGATACCAAGTTCGCCAGGGCAGCTAGTTAATAATAAAACAAACAAATGTAAATCACGCAATCGTCATTTATCGCGCGATAGCCGGCGGGCGGGCGGCGCGAAGCACGTGCGTTCTGATTACGCAACGCGCGGTGTCACAGCGCCCGGCGAACGCCCGGACACTACTCACTGATTCATTGACGTTTCGCATTGATTGATACCGTTTGTTTACATTTCGCGTTTGATATTACTGCACAGCACGTGTAGCTGTGTACATTCACGCGTAATGGCGTATGCGGAAGAGATAGACAAAGCGTTCGCTTTGCCCGATTTCGGGTGTTATTTATAGTGCTGTTCGTTTTCTAGACCTACTGAACCAATTATTTCTTGTTTTGATTATACATTTCAACTTGTATTTATGACTAAGTGTTTTATTTCATCTATACTATTATAAAGAGGAAAGATTTGATTGTGTGTTGGTTTGTAATGGATAAACTCAAAACTACAGGACGATTTTGAAAATTCTTTCACTAACAGGAAGCTACATTACTCCTCAGTGCTATCGGCTTTTGATCCCGAAAAAGCTTTTTCACGCGGGCGGATCCGCGAGCAGAAGTCTAGTTTATAATAAAGCATGTAAAAGCTGTCCTCGAATCTCTCTTTCGAACCGGTTTAAGAAATAGTTAAACAATGTCAGACATTCTAAGATATGTAATTTTTGAAAGATAAAATGTTTATTCATGTTTGAAAGTGATTATAAATTATAATTGAAACTAATTTGATTAATTATTAAAAACAACAAAATTATTCAAGACTTGCAAGATTAACTTGAAAGAAGTTTAAGATATAATAACCACTTATGTTGATGTTTTTGTATCATGGTTATAACTGCACTCTCCAATACATTATGAATTGAGATAATACCTACTGTTTACATACGTAATGGATGAATCTGTATTATATACTGCCCACTGCTGAGCACGGGCCTCCTCTACTACTGAGAGGGTTAAGGCCTTAGTCCACCACGCTGGCTTAGTGCGGGTTGGTAGACTTCATATACCACGAAATTCTTATAGAGAACTTCTCAAACATGAAGGTTTCCTCACGATGTTTTCCTTCGCAGTTAAAGCCAGCGATAATTCACAAAGAATACACACATAACATTTTAGAAAAGTAAGAAGTGCGTGCCCTTGGGTTTTGAACCTGAGGACATTTATCTCGGCAGTCCGTTCCTCTCCCAACTCGGCTATCGTCGCGTTTCGTACGTTACATAAAAAATTAAGAAAAGAAATCGAATATACACACGTCGACAGCTTTATCAAACAATTGTTGTTTTACAAACTAAATATTATTCTTCGCAGTACAAACATAAAAGATGTGTAAACACACAAGTGCAAATACGATATGACTGAAAAAATAGCCTTTTCTAAATATTATTGTACTAGTTTTTTTTTCTGTGTCGACCTACTTTTTACCAGACTATCAATTTGAAGTATCGTCGGCCTTGCGATCTACGTCAGTTCTTTATCCGAACCTACGTAATAATAAAACACCATCAAAATTGTTTTAGTGATTAGCGTGATCGATATACAGAAAAAACCGGTAGGCGTGCATTTTTGACACGTCAAGCCCCGCTACCGACGCCGGCGTCCGGTTTCCCCATACATCTATATATATAAGCGGGGTTTGACGGGTTAAACTTTATGGTTATAAGTTATAACGTATGGATATAAGCTTTGAACTTAAAACTCATTGGTTTAAATCTGGGCAATTTCGGAAAGTTTTAAAACTAGTCAATAAATTATAGAACATTATGGATTTGTCTAAAAACTTACTTTCAAAATATATAACGCAAATTTTATAATTGCATAAAAATAACTAAATTATACCACAATTAAATCAAACGTACAAAGTAGACACTTCCATTTATTACTACATACATTAAATAAATAATTAACAACGCCACAAATAAATTTAACGACAGACGTCAATTTACGAGGTTCGTTTTTGGATATCTCGCGTTGGTTGTTTCGTACAAATGTCATAAGAAAGTGGACGGACTTTTACCGTTGTATTCAAGTAGTTTCCATTTTACGAGCGGTGGCAATTAAACAATTTACACGGGAAATGTTTATCATTCGATTCATGATAACTTTCCACGGACGAGATGAAAGTAAACAGTGGTTAAAGGTAGGGTTGCGAACTCGACAACTCACGACAATAGACTATGGTATTGAAATCACGACCGCAGAAAGAGACGCTGTATTCAGAAGTTATAAAAAATCGCTTCTGAAAGTTAAATATCAAATTTATGACAAATGTCATATAAGTCTCTTAGGAATTAGGACTCTGTGGCAGCTGGCTGAATGCTTCTTAATAGTTTCTACGACTAACAGCTGCAATGATGCGTTTTGTCGCTACAGTCGTGTATGGAAACGCACATTAAGGATTTTATGCGCACGTTTTAGTATCCTTCGAGCAGCAGATGTGTGCGGTTAACCTCAATTTTTATCGTAAAATGATCTAAATTTTCCATGAAAAAAATTTCGACTGAAATTCGCGTTAAAACTTTAAGGAGCGCTCGTATATTTCAATTTGATACTGACAATGTCCTGCGACTTCGTTTGAGTAAATTTAAGATATATCAAGAACTTTATGAACATCATTAAATGTATTTGATATGTTAATGTATGATGTATTAATTATAATTAGTTTACTTGACTGTTTATAGTCAAGATGCTCGCAAAATCCTACTAATATTATAAAGGCGAAAGTTTGTAAGAATGTATGGATGTTTGGATGTTTGGATATTTGGATGTATGGATGTTTGTTCCTCTTTCACGCAAAAACTACTGAACGGATTTCGATGAAATTTGGACCACGGGTACATCATGTCCTGGATTAACACATAGCCTACTTTTACCCCGGGAAAACATAAAACGGGACTTTTATCCCGGAAAAACTTTTTAACGCGGGCGGAGCCGCAGGCAAAAGCTAGTATAAATTAAATTTATTTGGCATCTACCTCAAAGCTGTTACACAATGAACTGACTACGATACAAAATTACACATGATTTAATATACATCCCAATCTAGGTTTATAGGTATTCATAGTAAACCTAAAAATGATGTTCTATTCCAATTAAAATATATAAAGCCACCACATTTGCAACGGGGTCAAAAGCACAATCTTTTGTCACGGTTAAAACAAATTCCGTCTTTAGAATCTGAGGGGAAATTATGCATGAAAATATATGGGTTACCGAGAATTTGCGTCGAGTCTTAATTTAAGGACTCGAATTAAGGAAGCGATTCCAACGACGTCCATTTTTCCAGCCATAAAAACGTCGAAAGAAAATAAACATGCACTTAGCTTGAAAAAGTTCGTATTAAGTTACGACAGAAAGATGTTGTGCAAACATTAATTATTATTATTTTTACATCATTACAGATGAGTCAACAAGCTTCTAAGGAAATTCTCGCAGGTCAGTGCTCTTCATAATTTGCACAAAACTCGATAATTTCCATTCAGTATGAACATAAAATGCGATGTTCATTGATATCATTTATGCTGATAAGCTTTAGAATGGGAATAAGACCACCCACCCATATTGTGTTGACTTTCGTTATTTAGGTACTCGGCACAAGTAATACGCAAGACAATTACAAGATGCAGTGTACCATTTTTTTATATCTATAAAAATACTATACATATTTATATTCCTAAATTATATTCTGTACGAAAAAAAAAATGGAGAAAATCAAAACCAGCGTTGAAAAAATATATGCATATCAATATTTTGAGATTGTGTTCCAAAGAGTTTGAAGCGAACCGTTTTCGAACGATCGTATTCCTTTTTCAAACTCGCACGCGTCGAGACTCGAGCGCTTAAATACGTCGCGGTAAATAAACACGGTGGGGAAAAAGAGCATTTTAATGTAATGTTTGTCGTTATAAAAGACGTACGGTGATTGAATGAGGGCGAACACGCTCCAGTGGTCGCGAGGAACTCAGCTGATGTGATATGAATTGTGATTCACACGCCTGTGTTGCCAGTGCGTTAAATGGAGCGTCGTGTTTTACGCATGCCACCATAGTGTTGCCAGATGTATTACAGAAATGCGTGCTATTATTTAAATTTTTTTTTTGTTCTATTTATTTAAGACGTCATTTGTTGCAATATTAAATGCAACGCTCTAATTGATGCAGTCCTATTACTGGAAGACTATAATATCAACAGAGATGGTAATGTCAATTGTTAAGAACACGATGAACAGTTAATATCCGCCAACTTTCTAGCAAAATATTGCCATTAAACCATTAACTTGAGTGCAGTCGATAAGTTCTATTGAGTTATGGGAGGAGAAAGCAAAACATATGAAAAATATGGCGCGACCACAGGGCTATACATCGCGGATGACGGCCGCCGCACGACAAATTGGATTTAGTCACGTTAGTGAAAACTTCTCTGAAGGTTTTAAAAGGCGGGTCTCTATTATAGTTTTCTTTGTTTTTCATTATGAATGCCAATATATTTTTTTTTATCGCGGGGAAAAACGCGTTATTGCTACCACCACTGGGGGGTGAGTGAAACGGTTATGTTGGTTTCACATAGTCTTACGAGTTACGACGCAATGTCGACACTCGGGAGTATAACTTCATCCGAGCGAGCATTGGACCGAGTCCCTAACACTGTGTACACCCTACACCGGCATACCAACCAAAACCCGCGGTGGCCTTCATCGGCGCTTATGGGACGGCCCCGGGTTATCTTGTTGCTCGAACATAGCTGCACGGTACCGTCCCTGCGCGATGCCGCATTGCGGCCTCTCTCTGATGAGGGGGCTAACCAGCCCCCGAACTCTAAAGCACGCATTTGGCGTCTAAGACTGCAGGAGACCGACCACCCGCATTGTCAACCACCTCGTGTTCGCTTAAAATGAAGTAGTCGGAGGAGCAGCCCCCCACTACTCGCCCCGTGAATCTCCCTAACCCTATTTAGTCGCCTCTTACGACAGACAGGGGATGCCGTGGCGGAATTCTCTAGATGGCCCCGGACCACAGGGCATAACGCCAATAGATGATGAATAAATTAATGATGATCAATGAATGCTTTAAAATATTATGACGCGATAACCATTATTTTCCGTGTTTTGCGAGCGATATTGAAATCTTTTAAAAGACGTTCAACCAGTCGGTTGAATGACAAGTTCTTTACACATAACTTACCATAACAGCTCTCTTTCTTGCTTATTTCCAACATTGCCGGCAATAAAATGGAAACAAATTGCAACTAAAAAAATCGCTATCTTACCACAAACACATGAACATACGAAACAGACACGTGCATGAAACGTAATAGCGACCGGACCGGATATCTCAGACGGCGGTCTGTGAAAACCGCAAACGCAATGTTGTTCATTATTAAAATAAAAACTATCATTATTACTTAATAGAAACACCGAAGAAACGAAGCCTGATTGCCTTACGGTACTACTGCTTCGTGGTTTCCTCCGCCTCGATGCGTATTAAAAAGATCGAAGTTTTTGCCGCATCATTAGGTGGTGGAACAGCTTGCAGACACGTGTGTTCCCTCTTTCCTATATTGGGTTCTACATCGGGTTGAGAGGTAATAAGCAGGCTGGGATAATTATTGCCACCTCGGTACATACGTCCTTCGTTGATCGACATTGAAACAAAACTTTACTGCTCCAGCAACATGGTTTGATAAAAACAAATATACGAAAACATTGTTCAATTTAAATTAGGCACCGACTCCAAATATACGTATATACTAAGCGAATACAAATTTTAATAATTTTTTTATTTGTAGTGGTTTTGAAGTCAGTTTATTTTTTTGTATCGTAGATTGGCGTAGGAAGATGTTTACGTTCGAACCTTTGGTTAGCACCTGATAACGTTTACTTCGGAATCAAGAACTTACCGAAATCATTATGCACTGTACACTCCAATTTGATATAACATGTCGACTACCCGATGCGCATGGTGCAGACGTCATGAAATGTAGTACGGTAACGATAATCGTTATTAATTAGACTATATTTGATTGCCTGATCTAGACCTATCTTTTCGGAGGCGAATTGTTGAAAGGCCCAACGGAAGACCAGCGCTGGCTGTACTGCCAGCATATTTGCTGAGTTGGAGCCTTTTTGTAACAAACATAGTTTAAGTGTTTTATGTCTGTTTTATTGTATTGTGTATCTATTTTGTTACAAATAAATTTAATTTCTTCTTCTTTCTAACATATTAAGCTAGCCTTTCCTCGTTTCGTCGTGTATTTGATATGGTGATTGCCTCAGTGGCGTAGTTGTATTCAGGGACTGCAGTGCTGAGGCGAGGGTTCGATTCCCGCGCCGAGCAAAGTAATATTGGGTGTTTCTACTTTGTATCCCGAAGTCTGGAATTGTACCCGACATGGCAATAGGTTCGCCCCCCCCCCCCCCATCACATCAGAGGATGGAATACGCACGGTGAAAAGTGTGTGCACTAGATGGCGTAAGTGTGTGTGTGCCAATATTATATGTTCAAAGTGCTAGAGAACAGAGATACGATGCAGACGTATTCATCTACAATATAGACTACATTATGAAGAGACCAATTCGACCACTGGCTAGATAAAAGCACCCTGAAGTGATGAGAATAACATTTTTAAAGGCCCAAACATTCACAGTCCAATTTTTATTTCTTTCCCTCAAGGCAGGTAGTGCATCTTTTACTGTATTGGTATTGGGCGTTGCAATGGGCACCTAAGTATGGGACTCTTTGTGTCAGCACCTTGGTCAGCACAGTTGGATCTAAACGCAAATTATCAAACAATCCTTGAATGCAAATGCTTCCACGCGTATGTCGTATACTAATCACAAAAACTTTCCTCGTTCCCTCAGATATGATAACTAAGTATTCACATAGTAGGACGTTTGAGTTTCTAGTGGTCGTATAATTAGCTTGGAAACGTTAGTACGTTCAGCCTCCCGGAGTAATGTATGCAATTATGGACGGATGTGTGGCCTGTGTTTATGGTTCGACTCCTTGTGATGTTTTCGTAACTTGCAATTACTCGCTTTTGTATCATGTTTAACTTGAATTTCTTTTTATTTCATAGCTGCAGTGTTTCTACGCAAAATTTTTCTTTAACAAGTGTTTCTAATTACATTGTAGTCAGAATATTTCAGCCAATGGCGTTGCGTTGTTAGTCATCAGGATTATGCCTGCCTGCCTCACTGGATGTTACACACAGACTGATGCAGTAACAACTCGTTTGACCACTGACCGGTTTTTCGCTTTGGCTACGGTAGGCCTTTATCCCTCTCAACGGCCTTTGTTTTATATATTCCAGAAATTCGATCTTTAAATACAACAATTAAATAAATATGAATTGATGTGAATATGCCACCCACATATTTTTTAACAAGCGTACATTAATAAAAATTATTGGTATGCAGACGGAATATGAGACATTCATACTTCCTGTAATTCTTTTGGCTTAGTGATATTTCTTTTAATATAGGCATCAAGGGTTGCGAGCGCCTTCTGCGTTCACCCTAAAGACCGGTGTGGCCAGAAAAGCCGACTCGTGTCAGGCTACTGGCAGTAGGGCCATTAACAAAAAAAAAAAATATAGGCATGGTTATTGTGCAAAGTAAAAAACTTGACGACACAAGAATGCTATCTCATATAATAAATAATGAACTGGCCACAGGCTTTATAAATATATCATCAAACGAAGTACAAATTGCATCCTGATGACTGAAGAATATTACATCTGTACTTTTGCCTGATACAGCTAGGAAAGAATTTCAACCACACAAAGGGCTTGGAGGCTGTGTCTTAACATCTTCTTCTAAGTCTCTTCTAGGGTCCTGAGCTCCCTTCTGCATCACTTCCTCTCGAACGAGCTTTCTCCATCTGTTTCTGTCACCAGCGATGCGGAGGTCGCTGTTAACTCTCTTTACATAGGCATTTAGAAATTGACAAAATGGAGAAAATCAATAAGAACACTAGACTTTGAATATAACTCATATTACGAGATCCCAGAGACAATGCACTTAAATAAGTAGCAAATAATATGTGTAGACTGAATCCACTTTCCTTCAAAAGCCATCGGTCACCAAATCCATCTGTTACCAAGCAGATATCAAACCTTGACCCGCGCACTGCTCTCGTGATTGTTGGTTTAGCCATACGAAACCCAAGCCCAAAGCACTTAGCCACATTCTTAAATAACTTTCGACGTCATATGTCTTACGCGACGCGACGTGGGCATCACAAGTATTTGAAATAGTCGGGAATTATTTTATGAATGTTGTGTCATTTATTATTTTGATGAGTTTTGACTTACAAAATTGTTACGAATTCATCATAATAATAATGTAGTAGAATAATGGAGGCCACGAAACATATGCATTTATAAGTCCGTTAGACACTAAGCGTAAGATATTTCATGAATTTACTTTGATCCACATATTCTAAGGTTGTTTAAGCAGCGTTTAGAGGGTCAACATAATGCAAAGGTTTCATTATACTTAGACAGTAATTAAATGTCATGACCTCATGACCAAAAGCCGCACTATCCGTTCCGTCTAACCAGACTCCTTAAAATGGTATACCTAGTCAGGTCTCCTTCAAACTATGGCAGTAATCATCAAACGAAAGATCCAATAAGGCATTTAAGTGTTGATTTCTTAGCTTAGTGCAACGAATTGACAACGTCTGTGGTGCGCCTTATCATAATGGAAATAACATACATAATCGCCAAGTTTTGCAAATACATCAGAACAGTAATCGTGATTGTCGCGCCCGTCGACACAATTAACACACGACGCATGCGTAATAATTATTTCACGTGTCTCCAAATAACATTCATAATTACGAAACTTGCTCGCTGAATTGCTGGTTAAATTCACAAAATGAATTACACGTCACTGTAGGACGATTTTAGGTAAAAGTATATCAGCTGGTAGTATTATATAATACACCAGTAAGTCTTGAGCTTTTCTACTTTTCTGATATAAGTTAAAAGTTCTAGCTTACATGTGCATTCTACTATTGATAAATTTGTTTGTAATACGTTAGTAAGAATATTAACATATTGCCTTAACTACCTTTATTCTTTTTTCCTACATTCCTGTGTATTCCTGACAATTGGAACTGAACTTCAAAACATTTCATAAATAGAACACCGTTGCTATACAAAAACCTTTTTTGCTTTTCCAGTTAACAAAGCTCGTCCTTAGTCACCCTGAGCGTGACTGCGCAGGCGTCAATGTCCCTTCCACGTCCGGTCCCAGTGTCCTAACGAGATACCACCGCGCCTCGCCCAAAACGGGACCCGCACCGACCTTTCTCTTTTATGGCGCGCTCATTCTGAACTTTTAATTTAATTACAATACGTATAATTGTTTCTTTTTAATGACGAGACGTATAAACCGCTCGCGTGATGGTAAGCAATACCGACCATAAACATTAGCAACATCATCAAGAATTTAGAATTACCAAACGCGTGGTATTCATGGAAAATGGTTGTTGGTATTACAGACATACAAGCCGTTAAAGACGTTTTTCCTTTTGATCTTATCCTTAAAATTCCCAAATATAATTATAGGAACTCATTACATCATACTTCCAAGAGTATATAAAACGAGAATATTCCTCAACATTTCACATAATAAAAAATACATATAATAAATCCATAAAACCCATTTACCTACACGAAAAAACTGAAGTTCGGGCAATTGACTACGCGATGAAATAAAGAAGACGCATGTTCCTTGTTGACGTTGAACATCAGACAAGAAAATTAAAATGTACAGTTCATACACAATTTTCCTGTTCAGTTCCAATACGTATACATGACCAAATTGAAAAGCCCCATGATTGTATCGCTCGAACGTGTGCAATTTCACACGGTCGGGTTATAAACGGTTTTCCTCTTCGGTTCACGGGAACAGTTCGATATATCAAAGTAGGTGCCAACTTTTTCAGTGAACGCGGTTCGTTGCACTTACGCTTGTTCTTAGAAAACGTACTGTGAGGCTTCAAACCTAACGTTATACTAATATTCATGTGTAAATATAAAAATACTCTTCACTAAGTGATTCCATATTCATTTACAGCTTCATTTTTCTATCAGTTTTGATGTTGCCTAGTGGTTAAATACTCAATATCCAAAAAACTACGTAGATGTTAATAGACACACGGTACCGGAATACGAATCCACCTAAGGGAAAAATAACATCCAACAATCCGAGGAATCCAACTTATAATTACCATTCAATTCCCTTCTACATACACAGGTCCGTAACGTACCGTAATCCTCCTAGCCAGTTTCGGCCACGGCGGCCAATCTCAACGGAGATCAGCTAGGTACGCAGGAGATATTATAGTGCACAAGTGTGTGCACAATACACAGGTGCACTCGCTATTCCTTCACTCTCATAGTCCGGTGAGACGGCAATCCGACATGACCGGAGAGAGATCAGGCGCAGGACCAACACCACCGCTAACTTCCTGACTCCGAGCTGTGACTGAGTAATTTTTAAAATGGAAAAACCCAGTCACATTGTTTTTAGCTCGACCCGGGATTCGAGCCCAGGACCTCAGCGCGCAAAGCGTACTCGTAACGCGTACGCAACACAACTACGCGACCGAGGCAGTCAACACACAAGTCCGTATCACCCGTACTGATAAATTAACTCCTCGAGAGCCCTGTATTGCGAAATGGAAAGTCGATCGAAAACAAAAGTCAGTCCACAGTCGACACAAGGTGACCATTAAGCGAGTTAATTGGCGGATGGTGTGAAGAGAGCGTAACTGTCGCAGCGGCGTCGATGTTTGTGGGACGGTATTCTAGAAATAATCGAAACTAGAATTGTGACTCGTTGTTCCGGATCAATAGGGTACAGCTGATGCAGGATAGCATAGTTTTATCATCTCTATAAATATGCTATCGGTTGGAAAAATTTAAGTTATTTCTATAATTTTGCTTCGTTTGATCTAGTCAATGTTATAAATTATGAGCCTTCCTTAATCTATGTTATAAGCTTTCCTTCTAAAACTTTTATGTAGACATCACTTCTTCCATTGTCTGGTAAGCCTTACTAATGGATCAGTAGACCACGAACTTTATTAAGCATCATATAGCACTTAATTACTTTAATATATGAACAACTAACACTACCATTTACGCTGTATTAAACCCAAAAAAGTCTAAGACTGCTCGAAATGTTACATCTACTTCTGAATCATAAGTTGAATTTGTTTTATTATTATTCAAACAAATCAACTCGTATAGCACACAATTTATCCTTTAATATAAATACTATAAACCCTGACTTCCATTATCACTGATCGCATCGACGGAATCTCCTTGAACTTTACATAATGACGTAATCATTGCACTCAGGACCTTCGCTCTCAGCTCTTTTTGCTCCGTGACATCAGATGCTGTTCTGGTAATCACAACCTTTGAGTGCAAGTGTGGATCGAGGCCGATTGTTAAATGATAAAAAAAGTAAATAAAAGCTTTGATTCTAAGAGTATTTGCTATTAATGCATGTAATGGTGGTAGAATTAAATTAAATGCTGTATTCGCTATCGCAGTTACAATATTCCATTGAAACATCTTATATTATGTAAGTATATGTCTTTCCTTTACTATGGTATATAATAATATTAAACTTCTAATTAAAACAAAGCAAACTAACATATACATAGATTAATGTCCAAACGTACACAACAAAGGGGCTAATCCTAACGATAAGCCTCCCTTAACCACTGGCCGTATAATCACCCCAGTAATAACAATTTAACACCTATACCATATTGTTTGTCCGTCCTTATGGCTAGCGTCCACTAGGCCCGCCGAGTTGAGTCGTATAACGTATTAATTCACTGACCATATTATGAAACTACTTGCATTACCAATAGGTTCGCCAAATCTTTTATTTGCCGCACCATCAAGCTTTGGAATAGTTTACCGGCGCGAGTGTTCCCTCCTCCCTACAATCCTGGGTCCTTCCGCCGTAGCGTGAAGAAGCAGCTCAGTAGGCCGGCATGATTGTGTCGAATGGCGTGAGATAACCATCTGCTGCCATTCAATACTCTATTTGGACGGCATCGCGCTTACCATCAGGTGAGGTGCAGTCACTTTGCCGTGCCCGAATAAAAAAAAATAATTAAAAACTACTGCGTCGAGCCGAACAAGGCATACTGATTGCGATTGGATTCGCCTCGATTCCGCCCTAGTCGACGCCAGCGTTTATATGCTCCCGTGCGTCCACAATGGCCGGTCACCGATAGCATCTAGGTCAATACATTATTTATAATCCATACGTCAGTGCATACATTTCGACCGGCGACCGGCACTTATGCGTAACGCAAACATTTTTCACTCTGTTTGACATAACGTAGGTTAAATTCTCCGGATTCCGTAAAGGTTACCTGATGTGGTAACTGCAACGAAACTATAGATGTGAGTTCGATTCCTGGCGCCAGAAGAATGTTTGGGTTATCTGAAAATACGTGTCGAGGATCTGGGTGTTATGGGGCTAAAAGTCTTTAGTAGTTTCTGACACATAAGTACCTAAAATTTGTGTATTAGTATGAGAGATTTCATCATGTATTTTCATGTAAATAGCTCTCCAATGGATCGCATTGTCATTACCGTACCAAACAGCTGCGAGCTTACTTTCTGCCGTCCCAGGCCACTTTCTATTTTAACCCGACAAACTCTAAGCCGGTCGGTCGCAGTTGAAGATCCCACTTAATTAATTCGCGGAACCAGCAATGCATGCTATAGTTAAATTACGCATAACATGTCTATGACAGTTTACAGAGTCATGCACTCACACTACCTAAAACTTATCAAGATTCCATAACATTCACAAAAGTTGAGAACCAAACAAAATTTCAGCACTTCGCTACCTCAGTAAATTTTCGTGCAAAATTATCGTATTTTTACGTAACTTTGACATGATTCAGGAAGAGTGCGTCCAACGTAACACAAATATTTTAATGTTTAAAATTACGTGTGTTTACATCTCAAAACGCGTGCCGATGCCCCCCTAACGCTAATTGGAATTCTCTGTATTCTGTACGATATGACCGCGTTAATACAAATTCTTTAGATAAAACAAATTTCTCGTGTACTCGAACTAGATACTCTCTAGTGGGTGTTATTTCACACGACTCTCAAGATGTCCTATAAACCTCTAGTGAATAATTTCGATACTCAAATAAGGATTGGATGCATGGTGATCCCATTGAAAAAATATTAACAATACCTCATTCCTCGACGTGCGTTATTATAATAAATTCATTCTTCTGGAAATCGAAACAATGGCATCAGTAATCAAGCACATCTACTGAAATTGATATAATATGTACTCTACTGTATAGGCAGATCCATATTCTCTAACCTCTCTTTTCTTTTCTCAAAGGACGGAGGCATAATATTCTTAATGCCTAAAATTTTATAGTTTCATGCACAGTGTCTTTAGTTGCTGACACTTTGCCTCACAAGCTTTATGTCTGAAAGTATTACGTCACGCAAGCAGACGCGATCGGCTATCACAGGAGATCATCTCAGATCCGCACTCAAAACGTCTGAAGTGTTATGGTCGTTCGACTGACGCAATAGAGTTCGATGTACTCTTCAATTGCTGTTTTCATATGCACTATACCTAAAAAACTAAATGCGCAGTAATCCCACCACGAAGTCGGAGAAGATTTGGAATCAGTCACTTGAGACTGTAAATTTTTATTCCCTTGTCTCTTCTTATCCTAGTTTAAAAACTAAAAATCTTCAGAATATGTTCTAAAAAGAGAAAAAGCGATACACTCAGCTACTTATCATTATTGTAATAACAGAATCATAATTCAAACTTAAATATCCTTTTCACACCTTTACACCACCGATATATTTAACCAGCTGACCGGATGAAGTGGGCGAACACGATACTAAAATCTGAATAAAAGTGAAAGGCACGTCTGGAACATAGGAACTTTGGCTTTTGCAAACGATTAAAAAGCAATATTAAGTGGTTATAAACTTAGTGGAAACGGTCTAAGAAATCTTCAAGGAGATAGTTCTGCGAGACGATGCACGTAAAGTAAATGGAGAAAATTAAGATGATAGCGAGAGAAAAAGTATATAGAAAAGACCAAATTGAGTTTCTTGTTATGGAAAGACAGGAGACTTTCTTTGTACATAAAAAAGCTTTGTATTTATGTCTATAAAAAAGAATATAGCGAAGGACCCCTAAAATTCCCTTTAATAGCCCTGCCCTCTAACACGGCTATCATTCTTGCTAACAAATAAAAAATCATTATGTTTTGAACATTATTCATAGATCACGCTGTATAAGTTTATCAACACAAAGAACCCTATACGCGGAAGCTTAAAAGACGAACTACATCAAACGATGTACTCGCTGTTTCGCGAAAAAAAATTAACAAAAATTACGCAACATTACCGTACATTGGAACTTATCCAAAAGGAAACAAAGAGGTTTATGCCGCGATAAATCATTCGTCGTGACCGATAATTGTTCTAAGTCGCATTAATAGCTGTTTTTTTGTGTAACAATTAGTAGTGTTGAGATTTTATTACCTTGTTACAACGGATTCATTTCAAGGTGATACGTTAATGAGTTATCGTTAAGCGTGATCTGCATTAACATTATCTGTTACATTTAGTAATCTTTTGTTCTGAGGTTAACACTCAATTGGCTAAAGTTGCAGTGATTAACCTAAATAGAGGTCAATGACCTTTAATCTACCTTTGCGTTGGTATTCCATGCTTTATGCACTGAGATAAATCGCTGATCTCGATCATCTGATCGCAAAAATAAAATTGTTTCGTTTGTGCAACAAGAACAAAACAATAAAAGAAAATTGCTCATGATCCATGAAATCTCAAGACAATGGTTTTCATTGCAATTTGTACAGATCTCTAATAAAAGTAAAATGTGTCAAGGCAGCATCAGCCATACGTTGTAAATGATAACCGATTGAGCGTCGGCGTTATAACTATAATTTTGATCAATGCCGTCATGAGATAACGTTATTTTTTACACGCGATCGTTTGAGTATTAAAGGCTAAAGAATGGAACAGAGCGAGAACAGACTGTGTTGGATCTTTTAATACAACGAATGATAGGTCTGATCAAAGCTACCACAACACTATCTGGAACTTTAAATTATCACATTGAAGATCACAGTTCACTCTCTTTACGACGAGGCACTCGATTTTCCTATAATTGTTACTATGCTTAGTAATTAGGCTGCCTTAAAACTGAACATAACAGTTTTTTTTACCTACCGGCCAGTAGCCTGACGCGGGTCGGCTTTTCTGGCCACACCGGACATCCGAGTTAACGCTTAAGGCGCTCGCAAGTCGCAACCTTTGATTTAAGTGACCATGCTGAGGGCAACCCATTAACGGGTTACGAACCTCAGCTCAGGGCGGTCGCTGGAAGAGGATGAGATATCAACGATTAGTGGGGAAGGTTGGTGTTTAACCTTATCCTATCCATTTATTTCCTCGGCACGCGGGAACTGTTAGAGGGGTCGGGGGGAGGAGCGGCGAGGTCCTCGGCGGCGACGACGGAACTGCGGTCGTGTGGAGTGTAGGAGTTTTAGGATCTCGTTCTTATTGCGAATGGCCAGAGTGATATCGTTCTCTGGATCAGTTAGGACTGAACGCGTCCATCTCCATTTGGCGCGGTCAAATGGAGGAACATAACAGTTTGCAAACGGTTTGGTGGTAGAAAACATACGGACGAACACAAGAGACATAGTAATTCTGCATAGGTACCTCGGCTATTGTGCTTCTGTATGCAATCTGTGGCAATTTCGGCTAGAGTCTAGTACAAAGTGGTGCGCTGTACAATGTACCGCAATCCTTTCCTACTTTCTGCCAATATAATAATTACTAAAGTTTGCATAGTATTAAGATGTTTAACAGAAGACGGCTGCACTGATTTAGATGAAATTTGGCATCTAGATGGACCATGACCTGGATTCCAAGAACTAAACCGGGCAGAGATGGGAACAATTTTTTCTATTGCTTTTGAATGACGAGGCGAGCATGCCGCTCACCTGATAGTAAGTGATACGACCGCCCGTAGAAGCAACACCATACCAAACTTTTAATTACAAAGTACTAAGAGGCACTCCGCTGCGCTCGACGCCCTGAGACATTAGATAAGTATCATAACGCCCAGTAATCACGCTGGCTACAATGCCCTTCAAACCGAAACACAACAGTGCATGCACACTGCTGCTTGACGGTAGAAATAGACATTGCGGTGGTACCCACCCAGGCGGACTCTTACATATGAGAGTCCTACCACCAGTAAAATGAATACATGTAGATGTGACGAGAGACTAACATTTATAGCGCGATCTATTTTACTTATTCAATTAAACACCCACGCGTGTAAATAATACGTGAATGAACAGTGCCAAATTAAAATTGCATCAGTGGTTTACTGGAAATACTGCTATATACGTGTACAAATATTAAAACATGTTTTATTTACAAACGTTTACTTTGTGTTTTATTTGAATAGCTTTAATTATTAAAAGACAGGAAGCAAAAGCGAGTAATAGCGATTACTAAAACTACAAAGTGAATCTTACATATTATATAGCTTTGTAAACGTTGTCACAGATTTTAATAATTTCATCCAACTTTTGCTGAAAACAGCCGCATTCTACTTGCTGCTAAACAATTATTATATTTTACGGTATTTCTATAAAAAAAGTCAATATATGGGCTGGTGTCGGATACTTGGTATTTTGATGGGAGAAACGAAGCTTTCACATTATAAAAATACAGTTCATTATTAATATAGCCATACTCATTAGACAAACGAGGTTAACAAACGCTTAACTAGACTAAATTATGACATTTTTATGCTAAAACGAGTTCAAAAATCCTTTTAATGGATGAAGGGTGAAATGCGACCTTAAATTATAACGAATACGAGTTAGAATTATATAATTCGTGATAAATCAGTTGAAAGTGGATCAGAGTGGCTGCCCACTGCCCTTGCAATAACGTACTGTAAAATAAATATGACAACTCATTCGTCATATTCAAAGTTAGCTTCATGTTTGTACGAAGGGCAGTGCATTCACAAATCACAAAAGTTCTTTTCCCATGCGAAAGGAAGAAAGCCATTTTTCAATGCAATGTTACAAAGAGCCTCCGAGTAACCAGTCGTGTAAATTTTTTTTAAAAAGGAAATTTCTAATGGTAATATGTCCTATGTCCTTTTTGGATGAAATATTTATATTTTTTCTTTAAAAAAAAATCTATGCAACCAATCTGGAAGTATATTCATACAAATGAAAAAGATTTTTCCAAATCCGTTAATAAATGGGTTCTGAGGTAACAATAAAAAAACATGTTAGTTAAGAACTTCTTTTATTTTAAGTCAGTTAAAAATATTAATATCTACCAAGAGCTGTTTAAATTCACCTCTTTCTTGCAATCACCATGCCGGTCTACAATGTATCTGGTAGTAAATAAAGGCACTAACCTCAAGCAAATCAAATGCACTGTTAAAATGAGATACTTTAGCGAAGGCGTAAACTATATTTGGATTTAGGAGCACTTGCGGGTATCGGTCCTAACAATTCAAACATTAACGACACAGGTCAGAGACCCGTCGTAGTAAATAGTGGTGATGGAATACGTAATCCAGATTACAGGTACGAGTGGATTACTATTATTAATTATCTGCGTAGGCTAGACATCAGTATTATCTAAGCTAGTGCTGCGCCTGATATGAAGAATGCATCGCCTTGAAACATCAACATCTTTTCTGTATTTTGCTTACAATGACTGGACATTATAAGATTAGCATCTGATATCTTGGCGTGACGAACGCAAAAACATGCAATGGTATAATTTAAAGTTACAGGAATCATATTTTATGACCAGCCGCGATATTAGGCGTTTAAGCCAGCGCAAGTAATTTCCTGCCATTTCGCTATTGACTACTTAACAAAAAATATTAAACTCTCAACTTGACCACATCCCTAGCCTCGAACGCGATATCTCACTATTTACAGGCCAAGAGTTTACAATCAAAGCTTGCATGCGATGACGTCAATTGCTCCAAAGTGCATCGGTGCGGGATCGAATCTCAACGACCCACCATTACACTCGGTGCATGCATATAAAGAAGCTTGTAAAGATATGCCCACGACGGATACTGGCTTTTATAATATGAATTCCTCTTGGATATGGTCATAAGAAAGAAAAAAGATGCCACATAATGGTGAATTGATCGTTGAGAAAATACTATAGAACTTTTTGTAAAGGAAATTTATTATTTATTCACATGCGAAATAAAAAACCGATTAGGTTAATTATGAAAGTAAAGAGCGTTGATAATTTGATTATAAACACTATTCAAAATACACTTAGAACAGCTAATTGCTGTTAAGTAAACACTGCAAAAAATTGGCAACGAAATATAAACACTTTCGATTTACGCAACAAGCAACTGGAAAATATAGAAATCACCATGAAATTTTCCATTTCAGGAGAAAAAAGAGCGATAATAAATACAATACGCCATAAACCAACATATTTTACAAAGGAGTTCGAATATACTATGCAAACATCAAAGGCGGAACCAAACTGGCTGAAAAACCATAAACAATTTCAAAAAAAGAACGTAATGTTCAGCACACTTTCGAATCACATTATCGAATTTATTTCGATATTTTTTCTTTAATGTCACGACAAACTGTACAGTTTTTGTTTAAAAATAAATTAACTGAACAGTATGAGCGTTGAAGTGCAAAATGTACAGTTGTTAGCGGTACCAGCACCATTCGCTGAATAATTTTAGCGTTGAGTAATACCCGCCTATTTACATAAGACCGGCGGCTCAGAAGAAAGTTCTGCTCGCAACAACCATATGTTTTAACATGAAAGTGTATAATTATGTAGTTTGTCAAAGTTTCGCTTTGAGCAAAAAATATTTAGGAACGGGGGAAAAGGTGCTAAATCAAAGTTGGTAGGACCTTATTATTTCTGAGAGTAGTTGAATTAAGACACTGCTTTGAAAGTATAATGCTGAAGCAACTAGAATATTCTCGAGCGTAAAAATTTCTGTTACACGAATTTATTACTTGGAACATTTCGATGAAAAATATTTTTTTAAGTATATAGATACCAACGACATTTGGTTTGTTTATAAATCACGGTATTGTTTACTATTACTAATACATGCACGCGTGTGGTGTTCTGCAAAGTGGAATAGCAAATTATTTTTTTTTATATCGACCCTTTATACTCGTCTATCAGTAGACTTGTACACGCTCTATGGTCACTTTTATACAAAGATAGCTTGGTATTAGCCCCCTGTTACAATAAGAGCAACATACACGATGCTGATTCGTGTTCTTATGGATATTCGTTACTAAATCATGGTTGCTGTGACAATGAAGACATCAAGAACGGCAGAGAATAGATCGTTAGGATTAAAGGCAGTAATTTTTCGTATTAGAACTGTAGGCGACACGTTTTATATTTCAGAATTTTGTTTATTTAATTTTGGCAAATGTCTTAAAATGTTAATATTAGATTGATTTATCATTATAACAATTTAAAATACATGTAGCGCCATCTATTGTTACCCTTTGGAGTATTTAAGTTGTTACTTTAATTAAAATAAATAGAGGGCAGAAGTGTTCGCCCGAGCTGTGGCTGTGTTCACGTGCAGTCCTCCATAAGAAACCGTTGAAACAGTAAATTTTTAAATCGCCAACTCGATTACAATTGTTTAAAATCGTTGTAAAAAGTAATAAACTCTTTGGTGTGTGAACTTGCGGACTATTACTTGTTTTCCATCGTTAATAATGGTCCTTCGAGCCGGATTTGTGAACCGTACAAGTGATGTATCGCACGCCGCCATCAAAGATTTTAACACGTCGCATGCGCAAGGACTTGATGGACAATTTAGAGAGTGCACCGATGAAGCCCAACAAGCATAATATTCCTCCCCATGGCAACGATCGTGCTACAACGTCACGGGACCAGGAACCATATGTTGCGACGCCAATGCCGGTTAAATTATCGCCACGTGATGCGGTACAGAAGTCGAGTTGTGCAGCGAGTAAAACGATCTGCTCCAAGAAATCAACAGCATCATCAATTGCACGCCGTAAACAACTAGAATTGGAAGCGGTTGAAGCAAAAGCCAAGATAAAATTGGATTTAATTGATAAGAAATTGGAGGCTGACCTTGCCAAGGTCGATGTGGAGGACAACGCCAAATGTAGTGCAGTGTCTCACGATTATGACCATGGCTCCGAGTACATTGAACCTTTACCACACGAGCAGCACAATGTTGAAAGGTGGCTGGACCAACAATGTATGACCTCTGATCAGCCACGAATCAGTAACCATAACAACGACAACGTACAACAGCTCGCACATACGCTGAACGATCTTGTGAAGCAGTCGAGCATAAAACATGGAGATCGTCTTCTTAGCCGTCTCGCTACGCCACGCGAACTGCCAGTATTTAGTGGTGACTGCATCGAGTGGCTACATTTTAAAAATGCATATGAAGACTCATCTCGCGTGTGTGGATTTAGTGATTTTGAAAATATCTGGAGGTTGCGCCGAGCTTTGCGAGGTGAGGCAAAAGAAGCTGTGACAGATTTGCTAATCGGCAATACTACACCGTCAGTAATTATGGAAACTCTCGAGTTAAGATTTGGTCGAGCCGATATTATTATATACAACATAACGGCACAGTTAAAAAAATTACCGAATATGTCTAACTATTATCAACAAGATTTAATTAATTTCGCTGTTAAAGTCAGTAATTGCGTGGCAACGATACGTGCACTCAAACAGTATGACTATTTACGAAGTCCTGAGCTCGCTGCAGCTGTTATGTCAAAATTGCCGAGCACATTAATGCCTAAATGGACGGACTACGCTTATAGTCGTCAAAACGAAGACAAACCGAAGTTGGAGTTATTAGCCGCGTTCCTAAGGTGTGAAGCTGAAATGATAGCGGCCGTTGGATGTATTCAGCCCAGAGAATTTAATTACAAGAAGCCGACCGCCATAGAAGCCAAGCGAACAGACGATAAGCTTCGGCATCGCACAGTTTATACGACTGCGACCAATAAGAGCGATGACAAGTGTTTATTTTGTCACAAAAGCAAGCACACGTTACCAGATTGTCGTTTATTTAAACGTGCACTACGCAAAGACAAGTGGGTATTGTGAAAAAACACCGATTATGTTATTGCTGTTTAACCGCACGACACAGTAACAAAGCATGCCCCGAGCCGGTATGTGACGTCGATGGCTGTGGTATGACACATCACCGTCTGCTGCATTGGACGAGGCCAACGGCTGCATCACAATCAGCTGAGGAAGCAACTTCGGAACCGAACCTGCACGTACCCGACACTTACACTACGAATACACAATATGATGTGCAAGATAATGAGGCCGTCGTAAATACTACGAGTTTTAAGGGTACAAAAGAATTCGCCTTACTTAAAGTGATTGCCGTGCAAATTCGCGGACCCAATGGTGTTTTCAATACTTACGCCCTATTGGACGATGGAGCTGCAGTGTCAATGATAGACTCAGACTTGGCTGATAGTTTAGGATTACAGTGTGAAAATCCATGTGCTATAAAGTTTACTGACGCGTTTGGCTTAGAAGTGTATCAGTCGGAAGTACCCAGTGTTAAAGTGCAAATATCGGGACAGTATGATTTTAATAACTATTATGATATTAAGTTGCGAAAATGTTGTAAACTTAAATTAAGTGCGCAAAATATGTCGCTTGTACATAAAGTGAATTGTGAGCATTTGGCGCACATAAAGCCATTAATTTGTACACGTAATGTAACGCCTCGAATATTACTAGGTCAAGATAATTATTTTCTTATAGCTCCTCTTGAGATTGTACATGGAGACAGAGGGACATTATACGCATCCCGCTGTAGATTGGGGTGGACCGTGCATGGTTGGCACAGTGCTGGCACTCACTCTTCCAGGGTAAGTGAACACAATATATTCCATCTCGCACACTCTCTGTCTAGTGACACAAACGAAATCAGCGCGCTTAATGATTTAATAAAGAACTCGTTCGAATTAGAGTCAGTAGGAATATCGTCCTTATGTCGTACGAATAAGGATCATAATCGAGCGATTGATATTTTAGATAATACTACTCGTCAAGTAGGAGATCATTGGGAAGTTGGTTTGCCTTTTAAAAGGGATAATTTTATAATGCCTGATTCGTATTTTAATGCCTTAAACCGTCAACATACATTACTACGTAAATTTCATAAAGATGTGAAATATAAAGATAGGTACATAACGGAAATAAATAAATTGTTTGACAATGGTTACGCTCGCATGATCAGCGATACTGATAAGGAACGCTCGCCTGAGCACGTTTGGTACATTCCTCACTTTGGCGTTCAAAATCCTAATAAACCTAATAAGTTGCGATTAGTGTTCGATGCCGCCGCCAAAGTGAACGGTGTTTGTTTAAATGATTTTTTACTAACGGGACCCGACTTGTACAACTCGCTTTTAGGAAAATAATGTTTCGTTTCCGCGAGAACCCGATAGTTATAATAGGTGATATTCGTGATATGTTTTTACGTATAAAGATAAGGCCAGAGGATCAGAATGTACTTAGATTCTTGTGGCAGGAATCTGTAGACGGCCCGATAAAAGTTTGCGTTATGCAAAGTTTAATTTTCGGAGCTACATGCTCACCTTTTATTGCGCAGTACATAAAAAATAAAAATGCATTAAAATACGCGGACATTAATCCGGAAGCGTGTGACGTCATCATAGGGAGTCATTATATGGACGATTGTTTACATTCGACAAATGACGTAAATAAAGCGATTAAATTAGTGCATGATATTACTGCGATACATAAGAAAGGTGGATTTGAAATAAGGGGTTGGTCGAGTAATAGCAAACAGGTTTTGAGCTCGATACCTACCGATGCGTTAGCGGACAGTGCTATACAGTTTAAAGATGGTTACAATAATACAGCGGAGTGCACGCTAGGTTTAATTTGGCATCCAGCTGATGACACATTTTCCTTTCATATAAATTTAAATCGTATACATAAAGATGTTTTGAACGGAACCGTGGCGCCGACTAAGGCAAAAATGTTAAGTGTAATTATGTCTGTATATGATATCCACGGATTTTTATCGCCGTTTATAATTAAAAGTAAAATAATACTGCAGGACGTCCATAGGTCTACAGTTGACTGGAATAGCCAGATTCGGCCCGCCGAGCATAGTAAATGGATTAAATGGCTAGATGAATTAAAGCAGCTGCCCTCACTGCGGATACCACGATGGTATTTTAAAGGTGATATTTATGCTCAGAGCCACTCGCCGTCTATAGAAATTAATATTAACAGTAGAGTGATAAATACCCAGCTGCATATTTTCTGCGACGCTTCCATTAAAGCGTATGCTGCTGTAGCCTATTTCCGTTTTACTCTATTTGATAACAGTATTCGTGTATGCTTTGTAGCCGCGAAGAGCAGGGTAACTCCACTTCGTCCCGTATCAGTCCCTAGACTGGAATTACAAGGAGCATTAATAGCTTCCCGTCTTGCTGATACAGTCCAGCGAGAACACAAGGATTTGAAGCCTGATGCACGCTATTTTTGGACTGATTCGAGTACGGTCCTTCAATGGATACGTAGTGATCCAAGGAATTACAAGCCATTTGTTGCACATCGTCTAGGCGAGATTGACGAACTTACAAAATTACCTGAATGGCGCTACGTCCCGTCTAAATTAAACGTAGCAGACTTGGCTACTAAGGGAGAATCGCCACCATTACAATATGAGGATGTTTGGTTTCAAGGCCCCATATTTTTACGACAACCAGAGCATGGGTGGCCCAAGGACCTAAGGACCACCAAGTTGTCAGAAGATGTTATGTGTGAGCAACGGAACATTAATGTAGTGATGACATCACAATTCACTAAGAATTCGTTGCCAGATGAAAATAAGTTTTCATCTTGGATTAGACTGGTAAGAGTGACGTCACAAGTTTTATTATTTATAAAACGATGTCAGCGAACTGATACAGGGTTAAACGTTGAGATGATGAACAGAGCCGAACGGTTACTCATCATTAAGTCTCAGCACGATTCGTTTGCTGAAGATATTATGTATATCCAGCAAAACAAGCCCTTACCATCTACTAGTCGCTTGTTAGTGCTCACGCCTTACGTTGACAATGAAGGCGTATTGCGAGTTGGAGGTCGTATCAACAAAACTGTCGGTGTTGATCAGTCGATGCTGAGACCTGCCATACTTGATGGTCACCATCGGATATCTCGATTGTTAGTTGAATACTACCACCGAAAAGCGCTACACGGTGCTAACGAACTGGTCGTAAACGAGTTGCGACAACGCTATTGGATTTTAAAACTAAGGCCAACAGTACGCACTGTTGCCTCACGCTGCTTATTTTGCCGGTACCGCCGTGCCGCACCACAACCGCAGCGTATGGCGGACTTGCCATCTGCTCGCTTACAACATAACCGTCGACCCTTTAGTTTTACAGGAATTGACTTTTTTGGTCCCATGGAGGTAACTATAGGCCGAAGAAGGCAAAAAAGGTACGGCGTTATGTTTACGTGCTTAACCATACGCGCAATACATTTGGAGGTGACTGAGAGCCTCACGACTGATGCAACCATAATGGCTCTGAGGCGCATGATAGCGCGACGTGGGACCCCTAGCGTTATCTATTCTGATAATGGTACAAACCTACGGGGGGCGGACAATGAGTTGAAACGCAGTCTTCAAGAACTCAATCAGAGTAAACTGCAAGAAGACGGTACTGTGAGGGGTATTGAGTGGAGGTTTATACCCCCGGGTGCCCCCGAAATGGGCGGCGCTTGGGAGCGTATGATACGCACCGTAAAAACTTCTATCAAAGTTGTTCTTAGGGAACGCGCCCCACACCCAGAAACGTTGTACACTTTACTCGCCGAAATCGAAGCACTTGTAAATAGTCGCCCTATAACGTACGTTTCTAACGATCCTAATTTTCCCGAAGCGTTAACGCCGAATCATTTTTTGATCGGCACGTCATCTAATGGTCCCGCTTTTGGTAAATATGATAATAACGATTTGTGCTTACGTAAACAGTGGCGCATAGCGCAACGGTTAACAGACATGTTTTGGGGGCGGTGGGTACGAGAGTATCTGCCTACTCTGCTACCTAGGTACAAGTGGAATAAAGAGCAGAGAGCGTTGCGAGATGGAGATTTTGTGTTGTTAATTGAGCCAAATCTAGATCGTGGATTGTGGCGCCATGGAGTGGTGAGTGCGACGCATGCCGGTGATGATGGTCGCATCCGAATAGTAGATGTGCGCACGCGCACTGGTGTTGTGCGGCGCCCTGTCACACGTGTCGCCTTACTTACACCTATGGAATGCTAGTGCTGATCTGAACAGATGTACTTACTTTAATTTTGTGATTATTTCAATGCTAATGTTTAATTTGGTAAAACTTTTTTTCTCAGCTCAGCACTATGGGGGCGGATTGTAGGCGACACGTTTTATATTTCAGAATTTTGTTTATTTAATTTTGGCAAATGTCTTAAAATGTTAATATTAGATTGATTTATCATTATAACAATTTAAAATACATGTAGCGCCATCTATTGTTACCCTTTGGAGTATTTAAGTTGTTACTTTAATTAAAATAAATAGAGGGCAGAAGTGTTCGCCCGAGCTGTGGCTGTGTTCACGTGCAGTCCTCCATAAGAAACCGTTGAAACAGCAAATTTTTAAATCGCCAACTCGATTACAATTGTTTAAAATCGTTGTAAAAAGTAATAAACTCTTTGGTGTGTGAACTTGCGGACTATTACTTGTTTTCCATCGTTAATAAGAACTATCCTACGGGACTTATCAGAGCTCCGATAGATTACAATAAAGTTGATTAAACATGTCGGTCATAATTATTATGTAATTACGTTATTATTGTGTCCTGTATATGTCTAGACTTATATTTATATTGCAATTTATTTTTGTTACCACCAATTTCAACATGTAAACATGGCAGACTCAATCCTTAAAGATTGCCAATAGAGAAATATGCCAAAATTGTAAGAAAATCACGAATACCAGTATGTTGATGCAGTAGCGTTTCGATTATTGACTCACGGGCGTTTTACGATGACATGTCAGCGCCGGTTGAATCAAGTCGTAAAACCGAACGCGATTTCATAATGCACGTAACTAGGACAAAATGTGCATTTCTGTTCACGTCCATGAATACAGTTGATAGGATAATGCTCGTATAATCTTCTAGCTATTTGGATTTTTTTAAATGTGCCAATTCATTGACAATGAGTCATCGACATATCCCTAGTGTCTACTTTATATCATATAAACATGTGCCATCCCAACCGGACGTCTCAATCCATCTAACGTAAATGATCATTAAGACAAATAGGACGATTACACTTAATTTCAAAAGTTTCGTGCACAAAGCGCGAACTCAATTCTGCCATTCCGAGAAGAGGCGGCCGCATCCCGATTCCCGACATAGAAAACGGAAAACGAATGCAACGTCCGCGCCCCCTAGTGGCAGACAGATATAGACGGGCTTCCCCGAACTATATTACATGTACCTTAAAATACGAAAACGGTGACTACGTGTTAAGTGGAAGAAACAAACGAACATGCCTTCCTGAAAGCCGTCCTCTTTTGCTCCCGCTACTATAAATATGATGCTGAAATGTGTTCGCTTCAGTTGTTCGCTAAAGCTCGAGGAGAGCACCGTGCCAAATCTCGCGCCTCCCTAGTGACAACGTGATTACAATCTCGTATATACACCATAACATAATCCCGTTGCGAGTTTACAAATTGAATAATATCTGACGAAATCATTCAGTGTTTGTTCTGTGTTCAATTTTTACGTGATCAATATGTTGGACAAATCTATCATCGGTGGTAGTTGGGAAAGCGTGGTAAGTTACGAATTCAATGTAATTCCTTTTTTAAAATTTAAATTATGTTATTAATTTTTACAATACATTTAAAAATCGGAGTAGTTTAGTTAGTCTGGTTATATTTCGAATTCAATATTTATAAAAAATAATACTGGCCACAAATGCATCCCATGTATTTAGATTACGGTATACTGGCCAGCAACTATTACGCAAAGTGCACAGCCGGTTTAATGCGCTTAAAAGGCAACTGACTTCTCTATGGTCGCTGTCATTGAACTGCCGCGCGTGCGTGCTTCGTATTTGAATATGGAATTATGTTCTTTTTGTGGTGAAGCTCTTGACATTGCTGCTTTCGGATCGCTCCACGGTTGCCAATCCTCTCAGGCGTGAATATTCGATTAGTAGATGTCAGATACCAATCTTGGATAATAATTGCCCAATTGCTTAAAGCGTTAGAGATTAATCACGAAGATTACTTTCATCAAACATTTTTTTACATCTGACTTAAGGTTATAAAAACTAGTCTTTAGCATCCTTGACTCTAAACTTTCACTTGTTATGTTCTTATTAAATTCTATTTTTAAATGTTAATAGACTTAAAAGCAACAATTAAAATTTCTAGTTATTAATTTTACGATAGGTTTTGAGAAATATTATATTCTTTTATTAAAATTTAAAAACATTTAGTGTTTTAAATTTGCATACCACGTATGCATATTTAAAAATGCTGCCTTTGCGTTACTAATGGCCAGTTCCGGAGTTTATAAAAACGGAAACGACGCCCTAGGAAAAACAATTGCTCTTTGTCTATAAAACCCCTCTGCTTTAAAATGGAGCTGCCGCTTTGAAAGAGATAGCTTCTGTATTTTGAATTCTATTATCAAATATTATTAAAACGTGTCATACGAGAGAAATGTGTCTCATGTCTCTTTATCATTTTGTGCATTATAGAATTCTCATTATAAATTAGGATTTTCGCAATAAAAAAAGGAATAAAAAAATACATAATTTTCACCTATTAGAGCCAAACTAACAGAATTGGCAGACATTAACATAAGCTCATCCTAAGTGCACAGACAAATTAGACCATTAGAAAGTGACCGTAACCGTCAAATGCACAATGAACTGTCATGGCTGTCAAATCGTATGTACACACCGGTTTTATGGGTTGTCAATATATTATAATTCGCGAACCGGTACAAGACGGTATTTAAGTAACTTTCACTTAAGCTTGATGCGATCTTTAAAGTTCGATTCTTACCGCAGTCATTCGAACACAGTAGCAAAAGTATGTACCGGCAAAACCGGCGGGATTTCGGTAAATTTGGTAGATTAGCAGGAATTAGTGAAACCGTAACTTGTACAGCCATGGGAGTAAAATATAAATCTCTGGAATAGCCGGTAAATCATTGTTATATTGTAATAAAAAATAAACAGAATCACTGGCATTTTTATGATTCTTAAAATACGACGGTAGTAGGTAATAAGTACACAATTGTTAACATTTTATAATGCTAATTAACTTAATTTATGACCATTATTTAAGGACGAAAGTTTTAAAACTTATATAACACGAAACGTACATGATTGACGACATACACAACCTCTTTAACCCCGTCCAACCATAAAAATATAATCTGTAGTGCCGTAAAAAGTTTACGTAATAACCATTTAAATCACCGTCTCCAAATCTTCAAAAGCTTTCAATCAACAAAGATTTACAGGCTTTAACTTGACGTTCGTAATTTAAAAAATCAACTCACGCGCGAGTATTTACATGTCGGACAGGTTGGCCAACACTCCAATAGTTTTCGTCTTGACATTCGGTAGTTGTCACACATCTACCGGTTTCCGATTTCGAAAGCGAACACCAAATGATAGATGATCTGTGGTTATGTATCGATGTTTGAAAACGAAACTGAATGAAATATGAACGAGCGTACATCATCGTTGCTGTATTGGATTTGAATTCGACGTTTAAATTAGCATGTATCTCTTTTCTGATTTGTTATTGTTGCTGTTCTAAATTTGATTTATTAACAAATTAATAACGGTAACATATTTTTAAAAACGAAGATAAATGCGTTTAGTTTAAAATTCAATATGACAATTCTTTGACTTAGCGAAAAACCTATTTGCTGTATTTACAAGACTTGAATTAAAGGGTTTAAAGGTTAACCACGGTTTAATCTACGACATAAATCAAACCTAAAAATAGTTAATAGTTGCAATGACAACACTTCAACAATGTAGCGAAGCTTTAGTGCTTCGAATTAATATTTTGAAACCTTGTTTTTGTATCGTCTCGATATTTTGTTCCACGGTTCCACGTTAGTTCAACATTTGTGTGGAAGTGCGAAAATTCACGTTTGTATACACTCGGGGTCAAAAATAGATCGTGTTTGCGTTTAACCTTTTTAATGCCATACCGGTTGAACTCTACAGTATTTTTTAACTATTGTAGTTTTGAGTCACGTCTAATCATAATCCTTGAAAATTCCGTTACAAGTGCCACTAACCCGACAGTGCTAACGGTAAAGGATGGTCATTAAACCCCAACCAAATCATCGATATAAAAATCATGGTGCAATCATTAAAAAAAAATGTTAGTCATCGGGAAAAAACTAAGAGCCGCAGAAAAGCGCGTGGGAGGATATAGTTAGTCACAGAGCATCGTCACGACACGTCACAACATGTAATGTGTATCAGTACTTGACGATTTTAATCATTTCATTATTGTTATGGAAATCATTGCCATCTGTGCTACAAAGATGTAGAACTGCTTTAATAGCCCAAGCCATGCCACACCAGCCTTGTATTATATACTGCCGACTGTTGAGCACGGGCCTCCTCTACTACTGAGAGGGTTAAGGCCTTAGTCCACCACGCCGGCCTAGTGCGGCTTGGCAGACTTCACATATATTCGAAATTATTTATGAAGAATTTTCTGGAGGTTTTTCTAGCATTCGATATCAAATCCCAAGCCTTTGTCAATTTTTTCGCTTATAAATCGTTTACTATTCCTGCATTACAAGATTTCCTCTAACGCTCCTTGTCAAGTTGTCAACTGTCATATCAGTATTGATTGCTTTTTTCTCGAATAAAGCGGAGCCGAAGGGTCATCTTTGCTGTAACATTAAATCCACCCAAATCTGGCCGTCACTCTTGTTTGTAACAATATTTATCACTTTTCTTTTCCATCAAATAACGTGTCCATAAAATGACTGCATTTTCAATTGAACTATATCGAAACAGTCCATTGTCGATTTTATATAGGTTATTAACCTTCACATGCATAATGAAAATCTTTTACTGATTTCAAAATACTCCTTTATACTGGAAACGTACAGAAATAGACGATTGTTTTCTATGCTAAAACAACATTTAAATGCGGTTTCGCTTGAGTGAATTTAGGGCACTTTTGTTTATATTGCCGGGCAAAAATAAACTGACAAATATTGAACGTTTGCAACAAACGTTAGATAATTTTAGCCACCGTGTTTTGGTTTATGAAATTAGTTTTACGTTGCTATAAAAGTTACTGGGATAAATAACAACCGAAATACAGGAGCATGTAGTTTATACACACGGTGAACTTAACAAACAAATCTATTACCGAATATAATCGAACAACCAAATTCGATAAAAATAATAACCCTTGCGATTGAAAAATAAATCGATAAACCCGTTAGACACATTTACAACGAAATAATCGTTTCGGGTTTTTGCGTATCTATAACCCACACACGAAAGTAAGGCAAAAAACCCGAAAGACGCCAAGTGTAGCTGTAAATTGTATGAAAAAATCTCACGTGAACGATGTGGGTGGTTTTTTGCGATACTGTTTACACTTAACGGCTTACAGACTCACGCTGTTTACGGCGGCGCTGATGAAAATATGCGAATTCTTTTTAATTGCATTAGAGGTAATGGTGTAACAAATTTTGTACATCGATAGATCATGTAGTCAACATTCAAAAGCCATTAATAGAAATACAATATAAACTATAACTCGAGACCTACTTCCCATATCTCAAAACCATAATAACATGTAGCAGAAACTTTACAATAACCGAAGCCCGTGACGTAACAACCTCCAGCGTTGCACTTAAACAAATAGACGTTGCATTGAACGCTATGCGCGCCAGAAATAGCGTTACAAATATAACACAACCCTTTAGCGTTATCACCTTCGAGTTTATAATAACGTCCACAAATAACGCGAGTGAACGCACAGACACTCGGGCACATGTATTTAGCGTAACATTACACACGACATGAAATAGAACACGGAGTGGTGCGCGCGACAGTTTTGTGTGGACACGGTTCTTTATTTAGTATTATTCATTTTATATTATTATCAAATTTTTGGTGGGTATTTATTAATTTAACTTTTTACATGCAAATAAATATTAGTACGTTCAAGTAAAAAATGTACAACACTTTTAGCATGTAAAATTGACGCTTGCGAATTTGGTATCTACTTACGACAGAAACCACGTTTGCGATGATTGACAGTAATAAATTACCTGAAAAAAGAAGACACAAGGTTACTGACGTACAAAAACTTATGCTTAGCCTAGATTCGTAAATTTCACAATTAATTAGACCGTGTTAACTAACATCGGTAGTACGACAAAACTATTTAAAAGTTGACCCATTTTACATTGCGACCTAAATTCGCACTGTAATATTTTTTTAAACAGTAACCCATTAAAAATGTTACACAACTCAACCCGTCAAAATGAGGCATTAACAGATTCGTACTGTCACCAAGACATTGAAATATTCGGTTACATCAAATTGTAATAATACAGAAAACGGCGTGTTTATCAGAACCCCATCTAAAGATGATGACATTTATAGATGGCTTAAATCTAAAGTAATATTATACTAATAAGTATTCAACACTATCAAACCGGATTAGTTTCAAATTAATGTTGTTTTGTGTCGGCCAGTTTCGTGTTAATGTGTTAAATCAAAGCGCCACGTCCACAATGTACTAGCACTCAATCTAAACCATGTTCTAATGAAGTCCAATAATAGCACATCTATTTTCGCGTGACCCATTATTTGACCAGTGGTTGCTCCGTCATAAAGTGAAATTTCGAGAAATATCCATAAAAATATTGCACAACGAGAAGAATAAAGTGGACATTATAACTCTTTATACAACCGTTAATTAATTTCAACGCACATTAAACGCGAGGGCTTTCATCTTCAAAAGAAGTGTAAACAAGGCATTTTTTTTCTTCGAAGGACAATAAAATAAACACTTTATCGGCTGACCCTTGCCGACCTTTAGTTCACTTTTAACTCATACGTAACATCACTGATATATATTTTAAATTGTGTCAACCTTGCGCTGATTAATTTATTTGTAAATAATTCACAAAGCTTCCTAGACGTAAAAATCGGGTTTATATGAACCATCTGGTGGGCACGACAGGTGGCGGCAAACATGTGGCTGTTGAAGGGCTCGGATGACGAAAACGAGAGAGACAGATGGCAAATTAGATAAGGACACCGATAGTAATAACGCTAAGACTTTACGAGATCAAACAGAAGTAGGGCAGATGTTTCACGTTTTGATGTATATTGATGTGTGATTTGTATCATTCCAGGTGTCGAGAGACGACTACGAGGTTGACTACAGCTCGAGCCCTCGCGGCTCGCCTTTGAAGGACACGTCCAACATCCAGGACGACCCGACTTACTGCATCAGCCGTCACAACCCCAACAAGACCTTCCGTCGGGAGTCGGTCATCGCGTCCTGGAAGAGCTTGAAAAAGGAACGGGAGCAGGCTTTAGGCAAAAGGATAATTTACGTTGACGCTGAGACCTACCAAGACTACTACGGAAGGAACCAGGTCAAAAGATGCAAGAGTGATAGGACGGCCAACGTCCCCAGGGTTCCTAAGAAGGTGAAGAGGACCTACTCAGTCCTCTATAGATACGATCCTAATGAAGAGAAGGTGGTCAAGGAGTACAAGTACCAACTGGGCGCAGAGGCTGAACTGATCCAATCACCAATGCAGAAGTCGTACTCCGAGCCCTTCCTGAGGGCGGAAGGTGCGGCCAAGAAGAAGGTGAAGAGGTCGTTCACCACCTTACTGAGCATCAAGACCAAATTCTTGAACATCTTCTCGTCCAAGAGTTAAATTGATTTACGGACACCAGGAGGATGAGTTGCTCAATTTAATGCATTTTTTATAATTGGCTACAATTTATGATGGAATCAAAATTGTAAATGCCATATCTAGTCAAAATTTTATGTTCAGTTCTAAAGAAGAACCTGATTTGGTATTAATAGATTTGTGAATTGCAATAACTTAAAAAAGTCTACTTCAATCTATTATAAAAAATATTCAAACATAATATTTCATAATCGTAAGATTTTTGGTTAGAAATACATTTTGTAGTTTTTTATCTTCGTACCAAATGTATTTATAAGTTAAGCTTAATTTTTGTGATATTTCAGTGTGTTGTGATAGATTTTTATATGTTATATTGTGGCTCCTAATTGTATGAAAATACGATTAATCGAGATTTCATATTCAATTATGTATGTTATTGGGAGTAATTAAGTACATTTATTTATTAAATGTAACTAATTACCATAATAACGGGAGACAATTGCAACTTTAATGCAATTAACTCGATAATAATGTAATTCTTTATATTTTTTTCAAATATTGATGTAATTACTTATATCTACTTACAATTTGTAATATTAATGATGTCACTTTACATTTTTTTAGGAAAATGTAGATGTTGACCAATTTTCAATATTGTTTAAAATAACAAATTCTTTATGTTTGCTTTTTGTAAATGTAAATGCAATTAATATCAAATAACAATAGTACTTATGTTCAAGAAAATTATTTATATTTCTTGATAAGTAAGTAAATATAACATTAATTTTCGTATTTTATTACATTTTCAAAAAAATTGTAATGCTTTACATTTAAATTAATGTAATGACATTTACTCATGAATATTGTAGTTTGAAATTCAGAGCTTCGATAGTTACAAAACATTTCTGTACATTATATGTTTAATATGCATGAAGTTAGTGAATGTAACTTGAATGAAGCTGATATTGACAGTATTTAGCCAACGTGTGAAAATGATTATTGTTACTTTATATTTATGTGTAGATAAATATAAAAGTAGGATTTCTGCTTATATTCAAAGAAAATATGATTTAGCAATTTGTATTTCAGTATATTTTTTTAATAAATTAACATGATCTAAGTTATTAATCTATCACTTAGATTATTTTAAGTGCATCCTTTTTACACAAATAATACGTTTAAATTAACAATAAAACCTAACAGAATGTTGTCATTCCGTGAAACACAGTTTTAATAGTAAATTCATTAGACTATATAGTACACAAACATAAATTTCATTACATACTAACTTTTTCACATCATTTAACTACATGTTTCTATGTATCAATTATATTGGCAAATCACAATACACTTAGGGACACAATATACATAGAAATGTATAAGTATTATATAAATAATTATCATTCCTTTAAGTTATTAAAATACTTACAATTTTAATTTAAGTATAATAAGTTAAACAGTATTTTATTCGTTTAGTCAGAGCCACTGTTTAATGTCCAACATTAATTTAAGACAAAGGTTTAGAAATAATATATATTGTAGCGAATTCAATAATACACAAGCTACATACTAAGTAGCCATTTTGTGGTATCGAAGAGGAAATTACTATTGTTATATCACACAAAAAGTTATAACAATAAAAACGAATAGCACACTATCTTATACACAATTGAATAATATGAAAACATTTCTAACATTAAACGGTGGCAAAATCTAGTATATTTAACACTATTACTGTAGATAATTAGTGTTTTTGCACATATCAGTAATTTTAGACTATATTAACCGTAATGTAGCAATTAGAATAAGACATAATGTTAGTTAACCACTGGATAGAGATTATATAATTATAGACAATAAACTAAGTTTCACTATGATTCAGTTTTATTTTTATTGCATATTAATTGTATCGTAAACTATTTTTACAAATTGCATTCAAGTTTTACGACTTACCTATTAGTATAATTAAATTTATTCATCAGATTTTTAAATATATGCACAATTGGGATTAGAATAAAACGTTAAATTTCACAAGGTGAGGAATACTTTAGCAAAAAGTCGAGGACGGTGATTGGGTCAAAGTAACTAACCGTGGACGAAGCTGCGAATATTAAAAACAGTCTGCAGAATGTTATGGATGCTGTAAACTGTAATTAGCTGAGTACTGAGCAATGTTATGATAATAAGTGTTTCTCAGTGCTTACGGCAGGACAGCCTTCGCAGCGCCATACTTCAACTGATTGTCAGATAAACTAAGCTGTACAGAGCCACAGAGAACTAAGAAATTACTGACAATATTCGGGCGCACTGTGCGTTCTCATCCCATTGTTTGTCCATACTCCTGATAGTCACTCCTGATGACATCTGGTAATGACAACCAACTTTCTTACTGTCTATTTTCTGGTATTGAAAATTATATTAGTGAGCTATTATTATATTTAGAACCGCAGCTGCGCCGCGACATCGCCTCACTCAGTGTGTTCTACCGTCTGTATGAGTGCTGTGAAGATAATTTAATCGTATCCCTTCCTCTCCTTTCCTAGACAGAACCACGCGTGCTGGCTCGCGGATCCACAGCTAAGTGGTCTCTTACATCCCAGCTCGAACCAAAAGGTTCGGTAATTCATATTTCTGCCGCACCATTAAGCTGTGGAACAGTTTATCAGCGTACGTGTTCCCTCCTTCCTACAAGCTAGGGTCCTTCAAGCGGAGCGTGGAGAAGCAATTATACAGGCCGGCACAACTGTGCCGACTGACCAGGGATGATTATCTCTTGCCGGTCGACATTGTTTTGGGCTTCACTTCATTTATCATCATCTGCAGTGAAGCCATTTTGTTGCGCCATCGATAAAAAAATATATGAAGGACAAAATAAAGTCTCTTTAGTCGCATTAGTCTATAGGTCAATTATAACATACAAAATTAAACTTCCAATTACAATTTAAATACACGTCCTTGTTCCAACAAGACGAATTAATTTGATTCCATTTAGAAGCTACAAATTAATGACAGGTCTTTTATTATTACAAAGTTTAAATATTGTTAACGATGTCAAGTTCACGCAGCGGGCCTGCACCATTGTTCGGATAGCAGATAACACGGCCGCTGTCAGAATGTATGACTATGCGGGACACCCCGCCTGCCCGAGGCACTTTTCACCACGGTCGTATAATATTTCAACGATAAAAGACTACCTCCTTCTATCGATTTGCTTTTAAGTTGTGTAAGAATTTAATTAAAACCTAATACTGGTGGTAGGACTCTCATATGTAAGAGTCCGCCTGGGTGAGTGCCGCAGCAATGTCTATTTCTACCGACAAGCAGCAGTGTACATGCACTGTTGTGTTTCGGTTTGAAGGACATTGTAGCCAGTGTAACTACTGGACACAACGAGACTTAACATCTTATGTCTCAGGAAGACGAGCGTAGTGGAATGCCAAACAGTATTTTGTAACATAAGGTGCTTGATGGTGTTTCTACTGTTTATGGGTGGTCGTATCGCTTACCATCAGGCGAACGGCATACTCGTCTCGTCATTCGATGCCATAAAAAAATAATTCTTACTGGCGATTTAGTTTCTTAATTAAAACAGTCAGTATCTTTATCATGGCAGATGCAAGTTTTCATATCTACTTAATTCTGCAGTTTCTTCTATCAAAATCATATTTTTTAGATCTTGAATGAGGCTGACACCTAAGCAAAGGAAACGTAAACATACAGGCTCATTCAAGATTAAGAAAACAACGCATCTGCTCAACTGATGTTACATAAATTTGACTATAGGGTTTTCCCATACATCTATATATAGTATAAGCGGGGTTTGACGAGTTAATAAACCATGATCTTTTCCACGCATTTACCATTAATCCTTAGTCTACAAGTAAGTCGGTCCCAAAGCAATCAATAAAAATCTCTCACACAATACTAAGTGTCGGTGTGTAAATTTAATATTTCAAGAGAATTTCAAGCGTAAAATTGTCCACAAACCCCTGGGCACGGTGACCTACTTACTACCCGTGGAACAGGTGGAAAATGTGACGGTGACACGCCGACTGAAAAGGATTTATCTTCAACAAAAGCGCCAACGTTTGAATAGAAAATTATATTTAATGGCGCGTGTAATTTAATATGAGTAAATAACGCTGAGTAATTTGATGACTTTCATCATCATCAGAATGAGTCTTTGTCTTTCATGATGATTCTTAAGGTATAAATTGAATCATCAACGATCTTACTCGAATTGCAGCTTTGTTTCTCTTGAATTCAGTGAACATATACTTAGTCTACTCTGACTTCGATATAAAATAAAGTAATATTTATTTACCTATAAATCCTATAAAGTACTAATCAATCGATCTAATTCTCTGTATTTAAAGTCAATCACAAACTATAAATCCCAAACATTCCGCCATACATTAACAAGCGCCACGAAATTCCTACACACTCGAGGGACAAAGCGTATTCAATAGCTCACGAGACGAGCTCTTTAACCACCGCATTATTAATAAATTCATAAACCCGCTGAGCTTAATAGCGTGAAATTAACATGCACACCCAAATTTCGGGGAACAAATAGGTATTTAGATCGTTGTACACAACTAGGGCAGCGAGGGACCGGGGTTGAACGCGGTTACATTATCGAATTAGCTCCGGCTGACGATACCTCACCGACAAGAGTAAAATGCTCTGGTTGCTTACAGTTGAAAGATTTTGGGGGTATTTACGTGGATAAATCTTGACAGGAATTTAATTTTATTCATCATCATCATCATCAGCCTTTATCAGTCCACTGCTGGACATAGCCCTCCCCTAATGAACGCCATAGCGCCCTGTCTTCAGCTTGTCTTCATCCAGCATCTACCTGCAGTCTTTCGCAGATCGTCATCCCACCTGGCTGGAGGGCGTCCTACACTACGTTTGCCCAGTCGCGGTCTCCACTCAAGAACACGTTTACCCCAGCGGTTGTCGGATCTTCGCGAGATAATTCTTCTTAATTTTATTGCAGTTGCCAAATCACGCCAAGGTGACTCTACTGCGTCCGATGCTAAGCAGAGTGGGGTCCAGGGTGTAAACTGACGATCATCTCTCGCCAGTCCACAAAATTATGCCGGCATGTCTAACAAAAAAAATGGAAAATAGATTTTTAGTTTAAATGGATTTTCAATGGTCTATGGGCATTGGTCATGTCTTACCATCTCATTTACCTCCTATCATACAAAACTCGAATAAATCGAAAAATCGTCAAATGGAAATAGATGTACTTGTTTTAACGATATCAGAGCTTCGGTAAAATTTCCAGCTACTAAAAATTCGAATTAAACGTTTCTACGTATCATTTCAGTATGGATTTACTTAAGCGTACGTAAATCTTAATTACTATCACCCACATTTATGCGATTTTAACCTGCAACCGTATCCCGAGGCAATTTTAATTACGTTAAAAAAATCACGTCAAAAAGCTGGTCACATCCGTTAATTAAATTTAACACGCGCTACTCCACAGAGGTGTTGCAAGGAATTCAATTTTAACGGAATATGTGGATTTTCACTGTCTCGTCTTTTGTATTAATAGTATTAATTCGAGTTGTGAGTGAGAATTTAGATTTTTAGGAATGTGTACACTTTCCTTGACACTTTCGTGACATTTTTCACTTTCGTATAAAGTTGCTACAGACAATTAGTGAATTACCTATATTAAATTAAAATTAAATCTTATAATATGCGTAGTATTTGGTCCATGTAATTAGATTGTAGAAAAAAATAAAAACATATTCCCCTATTTATTCAATTACTCAAAAATAGTTTTATAACATCAACGTTCAAAGTTGGCTATTTCCAGGAGTTTTGATTATCCGTCCTGGCATAACAAGTAACCGGGCGTTCGCTGGAGTGCCCGTGGGAACGCCGGGACACGCTCCCTCTCCGAAACGGCGTAAATTTAAATAAACAATGAACTCACGAACCCTACGGTTAAAATGGCACACATATATGCCAGGGCAAAGGTAAAATCTGCATATATTCACTATGTTTAATATTCATATCGTACAAATTATTTTAAAATAAAAAATTACAAAGTCTATCCCGCCCTTGTCCTTTCTAAAAAAAAACGTTTATAAATCCATATAGTAGTCTTCAATCTAACTAACGAACGGATTAAAAAACTAATTACTGATCCTAACATGATTGTTCTTCAAAGTAGAATCTAGATTCTAGAAGATATTTCCTTCAGTAAGCATTATCGCTAGAACTTATAAATAATGCTCAACATTCATACTCTTTTCTCGCTGAATAAAAGATTTATAATCGTATATACGACCTGAGAGCATTGTATAGTATTGTAGATGGTACCGGTCATAACACATGCTTATAGACTAGGGTTGCCATCCCCAAATTTCAAACACTCAGATGTGATGTTAGCAAAAAAAGACGCAGTAATAGAGGAGCTATTGTTAATTACTGCCTCGGTGGCGTAGTTGTATTACAGTACGACTGCAAAGCTGAGGTCTCGGATTCGATCCCCGGGTCGGGCAAAGTGATATTGAGTTTTTCTACTCAGTATCAGCTCGGAGTCTGGAATTTGTGCCCGATATGGCGATAGGCTCGCCCCCTATCACATCATGGGACGGAATAAGGGCGAAAAAGTGGGTGCACTAGTTGCGCCTCTGCCTACCTCTTCGGGGATAACAGGCGTGAGTGTATATGCATGTATATGTATGTATATTGTTAATTAATAAAGTGAAAATAGGTTAAATTAAATGAAATTTTAACATTATTGACCGTCTCAAGGCGCTTAAAACCCAAGACGCTGCTTAGAAACATCCCAGAACACTACAAAAACTAGGACATATCCTGGAAAAACAGGTCGGTTGGCAACCGTACTATAGACGTACGGAGCTATAAATATGTAAATGAGTGGTAAAATGTTGGCAGAACCTTGGATATGTATTGATTGTAAGGAGCGTTGTAGCTTTCTGCATTGAGTGCCATTAGTTTTATTATCCTGTGCGATACACATAGCATTGCTTCGATCGTATGTGCCTAAGTTATGATATCTATACTAATATTATAAAGCTGAAGAATTTGCTTGTTTTGAAATTGTGATTTTGAAAATTCTTTCACTAATAGGAAGCTACATAACTCCTGAGTGCTATAGGCTACTTTTTATCCCGGGAAAATATTTTTGTCCCGGAAAAACTTTTTCACGCGGGCGGAGCCGCGAGCACTACTATCTTACTAATATAAATAGGAAAATTTGTGAAAATGTTTGGTTTTATGCTAGAGGTAAAGGCAACCGCTGAACGGATCTGGATGAATTTTGGCACACGAAGAGAACATTATTTACTTTATATCCCTATAATTTACTACTGTGGGATATATATTATTGATGACGGTGGCAACGTACAGATGGCGCTATGGATTGCTACAGTACCTAATTTAGGGTTTTTTTTAGCGAGAAAGGCTTTTCAAGCGGGCGCGGCGTAGCTGCGAGGAACACCTCACCACAAATATATATATTTACTAGCTCTTGCCCGCGGCTCCGCCCGCGTGAATGAGTTTTCCCGGGATTAAAGGCCCGTTTTATATTGTCCCGGGATAAAAAGTAGCCCATGTGTTAATCCAGAACATGATCTACCCTTGTGCCAAATTTCATCGAAATCCGTTCAGTAGTTTTTGCGTGAAAGAGTAACAAACATCCATACATCCAAACATCCATACATTCTTACAAACTTTCGCCTTTATAATATTAGTAGGATTTTTTATTTTCGGGAAACAAACAGAACAATATTATTTACAAATTAAAAACACAAAAAATAAAACATAATCCAAACAAGTTTCCACTAAAATATGAGTATATAAAAAGTTGGTGGACAAAAAAAAATACAAATTTATTAATTACATCTTTAACAAAAAAAAAAAGCAAATTTAACTACCAACAGACTTTAAATGTTTCAATAACAAATTCTTATAACTAACGATAGACTCATGAAAAATATCGATATCGTAGAATAACTTATATTTCATAGTAGATCTATAGACAGAAAGATTAGAACAATAGTTTTACCTGCGGGTGGTTGAAATGTGTATGGTTATATCTAGAAAGTATTAAGTTTAGGTACGAATTAAATTATATAATGGATCCTACAATGTGCTGTCTTATCACTACGAGCAGTTTCTACCACACAACATAAAGTAGACACTGTAGTATAGTAAGAAAATAATTAAGGAAAATTACCGTATTTAATAACACTAGTTGGTATTTTGATGGTTAATAAATCATGACTAAATAAATCATGAATCATGACAGAGGATGACTCTCTCTTTAGATAATCGTAGAGATATTTTGGACTTAATATTCTTGTTTAAATTGTTTAACAATAAAATAGACTGCCCCTCACTTTTATCCAGTTTCAATATCAGAGTTCCTACTAGAACTCCTAGATATACGATAACTCCACTATCGCCTCCACTGCGAAGATCTGTGCTTGGTTGCAACTCTCTAGTTTTTAGACTTTGCAAGCTTTTGAATAGCTACAGTGAATCTGTCGACATTCATGCAGACTCATTATACAGTTTTCGAAAAGCGTTACGCTCTCGTAAGCTGACTTAGTTTTATAATGTCACTTCTCATTTTTTCCGATTTTTTATTCCGATTTGTGACAGTTGTGTATTTGTCAAAATATTTACCAACCTAATATAACTTATATTATGTAACTATAGTGAGTATGTATTATCAGTGAATGCTGTGTCTACTTCTTAACAATCATGTACTTAGACTTAGTTCATTTGATTTCTCTATATGTTTTAGTGGATGTTATAGTTTATGATTGATTGTAGACCTAATAATAAATAAATAAATAAATTACATTCAATAATAAATAGGTATACAAGATTAAAACACAATGATTACATAGATCAGTGAAGATTAAAACAGTTTAATTATCTAAAATTCCGACTCGCCGATCTACATGTAAGTATTCTCTTACTGACGTTACTAATTTAACATTGTATCATAAATAAATAAAAAACGTGCTAACGAGAAAGGTTGTCTGACAGACACCACGAAAACCAATATTATTACCAATCACATTATTTTCTATTATTCACTATCAGTAAGTTCAACGATCAATCACGATAGCACAATTGCCAATAACCTAAAATCATAAAAAACATGTAGCACGTATATAATCTTAAGAGATGTTCATCATTTTCCTACACTTGCTCCGTCCACTCGAGCACCAACACAATGACGGGTCACGACGCGACGGCCAACAAACGGAACCTTGAACTTAACTGTCGCTACGAGATTTACTACATCGCTTAGGATCACTATGATTAATGTACTATTAAACTACATTAATTACTTCATGACCTTATAGAGACAAGATATGTTTTATAATTATGATCGGCGTGGAATATCTCTATTGAAGATGACGTTTTTAAGGCTAATAAGATATTGGGATCATATTATCCTTAACATAATATATGGGTGAAAGTTAAGACTTTAAGTATAAAGCCTCCACAGTAGTTAAGATGAGGACTGATTGCTAAGATTTAAACGTATACCACACTATTGTAAGATCTGCTAACTTTCCACCGTTAATTAAAAGTTGCAAATTAGTAGTAAACTATACAAAGATAACTAGAGCCATCTCTGGGCGGCTGTCAGAATTACGTACTACTGAAATTCAGTAGCGTTCAAGATTTTGGAACTCAGCCAAATACAGTTCGTTGCAAAAGCGATGAGAACTGATATTTATTTCGATTTTATATCGATTATTTTAATGATGCGATATTACACATAATGGTGACCTTAATAACAAACAGAAAGAGAACGGTTCAAGCTCTGAATTTCCTTTAGTAATTTGCTTCTAAGAGTAGAGCACTACAATTGTATGCATATTCTCTGTTCCTTCGAAAATATAGCGTGATAAAAACTTATCTGTATACATTATACTTATCGTAATATGAATCTATATTTATGTATGTGTATTTATAAGTTTATATTATCTCGAAGTACCTATCTCTGTCGCAGCAAGTACTAATCTCTGCACCACCCTAAGGTTGACTGGGAGAGAATGCCTACGGCATTAAGTCCGCCTTTATACATTTGTATATGAAGTGCTTAAATAAATAAAAACAAATCCACACATACGGCGTATGCGCAGAGCGTCGAAATCGACCAATTAAATTCCTAAGGTTGAGTAATTATGCATAATAATTGGTAAGGCCGCCTTCCGACCTTACACACGGCATTATTACCAATCGCAATGTTATAAAAACACATTATATGTTTAAATTAACACTTATATAAGCTTGTTTGTATAAAATGCAGTGTAACAACAAAAGATGTTGCTGAACTCATTGGGGGTGTGGTTCCTGGTGTAAGAATCAGTGTTCTTTGTTTAGTGCTGAAGGAATTGAAAACACTGACTAATACGATAAGACACAAAGCACATGTGACATGACTATGAAATGTTATGGATGTAATGAACTATGACACTGTGAGTCCTTTGTGATTGTGTGACGTGTCATTAGATTATGTAAGTAATAAATAAAGTAAACAAGCCACTGGGTTACTTTGTAATACGCAATCATCAAAAACATCCACACCACAAGGATTTGTATCTGCGTCACAAAGTTCTTTATGTTTTATAAAGCCTTAAACTAGTCTCATCATCGTACGAAAAAGAGTTCTGACACTGCACTTTAATATCACGTGATTTCTGGTGCATAATAGGGCCAAAAAGATTACAAGTTCAAAACAATTGTAAAAATGTTTATAAGGTAAACCTCGTTAATCATCACTTATATTTACAACTGCCTCGGTGGCGTAGTTGTTTTATTTCATTCACTGCCAGTCAACCTAAAGTGGTGAAAAGATACAAGAAGGCAGGTGCGTAAATAATGGAGTATTAAGTAAGGCGTAAAATGTCTTCAAAGTATACATACTAATGAATAAACCTATGAATAAAAAACACTACTAAAACAATACAACAAAATGATAAATATACGTATAAATAGATAATACATGAATATTATACAATATATACTAATTAAGTGATGCTAATCACGCCAATTTTGCTGACAGTAGTTCTCGAACCTTCTTTTTGAACACATAACGATTTGTAGATGTTCTTATTTCCAAGGGGAGTGCATTCCAGAGTAGGACACTTTGGAAAGGAAAAGAAGAATGAACGAAGTCAGAGGTCTGAGAGGTACAAAGAAGTAAAAGATTATTTGAAGAACGTAGATTGCTCTCATGATTTAAGTTAAAGTATACAGTTAAGTAGGAAGGTGTAGGAGCAGATATAAGTAAAGAATAGAGAGTAGTTAGAACACGCAAATTACGCTGCTCCCGAATGGCCAACCATTTGAAATCAGAATGACAAGCAGAGACATGATCATATTTACGAAGGTTAAAGAGAAATCGAATGCAGTTATTGAGAAGTCGGTATAATTTAATGAAAAGGACTGCATTCAGGTCTAAATAGCACACATCAGCACAATCTATAATAACGAGAATAAGGGATTGCACTAGCATTGTCTTGGTTTTGACCGGGAGGAAGTTCTTCCGATGATAAAGAGCACGCAGCGTACCGGTTACCTTTTAGCAGACGTAATTCACCTGAGGTCGCCTTCTAAAGTTGGAGTCAATTAGTAGCCCAAGGTCTTTAACATAGTGGCTCCAAGGGATATTAGCTCCATCAAATACTAAAGAGGGTAAGGCTTTAGAATAATGGCCTGATATTTGGTTTGGTTTACTTTTAGACCGAATGTGTTCGAAATGGCGATAAACTCGCCCCCTATCACATCATAGGACGGAATACGCACGGCGAAAAATGGGTGCACTAGTTGCGCCTCTGCCTACCCCTTCGGGGATAAAAGGCGTGAGTGTGTATGTATGTATATTTACAAATCCAACGCTTTACATAAGCTACGACAATATAAGCAAACAAATTAGATTCAACAATACAAAGAAAAACATCCCCACACTCGTCCGCGCAATCGTCTCAGATTAAAGAATATATTTTCTAAGAAAACCGTTTCATTTTCAATTCGTGTGTCAAACACATGTTTTTCGTCAAAAAGGAATTGTACCGGAAGGCAAGATACATTTTCGACAGCTTTTCTTTTATCCTTGATTAAAGTCTTCGTAAGTAACTTATGCGCATACTGGTGGCTTACGTTTAACATTTCTACAAATTCTATTAATATCACTTACAAGCTTCTTAGTAAGTACTTAAACAAGATTTTTTTATAATGTTCCTGATCAATATACAAAATCTTGGTTCTGAAACACGACGATTATCTTAGATATTATCTTGCATACTTCGCGGTTTCTTACACCGCCTTGACAACAAAATTCGCTATACAATTTTTCACCGACCACCCAACAAAGGCATACCAGAATGCGCACGAAGGTCGCAATTGTAACAGTTTATTTCTTAACATCAGTCGGCCTGGACCTTGCCAATGACATTGAGTTCAATTGGTAAATACGAGCAGTGAAAACAGCCAACCTATAGCACCATTCACACATTAAGCAATTTAGGAACGTTTTGTGATGTGTGGGTGACGATTTATCTATACTACGAACTCGGAGCTGACGTAAGTAAGAAATACAGTCTAAATTCAACAGGGTACATTCTGCAGCGACAAGCAGATCTAGATTTTAGAGTTGATTTCCGCTGCGGGGTCAATGTAAATTATGTTAGTGTAATCCGCAAATATTTATTCACCGTCTGGGTTAGACATCGATCGATCGATTATTCGAACGTGATCTATTAAATTTCCAGTCAATTAAACAAGTTTTTAGTTTCACAAACGTCATTTCCATTTTTAAAAACCTGTATCTTAGTGTCCAAATTACTTTTTCTATACCAGATTTCACTTTACACTGATCCGATATTTTGCAACAAGTTTTTTATCTGCCAAATGTTAATGCCACTTTCGGTCCGCAATCTATTGTATGTATCCGAGTATCCCGCTAACACAATACCAGCCGTTTCGACACCAGCCCCACAGCGTCGGTAATAACATTTTAAACATCGTCGACTTTCATTTCTTCATCATAATTTATGAAAACGTAATCGTCTTTAGCATTTATTACTCGACAAATTTCAGTGTCGACGTTGGAATATGAATGTTTATAAATCTCACAAATGGTATGAAAGTAATAAAAATCCAAAACCGTGTGTAACAAGTCGTTCCGTAAAATTATAATAATTATTTGCGCTGCAATATTCAGTAAATCCTACAATAAATAGTTTAGGTTTATTTTTGTTTTTACCGTGTAATATTTGGAACCAAAACGATGGCGTAATATTTTTTTATCTTTTTCTATTAAAGCAATCCCGCGAAGCAATGACACATTTAAAAAAAATATGAAAGCCTTTTTAGCCATCCAAATTATTACATAAAAAGTGTTTACTTAAGGCTTTTACAATTATTATGTGAAGCCTGCCAAACCGCAATAGGCCAGCGTGGTGGGCTAAGGCCTTAACCTTCTCAGTTTCATATAATACAGGACTGGTATTGTATGGTATGGTAAGGCTCTTATTGCTAAACAATGGTCCGAGACTTTAAAATGCGGCCATAGATAACATAAACTATATCAAAAGACATATCGAAGATAAACATCTGATCTTTGCAGTTCAACAGCGGGTCACGCACGACCCGCCAGATCATGATAAATTCGTTCTCAAATAAATCATCTGGACCTTTCAGAATAAACTTAGTACAACATTTAACACAATTAACACTAATTTAGAAAGTGGAACTTCTATTCTTCAGATGTCTACGGCGCCAAAAGAACAGTAAACCAATGTGTTTATTCAAATTTCACAAACATTATTAAAAATTAATGGCTTCCTATGAAGAAGTAATTTATCAAGTCAGATAAAGAATAGAGAAACTTCTTTCACTTTGAACATTTATTTTGGATTTTTACAAATAAACTTCTGCGATGTTTTACTTTGAATGAGAAAAATTGATAAATTGATTGAGTCGCAAAAAAATATTTAAAATAATAATTTATTCTTAATCTTGAAAAAGGAAACCATGGATTTGGTTATGAAATCGTACACAGTAACCTAATCGCGAAAGGGCACAACCGATTTAGAACCTGATGCAGACGAAATTAGGTACCAGATTGCCAAATTGAGAAAATGAATAAACACATGAACCGTAGCTAATCCACGATGAAAAATAAAACATGCAAATGAAGATTGTATAGCGAACAGAAGTGAAGTTTTAAGCAAAACTTTGTCATAAATAAATATTAATTAAAACTTTTTAATGAACGTACCATGTCATACACGTAGACCAGCATTCTTAATCATAGTGATATTTACCTGCGAACAAAAAACGTATACATTAATATTTAATACCTTGCATTACAACAATAAAAATGTTGATTAGCCTGTCAATCAAGAATGGCAATTTATCAAAAATTTAAATTTAAGGATCACAGAGTGCATTTTGAACGTTTGATTTATTGATATATTCTCGAGGCTTGAGCTTTATTTCAAAGTATGGATACAATAAATCAGATGGTAAAATCTGTATATTTAAGGGCGTTGTGTCTGCGTTTGTTTACTTTAAATAACTATAAATTTAATCCTTTTACGTATTATAAATATGATAAACAGTACTGTTTGTCCATAAGTTTGGCGAAATAATGCACGTTAAATATATGTGATGCTTTTTGCTGTTTGTTTTGAGAATAAAGTTATGCACTGTAAGTTTATCACATGGTCTCAGAAGCCGCGTAGATAATTATTTCTGCTGAGCAGCGTCTGCGTATCAGGTGGTTGACGGGAAGCGCAAACAGTTAAGGATTATATTTTATTGTTAACGAGCCGCGGGCTAGTATAACTAAGCTTTAAACTAGAATTCAATTCAACCACACTAAGAAACTAATCAACATAAATTGCATTTTTGAAGAGCCAACATCGTTTACCCAATCTTGACTAATACCAAAGATTTTTACGTTTCATTAGTTCGTAAACAAAAGTCAGATTTCCACAAGACACCTAATGGAGGTCTAATCGTTTTGTGACCAACGAACTTCTGATTTCTAGCTTGTTTCAACAATAGCTGCCTACTAAATAAAGGATTGATTATATTCTACTATAGACTATTTACTATAGAACACAAGTTATGACCACTGAAGTGCTCATCGGAAATCGTACCCACTTCACTACTCCACAATCGACGCAATACATTTAACCAATGACCTTTCATTCATACGCCATTACGTAAATAAATCGAAAATACAAAACTTTCACATCTCATTACCGTTCCACGAAAGAGACGCGCATAATTAAGCTAGCCAACAACGTGAGTCAAGCTTGACTATAGCTGGGTGACTTGGTTACGGCCTTGGATGGTACCCGCCGAGTCTGCCGTACACAATGCTACCACTCCGGTCACGATTGTATCTTGAAGGTGAACTACCGACCTACGCAATGTATTTAGATGTGAAATAGTGTTGCGAGTTGCGATGACTTGTCACTTACGCCAATATCAATTTTTGTATATCCGTATTACTAATGCTGACTTTCGCAGAATCTGCTTGAGACATGTCAAATGATACTTTAACAAGTTTATAATAAATCATGATTTTGCAAAGCCGGTATCCCAAGTATTTATCTTCAATAAATCTTTCTTATCTTAAAGACACGATAGCCTCAGTAAGACTACCCACACAAACATTCACATCATCCATTAACTCCATGATAGGCACAATCAAACAAAGAAAATACAAACACATCCAGACGGCCCAAGTCTAGAAGTCTAGACTGCTAAGTACCATGACATCCTAAAAGCGATCACGATACCGTACGGGAGCCAAGTGACTAATGCGACACAACTCGGATCAATAGTGTTAAGGTCTTTGCAAATTGTTCAGGCGACGCCCGTATCTACGGTACTTGAGACGACTTCCGGAGGGACATTTAGAAATTTTCTGGTAGGTTATCGGGCGATATGTTGGAGAAAGTAAGTATGATATGTTACTACATACATACTATGTTCCTTTCTACATAATTTGCTTGTGTTGTGTAAATTGGTAACAAGAAAATTTGGGAGCATTTTTAAATTCGAATTTTTAATCAGATGATATCAAAAGATTAATTAAGGACTCAATCACATCAAAGGATGAGCAAACAAAATTAGTAACGCACGTCAGATGCAATCAGTATGAAATTCATCAAAACAATTATTTTTATTCATATGAATTATGAAAGCTATTATATTCGAACTTCACAGATCAATAGACTCGACCCAAATATTAGAAAGTATTTATTTTGACCCAAACTTAACCTTTGTCTTTGCCTTTGGTGATCTCTTACAATATGGTATGGGATAAAATGCATGATTAATATTATCAACCACAAGTTAAATGATATTACGTAATTAATTCCAATTTCTGGTTGTTAATTAAGTTATCAATCAAGTTTCAATTATGAAAGATAATTAGTTATAATTGCATGGCAGTGAATTAAGGGCCACGAATTATGGCACGCAGCCTTCCACAGCGGTTACGCAATTCGGTTACTCTTTCAGATACGTACGAGCCAGCCTTGAGAAGCAGACCGAACTCATCCCTTATTGAAATAGTTCTGTTGAATTAATTTACAAGTGATTGTTTATCTAATGACTTAGAGAATGGGACGAGCTGAGATGAAGATGAAGTTTTGTGTCGAGTTGTAGTACTAGTAGGGTCAAAATTTTATTGAAATTATGACGATTTTTTAGAAGAGTGCGGAGACATGAATCATCAAATGATTTATGGTGCGACTCCAGTTGTATCACTCGATAAACGAACGACATACTCATAAACATACAAACACTTTCAAAACAAACAAAAATATATCACCTGACAAGTCATAAAAACAATTCAGTAGGTAACACCTTAAGATAGCACGAAACACCTAACACGAAGAATGCGCGTTTACAAATAGCTACGCACAAAGGGAACGCTTCCAAGTTCCAATTAACAAGCACTAATTAAAAGTAACACAGAGACAGGTACATTGTTCTTTGTAACTTTGTCTTTAATCAACATCGTTTACCCTCTGAACTTGAAGAATTTGAAGAGCTTATTCTCTTCCATTTCATATATGAAACGGAATTTTATGTCATTTCTAATTATCAATCAAATTTGCCAGATGATTAACCATGTTTAAAAGCAAAGTAAACTCTTGGCCTGTTAAATTGCGCCCATATTTCTCACGTTGGATTAATAGGAGTACCTACACTTGGGCTATCGAGACAGGAGAATTTTGGATCCAAACAGATCACTCAAATATTAGTAATGCTTGTAGCGAAAATCAAAGCCAGGCTGGTCCTCACACCATGTGACGCGAATCATCAGCAAACCTTGTAGTACAGGCCTTTCGCTCTTCAATACACCTCAATCTCAAATTCTCTTTGTACATCGTTTTAAACGAAGTAGTAGGGTTCAACAGGTATTCAAACGCCTGCCGAAAGTCAACTGGTTACAAATTAGCATGACAAAGCCGCTCCTCGCTTCAGCCTGATCTAGTTTTATCGACTAATTGAGTGCTTACTTTGTCCGCGAGTTTTTCATGATTTAGGTGTAGGCTTCGTTCGCGGATTTGAGCGGTTTTTCTTCGAACTAACTTGGAAATATGATTAGTTAATGCTAGAAAGAAAACCTTACATAGAATTAATGATACCGACATTTTCTGAACTCGTATTTACTGATATGTATATATGTCTTTATTTTGAAGTTAACGATCTATATTTTTAGGAATTAAGCATTTCTTCACCAAATACTTAAAGTATTCTTAGCACTATTATTAATAAGTCGATAGCCAATTATCAATACATTACAGAGTTAATGACAATACAAAAGGTCAAGTACCAGCCGGTGCATTTCCTCGACTTATCGCTAATCATGACAAATTACAAAGTAGGCTAAGTGATTAATAATGCGATAACTGTTTCTACTGTACAAACTCGACTCCTTAATTTATTTAAGATATCTACGGGTGAGGGTCAACTGGGAGTTTAAATAGTAATCAGACAAGTTTATGGTTGATGTACAATATTATAGTTTACAGTAATATTCACTGTATTGTAATGATCTTAGAACCGTTGATTCAAAGATGAGCAATTCACTCTGCTGATATAATCCCCGCGACTACCAACAGTAGTAGCACAATCAAAAACTTTCGAGTTTACTTGATATCAATAAATCCAAAAATGACGTATTCGAGTCATCAATAGTTACACGATTCGTATTCAAAATACTTGCAAAAGTCCACACTTTAAGCACTAGGGTAAGTGGCCTATTACGGACAAAACAAATTAAAACGCCTGAATATAGCGTCGCGACAAAACGTAGGTGGCACAGGCTGGAGGCACAGGCCAAACAAAGAGCCAGACAGGCCCACAGACAAAGGCGCGACTACACTGGCCCACGGCCAACACTGGCTTATAGGGCTGTCACGTGTGTTGATTGGATGGCGGGCTTCATTTGTTTGATATCGGATTGGATTAGAACATATATCAACATCACTATTTTACCAACACAAGTATGTTAATGTCCTAGATCTAACTTAAGTCCATTTTGACCATTATTTTATAGAATATATAAAAATATATCTGTGTTCAATTTGCATATGTTTGATTAAAATGCAGTTTTTTCCCAAAGCTACCAGCCCTATCGAGTGCACTGCGTCATATGTTACTCATCACCTACCGCATCGCCGGTGTGAACAATATATCATATCGTATAGTAAACGAGAAGTTATTGTGTATTTATTCAGTCATTTATAATTATTTTCTTAAGATTTGTGGAGTTTCGATTGGACAGGATAAAGATTTGTTTAAGGCCTGTAAGGTCGACGACCAAAAGATTTATTTTATTTATAAATATTCTACTGCCAAGCAGCAGTTGTAGCCAGTGTACCTAACTACTGGACATAATGAGACTTAACATATTATATCTCAGGATGACGAGCGCAGTGGAATGCCACACAGTACTTTGTAACTCATGGTGCTGGATGGTGTTGCTACTGTATATGGACGTTCGTATCGCTTACCATCAGGCGAACGGCATGCTCGTCTCGTCATTCAATGTAATAACAAAAAATCTTATAACGAATTTGCAATATTATAATATAATAATAATACCAGCCCTGTATTATATACTGCCCACTGCTGGGCACGGGCCTCCTCTGCTACTGAGAGGGTTTTAGGCCTTAGTCTACTACGCTGGCCCAGTGCGGATTGGCAGACTTCACATACCCTCGAAATTCTTATGGAGAATTCTCAGGCATGTAGGTTTCCTCACGATGTTTTCCTTCACCGTTAAAGCGAACAATAATTAATATACAATACACACGTAACTTTCAAAAGACAGAGGTGTGTGCCTTGGGTTTTGGACCTCCGGACATTGTCTCGGCAAACCGTTCCATTGCCAACTAGGCTATCGTCCCCTTTTTTTTAATATTATTACCGTCAAAAATTTCTATCCAAGGTGCAAGGTTAGACTCGAAACTGTTTGGAAGTCACGATTTCAGTAAAAACACCATTCTCATAACTAACAAGCTACCGTAAAAGTGATATAAAAACTTTTTAACATTAAATTCTCCCATAATACGAAAATAATTCAGGCACAAAAACTGATAGAGAAATAGAAAGTAAAAAAAAAAGAAATAAACGTAAAACCTTCTGTAGACTTTCTGGATTAAAGTTAGCTCTCCACTGAAATATAGCGGAGTTAAGATAACTAATAGTAGAAAGCTGACCTGTGTCTTTTCCTACTGCTTGATAAATCCTCGCTGAGCATTGGTGGACAGGCACCCTTAGTTGGTAATTTTGTTGCAAGTATACTTTGACGGCGCCTTTTACCAAGTGGCCAAGTACCAACTTAAATTTGACAACGTGTCGGATTAACGTTACGGACTAACTTTCACCACTAAAGTTCCTGAAAAGAAAGTCTTTTAGCAAAATATAAAGCAGAGAGAGAGTGACTTCATGTTTTTGACATAACAAAAATATGAGAACATTATTAAAGGCAGTTTACTCGGGGGCTGTCTATTTGAAGTAATTTCATTGCTGCATGTAATTCCAATATTTGTACTACTTTCTACGAAGTCAAGCCTATTATTATATTGATGAATATATTATTGATTTTTTTCTTTAAATAGGTCTTTAAATCTGACTATATTTTGTACTCACAGTATTATGTTTAAAATTTTATTATATTAAGGTTATGTAAAATTATAAACGTAAGGTTGAAATAATTTCGTTATAAAACACCGCACGCATTTCAGACAATGTGTACGCAAAAAGGTCCATATACAAAAGCTAAGTCCGTTTTATAGTTTTTTTTATGATTGTAACAAGCCCCAAAAAAAATAGTCAAGGTTCAAGGAACAGTTTTGCGGCACTTTTTATTATAAGAATATCAAAGAAGTTTACCGGTGCCTTAAAAATGTTGAAAACAAACTGACACTGAAACGTGACATATATATATTTCACACTGAATAGCATTAAATAATTAAAACATATAATTATATTCAATAAATTAATTTAAATAATTAAAAACATCATTTAACTCATAAATATAACGACATGCAATAGACCGATAATTTTAATCGATACACAAGTAAATTAAAACCAATACAATTTCCCACACAGTTTAGGGGGAATTACAAATAATAAAATGAGAAACTGTAATATCTGCACCGTTCACATGTGGGGTACATTCGGCCCCGATTCGTGGGAACCCGACGCACGTCTCCGTAACATTTCCGACGCCGTTTGAGGGTTATCGAACGATGTTACCGTGGGGGGTAATGCCGAATCACCTTTTCGGATGTAGCTTGCAATGAGCTCTGTATTATATACTTGCCCACTGCTGAGCACGGGCCTCCCCTATTACTGAGAGGGTTCAGGCCTTAGTCCACCACGCTGGTCTAATGCGGGTTGGCCTACTTCGCATACCCTCGAAATTCTTATGGAAAATTCTCAGGTATGTACAGTGCTGCGACCCCCGTGATGGACGGCAGTGTGGCAAGTAGGCCTCACGCTGCCGTTGACGCCGAGGGCGTCCTTCGGTGCGCGGGGGCTTCTGAGCCCCCCCATATAGGAGACGGGCTGCATTAGGCGGCACCGCGCAGGGGCGGCTGCGGACGACAACTAAGACACTATTAGTCCGGGGAAACCCGCAGCCGTCCCTAATGCGCCGAAGAAGGGCACCGCGGAGTTTTAGTTGGTATGCCGTGCGGTGTACATAGGTTAGGGACTCGGCCCGGCGGCTCAACGCTGGGTCGTAAGGCACGGTGAACCCAACATCACCGCTCAGTCGCCCCCCTTGAAGGCTGGGCGGTAGTAATAAGTTACTTTCTCCGCGAAAAAAAAAAAAAAAAAAAAGGGTTACTCACGATGTTTTCCTTCACCGTTAAAGCGAACGATAATTGATACACAATACATAACTTCGATAAATAGAGGTGTGTGCCTTAGGTTTTGAAACTCCAGACATTTTTTCGGCAGAATGGAACGGCCATTCCGTATTAGGCTATCGTCTGCGACTAATGTAGCTTAGGCCGGGTTTTCCGTGGTCAGATGAAGTTAAGGCACTTATCACACTGGTGAATTGCAAGCGAACTCATAGCGAGGCGTACATACATACATAGTATCACGACTCTCTCCCATAGGGGTAGACAGAGAATATGGATTGCGAGACGCTCGGCTAGTAATTGTTTGGGACACATTTCCAAGTTCCAATGGATTGCCAGACGCAGTGTAACATAACATGTTTGGAGTGATTGTTGCACTTGGTTTACTTTAAAAGTTGCGTAATATTATTCGGAATTTTTTTATCGTCCCATAAATCGAAATTGATGTAAAACTATAACTAACTCTTTGATAAGTATTAAGTTAGAGTCCCTATATATTAATGACTTGTAAAATTAGAAATTAAAAAAAATCGTTCATAAATTATCATACTTTAGTACCTAAAGGGCGAGAATCATTACATTCAACTGATCGTCGCGCGGAAAAATTATTACTGCAGTATTATGTTATTCATTGTAGTTGAATAACATTATTACACGTTAATGCGACCAATAACAATGATAAGGAATGGCGTAAGTTATCCATTCATAACAAACGTGGATCCTTACACGTGACGCTCGTGGCCAGGAAATGGAATTATTGTAAAACATCACACTCATACACTCACGCCTTTTATCCCCAAAGAGGTAGGCAGAGGTACGACACGTGCCCCCACTTTTCACCGTGCATTCCGTCCCTTGTGATAGGTAGCCAGCCTGTCGCCATATCGGGCAGGAAATCTAGACTCCAGGCTGATACCAAAACAATTGTATATGAATTGATACATCGATCATGAGAGTTGGCATTAGTATTTATTTTTATGATATAACCCGTCAAGCCCCGCTTATATATATAGATGTATGGAGAAACCCTATATACATGGACACCGGTGTCCGTCGCGGGGCTTGATAGACTACGGGGGCAAACGAGCATACGGTTCACGTGATGGTAAGTGATCACCGCCGCCCATGAAAATCTGCAATACCAAGGTCATAGAGATGCGTTGCCGGCCTTTTACGTGGGAATACGCTCTTCTTTTGAAGATCGCCAGGTCTTGTATGTCGTGATATTGGCCATGGCTATGGATATAAAATGCAAATTAGTTAGAAATAGAACCAACTAATACTTTCAGGCACATTCATACATGTTCAATTATCACAATAGTGATAAACCACAGACAAAGATTTCAGCAAGTGTAATTATTCTCAGTGTAACGAGCGCAGTTCAGTGACAGAACTTTTGAAATCAAAGTTCTATATGTCGCGACAGTTTATAACACATCCATATATTTATTAAAATTAATAAACACGTCAAAACAAGCAACGAGGACGAATATCAAAGTCGCCATCTACGCGATACGACATCATTTCGAAGATATGAGTGAGTTACATTCACACTTGATAGATCTGACAAAATCTCACCGCTAAAAACGAAATGCGATGTAGCGGAATCCAAACAAGCAATAAAGCGCTGATTTATACGCACTTAACATGCAGGATTGCGCGAAGGACGATACTGGCTGCGATCGGCGTGCGCACGCGCATTATTATCTCTATGTGGTACTTTACTTTCAGGATTGTGGTTGGGAAAACCAAGGTGTCCACAGATTTTATGTCCATACATATTACATACATAGATTACGCCTTTTCCCCTTCTCAGGGGTAGGCAGAGGTGTATCACACCATTTTTAGGACATACGTATGTACTAGTAAATATTTAGAAATCCTAGTCAAATAAAGTTTTTAAATATTCCGTCCACAAAATAGAGGCAATTGAAAAATCGCTGAAATGCTTATGAAATTGAAGTCCTGTAATCAAAGTCTCAATATATGAAATGTAATAAGAAAACACAATACTAGATCAATACAATAATAATAGAAAGTAAAGATCCAGAGTAGAATTCGGTGACTGACGGAGTAGCCTACAATGTCTTTAACAATGGCTATATGACATGAGAGTTAATTTTAACCATAACATAGCTAATTACCATTATCTCAAGTGCGCCTTTTACAAGGAAATATTTGTATTAATTGCTCTTTATACGTCCAGGATTTTCCAAATACCAGGAATACATAAAAATATTAACTTATTTCTCGTGGTTGCAATCAATACTGACCGCACAATACTTAAATAATATTATATTAGTTAATAAATACTGATTTCAATATGACACATGCTTTAATTATTTTAATGATGAAGAGATTCAAACATTATTTCCTTTAAAATAATATTATAAGTAACAATAATAATAAATCAGTTTATTGCCTTATAACACTAAAAATAACATAGGTATTCTTATACTTAAACTATAATAAAGGCAATAGGAGGCGGCTCAGCTTGTGCTGACCGGGACAGATGTTCCGAGCAGCGCTGGTTTTCAGCCTCTTCTAATTATTTCCTAAGGTGTTATGCGGAAAGTTTTTAGCGTTGGCCTACTAAGGAAAAATCAAATACTAAATACTAAATCAAAAACGCCTTCCACTAAAAACAAATAATTTGATAAACCAACCAGTCCATTATGCACCCCGGACCCCCAACTTCCCCCAAATCCACGATGCACATGTATTTTAACATTCAAGTCCATTTATCACAGCAGCACAATATAGGGGATGCGTAATGTAAACTGCACTCACCCTTCGTATAAAAAGATCGATTTTAATTTAGTTGTATAACCTAACGCCCACAGGCGAGAAACAAAAGCGTTCCTCCATAATGGGCGGTAAAAATGATTTTACGACCATTACCGAAGGGGAGCGTGGTAAAAAAAACAACAGTACAAAAAAGTCAGTCAGTGCAGCGAAGCATCTAATTTTATTATCTTGTTTAGACGATATTTTTTTCATACATTTTATTTTATAAATTATACATTATGATACTAAAATATAAACATACAAATAGCAACAGAACGATACAACGCAACCTCTGTCATCAGTCAAAACTAAAAACAAAATACTCTCAATCCGCTAATAAATCCGTCCAATAACAAAGCCATGGAGTTGCTAAACATACAATAATTCACTAAACGAAATAGACAAACAGACAAAGCACTCCTGCCCACGCCGAATTCAACAACATTTATCATCTAGAATTCCGCAAATCAAATTAAGTTATTGCCGAGACAATGTTTGTAGGATTTAATAAGGACGTCCTGGTGTCCCTTCGAAGGAACAATGATAACTTATGTCTTACGAGAATGGGCTAAGTACTCGGATATGTCTCAATATCTGCCCACTGGCCCACACATTTTCAAGATTACTTTTATACCCATTGGGATGCCTCGTCACTCTAGACGCTTCCCCTATAAGATTAATTACGTTATACTACACAAGAATGATGAACATAAAAATGTATTTGACATTAGAATATTTTGTTTAGGAAATCGAAATTAATGAATTTAGTACTAAATTCTACGAATTTGTTCATCGACAGAATTCAGCAAGATTTTAATACAAATCAAAACACATAACTGATAATTTAAGCTGTTAACTCTAGGTAATTGGTTATTACATCCCATTACAGTGCAACGGCACGTGTTGGTAATACTGCCAAAGTATTTAAACCCTACTTAAATTTTAATGCTCATATCGTTCGAATCGTTTACCATACCAATAATTAAAATATTTATTTGCTATTGGTGAAAATAAATCTAATAATAGTAATAAATTAATATTATCAATTACGTAATTGAATAAAAAAATACAACATACTGCCCAAACAGGTGAAAATCTCCGTCAATTCCAGTCACTTGATTTCACCATAATCTACAATCTAAAGCATACGTCGCACCATCAGTACAAGCAAAATATAACATTCAGATAGTATCAGTACGGAGTGAGGATATCCTAATCCGCCCACAATATTGGACAGTCAAGCCACCGCGAGGTCAACTCGATGAACTCGATCCTTTGTTGTCTCGTCGAATAAGCGAACAGTAAACCTCTCGAGATGACCTGATGAACATCATTATGACACGTTATAGACTTATTTGCATTTTAAACACGTTAAGCTCATTGCTTGAGTGTAGACTGATGGGGTCAGGATGGCAATGAGGAATGATGCAGTTTTTATTGATCGTTTTAATCTGCTCGTGGTAAATTAAATTCTAGGCATATAAGTCCTGACTTGTTAGATTTTATCCAGCCGTGAGTAATCAATCCCAAGACTAGTAAACTGTCAATATTATCTTGCTATAACAAGTATTCAATCTTCTTCTATTTGTTTTTATTATCTTCTGTAGCTCACGTGAACAATTTTACTGTATTAACAGCGCATGATAATATTATTGTCGCAATACTGAGATACAATCTGTCAGTTTAACTAAGGTTGCATGCATCATAAAACAATTATTGTCTATGTTAATTAAACAATACTGAGATATAATTTGTCAGTTTTACTGAAGCTGCATGACGTCCTCAACATCTTTCCTTCTATCTATACCTACATATAAAATGCTTTGTCCTGAATGACTGACTGACGGATCAACGCACAGCCTAAACCGCTGATCGTAGAGACCTGAAATGCAGGGTGTGTTCCTTGTATGACGTAGGCATCCGATAAGAAAGGACTTTTCAAAAATTCTATCCCTAAGAGGGTGAAAGGGGGAGGGGGGGGGGCGAAGTTTGTATAGGACGCCATTAATTCCTTGGTCCAGTCTACTTAAAATTTTGCATAAACCTTTTTTAACAGAATTGAATGGAAGCGTGTTTCGTATTGTATTAAAATTCATTCCCTAAGGAGTAAAAAGGGGTGGCGCAGTTTGTACGCGATAAACTCAAAAACTGCTGAATGAATTTCGATGAAATTTGGTATGGAGATAGTTCGAGACCCTGCGAACATTTTAGGCTACTTTTTATCCCGGGAAAATGTATAGTGGAATTTTATCCAGAAAACACTCATTCGTGCGGGCGAAGCCACGGGCAAGTCTAGTAAGACATAAAATCTATATATAGACGTAAATAAACTAATTTTTCTGCATATTTTTCCGCTGGGAAGTAATATTTTATCGCACATGAATGGGGCCTAGTTAGAAGTCGGCACTCCATCCAATCCGATAAACACAAATTACGTAAACATTAGTTATTGTTATTCCAATGACATGCGCATTTTCTCATTTGATTTGATCGTGTGAATTGCATATAAATTGCTACATTGCGGCATTTTATCGACGTTAATGTTTAGCGTTTGAGCATTATTTTTATTGGTATGTAGAAATAAGCTAGATATCCCTAATAGTCCATCACTATCACAATAAACTGGCTTCAAGCAGCTTTACTACTTACGTTTAATATAATCAGAGATTGCCGAAGACACAACTACTCCCTCAATCTTATTCACAATTGCTTTCATTAGAGACGGCTTTTACCCCAGTTTATCTAAAACTATTCATAATAACCGATTAGGAGACGCACGTGAACGTCTGCTGACCTACTTAGTATAAAAAATATTAAACACACGCATAGAAACATAATGCAAATGTCTATTACATCCACGCAACACTGATCTATTGTCGAAGCGACGTGTAAACTGTGTATGAATTGACAGATGAGCTGATAACATCAAGGAGTAGTAACATGGAAATGGCACAAGGTTAAGCAGAATAACATGCTATGTACCTACACAAACACATTTTCTAGATAAACATCTAGGGCCTATAAACATTTGAGAGGTATTATGGTTAGCATTGTGCTTTTGACCGTTGAATTATTCGACGTAAATAAATGACCAAGTAGTAATTAGTTAAAACATTGGTTGAAGTAAACTTATTGATTGATAATTATACGATAATCAACATTACCGAATTTCAAGTCAACAAACAAATTACTTCAATTTTAATACAAATATGACTTCAGAAACATAATTCTACATTGAAAGCTTTGTTAACAAGTGTGAAACAGAACGGTTATGAAACTGGTTAATGGGATTGAACAAAGCTAACAATAATAGCGCGTGTTTCAACAGATAATAATTTTGCTTGATTTTTAGTCATTTTTATGAAATGAAACATTGTGTCAAAGTACAAAGCAATCCAGATATAACCTTAACGACACATTGTATCTCTCTAATATACACGTAATACACCAATTACTGTCTTCCTTATATCAAAATTAGGTGTATTGTTATACTTATATATTTAAACTTGTAATTAACGCTATTTCGCGCTGAAGTATGAGCGAGTCACACGACTTAAGCTCAACAAAATATTGACAAAGAGGAAAGAAGTAATTCAGTAGGTCGCCGTGTATGGAACAAAGGCACACTCTTCTCAGAAATATTAACAAAAGCTTCCACTGGCGATAAGCTTAGACGCGCTTTATCTCACGTGGTCTCTACTGTTACAAAGCTTGTAAATGATTTTTAATGAGCAACTTGAAGACGGAATGACGTTATGCACAGTCGGTCGTAAAATAAACAAACTTGGAGACTTGTTGCCGGATTCTGAGTTGAGATTTGTAGACGATACTTAATGCCAGTTTTATATGGTCATCTTAATAGAATACATTCACAAAATCACTCGCGAAACGAGCCTAATTAAGTGCAGCGATCTAATCAAAATAATTTGTGAATAAGTAAATACTTCTATATGCTATCCACTAAGAAAGAGATAGAAGCTTTAATTTCGTGGCATTATAACACATGTCTACTATGTCTGTATACATTGTAGTACTACTAACATTGCTACTGCATACGTGTAGCCTTCACCATCAAGCAGCATGCAGGTGTCACCTAACAGATAATATTTTTTATAACCACGTGTTTAAAACAATTAAATCTAATGCGTCCGATAACAGGTTCCGGCAGCTGTCAGTTCTTGGAAACACAAATCACGACGCAAGGTGCGTGACCTCTACAAGGTCCACCTGCGACACTTAGGTCGACATATAAACTTACACCTGTTCTGTGGACGTGTGGAAGAGAGTTTTGGAGGTTGGTTTGTCAATTATAAATTATAGTAGGCAATATTTTGACTGATTAGTGATGGACTAGGTGTTATGACAGAGAGAATAGATCAGTGAAAACTTTTTTGTAATAGAGCGGAGGCAAACAAGGCAGTGGGTCATATGTGAAATACTACTATTGCGTTTGAAACATTCGGTGCGAGAACTATCACACGTCAAACTGATTAAGAGATCAGAGGTAGAGATACTTGAGACGGTGAAAACACAATGACTACAAAACATAGCATCAAAGACGCAACCACGTGGTTATTTAAAGCTCATCAAACATATTATACTGTGGAAACACTAATTTTATTATCAAAACTGGCGAGTTTACAAGCACAAGACCTGAAGAATATATACCACGCTTGAATTACAAAGAAGACACATAAACTTTTAGAAGGTACGTTTACTTAGAACTAGGTGAATCTCGCGGCTTCATCCGCGTGAAAAAGTTTCTCGGTATAATTCTTTTTTTCTGGGATAAAAAGTAGCCTATAGCACTCAGGAGTAATGTAGCTTCCTATTAGTATAATAATTTTCAAAATGGGTTCAGTAGTTCCTGAGACTAGCGCGTTCTACCAAACTTCAAACTTTTCAGCTTTATAATATTGGTACCTACAGATGAAACAATTGCCGTTGACCCACCGAATTCTTGCTCAACACAAGTTCCTATCGTTTCTGGGTATCGCAAATCACTGCGGAAGGTGCGTGAACTTTATCAAGGCCCTTTTTTACTTGCCACAGACAAGCGTGTGGTACGAAATAATGTCCTGTACGCGCTTGTACTGCGAATTAGGCAAAAAGAATTACGAGTAACTTATTACCTTTTTGAAATCCATAATCACATTGATACTAGACGTGAAAAAACTGGAGATATTTTGGACTTTGTTTCTTTTCGGTCTGGACGTTCGAGAATTTGAACAAAAGAAATGATTTCTTCATTCGAATTTGCGCGCTATTAAGCGATTCGCTGCCCCTTTTCGCATAATGGGACGATAAAAACTCAGCGAACCTTGCGATAAATTTTGTTATGCATAATGTCATACTAGCTTCATATCTAGGATGTTACTATACATTTTCTGAAATGTATGAAATATTGTCCAGTTTTAATAATTAATTAGTATGCAAATCTATGTATCTTGTGGGCGTGTAGGTAAATCCAAAACTGGAACGGAAACAACAATCTGATTACAATTAGTTGGTGAATTACGGGAAATCCCTAATAACGGATGAATAATCAATTACAAAAAACCGTTAAAAGGAAACAACTCATAAAAAGTAACTGCGGAGAGTCTTTGACAATCGGACTATCTAAAAAATTGTTCCTTTTTGTTTTAGGTACTTTACCACAAGAGAGTAACTATATAAAAACTGAATTCTTAGTCAACTACAAAATGAAAAAAATTACCTACATTACTGCTACGGTTATGAATAAAAATAGAAGGGGGAGTCAAATTATCATACATATGCGGAGGCCCATATTCTTCAAAACTCACTATTCATAGAGATCGGCAACGCAACTTCTGTTTATATTTTTGAGTACACACACATACACTCACGCCTGTTATCCCCGAAGGGGTAGGCAGAGGCGCAACTAGTGCACCCACTTTTCGCCATTATTCCGTCCCATGATGTGATAGGGGGCGAGCCTATCGACATATCGGGCACAAATTCCAGACTCCGAGCTGATACTGAATAGAAAAACCCAATATCACTTTGCCCAACCCGGGGATCGAACCCGAGACCTCAGCTTTGCAGTCGTACTGTAATACAACTACGGCACCGAGGCGAGTATATTTTTGAGTATTATCGGAAATAGGTTAAATAATGAAACTGGATTGAAATCTCTGCACCATTTTACACAAACATCATTAAGTAACTTGTATCCAAAGTAATACATCTCAAGATAAAGCTGAAATACGTTCCGACTCCCCGAACGGGGCGGGGGCTTTGCAATTAACTCGCCCGATTTTACACAGATACATTCGTAATGAGATTCCGATGTAATTTGTATAGAATTTGCAGCTTATTTGTAGAATTTAATCGGCACAAGTTTGGACAAGATATACATGGCGGGTAAGTATTTACGGAAAATAAAGTGATTTGTCAATTCATTTATTGATAGTTATAATTGGTAAATAGGTACTGTTATGCAAAGAGCTCAGGAAGCGGTTTTTATCCGCGCCCGCCGCAGCCGAGAAACGGCTGTTTTATTTCCAAACTCATGACGACCAGAGATCTATGCGATTATGCAAGCGTTGCAATACGCGCGGTTGAGTTCCAGAACGCCATGGACACACGTCCAGAAACGAAGTGTTGCGTTTTACATACTTCACAGAAGAATTAATAAAGAAGGCCAAAAGCTTCCGAGTGCATCCATTGGGCGCAGCCCGCCGAGGCTGCGAGTGCGGGTGCAGCGTACTGACCGCGGCCCGCGCAATGCTACTAGTTGTACCGCGTACAACCGCGCACGCCGCGTAAAACGCGTTGTGAAATGTACAGACATATTATATATTTGCATTCTACAGGAATTGTGAACCGGCAACCGCGGCTGACGCGGGTGAAAACAGCTTCGTGAGAACTTAGCCTTAATACGACAAATTAGTACTTCCAGACAATCACAACTTGCAATATGTAGCACCGTCGATCCTGATTCCTGCCTTGCAGGAGCTTTCGTGGCAGGTATATGACCGGGATAATCTAGGGGCTAATCCTGCGAAGGTAGCGGTTGCATGCACATGCGCACCCCGCGAACTTCGATATAAGGGAGAGAAAGTAGAATGGCGGGGTTTTAATCGGTAGGACGGTTTGAACCGGTGAGTCCGGCAGAAATCCGTAAATGGATTTCGCCGTGTTAAAAAGAAAAAAAAAGTCTATACCCAGAGAAGAAACTAATAGAGGATTACATTTAATCACGTTGAAAGGACCGAATTTATTAGTTTTCAATAAACAACCGAACACATATAAAATATACTGTACCACAATGGCTGTCGCGACTACTCTCTTAATACAAAGTCAATGTACCCATATCAACCCAGTCCTCTTACATTAAACATTTATAGGGTCGAACGCTATTGACCAAGAATCAAGTTCGCAAAAGACGGCCCAAAACGGTACAATTATACAAATTGAATAAAAGATAGCTCGCACACTTTCCCAGTTCAAGTGTGGCGTTAAGTGGAACATTCGAAGCCGTTTCTCGAATACAGCTAGACACTGAAACGAGCACCTGTTAGTTTTGGAAGTGCGAATACTGAAATCCTCCTAGCCAGTTTCGGCCACGGCGGCCAATCTCAACGGAGATCAGCCAGGTACGCGGGAGATATTATAGTGCACAAGTGTGTGCGCAATACACAGGTGCACTCGCTATTCCTTCACTCTCATAGTCCGGTGAGACGGCAATCCGACATGACCGGAGAGAGATCAGGCGCAGGACCAACGGCTTTACGTGCTTTCCGAGGCACGGGGGTATCACACCGCCAACTTCCTGACTCCGAGCTGCGACTGAGTAAATTTTAAGATGGAAAAACCCAGTCACAATTATTTTTTTGGCTCGACCCGGGATTCGAACCCAGGACCTCAGCGCGCATATCGTACTCGTAATGCGTACGCAATACCACTACGCCACCGAGGCAGTCAGTGCGAATACTAATATAACAATAATAATAAATAATACGAAAGTTAGATTGTCTGACACGTTTCCATTGCTAAAATTTCTAGCAGATTTTAGAGAATATATTAAGTTAATTACGTTGGTCACAATAGGATAGGTTTTGAAGAATCTGAGACTACGTGCTACACAAAAAAGAGAAATTAATAATTTTAGTTCCAGGCAGCTCGTAGTACAAAAAATTGGAGAGGGAAGTAAACCGTCTGCCAATTTACAGACTAGATAAAATTGGCAGTAAAATTTAAGTAAAATATTTTTAAAATCCAAGGCCAAAAAGACGCCTACTAAAGTGGTCGGATCCCTTTAAAACAAACTGAGCTAGACGTTCGGAAGCCCTAGTCGCCTCCTACGACACCCTCTTAATAAAAACAAGGGAAAGACAAAAGGGAAAGGGCTGCAGTTGGTATAGCCGTCCGCTTTAGGGCATCATTTAAAACTGTTAAAACTTTATACAAATCATTCCATAACGAGACACTCTTCGAAGGGTTTTGGTAAATCATTTTTTCTACGTATTTCGACCCCAGGCTTCTGTTTAATGAAGTAACCTTCCCTAAGGTGATTTTTGTAGCGTAGGCCGCCAACTAGAAAATATTTCAATTTAGGTAAAATGAGCTCCATTACCTAGCAATAAAAACAATTTCAAAAGAACTCTTATGCGCTGCCTGCCTGCGATAGAAAAATAAGGATTAATAAAGAGAGGGTATAGTATATGGATCTAATCAATTCTCACTCTAGATACCAAATGCAACAGCTTAATCACACATCGATTCTCTATAAGATAGTGTTACCCAATTAGCTACTTTAACAACCACATGACGTCCACTGGTGAACATAGGCTCCTCCCCTAAAGATTTCCCGACGGACCTGTCAAAAGCCGTCTGACACCCAATCAAATCGACCCATTCATACAAGTATATACTTTCTGCACCATAGACAAACTGCTAGCTACTTTAACACTTTAAATCAAGCATCCAACAGTTATTCATCCTCATAATCGATAGTGACAAACGCGTGAACTTTTGATATTCCATTAGCGCGATGCGACATCGTGTCAACGACACCATTTCTAGTACCTGAGAGGCTACTGCGAAAAACGAAATCCGAAACGTCGGTCCGAAACGAAGAAACGACGAACTTTAGATTTAACCTTACTACCAAATTACTTCGGATCCGTCACCGTTGAACGAAGGTTTCACGCAGTTTGCGACGCTTCCGACTTCGCTCAACACTTTCGTCACGCAACAACTCTTCATAAAGAAGGATCCGTAACACTTCGTAGTAAGAAAACGTGCGATCCGTCACCCGAAACTACGGATTTCGTTTTTCGCAGTAGCCTCTCTGTACGCATTTTTCGTATGACGTAGGTAATATGAATTTCGTATCGGTTATTAATTTTGTATTACTCATATACATATTGTGTAAAAGTGGACGATAGCCTAGTTGGGAATGGAAGGGTCTGTCGAGACAATATCCGGAGGTTCAAGCCCAAGGCACACACCTCTGACTTTTCAAAGTTACGTGTGTTTTGTTTATCAATTATCGTTCACTTTAACGGTGAAGGAAAACATCGTGAGGAAACCTACATACCTGAGAATTCTCCATAGGAATTTCGAGAGTGTGTGAAGTCTGCCAACCCGCACTAGGCCAGCGTGGTGGACTAAGGTCTAAACCCTCTCAGTAGTAGAGGAGGCCCGTGCTCAGCAGTGAGCAGTATATAATACAGGGCTGGTATTATTTATTATTATATATTGTGTTAACGTCTACGAAGTCATTTTGAATATAATTTGATGACCTTTTTGATTCAGTTGGGTTTGGCTGGGTCGATGCTAACTAACGTAACTGATAAAGCTAAAGTGTAAAGTCCTTCCAAATAAGAGCAAATAATTTTCTTCTCACCAAGTTTCGCTAGGAGTAGACTGGATACATGAAAAGAGCCTACAGCTAAAAGGAGTGAACTAATTACCAATTTCTTCAACTACCAGATTTCCCTGGTATAAAAATATAAATGCCTTTTCACAGTTTTTCCCTAAACACCCACAACCTGCCGGGTAAGCTCATGAGCTGTTTACTTATCCTGCCTATCAGCTATAAAACATATAGTTACTCGGCAGTACACGCGTGTACCGTTGCGGTTACGTGGGCGACGACCACACATTATCTAGTTGCAACATCATCTCTAATGTACGAGTGATTTGCGTGCGGCTTCGCGATTAGACCAATGAGTGTCGCGTATCAACGCGTTACACGCCGTATTACAAACCGGCATTTACAGGCCGACGTAATTATGGCGACTTCACTTTAGTACGGCGAATACTGGGTGCACTAGTTGCGCCTCTGTCTACCCATCTGGGGATGAAGGGCGTGAGTGTGTGTGTTCACTTTAGTATTTGGCGGATATTTTTTATTGTTTTAGATAAATATTAACCGAGAAATGAAACATTTTCAAGGATAGAATTGATAGCGTACATAAATCATCCTCTGGAAATTGTTCTGCCTGACCAACGTACTTTAAAAATTGATTTAAACGACTCGAAGATTACTACGGACTTCGTATAAATTAGTAAAATACAACCACGTTCTTAGTTTTCCTTATATCTTTCATTAAACGTGCATATAAGCTTGAAAAATCATACACTTCATATCTATACTAATATTATAAAGCTAAAGAGTTTGTTTGTTTGAACGCGCTAATCTCAGGAACTACTGAACCGATTTTGAAAATTCTTTCACTAATAGGAAGCTACATAACTCCTGAGTGCTATAGGCTACTTTTTATCGCTGGAAAATATTTTTGTCCCGGAAAAACTTTTTCACGCGGGTGGAGCCGCAAGCACTACTAGTTTTCTTATATAACTAGGTGCTGCTCGCGGCTACGCCCGTGAGAATAGCCTTTCCCGCAACAAAAGTCCCTAAAACACAGTACGATCCTTGTGTCATCTACTTAAAGAATCAGATATAAAATATCCACTATTTCCCTTTAAAGGAAATTATCGGGATAAAAAGTACCCTATGTTATCTCGAATATGATCTATCCATGTGCCAAATTTCATCCAAATACGTTTAGTTGTTTCATTCAAATTACTTCTAACAAACATCCAAACATTTCCTCACACTTTAGTAGGTACATATGATATTATATGATATTATTAGTAAGAACTAAGAAGTAAGATTATTCATATTTTTTAGATATTAACAATACATATCCACATAAATACCAACACAACAATAGTGTAATTAAGCCATAATTCAACGAACAAACATCATCTATTTACACAATAATCACTCAATATAATTAATTAGCGTCAATGTCACTCGAGACAGGCGCATCCATTGTGATCCGCGATAGTATAATGTGCCCAATGTGGGACTCGTGCATTCTAACAGGTATTATTAACTACGCCTATGTTTGGGCGACATGGCATGACGTTTTATCGTCACGTATTTATCAAAAGCGTGGTCAAAATACACACAAATAAAATGTTCAACAAGAAAACATCATGTCCTTTTTCATCAAGTCACTCGCAAAGTTTCTAGGTGTGAAACTCCAAACGTTAATCGGGTAGTGTAGGACATAAGTGCGTTCATAGCCTTATAAACAACTAGCTTTTGCCCGCGGCTCCGCCCGCGTTAAAAAGTTTTTCCGGGATTAAAGTCCCGCTTTATGTTTTCCCGGGATAAAAAAATAGCCTATATGTTAATCCAGAACATGATCTACCCGTGTGCCAAATTTCATCGAAATCCGTTCAGTAGTTTTTGCGTGAAAGAGGAACAAACATCCATACATCCAAACATCCATACATCCAAACATCCAAACATCCATACATTCTTACAAACTTTCGCCTTTATAATATTAGTAGGATTAATAGTTAAAATAATGCCGTAAGCAGTACCCATCGGCGGCATCGCGTGATATGCCACTGTCCCGCTACCACTTGACTACTATGTGATTAAATCTTATTAGGGCAATGAATGTTACGGAACTTAAATTATTACATAAAAGCCCACTGTTAAGTCAACAATGTGGAAAAGTTTCAAATAATTTGTTGTAAAAATTTCATTTATTTACTCATGATAAGTTTTGGTTGAAAACTAAAAAAGATTACACACACTCACGCCTATTATCCCCGAAGGGGTAGGCAGAGGCGCAACTAGAGCACCCACTTTTCGCCGTTATTCCGTCCCATGATGTGATAGGGGGCGAGCCTATCGCCATGTCGGGCACAAATTCCAGACTCCGAGCTGAAATTGAATAGAAAAAATATCACTTTGCCCGACCCGGGAATCGAACCCGAGTCCTCAGCATTGCAGTCGTACCATAATACAACTACGCCACCGAGGCAGTAAAAAAGAATAATGAAAAATAATAAAAATTACAAGTGCTAAACATAAAGATCTTCGTAGAAAGATATCGAAAAAAACAATCGTTTTAATTATTTATTATAATTATACTATTTGAATTTCGAATTCGTATGTTCCAAAATCAAATTTACATATTTCGAAACAAGTTAAAAGGCCATTTCGTTTTATAGGAAATCTGATAGTAAGCGAACTTACTTACATTTTAGTTTACGGAAATGTTTAGTTATTTACACAGGTGGTTATCCACTTTATTGCTGAAGTTTAAGGTATAAATTGTACTGAATGGTATTGTCGTGCGTAAGAACAGTAGATAAACAATGAATGAAAAGTGTTAACGAAAATTCGTAGATACGTGGCTATTACCGAATTAAATTTTATTAACACAAAGGTTTCAGTGCGTGCCGCGTGTTTCAGAACAATAAGACTTGCTTATTTATACACAAAAAAGATTTTTTCATAATGAGAACTGGGTAAATTTTTACTCAACAGATGGACTGGAAAGGTTTATCGCAATAGTTGTATGAGTGGAATTGAGCTCAGTAGCACGTTTTTGTGGGGTCAAGCATCGTAGTAGATCTTAATAGGTTAATGACGATGTCAATCGACACTTATGAATATTTTTAGAAGAAGTAAAAAACTTGTTGGCGGATAATATAGGTTCCATTTTTTATTTGCTTGAGAGTTGAGAGAGACGTCGACGCCGAAAGGTTTCAAGATCGAAAGTTTTAAATGGAGATGTGAGTAATGCAAAGTAACAAAATATATGTATTGTAATGTCCGAGATCTACTAAGATAATTAAACAACGGGTAATTATGAGCAAGGAAAATATCATGAGGAAACCTGCATACCTTAGAAGTTCTTTCTAAGAATTTCGAAGGCATGTGAATTCTACCAACCCGCACTAGGCCTGCGTGGTGGACTAAGGCCTAAGCCCTCTCAGTAGCAGAGGGGCCCGTGCCCAGCAGTTGTACAGTATATAATACAGGGCTGTTATTATTTATATTAAAATTATGAGGAGCCATTATCTATTTTGTCTTACCATAAACGAGTTTGCCTACAGAAATATCTTTCTATATTTTACTATAACATGAATTTAAAATAATAATTTCGTGTAATTTCCTTATATTACATACACTTTATGCTTTCTGATCACGTTTTCGAAATTCATTTCGGATTTGGTTACACGAAACGTAGTGTTGTATAATCTTTACCGTTATTCGAAATGTCACTTTCATTATCTTTAAAGCGTTGTCCTCCAATAAAACGAATTACGTGATAACTATCATTATATAGTATGTATTTTCGTAAGATGGGGGTTGGGTAAATTTGGTAAGTAATATTTTTTTACCAAACTGGGCTGTTGACAATAGCCAGGAAGTTGTATACTACATGAGGATTCCTTATAAAATTTTCATCACATTGTAACCCCTTTGTCTTAAGCTTTGTCCATCAAAAAGCCATTCGAAACATCAACGTGACTGTCAAGTGTAGAAAGAAAAACAACAAAAAATCTCAATATTTCTTCCGAAATTTCCATGAACATTTTCAACATAACACTTTCGAAAAGCATCTTAGATTTAAATCGAGCTCTTACATCTTTCAGTTTATATTTATATTAACCGATATCGAAGCATTAACCCACGTATCGGCCACCCGGCAACCGGTCGCAGTAGCCGATGCTTCATGTTACCCAACAGGATGTACCATACCTTGACGGCCATTATCGTTGCGGAAGCGGCGGGAATCGCTGGGAATTATGTGCCACGCGACGATGCGCACGAGTTCACAGTGGTCAGGGCGACTGGATCGCGCAAACATTGCCCAGGTGTTTTACTATACAAACAACACTTAAAAACCAATAGCGTATACCAGGGGCTATAGCAGACACCTTCCAACAATAGTAGAACTTTGTCTTGCCTACTATAGCTTTACGATAACTAGGATATGTCATTCCCAATTTGTTTCCATTAGCGTATGTAGACAGGCGTCTAAGCTATGGCCCCAGCATGATCGAGAAGACAAAGTTAGTATCAAAACGTTCAATATTTTCTGCAATTTAACTACATTGCCATCCTCATCATTACCAGTCCGTAATAATTATCGTTAACTATAATGGTATTTGATTTCATCAATATTTTTCCATCCCTCTGATCAGCAGTTTTTAGAATATAGACTATCGCGTATTCGGTTATATGGTCTATTGTCATTTATGAATACCGTGATCATATTTACCTATGTTTTGATTTGCTTACATTTCAAACCCGCAGAAATTATTATTCTATTTCTGTGTAAATAAATCAATTTTAATAATGTGACAAAGCGAAAATACCAAGTAATCGCCATTCTCAATCGTATCTAGACAAATAAAAACTTCGTACATATCAACAAAGAATCCAATGAAGTAAGAATAACGGACGACCACTTGACTGTCAATATATTCAACAACACAGTGTGCTCATCAAAATGTCTAATGAATACTAAACGCCAGCATTAAGATTGCAAGCACAACACACTGACACCCTCAGACACGGTTATACAAATACAATAATATCTATATCTTCGTACTGAAGAAAGACAGTCTTGATCACCTAACGAGCTGCAATAATGGTAATTGTGGCGTCTAATAAATTCTATTTATTAATATTGCGTGAGCTTCGCGCGAGCTTTAATTACAATGCTCTGTGAGTTTGATTATGGGTTCCGTATTAATTCATTACCGTCCATAATTATAATTACACTTTCACATTTTTATGAGACAAATTAAATTGTAAATTAAGACTACTGCGGAGAAATTTTTGTAATTATTGTTCTTGTGAATGTATTTATAGTGTAATAAACCAGCTATACATTTTTAGCTAGCCATTTGGAAAAATATAAAAACTTGACGATACTAACGATATGGATAACCAAAGCATCAGCTACTGAATCATTACATCACACCTAACCGTAAACCACGACTTAATGTACTGGCAAAACATAAAAACCCCTCCATTCGTCGTTATATATCTCTTTGTTTGAAGTTCTACCGCTTAGACCTCCGATAAGTGTGTAATGCTTTCGCACAGCTTGAACCAGACATTTCGTGTCAATGTGAACTTCTGGTGCATCGCGTCGCACTGAAACTAGCTGGCCGTCTCCACCACGGCCACTGCAAAAAAGACAAATTAAATCTGGCAACACACTTAAAAAGTTAAAGCGAGACGATGATATTATCCTTTACGTGATCACGGTTAGTTAAAGTGAGACAAACTGATTTAACCGAGCCCACTTGTAAAGTGAGACGGAATTATCCGGGTTCCTTTGGGAAAAAATGCGACGCGAGCTGGCTTTCGAAACGTTGGGAGCTGGTAAGGTCGTTGCCGTGTAAGCAGAAAAAAAATAAAGATCTTTTGTAAAAGATTAAGCGTCGAACACGACGAACGCGTTTTTCGGTAAAGCGGAGACTTTGCGAGCACTTTTTAAAATCTTTTAAATCTAAACACTCCTTTAATGGTAAAGGTTACTCGAGTTACGTTTATCTTTTTCGGCAGTAAAAACGACGGAATGTTGTGAAATTATATTTGACAATAAAATTTCGTGATTCGTTCAGTTCGCTCCGTCTGTATTTTAAGTCCCTAATGCAGTTTGGTGTCCCTTGACAGGGGTAAATTCGTTTGCGAGGGTGGACTGTCGGAACGCCGACTCGGCCGTGCATCTAGGTTGTCAAACGTATTCGAATGTAACTTGCAGTAGTTTTTTAGATGTATTTGCCAATAACACCAATCAATATGTCTGCGTTAATCCTATTTTCTAAATTACCATATTGTCGTTTTGTGTTATCAGTTAATTACCGTCGGTTTAAACTATACATAAAGACATATCTAAATCTTAATATCGAAGTTCAGACACTGGAGAAAATAAAATAAAAACTAAACCTAGGCGCTTCCTTTGGAATCTCGTGTATAAAACTTTAATAAGACTAACGGTAATAAACGTCTAGTCTAGCCGATTTAAAAAAAATACGTCTACTATAGGTAATGCTAACATAACTGTAAGATATAAATTTATGATGCAACATGTCCATTGCGCATAACGGAACGTTATTTACGTCAGTCTATAATTTGAATGGTAAAGTTCTAGCTTGGAGCTGCGCACATTATTTTCCGCCAAAAATACGTTCGCCATACTTATGTTGTTGCGAACTGAAACACATATCGATCATTAACAAATAATGCTGGCAATATGTATAAAATAAAAACAACATTCCACTTAAAAGACAAGCTTCACCCTCAGCACATCGATGCGACTCCGCATTCACAACCCAGACGCCATAAATCACGAAAGGGTCGAATAAATTACAATTGTGAGATAAATGTATCTGCAGAGAATCCCGGAAACAATCCTGACCTTTGTAGTGTATGTAACCCTATGCGGTAAATAATATCGTGAGTGTTGCCGGTAGTTTATAAGAGAATCTTTGTTTTACGTCAGTTGGGAATAAACTGTGCTATCAACTACACGCTGTGTCTCCTTGCAATCCTAAGACATTACAACCTTTAGAATCCTGTTAATTATTCCGCAAGGCATTTTCAGTAGTGTAGTGTTGTTATTGTTACATTACACTTTTTGTCATCGTTCGGTGATATTTGAAACATAAAGAAAAGTTTGACCTAAATTCTAAGATGTGTCATTACCATTTACACACACACGCCTTTTATCCCCGAAGGGATACACAGAGGCGCAACTAGTGCACCCACTTTTCTTCGTGCGTATTCTATCCCATGATGTTATAGGGGGCGAGCCTATCACCATGTCGGGCACAAATTCCAGACTCCGGGCTAATGCTGAATTTAAATAAAACCCACTATCACTTTGCCCGACCCGGGAATCAAACCCAACACCTCAGCATTGCAGTCATACCGTAATACAACTACGCCACCGAGGCAGCTATTACCATTCAGTACATTGATATTGTCATTACCATCTGCTTGCTTTTACTTTTCTTCCATCTTTTAATCTTACGTAAAATGAAAAATTCTTACATTAAAAATATCATGGGATCGAATATGCACGGCGAAAAGTGGGTGCACTAGTTGCGCCTCTGCCTAACCCTTCGGGAATAAAAGGTGTGAGTGTATGTTATATAAAAAAACAATCCAACGAATGTCAGGTGTAAACCACACCTGACACTCGTTCCCAAGGCCAATGCATAGTTTATCATAGCCATTACTACGATCCTCATACCTCCTTGGTACCAAAGCATCCGCGTTTCTTCACGCGCGCTCGCTCCTGTGGCCCACAGCAGACTGGCAACCAGCACGTAACCTATGTGCACTATTTATAGCACCGTAACCGCGAGGACGCGGCCGACCGCGATGTACGAAAATAGATGTGTGGTGATGATGCTTTATCGGTGAATGAGATATCGATAAATGAGGTGCACCTTTAAATTTGACATCAAAAATGTTTAACTCGATAAAATGAAATAATAAAATGTCGTAAGTTATTTACTAATTATGATATTATGTATTCAGAGACAAATACATGTTAACTAATTGATTAAAATATCATCTTCGTCGAAATTGAATTCCCTTTTTAACACAATTATCCACTTATATTAAAATCTATTCTTAAGAAAACGCAATAACATAACAAGAGGGTCTAATAACATAAAATTATATCATCGAAAACGGCACAATACACAGGATTTCCGAATACCCGCCAACAATAGGAAGGTTTTCTGTTGAAAATTATTAGCGGCCGGCCATCCTAATCCTGTCCAATTTATTTATATAAACCCGTGGAATCAGTCAATATCTATTCATGAGGCCTTTTGATGCTCCACATATAAACTAGGTGGGTCCAATGTTATATTGCCAACTTCTGGGTAATCATAAATGGTCACGAAAAGGTGCAAAATTGACGTAAAAAATTGTACTTGTTGTGTCTATTTCTACCGCCAAGCAGCAGTTGGCATGCACTGTTACGTTTTGGTTTGAAGGACATTGTAACTATTGGACATAATGAGACTTAACATCTTACGTCTCAGGATAACGAGCGCAGTGGAATGCCACACAGTACTTTGTAGCTCAACTACTGTTTATGGGTGGTCGTATCGCTTACCATCAGGCGAACGGCATACTCGTCTCGTCATTCAAAGCAATAAAAAAAATCTGGAAATTTAATTCAAACAAGATGTTCAAGTTGTTAATTGGAACATATTATTGCTAAGTTTGGTTTGATGTACCACCTAGAAATAGACGACGACAGGTATACATGAAGCTACCGGTTACCAAAATTCATCGTATATTGCTTCCATACATTGTTCTATTAATTTTGACAAATGATGGCATGTTGTGGATGTCGTTGACGCATTTTCCAGATTAATACACCGACAAGCTTTACGAAAAAACTATGTTTTTGGTCAACTTTAAACATATCAAATGATACCATCCATACTTCTACACCGATTTTAAAAACTGTTTCACCAACAAGAAGCTACATTATCATCGAGTAACATAGGTTTTTATCCCTTTTATCTTTTTTTTACTTTTAACCCGGAAAAACTCATTCACGACGGCGGCGCCACGAAAAAAGTCTAGTATTGAATAACAACAGAATCATAACACAGATTTCTTACACCTTTTATTACAGTAATTTGAACACTTAAACGACCGAAAACAAAAGTGTTGATTATCCTAATTAAATCTATCGATAAGTTAATTTATCGATACGTGCACATCACTAAATCTAAAATTACAATCAGTCGAGGCAGAAAGCTCGCGGCGAACGTACCGCTCCTTCCGCGTCGATTGAGAATATTAGATTTCTCAATTAACCTTCTCAATTAATTCAGCAGTTTTACATACTATGTGGTAAATAAATTATGATGAAATCCGCAATTTATTGTTTTTTAATATACACAAATTAATTCAAATATTCTGGCTATACAGTTATTATATGGGAAATTTTTAAAGCACGATTCCGAGCCTCAACAGGTAGCCGCCGCCACAAACCATATTTGCAAATTGCATGTATTTCATGTAGGTGCTCCTGACGAAGTCAAACAATGACAGTGAGACGCACTCGTGATGTTTGTCTACACGGTGTTTATATTTTAAAAAACATGGCAAATCACCATTCTCTATAAGTCCACCTGCTTAGAACGTCTAAAGCTCTAAGTAAATCATACGAACCAGTGATCTAGATCACTGGTACCTCGGCACGTGTCACTTGCATTTAAAATCCTGCTACCCAAATACCACTATTATTCCAGTGTGGATTCTGTTTGTAACATTTGGCACTGACCAACGGCCAGTCGATACTGTTTATATTACACCCGTTAATACGTTTGTTATCATTGGCATGCTAGTTCCGGGGTTGTTGATCACGTCATCGGCAGATTTTATTTTCATCGATTCATTTCTGTAGCCGATAGTGTTCTTGCTGATGGGGATATAGCGTTGATATAATATTTATCGGAGAATCTCGACAGTCTTAAGGTAGAAAACTGTGGCATCATGGGTGTTACGAAAAGGGTCACAATTGCCACTCAATGACAAACTTGCTAGGGTATATACATATAACCTAATATAATAACATCAAACTTAACCTATTATTCTGTTTCCTTCACTCATGTTTCATGTAATTATCATCAAAAGCTGCTCGCTACCGAGTTATTTTAAAAAAACCGTACATTTGTATGTAATTAATCATTGTGTCGCGGGTATCGTGTTTACACTGTCCATCGCGGGAGGCGGAAAATCAATTACTGCGTACAAAAACAGGAACATCAGTTCATTGTAAATAATGAGAGATAACTCCACACAGCTGTTACAGGCGCTACCACATTCATCCATGTAGGGTATTATTTATTTTGCACTTAATGACTAAATGAATGAATAAGTGCCACAGATAATCGTAAACAGTATTTCTCAATTTCGAATTAAAAAACACTACACAGTGCTACACATTTTAGCACTAAGCGGTAATACATACCCTGACTCTATTATGACTGTATGTATTTATTTATATGCAAAATAACCTTATTAAATAAATAATTCAATCAGTCCCACAGTAATAATTAATTCTCCGAAAATCGTCCTGTTGCCAGTGACGCGTGTCGGATTAACATAAATTCGTATTAATTTTACCGTACGACGCCAGTGTTTGCGATCGATTCCCGGGACCGACGCATTCCACTCGATAACATGCAATTACCTGCAACAAACACATAGTACATTAATGTTTCATTCATGATTTAAATCATACTCAAGTCGACACCTAATCCTCCAATCGATTCTAGTTTTTGTCCTTACGATAGTCAATTCAAGACCTTTGTTAAAGACGTATTGACATTGTAAGTATTCTGTACGAGTAGTTTTCAAGTCATATTACAAAAAGAATGTACACTAGTCAAAATATTGTAGATCTTTATCCATTGTAAATAGTTAAAATCAAAGAGGGAAGCTAACAAAAAAATACAATGTCTCGTAGGTTCGTGATAGTATCATCTCTTATACTTAAATTACAACAGAAAAATGTCTAGAGTAGTGTAATGCATAAATACAGGTGATTAAATCTAGGCTATTATTCTCCGGCACCAAGCAATATTTTTGCATATAATTAACATTGAGCCTTACACTAGGATTAAAGTTTCTCACACGAGAAACTAATTCATTACATTACTAAGGCACGGCTCGTAAAAACATTGTAACACGACACGAACAAATGTAGCTGGGCGTTTTTGTTACAATTTATATTGAAGTTAACACTTCTAGTTACGCGTACAGTCGTTTTCTTTTTAAATATTGTAATTTGTATGCTGGCATTTGTAACCGCCCGCATAGCGACCATCGTACATAAGGTGCCCATATAAAACAGTTATCATAAATTCATTTATTCAGTACAAATTTGGTCACGCAACAGACTTCAGATAATAGATAGTTGGACTCGTCAACATGACGCGCCGCTTGATAAACCTAACTCGATAGACTACAAGGTGATAAGGAACTATTAAATAAAGAAAAATTTAAAGGTGTCTTTATAAACGCATTCAATAAGTGAATCTGAAGGTACCTTTGTAAATGCCGTGTTGTTGTTTTTGATTTCCGCCGTGTGTGGCGTTGTTGCTTCCTCTTGTGTCAAAATTCGTTCAAGTGTTATTGTGAACGTTTAATAAATTGATATCAAAGAGATCTTACACAATTTTAATTGAAATATTGTCATAATCTAACAATAACCAACAAACAAAAACACAACTACGCGGCAACATGAAACGTAATGAAACAATAGTTTCTCATTATTTCATGGTAAACATCTTGCTAATTGTTCCAATCGAACTGAGAATTGTGTACGAGAGTGTACTGTCGAGGAAAAAAAAACAAATTAGTCGCGGTAAAAAAAACTAGTAAATTGTTCAGCCATACAATAGTTCGAAATTGTTAAGTCTGGTTTAGACGAGCTACGGATGCGTTCACATTGAGTGTAAACCGCCGCTGAATATGCCCCGATCCATACTCGTTTTGCAATTTGTGTAGTTTGCAGCACTTCCTGATGAGATCTTATATATTAGTGTAGTATGCAGAACTTGTAAAGACAGATCTCTCTATATAAATCCTACTAATATTATAAAGGCGAAAGTTTGTAAGAATGTATGGATGTTTGGATGTATGGATGTTTGTTCCTCTTTCACGTAAAAACTACTGAACGGATTTCGATGGAATTTGGCACACGGGTACATCATGTCCTGGATTAACACATAGGCTACTTTTTATCCCGGGAAAACATAAAGCGGGACTTTTATCCCGGAAAAACTTTTTAACGCGGGCGGAGCCGCGGGCAAAAGCTAGTAGCTTAAATATTCTTTAAATGTAACTTAAAATCGAATATCCTTCACAAATATCTGACAGAGTACACAGTGTTTCATGAATATTCACTACGTTAAAGGTACCAATACAATTATCCTTTCTTATTATTATACTGGAAAAATATAGGACTTTTATCCCAGAAAAATCCGTTCACACGAGCGGCCGTCAGCAAAATATAGTTTCCTAACAAAGGAATAGTCAAGAGAAAATCTTGTTCATGATATAACCAGTTACACAATTCAACACAACTTTACAACAATCAATTACCACATCAATCAAAGTCACCTAGCAACCAATTACAAATAGTCCGAGTGAGGCGTTATCTCCAATGCTATCCACGTTTAATTATCGCTTTAATCTTTTTACTCCGCGATCAGGATCGATAACGCGAGAGCGGGACGCGGTTCAGAACCAGTTAACGGTGTTGCGTCTCGTTAAATCTATCAGGGCTTTGCTATCGTGTCTTACTATAAACGAGATTGAGGATTACTCTATCCTTTTGTTAAATTAAGTTTCAATATTGGCGTCTGCTGACTATAAGCTTGAGAAAATTTGTCGTGTTAACTTATCACAATGTGAATAAGATTCATATGGAAGAAAACGTATGCTATTAATAATGAACCAAGTCACATAGAAAAAAACAAGCGGCGATAGCCTAGTTGGGAGTGGAACTGACTGCCGAGACGAACGACCGCGGACTCGGTCCAATGCTCGCTCGGATGAAGCTATACTCCCGAGTGTCGACATTGGGCCGTAAGACTGTGTGAAACCAACATAACCGTTCCACTCACCCCCCAGTGGTGGTAGCGATAATGCGTTTTCCCCGCGATAAAAAAAAAAGGTTTAAACCCAAGGGCACACATCTGTAACTTTTTTAAAAAGTTATGTGTTTATTCATTGTGAATTATCGCTCGCTTTAACTGTAAAGGAAAACATCGTGAGGAAACCTACATACCTGAGAAGTCCTCTGACTTGCGAAGGTATGTGAAGTCTGGCAGCCCGCACTAGGCCAGCGTGGTGGACTAAGGTCTTTACCCTCTCAGTAGTAGAGGAGACCCGTGCTCAGCAGTGGGCAGTATATAATACAGGCTGGTATGGTATGGTAAGTCACATAAAAATATATTTTTTAAATTTCTACTACAAGTCATTCACCTCACTTTTACTACGCGTCCAGTTTACACAAATGCAATTAACAAATAATTTTAATTAACTGATAGCGCATGAGGCTATGTACCTACTGCATCTCGGGGCACTGAACCCCATGTCAATGCGTAACAACAGTCAACGGTTGCTTGTCTGCGGTCGACAAAATAATTACGATTGTATCGCACGTGATGTCACGTCCTTGTGTGGTCTCAGGTTGTTCGCGTTGTGGTGTTGTACATCATGGGGCTTCATATCTGCACTTTCCTTATTCTTGATTAATTTGTAATGTACAGTTAGCAGCATAATTAATATCTGTATAAAATCAAAATTTCAAATCGCCTATATACGCGTCAAGTTAAACTGATTTTTTTCTTCGTATGAACTAAGGCAAATCTGTTTTATTTTATTTGTGTCAAGAGAAAAAAAAGATTAGTAAGAACACAAAAGTATTTAGGCAATTTGAAATTTTGAATTTGTTCAGCTACTTGTGATTGTACATTTTCGGTATGCATCCTTCATTCATGAAGTTGAACGCAGTATTTTGTTAGCAACACACTAACAACTACTTTAAATTGTCCGATTTCGAGTGCGAATCCAATACCCATCTAATCGCACCACCTGCAATTTTCTACTAGTTACTAGACTAAGAAGGAGACTATAAGTGTTGTATTCGAGTTCAATAAACGTTAATAAGTAAAATAATCGAATTAATATAATTTATATAGTATAATTTACTAATCTATTCTAATAGTATGAAGAGGAAAGATTTGTTTGTTTGTAAAGGATAAAATCAAAAACCACTGGACCGATTTTGTAAATCCTTTCACTAATAGGAAGCTACATTACTCCTGAGTGCTAAAGGGTACTTTTTATCCAGGGAAAATATTTTTATCCCGGAAGAACTGTTTGACGCGGGCGGACCCACGAGCTGTAGTCAAGTTAATAATAATACTAGTGTTTATGGCCGCTCATATCTCCATGAATTCATTCATTCCCTTGAATTAAAACGCCGTATTCGGATCTTCATTACAACAGAATTACAACAGTTTCCAAGAAACCTAGTAGGTAGTTAAATATTCCAACAGATGCATTAATGAATTAAAATGTTTATGTAATTTTCTGTTCACTTCACTAGATGGCATTACTTAAGCTAAAGTCCAGACGGTTTTAAAGACTCGTGGAAAAAGTTAAAAGTTATTTTTATTATGCATGAAGTAAGATTAAAGTGCCAAAGTGTAAAAAGTTAATATACGGATTAAAAGTGCTCATTAATATAGTTTTCATACTATATTAAAACTAGCGAACTATCACGTCCTAGCTGAATGTAAGCGAAGGCATTACAATTTTTACTATGCTACGATTTTAATACAACGTATGATATATGTACGTATGTCTTGGTTTATTGGGTCTTGGTCATTTCTTTTCTTGGGTATTGTGCCAGAATTTTGAACTACCGGGTAGCGCGAAATTAGAATATTTACAGTAAAATTCTAGGAAACTATTAAGTTAATAGGACTTTAAAACATTTTATAGTCACTCTGTCTGCAATCATAGGATTTATGCCGATTAGTTTAAAGATTAATACTACCATAAAAATACAGTTTACAAATACATATTATGTATTGCGTAAAAAAATTTGTTAAAGTTCCCTACTCAATCATTTTCTACCGGAGCCATTAAACATTACATAATAATAAGAAAAAGGTGTAATACCCTTTGTCAATCGTTATACACTTCATAAAAGACAATGATAAGAAAAAATCTAATCAATTTACACTCGCAATCAATCGAGTAGCAATTAAACACGCGAGATAAAAACAGGCTGGTATTGTCCAAGTATAGACAGAGTCGCGCCATGGTTGGCAACTGGCAGGTACGGCTGGCAACACGCTGGCAAATGGCAAGTACTGGCAACCCGGCTGGCGGCTGAGCACAGGCCGGTGACCTCGCGCGGCGACCTTACACTTGAGCGCTGTAATTTTGCATCACGTTTACGATCTATCTGTATGTATGTAATACCTGGAAGTTACGGTCGTAAATACTGATTGCCGTGTTTTTTGTTAACATCGGTTTATTTTTTATTTAGTGATGGATGAAATCGTATTCGCGGAACGATCGACAGATATTTTGTAATTTGCTAATCGCAAAAACAATTAGAAATTTTACAAATAAATACCTAAAATCCAACTTTGAAATATCAATAAAAAATACTAAATCTCATTTGTACACCAAAATGTTATATTATAAGTAACGCGAAGGCACATCGTAATTTTACATTCATTTATCCACTTACAAAAAATCGTATTCGCTCGCAAACTTCTCACTAATACTCGCATTCTCAAATAAAATTAATTCACATTTCCCAAACATTAATTCGGTAGTCACAGATGTGCATCCAAGAATAATAATTGTTGAAAGAAGCTAGTTAATTTATACGATATATTGAATAGGAAAGTGTTGTGACGTGCGTTTGTTGCTCCAACCAACTGAAATAGCCGCGCGGATTTATAGCCAAGTTCAAATACACCGAGTGATACTCTCCAGTGATAGATATTTATAACCCGGAAAAATAATATATCAGACGCGTATTTACACGTTTCTTTTGACCGTAAACATTGTACGACTAAAACTAATTTTATATATTATAAATATCACAATATAGACATTTATTTCATTTAAATTTGATCGTCACAAAATGGAAATCGCCGCTTTAGATAGTATTCTGAGAAATCGCCCTTTCTATATTGTTACAGACGATTTTGCACGTTATTTCACAGCTATTGAAGTCCACATTTTAATTGGCGACCTCTCAAATAATATCCTTTTAAATAATACTGCTTCATCACACGGCGTCTCGAAACACATCAGTCAAATGACGACCTTGATTACAAAGATACGTTACAAGTACGCAAGTCAAATAGTTTTACGTCACTAGTTGCTACCGGTTAGAGAGTTTCCATCACAATGTACGCTAAAAACGTACCAAACGATAGATATTAATCGCGGATTCGTTGTCCTTAATAATGAAATCAAGATGAAATGTAGCCGATGATATTAAAGTTAAGATTTATTTTAGTAAAATAACTTATGGAATCTTTTGAGTTACACTAGAGATACTGCACAATCAAACTTTCAAATTTAATTTATTTTTAATAACATTGTACTATTCTAGCAACCTAACAACAACAAAAAAGCGATGTTTTCGCTATAAACTTTTACATTATATTGAAATTATTAAATGAATATTTGATTTTGTGTTGTGGAAATGATAAAGCGAATAAAAACTTCACAGTTTCCAATATCAAAAGAAATTATAATTATCTGCTATTTAGTAAAACGAATATCTAAAATGATATAACAATAAAATATAATGACAAATAATTAAAGTATAAAAAACCATTGAATGCTATCATTAGGAACTATAAACGAACGGTCGCGTCGTTTAAATTGACGTGATGCCGTCAAATACTTTTTGAGATAATAAACCAAAAACTAACAAATAAAAGCCAAATTTGAAACATAAAAAGTAAAACAATTCCAAATATCACCGAGTGCCACACAATTTTACCAAAACTAACAATTTAAACAAAATTGCACTTTCTAACATTACTAAAATTTACAATAAAATTATTGTTGATGGGAGCCGCTTTCGTATCGTGTCGGGCCGCAACAATGACTAATTAACCCAAATAGTTGCGCGTTCGGAACTAATGTTACACTTACGTATTTTATTATATTTACTCGAAATTTCGCGTCTCGTTTTCGTTTTTAGTCAATGTCTAGTTCATTGTCGCGATTGAAATACCGTTCAGCGTTGTTGATATAGATGATGACATTCACGATGACGCGCCACACCAATTTCTCTAATCGGTTACAGTCCAAGTGTGCAACCTTCCGCTGATGTTTTTTTTATGGCATTGAATGACGAGACGAGCATGGCGTTCATTTGATGGTAAACGATACGACCACCCATAAACAGTAGCAACACCATTCAGCACCTTGAGTTACATTCCACTGCGCTCGTCATCCATAGACATAAGATGATAGGTTTCATTATGTCTCGTAGTTACACTGGCTACAAAGTCCTTCAAACCGAAACACAAAAGTGCATGTATACTGCTGCTTGGCGGTAGAAATAGACATTGCGGTGGTAACCACCTAGACGGACTCTCACATATGAGAGACCTGCCACCGGTGAAAGTTCATGTTTTAGTTCTGTAAATATACATTTATTACCTATGACTGTCTCGGCGGCGCAGTTGTATTACGACATGACTGCAATACAGAGGTCTCGAGTTCGAACCCCGGGTCGGGCACAGTTGTATTGTATTTCTCTATTCAGTATCAGCCCGGAGTCTGGAATTTGTGCTCGATATGGCGATAGACTCGCCCCCATCACAACATGGGACGGAATACGCACGGCGAAAAGTTGCGCCTCTGCCCTCCCTTTCGGGGATAAAAAGGCGTGAGTATGTATGTATGTATGTATTACATATGATTGCATCCATACCTATACTACGATGTATCATCAGTTTCCTTAACACGCGAAATCTCCGCTCAAAAATTTGATCATCGTGGATAACATTATCAGCTATAGACAACTATGTTTGTAAATCCACTTTGTAGCCAATATTTTTTAACAGGCCGTTATCTTTATTAACATATATTATGTTGAACTGGACTGTGTTTATCAAACCATCAGCGTTAATATTCTTCTTGATTCAAAGAGCCTCAATAAAAACTCCACCAGAATTTGCTTCATCAAAAGCCGCAAGCAAAAATACTTTATAATGGGAAGCCATTAAAGTGTAGTTCCTATTATCACGCATTACTGTAAAGAGAACAATGAACATCATAATGAAGGTAATATGTTATACTTTCCGACGGTTCCATAAGTTTTTTATTACATTGCGGTCTAGACATGAGCACAGCGCACATTTCATAAATCTTTATCCTTTAATAAGTTTGTAGACTTCGTTGTGTATGGAAATATTTAGACTTCGAATTTTAAAGTAATTTGTCAGTCAGAATTCATCCAAATGCAATCAGGCGTCATACTATACTAGAACAATGAACAGTCACAAGTAAAGTATATGCTTTACAATTTACTGGACAAGCGACGTCATATTCCACTCACTACCCTAATTTTTTTATTGCATTAAATGACGAGACGAGCATGCCGTTCACCTGGTGATAAACGGCACAACCACCCATAAACAGTATCAACACCATCCAGCACCTTGAGTTACAAAGTACTGTGTGGCATTCCACTGCGCTCGTCATCCTGAGATGTTATCAGATGTCAAATCCCATTATGTCCAGTAGTTACACTGGCTACAATGCCCTTCAAACCAACACAACAGTGCATGCACACTGTTGCTTGGCGGTAGAAATAGACATTGCGGTGGTACCCACCCAGACGGACTCTTACATATGAGAAACCTACCACCAGTAAACCACATCCAACTGTATCAACAAACAGTATCTATAACGACAAAGTATTCTCAATCACGTAACCATTTACTGAAAGATCTATCCAAAAATTGCCAAAGCAACCACCCCGCACTCACGGCAAATTCACTACTGACACAGTTCCGTGCGTAGAAAAAAGAACAACAGTTAAACTCGGATTTTGACGTGTGGGCGCAATGTAAACTAGCGGGTCACTCGTACCAGTCGCGAGTACAATAAACTGCAGTGTAACGACCTCACAATTATGGTAATGCTGAGTTCACAATTATCAAGACTAATGAGCTCGGTGATTTTCCTACACTCTTTTCATTTCAACGTGATGATAAATCATAATGGCATGTGATGTAATTCGTGTTACTCGGACAAACAAATAGTTTGCGGGAACCTGACGAGTTCAATGTATGCCTGGTAATGGTGCCGTGAAAACTGACCACTTACTGGCTTTTACTAAAAACAATATAAGCTGCAGGAAATACACACACACATTCACATCTTTTACCCCGAAGAGGTAGGCAGACGCGCAAATAGTGCACCCATTTTTCGCCGTTATTCCGTCCCACGATGAGATAGGAGGCGAGCCTATCGCCATATCGGGCACGAATTCCAGACTCCGGGCTGATACGGAGTAGAAAAACCCAATATCACTTTACCCGACCCGGGAATCGAACCCAAGACCTCAGCATTGCAGTCGTACCGTAATACAACTACGCCATCGAGGCAGTCATAAGGGCATTACACAGCTGAAAAAATGCTTGAAGATTACATTTAGTTAAATATACCATATCAACTTTTACCTATCCGGGACCACGGGTTCGACAGCTAACATTTGTTTCTTTTTTATATACTAAAACCTTATTACGTGGGTAGGAACGACGATTTTCGCTTTTATGGCAGGAGCTGTCATGGTCGCATGCGACCACGCGGGCTTGAAGCGTCTCGTCTGCAAGCGACGCTCGTATGCCAGAAGCATAATTGTTTGATTACAGTATGGTAGGTTACATTGTTTAGACAGTTTTTATTGCTATTGTTTGTGTTTGCAGTCTGCCGATGCAGACTTCAAACATTGGCGGAGATTAAAGGTAAATATTATTCTTCTCTTTCATTCTTTTGCGCATTATTTTATTTCTTGTGAAATTCAGTTTTATTATATTTAATATACGAAAGTCATTACATCGTACCCAATATTATCACTATGTTCAAAGCCACTAATCAAGCTTCAATACAAATAATGTGACATTCTATAAAAAAAAAAAATAATCGATGAAAACCAACAGCGATTGCCTGGGACCCAAACCCAAATAAACAGCGAATACACAAATACTACTCGGAAAATATTCTAAAAGTGAAAATAAATACGCACGCCTAAACACTTTTCAGTTCTATAATACACCCAAGGCCAAATCCAGCTGCTGACATGCAAACTATAATCAACGTCTGATGCCTGAAAAAATATATTAGCGGAACAAACCGATGCTCCACCGCGATGGTGCAATGTAAACAATTGATTTGCTCACAAAATCTAGTGGAAGATGTAACGTCTCGCCCACTGTGCACGCACTGTTTGAGAAATCTCACCTCTCGATGCTGCAATTTGACATGAATCCAGGTAAACAAAATACATTTGCAAATGAAAAAAATGCTAGCGATGTAAACGTCTGTGATTTAAGTTTAGATAATTCTAAACTCACAGTATCTCATTATTGGAGGAATAAGATTTTGATCCCATAAAACAATAGCAATAAGATTAATCAGTTTAAAAAAAGACGAGTGCATATGTTATATCGTTAAAAAAAGAAATCAAATAGCATCCATTAGATAACATTGTTTCCTTGTCAAATTCAAATTTCTAGTGTGGTCGGTACAAGACATTTTGTATGGAATTCAACAGATCCAAGTTGGGATTCTCGAACCTTGAAAAACTAACGACACTGTCACGTTCGGAATACAAAAATGCGGGACATAAAAGCGGGAATTTGTAATACGAGCACACGAGAAACTTCGACGGCTCCCCGTGTGACGTCACGTTTTACAGGTTCGACGTGTAACGCTAAACACTCGAATGATTATGTCATTCGGAATGTGATAAAATAGATAATGTAGTTTAGATAGGATAGTGAACATCACTTATCTTTGATTTCAGGGCGAAAGTAACAACATAATTGTATAATAATGCAAAAAATAATGGAACATTTGAACTATTACGATTGAAAGCTTTTAAGCAGATATTAGGTATGTCCCAATAATTTTAAACCTTAAAAAGCTAACCACTACTTCCCTACTAACCTCTATGCGAAAACTTACATACTTAAATTCACTAGATTTTCTATAATTTCAGAAATTTCAGTGATCTGTTCGTAAGCATGGCTATTCAAAACATTTGCTCTCGTTGCTTGTCTATCAACCGTATCCTCAATACTTAATAGAAAATCTAATAAAAAGTCACTCTTCGACTAAACTAGATCTCATCGATTGCATTTCCAATAACAAATGAAACCTCCAGCTGTCTGCAAACTATAGTTTCTCTGTTTGACGTAAGATTGAGTACTGTTGTGGTCTTGGTACTTTCTCTTTTACATCGCGAAGTGAGTAATCATCTGTCACAGGTGTCGTGTCCTGAACGGAGAAACTTTTAGCACTTTGAGTGGTCGGAAAACATTAGAGAGTCGACTGAGTTGTGTAATAAAAGTATAAGCACAAGATAATATTATGTTCCTCCGTTCTCGTATGACAATCCGTCTAGATTATAAGCAGTGCAAGCACTATTGTATTGTGGCCAGTGCAGTTACTGGACATTACGAATTCTAGCAGCAACAGCTCTGGAATTTTGATTTACAAATCGATGTGTAGCACACTGCCTCGGTGGCGTGGTACGACTGCAATGCTGAGGTCTCGGGTTCGATCCCCGGGTCGGGCAGTGTGATCTTGAGATTTTCTATTCAGTATCAGCTCGGAGTCTGGAATTTGTGCCGGATATGGCGATAGGCTCGCCCCCTATCACATTATGGGACGGAATAACGGCAAAAAGTGGGTGCACTAGTTGCGCCTCTGCCTACCCCTTCGGGGATAAACGGCATGAGTGTGTGTGTGTGTAGCACTTATTGTGTATTCTTACTTGAGAAGTCTGATTACCATCAGAAGAACTAGTGTTTCAACATCATAGTGAAAAAAAAATTAAATAACCCCCGACACAAAAAATCTTTAAAAAGTAAAATAATAATAGTGTCTTTGTCGTTTACGTACCTAGTAATATTTTAACCCAACCGTCGTCGCGTCGGGGGACCGCTAAAGAAGTATTTTCATCTCCCTGGTCCGGAGTTCGGCCCCCCGACGTGAGGACGCTTGGGTCAAAATATTACTAGGTACTTAAACGACAAAGACACTATTATTATTTTACTTTTTAAAGATTTTTTGTGTCGGGGGTTATTTAAATTTTAATTTAATTTTTATTTCATACTTTTTAAATTAAATTATTCTCCATCATGGGGCCTTGATAATCAACTATCTATCACCTACTCGTTGAGCCCATCCTTATGAGCCCAAACACACTATATCTGCTATAAGTTGCTAAGGAGTTGGGTATCCCGCAGACTACTTGATGCCGCAGCATCAGCTCATGTTTACAAATATATTGAATGTCACAGTACACCAAATTTAAAGTCAATCGGATTTTTTAAGTTGGAAATGAGCTGATAATCCTCAAACGCCTGAACAGATCTTCATAAATTATAGCTAAGAACCATCGCAGTCACATCAGCTTTCAAACAAAAAAAACCGCGTCCAAATCGGTCCATTCGTTTGAGAGCTACGATGCCACAGACAGACATACATACAGATACACAGATACACACCCTAAACTTATAACTCCCTTCTTTTTTGTCGGCGGTTAATGAAATGCACAAAGACGAAACAGCGTGCACTATTACTATGTGTAGATATACAACCCGTTGAAATACAAGCCGCGACAGTCATTCCTTTTACATCAGTTCAATAACATACGTTCCACATTTACCATCATAAAAACATATAGCGCGTTTTATCGCATCAATTACGCCGAACCAGTGACCGTAGTAGCACATGTTGGTCTTACGTCACTCGTCAGTGTCATCGGGCCGTGTGAACGATCCGCGCCAGAGGAAGCGATGAGGGGAATATATAAGGATGGAAGATATCTATAAAAAACATAACTAAATCTGTATTCTCAAAGAGGAGTATGAGAGCATTTACGTTTTACTCTTATTCATTTAGCTTCATAATTTGATACATTCGGCTCTGGAGTTAATATAATTCTGCAAGTTTGGTCTGGTAAAATATCTTCTGGATTTTATATTACGTATAATATAACTCATACTGAGGATCGATGCCAAGGTCTCTAAGTAAATCTAATAAAATATTAGATCACCGACATTTTCTATTTTACCTTAATAATATTACCAGCCCTCTAATATACTATCTCACTGCTGGGACCAGGCCTCTACTACTGAGATGGTGAATTACCTTTAAATAGTAAAACCCTTATGTAAGTGGCAACCCTGTGAGAAACTGTGTCACGTGACGTCACTGTACACGCACCGTTACACGCCCACAGTCCATTGTAGTTTTTCAGCATACGCAACACCCGTCGGCGTAACGGTGGTATCGCCGGATTTTTTGAGTGGAAATGCGGTTCGATTGACAGCGATAAGCGTGGATTTTTGCGACGTTTTTTGAATATATACAGCGTGTTTTTGTATATAATTTACTCGCATTATCAGTGGGTTGAATGCATAATGTGTGTTTATAGAGGTTTGTGCGTAAGTTTAGACCATTGTGTCTTTGTTGTAGCCGAATAGACACAACGCTAATGTTGTCCTACTTAGATTGATAAAAATGTATACAATGGCTGGTCTTTGAAAAAGAGCGAAAAGGCATAAAATTTGCTTTTAAACCAAACCGCACGACAGCTAAGGTACTTAGTAAACTACATTACGCAGATCAATATCAATAGGCATTTAAATATGTAACAATAAATTTTACCGTAAACTGCCGAAATATGTTTTAAATATTTCGCGAAATTTACTGGTGGTAGGTCTCTTACATGTAAGTCCGTCTGGTGGGTACCACCGCACTGTCTATTTCTACCGCTAAGCAGCAGTGTGCATGCACTGTTGTGTTTCTTTCTGTTTGAAGAATATTGTAGCCAGTGTAACTACTGGACATAATGAGACTTAAAATCTTACGTCTCAGGATGACGAGCGCAGTGGAATGCCACATAGTACTTTGTAACTCAAGCTGCTGTATGGTGTTGCTACTGTTTATGGGCGGTCGTATCGCTTTTCGCTTACCATCAGGCGAACGGCATGCTCGTCTCGTCATTCAGTGCCATAAAAAAAAGTATAACGTACTCTTTATTTTACTTTATTATGTTGCCTACATATATATTCTTGCTTACTTTTAACAACTTATAATAATTAAAATAATCTCTCCTAGACAATTGCACTGTAACAATACAACTACCCGCGGTCACTCTGACCAATTCCCTATCCAGTTTATACACAGTAGCCCAAACTAACCGATGCGAGCGGCTAGCGATTACTGATACGAGAGCAATTGTGATGACAACTGCTAACGGACCTCAGTTTTTGTCACCGGCCACTCATTACGCGAACTGGCTCATATTCATTGTATATTTCACAGTTATTCATGTATTTTCTAAAATAAAAACCAACACGTCCGAACGGATTCATTTTATAGCTCGACCTTCTGATGTTTGTGATAACACGTTGTTATGGAAAATCAATTGTATTATGAAATATAGAGACGTTATAAATGTCTCTACCTACGGAACAGTATAATCAGTTACAGTTTATATCTTATAGGACAATCTTAGGTGACGATTGAACGACTAATTGGTTATGCTAAAATAGTAATACCGAAAAAAAAACTTTTATTTAGAAAAAATATTACAAAAACTCCACAGATTAAAAGTTTACCATATACTATACCATATTAGCCCTGTATTATATACTGCCCACTGCTGAGCACGGGCCTCCTTTTTTTTTTTTTTTTTTTTTTGTCCCTGACTAAACTCTTGTTAGCCTGACGAGGGTCGGCTTATACAAGAACACCGGTCTTGTGGGTGAGCGCAGAAGGCGCTCGCAACCCTTAAATTTAAGCGACCACGCTGAGGGCGACCCACTAATGGGTCACGACCTCGGCTCAGGGCGGCCACTGAGAGGATAAGACATCAACGTTTGGGGAATATGGTTTTTAACCTAATCCTATTTTACGTGTTGATTGTAGTCTTCGGCACGCGGGCCGGAACTGCTACGAGAGGGCAGGGGGTTGGGGAACGCGACGAGGTCCTCGACGGCGAGGACGGTACAGCGGTCTTGTTGAGTGTATGAGCTTTAGATGCTCGTTCTTTTCGCGTAAGGCCAGAGTGATTTCGTCCTCTGGATCTGACAAGACTGAACGCGGTCGTCTCCATTTGGCGCGATCAAATGGAGTATAAATCGACGCTTTACGGATAAGCGTGTTCGGGTGGTTTACCGCCCTGTCGAAATAGCGTCTGCTGGCGCACTGCATAAAGTGCCTGATGGTCGGCATATTGGTGTCCACGTGGAGGTTGCGATTGCGAACGTACCACGGGGCACCAAGTGCATGTCGTAAGAATCGATTTTGAAGGACCTGCATTCGCTGAAGGCGACCGGGCGGTAAATGAGCGAATACGGGCGACGCGTATGTCATTATCGGACGGATGCATGTTTTAAAGATCCTAATCTTGTTGCGGATTGACATCTTACTATTTTTGTTTAGGAGCCAGTGAAGCTGGCTCATCGCGAATGCGGCTCGCGCGCGTACCGCATTTACGTGTGGGATGAAGGTCAACCTCTGATCAAGGGTGACTCCTAAATATTTGGCTTGGCCCTTCCAGGGAATAACCTGGTCGGACATGCGGACTGAAAAGTGAGGGACATGGACTTTCCTTTTCCGAGTGAAAAGGATGGCCTGACTTTTGGTGGGATTGACGGTGATTCGCCATTTGCGGAACCACTCACCGAGTTCGTCGGCGGCGGTTTGCAAAGTGCGCACCACTTTGTCGGGGTCTATACGTGAAGCGTATATTGCGGTATCATCCGCGAATAGTGCCAGATGGGCGTTTTGTGGTCTAGGGATGTCGCTTGTGTACAGCGAGAATAGAAAGGGGGACAGGGCGGAGCCTTGCGGGACGCCGGCCGTGATGGTGTGTCGGGAAGAGAGAGTTCCCTCCACGCGATATCTGAAACCGCGATTCGACAGGAAATCTCGTATGATGTGCACGAGTTGTGTGGGCACGTTGAGAGTGTACAGCTTGAAAAGCAAGCCGTTGTGCCACACCCTGTCGAATGCTTTTTCGATATCGAAGAAAATAGCACCGGTAGGCATTCCTTTACGGAATTGTTCGTGGACGTACTCCGTGATGCGGAGCACCTGATTGACACAACTGTGTCTAGGGCGAAAGCCAAACTGTTCTGGAGGGATCAAATTTTGATTAAAAGCTACTATTTTAAGGCGGTCGAGGACGATCCGCTCGTAGATTTTGCCCAGAGTACTGAGCAGACTGATGGGCCTATAAGAGGAGGGTTCGAAAGCGGGTTTCCCCGGCTTGTGGATTCCTATCACAACTGCCTCTTTCCAGACCTCTGGGAAGATGCAGTTACGAAACGCGGCGTCATAAATGGATGTTAGGATTTGAACTAGATGCTCCGGGAGCATCTTAATCATACGAGTAGGGATTAGATCGCCCCCGGGGGCTTTCCTACGTTTGAGTGCCTTGATCAGAGTGGTGACTTCTTCGATCGTCACCGGCGCAAGGGGATCGGGCGGCGGGTCGACGTCCGGGTCGACGTTATCGTATAACGGTCGCGGTATAGAGACTGGCGGTGGCCGGACCGCGTTCCTATCTTCGACGAAGGTGTCAAGCGCAACAAGAATGTCGTCATCTACAGGTACGGAGGTGAGCGAGCATTGAGACTCCAGGCTGCCGGCCAGTAGTTCCGCTTTCTCGTCGTCATCAAACGCCGGGCGTTGATTCGGACGATTGAGCGGAGGCATGGAGGCCACATCGTTTCTCTTGAAGGAACGAACCAGTTGCCAAAAGGCGGTATGTGTCGGATCGATATCGGCAAGGCGAGTGTCCCACCTCGAATCGACGACCTCTTTTATGCGACGCTTAACCTCACGTTGGAGGTAGCGCGCAAGATGTCGTCGTTCCGGGACGGGTCTCGTCGCGCAGGCTTTGAGCGTAGCGTTACGCAACCTCACCCACCACCGAACGTCTTCGGGAAGTTGCCAGTGACTGTGAACAGTCTCTGGCACCCTCTCGGAGCTTTCGCTCAAAACGTTCTGAAGGTGGTCGGTGAAGACGCGTATCGCGCTGGTCGTTTCCTCAGGAGTCACGATGTTGGTCGGGATCGCGGAAAGATCAGTGGATGAGGTGTCTGCGAGCTTGGTGCCCAAAAGGCGCCAATTCGTTTTCACCTTCATCGGGATATTAGGACCTGTGTCTGTTGGACTGTTTTCGGGGACTAGATCGAGGATCACAGGTCTGTGGTCAGAGTCTAACTCTTGTAACACTTGCATGGAACGCACGCTAAGGCTTACGTTCCGTACAAGTGCCACGTCGAGTATGTCCGGTCGGTGGTCGTCATTGTAACTATAGTGGGTAGGTTCTGAAGGAACCAATAGGCTTAGATTGATTGTGTCAAGACAACTCTCTAGGACTGCACCTCGCTCGTTGGTCGAGTTGCAGTTCCAGAGAGTGTTCTTGGCATTGAGGTCTCCCGCCAGAATGACGGAATCCCCCAGATCAAATAGGGTTTCAAGTTCGTTGGAGTGAAGCTCCTTAGTGGGCGAGAGGTAGGCCGATATGATGGTGATCGGCGGGTGTCCGGTCATGGCTAGCCTGCAGACCGAAGCCTCAATGTTGCTCAAGCTTATCGGTGATTCTAATGGAATACAATGAAGGGACCTTTTGTAATAAATGAGAGTGCCTCCTAAACGGCCACTGGTACGATCATTTCGCACCAGTTTGAAGTTTGGGATGTTGGGATCGCGGTGAGAGGGCTTAAGGAACGTTTCCTGGATGAGGAAAACGTCAATTTGGTTGTCGCGGACAAAAGAAGAAATTTCGGCTTTTTGGTCCCGAATGCCGTTACAATTGAAAAACCCCACTCTGAGGGAGCGAGGTTTTGTCCGCTGGGGGAGTTGTCTGGCGTTGGTAGCCATTTATGAAATTAAAGAGGGGAGACGCACAGCGTTAACTGTAGCCTCGAAGATTTGTTGCTGGATCAGAGCGATCTCAGCGATTAAAAGGGGGTCTTCTACTCCCGTACGGGTGAGTAGACGAGAACGCTCGAAAAGTTTCCCGTGGAGAATCATTATCTCCGGGGAGCCTAATAGTGAGGCGACTGAGGAAGAGGCGTCGCTTGCCTTCGCCGCCACCGTCGCCGACTGAGAAGGGGTGGGAGGGGTGGTGGGTTTGGGTTTGGGCTGGGCTGCCTTTGAAGAAGGAGCCACGGCTGGGGGAGGAGAGGGTCGAGTAGAGGCCGGGGCAGCGGGAGTGACTCCGCTGGGGGCCTGTGAGATGGGTTCAGCGCGCGCCGTGGGAGGAAACCACGGGTTGCGCACTGGCGCAGGTGCCAGTTTGAATGTGGTGGCCTGAGGGGCCGAGGGAGCCGCAGCTTTAGGAGCTTTGGCAACTCTTTTGGGGGCGCGAGGGCATCCGCGATAATTCGCTGGATGGCCGGTTTGCCGGCAGTTGGTGCACGAAGGCGGCTCCGTGCACTGAGAGCGGTCCTTAGGACGGGGGCACTCGGATGTGCCGTGTTCGCCGAGGCACTTGACGCACCTGGCGGGGAGTATTTCTGGCAGTTGTGACACTGCCCTATCTGGGTCGATTTGTGTGGGGCTTCGACGGTGAAGCCGCCTAGCCCCGAGATATCTTTAATCTCAAAAAGTCTTTTGACGTCGGAAGGGGACTGGAGGATGGCGAGAACCATCTCGTATTGTATTCCCGGCCGGGAGGCGCGGGACTGTCTGTGCATCCTGTGCACTTCTAATGTGACTATGCCTTTCTCTTCAAGGCCTTCTTTGACCTCGAGAGTCGACATTTGGACGGGGATACCGCGAATGACGTAGCGGAAGCGCCGCTCGTCCGGAAGAGAATACGTAAAGTAGTGCCAATGTTTGGCGTCCAAGAATTTAGTCAGCGCCCTGTGGTCCGCGATTGAGGCGGGCTGCAGGGCAAGAAGTTTGTGGACTTTGTTCCACGAATTAGAGGAAATGGTGATGCGCTGTTTGCGCAGTTCCTCAAATATGTCCCTCATGGTCATATTTGAGGGGAGTTGGAGATTTAACCTCGGGGGTTTTTTAGGCCCCTTTGGTTGAGTCGGCGGCGATGGCGGCGTCGACGCAGACGCGGACGCGGTTGGCGCTGAAGGCGCGGTAGGCGCAGAAGGCGCGGATGGGGAGGTTGGTGCAGGAGCAGCGACACTTCTCTGCTTCTTCCTCCGGCTGTTTTTCACCGTGGTGAAGCCGTCCTCGTCGCGTTCCGACGAGGACGACTCCTCCCCGGATTCACAGGCGGAGGAAGAGGCCGAGATCGGCCGTTTCTTAGGGTTATTAGCTTCGGGTTGGCTGGGGGACGTGTCCATTTCCTCTTCAGACTCCGCGGAGCCGCCCGAGGTTTCGGTGGTCTCCGTTGAGGTCGTAGCCTCGGACGACTCCGAGGTGTCTGAGGACGCAGACGGTTCCCTGGCTTCCCTAGCCATTGACAGTATTTCTTGTCGGACCACGTTGTCCGACCGGAACATCTCCCTCACCACTCTCATTATTTCCTCCCTGGAAATAATGGGCGCGGCGAGGCGGGTGTTGACTGGGTTTAGTTGAGCGGCGACGACAGGCCGCTCGGGAGCCAAATCCATAGGCCCAGAATCAGCCATATTGGCGGCTGAGTCCGAGCCTACGGTAATATTAATTAGGGGCCGCGTGTGTGTTCACTAACCCCGGGTGTGCACCGCCTGTAAAGAACACACCAAGAAACCAGGCGGGTTCACACAAAACGAAACGAGCGCGGATCGCGACGCGGTATGGGACGCGATGAAGTAAGTCCCCGGGTAGGAACGCCCGGGGGTGAGTGAGTGCGTGTCCCTCCCCGCCGGGTATAGGCGAGGGGGGGTGTACTTAGAATTAGGTGTGCCCTAAGCTTGTATCCCTTTTGCCAGTCTTATTGTGCAAAAGGGTTCCTAACAGTCCGTGTACCGTAAACGGTATTGGCCGGAGGCCGCACGCTCAACCGATACACGGGATGGATTTTAAGGAAAGGGTAGGGTTGGGAAGGTGATGTACGGGAGAGACTGCGGTGTGCCTCCGCAGCCTCCGGATCCGTACCCGTCGGCTTTGCCTTGCCCTGAGGGGGCGCAGCGCGTTGCCGGTGACGCGACTCGGCTTGTTAGCACCGTTAGGTTTCCGCCGAGCCAACGCCCTGAAGGGGCCAAACGTCGATAAGAAACAAATTGGGCTAAACCCTGTCCTGAAAAGGACGCGGCTTGGCCCGAAATAGGCTAACAAAATAGCAAAGGGTTGCCCCTTTGCTACCTGTGTAACCTTGACGGCAGCGAGGTCGCTGCGGACGCACCGAGCAGGTACTCGGGCGGAACAATGAAAGTTGTAGCGAGCGCTACAACAAACAATAGGTCCGTCCGAGACGGCTGCTCAGAGCGGAATGTGTGGTGGGCCTCCTTTACAACTGATAGGGTTAAGGCCTTAGTCCACCACGCTGGCCTAGTGCGGGTTGGCAGACTTCACATACCTTCGAAATTCAGAGAACCTCTCACGTATGCTGGTTGCCTCACGATGTTTTCCTTCACCGTTAAAGTGGGCACATACGATACGATTTGGTACAGCCGAACCATTAAAATGGTATGCCATCGAAACATATCGCATCGTGTGGGGCACGGTTCGATGGACATTATTATTATTATTGTTGGTACGGCTGGTTCGATGGCTTGTCCATCAAACTTGGTTGCATACAACTGGACGTCGCATGGTACGGTTCGACCGTGTGGCGTGAAGACTGTACCGCGTGACGAATTGGTCGCATGATACCAAATCGCATCGTATGTGGATACTATTAAAGCGAGCGATAATTGACAAACAATACACACATAACTTTTTAGAAAAGTCAGAGGTGTGTGCCCTTGTGTGTTGAACCTGCGGACATTCGTCAGTCGACATTCGGATTAAAGGTTTGCATGAAATTATTACATAACACCAAAAATCGCATCAAAAAGCGGGGTAACAACACGGCTCGCGATAAATATTTCACGTGATTTTCCTCAAACATGAAGTCAAAGTGTCATCATGCATAAACTAATTGATAAAATCATAACAACGCGAACGCATTTAAGTGACATTGTTTATTTGTAGAGTGATACTGAGATTTTCAAATTAGGTCACATTAAAAAACATTGTTGCTTGCCCCGCTTTAGCTAACAGTGCAGATTAAGTTCGTACACTGAAAACCCTATACATTGTTGCTACTACAACTTAGAGCAAAAGTTTAACATATAAGTATATTGGTAGGTAGGTTTTAACATTGTAAGTAGATAAACATATCTAAATACTTCAGTTACGTTTAAATATAAGTGATGAAGTAACTCTGTCCATAAATACTTTCTCGGCTTCACCACTGAACAAATTTTGATAAAATTTGGTAAAGAGTAAGCTTAAACCCTAAAGAGGCGCAGTGGTGATCCCTCCCGCCGCCAGACGAGACGTAGGAGGCGTCGGGTGGACGACTGACCGACGTCTCCCGCCCTGTGGATTGGGGGAGTTTGGAGAATTCCACCACGGTATCCCCTGCCTGTCGTAAAAGGCGACTAATAGGGGCCTCCGGGGGTCACGGGTGGGCGGAAGGGGCCGTCCACCCATTAGTCTAGGCAACTTTTGTGATCCCCGTGATGGACGGCAGCGTGGAGGTTAGGCCTCACGCTGCCTTTGACGCCGGGGGCGTCCTTTGGTGTACGGGGGCTTCTGAGCCCCCGCAACAACAGGAGAAGGACCGCAACAGCGGTACGCGCAGGGGCGGTTGCGGACGACAACTTATACGTGAGTCGGAGGAAGCCCGCAGCCGTCCCTAATGCGCCGAAGATGGCCACCGCGGAGTTTTGGTTGGTATGCCGTGCGGTGTACATAGGTTAGGGACTCGGCCCGGCGGTCGCCCGACATTTTCCATCTCTCCGGGCGGCTCAACGTCGGGTCGTAAGGCACGGTGAACCCAACATAAACGCTCAGTCGTTCCCCTTGAACACTGGGCGGTAGTAATAAGTCACTTTCTCCGTGTAAACAAAAAAAGAACCCTAAAGAGGATATTTGTTTTTTTCTTGTATTTAAAACTTCGACATAAATCGACCTTTACTTTCAAGTTTCACGATGCGAGTACACTACAGTACAGTCCAACCACAAATCACAAACTGTCCGCATGTTTACAAAACATTTCGGTGGACTGTACGTGTGTACATATTATGTCTTTGTTCACTCCAAACTGATAAACAAGTGTGCCGGTTGGCGACCCCGTAATCTCAGCTGATTAGTGTGTCAACATACGTTTCCTAGGTGATCTAGGTCGATTACGTATACTAGAAATAGGCTACTGCGACTCGAACTATCGTTCAATTATTATCTCGTGTTGTGTTCAAATTAATTGTCAGAAGACGCATATTGGGTATTGATATGGTTTTATCGGTGTCAAAAACCGATTAATAATGTTTTGTTTTCGAATAATAATGTTTTTAATGTAAAAACAAATTCAAATACACTTTTTATCCTCGACTAGCTACATACGACGGCTTCTCTTGTATAAAGAAATCCCAAAATAAAACTCCCACAGAGTGACTTTCGGGACTACTGTGTGAAGAGAGAACAACTAAGCTACTCAGGCATGTAAAATACAATGGTAGGAAAGATAATAATACTACATAAATAAAACAATTTTATAGGTATGTCAATAAAAAAACCCGTTCAAACTTAAAAAACATACCCATTCTTACCATTAAGATTGACACCATAAGGCAATTGACGAGCCATAATAAATGTGAAAGTGACTCAGTAGTCCATACATCACAGTTTCCGGAAATATGATTGAACGTTGACGATTGACGTACAGACTTTCTATTTCAACAGCAGTAATATGCGGTTAACTTAACGAGTCTGGATGAATCATTATTTTTTTGCTTGGAGTAATTAATTATTCTCGCCAAACACTGAAGCCGAGGGAGGCAACCAGCGTTGACTGACATATTTGGATATTTTCGTATTTACCATCAAATGAAGTGCAGAACTGCTATGGCATACTAATTATCTACTTTTAATTTAAATATTGTACATTTCAGAAAAACTAAATGTTCGTGTTTTATGTATTAACTTTTATTAAAAACCTCATTCGTTTTTGTATTTTTTGTTCAACTACTCATTTTAGAATTATATTTGTTTGCCATGAATAAATTTCCAGATGGAAACAACCAGTGGCCATCCCTATTTCTACACACAACTCGACTATGAACAGCTTCAATCCACCTCAAACATTATCCGTACTACGTTAAAAATACGCTAGCCGTTGACGTTGACTGTAGTAAACATTTAATGGACGCGTAGGATAGAATTATGATTTTAATAACGTTGGGCAATGGTTCTGGAAGCGATCGTGGGCGTAACATTACGTATGTCTAAGGAAGAGGTGCTTGGATGAAGGTGCCAGACGAAACAGATGTATAAAATAATAAATTATTATATTTTCCGGTAATATTGAATGCAATTTTATATGTTACCGACAATCTGTATAATCCGGTATTCTATACAATACCTAGGCAAACACTCAGGTAATGCACGAACTATTGTTAATTTATACTTTGCCTAGCCATTCCATACAATATCGAAAACGTAGCCGGTTATTTGTGTAAAAGGTTATATGCCTAAATATTTATATTTGGCATGGAATGTACACGGTTTCAATGTAAACTAAACAACTTGAGGATTTCTACGTTATTTTCAAGGCCCGAAGAGTAGGCCAAATACGTAGTATAGCACCATAATAAGTTTTATTTGGCTGCCATTTTATAGGTACTTATAAAACATTGATAAATACAGACCTAATTATATTGCCGGTGTACCAGCAGGTATTCTATACAGTGCCTTAGGTTTTGCATACATTGCCTAGGTAAAGTATGTCGTATGTTAAGGACAATAATATGCATAATATTTTATACGTTGCCCGGACGCCCCAGACATTCTATACATTGCCTAGTTATTGTACAGAATACCTGAATTATACACATTGCCGGTGACATATACCATATCTCTATAAAAACAAATCACAAAGGTTTTCGGTTTGGCACGACTTGAAAGTTGAAGCATTCGTTTTGATAATAAAACAACAGTGGAAATGTTCGTATAACAATTATCTTATTTATTATGCACTACTTCTGATTCACGTTAACTATTGATCTGCCAGGAAGATCTTGAGTGCGGAAATCTTATACCGATAGATTCAGTAACACAAGATTTCGTGTCATATTTCACCCAATCTAAATAGGTTATATTAAAAAAAAACTTTACGTAGTTACAAATAGGTCAACTTTAAATAAAATTAGGTCAATGATGACCATCCAGTCACCATAACAATGACACATTATCTCCTCAACACATAACAGGAGCAACTGGCAACGCATTGCTCAACAGTGGGCGGCACCCACGGCACGGGAATAGGGTAATCGCTAATCGTCTTCGGAGGAAGTTGCACCAACCTTGTGCCGACGCACGATCGCGTTTGTTTTGCAAGTCCGTTCGGATAACCATCGGATAGGTCAAGTGCCTGGTCGCTTCCTGGAACGGGTTTAATATCGTTAAATGCGACGCTTTTGAGACAGGAAATGATCTTTTTTATGGCATTGAATGACGAGACGGGCATGCCGTTCACCTGATGGTAAGACTAAGCGATACGACCACCCATAAACAGTAGCAACAGCATCCAGCACCTTGAGCTAAGTATCTATTGTGTGGCATTCCACTGCGCTCGTCATCCTGAGACATAAGGTGTTAAGTCTCACTATGTCCAGTAGTTATACTGGCTACAGTATCCTTCAAACCGAAACGCAACAGTGCATGCACACTGCTGCTTGGCGGTAGAAATAGACACTGCGGTGGTACCCGCCTAGACGGACTCTTACATATGAGAGACCTACCACCCGAACTAATTCAACTTAACGTAACGTGGAAGCTTTATTTTTATATCCAATTTTTTCCGAGGCATAGAGTACATGTTAATAAGTACATATTTATGGTTACTCGAATACTGAAATGATTTTGTGGAGACGCTTTAATATTATACTTACCTACGTGAAACATGTAAGGCGACAAAGAGGTTTTCTGTTGAATCGGAACTATTCAAACGATCAAAGTGCATTACATCAATATTAACGAACGTTTAATAACTTTGAGTTTGCCAACGTCCTAAACATAGAATAACCCATACCTATCTTTCTATAAAAGTAGGTTTCGCATTTATATCAAGATATAGTATCTTCGTAAATACCGTTGTTTACGTGTGAGGATATCCATTTCCATCAGGTGATCCAATAGTTTGTTTTTGGAACTACATCATCACCACTGAAAATTAGCCTGAAGGTTGAAAATGTCTGGCTTTCTACAATAAATATCTTAGCCCAATAATGAAACGTAAGCCACTCCACCAGAAACACACATCTTATTAAAATTTTATCACCTTCAGTAAAAAACAAGACGGCACATCAGTCCAATCAATAAAATAAATTGTGTTTAAAATAAAAAAGGTCGTAAATAATTTTACTGTTGTTAAGATGCATTCGAGACAAGTGCACGGCGGTCTCCCGCGTGGTACAGTTATAAAAATAAACACAACGCATTGTAATGATTCATTGATATATAAAATATCATGTAAACAAAGCGCCTTGTCTTAATTTTCCTTGAGGTTATTGACTTGTTTGGGCCAGTTGAAGCGATTAAGTAGAGTCGAGAATAAATCAAACATCATGTAGTTTTATACCTTGAGAAACAGTGGTAATGGTTTAAAAGGAATTTTAAAATTAAATTAAGTATTTTAAACCATTAATATATTTTTTTGTAAACGACTTATTTTTATTTTACATGCTTAATATACCAAAGGTCGAATGAGAAATTCTAGAGTCGCAGAAAACACTGCACGCAGATCGTTCTTGAATAACTATCAAGAGTTTTCATACGAAACCAAACAAAGCTACGCACAGAAAGAAATAATAAATACATCAAAGACACTAATAACACTATGAGTAAAAGAAAGGAGACACTTATATCAATGATTGCGGGTCACACAAATATTTGTCACAGAGTTCAGCCAATGAACTTTGTTATATCGAAGTAATATGGAACATCAATCGTGGATACTATTTACTGTTTTTATTATTACAGCAAGTGCCATCACGTTATTTGGCTTTATTATTACTATAAGTAACAAAAACACCTTTTACCTAATCCCTTTTTGTAAATGTCAACGCATCTACGATCAATCTTGCATGACGTGTCCATGGGCGGTGGTGCTCACAGATCACGTTTACCCACAAGTATATTTACCGGCAATCCCATTACTATCCTTTCAGAATAACATAACCCATTGCCTTATTACTATGAGAATCTCAAAAATCTCGATCGTCCACACGAACTATGTCCTTCCATTTTATAACCCTCAAAAACATGGTAAAACGATAATGTATTTATGGTAATTAATGGTAAACAGTCAGTTTTCGCTTGCGCGGACTGCGACACGCGCCTGATGACTCAGTGCTACCACGGTAATGGAGATCGGTTAGGGCTCGGGCACACTCTCGACAGGGCATCAACTGAACTGTTTTGTCGTTATATGGAAAACAATTACAAATAGATGAAAAGGTTCAAAGTTCAATACAAGTAATGTAAGTCAGAATTCAAATATTTGTATCCTTAAAGTTTTTAAACTATTTTTCGTATCCGTAACATAATTACGCTGTACCCATAAATCACTTGTTATAATTAAATGCAAAGCTATTGTAAAGCGGTAACGTCAAATTTAAAAACGGAAGACATTCTTTTTTTTTTTTTTTTTTTTTTTTTTTTTTTTTCGCGGAGAAAGTGCGTTACCACTACCGCCCGGCCTTCGTGGGGGGCGACCGAGCGGTTATGTTGGGGTCACCGTGCCTTACGACCCAGCGTTGAGCCGCCCGGAGAGATGGAAAACATCGGGCGACCGCCGGGCCGAGTCCCTAACCTATGTACACCGCACGGCATACCAACCAAAACTCCGCGGTGGCCATCTTCGGCGCATTAGGGACGGCTGCGGGTTTCCCAGGACGAAAAGTGTCTAAGTTATCGTCCGCAACCGCCCCTGCGCGATGCCGCGATGCGGCCCGTCTCCTGTTATGGGGGGGGCTCAGACGCCCCCGCGCACCGAAGGACGCTCTCAGCGTCTACGGCAGCGTGAGGCCAACCAACCACGCTGCCGTCCATCACGGGGGTCACAACAAAATTATGTAATGACGGACAGCCCCCTGCTGCCCGCCCGTGACCCCCGGTGGCCCCTATTAGTCGCCTTTTACGACAGGCAGGGGATACCGTGGTGGAATTCTCCAAACGCCCCCAATCCACAGGGCGGGAGACGCCGGTCAGTCGTCCACCCGGCGCCTCCTTCGTCTCCTCTGGCGGCGGGAGGGATCTTCGCGCTCCCGATCCCTCTCGGCACTCTCCTTCTGCGAGAGGACCACCTCGCAGAAGTGGGCCACCGCACGCCAGGCCTCCCGACTGCCGACCATGGAAGCGACCACGGCCGGCAGCGAGAGGTCTCCTCCGATTCTTAGTCATACCTACCTCAACATTAAATTGACACAATAATCGAATTACTTTATTTACAATCAACAGATAGTCGATCGACACAAAATCGTTCGCGTACGTAGTTCATTAACCGTACATATACGTTTCTTGACCTCTGTACGACAAATTTAGTTTTTTTGTGTTAACGAACGACCCTGAAAACGCACTGGAGGCCGCTAAAATGATCCCGATTCGGTTTGAATTGCTTTAAAGCTTTTTTAGGAACTGCACAATTGATAGAAGCGTTTGTGTTATGCGCTAAAAAGTTTCCTTCGTTTTGCTACGACTTGCTTTTGTTACATTCGATAATCACTCCATTGAATACATGTGATAATTATCAATATACAAGGTGATAATAATTTGCAATGATTTACAATTAGCTTAATTGTAAAACAATTAGGATATATAATCTAACTTCTTCGTCTAATCATTGATCTATATCTACATTTATATTTATATTTGTATCGCGACGCGTTCCTCCCATTAATTTTAATAAAAAATATTCATCTTTTTTTTATCTCCTCTTTCCTGCGAGCCCGGGCTTGGCTTCTTTATTTATTTTTTATTGATTTTGCTCCCTATAAAAATGTCTGTAGTTATATAAGTGACCATTTGTAATAATAATTATTAATAATAATCAAATATATCTTGACTTATCGTAAGTGCAACCATGTTCGCCTACGTGATGAATAAAGTATTTTACTTTATTTATATCCACCGGTAATATAGGCATATACCCTACCTCACAAAGTCAATGGGCCAAGTGAACTTCCAACTAAGTATACTCAGATTTTAAAGTCGATCACAGTAGTTTTCCTATATCTGATACTAGCTTTTGCCCGCGGCTCCGCCCGCATTAAAAAGTTTTTCCGGGATAAAAGTCCCGGTTTATATTTTCCCGGGATAAAAAGTAGCCTATGTGTTAATCCAGGACATGATCTACCCGTGTGCCAAATTTCATCGAAATCCGTTCAGTAGTTTTTGCGTGAAAGAGGAACAAACATCCTTACATCCAAACATCCATACATTCTTACAAACTTTCGCATTTATAATATTAGTAGGATTTATACGTATTTATCAATGTTGACGTATAGTTTTTCTTGTCTAATAAAAGCTGACCGACAGCTTGTAGTAAACTAATTGCCGCTGCTCCACCAAGTAAGGGCAGACGTTTAATATGTAGCTTAGAAATGATTGTAAACAAGATTGTTGGCATGTTTATAGCAGTTAAACGGGTTTTAGCGATTTATAAAACATTCTTGTTATTAGCTGAATGAAACTCAATCAGCGGAGACTGCGAGAATGTTAAATTGATCAAGTTTTACAAAATAATTGGCAATCGATGAAAGCATCAGACTAGATCGTTGAATAGATGACTCAAAATATTTCTGATTTAAATATTTAGCACGTATTTGCAATTATTAGTCACCATTTGGTTGTATGTTCTTTGGTCGAAATAAGTCCTTTATATTCATGCGCAAACCCGAATTGATATTCAAATACTTAACTCTATATTATGCATTAAAACATCAATAAAATGTCTAGGTCTCGTAGGAATAGTTTAGTCCTTTACGTAACAACCTAAAACAAATGTCATCTATATGTAAAATTACGTGACGCATTTTCAAACACATTTCTATAGTTCCCAAAGGAGAGAATCTTTGAATAAGACATGTCCTTTTGAATATTTTACACACCACTTAGGGCAAGCGAGAAACCTGTTAAATAAGAATGCGTGACTGAAACTTTTTCACAGAAAACCTTCACAGGAAAATTGGTAAAGTTCTAAAGCGTAAGTAATTTCTTCGCGATTTAGGTATGGGGCATTGTGCGAAAAATGATAAATGTTTTGACCATGTTTGTAGTCAGGAAGCCAAAATAATACGCAGTTTTTTATGTTTCAAGATTACCTTTAGTGGCTGAAGTGTGTAAGTTTACACAACTATGCGTTGTATGTTTATTTCTATATTGACCAGTCTGAATAAAGAGAACTATTTCTTGGTATATTTTTGGTAGAACGTTTTATTTGAACTGAACAATTCTTCTCTTCTTCGTAATTATAGCATCGTAAAAATAAGCAATGACGAACAATTAGCAGTTCTTGTATGCCAAGTATTAATTGACCAATAGGAACCGCAATTAATACATAGTTTTACAAAGGTACAAAGTATTATAACACTTCATCAATCGCCGCGGCCAGTTTTGGCCGTGAAGTCTCCTGTCAGTTAAGCGAATATCGTCGTTCCAACCTTCGCATAAAGTTTTAGTAAAAAAATAATAAAAAAAAACAAATGTCAGCTGTTAAACTACCGAATAATGAAGGGTTGTCCGGAAAAGTTCGGGACTACTTATAATTTAATTCATTTAAATCCACGAAGCTAGCTGTTACACATTACATTACACAACAGCGAGAAATATTAACGGCAACCCAATAAGCACTATAACAAATCGCCATATCTGTAGTGCAGATCATCCGAAAGACTAAGGAAACCGCTCATCCAGCCGGTCAGTTACATTATTGTGTGTTTAACCTAAAAAACGTTTAGCATGTTAGCGCCATTTTAAACGTGGCGCGTTGACCCCGCCTCGGATATTGACATTATTTATTACCGTCAGCCGTCGAATCTATTTGGCTACCAATCAGTATAAATATGTCTATCAATAATGATTCAGATGTGTTCAACAATCGTTCTATATCAATTTATTTCCTAAATGTAAATTGAAAAGTTTCGTACTGAGTACTCAGATGGTCGATAAACTTTTACTTAGCAATAGTGCAGATCATAACACGTTCCTCCTAGCCAGTTTCGGCCACGGCGGCCAATCTCAACGGAGATCAGCCAGGTACGCAGGAGATATTATAGTGCACAAGTGTGTGCGCAATACACAGGTGCACTCGCTATTCCTTCACTCTCATAGTCCGGTGAGACGGCAATCCGACATGACCGGAGAGAGATCAGGCGCAGGACCAACGGCTTTACGTGCTTTCCGAGGCACGGGGGTATCACACCGCCAACTTCCTGACTCCGAGCTGCGACTGAGTAATTTTTTTAATATGGAAAAACCCAGTCACAAAGTTTTTTGGCCCGACCCGGGATTCGAACCCAGGACCTCAGCGCCCAATCGTACTCGTAACGCGTACGCAATACAACTACGCCACCGAGGCAGTCAATAATCATATCACGTATCATGCACATTAACAAGAAAATGCTAATATTAAGTAGGCGTGGTAGTAGTAAATAAAACTGTTTATATAATTGAACTCATAAAGATTTCAGACGGTTCACTCAAATAACCTTACATCTACTTCCGCTTATAAACCCGCGTTTCAGACTTGAAACTAAGATTCTGACTGAGTCACACTGACACAGGTCACTTATTGACAAATATATGTCAGTATTTATCATAATCCTACTAATATTATAAAGGCGAAAGTTTGTAAGAATGTATGGATGTTTGGATGTTTGGATGTATGGATGTAAGGATGTAAGGATGTTTGTTCCTCTTTCACGCAAAAACTACTGAACGGATTTCGATGAAATTTGGCACACGGGTAGATCATGTCCTGGATTAACACATAGGCTACTTTTTATCCCGGGAAAATAAAAAACCGGGACTTTTATCCCGGAAAAACTTTTTAATGCGGGCGGAGCCGCGGGCAAAAGCTAGTAAACAATAATTTGTTATTATTTTATGTACAAGCTCCTCGTCTTGAACTTGCACAACCGGATGCGTGTGCCCTGTAATCGTCTCAATACATAAAGGTTATGATTGTTGGTAGCATCATAACTCTTCAACCTCTTATTAACATGATTAATTGTTATAAAATACGAAATTAATTATAAATGCATGTTGTATTTTAGCATGTAGCTTGCGGCGCAATGTGAAAAATATAATAAAAATAACAATACCACACACACACACACTCACTCCTTTTATCTCCGAAGGGGTAGGCAGAGGCGCAACTAGTGCACCCACTTTTCGCCGTTATTCCGTCCCATGATGTGATAGAGGGCGAGCCTATCGCCATATCGGGCACAAATTCCAGACTCCGAGCTGATACTGAATAGAAAAACTCAATATCACTTTGCCCGACCTGGGAATCGAACCCGAGACCTCAGCATTGCAGTCGTACCATAATACAACTACGCCACCGAGGCAGTCCTGTATTATATACCGCCCACTGCTGAGCACGGGCCTCCTCTACTACTGAGAGGGCTTTAGGCCTTAGTGTGCCACGCTGGCCTAGTGCGGATTGGCAGACTTCACATACCCTCGAAATTCTTATGAAGAATTCTTAGGCATGTAGGTTTCTTCACGCTGTTTTCCTTCACCGTTAAAGCGAACGATAATTGATAAACAATACACACAAACTTCGAAAAGTCAGAGGTGTGTGCCATGGGTTTTGAACCTCCAGACATTGTATCGGCAGACCGCTCCATTCCCAACTAGACTATCGTCCACTTTATGTGAAAAATGTCCAACTGCAATTACTTCTTTCCTTACAAAGTTACTTGGGGAAAGTGTACTTAGGGAATATGGAATTTATTGTGGTTAGACTGTATTTAAATTCAGTTAGATAGCCAGCATTGTACTCATAATCAAAATCGCATTCGCACCAACTAATTGAGTATCTAAAAATTGAGTGATTTCACCTATTTGCCTGGACCTTTTTGATCTTTCTCAACACTGATATTACCACCACCTACATCAAGACATTTTGTCAAACATGCACATTACCAAAACTCGGTAAAAACCCAGTTTATCCAAAATCACACAAGCCCGTTCAACCTGTCCCCACAATCCGAAACATCGTGATAAAAATGTTAACGTTGCATATAAGATTTTGCATTCGTCCCGAGCGCACGTACCGTTAGCGTTCGTATTTCCCAGAACGTTTTGTCTTAACGGCCGACGCGGCAATGTATAATTAACTACCAAGGATGTTTATCGCTAACTATTGGACCAGAAATTTTAAAAGTAACCGTTGTTTCGTATAATTTTGATCATTGATTGCATTTTTAAGTATGCCTGGCTGCTATTTGCTACTCTATGAACGAGTAGTTTATTTCAATCGTGAATGAAATAGAGGTGTATGGGGCAGTACTTCTTGCCTATTCACTTTAAAAATGGAATTTGTTTCAAGACCGAAATCATTCGCAAATTTTGATTTAATAAAATATCGTATGAAGACAATATACTTTGTCATCTTTTCGTATTTATATACAGATATCTTGTTTATTAACAGGAAACAGTCACTTTCATTTCTTGTATCAGCTCATATGTTTTTTTATTTTTATGTCGAATCTCTCAGGCAAATATGTCCATAATCGGCAGTAGGTACTTCGCCGGCAGCATCCAACGGTTTCCACGACCTCCTCTCTGCATTTAGAGGTCATCCTAGGCATTCTCGTAAGGTTTACGATCAAGGTTTTATGCTACAGTAGGTTAGGCACAGCGGCTAGGTACAGTGAGAGCTTTTTATGACCGCGTGTGTATCATTTAACAAATATTACACGACGTTTATTTACGTACCTACAAGCACGGAGCCAAACGACTTTCTTGTTAAAACAGCTGGTCAATTTGTACAAACAATTCTGACCACGTCTGCTCGTAATTTCACAAATTGAAATAAAAAGACAGAAAAATAATTATATTGTTTATTTGAAAGTATACACTACTAGCTTTTGCCCGCGGCTCCGTCAGCGTTAAGTTTCCGGGATAAGAGTCCCGCTTTATATTTTCCCCGGATAAAAAGTAACCTATGTGTTAATCCAGGATATGATCTACCTGTGTGACTCTCATCGAAATCTGTTCAGTAGTTTTTCCGTGAAAGAGGAAGAAAACAACCATACATTCTTACAAACTTTCGCCTTTATAATATTAATAGGATGTAACGCCATAAATCAATTGCTACACGTTTCACAATATCTAAAATAAAGTTGATATACGTGCAGACGAAAAAAAATACCTCGCATTTCTATTGTTTCTTGGCACAAGAAGCGAACTTTTCGACAGCGCGGCACAAATTGTTTCATGCTTTTCATTCATTTGACTGACTGCATTTGTAAGATTTCTTACAGAGGGGTCCCGGTAATATTATTCCTTCTTAGCGTCGGCTTGGTCGATAACCTGTTTATGAACGCTTTTATTTCGATACTTCCAGACACGTATTCAGGAATGGAAAATATTCGCGAAGTTTGCTTTTTGTTTGGCAAGAAATCTTCAGGAAATCAAGGAGTCTTCAGTTAAAAGTATTAGTAATATGAGGATGAGACGCGAGATGTCGCTATCTTTGACTAAAAGTTATAAATTTCTAGTTAATTTAAAAGTTTTAAACTTATCTCAATTAAACTCTTCGCAATAAAATTCTTTTCAAAGGAAAATTCATAAATCAATATACGAACTTTGATTAACTTTTAAGCCACTTAAAACTTTGGTAATATGATTTAATTGAACCTTTTAATTAAAATGCGTTCAATCCCACTTCAAAGACCTTTTTAACATTAAAGCCAGTAGGTATTGACCCCAAAATTAATATGCGGTTGACATTAAGAGCTCAATATATCATTCACGTACAGAACTTGTCCTAGTAACACTAAAACGTCGAGAATTTGATTAGCGTGAATATTTATACGCATCAATCAGAATTCGGGACTTTATTTTGTCGTAGTCATCACTGAGACAAATTATTTCAATATTCTATTGTGTTTTTATCGATAATATCTATAACAGACGTTTAGTGAGTGAGACGCACGATTATCAAGATTATTGGAATTTATTACATTAATAAATTCCAATAATTGGCGGGGATATCGCGCTATCTCTTTCGCACGCACGCAGCGTTATGGCCGACGGCGCTGGGTGACGTCACAGCCTAGTATTGCTGTTATTTGACAGCTATCACTTCCACTAAATTTCAAAGCTTTATAACTTACTATTGTGTCAATATTGAAAATTCTTTTTCCATTAGGTTTTCATTTTTTAATATTGTATTAAAAAAAAGTAATCAACTACCCTATTATCCCAATATACCACCAAGTTTCACACGTTTTATAATACTATAAAAGATTCAAGCAGATAATACCTTATTTCAATGAACCGAAATTATTAACCGTTTATCTGATGGCAGCATCGCACTGGCCAGCACAACTAAAAGTGAAGAATAAAAATCATAAATACCACACCACCAATTACAGTACAAAAAACGACAGTTGCATAAAAACCGCCTTTATATTCCAAGTTCCTGAATCCGCACCATTGTAACCTCGTAATACGACGTAATTAAATAAATCCGCATCAGTTTCCTGTACGAAAGTTGTTTGGTGATGATTTTTAGTGCCTTTCGAGTATTAAAATTGCAGATAGGATAAATTTCGACTCAAATTCGACTTTATAACCGCATCGCATGAAATTTCTGCAAGTATACAAATAAAATATTTGCAGTTGAATGTTTTTGAAGTTAGGCTTAGTGCCAGCATTTATCGGCACATTATTGCAGATGTAAAGTGTCATGCTTTTTTAAATTCGTAACAGTTTTGTTGAAGTGATTATTATACGAACTATCAATAACCTCAATTATTTAAATGGTGTCTTCGAGTTTATTGTCGTGACACTAAACTAAAACTCGAAACGTCAATCATACTTGACGAAGATCATAGACCACCACCCATTCAGTTGACACATTTTCAGTAACGTTTTAATTGTCGCGGGCAGTTTACGCGCCCGTTCTGACGTACTCTGACAAAGGCCGTCAGACAAAGCTGCGGCTGACAAACTCTGACGCGCATTCATCCCGCGGGCCCACAATGGCCGTCCCGTTACGGTGTCTATTGTTTTCCAGCGCGCCAAATTCGTCTACATGTGGGTGTTCGCGGTGTCATTTTTTATTCGCACGCTAAGCTATTATAATGACGAATTGATTGTGTCAATGTACACGAAATGGGGACAGTGAATTATTGCGAATGTGGGCGCGCTAATGATTCAGTGTACGGACCGAATGTCGGATGTTCTGACTGTTCTGAGACGGTTGTTTTGGTTCGGATCTTTAATTGCGCACTTTGTTTTATGTTGTTTTAAAGGTCTTGGATCGTAAATTATGCATCATTGTTTTAAAGACAATACTGTTTTTAGTAAATGATAATTTTATGGACATAACCCATTGGAAGACAATAAAAAAGAGATCTTTGAATGTTATTATCATTTAATTCATTTATAAAATATAGGTACAAACCAAAAAGGTGATAAAAATACTATGCTGACTTATTATTTAATGCTACAAAAGTGCTTCTCCATAAACACAATAAAACAAAACCCATTAAGTATTATTTAAAAACTTTCCTAAAAACTTTAATTACAGCGTTTCTGCAGATCAAAAGATACCCGCTCCATTGTCTTTGTCTCTATATAAAGCGCAATTTCACGAAATAACGCAACCGCTGTTAGCATTAATTCCAATTGTCCGATGAACAAGTTAGATGCATTATGAGATAAAACTGTACATAATTAAAGGTCAAGAGATTATGACTGCAAAACGGTGAACGGTAATGCTCAGAAGCGCTTCAAAATGGAATAAAAACTATCTGAGGAAGTTTTATGTGGATTGTAAATGCCTTTTAGAAGGACAAAGAGTAAGTGTGCTTAAAGGAGAGGTACTACTTGCGACAAAAAAATTATACAACAGATTTCGCTTTCAATATCGTCATATACTTTACAAATTAATAAAATTATTAAAACCCCATATTTTTTCATTTATTAAACAAAACATGACTACAAATGACGTAAATCTAAACACTTGAACGTGTAATCGATTATTAGACGAAGCAAAGAATCGTTTACCAATACCAGTGAAAGAATCGTGTCACGATACATAATGAAATTTTATCATCGTCGGTTATCGTCTCTATAGATATCGAATGCAAACACCGCTGTGCCTATTTCATATTTGGTGTGTATCCTAACCTACATACGGTTGTTTTATTGATACGATTAATCTCTGAAACGTGCGCAATATCGGTATTTATGAAACGAATATGAAAGTATTAATGCTGATGGTTTTCCTGCTCAGTGATGTTGCGTATGTTTTGAGGACATTTAATTGTATGTAAAAATGTTTTTCGAGACAAGTTATCAAGCGCCACAGAATTTCTTTAGGTTCACTGCGCACCTCTTTATCAAATTGACAATAATTACACTATCCCTGATCCTTAAGGCGTTCCAGAATTTCCAACTCCAGCTTGTCCAAGTCTTGGCATCAGAAAGACTTCTCGAGCTAGAATTTTTCCATTAAACCCTAAAGTTTTCATGAAACGACTAAAAGTACTGCAATATATCCTGAACCGTTCGCTTTACTCAACGAACACTACCAAATAGGAAATACGTTTCAATGTAACCATTTAAAATTGAATTCAAAACTCGGAAGCACCAAACCACCACATTCCGCGTAACAAAACACATCATAAATTCTTTTAAAACACTTCATTAATCATACACAAACGTTACAAACGCTACTTCTAATTACCTCAGAAGCTTGCAAGACGTTGAATTATTCACACAATTTCAGTGCAAACAAAGTGATTTCATTTAAAATATGACAGCGAGACGTGTTTGTATGACAGTGTTTCTAGTGTTGTTCCGTTTCCTGCAGATGCAGTGTAGCTCAAAGCGATGAACGAGTTGTAAATTTTTAATTAGTAATGACATTGCGAGTGTGTAATGTGAAGCGTATTGTAGTTTTGTAATTTGTCTAAAATGGTATTTCGTTTGATTAAATATAAATTAGTGATGAGACTGGTATGTCGTCAGTCTAAAATAGTAGAAATACTATATTGTACATCGTTTTATAAATAGCTTGCGTGACTACATCATAATAATAAATAATAACTTTGTTATTTAATCAGGAATTAAATCTCGTTACAAAATTTTATATTGCTCGATCTATAGGAATCGAGCCTTGGAACGCACCAGTTTACACTATAAGTACACACTAGACTCTAGAGTAAAATAGTAGTGCATATTATAAAGTACACTTACTACACTACGAAACAATCAACATTGGATTTCCCTATACCCTGTTACTATTCCAATTCCGGTAATAGAAAAGTCGTGTTCCACGAAATAAATATGTTTATTTTCCGGATTGCGGTCACAATAATAAAGGGATTCATATTGTGTGCGAATAGCGACCTTAATGACACAAACGATGTGAACATTTGAAAATGCGTATTATTTCACGGCAAGTGACATGACGTTTAGTGGACTGAACAATTCGAAGCAAAATATAAATCTATGGCGAAGTGAATTTAATGTCAAAACTAAATTAAATAAGTTTTGGTCCTGCGATATCATGATATATGTAGCTTTATAATCTGTACGGTATAGAAGCTTTTGACTACGCCGGTGAGAAAGGGTTTTCCGGAATAAAAATGCCGCTTTATTTATGCTTTCCAGATTTTTTTAAGTTTATCGCGTTCAGACAGGTAGACGCGGCGGAAGACACTGTTTTATAAATATGTAAGGATAAGATACACAACATACCCATTTTCTTCATGTATAATCCAGACAAAGGCCACTCCAAGAGTGATCGCTACACCGAACAGCTTTCAACTCTCTGTTAGTTCGTGTTGAAAGAAATGTACATACCTGGAACAAAAGAGACATTTTTAACACACATTCAAATATCAAGATTTTTGATTCTTATGTGCATGTAACGTAAAATTTTAAAGATATTGGTTTGCAGATACAATTATTGATTGTTTTAGTAATATAGATAAGGATTGTAATAAATAGACTACATCCATTCTCCTTAAACTAATATCTCGTCTATGACGTGACATAAACCCCCGTCAGTGGAGACGACGTACTGGCAAGCGAGGCGTTGGACGTCCGCCTACAAGGACAGACGACCTCGTAAAGGTAGCAGAAACCCGCTAGATGCAGGCTGCTTCTAACGGATTAGTCTGGAAATCTTTGGGGGAGGCCTTTGTTCAGCAGTGGATTTCCCAAAGCTGAAGAAGAAGAAACCCCCATCAACACTCATCATATTTCTTTTCTCTTAAAAAAATACTCAGTCGCAGCTCGGAGTCAGGAAGTTGGCGGTGTGATACCCCCGTGCCTCGGAAAGCACGTAAAGCCGTTGGTCCTGCGCCTGATCTCTCTCCGGTCATGTCGGATTGCCGTCTCACCGGACTATGAGAGTGAAGGAATAGCGAGTGCACCTGTGTATTGCGCACACACTTGTGCACTATAATATCTCCTGGGTACCTGGCTGATCTCCGTTGAGATTGGCCGCCGTGGCCGAAACTGGCTAGGAGGATTTTCATTTCTTTTAACTAAGAATATCATAGCAAGAACCGGATCTCCAATGAGTTCACAGGAATTCAATAATACCTGCATTTTCGACTACCGAGTGAATCACACACTAACCGGTTCATAACACGTTCGACAGATCATCTATCTGCAAAACATTAGTGATAAGCGTTATCAACGCCTTGTATAATATCCGTATCATTGGTTGAAGAATGAATGATACATTATTATGTTGAGTTTTTCTTTTAGTATGCGGGATTTGTTCCTTTTGAATTTTACTAGACATTTAACGTTCGTTTAATGCAGAAAGTAAATAAATCTAAATTATGAATTTAATATATAAGGATAAACGTTGTACATACGTAATTACGTTAATAATAATTTATTGGGTAGGTCAATGGGATGGGCAAATCCGTCCAGACGGCTAATGCCGATTTATATGTGTCTGCAACTAAGCAGTAGTTGGCTGTCGTTCCGTTTGAAAAGACATTGCAGCCAGCATAATTAAGTGATATTAAATTTATCTGAGACTCCAGAAAATAAGTGAAAAGCAATGTCGTTGCCTACTTCACGATAGAAACTTCTACGTGGTTCGTACTACTAAACTTCGTCTATGTATAGCTCAAAAATACAATCACCATCCGATGCCTTATGTGGATTAGCATCTAGATGGTACCCTGATATACGTAAAACAATCCCTAGCAACAAGTTATTACAACCTTGATCTTCGTCACCAGTGCAAAGATTACAACTTGGCGCCATGCGTTGTTACAAAAATTATAAACACGTTTTATTTTATAAACATGACGATAAATAGTTTAGTGTAGCATTTTAAGTAAGTATTATTTTGACCTCTAGCATAAAATAGGATTTTTCGCGACTCCCACACACACACACACACACACACACACACACAGACACACACAAACACACACACACACACACACACACACACACACACACACACACACACACACACACACACACACACACACACACACACACACACACACACACACACACACACACACACACACACACACACACACACACACACACACACACACACACACACACACACACACACACACACACACACACACACACACACACACACACACACACACACACACACACACACACACACACACACACACACACACACACACACACACACACACACACACACACACACACACACACACACACACACACACACACACACACACACACACACACACACACACACACACACACACACACACACACACACACACACACACACACACACACACACACACACACACACACACACACACACACACACACACACACACACACACACACACACACACACACACACACACACACACACACACACACACACACACACACACACACACACACACACACACACACACACACACACACACACACACACACACACACACACACACACACACACACACACACACACACACACACACACACACACACACACACACACACACACACACACACACACACACACACACACACACACACACACACACACACACACACACACACACACACACACACACACACACACACACACACACACACACACACACACACACACACACACACACACACACACACACACACACACACACACACACACACACACACACACACACACACACACACACACACACACACACTCAGGCCTATTATCCCCGAAGGGATAGGCAGAGGCGCAACCAGTGCACCCACTTTTCGCCGTTATTCCGTCCCATGATGTGATAGGGGGCGAGCCTATCGCCATATCGGGCACAAATTCCAGACTCCGGGCTGATACTGAGTAGAAAAACCCAATATGTATCACTTTACCCGACCCGGGTAATCGAACCCGAGACCTCAGATTTGCAGTCGTACCATAATCAACTACACCACCGAGGCAGTCGCGACTCCATCTGCGTAAATTAGTCCATATTGTTAGCAAAAATGCGTGTTGACTGACCAGTACATTTTTTAATATATTTGAGAGATTACTTCTGGTTTCGTCTAAATTACAATCAGTCCGATCATGGGCTACTATTAACCCAGCTTTCTCAAAACCGACTAATCAATTGCATTCCGTGACAGCGTAACAAATACAGGATATCTTTATTGTTAAAGTAACGTACACACGACTGCAAGCTGCCTACATAGCAATTGTTACGCTTGTATTAGTTTGCATTAGCAATCAACTTGTTCCACTCCATTATTGGAAACATGGCCGGGTTGGTAAGCGGAGACATCGCATGACGTGTGATGTAGAAATTGTAAAGATCGTTATAAGATAAATGTAATTGCACAAATTGCTTGTAGTTAGTTACTTCCAAGTATAGCACCTGTAAGATTATTATATGAAAAGTTATTCAATATTTGTCGTGAAGTCTGGGGAAAAACCTCCATAATTTACCGTCGAAATTGGCATTCCGAAATCTGTGGATGCGATCCTACCTTACCAACAATACGACAACCATCAATAAATGTCCATAATTTGTTGAAGTAAAATTATATAATTCAATTTGTACCAATGTATGTTCATGTAGATAATCGGAACGCATATAAATCTTGTATAGGTATCATGTGGCAATGTTATCTGGCGTCATATTTACTCATCGCGTGTAATCGAGGGCACCGTCTCAATCAGATATGATAAAGACCCTTTATTATTATTGGTTTTCTTTACTAAGAGAATCTAAGTGTTGATTTTATTTTTGGAACGCTGTAGCGATGCATTGTTAGTTCAAGCGATGAAACAATAAATGAGGAACGTCGAATATCTATAATAGCAAACATTCGGGGAAACAAACGAGACTATTGTTTGGAATGCAACTGCAATATTGGCGAGCAAGAAAATTGGATTTATTTCAATCGGATTTGCGATCGCGACCACCGGTGACGGTACAAATGGTGAAGTTCCTGCAAAAGTCGCTCCATCTAGCGGCAGATATCTTGGTGTAATTCTGGCTACCGACGAAAGATGCAACATCTGCCGATGGTTGACATATTTACGCTACCCTATACTTACCATCAAGTCCAATAAAATGAAGACCACTCTACGAAAGATACAACGGATTATCATTGCCGTACTATGTTAATAAACTTACAGCAACTTCACCCGCAGTACCAATTGAAACCATTACAAGAAGGTCGACTAAAGTATATCAGGAGCGTACGTGACAGATTTAATAAGGAATCCATTAAACTATTCCACGCATGCGCACGAGCACTCACCGAGAGAACTTGACTTCCTATCAACGAGCATTCGCGCCAGTATTTTTCCACCCTGTTGAAATGCTAATGACACTGAGAGTCAAAGGTTAGACCGAAACGAGGAAAAGCGGTCGCGAAAACATGTTTTGAGTTAGTTCAACTTTGTTTTGACAATATTTTTTTTCCTTAATATATGACTAACATAGTTAGCATTTTATAGATGCTCTTTTGACAAAGAGGAATCAAGTTAATGAAAGCGGATTACTCCAATAAAATGAGGGTAAAGAGTAACATTGCACTGCTATGCATCAGTATGCATTGGGCCAGGAGCATAGATAAGATATAAGATTGTCTGTGGTATGCTCTAAACTGTCCATTGTCGATAAATAAGTACTAAGAAATCCGACTTTAAATGCATGACATTATGTAAGCTGATAAGAAGCCGAGGACATATCCGTTGCAATGTCAATGGCGGTCAGGCATCAATATTCAATCTATTGTTGATACAACTAGTATTCATTTAAAATGTTTTATATTTCAACGATACATACTTTCTGTCAATCTTATGAGAACATAGATAAGATTCTTTGTATGTTAGTCAATCGTGTCTATCAGCTGACCCTTTTTGGATGTATTGCTTCGATAGTCTTTTCACCTGGAGAATCTTTTTGAAATATTTCTAGAAGAGGTCAGGAGTACCCTTAACCGGCAAAATGTATGAGAAGAACTATGAATGTGGAAGAGGCGATAGAGGTGTGTCAAGATCGTAGCTAGTGGCGCCCAACAGTCGCTGCCTACCCCTATGGAATAAGAGCGTGAGTGTGTATGTATGTATGTATGTAGAATCTTCTAGAAATATTCGCACCTCTGGAGCACCCACATATAAATCCCAATGAGTTTTTGACCACAGCTCCATCTACGTGGATCGTTTGCCGATTTAAATTTATCGTATCACAATAACAGTCTTATACAAAACTTACATCACGCCTTTATCCCCGAAGAGGTAGGCAGAGATGCAACCAGGGCATCCACTTCGTGCCAAGTGTGTTCCGTCCTATAACGTGATAGGTGGCAAGCTTGTCGACAAATCGGACACTAAAATCCAGACTCCCGGCTGATAATGAATACTAAAACTCAGAGAGCTCTCGTAAAGCGCACGCTATACGACAATCCACCGAGGCAGCTATAACAGTCTTAACATAATAATACGAATCCCAAAGTTCCTTCACAAAAAATTCAAGGTAACCTTGCCCTCGTAGTGTCCATAACGCCTCCCTTCACTGAGGGGAGTATTAGTATTCATCGGCTGAGCTATAAATGATGTTATCAAAGTCCAATTGGAACAATACAATGCAATTTAGAATGATTATTTTCCTCCTCATAGGCCTTTGTTACGATGTTACTACTTGCTTTGTGCTTTGTAAATTGTACATGCGTTTACATTTTCAATAATGGTATGATTCATTCTGTATTAATGTAATAGATATACAGTATATTGTATTTAATACTTCAGCTTTGTAATGTTAATTAGCTAATTGATTTAAAAAATTACTGTTATTATTATAAATTTATCCGACTCGATATTCATTCCAACATAATTAGTTATTTTTAACTTACCCTTAATGACATCATAAATAATTCATCTAAACATACATGTGTAGTATATGTATAATACTACGTGCCCAAAATTAATTCACGTTCAAATTACAACGCTTTCTTAAAGTACCTCAATATTAAACAAATATGGCCACTTACCACTACTTTTAACAATTGGCATTTTATTATGCTGTTAGATCTTGACATTTTCCATGACCGGTCAACGTCATTTAGAAAAAAGTTCTAGCCATGTAGCCACTGTTGCAACCGTTTATCGTTTTAGTAAATAAAGTATTTTGTATTTTTTTATATACTACTTCTGTTATAATAATGTTGTGTACATCTATCATTAATGTAAACATGAGTTACTCTATGTTGTCATGATTTTATACCCTGTTTGTGTTTGCATTGTAGATGTGCCTAAATAAATAAATACCCTCTATTCTCACTCTCAATATATTCAATAACTGAATATATGATAACTTGGTCATGAAAAGTTCATCTCTATCTTATAAACTCTATTCTCAACCTTATGTCCCATAAACAAGATACATAATACATATGTCGCGATGACCGCAGACGACCGTCCTACCATTTCGCCGTCCCGGATCGATGGTCACAGTCTGCCGGACGAACATTTACATTTTTCCGTTGTTACCACTATTCATTATTCATGAACTGGATGTTTTACTGCTATTTTTACGCGTTCCCATTACAGATCTATCTCGTTGAGTGGCAGATGACTCTTGGTGGTATGTTGCTAAGCAATTAATTTGAAAGGAGCTAGTATATTCCAAAAAACATTAGAAACAAGATAAGAATATCGTATGGTTAATTTTAATCGGTACAAAATATGATTATTTAGCATTTCGGCTAATGCATTGCTGTAGACTGTAATATACAGATTAACATGAACTGTAAATAAAACTCGTAGCTCTTTTTAACCGACTTCCAAAAAAGGAGGAGGTTCTCAATTCGTGTGTTTGTATTTTTTGGTGTGTGCACTGATTTCTCTGAAAATTGTAAGCGTATTTCCTTGATTCCTTATTTATTTAGTAAATAAGGGTGACGAAGTGGTCCCATTTCAATATATCTTGATTTAGGGTTCATCATTTTAGGGAACAGACTGAATAGACCTGAATCATACGAGGACATACATATACATATACACTCACGCCTATTATCCCCGAAGGGGTAGGCAGAGGCGCAACTAGTGCACCCACTTTTCGCCGACATTCCGTCCCATGATGTGATAGGGGGCGAGCCTATCGCCATATTAATTAACTCATACGAGTAATTCTATAAATATTCTTAAATACGCTCACAAAATGGAATCTTGAGCCGCACACGAGCGAGTAAATACAACATATCATTAATATGTCATAGATTAATCACAGAACCCTTTCGCCTATAACCTATCTATGCTGAATAAGCCAATAGCTGCCAAAAGACCCGCTGCCAATATTCACTATATTGTAAATACTGAATTGATACGAGCCCCGTCCAACGCTTCATTTTAATTCCACGGCCACGCTCTTATATTTTATACTTTAACCTCGAAAGCAATACTGCTCTGCTTTCCATGCACTCGGATGGAATCATATTCCGTATGGCGTGAAAAGCAATCGACACCAGCCGTTAACTACGAAGTGTAAATTTTGACTTTAACGTGTTTAAAACAAGAATGAATATCGCACGGCAAGCGTGATATCGAGCGTGTATAGTTTTAAAGTTTTAATAGAGTGGTGGGCGAAAAACTGCCTCGGTGGTGTAGTTATATTACAGTACGACTGCAAATCTGAGGTCTCGGGTTCGATCCCCGGGTCGGACAAAGTGATATTGAGTTTTTCTATTCAGTATCAGCTCGGAGTCTGGAATTTGTGCCCGACATGGCGATAGGCTCGCCCCCTATCAAATCACGGGACGGAATAATGGCGAAAAGTGGGTGCACTAAGTTGCGCCTCTGCCTACCCCTTCGGGGATAACAGGCGTGTGTGTATATGTATGTATGTATGTATGGGCGAAAAACTCGAGCACCGACGCGCGAATGCACGCGCGATGCGAATAATGAATGAATCTAAGGCGGACCTCCTCCTCTGGCACACTGTATTTGATTGTAAAAAAAATCCGGTGCTTATTGATGGGTTTTGTGCTCTATCGCGTTCTTATTTAGGTCGAATGTTTTATCTTCTTTCAGGTGTCATCAATCAATGAAGATTATGCTCTTCTAACCGGTATATGGAGTAAATAAGAATCAAAGTATACAAATGCCATCAAGAGCTTCAAGAGTTAGATCACGAATATTCCAAAGAAACATTAAATGTATCGTAGTTTCAAGGGTAACAAAGATTTTTCGATTCTAGCTCTAACTCATTTCAATAACTTTGTTATAGTCTAACCGGTATATAGAGTAAATAAGAATCAAAGTATACAAATGCTATCAAGAGCTTCAAGAGTTAGATAACGAATATTCCAAAGAAACATTAAGTGTATTGTAGTTTTAAGGGTAACAAAGATTTTTCGATTCTAGGTCTAACGCATTTGACAACTGTTGTAGATATGAGGTTGCAAAACTCAAATCTCACAATTACCATCCACGAGACAACACATCTCTTTGTTGCGTCAGAAATCTTACAAGCCATTACATGTCGTAACTCTAAATCCCTGTTACTTTGACACGTCAACATTAAATCACATCAAAACAAACAACAATTGGCATCAAACTTGTGGCACATTCAGTTTTTAAGCCGAGGGGGAGGTAAATGACTGTCGCGCTAGCAACACAAACGCCCACTTTCTACCTTTTACAATGCGCGCGCGCAGATTATCTGGCCGTGCTCATGAGCGCGACTCTTGCGCAAACCGGACATCATTTTGTCAGTCTTCAATACGGATCCACTTTTTGAAAGTCACCCGTGCAAGGGTATTGTGTTGTGGTTAAATTGCCCGTCATTTTTTTTCGATGCGATGATTTTGAAATTTGTGTCATAATCGTGTGTCTTCAAGTGAATGAAAACGACGAAATTTGATATGGTTCTACATTTTATTATTTGTTTTTTACATTCGACGACTGAAAATAAAGATGGTGGTTTAAAATCAGCTAGCTAGACTAAAACTTAAGCATTGTGTAAGTAAACGACCGTAAAGGATGTTAACAGAAAAGTCTGTTCTTGCTATTAATCCACCGGTGTTTTGTGCTGAGTATAGATCACCAAACTTTACTGGAAGGCAAAAAGTAACAAGATAGGTATCTAAAGTCGTTGTTGAAATTGTTAAACCTAAAAATGTGATTTACATATAACGAACGGTTTTATGCAATAGTGATCACATCATTGTTATTTCATAACCAATATTTTTTTATTCAATTACATTTAACGACAAAAAAACACAATTCTATTACCTTAAGCACGTACCAACAAGGCCTTAGACACAATTGCACAAAACAAAAAAACATTGTAGAAATCACGTGACAAGATAGACGTGCAAACGAATGAATCAACGTTAACATTTTAGAGTTTTTTTGTTCCGGAATTGGGTCATTAACCTGAATAAATTTACCATAAGCACTTTATTTGTCATTGCCATACACTGCAGATTTATGACATGAAATAATTACCATTCGACAGTAATGTTGAGGTGTTCCACAGGGCTTAATTGTTTAAAACAATGTGCGGAAAATGACAACACTTAAATGCTTTTAATATTTGTTAAATATGACCAATTATTTTTATATTTGTGTAATACATAATGAAAAAAATGACTCATAATTTTGATGCTTTTTATCTTGGAAACAATATTGCGAACCGCCTTGACCTTTGAATATTTTTTCTACATATAATATATGTATACTTTATTTTACTATAGTCTGATAATAATAAATTGCAATTTGGCAAGCATTACACAAATAAATTACTTTACCCTGTGTACCTAATTCTTTATTTAAAATAGGGCAATTGAACGCCCTATTTCTTCTCCTCTGTTAGCACATCCCAAAACACAATATTTCCTTAAAAAATTTGCTGGCATATGGGTGTTCCACACATCAGTAGGGCTTTAGGGCATATAAAAAAATGCATTTCACATGTGTTAGATGTTTTTTTTTTTCGGATGTTTTTTGTTGCTAGACTTTTAACACGCAGAAACAAGACTGCGGAATCTTCTATTTCTATTCAATTTACACACACGCAAGTCTTGTGTAAATAAAATAAATCTAAATATTGTGTACAGTCAGTACATTAACTATGCAGAAACATAATGACTAATAACTACAACATTAACATGTATTACAAATGTGCGCATATTGCACGGTAAGTAAGCTACTTGACGTAACAACGGCAGCGACTAATCGGTTCGAAAGGATCGTACAAAGGGCTGCCAATGCCACGAGAGACCACCAGTCACCATCAGAAGTACGTGTGTTTGGTTTTACTTAAGAAAATCAATAAATAATTGTAAATAACCGATTGAAATCGGTCTTTAGAAGTCGAAATGCAGGTAATGACTCAATATAATTACTTTATGTTTTTTTTAAAGCTAAAGGAAAGCAAACTTTGTAATGGTCTTCTGATGTAATAACTTATGCTTAAGAACATACTCACTAAATACAAGAAAATTTCTGAAAATATTGAAGGAACAAAGAAGTTTTTTTTACCAAATCTTTAAGTAAAATGAGGATTGAGAATTAGAAAAGACTATCAGTTTTACGGCTACCTCATAATACAGCTACATTGTAAAACAACCCATATTTACAACGAAATTAGATCTTTTAATTTCACAACCAATCATCACCAACCCCAATAATCATTACACCTTCACAAAGCGTAACATAACAACGCCAAATTGGTCAATGAACAAAGGTTTTCATTAAACGCAGAACTGGTTTAATTAAACTGGCCACAAGACTTCCTGAGCGCAAGGCTGCGTTGCGGCTGTGCAGTCGGGTCTCGAGATAAACCCGTCTCTCAAGTCTTTACTTAAATCAGTTGCCGATCGCAATCTCATTTCTGTATTTATTATTCGCTTCGATATTGTATCGGTTTCTATTAATCTTGTTATTTGAGGGTACAAATTGATACAGTAAGTCATTTGTAAGATAACGATGTAAATGTAATCCGGCTTTCGTATAATTTCTAGGCTTAATTTAAATATCCTGTCACCAAAATATACTTAGTATATTACCAATGAAAATTATTAAGACATAATCAAAAGCTAAGGAATACCATACCAATTAAAAATAGCACAACGCTACCGAGGAAAACCCATAAACAACGAAAGCACCGTCCACTCGATGCCAAACGCACTTCAATGCATTTCTGAGCTGAAATTTTTTCCGTAATAAGCACCGGCCGACGTGAATCATGCCACGACGAGTTTTAATGGTTCGTTGAAAAAACAATGTCGGAACAATTAACTGCTCGATGGTACTTTACAACTGGCAGCTGCAGTGCATTCTAAAGGGGTGCTGTCGTATAAAATGCTGAGATATGTTAAACCATTATTTGGTAAGTAACTGGTTGTAAGCACTAATTAAGTATTCACACTATATGAAGATGAAAATATTTGTATTAAATTGTCTTTTGAGCATATTATCTTTCAGTATATGAATTTAGTAGATATTAATCACTTACAACAAATCTTTCAAAGTTTAAAGGGACCTATTTTTTATGTGTAAAGAATTATGTCAATCCTAACTGCGTGAATGAAGGACAAAGAACAACATTACATACACACGTGTATCCACAACACGAGTCTTTCGTATAAGGAAACCATTAAGAACATCTAATCGCTTCCGATGCGACCGCAGAGCGATATGAATAACAATACCATAACGTCCGGTACAGGTGTGCGGTACACTCACAAATAGTCTGGATGAATTACATTGTTCCACTGCATACACTAATAAAAACATTGCATTAGTATAATGAGTGTGGCTATCGTTTAATTGAACTGGACGTTGGGTGATGCAGTAATAACTAAATATTCACTATTCATTGTAGGAGGGTAATGAAGTTTATGGTAATGAGATTGTGTCTTTATTCTATACGCCGTCCAACCATTTATTTAACTTTCGACAGTTCTGTTTTTAATAAATTGGGAATTTTTTTATTTATTTATTCACTCTTTTTTGCACAAGATATCACAATTTAAAGAAAGAATAACACAAAAGGTACAAGTACAAATGGCGGTCTTATCGCTCTAGGCAATATCTTCCAGACAACCATGGGATGGATATAAGAAAAGGAGATAGAGAGGGCAGTCTAGTGAATAGATAATAATTTAGATGTACTAATGCGTTACAGATTCGATTTATTGTAACAATCGATTTAATTTATGAAGAAGTTTTGATCGATTAAACACATACAAATGTTATTTTTGCTCAACATTTTGTATTAATTTATAAACGTGCCCAAGCGTATAGATGCGTATATTTTCTGTATATAAGTTTATTCTGTAGGTATATATTTTATATCCAAACTCTTGTCAATATTTAACTTTAATAGGTTATTTTATTGGTTACTTACGCATATAAAAAAATAAAATATTTAATTTACACTGCCACATTTTATTTTTCAATGAAAAGTTTTGAATTATCTTTGTAACACAATCAGTGGGCTTAACGAATATCGATCGATAATTAATATCGGAGCCGACGAGCAAGTCGCTTCACTGTGGAAAAGAAAAATGGCGTCCGTAAAGTCCGTAAATGCTTTCGATTCCTTGTCAATAATTATGAAATTTCATAGGCGTGCATATGTCAAAAGTTAAATAAATGGTTGGACGGAGTATAAATACACACACTAATAATCACAATTAAAACATTCACATTTACGTGTAATTTTTGCCTCCTAATATAAAAGGTGATGAACATCAATTTTGTATTTTACAAAAACATAATCCTAATATGATCCAGGTATATTCTGGTCCAAAGTAGAGCGTGTCTGTACGAGCTCATTCTTTACTCCGTAAAATAATATGGTTATATTAATAAAGAACTCATTACTGGTCGCTTTTGCACTGCTTGGAAGTTATTAAATGTAGTTTTTATTTTATTATTAGGTAAAAAATAAATAACCTGTAATAATAACATTAGCTTACTCATTAGTAATACTTATATTAGCGAGTTTATTTCATTTCCGTATTTTACAAGGCAATAAACATAAGTAAGGAAACGACTTGTAATGCGCTTTTTGTTCCTGATTCTATAGTTAATTAGCATAAAAAAATCTAAATATGTGTACCAAAAGTCCTCCGTAACCATAAATATTATGTAAATACTAGGTGTTTCTCGCAGGTCTGTCCGCATGAAAATCCTTTCACAGTATAAAAATGCTACTGCATACTTTTCGACGACTAAAATTAGTTTGTAAAGACATTATTATTGACCTGTGTGCTAAAAAATCAAACCCGCTCACACATTTCTACGTATACTAACAAACATACAACATAACCTTTTTTTTTTTTTTTTTGTTTCGCGGAGAAAGTGCATTACCACTACCGCCCGGCCTTCGTGGGGGCCGACCGAGCGGTTATGTTGGGGTCACCGTGCCTTACGACCCATACAACATAACCTAACCTTCACAAACTGTCGCATTTATAAGTAGCTTTAATAAATTTTTCCAACCTAACCTAACCCAGTTGCATAATCACCGAGTTCATGTACAAGCGACGTATCTCAGTACAGTTGCCACGGATCGTAATTGCAATAACCGGCGGCGTACTCGATCTGAGCTTCACCTTCTGCCGGGAATAACCATGGGAAGCTGTTAAATATAAACCCGTGTTATTTTGTCTTAATGGTTTGATTTAACGTAGAAATGTTTTGTGGTGAAGACTTCTTTAAATCGTAAACTTTAATGGATTGTTGTTCGATTGTTTAATTTGTCAATGTTCATTATAAGATTCTACATGATTATCAAATTAATCGGAGATACTCGGTAACTCGTCTTGTCATTCCGTCGAGAAAAAAACGCATTAAGTAAATACAAAATAAAGTTCTGAGTTTTAATAGCATCGATTTATTCTCTACTTATACATTATAATACGTATGTCTCGATAAAATTAATGTGCCACATCAAAGCTTAAATGTTATTACCATAAATATCAATATTAACACAAAAAAATCAATAAACCTTTCCACCTCTTATTTACATTAAAAAAATAATTGAACCACAAAGCCCTCGGCCTTCGAACTTGACCTAGCCCCCCATTAATCAGAGTATAAGGAAACGAAAGCGGTATGCATATTCATTATATTTGACCTTATCGAAGTGTATTTTAAGGTCACAAAAACGACTATCCGCTATTCGAGAAACACTTTCGCCGTTTTGAAAGTTTTGTAACGTACTCGTAACGTCATTAGCACATTGTTTCTGATAACGCTAGTGGTGGCTTTATTTGGGCCTTGTGAGTCAGTATGCCATAATGTAGGCATGTCTTATATTTCGAATAACGGCCCAATCTCTTTGTCATAGATATGACTTGGCATTACAAATTAAAAGCCTAGACTTGAAAATATTCATGGTTTTATTACATACCAAACAAAACACACATCACGCCTTTATCCCGAAGGGGTAGGCAGAGGTGCAACGAGGGCACCCACATTTCAGGAAAAAAATCCCGACTCGGGGCTGATACTGAGTAGTAAAACCCAACATCACTTTGCCAGACGCGGGATCCAAACCCGGGACCTCAGAGCGGTGTAACGCTCACACAATACAGCTACGCCATCGTGGCAATAGTTTACACACCAATGACATTAAAATACTAGACCATAATTAATTAAAAATTAATTAAAAATTCTTTATTCGGGTTATTAACAAATTGATCATTATTCACAAGGTTAACGAAAGCATCTACATTAGTATACACTGTGTCGTAAATGCAAGCGCCCCCCTCCATACGCAACTGGGCGTTCCAAATAAAGTCTTTAAAAGTACAAACTAAAAATAAAACTACCAAAAAAAAAACTAAATTAAGTAAAGTTTGTGCGTGCGTGTGTGTGTATATGTGTGTGTGTGTGTGTGTGTGTGTGTGTGTGTGTGTGTGTGTGTGTGCATGAGCATTTCCAATTAGCACCAAAGTTTAAGAAGATTTTCAGTTTCTGTATAGTCAAGACCAAGCAACCATTTAGTAACCGATAATTTACATGCACGATATGTGCAGGGATATATAGTGAGAATTTTATTAACGCTAATGACAATAATACCTAATTCTTATTTTTTTCCCACATTAGGATTACATCCATAGTCTCTGCCTACCCCTATGGGATAGAGGCGTGATACTATGTATGTATGTATGTATTAGGATTACCATACCAGCCCTGTATTATAATATACTGTCCACTGCTGAGTACGGGCCTCTTCTACAACTCAGAGGGTTAAGGCCACATTAGCATTGTTTACAGTAAATGAAAACTCTTTTCCTCTTACATTTCCATATTACATAACACACACATATACTCACGCCTTTTATCCTCAAAGGCGCAATTGTGCACCCACTTTTCGCCGTGCGTATCCCGTCTCATGATGTGGCAGGGGCGAGCCTATCACCATATCGGGCACAATTCCAGGCTCCGGGCTGATATTACATAACCGTCCTTAATAAAACCGTTTGTAAATAGGTTAAGTGGTTACACAGTAATAAGGAGTCAATTTGCAATGCGAATATAGAAGATAACCAAATTGTAGGAGACATGCGTCGCGAGGTTGGACTGGGTTCTCGAATCCCTTTAGCAATAGGAACGAATACAAATTTACCACTATTGTTTTCTGTTAGGTCGCCTCGCAATACGCATTGTCACATTACTTATATGGAAGTGTGAATTGTTTTTGTGAAGGATTTGAACACTTTAGCTTATTATTAGCTACTCTTTTAAAGGGAAGCTCGCAATACGTAATGTTTTTATATAATTAAATTGTTTAATTAAAAAGCCCGATTTCCGAGAACTTTGAAACATAAGGTTTTGCATGCACTGTACTACGCCTCTAAAGATGAATTATCAGAATAAGTTGCATTATTGTACACTCGCTTTAGCTCACGGCTCCGCCCACGTGAAGCTGTTTTTCCGGAATACAAGTTTTACTATACATTTTCCCGAGATAAAAAGTAGCCTGTGTCCTCCCCAGGGTCTTAAACTGTATACCAAATTCCATCGAAATCTGTCCGATTGTTTTTGTGTTTATCGCGTACGGAGGCGGCGGGTGACTATTTTATGTAAGGAAGTATGGAAATATTTATAAGGTGTACGTACTATCATTGAAAATTAATAACAATAAACCGACAACCCCAAGATAACTGTTACCCTTTCAACATGATTGATTACAGTATAGCAAAATGTACTTCACCTTAATTTACAAGACTTTACCGTACGAATAATTAAAACACAAAATAACATTACGCGAACGTAATTTATTACGTATATAATTAAAACAATACACAATGGACATTAACGTTTCGTAGTGAATGTTTTATTATTCCTGACACTGACCTGAGTCCCGACTTCAATAAACATTAAGATATTATAAATTGCTTTATATATCTTATTCGATGATTGATTATGGTATTTCGTACTACTTTTGTTATTCATTGACTGGATTCGATGTCTATAAGTTCGTATTTGCCTCGACTCTGAACGCTGATTTAGGATGTTTTAAATCTTGTCTTATTAGATGATTTTCTCAGCATATTATAATTTATAGTGTATTTATTTTATGATGTATTTCCTATTGTGTCAATGCGAGTGGGATGAGTCTTAAATGAATTAGCTGTTGCTAAGAGAAAAGACATGATTTTTGTTTCGAATATGCTTTATTTTTTCGAATATATTGCATATATGTATTTTGTATTGTTACCATCATAGTCGAGAATCTTTGAACCTTAAACAGATCACATAACTACAAGGGAAAGTATCGGTACATCTACATAGCTAATTTTCTAGAATTATTCAATAAAAACATATGGAAACTAACCTGCAATACATCTAATGACACATATCAAATCTTTCCCAACTCGATCAATTCGCGGCTAAAGTAAAAGTCGACAAACATCTTCTACACGAATGGCAATAAGTTATAAATGGGAAAGAAATAAGTGTTTTGTGTAGTGGCTTAGAAACCGCGCAAGTAGGCTGCGGTCGACTGCGAAAGTTTCATGCAAATCTAGTCTTTCGACGCCGTTAATATTGCAATTTGACAGCAAGATCGATACATCAAGCTGTCATGAAAATTCGAACGCCATTTTAAAAAACAAATTTTAAAAATGACTGGCCGTCTCAACAGTCACAATAAAAAAAAATGTTAATGGCGGTTTCGATATTCAAATTACAGTATTACCTCTATAAACAAAGAAATAAATTAACATACATTACAGCATAAAGATAATACATTTCAAATATTACCGCAGGATATATGCGAATATTTATATGGAAATGTTATTTACGCAAATTAAGTTACATCACTCGGCCAAGTGGGGTGGCCTTATGAAAGTTGGCAGTAAGTGGATGGAACGGGGCGAAACGAATGTCTGCCTAAATGGCCTTGTAGATGTTTACATATTGTCGACGAGACATACGCATATAGTAAGATTATGGATATTCAATATCTGTATTGAGACTTGGGTCAAATATTTATATGACCCTGTATTCATATTAGTATAGTTTATGATAATGAACACGCAGGATATTCTAGTGCTACCGAATTTATTTTAATTATTTACGACATACCTAAATAGAACAAATGTACATATTCAAATCGCTATCACTTTCCGTTAAAAGGAAAATGCCCTAGTTAGATAGCCATCAAAACAAACTTGTAAACCTCGTTTCCACAAATCACGTTATTATAAAATCGATTGTAAACAAAGTCGATAACTCGGCCGACGCGACGCTCATTATCATGATCCGATTGTTTTTTTCTCCTCGAACCATTGCTGAATGAAACGCCCGAATTAACATATAATTTTCGTGACACACGCAATGCGAATGAAAGCTTTATACGAATACCTTTGCCGCATAAACGGTGAATGTTGGATTGATTTCGGTACTTTTGTTATTGAGTACACGGTTGGTTTAGCTTTTGTGTTCTGTGCTATTGATAGATTTGGGCCTTGTCATTGGTGTTGGGGTCATTTTGTATTATTTATTCGCCTTATAATCGATTTCTAAAACCTACATACAAATGTAATGCATTACCTACTTTAGGTTTTTTAAGCTACAGCCCATCATATCGCAGCGGTAGAACTAGCAATTTTCTATTATTAAAAATAATAATAGCTCGTTTCACTTGATAAACCGCTTTATTAAACTCCGTTTGTCTTGCGCGTCTACAGAGAGCACACCGTGGTCCACACAGCAGCTGTTTGCCTCAGTCGTCTACAATTTTCTCCTTTAGCAGACAATTTATAACCCAAACAAACAATTCTCACTGCACTACGAGGTTCTACACCGCAGGGACTTTCACAATAAGAAATTGCTTTAACGAGTGTTTTCCAACCTCTGTTCGGGGTACAAACAACTCTTCAACGCTCAAGGGACGTTGCGGGTGTTTTTGTATGTTACTTCGATTTAAAATGACTGGCATGAAAACCAAGTAACATTAAAAAACAAAGTTGGAAAAAATACAATAGTTGCCATTGTATCAAAGTTACTTTGAGATTGAATGACTCGGTGGCGCAGTTGCATTACGGTACGGCTATAATGCCGAGGTCTCAGGTTCGATCCCCGGGTCGGGGAAAGTGATACTGGATTTTTGTATTCAGTATCGGCCCGGAGTCTGGAATTTGTGCCCGATATGGCGATAGACTCGACCCCTATCATGGGAATGCATACGCACGAAGAAAAGTGGGTGCACTAGTTGCGCCTCTGACTACCGCTTCGGGGATAAAAGGCGTGAATGTGTGCATTACTTTGAGATTGCGATGACGTTTTAAACATTGTCCTTGAAAGTGATATCTAACTTATGTTTATAATGGTCATTACCAATGTTTAACGGTCATACCGTTCAAATCATAGCTGGCCCCGGAAGAGAAGATTTACCACTTAGACCTTTACTTACATAGAGATCGTAAAATACAGATGTATCCACAATAATGATTTCTTATGTTTACGCGAATGTTAGACATTTAAATAAAAACTATTGTACGGAATTGAAAAAAAAAATAGTTTTATTTAAGTATCCAAAATAATTTGACGGAAATTTAGTCCCCAATGAGATATTGAAATAACTTTAATGCGTCGTCAACCCCATGGAACTGCACAGTCTACGTAATTAATAGAAGGTTTATCCATACCTACTTTGGGCATCTCAACCTTAATCAATCAGCACTGTGACCATCAAACCAGACCACTTTTCGCAACCGATATATTTTTAATTAGGCTTACGTGATGCAAGTTATCTAAATTTCAACGTATCGAAATGTCAGCACCGCATAGCAACGCCAGGTGAACAATAAAGCATATTTTTTCGCATCTGGGTCCTCAGTTGCGTAATCGCCGAAAATAGACCGAGTCACGTTATGTAAAGGCGAATGCTCCGTATCGAGTTGGTGCGACACGCGACCCAAGTTAGAATACAGACTAGGAAATCTAGAAAGATTAACGTTTATATATTATACTGGCTTTTCTCGCAGACGCGCCCACCAGAATAACCGTTTCCGGGATAAAAATCCCACTATTTATTGTCCCGGGATACGCTGACGAAGATTTAAACTAACAAACAAAAAATCAAAAGTGTTGTTTAAGTTACCTGTTATTACTCGCGTATTTCAATTATTTTTCCAAAAACATTTAATGCACAGACACGGAAAACCTACGATTTTATTATCTGTATGGATTCTAATTTAATTTCTATCGCCAACTATGATTCTACCATTTTAGAAATTAGCTATTAACGGCTTTTAATCTTCAAACGTTATGCATAAAACGGAATCACAAAATATTCAATTCAAAGTCCACCGCTAAGCTCTTTATTGTGTTTATTTAGCTACAAATATAGAAACAACTCGTCCGTTTGTTCGATGTGTAAACACATAAAAGTTTATACAAACAAATAATAAAGCAGAAGATAATCAATAATAAACGAAACATATGGCCTTCCGTGTTCTTTTACCTATTTTATTTATTTATTATAATGGGACAACAGTTACACAACATGTATTAAATCTAATAAAATACATGTTAATGCCACCAATAATAAATCTACTGGTGGTAGGTCTCTCATATGTAAGAGTCTGTCTGGGTGGGTACCATTGCAATGCCTATTTTTACCGCCAAGCAGCAGTGTGCATACACTGTTGTGTTTCTGTTTGAAGGACATTGTAGCCAGTGTAACTACTGGACGTAATGAGTCTTAACATCTTATGTCTCAGGATGACGAATGCCACACAGTACTTTGTAACTCAAGGTGCTGGATGGTGTTGCTACTGTTTATGGGTGGTCGTATCGTTTACCATCAGGCGAACGGCATGCTCGTCTGTCAATACCATAAAAAATAGATATGTGACCCATAACGTTATCCTCAAATTAGTTTTACGACAAATTATAATCGATTGATCATCTTGCATTAAACAGCTTGCATGACACTCGTTCCACTTTGTGTCTTTGTTATATCAATTTGCATTATGTCAACGATATGTTATTAACGTAACATATTTTGAAATAATGTGTTTATTTAACTTAGTTCATGCATTTCAGATACAGATTTAAGTCCCCTCATTGTTTAGAATCGCATTGATAGTAAAGCTTCCAAAATTTTCGTCTCTTCTAGAGCAATACCATTGGTAATCATTTCCGTTTACAATGTCGGTCATTAAAATATTGCCTTATTAGATACATCGTTATATATCGAAAACGAAACAGTTATCACGTAAACCTCCGTTCCACTGACCCCCTAGTGGTGCTAGCGATAACGCGTTTTTTCCCCGCGAAAAAAAATCACGTAAACCTGTTACATATGTCACTATTTCTTTGCTTTTCCACCCGTTATTTTCTATCTTTACGATAATTACACAAGTCCATACAAAACTCTTCAAACTAGAAAGGTCAGCGCAACTCTTCAGCTGTAAATGTCAGCTAGTGCAGACTATAAATAATAATAAAAACGCGTTCGAGTCGACAGAACAATTAAGTATGAATGCATCGCTTATTATGCATCAAGTGATTATCATAAACGTTTTAATTCAAAACTCAATTTATATTGACACGTATGTTTAAGGTATTAAATAATGATGGACAATGAATTTGTTATGAGATCACGTAGTTCATCGCGCGTGTATTCATCGAAACGACATTCAATATGTACTTAAATCATTAATGGTAATAGTGGATGATTAAATACCATGTCGCTCAAAATGATAAACAGAAAATTAACAAAAACCTTTTGAAACTCCCGCAGAAATCCCCAACAACACAGCGCCATACAAACTCCCACTTCCAACTTAACAGCAACGTTAATACCATCAAAGTTAGCTTAAAGCCATCATAAGCCGACTCTCGCCATTAAGCCCAGATAATGTTATAAAACACTTAACACCGTTAAGAAGTGCAGAAATAGGCCGTAGGGGCACTATTTCTGTGCGGCTAAATGTCACGCAACGCTTGCGCAAACGCAATGTCGGTTACGCCCGTCTATAAATAAGATATTGCGATCCGCTACTTAGTTTATTCAACTGACATATTATTTTGTGTTACAATTTGTTAACAGTTTTCATGATTGAGAGTGGTACGGTTTATCCAGATATTGTAAAACTCGACTATGGGGTAATTCTTCATCTGTAGTATGGGTACGTACTCTTATTCATGGGGGGTAGAGAAGCTATGCCCTGCTCTTATGAGCATTTATTACCTAAAAGCTTAAATCATCTGATACCTTAGAATCAAAACCGACAGCTCACAATAAGATACTACACACAATATAATAAGCATTAAAATAAAACATAAGTAACACTTAACAAGTGCATATAATATGATACACCTATTTGACACAGTTATAATAGCCTACATACCCGATTAATTTCGCACATCAAATTCTCAAGCGACGTCACACCGACTGCACTAACATTTGTTACAACAAAAACATGACGTAACGTGCACAAAAAATACACGTGAATACCAACGTTTAATACAAGAATGTAATTTGTAATGGATTTTGCAATCGTATTTATTAAACTCATTTGAATTGACATAAAAGCATCTACATATTTTAAAGTAACTTTTGTCCGCGGCTACGCCCGCGTGAATGAGTTTTTCCGAGTTAAAAGTCCCGCTTTATATTTTCCCGGGATAAAAAGTAGCCTATGTGTTAATCCAGGACATGACCTACCCGTGTGCCAAATTTCATCAAAATCGGTTCAGTAGTTTTTGCGTGAAAGAGTAACAAACATCCATACATTCTTACAAACTTTCGCATAAATATAATATTAGTAGGACTAAGGAATTTCAATATACGATCTAAATTAAAACACATTAATAAATACTTCTACTTCAGTGCAATCTTCTGAAACCAAGCTTAATAAAAAAAAAGTTAATGCAGCGAATCGAAACAGCCAGTATTATCGTGGTGGCTTAAACGTAAATAGTGACTAAAAATAAACACACTCAGTGCACCGTCCCAGTAAACTAGAAAATGATAAACAAACGCCTACTAGTGAGGGGCATGAGATAATGAATCGATAAGACATTAACGTAATCCCACAGAGTGACGTCAGAGAGACTCGAGACGTCGGCTGTGAAATGTAAAGTTATTTCTGCAATACTAGAGAATGCAATCACCCTTGTATTATACAACTGCCCACAGGGGTTAGGCCTTGGTACACCAGACTTGCCTAGTGCGGGTTGGCAGAATTCGCATATCCTCACAGGTCTTATGGAGAACACAGAGGTATGAAATTTTCCTCACGATGTTTCCTTCACCGTTAAAGCGCACGATAATTGATAAACATTAACACGTTACTTCAAAAAGGCAGTGGCGTGTGCCTTGGGTTTTGAACCTCCGGACATTGTCTCGGCAGACCGTTCCATTACCAACCAGGATATCGTCGACTTTTTACTACTAATACTTTTTAATTCAAGAGGATAGAAACTTTTTATTTTTACACCATTTATCTAAAACAATAATACGCAGTTACTTAATAACCATAGCTAATGCGACACGCCTTATTGCTTAGAGCGATGTCTACCAGACAATCTTAGGAATCATACTAGAAGTTGTAAAAGTATTCATAATGACTCCAGTGCTTCCATTATACCCCAGATATTGACCATGAATGGTGGTGACCACCTACCACCGCTTTACCTGCTTACTATTAGTCAGTTTGTTATAAAACAACATTAAAGATAAATACAAAGATTGCTGATAATAACACATAAACATAATCTTATTCGTAACACGTTTGATAAGTCTTTGTTTGCTAGTGTTGATCCTTAGCTACTATCAAGATTATTATATCCATAGTATTGAATGGAAGTGTAAAATATAAGAATGAGTTCTAACTAAAAATGTAGAGAAGAGTAGGTATGAGTGCTACAGTGGCAATATTCTTTTTGTCCGTTTAAAACCAATAAAATTTTATTTTACAAAGAGCCTGTTTCACACGATTCATTGGTAGTCATTTTATTGCCATTTATTTGAGAGCATAGAGTGTGGTGGGGGGTTAGAACTGGTGGTAGGTCTCTCATATCGACATTGGGCCGTAAGACTGTGTGAAACCAACATAACCGTTCCACTCACCCGCCAGTGGTGGTAGCGATAAAGCGTTTTTTCCCCGCGATAAAATAAAAAAAAAAAGGTCTCTCGTATGTAAGAGTTTATCTGGGTGAGAACCTAACACCGCAATGTTTATTTCTACCGCCAAGTAACGGTGTGCATGCTCTGTTGTATTTCGGTTTGAAGGGCATTGTAGACAGTGTAACTACTGAACATAATGAGACTTAACAACTTATGTCTCAGGATGACGAGCGCAGTGGAATGCCACATAGTACTATGTAACTCAAGGTGCTGGATGGTGTTTCTACTGTTTATGGGCGGTTGTATCGCTTTAACCATCAGGCGAACGGCATGCTCGTCTCGTCATTCCATGCCATAAAAAAAGACAAACAGGCATGGCACAATTTTATTGAGGATAATATATAACAGTACAATATTATGCTTGAGCTGCTTGAAGTCTATTGTACGCTTACTGATAAAATAGAAAAAATGTTATGTAGGTATTAATCGTAAATTCTAATAATTAACTAGTCATTGTTCCACCAGACAATATTAATTCAAAGACTTATTTCAGTAACAGTAATCTAAACGAACAATAAAAAAGAGAAAACGAACAAGTCATGTTTCAGATTAAAGATAACAATGAACATTTTAATACGTAATTACTAAAAGCATGATGAAATTTAATACTTCATAACTATAAAATGTACAGGATTGTAAATGAAACAATATTATAACCCTTATTGCAGTTGTAATAAGATCAAATATTATTCTAAAATATTGCCTTTCATTTCCATTACAATTTTATTTCAACAGCAAACCATTTTGATTTGCAAATGTTACAATTGATGGAAAGTGATAATCGTTCGCGATTTGTTTGAAGAGTTGACAGTTGCATATATTTTCAGTTTACTTCATTCTTAATCTTAGTATAGCAAAGTAAATAAGAGGCCGTCCATTAATCACGTGACTATTTTTAGCAACTTTTTACCAACCCAAGATCTCGTGTATTTTATTAGTACAAACTACAAAGTATCTTAAAAAAATGTGTATTGTCTTAAAATACAGGTAAGTATAGGATGTCCCGGAATTAAAACGTCAATTAATTAATTAATCTCTTCACAGTTGATAAAGTTAAAACGCTATTCAGACCATATAGTGAGTGTATGTTATTTTCGAACTGCGTCTGCCAATCTTTCATTATTTTTTAAATAATTTTCAACAATAAAGACACATTTTTCTAGCGCGTAACGCTCCATTTTTACTAACCCTAAACTGTCAAATTGTTTTTTTTAGCGTTGCCACCACTTTACCGCACAAATGACGACAAATTCAAATTTTGCGTTAATTCTGGGACACCATGTATAATCTTATTTAATTTGAGTCGCGCGTCCACACATAACGCTGACTAAAGAAGGAAAAAGTAGCAATCGGCTGTCAAACTGTTACCCCGTTTTACTAAATCTATAACCTGACCCTAGACTGCGGCTTGTGATTTACACAATATAAAGTTCTCACCAAATAAACGATAGTAGTTGACTAATCAGGTACAAACATACATCCTAATGATCTAACAGCAATGAAACTAATAAAAATAATGACTATCAGTTCTGAGATTTTTTTTCGTCAAATGAAACTCCCAACAAGAAGTTTCATTTAAGTTTGTCGATAGTATCCACGTCACTACACACCAACATTGTCTCGTCCAGACCACTATAATCTAGAATTCTAGACCATGGCAACCGGTCTAGACATTGTAGATACCATCTTCGGAACACATAAAACTCTATATATAGTAAATGATATGCGCGATGATACCTTACCCGACTTGAAGGTCGTAGGAGATATTAAATGTTTTACTAGGATGTCTTAACATTATTTACCTGGAACAAAAGAGGTTTTATTAGCTTTTTGAAGTTGTTAAAACATTTTCTTGACACTGGCTGGTTTTAATGTGTGTAAAATTGAGATAAATGATTTTAATTACTTAATTAATTAATGGTTTCGTGCAGTGGTCTCATATTATAGAATTAGTTGGATTTTCTATTAAAGCGTATTTTTTAGTTTAAAATATTTAATTGTCATCGGTCCTTGATAAGTAAGCCAAATTTCGATTTAATCCGACGTTTTGAAGGGGGTCACAATCATGTTCAAAGTTTCCGTTACATAGATACATACATACGTCTGAAGCTAATAAAAGCGTGTTAAAAATAGTAACCAAATATAAGGTAAATCGGTTCGTAATTTGTCGTATAGTTGCATAATAAATTAAAGATTCGTGATTAAATAGACTAAGTGGTGCATGAAAAGTAAGCGTAATAATTAATGATTTATCGTATCTTATACTAAAATATTACAGATGCAAGTTTTGTGTCTAAGGTATTAGGTACTTCTTTTAGACCTACAAAGCCCAGGTTCAAAAACATATGATACTAACATTTAAAAAGGGCGAATCCTACCTCAGTCATAACCACCAATTTTTTACTCGACAATATAATCCCAAAAACTAGAAAGGACTATCACCAAAATCACATGACACTTCACCACGCACAATCATTCCGGTCATTACAGAAACTACAAAACAAGAACAAGTACTAATAAACATAACTAACAATCAACCCAATAAGATAGACTAAGTCATTTTTCAATATACACGACGGTTAAGGAACGACACAATTATCATGGTACATCTTAACTACCGAGGCCTATATAAAGTAATTGCTCTGAGATCTTAACTGGGATGTCGTGGTTCTGTGATTGGAGTTATTACTTGTTCACAGGCCACGATACAAACCCGGCTTGTATTAATGAAATGGAAGTTATAAATAGCCTAGGCCTAGCCAAGTGATTGTTGCGAAACGATTACTACAATAATAATGATAACAGGGAAAGGTATGAATAACATGAGGAGTAAATACTTCAATTGGATATTTTTTATAAGATTTCAATTTTCAAGCTACATTCTTTACTTCATGAGATTAATCATAGGTAATATCGTAGTAAATATATTCGAAAGTAGCGATTACTTTCTTTATGTTCTTTTGTAGGTTGAAAATTCTCATGTTCAAGTGTTAAACGCACATATCTTGTATCGCATCAAGAAAAAGATAACAGTCACGCGTTACACATATTCCCATTGTATCAGCATTATCGACTTTATCTAACGATAAACTGGAGTTTTAGGTATTTGGCGTGTGACAATTCACGAAACTGTAATTGCATAATTAATTTTTCTTAATACCTGTTGGAATACTACTAGTAAAATACCCAAATTTGGATAAATTAGTGAAAATAAAGCAATATGTTAAGTATTATTTAGTAACGTATTGAATAAGACCTTTAAGGATAAATTCATTAAGACCTGCTTAAAAAAAAGACGACTGGTTACATAAATAAAAAAAACTAAAAGATTCCAAGTTTAAAGACATTTCAATGAAATACTTTTTACCCGACTACAGAGAAGCCAGGAAGGGTAATGAGTTTAACACCCTGTGTATGTAGGTGTATGTATCCATTTTATGTTCTACTCTAGCGTCGCTCCTATTGAACAGATTAAAAAATCGCACCAAGACAAACCAAGATGGCCAGACACGGCGGTTCAGTACTTTCGCCTTGCCGGCTCGCTGACCGTGCGATATGTCGGCTACTCGCTAACTTCACGCTCCGCTCTGAATTTTTTAAATTTCACATGCAGTCACCTATTAAGTTAGCAGTAGTTTACCAAAATGTGGAACGGTTCCAAAAATATTTTCTGTCGTGTTCGATGTTAATACTGTAAAGAATTTTACATCTTCGTACTTAGAAGAGTTCAAAAGGCACATTTAAAAGAGGATATTGCATTGTGAATAATTTTCCTAAGAAAATGACTAGGAACATTAAATTTTGATTGAAGGTCATATCGATTATTCATATTCGTCCAAACCACGAAAGTATTGAATCTCAGTCCAATTTGCATATTGTTCATCTTACGAAAAGTCACAAGCCAATAATTAAGATCTGAAGGTCAAATTTCATCGAGCTACAATCTAGAATAAATCGGATCGTGATATACATCGAACGCCAACAAGTACAATGACCGCACAAGCTGGTAGCCTCGTTGACCGTCGTTATAGGTCAATTTCCACCGAAATATCAGCGTTTACGTCACGAAGGCTTTAAATTCAAGACTATCGACCGGTCAACAACACGTTTTTTAAGTGTTAAGACTTGGGCAATACCCTCTCACTCGGTAACGACATCGACATTAAACGAATAATGAACTGGACGGCACATTAAAACTCCCTGAGCTTGGAGCATAACATGACACCCAGGGTTATAATTATTTCCCAGTAGATTCATAGCAGCTAAAATCATTTAGAAGCCTCCATTGTATTGGCACCTAATTTGGGAAAATTTTACTACTCGCATGCATTATAAAGGGGCTCCATGTTATATTAGTGGCACTGCTAGTAACGCACGTATTAATTCTAGATTATCTGAAATATAGATAGAGGTCATTATTTAAGGCTGCAAAGCTGTTGTAACCGCAATTATAGTATCAATGAAAAGCCACATTAGGACATTCTAGTCGACGCATTCCAGATATCACTTATTACTCGTTTTTTGACTTTGTGATTAGATTAAATAAACACACCCATGCGATAATTGTAACAGAGACTTTTCAACTGAAATGGCTAGACTGGATACAGTCTTCAACTTTAAAGTCCGTTCTTTATGAGGTTCATACAGGGCGGTCATGTAATATTGCTATGCCACACATCTATAAACTCGCCACACCTGATGACTTTTGCACTCGATATAATGTACAGGGGCAACAATATAAAAAACGAAATCCATAAAATTAGTTTTGTTATTATTTATAACGTTTATGCAAACGCATTCACACTGTTTCTGAATATAAATCGAAATTTGAACCTAGAGTTCGCCAGTGCAATTGTGAAGTCCAGCACAAAAAGTCCAGCACAAAGCACGTAAAGCCGTTGGTCCTGCGCCTGATCTCTCTCCGGTCATGTCGGCTTGCCGTCTCACCGGTCTGTGAGAGTGAAGGAATAGCGAGTGCACCTGTGTATTGCGCACACACTTGTTCACTATAATATCTCCTGCGTACCTGGCTGATCTCCGTTAAGATCGGCCGCCGTGGCCGAAACTGGCTAGGAGGATTTCGTTTTCATTTGAAGTCCAATAAAATGAATAAAAACGCGTTTTAGTACCCGTTTGTAAATGATTTTTCTTTCTTTCTTTCCTTTGTATGTCTAATTGAATTGAATTTATCTCCGTTTGTGGCTATTTTATGGAATCTTAAGCAAATACGAAAGCTGCAAAAACACATTGAGTTTTTGAGTTAAAATATTAATTGTTTTAGAAAACATCCAACAGTTCGAAGAGTTATAGCTGTATAAAGAGGGCGTTTTAAACATCGTCAGCATATTACCGAACTGGTATAAACAATGTTTTTATTTACTATAGTGACAAGAAAGTTTTTATCTTGTTGAAAAAGGTTTGATACAAAATTCATTAAAGAACCATTGATACTATTTCAAAGATCTGTGATGTATTTGTATTCTCAATTTGTACGGAAAATTCCGAAAATATAATACTAAGTATAACACTATTTGCATTCCAATACTGATTTGCACCACGTTCCAATCAAACAATACAATTGAACGCCATAACGTAATAATCATTGCTCACACGTCGAGCGTACTTCGACACCTTGACCCACAACCAATCATAGCACAAATTAGTTGCATCATTACAGTTTACTTCCTACTTTGTACGTTTTTGTTTTGGAGGTAAAACGCATCGATAATGTTAGGTTTTACATTCCAAACAAAATTGTACATTTTATACGTCAAACATGTTTTTATGTTTTCATGTACGAATAATATTCCAAGATTTCCATTGTTATACATATTATCAGTGACCTTATTATTACTATCTACATCTTCATCTCTACAAACACGAACTGGCATAACTCTTATCACACCAGACACAATAGTTAAACAAACCTAGTCTTAACTCTAACCAGCATCGTTACCAAGCATGTGTACAAATCATTGAAAAGTATGCAAATGGCGATCGATCAATGTCTTACCAATACCAGTTAGGAATGGAACGTTTTCCGTTTCCTCCCGCACACAATGAACAAACAAACAATGACCTCCACCGTCAAACATACGTGTCTCGTGTAAAAGTCAGTACGTGTGAATTACGGGTATATTTATTTTTCTAAAGTTTAGTCGTGATTCTATGAATGATGATTGACGTATTGGGAACGTTAATTAGGCAATTCTTGGTAAAGGTTTGTCTGTCTGGAGGTACATTGCTCCGCTATTTAAGAATTCGTTTTGATCAAGATATAACAGTATACTAATTTAAAAGTTCCTATTAAAGTATTTACTCTTACATCCATTGATAAATAATTTACAAATTTCCTTGACTATCATGTGATTTGAGAAAGTTTAAACGATCTTGTATCCATTGGCCTTAGATTTATGAACCATGACCACGGATTTCTCTAACCTTGAAAATGCTGCTAGTCTCAAATAATAAGATCATGAGAAACGATGCAATTAAACGACAATACACAATTTAGACTAACACAGGAATTCTTAATGTCACTTGAAGAGGTAACCAACAATCTACTTACAATTTCCCAAAAACAAGACAATAGAAATGCAGGATACACAAACAATAGTAAACAATTAACTGAAACAATTCCGGCGATTGTTGCGTTTAGAGAAGCGACCGGGCACAATCACAGGAAGTACATTTTATTTCGAGCTCCAGCCGATGTCACTTCTAAAATGTCTTTTAGTAAACATTTAAATTTTATTTCGTGAAACAGAACTACTTTTTCTAATTGTTTCTTGTTATTTCATTTACTGTCAAATTGTGTCGAGTTGTACTTTTACATCACGTTTGTTTCAAGTCATAACAGCAAATATCAAGTAAAAATACTCTGTTCCAAGGAAAAAATACTTCAAATTCATAATTTACGTAAAATCAACCCTGAATAAGTATCTACGAATCTTTACTAAAAAAAAACACCCAAAGACATGATAAAGAAATTAATTTCTAAATTCCCAAAGTCGTAAAAAGCACCCATAATCTAAGGACAAAAGAATACAATGTCTATCAAATGAAGCAACGCTGAGCATCTCTGAGCCCTCAATCACCTTGTTAACATTCGCATTATGAAAGCCGAATGGTAGAACAATTTTTCGTAATCGCTTCTAATAATTTTCGTAGGTCGCGACTCGTTCCAGATAGCCGTATTTCATCGAAAGGTCCATTTCATAAAGGAACGTGGCATGAATACGCATTGATTTAAACTGACAACAGCGGTCAATTGAGATCTGAATGAAACTATTGTGATGGAATAAAATATCGTTTGATCGCTGCTGTTGCAAGATGCACATTGGACTCGCCAAATTGATATTGAGTCGGCCAAGATTCAATCACGAATCTAGTTGTTTATGATTCGTATCTGTTACGATATGTTTTATTTCTGTACTGTTTTGATCGAAATATTTTAAAGTCTACAAAGTATTCGTAACGAATAATTCCAACTTCTAGTTTAAACTCACAAGACCGCATTTCCGTCCTCGCCGTCGAGGACCTCGCCGCGTGGTCACTTAATTCAAAGGGTTGCGAGCGCCTTCTGCGTTCACCCTAAAGACCGGTGTGGCCAGAAAAGCCGACTCGCGTCAGGCTACTGGCAGTAGGGCCATTAACAAAAAAAAATTCTAGTAAAACATCACAATCTCAACATAAAAAACTTAAATGATGGATAAAAAGGTTTATTTCGCATATTTACAGCTACGCCATTATAACAAACTTAACGTTTCTGTTACGGAAGTGTATAAAAGTAGAACAAAGGAACAAACTTGAAGTTCGTTCTATCACTTGGACGCGAGTACACTGGAAACAAACTTGCCGTGGGGACTGACTTTATGAACGATGAACTCTTTTTTTCTAAGGGGCTGTTTGAGGTACTAAGACTAAAGGATATCAAAGGACCACACAATGCTGATAGCAGTATAAAGTTAACATGAAAGCACCTAATAATAACCAGTAGCAGTGTTTATTTGCGAAATGTTACGTTTTGGTATTGTGTGTACCATCAAAGTAACATAAACGCAAATCACTTAATATAACCACAACATCTTTGTGAAGCACTTTACCAATGACTAATATAATAAACTTTGTACCAAGCCGCAAAAACACTTAACACACAATCAATGAAATTACCAGACCTTTGCCTATACATATTTTTTGCTGAAAAATCTAATTGCTTTACTAGCCGTCCATTCATGGAAGACCTTGAGTTCTGATTGGTCGTGAGTTCGCCATAGATATCATAAACATCGCCTATTGAAATGGTGGTTTTCAATTATTGACGCTCCGAAGCTATTTCGGTATCCAAATATAGACGAGGAAAACGACTTGACTAGTCTATAGATATTATTGATTTCTTAGAAATTTCTTGTAATCGATTTTGTTCTTGTACTTGTTGTGTTGGCTATGTTTAGCAAAATATACACGTACAAGATAACACAGATCGCGTGTATCAGCAAGTGAATTGTGCTTCAGGTTCCTATACTACAAAATGCTGGGATATGACAATAGCATTATTGGACATCAAAAGTAACATAATTTTGATTTTTTCTAAATGTAAGAAAAAACCTAACGTAATCCTACTAGCTAGATTCGGCCACGGCGGCCAATCTCAACGGAGATCAGCCAGGTACGCAAGAGATATTATAATGCACAAGTGTGTTCGCAATACACAGGTGCACTCGCTATTCCTTCACTTTCATAGTCCGGTGAGACGGTGATCCGACATGACCGGAGGGAGATCAGGCGCAGAACCAACGGCTTTAATAGGCATGGGGGTATCACACCGCCAACTCCTGACACCGAGCTGCGACTGAGTAATGTTTAAGACGGAAAAACCCGGTCACAATGTTTTTGGCTCGACCCGGGATTCGAACCCAGGACCTCAGCGCGCCAATCGTACTAGTAACGCGTACGCAATACAACTTCGCCACCGAGGTAGTCAGTTTTTTTTTTTCTTTTCTTTACCAGGTATATATAACGGCAATATTAATCAAAAACAAATGTATTCTTACGCTTTTGTACAAACACTACCAAATCATTACACACTACTATATACATAAAACAATACCATATAACCTTTAATGCAAGCTAATGAGTAATTACAAACTTATAAGTAATAATTTAAAGCTATTATCCAAGCTAATAACACGGAATAGATACCTCAAGCGGGTGGTACAGTGAAACTAATTCGTCTCGAGGTAAACGCACTTGCACCAGACGCCCATGCAAAACACTTAAATAGTCTCAATTAAAATTTATGAACAAACACGCGATCAAAAGCTAACACCGTTTGATTTAACATATTGAGCTTGCGAACCGGTTGAATATAGCCTCGTATTGTAAATCTTCAAATGAGATTTATTTACTGTTTCGCTAATATGAATTTATTTGTCGGTGGAAATTTTTGAAAAAAGATTTATTTGTTGGTGAAATGCGTGTTTTTCAACCACGAAGCAATGAAAATACAAATTGTGAAGAAGTAAAAAGAAACGGGTAAGTAAATTTCAAAACTGCAACTAACAGTTGAAGAGGATAAAAAAAAATATTGAAGAATAAAGCAACAAGGATAAACAAATCCTCTTCTCCATGAAAGCAATAAAAATATTTACATCTTTAATTAATACTTATTCAAAAAATAAAACTATCAAATTACACCTCAACACTTTAATGCTCAAGGCTTGGTTAGACCGTTTCGTAAAGATGATTCAGTCCAGCAGAACGGGATCGGGGCAATTAACGGATCTCTTTTAATGCGCGTTTTTGCACATAATTATAACGTGTTGGTACATCACTGTGGTTTATAGTGATGTGGAAATTCGGACTAATGATGATGCCAATTCGCACTCGCAGTCTGAGCGGCGTCACTAGAATGCTCAAAAGGCAATTTTATTGTAAGGACAGAGCGGAAACTCAGGTTCCGCATAATGTTACGGGCTTATGCACGGTAAATAACAGCTTTCGCCTCATCAAAATGTCAGAAAGTTAGTGACTGATCGTATGTGTTATAAAGTTTGTTACTACGACGTATCAATAAGCGACCAAAAGATTTTTTACAACATAAATCCTCAGCTTTCGTTTTCGAATGCCAATATTTTAACATCACTAGCATTAAATATTTTAAGTTTGAAGTCGACCCACGCTAAATCCGACGATTCGGAATTAACGGTGCTCGTACCAATGATTTCTCCGCGGTAAGTACTTGATTAATTGTACAACAATGACGACAGACGACGGCTAACGGTTTATAATTTGTGTGTATTTGAGGCCATTGATTCGTACAATATATATTTATGGGTCTGGCTGGTTGTATGTTCAGACCTGTTTAGTTTAGTTAATTAGATATGAACAAGTACTTCTGAAACTAAAAATAGATATATCTTCATATTTTATATTTTTAATAACAAATGGATTTTTGTATATCTAAATACTATGATACCTTAAATATCTATAGATAAAAAAGACCGTATATAACTGTTTTTGGGGCCAAAATACCACCTAAATCTGAGATTGGTACGGCTTGGTACGTTTACATGGTGAATTACCAAATATATGAATTCTGAATTGAAATAAACCAATGGCAATAGAAAGGTTACGTAATAAAATAAATGTTCAAATCAGACAACAAACAACAACCACACTAAACTGTCTGAGTCGTTACACTAAATTGATACAAAAAAAAAAGTAACTTATATGGAGTACATAAGATTTTACATTACAAAGACAATACACTCTTTATAGCATATCTCTAGAGACGTAATTTCTCGAAGTAGATCGACATTTCGGCGAAATCTGCGGTCTATACGTCCTCTAAAAGAAATACTATCTAATAAACGTACAAAACTTTACCCAAGTTTTCTTTATTCTCAAATAATAATCTTCAGCTTTCTAAGAACGATGATTGAATTACACATTGATATTTAAAACAAAGTTAAATTATTATACTCTTTCGGTCTTAGTCATAAACAGTCTATAAACCTATTAAGCTATCGAATGTCTTCGAACGACTTTTGAATGGACTTTGAAGGAAGAAGACGAAACATTAACTAAAATGGGTTTATAAACTGTTTATAAATAAGGTCTCATATCTATGCAGTCGTGTGGATGGTGACCCCTTTTACAAAATAGTTTAAAGTAATAATCTTCCTTACTTCTGGTATCACAGCAACCTAACAAATAATCTATTTCATCATCATCATCATCATCATCTTCCTGCCCTGGTCCCAAATTACTTGGGGTCGGCGCAACATGTTTTTCTCATCCATTCTCCTCTATCTTTCGTCATCAAGTCATTCACGCCCTTTTCTTTCATATCATCTCTTACACAATCCTTCCACCTCTTCCTTGGTCGTCCTCTATTTATTTATTTATTATTCAGCATATCAACATTGCAAACACAAACATAAATATCAAAAGAATAGTTAATAATAAGAATCTAGCGTTTACAATAATTATAGACATGCAAAGCATTTATAGAAACACTAGTAGTGCACCCGGCTCCGCCCGCGTGAAAAAGGTTTTCCAGGACAAAAATATTTTCCCGGGACAAAAAGTAGTCTATAGCACTCAGGAGCTATGTAGCTTCCTATTAGTGAAATAATTTTCAAAATCGGGTCAGTAGTTCCTTAGATTAGCGCGTTCAAACAAACAAACAAACTCTTCAGCTTTATAACATTACTAGCTTTTGCCCACGGCTTCGCCCACGTTTATAAGTTTTTCCGGGCTAAAAGTACATAAAAACCTTTCCGTTGAATCACTTTATCCAACACATTTATTTGGATAAAGATTAATATTATGACGTTGATACAACTCTTAAAAATAATGCATTAATTTCGACCAAATTTGATTACCATAACAACGGTTCTAGAGAGTTATTCTTAAAAGATAGACATATACTGTCGCGGACATTTTTTTAGATCATTTCAAGAGGAATAATTCTTTCATACATATATTTTTGGTATCTTGAACCGTTTTCGCTGCGCACGCAATGAAAGCCCTCAAGGATGAAAAATTTTCCCCGTTTCTTTCACATTTTCCATTATTTCTTCGCTCCTAATAGTTGCATCGTGATGTTATATAGCCTAAAGCCTTCCTCGATAAATGGTCTATTCAACACAAAAAGAATTTTTCAATTCGAACCAGTAGTTCCTGAGATTAGCGCGTTCAAACATTCAAACAAACTCTTCAGCTTTATAATATTAGTATAGATTAATTTTATATGCCAGACTACCTTAAACCGTTATAATATTGTTAGTCAGAAATAAGATATAAATACAGCGAAGCAGACTCTACAACACAATATTACACAAAAAACAATATAGTCATGTAAACACAACAAAAATGATCTGAATGAAATGAAATCTATGTATTGAAATAAAATGCTTTGAATAGTTAATCAAATATCACGTTACTTAACTCAGACCTTTAAAGAAAGGTGAACTCTTCAATAAAATTTACAAGGATCATCACTGCAATACAATATATACTATACCATTTGTCTAACAATAAGGCTAGATAGACGAATGTAAATCGAGGGGAGCAGGTAGCGTGGGCTTGGCATTAACCCAGTTCCGGACCCGTGGGAGGTCTATTATTGAAAAAGAAATACAAGTAACTGCATAAGGGCTACGGTACTACTGACATACTTCAATGCCCTTACCTTAAGGTATTAGTGATTTTAGTAGGATAATTTGACAAGCAGATAAAAAATGGGTTTATTTGCGATTAAAGTGTGAACATAACGGAACGTAGCATAGAAGTATATTGTACAATTTGTCCCCTTTTTAGATGAGAACAAGACAGCATTTTAAGCAGTTCTTTCACTGCTTTTCTTTGAGAATAACAAAAGATAATAGAAACATTGTTCATGGAATAAGAATGGTAAGCCATATATAAAACAATCTAACGTCTAAATAGCAACAAAATATAAACAACTGAAAGTAGAGAGTGCGCTGCAACAATTTAAGAATATACACTGAAACTAGGTGCGAACGGTGACTAATGAGCTGTTTGCGAAACCGAACGTTTTAGCGAATGATTTGCGAGCTGCTTAACGTCAAGAAATGGTTGGTTACCAGAAATGTGATCGGTCAATCTGTTATGGTACAGGTGGTAAAAAAGTAGCTCTGGATTGACGTGGGTTCAAAGTAGTTCCCGAGTAAGAGTCAATTGTCAGAATAACATCGTCATCTTTGAGTCCTTCAGAAGTATGTTTGAGATTTGAGCCGTTAGCAGATAGCTTCTGTTTGGACACTTCTCCAAATGTTAAAAAGCCACGTTAAAAACTCTATAAGTCATTTAAAAAATATGGGATTATGTAAAGCCATGTATGTTTATTTGTGCGTAAGAGTGCGATATTAGGTATTTAACCACTAAGTATTTCTAAAGAAATATCCTCAAAATCGGCTCCACCAAGTTTTCACATAAAATAGAAAGTAAAACACATGTAATTGCAATGACCCGCGGAGGCAACGTGATTCCGCGAAAACAGTCCAAAATTCAATTTTAAAATAATTGCTTCAAAGCATGTTAAGGTAACCTAGATTTTACTTTATATGTGAATATTTGTGACCTAAATCATTCAGTAAACGTACAAGTAGATAGAAAAACGCGGTTGGTATCATCTTAAATTTATCATCAATAATTTTTTTATCCGATATGAAAATAATAATCATACTGAATACGCGTATTTATAGTAGTTAATATTTTAGTCTACATTGTTAACATTGTCATTTTCAATACTAGAAAATAGAAAACAATGAGTACCTTCTTTGTAAAGAAAAGTAAATGTAATCGATTCGCGAAATCGCCAAACAATGGCAAAGATAAAATATCTAGGTCATTATCACAATCAAACTAGTGTCGTCTGGAGCCGTGGCGTACAATCTAGTATATCTTTTATTATTCCCCAACAAAAGGCTGTTTTGCTGTGTAAAATTTTAAATAATAATTCTTTTGTCTCGGCCTGGGCGCTGGAAACTTGATTTGGCGCCATTCCAACCGCCTTCGGTGTTTGGCGCAATTCAGAAGAACGGGCCTACTCGTTACTTATGTAATGCCGGCGCGGCTATCGCGATGCAACTTGAATGCAGCTACTGGATCAGGTTGTAAATGCGACGATGAAAATAGAAAACAGCTAAGGCTCAGGAGACTGGGTGGGCGTGAATCTATATAACGTATATGGTGTTGCTTCTTAGAATTCCAGCTGTGATTTCGCATAGCAGCATCGTCTTAAATATTTTAAACCCTTAATAAATGTACTAAATAAGGAATGCTGATAAATTTTAGTGCGTTTATTTCCAAAATTCTATGGGAAATGACATTGTAAGGCGAATGCAGAAGCCTTTACAATGCAATTAAAATGGCGTCTAACTATCGAGGCGCGATCGTCTTACAGTTTGTGCCATCGTCCAACGGTTACAGCACAGGCAGGCAAGAGCTCGCGAGGACACTCGTGCTTGAAGACTGTGCCTGAATACTATGCTTGATGGCTGATACCTGGCCACTTTTAACATTGGACTCGCTGTAATAAATGTCACTAGATGACATCTATTTAGACTTTTAACAATCTTAGGTCTAGTGTTCACTTGTGTTTGAAGACAGCTTTCTTCTTTCGACTATGCGAGACTATCCCGCCCTCACACCCACCACTGTAACTCTTGTAAGCCAGGATCGGCAGTGGTACGCATTTTATGACACCGAGCTGTGAAACTCGGCGAGTCTCAGGGAACACTAATTAGTCTTAACCCGCAACGAAGTTAATCAAACAGAAGAATAGGGAGGAGTTAGAAATATATGTTCTTCTTTCGACTGCTTGCTTTCTTTCTTTTTGACATTCATAGAAAATTGCATATCAGTTATGTACTAAAATTTGATAATCATACAAAATGAAACTGGCCATATAGGCCTACCTTTGTTTTTTTTACCAATTCTAGCTAGATAAAGATTTCGTGAACGTTAACGTGTAAAAACTATGCCTTCACTTGATAGTTGACACCTGGCCACTTACCTCGATTGGACCCGCGAAAACATTACTTCAAGGGGACAACACCTAAGTTTGGATTGGCGAATTGGGTTATATATTCGATAATGGTTTTGCCTAGGTAAAGATACAATAAAAATTAAATTAAAATTTAAATAACCCCCGACACAAAAAATCTCTAAAAAGTATAATAATAATAGTGTCTTTGTCGTTTAAGTACCTAGTAATATTTTGACCCAACCGTCGTCGCGCCGGGGGACCGCTAAAGAAGTATTTTCATCTCCCTGGTCCGGAGTTCGGTCCCCCGACGTGAGGACGCCTTGGGTCAAAATATTACTAGGTACTTAAACGACAAAGACACTATTATTATTTTACTTTTTAGAGATTTTTTGTGTCGGGGGTTATTTAAATTTTAATTTAATTTTTATTTCAAACTTTTTAAATTACATTATTCTCCATCATGGGGCCTTGATAATCAACTATCTATCACGTACTCGTTGAGACCATCCTTATGAGCCCAAACACACTATATCTGCTATAAGTTGCTAAGGAGATGGGTATCCCGCAGACTACTTGATGCCGCAGCATCAGCTCATGTTTACAAATATATTGAAAGTCACAGTACACCAAATTTAAAGTCAATCGGATTTTTTAAGTTGGAAATGAGCTGATAATCCTCAAACACCTGAACAGATCTTCATAAATTATAGCTAAGAACCATCGCAGTCACATCAGCTTTCAAATAAAAAAAAACCGCATCCAAATCGGTCCCTTCGTTTGAGAGCTACGATGCCACAGACAGACATACAGATACACAGATACACACCCTAAACTTATAACTCCCCTCTTTTTTGTCGGGGGTTAAAAATAGGTTCTATCCATAAACCACGTGCAGGGTTTGGAAGGATCTTTTGAAGATTTTTCGAAAAACAATTTAGAGTAAGTGGTTTGGGCCTAAGTGGAATTAGGACGCAAAATACTTTTAGAACGCGATCGAAATTTTGGGTGCAACGTATTTCCCTACTACATCAAGTTTTGGTCAATTATTTCATCGTAGTACAAAAATTATATCTTTTGGTGGCACCTAATTTGTCGATCGTCGATATTCTCTACGAAAGTTCCTATATGCTGTAGCTCTCAAAGATGGTATATATAAGCTTAAAAGTGCCAACGTCAACTTACAAAATTTTAAACACCGAGATATTTTATGCAGCGTCCGCTAGATTCAACACGCTGGCATTTTTATAGTTTCCGTACAAGATGACCGGATTGAAATTTTGCATAAAAATTCCTGGAATATCTTCTTAAACCGCAGATTTTATAGTGCATAACATGACGTGTTACGTGCTTCAAATTGCAAGTACGTTCACGTAACAATGCGGATGACCTCACGATGCAAATAATATTATTGTTCAATATTGTGTTTTTTGGTTTTATTGATATGTCAAGGAGGGAATGGCTTAATCAGAATTAGACCAAGGTGAAGACATGTAGGTGAGACAAAGGACTGCCCTCACATTGCGGTAGGCAATTTTTCAATTGCCTACAGCTGTGACCATCAACTGTGATGAAATTATTTTTCCTCCAAATCATTTTTATGAGATCACCTCCTCCAGCTTCTATTTTATGACATTAAAACAGGATAAATGCGAGGTGTTCGTTATTTTCTGGTTAACCTCTATCAATCCGTTATAATTGCGGATCCCTGAAGTTTTATACCTGTGTTAAAATTGCCTTTGACTTGTAATAAGGCCGACAAGCAATCTGCAATGCCCAAATTTAAAGCAAATGGTTACTTAAGATATCATTTTTGCTGTTTAGGTAAGGATGTGATGCCATATTGCTAGAAAAATAAAAATAAATGATTACAGACATTAAATCCGATATGACATTCGTCTGACCTACATTTAAATACAATATTGATACCGTTTGGCGGGTATGAACAAAATTATATGGCTAAAAATATTGTAAATGGCATAATGTATATTATCAATGTCGTGTTAAGGGATCATTTCTCATTATAAAATATGTAATATATTTTGGGCGCTGTTCATAAATATCTTTATCAACGATTAACATATTTAGCATTTTGCTCCTTTGACTTTTAAACTAAAAACTTCACTCCGAGTTCCTACGCACTGTGACTGTTATTAGTGAGGAGGTAGTTTATTATTGAATTATATTATCGATTAAAGCTAGAAATTCACCTACTTATTTCACATTATCAAACTAAAAATCGAACTTGATATTCCCATACAATTCCTTAACCTCATTTCGTCAGGACGTCCACGAAACCGACTTTCCAACACCAATAAACAAACTTTGTCGAGGACAGAGTTAATCCTCTTGTTTGTGCCCGAAATCTAAGCCGACTATCAAGACGTTCCGAGCACTGATTCGGATCCGCTCGGATGAACCGAACACTTGCAAAAAGTTTGCAGGATTAAACCCCATTATGAGTTGAACCTTGTATCCCGAATTCTGTATAGTTACAGTTGCGCCTTAATCTTGTGTTTTTAGGAGTTTGGAAAGGTGAATAGAAAGGGTTTCCAAATTGAATTTAGATTATTTTTAACAATGAAGCAATGAATGTATCTATGTAATAATTCACATCATATCATCACATTAGCTTTGAGAAGGTGGAAGCTTTCCAAAATGGGGACTAAAAACTGGGGAACCGTTACAGCTTGTTTATAGAAAATAAAAAAGGTTGTGCACCACACTCGTGAGCCCAGGACAGTAATAAAGTGTGATACGTATAGAAAATTATAATTACGATCTGATTTTGATTTCAATGCTTTTGTACGAGATGTGGGTTTTTGACATATTTGACTTTGTATTTGTATCAATAGGATTGAGATTATAAATAAAAGCTCAAGCATTGATGTATTAAGAACCCTACATCAATGAGCTCAAGTTATAAAACTAAACACGCTCGTAACTTATCGTGTTTTCGATTTCGACCATGACGTCTCTTGTCATTAAGCGAAAATCGTCGTACCTATCTACATATAAGGTTTTAGTAAAAAATAATGTCAGCCGACGCTCTACGGAGGAGTGACGAAGTAAACAGACATCACTGTAACCTTAAGCTTCAAATATTGTGTATGTAATTTTTGTTTTCGAATAATTTACAATAACATGATTATGTACTTAGATTCCCCTATAGAATTCTTGTCAGTAAGTTTCACAACTTCCGCCTTCAAGTCCTCACCCGATTCCACTTCATGCAACATACCATTTCACTCATACCCCGTACAGAAAGTCTGAAACCCCGTGGAGTGCAACAACCCGATACAGTAGGTATCTCGTTGCGTGACTGAAATCGATCGGCGAGACCGCGCTCCCGTCACATTGTGACCTAGTTGAGTCTCGCGTCCGTCTGTGCTGTGCTACCAGGTTAGTGCACATCGAGCACTGAATCGCTAGGTATGTATAGCTGAGTACATGAGTTTTGTGATTGTGGGTTCCGAATGCAAAGGAATTAGGTATCTGATGATTTACCCCCCCAGTGGTGGTAGCGATAAAGCGTTTTTCCCCGCGAAAAAAAAAAAAAAAAAAAAAAGGTATCTGATAAAACACCTCCGCTCATAAATATCCTGTCAAAGGAATTGTTTGTGCGTTGTCGATCTCTATGTAGTAATTGAGACCTATAATGAGATTTTTGTGGGTAGAATGTTCCGCACGCTGCACGAAAGACTGCATAGCTGTCTTATTATGACAGTTTTTAATGAGAAGGCAATGACGATTTACGATCATATATTATTATAATATGTAATCATAGAGATTATTCACATTGAATTACTGACATGTTGAGTGTTGTAGGTAATCAAAGGACAAAAGTGAGGCCCTGCCAAACGTTCGATGTTCACAACATCGCTACGCTCGGTGTGTACTAGCCCTAACACTTGATAATCCATTGCGTACAGCATGGCGGCTTGCCTCAAAGTGTATAAAAGGAGAGCATGTGTGATGCGGGCAGCCTCATTATGCGTAGGATTTAGCCCCGTAGGCATTTCAGCTTTTTTGGCGAGAAATTTTGCAGCCCCATGATCCAAGCTACAAGTTTTTTTTTAATAAACACTAGTTGTATGCCATATTTAAGCTACTTAGAGTTTTTCTTTTATATCTGATTGACATTTTAGGTAAATCTGATCACATTGCTTAACGGCATCAAACAATCAGTCGTTCCTACCCAAACGAACTCTCAGTCAAAAAATAAAATAGACTTAAAAAACGACCTAGTGATATGAATCTTATTCCGAACAGTCAGTTACATCATTTCGCGCACATCAAAGAACTCGCTTTCAAATAATACAGAAACCATGGCTTAATTAAAGATCTAACGATTCAACTAGATACAGATAGAATGTACACTTCGAACGTAATCCACCTAATTCGAAAACGGCCGCGTAACAACCATCTTTAATCAAAAGTTTATGATCCTGATGAAGTGGAATCGATATCATCAAACTATCCGTGGAATTTGAAAGGAGTTAGGTAATACGAGAAAATCGTAAGTCATGATCCTTGCTAACGAGGCGAGATTCACAGATAGATAGCTAATCGAGTGAATACGAAACTTTCACTGTATCATCTCGATCTATTGGAAATGTTGAACATAATATTTAAAATACTTAGTCATTGCTTACGGTTCGTATCGCGGAGTATAAGTATCAACCTATTTTTAACACGCTTTCATTATCTTCAGACTTATGTAGGTAACGGAAACTTTGAAAATGATTTTGACCCCCTTCAAAGCGACCATAGTAGAATAGAACTAAAAAATTAAAAATTAATAATAGTTTAAAAAACTAAAAAAACACACTTTATAGAAAATCCAACTAAAAATAGAAAATAAATTTTAATAAATTTAAATTAAGAATAGTGTAAATAAAAAAAAAATATTTTATTCTAAAAAAAAAGCGGGGGGTGCAATGGTGCCAATAGTTATGAATTAACTATTATTTATTTTCACTGTAATTAATTTCATACCGGAAAAAATTGAGCAAAGAAAAGAGAATCAAACCAACCAGGTCGTAATAGTACTATTTAGATGCAATGATGGCACACAGCTCATTAGATGTAATGTATTCATTACCAACAAGTTCCTCACAACATATCTCACGCTTCAATGGGAGTTATAATAAAACGTTGACGCGTATAATTATCGTACGTGACCACGTTCCACCAGAGTTTGTCAGGTGCAGTTATTGATGGCCGACGCCATCACTTTATGAGCGAAGTCGCTCTACATTACCCAAGGTTTTAATTAACACTGTTATTAAGATGAGATAGGCACAAAATATGTTTGTGTACCTACTGCTGAATAGATTGGTATATTTTATAATATGGTCGTTTATTTATATAACAGATTGATCGAGTCAAAGTTCACAGATGAATAAGAAAAGCAAGTATGCTAATCTGTAATTTATTCTTCTGTGTCGAACAACGTTTAGATTTGAAAGCATGACGAATCTCAACCATGTCGACTATCTTAGTTAGACATTACATTAGAAACGAACTATGACTACCATCAGGCGCAAGGCAGTCATCATTCCATGGATCTAAATCAAAAACAGGCATAGTTCAAAGCCATAATTCATTACTTTTCATTATCTCTCACTCATCTCCTCATAATTTAACTTCGACAAATGAATTACAAGCAATAACAATCATCACAATATTAACACAACCGAGGGTTGTTAATTTGGAAATATCGATGCAAACCGAACTTGTTTAATTAATGAGCTGCATTTGCATTCTTGACCGTATCTAAATATATCTGAGACCTGGTAACAAGGCTATTCCGCAATAGAGCTATTGAGAAACGGCTTGCTTGTAAGATAGGCGGCCGGACGGCGTGGGTGGTTACATCAATCAGTATACCATACCATACCGGCCCTGTATATACTGCCCACTGCTGAGCAGGGGCCTCTTCTACAACTGAGAGGGTTCAGGCCTTAGTCCAACGTATCATCAATCAGTATGCACAACAATATTTAAACAAAATTTTCTCAAATAACATATTTAGCTATCATGCTGTCTAATAGTACTCAATGATGATTAAAAGAATCTCCAAAATACCAATTTGAATTTGTAGCTATTTTAACTACTTGACAAAATACCTATTGGCTCAATATTATGGGTTTCCATAACAAACCATAATCAAAGAGATCTGAATATAGACCAATCATGTACCATAGACCTATATCGAGGTTAAACTATTGACAGACGCCTAATTAAAGTCTTGGTAAACAACAATCGCACCTAATTAAGCGTGATATGTCTTGTCTAAAATTATTAACTTCGGCCCATTTGGCGGCTTAATTAAACCTTCGCGAAAGGAGGTCGGGGATTACATCCAGAGCGCAAATAACTTGACAAAAAGCCGTCTAATGAAGGCGCAAGGTACTATCTGAACTGACGCGGGTATGCTTCATTGAGATAGTTGTAATAGAGATGATGAAAATGAATGTTTGAGCAGATGCTTCATTTTTGACTGATCAGTCTCTGTTCTGGGTTCGTAGCCAAGATCTCTTTATACAATCGTTAATGCTAACAGAAGACAGACAAAATGTATCGGAATGACATAATATATCCTATTGGTAGGATAATTGTCATTCTTATACATGTAACGTTAAATAATAAAGTCTTCTTACCCAATTTCGGCCACGGCGGCCAATCTCAACAAAGATCAGCCAGGTACGCAGGAGATATTATAGTGCACAAGCGTGTGCGCAATACAGGTGCACTCGCTATTCCTTCACTCTCATAGTCCGGTGAGACGACAATGCGACATGACCGGTGAGAGATTAGGGCATTCCACACACCCCACAGTGGTGGTAGTGATAACGCGTTTTTCCCCGCGGTAAAAAAAAGGACTAACGGTTTTACCTGATTTCCGAGGCACGGGATATCACACCACCAACTTCCTGACTCCGAGCTGCGAGTGAGTAATTTTAATATAGAAAAACCCAGTCACAATGTTTTTGGCCCGACCCGGGATTGGAGCCCAGGACCTCAGCGCGAAAATCGTACTCGTAACGCGTACGAAATATAACTACGCCACCAAGGAAGTAACTTTAACGACTATAGAAAGGCATTCTTGGCTACAGCCCTAGACGTTAATGCTTTGGTTGAATCTAAATAAGCTACAAAGGAAAAGATAATATTACGAGACATAGATAACAATTTCGCAACAATAGCAAAGTAACTATGTGAAACGTATTGTGATGATAAAAATAAATAGTAAGTTATAACTTGATACGTAACCGCATTGCAGTAAGTATATCAGTTTATCAGTTGACTGAACGAGTGATGTTCATGTATTTAACGTTATTTATGAAATATGACCACATTGATGCACTATAATGCACTTAAATAGGTATATTTAAAAAAAAGTCTTTGAGTTTAACATTTCGACACCTCACATCAGGCGTAATCTGATAACTTCTAATTTATACGCATTATGAGACTACTTTTGTCTCAAGGTGACGGGTGGACTGCATTGTAATAATGCATTTTCTAATTCCAAGTTGTGTGTGATGTTAGTATTATCTAAGACCATGTTTGGCACTCATCTAATCATCTGCTTCCCCCTTATTCTCTATGACACGCGTTATTTTCACCGTTCGTAACAAGCGCGTAACGTAACTCGTCGCGTTAATCACTATGGAAATTGGCATACAGAATACCATTTTACGCACATTACACGAAGTAAACGTGACGCGGCCGTGTTACGAGTTAACAATGTCATAGAGAATCACTTATTTCGCAAAATAAAATAAATTTACTTCTAACACTAGCCCTAATGCCAGTCTAATACAGAGTCGGCGCAACACATACTTTGACGTTGATTTCAGAAACGGTTTGGGTAATTTTTTTCTACCGGCTAACTGACGTCAACTTTCCCTAAGATATCTATTGCTTGGCAAATATTAATCGACCTTGGAATCGAATTCAATAACTCCCAGCCAAAACTAAACCAAAGGCGATAAATCTAAAAAATAAATTTCTCAAAGTCCCATTCCGTTACGACGCCAATGTCGAGTCCTTTACTCGACACTCGACGAGATAAAATTAGGTCACACGGTCGAGACAGTTATCGATTTTGCCATCTTACGCAAAACATTGATGACTGTTGTGTGGGGCGCGGTGCAAGAGATAAGCGGCCGGCGTTTTATTATCAGACTAGTAGTGCTCGCGGCTCCGCCCGCGTGAAAAAGTTTTTGCGGGACAAAAATATTTTCCCGGGATAAAAAAATAGCCTATAGCACTCAGGAGTTATGTAGCTTCCTATTAGTGAAAGAATTTTCAAAATCGGTTCAGTAGTTGCTGAGATTAGCGCGTTCAAACAAACAAACTCTTCAGCTTTATAATATTAGTATAGATTAGAACTGCTAATTGGGTCTTAGTACTGTTTTGAACTAAGCCGAGTGTAGATTTGATAGTTCTTACTATTATGTGTACTTTTTCTAACTAATGTGTAGGGGACGCAAGATATCTTTTTGTATGTCATGTTATTGATTTGCGTAACGTAAATGTGCGTCATTAAGTAATATCTGTAAATTTCGAATACGTAAAATTTGGGTATTTCGTGATTTTTTTTATGGCATCGAATGACGAGACGAGGATCCCGTTGGCATGATGGTAAGTGATACGACCACCCATAAACAGTAGAAACAACATCCTGCACCTTGGGTTACAAGATTCTGTGTGGCATTCCACTGCGCTCGTCATCCTGAGACATAAGATGTTAAGTGTCATTATGTCCTGTAGTTACACTGGCGACAATGTCCTTCAAACCGAAACACAACTGTGCATCCACACTGCTGCTTGGTGGTAGAAATAGACATTGCGGTGGTACCCACCCAGACGGATTCGTACATATGAGAGTCCTACCACCAGTAGATATAGAAATATTTGAATACTTGGCGTAAAAACCGTTCTCAAATCATCATTTCACTATATAGTACACAGTCTAAATACTATTTGTACACAGCCTAATACCCTATTACTAAACCATTTACACGATATTTATTAATCATACAAACACGAGGATAAATTTGAGTCTACTGTTCAGTTTATTTGGCGTCAATAGTTTTGGTTTCTGATGACCCATTTTATAAATAGTACTGTGTTTTTATCGCCAGCATGTGGTTCGCAGACATCTTAGACACAATGAGTATTATATTTCTACCATGTACATACAGATAGACAGCTGTCTCGAAGAAGTATATTTTGCCAGTAAATGTTACACTATTCAGTATTATTCGAATTAGATTTTAAGCATCATTGACTCCTTGAATTCTGCAGTCCAGTAAACCAACAAACCGTATCGGCCATATTAGATGTAAAATACTCAGACTGGGTGCTAAGTCTTATTTTAGCCCAAGAATGCTACTATATTATATACCGCCATGAATACCATTGAATCATCTGTTAGATTACGATAGGAACAGACAAGTCTGAAAGCGATGGAGGTACATCTCTACTATAGTTTAAAGCTGAAGTGTTTTTTGTTTGAACGCGTTAATTTCTAGAAATTCTGATCTGACTTTAAAATTTATTTTGTTAATAAGGAGCTATAATATTCTTAAGTGTTATTGACTACAGTAAAGTTGTCTAGAAGATATCGACATGGGTCATGTTTATCGTAGACTGAAGTTCTTTTCGTATTATATTTTTTATTTTATTCGGGCACGGCAAAGTGACTGCACCTCACCTGATGGTAAGCGCGATGCCGTCCAGATAGAGTATCGAATGGCAGCAGATGGTTATTTCATGCCATTCTAAACAATCATGCCGGCCTACTCAGCTGCTTCTTCACGCTACGGCGAAAGGACCCAGGATTATAGAAAGGAGGGAACAAATGCGCCTGTAAACTATTCCAAAGCTTGATGGTGCGGCAAATAAAAGATTTGGCGAACCTATTGGTTCGGGCCGAGTTGGTTTTAACCATCAAGCTGTGGCTTCGCATGCCAGCACGCGTGGTTCTGCTGAGGAAAGGAGAGGAGGGGATCAGATTAAACAATTCTTCAGAGCATTCGCCATGACACAAACGTAGAACACGCTTAGAGAAGCGACATCACATTATATGATTTTCAATAGATTGTAATAGCATTGTACTATGTAGATGTGGGCTAATATATCTGTGGACAATTACCAATTCCCTTAAAATTTAAAAAGAAGTAACTTTTAATTAAACATATTTTAATATATTTGCTGAACATGTCGAACGTTCAACATTTAACGTAAACAAAATTTCTGCATGGAGGCGTTATTTAAATTTTCAATCGATTCCAACGAGGTTGCAGCTTAAACAATGCGCTTCGCTCAAGGGCGCTCAAATGCAAAGATATTTTGCAAATATGTGCATTCATTAAGTTCCCAAGTTGCACCGAAGCAAACGTACATGTCTGTAGAAACTTAACCCGGCCACAATGACATTAATTTAAAATAGTCGGAGTAACAGAATCCTTTTGAGCGAGAGTCAATAAAAGAGCAAACGAAAACCGTCGGACACAAGTATTTACTTGAGTTTTCATGAAACACTTAATATAATATTAATTTTGCCCAATAAGGAGTTCGTTATTGTTTTGTAATTTTTATTTTTTAGCAGTGTACCGGCCAGTATTAAAAAAGGTTTGTTTAATGCACATAAAGACTGTAACCGCAACATAACCGCAACGATAAAAAACGTGTCAAATTGTATTCTATGTTCATTAAAAACATACTAAAATTATTACAACCCTAGTATTGATCACGGCTCCGCCCGCGTGAATAAATTTTCTAGGATAAAAGTAGCCTATAGCACTCAGGAGTAACGTACTATTAGTGAAAGAATTTTTAAAATCGGTTCAGCAGTTCCTGAGATTAGCGCGTTCAAACAAACAAGCTCTTCAGCTTTATAATATGTAGTAGTATAGATAGGCACTTACTCTTACTTTAATCAACTTTCACAGTTTACACCTAGGCGTCCATTTTTAATTACCATTAAAGTCGATGGTCGCATTATCCCGTCTTCACCGGTGAGGCTGTTCTAAATACGTCAGGGGCACACGGCAACAACCGTGCGCCCAGTAATTAGGTCACAGTTGACTGATGCAAAGTGGTACGGTTCTATTCATAGATTATTGGGGAATGTCGTTATCACCGGAATGGCGCGTCCTTGATTTTAAAATGCAGTTTTTCTAGCATTTTAAGAATGGTAATTGAACATATTTGAAGTTAAGAAAAAATGTATTTCGATAAAAGTTACAGCGACACGTCGTGTCAGAGCTATTGTAAACCTATGGAATTTGTTTTAGTCTAGTGCAGATTTAATTTTCTCATCTTAAGAGATGAGAAAATTAAATGTAAGCATTTAGTCCACAATAACTATTAATTACATTGTAACTGACTCCAACCCATTCAAAAACATAACTATAAATATTTAAAAATAATATCTTATACGATACTTAATTCCATTACCCATAAAACCAACACAATTTCCATAATAGGTTATATAACCATAAAATTTTGTGAATATTGAAAATTTCTCGTTCCTGAGGGGCTACTGCGAAAAACGAAATCCGTAGTTTCGTGTGACGGATCGCACGTTTTCTTACTACGAAGTGTTACGGATCCTTCTTTATGAAGAGTTATTGCGTGACGAAAGTGTTGAACGAAGTCGGAAGCGTCGCAAACTGCGTGAGACCTTCGTTCAACGGTGACGGATCCGAAGTAATTTGGTAGTAAGGTTAAATCCTAAGTTCGTCGTTTCTTCGTTTCGGACCGACGTTTCGGATTTCGTTTTTCGCAGTAGCCCCTCTGGTCCGTCGGCCCACGTAAACGAAACTGCGTGTTAAACATTGATTACCACAATTGAACAATGCATTGAGGATTGACGAACGCATACACTTCATGATTACCTACAACATTTTTTCTTTACTAATCAACTTTCCAACTGTGGAATGTGAATTTAATCTGTAAATATTTAGAATCTATTTATCTGGCAACGTATGAAAGTGATGAGGCAGCCAAGAAATTTATTCAAAGAAAAAATATCGGGGACTTTTTGCGAAGGCTATAGACGTATCATTTATAATCAAAATATAGAAAAAAAGCTCATTGAATAATTGCTATTGTATCTATGCCTACAGTTAATTGAGATTAGAGTGGTTTTTAGTGTACAATATTAAAAAAAGATTTATTTTGTTTGACGCAGCTTACATAAATAAGCAACCAATTTTTTCTGCCTTTGAATGTATCTTTAGTGTTAGTCTCTGATTGCTTTTACACGACAGTAATAATTTACTAAGAAACAAAGCCATAATAAATTACAGTAGGTGATAAGTAAATGTGAAAAGACCAAACAAACATGCAAATACAACCTTTTACGTATATCAACACATTAAGTTTAAGTCGTATCTCTAATGACGCATATTGATTCATATAAACATTAACGTCCAAATAGAATTGATCAATTCTTTCAAACTTAGAATTCTCAGCTAACCCAAAACTGCACACTTAAAAAAGCGACGATATAAATTAAAAAACTAAAGAACGTTTGCCATGAAGGCCATTCAGCTGAGAGTCCCAACAGTGTACGTCAAAGTTTCAAAGGCTCCGAGTGAAGATCTCTCGACTCGCCCCGGGCCCAATTGCGTGCTCTCCGGCTCTATACGCTGAGCTCTGAGACAATAAACCTTCACTTTACTTTATATTGAAGTTAAAAATTGTTTTCAAGTAGCTACGGATGGAAATTATTTAAAAATGCACGCTTGCGATCTATGACGGAACAAAGGCCTTTTGGTTTATAAGTTATATTGTAACTTGAATTGGAATTAATAAGTTCACTCACCATTCCATTTTTAATTTTATTCTAGTAGACATATTGTAACCTGTTTTTCATGTAATTAATCCCGACATTACCTTGTCAATTTTATGAATTTGAATATATACAGCAAACTTCTTGTTTTATACATTGAGTAGGTAATAATAATATTGCAAATCTATGTGCGTATAAATATCCTTCACAACTTTACTTATTCTAATCTTTACGCAAATGCTGACGATCAGTCGCCGTGAACCATACTAACTGCCATATCTGGCAGTGTCGTGATCAAGTGCAAATTATACGATACATAGTAAACAAGGAGCTTTTAAGGCATATTCAACAAGAGTGCCTTCACCTAACGTTTCCGTGTACTTTGAATATAGGGTTGCCACAAGCAGGTGCTAACGGTTTATTATTTTAATAAACACACACACATACGCACACATGCGCACACTCACACACACACACACACACACACTCACGCCTATTATCCCCGAAGGGGTAGGCCGAGGCGCAACTAGTGCACCCACTTTTCGCCGTTATTCCGTCCCATGATGTGATAAGGGGATAGGGATGCGAGCCTATCGCCATGTCGGGCACAAATTCCAGACTCCGAGCTGATATTGAATAGAAAACTCAATATCACTTTGCCCGACCAGGGAATCGAACCCGAGACCTTAGCATTGCAGTCGTACCATAATACACCATTATATACATATATTTCCTTTCTAATCGTTTCCGTTCACTTTCTTCTTGTATGTATTAGCTTTTGGTGGAAACTTTGCTGGATTTTGTTTTATATTTATGTATGTGTATTCAGTTGTAATTGTTCTGTGTGTTTCCCAAATATTAAATAAATAAAAAATAAATAAATAAATACAACTACGCCACCGAGGCAGTCTCAGTTTAATAAACATGGAGACATATCACCAATCTTAGGATGAATGAATCGATAGGCGTCATCATCAGGCAGTTATCCTATCGCGAACTGAAATCACTCTTATAAAACGACAAATTAATAGTATCATTTTACCTGAAGGCATGACAATTTCAATTACCCAAAAAAGTAATAAATAAACAAAAGAAACAGGCTGGAACGCAGCGGAGTCCTGCAGAACATCTCCAAGCGCCAGCCCTAATTGAATAACCATTGTTATTACGCAGCTCTTAATGTTAATACAGACGTTAATACTTTTATAATATCATTCATGGCGCTTTGTGTCCTGTATAATTTGTTACTCATTTTTGCTCACCCTTAAAAGGGTTAACGCGAAGCATTCGTGCCGACTAAGCCATTAATCTTTGATTTATTTAGGAAGCTCACAATTTCTAACAGCTAATGTTCATACATTGTCTACATTATTACTATAGCAATGTCAGATAGAATTATATGAATACAATCTTTCTGCGTATATTCTGATGTTGCATATAACAGTGATTACATATTCAAAATTATTATCCATAATCTATACTGTTTACTACATCATAAATAAGTAACAAGCTTTAAGGGAAACCAGCTTTTATTCCTGGCGTTAATGACGACAGTAACAACAAATTATTTTAGTGACTAACATTAAGCAGAAGTGCCTTTAAAAACAGTAGACTGAAAACATTACTCATTTAGCGTAAAATGTAATTTATCTTCCATTAAAGAGAGTCATGGGTTGCGTGCAAGTTGCCCAGCCTTGCAACACAAAACCATCATATTCCCACAATCTGACATCGTGGGTGGTATTAAAAACAAACAATTTAACAAAATCCGCACGAACGATCAATGCGCGAACTAGCTCATTAAAATTTAAACGGATGCGTGTTTACACTAGACCAGCGGGCCCTTGGAATCTCAATCAGATGTTTAGTCATTAGTCTTTGTTCACATGAGTCGAGTACAGCGACTAACTTGTCAATCGGTTGTCTGGCTTTGCTGGGAACATCAAAGGCATAATTGACACCTCTACGACAATGATAACGCTGTGACGAGGGGCGTCGTGTCTGCTATCCAGACTGTTTTCGATAAAGTTTTTATTATATTTAGAATAATACAATGATTAAAATTAAAATCGCCCATTTAGTAAACTACTCTACACTGTAGCTATTAATCAAAAAATTAAAGATATAATACGTTTTGTAAATGCATTCCATCTACTGCCAAACCGATTACAAGAATGAACAAACAAGCAAGGACGCACGTGTTCTAGATAATAAAACAAATAGTGCACCGGAATAAACCACCTGATTCTACAGTGACACAATTTGCTGTTTCCGACCGTAATTACTAAACATTCTCTAGCAAATTGAAAAAAACGAAGGTCGGTGTAATAGAAGATTATCGATCGGATATGATAGATGTCTAGACCTTTTGTTGTGGACAAAAGGTCCACAGCAAAACTATTTTTAGGACCTTCAAAAACTTATTACCTCATACATGATAGCGTATATGTTACAGTTTGTTTCAGGCTTGATTTTAGTGTGGTAGTGGTTTTCTTTTTAGGAGTCTGTCATTTTGCTTGGTAATAGACAATAGGCTCGGTAATTATCACAGAGATGACATAGCTGACAAAATAAGTTATACCTGTGCTTACCCTTGAAAAAGGAAAATGGTGATGCTATCTTTTATACTATTTATTAACTATGGTGTATTATATTCGTTCTTCGGGATGGGTAACTTCGGGCCGAAATTTTATAGTTTCCTTCGATTTTCATAATATTGCAACGGAAACTGGAAAGTCTGGCACTTGACATTGGCGAAATCACTGATAAACGGTGGAAGCCACAAAAGGAAAAGAAGAAGAAGAAGATGCTATGTTTTACAATGCTGTTCTAATACATTAATTTCGTTTACGGCTCCATCAGACAATTTAGGGAGCGCTCTTGTCTATCTATCCAAAATTTGACAGCTAGTTAAGCGATGTAGACGTCTACCTTGGTTTGAGTCACTGCTTGGCAATAAAGAGTGACACTAATGTGAAAGTTTCCAATTATAGCTTGTATAATCTCCCTAGGTTATACAGAAATTTATTATGAACTGTAAGTGATTACGCTGTGTAAGTAGATACTTAGTGTCAATGGTAGGACATTTTACTTTTAATCAGGACGTTTGTATAAGGAAACATAATTTGGATATGTTTCTCCTTGTTCATGTTAATGTTAATGTATTACAATACTAACAGACTCTGCTCATAGAGCCAATTTCATAGTCATTTATTTGGGAGCATAGTAATTTACAATGTCAGTCGCATTTGGCTATGTATGTACTTAACAAGCATTTACTAAAATGAAACAGGCTCTACCAATACAAAATTAAACAAGTCTATATATAAAATTACTGCCTCGGTGGCGTAGTTCTCTTACAGTAAGACTGGAATGCTGAGGTCTCGGGTTCAAAGCCCGGGTCGGGCAAAGCGACATTGGATTTTTCTATTCAGTATCAGCCCGGGGTCTGTAATTTGTGCCGGATATGGCGATAGCCCCCTATCACATCATGGGACGGAATACGCACGGCGAAAAGTGGGTGCAGTAGTTGCGCCTCTGCTAAGCCCTTCGGGGATAAAAGGCTTGAGTATGCATATGCTATATAAATTTTTTAGGTTGAATCTACCTATTATGAAACCAGACAGTCATAAACAAGTAATATCCTAATCAAAACCTGCTCTGTTATTAAAAATGCTGCCGAGGTTCAAGGTCCAAAGCGTCTAAGTTTTATCCTTGAAAGAATAAAAGCAAAAATATCACAATTTTCACAAGATATTTTTATGTTAATTTTATTTGTTTTTTTTTTATGCTCTATCTAAAGGAAAATTTGCACGACTGAGTCATAATTCTTTTACAGAAATAACAAGCTTCTTCCAAACTTGTACAAGTTACGCATAGCTATTCAAAATAAATATTGTCAACGGAGTAATAATAAAGTAACATTATGTTGTTTTCCTTTCCTATCATATTAGTAAATATATGACATGGTATATGTATATTTAATGAGATACATGTATAATGTCGATAGCTCTTTCCGTGTAATAAACTGAAAGACAGAAAATGTTAATTCTATCCTGTGGTCAGATTAACATAACCTGTTATATAAAACAAAATCAACTTTACATTTATCTGAGACGACTAGCAAAAAAAACATTGGAATTATGGTTCCCGGTCTATTTTTAAAGTTGGTATTAACAGCTCTGTATTCAATTTCCAGGTAACCAATAAACGTGTCTTTGAATCTGGCAGAAGCAAACATTTCAAATATAGAAAAAACTAATGAACATGAAACTCATTTAGATGTAACTACTCATTTTTTATATGAACTCGCCAGCAAAGTTAAATAATGTAAATTCAATACAAAACAAGATTAACCGGTTAATAATGGAACGTACTAAATATTTTTATTCCCGTTCTCGGTATCGGTCTAAAATATCCCTACGAGACGCAAACCTGCTCCACTTGAGCTGGTTTTATTTATATACCTGCACAGGTGTAAGCCACATCCCGATTCACGGCTTTTGTTCGCGTAATGGAAATATTTACTGTTGCTAACCCAACACGTTTATTGATAAGGTTACTGTGGTGTTCGTTCAAAATGTCTATAGTGGTATAGACAGATAAGTAGTGAGATATAGACCACGTGGTATTTATATTGATTGAAAATAGTTAAGGTGGTTATTAACTTTCATTTCAAATACTAAGCCTATTAAATTGTTTTTTTTTTTAGAATATTCTGTAAATTAATCAACATGTGCTAAGTGTAATTAATTATACTTAGTAAGTACTTTAATGAAACGATTAAAGATTATACTTTGAATTATAATGGCACTAAAATTACATAAATTAACGAACTTTACCCAACATCAAACACCAACCGACTTATTAAATATATAATTTAAACAAAAGATCAAGTTGCCCACAACCTTCGGCCCTCGAACGAGCGGGGCGACGTGATCCAGCGACAAAACATAAATCAGAAACTAAAACATTCGTGATCTGCGGCCGTTCCGACGAACATTGTCTACGTATTGAATTTAAAACGCGCCTCGGCCCGCGTTCAAGCAAAGACGAACCGAACGCCCGAAGGATTACTTTCGACATTTCAAAAGTGGCGTGACGAATTGATGTTGCCAGGTTTGTTCCCAAATATCTGGACACGAATGAAAAATACGGAACGATAAAATCTATAACTCGCTGCCTTAAGCGTCGCAGTCGTCGTCTCGTCACACCATGTCTGCCATCTACCGCCCGCCATACGCGTCATACAAGTCTACTTCTTTGCCATCAAATCATTTTTCTATTTCGTGCCACTTAATATTACTTGTTCATATGAAATAGCAGAATTATAATTGAGGCACCGCGCAGTACTAGCACAATGCATCTTGTCAGGGAAAACATGAATCCTGGCAACACCACGAACCAACTACGAGTTTCAACGACAAAAGGCACGTCAGGAATAGCACCGATCACAACTCGCATCGGAACAAACACTAAACCGAGTGGAAAATTCACAACCATACTAACGTGGACAAAAAGGCCGCTGCTGGCCGAAAACAAATCGACCAGATGTCCGGAATATACCGAGGATTAGTGACAAAAGGAGTATTTTATTCTCGGCGTTTGGACCATGCATTGGAGAGTGTTATGTTTGCAGTTACTATGAACCAGAGTAACGCTAGCCTTTTATCGTTTAAATACCTTTTGCGTAGTACAAGCTTGACTTTTTTACAGAAAAAAGATGGCAAACATACTGTTGGTATATCATGGTAAGCGATCAACACTACCCAGAAATTTTAATGCACGGTCGACCTTAATTAGAATTAAAATGTGTAGTACAGTACCCGATGCCTCTTCGATTACTTCTATAATCTATAATATTGATAGGTACTCATTCATTATTTCATTTGTAGTAAAAAAAACATTATAAACACGAAAAACTAGGCAATTAACAGTTAAATAATACAAACATTTGTTTAAATATTTGAATCTCACCTTTTTACACGTCACGGCCTTTTAGTCAATATTTGATGAATCACAACTCAATAAATATACAACAAAGAACTAAAAGTCAACATTAAATGTTTTTGGCAATGTACAAAAAGCAACATACATATTTTATTTTATCTTTTTACATCCAAATATATACGAGTTACACACTAGTGGTCTTGTGGGTTGGATATAAGGAGTTAAGAGGCAATTCGATCCCGGTACTCTGGACACGAGAAAATTTGCGGAACACGGAACATTTTTAACATCGATGCGGAAACGGAATCCTCGGCCTTTCATTTCACAGCCGTCTCATCACAAAGCGTAAAATTGAGGCTATCCTAATAATATCTAGACACAAAACTTAAGAAAGTGACTCAAAATCTTTAGTCAGACGACTCATTAAACTGCAACCAAATTTGCCATAATATGAGTAATGTTTCAAAAAGTTCCAATGACTACAGCATTATTTACGTAGAATTAATTATACGATAGGTACTTTATTATAATTAGTTCACGCTCCAGTGAACTAATCAACAGCTTGCAAATTAACGCTGGACTTTTTGCGCATTAGAAAGACGTACATCAAGGTAAATTAAAAACAAAAATAACTGAGTGAATATTGTATTACAATCACTTAGTGTGGAAAGAATAACATATCTATAAGACTAAAAACGAGTCTTCGGAATCAAGCATTAGACCCGAGTAGACCAAAGGCAGTTCTATTTCTGATAGCAAATCGAAAACTATATTTAAGGATCCGATACTGCGTCTGTTTTGAATTTCTTGTATCTACTCCTATTATTGCTTAAGGATCAATATATCGATGATTAGTCAGTAATTTCAGAAGAAGCTGAACCTGAGCATGCTATTTTTGTCAGAAAAGTGTATGCTCGACCACCATGAGTTTTTAAATAAGATGCTTGCGCGTCGTCGGTCAGCAACATCCAACTTAAAACTAAAATAGATAACAAGAGTTGTCTGTTTTTCCTTTGTACATCTCCGAAACGATCGTACCTGCTTGGAGAAATACGAGAAATGGTGGTTTTATCTTAAGAAAGTGTACTAGCACCATATTGAGTGATTGTACATGATGAAAAGCCCGCCACAATGGCCCATTCCAGCTAGTCCCATTTAGGATGGTGTTCATCCAGTTAGACAGCCCTAATTTTAAAGACAGTCGAGAGAAATCTCCCATTGGTACACATGATATTGGGTCTATACACATCAAAGCCTACTTTCTTAGACTCAAAAAGAAGTACAAATCTATATATTCGATAGTTTTTAACTATTTAATTGTGTAATAAGCGGAGAACTTAAAGTATTATGCGGTTGTTCCAAAAAAACATAAGGAAATCGTTATAATATCATGCTATATCGAATCACGCATAATTTGTATACACCCATCTATTATGAGAAATAAAACGCATGAATGAATGGAACGGAACATTAATGATTGCGATTAAAACATCCGTGAAGAAAGTATAAAAATTCCGATTTATGTAGTTCACTTTAGTATATTCGGATATTGAAGGGGTAGACAGAAGCGTAAGTCTACACAATGTTGCCACCTGTCACCTGTAGTCGCGTCTATCATTGCATCGTGTGTAAATTCGAATTTCGGTTACTCCAAAATATTTTTGGAACAAAAAAGTCATCCAAAATTCCTAAAACTGATCGAACGAATCTCAACGACTTTTAAAAACTAACATAATAAATAAAAACTCCCAAATTACACACATTTCGTCATACTTAACATAAATTTTGTTGATATTATACAAGAATACCGAAGAACACATTTCTTATGCAAAGTTCGATATGCCTCGCGAGAGAATCTTGAGGGAGTCTGGGAATAAGACAGATAGATGATAGTAATGCGAAAAAGTTATAATGCATTATCCTTCCTTAGGTTTCTGGTAAGTAGACGAACGTCTTACTAAAACTTATTTCTATTTGAATATTTTTATGTCAGTTGTAAACATTAAAACCAGAATATTGAGCTAGTACGAAGATTTTAATTGTCTTTAGTTTATATTTCTGTTATAAATATTATTTCTTAACGTATAATTTAAAGTTCCAATCAAAATAACGTGGGTGTGTCAAGATAATAAATTGTGTTATTACCTTAACCATAATGAAAACTAACAGTAATCAATGAATTTCAAATTCAATTTATCAAACAACCTGTAGAGAGACGGATTTGAGAAACTTAGTCTTTGGTACAAATTATTTTATGGATGGACTAGTACATTTGTTTGCAGAACTTATTTCAATCCTGTGAAGATGTAGTCTCAAAAAACAGGTAAATTCTCGAAGTAAATGACTCACAAATTTAATTAAACCATCTGGTGAAAAAACCTGCAACCGAGTTTTGTGGGAAAGTACCACTAGTTAGCAGAGGGCAAACATTATTAAATATACTTCGATTGATGCTAAAACAAAAATAGTCATGGAATTTTACCATTACTACTAAAAAGCTTTTTAGTCATCCATTCATATGATGCTCATAAAATATTAAAATATTACCCGAGTTTAATGAAAATTGACGCGAATGGACGCTAAAATATCTTTCGGTACACATCTAGCGGTAGTTTTTAATTTCAAACCGGTTTTGTGCTGGTATGGTAGTAGTAAAATTTTTAATTAACGTTATTAAGGATTCATTTGATGGATGAAATGGTTTTTTGTATCAGACCAAAATACCAAATTATTGTCTGAGTATTGTGTGTCTTAACAATCAGATTTCTTTTTGATTGCATTGAACGACGAGACGAGCATGCAGTTTGCCTGATGGTAAGCGATACGACCACCCATAAACAGAAGTAACACCATTCAGCACCTTTAGTTACAAAGTACTGTGTGGCATTCCACTGCGCTCGACATCCTGAGACATAAGATGTTAATTCTAATTACGTCCAGTAGTTACACTGGCTACAAAGTCCATCAAACCGAAACACATTTGGCTGCAGAAATAGACAGTGCGGTGGTACCCACCCAGACGGACTCATACATGTGAGACACCTACCACTAACCACCAAACATGATACAGATGACATTGAATATAATAGAAAATTGGTGATTCATAAGTAGTTCTTTTGTAATTTCTTAGAAAATACTTTCCGATTGTTTTGAGTCATTCTACAAGAAATGAACTACACCAAATTTACATAGAATCACAAAGCGATAAGTGCGTGCGACGCCTCATCTCCATTATACCCGCCATTTGATCCTACTAATATTATAAAGGCGAAAGTTTGTAAGAATGTATGGATGTTTGGATGTATGGATGTTTGTTACTCTTTCACGCTAAAACTACTGAACGGATTTCGATGAAATTTGTCACACGGGTAGATTATGTCCTGGATTAACACATAGGCTACTTTTTATCCCGGGAAAATATAAAGCGGGACTTTTATCCCGGAAAAAGTTTTTAAAGCGGGCGGAGCCGCGGGCAAAAGCTAGTATAGCATAATATGTATTGGCCGATGCTACAATAACATGCAACTGTTCCGCACAAATCTCTAAAGTCTTAAAATGCACTATTTTCTAGTCTTAAAATGGACCCTATGACAGTAGCGCTGTTACACAGAGTTTCTTTGAAATAACGCCAGCGAGGTGGCAGCACCAAGACGTCAGGTCCAAGCACCTGTTAATCAAGTGTCAAAGTGCCTATATTTTCTATAGTCGTGAATGAATTTTATTATACTTTCAATAAAATAAAAGAAGTACTGAAATGTACTCTTAAAATCGAAACATATATCTATAAGAGAAATGAGAATCGCAAGAACTATGTTTTGATAGCGCGCATTGTTGACGAAGTGGCGCCAACTGGTGGCGTAAATTTTCGGGAAAACCTTAATTGCATGACACTGCACCACGCTCATCACTAAAGTATCAAACGCAGTAATTACACTGGGTATTGACTTACAGCCCGGAACATAGGTCTTAGACCGAAGACAATGTGGTACTTCCCCACTACCTAGAACCATTCTTTAAATCGTTAATATTGTCTTTCTCTTCACTAATTACCATAGTGAACACTTAGAGCTTTTACAAAGAGTGAAGACATATAACACATTCTTTTGTTTTCTCACGTAACTAAAGATAAACATTAGTTCTCAAAAATTGTTTGAACACGTTAATTGGAAATCGTGCTGATCGGTTTTTACCAATTCTCCGTAAAGGGCACCAACAAAGTTATAAAAACGTAGGTTTGGGATAAAACTATTTTATTATACCTATAAAATGTTTATAGTCACTTATAGATTGATTTTGTGAGTAAAAAATACGATTTAAGTTGTAAGTTCCTGGAATTTGGATATATTAAAATTTCAAGAGGATTACTTCAGTGACGATGTATTTCGTACGAGGTAAGACACTCCTCTGAGGTCCCTGGTTCGATTCCTTGGTCGGGCTTTGAAATTGAGTTTATGCTAAGTATTAGCCCAGACTGGGATGCAAGACACTTCTGCGACTCTGCCTACTCCTTATATAAGCGTAATGTGTTTTTCTTTTTAAAGAGTATGCAATTTTCTAACAACTTAACTCACACTCCTTATCTTCACAAATGTAAATTATAAAGAAAAAACCCATCATTATAATTAAACATGAAATTACAAAGCAACGGATCTCTCTAATTTAATTACAATACGGCACCGTAAGCAGGTGCACCTCAATAATACTTATCCATTGGAGCGTTTATCTTATCTCTTCTAGGACTCGTTCGAGCAAACACACATGTTCCGATTCCCATAGCTTGCTTCCGTGAATTATTAATAGTATTCTGTCGTACGGTATTCTTCTTTGGACTAATGCTGCCAATATTGATACAGTATTCGTCTTTCAAACTGCCGACTGCCTCGGTGGCGTAGTTGTATTACAGTACGACTGCAAGGCTGTGGTCTCGGGTTCGATCCCCGGGTCGGGCAAAGTGATATTGAGTTTTTCTATTCAGTATCAGCCCGGAGTCTGGAATTTGTGCCCGATATGGCGATACGCTCGCCCCCTATCACATCATGGGATGGAATGACGGCGAAAAGTGGGTGCACTAGTTGCGCCTCTGCCTAGCCCTTCGGGGATAACAGGCGTAAGTGTATGTGTGTGTGTGTGTATTCGTCTTTCAAAGCTAAAGTAAAGCTATTTATTGTCTCGGACCTCGTGTTTCTCTTACAGAAAAGTTCAAAGATAAACATTCTTACCGTAATATCGCAATACATATTTGCAAATCTTATGTATGCTCAAAAAAATATTGCAGATTTTGACCGAATATTCGATATTCATAATAAAAACACTAGGAATAAAAATAAACTTGTAGTACACGCTACTCTTCTGTCTCTATAAAATAAGTAATTTGTTTGTTAGTCAATACGTACGCTTTTTGAATAAACTTCCTATGCATATTGTTAATCTTCCAATAAAAAAAAATAAACCTACTGTCAAAAAGGTCATGGCAAAAAAGGTTAAAGTATAAGAGATTATCTTGAAGATACAAATGTTTGGAATTAGGTTGTTCAAATTAACAGATGTTCTATAATTAGATTGTGTCTGTTATGTTATTTATTGGTAGTATTTGTTGTTTACACATTTAAAAGAAAATTAAGGTACTATGACACTGTTGGAAAAAGTATATATCATGTGCCAGGTCGTTTTTCTGAGGGAGTTCTCGCGCCGCTTCTTCTTCGCAGCGATAACACGTCCCGAAGCGGTGGTAGATTCATGACGATTCAAAAGAGCTTGTACAAGACTATTTGAATATTTTTTTTTTGTTTTTTTTTTTTCATTGAGCGTGATATATCAGGCGGAGGGGGAGTATGGTCGTCGGAAAAGGACTTACGTACTACCCTACTTTATAGCTAGGTAAGTGCTAAATATTCTTTCCCTTCTTATTGATGTTAAGGTACGGAATATAGTCGGTTGTTATTGCAACTGGTTATCTGGTTATTTTTTTCCAAGTTAATGATAGTTATCTCAATTTTATATTAATAAAATCTACTGTAAGAATAGTCGCCTGCAGTAAAACAAATTATTTTACGACCTCTAAAAATTTTATTAAAGCCATAGCCGTGTTGATGAATTAGTGTGCACTTAATGCAGGTTTTATTAACGCGTACAAACATGTCCATTAGGCTACCAATTTTTATAATTATATTACTGGTGAAAATTGGTTAAAGCCATTAAACCACTACCGATGGCATGGCTGAAATATCGAGAATTTATTATAAATTACATATTTTCATATATTTCGATAATGATAAAAAAAAACGTGTTAACATTTTTTTAAAATAAATTTATAAAAGCAAGGAGCGCTTGTTTATTTATAAAATACAATAACGCAGCTAAACCTAGGAAAAATATTGTAAAATGTATAAACGAAAACACTAAAAATAAAGAGCCATAATTACACATTATTAAGTTAAAACGTTTCATTTATTTTCTTAAACTAGTAAGTACCCTTTCACAAGTACCATACTTTACCATAAACAATTCCAAACACACTTTAAAATAAGAGAACAGTTATAATAATACTAACAGTCGAATTAACTCTAGGCCACTCTAACTTGTAGGCCAAACTTTTTACTGAGAAAAGTGAACGGTCGATAGCTGCCTCTGCCGACGTCTCGGTGATGTTTCGATATTATTGGGACATTGGGACTTGGCCGCTATTCAGAAGTGTATCGTCTTTCAACTTTACCGGTAGAAGGTCTCTCGCATGCGAGTGGCCGTCTGTGTTTACCACCGCAGCATTTATTTCTAACGCCAAGCAGCAATGCAGACACGTTGTGTTCCAGTTTGAAGGGCATAGTAGCCAGCGTAATTACTGTGCGTTATGAGACCTATCGAATGTCTCAGGGTGTCGAGCGCAGCGGAGTGCCACGCAGTACTTTGTAATTAAAAGGTCTGTACTGGGTTGCTACTGTATGGTCGTTCGTATTGATGACTATCAGGTGAGCGGCATGCTCGTCTCGTCATACGGAAACAATAGAAAAAAAAGATTTAGTAACCTAGATATACGCTGTTATGGAAATAGGATACAAATGTTTTAAGAACAGGCCACAGCGGACAGAGACACAAATAAATAGACACGACTTTAAGAATTATAATTAGTCGAATTTTGTGAAATTATAGTTGTGACAAACTAATCTTTGGACAACTGATTCTTTGTTATCTTCCCTACACATAGTATTCCGTGAAGTGTCAATAAATTGTCATACCGGCCAGCTTAGTTTGTCCTAACAGTAGTAAGCGTTTGTTATAGTCAAAGCGTTAAGAATGCAATAAAATGTGGCAATTTACATGAAAAACTACTCCATTAATCAGGAATCAATTGAAAAACACGTCGTTAATTTTTAACCAAAAATCTAACATTTTTCGTCCAACTCATGACTGACATTTGACTAAAAAGTTCAATTCTTATTTTCGATATGCCTCGACATTAAGTCTAAAGAAATTATTAACAAAAATGTCTCTTATAACGATTAGGTTAGAGATTAGGAAGGTTACTAACACCAATAAAACAGCACAAAGGTACAATAGTCCGAAGTCTGTCGTCGATCCTCTTTTAAGTTACCTCTCGTTTATAAAAAATCTAGGACCAGACTGACTACAAATTTAACCTCATCCATCAACCGACCTACATAGACCTGCGTGGTTGGACCAACTGTGGGCGATTATAAATCGTCTTGATAATCTAAATTGATCTACTATGATATATGCTTTATAATCGATTATAGAATTAGGAACTTAATAGTGACTGACTGCCTCGGTGGCGTAGTTGTATTATGGTACGACTGCAATGCTGAGGTCTCGGGTTCGATTCCCGGGTCGGGCAAAGTGATATTGAGTTTTTCTATTCAGTATCAGCTCGGAGTCTGGAATTTGTGATCACATCATGGGACGGAATAATGGCGAAAAGTGGGTGCACTAGTTGCGCCTCTGCATACCTCTTCGGGGATAAAAGGTGTGAGTGTATATATATATTAATAGTCTACATAATCGAATTATTACGGTACTCAGTAGTTTAATATTAACTGTAATTTAATTAAATTAAATAATGAGACTTGATCAAATACATTCAATATAATTAAGTCGAAAGAACACACCGCTAAAATGTATTCTACACATTACATTAACCTAAAAATAATAAAGTAACTTTGTAATGAAACGATTAGGCCTCTATAATTATTTATATTACATCGATGCGTTCGGTTATATTCGAGTTTTGCCAAAGCAACGTGAAATAAGTTCACTATACTCAACTGTCAATTATTGTTACAGCTATTATATTCGAACAGGTGACGGAGAATCGCTCGCGTCGGAGGGTTTCGATTTCACATATCAGAACCGCGTTAACCGTGAGATTTGCAACGCAAATACGTGGGTGACGCAAATAAACTCGTATAACATCGACGATTGGCGGGAGACAGAGTTGCTGAATGTATAAGGAAGGTTGAAAATAGAACCACAACGTTCGGACGGGGGACGCGAGACGTTCCGTTCTCCTCATTGTGTCGCTATTATGTACTTTTGTTTCCAGTTCTAACTTAGAACACAATAAGTAAATGGCAACCCTATGTTTAATGGCCAAAATATTTTTCATGGGTGGTGATGAAAGGGTTGGTTTAATTTTGATCAATTGATGAAATTGATCATAAAATCTTAATATTTTATGCATTATTTCGATTGGATGTTGCTGCCTAAAATATAGCGCACGGGTCGAATTGTAGAATTATAAATTCCATTAATTAAATCGTTTTTAACCCGTACAAATCCTCTTTTGTTTATTTTCATGAACTCACGTCATAGAAATGGAATACACAAGTTTTAAAAAATGTTAAAAACAGGATTAACACTATATTCCAATTTTAAAATTTCCTTTATTTCAATTAATTAGAATTAACTTTATGTTTATTTGGTTCGTCCCGCATACCAATTAATGAAAACAATACTGTCTAAATGCCACAATAATAATAGTATCGCGTACGAAGGGTGGCAACGAGGGGTGAGCGGGTGTGGCCAGCTGATCGAAATCGGCCTGTAGGTACCTATCGCCCGCACGCATCGAAACTGTTTTCCGAAAATGTACTTACCGCGCGCTTATCGGCTTGCTTCGTCTTAAGCACTATTTGAAAAGGTGCTCGGCCGAGTTATTATTTTAGTAACATCCCACAAATAAGTTTTCTAACTTTTGACAAGTTCAACGATCCGACTTTATCGTTGCAACTAATCAAGTTTTGAAGAGTTTAAAAGATTTCCACTTAATTTTTTTTATGGCATATTTAGATTTAATTCAGTAGTCTGGCCGTTTAAAATAATCGATAGTGCATCATAACAACGTGTTGCTTGTGTGTGAGTGAGCGTTGAGAGTGTGTGTTGAGGTGAGTGTATGGTACCGACCTTGATGCCGGAGCGTCCCTGCTGTTTGAGCAGCACGTTCTCTGGCTTCATGTCGCAGTGTATTATGCGGTTCTTGTTGAGCGCGTGCAGGCACTGCAGCAGACTGTAAGAGAACTTGCGCACCAGCTGCAGCGAGAAGCCCTGGAACTTATTCTTCTTTATCAACTCGTAGAGGTTGATTGAGAGCAGTTCGAAGGTGATGCACGTGTGGTTGCGGAAGGTAAACGAGTCGAACATGTGTATGACGTTCATAGTGTTGTCCTTGTCCTGCTCGCGCAGGTGCTCCAGAATGCGAACCTCCTCCTGCGCCTGCCTGTGGAAGCGCTTCTCATTGCGCACCATCTTGAGCGCGACGTTCTCTCGCTTCTTATGGTCGTACGCCTTGACAACCTGACCGAAGCTGCCCTTGCCGATCACTTTGAGCACCTCGTACCGGTACGCGATGTGGTCGTGCGGGATATGGATGTAGGAGCCCTGCTCGTTGTCGTACTCGCAATTGTTCGGGAAGCCGACCAGGCCGGGTCGCTTTTTCGCGTTCGCGCCTATGAAGTACACTTGAGGATAGTCATATATCTCACGGTGTTCGTACGGCGTCAGTTTGTTCATGTAGAGCTTCATGACCTGCTCGGGGCTGGCGGCGGCAGCCGGTGGGCGCTTGTCGGGCGGCTGCGCGTTGGCCGCGGGCGGCGCTGGCGGGCCGGGCTCCAGCGGCGGCAGCGCCCCGTCCCGGAGCAACGCGCGCCCGAACGCGTGCGCGCTCCCTAGAGGCATGTCGCCGGTCATGGCCGCGCGGCCACCGCCACCTCCGCGCACTTCGCTCGCCGTGGCCGAGCCGACCCACGCTCCTTCACACACACCACTGCACCTCACTGCACTTGCACTCGAAGACGGCGCCACTGTGGGGCACGCCACATTTCACATCAACCGAGAGGAGCGAGACCCACGCTTCCACTTATGCGGGCACATTCCGTCTTGGCGATGCGACCGCAGATGATACCGTGCGACGCGAACGTGAAACGCAAACAAAGACCCCCTTCCTTGCTGAGCGAACCGACGACACAACCAGAGAGAAAATAGAAACGGTCGCCAGAGTCATTGAACCGTTCGACCGCGCGGACTTCACGAGTGCGAGTGAGAAGGAACGCGTCTCGTGCAAACCGCATAATTTCGCTAGATGTCGCTCAATTATTGCCAACGTTAACAAACTGGCATTATGAAAGACCCAACTGCACAACATTTTAACAACTAACAAAATATTATTAGTCATAACTGAAACATAAAAATACAAAAGAAAATCATAACATTATGAGAAATAGAAACGAAATCATAGTTTCCGTAATTTCATGAATATGACCTGATAAAAAGCATGGAAATGCATTAATAACACAATCTTATCGATTGGGACAATATCATACATTACGGGCAAATATGTGTGTCATCAATTAAAAAAATATGTGTGTGTGTGTATGTGTGTGTGTGTGTGTGTGTGTGTGTGTGTGTGTGTGTGTGTGTGTGTGTGTGTGTGTGTGTGTGTGTGTGTGTGTGTGTGTGTGTGTGTGTAAACTTTTTTTCGTTTACTTTGTTACCTCTATTTGGCATGTCTATACTTTTTAATTAATCATTTAGTGTTAGGTAGGACACGACATAAAAAAGAGTTTGTAAGAGTAGCCTCTTTTTGCACTTAGCCAGTACAATGTCCCACTTCAAATGAGGCGAGGCGTAATGAAGCTCGGCGATACGTTTTAAGTAACGAGTACAAATATGACATATTTTCATTGAAGATTAACATACTATTGTATTTTGTAGCATGCCTTTCGCTCCCTCTCTATCCCCGTCTTAGAGTTTCACTGTGATAGATAGCGAGTTCCATGACTTCGCGGCTATCGCGACATGAAATTTGAAGTAGTACAACAAAAAATGTTGAGCCGCTCTTACATTTTGACGTCATGTACGGGACAAATGTACCGCCTCTTGTATGTCCAACCCAACACTATAATCATGACCTGGAGCATTTTTGTACTTCAAAGTTCTGGATGATATGTGACTGTTTCTGGCAGTGTTTCTGTTGAAGTAAACATGTATTTCCAACAGAAATAATATTATTATTCAGCCAATTGAATTTTTAGGTTATGGTTTCATCGAAAATAATTGTTATTATTATGTTGAAATTCAATGACGGGTGTCAAGAACTTGATTAATAGACACACGAGTAGGATAATTATTATATAGATATTATACCAATGCAAGAGGACTACATTGCATGCACATAGATGAGGCAGAACTTTTTAACGATTAACAGCTTTGACACCCAAAAAATCTGGAGCCTACCATAATTACGCATATCAGTCGCAGTATTTTCCTAAAAACCATAATTGCAATTAGTTGAGTCGAGATTAAGTAACATGTTGTATAACTTATATACATACAACAACGCGTTTATACAACAACGCGTTATATATATAACGCATCCACATTATTTAACATTGCTGTATAACATTGCACTATAACATGTTCTATAACTTTTTGTATTGATACATATCTTTCATACTAATAAAACATGTTAAATAAGTATGTTTTATAATATGTTTTGGCATATAGTCTGGATTCACCCCTTAAAGTTAGCCACTTGAACAATAATGACGCACCCTGAAAGGCATAAATAAGGCTTCAAGCATCTCTGTCTAACATACGTATTGTATAATCTTCTTCTACTTTTAAAAATGGCTCCACCGTTTCATCGGTGATTTTGCCAATGTAATTTGTATAATCTTATATTTAATCATTCAGAACTCTCATTCTGTGATGGGACCAATCTGTAGTATTAATTATAATCTAAGGATAATATAATATGAATATCGTATGTCTCCGATCATTCTGTTTAATCTTTTACAAATGTTCAAGGTTCATCGAATTAATACAACAAAAAAATATTTGAAAGTAACACCCAAATCAATTTGAATAAAAGCTTATATTTAGTAATAATTAATAGTCATATATTTTGTATGATGATTGCTTATACATCTCATTGCTGATCTGTTTCTCATTTAAAAATATGGCTAATAATATAATTATTTCTCGATGCATAATATAGCTGTTACTAGATACAGTTTTACATATAGAGTACGTTTCAATAAATAGTTTCGATGGCGTAATGTTACCAAATCTGTCTGTCAAGATGGTAGACATTATGAAGAAAACTATGTGGATTTTTTAAATTTTATTAATTTCTGTGTCTGAAACATTAAGAAATGGTGAAAGACGAACGGCGTTGAAGTGAAGAACTTTTGTAAGTGTGAAAAAAGTAAAGAAACCCCATTTATTCCGTTAAATATGTTAAGGTTCATATTGACGCCATTTTAGTTTAATAGTTCAGGCCCAATTGGCCCATTTGGGCCATGATAGCTCCTGTCATAAAAGCGAAAATCCTCGTTCCTACCTACGCAATAAGGTTTTAGCAGAAAAAAAAACAAATGTCAGCTGTCAAACTTGCGGTACCAGATAGTTTAAAAAAAAATAGGGCTACCACATGATTAATGTATTTCCTTCAATAAAATTAAAAACATAATATATTACAAAATAATAATTATTGTATAACATCGACTAAAGAACAATAAATAAGTAGCCAGTGTAATACAACTATTTATTATATACAAATTGATAGGTCTTGTGTTTTTTTCTGACTCGTCATATTTGAAAATTGAGTACATCATTTTTGCTTACAAAATTAAGTTGAAAATATTGGTTTTAGAAGTTATACTTCATTAGGCACCTTATGAAAATATGATGAGAGTGAAAGTAGAGAATAAGATGCGCGTGCATCATGAACGGAAAAGCTTGAAGCTGTTTAAAGAAAACTTTTTGATAAAAATGAAAGCGAATATAAAAATAAGAAAATTATAAATATTTCAAAAATGAATAAACTTAAATTGAATTTTTGAATTTATTATGAAATATATTTATTTACTTTTAAAATATTAAATAATCCATAACCAATATTAGAAACTAGCTTTTGCCCACGGCTTCGCCCGCGTTAATAAGTTTTTCCGGGCTAAAAGTACATAAAAACCTTCCCGTTGAATCACTCTATCCAACACATTTATTTGGATAAAGATTAATATTATGACGTTGCTACAACTCTTAACAAATAATGCATTAATTTCGACCAAATTTGATTACCATAAAAACGGTTCTAGTGAGTTAATCTTAAAAGATAGACAAATACTGTCGCGAACATTTTTTTAGATCATTTCAAGAGGAATAATTCTTTCATACATATATTTTTGGTATCTTGAACCGTTTTCGCAGCGCACGCAATGGAAGCCCTCAAGGATGAATAATTTTCCCCGTCTTTTTCACATTTTCCATTATTTCTTCGCTCCTAATAGTTGCATCGTGATGTTATATAGTCTAAAGCCTTCCTCGATAAATGGTCTATTCAACACAAAAAGAATTTTACTCTTCACCTTTATAATATTAGTATAGATTAAGAATCTTATAGTACTTAGTACTAATTATTCGCTAAATTTAATTTTTACATAATTACAAAACATATTCTCATTACTAAAATTTAGAAATTTTCTTTATACATATTACATATACATATACACTCACGCCTGTTATCCCCGAAGGGGTAGGCAGAGGCGCAACTGGTGCACCCGCTTTTCGCCGTTATTCCGTCCCGTGATGTGATAGGGGGCGAGCCTATCACTATATCGGCACAAATTCCAGACTCCGAGCTGATACTGAATAGAAAAACTCAATATCACTTTCCCCGACCCGGGGATCGAACCCGAGACCTCAGCTTTGCAGTCGTACTGTAGTACAACTACGCCGCCGAGGCAGTCTTTTCCTTTCCTTCCTTTATTTCAATGTAAAACAGTTTCTCTCATGTACCAACACTGATATACATTGCTGGCAACATTCCGCCATCGGAACTATTTCGGAAAAGTACTTTAAACGTGCTTCTGATTTGAATATGAATTATGAGATTTAACTTTCTGTAATGTCCATGGAAACAAATAATATCATAATTTTGATCGACCGTATGAATCATGTTCCTTTGCATATCATAATATAAAAAGTAAAAAAATCTATTTAGGTCTGTCATCATACCACATTCTCTATGGTTCGCTCACTGATGCGCCATCTGCCGTGATCTGTCAAATAATAGTTTATCCATCCAACCATACTACACGTCTTTTTTTCTATTCCGTTGTTTTCTGTCATTTATATTACAATCGTATTGTAAAATTTAATATTGTGGTGGTTTGTATTAACAGTAATACTGTAAATAGACTTAACTGTGTTAAATACGAATATATGTCACAAGAACATAGTGGTGATAACAAATCGTAAGTAAAGAGATTCTATATTTGAACGATCATTTGCTGCGATTTCTTTTTTTTACTTTATTTTCATTGTGTAATTTTAGTGGCCAAGTATCAATGTTCAAGTTGTTTTTTTTTAACAAAATTATGATACAGTTTGCGCCGGTTGCCAAGTTCTAAATTTGAGTGGGATCGTCAATAGATTGAGTGAAGTGATTAATTTTATGTGTCTATCAGCGGTTTGTAATTTCAATATTATTTTGATTATTAATAATGCGTGATGGGCTTGTGTTGTAGTGATGTTAGTACGTCAGTCATGAACCTTTCAAGGTGATGTTAAGTGTATATGGCCTGCTATTGTAACACCCTACTTCCTTGTTTGACGGATTGCGTACGTATCATTCCATGATGTTTGGCCGCCTGCCAGTGCATCCAATGTACTATAAGTTCGCTTATGTGCGCTAAAATGAGATAAAATAACTTAAACCTTTGTTTATTTTTTTTATTCTCCAATGGGCTGAGTCATAATGTAGTTTTTATTGTATGAATAACAGGGCTCTGATTCATAAGACCTTCGGACTGAGACAAAAGATCAAGGGCTTCATACATTAGCAGTTCTGTTTATTTGATCAATCATACATGCAATGCTAAATTGTCATAATTGTTTCAGTAGAAATTAAAGTCATATTTTGATATTATTCCCTGTTATTTTTGGTGCCGTAAAAAATGCTATTTGTACATAATTAAATTGGACCTAGGTATAGTGGTAAGATAGTTGATAGTATTAAGGTAATTTTTTGTTTGCATATTCATAGGTTTTTATTTATTCAAATTATGCCTATTTTTGTAAATTATATGGTTTCACAAAACAAATGCAATAAAACTATTTCAAATGTATCACCAACCATAATGATTTTTAATGTCTGCACTCGCCAGTATTTTATTGATAACAATCTAAATGTTTATAACAAACTGGTTCAACGTGCTACTGTAGATTATTTGTACATTTACCATGCTAGCAACTAACAGACATAACAATATTTAAACGTTTTTGTAGTTCATCATGAACTTCTGATTGATTCTCTTGTTCGACATTAAAAATTTTTTTTGATGAAGGTACACTCACCAGCATAAGTAACTGAACAAATTCAAAAGTTCAAATTGCCTACATACTTTTGTGTTCTTACTTACTTTTTTCTGTTCACAAAAATAAAAGAGATTTGCTTTACTTCATATGAAGAATTTTTTTTCAGCTTAACTTAACGCATATATACGTGATTTGAAATTCTGATTTTGTACAGATATTTATGGCGCTGACTGTACATGATTTACACAAACTTTGATATTGCCTATACTTAACCATGTTTCTAATAAAACCATGACGTCATATCATATCACATACTAATAAACATTTTACATTAGTATTTTATACATAGTACCTAAATTTCAATAGTCAATAACATTCAGAAGTTAAGAGTGAGAAAGTCTGAAAGACTCATTAAAACTGTAAACAATTGTTCATTGTTCACAAAATATCAGATGATCTCTCTCACTCTGCAATATTCAAGTTTCAAAGGTGCCATTATAGTATGCTATAAATAATTCGTAACATGTAGATATTGATGTAATATCATGTTTACATACACAAGTGGGTACAAAGTCCATAATTTTGCTGGGCTTAATTTTTTCACTAGAGAATTATTAATTAGGGCTATATTATTTTATTGGTTATTCATTTACACTCACTATCCATGAAGGCATAGGCAGAGGCGCAACTAGTGCACCCACTTTTCGCCGTTATTCCGTCCCATGATGTGATAGGGGCAAGCCTATCGCCATATCGGGCACAAATTCCAGACTCCGAGCTGATACTGAATAGAAAAACTCAATATCATTTTGCCTGACCCAGGGATCGAACCCGAGACCTCAGCATCGCAGTCGTACCATTATACAACTACGCCACCGAGGCAGTCTCTTATATACAGTCAGCTACAATAATAACTGAACAGATTCTAGCCTTTAAAACATAGGCATTATGATTACAAAAAATTATGTTTTTGTCGTTGATTTAAATAAACTAAATTCTTGGTATTTTTTTATCGGCGGTAGGATAAAGTGGCCTCTTTGCACCTGATGGTAAGTGAAGTGAAGCCCGAAACATGTCAACCAGACAGTCCATACAGTTATGTCGGGTCATAGCTTCTTCACACTCCGCTTAAAAGACCCTAAGTTGTAGGAAGGAGGAATGCATAGTTTTTTGCAGGACCCAAAAGCATGTTGAGTATTCATTGATATTTTTTACTAATCTTAAATTTTGTATTAATTAAAAAAGAGCATTAAATTTATATCATAACCAAAGTTTTTAAATTGCTGAATGAAGGCTCTCTAATAGCTGCTTAATCACTGGGTTCAAAATATTTTTCTAAAGATATAACTAATTAGTAAGCTATTAAATTTGTTTTTAAACAAAATGTTACGCTAAAACATATAGGTCAATGTTAATTTTTTTACCTAGTAAGCCAATACATACAGACATAACTTTGTTTAAATAAAGTACCTATTATTTGAAATAAACAGGTTTGAAGCTTCACAATCATGTTATGAGTATAATTTACTCATAAAAATGCTTATTTGTTACAAATTGCAACCTGCATTATAATACAACATTCTTTTATGGTGAGTCATAGATATTTCAATTAAAAATCATTTCGCAGATGTCACACATATTTTGCTGCTGGTTTCTGTTCTGTAATGTAGCCATTGTTACATATCAAAAAAATCTGGTTTTTAAATCGAAAATTCTTTATGCCTTCACCAATTCATAGTCAAACTCTATACCTCACAGTTGAAAGTAAATATCCACTGATATGAGTTAGTAAATGATTCGATATAAATAAATATGACATCTAAAGTTTGTAAAAGTTTTACCCTTTATTCCGGTAAAATGGATGGTGGATTGGTTGAATATTTCATATATCCCTCCCGTTATTTTTGATGGCTCTGTCATTCCTTGGTGTTCATTTGTTAAGGACCTTGGGCTTCAAATCGACGCCACTCTGAGCTGGCGACCCCAGGTGACCTCTGTTAATCAGAAAGTCATCGGTACTCTTCGCTCTCTATATCGCCTGAAGAATTACCTTCGGTCCAAAACCAAGACTATGCTTGTGCAAACCGTAAGAGGCCGTATCTAAAATTTCGACTATTTCAGTCATCTCTTCGTGATTATTTAAAAAAAAAGACTTGTGGCACTCGGAGACTACCGCGGTAAAGCTATTGCATGGCATTTTTTATCAACTTATGTAATTATAATTATTTATTGTAACACAAGTTTTCCTTTTACCTCAATAGATGGCGCTAGCGCAAAAGTAGATCGCGCTATGGTTTACACGACAGTGAAACTATATAGGGTTGCACCCTTTTTATTGTCGTCGACCCTTGATCAGAGGTTGACCTTCATCCCACACGTAAATGCGGTCCGCGCGCGAGCTGCATTCGCGATGAGTCAACTACATTGGCTCATAAATAGAAACAGTAAAATGTCCATCCGCAACAAGATTAGGATCTTTACCACGTGTATTAGGCCGATAATGACGTACGCGTCGCCCGTATTCGCCCATATACCGCCTGCTCGTCTTAAGCGTATGCAGGTGTTACAAAACAAATTTCTTAGACACGCTCTTGGTGCCCCGTGGTACGTTCGCAATCGCAACCTCCACGTGGACACCAACATGCCGATCATCTGGCATTTTATGCAAACGACCAGCAAACGCTATTTCGATTGGGCGGTAAAACACCCAAATACGTTAGTCCGCAAAGCGTCGATCTACACTCCATTCGACCGCGCCAAATGGAGACGGCCGCGTTCCGTATTAACCGATCCAGAGGACGAAATCACTCTGGCCATCCGCCGTAAGAACGAGTTCTTGAAACTCCAACACTCCACAAGACCGCAGTTCCGTCCTCGCCGTCGAGGACCTCGCCGCGCTCCCCGTCGCCCCCCCGACCCCCCTAACAGTTCCGGCCCGCGTGCCGACGAAATAAACGAATAGGATTAGGTTAAACACCAATCTTCCCCACTAATCGTTGATGTCTCATCCTCTCCCAGTGGCCGTCCTGAGCCGAGGTTCGTAACCCGTTAGTGGGTTGCCCTCAGCATGGTCACCTAAATTAAAGGGTTGCGAGCGCCTTCTGCGTTCACCCTAAAGTCCGGTGTGGCCAGAAAAGCCGACTCACGTCAGGCTACTGGCCGATAGGTCCGCGTTAAAAAAAAAAAAAAAAAAAAAAAAAAATTGTCGTCGTTCAATCAATAATACGATATTGCGAGTATACAATTGTATCCACTTGACTGGATCTCTCTGGATCTCTGCAATATTATCTAAGGATCTTATACTAGGCTAAATTGTTTAATTATATTGTGTCTTAACGCCTGGATGCCGTATCAATGTAACGGAAACCTCTTTGCATTGCAATATAGCACTTGAAACTGACAAGCTGTTGTTACTCATCGAAGACCCACCACCTCAACCCTTATTACATTATTTTTTATTTTTTTTTTCAATTGTCCAAATTTCACTCGTGCCCTATCGCCGAAACTCTAAGCAGGCAATTCTAATATTTATAACCTCTTTGAACAGATATAAAATAAATACTTTTTAAAATTCAAACTTAGAATCACGTTTGACATTTCGATACGTTTCACTGACTGGAACAATTTTTATATACACGGTAATTTCGACCTTTTATCGTTTAACATTCAGCTGATATCCTCTTACATATTCTTACAAGACTGCGATATTCAATTTACTTATGGAATTTTACACTCTACATGGTTGTGATAGAGTTGAAAATAAAATATCACCGCTGTGCCGGTCGGAGTGAGGGGTGTCAGGTTATTTTCATTACGGAATTTCTGGACTCGGTCTCCACGCTCAAGGCCCGCGATAGAAGCTATGCAATAGCTTAATAAACTGATCTGATTAATTTATAATACATCATCGGAAAGACTATTTCAACGCTAATGGAATAAACGAGTCAGATTTTTCATATCTTTCTTTAATTTCAGTCTATCCCCCAAGTTCCAAAGTCTCTTTCAGATTTTTTTTTGTACGGAGACTCAAACTTGTAGTCCTTTTCAATCAAAATTGTACTTGAAACTAACTAACGAAAATGACTGGTTATTGGTATAAAAAGTCGCTTACAAGATAAACGCGACAATTTCATTATTATCAATATTAAGGGATTGGATAATAATAATATTGGATTGGATAATTGGATTACTTTATTCTCGGATTGAAGCCCGAGGTCCTTAACACATTTGTATGTTTGATAAGGATAAACTCAATAAGTACTGGACCGATTTCAAAAATTCTTTCACCATTAGAATGGTCCTGTATCCCTGAGTAACTTAGGATACTTTATATACCGGGACTTTTATCCCGGATTTTTTATTCTCGCGGGTCGTTACGGGCAAACCTATAAACCGATTTGGATGAAATTTGTAAAGGAGATACTTCAAAGCCTTAGGAAGGACCTAGGCTACTTTTGATCCAGGAAAATCATAAACTGGGAATTTTATCCCGGAAAATATTCTTGCGGGTGGTACCGCAAACAAATAAGTATGGAAATAGTTTGAGACCGAGGGAAAGACTTAGACTACTTTTATCCCGGAAAAATATAAACCGGGAATTTTATCCCGGATTTTTGAGTGGAGCAGTCACGCCCAAACCACTGAACTGATTTCGATGAAATTTGGAAGAGACATAGTTTAAGACCCTGGGAAGGATCTAGGATACTTATCCCGGGAAAAAATAAGCCGGGTCTTTAATCCCGGAAACTATTTTCTTGCGGATGGAACTGCAAAGAGATAAGTATGGAGATAGTTTGAGACCCAGGGTAGGACATAGTCTACTGCTTATCCTGGAAAAATATAAACCGGGACTTTTATCCCAGTTTTTTTTTTCGCATTTGTAGCCGTCACTCTCAACCGATTTCGGTAAATTTTCGTAGGAAGATAATTTAAGACCTTGAGAAGCACCTAGGCTATTGTTTCATAGGTTATTCACCAATGGACGCAGTGATTCAAGAGGAAGGTTTATGTGTATAATTCAGAAGTATTTTGTACGACAGAAAATTAAATGTATAAATATTATGCTTTGCTACCTGTGCGAAGCCAGGGCGGGCCGCTATAGTATGAAATATTCAACCAACTTATCAACCTCGGACTGCCTATAATTATAACCTGGCATTTCATGGGGTTCACAGATAAGCCGAAACTGTCAGACCAACTTTTAATATGATCCAGGTCTTTATTAACCCTGTCCACAGTAGTGGACACACAGTCAAAGCCAGCCTGTGAATATAACTGCATGCATACAGATGATAAGCACATTGAAGGTTAAGTGTTATGAAGATAGAGAATAACAATGGAGAAAGTATACCGCCTTAAGGACACCAGAGTCAGTATTGTACCCGTTTGACATGAAGTCGTTGATACGCACCGATTGCTGGTGTCCCTGAAGATATGATGAGAAGAATCCAGTCCCGCGGGTGAGATAAAAAAAAAGGGATGGCTAAAAGAACGTCGTGACTGACGGTATTGAAGGCGTTTGAAACATCCACCAAAGCCAGTACGGTGACTTTGCTGTTCTCCATGCCTAACCTTATATCGCCTGTCATTTTGAGGAGGGTGGAAACGGTACTTTAATAAACGGGAATAACAGTGCTAAGTGTTGTATAGTTATATATAAGTGTTTTAACATATTTTGTTAAGAGAAATGGACAGGTAGAGTACCTTTTTTATGATTTGTTTACTTTTAGTTAAATACCTAAACCGATGGAGTATAGCTATTTCCTATTTTTTTTTTATTAGAATCACAGGTATTTTGAGGTTATTTTAAAAAAATATTGTCTGCTAGTAATACGGCGTCAAAGTCCACGCATATAAATTTTTTGCGCTAACTCTAACTTGTCATTCCCCAATTATTTTTGACGTACATTTTTGTCTTCTTGCGTCAAAATTGTTGGCCCAAAGCCACGGCTAGATTTCAATAAATTATTTTATGTTATAGTAAATTCGGTTGACGTTAATTGTGTAATAAAACGCGATGGACTCTTTCAACGGGCAAAAAGGTTTGTAAAATTTCAAATAAGGAACGTAATGGATTTTTGGTACATTGAACTCTTTGTTTATAAAACCTTTCATCGATTATGTAATCAAAAATGTCTGGCAGCGAAAAGTAAACTTTGAACATGCAGAAGCAAGACACCTTGAACCCATTTTCCTTTGATCACTATTCTGTGGCACGCAAGTAATTTTCAAAGCTGTTTATGCATGTTAAAGCAGTGATAGCCTAGTAAGGAGTGGAACGGACTGCCGAGACGAATGTCCGCACTCCGCTGGTGCAAAGCACAAGGGTGCGTGTCCTTTGACTTTTCTAAAAAATCATGTGTACATATTCTTTGTGAATTATCGCTCGCTTTAACGGTGAAGGAAAAACATCGTGAGGAAAACTACATACCTGAGATTTCTCCATAAGAAATTCGAGGGTATGTGAAGTCTGCCAACCCGCGCTGGGCCAGTGTGGTGGACTAAGGCTTAGGCCCTGGAGGAGGCCCGTACTCAGCAGTGGGTTGTAAATAATACAGGGCTGATGTTTCATTGCATAGCAAAAAAATAACCCGTTTACATTGTTTTAAGTATAACACAAGAATATTTTCTCCACTTACGCGGAGTGGCAACAAGAGTCTTAAAACTTTTTATTAATCTGGAGCGAGATTTCTTACACGCGATACTTTATCGATTTTGTGTCGAGTTGAACTATGAGTTTTTAAGAGTTCGTTTGCATGAACTCCGCAAGTTTGTGACGCTTGACTTGATGGATTAAACGGCTTAGAATTTCAATTATGTGAATGCTAAACCTAAGTTTTACAGTCTAAAGGCTAAACAGATATTTTTACCCGTCAAGCCCCGCTTATATATACAGATGTATGCGGAAACTATACTCTGACGCCGGCGTCCGTCGCGGGGCTTGACGTGTCAAATAGTAACAACTAAGCTAGTCGCACAAAGTCAAAGTTTTTATACACTAGCGATTCGACCTGGCTTCTTTTGTGTTAAATGTGTTTAGCGATATCCGTGCATCTAATCAGCGTGTATCCGCCCACTGGTTAGTTCTATAGAACACTTATTCACGTTTTTTTCGATCCTATGCCAGACGTAATTTCGTCAATTTGTCGCAAAACTAATTTCAGGATAACGTTGTGGGTTACACATTTATTATTCATGTATTTTATTAGATTTAATACATATTGTATAACTGTTTCTTGTACCATTATAATAAATAAATAAAATAAAGTAATATAGTTTGGGGCTTTCTCATCATGTGATCAAATCTGGTGTTGTCATCCTGAGACATAAGATGTTAAGTCTCATTATGTCCTGTAGTTACACTGGCTACAATGTCCTTCAAACCGAAACACAACTGTGCATGCGCACTGCTGCTTGGCGGTAGAAATAGACATTTCGGCGGTACCTACCCAGGCGGACTCTTACATATGAGTGGCCTACCACCAGTAAAGTGTTCTGATATAAAATGTAATCGCCGTCTTTGATACCGTCTTGTCTTTCAACATTTATAATTTTAAAATAGGCTATTTCGTATAATCTTCAGTTCATTATACCTTGCATAGATATATATTTTTTTGTTAATGAAGAGGCAGATTTAGCAGCTTAGGTATATTATATAAACAAGACGTAGACTTAAACCTAACCACTGGTTAAACTTAGCTGTAAAATAAAATTGGAAACTGATCATAAAACAAAATAGTTATAGCTATCTATTCAGATCTTAAGATTTAAACTTGATGTATGGAAAAATACAATCATGCCTCCGACTTTTTGTACAGACCACGCAATTAAATAGTTTTTGTTTGAGACACGAAAACCAATCAAATACTTTACTAGCCGGATTACTGATTGCGAATGATAAGAAACAGTACTTGAATATGTGACGTTATTCTTTCATTGTACTAAACTTACACTTACTTCGTTATTATTGGATCAACTGCATATAAAATTAAAATTGTATCATAAGTTATATTTATTTAAAACCGTATTGATTATAATTCTTTAAGCATTTAAGTTATTTGTCTATAGAAACCCGAGCATTTGATAATGCTTGCGTTCTCGTTTAGTTCAATAAATGATTTTATTGGACTATCGATTAGTGTTTCTATTTTCTAAACATTTGTATCTATGTAGGTCATCTACTATCTATATTAAAGTTATTGACATTGTCTACATTTGTTTCCATGCTACTAGTCCATGGCTTTCCATGTAAGCTTCACGCATCTTATATTCATTCTCTTAAAATATTTATAGCATTTGAGTTCGCAAGTTATTTAGCATTTGAGTTCGCAAGTTATTCTTTACGCATTTGAGTTCGCAAGTTATTCTTTACGCATGTGAGTTCGCAAGTTATTCTTTACTAGACGTCTGCTCGCGGCTTCGCCCGCGTGTTTGAGTTTTTCCGAGATAAAAGTGCCGCTTTATATTTCCCCGGGATAAATTATACATATAACCCATCCTCTTGAATCACTCTATCTATTAAAAAACGCATCAAAATCCGTTGCGTAGTTTTAAAGATCTAACCATACATAGGAACAGACAACGGGAAGCGACTTTGTTTTATACTATGTAGTGATATCGCATAAGTATATGATAAATATCGTGTATTCCTTTGGAAAGCAAACTTTGAAGGTAAGCGAGCAAAACTGCATAAGTTTTAACTATTGATAAAGCTAAGCTCTGGCCAAAAGATTCAAGAACAGAGTACACGAACGGCAAAATCTCGTGCAAAAACAGGTACTAGACTGGTGGCAAAAAATCCTGATTTTAGAACCTGTACGGCGATTATCGATGAGTCAGCGAGTTTTCAAGTAAATTATAGATATTGAACGCCGCGCCAACGACCTTCCTGGAAACTAGGATCGCGCTTTATGAATTGCGATAAGATACCAATATCATTGTTTCGATCAACATTATTGTGATTGTTACGTCTGAATTGTACAATGTGGATTGTATTGATACGACGCACGTTTTAGGAATTGTAGTTAATCATAGCGTTGATATGATAATCAGTTTAATGGCCACAAAAATCCTGTGTTAGTGCGCCAAGTATTTGATAGGTTAACGCCACGACTGCGACCAGCCACGATAGTATTGCTGTGAACATCTACAATTGTTGTTATTTATTCTGTAATTAAACGTCATTTATAGTATTGCGTACATAGTAATATTAGTATTCATAACAGTAGAAAATTACTACAAGATACATTCAGACTGTTATGTAAATAAATGATTTAAACGAACAGTAAATAATCCTGAATACCCGTCAAAACATTTCATATGTTGAAGCAGTAAGTTTTACAATAAGATGGCAAGTCATGAAGACGCAGTTACTTCGTGCGCCTGTAGCGGTACTTTAGACATAAATTGCGGAACAACTGTGGAAGCCAATTGTTATAACAAACAACACGCAATTTCGTTCACGATACGTGGAAAATTCTATGTCTTGGGATGAAAGTCTAATAGTTTCTTGTATTGATATAACTTAATGACTACCTCGGTGGCTTAGTTGTATTACGGTGCGACTGCAATGCTGAGGTTTCGGGTTCAATCTTCGGGTCGGGCAGTGATGTTGGATATGTCTAATCAGTATCAGCCCCGAGTCTGGAATATGTGCCTGATATGGCAATAGGCTTGCCCCCTATCACATAATGGGACGGAATAGGCACGACGAAAAATGGTTGTACTAGTTGCGCCTTTGTCATCCCTTTTGGGGATAAAAGGCGTGAGTATTCGTTTATGAAGGGATAGAGCGCGGTCGCTTGATGTGTTTCACGCTTGGTTATAAACAGTAAGATCATCCAGAACCTTACATTAGAAAATATGAATGCTGTTGTACCGCGCTCGTCTCCAAGATATTAGATAAGTCAATTGGAACTTAGTACATAAGAAGGTATGTGAAGTCTGTCAACCCGTACTCGGCTAACGTGGTGGACTAAGGCCTAAACCCTCTGAGTAGTAGAGAAGGCCCGTGCTCAGCAGTGGGCTAGTATGGTATGGTAATCGGAACTTAATGTGTGTATGGTTGCTTGGTGGTAAAAATAATATATTTAGATGAACTCTCGCAAACGATATATTACTGTGTTACCTACCACTGGCGTTTGATCGCAGCTCCGCCTGCATTAACGCCCATTCTCAGAATAAAAAGTAGGGTATAATACTCCGGTGAAACCCAAATAACCATTCCACTAACTCCCCAGTGGTGGTAGAGATAAGCGTTTTTTCGCCACGAAAAAAATGGGGTAATGCACCTAAATGGGTATTAAGGAATGTTGCAAAATCGGATGAATAGATTTTATTTATAAATTACAATCAAAATATGTACTTTAACTTTCATAAAGCTTCAAGTCTTTGAATCATATTCAATGAATAAGTTTGTTTTCTCTTGAAGATTATCTACTCCATGAGGCCTGCCATGAAATATGGGAATAGAGTAAGTCATGTTTAAAAATACGTGAAGCCATGTAAGGCCTAACCCCTCTCAGTAGTAGAGGAGGCCCGTGCTCAGCAGTGAGCAGTATACTATAATACAGGGCTTGTATAGTATGGTAAATATGTAAGAACGATCAATATGTATCACAAAAAAGTGAAACTAAAGGTTTGTAAGCCAATAATGCTCTTAAAATGCCATTAAATGAACTCAGCAATGACTAAGTGTCGGAAGCATGGCGGTACCGTTAAGGTAACTAACACAATACATGAATCACTGATTAACGTCACACACGCTTCGGTTTTGTTTTCATTTTAGAAACACTAGTTTTGCTTCTGGTTCTTCTCGTAGAATTATTTTTCGGAATAAAGTGTGCTTATCACAATTTGGGATATTTCAACATCATCTGACGCGTTGAGTCTTTAAACGTACGAATTAGGGATATAATTCGGGAGCTCTTTGAATCGATTCTTGTGTGGGGAAATAAATACATGTGCTGGTTTTTATGCTTCTTAGACTCCTGAGTCTCTCTCTCTCTGAGATCTCTTGGGATAAAGGATTGGTAAACAGTTGGTTAGCATTTTTTTTGGGATTAAGGCATGCTCATATCTTGTTTGTTTTTAATTTTCGTTGACATTGGTTTAATCAAGTCGTGTCCAGGTCAAAGCCCGCCTTTTGGATTGGGGCCGTTTCGATCGCCTTGTGGATCGAGGGCGTTTGGTGAGTTCCACCACGATATCCCCTGCCTGTCGTAAAAGGCGACTAATAGGGGCCACCGCGAGTCGCAGGCGGACAGCAGGGGCGTTGTCCGTTTTAGTTTTGTGTTTTTAGCACATTGTTGCGATCCCTGTGATGCACGGCAGCGTGGCAATATATAAGGGGGATTTTTTTAAATATAGAACTGTTTAAGATACAAAGTAGCTTGTATTATTTTGTTATATTTCATTAATATTAATATTGAACAACTTTTTGACTGCCTCGGTGGCGTTATTGTATTATGGTACGGCTGCAATGCCGAGATCTCGGGTTCGATCCCCGGGTCGGGCAAAGTGATATTGAGTTTTTCTATTCAGTATCAGCTCGGAGTCTGGAATTTGTGCCCGATATGGCGATAGGCTCGCCCCCTATCACATCATGGGACGGAATATTGGTGAAAAGTGGGTGCACTAGTTGCGCCTCTGCCTACCCCTTCGGGGATAAAAGGCGTGAGTGTATATGTATATGTAATATTGAACAAGTCACATTATTTAACACGTGACCAGAATGTTGACAGCCAATACTTATCGAACGGGAGTTATCTAAATCCAATATATGTCTGTAGGTTAGGCATACATTTCGGTTATTTCGCTATGTTCCAGACTACTCCTTATCAAAACCAACAGAACCGTCCCCTTTATACACAATCCTACGTCTAAACACCATAATTTAACGGGAAACAGCAATTATTACGCACATTGTACTAATTAACTAATAATCCGGCTATCGGATTATGTGCGCTTAGATGCAGTTGTTTGATTCCATTGACAATTCGCGTGGCGTGTTTGTGACAGGCGTCGTCGTTTTCTCGTGGTCTTTGCCAATTTATAGCGTAAATTTACTTGTGGTAGGTCTCTCATATGTAAGAGTCCGTCTGGGTGGGTACCACCGCAATGTCTATTTCTACCGCCAATCAGCAGTGTGCATGCACTGTTGTGTTTCGGTTTGAATGACATTCTAGCCAGTGTAACTACTGGACAGATTGAGACTTAACATCTTATGTCTCAGGATGACGAACGCAGTGCAATGCCACACAGTATTTTGTAAGTCAAGGTGCTGGACGGTGTTGCTACTGTTTATGGGTGATCGTATCGCTTACCAACAAGCGAACGACATGCTCGTCTCGTCATTCAATGCAATGAAAAATGCATTGAAATCTTTTCCACCTGTCGATATCAAGAGCGCGGTAGAATGTTATCACGCATGGAAGAGACCATTTGGCGTTTTACCACCTCTCGCCTGTCTGACGTCAGATGGACCCGATCCAAGGTGATTCGTGTTAGAAACAATATAGTATTATTTGAGAATAGAATTTAAGACCGAAGTCTAGCCTATAACACTCTACCACTTAAGAGAGTAGACATTGTACATTTTATGAACGCCATTAACCACCGAAAAATGGCGCGGACGAAGTAATTAGCTGTCGGCTATACTGTGTTCGCAGGTATCTAGTCTCGTCGTAGGTTATAATAAAACGCAGCTCGGAAACCCCAGGTGTTCAGTACTGCTGATTTATTCGGATAGTAATAATTGGGTTAAGGAATTTGCTGGCTATAACATTTGTCTGACCCATTGACTTTGAAAGAAGTGTTGAAATAGTAATTTGTTAGTAAGATTTATTTGTGTGAAATTGTTATATGTATTAGTAAAAATAAATGACATAGCAACAAAAGCTCCGAACATAAAGAAGAGATTAGTATAATACCATACCATACCAATCCTGTATTATATACTGCCCACTGCTGAGCATGGGCCTCCTCTACTACTGAGAGGTTTAAGGCCTTAGTCCACCACGCCGGCCTAGTGCGGGTTGGCAGACTTCACATACTTTCGAAATTCAGAGAACTTCTCAGAAATGTAGGTTCCCTCACGATATTTTCCTTCACTGCTAAGGGATCGATAATTCACAAAGAATACACACATTTGTTTAGAAAAGTTGAGAGGTGTGTGGTGCCCTGGAGTATTGAACCTGCGGACATTCGTATCGGCAGTCCGTTACACTCCCAACTAGGCTATTGCCGCTTTACGCTACTAGTATAATACTGCTTTATAACCCTGCCAAAAAACGGAAGAATTTTATACTGAATTTCCGAGCCTCTAGAAAGAGATGCAATATAAGGCAGTGACTTATTTATTAGCTATAGAAAATGATACCCGTTAGCTTTGACTCTATAGTGTCGTCTCTATTACTCATGTACACTTGTCTTAATTTTTCTATACCTTAATCCCACTAATATTATAAATGCGAAAATTTGTGAAAATGTTTCGATGTTTGTTAGAAGTAAACGCAGAAATTGCTGAACGGATTTGGATGAAATTTGGCACACGGGTAGATCATGTCCTGGATTAAGGCATAGGCTACTTTTTATCTCGGTAATTTGCTCCTATGGGAAATAATATTTTTTATCTGACTTTTTAAGTAGATTGTGCTAGCATCGTACTGTAGTTTGCTACTATTGTAGCGGGAAAGGCTTTTATCGCGGGCGGGGCTGCGAACAACATCCAGTGTATAATATTTACTACTGAGTACTGTATGTATACATATGCTCAAAAATAGGATTACTCGTTTTCAGCATATAAGTACATATCTATACATATAATAAAATTGGAGTGTCTTCTGTCTGTCTGTTACGGCTAGTCTCTGAAATGGCTGGACCGATTTTGACGGGACTTTTATTGGCAGGTAGCTGATGTAATAAGGAGTAATTTAGGCTACGTTTTATCCCGGGAAAATATGAAGCGGGACTTTTATCTCAGAAAAACTTTTTAACGCGGGCGGAGCCGCGGGCAGCAGCTATCTCCATTAAATCTGTTATATTCGCTGAATGCTATAACTTGCGCATTTGCTCTTTTGGATTTGCATTTCACGTTTAAGATTTCAGACTGGCTCAATAAGGCGTTGAACATTGATGGCCGACAATCACGACTTTTGTAGACAAGATTAATACCTGCAGTTTAGTATCATAAACATTCTTGTGGAAAAAAAAAAGCGAAAGATTCACGATTCATCGAACAATAAAAGCTTGGGTTAATTTACTAATAAATAACTAAAATGCTTTTTAGTATGGAATTTTTTCAATAGATTTAGAGTGTGTACTTTCTTTTGCTATGCATTGAACTATTGAAGACATGACGAGGGTAGTTTTGAGGGGTGACAAAATACATGGTTTCTCAATAAGGGTGACAAATATATGTATGGCTTATTCGGATCATAAGACTCAAAAATTCTTATTGTATTTTATGACGTCATTAACTTTTATTATTCAGATAATCCATTCAAATTAATATATATAACATATTATATTATAACATAAACCGGTAACACTTACTAGCCAAAATTTACATAAACCGGTAACACTACCTAAAAACAAATCCTTTTATGTAAATAATATTCAACAACCACAAAGAAATCTTATAAATATAAGAAAAGGGACCTGATTTATTCATGAACGTTTTCGACCCTCACCGCCCGTTAGGGTTCATTGTTTTTAACCCCTTACGATCTCCAATGATTGAGAGTAAAAGAAATAGCTATTATATCCAGCGGTTGGCCGTCTACAACTCCAATTAGGATTTAATTGAACGGTACTTGATCTGTCTGCGAACAAAAAGTTACATCGTCGGATAAAGTAGGATTTAGTTTTTTATTGTAGGGTCGTTCTATGTCGATCTCGATTTGTGAAAGAAATGGATTTATTGTGTGGAAAATAGCCTAAACTCCGCCAGTGTAGAAGTAAAAAAAGGGTAAACAAAAGTTTTAGAACCATACTAAAGTCTAAAAGTAGAAATGAATGCTGTAAATTTTAGGTGTATAAGAAATTCACCTTGAATAACTAGTAACAAGTAAATTGAATTACTAATTCCTAGAAGCTAAATTCATAAATAAAATATGCCAACACTTCACTATTACCATGTGTTGAATAATTTGCATTTCAGCTCTTAATTATAATACATACATACATACACACTCATGCCCTTATCCCATAGGGGTAGGCAGAGACTATTGAGCGCCACATGCTACGATCTTGACAAACCTCTTTTGCCTCTTCCACATTCATAGTTCTTTTCATACATTTTCATCGGTTAAGGGTACTCCTGACCTGCCCTTTTCTGAGAAGATCATTTATTTGGACAGAGAATGTTCTCCTCGGGCGTCCCCTTCCAGCCGTACCATCCACATTCGCTCGATAAATACCTTTTGTGATCCGTCTTTCATCCATCCTCTCCACGTGCCCAAACCACCTCAGCATACTTCTTACAATCTTAGTCACCACCTCATCCTTTAACATACATCGATCTCTCATCATACTATTCTTGATTATAAATATCTTCAGATTGTTATTTATGCCAAACACATTTTTTATTCCAAATAAATAAATATAGCATACAAAATATTGGTAAGAGTAGACTTTTTTAAATTGCACAATGTTACAAAATGCAGGTAAAAACGGTTAAACGTGTAGGTTCAGATACTCGACTATATTGTACAAATATTCTTGAATATCATCATATCTATGAATATGTATATTGTTTTTTTAATAAAAATTCTCGTCTAAAATCCGTTGGAAATACTAGTTTTTTTATTACTTTAGGTAATAACAGCATATTAAGTACCTGTAGCTTACGCCGTTGGATTCCATCTCACGTATTTGGTCATCGTAACTTTGCATTAATCTAGATTCCAGGATATGATCTATCTATGCAGCTATTCATTAAACGGCCTATGACTCATTTACATACACGCAAAAATCTTTACAGATCATACATACTAATCAGTACGATATATTCCTAAATAAAAACTGTTTTACGACTGTAAGGAATCCTTTTGCCTTGATCTTCCAATTCGGTTGTGTTCCTTTTGTCTTGCCATTCAAATTCCATCAACAAGGCTTGATGTTATGCTTAACGTACCGTTTACCATTTCAGAACGTTAACGACCGACCTTCGCCGCTGTTTATCCGACATTTAAATTATCATAAATCAAAATTGAATGTAATACCATAATCTGTTAATGGCTACTTTCATCTAATTAGACATTCAACCGAGATGCTAATAACATTACATAACATGAATGTAAACTATATTTTCTAGGGGTAAAGTTTAAATTGCTTCGACGTGTTGTAGAGGGCAATAGTATACAATATTGTTGGTAGAGAAGCATGAATATTTCATGGGTCAGCGTTGTTTGCGAGGGTTATTTTATATTGCAAGCCAGATGTCTAACTTGTATTGCTAATGTATCATTGTTTCATGCTGAACTTATTTGGATGCATTTACGCATCGTGCGCAGTAATTTATTCATGGCCCTTAGCTTGCATTGGTTGATGTCATGGAGTATTTCCTCGGAGTAGGTACTCGAGCAATAATGAAAAAATAACTGCATTTGTTTTTCTTGATACGTGCTTTTGCTTTCTTCCTTATATCAGTTATGCGCTATATTTTGTCTCATACTAAATCTTTCCTAATTCAGCCGGTATTCGGCATTGTCTGATGGAACTCCTGCCTCCGTACAATTAGTATTCAAAACTGTTTTAAGACCATTTGCAAGCTTTTCTAGTTATAATTTATGTGAAAAATGATTGTACACATAGTAATAAAAATATGAATATTAAACTTATTTATGTTACTAGACTTCTGCTCGTGGCTCCGCCCGCATGAATGAGTTTTTCCGGGAGAAAAGTCCCGCTAAAAATTTTCCCGGGATACAAAACGTATGACTTTCCAGGGTCTCAAACTGGTTCTATTCTAAACATCGAAACCTGTTAGGGAATTTTTGAGTTTATAGCGATGAGACCTTAGAGTAAGTTAGGTACTTATACTTACTCTAAGGATGCGACAGACAGACACGACAGTAATTATAAGTAAGGCACTATTGTATAGCCTGTGTGCATAACATGTTCATAATCTAACTTTATGTAGATGATAATACATGTCATGGAGCGATTTAAATGTCATGGAGCGGATGGAGTACTATTTGATAAAGATTTGAGTCATCAGGATTTTCTGGAATAGATTGATATAATTGGCTAAATTAAAATACAATAATATCGCATATTCTGTGTCTATACTTCGGATTAGAGGATTAAATAGGTAGGTTAGGGTCTGTATTGTGCTCACCGGTGAGGATCGCGACGCGTCCTCCCATTATTTTTAATAAAAATTATTCATCTTGTTTTATCTCCTCTTTCCTGCCAGCCTGAGCTTGGCTTCTTTATTTATTTTTCATTGGATTTATTCGCTATAAAAATGTCTAGTTATATAAGTTACTTTTTCTAATAATAATTATTATTAATTAAATGTGTCTTGACTTATCGTAAGTGCAACTATGTGCGCATAGGTAGTTATTTTAATGAATAATGTATTTTATTAATTATCCTACTATCCTACTTAATCCTACTAATATCCTACTAATATTATAGAGGCGAAAGTTTGTAAGAATGTCTGGATGTATGGATGTTTGTTCCTCTTTCACGCAAAAATTACTGAACGGATTTCGATGTAATTTGGCACACGGGAAGATCGTGTCCTGGATTAACACATTGGCTACTTTTTATCCCGAGAAAACATAAAGCGGGACTTTTATCCCGGAAAAACTTTATAACGCGGGCGGAGCCGCGATCAAAATCTAGTTTTATTATGATATTGTATTCCTGTAGTTTGTCTAGTGCTTCCTTTGAACCTTTATGGGTGACGATGGTCAGGAACGATAGAACACAGTTCTACAACATCAATTGCGATTTGCGACTAGTTCGAGCTTAGTTTGAATATTTACGCCCACACATAAATTGATCACACTATGTTCAAGATATCTAATTTGATAGTATAATCTTAGCTGGCCGCATATTAAGTTAATCAAAATGGTGGGTGGGGAGGCTATACTTCCATTGTTCCATCGATCTAGGCTGCAAAATTAGGTCTACTTACCTATTTAGTGTTTGCCAGCTCAAAACTGGGTTTCTGTTGCGCGCTTACATTGTAAGACACCCGTTGGCATTGTATGCTTCTACATCCCTCAGTCGTGAATTAGGTACCAAGGATTTCTATTTTATAAATCAACAGTTGCAGCTAAAGAAAGCATTGAATTCTACATGTAACAAAACCGTTTTGATTGACTATGAAAGCTCATTGCAGATTTTGTGTTAAGTTTAAACCATCCATACTTTCGGCAGTTCTTTTGAAAAATTCTTTAATATTTATATTACATTAATTTTATCTTGCTCTTTTCTGATTAGAAGAAACTTCAATAAACATAGTAAATGTGTATTAGTGAAGCAGTCGTTTATATTTTTTTTCTCAAAGATAAATATGTCAAAGAGCATAATATCCGGGGTTACGATGCCATTCTATCATTACACTTGTAAAAAAAGTAATTATTTAGACAACATATATTTTTTTGTAGTCTCGTGACTTATCAAATATTTTAACATGATATAAAATTACGCTCGTAGTAACGGCATTATATTTCAATGTTGTATATTTCGAGGCTTTGACCGTGGCTCCTCCTGTTTTAAAGTTGGTCCTTGAGATAAAAATTAGCCTATAGAATTCAAGAATAACGTAGTTTCCAGGTAGTGAAAGAATTTTTGAATTCAGAGCAGTTATTCCAGAAATAAACGTGTTTAAACAAACAATTTCTTCAGCTGTAGGTACATCTTTGGATGTATAGATGACTAGGTTTTGTTACCGGCTTCGCCCGCTTCAAAGACATTTCCTTTAATAAATGTCCCACTGTGCACATTACTGGGAGATAAGCAGCCTTTAAGTTAACCAAAGACATGATCTGTATACTTACTTACAAGAGACATCTAATACCGTTTGGCTGCGTGTCTTCTCTCCTGATAAACATCTAAATATCTTAACAATTTTTCTGCTTCATAATGGTACTTAGTCATCTTAATAAAATTATAGACAATAATAGTCCACAATTAAAATCCACGGTCCAGATCGGTATTGTTTTGTCACTATTTGCAGATCGCGACGAAATAGATATTATAGTGGCCGCGAGAACCAGACCTTTATAAAATGACTAGTATTGCTTGCGGCTCCGCCAGTGTGAATAAGATTTCCGGTATAAAAAGGTAGCCTATAGCACATAGGAGTAATGTAGCTTCCTATTAGTGAAAGAATTTTCAAAATCGGTTCAGTAGTTTTTGAGATTAGCGTGTTCAACCAAACAAACTCTTCAGCTTATATTAGTAAAGTTATTTTTAAAATAAAACAAGACACAACTCGCAAATAATCAGTTTAACGACGTATGTTTAGTGAGCATTAATAACTAGAAATAACCCGTTAATCAGCTATAGTTCGTAACGCAATCATTAATATAAACAGGAAGCAAGAACAATGGACTCATCCCGAGTCATCGTAACGTGACTTGTTGCGGTTATCTCAACATATTTGTTATTATGTTTGCGGCGATAAATTTACACACTAGGTCTTGGATGCTTCTAGGATAAAAGTACTTTATATTAATTCTGGATTTGGTGTATCTATGTGCTTAAATATCATTCATATCCATTCCGATGTCTGCCAAAAATCTTCAATCTTTTGCATTAATGATTTGTGTATTTGTAATGATAAGAAAAGTAAATGGATTTTTTTTTCTGCTGTCGAATACGCACACCTTTAACACGTTAGATCCACTCGAAATATCTTGGCGTGCCCTAAATGTAGATCTTTTCTTAGTAAATAGGTGAATATTATTCAAAACAATTATTGAACATACGTTTCAAATCATTTTGGGTGATTCCTATTTTAACTACTTTTAAAACTTCACTGCAATAAAAATACAATATTAAGAAAGGGGTGACAATTTGATCACGGCGAGTCTCGTTCTTTTATTGTGCCAGTTTCCTCGATGACTTATTTCTTATATTAGACGCCGTCTCGTAGTGTAGGTACGGGTTATGGGTTCAAATGTAATGATAAGTAAACTATCTTCATGACTCATGAGTAAATGACCCTCGTGAACTGAAGATAATACACACGCCTACTCTGTTACCTACCTGATTCATATAGGCCTACTATAACTTGAAGACGATCGTGTCGTAGTCCTAAGGTTGTTTTAACTGTGGTCTTTGAAACGAACTACCCTCATGAAGTTCTAAAGGCATAACAGATTCTTTGAATTCAGAAAGTATTCTGTAGGAAATGGCTTTTGAATAAAGCAAAAATGGAACACATGTAACTTAAATTTTAATAGTTCAAGGTGCATGACTAGATCTGGAAGCGAAACTGCGCCCAGCGTCTCGGAAGACTACTCCATTTTCTGTGAGCCATCGTATTTACATCAAGGGCCTGTACACAAGTAATAAAAAATAAGTAAAACAGCTAATGTGTGTACTACTCATTTATTAGAATGTGACTTTGGTTCTTGGTCGGCTTATACATTAATATTTACTCAAAAGTTGTGAAACAGGCTCTCAGTAAGATGAAGAATTTTATTCTCTGACTAGCTTTTGCTCGCGGCTACGCCCGCGTTAAAAAGTTTTTCCGGGATAAAAGTCCCGCTTTATGTTTTCCCGGGATAAAAAGTAGCCTATGTGTTAATCCAGGGCACGATCTACGCGTGTGCCAAATTTCATCGAAATCCGTTCAGTAGTTTTTGCGTGAAAGAGGAACAAACATCCATACATCCAGACATTCTTACAAACTTTCGCCTTTATAATATTAGTAGGATTTACAACCTCAACAGTGACTAGTACGTAAAAAGCGTCTGGCAATTATACGATATGATTCATGATTGCTGTGTATGCATTTTGGAGATATTGTTGGATGTAAGCCAGCAGCTTTAATTTACTGTGTAACATGTATACCAGTGCGCATTAACTGGTGTATACGACCTGCCATATATTACATAGGGACTTATTGTCTAAAGTTCGATTAGCTGCGACGTCAGCATTAGCAGCAGCATAGTAACGTTATCTTCATACTTTCATTTTGATATTTTCTGTAGTTAATCAGAATGTGTCCATAGATATTTTTGAATATACATCTAATTAAAATTGCTAATGTAATTTACGAATAAGATCTATTTTATTTGCACTTGCCAATGGCGCATCATAGTCTCAACTCATTTGAAAAATTATTCGAATCACCAACGCTTTAAAACTGCTTTAAAAATATATGTAATATTGACGTTATAGGACGTCGGTAATTCATTCATGCTATCAACGTTTCGATAGTGTTTACTCACTTCATAAGTGTAATCCCGTTTATTATTGAGATATTTACAATGTAGGCTAATTGCTTATACGAGGAAGGGTTTATTTGGCATTACAAATTTTACGAGCGTATGATGCGTTTTAGGAAGCTGGTTTACTTTGTAAGGCAATGTTTGCAACAAAGAGGTTTTATAATCGCCTAATGGGCCTGGAAACATCAGTGTCGTCTATTAATATTACTATCTCCAAATTGTTGGAAAGCAGAACTTTAATGGTTATTAGGCTTTAAAATACACGTAAAGGTCTGTGCAGACAGCGCATTTTATATCTCAACGACGCGCGTTTTGATACGTACGCTCTCTGCGCCTTTTTAGCCTGCATTCCATTATAGTTCTTTGCGTTTGAAGCGCATGCAAGCACAGATTTCCCCACACTAAGCTACAAGTGTTTATAAGATGTTCGAAGGTTTCATAGAATCTGGACTCTGAAATATAATACCCAAAGCAAATTACATGATCTTAAAATGAACATTTATCCCATAAAGACCGTTTGATAACTTCCACATAATTAGGTAAATATACTACGGTCGTATATTAAGACCATGTTATAGCTTAAACATAAACACTATTGTATAAAATCGATTGATATTGTCGCGAAGTATCAACACGCGGACGCCGGGTGCCCCTGAGGGCGTCAGTCAAGTGTTACTTAGATTCTTGTTTCCACTTGACCGTTGAGAGTAGTCTTTCTTAGCGTTTCATTTGTACATGATTGTATCATGTTTTTAATTTTAAAAAGTATATAATTTATGTTGTTTTATATTTGATAAAGGCTACAGAAAGTTGGTAGGTTTTTAATTAAAGAGAATGCGGTAAAAAGTTTGTGCAAGGTGTACCATAAAATTTTCATTATGTTTTTTTCCTTTATTCAACGAAGGATTCAAATCATGTTTTCCGTGGTCTGTCGTAAAATAGATAATTCATCGTGTAAAAATGTGAACGTCAAAATATGAAGTGATTTACACAAATACGATAAACAAAATACAAATTGAATTTACTGAAGTATGATTTCATTAGTGTGTTTTAAATCTGTTACTCTGTTTTATGATATGATTATTTTATTGTGTTTATGTTTCATATAATCTTGTATTTTGCTTGGTTTTCGGATGTCGCGTAAATGTTATTTCTACAATACACGATACACATTCAGTTTGATATAGCCATGTATAGAGTATATTCTTTAGTCCATCTATTTACCTCCTTTTCTATATTTCCAGGCAAACCCAAAGGAATGGCGAACACAACAGACACGATACAAATCGACCATTATGAAAACCGTGTAAACCGTAATGCGTGATACCTACTGTGTGATACCGTGGCGAGCGACCGAGGCCCAGTGATGGACTCCCTGCACGTGGCCCACGGGCACAGCAAGGGGTCCAGCCGGAGCCAGTCGCCGTCGACGACGGACCGGGCGCGGGACCCCGCCGTGGTCACCGATGATGCCGTCATCAGGTCCCGCGTGCAGTCGCCTTCGACGGTGCATCATGTTGTCAGTGTGAGTCGTGTATACTTATAATTAAAATGTGAACATATGCTTGCTCGTTATCGCATGCTTGTTTTATGATAGGTTCGATTCTCGGGAGTTTAACCTTTAATAGTCGCTATTTTATAGTCTTAATAGAGTTTGAGTTCATACCTCAAGTGAGATCGGCAAGAATTTGATGTCCTTGTTTATTTTTTACTATTTTCTGGTGAATCCTGTTAATTTGTAATTTAATAAAGTACTCGTATTGTCTCTACCTATAGTATATTACTAGAAATGGTTGGATAACTGGTAAAAATAAAAAAAAATACAAAGATAATCCGACTAACTTGTCATCGAAGGCTCATTTATGTCTAATATACGCCTGAGGCTATTCATTTTCAGATTGTTCAGAGTAGTCATGTCTGTTTTACTGGTGATAGGTTTCTTATATGCAAGGGCCGTCTGGGTGGGTACCACCGCAATGTCTATTTCTACCGCAAAGCAGCAGTTTGCATACATTGTTGTTTCCGGTTAAAAGGTAACTATACCCAGAGTAATTACTGGGCGTTATGAGGCTAAACATTTTATGAGACACTAGCGGCCCCGACAGACGTTGTCCTTCCCTAAAAAGCAAATAAAATCCTAGAACCCGAGTACAGCGCTACCTACCGATCCACCTGAAGACACACAAAAAAATTTCATTGAAATCGGTCCAGCCGTTTTTCCGCGCAATTTTCTTAATTTTTTCTTTCATAAAAACCTTCTCCTGACAATAATAAACACATCAAAAAAAAAAATAAGGAAATCGGTCCAGCCGTTCATGCGTGATGCCGTGACCAAGAAAATAGGGATTCATTTTTATATAATAGATGTCTCAGGGTGACGAGTGCAGTGGACTTTTTTTTTTTTTTGTTGACGCGGAGATAGTGACTTATTACTACCGCCCAGTGTTCAAGGGGAACGACTGAGCGGTTATGTTGGGTTCACCGTGCCTTACGACCCGACGTTGAGTCGCCCGGAAAGATGGAAAACGTCGGGCGACCGCCGGGCCGAGTCCCTAACCTATGTACACCGCACGGCATACCAACTAAAACTCCGCGGTGGCCATCTTCGGCGCATTAGGGACGGCTGCGGGTTTCCTCCGAATCACGTCTAAGTTGTCGTCCGCAACCGCCCCTGCGCGTACCGCTGTTGCGGTCCTTCTCCTGTTGTTGCGGGGGCTCAGAAGCCCCCGTACACCGAAGGACGCCCTTGGCGTCCGAGGCAGCGTGAGATACGCTGCCGTCCATCACGGGGGTCACCGAAGTTGGCTAGACTAATAGGTGGACGGCACCTCCCGCCCACCCGTGACGCCCGGAGGCCCCTATTAGTCGCCTTTTACGACAGGCAGGGATACCGTGGTGGAATTCTCCAAACGCCCCCAATCCACAGGGCGGGAGTGCAGTGGACTGCCGCTCAGTTCTTTGTAGTTCAAAGTTTTGTATATTGTTCCTATTGTTAATGGGCGCTCGTATCGCTTACCATCAGGCGAGCGGCATGCTCGTCTCTTTCTACTGCAGTAAAAAAAAAAAAGTTTCATTCACCCCTTGTGTCCTATTCACCTAGTATAGTACATTGCGTACATTAAATCTTACGTAGATTTACTTCAATCCAATTTGCGTGTACAAATTGAAGCGCCTTCAAATGACCTCTAGACGATGTCAATAATGCTATTGAGAATAAAATTCGTATCTTTAAGTACTATATCGATGTAATTCTGAATGTAAGCCTACTACTACAGTAGAATTGGTGTTTAAATCATATTGATTATTTCCACTGTTAGACTCCGTGTAGGATTTAGGTCTTGAGCACTAAGATTTTCTTTTTATGGCATCGAATGACGAGACGAGCATGCCGTTCGCCTGATGGTAAGCGATACGACCACTCATAAACAGTAGCAACACCATCCAGCACCTTGAGTTATAAAGTAATGTGTCGCATTCCACTGCGCTCGTCATCCTGAGACATAAGATGTTAAATCTCATTATGTCCTGTAGTTATACTGGCTAAAATGCCCTTCAAACCGAAACACAACAGTGCATGCACACTGCAGCTTGGCGGTAGAAATAGACATAGCGGTGGTACCCACCCAGACGGACCCTTACATATGAGAGTCCTACCACCAGTAAAAAGCTAGTAGTAAGCTGATTTAATATTAGTCCGATGTAGGTAGTTTACTTTTTGGAAAGTCTTTTTGACTGTGCATGTTTCCACACAGTTTCCTTCGCTGATAAAGCGAGAAATAATTAAAAAAAAAATACATGATAAGTCGATAATGCGTCGAATCAAAGTCGAAGTCTTCTCACCAGTCCGTTCAATTCCAGATAGGTTATCAATCCTCATTATAAAGCGTTTTAAATCCATACCTTCGATTTTTTTGCACACAAAGAATACTAGTTGATATACTCCATACACTCTTCACTCGGTGCCATTAAATTGCCATGAATGATAACCATACACCTGCCACGTTCGCATAAGGCTGTAGAAATCGAGTTACGAGCCAAATTGGACCGAGCATTCGCAATGATTGACAGTTTGCATAAAAAATACACGTTGCATGTTTGCTTGGTATGGACAGTCCTTGGTTTTGTATACATTGTGCGCAGTTCATAGTTTTTGTGACGCTACAGGAAATTCTATAATTAGATGGATAGGTGCCTAGTTATAAGAGTATGCGATGGTAATGATATATTGTTACTAGGTTTCGCTCGCGGTTTCGCCCGCGTGAAAAAGTTTCCGCTACAAAAGTCCCTAAAACGCAGTACGACGCGAGCGCCTTCAACTAAAAGAATCAGATAAAAATATACATTATTTCCCATAGATATAAATTACCAGGACAAAAACCTATCTGTTAATTCAGGACATGGTCTATCTGTGTGCCAAATTCCATCTAAATCCGTTCAGCTGTTTACCTCTAACAAACATCCAAATGTTTTAACCAACTTTCGCATTGATAGTTTTCGTAAAAGTAAGAAGTAAGATTCGCGGGTTCCGTCCGCGATCGGCTTTAGAGTTTCATTTCACCTTCTTTGGGATTATCACGGATCTCTACAAAAGAAATATGGCTGCCAAATCTCAAGTGTATAGGTCAAATGGTTCCGGAAGTCTTGTCACGATGCGTCAGTGAATCGCTTGCTTCCTCTTTATTATTTGGAAATTTAAATTTGACCTTAAACTTTGATGGTGAAATACTAATCCGTATAAGCCTTCTATAGCATAATGTTTGAATATTTTTGCCGAAGTGATTCATCCTTTATCCTCAGTTCCGTAGGAGGATTTTGGCAACGGTACGTTCTGTTTTGGTGCACGATAATAGTTGTAAAATTACTATTATTTGTAATAAAGCTGGTGATACACAATCAGTCACTGGGCTCGGGAGTGAGCTTTTTAGTTTTCCTTGTTAAGTATTATTCGTAATCGCGTTAAGAGCCTGTTTCACGATTTACGTAAAAATACAAAGCTCCCAAATAATTGGTAAACATAACTAGGGCGGATATCACCGCTTGGTGATAATGTTACTCGTCACATAAATGTATGAGCCGAATAAATATAAAAGCCTCACTTATCTATGCTCTCAAATAACACACACATTCACGCCTTTTATCACCGAAGGGGTAGGCTGAGGCGCAACTAGTGCATCCACTTTTCGCCGTTATACCGTCCCATAGGGGGCGAAGCCTATCGCCATATCGGACACAAATTCCAGACTGATACTGAATAGAAAAACTCAATACCACTTTGCCCGACCCGGGGATCGAACCCGAGACCTCAGCATTGCAATCGTATCATAATACAACTACGCCACCGAGGCAGTTAAATAAATGGTAATAAAATAAGTACTATCTACATTAGCTGTAGAATACGATAACTAACAAATAAAATTCGCTTGAACATCATGAAATAGGCTTTTAATTTTATTTTTAAAGCTGATATACGTTAAAAGTTTTATTATAAAAAGGGTGAAAGGACATGCTCCGATCAATCGCACGGCCCTTTATGACCTATTTATTTACAATATTGAGTTTGGGGAATTGGATGGGTATCACGGCAGTGAATAGAAGGGTCTTACAAATTGATTAATATACTTGCACACAACAGAACTAACAGACTACTTCGGTGGCGTAGTTTTTTACAGTACGACTGCAGTGCTAAGGTGTCGGGTTCGATCCTCGAGTCGGGAAAACTGATTTGAGTTTTGCACACAGCTCGGAGCATGGAATTAGTGCCTAAAAATGGCGATAGGCTCGTCCCCTATCACATTATAGGAGGGAATACGCACGCGTGAAAAGTGGGTGCACGAGTTGCGTCTCTGCCTACTCCTTCTGGTATAAAAGGCGTGAGTGTGTGTACAACAGTACTAGTGGTCGCACATTGGTCGAAATTTGAACGCAATTTATAAATTGTATTTTTCCTCGCTCTTATATGAAGTTTAATTATTAATATGCCAAAACTCACAGACCTTCGTGCAATTTCCTTCAAAAAGCGTACAAAGTTTTTTCTTGACGTATTTATTTATAGATTCACAAGCACATTAGTAACCGAGCAATTGGTACATCTAACAATGGTACAAAATGCACCTCCGTTTTATTCTTTGGTCAGCTGTATAAAAATATCAGGGTTTATAATATTAAAAACGTTTCACTTTTCTCATACTAGAATTCATTCTCAATGTAGCGACGAGCTCGCCTCCTGTCACAGTGAGACGGAAATATGCTCGGCTTATCGAACCAGTTACGCCTCTGCCAGCCCCTTCGGAAATAGGGGCGTAAGCTTATATCTGTTCTACATATTACCGCGATGTTTTGAAGCGCATTTTAACCTACATCCATAATTTCATGGTATATCGCGAACAAATCAATAACCACATTGGCTTTAAATAGAATACACTCTGTCAATTTATGCGTCATTCTGCGCTTTTAAGCAAAGGTAGTGTTTGAAATCAGGTTTAATATGAAACGTCTAGATTTAGAAACCGATGGAGTTTAGAATGAGTGTGGTTTGACAGTCGTGGTGCAGCGATGACTTTATGCAACAAAAGACTGTGGACTCAATCCTATCATATTGTGTGATAGGTAATTATCCATGGCAAGTGTCGAGGCGTATGACGTATTTTACTAACCATCGAATAAATAGTATGTGTATGACCTCTGACTTTTCGAAGTTACGTGTATCGTGTGTATTGTTTATCAATTATCGTTCGCTTTAACGGTGAAGGTAAACATAGTGGGGAAACCTACATACCTTAGGATTCCCCATAAGAATCTCGAGGGTATGTGAAGTCTGCCAACCCGCTCCCGCGTAGTAGACTAAAGCCATTGAGTAATAGAGGCCTTAGGTAATTGAGTTTAGATGCGGTTCCTTTCTGCCAAATACTAACTACTGGAAAGATTGGTTGTACACGGATTTAAGAGGTTAAGGCCATTATGACGTCACGTTATTTACCCATTGCAAAACTGGACAGATTTTACAAACCATCTATGAAAGGACAATCCCAATTAATATAAGTTATGTAAACACCGATCGTGTGCCAAAACGATTCGCTTTAACATCAACGCCAAACGATGATGCCGATTTAACTAAAGATTAACCATGGCTCTGTACAAAGCGATTAGGTGCTTCACAGAAAGGCCGATTGTCAAATCCGCCTGCGACATTAATGAGTGGGCCGGTATCATAACTGTTTTGACATGACAATGCAGTGTAATAGTGGCCATATGCCTCCGCCCTCTGTCCCTCGCAGCGACCATATAGATGTCACGGTCCAAATTCAAATTATGTGGCGGGGAATTATTGTTCTAGGTCAATCTATTAGTGGGCTAGAATTAGGGTGATCGTGAGCGCTATAGCCTATAAACGGCAGTTAGATTAACTTATTGTAATGGCTTTAGATTCTCGTTAATAAATTTAGTCTTCAATATGGAAAATTATAGAACTTCACAAGCGGCGATAGCCTAATTGGGAGTGGAACGGACTGCCGAGACAAATGTCCGCCGGTTCAAAAACCAAGGGGACACACCTCTGAATTATTCTAAAAAAATATGTGTATATTCTTGCTCGCTTTACGGTGAAGGAAACATCGTGAGGAAACCTGCATACCTGAGAAGTTCCCTGAATTTCGAAGGTATGTGAAGTCTGCCAACCCGCACTAGGCCAACGTGGTGAACTAGGGCCTAAACCGTCTCGGTTGTAGAGGAGGCCCGTGCTCAATAGTGGGCAGTATATAATACAGGGCTGGTATGCTATGCTATAGAACTTTTACTTACTACAGAATGTTAGGTAGTAAGAACGTTACTATTGTTAGTATTGCGTCCGTGGTACGACTATCGCTGAGGTCTGTGTTTCAAATCCGGGTGGGCAATATTATATTGGGTTCTTTTATTCAGTATCGGGGCGGAGTCTGGAAATGTGCTCGGTATCTACCGATTGGGCCTATTGCTATCTAGCAATAGGCCCAATCGCTTATTACGTGGTACCTAGTATGAGTGACGAAATGTGTTTGTGTTACACCACTGCCTACTCTTGAAAAGGCAACAAGTCGTGATTAGAGGTGATCATTAAACGTTATAACTGTTAATTTAACTCATTATAAAAAAATAGCTGTTAATTCTATTAACTACTATTGCAATATTCATTAAACGTTTAAACTAACGAACGGACTGCGGAGGCAGTTAATGCCATCCGTTAATTTATTAATCAACTAAACTTGATAACTGTTAATCATAGAAAAATGCTAATAACGCCTCTATAGGTTATTTGTTAAACGAAATTTAATACTACTAATAAGCACAAAAATTATATTTTTTCTTTAGCTAAGACTTAAATTATGCCTTGTCGTGATTTGTGAACAATAAAATCGCCACTTGCAATGATTGCGAAAATAATTTTATTTAGATAACGTCAGAATTGATAAAAGTGGCCGCCATTTTGAATTTCTTTGTTTTAAGGTCAATTGACCTCAAAATCGGTATGTGGGTATAACTTTAATTACCAAAGACTGATCCAATGTCAGAATTGAAAAAAGTGGCCGCCATTTTGAATTTCTTTGTTTTAAGGCCAATTGACCTCAAAATCGGTATCTGTGTTTAACTCTAGTTACCAAAGAACATTCCAATGTCGGAATAGAAAAAAGTGGCCGCCATTTTGAATTTCTTTGTATTAAAGCCTATCGACCTCAAAATCGATATCTGGGCAGGCCTGTAGGTACAAAAGACGGATCCAATGTTAGAATTGAAAAAAGTGGCCGCCATTTTGAATTCCTTTGTTTTAAAGCCAATTGACTTCAAATTCGACATCTGAGTATAACTTTAGTTACCAAAGAACATTCCAATGTCGGAATGGAAAAAAGTGGCCGCCATTTTGAATTTCTTTGTTTTAAGGCCTATCGACCTCAAAATCGATATCTGGGTAGGCCTGTACTTACAAAAGACGGATCCAATGTTAGAATTGAAAAAAGTGGCCGCCATTTTGAATTTCTTTGTTTTAAGGCCTATCGACCACAAAATCGATATCTGGGCAGGCCTGTAGGTACAGAAGACGGATCCAATGTTAGAATTGAAAAAAGTGGCCGCCATTTTGATTTTCTTTGTTTTAAGGCCAATCGACCTCAAATTCGACATCTGAGTATAACTTTAGTTACCAAAGAACATTCCAATGATGGAATGGAAAAAAGTGGCCGCCATTTTGAATTTCTTTGTTTTAAGGCCAATCCACCTCAAAATCGATATCTGGGCAGGCCTGTAGGTACAAAAGACGGATCCAATGTTAGAATTGAAAAAAGTGGCCGCCATTTTGAATTTCTTTGTTTTAAGGCCTATCGACCTCAAAATCGATATCTGGGTAGGCCTGTAGGTACAAAAGACGGATCCAATGTTAGAATTGAAAAAAGTGGCCGCCATTTTGAATTTCTTTGTTTTAAGGCCAATCCACCTCAAAATCGATATCTGGGCAGGCCTGTAGGTACAAAAGACGGATCCAATGTTAGAATTGAAAAAAGTGGCCGCCATTTTGAATTTCTTTGTTTTAAGGCCTATCGACCTCAAAATCGATATGTGGGTAGGCCTGTAGGTACAAAAGACGGATCCAATGTTAGAATTGAAAAAAGTGGCCGCCATTGTGAATTTCTTAATTAAAATAAACGACGCAAGAGACGTGTTGAACATGTTATCGCTAATGCTTTTCACGTAACTCCTTACTTCTTGACCGTTATAACTTAACTATTAATTTAACACGTTATTTTTTTTTAATGTTTAACTATTAACCATTAATAATTTTTAACCATTAATCACATCACTAGTCGTGATGTTATGGACATTCAGTGGTCAGCCAAATAAAAGCTGAACTTTCATTGAAATTTTTGTTTTCTTTAAATTTTATTTTTGTAAAGAAGAAACAAAAATTCGTAGGAACACAAAAAGTGAAACACATTTGAAAGTTTTGAATTTAATCAGCTACTTAAGTGGCTGATTGTAAATGTATACAGTAGGTATGTAGTACAGAAATATAGGGAAAGTACCTCGTTAGAATAAGTCACTATAGGAGAACTGCCCTAACTTTGACAGCCAAAACAGGTAATCTAAAATTTTAGATGTGTGGGTAACCCATGCTTAATGTCTGGGATTTTTGGTGCATTCTTAAATCTTTATAATCTCCTCCAGGATAAACGAGTTATTGGCGGGAAAAAAGTTACAATCTGGGACATGTCCTAGTGTATCATGACCGTTTGGCAACCCTACACTATGGCTGCATTACACCGTGCGATAATTCCAATACATTGCAATAAGCAGAAACGATGGCGTAAATTCTTTGAAAACCTCTTCTTGTAAATAATACAGTCTTTATCGAATACAACTACAAAATAGGATATAGTAGAGTTTAGTAGGAAACTAATTACCCATAGGTTCCGTGGAAGTTGATTTTTATAACATTAACCCTTTGAGTATCTAGCAATGCAAAGGAGATGGGATGACCAGGCGAACCCTTCGTTGGTCATACATCCGCAGCTGGTCAAAAAATTTTATTAACCCTCCAAGGCCCGCTTATATATATAGATGTATGAGAAAACCCTATGTAAATGGACACCGGTGTCCGTCGCGGGCCTTGACATACTACAACCTTTGTGCCTGCGATCGCTGTCATTACATTCTACGATAATGACATTAAGCGGTGCTCCACAGAAATTGTGATTTTTGTTGTGTTATTGTGTAAAAGCGACCTCACCTGATGGTAAGCGCTATGCCGTCCAGATAGAGTATCGAATGGCAGCAGATGGTTATCTCATGCCATTCGACACAATCATGCCGGCCTACTGAGCTGCTTCTTCTCGCTACGGTGGAAGGACCCAGGATTATAGGAAGGATTATATAGTACTAGCTTTTGCCCGCGGCTCCGCCCGCGTTAAAAAGTTTTTCCGGGATAAAAGTCCCGCTTTATGTTTTCCCGGGATAAAAAGTAGCCTATGTGTTAATCCAGGACATGATGTACCCGTGTGCCAAATTTCATCGAAATCCGTTAAGTAGTTTTTGCGTGAAAGAGGAACAAACATCCCTACATCCAAACATCCATACATTCTTACAAACTTTCGGCTTTATAATATTAATAGGAAATAGGATAATAATAATAGGATTATTATACAATATACGAGACTATCCCGCCCTAACATCCGCCACTACAAATCCCGTAAGCCAGGATCGGTAATGGCACGCATTTTATGACACCAAGCGGTGAAGCTCGGCGAGTCTCAGGGAACACTAGTCTGTCTTAATCCCGCAACGAATCAAATAGAAAGATAGGGAGGAGTTGGAAATATTAATTGTCCACTTCCCTCCATAGCAAAGCGGGAGACAAAATAATGAACTAAGGAGATGATAGAAAAGTATGTGTAAAGGTAAGCGGTATGTTCTCAGGAGCCGTCGTCGAGTTCGTCGTCGCGGCACGGCGAGCGCTCGCACCACGTGAAGTCGCACTCGCGGGACCTCGGCACCAGCCCGCTCTCCGCCAACACCACCGGCAACAGCTCCAGAGAGTGAGTTATAGCCGCATACATTTATAAATATATCTATGTATTTTCCGCATTTTAAAAAGTAATTTTCTTACTCTTTTGTCTTCACATTTAGAGGCTACCCTTTTTTTTTCGCGGGGAAAATCGCATTATCGCTACCACCACTGGGGGGGTGAGTGGAATGGTTATGTTGCAACTCTCCTCTCTATGCAAGGGGGCTAAGATGCCCCCACACTCTAAAGGACACCTTTGGCGTCTACGACAACGGGAGACCGACCACCCGCATTGTCAACCACCTCGGAGTCGCTTAAATTGGACTGAGCAGCCCCCCGCTGCTCGCCCGGCGACTCTCTAGAAGCCCCCTTTAGTCGCCTCTTACGACAGGCAGGGGATGCCGTGGTGGAACTCTCTATTTGCCCCCGGACCACAGGGCACTAGAGGCTACCCTGATTAGTAGCAGTCCTAAAAACTTTGTTGTATCTTTATAAAGTAATATGAAATTTTAATTCGGTTTGTCTAATTAAAATCTCTGACTAAAATCACCCCCATCTGACCAAAATCATTCCTGACTAAAAGAATTTCTCAATAAACACAAACATTCTCCACCCGCCAGTCTAGAAGACTCGCCGCAGAAGAAGATCCTGAGCGGTTTGATGGCGCCGGGTGACTATACAGGCGCGGTGTACAGCCCCAACGTCTCCTATGGCCTCTCGTCCGACGAGTACGGGTCACCCGCGTACAGAGGTAACTATCGAGTACTTTGCACTGTTAGCCCAACCATTCTATTACGGGGGTATAGTATTATGTATACTAATATTACAACAAGGAAAGATTTGTATTTTTGTTTACTCAAAAACTACTTAATCGATTTTCAAAATTCATTCACCAAAGCTACATTGTCATAGGCTAGTTTTTGTCCCGGTAATATATAAGGCGGTCCTTTACCGGGAAAAATTTAACGCGGTCGGAGCTGCGTGCAAAAGTCTAGTGAATAATATCTTCTGGCAGTTATACAATACTTTGCTACTACTGAGCACCGGCCTTTACTTTTTTTTTATTGCATGGATTGACGAGACGAGCATGCCGTTCAACTGATGGTAAGCAATACGACCACCCATAAACAGTTGCAACACCATCCAGCACCTTGAGATACAAAGTACTGTGTGGCATTCCACTGCGCTCGTCATCCTGAGACATAAGGTGTTAAGTCTCATTATGTCCAGTAGTTATACTGGCTACAATGTCTTTCAAACCGAAACACAACAGTGCATGCACACTGCTGCTTGCCGGTAGAAATAGACATTGCGGTGGTACCCACCTGGGCGGACTCTTACATATGAGAGACCTACCACAAGTCTACTTCTAAGAAGGTTTAGGGTCCCCCATGCCCCGGTCTAGCGTAGTTTGTTTGCCCCTTTATACTCTATGGCACACGTTATCTTCACCACGTAACAAGCGCGTAACTCATCGCGTTTATCACTATGGAACTTGGCATACAGAATAGCATTTAACGCCAATCACACGAAGTTAACGTAACACGGCCGCGTTACGAATTAACACTGTCATAGAGAAAAAGGAAGCTGTTTTTTAACACGCTTTTATTAGCTTCAGACATATTTATTTATTTATTTATTTATTTATTTATTTACCACCTGATACTACTTACAGGATTATTATCCCAATGCTGTAGTATCGACAATCTATTTACAAATAAGTTGTATAATTATTGTTTAGTGTTATAACATATTTTCCATGTTGCTATGTATGTACATATGTATGTATGTAACGGAAACTATGAACATAATTTTGACCCCCTTCAAAACGTCGGATTAAATAGAAATTTGACATACTTATCAAGGACCGATGACAATTAATTTCATTCTTTAGTTCTGTTCTACTAGTTTAACAGATTATGTCACTAAAAATAAATGAAAGTTCCATCTTATAATAAGTAGGTTTTCCCAAAAAATAAATAAACTATTATTTATTCATTTTATTGTTTGATTTTCTATAAAGCGTGGTTTTTAGTTTTTTTTATATTTTTTAGTCTTGATTCTGCGACTATTGAATCGGCTGTTACAATGCCAAGCTATCGCTTATAGAAAAAGTTAGCAAACGCGCAGGTAGCATCTTAGTTAAGAGTTGACCTCTCTCTTGGCCGTGTTTTCTCTTTTGGCATGATTAGAAAATAGTAATATGTAACAGTGTTTAGATAGGTATGCAAAATAATGCAGAGAATACATACACATATTGAAAATCATCAATACTTGTTTGTATATCTGTATGCCCTTTCTTACAGGTCAAGACGGCGACTATGCGAATCAAGGTAACTGTAGCGTATCTAAAGTAATTTTGTTTGTGAAAAGACTATTATATTTAGAAGTATACAAAAATATCTTGAATGGATGATGGAAGCGAAAACGCAATTTTTCTGCATATAGTCTTATCTAGTTCACTGTAAAACTTTGTGACAAATTGTTTTATTCTAGATGTTTGTAGACTTTAGACCTAGTATTATGATCCCTAGACCAGTCGATATTATGTTATTCAACCATTAATAGAATTCTTTACAACATTAACAACTCATACGGCAATTTCAAATTGACAACACTATAGAGCAGTGGTTCCCAAAGTTAAATAGGCTGCGATACACCTAACAAAAACTTCCAAATCCTGGACTCACCTCTCGGTTGTCATAGTCATTTTTGACTCGTCAAGCCCCGCGACGGACGCCGGCGTCCGAGTATATAGGGTGTCCGCATACTTCTTTATATATAAGCGGGGCTTGACGGGTTAATACCTTCTTCGAGAATTTTAGTTAATTTTCTCGTCCATAATTGGCCACCCGGCTGTTGTGTGAGTCGATTGATATATTGTTCCATTTCTCAGGGTTCATTACGACTGGTCGCGACCCATAGTTTGGGAAGCACTGCTATAGAGTATGTTTTTGTGTGTTCAGACGAGAGTGACGGCGCGAACGTGACGTCATCGAAGGCGCTCGCCGCCATCGCTCACCTCAACACTAAGATCGAACGCACCAAGGACCTCATCCGCCTCGAGCAGACCATACGCGACGGTGAGATATACAACTGGAATGTCCACATCGTTCAGGCCCGCTTAGCCCATTTGGGCAATGACAGCTCCTGTCAAAAAAGCGAAAATCGTCGTTCCTACCTACGCAATAAGGTTTTAGTATAAAACTAAAAAAAAACGCAAATTCAGCTGTCAAACTCGCGTTACCGGATAGGTTAACTATGTCAGGGATCGTTCATATGGCGAACGCGCCACGAATGCGCGTGCGCATGTGCCAGCGCGATTGTTAGATTTGGATGTAGGCTTAGATGTAATTGATACAGCAGAGTATAGTACAGCGATGTTAGGTTACACAGCTTTAGTGCAGAGATATATAAATATTTGTTTGTGATATAATCTGTATGTACCACTATTGATGCAAGTTAAAATTTTCAAAATATACTTTGTTCAATTTTAAACCGTAATACTTGTGTGCATACTGCTTAACGGGAAATAATACAATGACATGGTGCCTATCTAGGACTTCCATTACGAGAGCACTAAAACTTATCAAGTAACCTAAAATATTTTTGATACCTTCTAATCAATCATTTCAAATTTCAAAGATGTTTTGTTTTGTTTTAGACAATGTAAACGAGTACCTGAAACTAGCCGCGAACGCGGACAAACAACAATTACAACGCATAAAGGCGGTGTTTGAGAAGAAAAATCAGAAGAGTGCGCTCTGCATCGCGCAGCTGCAGAAGAAGTTAGAGGGGTACAACAAACGGATCAAGAGCTGGGAGGTAAGTTGTATTAAGAGATAGAGTTAACGAATCGCCTTTTTTGGTTAGCTGCCTCAGTTTTGGCCACAGTGGCCAGCTCATCGGAGATCAGCCAGGTACGCAGGACATATTATAGTGCACAAGTGTGCGCAGTGCACAGGTGCACTCGCTATTCCTTCGCTCTCATAGTCCGGTGAGACGGCAATCCGACATGACCGGAGAGAGATCAGGCGCAGGACCAACGGCTTTACGTGCGCCCCGAGGCACGGGGGTATCACACTGCCGGTACTATAGAGAGCTAAGCTACGCACATATATATAAGTTGATGTAAAGAAATATTAGTAACATGGATAATTTTTTTAATCTGCCATGCAAGAGAATAGGGTAGTTTCCTATGTTTGATTTTGTACATTATTTTAGATGTCACAGAAAATAATATGTAATAGAAATTCTTTTGTGAAATCAGCATTAAAATCGATTGAAAGATAAAGCAGTTATTTAATTTTAAAACATTCTTGTGAGCAAAGTGGGTGTGGCGGGGATATCGCTATTGAAACGCACACTTTCGGTTAACGACTGACTTTATTTAAGTATGATAAAAAAAATTACTAAGACAAAACACAGATGGCGTTACTAGTGTTACATTTTGTTACTTAAATATAACACCCCCACTTAACAAAATATTTTTAAGCATTACAAACATTACTTTTAGACTTAAGTTTAATTACAGACAAGACCTATCATTTCTAAAAATTTATAATGTTTACTTGACAATAATCCCTTAGTAAATAAATCAGCAGGCATATCTTGGGTTGAAATGTATTTAACTTTAATCAAATTATGTTTGATTGCATCCTTGACAAAATGGTATCGTACATCAATATGTTTAGTTCTATTTAACGATTGGTGATTCGTTGCTAACTTCAATGCACTTTGGTTGTCACAATGCAACATGACAACACACAATTTACCTGTAATCTCATACATCAAATTTCTCAAATATATAGCTTCCCTAGTTGCCTCTGATAATGCTACATACTCAGCCTCTGTACTTGATAAAGAAACAGTCTTTTGTTTTCTGCTCTGCCATGATATCATTGAACCACACTAGAGGTGATCATTAAACGTTATAACTGTTAATTTAACTCATTATAAAAAAATAGCTGTTAATTCTATTAACTACTATTGCAATATTCATTAAACGTTTAAACTAATGAACGGACTGCGGAGGCAGTTAATGCCATCTGTTAATTTAACATTCAACTAAACTTGATAACTGTTAATCATAGGAAAATGCTAATAACGCCTCTATAGGTTATTTATTAAATGAAATTTAATACTACTAATAAGCACCAAAACGATATTTTTTCTTTAGCTAAGACTTAAATTATGCCTTGTCGTGATTTGTGAACAATAAAATCGCCACTTGCAATGATTGCGAAAATAATTTAATTTAGGTAATGTCAAAATTGATAAAAGTGGCCGCCATTTTGAATTTCTTTGTTTTAAGGCCAATCCACCTCAAAATCGATATCTGGGCAGGCCTGTAGTTACAGATGACGGATCCAGTGTTAGAATTGAAAAAAGTGGCCGCCATTTTGAATTTCTTTGTTTTAAGGCCTATCGACATGAAAATCGATATCTGGGCGGGCCTGTAGGTACAAAAGACGGATCCAATGTTAGAATTGAAAAAAGTGGCCGCCATTTTGAATTTCTTTGTTTTAAGGCCAATCCACCTCAAAATCGATATCTGGGCAGGCCTGTAGGTACAAAAGACGGATCCAATGTTAGAATTGAAAAAAGTGGCTGCCATTTTGAATTTCTTTGTTTTAAGGCCAATCCACCTCAAAATCGATATCTGGGCAGGCCCGTAGGTACAGAAGACGGATCCAGTGTTAGAATTGAAAAAAGTGGCCGCCATTTTGAATTTCTTTGTTTTAAGGCCAATCCACCTCAAAATCGATATCTGGGCAGGCCTGTAGGTACAGAAGACGAATCCAATGTTAGAATTGAAAAAAGTGGCCGCCATTTTGAATTTCTTTGTTTTAAGGCCAATCCACCTCAAAATCGATATCTGGGCAGGCCTGTAGGTACAGAAGACGGATCCAGTGTTAGAATTGAAAAAAGTGGCCGCCATTTTGAATTTCTTTGTTTTAAGGCCAATCCACCTCAAAATCGATATCTGGGCAGGCCTGTAGGTACAGAAGACGGATCCAATGTTAGAACTGAAAAAAGTGGCCGCCATTTTGAATTTCTTTGTTTTAAGGCCAATCCACCTCAAAATCGATATCTGGGCAGGCCTGTAGGTACAGAAGACGGATCCAGTGTTAGAATTGAAAAAAGTGGCCGCCATTTTGAATTTCTTTGTTTTAAGGCCAATCCACCTCAAAATCGATATCTGGGCAAGCCTGTAGGTACAAAAGACGGATCCAATGTTAGAATTGAAAAAAGTGGCCGCCATTTTGAATTTCTTTGTTTTAAGGCCAATCCACCTCAAAATCGATATTTGGTCATGGCTTTAGGTACAAAAGACGGATCCAATGTTAGAATTGAAAAAAGTGGCCGCCATTTTGAATTTCTTTGTTTTAAGGCCAATCCACCTCAAAATCGATATCTGGGCAGGCCTGTAGGTACAGAAGACGGATCCAGTGTTAGAATTGAAAAAAGTGGCCGCCATTTTGAATTTCTTTGTTTTAAGGCCTATCGACATGAAAATCGATATCTGGGCAGGCCTGTGGGTACAAAAGACGGATCCAATGTTAGAATTGAAAAAAGTGGCCACCATTTTGAATTTCTTTGTTTTAAGGCCTATCGACCTCAAAATCGATACTATAGTGCTAATGTCCATAATAAATAAATAAATAAGTAATATAAAGATACATACTAACATAATTTTAAGGTGTAAAAAATTGAACAGTCATTACACCTCAAAGCAGATTTTTTCAATTGTATGAACGGCACGCAAGCGTCATTTACACAAATGTTCATGAATACGTAATAATTAGAAAATGTTTATTTCGATGTGACTGTTATTGTGAAAAAAAATTAACCTGTTGGTTATTGGTTCAATGTTAAAAAAATTTACATAATTAAAATAAACGACGCAAGACACGTGTTGAACATGTTATCGCTAATGCTTTTCACGTAACTCCTTACTTCTTGACCGTTATAACTTAACTATTAATTTAACACGTTATTTTTTTTTAATGTTTAACTATTAACCATTAATAATTTTTAACCATTAATCACATCACTAAACCACACATGGTAAAACAGAAACCAGTATATGACTTTCTGTCCAAGGTGTCATTGGCCCAATCAGCATCAACAAAACCCTTTAGCTCTATATTATCTTTACTATATTTTAAACAATAATGTTTAGTTTTTTGTAAATACTTTAATACTCTTTTAGCGTGATTATAATGAGTTTCATTATAACCATTATTAAATTGACTTAGATAACTTATAGAATATGCTATATCAGGCCTAGACATGACAGCCAAGTACATTAAACTCCCTATGAGTCTTTGATAAGGTACATCTGTTACACATTTTTCTGCCTTTTCAAGATTCAATTTACATTCTATAGGAGTATCTATAGGCCTACAATTAAACATTCTAAATCTAAACAATAATTGTTCTATGTACTGCTGTTGATCTATTTTTATAGTATTAGACGTTTTATCTAAATTAATTCTCATGCCTAAATAGCGTTTTACACAACCTAGATCCTTTATCTTAAATTCAGAACCTAAAACAGTTTTCAATTTTTGTGTCTCATCTTTACATGTAGAAAATATCAAAAAATCATCAACATATACAGCAACTATTATTTTAACATTATCATAATTTTTTATAAATAAACACTGTTCATTACTGCAAATTTTAAAACCCAATTTACATAAACAATCTTTCACTCTTTGGTACCACATTAAAGATGATTGTTTGAGTCCATAAATAGCCTTTTTAAGTTTTAGAACCTTCCCCTTATCCCTACATTCAAAACCTACAGGAATAGACATACAAATATTCTCTTTTAAGTGTCCATTTAAAAATGCAGTTGTGACATCGAGGTGCGTTATGTCCATACACCATTGTACACTGAGAGCAAATAACATCCTCAAGGTTGAATGTTTCACGACAGGAGAGAATGTGTCCACATAATCAATTCCACTACGTTGTGAAAAACCTTTGGCAACAAGCCTTGCACGATATCTCACTTTGTTATTAACATCTAACTTTTTATTCAAAACCCACCTACTTTGCACTAGTGAAGTATCACCTGGTACATCAATGAGCTCCCATGCATCATTGTACTCAAATGACTGTAACTCCTCACGCATGGCCAGCTTCCATTGTTCTGCCTCTGGTCCATTCACTGCTTCTGAGAAGACAATCTCCTCGGCTCCTGCAAAGTTATTTGAAACACACAAGTTTGTATAACCAAAAAGAGTTGGAGGTCTTCGCACTCTCTTGTTTTCAACTTCTTCACGACCTAGTGTTTGTAGCTCACTCAATGAAATATCTGTTGATATAAGTGAGTCCATCGAAGTATCAACACTAGTCTCATCTGGATCCATATAGGCTGATGAATCAGAACTCGGGCTAGCCAGAGATTCATGAATAGTAATATCCCCCACTGAATCTCTGCTCTCTAAACTTGATTCCTGCGCATTCTGTGTTGCTTGAGTCTCCTCTATCTGAACTAAGTTCTCTTCATCAATCTGTTCATTCTGAACCCATATAGCATTTTCTTCTTCGAGACTTTTAATTCTTTGTTTTTCTTCCATCACTATTATATCCCTTTTCACTGAAATTATATTTTTCGTTGGATCATAAACACGATAACCTTTAACATTGTCTGAATATCCAACCAGAATATATTGTTCCGCTTTTTTATCCCATTTCAATCTCCGTTCTTTGGGAATGTGCACCATCACCGGGCTTCCAAACAAACGTAAGTGGCTCAAATCTGGTTTCTTTTGATGCCACATTTCATATGGTGTTGTGTTTAACAAGCTTGCTGTAACAGACCTATTTTTTAGGTACACTGCTGTATTTGCCGCTTCTGCCCAAAATTTCTTGTGTAGTTTTGCATCAAACAGTAAGCATCTAGCCTTTTCTATTACTGTTCTATTGGCTCGCTCACAGACACCATTCTGTTCTGGAGTGTATGCTGTTGTCTTTTGATGAATTATGCCTTCTTTAGTTAAATAGTCTTCCATTGTACTATTACAAAATTCACCACCATTATCAGTCCGTAGAATCTTTAATTTCTTGTTTTGTTGGTTCTCCGCCATAGCTTTATAATCTTTAAATTTCTGGAAAACTTCATTTTTGTGTTTAAGGAAATAAATGAATGTCATTCGACTGTAGTCATCCACAAAGAGCAGAAAGAATTGCGAACCTCCAATGGATTTAGTTTCCATTGGCCCACATACATCGGCATGGACTATTTGTAGTGTCTCCGAGCTGTTATGTTTACTATGTGTGAATGGCAATCTCATTAATTTACCCTCACAACAGGTTACACAGTTCTCTTTCTTTGTGTCACTAGGAGCAGTTAATATTACTCCTTCTACAATGCCATTACTCATTTTATTTAAGTCGCTGCTATTAATGTGTGCCAGACGCCTGTGCCATGTCTCCGCACTCGCCAATGCCGGTGTTAACATACAATCTGCTGATTTTATATTCAACTTGTATACACCATTGGTTAAATGTGCTGTAGCTACCAGCTCGTTTTTCACATTTCTAATATAGCAATCATTAGTTTCAAACACAACTTTGTTTCCGTTTTTAATAAGTTCGCTTACCGATAATAGATTTGTAGACAACTTTGGAATACACAAGACATTCTTAACTGTGATGTCATAGTTGCGATCTGTAGTTACTTGCACGTCTCCGGAACACAATACGGGCAACTTTGTATTGTCAGCAACCATAATTTCTGATAAATTCGGCGTAAAGTTTGCATTATTTATCCATTCTTTGTTTGACGTCATGTGCGCACTTGCTCCGGAGTCAACGTACCACTCGCTTTTGTTATATTGTCCATTTAGGAATACTACACTGAATGCGTTCGATTGCTTATTTTTCTGCAATAAAGGACATTGATTTCTGAAATGCCCGTTTTCTTTACACTTATAGCACGTTATTACTTTTTTATCCGGCATTTTTGACACTTGTGACTGGCGCGTGTCAGTATGGCCATTTTGTTTTTTAATGTTGTTCCGTGACTTCGAATATGATTTATTCGCAGCGAATGCAGCGCCACTGGTATCCATATTAGTGTAATGTGAAGAAACTTCCAAATCAATTAATTTCGATTTTATTGCATCCGTGGTAATCTGTATTCCAGAATGTTCGATTGCCATGATCATGAGAGAATATTTTTCTGGCAAACCTGCCAACAATAATGAGCCTATCCACTCGTCCGTAATTGCAAATCCTGTTCCTTTTAATCTCTGTGCTGTCTCGACAACTTGCGTTACGTAATTAGTCATTGATTCACAACTTTCTTGCCTGATTGAAATTAAATGTCGCAGCAAAGATATTTTTCTTGAAAAACCGGAATCGTCGAACATGTTTTTTAACTTTGTCCACAACTCCATCGAGGTCTTTGTTTCTTTGATATGAACATACAATCCGGAGTCGATAGTTAGAATTAACTTTGCCTTCGTTTTTGCGTCTTCTGCAGGCTTTGTTTCAGTACCGGACACTGGCTTAATGTAATGCATCATGCCTTCTAGGACTAATAAGTTCACTGCCGCAAAACTCCACTCATCATAATTTTCCCTGCCTTTCAACTTGGGAACACTTTGTAAATAGTTCACAGCCATTATCTACACGAAAGTTCAGCACTTTTCTTAAACTGTAACTCGATATTACTTAAGAAAATAAGGATATTCGCCCATAACCTATTGAAACGCACACTTTCGGTTAACGACTGACTTTATTTAAGTATGATAAAAAAAATTACAAAGACAAAACACAGATGGCGTTACTAGTGTTACATTTTGTTACTTAAATATAACAATCGCGCTATCTCTTTCGCACGCACGCAGCGTTATGGCCGACAGCGTTAGGTGACGTCACAGCCTAGTATTGCTGTTATTTGACAGCTACCCCTTCCACCAAATTTTAAAGCTTCCTTAGGGTACTACTAGGCGCCAATTTTGAAAATTCTTTTTCCATCACATTTTGGATAGCATACATTTTTCATAATTGTATTTAAAAAAGTAGTCAAATACTCTATTTAGTCTATTTTTGGTTTTTCCAAATCTGTTAAATTGTTTAATGTTGTTGCAGCAACACGGCACGAGCGGGCAGGCGCACCGCCAGCCGCGCGAGGTGTTGCGCGACATGGGACAAGGGTTGAAGTGAGTTCATTATCATTGTAGGTATGCCGTGGTATTGTTTTTATACACTGCCTCGGTGGCTTAGTTGTATTACGGTACGACTGCTGAGGTCTCGGGTTCGTTCCCCGGGTCGGGTAGTGATGTTGCGTTTTTTCTATTCAGTATAAGCCCGGAGTCTGGAAATGTGCTCCGTAAATGATAACAGACCCTGGCGGGTCTTATTACATGAGATGTAACATAACTGGTGAAATGTGGGTGTGATACACCTCTGTCTACCTCTGAAAAGGGACAAAGGCGTGATGCTGTGTATGTATGTTTTTGTATAAAAATCGGCCCAATCTCTTGTGTGAAACTGGTGGAAATTCTTAGCAGTATTTTTTGGTGTTTCGGTACTTCACAGTAAGTTAACAATTATTGTTGAAAATCAGTGTTTAAAAAACCATTTTTTTACTATAACTTAACTGTTATTTGATAGAAACGTGGGCGGCAATATCCGCGACGGCATCACGGGGTTCGGCGGCAGCGTGATGGCGGCGCCGCGGGAGATCGCGCACATCTTCACGCGCTCCAACCGCTTCGGGTCGGCAGACAACATCTCGCAGCTAGCCGGTCGGTCCATACACATAACACACACCATGATTACATACAGGGCTATGTTCAGTCAGTCAGGCTGGTGGTCAGTTCATCTTGTTAGCAAAAATTCACACTTACATATGGGGCTTTGCACATTTAAATTAAAGTGGTTTACGGATTTTATGGCGGTTTTTTATGGCATTGAATGACGATACGAGCATGCCGTTCGCCCGATGGTAAGCGATACTACCACCCATAAACAGTAGCAACTTGAGTTACAAAGTATTTTGTGGCATTCCACTGCCCTCGTCCTCTTGAGACATAAGATGTTAAGTCTCATTATGTTCAGTAGTTACACTGGCTTCAATTCTTGATGTTTCGCAGGCTTTGCAGCTCTTCGTGGTCACGGGGCGGGGTAAAAAAGAATTACCACGATAAAATCCGTAAAATTTCAATGTCTAACATACGCGTAAACGTAAGGAATCATTATCATATATTCATGGATAGGTCTATATTGTAGATTTGAGTAAGAGTCTGTCTGACGTAGAGCGCGTTACGGCCGTTTTTGATAAACTTCGATCCGATTCAGAGAATGAACCAATCAAAATAAGTCATTCGTAAGCATGTCAATAGAACTTGCTTCTGATTGGTCCTCCGAGAATGAACCAATCAAATTGTCGTTCTTAAGCATGTCAAAAAAACGTGTTTATGATTCGTCTATTTTGGGATGGATCGAAAAAAGAGATTGGAATAGTTAAGGAAAACGGAGGTAAATGTTAATACATAGCACTTTCACCGCAAAAACAAAAACGAAACAGGTTAGAGTGAGAATTACCTTTGAAGGATTGAATCCAAGACTAATTTATTAACAATTTAAAACTTGAATTTGTACTTGAGATTTTAGGAATCTACCATTTTTTTCATCTGTCCCATATAGTGTATTCAATAAAACATTTAGCATAACCCGTTAGGTATTCCTTATTAAAATAGCATATGTGCACTAGGTAATAAAGAGATAGGCAGCATTGTAAAATCAATTAGGACATACTGACCAATAAAAACAATGGTTTAAAAGTCTTTATCATTTTTACAGTATCATATTCATTTAGTTTTCAATATTTTATTATCTCTATCAAATCAAATAGGTACCTCTTGTATAATAACTATTTTTAAAATGATATCTCTTTGAGTATCTACCAATGGAGATGCCGATTATTCTATTAATTTTATTCCTCTCCATGCATGGTTGTCTGGAAGAGATCGCTCTTAGCGATAAGACCGCCAATTTGTAACACCTAACTTAGTTTATATGACCTGTCCTGTGTGTTGTGGTGTAACAATAAAGTGTTATTATTGTTATTATTCATGGAGATGTGATGACTGGGCGAACCTCTCGGTTGGCCATACGTAGGTTGCGCAGCTGGTCATAACTTTTATTAAAACCTATGTGACTTGCGATCGCTGTCATTACATTCTACGATAGTGACATTAAGCGGTGTTCCACAGAAATTGTATGTTATTGTGTAAAAAGTGACCTTATATTCAACCCTGCAAGTGTGTTTTTTTTTTGTTAAATGTGTGCTATTTGTGTCTTCCTCGCCCTCCATCAGGATTGGCAGAAAAAAATGTTTGCGCATTATTGCCATATCGTGTCCATTGGTTAATTAGTCATTACATTCCATAAAAAGCCATTAGGTTACATTCCTTACTAATGATTCTTACGACCATTTAAAAAATCTTCCTTGGTTTATGTAAAAACTATATTTGTATAGCAAAACATGTCATATTCATATTGTAATAAGTATTTATTTTCCTCACAGAGAACACGGGTCCTTGTGAGTATCGGCAGACGGTAGATGCATTGTGTTTAACAGTTTGATCATATTTTACTAATAATGAGTTTTGTTCCTAAATCTCATATAGAGGTCATTTAATCTTGGACCTAATCCATCCACCATCATTTCTATTTACGGCCAACATTAACAAACGATAAGGATCGATCTGCAGATCTATCCGAAAATTAACCAATCAAAATAAGTTGTCGTTGACTAAATTAGAAAACCTCGTAACTCTGTTTTAAGTAAAGTTTTTGATGTAATTTAGTATTGTTACTAACTTAAAATAAATTTTTGGGGTAAACAAAGATTTTGAATTCGATTATTACACAGTTTTTACCCGTACATCAAAATATTAGAAAAATTTATTTTTTTTGCATTTTGAATGACGAGACGAGCATGCCGTTCGCCTGATGGTAAGCGATACGACCGCCCATAAACAGTAGCAACACAATCCAGCACCTTGAGTTACAAAGTACTGTGTGGCATTCCACTGCGCTGGTCATCCTGAGACATAAGATACCAATATTTTATTATAATTACATATTTATTTCTGCCTATAATTCTAAAGTTTACCCTGATTCGTGAATTTTGAATTAAGCCGGCTATGTGCATGTATTAGAAAAAAACTTTGTGATTGGTCTATTTCTCGAGATAGATCCGTGGATATCCATTGAGATCGTTTATTAGTTTAGGCCTTTAACACAGTTTTTAGGTTACATGTGTAGTAGTTATTAAAAATAGAAAGCTAATGGAAATCTCTAGACTAAGAAAGATTCAGTAGATATGTAGCTACTAGCTAGATATAGTTGCATTGATCTAGTAATATTTTCTTAGTCATTTTAAATTAGTTTTTAAGTTTTAATGTATAAAATGACTTCATTTTATTTTTATTTTAGTTCTTCAGGTCTTCTCACATATCTAAAGATAGATGTTTTCTTTTTTTATAAAAAACATCTCCATATTCAAAATGTATTTTTATACCTTTTTTTACAATACAAACTTCTCAAACTATACAATAACAATTAACAATTCTACTCACAAAAGACATATCTACATTTATATAAACTCGCCATTAATGAAATTTATATCTTTTGCCTACATATAAAAATCTTAGTGGTATACTATAATCCAAAATTACATACACAGATTTTGTATGGAAATAAGATAAAACTCCAGTCTTTATTGCCAAAACAGATATGAGTAAAGCGTGTGAGTCAGCCGAATTTTGACATACATAAAATCTTCATCCATAAAACAACGTACGGTAGACGGATTACAAAAGGTATTTATCGAGCGAATGTGGAGGGTACGGCTGGAAGGGGATGCCCGAGGAGAAAGTTCTCTGACCAAATAAATGATCTCCGAAAAGGGCAGGTCACAAGTACCCTTAACCGACGAAAATGTATGAAAAGAACTATGAATGTGGAAGAGGCGAAAGAGGTTTGTCAAGATCGTAGCATGTGGCGCTCAATAGTCTCTGCCTACCCCTATGGGATAAGGGCGTGAGTGTGTGTATGTATGTATGTACGTAAAATAACGTTAGTGTTTGTGTCACCTACACACTCGAATATTATTTCATTGAGTTCGTTTTATAATGTCCATCAACTTACTGAAAGGTCAATAAAAATAAACTAATACTTAGGACATGTTTTACAAGGTTGAAGTAACTTTTATTTGACAATTATTGTATTAAAGTCATTGTAGATAGTACTCATTACCATTTATTTGAGAGCATAGAGCATGTGACTAGTATTTGGTCGGTTTATACGTCTATGTGACGTGTAATATTTTCTCAGAAGTCGTGGACTTTAAAGAATTAAATAAGATATACTAATTTACAAATTAATTTAGTTGGTATTCTGGTAATGAAAATAATCCTGGTCAGGAGTTAAATATAGAGTAACAGACGCAGCCAAAGAATCGCTTGATGTTTTCTAACATCCTGTAGCCATCTACGGGTGCAGTCGCGGGCAAAAGTTAGTCTAATATGATCCAAGGTGAGCGTCGCGTCTTTTTCACGGTCATGTATTATTGTCAGAGATAACGAGTGGCGTAGATAAATAACTTGGAATGTTAGGGTCGGTGCATATGAGAAGACATGCTTCTAATGAGTTTAGGAATATGACTATCAATGTTATCATTATTGAAAGAAAACGATGACCTGATAGCTAAAATACAAATTTGTACTTTTTTTATTTTTGAACAATAAGACCGAACCGTATTGAAGAAAAAGATTCGCTCGTTGGTTATTAAATTTTGAATCCTAAACTCAAATAAACAGAAGAGTACCTACTTGTAATTTTTCAACATTGCGGAAATTTTTACTAATTCCGAAAACGCCGACTCACTGTGAATGAAATTGTGTTTATCAAACTATACAAAAATATTGGTTAGTGTTGCCCTGGTTAATGTGCCTTGACCTTCGTGACATCTCTCGGATCATCGGATATCGCATTGAGAAGTTATCACTTCAAATATACCTAATCTGTAAAGTCGAGTTTTACTTGTGACCAAAGATGTCTCGACAAATTGCTGTTAAAAATATTGGACTAACCCGCGATACTCCAATAAAAACTTTAGCAAAATCTTTGTTCAGGTTAGTAATAACAGAAGAAAACAACATAATCTGTAAATTTTTACTGTATAACTTGATTTTAAACAATGCCACTCGTACATACATAATTTTCGTATCCGTAACTCCGTAAAACATATAATGTATGTTACATTATATGTTTGACCTCGATGTTTTACATCGCGTACGTGCATCGTTAACTATGAATTTCCCCCTATAATCATGACGCGACGTTTCCGCGCGAAACCATCATAAAGTCAATCTGTCAAACGCGACGAACGTTCGCATTCGCTTTTCGCATTCGTTTCTAAATCGCTTTCGATATAAACAAATTTATATCGCCATAATCTATGATTTAGGTTGTGTTTTAGAAGACTATGTTCAGGGTTGACACGTGACGCAATGGTTACCTAACGTGAAGTGAGATTAATATAGTGATGTTGTTCAAAAAGTGTAATAGATGCCGGAAAAAATGTAAATCTGTTTTTTATATTTTTTGAATATTTTATACTCTTATTTGTGTTGATAATCATGCTTTATTTATTTTCTTGGAATTTCAAATCCCGGTCCAGGATAATAGAGGACAAATTGTAGATTATACAAAATTGTCAAACTATTTAATACGTATCCAATAATAAGTACCTGATTCTCGTGTGCATGGCCAGAATGTGGAATAAAGGTCATTATGGGTTTGTAATTTGTGAATTTAATCCAAGCAAAGTGAATATCTATATATACCTTACCATAATAGGTATTTGAATAAGGAAATACATGAGAAATAGCGTCGTTGTGTGTTTTTACTAATAAAACGATAATTTTATTATTACATAACATAAAATTTGCATTGTAGATCTCTGTGGCATTCATCAAATGTTAGAAAAGACAGTTTGCGTTTTCAATTATTCTAAATAATAATTTACGTACCTATATGGACCTACGTAAGCGATTATCCGAACAACCATTCAAATCATTATAACTGTTGTACGTAAATCAATTACATGAACTCGTATTTATGACATACATAGATAGTAAAAAAGGTTTTTATAACCTTCTTAGATACACTGTATTTTAGATCTATTGTCTTCGGTAATAAACACTGCATATTTCTGCATAATTACATGTGATGTTATAGACTTAATGTATTTTGCTAGACATATATTAGTTACATCAGTAATCGTTGCAAGTAGAGAGAAATTTGTTTCACTGTATATTTCATTACCATAAATATTTATACAATATACCTTTTGATGACAATATTTTTATATATCCATCATAAAAAATAGTAAATAACTAGTAAGCTTCAATACTGTGCTTGCCATCAAGCTTAACATAGTTGTATATTGTTTACAATACGCATATAAATGTTAATTGTGTTCGCTTATCATACCGTCTCGTTCTTGCACGCCAGCCCCACCACACGCGGAACTGAGAGGTAAATACGCTGCGATTATACTGCTAAATGTAATTCTTTCATTTGGTGTTATGATTATGACGCTAAATATAAATGTTGTATTATTATTATAGAAGTAAAAGTAACGTTAACCGTTCCCAAGTACTTCTAAGAAGTAAGGTGGTATAATTCTACGACTATAAATTTATATGGTACATTTTAATGTTTCATTCAGTATTATGATTATAACGCTTAACGAAAGATTATGCGGCTAACCGCGTTAAAAAAGGAAAGTGGTTTTTGAGTTTATTCTATAATCTATAAAGCATTATTTAACGGTAACATATTTTATATCTAGAATAATAAGTATGCTGCTAAATCATATATTTTTCATGATTATTTTTTCATTTGGCATCATTTTTTATTTCATTGCGTAATTATGGGTTCGTTTTATATTCTTTAGCTTCGTGACACATTTAAAGTATTAGTTTGATTTCAGTTAATATTTGCTACTAACGTTTTTTTTACCCCCAAATCCCTTTAGTCTTTTTACTGAAAAGTGAATTTTATTGAGTTAAATAAATTTTAAATGTTATTCAAAATTTTACAAAAACTTTATCAACATAACAGAAAATTATTGTGAATAAGAGAACATAATATTTTCCTTTTACCATTTATCATTGTAATGGAGGCCTCTTATAATTTAGTCATGTTAGATATTTTTGTACTAAAAATCTCCAAAGATAAAGAAAAAGTAGAGTTTTTTTTTTAAATAGGCATTCCTTTGCAAGTCTTATCAAAGTTTTGAGGAACTCTATATTATAATGATTTAATACTTTATACTTTATATAGCTCTAAAACATTTCTTAAGTCTTAGATGTATCTTTGTGTACAGGGTGCCCCTATAAACGTGGATTAAATCCAATTTCCAAATATTTTTGAGTCTAATTCCATTTGAAATTTTATCATTCCAATGATTTACCTATTGCTAGTCTGTATATTTACGTTCTCGTTCTACAGTTTATAATTTTTTTTAGTTATGTTATGTTATGTTTTGTCTTCTTCCTTCAAACTAATTCAAAATTCGTTCGAAGAAGACAAAACAAATTAGTTCCTAAACTGTTTGGATAAGGCCGTTAGTATGTATTGACCTGTGCCCGTGGTATGTGTGTATTGAGAGTGCGTACAACGGCAGCGAACGCGTCGTCGGAAGGGTCCCGCGCGTCGGAGGCGGGGGAGGCGGGCGCGGCGCGGGGCTCCACGCTGCCGCGCGCCGCCACCTCGCCCGCGCCCAAGTACTCGCCCGACGCGTCACCCAGCTCCTCCGTCACCAGCGAGGGTGCGCCGTGAGTATAGTTTGCAATCATCACACACACACCCCCACGCACACCCACACGCACACACACCCACGCACACACACACACACGCACACGCACGCACACACACGCGCATACACACACACACACACACACACACACACACACACACACACACACACACACACACTTATACCTAAAGGGCTAGGCAGAGGCGCAACTAGTGCATCCACTGGCACCTAGTGGCGGGCCTATCGCCATATCGGGCACAAATTCCGGACTCCGAGCTGATACTGAAGAGAAAAACTCAATATCACTGCCCGACCCGGGGATCGAACTCGATACCTCAGCATTGCAGTCTTACCATAATACAACTACGCGTTGTTGTATTACGAAACGACTGCAATGCTGAGGTCTCGGGTTCGATTCCCGGGTCGGGCAAAATTATATTGGGTTTTTCTACTCAGTATTAGCCCAGAGTCTGGAATTTGTGCTTGATATGGTGATAGGCTCGCCCCCTATCACATGATGAGACGGAATATGCATGGCGAAAAGTGTGTGCATTAGGTGTTCCTTCAGCGTACCCCTTCGGTGATAAAAAGCCGTGAATGTGTGTTTAAATATATACTAACCTTTTGCAACAACCTGTACATCACAAATATAAAATATTAATTATGTTTAATTTTGCATTTTAAACCATTATTTCTACTAATATTTTTATTCTAACACGAACATCCCAAGAGTATAAAAGTACGAAAGTCAATGCCATCCAAACAATTAATTTTCACCGCAAATGCAAATATGGTTAGATAGCGTGCAACTTAGGTTAATACTTGGTTAGTAAATGATCCTATGACATCATTATGTGTTTGATTGCATCATTCCATGTACTGTAGTCACAATTCAGCAGTCGTTTACAGCGTTCATATGGAATTTTAATTTGAAAAATATATAATTTTTTATTTACATCGTAATTGATAAAACAAGGCTATTAGGATAGTATAATTAAATTAAAGTCTATCGTGAGCTAGCGTGTTGTGTTGAATGATTTTTAAAGTGGGTTATTTGTTCGGACGAGCATAGTGATCACAGTTCGCGATTGCATTCTTGTTGTTTTATTTCACTTTACTTGCAGCGTTTTGAGTACGGTTGAACTATGTATAAAATTAGAGGGTTAGTGTTATTAACAGTTAAATGTGTCTCGGTATTAGTGGTGAAAGAGTTTTAAAATAAATTGATAAAGCTATAAATTGAAATTAATGTGCCTGCCTCGGTGGCGTAGTTGTATTATAGTACGACTGCAAGGCTGAGGTCTCGGGTTCGATCCCCGGGTCGGGCAAAGTGATATTGAGTTTTTCTATTCAGTATCAGCTCGGAGTCTGGAATTTGTGCCCGATATGGCGATAGGCTCGCCCCCTATCACATCATGGGACGGAATAATGGCGAAAAGTGGGTGCACTAGTTGTGCCTCTGCCTACCCCTTCGGGGATAACAGGCGTGAGTGTATATGTATATGTATGTATGAAATTAATGTACTTATCGAAAAGCCTATGAGTCTTATAATTTCGGTTGTATTTTTAAAATCTCATATTTTTTGTAAAGTATACTTGTGATATGCAATGAGTGATTATTTTTTTTATCTAATACATGTTGTTCAAAATATATTAGTGATGAAATATCTGTATAAAGAATGCTTAAATATATTAGAGGAAGTACCACGTGATGAATCTTCATCAAATAATGGGATCTAATCACATTTTCTTTACGTTTTTATTTCTTCACATATATTAAAATATGGATAGAATAATAAAACAAATTTGCTGTTTTCGGGTCCATACGATCATAAAAAAAATCGCCTTTATGATAACTAAAATTGCATTATGTGTGGTTTATTCAGGTACCCGCCACAACCCGGCGCGAACAATATATCTGAAACGTTCACGATAAAGCCGATACTGAACGAGCTGCGCGAACGGAGAGAGGAATATGAACGGTTGTCGGAGAAAATCGACGCGCTCAAGGTACGTGCACTTTTTTTATCAACCTGTATATACTTTTTACAAAAATACTGTCCATGTTCAATATAATTTTATCATATTGCATTATTCACTGTAAGGTTCAATTAACCTTAGGAAGAAGTCTTTGTTATAACTAATAGAAAACCTATTTTGGGAGAAAAATAAATTTCAAGACTATTGCGAACAGAATAAGATTTGTTTGTAATTAATTAATATCTTGATATATTTTGTGAAGTAACCAATCCATATTTAGTATATCCATCACACAATATCATTATGTATGTATGCTAAGTATACCGGTATGGTTTGCAGAATCTGTCTCAAGAGGTATCGTTCCTATCAGCCGCGCTGCAAGAGGAACGGTTCAAGACGGAACGGTTGGAGGAGCAAATCAATGATCTCACTGAACTGCACCAGAATGAGGTATAATAATAATAATACCAGCCCTGTATTATATACTGCTCACTGCTGAGCACGGGCCTCCTCTACTGAGGGGGTTTAGGCCTTAGTCTACCACGCCGGTCTAGTGCGGGTTGGTAGACCTCACATACCTTCGAAATTCTTATAAGGAACTTCTTAGGTATAATAAAATATAAATAATGGAGATAGAATTCCGGGAGTTAGGACTTTTTTATTGGAAATTTCCTCCTCTTTAACGAGCTTTTTTCAAAATTGCTTAACTGTTAATATTTTTCGAGTTATTAACAAAAAACCAAATATCATTTTTTTCATCTTATTTTGTTAATAACAATTGCAATTTTTAACCTTCACCAAAATCCTTCAAAAACATTTTTCTAGAGGTGATTACGAATCGAATGAGCCATCGCTCATATTTTTAGGACCTTTATCTCTATTTTCACGTTTTTGAACTTGTTGACTAGACTATAAGATTGGTTGTAAAAATTATAATTTACATAGTTTATTGTTCTTTGTAAATTATCGCTCGCTTTAACGGTGAAGGAAAACATCTTGAGGAAACCTCTAGAAGTTCATTGAATTTCGAAGGTATGTGAAGTCTGCCAACCCGCACTAGGCCAGCGTGGTGGACTAAGGCCCGAACCCTCTCAGTTCTAGAGGCCCGTGCTCAGCAGTGAGCAGTATATAATAGAGGGCTGGTATGGTTCAAAGTTTATTGGTGCAATGGCTGTGAATAGTTCTTTAATTACTCATATGATTCAGGCCTATTACCTATGTTAAAATGATAAACCCAATACCAAGATATATGGACATGAGAACATACGCGCTGGATGCGGGCCACTTTTGACAGGTCCGTCTGGAAATCTTTGGGGGAGGCCTATGTTCAGTAATGGACGTCGTGTGGCTGATGATGATGATGATGATGAGAACATTTCGAGACCCTATTTTGCTAAATAAAAAAGGGATCACGCATATAGGCTCATTTAGGAGTTGTAATATACGTAATGGATTTTTCGAAGATTTTAAATTATACAAAGACGCGACGTTTCAAAGGCTTTGCAGCCTTCTTGGTCCCGGGGCGGACCATTTCAAAGCTTCATTTATAAGTGCCATATTTTGGAAAGTATGAGGAATTTGGATTTAATATTTCTAATGTTAATTTCAGGTGGAGAATCTGAAGCAAGCGTTAACGGACGTGGAAGAGAAAGTACAGTACCAGAGCGAGGAGCGAATACGAGACATACACGAGGCGCTCGACCTCTGTCAGACTAAAGTGAGTCGAACGGATAATTGTATCAACTTACTTGGACTTTACCATAACTTTTGAGGATTTTTTATTATGTTATGCCTATTATTTGATTCAGTTTTTTTATGTAAATAGGATAGATATATTGGAATGCGATAATATTTAATTTCTGGATTGAGTCTTGCCGACCCATTTTGTTTTATTGATTCCGACGATTTGTAACAATCTATATTTCAAAATTCATTTATTTATCGTCTTCCATTTTGAAATCGAATCATGATTAAATGACTCAAAATATTTGGTCCTTCGAACTGTTACAACTCTGCCTTATATGTAATTATTGAAACCTCAGCATTTGTCTTTGCATTGCATTGCTTTCTGTAATATTCCATTGCAATAATGCTGAGTCGTATTTATTTCAATATACTTAATTCAATTTAATTTTGAGCGGGCAGTTAGTCATTGCATGTCGCGACGAGTGGTACTCGCTTCTCAAGCAGTCACCATTACACTAGAAATAAGGAAGTCAGGACTCTTGTGTGAACATTGTTACAGTTTAATTTCTTTAATTAAACCTGTGACTTCGTGAACATTGTAGTTTTTTTTTTAATAAGAAGGACAGTCAACATCGGTCGCCTAACAGAAACAAATACCTTTAACTTTCGAATCTAAATTATTCTGACATCATTTATTATTAAAACTGTACACATTGTAGATAAGTAAACTAGAGCAATGGATGGCGGGCGGCGGAGGAGGTGGTGGTGGCGGTGGGGGTGCGGGAGACTCCGGGGGAGCTGGTGCTCTGCCTCCTCGTCTACTGCTGGTGAAGCTGCTCAACGTGGCGCTGACGTTACTGCAGCTGGCGTTACTGCTCGTGGCCACCGTCGCGGGAGTCGCCATGCCTTTCTTGCGAACCAGGTTAGTTTCTACAGGGTCATTTTGAAATTGCGTTAATAAATGAAACCACATACTTATCTCGTTGAAAATAACGTTTTCCATTAAGTTATTTTAATCATAGATGTAAATTAAAAAAGTGTAAGTTTTCGAACAAAATAAATATCAATAAAATTTAACTTTAAGTTTACACGCCCTAATGCCACTATGACTGTGCTAGAATTCCTTGCAGCAGCAACATTACACTTTCAGTCAGAAATTCACTTACGCACACACCATATTCGCACTAAACTACAAAATGATAAAAAAATTGGAATACTACAACCGGGATTTTTGGCGAAAGTATTCGTTATTCATTGATAATTTTAAGCACGATGTTAGCAGAGGTACAGACGAATATGTGGTTTCCTTTAGTAACGCAATGAAAAAATGACCCTGTATAACCAATTAAAATTGACATATCAAAGACACGATTACTAAGCGAGCTATGAAGAGGACTATGCTTGGTGTTTCTCTACGCGATCAAATCAGAAATGGGAAGATACGTAGAAGTACTTAACTCACTTAAATAGCCCAGAATTAGCAAGCTAAAGTGACAGTGGGCAGGGCACATAGTCACCAAAACTGAGAGCAGATGGGTTGAAAAAGTTCTCAAGTGGAATCCACGTACAAAGTGGACAGACACCTTGATAAAGGTAGCAGGAACACGCTGGATGCAGGCCACTTTCAACTGGTTTTTCTGGAAATCCTTAGATGAGGCCTATGTTCAGCAGTGGCATTGGCTGATGATATAGATAGTTTTGGGTGCAGTACCAATGCAGACGTATATGTTACTAACTTTTGCCCGCGGCTCCACCCGCGTGAATGCATTTTTCCGAGATAAAAGTCCCGCTTTATATTTTCCCGGGATAAAAGTAGCCTATGTGTTAATCCCAGGATATGATCTACCCATGTGCCAAATTTCATCGAAATCCGTTCAGTAGTTTTTGCGTAAAAGAGTTACAAACATCCATACATTCTTACAAAATTTCGCCTTTATAATATTAGTAGGATTGATGATACAGTTCAGAGTCCATAGTATGACCTTATAACTAAAAACCTGGATAAGTTACACGCCGACAATGAAACGCATTATTGCATTATCTATTTGGTATTAAATCATTACCATTCCGACATCAAAAACGCCAGCAGATTGATTTAATTTTTTCAACGTTTTACAGAGTACGCGTACTAACAACGTCAGTGGCGGTCATGGTCGGCGTCATGGTGCTGAAGCAGTGGCCGGAGGTGACGCAGCTGTCGGAACATCTCGCGCGTCGGCTCAAAGACTACTTACTGGAGGCGCGACGAGACAGGTAATGTGGAGGGGAGAGGGGAGGGGTCACTAACCGCACTCAACTAATCTGGATGAAGAAGTATCCGAATATCTTGTTGCATGAAGATTGTATAGGTAACTTGTTGAAACTCGTTTGTCGATAATTTGCAGTAGGGTAATGACTTGCCTAAAAAAAAAAACTAGTTATATTCCCATAGACGCTGACTTGTTTCGATAATTTATCTATACGTATATAATAATGCTTTACCAACAGAATGCTGAAATTTACTGAATTAGTAATATCGATTATTAAAATCGATATGTCGACAAATTTTGTATCGATAATCGATACAACATTCAACCGTTAAATCAACCGCTAGAGCCATTTATGAATCTGTAAAATAAAGTTTTCGTATTTTCGATAAAGTTTAGAAACATTTTTTCGTATTAAGAGTCGAGCGGACTTCCCAAAAGCCGCAATGTATGCCGGTCCAGTTTAGAAGTGTATGACATGTTACTATAGATTAAAATTTTAATCGAAATATACGATTTCTGTATCGGCTGGAGTTGGGAATTAACATTTTGTTTTAAAATCGATTATATCTACAGGCAAATTTTACGTTCGTTATATATGGTAAAATCTATTTTGTGTCCCTCTTTTTTAAAATTACTTCATCTGTAACAGTGCCTTGTCAAATATTTCTTTTCCATTGAAACTTGAAACCTGGTTGTATGTGTAATTTTGTCGATGGATATCGACGTTCTTTGCATGATATAATTATTTTTATAACTTTTTTTTGGTACCATTGTTCTAGTGGTAATCGATTAGAACAAACAAATTTTTCTTATAGTTATTCTGCCAGTGTAACTAATATTTTCACTGTAACGAAATCATGCACATCTTTCCCAAACATCTGCAGGAGATTAAAAAGTCTAAACAAATTGGAAAACATGTTTTACTGAAACCTTTACAGCTATTTATCTATACATATAATAAAGCAGTAGAATCGGTGTGTCTGTACATTTAAAGAAATGTGATAAAAAAGAAAGGGGGTGACTATAGAAGAGTAATGGAAAACAAATCAGCGATTTTTATAACAATTTTCTGTCTCTGTCTGTTTTTATGTTTGTTTATTACTACACATCTCCGAGACTACTGAACGGATTTCGTTGAAATTTACAACGGGTAGATCATGTCCTGGATTTAACACAGAAAAACGCGGAAAAACTTTTTCGCGCGGGCGGAGCTGCGGGCAAAAGCTAGTAATCAATATTTACAACAACTGATTATAAATGTATTAACAATTTTCGTATATCGAGTGGAATTTATAGATATATATTTATTTTAAAAAATCTTCCAACCCCAGCCTGTACTGAAATGTAGTTATAGGATACTTTCAGCTACGTTAAGTTTCAGAATATAATTTAACAACCGCTTCGCTGTACTATAATGTATGTACTGTCAGCCACATAAATACCTGAACAAAATCAAAACTTCAAATCCCCTTCCACTATTGTGTTTATTACAAATTTTATTTTCTCTTCACAAAAATAAAATAAAAGGTATTTACTTCACACAAGGATTTTTTTTCTATTGAACAAAACGCGTAGAGGCGATTTGAAATTTTAAATTTGTTCAACTACTTTGTGGCTGGCTGGACGTATGTTTTATAGCTAACAATCATATTATCAATATATGTTTAAACATATTCTCCTGTTTAAACGTTCATTTGTTTCCGTTTCTGTCTATATGTATTTTAATGTATTATATGGACGCAATTGCAATTATATTAAAAGGTGGTTGGAAAATATTTAGTTTATTTTTGTTGCTATATTATTAACGATTTTAATGTCTTCTAAATTATTAACTCTTACTCCCTTTTGTAATCAGATTGAATGTTGGTATTGTGCCGAAGTTTTATAAAAGAGTTGATAAATTAATCTTGCTCATGACTATTTTGTAAATAATTAACAGTTAAATCGTAAATGATCCTTAAAACATTCTTCAAAATCTAAATAAATAGATGACTATAAGAACCATAATTGTGAGAAATAATGTAGATTCATTCAATAAAAATGTTTCCCGTATAATGTGAAAATTACAGAAATTGTTGGTACGAGTATACAAAATCTAATAACTTAAATATTCATAAACACTACTATTTCTCAACCATATTTTCTATTAACCGCGCCTCGTCTTTCCACTTCATTTTTTTTTATTATGTTTTAATTATTTATTTTTTTCACTTCAGGTATGAATGCACGTCATTGTGTGGTTGATTTGTGACTGAACACCGACTCTAGTGGAATTTATAGGCGATATTGCAATTTTGTCCTACGATGCCTTAGTTTAGGACGAGCGGACACTATAAAGATTATTTTTTTAAGGATTACACAACTTTTTTTAAAAAATTGTTTTATCATAAACTTCAAGTAAAGCTTTAAATATTACAAATTGTATTTAAAATAATTTAATTGTGATAAAATATAATTCGTTCTTTATTGTACTGGTGACTACCAGCATATAAGTAGCTGAACAAATTCAAAATTTCAAATTGCCAAAATACTTTTGTGTTCTTACTAATCTTTTTTTTTCTTCACAAAAATAAAATAACAGATTTGCTTTACTTTATACGAATATTTTTTTTTTCAGTTTAACTTAACGCGTATATAGGCGATTTGAATTTTTTTATTTTGTACAGATGTTTATGCTGCTTACTGTACAAGAATTTGTTGCTAATGTATTGTTATTGGTCGGTGTTTGTCATTTAATATATCATATTACAATGTTCGCTCGTTCATAAACACATTAAAACTTATGTGTATACAAACACCTTATGGAACTGTGAATGAACGCATATTGTATGTTACATGCTTGTTATAAGGTATAATTTTCACTGCAGTGATATTTTTTATATGATTAAGCGTGAAACGGAACGGCGAAATGCGGTTTCAATTGTTAAAAAAACGGCACTTTGTAACATGTAATTAGTTCAACTGTCCTTTATTAATGTTAGTACAAAATAAATTGTTTTATCTATTATTGAACAAATGAAACCGAATGTTGCCGTTTCATTTTTTTTTTATTATATCAATAATTAAACGGGCTGGGTCCCTGATGAATATATCGTGTTATTTTGTCGTTTACTTCCGCACTGTATTTATCGATGCGTATATCGATTGCAATGTATCGATAAACCCGAATCGGACTATCGATACGTTTCGAAGTCGTGATATAGTGAATTTCGAAAAGGCTGACGTTTTCAATCTCGAATTGATGGGATTATACGAAACGGTGATGGAAACTAATTTTGCAACGTTATCCATATTCGTGATGGGGTGCGTTGTGGGCAAAAACAATTTGACATTCATAATAATTAAAAAATGGTGGAAGTTGAGACCGGAATAACTCTTTTCTTTCATTTCTACAATAGATTTTATATATGGTGTTTTTAAATTCAATTATGTAGTATATTTTGCTCACAACCAATCTCTGAAAATGTTGGTTTTGCACATGTTGTATATATTTTTAAACATAGGTTACGGACTGTGTTGCCATCACAATTTTAGCTTATTGAAATGTGGTTTAATACAATATTATTACTTTTCTACTGAAACCTGCTTTAGAATTTGAACAATGTAGGATTGTTGATATTTAATGAATATATTTATGAAAATTAGTGATGATTCATGTCGATTTTTAAAGCGAGCCAATGTTTAGTAATTTTCATTCATAGTAATCGACTAATTATATATTTTTGTTATTGAATGTCTTAATTCAAATCAATACGATTATTAATATGAAAATTTATTTCTTTCAATGACTTATGAATGGCAATTACTAAAAAAAAATTATATTTAGAAGCAATTGTAAAACCAATACTGATGGGAATGGTTTTGTCTCTATACTCCTCTACTATGTATAAATTACTCTTGTACAATTAGATTTCAATTTTATATAAAGCAGTAGAGGTCACATACGCGATAGATGTCTTAGGAAAATTCATGCTTTCGATTATGAAATAACGACTGAACCAGTGAAAAATATATTTAGTGTTAATTTATATAATATGGTACTGATGTTCCTAATAATTTTTAAGAATACCAGTATTTTCAAAATTTCAAGCCAGTTTGATGAAATAAATGAAAATCGTTATAAAGTTAACTAATTTGAACGTTCTTATTTAATCGATGTTATTTATTAGTCGATGAAAATGGAGCTAAATCGACAGTATCGATATATCGACTATCGACATACATTTCGGGTAGATTTTAATTTCGCAGGTTCAGTGGTTTCTTCATAATAGCTCAAATTGAACACGCTTGTAACATCGCTAGCGTTAGAAACCATCCTCTAGGTATTGGTAACGTTCATCTTCTCAACATATTTATAAACAATACATTCCAAATTCACTTACTAGTGTGATAACAGGTTATTGGATGTGAAATTTGCAAATCGGGAATATCCTAATATATTCAAGCAAACCTCTGAGCTGTAGAGGAGGCACGTGCTCAGCAGTGGGCAATATATCATACAGGGCTGGTATGGTACATTAAAGCAAGGTGCCCAATTATTTTAATAAATTACCGACATTCATGAACATGAACATGAACTGGATTCATTTATCAGTAATCGGTTCACTGTAGCGCAGCATTGCGATTCATGGAAGGATCTTGGGGAGGCCTTCGCCCGACATTGGGACATTATAGGCTAATACAATACAATACCGACATTACTTTCATACAAGTACAGTTACCAGCATAAGCAGCTAAACAAATTCAAAATTTCAAATTGCCTACATACTTTTGTGTTCTTACTAATCTTTTTTATCTCTTCACACACATAAAAGAGATTTGCGTTACTTCATACGAAAATATTTTTTTGAGATTAACTTAACGTGTATATAGACGATTTGAAATTTTGATTTTGTACAGATATTTATGCTACTGACTGTATACATTCGTTGAACACTGTTATAAAAATATGCAGCGTTTTTGTGGTTAAAACAAATTCGTTATGGTTCCCGATTTGTAAATTAATACGTGTTGAATCAAATGCGTTACGAATATCGCCCAGTGACTACCATCCAAGTATAATGAAGTGTAAAAATAAGCTTTTTCTAACATAATTTGTGTATATTTTGTAAATATTTTTTTATTGCACTCGATGCTGTGTAGAGAACTTTTCTCTGAAAATTGTGACGTTTATTTTAAGATGCGCTATTTTATTAAAGAGACGCAAGCTCTTAAGATAAATGCCGTGTTTGAATCAAAATTACATTGTTAGTACTAGCCCCAGTGGATTACTCTGTATTTGATGCCAGATGATGCGATGTCATGATTACAGATGTGTCAATTTACGTTGCCCGGCTAATGGATTGAATTAAATCATCACAATTTTATTCGATGCTGTGTTTTATTGGTTGCTAGATGTTGCAGGCTTCACCTGAAAGCCTTTCCCGTTACAATAGTTCCTAGAACAATGTATGATGCCCGTGCCATCTATCCAGAAAATTATACGAAAATGCCATTATTTCCCACTAGATATTACCGGGATAAAAAGTATGTGCTAATCCAAAACATGATCTAACCATGTGCCAAATATCATCCAAATCATTTCAGTGGTTTCTGCGTTTAATTCTAACAAACATTTTTACAGCCTTTTGCATCTATATTAGTATAGTAAGAAGTAAAATTAAATATCCCAGCTTTATACACAATGGGTCCTAAAATTTCAAGACAGGGGTAAAACTTGAAAGTATTTTTCATTAATTCATGAAATGAAAACTAAAAAAAGGTACACAATATGTTTTAATTACAAAAAATATAAACATGAATACAAAAAAATAGTTATAAATAATATGTTCAAATGAATAGGAATGTACTAGTTGGTTCTAACTTGAATCTTTTTGGTTTTATTCCTCGAACGACACAGATCCTGACCTAGGTAGAGGAGAAAGATTTTCTGGTTTTGGCGGTAATTCGGGCTTCTCGGTTGTGATCGTTATGTATTCCGTTGTGGATTCGATGATCTCGGTGTGTTCTGAACGGGCCACTACCACCACTGTGTCCATTTCTCCCCTAAAATAATAAAACACGACAAATTCTTGATTATTTGACGTAGTATACCTTATCCGTAACTCCAATAAAACGTATAAATACCATCAGGAAAATATTATTTTTCAATCATAATTTTTATACGAATTGAAATGAGAATAATTTATTTCTTTTAAAAATAATACAATAAACCCCGTCACAGGGGTTCATATTTTTAATAAAAACAATTTTCTTCGAAATTTTAATTTTGTGAAAATCTATCGCCTGTCATTGCAGCTGTTCCATATTAATATAAGACTCAAGTATTAAATAACTATATAATAAGTTATCCAAACTACTGTAGGGTAAACTGCCATACATGGAGTTGTGGAACGTAGTAGCCTCTAGTATTAGTAGTTTTAGGTCAACTAGAGGTTTTAGGAACACTACTTATATCTCATCTCGTCTCTGGAGTTTAGTATATTATATTACACTTAGATACACAATCCTTACATATTTTATAGGAAACACTTATTAACCAAAAATATTTTGATGGTTTTCCAGCGTTGCTTAGTTTACCCATGAATTTAAGCCAAGCTAGCGAATGAATGTGTAACCCAACACATACCGTGACATATGGCATAAATATATAGGGATGGGAAATGAAAATAAATACTTTTTACCAATTCCTGTTTATTCATAGGTTTACATTTTGGCTATAAACTATACGGGCAGCTAGCGCGTATCACTAAATACAATATAATTAAAATCATCCAGCATTCATTTTCCGTTAAAATTAAAACCTCATTCAAATCGATTGATCCGAGAACTAAAGTTTAAAATCGATAAAAAAAACTTAAAATTGCTAACAAAATAAAACATTTACAATACGGTAATTATATAAAACATATCGTTGTTTCCGTCAGGAATGTAAACTAATACAAAATACATCTATAAAAAAATATTTCACAAACTTAGAAATATTAAAAAATATATCAAGGGTTCGAAAATTACAAGTTACAAATGCCGAAATCGGAATGCGAAATAACCGAGGAATGTAACCCACAAACAGACTCTTATACTTTAACGTATAATGTATTAAATAAAATCGAGACAAAGTAAACCTTATTACAGTATCATACCAAAAGTTTAACCACACGCAAAATATGTCGATTTATTAATCATAACCACAGATTTAAATTACTGACAAACGTACAATTTAAAATTGATTACATATTATTTTTTGTTATATTTTTAATGTCATATCTTACACATAGTCATGCGTGTTATATGGCATATTTTGATATCAGTATATGGCATTTTCGTATAAATCGGCACATTTTACACAACCAAGCATCAAAAATGAAAAGTAACAACATTACCTATGTTCGTTGTTGTACATCATTGTACACAATGTTATGACGTCACAATTTATCACATATACAATTCCACACACATTATTGCCAATCCCCACACAATATAAGCAAATATAGTAAGCATAATATGTAATATAGAAAAATACATAATCACTTAGAGAAACATGCGTAGGAATATGAGTGCAAAAAATAAAAAATATAATATTTATATCGATATATTTTTATGCAAAAAACAATGTATTGAATTAAGTACCATAATTCTATATTAGAGGGTATACAGGTATATTTTGTCTTTACAACGCCATATATCGAGATCACTCAAATCGATAAAAAAAATGATAAAAATCGGCTTCATTCGAATAGTAAAAGTGTTCACATGATTACGAGCCCTTATAATTCATAATTATTCGTTGTAAAAATGTATAAAAAACATTGACACATGTGTAATACTAAATATTCAATAATCATGATAAGCCGTTTAGTATTGTATCGATTGCGCTATCATTTATAATTGATTTTATTCTCAAGTCATGTTTTGGTTAAGTATACATAAAAATCAATTATAGTGTATGACGATACCTCACTATTAAAAAAAAACTGCACTACTTTAAAAAGAGCCTTATGATAGCAAACTCAAATAGTTAAAAAGGAGTCATTAACAACAGACAGAATAAACGATTCTAATTGCTTACTTCGGTTCAATGGGAAGAATAAACCAACCAAAATTAATCATTTGTAAGAATTTCAAACAAACTTTATTTGTTGGTTCTTTTTTACTATTGGTTCAAAGGTAGCCAATAAGGTGATTTATTTAAATCGCTCATATAAATTTGATTGTATGCTTAACCTAAACATTCCTCAAGCACGATCTCCTCCTATGTCCTAAGTTAATAAGTTATCACTTAACCTCTAAACTTAATGTTACATAATAGAATGTTATTACATATGTAAAAGATGAGACATGGAAAGAAATGTTCAATTGTAATGATGAAATTATCCGCTTCAAACACTGAAGAAATCATGGCACGAAGTATTGAAATGGGAACAGTAAATAAAATATTTCTTACACTAGAGGTTTTAACATATGTTAACTGGTACAAGTTATAATAGGATTAAGTTGTATCACTCTGTAACTTCAATTTCTTTGAATTTAATTATTTTAAATATCTCCAATCGAATAATTGCTTTCATTTTCAATATCGATACATCATAGATAGTTACGTATAACAATGACTAAAATAAAAAAAGTCATGTAGTTTGATTTATTCGTGAACATTCCACATTTCTTTCTTTAACTAATTTATATCCCACCTACGTAGACGCGGTCAGAGGACATTACAAACATTAATAATTATATCAGCTTCAGAAACTGTAAGAGCTATAGTGCCGCCCTAAAGCAAATCGATTGTGAACTATCGATTTCTATTTTCAAACAATTACTGGTTAGTTTAATTAAAAATAAATGTTTTCCCATAAGACAAAAGGTTATCAATTAATTATCATTATAATTGCCACAATTTTTATATTCTTAGACAGAAAATATTTTGTACATAGTAAATAGTTTTACTGAGACAAATTTCATTATATTCTTTATTAGGCAGTTCACAGACGATTTAAAATAAGGCGACCCCTACGCATCGATAAACGAAACGTTTTTACATATTACGTTTTCATTACGATATTGGAATTCAGAACATTTTCATCAAATTGGAATGTAAGACTTATACGATCGACAGTCTTAGCTAATGCGACATTAGAGTATATCAGCAGGTGGGTTGTATAACATGACCTCGAGAAATAGACCTCGCTATTTACATGTTTTGTCGTATTATGTCGAAAACCGAAAACCCCTAAAATCGTCAATCCGATCGCGAATATACCAGTCAAAATAAATCATTTGTAAACATGTCAAAAAAATATTTTGATTGGTCGATTTACGAGATTGATCGAAAAGGAAGAAAATGGGTTCGATTATTGAAATCGATTGTAAATTTACGTATTATGGTCTATTAAGACTTGGGATGGCAAGATCATGAGCTTTTTGACACAAGTAAGCCATCTCGAAATTCATATTAAAAGCTCACGAACTTGTCACGGCCCAATATGTTCGTATAGTCAGTTGGGCATGAATGTAAAATCAACACTGTTACAAGACGGATGTATTTGTTTATTGTCGTTATCGATATCGATATTTTTCGATAACTTATCGATAGACTGACTTATATTTATCACTACTCAGTGCATACACTAAACTTAAATTCACTTATTTCGTGAATATTAGGCCTATTTAAAACACCATTGATGCTCAACCATATAACAGATATTTCTATGGCCATTTCATGATTCGATAACCAGTCGATAAAAAGCAATCCATAAACAATAGGACCACATGAAATGAGAACATCAGGACCAGAGTGATCTGTTATCCATGTTTAAAATCAAATTCGAAACTGTTATAATAACATAACTTAGAGATATCGACTCGATGTTTAGTGAAAAATTACCACAGTTGTACAGTCAGGAGCATAAGTAAATGAACAAATTGAAAATTCCAAATCGCCTGTATACGCGTCAAGTTAAACTGACTTTTTTTAAGTATAGTAAGTCTCGTATATTATTTTTGTGAAGAGATTTTTTTTTATTAAGAACACAAAAGTATGAAGGCAATTTGAAATTTTGAATTTTTTCAGCTACTTATTCTGCTGATAGTACAGAGTACTCTGTTCCAAATACTCAAACCCCAGCGAGCCGGTACCGTGAGTTAGCGACACAATACAAGCGTGGTGGTGGTTGGTGGGTGGTGGGGGGCTGCACTTACTGCACGGGCGCGTCCATGGCGGGGATGTAGTCTAGCGCCATGAGGCACGCGAACACCGTCATGATCATCTTGGGCTTGCGCTCCGTGATGTCCTCGGGCAGAGCGTACACTCGCGCTCCACATCGACGCGCCATCGAGATCGCGTACTTCGCGTTCGCCAGGTTCTCCTGGGAATTATTCATCATTTTAATACTTAGAGCATTCATAACAAGGAGATGGGATTCCTGGAAATTATTCATCATTTTAATACTCAGAGCATTTAACAAGGAGATGGGATTCCTGGAAATTATTCATCATTTTAATACTTAGAGCATTTAACAAGGAGATGGGATGACCAGGCGAACCCTTCGTTGGTCATAAATGCGCAGCTGGTCATGAACTTTTATTAATGATGTGACTTGCGATCGCTGTCTACATTCTACGATAATGACATTAAGAGGTGCTCGACAGAAATTGTGATTTTTGTTGTGTTATTGTGTAAAAGGCGACCTTACATTCAGCCTTGCACGTGTGGCTCTTTTTGTTAAATGTGTGCTATTCGTGTCTACCTCGCCTCCCGTCAGAAATGACAGAAAAAATTGTTTGCGCATTATTGCCATATCGTGTCCATTGGTTACTTAGTCTAAGTTTTGATACACTTTAAAAATGGCGATGGTTCTCAATTCGCGTTTGTATGTTTGTATTCTTAGGTAAAATGATTACAATCCATAAACAAATAATATTGTTTGTAAAGCATGTGTATCCAAAGTTATACGCCGACATTAAAAGTTGTCCATTTAACTTAAATCTATATCGAGTAGACTATGTAAGTGATACGTGGTACAGCATAGCAATACATATTTACGAATGCATACACTACTAACATACTCAACGCAAATACATAATTATATCAAAAGTCACGAATATCATTCGCTACCAATCCAACCCCAATCAACAACGAATACATTTAAAAAATATATCTAGAGGGAATGTTGTTCTTTTGTGAGTGTTTTAGAACGAAGATCCAAAGCTTACCTCCTCGTTGCCGCCGGGTAACACGAGGTCGTAGTTTATGGAACCCGGTTTGATGGAGTCTATCAGGTCTATCACCACTTTGCCGTCAGCTAACACCTCGTCCTGCACACAAAATTTCATTCAGAAAATATTAATTTATTTAGTAACGCCAACATAACGTACATTAACACGTTATTAATTACAGTGACAACGTTAAAAGTAGCCTTAAGCTAAATGCCGTTACAATATAAGGCGTACATGGCATGGATATAAACAAGAACAAATTAACAAAATGATGAACAACAAAAAACCTAAATAAATAGTGCATGAATTATAAATACACATACTTAAATTATTATACATTATTATTATTTGTATTTTATTTTGATAACTATGAATGTCCTCGTTTTTCATCAGATACATTCCAAGCATTGCTACATAGCAATGAAAGTACTTAACTTTTAATAATTATGAATCTACCAGGGCTTGGGAATTCATCATTGTGAAGAAGCGATGTCAGAAACTTAACAAGAGACATTGTGACACAACTAACAACCGCGAAGACATTTCAGAGTTTTAAAACATTAAACATTTGTATCTCTTACAAAACGGGAAGGAAAGAACAATACTTTACAATATTACATTTTTAATATTGTAGAATTTTAATTACACATAATATACATACATACATATACTATACACTCACGCCTTTTATCCCCGAAGGGGTAGGCAGAGGCGCAACTAGTGCATCCACTTTTCGCCGTTATTCCGTCCCATGATGTGATAGGGGGCGAGCCTATCGCCATATCGGGCACAAATTCCAGACTCCGAGCTGATACTGAATAGAAAAACTTAATATCTCTTTGCCCGACACGGGAATCGAACCCGAGACCTCAGCTTTGCAGTCGTACCGAGGTAGTCTTATACACATAATATAATTAGCTGAGTAACGCCTCGCACGCGGTCTTAATCCATAAACTTCTGCATTTCTATCATCAGTAGATATATTGGCGTCATATTGTTACCTGGAAGCTCCTGATGGCGGATGTCTTGCCGGCGGAGTGCAGCTTGTTGTTGACCCACTGCACGATCTCCTTCTCGATGATGGGGTTGCCAGTGTTGGCCAATCGCGTCAGCACAGACAGCGTGTACGCACGCATCAGTTGCCAGATTAAAGCTGCAGGACAAAATACACATGCTGTTTCATACTAATACTAGCTTTTGCCCGCGGTCCACCCTCGTCAATAAGTTTTTCCGGGCTAAAAGTGCATAAAAACCTTCCCGTTGAATCATTCTATCTACTAAAAAAACCGCATCAAAATCGGTTGCGCATTTTTAAAGATCTAAGCATACATAGGGACAGACAGCGGGAAGCGACTTTGTTTTATACTATGTAGTGATAGTGATTATAAAGAGGAAAGATTGTTTGTTTGCATTGAATTGGCTATGAAACTTCTGAAGCGATTTGAAAAATTCTTTCACCAATAGATAAAGTTTATCAGCGAGTAACACATATTTTTTATCCAGGGGAAATATAAAGCGGGACTTTTATCCCGGAAAAACTCATTCACGCGGGCGAAGCCGCGAGCACAAGTCTAGTATTTCATACTATAGCAGCATCATCAACATTTGGAATACTTAGTTCTAATTTTATGACTCGCATATTTAACGCTAATTTAGTATGGGAGAAAATATTGTAAAATGTGAACTGTGTATCCATCAATTCATATAAAAAATCTGGAGCTACGAACGAGATAATATTTAATTTAGATAATTCTATTTATTAACACTTCATACATGGTGTATAGGCGAACTTAATACCATAGGCATTCTCTAGCAGTCAACCAGAAGTGGTAAATTTCAGGTTTACATTTTTTTTTGCTTTGAATGGCGAGGCGAGCATGTCATTCGCCTGATGGTAAGCGACACGACCACCCATAAACAGTAGCAACACCATCCAGCACCTTGAGTTACAAAGTACTGTGTGACATAACACTGCGCTCGTCATCCTGAGACACAAGATGTCAAGTCTCATTATGTCCAGTAGTTACACTGGCTACAATGCCCTTCAAACCGAAACAACAGTGCATGTACTGCTTTCGGCGGTAGAAATATATATTGCGGTGGTACCCACCCAGACGGACTCTTACATATGAGATACCTACCACGTGTAAACCACCATTATTTAAGACCAGATTTTGCCCGCGGCTCCGCCCGAGTTATGTTTTTCCGGGATAAAAGTCCCGCTATATATTGTTCCGGGATAAAAAATAGCCTATGAAGCTGTAACATGTAAGCTGTAAAAAAAAGCGACGATAGCCTAGTTGAGAATGGAACGGTCTGCCGAGACATTGTCCGTAGGTTCAAACCCAATGCACACACCTCTGACTTTTCGAAGTTACGTGTGTATTGTTTATCAATTATCGTTCGCTTTAACGGTGAAGGAAAACATCGTGAGGAATCCTGCATACCTGAGAATTCTTTATCAGAATTTCTAGGGTATGTGAAGTCTGCCAACCCGCACTAGGCCAGCGTGGTGGACTAAGGCCTGAACCCTCTCAGTAGTAGAGGAGGCCCGTGCTCAGCAGTGAGCAGTATATAATACAGGGCCGGTATTATTATTATACCATAGGCATTCTCTATCAATCAACCAGAAGTGGTAAATTTCAGGCCTACAATTTTTTTATCATTTTGTAACGGAAGTAAATATAACTGTGATATCGACAAATAACAAGTGGGAAGGAGAAGTGTGATGGCGGGGATCAGTGGAGAGGAGAGTGGACAATATCATTAAACATGGAGTGGTCCGATAAATGGGGTGATTTGTGCATTATTTTCTGGACAAGGCTACTTTTTCACGAGTTTGTTTTACTGTTATAATTTATTTGACTGCCTCGGTGGCGTAGTTGTATTGCGTACGCATTAAGAGTAAGATTTGCGCGCTGAGGTCTTGGGTTCGAATCCCGGTTCGAGCCAAAAACATTGTGACTGGGTTTTTCCATCTTAAAATTTACTCAGTCGCAGCTCGGAGTCAGGAAGTTGGCGGTGTGATACCCCCGTGCCTCGGAAAGCACGTAAAGCCGTTGGTCCTGCGCCTGATCCCTCTCCGGTCATCTCTGCCGCCTTACCGGACTATGAGAGTGAAGGAATAGCGAGTGCACCTGTGTATTGCGCACACACTTGTGCACTATAATATCTCCTGCGTACCTGGCTGATCTCTATTGAGATAGGTCGCCATAACCAAAATCGGCTAGGAGAAAAAAAAATATTATTATAATATATTTAAGTTTGAATCCCATTCCATACCGAGTGTGAGCGTGGCGTTCCCCTCGTTGATGTCTGCGCCGGCGATGCCGACGAGCGAGAAGCCGAGCTGGCGGCCGAGCTCCACCGCGTAGTTACAGTTCTCCAGCCTCTCCATGAACTTGCGCAGCTTCGAGAACTGACGGTGCACCTGCAGACATACATACATTCATATACACTCACGCCTTTTATCCCCGAAGGGGTAGGCAGAGGCGCAACTAGTGCACCCACTTTTCAGCGTTATTCCGTCCTGTGATGTGATAGGGGGCGAGCCTATCGCCATATCGGGCACAAATTCCAGACTACGAGCTGATATTGAATAAAAAAACTCAATAGCACTTTGCCCTACCCGGGAATAGAACCCGAGACCAGAGCATTGCAGTCGTACCATAATACAACTACACCACAGAGGCAGTCCAGAACAGACAGAAGTCGAAGAACAATGTACCCAGCGTAATTACTGTGCATTATGGCATTTTAACATCTTATGTCTCAGGATGACGAGCGCAGTGGAATGCCACACGGTACTTTGTAACTGAAGGTGCTGGATGGTGTTGCTACTGTTTATGGGTGGTCGTATCGCTTACCATCAGGCGAACGGCATGCTCGTCTCGTCATTTAACTGTAATGGAAAAAAAAACCGGCATTTGCTGAAGTAATCTCGGCTGAGGAGAGCTAAATTCCGTCACGCTGGGCCATTCAAATTTACACGAATTACAGATTTAACTTGTGCCCAATATGGCAATAGGAAAGGGAACATGAAATTTTAATATTATCAGAACAATTTTTAGTATCTTTATTGCATTGTTGACAAGCTCAAAAAACTTTTCACAGAAATATATCATTGATCATTTGTATATAGATGCTTAGATGTATTGCTATGCTAAATATAGATACCATAAAAGAGAATAATGCAAAGACAAAATCCGATGTTAACAGTATAATTTTAAAATAATTTAGCATTTACTATCAACGGTTGACGTGACTGACATTATTTATTTTACATAATGCGACACATCCGCGATGTACACGCTTCGTGCATACAAATGTACATAAAGGTTTGTTAAAACAATTATTCTGTATTCTTGTGTACAAATATTTTTAACCATAGTATAGGGTAAAGAAAAACTGTTTCCTAGAAAAAAAAAAAAACTTTTATTTTTTATTACAGTCGAACGGAATACTTATTCTTGAAACATTTCAAATTAATTTTTTTTTTGCTTCAAAGAAAATAAAGCAGTTTCCATAATATTGAATAACCCAATATTCTTATCATAGCCCCCTTGTATTATATACTGCCCAGTGCTGAGCACTGTCCTCCTCTACTACTGAGAGGCTTTAGTCCACCACGCTGGCCTAGTGCGGGTTGACCAATATTACATACATACATATACATGTACATTCACGCCTGTAAACCCGAAGGGGTAGGCAGAAGCCCAACTAGTGCGCCCACTTTTCGCCGTCATTCCGTCCCATGATGTGATAGGGGGCGAGCCTATCGCCATATCGGGCACAAATCCAGACTCCGGACTGATACTGAATAGAAAAACTCAATATCACTTTTTGCCCGACCCGGGGATCGAACCCGAGACCTCAGCTTTGCAGTCGTACTGTAATACAACTACGCCACCGAGGCAGTCAAGTTGAACAATATTCTTACCAGGTAATCATTCAACACAATCCCTTTATATCAACCTTGAAAATTCCTATAAGTAAAACCTCGTTAATTGTCAAAAATGATTATCCCACCTTCTTCCAGTTCACAATGCCAGGTTTGATGATGTCGTAGAGTTGGAAGATGACGAGCCCATCGGTGAGGTCGGAGTACAGCCAGTTGACGTGAGGCGCCACACCCATGGAGTTCATCCAGTTGCGGTATGCTGTGAATCACATATTATTAACGTGGGCTGTTAGTTTATTTATTTATTTACTAGCTTTTGCCTGCGGCTCCGCCCGCATTAAATGTCCCGGGATAAAAAGTAGCCTATGTGTTAATCCAGGATATGATCTACCCGTGTGCCAAATTTCATCGATATCCGTTCAGTAGTTTTTGTGCGAAAGAGCAACAAACATCCATACGTCCAGACATTCTTACAAACTTTCGCCTTTATAATATTAGTAGGATTTTAAGAAGGCTTACAGACTAATAATAAGGATGAATAAAGGAAATTAATTAACCTTATTGCTAATTACAATGGAAATTAAATATGTTTTAAATTTATATCCTTTTCCATAATAAATTGGTTTACATTATTATGTCGCTTCAACTGGCTATATGTAGATACATTGATATCTAAACCGCATAAAGAGAACGCAGAATCCCATGTAGATGGTTTTGTAATGACTGTATTGTATTAGCAACCTTATTTCCAAATGATAATATATTGAAGACATTTATGTTTATTATTTTCATTTACAATTTACGTCATATAAACGCCAACACAGAAAGAATGACTAAAACCGATAAAAAATCAACAAATTACAATCCTTGAACTACCGTGGAAGGGATGTGTCAAGAAACAGAAAAGAGACGCAATACCCACATATGACGTCATCGTTATTACGGCGCGTGCAAAAGACAGAGAAGGAGCGATACCCTTCTACGCGTCCACTCCTGCACATTGTACTATTTGAAATATAGATAACTGCCTCATTTCTTAACCAATTTTAAAGCCGTTTTCACAGAAGAGTTTTTTATGCATGCTATTAACTGTTTCATATAGAATAATGTAAAAAATCAAACCTAGCATGTTCCTCTATAATTCCTATTAATTATGTTGGAATAAACGCAAACACCAGCGCCTCATAGACAACTCACCGGTCAGCGTCGCATCACTATTCCCTAGCCCCATCTCTATATCTCTTTTGTCTCTGATCACTGATGTAACATTCGCTCTATTCATTTTACTTTATATGATATATAAATTACGTACTTGTATAAAAGTATCTCAGTGCTTTATTAACCGATTTCAAAAAGGGAGAGGATCTCAATTCGACGGTATGGTTTTTTTTTAAACTACAAATTAAAACAAAATGGTGGTACGACGTACTCTTCTCCTCCCTGGTCTCGTCGAGCTGGTGGTACTCCTCGGCGGTGTCGGTGCGCTGCAGACCAGGATGCTGGTTGAACAGGTTGGCGACGAACGCCAGGTTGAGCTTGTAGACTCCGTTGACAACGTCCGCGGCCGTCACGAACGCACGACACCGCAGCTTCGCAGCCTGTTGCAACATGATCTCCGCACGACGGAGCAGGTCAGTTTCCTGCAATACAATATCAATTTAATTCCTAATGTCGAATAAAGTCATAGCATGGTCGTGGTCGGATATAATATGTATAAATCGCAGCCGGATTGTATAAATTGCCGTATTACATTACGGCTAGCCGTTTTCAAAAACAGGGCCGTTTTGTATTGTGGCGGTTCAACGATGAGCCTCCGAAACTTCTCCGTGAGAATTTTGTGTCACACATGCGCGCGCATCGTAAATTCACTCTCATTTTTTCATAAAGCGCCTAAAGAAGTAAAAAAACTGACCCTGAGCGCGTCCAGGGTGACGTCGGCGTCCTGCGGCGCGATCTGCTTGAGCAGGTGAGAGTAGATCTCGGAGTCTGCGACGTCCGCCTGGAAGTTGGTGCAGCGCCGCGTGACTCCAGCACTCTGCAGCTGGTAGTTGACCCAGCGCAGCAGGATCGCCTCGGGGGACAGCGCCAGCAGGTCCTCGATGCGCTCCTGGAAAACAAATGGTGATAAGTTTAATGTTATCATCATCATCATCAGCCACATGACGTCAACTGTTGAACATAGGCCTCCCCCAAAGATTTCCAGATAGACCTGGAAATCTTCAAAAGTGGCCCGCATCCATCAAGTTTAATGTATTTCACCGTAAATAATTAAATTTATAGAAATAGAATGGAACAAAATACTGCGCCCGTTTTGCCCAGAAAACATAAGGCGAATATATTTTTATAGACAAGATAAACTAAAAAGTATAACTACTACATATCTCTAGACCATAATACACATAGGTTGGAAAGGCAATACATTTAAATACAACAAATGGATATCAGTTATGATATCAATTCACGTTGTTGGAGTTTTGGCGGGAATTTGGAAGTGTCATGAGGTGCTCTTGTTTTAATTCATTATTTTGGTGATACTTAGTGTTATATTATCCAATACAGTTCTATTCAAGGGCTCAAATGAAGTGAATTGAAGTAATCAAGTGTTTTTTGTTGTCGCCAAAACTCGTCGATAGAGTCTTGGTAAGGTAGCCACTCCTTTAGTGCGACATACTCAAAGAGCATTGTGGTGTATAAGAAAACCAAAAATATCACTTAAGACGAGACTTTTCCCTAACTTGAAATTGGCAAAATGTACAATGTTGTCGAGCGGTGATAGATTCTGGAATATTTAATAGTTTTTTTTTTAAGTTAATTTATATATGCTCCACTACATTTGACATTATACAACAGTGCGACTGCGAGGATAAAACCTATTTTCCTCATGTATAAATGTCGCCAATTTGTAGTATACTAGCTTTTGCCCGCAGCTCCGCCCGCATTAAAAAGTTTTTCCGGGATAAAAGTCCCGGTTTATATTTTCTCGGGATAAAAAGTAGCCTATGTGTTAATCCAGGACATGATCTACCCGTGTGCCAAATTTCATCGAAATCCGTTCAGTAGTTTTTGCGTGAAAGAGGAACAAACATACATAACATACATTCTTACAAACTTTCGCCTTTATAATATTAGTAGGATTAAATACCCGATATTGACAGTAGATGTCCTTCCATTAGATCTTTTAGATTCAGCAGACAGCATTACCTACTTCACATAAAAATTATGCGAAAGTGTTATTTTTCTTACTACATATTTAGTCATTAATTAGACTGCCTCGGTGGCGTAGTTCTATTACAGTATGACTGCAAAGCTGAGGTCTCGGGTTCGATCCCCGGGCCGGGCAAAGTGATATTGATTTTTCCATTCAGTATCAGCCCGGAGTCTGGAATTTGTGCACGATATGGCGATAGGCTCGCCCCCTACCTCATCATGGGACGGAATGACGGCGAAAAGAGAGTGCACTAGTTGCGCCTCTGCCTACCCCTTCGGGGATAACAGGCGTGAGTGTGTGTATATTTAATCATTAATTCTTCTTGACATATTCAAAGTTCAATCGTTTCGCGTATAACCTGATCGTTGAGCAGCTCTGTGAGTCCAGGACAGTGCTCCAACGTGATCTGGTTGAAGAGTCCGATGCGGATGATCTGCCACAGCAGCCCCAGGACCAAGTGCGGCTTGCCTAAAAATAATCATTTTTTGTTTATTTTTTTTTATATCGTGTAGTATTTGAAGAGTATTACACTTTTTTTATCATGTTCTTAATAATAATAATACCAGCCCTGTATTATATACTGCCCACTGCTGAGCATGGGCCTCCTCTTCTACGGAGAGGGTTTAAGGCCTTAGTCCACCACGCTGGCCTAGTGCGGGTTGGCAGACTTCACACACCCTCGAAATTCTTATGGAGAATTCTCAGAAGTCTCATTATGTCCTGTAGTTGCACTGGCTACAATGCCCTCAAACCGAAACACAACAGTGCATGCACACTGCTGCTTGGCGGTAAAAATAAATATTGCGGTGGTACCCACCCAGACGGACTCTTACATAATATGAGAGTCCTACCACCAGTAATTTCGTACATTTTTTTTACTAGCAATGTTTTCTTTTACCTTTAGCAAGATCGTGCGCGTCGATGTTGACGATGTTGCACCCGATGGCCTGCGAGGAGACGAGCGCCAGCGTCAGGTTCTCGTGCTTGGTGTAGAGCGTCAGGTTCTTCTTGTTGATGGCGCGCTCATCGATCGTGTCCGGGCACGAGTGGTTTATCACTTTGCTGTGGAAATATGAGGTTGTGTATTAAAATAAGGTTCAATAAAAAAAATATTAGCACTAGTCGTACTTAAAGATTTCTTTAAAATCATTTTTAAAGTCTAAATCAGATTCAATCTCTGCTACATTTTTTCCCCTAAGAGTTGACAAACGAGACACAATAAAGCTATATCATTTACGTAAATGAAACTCTAATATAACTCGTAAATAATCCTAATAACATTGTATATCAACAATTTATTCACAGTCCACATACCACAATATAAGCCCGTCCTTCAGTTTCTCGTAGAGCTGCTTGCCCTCAGGGTCGATCGGCAGCAGGTGCTTGAGGTCAGGATCGTGTTCCAGGTTGCTGTTGATCCATCCAGAGAACGCCATCTGTTCCTCCAGGCGGACTGAGTGGGTCGTGCCTGGGAACACAATAAATGGTATGATATGGGTTTATGCAAAAATAAATTGACAGATAATAGCATTACACCTTTTCCATTTTTAGGGGTAGGCAGAGATGCTAAATGTATAAATTTCAACAATGTTAGGACCCATGTAATAGGGACTGCAGCGAAGTCTCTTCTGGACGACTTATTGGATTATCTTTCTTGCTTTAACAAAGTCTAAAAGGAAAGCTAGCTGCCAGACTTTTCGTGCTAGCTGCTGATGACTGATGGGTTCAAAGTTCTAACTATGTCTACATCCTCATATATCCACACTCTTTTTTTACATCATAATCTTCTTTTATCCCTTCATTACTAGTGCGTTATTCGGTATCGTCTTAATGACTTATATATCACTTACCATCACTGGAAGCTTCGCTCATGCCGCCCAAATGTTCCAGATTTTCTTTTTTGCTTACAGCCTGTTTGAATGTGCTCGAAACCTGAAATTATAATTACATTTTTATATACTTCTGGATTTAAAAAAAAATATTACAAAAAATCATTATAATGTTATTTTTAATATAACGTTTATGGAAGACCAGTTAAACTTGGGTATTAATTATGATCTCTTACAGAGAAGTGACTTAAAATCTTTGCTGTTTGACCAAGTGTGGTTTTTGAGGTTGCTGAAGGTCCAAAAGATATTCCCGAACCTCTATTGCATTCTAAAAAGGTTGGCAACGTAACCAAGGACATCTACGTGCACAAAGGCGATGGCAGGGCCGGGCATAGCTAGTAGCCACTCCGGGCAAAAATAACATTCGCCGCCCTTTACATGAAACCCATATAAATCATTAGCTTGATAGTCCAATAAAAATAGTTTTATGCTGAGCTGTTCAGCGTGGTAATTATTATAGGTTTTTCTATTCTCCAGAAAAAATTGAGGACTCCGTACAACCACCCTTCGTTTTAAATTTTGCCATCGCTCATTTATGCAGCTCTAGGCATTTACTGTAACATGTTCGACTAAGCTGGCCACCATTGCACTATAAAAAGACAAAATCAAATGATGTCCTGAATATTTTAACAAAATAATCAGAATTCTTGACTCGTCAAGCCCCGCTACGGACGCCGGCGTCCGAGTATATAGGGCTTCCCATTACATCTATATATATACCTATATAAGCGGGGTTTGACGGGTTAAATTCCATTATTCCTTTCACAAATTTAAAGGCAATAAACGTAGATAACGTATCTCAACACAAATCACACACGGCGCAACGACCCCTGCCGACGATTAACGATGTAATTGCATTTATTGTGGATGCTTAGCGTGTGCGTTAGACAATTATTTTCTTTATATGTTTGACCTCTATTGAATCTTTTTATTGACATGAGTTGGGTGTGTACAACCAGAGATATGGGCCCAGACCCCATATAAAAGTATTTGAGTTTATAAAAATCTCAAATTGATTTTATACTTCTTAGTATGGCCTATAGTACAATTTTCATAGGTAAACTCTTATTAATTATTTAGTACTTTTCATATAGTTATAGAATATTTACAAGTACATTCACTATACTAATATTTGCGGTCCGCCCCGGGCAGCATTTTTGGGCGGGCGGCAAAATGAGTAAAATGGTACAAGTTTTACATAACAATAAAACTTGTATTATTAAGCAGAGACGATGCACAGCATCTGTGAGAGTGCGTCATACTTCCCCTTTAACATTTCCGGTCAATAGCGGTCCTTCCGGTCCGTTTCAGCCAATCAGCGTTGAGCAAATATCACGTGGTCTCAGGTGACCGCTTGCGGTTTGGTTCTGCCATCGTGCTTCATAGAAGTCTCTCACCAGGAGGCCTTACAGGGATGCTGTGCATCGTCTCTGCTTAATAATACAAGTTTTATTGTTATGTAAAACTTGTACCATTATTCGGCATGTGACGATGCACAGCATCTGTGAGAGACCTGTTTATAGCTCCTGGTGACCACGCAACGACGCTATGTGATGAGATTAATATAGAACAACAAAAATCTGTAATAACAAAAGTGATTGCACTTTTTCGTATTATAATTCAATCAACACACTTACATAAGTGAAGGTGGCTGATTAACAAAGTTTGCCAAGATTAATTGTAACATTATAATAATACCAAATGAGTTCATAATGACATATTGATACGAAATATGTTATGAAACTGGTTCGAAGTTTAAAGAAAGATTTGATACCGATGGCGTTGATTTACCAATAATTTGTTTTCGATAAACTTTGAAAAAGTATTCTCCTTCCGCCAGTTACCTCGCGCAAGGATTTCCTCTATTGGGAAATTTTCATACCAATTTAAAGACGCTACTGCTGAGCGTACACTGCCTGGCGAGGCTGATATACCTGCATCCTCGAGGATAGACTTCACCCAATTCCCTATTGTGGTTCGTGACGCATCACGATTAGGACTCGGCTCCCATTTCGGTTGACAACTTTATGGATCCAATAAATGGGGCACACATTATTGTAATTGCGCTGTAGCAACTTCCAACCGGATTGTCGATACGAACATGTATCAGTCTTTGAACCGAAAGATGGATATAAAATACAGTAATTACCTTTATTTACATAATATTCCGGAGAAATCTTAAGAAGCGTTAAATCATGTACACGCCTACCTGAAGCTAGCAGAAGAATACATGCCAACCTGCGTGAAGCTTCGAATAAAGATTCACAATTTGGGGGGTTCACTTGTAGCCAGTCGACCAAGTCTCTAGAATCCTAAATTGGAGCTTTTTCAATTCTAGGTTTTTGAAGCGAAATAGCTTTTAATATGTGTTTAACCAAGAAATTTGAATTAAAATTTTCATTATTAACAGTTCGGCCAAAGGTTAAAACGACTGACTTATGCTGCAAAATAGTGGAATAAGCTAATTTCTCCACAAGAAATAAATGAGCCAAAAACTTGGATAAAACGTCACCCGTCGGGTGTTTAAAATCAAAATTATTTGCACTGCACCACATTACCCATCGCTGCCATGCAGGCTGGTATGTTTTCATAGTTGATTCCCTCCAACTAGATCGAAGTAAAGACTTTTCGGCTTCAGACCATCTTTTGGTAACTTCGTCCCAGCCCCAATTTTCCAGACATAAAGCTACATGTCCTGTACTCGTGGGGGCGGTAGACCGGTCGTCTGATCTATCAGTACTTGATGGAGCTGATGGATTTTTATGGGTTTGCCAAGTGCTCGACGGCGCAGATCTGGCAACCAGAACGCTCGCTTCCACATTGGAGCCACTATTAGAAACAATCCTTCTGCAGAGTTCAGATGATGCAGGATACGCGGTATCAGACTCGGTGGAGGGAATATCCATGCCAGTTGAAATCCCCACTGCCGGCTGAAAGCGTTGCAAAATTGGGCAGACACATCTGAACTGTCCCTCGTTACGTATTTTTGCACTACCTTCGTTTCTTTGCTGACAAAAAGGTCCATTTGAGGAATACCGAACCGATGGAATATTTTCGTAACCGCTGGTCGAAGAAGGTGCCATTCGGCTGGGCATTTCCCTCGCGATAGTCTGTCCGCAATATCGTTGAATTTCCCTGGAATGTACTCTGCAGTAATTGAAATATTCCATTTGTCCAATAGTGCCAGAAGCTGGTAAGTAGTTTCGAGTAGTGTTGCGGATCTAGTCCCTACCTCTTTCTGCACATAGGATACTACTGTGCGATTGTCCGATTGTAGTGTAACATGGCGGCCTCGTGATCGGATTTTGAAATGCTCCACTGCAGCTATTATGGCAAAAAGCTCTTTTTTGTTGCAGTGCCAGCTCCGTTGATCGGTTTTCCATTTGCCTGATATTGTGAGGTCGTCTACTTGTGCCCCCCATCCATAGTCGAATGCATCCGTAGTGAGAAGATTATGAATCGGCTTCGGAAACAATCTGCTTTTTACCAAGGATGTTCGCATGGCCGCAATCCACCACTCTAGGTCGTTCACAGTAGAGGCTGGTAGTTGCACTTGTTTTCGTGGTGGTGGTCCAAATAGTTGTCTGGGCAATCGTTGTAGATAGCGGCAATGCAAACGGCCTCTTGGCACAACAAAATTGGCAAAGTTTAGTGTGCCTAACAATACTCGAGTCTCCTTCAAGCACACAGTTTTCTTGAGAAGGGCTCGTCTCAAGCTGTGTAATATTGCCTGTACCTTCTTCAATGGGAGGCCCTTGAAATTCTGTTTCGTATTCCAAACCAACCCCAGATATTCGATCACCTGTGTTGGCTTGATTACAGACTTCTGGTAATTGACGGTCCACCCCAGGGATTCGAGTGTGTTCAGGGCTACTCGAACCTGTGATTGTAGTAGGTCTTGCGACTGACATGCTATCAGGAAATCGTCTAAGTAGACGATAATCCGCATTCCCTTGGAGCGGAGATACTGGGCAACCCAATTCGTCAAGGACGAAAAGATCTTGGGTGCGCATGACAGTCCGAAGGGTAAGCCAGTCATTTGTAGTATTTGGCCTTTGTACACTAGCCTCAAAAACCTTCGATGAGATTCTACAACGTTCATTCACATGAGAATATGCTGACGACAGATCTATTTTTACTAACCAATCCTTTATTTGAAGATAGTGAGGAATTTGGAAATGAGTAATTAGTCTGAATGGCTTGGGTACTATGTATTGATTTAATCTCTTGAGATTGAATATCGGCCGATTGCTTCCGTCGCTTTTGTCAGAAACATCGTGGACAAAAAGCTGGGTCCCAGACAGGTTTGATCTGGAATCTCCAAAACACCTTGATGGAGTAATAACTCTACCTGTTGCGACATTCCAGCTAATTGCTGGGTTTCGAACTGGCCAAGTAACCTCTGTGATGGATAGACCAGCAGAGGTTTGGAGGTAAATGGCAGACGCATTCCCAAATTGAGAAGGGCCTACGGAGCCCGAAGCGCCAACCACTCCCTGCGATACGCTCGCAGGCAGCCCCCATAAAAACCGCTCCTGCGCGGGCACGGCCGTGAGTCATTGATCGGCTTTCTTTTTGTATGCCTGACCATCCTTCTTGAAGGATTGCTTAGATTTGGCATGAAACGATTGCTTGGTGACATTACTTCTGGGCTTACCTTTTCTATCTTTCCCTGATTCATGGTCATATGACCGAAAGGACTGATTTTGTATCCGCTTATGTGCGGCTACAGGCTTTCCGTTCGCTTTTTGGCCATCCTTTCCTCGGTTGTACCACGGACGAACCCATTTGCCAATGCCACCAGTATTAACTATGTAAGCCAGTAACAGAGACTCGTCAAAAAATATTTAGAGCTCGGAGGTATCTTACGCAGACCCTCTCGCAAGTTCTTATTAGGTGTATCGTTAGGATACGCTCCCTACGATTTTCGATATATTCCGCTCGCTTTCCACAAACAAGCTGCATCACTTCTTCATTGTTTTTTATGAAATTTTGAAGTTGAATAGAATAAGCTGGATGTCTTTTCAAATACAGTCGCAGATGACAGGACTGTATCTGGAGCTGCGGCCCAATCTACTATTTCTTGTAAATTATTATTCAATAATACATTGTGAGTAAGCAAGGCATTAGGTAATGCCGCTACAATCCTCTCTGAATGTAGAATGTAATTGGTCGTTTATTTCTAATTCGACGAACCCCAGGGATGCATTGTGTGCATTTAGAGCATCAGAATACCGCACATTTTTCCAGTCTACACTGATGAATCGTTGAAGGAATTCGAGTTGTTTTACACGCTCGGGATTCGCCACGGGATTACTTTAGGATCTTTCACTAACGTGCTAACTAACTTCAAGTTTAATCTCAGTGCATCAGTTACAGCAGGATGATTCAATATAACACCAAGTGTTTGTGTACTAGGGCCGGGATTCGGCTACATGGCGGTGGTGGCCTCTCTCGACGGTTGCAAGGACGCGCCGGTCGCGGGTACCCCCGGTGGTAACAAGGACGCACCGGTCGCGGGTACCCCCGGTGGTAACAAGGACGCACCGGTCGCGGGTACCCCCGGTGGTAACAAGGACGCACCGGTCGCGGGTACCCCCGGTGGTAACAAGGACGCACCGGTCGCGGGTACCCCCGGTGGTAACAAGGACGCACCGGTCGCGGGCGACAGTGAGGGCCCACCAGATAGACGCGGCGGACAATCCGCCGTCATATTCGAAGCGAATTTATGCCACAATAAATTAGTTAGGTTACTTACTTGATGAGGTAGTTCTTCAATTTGTGACTCACCATGACGGCTACGTTTCACCTGACAATATTCTGAGCTTGAATCACTCGATGCGCTGGATACCGAAGATCGGCGCTTTCGCCCTGCCGATGGCCCGGCTCGGGGACCTGACGATTCGGCGTGATTTGTCGGTAGGTTGACATTGTCGTCAACCAATCGCTCAGGAACACCATAGCCGTGGTCACTCATACTAATTTTAATAATTTGTACAAAACTTTTGCACTTTCACTTTTACTTTTTATTTTAATTTACTTAAATCACTTTAATACTTTGCAAGTGATGTTGTCTCTTCGGAGAATAACGACGCTATGAAGCACGATGGCAGAACCAAACCGCAAGCGGTCACCTGAGACCACGTGATATTTGCTCAACGCTGATTGGCTGAAACGGACCGGAAGGACCGCTATTGACCGGAAATGTTAAAGGGGAAGTATGACGCACTCTCACAGATGCTGTGCATCGTCACATGCCGAATAATAAAACATTTTACAAATATAAACTTTTGTCCCATATACCGGTTGACAGGGGCTTGCGTGACTGTTTGTTGTGTTTGTTCTTGGGGTGGCAAAAAAAAATTATTGTCCGCCCCAAGGGGCAACAATCAACGCCACTGCTTTTAGTTGATCGCAAGCCCATATCACCACCGCTACCGATCATCCCATAAACCCGTAAAGCCCGGCGTCGATATGAGCCGAATTAATACGACTCGATTCGACTCGAAGCCTAATCGACGCTGTAAACCTGTCGTCTATCTAGTTAACCCGATTCGCGTCGAGTTCAATACATTTGACACTTGCTGTGTTGTTCTTATGTAAATAAATCAACGGGCAAGTGTTTGTACGACAGTCGCCGATAACGGCGACGTTTGATAACATGCGCATGCGCACCACGACGCAAATAGTCCACACTTGGGACAGCACCGTGTATTGTTTGCACTTCACTCGCACGGAACTGTATTGATAAGTAATTTTTGCACGTAGAAGATTAATATATAGATAATGTTAAAATGTTACGATATTACTTTTTTACAAGGTCTTTATATAGGCAGGAAAGTCTTTAAAACAATTTTTGTTGTGTTTTGCAATTTGAGAATTTTGTAAAAGTTAAACTTCTTTGAGTCATTTATTTAATTATGTCCCAAAACAAAAACTATTTTGACCAAAATTGAGAAGGGTATCCCAAGGTGGTTTGAGCATTTGGAAAGTATGGATGACAGGAGGTTGACAAAGAGGACGTATATGGAGAGTGTGGATGGAAGGGCCGGCAGGAGTCGACCGCACCGAACCTTCGAATCTCAGATATCTGACATTTTGAGTAAAGGCCAGCTCAAAAGTACCCTGAACCGGCGGGACTGCATGAAAAGATTGATGAAGGTAGAGGAAGCGAAAGTAGTGTGCCAAAATCGAGCAAAGTGGCAATCCATAGTTTCTGCCTACTCCTGTGGGATAGAAGCGTGATACTATGTATGTATAAACAACAGTTTTCCAAGCAGTGCAGTGATCTAATGCCTAAGCAACGTCCTCAGTGGGTCACTCAATTGACGAGTGATTCACGAACGCCCTGCAATTATTATTGTCCGCTCCCATTTCCATTAATAAGAAATATTCCTTCTGGCTCGACGATATGTCATCATGATTGTAGATAAGAATTACAGATTTATTTTCTGCATATATTCTTACTACATCTAAGAACTTGGTTCGAGCGGATAATGTCACTTTGTTGAGAATGTTTGCCGACACCCAGAAATACCCAATGTGTCAGGAGCCATAGAGCTCCCTATTGGGTTCTAAATGCAACAAAAAGAAAAAAAAGGGAAATTTAAAAAAAACGAACTAACCGCACTACCATGTAGCCCTTCGTCATTTTTTACCGAACTCTCCTTACGTGACCTAGCAACTTTGTTTACGAACTATCCCTACACTCACGGCTTTCGTTCCCGAAAGTGTAGACCGAGATGCAATTATTGTACCCAATTCTCGTCATGTTTAGTCCGTATAGGGTTGCCAGTTCAAAAATTCGAAATGCCCTAGCAAATTCTGGACATTTTGTGAAAATTCCTGATTCTCCTCTGTATATAATACGTCAGTCGTTAGTCATTACGCATCGTTGGTGGTGTTAGGGAACAAAATGCGTAAAATTATTTATTTACTTTGAGAAGGGGGGGGGGGGTACTTTCCACGCGATAGGTACTCTTATTGGGTTAAATTAGTCTTTGATTTTAATTTCACTATTTACTTAAATTGTTGAAATTCCGTGCAGCTTAAGATTCCCACCCCATTCTGGACATTACCGGACATGTCCGGAAAATTCCGGACGTATGGCAACTCTAATTCCGTACCATGTTATGGGGCAAACCTATCGCCATATTGGGCCCAATACCAGACTAATACAGAGTAAAGATATACAATATCGCTTTACCTGCGATGGGCATCGAACCTTAAACTTCTACAGTCGTAATAACTCACAAAACAGACTTCTATTTCTAACCGACTTAAAAAGTAGGTTCCGTATTTAAGTTTGCATGTCCGAGATTTTCTCAAAAACTATTGATCCGATTTGCTTGAGTTTTCTACAAGACTGTACATCACAACAAACTACAATAACATACCTGTTGGGCTTTGAGGTTGGCGCAGAGATCCTCGAACTCGGCGAGCGACATTCCGTTCCCGCGCGCGTCCCCGTTCATGCTGCCGTTGACGCCGCGTCCGTGCTTGCCCCCATTGTCGTAGTACTCCTCTATCATGCAGCGGACCTGCAAACATACATCCATTTAAATGTAAATTCATTCATGCAGTTCATTTCGGACCTTCAATCAAATATGTAGGGGCGTGAAGGAATACATAGCAGATATCCCTGGCCGAATCCTAAAAGTCTTTTTTCTTTCTATGCATATAAAACTGAGGGCCGCTTGGTGATACAAATACAAAGCCTGGGTAAATTGAGCGTACTCAGACTGGTTTAACATCTCAAATGATGTTAGGGTTGTGATACGTCTCTATGTCTCTTCAATGTCCATATGGACAGCTGTGAGACAGCTCTAGAAGAAATGGAATGTAGACTGTATGAATGAGTTCCGTCAAGGGAGACTAATAGCTTTACTTATGTATATCTTAAGCGATTATTCCACACGGACTGTGACCTGAATTAGTTTAATCTTTATCTATCTCTCAAGATACAAGTTTTTGCTTAGTTTGAGAGACAGTGGAAGCGGTTAAGGGCAGGTGTAAGAAGACTTGAACTGTATATCGAAACTGGGACCTCCTGTTATAGAACCTTATTATTCCTGATTTGGGGAATAACTTCAATTTATCTTCAAAGGACTTATTGTGATACATCAATATACAATTTAAAAACCATATAGAAGTATCTCTTACGCTTAACTTCATAAATTACGACATAAATGAAAATTGTAATAAGCTATGCCTTATGTAGCCGACGATCAATAAACGAAATTATGAATATAATATTTTACCTTAAGATTATTGACTGCAGAATTATATTAACATAATTTATATTATGTTCTACCCACCTTCCATTGTGGAATTTTGTATCCTACGCCGTCGAGCGCATCCTTCAACTCCTTCAAGTCAATGTATCCATTTCCGCTTGTGTCCAACTGTAACAAAAAAAAAAACAACAATGAAATTACACGTTACATAAAAACATTAACATTTAAATACAACACAAACGAGAAGGAAATTAATACCACTTTTCATCTTTACACTGTCGGCCGTAAAAATGGGTGCAACTTAATAACGCTATATTTTGCATGCAACGGAGCGAAGTAGCACGGCCCGCGAATAAAACGAGAATTGCAGGCCTTAGTGTGCCTTCTTTGCTGCGAGCAATGTACCGAGAGTTTACACTGTACATGCTTATTTATGGTAATGGAAGATTCACAATGCCGTTTTCATTAAAGGGGAATCAAATAGAAGTTACCGATGACTGTTAACGGGACGTTACATTGTATACAACAATAGAACATATTGAGCCTGTTTTTATACGGAGATGATCATGTAGACAAACATGCGCAAGTCACGATTATTTCGTTCACCGCATAGTCCATCATAAAAACTACTCAGCGGTAAAGCGGAACATAACATATAACAGTCTTTGTTATTAATCTAAATGTCTATTATTTGTGTTAATTTAAATAGGGTAGTTTTCTATGTTTAATTTTGTACATTAGTTTAGACTTTAGATGTAACAGAAAATAATACGAAAAAAAATATCTTTGAAATCAGCATCAAAATCGATTGAAAGATAAAGCAGTTATTCAATTTTGAAATATTCTTGTGAGCAAAAGTAGGGGCGTGGCGGGGATATCACGCTATCTCTTTCGCACGCATGCAGCGTTATGGCCGACAGCGCTTGGTGACGTCACAGCATAGTATTGCTGTTATTTAACAGCTACCCCTTCCACCAATTTTCAAAGCTTTATAACATATTTACTATTGCGCCAATTTTGAAAATTATTTTTCCATGAGATTTTGGATAGCATACATTTTTCATAATTGTGTTTAAAAAAAAGTAGTCAACTTCCCTATTTGAATTAAATTTAGTTCATAGTTTTTATGTACATAAAATTATATACTACACATAAGATATGCGATTACTGCACAACTCAGTATTACGTTAAACTGGTGCTATCAGAATACAAGTTTGGCAATAACGGAACAAGGTCGATATAACCAGATTCGTGTACGAACTATCAATACCCTTCCACGAGGCATACAATGACAAACAACTTTCGTGCGGTAAGAATTATACGATTGAAACAATAGTATTTATCTTGAGACTCAATCTACACAACGCTTTCGACCGACGTTAGTCATCGGTGATATAATGAGGTATTTGACTAATAATGAAGTCATGGAATGCGTATAATTTTAATCCGATAAATGGTTGAATTAGGACAGATAACGTGTTAGACTTTGCAACTTCGACACGTATTGTTGCATACAATGTTTCGATTTTCCTTTCATCATTTCACAATAAGGAATTACGCAAATATACAAAACGTGAATAAAATCGAATAAAAAGAGTAGCATTTTAGTTAAATTTACAAGAGCACTTATGATAAAATATTCAGGTACGAGTTGTAATTGCATTTGTTTACACTTTTTCTAGTCTTTAATTAACCTATTTTAATCTACCATTTGGTAGAATTTAAACAAAAAAATTTCGAAGTCAACCGAATTGTCCTGACAGTATAATGAGAGTTAATGGCACATATCTAAAAATGTTAATGACGGCTCATGGTACACTGCGTTGGCCGCCCATTCCCAAAAGTAGGTCCAAGGTCAACCGTATGAATACAGAAATTAATGATTATTATACCCGACATGACCGAAAATATCACGAATATCTGATAAAACGTTTATCGATATCTTATGTAAGGAATGGAAAAATAAATATAAAGCTATTTCATATCTCAGTCTTAATCAATTAATTTTATAATTACATCAAGTTATATGGATTGTCAAAATAACATTCAAATTTAGTGTCATCGCAGCAGTAAAAAATATCTTTTAAAACCAATTAGAACTATAGTCATTGCAAAACACTTACAAATATACTTGTCAGCAACATAATATATGATTAAAACGCACAAAAGCGATATCTCATTGTTCCAAATCTAATATTGATTTACGACTAATAAATTCAATACAATGCAATAAATAACTCACATTCAAAATTTAGATGTGAAAATGATTCGAATAGTTGAATTTAATTAGTTACATTGCCGATAAACTCCGACATACATGATTGAAAACCCGGTGACCCTTCAAATTAGTAACGAGTTTATTTTTAAACAACTAATTATAATGTGATAATATAATTTATTAAAAGAGATAACATTCGTTACAAAGTATTTCATTACTGCATACTGTCCCCTATTTAAGAAGACCCACAAGCACCAAGACATATGATACAGTTGCGATATCGGGCTGATGTTATTTAATTTCTTTCGGGTCATTTAGATCATAACCAACTCTATCTAGAGAAATATCGATAAAATACGCACAACCCTTCGCTGATTACTAATCGATAAAACAATTACAATAATCAATGTCGCAATTCGTATCTCAAATTGAGACTTAATATGTCTCAGGATGACGAGCGCAGTGGAATGCCACACAGTACTTTGTAACTCAAGGTGCTGGATGGTGGGCGGTCGTATCGCTTACCATCAGGCGAACGGCATGCTCGTCTCGTCAACAATACAATACAAAAAATAAACAACCAATGTGCTTATAAATGCGAATTATATTGAATTTATAAATAAATTCGAATGATGTTTTTCATACTCCCTGTTGTCTCGTTAAGTTCATACGCGATAAAACAATAGCGATGACTCAATTCGATAATATTTGATATAATCAATGAAACAGATAAAATATGTCCGTCTGTTCACAAGCCGCGAGGCGCCCACGGGGATAAGTTGACTACAGACTTAAGTTTGTTCACACCCACACATATTCCTACGCTTAATATCGTTAACGTATTTTTAGAATCTATAGTTACCATAAATTTGATATAACATCAGCGCCTTGAGTTCAAGCTACTCAAAAAATATTACCATTTTATGGTATTTAAATAACTTAAGAACATGTGCATCTACAACTTTAATTAAATCTGTGCCAAATCTTTGGCAACTGCGTCTCATGGTTTATATTCTAAGTATAGCATTCTCTTGTAATATCGTTTTTTTTATGAAATTTCTATCGCCAAGCAGCGGTGTGCATTCACCGTTGTGTTTCGATTTGAAGGACATTGTAGCCAGTGTAACTACTGGGCATAATGAGACTTAACATCTTATGTCTCAGAAGGAGGAGCACAGTGTAAAGCCAATCAGTACTTTGTAACTCAAGCTCCTTGAGTCAAGGTGCTGGATAGTGTTGCTACTGTTTATGGGTGGCCGTATCGCTTACCATGAGGCGAATGGCATACTCGTCTCATTATTCAATGCAATAATAAAAAAATTAGGTGGCAATTTCATTTCTAAATTCATTAGAAATCTGATCAGAGCCGTACTATCTATTTTTAAAAAAACACCGCATGCCGACATAAAATATCTTATCTATGAATATTCTGGAATCATTAACACGGTCTAGATATCAAATAAGAGCTATAAACGGAAATCATTACGATAATATCAATACGAAAGGAATTCTCATACTATGTCATTTCCTACATCGAATTTCTTATAGGCTGTCTAATGCTTCGGTGAGAATATTTGTGAATTTGAAAGTGTCACATTTCTATCATATTAATTCCACCTTGTATAGTTATTTCGGCAATTGATTTTTCTAGGCAGTGCTTTGAAACCAGTCAAATTTCTTCCTATTTCTATGTTTTTATACGTGTATGCAGGCCGCGAACTATGTAATTTAAACTATGTTTTATATTTAAATTTCTCAGCAATGCGAGCTAAGCATCGATCTGAACCTAGTCCTTGGTCTGTCGACGAGGCTCCGATGTCATCTTGTACGTACAATTCGTTTTCAAAGCGTGTTCAGCCCTCGTTCCACGTTATCGTCGGCATCCACGCGACTAGATAAAACAATTTGAACGTACAGTTGATGTGTACACGTTTCACAATGACGTGGCTCGTGGTTTGCACAGCTGGTAGCGCTTCAATATCAGCTCGGTCGGTTGTAGGGAAAATCTTTTTTACCTTAGTTCACACAGTTACCTAGGAAAAATTATCTTCATTTACATGAAGTGTAGCTTTATTTATTGTAGGCACATCGTTTCGTGTTAAGTGTGTCATCAGCTTAAAGCCTATTACGATCCCAATATCTAATCGATTGTGACAATTGTTAATTGTCCAACCAGAATAAAGTTTCACGTGTTTACAGATGGCTTCTTTAATTGGTTTATTCTTGACATCCTGAATGACATCAACCAGAAGAGAAGAATTTTGAGTAACAAAGCACAGTAGTGTGTTTTCCACTATAGCTGTCTACAAACAACGACAAAACTTGATAGTGCGTAATACGAACATTTCTATACACTATTTTTACATGATTTGTAACAATAAAACAGTTCTATTACTATGAGTACTAAGAAATACCCAAACTTGGATAGTGTATTTCTTCCTCGCCGATACGTGATATCAAGCATTAAATTTTAATGAGGTCCGCGACCTTATAAAGTCAGTCAAACAGATGACACGCCGCCTTATCATTTATGATAACAAGAGATTCTGCGAACATATGTTTCGGAGGTTGTTTACACTTGTCCATAACGCCTGTTTGACTATTTCAATTCGATAATGCAACGATACAATTCGATAATGAGTTCAAAGATCTTCAATAGATATGAAACCTACGCTAATTCGACTAATATTATAAATGTAAAAGTTTTTATGTATGTTAGTAGTAAATACATGAACCATTGCAAGGATACATCATATCCTAGATCACAATGTGGGCTACTTCTTATTCCAAGAATAAATACGCAAGCTACGCTGCGCGTGGAAGCAAAAAAAGATCTTCATGAAGCTTATTAAAATTATAATAATGTCTTTGCCTGTTAATCATGTTCCTCATTACGGGTCACAAGGTCTTTAGGTCCTTCTACAATTATGTAAATCACCAAGTCATAACAAGTATATTAACACCACACACAGAGATCGCGTTATTTATTATAAGACTGCGAAAGAAGGAGGGTTATGTTTTACGAGTGTATGTGTATTGTATGTATGTATATATCTTTGGCACGACCTAGAGCCTAAACGGCTTGTCGTATTTTTATGTGAGTGGTGTCAATAGGTTCGTCTTAGTCGTGACACTGGGTACATCAAAATAAAAAAAATAATAAAACTTAAGGATTATTGGCGGCAAAAAGTAATCTCAAAAAAAAATCTTTTCAAAATACATCAAAGTTTATTGTCGACAACATTTAGATAAAAGGTCTGTCAACAGAACAAAAATATACGTAACCTCGGGTCGTAAAACTTCTGTAAAGTAGATACGCGGTTCACATCAGTGAGTCATAGGGGTGATTCACTGACAGACAACGGCGTTCATAAAATAGTTTATATAACACTCGCGTGTACACCAGTATGATTTTTAATAACAGAGACACAAAGCGAAAACCGGGACGTTTTGTCTTACAGTCAGCAACATAAGTATCTGAAGAAAATCAAAATTTAAAATCGCCTGTATATGCGTTAAGTTTAGGGCTGCCATCATCTAAATTGCCGACGCCGGATAAACACGACAAAAATCCCGGACATTTGGGCGAAATATGGGTATTTCCCCGGACACCTCTGAAAAAATATTTTGCCGTTCCTTCTTGAATGCGGGGAAATGCACGAAGTTTTAACTAAGATTTATTTCAATTTGTCGCTCATCTATAAAAAATGTATTTCCCCTGACAACAAAAGTGTCCCGGACAATTTTTAAAACCCCGGCCAGACGGCCCCCGTACGCCCTTCAAACTAGGGCAAATCCGGACGGATGGCAGCCCTAGTTGAGTTGAACTGAAACATTTTTTTATTCGTTTGAAGTAAAGGTAATCTCTCCTATTTTATTTTCGTGAAAAGAAAACGGAAATTAGTAAGAACACAAAAGTATGTAGGCAAATTGAAATTTTGAATTTGTACAGACACTTATGCTGCCGACTGTACATGTTGTGAGTCACGTAATTATTAATACAATATAAAATTTTAAAGGGTATGGGCGTATTTTTATTAGTATTTTCATATTGTTGAATAAAATAAAAAAATTATAAATAGACATTTATTTGGCCTGCATTACATTTGCCCATCAAGTGTCGTGTCGGAATAAAAAAATACCTTTTATCGTCGTATTTGCTTTCCAAGCCGTAACGAATGGAAGATGTTAAAGGAGGCCTACACCGAAAAGTTTGAAAAAGGCTAATGAAGAAAAAGAGCTTTCCAAGTGTCTTTATTCCACTATAATTTGAGGTCGCCCCCAATACATTCTATACTAGCTTTTGCCCGCGGCTCCACCCGCGTTAAAAAGTTTTTCCGGGATAAAAGTCCCGGTTTATATTTTCCCGGGATAAAAAGTAGCCTATGTGTTAAACCAGGACATGATCTACCCGTTTGCCAAATTTCATCGAAATCCGTTCAGTAGTTTTTGCGTGAAAGTGGAACAAACATCCATACATCCAGACATTCTTACAAACTTTCGCCTTTATAATATTAGTAGGATGAATGATGCGGAACCGAACTGGGTTTGTTATTAAAACCGGTCGTCTATTAGATGTCAATATTGAATGTCCCGATCAGTCAGAAAATTTTGGCAGGCTCCTGCAAAAATAAAGAATCTTTCGGAATTTTGCGCCCAAATATCCCATGAAATGTATTAACACACAAATAAAGATGTCCGCTTTTTTACGGGTGCAGGGCCTCAAAATCTATACAGGCTCAAACTTTAGGGATATTAAAGGGGTAACATCTGGAACCTAGATCCATTAAACATTTTTGTTAGACCCCTCCATTAATAACCAACTTTTTTAATAACTTTCATATTAAGTGTAGTTTTCAAGCCAAACAAAATTTCATGCATTTTAAAATCGGAGGTCTTTAAAATTAAACGATTTATTGCAAAAGGCTAGTTTCGAGAATTCTATCCAAATGTATATAAATTGTCTTGTTTAGATTTTCAGGCCCATTTTTGAACATGTCCTTTATTCGCGTAAAGGTGACGTCCGGTTTTTGTACGAGTGCTGGATCTCAAAATCTAACCAGGCTCAAAATTTATAGATATTAAAGGCGCGAAGAGATGAATCTTCGATCTATCAACAAAATATTTTTAGACTCCTCTATTTATAACAAACTTTTTATAAAACGTTCGTTTTAAGTGTTGTTTTTAAGCAAAATAAAATTTACGTAAATCTCGAAATCGGAGAACTTTAAAATGATACGATTTATTGCAAAGGCTTAGTTTTTGGAAGTACTATCCAAATATATACATAAAGTGTTTCGGTTAAGAAATTAAGCCCGTTTTTGGACATGTCCTTGAAATTACAGTATTTTTTCCGGGGAAGTTCTCAATAATCACTGCGGGACAACACCTCATAACCAATAACGAAATATTACTTTACTATGTATTTTAAAGGGAAGCCTTGTATTCAGGGTGCGCCTAATAATGTATGGATCGAAAAAGTGGGTGAAGTTGTTACACTGTTGAAACAGCTCACATTTCAGAATACCACACCAGCCCTGTATTATATACTGCCCACTGCTGAGCACGGGCCTCCTCTACTGAGGGGGTTTAGGCCTTAGTCCACCACGCTCGCCTAGAGCGGGATAGACTTCACATAATTTCGAAATTCTTATAAAGAACTTCTCAGATATACAGGTTTCCTCACGATGTTTTCCTTCACCGTTAAAGCAAGCGATAATTCACAAAGAATACACACATAACTTTTCGAAAACTTAGGTGCGTGCCCTTGGAACAGACAGACATTCGTCTCGTCAGTCCCCGTTCCACTCCCAACTAGGCCATCGCCGCTTTTTTCAAAATAGTCATAGCTATTTGGTCGCATTCGACTAATGATTCATGGAAAAAAGGGTCTTTTAACCTATCTGGTACCGCGAGTTTGACAGCTGACATTTTTTTTTATTTTTATACTATAACCTTATTGCGTAGGTAGGAACGACGATTTTCGCTTTTATGACAGGAGCTGTCATGGTCGCAATGGACCAAGCGGGCCTGAACTATTAACGCTATTTAACTCATATTCCGTTATTATGTTTGCCAAGATTACTCATCATCATCACATGATAACCACTGCTGAACAAAGGAAGAAATTTACTTCCTTTAAAATGTAAGACAAACGCAGTCGGGTAAAAACACGATTACTATCCAGTAAAAATTCAACAAGAAATAAGCCTTTGAAATCTAATGGAAGGGTTAAATGTCAAAATACGAAAGAGACACAATTATATCATACAGAGACTGCCTCGGTGGCGTAGTTGTATTACAGTACGACTGAAAAGCTGAGGTCTCGGGTTCGATCCCCGGGTCGGGCAAAGTGATATTGAGTTTTTCTATTCAGTATCAGCTCGGAGTCTGGAATTTGTGCCCGATATGGCGATAGGCTCGCCCCCTATCACATCATGGGACGGAATAATGGCGAAAAGTGGGTGCACTAGTTGTACCTCTGCCTACCCCTTCGGGGATAACAGGCGTGAGTGTATATGTATGTACACAATCATATCTAGCTGACGTCACCACGTATTACGGTGCGCGTGAAAAAGAGCGCGCTAACCCCACTATGCGCACATTGCAATATTGGATATATGAATTGCTGCCCCATTGCTGATTTCACGAAAGGGCTTGTTTTTCATATTATTTGATATAACGTATGAAAAAGTGACAAAATCGAATATAGTAAAAATCCCTATTGTAAACTGTTTACTTGCCAGGACATTTTTCTTATAAAAGAGTGTATGTCCAAACTTCTTTTGGCTCATTATTATCTCCTTATTAACAAACCAATCCATCTAAAAGAGTAAAGACGCCTCTATAAAGAGCAATGACTCCTCGAAAATTAATACTTTCTAATTTCTATTGTATTTATCATGAAATTAATTGTCCATGCGGGCATCGAAACAACACCTGTCATGTCTCAACCAATTGAGGCGTTCGCAGCAACTTGGTTACACGCAATGTGTACGCCAAATGACGAGTGACGTAGGTTCGAATTCGGGCGAGTTAGTTTCAAGCACGATTTTGACTGAAAACTACTACAAGTTTGAGTCTCCGTACAAAAAAAAATCCGAAACAGACGTTGAAACTTGGTGGATAAATTGAAATTAAAGAGAGATATGAAAAATCTGGCTGGTTTAGCCAATTTATGTTGAAATAGTCTTTCTCATGACGTATTCTAAATTAACCAGGTCAGGTTATTTTATAAAAAATCACGATGAAAAGTTGACTGAAAAAGTCGAAATTTTGTACACGGCCTCTTAATGATTATCCGATATCTACTGACGCAATGGTTTCCTTCTTGATGTTATGTCGAAATCCTAATACGATACCATTATCAATTCCGAGTAAACAATCTAATCAAAATCATGAAATAAAGATAATCCTATACTATTAACGTTATGTGTTTAATTTATAACGATTATAAAATCCTAGAAATTAGATTAAGTACGTGTTGAATTATTTTCCTCCAAAAAACTTATCAGCTCTTGGAAATACCATGCAAGTAGAATAACACTTTTAATAATGAAAATATTTAAATAATTTTGTCATACCCTAACGACCATAGTAAAAATGGATAGTGGATATAGACCATGGATAGTGGCTACTATTCATTGCTGACTAATCTAAAATCGAAAAATAATAGTTTAAAAATACAACACGCTTTATAATATATCCAACTAAAAATAGTAAATAAGGTTTTAATTTTTATTTTAAACTTTTTAAATTACTATATTCTCCATCATGAGGCATTAAAATCAACTATCTATCACCTACTCATTGAGACCAGTCTTATGAGCCCACACACTCTATATATGCTATAAGTTACTAAACAGTTGGGTATCCCGCAGACTACTTGATGCTGCAGCATCAGATTGAGGTTAGCATGTCTTAAAAATATTGTAGAAGTCACAGTACACCAAATTTTAAATCAATCGGAGCTGTCCAATTTGGATATGAGCTGATAATCTTCAAACGCTTGAACAGATCGTCATAAATTATAGCTAAGAACCATCTCGATCACATCAGCTTTCAAACAAAAAAAAAAACGCGTCAAAATCGGTCATTCGTTTAACAGCCACGATGCCACAGACAGATATACAGATACACACCCAATACTTATAACACTCCTATTTTTCTGTCCGGGGTTAAAAACCTGACATTTCTTAAACTTCAATATTTATCACGCTGACCTATAGAAAACCTACTTTGTCTCTTATTACAGTTACCGCAATACAATAATAATTATACTCAGATAAAATTTTAGTCCCAATATCCTGCACACCGTGTATATTCTAGACGTTGCTTCATTTCTTCTAGTGTTGAAATCATTTATGTTCTATTTATGAACTAGTAACCGTTGTAAAAAAGCGCGATTACCAAAATTCATTGCTAGAGCTTGATGACACATTTGAACAAGTTAGTGACTTGAATTAAGTTGTACAAGCAATAAGGAAATATCACAAAAAATATATTTGATTTTCCCTGTTAGTTAGCTATGAAAATATGCGCATATACTTAGGTAGAATCTATAATATAGGCATTTGTCCGTAAATTATAAAAGGGGATAGTAGGTTCAAACAAAAAATTACTAGACTGTCCTGTTGACCACAGTGAATGTTATTTGTACCATGTTAATATTCAACGGAAAATCCGTTAGAATTACTGTTTGTTTCATTGCAAATATTAAACCGATCCTATATTGTAGGTACTACTTTAATTCATGTACAGTTGGCATCATAAGTATCTGAACAAATTCAAAATTTCAAATTGCCTACATACTTTTGTGTTCTTACTAATCTACTTTTCCTCTTCACAGAAATAAAATAAAAGAGCTTTACTTTAAATGAAGAAAAAATGTTTCAGTTTAACGTATACAGGCGATTTGAAATTTTGATTTTGTTCAGCTGCTTACGCTGCTGACTGTACTGGAGACTTGGACACACACATACACTCACGCCTTCATCCCTGAAGGGGTAGGCAGAGGCAAAGTAGAGCACCCGCTTTGGTCATGGGTGTTCAATCCCATGATGTGATTGTAGACAAGCCTATCGCCGTATCGGTCACAAATTCCAGACTCCGGGCTGATACTAGGCAGAAAAACCCATTACCACTTTGCTCAACCCGGGATTCGAACCCAGGATTTCAGATGTCGGTGGCACGGGCATAGTATTTTAATTTAAGAAATTAATATTATTATTTTAATTTAAGAAATTAATATTATTATTTTAATTACACATTTAGTGAATTGTCAGCGTACTTTGAGCCATAGTGCCAGATACAGATTTTTTTTGATTCCCTCAATAATATGTAAAGTTCCTTTTTCGTCGAAATTTATCATATTTATTCTGTATACGTGTGTTACATGAGATTAAGCTTAATACATATTTTTTCTTAAGTAATGTGTTCATCTCTAATACTGAATATATTAGTTATTAAATCTAAATAAAGTATGTTAGACTGTTGAAAATAAGTACTGTTGGTGTTCCTATTCAGATAAATAAATAAATACTAATTTCTTTCATCTAATAAATCGTTACTCTTTCTTTCTATTCATTCTTATTTGACATACATGCAATTTTTTTGCTAATAAATATAGTTGGACCTTATTCTAAAGAAATTTTATTACAACGGACGGACCCGCAAACACCCAGTGTCAAAAATACACTTCAAATACAACATGATAAAAAAAACACGTTTAAATTAACGACTCCAAAATTATTAAATTCGATATTATAATTGCATTACCAAAAGACCTCAATTACACACACCTTTTCGAAGTTTAATAAGTGCGGGTCAACGACCCCCGAAACCAATGCTTGCACGATTAGACCGTTGACCTTTGCAGACGGTTACGAATGTATTGAATCACTTCGATTTGGCTAAACGATCTTAAGTGCGGTTATTGGAAGGAGGCACGAGGGAACAGTGAGAGGGAACACCAATTGAATAAATACCAATGATTTTCAACATCACTCTACAAGGAGATTCAGTAGTAAACAGTAGGTATATTATCTATGTAGAAATCATTTGTAACAAACATTACGTGCAAAGAAAAACTGTATTTGACCATCTTAATGTGAATGCAGTAAAACTCTGGGGTCTGAATCCTTTCATATTCCAATGATGCTGTCTACGCTACATTAAACTAGGTGATACTTAGCCGGTGTTAAAAGCTTTTTTCCGTTACAAAAGTTTCTAAAACACAGAACGACCCCAGCGCCATCTACATAAAGAATTTAAAAATATCCGTTACATCCCATGGGAGCAAATTACCGCGATAAAAGTTACCTTGTTAATCCAGAGACGATTTATCCGTGTACCAAATTTCATCTAAATCCGTTGAGTTGTTTCTACGTATAGTTCTGACAAACACACAAATATAAAAAAAAAATCACATACTTTCACATCTATGATAACAGTAAGATTCCCGCAGTCCTAATCTATCTGAATTCATATCACTAAATGATATTAATGCAGCTTCTAATGTTCCGTCGGGAATTAAACATTAAAATTTATGAAATCGTTGACGTTTATTTATTTATTTCGAAACACCATTAGGTAATACACAGAACATACATTTGTTTAAATTACAGGTATAAACTATAGACGATTGTGTTTACCTCTTAAAGGTATTTACAACTAACTCGAGAAAGACAAAATGCTTAGGTATTTAATTGGATAATACAGGCTTATGATAGCAATAGTAAAAAAACTATTTAAACTTTTTTTAAACCTCAATAGTAACTGAAGTTAACCCCAGAAGTTATAATATCAACACTGCATTAACAGTTAACACCAACAATTTCAACTGATGGCAGAGAGCCAAACAAAGTCACAGAGGTTTTACCACTGACACGAGGTGGCACAGCACTCATAAAAAACAATGGTACCTGCATTGCGACATGTCCGAATGTAATGTTTGGTTTCGAATATCGGATTTGGAATAATGTACTGTTCGAAGTGACAGTAGATGTGTTAAAGCATTATGGGAAGGATATTAGCTTGGCGAAGTGTGAAATGTTTTGCGCTGCCTCGGGGATAAGTAGTGAGGGTAAGTTTATTGGATATCTTTTGTGGTTTGGAAACTCTAAATGGTCATTTGTCATGTATTGAAAGCGAATCATATATCAAACAAATTTCTACTTCACGCACATCTACTCAATAAATCACAATTTGAAAACCACAATTCTCTCCTTAAACTATATCTAACGAAATTGCAAACAGTTATTCATCAATCAAAGACGACCGTAAGTGGAACATCAGCAAGAGGAACTGCCGACCTCACAGCCCATTGCCTCTTTATAGTTATGGACGATAAATTAATAACGACTAGGAAAAACATCCTGTCAGTGTTTGGATTCCCTTGAGGTAATGTTACGCCGTCTTCAATAATCTCAATGTTTATCTTCAATTCCATCTCGAGAATAAACCAATCAAAATGAGTAATTTGTGAACTTGTCAAAAATACTTCGTTCTGGTTGATGCATTTTACGATGGATTAAAAAAAGCGATTCGGATTGTTTATTAACCGACGGTTAGTGATAAAGCACAATTATTTATGTAAAGCAGTTTAAAGTTTTCTGACTGCATTATACACGCCGAAAACGAACTTTTATTTTGAGAAACGACTTTTACTTGGGCGGAGCCTTAAGCAACTTCTATGTGTATAAATTTACCAAATCGTTATGATATCCCTATACAATTACAGACTATAGACTAATAAAGACCTTAAAGTCTGTTCCACGCAGTCCGAGTCTGTGCCTGAAAATAATATAAGGCGACCAAATACAAACGCCAAGCCCTCAATAAATAGAAAAAAAAGAGAGCATTCACTGTCATACCTAAACTGCCGGATTACATTTATTTAAACATTTAGAAACATGACCTAAGGGTTAATCGCAGCTATAAGGTAATTACTAATTAGGTCTTCGTAACCTAAGGCCGGGTTGTTTCAACCGTGGTCAGGTAAAGTTAGCAGTCTTATTACACTGGACGAGCAGCATCTTCGCCTCGCTGTGAATTTGTTTGCAGTTCTCCAGTCTTAACTTTACTTGATCACTGTTGAAACAATGGCCCCATATTGACGTTACTATTAAAGTTCATGTAGACGACGTTGAAAATAATTGGATCAACAAGTATCCACTCGTAGTTAACAAGCTAAATATATTAATGTATAGGAATAGTAATTTCATATTAATCGTTGTCCACACTGGGACAGTATAAACTACGGAGTGATGGCATCGTGCCAGATCCACCACCCCGTGACGTCAGACCATACCTGATAATGGGGAGTCAAGGGGTTCGCACGGGCTTATTGGATTGATACCGACTATCCTCAGAAAAACCCTCCATGTACCGTAATAAATAATAAAATAAATAAGGACAAGTTTGGAAAGAGACTTCTCGAAAGTCGAGGTAATTTAAAGAGCACTAATTAATCGGTAACATTTCTTAAAAGCATTATAATAACTTAACCGAATATTATACAAATCTCTCACGCAGCCATTTTAAATTTCACGACTATCTCATACATTTTATAGTCAACAAACAAGACTTTTTATCCGAAAATAATGTTGACGATTTTATAATTAACTCTAGTCAAAATTAATTTCTTTCCACAATGTATACACAATTTCTATATTCAGACATACCGATCACAAAACACATTCTACAAAAATGGTCCTTCGAACCGGAAGTTCAATAAAATATGTCTAAACATGTAAATATAATAAAAATTCACTCTTTCCAAGTTTAGATCGAGATCTGTCGCACGTCAAAAGTCAGGTCGTAGTAATTAACAAACAATGGCCACCATTGAGAAATAGGCCATGAGAAGCTAGCGGTGCGGCTGTGAATGGAGACCATAGAGCAGAGTTCACACGACGCTTTTATACACGACGCGTCTATGCATGTTATGGTATTTAGATAAGGAAATTTCGGGGTCATAAAGACGAAACGGGCTTTAGAAACGAATAACACATCAAACTTAACTCCGGATTTCTACTGGCACTTACATCTTTATCCCCAAAAGGCAGAAGCATAACATTTCACCAAGCTTATCGGTCAATTTCTAGTCCCAAGTAACAGATTTATTTTTCAAATCGAAAACACATATAAGAATCGTAGTAAATTCCTTATTATTCTACAGTACACTACACGTTCTACACGATGCTGTTTTTCAAACTGGCCACCCACGCCATGTCTAGTAAACATATCATATTACAACACATGTAGCGCCGTGTTCAATTTAAAATACTTTGACATAAACACACAAAACAATGCACGTTACCAACATACCAACACGTCTTGATCTAGATTAAAAACGTCCAACTATGGCGTACAGTTGCAGCTTCCGCTTGGCTAAAATGGTCGCAATTATTTTGTTTTTTCCATACTAATTACGTCATTCATTACTGGCATCCAGCGAAGCTTATAGTTTAAGGGCAAGGTATTTTCTATGGATATTTCTTTGCTTCTGTTAAAAAAATGTATTAGTCGTATAAAATGTACTTCTACTTTCTAGATACGCGCTTACTTTACGAATGAAAGATGTTAATTGTTAAGACACGATGGCGTTCCTTTTTTTTCATTCTTATGCAGAGCACTCAGGTATGTAGGAGTCACTCCTTCACCAAATTATATTTGTGCATACATTCGACTCCCGTGGCGGTTGGTCAAATCACTCCGCTAAGCTAGTAGTTGAAATACTAATCAGAAGATTGTGTAGTAATAAGCAAGATCGCCTATACACAAAAATTATGTTATGCGCTATAACTAACAATTGTCCTGCGGTTAAACCAATCTTTAAAAACCTTTCAATTGTTACTAGATTCAAAATTGCGAACGCCACAATATTAAAAGATGGAACACATGAACCGGAAACCCATTCAGCATTTTTATGGCGCGGCAAAGAGGCAAAGAGCTGGCTAAATTCAATTTGTGTCGGGTTCAGTACCACAAATTTGTGGTTTCAGACCCGACCTCGACCTCTAGCGGTGCTATTGTAGAAGCGAGAGGACAGTGTAGAAACTCTTCAACCACTCGCCCAGATCAATAAAAAAGTCGGGCAACGTCCCTGCGGAGATGCAACGGCTTAAACGATCTTAAATTCTAGACTAGACTCAAAGCTTTGCTAGACACTCGCAGGTCGATGTCGGGAACCTACGCTGCAAAACTACGCCAAGTAAAATTTGAATTTAGAATACGCTTTGATTTGAATTCAGAATGTCGTTGTGCATAACAAAAAAGGTTCCCAACTTTAGTATTTATAAAGAATTTTTAGTGGCTTACTTAGGGTCTTGGAGCTTACTGTTTGACGTACTTCTGAGAGGCTCGTAAATTAGTCACCACGTTGACAAATAAGTTAATCGTTGCGCCAAATTATAGCATGATCCAGATAACCATGACCCCCGTTATCATAATAACTACCATTACATAGCTCAATGCTGGTTGGGTTAATAATTTGCGATTAAATTGGATCGCGTGCGCGCGTGCAAATTAATTAACAAAGTTATGCCATCGTTACGGTTTTGTTTTATTGTTACGAAGTGTCGGACGAAGCCACAGCCAAGCCATGATGTTTCATTCAAAGTCATATTTGGAATTTAATGCGTGGGTTGTACAATAATCCATGACAGTCATTCATTTGTCATTAGTCTGTGCACCATCTACTTAAAAATCGGATAGAAATTCAAATATTTCCCACGAGAGCAAATAACTGGGTTAAAAGGTAGCCTATATGTTAATCCAAGACATGGTCTATTCGTTTGCCACATTTATATAAAACCCGTTCAGCAGTTACTTAACTTCAAACAACATAAAATCATCCAAAATTTCGCATTTACAATATTCATCATTATCATCAGCGACATGACGTCCACTGCTGAACACAGGCCTCCCCTAAAGATTTCCAGACGGACCTTTCAAAATCATAACATTAGTAATAAGTAAATTATCCCCTGATTATAATAGGACCAAAAGCCTACCGTAATTCCCCATAACACAATCATTGTATATATGGGACCAATACTCAGCCGGCATAATGAAGACAACACACAATTAGTCACCATCAACCAAACTCATTATCATATAGCTGACATTCGACAGCTAATACCAGCGACTATATAACCCCTAGACTCCTAATGTTCAATATTTCTCTTCAAATTAATTCTGTCAACTACCTGAGGTTTGAGGAAGCGGGGTACTGCATTATGATTGGTTCTTCTAACACCTTATCGCATTATACAACCTTGGAGACATAGGCATAGGGATGGGACGAGTTAAATGAAAACACGATTTTTTTATCGATATTACTTTTATGTAATAAAGTTTTATAGTAATATTATTATTATTTATTAAACATATTAATATTTTAACGAAACTCTTTATGTTATCGAATGACAGATGGCGCTTAGTAAGACATTAACAAGAATATTTGAGCTGACTTATAGGAATAACACAAAGAATAACTCAAAACAATCGTTATAATCAACAAACAAAATAAAAAAATTATCCTAATAACATTTATTTCTGATACCGCTAGTCAAAATGTATATCCTAATAATTTTTAAAATGAATTAACTATTACTAATGAACTAACCATTTAAAATAAGAAGCCTTTTAAAATTAAATGGGCCTCAGATAAATTGATTAGTTGAGTATTCGGGCGATAGTTTCTCTTATTTTTAATTTTATCGATAGAACTATCGACAAATCCTTTTGGTGTATCACTTACTTTTAATGTTAAAAAACAAAACGAAATAGAAAATGTAAAAAGTACTTTCGTCGGAAAGAGATGCAAATATAACACGATGGCGCGTAAACACCCAACTGACCAGTCTAAGATGAACTCCGTAAAATTTAAAATAAAATGTGATTATGTGTCGTTATTGACTTACCTGTGAAATGTAATGCCATTTTTCTGAAAATTTGAATTATGGCTATTTATACCACACCATTTTATTGTGCACGGGTTCATTACAATAGTTATTTATTCGCAAACACGGAAGTATTTACAGCTCACAGTTGTGGTCGCAACTGACTTGAAGATTTTGAACGGTAAGCTACATTGGATCTATTTGTCAGATGTGTTGCCCGAAGCCGATCGTCTGTTATTAGGAGTCTAGGGGTTATATAGTCGCTGGCTAATACATTGTATTATCGTAGTAGTTACATAACGAATAGATAACACGCGGCATTATAAACCCACTGATAAGGATTCGATAGTGGGCTCCCCGAATACTGAAACTCATTACCTGTTCAGTATAGCTGTTGAGACGATTATCTAAATGTAACAACAAAAGACCTATTGCCTCTCAGCCATTTTGTTTTCAAACGGGCGTTTTGCAACATGCTTGAAGTGCATGGCGACGACCTCACACTGAATGAACTAAGGGCAGTAAATAGAATCGATGACGCAATTAAAATGAAATTAAACGTTTAAGTTTCTATTAGGTAGCGTAAACAAATTCTCTTTAGCGTTTAGAGCCATTTCGACGTTCGTATGGGACCTCAAGAATTTTAATAAGGCCGATTAAAAATATACACACACACTCACGCCTTTTATCCCCAAAGGGGTAGGCAGAGACGCAACTAATCCACCCACTTTTCGCAGTGCGTATTCCGTCCTATGATGTGATAGGGGGCGAGCCTATCACCATATCGGACACAAATTTCAGACTCCGGGCTTATACTAAATAGAAAAATCCAATATCACTTTACCCGACCGGGGATAGACCCGGAGACCTCAGTGTTGCAGTCGTAACGTAATACACCCACGCCACCGAGGCAGCCGTTTTACATTGAATACACAACAAGTAGGAATTAAATGGGAATAACAACAGTCCGTGTCAATAACAGTTAGTAGGGTTCTTATCGAAACGGCGTCACCGACTACAGGATGCAAAAATTGATACAATAATTACAAACAAAAGCTTTAATACCATAAAAGGAGACATTCGTTTGTGAGTAATGGACCGCAGACGGGTATTTTTCTCATTCAACTACAGAATAATACTATATTATTAAGAAACTAGACTGCCTCGGTGGCGTAGTTGTATTAAAGTACGACTACAAAGCTGAGGTCTCGGGTTCGATCCCCGGGTCGGGCAAAGTGATATTGAGTTTTTCTATTCAGTATCAGCCCGGAGTCTGGAATTTGTGCACGATATGGCGATAGGCTCGCCCCCTACCACATCATGGGACGGAATAACGACGAAAAGTGGGTGCACTAGTTGCGCCTCTGCCTACCCCTTCGGGGATAACAGGCGTGAGTGTATATGTATATGTAATATATGTATGTATTATTAAGAAACTAGATTTTGCCCGCGGCTCCGCCCGCGTTAAAAAGTTTTTCCGGGATAAAAGTCTCGGATTATATTATTCCGGGTTAAAAAGTAGCCTATGTGTTAATCCAGGACATGATCTACCAGTGTGTTAAATTTCATCGAAATCCGTTCAGTAGTTTTTGCGTGAAAGAGGAACAAACATCCATACATTCTTACAAACTTTCGCGTTTATAATATTAGTAGGAACTAGGATGCAGTGTCTGTGAATTCCGATTATTGAATTACACTAACAGAAATGATAGATGGTAAACAAATAAACTCTTCAGGTCATAATGTCAATAACAGAGCTCTCTTGTATATTTATTATTTGCCCACGGCTTCGCCCGCGTTAATAAGTTTTTCCGGGCTAAAAGTACATAAAAACCTTCCCGTTGAATCACTCTATGACTATGACGTTGATACAACTCTTAATAAATAATGCATTAATTTCAACCAAATTTGATTACCATAAAAACGGTTCTAGTGAGATAATCTTAAAAGATAGACATACACTGTCGCGGACATTTTTTTAGATCATTTCAAGAGGAATAATTCTTTCATACATATATTTTTGGTATCTTGAACCGTTTTCGCAGCGCACGCAATGGAAGCCCTCAAGGATGAATAATTTTCCCCGTTTTTTTTTTCACATTTTCCATTATTTCTTCGCTCCTAATAGTTGCAACGTGATGTTATATAGCCTAAAGCCTTCCTCGATAAATGGTCTATTCAACACAAAAAGAATTTTTCAATTCGAACCAGTAGTTCCTGAGATTAGCGCGTTCAAACAAACAAACAAACTCTTCAGCTTTATAATATTAGTATAGATAAGTACCTATAGATATTATAGTCACAGAAGGACATTGTACTCAGCGTAATTAATGGGCATTATGAGATTTAACATTTTATGTCTCAGGGTGACAAGTGCAGTGGAATGCCACACAGTACTTTGTGATTAAAAGTTCTGTATGGTGTTAATACTGATTATGGGTGCTATCAGGCGAGCGGCAAGCTCGACTCGTCATTCAGTAGAAATAAAAAATGTTATATGATTTTTTTTTATTTAATATCAATTGTTTAAATAATCTCTAATATACAATACTAACTTAAGATACTACATTACCTACTACATAGTACAAAACCATCCAATATCCCGTAAATATTTAATATGAACATCGTCAGTAAAACACGAACATTCATAAATAACATCGTGACATCCAATTTTATGTCACACATGAAATTTTCAAGTGTCTGCGACTGACAAGCAGGTAGGACGCAATGAAGGCACAAAAACATCAGAATTTATCCCTTTTGAAGTTGGAATGCGTATTTCTATATTATGCACCTATCGTATCCAAGGAAAGAAAAAGGTTAAAATACATGCTAGCTGTTCCATTAACACTGTGTTGAATGCAAGGTTTATCTTTTATTTAACGAGGTATAGCTAAGAACTCTAGGCAAATCAATGATTGTAAATAATAATAGAATATTGTGTGTATTACAAAATATATGGACTGATTTTCGTTGCTTTATTTCAAAATCAGTGGATTGTACGAAGCACTTATAGTCACTTGATACAAGTTTTTAAACTTTTAATACGATACATGTAGTCGATTGGTTAATTAAAAAAGGTAACTTTTCCATACTAACTTGGTTTCCAATTCCGAGCTTTTGAAGTCAACAAAAGGTGATTTTATTTGGCAGTAAATACGTCACCCGAATAGTACGTGACCATGTCCCTTGTACCAGTTATTACCAAAACGGCAGACGATAAGCCATTTTAGAAGTCATAAGGGTGTCACAAATGCACATCAAAGCGCCCAAGTATACTACAATATTTTTTCGTAATTTAAAAATTAATTTTGTCTGTTATTATGAATATTGAAATTATCAAAATGGTAAAAAATAATGTTTACATTTCTATCAAGTCACGGCTATTTCAGATAAAAGTTTAGAGAACTGAAGTTGTTAAACAGTAGTGTTTCGATGACTTTAAAGCTTTAGAAAAAAAACGTGCAAATATTTTCCAAAATTGCTATAAGCCTAGTTTCCCTTCCATCCGTTGCCCAAACAACAGTGCATATAAGAAACTACTCAACAGACGCCTTGAAAAAAGAAATCGCATATAAATGAACACCGAGTAATCGAAACCCTTGTAGTATTACGGTTACAAATAATATGTCGACGTGCCGAGAGTTTCTTTTTTATTTAACACGGTACATGATACCACCACGTGACTGGTGTCATGAAAGCGACAAAGACGCGTTGTATCGCATGTATTTATCATATTTTGATCAATTACGTGACGACGGAATAAGCATTCCCTCATTATCATTATAATAGTGACAAGTAATTCGACCATTTAAAGAAGAACGAGTGAATGACATTCGTAAGAGAATACCCTTTTCAATGACGTTGTTAGTCTATTGTTTTAGCACATGGTATAACTGGCCATTTTACAAACGGAATAGCCAAGTTTAAAATTGCCTCATGATATGACAGTGCAAAATGCTGATTGCATATGACAAGGTTAGGTTAGGATAGGTTAGAAGTAAAAAAATGCGCGAACAGAGAGAGCTAAGTGTGTACGTCGCGCCGGCGTGCACTTGTGCTGAGATGTGCCATGCTGTAGACATTTGGTAATAACATGACGCATTTGAAGATCGGAATATTCAATATTATCAGACTCACAATTAAATTATGTACACGATGATATAAAAACAAAACTAATTCCAAAATGGATCGATATGTGAGAGGAAATACAAATTGTTCAAGGTTTTTCCTAGAGTACTCTTTGTTCTTGTACGCAGTTCAATGTACAAGAACTTGATTGAGCCTTTATTTAAACTAGTCTACTCTTTGAATTACCAAACAGTACTAGCAGACTAATAGCACACCATTAAATTCTTTACACCTGTCTAGTGTCAGTGTAAAGTACGCGAGGACACACCGTGTCAATTCAAAAACACTTATTGTTTCGCGTTATCAGACATTTTATCTCGCAACTCGGTTGTTAAACATCGGAGTCCATTTGTAAAAGCAACGAACTCACTCGAATGGGAAGTGTTTCCGATAGTGCGACATCCGTGGCCATTTTTGTTTTGACGAGCAATAATGTAACCTCGAAAATCGAACGGTTGATTGTTTAAATATCTTTTTTAAATACGGCCTATCTTAACCTGGCAACATATTACGACACATAAATAATAATATAACGCCCATAAAGAAAAAAAAAAGATTTTTTAAATTGGCATGACTTTTACTTACAAAATTGTCTTTATAGGTTTTTATAAAACGTGAATCATTAAAAATGCTGACGCAGGCAGGTATTCCCCTATGTCATTAGTATAAGTAGGTAAGTATGCCGCCTCGCGCGTACAAAATAATTCCAAAGTGTACTTCTACAAAAAAAATATGGACAAACTTCAAAATTTCTGTCCGTTAACTTTGAATAAGAAAATAATAAACCAAATACAATTAGTTAATTGACATAGCCTTAAGTCTTGATAAAGTGGCACTTTTATAAAGCGCCAATAGTGACTAATTTGTTCAGGTGTACATCATTTTTATCTCCATAGGCCGTAAATTTTAATTTGCGACGTTTCTTACTGCTAACTAATAATATCAAACTTTATGAAAATATATCTCGTTTTCTAACCTTTTCAATAAAAAACTTGTTCAATAAAATAACTTGTTAATATAAAAACACAATACGTCGGTAATAAAAAAAAAATCGTACAATCAACACAACAAAGACTTAATTAAAAGTCGCCAGAAGCGAATGCATTAATTACCGTTACTCACTTCCAGTGCTTAAAGCGCAATAACAAAACCAAACAAAGTTTCTAAATCAGTTATCGGGCTATTTGTGAGCCTAACTTGAGCTGCGCACGCGCACCGTTTCCGCAATGACGGCACGCCATAGAAACGCGCGCATTCGTGGAATTTGAACCACCTTGCCTTGTAAATATTTGTTATATTACGCACCGTGTTACTAGAATTTAAGAATAAGTAATGAGATGACGATCTCCTTAACGAGACTCGACTTATCTTCCGAAGTGAAAGGTTGTTATGTTTTGGTTCTGTCAGTATTTCTTAATTAGATATTGATTAATTTGTCATCCATCGATAATCGATAGAAGAGCCTGAATATATTGTACACATAGAAGCCTGAATATATTGTAAACATATTTTATAAAAATACCATTTAAATGAATGACGTTAATCACTATAAAATAACGTGTATGGGGCCGTTCAAGTATTTAGTAAGTGGAATTTATTATTTTTAACCACTTCCCCTCGTCAGCAAAAGTAAGCAAAGTGCTTACCCCCTTTCTCCCCCCCCCCCCCCCCCGTTAATTGCCTACGTAAGCACAGGTATAATATTTATAAAATTTTACATTTCTATATTGTAATTTATAAAAAAAAAATTGCTGACAGTCATTGTTAAGATCCCCCCTCATGTCATCGAAAATAAGCAAAGTATGGAGGCCCCACCCCCCCTTTTTTGCTTACGTAATACTTGAACAGCCCCTATGCCAATTCCCAAACAATAATAAGAAAAGGACAACTATTACACAAAATTTATTTGCTAACAAAGCTCAAGTTAGTGCTATTGTCGGCTTACAAAACGAAAACCGAGTTATGTTCAAGCCGTGGTTTCCGTGTTACACAATACAATGATTTTAGCACGTGCATGAGACTCGGGCTGCCCAATGCCCATAAAACCGGCAAACATGTTTTCGTACCATTTAACATGTATTTAGTGCCTTGCATTGAAGATAAGATTGTTGTTAGCAGTCTTTGCATAAATACACAGCAGCGCAAAGGTGCAGCAATGAGCAATTAAAATTTGATTCTCGGTGGAGAATATTCGATTCCCTGCTGTCTATCGGTTTGGCGATACAAGCGGTATATTAATTTTTTAAATATTTACTTTCATTAAAATTATATATATCTTTTTATCAACCTTTAGCCGCTACCTGCCAGCCTGTGCTGTTTTTTTTTCAATTACTTTGTCCTTTCTTTCATCCTTTGTTTAAATCTTTTTTTTTCTATTTTCATAAATTATATTCTCAACGTTTTAATGTATACTAAAATGTCATAAGTTATTAAAGACCTAACAGCTAGTCTCATGAAGAATAATATTTTGATGTATCATAAGAACCACCTTACATAAGTATTTTATTTCCACTTTTTTTTAAGTAACATACCTGCTTGTAGCTAATTCCATACTTTCAGCAAAGTCAAACTATCCAGCTTCATTGTAATGCCCATTAAAATAATGTACATGTACAAAACCGTGCATAATTTAAAACGAGAGTATTCTGCACAGAGTGCAAACAACCGTTACCCCGAGTTTAGTATTCCGCAGACATTTCGAATTTACGAGCGAACATTTCTCATTCATCTCCATCACTGAAAATTTTTTTCACCTTTGCGGATGAGTCATCGTGTGTTGACCTTTGCCGAAGCTGTTTTGTGTGTGTGTCTGTGAAATATCGGTTTTCATAACAATGCACGCGTTTGTGTGCGTGATGTGTACGATACCAAGAGGCTTATGTGAGCATGGTACTTCAAAGTTACGTTCGACGCTGTTGACATTGGTTTCTAAGATTTATCGATGAACATCAATAATTTACATGTAAATGTAGTCACGCATGTATTCTCAGAAGGTAAACATTACTACGACTCTTGCAACCGCTAAAAAAAAATTGAACACCGTCGGTAAGTCTTCACAAAATTAAAAACATAATTCAACCTTTTCCATTTTTGTACAAAACCTAATAAAACACTGAGGCTAGTCTTTTTTTAATCCATTGTAAACCCTTCAAACTCAGACCACTCAGCGGCGACCTCGTCGCTCTTTAACACTCCACTGTTGCCCTTGCACACTATTGATTTTTAACCCTTTGCATGCTAATCGCCCCATGCATAGCGGTCTGTTAAACCCCTCCCGTTGAGTCAACTGTCCTGATTAAAACCGGTCGCGCGGCAGTTTCGGTTCAACATTGTTACCATATTACATGACTCATATTTGAACCTATCAATGTGGGTTAGTAATTTAAATACTTTGTTCCGTATTGGTTTATATACTAAACAAGTTAGGTCTTAACGATCTATTTTTTCTTTAAGTTCTTGTGGCTTCTTTCTCGTTTTTAATTGAGAGTCTTTATACTTCGAACTGACTAAACGGTATCGACCACACTCAGAAGCAAATAAGTACCTATTAAAGACAGACGACCTAATGAAGGCAACAGGAACACACTGGATGCAGGCTGCTTCCGATAGGTCCGTCTGGAATTTTTTAGGGGGGGCCTATATGGACGTATGCGGCTGATGATCATAATGATGATGAAGTACCTACTGTTCAATCAAATTTCATTCTTAACTCAGGTGTATGGGGAGTCTAATAAGCTCTTCCGGCCCTGAAGCACATCTCCATGCCGGCCAAAATAAATTGAATGCCTAAAAAATTACAACTCTTCAAACCGCAATAGCCCACCATAATGAGATTAAGTTCCAAACCTTAATTAAAAGGGGAGAAATATTAAGGCCAACACTTGAAAACAAAAGACTCCATGAAAATCAGTAGTTTTTGAGAAAATCACGGCCATACAAATTTAAAACAAACACATACGGGTCGAATACAGAACCTCTTCTTTTGAAGTCGGTTAAAAAACAACATTCACATAACTTTTTTATTTTCTTGCAATTTAACGCTTTACTTAGCAAAACACTGACCGCATAACGCGAGGTACACATGCGCTGAATTTTGTCATTACGAATGTTTTTATGCAGAACGAACGTCAGTGTGCTCGTTTCAGCGATGGAATGAACATATCCAATATGCGATGTTAATTAAGCGTGTGCGGTTAGCGGTTACGCGTACGTTATTATTGTAATTATATTTAGAATGGACGACCCCGATTAAGTATCGTGTTTGTCTAAATAAATACATAAAACTAATATTATAAACGCGAAAGTTTGTAAGAAATTAATAAAAAGAACGGATTTCGATGAAATTTGGCACACGGATAGATCATGTCGTGGATTAACACATAGGCTACTTTTTATCCCGGGAAAATACAAAGCAGGACTTTTACCCCGGAAAAACTCATTCACGTACGGAGCCGCGTGTAAAAGCTAGTACATAAATAAAATATTGGAATATACATACAATATTATTGTGTTGTTTTCCACTATAAATTATAGTGAAAGAAGGCGTATAGAGCGGGCAAAGTAAATTACCTTAAACCGACTAAAAAATAATCGAATAGCCACCTGATACTATTTTTGAAATTTATCTGTCTATTCCAGTTTAAAAAAAAACAGTCTCAGTCCATTACATATTCTAAACGAACTGAAATCTCATCACACGAGACGCGTGCGCATCAAACCGCCAATTAATCGTCAAGGCAATTGCTCTCTGTCGGTGATATACGCTGCCAAGTGAAATGTCAGTTTTTACGATGCCATGATTGGCCTCATTAGTATGCCTTATGTGGGGCGTAAATAAACCATTCGAGATTTAGAATTAATCAATATTAATGCACAATACATTTTTCAAAGAAGCTGACGACGCACGTTTTAATATTAAGTCTATTTTCACGTTTTCAGTGTGTAGTACACACTAGACATATACGTAAATAACCTAAAACAACCCAGTGCGGACTGTATCGCGTTTACTATGCGTTTGACGCGTGTCGTCAGCATATAAACGTCGTGTGCATATGCCCTAATGGACTTCGTGCAATAAAATGGGATAAATCGCGCACGATAGAATTTTTATTACGGCTGAGTCACTAGACGGCGGGGTACGCGTATGGTATAAATAAAAAATGACAACATGAAAAAAGTACCTAGACATAATAATAATTATTGACCGAGTCAAAAAACATATTTCCTAAAGCCTACATTCGACAAAATTTGGTTTTATTTTCTGCCTCTATTAAATTATTCAAAGTAAACATTCAATATCTACAACTATCAAGTACTAGAACGTTCCATATAGGCATGGGTGCAAATTTTACGGCTGTACGATGCAAAACTGCATAATTCAAAATTATAAAGTATAACATTGTGTACGAGAACAATATAATTATCATAGTTGCCATATCCGTAGTAACATTTTTTTTTTTTTTTTTTTATATGGCCATCTTCGGCTCATTAGGGACGGCTGCGGGCTTCCTCCGACTCACGTCTAAGTTGTCGTCCGCAACCGCCCCTGCGCGTACCGCGTTTTTGCGGTCCTTTTTCCTGTTGCGGGGGCTCAGAAGCCCCCGAAACACCGTATCGTGTCCGCCTGTTGGTGTCCGAGGCAGCGTGAGACACGCTGCCTCGGACATGTCCATCACGGGGGCCACAGAAGTTGGCTAGACTAATGGGTGGGCGGCACGTCCCGCCCACCCGTGACCCCCGGAGGCCCCTATTAGTCGCCTTTTACGACAGGCAGGGGATACCGTGGTGGAATTCTCCAAACGCCCCCAATCCACAGGGCGGGAGACGTCGGTCAGTCGTCCACCCGACGCCTCCTACGTCTCGTCTGGCGGCGGGAGGGATCACCACTGCGCTGGCGATCCCTCTCGGCACTCTCCTTCCGCGAGAGGACCGCCTCGCAGAAGTGGGCCACCGCCTGCCAGGCCTCCCGGCCGCCGACCATGGAAGCGACCACGGCCGGCAGCGAGAGGTCTTCTCCGACGACTGTTCTGAGAGCGCTGCGTTCTTCATCCCAGGCTGGACAACACTCCAACGTATGTTGGGCCGTGTCCATTGGGCAGTTGTCACAATAGTGACACACGGCCGACTCCTCTATCCCTACCACCCGAAACAGGAACTCACCGAAGCAGCCATGCCCAGTGAGCACCTGCGTCAGGCGGTATGTTGCCGCTCCGTGGCGCCTGTCCAGCCATTCGGCAAAGACAGGACGCACTGCCTCTACGACACGGTGCCCCCACGACGGGGCCTCCAGCCTGAGACGCCACTCCTCCACGGCGGCTCGCCGTAAGGCGGCCCTCTTGGCCTCCACCTCCTTCAGGGCCGGACGCTCCCCACGACTGAACGCCTCCTCCCGCCAATGAAATACATCGGCAAGGGATTTGGCGTCCAGGTCCCAGGGCAGAAATCCGGCCAATAGGCAAGCCGCCTCGAAAGAGACCGTGCGGTACGCCCTGACCGCCCGCTGCGCTAAAGCTCTCTGCGGGGCGCGCAGAAGGGCGACGCAGGGGCGGCCCAGGGAGTCAGCCCAAACGGGGCTGCCGTAAAGGGCGGCTATGGACCGCACGACTCCGTGATACAGCCTCCGGCAAGGGAAGCCAGGACCTTCCAGGTTGGGCAGCAGGCGGGAAAGAGCGCCCGCTGCCCGGGACAATTTTGTCCTCAACTCCTTAAAGTGGGTGCGGAATCGCCATCGGCTATCTAGGACTAAACCCAGATACTTCATGCTAGAGCCGATGGGGATCCGCACCCCCCCAACGACGATGCCGGCACCGGCCGGTGGCCCTCTCCGAGGTCCGTGAAAACACACGGCCTCGGTTTTCTCGAGGGCCACCTTCAACCCTAAACGTTGGATTCTACCAACCACTTGGCCGGTGCCCGCCGCCGCCAGAGTTGCGGCGTCCCGGAACGTCCCAGCAGTCGCTGTGACTAGCGTATCGTCGGCGTAACAAGTCACGCCGACGCCCCGGAGATTGGAACCACGGAGCACCCAGTCGTACCCGATGTTCCACAGGAGAGGGCCCAAAACCGAGCCCTGTGGAACACCGCACGACATCGCTCTTCGGTGCCACCCATCGGCGCCCGGATACACCACGTGCCTGTCAGACAGGTACGCGTGCACCAGACGCCGGAGATAGGGCGGCACCACGTGGTACCGCAGTGCCTCGTGGATGCAGGGCCAGGGCAGCGAGTTGAATGCGTTGGAAATGTCCAACGACACCGCTATCACTACACTGCCTCTGGCCACTGCATCCTCCGCCTGTGCCTTCACCCGCAGAATCGCGTGGACAGTGGAACGTCCCCTCCTAAATCCAAACTGCTCGTCGGCCAGATTTGGTCCGACCCTATCAAGGTGCCCGACGAGGCGGGTATGAATGATGCGCTCAAAGAGCTTTGCCACCTCGTCGAGCAACACGATGGGCCGGTAGGCCGACGGCGACTCTGCGGGTCGTCCCCCCTTCTTCAGCAGGACGAGCTTCCCGGTTTTCCAACGCACCGGGAAGACGCCCTGCTCCAAGCAGGCGGTGAATAAGCTGCGGAGCCTCGGGCCCAGGTACTCGAGGGCTAGCACCCAGGCTTTCCCGGGGATGCCATCGAGCCCTGGGGCCGTGTTTTTGCTCCGCAGCCGAAGCACTGCCGCCCGCATTTCAGCGGGCGAAACCTCCGAGATATCCCTTGCCGGATTCTCACTCGACGATGACGCCACATCCGGTGGCGCCATCGGTGGAGGAGTGAACTCCACGGTGGCCGGGAACAAGGCCGCGACGACGTTGGCCAGTAAATCTGGCCGGAGACTCTGCGACAGCGGGGGCGCCGCTGGGCGAAGCTTCTTCATCACCATCCGGTAAGGGCGCCCCCACGGGTCCCTGTCGAGAGTCCCCACGAACGCCTTACGTGCCGCGACCTTGGCCCCATGAATGGCCACCCGCAGCGCTCTCTTTGCCTCTTTGTAGAGGCCATAGAGCTGCCGCTCCTGGTCTGCGTGATTCTCGTCTCTTAGCCGGCGACGACGATGCCTGGCGTATCGGCGGCGCGCAGCCACGCACGACGCGCGCAACTGCGCTAGCTCCGCCGACCACCAGTACACCTGTCGCACCGGCGAACGGCGGAGAGCTCGGGGCATGCCGGCGTCGCAGACATCCGACATTGCCACCCCGAACCACTCCGCCTCCTGCTCAACCCGTACCGGCCCGTCCGGCACGGGGAGCCACGACATGACCAGAGCGGCCAGCACTAGGGCCTCCCCATCGAGGCGACGAAGCGCCCACCGCGGGCCGTCCTGATTTGGGGCACTCGGTACACCACCGGACTGGACACTCGGGGACGCGGAGACGCCGAACCTGACGTAACGATGGTCCGACAACGTCTCCACGCCCACGAGGACTCTCCAGTCCCGGACACGGCGTGCGACGGCGGCACTCGCAAACGACAGGTCTATAATAGACCCGCCGTTGTGCCGCACGCACGTGTCCACCGACCCCCTGTTCAGGACGACCAGGCCGACAGAGATCGCCCATTCCTCCAGGACCCGACCACGACCGTTCGTCGCCGGCGAACCCCAAGCCACGGACTTGGCGTTGAAGTCGCCGGCGACGACCGCCGGGTGAGGTTGGCCTTGTTCCACCAAGGCCCCCAGCCGAACGAGGAAAGACTCGAATTCGGCGAGGGGTCTGTTGGGAGAAAAGTACACTCCTACTATCCAAATGTCTCCCAACAGAACCGCCACGCATCCCCTGTCCTTCGCTACTTTTTCGAAGGGTGGGGAGCCAGCGGCGCCCCGGCTGATGATGGCCACCAAGCCGTCAATGTCCCCCGCCCAGTTATCCCGGGGGGGGACAAAATACGGCTCAGCGACCACGGCCACTTGCACCGACCACTGCGCCAGGCTTTGGGACAACAGGTCCTGGGCACTGGCACAGTGGTTGATGTTCGCCTGGAGGAAATTTAAATCCATTATTGGGCGATCTCTACCACGTCCATCGCGGCCCCTTGCGGTGGGCTCGCTGCCTGCGGCTGGGTCGAAGCCCCAGCGGCAGCAACACTTCGTCTTCCGTCGCGACGCCTATCGCGACGGGAGGGGGCGGGACACGCCTTCCCGCCCACCGGATGTTTGGCGGGCCTCCCTGCGGCCGCGCAGACAGCGCAGTTCGGCGCGGCCTCGCATTCACGGGCTTTGTGGCCCGGTTTACCGCAGCGATAGCACAAATCGCTGCGGTCCGGTCCTCCGACGCAGGTACTCTGCGTGTGACCGTGCTCCAAACAACGGTAACAGCGCATCGGGCGCGCCCCGAGCACGGTCACCCGGGCCACAGTCCACCCCACCTTCAGGCGGCCCGCCTTTATTTTTTGTGCCGCCCTGGTCGGCACCTTGGCCCAGACGGAGCCCAGGCCGGAGCGATCGGGCCGGATTTGGCCCACCTTTACTGCGTCCGCAGCACACTCGCCAGCAAGGCAAAGGGCCGCCGCGACCGTCTCGGACGTGGCTGCGGGATCTAGCTCCGACAGCCGCAGCTCCGTGCATTTGGTGGGCCGGGAGATTTGAACATCGTCCGACCCGCCAAAGCATTCCCTCAGCCTTGCGGCGAGGGAGTCCGCCTTTCGCTCCGACTCAGCCCCGGGCACCTCGTACAACATGGCACCCGTGGCTGCCACCTTGGGCCTCAACCTGTCAATGTCGAGGCCGGCGAGGTCTACTCGGTGCTGGGCATCCGTCAGCACTTTGGCGTAAGTGAGCCCTTTGGCCACCGCCGCTGGCGTCAGCGACAGCACTATGGCTGCCGAGCGTGGCTGACGCAGCTTGGGCTCCTTACGCCTCTGCCTCCTCTGCTGGGGGTTCCCTGCAGGCGCCGCGGCGGGGGTGTGCTTCCCCCGCTTCTTCTTACCCACCACCACGGTCCATTCAGCGTCCATGGACGCTGGGGCCGGTGGCAGTGGGCGGGGCTCCCTCGGAGCGGACTTCGCGACGGGGGGAGCAGGAGGACCACCTTTCCCCCTCCCCTTCTTGGGCACCCCGGACGGCCCAGCGACCGCCACGGCAGCAGAGGTGGAGGGCCCGGCCACGATGGCAGGAGCCTTGAGAGGAGCAGGCTGCACTGCTCCTTTCCCCTTTCCCCTCCCCTTCCCCTTAGAGGAAGGCTGGGGAGCTCCTCCAACGAAACCACCCTGGACGGGGAGTGGTATGTCCCCGGGGGTGGACCGTCTCTCGTGTGCCAATGGAGGCCTCTGGGCCGGCCCTAGGAGCACCGACTCCATTCTGGCCTGCCACTTGGCCTCCACTGCTGCCAGCTCCTCCAGCCGGCGAAGGAGAGAAGCGTTTTCACGCTTCAGCTCCTTCACCGCCTCCTCTAATTTTGCGCACTTATCGCGCCACTTTTTGGCCTCGCCTTTAGGGCGAGCGCTCGGTGCCGGTTCCGCCGCCGCTGCGACAGCCACCTCCTCGGCGGGCACCTTCGGTTTGGCGGCAGAGCGAAGGACCATGCCCTCCTCGCTCTCCTCTCTCCTTGCCCTTTGGCGGGCCTCCCTGCGCTGCGGGAGATCGCGCGCCTTGGCTTTCTTTCTTTGGTCGACGGAATCGTCGACCAAAGATGGTCCTCCTCTGCCGCGTCCGGTTGTCGCTTGCGACTTCGGGACCGGCTCCTCAGTGTCGCTCCCTAAGGACGACCTGCTGTTATTCAGCTCCGAGCGTTTCCTCCAGAGCCTACGGCTCCGAGCGGAGGAAACGCTCATACTCGACTCAGAGTCGACGCCTGTGGACAACTTGTCCGCGCCGACTCTTCGTCCGCCATCAACGGGCTTCCGCCCACCAATCTCCGCCTCTCCAGCCGGAACTGGAGTAGGCACCCTCGTCAAAATTATTTTTGGATGTATATTCATAATGAATCCCACGAGTATGGGGGAAATAAAGAGTCCACCCAGGCAGTGCCCCCTGTACCTGGGTAAGCCTAGCGTAACCCGCCAAGAGGGTCGGCCGGTACTCTGGCGGGGGTCGCACTAGTGACCGAACTACCCATCGGCCATGCATCCCCTCGCGGTGCGCCGCCGCTTGGGATTCGGGGAACTTTTTATAGAGGTTTTCTCCCTCGTGGTCCGGGCGATTAAGCCAAGACCCTCGGTCCAGCAGGAGCGCGAGACATGTCCACGGACCTCCATACTAGATTACGATCTGCAACGGTGACAGCGGAGAGGAAGGTTCCCCTCCGCTGCCTGCTCGGGGCGGTGTTAGCGCACACCGAGCCCGTCGACACTCCCGGATGAACCGGGAGCCGCCCGAATAAACGGGCCCACCATCTAAAAATGCGGCAGCCACCGCAAAAAGCGGCGACGACCGCCGAGACCACTGTTGTCAGGATATTGGCCGTAGCGCCGATCAACTCGACCGACGCTCCGTTGCCCAGGGTGCACCACGTGGAGGTTTCCTGACTTCGCACCCCTCCGTAGTAACATTTGCATGTGCTTTATACAATAACGCTTCGATCTATCGACAGACTTTGAATTAATAATATGCAAAGTACATACGACTGTGATTCTTTTTAACAGACTTCAAAAAGGAGGTTCGTATGTATGTATGTAAGTATGTTCGTATGGCCGCGAGTTTCTCAAAAACTACTGATCCGATTTGGATGTGGTTTTCGATGTTCAAATGTATAGTTTTCGGGGAAGGTTTTAGTATATAATTTATGTAGATCTGATGAAGATCTTCGGAGATACACAATGGAACTCTTCAATAACTAACAGCAGGTGACTGGCGAATGCTGCAATCGTATATCTATGATGTATAGTTTACACTATTCTAAAATTAACTAACTAAAAAGCAAAAAATAACAACTTTTTAACAAAAAATAAACCGACTTCAAAACCACTGCAAACCAAAAAATAATTCAACTTTATATTCGCTTAGTATATACGTATATTTGGAGTCGGTGCCTAATTTAAATTGAACAATGTTTTCGTATATTATTTTGATCTAGTGTTTCCTTGGCTTAGCTGGCAATTTAAATTAGGCATCGACTCCAAATATACGTATATACTAAGCGAATATAAAGTTGAATTATTTTTTGGTTTGCAGTGGTTTTGAAGTCGGTTTATTTTTTGTTAAAAAGTTTTTATTGCTAAGGTTATATTGTTTATATCAGAAATTATGCCTTGGAGCAGTTTTTATACTTAACAATGATTGGACGAGAAGATAGCAGTAAAAACGTCACGACTGCTTGTAAACGGTTTCAACACCCCCAAGAATCTTCATCATCGGCCACATGACGTCTACTGATGAACATAGACCTCCCCTAAAGATTACTAGACGGACCTGTTAAAAGCGGCCTGCTTCCAGCGTGTTCCTACGACCTTTATCAAACACGATATAAATAGAACTTTACTATCAACCAATGTATTACACTACTCTGAAAATCGTAATACAATATACACAACAATTTGACTGCTACTTAGCAGTACTTGTAGACAAATCTATGCGGAACACCTAGATGATTTCTCCGAGGCATTTATTTAAGTTTAAAAACGAAAGCTCATTTCCTGGGACAATAACAAACAATATAATAAAATGTGCGTATTCTTCCATGAACTTAAGCACTCAATTCTCGTAACAGTTCATTCAATGTAACTCCCATAAAACTACTAACAAACCAAGACGCAATTTAATTATATTCCAGTATTGCTATTTCTTAGTAAATAACATTCATTCAATCACGTAAAATAAGAACTTATTAACGTCATTAATCGCGGAAACTGGCAAATGAATCACGCGTTTATTAGTAAACACCGTATTTACGACCATGGTTACAGTTTAAAACCACACGGACGTGTCCAGATTGTTTTACAAACATGGAATGATTCATTTTGTTTTGCAACCACAGGATAGGAGAGAAAGTCGAGAAAATGAAATACCAATTTGCATAGTCATTGTGGTGGTTTATGATGTTAAACGTGAAATTACAGGTTGGTGCTACGCAAAAGTACTATTACCGTCTATTGTGGAGATGGTAGGATTAGAACTAAAACAGCATTATTCTATAATATTATGAAATAGCTGAATAAGGACCATCTGCAAGGTAATTACATCGTCTGGGATGTGATGAAAAGACCAGTATCCATACAAAAGTACTTAAAAGCACTAAGGGATAATGTAGCTTTTTATTACTACCAGAATTTCCAGAATCGGAGCTATAATTCCAGAGATTAGATTGTTGAGAAGAACAAAACACAATATCTACATGTTAATATGGATTAGTTTAAGTTTCAGATACTATAAACACAAAGAAGAACATGCTGTTACAAAACCTACTAATATTTCAACCTTGCATATGCAGTTAACAAACGACATACTCCGCAATATTCTCTATGTTTTTCAGAGAGATAAGAACAGAGACAGGCGAGCGAAACAAAATACTCAGCCTTGCAATGCTACTGGAAGCTAGCATTATCATATTACTTTAGATATTATAAACGTTAGAAACTGCGCACCGCGTCGGTTCACTTTCTTTGATGAAGACGGTAAGTGTACATATAAGCTAGGTCAAATTGGGGGTTATAGAGAGCGATGATGCGATAATGAAAGAAATCGTAGTAGATGGGTCGTCATTACCATAGTTCATAAAGAAAATGTTACAGGTTTAGTAGGTCTGTTACTAACCTTTAAAGGAAGATATAGTAAAAGGTGTCCTTTTATTAAAATAAGGCCAAGAGGTACTAAGAACGGCTATCAATGATAAAAGTAATATTGTCTATAGTCTAATTAACAAGTATTTAATGCAACACATAATTCAAAAATATATAAATTGATACATCATGATATCTAGTAAAATTTGTAAAATAGATTATTGTTAGTTTTTGCTGATGGGTTGCATATTCATGTATGGAAATACGGTTTTTGGGTTAACGTACCCATTTGCATAAATTGCAAGTTTACAAACATTTATTCATAAAAATGTAGTTTATAACTTCGAACTATTATGTAAGTTTTAAATCAAAAAAATAATTTTGCAATGATACTATACGTATCAATATTGCCGTATTACATAGCAATATTGCCCTAGTTCCAACATTATAATAGATTAACGCGATTAAGAGTGGTTTTAATAGAGCAATTCCCTTTCATAATAGAAAAAGAAATTCTCGAAATAAGAAACCATTTTTATGATATAAGAAAATAAATGATTCTTTTAAAGTATGATATTTTCGTTACTCAAGTGTTTTCACTAACCTCACTCTAGAGTTCCAAACGAATTTAAAAAAGTAAGCAACGACAGTAGTAGAGAACTTAAAGGTACTTACTCCCAAAACCTTTTTAGCTGCTTCACAACGCTTTTATCATTACGTCTTATTCCTAGTACAACCCCAGTCCATTTCCAAACCAATACAGACCAAGAAAGTAAAGGAATAACGTTAGTGTTCCGAACATTTACTCGAGTCGGGTTCTCGGTCATTGCCATTTCAATCTGTACCGACCAGCGTAACGTGGCCTCAGAGAGGTCATTCTCTCGCAAACACCCCCAAGATTCTATCAATAAGTTCGTAGATAGGGGGATCAAGTTACATCGGTGACTGGCAAGGTTTTCTTTAGCGGATTTTTTATTGACTTTCGTGAATGTCGCTGTATATACTTAGCATACTGATGCACTGTGATTAATAACTGTTCTTATTGAAGCGAAGGCTGTTAGCTATGTTCGTGTAGGACGATGGAGGCTGTTCATGGAGTTCATGATTCATGCTAATAGAACATCAGTACGGTCTTATTATACTAAATTAGTGGTTGATGCTAGATGCAAACCGCTTCTAACACGTTGGTCTGGAAATCTTTAGGAGAAGCCTATGTTCAGCAGTGAACTTCCAAATGATGAAGACGAAGTGATTATATGCGATAAAAGTGATGGAGGCTTTAGTGTTAAAACTTATCATACTTTTGTATTGGTTGGCTTATCTGATAAAGAAAGATTTATCGTTGAATTTGATAAAACCTATAAATGTTGTAAAAACATAAAACGGTTGGGACTTAGCAGACATTATTGGAAATATGTCTGCTTAGGAACTGACCATAAAACGTAGATATGGGGCAGAAGAAACATCGTCATTAATTAATAAACTAACTTTGGTCGTGGCTTCGCCCGTGTGAAGGAGTATTTTGCGGGATAGCAAATATGTCCTTCCCACAGTCTCAAACTATTTCCATACCAATTTTCATCGAAATCCGTTGGGTAGTGTTTCAGTTTATCGCGTACAGACAGACAGACGCGGCTAGAGCCTTTGTCTATACTAATATTATAAAGAGGAAAGATTTGATTACTTGTTTGTAATGGCCTGCTATTACTACTAATAGTAAGATTAAAATCACAAAAACTACTGGATCGATTATGAAAATTCTTTCACTAATAGGAAGCTCCATTACTCTTGACTGCTATAGGCTACTTTGTATACCGGAAAAACTTTTTCACGCAGGTGGAGTCGCGAGCATAAGTCTAGTTTTATATATAGTGATGTGATGATTTTAAGAGATTCTTGTATACTGTGTCGTTTTTTTTTAAACAATATGCTGTGATCTCAACAAAGTGGTATATCAAAACCAAAAACACCGTAAGGCTCTATGTGCAACATTTACTACTATAGACAGATCTTCGCAGTAAAACGCAGTCTTTGTGTGGCTGAGGACAAAGACTTCGTCGAGATAAACACGTAGATTTTTTACTTCTGCAATCTATTATGAACCTAAAGCCCTTCAGCATTAGGTCCAATGCCAGCACATGCGGGCAACCACATTCTTGGCTCAAGGTCGTCACATCGACCTACGACGACGCTTATAACTTGCAAATAAAAAACATTTAATTATCGACACAATTAAAAAGTTGCAATTGTTATTGTAAACAAAGGGAAGAAAATAAGATAATTAACCGTAGAAGTAGAGTACGTAATCGTAAAAAAATAAAAACATGATATTTAAGATTCACTGCATTGACGCAGTACAAAAAAAAAACATTTAATACTAATTTGATATCATTAATATATTACTACATACATCCTTTTGTATTGAAGACCCGGATAAATATACAATGTGGCCTAAAATCACATATTTTATACATACAAATTCCAAGAAAGTATAGAAGCTATAGAAAAACATTCGATTAGCATCACAGAGACTGAGAATAAAAAATCTGTTAATGTAATCAAGCTCATGAAAGGCAAAGGATAGCCTGTTTTAGACCATAGTTTAAATTAGATAAAATAAACATACAGCCAATAAATTAATTCAAAATAAATTGCGATTGGATTTCTCAATTTACAGCACGTAACTTTTTGTAGTATACTCAAATACCAACGTCAAATTGCGTGATGAACATCTACATAAAAATGTCAGACAATTTATCTCATTTAAATCACACGAGTGAAATGAATTACATACGATACATAAACTTTCGAGAATCTCATTACACCAAGATGCCACGAATGTAACGGAAGGCTGGTTCACCTTTACGCTGGGCCCTGAGTCAATTAGTCACATTTCGAATTGAGTGAGTCAGACCGCGGAACACAATTTGACCCTGTGAAGGTCATCAACTTGATTGTGAAGTGAAATTTTATATTTCTTTTGTGCACTTCATTTGATCTTAAGCATGCAATATTTCTGGTGTTAATGTTTTTGCTTCGAGTTCTGGTATCGAATGTGAGGCCAAGGAAACGAAATTATTTTACATTCTAGCTTGATAAATCTTAGGTAGACAAAACTTTGCTCTAGGTAAAGAATACTTCAGTTATGGGTGAGTAACAGGACCATGATATGAATGAAATCAATTTACCTGTCTGTTAAGATCTGAATAGAAGTTACAATATAACTAGATGTCTGTGTATCACACCTGATACGTGCATGATTAGACGTTCATATGTAACTCCCACATGATCATTGATACCATTGTTCAATAACAAGAATAGAGAATGATGTCATTTTTACCACTATTATAAAAGAGCGTAGAATAATCAGCATAAAATATAAGACCATACAATTTGTCTATGTTTTCAGTTAGAGCTATACGATTCCAAAAACGTCACTTGTTTTGATAACATCTATAATTTAACTTGAATCCATTTTAAGACGGAAATCATAAATTAACTTAGACAAACATCAAAAGCCATCACAGACCAAATCAAAGGTAGTATTAATATAACGCTTGAAGTAGCCGACGCGAGAACTAATTCTGTAATAAGTTCAAAAGATGTTAAAGTAAACACAGGAATGCTGAATGTGTACTTAGAAGCGTGTGTACATTATGTATACCTGCAGTACATTTCATCACGTCTTGCGCATTGGCTACTGAACTTTACTTATATTGAAAACACTCTTGTTAAGATCCACATACATTTATTTTCTTTAGAGTTACTCGTAAATCTTTCTTAGTATTCGTTGTAGGAATATTTTGTGAATGTCTTCTTTTATATTTAAACCATTAAGCAGATATCTACATTTGCATTACTAGACAAATGTACTGTTGCTTTATTGCGCTTAAGTTTAGCTGTTTTTTAGTGTCAGATATGTCAACACTCTTTCGAATTTCCGTTGCTGACGTTCGATCGAATGTAATATGTATGAGAAGCCTTGCCTTTCTTAGTAACATTTGCGGCATCAGCATTCTGCGAATTGTATTCAGTACGATGATCTGTTTAAGTTTCTTTAACATTAGAATTTACACCAATATACAAACAAACCAAAGTCTTTTGAGATAATAAAACCCCAGCAAAGTAATAACAGAAACCAACATGATTACATCAAAGGTTTTGCAAACAGCGTTGGTTTTACGTATACACAAAATCCTTCGTAGAAAACGCTAAGAACTTGGTCGGAAATTAAAAGCCCAGCCACATAAGTAGGTTTTCATGTCTGTCTGCGTTGGAGATAATCGTATAAACATCTGCTTTGCGGAAGCCAAATAAAGTTGAAGGGCAAACAACTCAGCTACATTTATGACATGGCATTTTCAGCGTGGATTTTATGAGCTATTTTCTGCATGTTGAAATATATAATACTTGGATAGGGATATTTTATATGTAACAATCCAACCGCCGTATATCAAAATTTTGACTTAAAACAGGATATATTTATTTATTTATAAACTCTTTATCGTACATCTAAGGCAAAGTGGAAATAACAAATATACAATATAAACTAGGCCTTTTTATAATGCCTTGTTCCAGTCAACACCATAAAAAACACTTCCACACTTAGGCATCTTATTCCCGAAGAGGTAGACAGAGACGCAACTAGTGCACCCACATTTCGCAGGATGCATTCCGTAAACAATGTACTACCAAATAAGATTAGTATGTAAGCTAAACAAATTTTAGAAACCATGGCTTTAACATTCCCCAAATAATTGCAAGTTACTAAACGTGCTTAATTGGAAACTGCAAAGCTTTCAGTCGCAACAATGCAACGACATACTATCTGTAGTGTACACGCTGTGCTAAATATAAACACGCTTCTGATAAACGAGAAACCGAAGGAATTATTGTGGGTCGCTAGTTTATTTATTATTTGTGGCCAGTATCTCAATTTGCTTGTTTGTGTAATTTTATTTATTAATTCGTGCGGTTGTTATTGTAATGTTACGGAAGAATCGTATTTGAAAATATATTCAACGGATATTATATAATTCAAATAAGCTTCTAGAACACTTTTAAAAGTAGTTCTTTATACTTATTATTGTAAAATCATCTATCACAGCATAGTCATTGCATTATGGCAAAGTTTTCCAAATGAATGCTCCCATATTGGTTTTGCAGCTCTAAGTGTTCCACACAGAAGCTATTTTAATGATAATTATAGTTGTTTACTCTTTGGATGGTACTACTTGCCGACAGCAACTTGTTCCCTATTTGGCCGTCATATCAATAACAATTACAGATTACGTACCTTGATGGCCTGTAATTAAATTATCCATTTACAAATTATGATCACATTTATAACTTTATTCGAGAATAAAGACATACATACATACACTCACGCGTTTTATCTCCGAAGGGGTAGGCAGAGGCGCAACTAGTGCACCCACTTTTCGCCATGCATATCCCGTCTCATGATGTGATAGGGGGCGAGCCTATCGCCATATAGGGCTCAAATTCCAGACTCCGGGCTGAAAGTGAGTAGAAAAACCTAATATCACTTTGCCCGACCCGGGGATCGAATCAGAGACCTCAGCATTGCAGTCGTACCGTAATACAAATTCGCCACCGCGCCGTGGTAGAAGACCAAAGTAAAATAATTTATCCTGACCTGTAAATTATAATGATAACCGAATACACGCTCAGAAATAATTGAAAAGCGATACTATGATAGGTACTCGATGTTATTGTAATGTTTTTCATGATTACTGTTATACGCTATTTCTATTGCAAACAGGCTAAAATAAATTAATACATATGTTATCAAAATTATTGTTTTTTTTATGACTGAATAAACATCCTACAAATATTATAACCGCGAAAGTTTGTAAGAATGTATGGATGTTTGTTCCTCTTTCACGCAAAAACTACTGAACGGATTTCGATGTAATTTGGCACACGGGTAGATCATGTTCTGGATTAACACATAGGCTACTTTTTATCCCGGGACAATATAAAGCGGGACTTTTATCCCGGGAAAACTCATTCACGCGGGCGGAGCCGCGGGCAAAAGCTAGTACCAAATATTACACAATACAGCAAAATTGTGTAAAGAGATGAAAAAAATAATTATACTGGTCGTTGGTCTCTCATATGTTAAGAGTCCGTCTGGGTAGGTACCACGCAATGTCTATTACTACCGCCAAGCAGCAGTGTGCATGCACTGTTGTGTTTCAGTTTGAAGGACATTGTAGCCAGTGTAACTACTGGACATCATGAGATTTAACATCTTACGTCTCAGGATGACGAGCGCACTGGAATGCAACTTTGTAACTCAAGGTGCTGGATGGTGTTGCTACTGTTTATGGGTGGTCGTATCGCTTACATCAGGCGAACGGCATGCTCGTCTCGTCATTCTATGCAATAATAATACTCAGTCGCGAGAAAATAACATCATTATTTTACTACTCGGCATAAATAGAATATTTCCAAGCATACATGGGAATTTGTTAGCATTAAGCGTAACTAAAGTCACGTATTTTAACACAAATAAACGTATATTACTGCATATCTAGTGGATAATATAAATAATTCATCTAAAATATTAAATAAGAGATGTTCTACTGGATGTCACATAACTACCAGCTTAATGTATTCTATGATACCTGATATTTATATTCAGAAAGGATTTCCTATAGACTACCTTGTTATATTATTTTTAAACCACTAGTGAAAATTGTAATGTTGGCACAATTTAAATTGACAATTAAAATATCTCATCATCACCAGCCACAGGATATTCAGTTAATGATGGCCCATTTCAGGGACAAACCTGATTCAATCCTAATATTTGTCTTTTACACAAAATACTTCCTAATATCTGACTGCCTCGGTGGCGTAGTTGTATTGTGGTACGACTGCAATGCTGAGGTCTCGGGTTCGATCCCCGGGTCGGGCAAAGTGATATTGAGTTTTTCTATTCAGTATCAGCTCGGAGTCTGGAATTTGTGCCCGATATGGCGATAGGCTCGCCCTATCACATCATGGGACGGAATAATGGCGAAAAGTGGGTGCACTAGTTGCGCCTCTGCCTACCCCTTCGGGGATAAAAGGCTTGAGTGTATATGTATGTACTTCCTAATATCCAATAATATGCATATTGGAGGAGGCCTATGTCCAACTAAAATATAGGCTGATGATGATCCAATAAAGTCAATAAGATAAATCCAATACTAAACAGTAATATAACTTATTAACTATCATGATAACCTCTTGAAACAAGTGTGCTCGTCTGAGCATGTCAAGGCGACATCAAGATGTGCTTTGAATACTAAGCTGTTTGGTGTAGTACTAAAATTGCCTCTTGGGTAATGGTATGACGCATGCGTGCGACATTCTCGCGGGGCGACACGAAGACAGGGTTGGCACGTTCCTTAAGTGCCACTCTGTATCTGGCACTTCACCAGGTGACAAGATGTCCTTGAACTAGTTATTTTAAGGGTGGGTTGAGAAACGCTCTAAAGACCATAAGGGCTCGTCACAGGCGAATCTATAGGGCTAAATTGTTGCCTCATTCCTTAATGGGATAAATTGAGATTCCTTACAATATCTTATTTGCTTACTAGTAACATTGACACATAATAAAATTAATAATTGTAGTACACAACAAAGAATAAACAGTTAATTTATTCTTCTTCTTTTCGTTTTGTGGCTTCCACCGTTTATCAGTGATTTCGCCAATGTCAAGTGTCAGACTTTCCAGTTTCCGTTGCAATAATTATTATGAAAATCGAAAGAAACTATTAAATTTCGGCCCGAAGTTACCTATCCCGCAGAACGAATAAAATACACCATAGTTAATAAGTAGTATACATAAATAGTAGAATAAATAAATTTATATAATTAAATAAAAAGTAGATTAAATATATCAGAACAAAAAAAAAAGTAAGCAACTCTGAAAGTGAAAGCCGCAGTTAATTTATTCATGGCCACTTGAAACAACATTTATAATAATTAAACTTTTATTCTCTCCATTTGAATAATTGACAACCCTACAGCGCGATCGGTTTGGTAAGAATCAACATAGTAAGATCTGGCTTTGTGTGTATGTAAATATTGAGGACATTTTCCTATGTATAGCCAGTGAGTTACTCAAGTGTTCTCACAACCATTATCATTGTGAAGTTTGACACACTTGTAAAATCTTTACTATCAGACTATTACTAAACTGTTTAGCGCTAGATGTAAATGATAATTATAAATAGTTCAGTAAAAATTAATAGTACAAAGATTTTATTCAAAGACACATACAAGCTACTAGATAGCTCAAGTACCTATACAGTCATGTTCAGATATAAAAAAATATAAAGTTGCAAACTTCTAAGTTACTGGAGATTCATAAATTGTAGATCTCAACAAAAATAAAATGGCTTTCACTATTTTCTTAAGTTTACAAAAAATTATATACTGAAATCAATAACCAATCTCAACCTATATATTCAAATCAATCTCAAGACTAAACCCATAAACATGAAGGTGAAAAATTTTCCCTTCCTATTGTGAGTGATTGCACTCACAATAGGGAATTCTTAATTAATAAACAAGAGCCGCTTTGCATTACTTATGTGTTGCATGCAAGCATTGATGTGCAGAGTATGTTAAAATATGGCGCTTGAATTCTATTGAAGATCATAACGTACTTGAGTGCAATAGAATGTGCCAGTTGTGAAATATCTCTCGATTTTTTTTGTTTCTCCGTCACGGCCATCTGTTTTAGAAAATGAGCCACTCTGTTAAATGTAATACTGTTGTAACATTAAACTTTAATTTTGTTATCCATTATAAGACATATATTGTGTAACATGCATAATATGTACAAGCAATTATCAACTGTATTTAATAAAAACTGGATAAGTGTGAGTTGAACTTGTAGGTAAGGTATATCTACGTATATGTATGACTGCCTCGGTGGCGTAGTGGTATTGCGTACGCATTACGAGTACGATTTGCGCGCTGAGGTCCTGGGTTCGAATCCCGGGTCGAGCCATAAAAAAATTGTGACTGGGTTTTTCCATCTTAAAATTTACTCAGTCGCAGCTCGGAGTCAGGAAGTTGGCGGTGTGATACCCCCGTGCCTCGGAAAGCACGTAAAGCCGTTGGTCCTGCGCCTGATCTCTCTCCGGTCATGTCGGATTGCCGTCTCACCGGACTATGAGAGTGAAGGAATAGCGAGTGCACCTGTGTATTGCGCACACACTTGTGCACTATAATATCTCCTGCGTACCTGGCTGATCTCCGTTGAGATTGGCCGCCGTGGCCGAAAACTGGCTAGGAGGATTTCATATGTATAAGTTTAATAGTTCGCCAATATTAATTCATAACTTTTTTGATTTCTCTATATGTTTTAGTGGATGATATAGTTTATGATTGCTTGTAGACCTAATAATAAATAAATAAATAAACTTCATTCAATTAAGAAACTTTGTAAATTCACTTTATTTTTGTTATTAAAGTACATATTTTCATATTTTTTTCTTTACGTCTGCTACAAGACCTTGCTTCATGCCCAACTTCATGATTCTAGGTCAACGGGAAGCAAGTAAGTAGGTGATTACCTTGCGAAATCGCCAAATATGTGACATAAACGGTAATATTTTTGATCGCATTGACTTACAAATTTGTTTTTTTCACAGCTAAAAACACTGTAGACCCAAGTATTTGATATAAATTTCAACTTGATATGTCTACACGTTCCTGAGAAAAAGGGTCTTGACAGACAAGAAAATAGGGGTCCTAAAAGGGTTCCCTTTGAGGTAGGGAACCCCAAAATATCCCAATTACTTTTCCATCGTTTGTGAAATTTTAAAAAGCAGAAGTTTTGTAAATTTTCTGTCTGTTGCGTCTTTCTGTAATTTGCTTTCTGTTGCTTTTTTATATTGAATATTGTTTAGGAAACTAAGGAATTGAAAAAACAGGCAATATAGCTTGTGTATCATAAACTGGTAACATATGAAACAATTATAAGCTATGTCCACACTGTGCCCTTTTTTGTTCATCAAGGGCATGCGTCATAGTGCAGACGACAGTGCACGTGAGGCATGCCCTTAACACATGCGCTATGACAGATGAAACCGTAGCGCACATTGTCAAATGCGTCTTTCCGCATCGGATGGATTTATGGGCCTCAAAGCGTTCAACATCAAAATTCTTTATAATCCTTTAGTACTTTTGTTACGGCTTTTAATACATCTGGTAGCATTGCTGATATGAATTGTTTGCATACCTTAAATAAATACGAAGGGACATTAAATTGTGTCCAGTAGCTAAAAACCTAAGCGTTATTGCTAACTTTATTTCACTAGATATTGCTTCACATAACTGAGTTGCGTGCTTTGTAAATATTGGTTCAATCAATTTAAAAAATCGATCGAAATTTCTTTCGGATATGCATGTAAATTAAAAAAAAAAAAGAATAAGTATTTATATCTTCTTGAAAATAACATTATGTACAAGTATTACACTCTATTTCTTTGCTTTATTGGATACCTATAACAGTTGCCGTTATTCAAAAATGTGAGATCTTAAAGTAGGTTAGATTTGACTTGGCCAGTTTTTATCAGAATTAAATATACATATTATGTTGAATAACTTTATAAAATTACTGATGTAATGAAAACTGGCCAAGTCAAATCTAACCTACTTTAAGATCTCACATTCCTAAATAACAGCAACTGTTATAGGTATCCAATAAAGCAAAGAAATAGAGTGTAATACTTGTACATAATGTTACTTTGTTCCTATAAATACATTTTTGGATTTTGCATAAAACTTGGCACTCATTTAGATCTCCATTCTTTTTGTGGCGAAGCCCACAGCCAAGCATAATTTTTGTATTGAACTTGGCTCTCCTTTTTTACATTTATGTTTTTGGTGGAATCATTATTACACTATAAAGTTGCAAATTAGACTATTTAAAAAAAAAACAATGTCAACTAGATAAGTGACAATCAAGAATTTTATACCCATATGGATTATTCATTCCGTTTAACAAACTGAAGAATAAAATGTGACGTCACAGTTAACTGCTGTCTCTCTCTTTACAGTGACAAAGGTTTATTTTCAAAACCAGGACGTAACATAATTAACTGTCCATAATAATATGATATGATATAATATGGCTGCCTCGGTGGCGTAGTTGTATTATGGTACGACTGCAATGCTGAGATCTCGGGTTCGATCCCCGGGATGGTCGGGTCGGGCAAAGTGATTATTTTCCATTCAGTATCAGCTCGGAGTCTGGAATTTGTACACGATAAGGCGATAGGCTCGCCCCCTATCACACCATGGAACGGAATAACGGCAAAAAGTGGTTGCACTAATTGCACCTCTGTCTACCCGGGGGATAAGAGGCGTGAGTGTGTAATAATATGATATCGCACCATAATATTTATTTTTATCTCTATAAAGTAATGCGGTTTAAATTAACTATGAAAACCAACTACAGCGGCTAGTAATAGTTGATATTTAAAAAATATAATTTGAGTTAGAAAGTTTATTCCAAACAAAATTGGCATATTTACATACTGTTTTGGTAAGTAGTTCGGAACTACTAGTTCCACTTACATAAAAAAATACCTCACCACGCGGTGGTGAATTCAGTGGCGGCCTTGGAGGAGGGGGGCGAACCAGGCAACCGCCTGGGGCCTCGAAGTTACAGGGGCATCTTGCAGCTCCTTGGGGGACCGTTTTTTGGCACCTTACTTACAAAGCTGTTAAAAAAAATAATTTTTGCTTCGCACGGGGCCCCGCGTGCTTTTTTTTTGCTCGGCACACAACCTCACATTATATATGTTTTACTTTCCCCTGCGACTGGATATGTTCACGTTGTTTGCTGGCCTTTATAACCAAATATGGAGACTGTAAGGTTAGACAGAAAAACATTGGGATATTTAAAAATGAAAACCACACACACACACACACACACACACACACACACACACACACACACACACACACACACACACACACTCACGCCTGTTATCCCCGAAGGGGTAGGCAGAGGCACAACTAGTGCACCCACTTTTCGCCGTTATTCCGTCCCATGATGTGATAGGGGGCGAGCCTATCGCCATATCGGACACAAATTCCAGACTCCGAGCTGATACTGAATAGAAAAACTCAATATCACTTTGCCCGACCCGGGGATCGAACTACAGTTATTGTTAAATTTAAACATAATAAAAAAAAATAAAAAACATACTCATAAAAGTAAACAATCATACATGAACAAAATAATACACATTTAGGAAGTTAATAACCTAATTTTCAGTGAGTAATTTTGAAATATTACGAATATCTATTTTGTGTGATTTTACAATTTTTGCAAGTATTCTGCGAACTTTTTTTCTGTAATCATCCACTATAATAAATATTGTGTTTTAGAGATATTCTACTATGAGTTGTGTAATTCATGGTTGCAGAATTATTTGCAATCCAACATCTAGTGTGAAATTCCATAGGTAAGTTGATTGTAAACAAAGTTGTGTAGATATTTATAGCAAAAGTAATAAACACGTGGATGTTTTACAAATTACAATACTAAATAAATTCTTGTTTGAGAGCCATGGAATCAAAAATTAACGCTACATTCTGCGGGTGAGGTTTCTTCCTTAAATTTATTTTTAATATTCTAATACTTCTGTGAAGAAGCCAACAAAACTATTAAAGTTTGCTAAAGATCACCATAATGTGCTCTCTTTCGGCAAATAAATCTTTGAATTTATAAAAACAAAATTGTTTTCGGCGACTAAAGGTGTAATGTTAAAACAAAAGTCTTTATGTCATCACTACATGTAATTTTTCTTTGCTTGCTATTTGGAATATACTTTTAAAAAAAATCTCAAATGTTAGCAAAATTTCACTGCAAAATATTTTCAATTTCAGACTGTAAAGTATAATCATGAACAACTTTAGTAAGAAATAACTTGTCATTAATTTTCTTCTTTTATCTCTTCATCTTCTGCTGCAATACTTTCTTTTATTTCTTCTAATTTATTTCACGGGATGTCTTCACATTTACTGATATATTGAAATCTTTCAAGTCTTGACGTTTCAATGGTGGTTCATATTCATTTCGCTGACATATAATGTAAAAAGTAAATAACAATCAATAATAATATATTTAAGTACCTATATATTTTAGACAGAGGCAGAGGTGCCATTTAGTACACTCAGATATCACCCAACGTACCGCCGTTATAAAATTTGGTGGGTCGCAAGCTTAATGCCCTATCCTACTAATCTTATTATATTATAAAGGCGAAAGTTTGTAAGAATGTCTGGATGTATGGATGTTTCTTTCATGCAAAAACTACTAAACGGATTTCGATGAAATATGGCACACGGGTAGATCATGTCCTGGATTAGCACATAGGCCACTTTTCATCCCAGTAAAATATAAACAGTGACTTTTATCCCGGAAAAACATTCACGCGGGCGGAGCCGCGGGCAAAAGCTAGTAAATAATAAAGTCTAAGTGGATCATAATTATACCAGTGAAATGATAAAAAATAATATACTTACAGCATGAGTTTCTGTTAATAAATAATTATTTTTGACATCTTCTGCCATATTCCGAGAAGTAGAAGACACATTATCACATTCAGAATCATAATCTTCCGTCTTTAAATGTAGACTAGTAATTCTTGCAGACATCAAATTGACCTTTTAATGGTATTTATATTTAACCACGTTTTTGCTTATCCAGATCTTTAAGAAATCTGTAAAGAGTAATACAAACTCGATTTTATTTTAAATAAAAGTTCCAATAAATCAATGCTGGATACACTGAGAACTCGATTGTAACTGTTGATCCTCAGTTTTTATTTACGATGATTATTTAAAGATTAATAAGTTTTATCATATTCATTAGTAAGGCGGCTAGTATTACAAATACTCTAGCACCATCGTGAAACCGGTCCACCAAAGCTTACACCATGGTCACCCTAGCCTCTTGTTTACATATACTATTTACAATACAAAAAATCACATTTAACATTACGTTAATATGAAAAAAGTAGTCATATATAAAGCAAATCACATTAAGCGAGGTTTTTCTACAGTTCATTTATAAAATATTCACGTATTTTATTACGATTCGTATAAATATTGATAAAATTATAATATTTACACAATATTGATTACAATAAACTTACCTGTAGAATTTCACACTAAATTATGGATATCAAATATTTCTGCAACCGTGAACTACACAATTCACATTAAAATATCACTAAAACACACTTATTATTGTAGATAATTACAGAGAAAATTTCGAAGTGAACATTTATTTGACAACTATATTGTCATCGAACTTAACGTTTTATGACAGTGTTGCCGAAATATGTATTCGCAATTACCAATTAAATGAGGAAATTTTGTTTAACTAAAATGTTAATAAGGATAAAAAACCTTAAGGATATCTTATTCAACAAGAATAATTCTGAAATGAAAATAGTACTTATATCATTATATAAGATATGTTGGAAATATTTATATATATATGATTGAGACGACAATAACGGTATTGATATTTTTTTATGGGTGGGGAAATAATCCGTAAGCTTTGGCAACATAGGTTAAAGAGTGAGTGAGATAGAAGACAGCTCAAAAGGTAATTTTTTTGTCTTCACAAAAATGTGTGTACCGAGGCCTCCAGTAGATATATTATAAACTTCTTGGTGACAATGCTAGTCTAGTTTTTATCTATTAGCTACAACTTCATTTTTTAAATTAAGAACAGAATTAAGTCTAACTTCAAACTTCTTTGTTTTTATACAGATTTTCTGTTTTTGACATGTGCATGTGGTTAAATAGGTAATGTTATACATGGTAACTAAATTATTTATTTACAATGATTGTATTTATCAAATTAATTATAATTTACCTACATGACCATCAAAGTACATCCACAAATTATCTTCATTATCAATTATATCTCTTATATACAGATTAAGTACTATGTTATCATTATACTAATAGTGATAAGACAAATACTATTTGCAACATATATGTATTTTAGTTTATTCTATTAGTTTTGATATTTGAATAGCATCTTGTTTTGAATCATTATTTTCCACAAATAATTAATGGAGATAATAAATTAATTACATTGGAAGTGTAAAGTTTAAATAAATAATATGTGTGTAATCAATAGTACTTCTCATTTAATATCGAAGAAACGTTTTATCTAGATGTAGCGCAAAATTCAATAAAGCAATGGAACAGTATAACTATTAATTATTGGCATTTATCAAAGAATAATGATGAGAATATAGTAAACCTATTATGGTTTAATCTTCAATCGTGACCCGAGACAGACCACACGCGGCTTCGTGGAAAATAACAAGCTTAAACGTAGCGTAGTGTAGCATGGCGAACTATAGGTACTTATACACCGCAAACTGAGTGCTTCGAAACTCCGCAAGCTTTCATATAACACGTTAAATACCTGTGCAAACTGCTCCCTGATCTCTGTCAACTCTTCCTCGGTCAATTTTGAGTTATCTGCCATTATCACAATTCGTAAATCCACAAAAACAAATCACATGAAATCCGCTAGTTTTTCAAAGAGCCGCGTCCACTGTTCACTTACACTAATATGTTCGTATAAAAATATAACTCGAGTAGAAAATAAATCACAGCACACCCGACAGCTTATAAAGGTTCGGTTTATTCAATATCCAAAGTATTTTATTATTATGTTTAAGGCTGTACGCCACAACACAAATTCTTTCTTCAAGTCCAACGACTGCGGGAGCGCGGAGTGCGGTGCGCACAGGTACACGATACGTCAGTCAACGGTGTTAGGGATGCGGAATAATATTCGATTGTGGAGATGAAATATCGATTCCACTTGCAAATGAATGTTATGGCGATATCTAATTCTAATACGCTAATATAGACAAATACTTCACAATTCACAAGTGTGGTTCAACAGACGACCCCAAAAACTACCGGCCAATATCCCTGTTAACAAGATTCTGGTGAAAATAGTTAACAAAAGATTGGTTGACTACCAGGAATCTCACCATCCACTGTCCAATAGGCAATTTGGTTTTAGGAGACAAAAATGTACCAATGACTCTTCTAGTCTCTTCTCACCTCCACAATGGGCTTAGTTGCATAGAAGTCGTCCTAGATCTTGCAAAATCCTTCGACACAGTTTCCATACCCATACTTCTGCAAAAGCTTGAAAATATAGGGATACGTGACATGACATTACACTGGTTTAGAAAGTGCCTCACGGAACGAACAAATTATTCAAATTCAAGGTTTCACGAGTAACCAACTTTCTATAAACTTTGGTGTACCACAGGGTAGTTTATTGGGCCCGACCCTGTTCCTTGTGTATAAGAATGATATACACTATCTGCGTATTTCGTCGGCAGAGCTCCTTTGTTATGCTGACCACACCGTTGTATTCACCTCCCGAAATTGAGAAAGTGTCACAAGCTACGCGGACAGGGAAATGAATGAAATAAATGATCAAACCAGAAAGGGCGCAACGAGCATTACTAAAGGTGATGCTGAGAATACCAGATACTCCACCGATGCTCTTTAATCCGAAGCAAAGGTTCTGCAAGTACGGCAATAATTTATTCTCCATGCCTGGCATTTCAATAATTGTAACAAACCGTAGTATATAAACTGTTTACGCTTGTCGACAATAGATAGCTCTATACGAATTCACCTAATTGCTACATGGTGATGTCAAGATTCTCATCGAGATAATTATATTTTCTCCTTGAATTTGTTTAATTTTTTATTTCCGACGCGATATTGCAAAGACTTCAGAGACTTCATGGTCACGGAGCGGACTGACTATGAAGGCTAAATCTTTGAAACGTTGGGAGTAAAAATTAAACTTTAGATGTCTGTATCTAATTTGCTGCTAACATTATGTTGAGAAAAACAAACAACAAATATAAGCATCGCACGTGTATATTTAATATAATCTCACTTGGTTTCAATTTGTTTCTACGGGAACAATATTCTTTATTCATATTATTATCATGCCTCATGCATCCTTAAATATAATGTGATTGTCTACGATACCCTCTCCAATTCCAACTTTGCCGTTTCACATCGCATTGCGAAAAAAAGTCTATTCGCATATTCCGTTTTCCTCCACATTCGTAAATTAATTATAACAGGTTCACAAGACATTAATGTTAATATCGATCATTCCTTCAAGGAATTTACAACACTAGTAAGTCACTACTTATGTTGGTAGCATTGTTCATGGATACCAAACTAAAGAACTTATTAACCAATACTCAAAGCTAAAAAAAGAACTATGGAAAAAGAAGGAAACCGTTTTATATTAATAATTAACCAAACATATTTTTTTATTAATTTACAATGATTTATGAATAATTTTATGAAATATGTATTTGAGCATATTATTTGAAAATTGTATATATAAAATTTGTATATAACTCCATCTATGTACTACTTCTTAAACTTGAAATTGAATAGTGTACTAAATTTACACGTTGTTATGCTACTCCCTACTAGATAGCATTAATATTCTAGAAAATTCCACAAAATACGAGACTTATTGTATCTGTAGACGCCATCTGGTAGGGAATGGAAATACTTTAATTCTAGTGACATTCCAGAGGCAACCAATCCTTCGTCCGCTGAAATCAATATAACATGACCTAATTCATGACTTCTTTTACTTCGACAACCGTTATTTTTATTACTTTATATGTGTATAGCATAATCAAAAGATATAAATTTGTTTACAATTACAAAGCTTTCTTGTAATCGATCATAGGATAAAACTGTATAAGGCGCCTTATATTATAGATTCATATATAAAGAACTTTTTGTCAAAATAATATTTTGTTTGAAAATGTTTGTTAGTTTCATTTTGATCTATAAGTGTATAAAAAGTCTGGTTGCAGATTTAATCCGCATGCAGTGGCGTTATCGTCATACGATGTGACTAAGCTAAAAAAATATAAATTTCTTGGAGTTTAATGTATTCTGGTATTTTGGTAGTTCCAAAATTCCGAACATACGTTGCCTAGTTGTGGGAAAACCGCATTGTTTTTATAATATTAATAAAACAGCCAGGATATAATCTAAGAATTTAAGTTTAACTTATGTGCTTAAATTTATAATAACATTATAGCGGTGCGCCGTATTACTATCTGTGCAACGGTGGAACGAATTAGCCCCGAGAGTCCAAGAGCCTTTGTGAATAAATATTATATTGAAACTAATTTCAATTAACATTGTTTTAAACCTTGTAGTAAAACAGCAATTTTAATTGATAACAATATAAAAAATATAATATTCAGAACATCATTTATTTTATTATGTCAAAAATATCTCTCAAAATAACGATCTACTTTACCACCGTTACTTAATTAATCAAATTCAATAGTTTATGCCATAGAAATATTAGTATAAATTGATCGCAACAATAAAATTAGTAAGTTGTAAACATTACAGATTACGTTGCGGACCGACAGTTGGTAGCCCCACCGTCGAGAAGTTTCTACTTCCCTCGAGTAGATCGCGCCACTGTTTAAATGCGCGGTGCGGCCGTCTCTCGGCATCATTTGAAATTGAACGAGCGCAAGCGAAACACATACGCATTTTGAAGCTATTTCTTCCCAGTGAAGAGAGAAGACATATTTATCGTAGAATAACTGATAGAAGGAACAACCATGTCGCTACTACCATTTCTGTTTGACTACGAGCTGGAGCGTCCTCGCCGTCTGATGGACCAGCATTTCGGCCTGGGGGTGTCTCCCGACGATCTCCTGTCCCTTATGGCTGGCCCCATAGTGAACCGGGATTACTACCGACCCTGGCGTCACCTCGCCGCAGCAGCTCGTGACGTCGGCTCCAGCATCAGGGCGGACAAAGACAAGTTCCAGGTGAATTTGGATGTGCAGCACTTCGCCCCTGAAGAGATATCTGTTAAGACCGCTGACGGGTACATCGTGGTTGAAGGCAAGCATGAGGAAAAGAAAGACCAGCATGGGTACATCTCTCGTCAGTTCACGCGCCGGTACGCGATGCCTGAAGGTTGTACTCCCGAGACGGTGGAATCGCGGCTGTCGTCTGATGGTGTGCTGACTGTGGTGGCTCCGAGGAAGGTCCCGCCGGCGGTGGAGGGCGAGCGCAAAATCCCAATCGCACAAACCGGGCCAGTGCGCAAGGAAGTGAAGGATCAAGTCAATGGCGACCAGGCTTAATTGGTGTGCATTTTAATTTTCATTCCGTGATTTTTTTAAGACTGATTTCTGTTTAAGTTCTAATACATTTGTAGAACCTTATATTTTGTGTTTTATTACTGTCCTGATAAGTTACACAATTTGACTTGTAAGTACCATCGTAAATGGTTTAACGTACCATCGGAAACCGTTGGTATTCAAAATATTTCTCTGCACCCTTTGATGACGTAATTAAAGTCTGCACCCTTATATCGTCTAGACTACCTATATTAAACAAGACCTTACATACGACTTTCACAGTTGCAGAGTCCTACACAAATGCATAATATTATAGCCATTATAATGCTCTAATACCCGTTGCATTCGTTTTTTATTCTATGATTTTCTGACGAGTCAAATTCCTTTCTATAAAATTGTAACGCACTATAATATAGGCGTGTGTATATATAAACTCATTTGCAAAAAAAACGGGCACCTAAGCAATGAACCATTTCAAATGTTACTATTGGTTTGTTTGATAATTATAGGTAGTTTTACTTTCACAATTTTGTAAATTAATAAGCAAATAATCGTTTTCGTCAGTATTATCATAAAATTTTGATAAAATTTATGGGTTTTAATGCTAAAGTTCACTAGTAGTGTATGCTCGCTAGTAGTGCATATGCTCGTGAAGTAAAAGTTAACAAAGATTTTTGTTTGTTTTTTCTTTAATAAAGTAAAAACAGATAAATGTTTAGTATCGAGTGTGACCCCCTCTAGCTGAAATCACAGCTTGAATTCGTCTGGGTATGCTAGCGAGGATATCCCGGATACTTGCTTGCGGAATACGTTCCCACTCCGCGGTAATCACATTCTTCAGCTCTCTGATGGTTTGCGGAGCCGGTTGTACTGATCTCACGCGTCGTTTCAGAACGTCCCAGACATGCTCTATAGGATTGAGGTCGGGACTTCGAGCTGGCCAATCCAAACGACGAATGCCGACCTCTTGCACATACGCTTCCACATCGCCAGACCGGTGGGCGCGAGCGTTGTCGTCCATAAAAATTGAGTCTTCGCCTAAAGCGGCCAATGCGGGTTGTGCATGAGGAATAAGAACTTCCGTTATGTATCGATGTCCAGTCAGTGAGCTGTTTTCAATGAAGACTAACTCTGTACGATCCATTGAATTTATTCCTGCCCAAAACATAACAGAGCCCCCACCATAAGGTGTGATTTCTTCAAAACAAGCCTCTGCAAAGCGTTCTCCTCGTCTTCGTAGCACTCGCCGACGTCGATCTTCACCGAACAGAGATATCCTGGCTTCATCGGAGAACAATACCCTATTCCAGTCTTCTTGAGATGGACTCAAGAAGACTCACAATTTCGAGCAAACCTAAACCTGGCAACTCTGTGCTCACGGAGTAACTTAGGGCCGCGGGCCGGGCGATGACTGCGTATATTGGCCCCGAGCAGCCTCCTCCTGACCGTCCATAGACTAATATGCACATTTCTTACTTCTTCGAGGTTGTTCTTAAGGTCCACATACGAAGACTTGCGATTTCTCAATGCGCGACTCACAAGAAAACGATCATCCCGTGGTTGGGTACATGGTTTTCTTCCAGAACCAGGCCTTCTCTCGACGGAACCGGTGTCTTGATACCGCTGCCAGGTCCTTTGAACCGTCGAGCGGCTCACACTTAGCCTCTGAGCCACGAAGCATTGGCTGCAGCCCTCTTCGAGCAGCGCAATAATTTTGGTAGCTTTTACCACTTTCTCTAACATTATTGAGACAGCTAAACAGCAATAAATGAAGCTTTGACAATTAAGAATATGAAATAAATTCATAAAAATTGACTAAAAGTTATGAAAACCGATATTGTCTTTTGGAACTTCGCACCAAAAATGTAGGATAAAAAGTGGTTTTCTGTAAAAACGAGCATCAAACGAAAATTTTAATTTAGAACGTACTGTTTTAAACACCACGGCATTTTTAAAACCGGCCAGTAACATGTACAAGTGATTGAAATCATTTTGGTACCGTATTTTTTTTAAAAAGAATTAAAATCCTAACCGCCCGTTTTTTTGCAAATGAGTGTATATGTAAGTAAGATTTTGTATTCATAAAGTATGTAGGTAATTTGAAAATTTGAAGTGACTGTAAAGTAGTTGCTGTACTGGCTACAATGTCCTGTATACGTGACTTATAAATATCATCAGCCTTTATCAATCTACTGCTGGACATAGGCCTCCCCTAATGAGTGCCATAGCGCCTTGTCTTGTCTTTCGCAGATCGTCATCCCACCTGGTCGGAGGGCGTCCTACACTACGTTTGCCCAGTCGCGGTGTCCACTCAAGAACACGTTTACCCCAGCGATTGTTGGTTCTTCACGAGATATGGCCAGCCAACTGCCACTTCAGCTTGCTAATCCTTTGAGCTATTTCGATAACTTTGGTTCTCTGTCGGAGGTAATCGTTGCGAATCCTATCCTTCAGAGAAACTCCTAGCATAGCTCTCTCCATAGCCCGCTGAGGGACTTTAAACTGGTGGACCAAGCCTACCGACAGTGTCCATGTCTCGGCTTCGTAGGTCATGACGGGTAGGACACACTGATTGAAAACTTTCGTTTTCAAACATTGCGGTATGGAAAAAGTATTAAAGTAGGGCATTGGTATTTTAAGCTAGGGCATTGCCTCATAATCCCCCCTCCCTCCCTTCGTTACGGCCCTGCTTCCGCACAGTTGCTTTTTCTTATACTTCTTCATTATAGATCGACGCAGGTCGCGGCACTCGAAGGGATGCTATGTACTAAGTAGTACCTATATAGCATATACGAAGTTGTTATTACGTGAACTGCCTATAAAATCCATGAGCTTACTATTTTCGTGTCTTTGTCGATCCCTACCTAGTACCTACTACCTGAGGAGTAGCTGCATACTTTGAACAATAACGATAATAGTATGAAAGAGGACAGCACGAGAAACTCCTCATAACTTCTTTGCCCAGGTTTGCTACTTTAAAAATTGTATTTGCATTTAAACATAAAAACAATATAGATGTAGGCACCTATAATGTTAATCGCAAGATAGTTCTATTATTAGGTTTCCTGTATGCAATTAAATCACATTAAAGAGGCAATAGCGTTTGCAGGAAAGAACTATACACTTACACACACAGACAATCACGCCCGTTATCCCTGAAGGGGTAGGCAGAGGTGTAACTAGTGCGCCCATTTTTCAGCGTGCGTATTCCGGCCCATGATGTGATAGAGGGCGAGCCTATCCCCATATCGGTCACACATTCCAGACTCCGGGCTGATTGATACCGAGTAGAAAAATCCAATATCTCTTTGCCCAACCCGGGGATCGAACCCGAGACCTCAGCACTGCAGTCGTACCGTAATACAACACCACCGAGGCCATAGCCAGAGTTATTTTTTTTTATTGCATACAATAAAGAGACGAGCATGCTGTTCGTCTGTTGGTAAGCGATAGGACCATCCATAAACAGTAGCAACACCATCGAGCACCTTGAGTTACAAAGTACTGTGTGGCATTCCACTGCGCTCGTCATCCTGAGACATAAGATGTTAAGTCTCATTATGTCCAGTAGTTACACTGGCTACAATGTCCTTCAAACCGAAACACAACAGTGCATGCACACTGCTGCTTGGATATAGTTACGCCACTGGGCGAAGGTGGACTGCCAGCGACAGCGTTATGCGACTGCATGGCTGTACTACATCGCTGTGGACGACCTCCCTTACAAGAACTGTTAGTCTAAGACAAGAACAAAATCGGTGGATGAACTAAAGTTACAGTTTCAGAATCCTACTATCCTACTAATCCTACTAATATTATAAAGGCGAAAGTTTGTAAAAATGTATGGATGTATGGATGTGTGGATGTTTGTTCCTCTTTCACGCAAAAACTACTGAACGGATTTCGATGAAATTTAGCACACGGGTAGATCATGTCCTGGATTAACACATAGGCTACTTCTTATCCCGGGAAAATATTAACCGGGACTTTTATCCCGGAAAAACTTTTTATGCGGGCGGAGCCGCGGGCAAAAGCTAGTAATACCATAATCCAATGGTAGATACTGGTATAAAGATACAATTATCTTATTAAATTGATTAAATTTAAGGAATATTATTCCTTTTTTATTTATTAAAAGGTCGGTACATTTTTTTGTCATTAAAATTCATAACGCAACTCACTACGTATATTATTTAAAGATATTTTTGCATTTCACACAATAATGAGTAATTTACACGCAATGTCAACATTGCCCCCGTTATAAGAAAATAAACAAGATACAATTTAAATTTATAGTATAATTGTTTATTATTTCCATACAGATACAAATTGAGGTTAAATAAATAAATCATACATTAACCCACAGAACAGAGATAGAGATTACTTCGTGCATTAACCCAATTTCCTACTTACTCCATTGTTTATATTTTGAGTAAAGGTAATTTTTTTGTTGCGCGGTAAGTGCAATTGTCAGTACCGCCCAGCTACAGTGACGACTGGGCGGTCATGTTGAGGTCAACGGTCTTCTGACCCAGCGCACACTCACGCCTTTATCCCCGAAGGGGTAGACAGAGGTGCAACTAATACACCCACATCTCGCCGTGCGTATTCCATCCCATGATGTGCTAGGGGGTGAATGTTGAGCCTATCGCCATATCGGACACAAATTCCAGATTCCGCGCGGATACTGAATAGAAAAACCCAATATCACTTTGTCCGACCCGGGGATCGAAGCCGAGATTTAAATTGCCAAGGGATATGAAAAGTAAGTGTATTATTAGTTATTATAAAGGAGACCTTGCTCGATTTTCTAATTATTGTGTTGATAACAAAATCCAAATTAGCCTCCCTAACTGCTTGGCTATTTTTTTCACAAAAATTATCAATTGTACAATCAATACTTTTAGTATTTCGAATGTATCTCTGTCTAGTGTATCTGTAGTAAAGGGTCTAGGTGTATTGCTTGATAGTAAATTGCATTTGGACGAACATGTTGATATGATTATAAAAAATGATGATCATCACCTGATTTCAAATATATCGCCACTTACACTAATTTATATAAATCCCTTATAAGATTTCAGTTAGAATATGCAGTACAAGTATGGAACCCTCTTTACGGAAAATATAGTGATAGTTTGGAGGGCGTACAACGCAAATATCTATGAACCATGCATTACCGGTGCCACCGCAGTATACTTCCCTACAATAACTTTCTTCGACATTATAAATTATTAAGTTTAAAATCTAGACGAATTTACTCGACATTATGCTTCTATATAACCTGTGTAATGGCAAGTTTGACTGTGTAAGTTTAACAAACGACCTTTATTTTAGTGTGCCAAGAACTGTTTTGAGACGTGAGGTTGCAGAAGGCCTGTCTGGAGTTACCATGTGTCGCACAAATGCAGGGCTCCGTGCACCTCTTTGCCGCCTTGTCAAAACGTGAAATGAATTCTTTTTGGAACTAAATTTGTTTTCGTCATCACAGTATGAGTTTCGAAAAAACCTGTTCATAATACCTACTGTTAGATTTTGATGAATAGGTAGATATTATTTACAGTTTAGGTAATCATTAATGCGTCACCACTCAATTGTTTCTTATTTTTTTTTTTTTTTATTGAACACCAAACCAATGTACACCAATACATGAATGAAATTTAAATTATTAACAAACTTGCTTAAGAGCCTATGTGAAAAACATACGGAATCGTGATGGGCGTGACTTAGCGTATTTCAAATGCGAGGCGCCGCACGGCCCCGCTGAGATAGATCGCGCGCCTCGGCCCTCGTCGCATCGCGTCGTTGCGACAGGTCGTTGCACTCAAGCCCGCGAAAAGATCGTCATTGCAAATGCATGTCTGTGTTGTAAATATTATAGTTATTATAATTTCTAATAAATTTATAACTTATAAAACATAGAATTTATTTTAATTCGTTTATAGAACCATTATTATGTCACTATTATCTACCTAATTACTTGAACATTATGTAAAATGACATTGTAAGTTATCTAAACTCATCGAAAGTATTATTCACTTATAGTTGACTTTTGTTGACAAGATAAAATTTGGTGTGGTGGTAGGTTCGAGTCTTACCCCTACGTAGGTCTGTATATAGGTAAAAAGCAAAGCAGTATGAAACTTCTATAATATGTTTTAAATTATATTTTGCTTTGTTTTGATTTATTCTTGTGGACTTTCCTAACTTTGGTGGACATAAAATAAATAATAATACAATAAATGGCGTCACTATTTTTCGGCCCGACTCGGGATTCGAACCCGGGACCTCAGCACAATAGGCGTATCGTGTGTGCAACTACGCCTTGGAGGCAGTCAAACATAGCATCACACCTTTTCTCCTCACATTTCGTTAGCTATTTTAGGTCTTATCAAATAGGAGACGAGCTTATTGCCACATACCGGGCCCAATTCAACAGACCGAGCTGATACTGGACAGAAAAAAATAGTATTTGCCCGACGCGGGATTCGAACCCGAGACCTGAGCGTGGAGGCCGTACCGGGCACGTAATACAACTACGAGTTGCGACATCAAGGTAGTTTCGACAAGTCATTCACGATGAAACTTCTTCCCTGGAATGTCAGGTCTATTTTACGTAAATGATGCTTCACTCTAGTGCCACCATGCAATTTAAAAATCGAATTTTGTATGTAAAGGATGTTCGAAATTTATGCAATGCAATAAAATTACATAGCTTGATATGAAGATTGATTACATTATTATGGTTGAATAGTCACTATATAGGATATAGATGTTACAAATGTTGAAGGCGGCTGCTACCTATCTAGATAATTTTTATAATTTTTAATTTGAACTGTATGTAATGTGGGGTAAGAAAAATATAGCAAGGTCATTCTTACTACGCGGGTACTTATGCTTATAGAAAATTTGAAATGTTAATTACTTACAATTTTTTAAATATTTTTGATATTTTGTACAGAAGAATAGACTGATGTTTACTGCAACAGCTACTTCTTCAATTCTAAGGCATTTGTTTTTGTTTTGCAATATAACAAAGCTCCGATATCCTTATTGAACTGAATGAAAAATAATGATGGCCATATTTTAAAAGGAGACGGGAAAAACTTCATAGAACTTTGGGCTTAGTGTTACAGAGATAATTTATGCATTATTTTATAGTTATATTAGAACTATTTCCAAATGAGAAAGAAAAATCTGTCTGTCCAATGGGAGTAAAGAAAGAACCGCTGTAGAGTATAGCTTCTAAATCATTTTTCGGTGAATAACTTTTTTTTACCTGATGACATAAGATGTTCACAGTACCTAACCATTGGATTGCCCTATTGAATAGTGAACAGAGCTAACTTAGACAATAACCAGAATTGAACATATCACATGGAATCGACGAGGACTGATATAAATATATAATGGCTCATTTACACTCTCGCGCGAGTGGTACGCCGAACACAATACGAGCCACGACGCGAGGTGTGAAGCTAGAGTGTTAGTGAGTCAATAATGTATTTCAATTTGACATTACGTCGGGAGCGCTGAACAAAGTTGCCAGTAAAATTAAATAGTATCGACCAATATTAAGTATCCCAAAAAGTGAAAATGTCTTTTTAGTTTAATTTCTAAAATACCTATAGTTTTTAATTCTTATTCTTTTTCAGCCTTTAAAAGGCTACTATTGCACATAGGTCTCCCCCAAAGAATTATTAATACTATTATGTCAATATTATTCTTGTTTGCATGCTTGGTATTCTTTGAGTATGTAACCAACGCTCTAAGTTGGTGCCAGCGCCGTGTGTAATATTACACGAACCACTTGGTGCCACTTTTCACCTTTCTATAACTCAAAACCTATTTAAAGTAAACACATAAAACTGTGTGAGTTTAATTATATCTATAAGGACATCTAGAAGCCCAAATTTCATGAAGTTAGCTCAAACGGTTATAAAGATATGAAGGTCAAAATCGTAAATTTTTGTACTGACGGACAGACTTATAGTATCTAAACCTAACCTACTTCCAGATGACCTAGAAGGATGAAATTTGGAATCCAGCTCGGTAATTATGTGTAAGCGTAAGAAAAAATCTAAAAATAAAAAAAGTTAAAAATACAGGGGTCCACATAAAAAAAATATATTTTTAATGGTAGCGTTGGAATCCCAATATATGTTTTATTATATTTGCTTTATAACAGAAATATAAAGATAAAGTTAAGCCAAAACATTTGTGGTGTCCCCATAAAAAAACACTTGTAATACGCGCTAAACAGCCGGCCAACGGTGTGTCGTCGGCGGCGCGCGGCACCACACAACTCAATACCTACCTAATTTTCTTTACAAAAAGTAATGATATCCCACCAAAAACATAAATGTAAAAGATCTCACATTTGTAAATACCAGCAACTATTATAGGTATTCAATAAAGCAAACAAATAGAATTTAATACTTGTTCATAATGTTATTTTGTTCCTACAAATACATATTTAGATTTTGCATAAAACTTGGCACACATTTAGATCTCCATTCTTTTTGCGGCGAAGCCCACAGCTAAGCATAATTTTGGTATTGAACTTGGCTATCCTTTTTTACATTTATGTTTTTGGTGGGATATTTTAAATGGAAGACATCAAAATAGAAGAATATTGATACATGCTTCAAAAGTGTAAGGTCAAGCCCAATTTAGGCCGTCTCCTTTATACCTATTAGAGTTTGTGGCCAGTCATGTCCAGCGGATTTTGATTTTAAAGCCAATAGCCTTTAAAGAAAAATAAATCTAAATGGCGGCCTTTATTTAAAATTCTAACATTACATCTGCCTTTTGTGCACAAAAACGATGCCCAGATATCGATTTTGAGTTCGATTGGCCTTAATACAAAAAACTTCAAAATGGTGGCTACTTTTTTCAATTCTGACATTGGATCACTCTTTTGTTAATAATGTTACACCCAGATATCGATTTTGCGGTCGATTAACCTTAAAACAAAGAAATTCAAAATGGCGGCCCCTTTTTTCAGTTCTGACGGTGGATCTGCCTTTAGTAACTAAAGTGGTACTCAGATACCGATTTTGAGGTCAATTGGTCTTAAAATAAAGAAATTCAAAATGGCGGCCAATTTTTTCAGATCTGACATTGGATCCGTCTTTTGTACCTACAGGCCTGCCCAGATGTCGATTTTGAGATCGAATGGCCTTAAAACAAAGGAATTCAAAATGGCGGTCATTTTTTTAAATTCTAACATTGGATCCGTCTTTTGTACCTACAGGCTTGCCCAGATATAGATTTTGAGGTCGATAAGCCTTAAAACAAGGAAATTCAAAATGGCGGCCACTTTTTTCAAGTCTAACATTAGATCCGTCTTTTATACCTAAAGGCCTGCCCAGATATCGATTTTGAGGTCGATTGGTCTTAAAACAAAGAAATTCAAAATGGCGGTCACTTTTTTCAATTCTAACATTGGATCCGTCTTTTGTACCTATAGGCTTGCCCAGATACAGATTTTGAGGTCGATTAACCTTAAAACAACGAAATTCAAAATGGCGGCCACTTTTTTCAAGTCTAACATTGGATCCGTCTTTTATACCTAAAGGCCTGCCCAGATATCGATTTTGAGGTCGAATGGCCTTAAAACAAAGGAATTCAAAATGGCGGTCACTTTTTTTAATTCTAACATTGGATCCGTCTTTTTTACCTACAGGCTTGCCAAGATATCGATTTTGAGTTCGATTGGCCTTAAAACAAAGAAATTCAAAATGGCGGCCACTTTTTTCAATTCTAAAATTGGATCCGTCTTTTGTACTTAAAGGCCTGCACAGATATCGATTTTGAGGTCGATTAGCCTTACAACAAGGAAATTCAAAATGGCGGCCACTTTTTTCAAGTCTAACATTGGATCCGTCTTTTATACCTAAAGGCCTGCCCAGATATAGATTTTGAGGTCGATTGGCCTTAAGGGGGGGGTAAGGTCAAATCGTACAAAAAAAGCCATGTTTTCGTGATTTTTTTCCTGACGACACAGTTAAAATTTATTTACTTAACCAATGGTACATTAAAGTATGACATTCGAAGAATGTTTCATCAAATTTTTATAAAGAAATATTAAAAAATACGGCAATGGCAGCAATTGTTCGGACGTGTCTCGAAAAAAAGTTGAATTGCGGTGCCCCTCATAACTTGGTGCTGGATCATCTGAAATCAAAAAATCAAAGTTCATTCGTTAGATAATAGTTTTTCCCAGGTAACGCTGTCGAGTTTTTTTTTTCCAAATTTTTTTTTAATTTTTTCGAACACTTTGAAGTGAAAAATACAATTTTGTGGGAAAAAATCGGCTAATTTGTTATTGCAAAATCAAAATTATGAATAAAAAAAAAAAACTCGACAGCGTTACCTCGTAAATGATGTACAGAAATAGTGTTTAAAATTTCAAAAGGATCGGTGCAGTAGTTTTGGAGTTATCAGGGGCACCGACTTTGAAAACGTGAGTTGTGGGAAAAACGTTTTGAAGTTTTAATCACAAAAAAATCCAGTTCAAACGTTTATAAGCGAATTTTATCGACATACCTCACACTGAGTCATCAATGCCAGGTCCATAGAGGATGTTGCTATCATCGATGATGTCTAATGCATCTTTTTGCTCCTGCCTACGAAGAATCCTGCCTTCTTTGGTTTAGCAACAAAAATGAATGAAAACGGAGGTGAAATTATGCGCAAATAAGAACACGTGGATACGTCTGCTCGATAGGATATTTTCTGCTAACTGAATTTTGTACACCACACTGACAAAGTATACAGATGGAACTGGGAGGTAAGGGAGGGGGGGTGGGTTAATAAAGAGTGAAACATCTGCCAGGTAACAATAGCGCGCTCGGGTCGGGGCGTTGTGATTGGTTCGGGTACAGGTACAAAAATCCGGCAGGTATAAAAATACTCACAACTTCGTCAATTTTGCTCCAAATGACTTGAAATTTTAACACAATATTCTTCAGATATTACGGATTGAATTTAGAAAATAAAAAAAAAATGCAAAAAAAAAAAATTAAATACCTTAGCCCCCCCTTAAAACAAAGAAATTCAAAATGGCCGCCGTGTATACCAATAGGCATGATGACAAATTTTGAAAAACTGTTTTATAATGTTCGGAAATATATATTAGTTATAACGAATATCATATTTTTGCTGAAAATAAGCATTTATAGTACAAAAAGTACATTTTACTTTATAAGTTTAAAATTCACGCCAAAACGCTTCAAAGTGTCATGGCGTTGCCTCTGACGTCACGTTAGAGTTAGCAGTTGTAAACAGTAGACGTTTTAAATTGATTTCGTTATTAACTACGTAAATAATATGAGTTCCAAATCGTATAGGTGCACTCACTTTCCGTCGTGCGTATTCCGTCCTATGATGTGATAGGGGGCAAGCCTATCACCATTTCGGGCTCAAAATCCAGACTTCGGGCTGAAAAGAAAAAAATCCAATATCACTCTGCCCGACTCGGGGATCGAACCCGAGACCTCAGCATTGCAGTCATAACGTAATACAACTACACCACTGAGGCAGAATAAATAACAAAAAAAAAGCAGTGACTATTGTTTTTCAATCAGGGATTCGAACCCGGCACCTCAGCGTACCGATCACTAAATATAACTAAAGCTGGTCTCCGACTAGAAACAATTTACAAAGGTGAAAGGATGTAATAATTACGCTTGCTGCCTATCTTATAGACCTAATAGAGCCTATAATTTTATATTGATACACGGACGTGAGCTGGATACACTATAAAACAGAATTTCCAGGGCACCTTCAAATTTGCCGCGCGGTAGCGCGGACCAATCCCTACACTAGACGGCCAATTCGAACTTTGAAGGCGTCCGAAAATTTCGAGCGCACGTCCGTCGTCAGTAAAGATTCCGGACGACTGAAGCCGGCACGGGCCACTCCCATAACAGCGATGGCGTATTTGGACGTCGCGGATGAGAGAAAGTGACGGGAGGCGCACGCGTATGCCGAAATGAAATGGCGTAAGCGCCAAAACAATTTTCTTTTAATTGTGATTATACTATTTAATTCGTTTTAATTGTGTATTGATAAAACTTTGAAGAAATTGTTGTATTGTATTTAAATAAAGTTACGAATGTACATATTCCACCATTTAGAGATAAAGCGTGTTTAAAGAAAATATCAGAGGTAACTTTGAATTTTTTTTCGATCGAGAAAATTTATAGCAATTGTGTTTTGGCTTTGACATATTATTGAGTTATACGTTCAATTTACACATATCCAAAAATCTAACTTCTGATCTTAGTAGTTTACGAGAAATTTGAATTTGAAAGTCCTTAAAGTTCCTGACATAGGCTCTTAATGCCATTGTAATTAAAGGTGAAGACAGCATGCGAATAGAAATTGTATATAACTAATAAGGGGAGATCCACAAATTACGTGAGATGTTTAAGGGGGAGGGGGGGTCGAGTCAAATCTCATCTAATCTTACGTTGGAGAGAGGGGGGGTCTCGGCAAATATCACGCAATTTTTTTTCTTATTGAAACAAAAAAAAACTATACTATTTTGACCCATTATCCAGATTCTAAAGTCGTCCCGGACAGACGCACATTTTGAAAAATCTCACGTGAGATTGGGGGATGGGGGAGGGGGTTGAATAAAATCTCACAACATCTCACCAGGGGGGGAGGGAGGGACAGAAAATAAAAAAAAACACCTCACGTAATTTGTGGATCTCCCCTAAGTATTAAAATTAAATTATCAACTACTGGAGAATGAATTAACATAAACGATTAACAATCTTAAATATCTTAACAACTAAGCAGATAATAAAATCTTAAAATGAAGTCAAACAATGTATGAAATAAACAATCAATTAGCCATTAATATACACTTAAAATCATAAAATAATATAAAGTTAAAATAATGTTAGAAACGTCAAATGCATAACAGAACAATTTTTATTATTACATACATATACCGGGTGGAAGGGAAACGCTCTCGGAAACGAATACAGGTGATAGTATTGGTGATTCCTGACGTGATGGCACTAAAAAAATCGCGATCGCATTGTTACAATTTTAGTAGGATTTTCTCTAATTTCTGTACAGCTTCACGTATGGATAGATAAATCAAACTATTATTCTGAAAAACATAGTGAAAAAGGTCAATATTTCAAAAAAATCGTAATGAAACACGTACATCAGCTGACGGGTTAACGACCGCGTACCGGTGCCGGCGCAGCGCGGCGGCCGCCCAGTTCTTTGTACGCTTTACATTGCGCGCGCCTGAATTACGGAAATACTAAAATCGTAAGTATTATCGCTTAGCTTTGCAAATGAATATAGTTTTTCGTTAATGTTATGGTTCTTCTCTCTTACCGTTCCGGTATAGAGAGCGTTTCCCTTCCACCCGGTACATATACACTCACGCCTTTTATCCCCAATGGGGTAGGCAGAGGCGCAACTAGTGCACCCACTTTTCGCCATTTTTCCGTCCCATGATGTCATAGGGGGCGAGCCTATCGCCATATCGGGCACAAATTCCAGACTCTGGGCTGATACTGAATAGAAAAACTCATATACCACTTTGCCCGATCCGGGGATCGAACCCGAGACCTCAGCATTGCAGTCGTACCATAATACAACTACGCCACCGAGGCAGTTTATTATTAATATTTATTATTTATAAATTTTTATTTGTATTGTAATTTATTTGATCGTACATACCTGAAAATTATACTTAGTTTATATTCCGTGAAGTAGGTTGTACAGTTATAAAATGTTATATATATCCTAATGTACAACTGTTTGTTTTTCCTTAACAAAATAAAAAATAGAACTTAGGTACATTCCAAAGGTCGTCAAACCAAGATTTCGCTCTAACTTGATTCAGGGTGCTGGTCGGCGCTGGGTGAATTAAGTATAAGGACCTAACATATCTAAATATTCAATTTACGCACTCTTTGGATTCAAATTGTTTTTTATCGGAAAACGCAAAATGTTCACAAGGTTGCAAATATCTTTAACTTGTTCATGACTGAGCCTCTCGGCACTGTTTTCAACACATAGTGAGTTACATGCGTCGTGTCGACACGCACGAAGTTGTGAACTGTGCTAAGTGATTTTTCGGTGAGTTTTTTATAAATAAATATATTGTTAAAATTTCCGTTTTTCTATTGGAAAGGAAAGCATTGGATTCTGGTTTTGTCAAGTGATTTTATGTTGTTAATTTATGTATCTATGATAGATATATTTACCGGACTGGAAAAGAAGGAGGGTTAAATTGTGAGAAGTGAGCGTGTTATGCCTCCGACAGCTTTTGTGAACACTCAACTAAGATTATTCAAAGCCAAAATAAAATATTCAAATTAAAATTTTATGATATGGCAGATTTTGACGCAGTCAGGTTTTTTGTTTTGTTTTAATAAAATTTTAGCATGCTATGGTATCCAAAATGATATTCAAATAATGAATTTTTAATGAGTGATCCTAATTTTTTTTTCAAACAATTATAATACGCTTGGAAATTTTTCGGGGATGCCTATGTTCAGCAGTGGAGGTCACGTGGCTGATGCTGATGATACGTTATAAATTCTTACTTATAACCCCAAAGGAGAGATTGAACCTACGACATCCATGAATTTATAGCATGAAAACAATGCCACTAGAATAAAGAAGTATTGCAATTTTAGTTGTTATTTGATTTCCATCTCTTCATCCTTAACCTAACTTTTCTAGAATAAAATAGTCTTTACTTTCTAATTTGGCCACTAGCCGCTAGTGAAAGTCCTATCAAAATCTAGTTGGCCGTTTCGGAGTAAAATCCGCACAGACAACCGAATTTCAAACGCGAGCTTATTGACGTGCGAAAATAAATGAGCTTAGAAATGTGTTTGAAGTCATGACAGGTAAATTATTTTTGCCTACATTTGGACTAAGATATGCGTAGATTTACATTTTAGTAATTAGCTATTTTAGGATTTAATGAACTTAATTAATTTATTCGCAGTAAAATGAATATTGGATTTTTTTGTTGTATGTTTTTTCGGACTTAGGCTAGCTCAACGCAACTTTTCGTCTAAGTCCAGTTTTTGGCATTTGTTACAAAAAACGAGAAATCTTGATAGATTTCGAATTTATATTAATAGGCATTGATGTATAAAAAAACCCATACATCAATGTTAATAGACTTGAATTTGCAATTGTCATGTTGCGAAGACACAACTTATGTGCTTTACGAAACTCGTGTCACCAGTTTAAAAACCGGTACCTACCGGCCTACCTACATATATTTTTTTTTATGCGTAGCAGGTACTAAACTATAATTTACCATATTATATTATGTATATGAATTTATTATATTTTATAGTATTATATATTCGCTGCCTATTTTTATCCATTTCAATGTAAAGTTGCGCCTACACAATAGGGGCTTAGAACAATGATGTTGTATATATTTAACCTCATTGGCTTAGAATGTGAGAAAAAACAATCTCTCAACTCCCTCTCAACCAATCACAATAAAACTAAGGGGAGACGCATCGTGATTTTTTTTTCACATACTAAGCCCACTGTTATACGCATAGCACGATGACGTTCTCTAGACTCTAACACAATCTGCATTTGATATAATTTGTTATAAGTTATTTCTCTGCTTACAATTTCATGATAATAACTTAAAATCGCATAACATTGCATAATATTTTATTCAGATCGACATAGTTAATATTATATACTCACGCCTGTTATCCCCGAAGGGGTAGGCAGAGGCGCAACTAGTGCACCCACTTTTCGCCCTTATTCCGTCCCATGATGTGATAGGGGGCGAGCCTATCGCCATATCGGGCACAAATTCCAGACTCCGAGCTGATACTGAATAGAAAAACTCAATATCACTTTGCCCGACCGGTGGATCGAACCCGAGACCTCGGCTTTGCAGTCGTACTGTAATACAACTACGCTATCGAGGCAGTCACTACGACACCGAGGCAGTCGAACCACAGACCGATTTTGATGAAATTTGGCCGGGAGATAGTTTAAGACCCTGGAAAGGACCTAAGCAACTTTTTATCCCGGAAAAAACTTCTTAACGCGGGCGGAGCCGCGGGCAGGAGCTAGTGTATTAATAGCATCATTGTGGACTTATTTTTAATTTAATAAATATTTCTTTTATTAGAAACTGCAACGGTTTGATTTAAATAAAAATATGTACCACTGACTTTACAGAAATACTTTCACAAAAAATATCACCAAGCGAACGACCGGCACGAAGGCAATGACCAACTGACTCGACTGTCAAACGTTCTATGCTTTTATAGCAAAAATTGTAGATCATGTCATTAATACCCTCACAAAAAATATTTTTGGTCTAACACGGCCTTTCCTGACAATGTGATCGTCCTCGATCACGTACTTTTTTTTTAGTCTTCAACGGCACAGCTGTCAAATAGTTACTAAGCTGAGTACAATGTAAACGATTCTCAATAAACCCAGACGAATGATGAGCCTCGTGACGGCAGTAGTAAATAAGGACTGCAGCGCCCACGAGAGTTCCTTCAGGGGCGGATTGACTCATCACCCAAAACATTTTAACTTTAGTTACCCGTTGTAACACAATCAAGTAATTTCGTATCAGTAATGGTTGAGTTATGGAACCCAATCATTTCTAAACAAGAACGTCTAGCAACCACTAGCAGGGTTCCAGAGAACAGCATCAATAACATAAACAGTGCCACATTCGGGGCACGAGATAGCCACAATGTCGGGGCTATAAAAAATCGTACTACCACAAACTAGAGAGTGCCACAATGTCGGGGCACAAAATAGCCACAATGTCGGGGCTACGAAAATCGTACTGCCACAAACCACAATGTCGTGACAGAGTGCCACAATGTCGGGGCACGAGATAGCCACAATGTCGGGGCTATGACAAGGCTACTCCAACTGGAGAGCGCCATTCCGCACCGCTTAAAGCGCACCGTTTCGTAGCGCCAAAAGCGCACCGTTCCATAGCGCCAAAAGCGCACCGTTCCGTAGCGCCAAAAGCGCACCGTTCCGTAGCGCCAAAAGCGCACCGTTCCATTGCGCAAAAGCGCACCGTTCCGTAGCGCAAAAGCGCACCGTTCCGTAGCGCAAAAGCGCACCGTTCCGTAGCGCAAAAGCGCAAACAATTCCGCAGCGCAAAAGCGCAAACAATTCCGCAGCGCAAAAGCGCAAACAATTCCGCAGCGCAAGAAGCGCATAATTCCGCAGCGCATAGAGCGCATAATTCCGCAGCGCAAAGCGCATAATTCCGCAGCGCAAGAAGCGCATAATTCCGCAGCGCAAGAAGCGCATAATTCCGCAGCACAAGAAGCGCATAATTCCGCAGCGCATAGAGCGCATAATTCCGCAGCGCTTGAATGCACTGTTCCGTGGTGCATAGAGCGCAGTTATGTGCCGCCTGTCTGATCGGACCGCGTCTGTCCGCAGTTTGAACAGCACGTATCTACACATCTTAATGCGCTACTCCGCACCGGGCACACACCAAACGGATCTCCGGTTCCTGTTAGCACAGAAAAACAGTAACCGTTCGGCCTATTCTGACCTTTGATTAAGACTCGTATCAAACTCTCCGAATAGCCATTAATTTTTATCGCTGCAACAAAAACTCTATTCGCGAAATGGCCTGGACATTACGTCCAGTAGCCACCACATGGCAAAACGAGATCCCAACATTTGCGGGTATCACGGAAAAATAAAGGAAAGCATATCCCTCAAGCAAGAATTATGAGTCATACGATACCACACTCCATATACAGTCCCCGATCCTCTGCAATGGAGCCGCTAGCATCTAGCGCTAGTTGACACACGCGCAGTCATCCTGTCCGGGTCACCTCGGAACAGCTTCCAAGCTATACGCGGCACGCGTACAGAGATTTGAGCACATTTGAGCACCAACAGTTCAATCACGGTGCCCGTAAACACTTCTTCATTCGAAGTCATGTACACATAACGTTCTCCACAGTAGCATTGGTATTTAGCATACCCCATAGCATAGCTATGTAATGAACACAATCCACATGTATGGGCATCGATTACACATCTCACTTCTGATATTAGAAACTGCAACGGTTTGATTTAAATAAAAATATGTACCACTGACTTTACAGAAATACTTTCACAAAAAATATCACCAAGCGAACGACCGGCACGAAGGCAATGACCAACTGACTCGACTGTCAAACGTTCTATGCTTTTATAGCAAAAATTGTAGATCATGTCATTAATACCCTCACAAAAAATATTTTTGGTCTAACACTTTCTTATTAGAATCAAATGGACTTCTGTCCCATTCTCCAAAATGTACAACAAAAAATATAGGGTTTCTCTTCCTTGCATATTACTTGAACAAAGAGAATGAGACCACCGTATGATCTTATGGTGGCTTAGAATCTAATTTTAAGTGAGGGAGTTTTGAGTTTAATAAACTAAGGCATACTAGCGAAACTGAATTATAACTTAATAAAAATTATATGTTTTTCCAGTAATCGAAAAATGTAGCTGTGCCGAACATCAACAAAATGACGAACAGTGCAATTGAAAACGTGATATCCAGAGTGGACATTCAAAAATCACGTCCAATTTACAACCAGGTAAATTAAAAGTACTTAATTAATCTATACGTATAAAATCGAAAGGTCTTCACTCACTTACTCATCTCGAAATCTCAGAAACCAGGTAGGTACAGCATGGGGGTTCCTTTCTTAGTGAGTACTAGTGAGAAGACGGGATTTTCCGAAATTCAAGTACTAAGGAGGTAAATGGTGGTGGCAAAGTTTGTATGCGATAAACTCAAAATCTAGTGAACGGATTTCTATGAAATTTGGTATAGAGATACTTCGAAACCCTGGAAGGATGGCTACTTTTTATTCCAGGAAAATGTATAGCGGGACTTTTATCCAGGAAAACCTCTTTCACGCGGGCGAAGCCGCGGGCAAAAGCTAGAATTACATAATATTTAATTTGTAAGATTTAATTTATTGTATACTTAGGCCACCAAATGGTTCACCTGATTAAGTGATCATCATCCATAAACAATGTGAATATCGGAAGTTGTATGCGTTGGTGGAGAGACGAAGGTTGCAGAAATACGCTGGAAGCAGGACGCTTTTGTCAGGCCCGTCTGGAAGTTTTTAGGCTTATGTTCAGCAGTGACATTGGCTAATGATGATGCGTCGTTTGCCTAAAAGTAAAAGGAATGCGCATTAGGCAGGGGAGGTTCTTGTTTGGACCACCTCTCACTCAGCATAGGAATCAGATACCAACAATTAAGCATGTACAATGCTTTTTATAAGGGCACGGTAATGTCATCCCACATTTGACTTGTGGAAGGTCTCTCATATGTAAGAGTCCGTCTGCATGGGTGCCACCTCAACGTCTATTTTTACCGCCGAAGGCAGTGTGCATGCATTGTTGTGTTTCGGTTCGAAGGGCATTAGCCAGTGTAACTACTGGACATAATGAGACTTAATATCTTATGTCTCAGGATGACGAGCGCAGTGGAATGCCACACGGTACTTTGTAACTCAAGGTGCTGGATGGTGATGCTACTGTTTATGGGTGGTCGTATCGCTTGCCATCAGGCGAACGGCATACTCGTCTCGTCATTAAATGCAATAAAAAAATCTGATGGTAAGCGGAGTGGAGTCCAGATAGAATGTCGACTGACGAGAAATGATTCCCCCTGCGAGACGACACCCGGTACAAAATGTACTGTGTTTATTGGAACCAGGTTTGCAGTGTCTGCCCGATACCTTTGTTCCTACATATCTAATTATAATCTTTTTTCGACATAATTCTTATTAACCATACCACCGTAACATATCAGCCCTGTATGGTATACTGCCCACTGCTGAGCACGGGCCTCCTCTACTATTGAGAGGGTTTGTAGGCCTTAGTTCACCACGTTGGCCTATTGCGGGTTCGCTAACATCACATATCTTCGAAATTATTATAGAGAACTTCTCAGATATGCTGGTTTTCTCTCGATGTTGTTCCTTCACCGTTAAAGCGAACGATAATGTTGAACAATGCACACACAATTTCGAAAAATCAGTGGTGTGTGCATTGGGTTTTGGAACCTGCGAACCTCCATCTCGTCAGACCGTTCCATTCCCAACTAGGCTATCGTCCACTTCTATTAGGGTGCAATGTTAATTTATTTTGACGTATCGTTCCAGATATTCGCAACGTTCGCGCCATGTCTCCTGTTCATATCAGCTGGGATGACGTTCGGCATCACAGGAGTCCTGTTGCCGAAGCTACAGGAAGATCCAGACTTCTCGTATGACAAGAGCTATGACTCGTGGATAGGTAAGTTTTAGTTTTTAATAATGAGGGCTGATGTCACCGCTTGCTGATAAACGCTACTCGTCACATAAATACATAAACCGACAAAATACAAATGTCAAACTCTAATCTACGCTCCTAGATTACAGTGTGACTTGTATTTGGGCGGCTTATGTGAAATAGGCCTTAAACATTGTAGCTATTATTATGAGGGTTATTTTAATAAGACTTGTTTCTGTCACATACTTGAAAAAAAGTCTAGGCTTAAATTGCCCTCTCCATTTCGCTATAAGGACAGATGAATAAGGATAAAAGGAAGCATCTTACTAGGCGTCACTCCTCAGGGACGGTTGCATCGGTGAACTAGGAACTTCTTGCCGGAGAAACCCCTATACTGTACAGTAATGAAGAAGGCTGTCACGATTTTTTATCAATCCCGCACAAAATTTAATACAAATATCTCTTTAACTGTTTGAAATATGTATCTACGTGATGTACAAACTCTCCTGTTATCGATTAGGACTTTTTTTTACAATTTAAGGCATCAGTTTAGGTTAGAAAGATTTTATATTCTGCGCATTAGTAATTATATCTCTCTGTGTTTCCAGCTTCTATCTCTCCACTTGCCATGATGTTGGGCTGTCTCTTCGCAGGGGCGATGAGCGACGGTCTGGGACGGAAGATGGGCCAGGTCGTCCTAGTCCCATTCTTTGTCCTGGGCTGGTGCATCATGGGCTTTGCGAAAGACAACACCTTAATGCTCGTCGGACGCTTCATCACTGGATTGTGTACTGGGTCAGTTAGGCCCAACGGAATGGTCTACATTAGTGAAGTCACTCAGCCCGAACACAGATCAATTACATTATTTTGTCCTACATTAGCGGTCCATATTGGAGCTTTAATCAGTCATATAGTTGGAAATTACTTTCAATGGCGGACAAGTTGTTTTATCTTCGGTCTTCCGAATATCTTGTGTTTCTTTATATTACTATTCTTAAAGGAAAGCCCTTTATGGTTGATAACAAAAGGAAAGACCGATGAAGGTATCAAGGCTTTCAGACTATTTAGAGGTGAAGGAGAAGCCGCTGATAAAGAACTCGCATCAGTTCTTGAGAAGCAGAAAGAGCAACCAGAGAAGATGGTATTTAGCGAATTTCTTAATATAGTATTAAGTAAGGCATTTATGAAAGCGTTAGTAACTATTTTCCTTGTGTTCTCCGCTATGCAATTTTGTGGTGTAAACATGATGGTATTTTACGCCCAAGACGTATTTAAAAAGACATTTTCTGGCGAAGTAGATCCTTACATGTTGATGTTAGTGACTGATTGCCTCAGAATCGCTTCTGCGGCTGGCGTGTGTGTGTTTGCAAAGTTCTGTCCTAGAAAACTAACATTCTTGATGTGTTGCTTTTTAACGAGTGCAGTGCTATTTGCTTTGGTTGTATATTTATATTTACAACCTTCAGGATTGACGTGGCTAGCTGTGCTACTGATGGTTGCATACGTTGTCATAGGCAGTGCGATTACTAGTCTCTCATGGTCCTTCGTAGCCGAAATATTCCCCGGAAGCATCCGTGGCTTCGCATCTGGATTGAGTTCGGGCATTTTATTCATTTTGTTATTCGTTGCTGTTAAAATTACACCAGGCATTTTGACGAATTATGGTGATATTGTTATGTATGGAGGTTTTGCAACTATTACCTTGATTGCTTCTGTTTTGTTATGTTTTATATTACCAGAAACAAATGGAAAGACATTACAAGATATAGAGAATAGTTTGTATGATAAGAAAAAGCAAAAGCAAAACCAAAACGATTCAAACGCATTTCCAATGCAAAATGCAATGGTTAATTGATATTTATTGATGTTAAAGGTCTATAGGCTTTATACTGAATTTTGTATAGAGAAAGAATTAAAAATAATAGCCAATGAATACATGGATGTAGAAGGTGTGATATCTAACTAAAGTAAATATTATTATATCGTATAATATTTAATTAAGCGACAATATCCTTTATAACATTTGCGATGCTTGCCTTTATTAGCGGAAGACATAGAGTCCTTTAGACATTATGACCTTAGCCATTGATGGGTTTTTAATACATTAATGACCTTAGCAAATTTTTTACATCTGTATAAATATTGAAATAAAACTGTTATGCAGATTTTATCGAGATTTTTTCTTTTACAATTTTCTCACAACGTTTCGAAAGCGTTGCAGCACTTCGTGGTCACGGGGTGGACTAAGGCCTAAGGTGTTGCTGGTTCGAAAAGTCAATACTACAATATGTACAAAAGTATTGTGTTGAGATCAAACGTTGTTGAAACCTTATATAACAGTGTTTTTATACATATTTTACGCAGAGAATTCAACGAGATACCTATCTTTGGTAGAGGCCTATGTTCAGCAGTGACACCCAAATGCTGACGAAGAAGATGGCTGTGAGTTAATAATAGTGTGGATTATAATAAGGACAGTTGCATCGATAACGGTATGCGTGTTTGCAAAATATTGTCATGAAAGAAAACGATTTTATATTTTTATAGAATCCTGAAAAAGAAACAGTCGAAAGCGGGATTTGAACCCAAGACCTCCGGCGCACCGTGCCAGTGCTCTTCCAATTGAGCTATTCCGACCTCGCTTTCGATTGCAAATTTCAGGATCCGTACTTAATTCTCTTAAAGGAGATGACCAGCGACATCTGTTAGCAGTTATTACAACTACTAACTCAGCATTACCCCTTTACAGGAGTAAGTAACCGAAACGAGCCGCTAAACTTTTTTCTAATTTTATATTATGATTTTTTATACATGTCAATGGCCATGTAGTGCCTGGTTAATGATTTTATATTTTTGTCATTACTGCCTCATGACTACATGACTGCCTCGGTGGCGTAGTTGTATTGCGTACGCGTTACGAATACGATTTGCGCGCTGAGGTCCTGGGTTCGAATCCCGGGCCGGGCCAAAAAACTTTGTGACTGGGTTTTTCCATCTTAAAAAAATTACTCAGTCGCAGCTCGGAGTCAGGAAGTTGGCGGTGTGATACCCCCGTGCCTCGGAAAGCACGTAAAGCCGTTGGTCCTGCGCCTGATCTCTCTCCGGTCATGTCGGATTGCCGTCTCACCGGACTATGAGAGCGAAGGAATAGCGAGTGCACCTGTGTATTGCGCACACACTTGTGCACTATAATATCTCCTGCGTACCTGGCTGATCGTTGAGATTGGCCGCCGTGGCCGAAACTGGCTAGGAGGATTTCATTTCATTTTTGTCATCTCCTTTAAGAGAATTAAGTACGGATCCTGAAATTTGCAATCGAAAGCGAGGTCGGAATAGCTCAATTGGAAGAGCACTGGCACGGTGCGCCGGAGGTCGTGGGTTCAAATCCCGCTTTCGACTGTTTCTTTTTCAGGATTCTATAAAAATATAAAATCACTAGCTTTTGCCCGCGGCTCCGCCCGCATTAAAAAGATTTTCCGGGATAAAAGTCCCGGTTTATATTTTCCCGGGATAAAAAGTAGCCTATGTGTTAATCCAGGACATGATCTACCCGTGTGCCAAATTTCATCGAAATCCGTTCAGTAGTTTTTGCGTGAAAGAGGAACAAACATCCTTACATCCATACATCCAAACATCCATACATCCAAACATCCAAACATCCAAACATCCATACATTCTTACAAACTTTCGCCTTTATAATATTAGTAGGATTAACCAGGCACTACATGGCCATTGACATGTATAAAAAATCATAATATAAAATGAAAGAAAACGTTTATTGTGTTGTTTTGGCTTGATTGTGTCTCCCCCTGGGCTAAATTGTATTTTAATGCTGGGCATGAATTTTGGATACAAGTAGATTTTATTTGTATTTTTCGGACCGCTTCGGTGGCGTAGTTGTGTTACGGTACGACTGTAATGCTGAGGTCTCGGGTTCGATCCCCGGGTCGGGCAAAATGATATTGGGTTTTTCCATTCAGTATCAGTCTGGTGTCTGTAATTTGGGCCCGATATGGCCATAGGATCGCCCCCTATCTCATCATGGGACGGAATGTGCGTGCGTGCGTGTGTGTGTGTGTGTATCCTACTAATATTATAAAGGCGAAAGTTTGTAAGAATGTATGGATGTTTGGATGTTTGGATGTATGGATGTTTGGATGTAAGGATGTTTGTTCCTCTTTCACGCAAAAACTGCTGAACGGATTTCGATGAAATTTGGCACACGGGTAGGTCATGTCCTGGATTAACACATAGGCTACTTTTTATCCCGGGAAAATATAAAGCGGGACTATTATCCCGGAAAAACTTTTTAAAGCGGGCGGAGCCGCGGGCAAAAGCTAGTATTTTATAAAAATAAAATAGACATTGACCAAAGGGCGTCAAAAGAAGATCTCGGTCTAACTTGATTCAGGGCTCTGGCCGGCGCTGGGTCAATACAAAAAGTTCACAAGAACAGGTTACAAATATCTTCAACTTGTTTATGACGGCGCTTCTGTGCAGTTGGCTTCAACACATAGTGAGTTGTATGTCGTGTCGCTACGTGCAAAGTTTGTAGAACTGTGTTTAAGTGATTTTTCGGTGAGTTTTTTTTATAAATAAACTAGCGGCCCGCCCTGGCTTCGCTCAGGTAGCAAAGCATATTACATGCTGAAATTAGTGTTTTTGTTATACAAAATATTTATGTAATATACACATAAGCCTTCCTCTTGAATCACTCCATCCATTGGTGAAGTTTTTCCGAGATAAGAATTAGTCTAGGTCCTTCCCAGGGTCTTAAGCTATGTCCCTTCCAAATTTCACCGCAATCAGTTCAGTGGCGTGACAGTGACGGCTCCACTCGCAAGAAAAAAAAACGATATAAAATTACCGGTTTATGTTCTTCCGGGATAAAGTAGCCTATGTCCTCCTCTGAATCTTAAACTGTCGTCATACTTATTTTCTTGCGGTTCTACTCGCAGAAAAAGATTTTCCGGAATAAAAGTCTCGGTTTATTTTTTCCCGGAATAAGATATAGCCTAGGTCCGTCCCAGGATCTTGAATCGTCAAGCCCCGCGACGGATGCGGGCGTCCTAGTATATAGGGTTTCCGCATACATGTATATATAAGCGGAGCTTGACAGATTAAACTATCTCCCTACCACATTTCATCGAAATCGGTTCAGTGGTGATGCCGTGACGGCCTCACTCGCGAGAAATAAAAACCGGTATAAAATTCCCGGGTTATGTTCTTCCGGGATAAAAGTAGCCTATGTCCTCCTCAGGATCTCAAACTATCTCCATACTTTCTCAATTATAGACACGCGCCGCCGGCCCCCCGGCCGGTACCGCCGCGATGTCCCTGCATTTTAAATCTGTAATATTATCGAAAATATTTATTTAAATTACATGTTGTAAAGGGCGATATTGATCTATATTAAATGCACAATGTATTTATGGTACTTAATTGGATAAGGATTAATGCTGTATTGCTTAAAATCGCTTCGTAAATAAGCCATTATTTCTCGTCAAAAGTAAAGAATAAAAAATGGTTATTGTGGGTTATCCCTAAGAGTTAGACATATACTATCGCGGACTTTTTTGTAGACCTTTTTAAGGTTTACAAAAGTGTAGTACATTATTTTGATATATCTCGTAGAGTTTAGCCAGCGTCTGCAATGTAAGCGCAAAAAAATGTGTTTATCTACGACATCACATTAGAAACCTTTTAAATTATCAATGTTCCTCTACTATATTATGCATGTATTATACATATAAACCTTCCTCTTGAAGCACTCTATCTATAAAAAAACAGCATCAAAATCCGTTGCGCAGTTTTAAAGATTTAAGCATACATAGGGACATGAGGACATAGGGACAGACAGCGGGAAGCGACTTTGTTTTATACTATGTAGTGATATGTCGTTAAAGCTAGCTTCTTTCTATTGGAAATGAAAGCATTGGATTCTGGTTTTTGTCAAGTAATTTTATATTGTTAATGTTATATTTGTATATCATATTTAAAAAAATAATAAATTTAATAAACTCACGCCTATTATCCCCGAAGGGGTAGGCAGAGGCGCCTACCCCTATATCATATTTTTCATCATATTTTTTTTACATACAATTATACGTTATGAATTCTTACTTATAGCCCCAAAGGAGAGATAGGTTCACTACAACATCCATGAATTTATAGCATGAAAACAATGCCACTATAATAAAGAAGTGTTAAAATTTTAGTTGATATTAGATTTCCCTGTCTTTACTCTTAAACTAAATTTTCTAGAATAAAATATAGCCTTTACTTTCTAATTTGGCCATTAGCCGCTAGTAAATGTCCCATCAAAATCGAGTTAGCCGTTTCGGAGAAAAATCCGCACAGACAACCGAATTTCAAACGCGAGCTTATTTAACGTGCGAAAATAAATGAGCTTAGAAATGCGTTTGAAGTCATAACAAGTAAATTATTTTTGCCTGCATTTGGCCTAACATCTGCATAGATTTACATTTTAGTAATTAGCTGTTTTAGGATTTGACATAATTAATTAATTCGACGTAAAATGAATATTGGATTTTATGTTAAGTATTTATATACTTTTTCGGACTTAGAGGCTAGCTCAACGCAACGTTAAACGAGAAATCTTAATAGATTTTGAATATATGTTAATAGGATTGAATTCGCAATCGTTGTGTTGCTTAGACACGAAAATATGTGCTTTACGAAGCTCGTGACACCGGTTTTTATTTTATATGCATACTAAACTATAATTAACCATATACATCCTACTATCCTACTAATATTATAAAGGCGAAAGTTTGTAAGAATGTATGGATGTTTGGATGTTTGGATGTATGGATGTAAGGATGTTTGTTCCTCTTTCACGCAAAAACTACTGAACGTATTTCGATGAAATTTGGCACACGGGTAGATCATGTCCTGGATTAACACATAGGCTACTTCTTATCCCGGGAAAATATAAACCGGGACTTTTATCCCGGAAAAACTTTTTAATGCGGGCGGAGCCGCGGGCAAAAGCTAGTATTATATCTTTTAGTCGAGTACTGATCCTGTTGATACAGCTGCTACCTCTTATATTTGCCGAAACAAGTCTATAATATATGAAATAGCAATGGCAGCAGCTGACAATTGATTAATAACAGTTTACTTTGTAATATCTAGCGCGATCTATATGGCTTTAGGGAAAATTCCGTTTAAGGATATAAAAATAAATAAGAACCTGACCAAAAACATGTTTAAACTATAATTAATCAGGGTCATGACTTCCAAATTATTTAATGTACGGAAGTGAATAACCAAATTAAAAAACCACACACTCTCAAGCCTTTTATCCCCGAAGGGGCAGGCAGAGGCGCAACTAATGCACCCACTTTTCGCCGTGCGTATTCCGTCCCATGATGTGATAGGGGGCGAGTCTATCGCCATATCGGGCACAAATTCGACACTCCAAACTGATGCTGAACAGGAAAATCAAATATCACTTAGCCCAACCCGGGATCGAGCCCGAGACTTCAGCATTGCAGTCGTACCATAATACAACTACGCCACCGAGGTAGTTATTAAAAACCAGTGATTATTTTTTAAATATTGTTGTTGGTGTTGCCCTTCTTTTATCGCCGGAAAAAACGCGTTATCGCTACCACTACTGGGGGGGGGGGGGGGGGGGGTGAGTGGAATAGTTATGTTGGTTTCACTCATTCTTACGGCCCAATGTCGACACTCGGAAGTATAGCTTCATCCGAGCGAGCATTGGACCGAGTCCCTAACACTATGTATACCCTATACCGACATACCAACCAAAACCCGCGGTGGCCTTCTTCGGCACCTACGGGACGGCCCAAGAGTATCTTGTTGCACGAACATAGCTGCACGGAATGCCCTGCGCGATGCCGCATTGCGGCCCCTCTCTAAATGAGGAGGCTGAGAAGCCTCCGAACTCAAAAGCACGCTTTTGCGTCTACGAATCCAGGAGTCCTTGCCCTGGTGCAGTTTTGGAAGATATTGTAGCTTAGCAAATACGTTAGGGACTTTGTAAAAACCGCCTTAGTGGTTCGCATAAGTGTGTCTCGTACAGCGCGCGCGTACTGGGATCATTGTATCAAAACCTAGGCTTTACTTTGTGGCAAAAAAATGTAAAGAAACATTTTTATTAATGAAAAATGAATCCACGTACATAAAAAACACGGTGATAAAATCACAAACTTGGACACGTTTAAATATAGATCCGTAAATATATTGTTTTGCAACAATTACTTGTATATTTCTAATTATATGCGAAAGTTTAAATTTTTGATACAGTAAATGCAGAAACTGTGAAACGGACTTGAATGAGAATTGGCACACCAATTGGACCATGTCCTAGATTAACATATAGGTATATAGCCTACTTTTATCCCGGACAAATATACCATTTTTATATAGATTATCGACGATCTTTTATATGAGCCGAGACGCAAGCAGCACATAGTGATGTAATAAAACTTATTTTCGGTAAGTTTTAATGACTTTGTATCACACGGATCAAGTTTTATATCGATCACCAAAAGTGGCAGATTTAGTAACTTGTTTTATTTTTATTATTTCTGTAAAATGGCCGACATTTAGCATTGGTGACACTCTGGGCTTTTAGTCTCTAACGTAGTGTTTATTTTCCATAGTATTATAATGCTCTTTGGTTTATATTCTCTTTGCTTTTAGTCCTTGTCACCCAAGAATGTTGCAAAATTATTGTTAACTAGATTTTGCCCGCGGCTCCGCCCGCGTTAAAAAGTTTTTCCGGCATAAAGGTCCCGTTTTTTATTTTCCCGAGATAAAATGTAGCCTATGTGGTAATCCAGGACATGATCTACCCGTGTGCCAAATTTCATCGAAATCCGTTTAGTAGTTTTTGCGTAAATTACAAACTTTCGCCTTTATAATATTAGTAGGATTAACGAGGGATTTTGTGCGTACTATATAATGCCTATTACGTTTCCTTATTTTCTTATCTTATATAAATTCTCACTAATATTATAAATGCGAGTGTTTGTGAAGATCATTTTTTTTTATTACATCGAATGACGAGACGAGCATGCTGTTCACCTGATGGTAAGGGATACGACCACCCATAAACAGTAGCTTCACCATCCAGCACCTTGACTTGCATATTCTGTGTGGCATTCCACTGCGCTCGTCATCCTGAGAAATAAGATGTTAAGTCTCCTTATGTTCAGTAGTTACACTAGCTACAATTTCCTTCAAACCTAAAGACGACAGTTCATGCACAATAATTTAGGGTTTTTTTTTGTATGGGAAAAGACTTTTTACGCGAGCGAAGTCGCGAGTATCACCTACATCTATACTAATATTATAAAGCTGAAGAGTTTGTTTGTTGAGTGGTTGAACGCGCTAATTTCAGGAAATACTGAACCGATTTTAAAAATTCTTTCACTAATAGGAATCTACATTAGTCCTGGGTGCTATAGGCTACTTTTTGTCCTGGAAAAATATTTTTATCCCAGAAAAATTTTTCACGCGAGTGGAGTCGCGAGCGATAGTACTAGTAAATAATAAATGGAGATATCGTTCACCTCGGGTGTCAACCGAGACAGATGCCATGTTTTTATGCTGTTTATATCTTCAGGTTAATAAAATGATTAATTAATTCACGTACAAACATCAGTTACGTAAACAAAACTAATGAATATAAGAAAGAAGCCGAATAAAACATGTTTTGGGAACTCGATTGGCCGGTGCTAAAAACAGCTTTTGAATATATTAATAGCATCACCATGGACTTATTATTAGAATCAAATGGTCTTCGGTCCCATGTTCCAATATGTACTAAGAATGTTCATGCAATACCGGGTGAAAGGGAAACGCTCTCGAAAACGAATACAGGTGATAGTATTGGTGATTCCTGACGTGATGGCACTAAAAAAATCGCGATCGCATTGTTACAATTTTCGTAGGATTTTCTCAAATTTCTGTACAGCTTCACGTATGGATAGATAAATCAAACTATTATTCTGAAAAACATAGTAAAAAAGGTCAATATTTCCAAAAAATCGTAATGAAACACGTACATCAGCTGACGGGTTAATGACCGCGGGCCCGGTGCCGGCGCAGCGCGGCGGCCGCCCAGTTTTTTGTATGCTTTACATTGCGCGCGCATGAATTACGGAAATACTAAAATCGTAAGTATTATTCCTTAGCTTTGCAAATGAATATAGTTTTTCGTTAATGTTATGGTTCTTCTCTCTTACCGTTCCGGTATAGAGAGCGTTTCCCTTCCACCCATATAATCATAGAATAAAGACTAAAGCATCCTTATTCTGAGAATAAAATTGTTTTAAATATAAAAAACAGTTTGTATCCTCAAAAACAAATAGAATTAATGCGTTCGATGTGATGCGAGGAAGAAGCAACTCTCTATCATCATTCACTCTCCCATCTGAATGCAGCTCACAGGATAATGGCATCAGCCACCGGAATAAAACAAAAAATGCATATAAACAGCAATCAACAAACAAAACTACACTATTTCCCAAGCCGACTGGTCCTCGTGGGAAAGTAGACCACCACCCTCTTTCTAAAAATAATAAAACAAGGAACAAAAATAATATTTTGAAAATTTGTACATACAATGTAAGGTCTCTATCGTCAACAGAAAAATATCTAGAATTATTATATGCACTGGAGAACATAAACTACGATATAATAGGTCTCTCAGAAGTAAGAAGAATGGGTTGTAACATTGAGGAGTATAACGACTGCATTCTATGCTATATTGGACAAACAAAGGGACTATACGGAGTAGGATTCCTGATAAAAAAGGCTCCAAAAAAACACATAACCAATTTCACTGGCATCTCAGAAAGAGTGGCACTACTACAACTAATGTTTGATGACCTTAGACTATCAATAATCCAAGTATATGCACCAACAGATAGCTCAAGTGAAGAAGAAATTCAAAAATTATACAATGATCTTAAAAAGGCACATGAGCTAGCCGGCGAAAAAGTTATAGTAATCGGCGACTTCAATGCCAAAATAGGACAGGCCCAAATTGAAGAGCACCCCATAATGGGTAAATATGGTTATGAAATAAGAAACAAAAGAGGCTTGAGACTATTAGAATATGCTTTTGAATACAGATTGTCTATAATGAATACATATTTCAAAAAGAAAACAAACAAAAAATGGACTTGGGAATCCCCAGACCACATACACAGAAACGAAATTGATTATATAATGACAAACACTCCAAAAGTGGTGACCAACTTTGAAATACTGAACAACATAATTTTTTCCTCTGACCATAGATTTTTAAGAGCCACAGTCAGGTTGCGCATGCCGAAAAAAAGCAGAAGGAACTTCAAATCAACCCCAAATATCCCACGTTCCCAAGAAGATATTAACGCATACATTAACCATCTTAGATCTTACAAATTTGTCAAAAAAGCTGAAGAACCGATAAATGTCCAAGACTACTATGACACTCTGGAACTAGCATTAACCTCAAGTTCAACTCTGAATCACACAGAAAAGAAAGTGAATAAGAATAAAATATTTAGCGACACGACAGTTGCATTAATAAAAAGACGTACCGAACTTATACGCACAAAAAATAAAACGAAGGATATGAAAAGGAAACTCGGACAACTGTTTAAACAAACCAACAGAGAAATAAAGAGAGACTACAAAAAACATAGACAAGACATTATAACACAAAATATAACTAAGTGTAGAAGCGCTAAAAGAGCATTTAAGGATTTAAGCTTACATAAAAAGTGGATACAAAAATTGGAAACTAATATGAAAGAAACAAAATCTAGAAAAGACGTACTAGACCAAGCAACGTTATTCTACAAGGAACTTTATAAGAAAAGAAACCAAGAGAACAACATCGAAGAATTCATAAATTATATTCCCAACACAGAAAATGTTTCCCTAATAGAAGCCAAAGAAGTATATGAACATATTAAGCAATTAAAAAGTGCAAAAAGCCCAGGACCTGACAGGATAAGTAATGAAATGCTCAAACATGCTACACCTATTCTACTTAATCATTTCACACAACTATTTAATCTCATATTAGAAACTGAAATTGTACCAAAACAATGGTGCTCATCTGACATTACACTCTTGTATAAAAAAGGCAATCCTCTTGATATAGGCAACTACAGACCCATAAGTCTATTATCATGTTTATACAAGCTCTTTGCATCCATACTCCTAAAAATAATATCAGCAGAGATTGACGGAGCCCAACCAATAGAACAGGCAGGTTTTCGGTCAGGCTATAGTACGACTGACCATCTGCATTCGCTGGGACAAGTGATAGAAAAATACAAAGAGTTTAGGAGACCTCTATATATAGCGTTTATAGATTACAGTAAGGCCTTTGATAGTTTAAGCCACAATTCTATCTGGAATACATTAGCATCATTGAACATTAACAGAAAGTATATAAACATTCTAAAATACACATACACCAACGTTATAAGTAGAGTGAAACTAGAAGCCAGAGGGGAAGAAATAAGAATTGAAAGGGGAGTAAGACAAGGTGACCCTCTGTCACCAAAACTATTTATTGCTGTCTTAGAGAATGTATTTCAAAAACTTGATTGGAAAAATAAGGGATTGAATGTAGGTGGCGTTTATCTGAGCCACTTGAGATTCGCAGACGATATTGTCGTACTAGCAGAAACATCTAAAGAACTTGAAACAATGATATATTCGCTTAGTCAAGAAAGTGCTAGAATTGGACTTGGGATGAATGCCTCCAAAACAAAATTAATTACGAATAGCCAAAAACTTCCTGTAAACATAAATGGCAACTATATAGAATTTGTGGACAAATACATATACCTTGGGAAACAGGTATCTTTCAGTGCAACGAACAATGAAGAAGAAGTAGAAAGAAGATGTAAAATAACTTGGAACAAATTCTGGTCCCTAAAGGAAATTCTAAAAGGAGATTATACGCCTAACATGAAAAAAACTGTATTTGATACCTGTCTTCTGCCTAGCTTATTGTATGGTTGTCAAACATGGGCTTATACACATAAAGTGAAAGAAAAGATAAGGACAACACAGAGGGCAATGGAGAGAAGTATACTGAAAATCAGGAAAATACATAAAATAAGGTCAGAAATGATCCGGCAAAAAACAAAAATAACTGATGCGCTAACACAGGCCTTAAAATTAAAATGGCAATGGGCTGGTCATATTTCGAGGTGTAAGGATAATAGATGGACCACAAAAACTACATGTTGGAAAGGGCCACTAGGGAAAAGATATGTTGGCAGACCAACAAAACGGTGGGCTGATGATATTGTTAAAAAAGCAGGTCAAGATTGGATGACCCTCGCCAGAGACAGAACTTTCTGGAGGGAGAAAGAGGAGGCCTATACCCAAATGGGATCCACATCACAGAAGGAAAACTAACAATACTAACATTAGATAAATAAGTTATATACACTAACACGTCTAACACACATTTGAATTGTAAAATTATGATGTGGAAATAAAGAGGCTTAATAATAAAAAAAATATATATAAAACAACAACAAATATACTTAGCTCTTTTTTTCCTTTCATATTACGTGAGCAAAGAGAGAATGAGACCACCTCATGATCTTATGGTTGTTTAGAATCAAGTTTTCAGTAAGGAAGTTTGGAGTATAACTAAGGCATACTAGCGAAATTGGGATATCTATAATAACGGCGCGTGATATTTTTACATAATGAAAATCAGTTAATTTTAGGAGGTATAAATTATTCTGTGATTATTTAATCGTTGGCAAATGGTTCTGTTATTATTATTTTATTAAGAGCGGGTAACACCGAATGGAGTTGCGTTGATCACTGTTGATCATGGCTGGCGAACGACATTTCCTAACTAAAGCAATTATTATTCTGAGGCATAGAATAAAGAGTCCTTATTCTGAGTTCTGAGGTCATTTCATATTTTTCTTGACTGTTGACAGCCAAAGAGCATTATAATTTGACAGCGGTCGCACGTGGTGATGATTCGCAAACCCATTGGCTTTCCGTAGTATTACAATGCTCTTTGCCATTGGCTCAGAATTGCTTCTTATTATTGTACTCCATCTAATTATAACTGATTAAGTGAATAAATGTCTGTGTAATTAAAATAGTGAAAAGTCCATATTGCAGTCTGCTTATTTCAACGTTCCCTGAAGTTTAACGCCCACCATGGATTTCCGTGCTGACGTGCGCAGTAACCAACACCCAGATGCGACAGCGCGGCTACCCGACGTCCCGACATATATATATATTGTTGGAGAATGTGGACTGTATGGAATTTGATAAAAAAAGGGGGTTTTTGCATATGGGAAATCTTGCAAGAAACAGCGTGCCAAGTGGGGCAGTTGACGAAAGTATATGTCTGCACTGACCTGGGTTCGCAGCTCCCTGCCTGGAGTTTCCGTATATCGTGTTCTCCCTCGGCTGATGTTCCACGTACCAGCTCGAACTAGCTGGTTAGATTCACGATCTCGAAGGCTATAAACGGGCACACAGACACCGATCGTTCTTAGCACCGTTATGTCCGGAGTCAAATCGAACTCACGACGGAATGAATAAAATTTCGCACCACGACGATGACGATGGCCGAGGCGCGGGACGCGGGGCGCGGAGCACTCACCTCAGATAGCAAACAACTCCGCAACTACCCACGACTTTGGCAAGCGAAAATAATAAAATAGAATCATCTACCCTACAATAGGAAATATGAAAAAATGTAGACAATATCCAACATATATATAAATCAATTGCTGTTCGTTAAGTGGGCTAAAACTCGAGAACGGCTGGACTGATTTGGCTAGTTTTGGTTTTAAATTATTAGTGGAAGTCCAAAGAAGGTTTAAAAGGTGACCATATATGAAAAAAATAATGCTTGGAATATGGTAAAAAAGAGATTTTTTTTTCAAAAGAACGCTTAGTCTGTAGACATGTATTTAGGGGACGTACGGAGCGAATTAGTCGTAACTCACGACAAAGCTTAAAATAAGATTTAAAAAAAAAGGCCAATCGACCCCAAAATCGATATCTGGGCATATCTTTAGTTACATATGGCGGATCTAATGTAGGAATTGAAAAAAGTGGGCGCCATTTTGAATTCCTTTGTTTTAAGGCCAATCGACTTCAAAATCGATATCTGAGCATGTCTTTAGGTACAAAGGGCAGATCTAATGTTAGAACTGAAAAAGTGGCCGCCATTTTGAATTTCTTTATTTTAAGGCAAATTGACCTCAAAATCAATATCTAGGCATATCTATGGTCACAAAAGACGGATCCAGTGTTCGAATTGAAAAAAGAGGTCGCCGTTTTGAATTCCTGTATTTTTAAGGCCAATCGACCTCAAAATCGATATCTGGCAATGGATTTAGGTACAAAGGGCAGATCCAATGTCGGAATTGCAAAAGTGGCCGCCATTTTTAATTTTTTTGTTTTAAGGCCAGTCGACCTCAACATCGATATCTGGGTATATCTATGGCTACAAAAGACGGATTCAAGGCTAGAATTTAAAAAAATGGCCGCCATTTTGAATTTATTTGCTTTGAGGCCGATTGACCTCAAAATCAATATCTGGGTATATCTTTTGTCGTTATCTAAAGAAGGGCTTTCAGTCTCGGTGCATTTACGAGTCTCGGGAACAAAAAACGAGACTTGGTCCGGTCTCGAAAAAAAACGAGACTTTCGAGACTATTTCAAAAATAGTCATTATACTCGTAGGCCACGACTCATAGACTTTTTAGGCAGTCAATACAAAATATATCAATAAAGTACTTTATAAATCACACTGTTATAAACCCATATGGACGTTAAATTACCAATTACTTATACGAATTTTCAATTTTTATAGTTGTCTCGTAAAAGACAAAGAGCGCTGGATAATTACTTTCAGAGCGAGGATTTGATTTCATTACAAACTAGCTTTTGCTCAGCGCTTCCACCACGTGAAATAACTTTACCAGGATAAAAAGTAGCCTATATATAGCCTTTCCAGAGTGTCAAACTATCTTCATACCAAAATTCATCGAAAGCTGTTCGGTAGTATTTGAGTAATTTGGTATTAAGACAGACATACAGACTCAGCGGGGGATTTTGTTTTATAATTTTTAATGAAGTAAATCACATTAATAAAAATCTCTCTAATTCTACGCTAGAAGTACGTATAGGTTAGCATTAGTGTTTGGGTCATCTCTTGTCTCAAAGTATCGGGACTATTTGTATTTTTAACGGTCTTGCGTCGCAGGTTTTTGGGATCGAAACATGTCACGCTATAGTAAGTGAAGACTCGCTTCTCGTAATAGACGTAGAAGAGACTATCTCCAGCCTCTTTTAAAGTGGGCCTGCAGATGGCGGTTGGGCGATCGGCGACCCGCTACCGTATAAATAAAGTGTATGAGGGTGCCACGTAGTGTTTTATGCTTATTTGACATTTTATTCGAGTCTCATCTTCAAACAGCGAGAGACTCTGCTCTAGAGTCGACTCCTACGTGAGTTGCGATAGCATGCACATGTGCACTCCGTGACCTTCGATATGCTTAATTATAATGTTATATAAATGTTTTGGGTTGTCTCATGGCCTGGGATTTTCGTAACTTTCCAAAACCATAATTAGCAGGGATTTAGCAATACTTTGAGTATTTCCCCCTATCGCTTCCATTTTCAAAAAGAGATCTTTCCCAATTTATAATAACAATGATGAACTTAATTATAAACACCCATATATGTTTCAATAAGGTTATCTTGCGACTTCCGACATATTAAAAAAATTAATTTTTCTGTGTCGCCACTGACCCGGATTTAAAAAGATCCTGATAGTTTAGTATTTTTTTAATAATAATAGTTATTGGATGCAAGTTTCGAAAGTCTCGTTTTTCCCGAGACTGGAAGCAGCAGTCTCGAGTCTCGAAAATACAAAAAACTCGTCGAGTCTCTCGAAATTTTCGAGACCGAGAGTCTCGAAATGAAAGCCCTAATCTAAAGTTGAAACATTCTGCAATTATCATTCAGCTTTGATTTAATGATTCTGAGGCGGTATGAAGTTTGCCGGGTCCGCTAGTAAATTAATCAAAATGATATGTTTTTCCAGTAATCGAGAAATGTAAGCTGTGCCGAAAATCAACAAAATGACGAACAGTGCAATCGAAAACGTGCTATCCAGAGTGGACATTCAAAAATCACGTCCCATTTACAACCAGGTAAATGAAAAGTAATTGTACTCTATACGTATAAAAGTGAAAGGTCTTCACTCACTCAAAATCTCAGAAACTAGGTATAAGTGCTAGGAGTTTTCCATGGAGGTTCCTTTTATTTATTACCTTCGAAATTATTATAGGGAACTTCTCAGATATGCAGGTTTTCTCTCGATGTTTTTCCTTCACCTTTAAAGCGGACGATAGTTGATGAACAATACACACATAATTTAGAAAAATCAGTAGTGTGTGCCTTGGGTTTTGGAACCTGCGGACATCCATCTCCTCTGACCGTTCCATTCCCAACTAGGCTATCGTCCACTTCTATTAGGGTGCAATGTTAATTTATTTTGACGTATCGTTCCAGATATTCGCAACGTTCGCGCCATGTCTCCTGTTCATATCAACCGGGATGACGTTCGGCATCACAGGAGTCCTGTTTCCGAAGCTACAGGAAGATCCAGACTTTCCGTATGACAAAAGCTATGACTCATGGATAGGTTAGTTTTAGTTTATAAAAATAAGGGCCGATGTCACCACTTGCTGATAAACATATATTATAATTATGTGACGAATAGCGTTACATAAATATATAAGCTGATCGAATACAAAAGTCACACTCAGTGGCGTAGCGTGGATTCTTCTCGCCCGGGGCGGACTCAAAATTTGACGCCCCAAGGCACAGAATAAGGTCAATGCAACAAATAGGAGTCACGCGTGCATCCACCATCACGGCGCCAAAAGTTTTTCTTTTTATAACTCTTTATTTTACATATCACGCTATGCCACTGACTCACACTCTAGTCTATGCTCCTATATCACAGTGCAGCAGTGTGAGTTGTACTTGGTCGGGTTTTGTAAAATCTGCCATTGTAGCTATTATTGTGAGGGTTATTTTATATGTTATTATACATGTCTTGTTTCCGCCACATACTTAGATCAAATAATCTTAGATAATATATTAATAAGAGATCAAATATTTTTATTTAATATTATCAATAATTTTATCGATTCTCCATATCTTTTAAGTAGAATAGGTTATAAATGCTCTGGGACCCGTACACGTAATCCATACACATTTCAACCACCCGCAGCTAAAACTAACTATTGTTCAAATCTTTTTGTCCATAGATCCACTATAAAATGTAATAAGTTATTCTCCGATGTCGATATTTTTCATGAGTCTATCGTTAGTTATAAGAAGTTGTTATTAAAACATTTTAAGTCCATTTGTAGTTAAATTTGCTTTTTTTTTGTGAAAGATGTAATGAATTTGTTTTCTTTTTGTCCACCAACTTTTTATGTACTTATATTTTAGTGGAAACTATTCTGGATTATGTTTTATTTTTTTATGTTTTTTATTTGTAAATAATATTGTTCTGTTTGTTTCCCGAAAAAAAATTAAAAAAAAATAAATACTTGAAAAATTGTTTAGGCTTACATTACCCTCTGCATTTCGGTATGACAGATGAATAAGGATAAAAGGTAGCATCTTACTAGGCACACTCCGCAGGGACGGTTGCATTGGTGAACCAGGAACTTCTTGCCGAAGAAACCCGTACACTGTACAATAATGAAGATGGCCATCGCGATTTTTTATCAATCCCGCATAAATTTAGATATAACTTCTCTTGAACTGTTTAAAATATGTATGCACGTGATGTACAAACTCTTCTGTTATTGATTAGGACTTCTTTTCACATTTTAAGGCATGAGTTTATCTTAGAAAGATTTTATTATATCACTTCTGCATATTAGTAATTATATCTCTCTCTGTGTTTCCAGCTTCTATTTCTCCACTTGCCATGATGCTGGGCTGTCTCTTCGCAGGGGCGATAAGCGACGGTCTGGGGCGGAAGATGGGCCAACTCACCCTAGTCCCATTCTTTGTCCTGGGGTGGTGCATCATGGGCTTCGCGAAGGACAACACCTTAATGCTCGTCGGACGCTTCATCACTGGGTTGTGTACTGGGTCAGTTAGGCCCAATGGAATGGTCTACATTGGTGAAGTCACTCAGCCCGAACACAGAGCAATTACATTATTTTGTCCTACATTAGCCGTCCACATTGGAGGTCTAATCAGTCATATAGTTGGAAATTACTTCCATTGGCGAACTAGTTGTTTTATCTTCGGTCTTCCTAATATCTTATGTTTCTTAATACTGCTATTCTTGAATGAAAGCCCTTTATGGTTGATAACAAAAGGAAAGACCGATGAAGGTATCAAGGCTTTTAGGCTTTTCAGAGGCGAAGATGAAGCCGCTGATAAAGAACTCGCATCAGTTCTTGAGAAGCAGAAAGAGCAACCAGAGAAGATGGTATTTAGCGAATTTCTAAATATAGTATTAAGTAAGGCATTTATGAAAGCGTTAGTAACTGTTTTACTTCTGTTCTCCGCTATGCAACTTTGTGGTGTAAACATGATATCATTTTACGCCCAAGACGTATTTAAAAAGACATTTTCTGGCGAAGTAGATCCTTATATGTTGATGTTAGTGACTGATTGCATCAGAGTCGCTGCTGCGGTTGGTGTGGTTGTGTTTGCAAAGTTTTGTCCTAGAAAACTAACATTTTTGATGTGTTGCTTTTTAACAACGACATTGCTAATCGCTTTGGTTATATATTTATATTTACAACCTCCAGGATTGACGTGGCTAGCTTTGCTATTGATGGTTGCATACGTTGTGATAGCGAGTGCGATTACTAGTCTCTCATGGTCCTTCGTAGCCGAAATATTCCCTGGAAGGGTCCGTGGCTTCGGATCTGGATTGAGTTCGGCCATTTCATTCATTTTGTTATTTGTTGCTGTTAAAATTACACCAGGCGTTTTGACGAACTATGGTGATATTGTTATGTATGGAGGTTTTGCAACTGTTACATTGATTTCTTCTGTTTTATTATGTTTTATTTTACCAGAAACAAATGGAAAGACATTACAAGATATAGAGAATAGTTTGTATAACAAGAAAAAGCAAAACCAAAACGATTCAAACGCATTTCCAATGCAAAATGCAATGGTTAATTGATATTTATTGATGTTAAAGGTCTATAGGCTTTATACTGAATTTTGTATAGAGAAAGAATTAAAAATAATAGCCAATGAATACAGATGAATGAAATGAAATTGAAAACAATGAAACTAAATTGAGAAGTACCTATAATATGCCTACTCAATACCAGCTTTCATGACAAATGTTGGCGTGGTTATAATTCATGTGATCGGAAAATACCGTCATTATAAATAAGTTGTTTCTTGAAAATCATACCTTCTATTTTGTATTGAGATTTTTATATTCCTGCGGGATAGCTTGGTATGGCAAATATCGAAGGGAAGAGTGGATGAAGGGATTGTTGCTTTGACATGGTTCAGAGAAGACAAGAAAGCTATTAATAACTAAAAAGAGTGTTAGACTAACAAACAACGCTGATAAAAATTGTGGAAAAGTATTGTTTTGAGATCGAACGTTGTTGAAACTTTTTATAACAATTTTCATTATATTTTGTGCAGAGAATATGTTCAACGAGATACTTGTTCGCATCTTTGGGAGAGGCCTATGTTCAGCAGTGGACATTCAAAAACTTAAGAAGAAGATGGCTGTAAGTTATGATAATGTGGATTATAATAAGAACAGTTGCATCGATAACGGTATGCGTGTTTGCAAAAGTATTGCCAAGAAAGAAAATGTTTTTATTGTGTTGTTTTGGTTTGATTGTATCTCCCCCTGGGTTATTTTTTATTTTAATGCTGGGCATGAAATTTGGATACAGTCGAATTTGCTGTATGTATTATCAGACTGCCTTGGTGGCGTAGTTGTTTTACGGTACGACTGCGGTGCTGAGGTCTCGGATTCGATACGCGGGTCGGGCAAAGTGTTATTGGGTTTTTCTACTCACTATCAGTCTGGAATTTGTGCCCGATATTGCGATAGGCTCGCTTCCTATCACATCATGGGACGGAATATATATGGCGAAAAGTGGGTGCACAAGTTGCGCCTCTTCTTACCCCTTCGGGTATAAAGCGTGAGTGTGTAATATGTCTATGTATACAATGGATAGAACATTGCAATCCATCGAAAATGACTATACTGCAAGTAATTTTAATGCAAAATTGTACACAAAATAAAAATACGTTAAATGTAGGTACTTATGTAAAAGTAATATTTAACAAAAATAGGACTGTGTTTTGATTCCTTGTTTCTAAACGAATACGACAATGACAAATGCGAGTTGTGGGTGAAAATAATTTATGTTTGCTTTGAAGTCGGACGAAAAACATTACAGAAGTTGTTTGAGATTAAAAGTACTTTCTTTTCAGAAAAAATATCGCTTATTTTATCATTGTTCATTATGTTTCTAGTAATCATAGTAAAGCATTTATATTCTAGTTAATGTATGATTTGTAAGAATACAATTTGTGATATAATAAAATTATTTTCTGGGAATGAGAAATGAATGAGTTGTCGAATACATAAAAAAAGTCACATAAAATATAAAATGTTATATTAAAAATATAATAAATAAATTATGTTACATAAAAGCAGTCTCATATGGGAATAGCGTCGGTGGACATCGCGTAATTCCTTCACTTCTCTTGATTGGAAGATTCGTCAACAATTTCCTTTCTGACTGGTCCTGTGTGCGTTATAGGCACTGCCCTTTCACCCTTCTGCACATCCGCCTTCCTTGGAGCAACGACAGTCAGTACACCATCAGACGACAGCTTAGATTCCACGCAATCAGGGTTGCTATCTTCAGGCAGCTTGAATCTCCTCACAAATTGCCTAGAGATGAAACCATGTTCATCTTGCTTCTCTTCATGCTTACCTTCAATCACAATGTATCCATCAGCAATCTTGACTGTTATTTCATCAGGCGCGAAGTGCTGGACGTCCACGTTGATCTGCCATTTGTCTTTATCGGCCTTGATTGAGGAGCCGGCGTCTTTCGGCCACCAGGGCTTGAGGCGAGGGATGACTGGGCTGGTGGCGGCATTGAGGAGGTCTTCTGGTGTGATGGCAAGGCCGAAGTTCTGGTCTAGGAGGCGGCGGGGCCACCGAGATTCGTAGTCGAGAAAGTAAGGCAGGAGAGACATGATGCTTGTTACACGTTTGATTTCAGTGTGAGGTAACGCGAGCTCAACCCGCTTATATATTGTGAGGAGCGATGCGTCACCGCTGGCACAACTTCAGTCTTATTTAGAACGCGTTAGCGAGAAATTTCTGGAGGCACTCTATGGATATAACGGTGTTTATACATTTGCTAGTAAATTCGAAGTCTTGTAAACGTTTCTGAAATATCATTGATAAGTAAATATTTAGTGTGTAATGTACGCATTGCGTATTTATAAAATACGTTAGTGAATTTAATTTTGTATAACCTAATAGTGATAATTTAGCAGTTTGGAACAAACAAAACGTTCCTTAGTTGTAGGCTTATAATGTACTGTTTCTAGTGTCTGTGCGGTGCTCTAGGTGGCCACTGAAAACCAGTGCTGAGATGCTGAGATGGCCTCCTAGTTGCCACAGTATGGGTGTGCAACACACTTATACCTTTTACTACATTTTCTTTTATATATATTTTATTATTTTTTTTTGTATTCGATGTTGTTGCATATGCATTCTGTGGCAATAAACGTTCCTTGCTTCTTCTTCTTTCTTTCTTTATATTTTATGGCCTCTATTTCAGTTCACACGTTATTATTTCAAGGCACTTACATATTTGTTTAAATTGTTGTACCTACTTTATTCTGTGTCTACGAAAATAATAATTCAATAAAAAAAATTAAATTATTGCAATAAATTCCAATTTATTTCTTTTATATTTATCTATATAATATATTCCGTAAAAAATGTGTTTTGAATATTGCATCACTGTTTTATTACGAGAAACCTAAGTTCGAACCTCAAAACGGGCAATATTTTGGGGTTATCTAATAAGATTTGCTCGAGGTTGTATACAATATCTGCATATGTTTCAAAATTGTTGTCCAAATGCTTTCTGTGACATTCTTGAATAAATATGTAGTGTCTACTCCATCATCAGGGTAAATAACGACTGTGTGCGACCAGTCAACATAGAGAATACACAATCGTCACAAAAAATAATTCTGTCTAAGCTGTCCTTTAAAATTTCAATTCGGTGTATGCGGACCTCATTCCAGGTGTATTTTAAAGCTTGTTGCTGCAAACGCATTAATGTCAGTTGGCTGTTTACAATACTCCGAGGTGACATTGACTTTATCAGCTCTTTATTCATTTTACAAACACTGCCTCGGTTGCGTAGTTGTACTGCGTGAGCGGTACCCGCTCAAGGTCCCCGGTTCGAATTCCAGGCTGGGCAAAGTGATATTGAGTTTTACTCCTCAGTATCGTCTGAAATTTTATTGCCGGGTATGGAGATAGGTTATGCCCCTATCACATCATGGGACGGAAAATGACGGCGAAAAGTGGGTTTCCTAGTTGCGTATCAGTCCACCCCTTCGGGGATAAAGGCGTGAGTGTGTGTGTTTGTGTACGATTAATCATAGATACCTAATTATTTTTAATAATTTTGTCTGGTGTGTGTCCTTTTTATATTTGTATATCATGTGGAACCATTAAATCTTATACTAATTTGTTTTGTCGATATAAAAATTGTTCTATTTTTAAAAACTTCGCCCACGCGAATGCGAAGTACGAATATTTTTGTCCATCATTATGTGCCAATATCTATTTATAAATTGATAATCATGGTAAATGCTTGTTCCCAGTGCCAGAGCTTGCAAGTGATTCATTGATGAATAAAAATGGGTGTTTGGAACATTTTTGAAATAAGCGTATTTTTTTATGTGTCACAAATGAACAAACGTTTATTTGCATAGAATACAGCTGGTACCAGATTTAACAGTGGTGCATAGTTCAAGCTATACTCTGCCTGCTTTAGGCATGCAAATATTTATAATTATATAAAACAACATACATATACATATACACTCACGCCTGTTATCCCCGAAGGGGTAGGCACAGGCGCAACTAGTGCACCCACTTTTCGCCGACAATCCGTCCCATGATGTGATAGGGGGCGATCCTATCGCCATATCGGGCACAAATTCCAGACACCGGACTGATACTGAATGGAAAAACTCAATATCACTTTGCCCGACCCGGGGATCGAACCCGAGACCTCAGCTTTGCAGTCGTACTGTAATACAACTATGCCACCGAGGCAGTGTTATATAAAACAATTAAAATAATATTATTTCTTTGTAACAAAATATTATTATCATTTAGCATATTTATTATATTCTTAATTGTATTATAGTAAATTTTCCAAATAATCAATTTCATTATTTTTGTATTGTATGAACTTTTCTATCGTATAAAAACTCTTATCTACCTGCCATTTTCTTAACTTAATTTTAAAATATTTAAATGGAAGTTCCCTCAGATTTTTAGGCAGTTTATTAAAAACTGTTGCACATAGGATAAACATTGTTTTTTTTTAATGCTTTTCTACAGAATGGAATCACTATTTTAGTAGGATCTCTTGTTCTGTATTTAATAATATGATCCTCCTTGAATTTGTAAAAATCTTTATATATTCCCTTACAAATGAAATACTGATACTCCAAGAACATATATGCAGATCAATGTAAGCAAATTGAGTTTTTTAAATAAGGGTTTACAAGTGTCAAGTGGACTCATTTATTGTGTCTGTTATTTTATATTTAGTACATGAAGTTACATGTAAACACGTTTGTACAGCCCCATCACACATTAAAGATTTTAAAGTTCAAAGTTAACACACACAACACGCCTTATATCCCCTAAGGGGTAACCAGAGGCGCAACTAGTGCATCTGATTTTCATGCTAATGATGAGTGGCGAGTCTATCGCCATGTCTGGCACAAATTCTAGATCCTGTGCAGAAAAACTTATCTGAACCAGGTATCTAATCCAAAAATTACACGCCAATCATACAACTACGCCACCAACGCAATTTATATTTCACTCTTAAATGCATGTAACAGGTCCGTCTGGAAATTTTAGGGTGAGGCTTATGTTCAGTGCAAAATAACTGATGATGATGCATCTAAACATTAAATTAATAAGTCACACAAATAGTTCTAAGGATAAGGCACAAAACCTAGATCATAAGTATAACAAACTATTACAGACATTCAGTCGTATATTATTGGGTACTCAGATCAGAAATGAATATTTTCAGATCACCGGAGTGCTACCCGTTATTATCTAGGCGATAAAATACAAAATATCTAGTTCTAGGTATCTAGACAACGGGCTATTGAGTAATACCAAAGAATACTTAACAGTACTACGTAGTAAATAGTGATACGCAGTTACAGACAGTGAATAATATTATGTCGTACGGCGTACCCAGGTCCCAGACAGACGGCTTATTGTCGCCGAGCCGCGGTGAATCAACAAGCTTTACTACGTAATATCCAGTCTGTGGCTTTAAGTTATTTATAACATTATGAAACATAACAAGCGACAATAACTACATTTCAAATAGATCAGACGAAAAATCAATAGTTATTAACAAAGCATTTTTTATCCTTGGGGTAGACAGAGGCTATCACACCCATATTATGATACAAGTTTTTGCTCGCGGCTCTGCCCGCGTGAAAAGTTTTTCCAGAATAAAAGTAGTGCCATTTTCTCGGGATAAAAAGTAGCCTATGTTACTCACTGATAATTTAGCTTTATTGGTGTAAGAATTTTTCAAATCGGTCCAGTAGTTTCTGACCCTATTCAATGAAAACAAACAAATAATCAAATCTTTCCTCTTTATAATATTAAGTAGTATAGATATGTATTATCATTGACTACGTTCCGTCCCATGTAATAGAGGGTGAGCTTATTGCCATTTATTTATAAGTAAATACATTAATAAACTACAACAACAGACAGACTTGTTTTGGTCTAAGAAACCCAAGAATAAGGTTGTTAAAACCACAATAGCAGTAGCCGAATACCTCGATATGATATTAAAACCGCATGAAATGAGGTCGAATGGGCAGTAAGGACGCCTCTTTGAGGTCGATATACGTAGACTTTAAGTTTACGCTATCGATGACATTTAATTTACACAATCTGTTGTAAAATTATCACAAGAAATTATAACCTCAAATACATATTATGTAACAATAATGATTTTGAATCCAATATTCAGAACTCTTCGACCAACACTTACATCAATAAAAATGATCAGAAACATGCGACCAATAATTAAAATGTGCAAAGAGAAATTCCAAGTGAGCATAGATGTAAGGCAATACAACAAAGACGAGATTCGCGTGAAGGCACGACCCGAGTATGTGATAATAGAAGGGAAGCAAGAAAATAAAACAAAAAGGGGGTGTGTGATTCGACAGTTTGTAAGAAAGTTTAAATTACCTGATGGATGCCATCCAGAGGATATGGAAACGAAATTATCTGCAGACGGAATTCTAACTATTATAGCTCGCAGAAAAGTATACGAAACCGAATGTCCTAGTGAAACATTAATACCTATTAAACTAGCGGATAAATATAATGAAGATGAATCTGTCATACATATTAAGGATGCTAGTGTTTCTCATAAAAACATCAAAGATAAAACTGACAAAAAAAAGCCTTAATATATTGTTAGTAAAGGAGTTCTGCATTACGAGAATCTTTTATTGTTTGTGGATACGATGTCTTGTCCTTATTATGTCGTGTAACCTTTTGAAACAATTAAGAACGATTGGTGTCAAAGAATACCGGCTCCCATTTCCTTGCAAAATGAAGCGGTTTTTTTACAGTTTCATAGGAAGCGTGGCACCTAGCAGTTTATGGTGCAAGGTACTTAAGAATACAAAATAGGATTCTTAGTTATCTTTTCAAGTTTTAATTCTAAAGGACATGTCCAAAAATAGGCTTAAAATTCTAAGCAAGATACTTTATACATTTGGATAGTAGTCCCAAGAACTATTGACAACTCGTAGAATTTCCGATTTTGAGAAACTTTGCCACCCCTTTTTATCCCATTAGGGCTTGAATTTCGCAATGTTTGTCATTCAAAATATTTATGCCCAAACTCTTGAATCACTCCGTCCAGGGGTGAAAAACGTATGAAAATCCGGTCGGTAGTTTTTGAGTTTTTCGCGTTCAGCCAAACAGATGTGATGGGGGGACTTTGTTTTATAATGTGTAGTGATGTAAGGTGTATATCCTTAAAAAAATAAAAAGTAGCCTGTCCTTTCCTGGGTCTTATACTATCTCCATACTTATTCTCTCGCAGTTCCACCCGCAAGAAAATACTCTCCGGAATAAAAGTTGCGGTTTATATTTGTCTAAGACAAAAAGTTGTCTATGTCCTCACCTGGATCTCAAACTATGTTCACCGGAAAGAAACGATTTTTCAGGAGAAAAGTCCAAGTGTTTTTTTTTCTGGAATAAAAGGTAGCCCATGTTCTTCCCTGGGTCTCAAACTATCTCCATACTTATTTGCTCGCGGTTGCACTGGCGAGTAAAGATTTTCCGGGATAAAAGACCCGGTTTATATTTTTCCGGGATAAGCAGTAGCCTTTGTCTTTCCCTGGGTCTCAAACGATGTCCATTGTAATTTGCGGTTCCACCGTCAAGAAAATATTTTCCGTGCTAAAAGTCCCGGTAAATTTTTTCCCGGGATAAAAGTAGCCAAGTCCTTCCCAAGGTTTTAAATTATCTCTCTACCAAATTACATCGAAATCAGTTGAAGTTTGACCGTGACGCCTCCGCTCACGAAAAAAGAAAATCCGGGATAAAACACCCGGTTTGATCTTTTCCGGGATACAAAGTAGCCTAAAGCACTCAGGAGTAATGTAGCTTCCGATTAGTGAAAGAATTTTCAAAATAGGTCCAGCAGTTTTTAAGTTTATCCATTACAAACAGACAAATCTTTCCTCTCTAGAATATAAGTATAGACATCATCGGGTAGTTTCAAGTCATTTCTTAACATTCGTTTTGTCTTTATTAGTTTGAGTACCTAATAGAGATGTGGAGTCTTTATTTTGAATGGTGATTATGTTTATATCTGTGTACTAGGCATAGGTATTTTATAAGTGAATAAGAACCAGTTTAACTCTATATTAGCGACGAGGGTCTAAAATGACGAGACGAGCATGCCGTTCGTCTGATGGTAAACGAGATGACCACCCATAAACAGTAGCAACACCATTCAGAACCTTGAGGTACAAAGTACTGTGTGGCATTTCACTGCGCTCCTCAATCTGCGACATAAGATGTTAAGTCCACTGCCTACAATGTCCTTCAAACCGAAACACAGCAGTACATGCACACTGCTGCTTGGCGGTAGAAATGGACATTGCGGTGGTACCCACCCAGACGGACTCACCTACCTACTATGTAATTATTGTATATGGTACTGATGAAATATGTTATTAATGTGTAATGGTGCATACTACATAGTATATAACAAATTTAAAAGCCTCTATACATCAAACACAATGTGGGAATGAAATAAAAATTTATTAAATTAAATAATTTACAATCTTATAGGTAAAGAAAGCTTCAGTCTTACATAGAAAATACTTTGAAATTAAAGTAAATACAACAGAATAAAGCCAGCTTTACTCTTTCTTATCGTTAGTTGCCTCGTCCTGGTCCTTGATCTCCTTGCGAACCGGGCCGGTCTGGGCTATGGGCACCTTCCTCTCGCCCTTTACGGCTTCTGGAACCTTCCGCGGCGCAGTGATGGTGAGCACGCCGTCAGACGACAGCTTCGACTCGACAGTCTCTGGAGAGGTTCCCTCTGGTAGCGCGTACCTCCTCACGAACTGACGAGAGATGTATCCGTGCTCGTCTTTCTTTTCCTCATGCTTGCCTTCAACCACGATGTACCCGTCAGCGGTCTTGACAGTGATCTCCTCAGGAGCGAAGTGCTGCACATCTAAATTCACCTGGAACTTGTCCTTGTCGGCCTTGATGCTGGAGCCGATGTCCCGGGTAGCGGCGGCGAGGGGCCTCCAGGGTCTGTAGTAGTCTTCAGAGATTAACGGTGCCGCAACAGCGGTCAGCAGACTGTCCGGTGTCAGTGCCAATCCAAAATCTTGATCCAGGAGACGGCTGGGCCAGTGAATGTGGCGAGCACGTGGCGCGTCGTGGCCGAGAATGTATGGTAACAGAGACATGTTAATAAATTGAAGGCGGTTGTGAATTGCTAGAGCGCTTGTAAGCTTGTTATCGCTTTATTCGAACTCAATGCTCCGATGTGATCGGCGCGTGTATTTATACGGTCCGCGCGGCGCCATCTAGTGAAGAGTAGAAAGTTCTCGAACTACGTCGCTCGTCGGCATCGCTGCGCGCGCATTCACACACACATAGATAAAGTCACGCACACGGAGACGTGACTATACGTTCGAATGAATTGCCTAGCGACGGTATTGGTCGGAATTTTCATGAACGTTATTGACCGCCAGCTGATTAAAATGAACAAGGCCATGCGGCGTACACCGATGTTTGTAAACAAGTCTAGAAAATGTTAACGATTCAACCGGCATGATAATGATGCTTTATCCCGATAAAACATCATTATAAGTTCCCGAACTTTCTTTGTAACAAAACATTGTTTTAAACAGTTGAAACGATAGGCTGTTAAATATTTATTTTAAAATTGGAATAGTGAGTATGTAGCAATTTACAAATAAATTAGTCACTCATATCACATTTCAAAATGATGAAATGTACATACTTAAGTAATAAGTACCTACTTTTACGCAACGTAAAAATCGATAAGTGTCAGGTAGCTATAAAATCTGTATTAAACCTCAAATGTGGTCAATAATACGACGCCATTTTGGATTAGATTTAATAACCTCAATACCTTAACCACAGCGGTAATGGATAGGCAAAAACTAGAACTACATTGCCATTTACTAAGTACTTATAAACAATTTTATAGGTATATAGGTAGGTATAATATCAAAGATACTATAAAATTATGTCATACTAACTGATTTCGAATGATGATTTTTCAGTAAGTACTTACATTATCATAAGATTAAAAGTGGACGATAGCCTAGTTGGGAATGGAACGGTCTGCCCAGACAATGTCCGGAGGTTCAAAACCCAATGCACACACCTCTGACTTTCCAAAGTTACGTGTGTATTGTTTATCAATTATCGTTCGCTTTAACGGTGAAGGAAAACCATCGTGAGGAAACCTGCATACCCGAGAATTCTCGATAAGAATTTCGAGGGTATGTGAAGTCTGCCAACCCGCATTAGGCCAGCGTGGTGGACTAAGGCCTGAACCCTCTCAGTAGTAGAGGAGGCCCGTGCTCAGCAGTGGGCAATATACATAATACAGGGCTGATTGCATTGCATTGCAATCAAAGATTTGTTTATCGAATTAATTAATAAAACCTTGTTTAACGAATATAATCTATAGAATTATTAATCAAAGGAAGAGGACTATGTTCAGAATTGAACTTCATGTGGCTGATGATGATGATGATGACGATGATGAATAATGAATATAGATAACATTATGACTCATTGGTCTGAAGCCTGATGGCAGTATAGGTACTCGGTCTCTGAGAATCTGGGTTCGATTTCTTAGTCAAGCAAATAAAATATACGAAATAAAAACAGCCTAGTTGTCTATTCGATTTGTGTGATACGGCTATAGGCGGGCTTCCTATCACATTATGGCACTTAGGTATAAGCTAGACTGAATAAAGGTGCTCTAGTAAAGTTACTGGGGATTAGTTGTCAGTGGGATCAGTTGGGATAAAGCTTGTGCATGTATGTTAAATAACACCACAATTCAAATAGTAGGTAATTTAATTTATAAAATGGACTATAAGTATGTAATGGAACTAGACTGATAAGAGCATGCAACGTTCCATTGTCAACATGGTCACACCCATCATTTTATCCGGGGTTACTAGATTGAAAATAAATTCCAGGATAGACGGTAATATTTTAGGTACTTATCTGGTGTAAGGTAAAGATTTCCTAAATTTAAACAACATTTATCAAAGAGGAAAAAGTTTAAAAAAAATTAGCAATAAATTTATCTAAGAGTTAACCTACGATTAAAGGTGTGTAAGTTATAGATATAAGGTAAAATATAAAAAGAAAAATTTATTACAATTAACAATGTAGCAAGCTTATGATATATATGTTGAAGTCAACCCAAAACCAAAACTTTGTTAACTATTATTCTTTTACATAATTCAAAATTTAAAAAGTAATAGAGAAGAAGTTTCTGGAATATTCTGGGAAATAACAACATTGCGTGTCATGCATTGCACATTCCACTTGATAATTCAAAAGATAACATCTGTCGCAACTCACAACTCACACAACAAATAATAAATGTAATATTTACTTTTATTATTATGGTTCAAGAAAATTCTAGATTGCTGGATGGTATTGCTACAGTTTATGAGTGGTCGTATCACTTACCATCAGGTGAACTGCTTGCTCGTCTCGTCATTTAATGCCATTAAAAAATATATTGAAAAAGTTATTTTTAGGCTATATTTATTTAAGCGTATTTCTTTTTTGTTGTATGTTTTAGACTGCAATCAATTTATTATTTTTATTGCTTGACCCCATCCAGTTCGGCAGTATATGGAAATATTCTAGCTAGGAAGGCAAATAGGCTGGCCAATTTATTATTTTATTTATTTTTATTTATATTTAGAATGTAAATAGTAAAAACAGCATATTCCTAAAGAATGGTTTCATAAATTATTATTCACTATATTTTGCCCGCGGCTCTGCCCGCGTTATATAGTTTTTCCGGGATAAAATTCCCGCTTTTTATTTTCCCGGGATAAAAATGTAGTCTATGTGTCAATCCAGGATATTATCTACTGGTGTGCCAAAATTCGTCGAAATCCGTTCAGTAATTTTTACGTGAAAGAGTAACAAACATCCATACATACTTACGCGTTAATAATATTAGTAGAATTTCTATGAGTTATGCTTCGTTGCAACTTTGTACGGAATAGTAAAAAAATTTAGCCTAGAAAATATTTTCTAGGAATATATATACTTTTTGTATTATCTAAGTACTTATGATAAAACATCAAATTAACATAGACTGACCCGGTAGCGTAGTCGAATTGCGTGCGCGGTACGGCTTCCGTAATGAGATCTCGAGTTCGAATTTCGGGCAGGGCAAACTGATATTGGGTTTCTCTTCAGAGTATCAGCCGGGAGTTTGAAATTTGTACCCCATTTAGAGATCGACTCGCCCGCTATCACATAATGGGACGGAATACACATGGTGCTCCTCTAGTCATAGTTGCACCTCTGTCCATCCCTTCAGGTATAAAAGCGTGATATGTATTCTGTTTTAGAATGACAGCACGAACCACAAAGTATGTGTTTGAGTAATGTACAGTTAGCCACATAAGTAGAATAAATTCAAAATTTCAAATCGCCTCTACGCGTTAAATTTATTTGAACATTTTTTTTCTTCTTGTGAAGTAAAGCTTATCCCCTTTATTTTATTTTTGTGAAGTGAAAACAATAATTGGTAAGAACACAAAAGTGTAGAGGCAATTTGAAGTTTTAGAAAGAAGAAGAAAGAAGAAAGATCTCTAATCCTCCTGAAAGATTTTGCCAATAATAAGTGAGGTGGATCCACCTACTTACAGAAGAAATAAAAAAAACAAAAAAGCTATGCAGATGACCAGACGAAGCAGAAACAATACTTGGAAACAAACAATATCGCCATTAGTGATAAATACATGGATTCAATTGTAATTTACAAAAATATATAACTACCAAATAGGAAACTTAAAACTGTATGTTTTACTAAGAAAAAATTATTAAATTAAAATATTGAATTGTTAAAAAATTGTAATAATGTGTAACTTGCATGAAATAAAAGCCATTTTTATTTTACATGGATTCAAGAGCTCAATTACATGTCTAGACTGACATCCATTTATTTGTAATGACATTTAATTTAATTTCAAGGGCAAATGAAAGAAAACGGAGAAGATAATCATTAAACTCTTTATTTTTATCTCTATATTTTGTATTCAGTATACTATTTAAAGGTATAGGTACACACAAATAGGCCACAATTCTTTTATAAGCACTCATAATTGCCTCAACGGTCAAGGAAATTATAAACAGATTAGAAACACGCAAGCCTGTGTTTTTTCTCTCATGGCATTCGCATATCCATAAGTACAATTAATATTGTGGAATAATTTTTAATTTCGTTAACAGAAACATTGTCATGCCGCCATAATTATTACTTACGTAAATACATTATTATAAAAACTAATATTAATATTTAATACTAGACATCTATGTAATTATGTTTATTTATTTTAAACGCCTTTGCCACGACGAACATTTTTCTAGAACACTTTTAACGTATCTTTTTCCCCCCACTATTATTAGAAATATTTCTGGATAGTGCGATAATAAAGAGTAAAGAGGGGTCTTTATTATTCTCGAAACATCGTCCGATATCGTCGCCCTTTACGATCCACCTTATTGAATGGGGTCATCCTTTGAAAATCATTATTAGTTTGTGAATTATTCAAAACTTTGCGACGTTTCTATACAACTCAGTTTGACTTGTTTTAGAGTGATGTCTAAAGGTACCTTAAAATAAATGAGTAGGGTATTTTGGAATGCTTAATAGATAGAACTTAAGTACTGTCAAGTTTTAACAGGGGTGAACAGGTTCAAAAATGAATAAAATGAATTAAGTTATACATACTCTAAGCTGTAGAGTAATAATAAAGAAGGCTGGAAATCGATAGGACGTTCTCGGTTGTCCTAGTTATTCAGGTCATCCAGTGCATCTAACAAATCGTTAGGTTTTGACATGCGCTTTATAAACCTTATTAGAATTTATTGAGACACAACATTTTGCAAATAAGTGTAGGTACATAGAGAGACCGGCTGCGTCGACCCAAGACAATATAGTGTACTAGATTTTGCCCGCGGCTCCGCCCGCGTTAAGAAGTTTTTCCGGGATAAAGGTCCCGCTTTTTATTTTCCCCGGATAAAATGTAGCCTATGTGTTAATCCAGGACATGATCTACCCGTGTGCCAAATTTCATCGAAATCCGTTCAACAGTTTTTGCGTGAAAGAGTAACAAACATCCATACATACTTACAAACTTTCGCCTTTATAATATTAGTAGGATTATTCAACGTTAACCTTTTCTGACTCATTGTGGAGCGCAGATATTTTTTTATAGATTTTAATTAAGAAAACGCCCTTTTGTAAATTGTTTGTAATCTATACTAATATTATAAAGCTGAAGAGTTTGTTTGTTTGAACGCGCTAATCTCAGGAACTAGTGAACCGATTTTGAAAATTCTTTCACTAATAGGAAGCTACATAACTCCCGAGTGCTATAGGCTACTTTTTATCCCGGGAAAATATTTTTGTCCCGGAAAAACTTTTTCACGTTGGCGGAGCCGCGAGCACTACTACTAAGATATATAGTTGACTATTGTAGCGACTGCGGCGATTCTTTAGATTTTATCAAATAGCTCATAAACATTGGCATAAAAAAACATCCAAACTACAGGCGTGAGTCTTGGGAGACTTGTAAGAAACTATTTTTACCTACTCAACTATAAATAATGTGTTGTAGTATAACAAATATAATTTCAATAATTAATTGGCATGTCATCCTGATACCGGCGCTCCTATTGCCTTGGCGCCTGTGTGCGCCGCACACTTCATAGTCAGGGACGGCGTGACCTTGAGACAAGAAAAACATCTGTCGCATGAGAACGCAGTTAGTACACAATGTAATCCTCGACATTCATACTTAAAGTAGTAGTTAGTTATAATTCTTGTAATTTTACATACATATACACTAACGCCTGTTATCCCCGAAGGGGTAGGCAGAGGCGCAGTTAGTGCACCCACTTTTCGCCATTATTCCGTCCCATGATGTGATAGGGGGTGAGCCTATCGCCATATCGGGCACAAATTCCAGACTCCGAGCTGATACTGAATAGAAAAACTCAATATCACTTTGCCCGACCCGGGGATCGAACCCGAGACCTCAGCTTTGCAGTCGTACTGTAATACAACTACGCCACCGAGGCAGTCAATTTTAGATACTTAATTGAATAATTCGCGATTGTGGGTGGTAATCAATTTTATTGGCATAAATGCTGGTAGAATTAGATTTGAGATTACCTACTTGCTTATTTAATTAGTACTAGTAAACCTTTGCTTTATCGTTACTAAGACTACGATTTCATTTTTTTTCTAAATAATAAATACTGGTGTTATCAGTAAGTACCTATTTTGAAGCCACGGTCGCTTCATATGCATAATGCAGCCTAATATTGCAAATCACTAAATCCTGTTTACAGTTAGAAACCTACGAAAACAACTGTAGAATGTATACTAAATATTTCCGTCATATATCTTGGCACATGGAATGCTACATTTCGTTCGACCTTCACTGACCTACCCCAAGGCACAATATTCAGTGTGAGTGCGGCGCAAATGCGAATGACGCATACTTGACGTTCGAGACGATTCTAGAAAGGTCCATCGATTGCGACGTAAAACGTATGCAGGGGTGTTTAACGCGCGGTCCGCTTAAAAGTTCCTTTCGGGCTTTTGATTGGTTGACATTACGTTTTTATATTATTCAACTTTAAGGTTGAATTAAATCATTTGAAATGTAATATGTTTCCATGCTTTGAATCAATAATATTTATGTCGATAAACAGCATATTATTCGGAGGTTTTGAGACTAAGGGTATGTTTAACAACTTCTGAGTAAATGATACTTGTCGAACAATAAGTCGAAATCTAATCTATGCCCATAAATGAATGGTAATAAAATCTACATTACCTGTTTAATACGACAACTGTGAAATCAAAGGAGATTTCAGCTTTTAGTATGGGTGGAGGTAAAACTTTGGATCATGGATTCATTAAAAACAAATTTTTTAACCCCTCCATTTATAAAGAACTGTTTAAATAACATCAACTTTATTGGTGGTAGGTCTCTTATAATTATAAGCCCGCCTGAGTGGGTACAACCACAATGTCTATTTCTACCGTCAAGCAGCAGTTTGCATGCACTGTTGTGTTTCGGTTTGAAGAACATTGTAGCGTAACTACTGGACATAATGAGACCCAACATCTTATGCCTCAGGATGACGAGCGCAATGGAATGACACACAATACTTTGTAACTCAAGGCGCTGTATAATGCTACTACTGTTTACGGGTGGTCGTATCGCCTACCGTCAGGCGAACGGCATGCTCGTCTCGTCATTCAGTACAATAAAAAACTGTACTTTTTAAGCAAAATAAATATACACAAATCTTAAAATCAGAGGACTTTAAAATTACATGGTTTATTGCAAAAGCCTAGTTTAGGGGTGTACTATCCACCAAATATGTACAACGTATCTTGGTTAGAATTTTAAGCCCTTTTTATATGTCCTCTAATTGACGTTTGTAAGACAGGTCCAAAATATATATATAAGCGGTAAAACCGGTAATCTCTTCTCATAGTCTGGCATAAATTCGATTCTTAATGACCATCAAATTATCGGAGATAACATAAACACTACGTTTTACATTTTCATTTTGTTCATACGAAAAATAAAGGAATTATCAGAGTCGTGCGACCCGGACGTTTGAATACCCATGCGGCGGCGATTATAGCTTCTAGTATATTCCACTCGCTACTAGATGGCGTTTAATGCATATAAAAGCGCGTCGCGCCGGCAAAGCGTCAGTTGAATTCAGAACTGCGATTCAAACGTTCTCAAAAGCAACACAAGCGTTTTCTACTCAACGCTACAAATTAATCCTACAAAATGTCTCTGCTACCATACTTCTTCGACGACTTTGGCTTCAGGCGTCCTGGTAGACTCTTGGACCAGCACTTCGCCCTCGCTCTCACACCTGACGACCTGCTGGGCGTTGCCGCTGGTCCTCTGCTGTCCCGGGAGTACTACAGACCCTGGCGCCACCTCGCTGCTGCGGCTAGGGACGTCGGCTCCAGCATCAAGGCCGACAAAGACAAGTACCAGATCAGTTTGGACGTACAGCATTTCGCCCCTGAAGAGATCTCCGTCAAAACAGCCGACGGGCACATCGTGGTTGAAGGCAAGCACGAGGAGAAGAAGGATGAACACGGATTCGTCTCTCGTCAGTTTGTAAGAAGGTACGCACTGCCAGAGGGAACCTCTCCAGAGACAGTGGAGTCGAAGCTGTCGTCGGACGGCGTGCTCACAATCACTGCGCCGCGGAAGGTTCCAGAAGCCATCAAGGGTGAGAGGAATGTGCCCATCGCCCAGACAGGCCCGGTTCGCAAGGAGATCAAGGATAAAAACGAAGGCACTGAGGAAAAAAAAGCCGAGAAGTAATATGGATTAACGCATCATTCCCAAACGCTTTTAAATTTTTGAAAATGGCGGTGCCATAAGACTGATTTGTTGTAAATTTGCACATATTATGTACTCTTATTTATAATTAATAAGCTTTAATAAAGTTCTTTTTATCATTTTAAATGGTCTTTTTATTAATTATTCCAATATTTCTTATAAATACACATCTAGTAGACGCGAATGTGAATTTGTGTGGGTAGATGTCATCTCCCCACAAATTATTATATGTGATCTAAAATATCAACACATTAACATTGTCTTTAACTTGATAAAAATTACACATAACTAGGTACAGTTTAATCATTCAGTAATTTTGAGAAAATTATGCTATTTCTTTAGTGATGAACAAGATTTACTATGTAATAATAGTGGGTTTTATGACTAAGTTTACTGTCTAAAAATCTAAAGCTTCAAAAGTTTCTAAGATTTCTAAAAATGTTAACGTTGTAAAACCAGTTAGGCGTGTTAAAATTTTTAAAGGACATATTGTTCAAACTAGCCTTTTACCACGAATCATTCAATATGCGACATCCAAAAAGCGGACATCTTTGCCATATCAAACCATTTCGGTTACTTCAATTAGTACGTTTCTGGATTGAAACCTATTTTAAATTACCCACAGATAAAAATAAAACGCACATTTCTTACGAATTCTCTTTATTTAGCTACAACTTAATGACGACATCCACATAGTACTGTGGACTAAAATAATCAAGTTTAACACGTAATGGTGTATAAAACAATCTGACCATGTTTAGAAGCTCAGTTATGCGTATCACTACAGTGCTGTGTATTCACAATTTTACTTTTCAATATCGATTTGGAAACACTGGTACCAATAAAATATTACACAAGGAATCAGGCTGCATGACCTGAGAAACAAGACCACCCTATTTAGAAAAAGAAAGAGAATTTAAAATTAGAATTCCATTGTTTTAAATTTAATTTTAACACTGTGCCTGATCAATAGAACATAGCAACAAACATATTTCTATCAGTTTATTGCAAGCACGGGATCTTCATTTAGTAATTTAATAGAGTAATAACAGAAGTTATTATTCGTTTTTTTTTTAAATTTGTACCTATCGCTTAGGGAATAAATTAATAATTTACTTCATCTGTAAAACAAAATTAATCGAGATAGAATAATTCTATCTCTCTCTTTTACAGCTTATCTTAATTATTAAGATAATATGGACATTAAATATGCAAAATTTAAGCGAGTTGCGTTTTGAATTATTCTTCTCGATGCCCATTTATAGTTCATGACTTAGTTTTATTTTACCAATAAAAAAAATTGAATTTGTGTCATAAGTTTGAAATTAGGTACACATTAAAATCTATTACGATTTCACCGAAAACTACAGATAAGTCATTTCCAAACCGATATTAAAACTTTCTACAATTATTCATATTGCTATACATTGAGACTATTTTAAATAGTCGTTGAACAGTTAGTTTCGTCTAACACACAATTATATAAGCTAACAAAAGAATAAGATTTATCTAAAACGTAACACGACGTCACACTATAAAAAATGATGCCAGTGAAGTGTTAAAGGCCCAGTTTTACGCCATAGAATTTTGGAGAAAAGATTTGATATTATGAAATGAGTCGATTGCATTTTAAGTTACCTCGATATAGAGATGTAGCTTGTCTATACAGGATTTGCAGACCCTATTCAAGACTTCGTATATGTACCTCTACCTGTTTCCTTATATTATCCATTTCAAAAAATTATTCGCCAAGAATTTGTGATAAATAATTATAATAAGTAGATATTAACAACTTGTGATTTATCATAATATTTAGTCGTTAGTAGGTATTTTAATTATAGGTATTTTACGCGCTGGATATGGGCCGCTTTTGACAGGTACATCTGGAAATCTTTGGGGGAGGCCTATGTTCAGCAGTGGACGTCATGTGGCTGATGATGATGATGATGATGATGATGATGAGTAGGTATTTTAAATCAGCTTTTGAGAGCCTTAGAGACTTATTTTTGCTGTTGCCCAAGTTATTAAGTTCCTAGTGTTTATAGTCCTCTAGGCCAGCGTAGTGGACTAATGCCTCAACCCTCTCAGATCTAGAGGAGGTCCGTGCTCCGCAGTGGGCAGTATATAATACAGGGCTGCTATAGTATTCATAGTCCACCAGGATTGGTTTATTTGGTAAAATGTAGAACATTAACAGAAATCAATTGCAAAATGTATTTAAATATTATACTTTTTAATAGAAATTAAATGGTGTTAATCTTCCATTTTACTATACCTATAAACTAATGATACTTGGGCAAATCGATCCGTTGTCAAATATCTTACTGGAGAACTTCAAAAAATGATAATAGAAGTGTCAATACTCTACTCAGCTAGCATACAACGTAAACGAGAAGCCTAGAATAGATAGATGGATCAGATAGATAGGGTCGGATAGCTTCATCAAAAGAGATAATAAACACTTACTGAGAGTTAGGCCTGTCTCAAGTCATATAAAAAATATGTAGATATTGATGGGGATAGCCTTCATTACTTCACTGGCAACACCATACCTTACTTAAGTAATTTATGACTTTATTGTGATAAAAACAATTTTGATACACAACAATTCTATCTTAGAAATAAATAATTAAGGTAGATATTAAGTGCCTATTTAAACAATATGTCATCCAGTGGTTTATAACTATTTTCTATATTATTTACATGGAAGGCATAAGGCGTGTGTACGGTTTTGAAACTAGATAAAAAAATAAGTAGGCTGTCATTTTTTCACAAGACTATTACAAGTTTATTATTTCGAAGAAACAATGTATTTAGGACGTTTCTGTTCATAAGTTTTAAAAATGAATACGTCTTATAAATTGTAATCAAATTATCTTCAGATAGGTACATTTTTACTATACGACATTATTGTGTATAATTTTAAATGTTTTATTTTGTTCCGGTCCTTTTCAAACGAACTTCACGAGTAACGTGCCATGAAAAATAAAACAACCATATGTATAATTGTTTTTTATGAATCTTAAGACGTATTCTCATTAAAAACTTATGACCATGTTCCACAGCCCCAACAATGAATATTAATGTTTTTTTTTAATATTATAATACCCATACTTAAATGAATATAACATCGAGATATTTTTCTATATTTTCCACTGCGATTTTCTTTATAACTACATTTCTCTAATATCTAAGCTAGGTAAAAAGATGCCATTTGCTTCGCAAAATCTAACCTAGGAATACAATAGGTACAAAATTGAGCGTTGTTGATATGTATCGATTACATTTTTGCACGTGTTTTTGATAAAAGTTCAAACAAAATATCTTCTAAACAAGGAACATATACAATTGTGTATAAATATAACAAATACTAACTATTCCATATATGCATACAGCAAAACGATTGAAATAATCTTTAAACATAGACAATTTTATTTTATAAATATATATTTTTTTCTTTCAAAGTGGTTATAAAGATTGATATGTCTTCGATTTTTTAGAAAAAGTTTAGTTCGACACGTTTATATTGTGTTTTATTCTTTGCATAGTGATAGGAAGCGTGTGAGTGCAATCGATTAAATGTTGAAAAATAATTATCGACCATAGATAATTAGCAGACATCTTGAGAAGATATTGGTTTAGAAAGTTTCACTAACATTTTTATGCAATACTTTTGTATTGCAGGTTTATCATGACAAAATACTATTTTTTATCGATTTATGTCATCGTTGACAGTACAAAGTTTTCTTAAGCGTTAGTGTCTTGATTTAAAGTAATAGATTAGTGTCCTAAGAGTAAACAGCTTTACCTAATACGACACTATGTTAAAACTCTTTTAGAACACAAATATCTATATCTACTTCAAATTAAAGCTTCCATTTTTACCATTTTAATTTATTACAATAATGTTTTTCAGAGTTAAACATTTATCTAAGTGTTGACTAAATTATTTTTTGTTTAGAGGACAAAACTTGGCAACACTGAACACAGTATATGGGAGATGTCCGGTTTTTGTATGGGTGTTGGGCCTTAAAATCTAATCAGGCTCAAACTTTAGGGATATTAAAGGAGCAAAATATGGAACTTGTATCCAATAAAAAAATATTTTTACATCCTCAAAATCGGAGGTCTTTAAAACTAAACGATTTATTGTAAAAAGCTAGTTTTTAGGAGTTATATCCAAACAGGATAATATAAACTGTCTTGGTTAGAATTTCAGGCCCATTTACGACATGTCCTTTCAGTTTGTTTTACACTCCTTTTTAAATACTATAATATGGTATTACCATACATTCACGTTATTCGTTTTAATGTGATTCTATTTTTTAACATCATTGGATTCTACAATAAGCTGTTATATTTGCTTTTTTTTATTAAATTATTCTCGTCCATGGATACAAGTCCTTCAGACGCATACTTGGTTGTATTTTTTTTATCCACAGTAAAGCAGTGGCTACCTTACCTAGACTTTATCGAGGAGTTTTGGCGGCAACAAAAATGAGTTGATTAGCACAGTTATTTCAATTCACTTCATTTCCTTTAATAGCATTATATCAGATAAAATAATTATCCAATATAACACTAAGTATCACCAAAGTAATGAATTAAAACAAGAGTACCGCATGACACTTCCAAATTCCCACTAAAACTCTGTGTAAAATAAATAAACTTTTTAAATTGCCAAGTTTTGTCCCTTAGCATATTCCCTAATCGTGCTTCACATTGACCGATATAATTTCCTACTTACAATCATCTATCTAACAGAAAGGCGTGTTACATCTACATCAGATACTACCCTTATTGGTAAAGAAATAAAGACACATAATGTTAGTGTTGCAAACACCAATCATCAGAGAAGCCCACTCAAACATAACACAAGTGACGTATGGAAGAGTCGCAGATACAACATAGATTACATTTTTCTTTTTTTTTATGGCATTGAATGACGAGACGAGCATGCCATTCGCCTGATGATAAGCGATACGACCACCTATAAACAGTAGTAATACCACACAGCATTTGCGCTCGTCATCCTGAGACATAAGATATTAAGTCTCATTATGTTCAGTAGTTACACTGGCTACGATGTCCTTCAAACCGAAACACAACAGTGCATGCACACTGCTGCCTGGCGGTAGATAACATGGGATACAAATCATGGAATATAAATTACATGGGATATAAATCAGTGTTTACAACACAGAACCTCTACGCTACCGTAGATTCAACGAAACACTAATAGTGTAAAAGGCGTAATACACTTATTTACAAAACCCAGCCTTTAGATCGACCTACAAGCACCAGATCTAAGTCGAAATAAAAACGAAAATACAACTATGATATGTTTAGTTCATCTCAGTCTTCATACTACTACTAGAGTCAGTCCTAAGCTAACGGATTTTACAATCCCATAAGAAGAGGACGCGATATTTCCAAAAAATAAACGGAAAAGCTTCGAATCTTTAATACATCCAATCTCGTAATACACATCACTAGAAAAATATTTAGGTTCAATTGCGTTAGCAACATGTTCGTTAAAATTATCATATATTGTAATACTCACAGCTTTTATGATATGTTTCGTTCCATTATATATATTTACATCTATACTTACGTCTATATACGTGGTGTCATCTCGTGCGCGATCTAAAGCAGGTGCATCGTGCTCTATATCATTTACAACTACATTCACCATAAATTCTTCGTAACATTTGAAAATAGATACAAAATTGATATCATTTATAAAATATCTCCCCTTGTTTGAAGGAACTATGTCCAACGAAGATGATTTTGTTTCGAATAAATTCGACATAGAATTGACTAAGTATATGGACAGTGAAGTGCAGGTTGTGATAATTGGTTTTAGGTTGTAGAGGATGGTGATAATGATGAGTATGATGTGGAGGTATTTGCAAGGGTTGTGAGTGTTGGCGGCGCTGGGCGGTGCGGGGTACACGACGTCCACTTCGGCTATCTTGAAGATGGAGAGCAGAAGATGAGAGGATATGTCTTCGTTCTGCGAGTTGATGCGGGACTTCACTATCTTCAAAACGTCAATGCATTCCTCCTGGAAAAAAGTATTTTTTCATTACACACCCAGTTTACTTGCTAAAGTGTTTTTTGAAACATAATTTTGTAGAATAATACCAGCCCTGTATTATATACTGCCCACTGCTGAGCACGGGCCTCCTCTACTACTGAGAGGGTTTTAGGCCTTAGTCTACCACGTTGGTCTAGTGCGGATTGGCAGACTTTACATACCCTCGAAATTTGTATGAAGAATCCTCAGGTATGTAGGTTTCCTCGCGATGTTTTCCGTCGCCGTTAAAGCGAACGATAATTTATAAACAATACACACATAACTTCGAAACGTCAGAGGTGTGTGCCTTGGGTTTGAACCTCAGGACATTGTCTCGGCAGACCGTTCCATTCCCAACTAGGCTATCATTCCTTCTAATTTTCTGATTTTGTAGAGCTACAGTTTTCTTTAAATTTCTATAAGTTAGTCAAAGTAAACAATGTTACTCATTTTTATATCAGTAGGGCTACTAAACAGCAAATATCTTGCCAGGTACTATCAGGCGAGTGACTTGCGTGTTTGTCATTATAAAAGACTCACCTTTTCTCTATCAAGCAAAGCCTCCCCAGCTTCCCGGAGCATCTCTTGCTCCTTCTGAGGCACGCTTGCAGATATGATGACGTTTTCATTGCTGATATTGAATAGCGACAGCGTGCAGTTAGTCTGGAATTATGAAATATTGTCATTTACTGTTAATGCTATTAAAGTAGAGATAAAATTTAGGAATTAATTGTTGGTGTTATAAATATTCAATTAGGATTATCTATTGAACTCAAAGAACTTTAACAATTATTGAATACTCTTCAACCATGTTTGGAACTCTAATGTCACTGTTATTCACAAGTCATAGCCTTTTATATCAAACATTTTAAGTCAATAATCCAAAATTACTGGGCTATATTTAAATTTATTCTCAGTTCTCACTTAAAAACATATATGTTTTGTTACCCCATCCTCATGCACAGTGTACAGATACTGTTGCAGGAGCCTCACAGCATCTTCAGCTCCTAGACCTGTATGAGGTCGTAGCAGAGCCTCGTCAACAGCGCTGAAGCCGAGCAGCAAGTAAACACCTTCGGGAAGCTTGTATTCTCCTTGAACAAATTGACCTTATGTGAATCTTTACAATTTATATGAAACTAGCGGCCCCGACAGACGTTGTCTTGCCCTAAAGAGGAAATAAAATCCTAGAGCCCAAGTACAGTGCCACCAATAAAATCAAACAAACCTACTAATTTGAAATGTATGGGATAACTCTAAGAAATTAACGTCACAAATGTATTTGTCACTAGTAAAATTAGAGCAGATCACAATGGCAATAAAACTACTTAACGGATATTTTCGAAGTTTTTATATTTAATTTAACTCCCGAAGTTTTGAAGACTGCAGCATTCATGGCTAAGTAGTTTACAGTGTAAACATGAGAAATTATAACCATATTTTTTAAGATGAAGTTTTCTAACCATCGTAAACATGACTGTATTTAATTAAGTATCTAGTTTAGGCTTCATGCAGGCTAGCCAGCAGTGCCGGATTATGACAACTTGATGCCCTAAGCAATTCACGCCTATGGGGCCCCCCTACCATAAGTAAACTAACATCAGTCTTTAATCGCGCGGATTTTCAAACAGCTTTACTTTTATGTGCTAGCATTTTTTTGTGCTGTTTCTGGTGCCCCCCAAGACGTGATGCCCTAAGCAACAGCTTAATTTGCTTATGGGCTAATCCGAGCCAGACATGTTTGTCAGTTACCTGGGTTAGGCCTCATGCAGATGAACGAGCCGGAGTAGCAGTAGCAGCGTCCCCGGTAGGCCTGGTAGGCGGGCGCGGCGTGCGAGTAGTGCGCGAGGCGCGAGGAGCACGGCGCGCGCGGCACGCACGCCACCTTACACGACACCTGCAGCGACGCCTCGCACACGCACAGGTCCGTACACTCGGCCAGCTCGGCAGAGCGGTACAGCTGGAATATTGGAAAATAAAATACTTTATTCATCACGTAGGCGAACATAGTTGCACTTATGTCAAGATACATTCAATCTATACTAATATTATAAAGCTGAAGAGTTTGTTTGTTTGTTTGTTTGTTTGTTTGTTTGTTTGAACGCGCTAATCTCAGGAACTACTGGTGCGAATTGAAAAATTCTTTTTGTGTTGAATAGACCATTTATCGAGGAAGGCTATAGGCTATATAACATCACGATGCTACTATTAGGAGCGAAGAAATAATGGAAAATGTGAAAAAAGCGGGGAAAATTATTCATCCTTGAGGGCTTTCATTGCGTGCGCTGCGAAAACGGTTCAAGATACCAAAAATATATGTATGAAAGAATTATTCCTCTCAAAATTATCTAAAAAAATGTCCGCGATAGTATGTGTCTATCTTTTAAGATTAACTCACTAGAACCGTTTTTATGGTAATCAAATTTGGTCGAAATTAATGCATTATTTGTTAAGAGTTGTATCAACGTCATAATATCGGGTAATCTTTATCCAAAATGTGTTGGATAGAGTGATTCAACGGGAAGGTTTTTATGTACTTTTAGCCCGGAAAAACTTATTAACGCGGGCGAAGCCGTGGGCAAAAGCTAGTTAATGATAATACGGTAGTTGACTACTTTTTTTTAATATACAATTAGGAAAAATTTATGCTATACAAAATCAAATGGAAAAAGAATTTTCAAAATTGGCGTAATAGTAAGTTATAAAGCTTTGAAATTTGATGGAAGGGATAGCTGTCAAATAACAGCAATATTAGGCAGAAACGCTACTAGTGCACTCACTTTTCGCCGTTATTACGTCCCATGATGTCATAGGGGGCGAGCCTATCGCCATATCGGACACAAATTCCAGACTCCGAGCTGATACTGAATAGAAAAACTCAATATCACTTTTCCCGATCCGGGAATCTAACCCGAGACCTCAGGATTGCAGTCGTGCCATTATATAACTACGCCACCGACGCAGTCCAAAACGTCACGTGTTAGTCTATAAACCAATGCCAATAAAACGAAATAGAGTCGTGTTTGTGTGAGACCACAGAAGTTTTAAGAGGCGAGTTTTAACTGACCACCACGATGTGACCACGTGACCTTAGATAAATCTTTTGTTTTAAAATAAAAGAAATACACGCATCATATGTATTGTAAAGCAGGATTTCTGAATGTGTGGTCCACGAAATGAAACTGAATGTGGTACTTACATGAAATCCTGCTTTAGGAATAAGTATTCCTGGTATAGTCAAGATGCTTTTCTGTAAGCGTTAACGCAAATAAAGAGCCAAAAAATTCCAATGACATATCCTTTAGATTAGCCCATCGCAAACATTCGTCACTCGCATATTTATTTTGTTTTCTATTAAGCTGTGATTCCGTAGAACGCGGCAGACGGCAAACGGCAACAGCATGTGCCGCGACGGCAGACGGTACTACTATGCGGTATTAAATTGTATGAGACCGATTCCGCACACGACGGCAAATGACGCCCGGTAGGACGTCACCTGTCGTTGGCGTCGTCTGTTGCCGTCTGCCGTCTAACGCGTTCTGCGGAATCACAGTTTTAACGTTAACCTTGTATTGCGTACGAATTACGAGTATGATTAGCGCGCTGAGGTCCTGGGTTCGAATCCCGAGTCGGGTCAAAACAATGTGACTGGGTATTTTTATTTTAAAAATTACTCAGTCGCAGCTCGGAGTCAGGAAGTTGGCGGTGTGATACCCCCGTGCCTCGGAAAGTACGTAAAGTTGCTGGTCCTGCACCTGATCTTCGGTCATGTCTGATTGTCGTACTATGAGAATGAAGAAATAACGAGTGTACCTGTGTATTGCGCACGTATTTTGCACTATACTATATCCTGCATACTTGGCTTTTCTCTAATGAGATCGGCCGCCGCGCCGTGACCAAAATCAGCTGGGAAGGGGCCATAAATTAACCGCCACGCTGCCGTCCATCACGGGGGTCACAAAAGTTGGCTAGACTAATAGGTGGACGGCCCCTTCCGCCCACCCGTGACCCACGGAGGCCCCTGTTAGTCGCCTTTTACGACAGGCAGGGGATACCGTGGCGGAATTCCCCAAACGCCCCCAATCCACAGGGCGGGAGACGTCGGTCAGTCGTCCACCCGACGCCTCCTACGTCTCGTCTGGCGGCGGGAGGGATCACCACTGCGCTGGCGCCATCTGATTGAGTAACCCTGGTAATTAAAATATGATAAATTACACGTCTAGTCTCTCCCATTTTGATATACTGCGCTTGATCATCACTCTCCGGTTTCTTAACAATGCAATACTTCGCCGGCTCCAAAGTGGTAGTTGGCTTCGGCGTGGTGGTGGTAGTCGTGGTGGTGGTTGTGGTAGTGGTGGTGGTGGTGGTAGCTACGGTGGTAGATTCTGTGGTGGTTTCTACCACGGGTTCAGATATCTGTCCTATTTCATTAGGGCCGACCGTTTGCTCCGACATGGTAGTGATGGGGCTGAGTTGATGGTGCGTTTCCTGAAATATAAATATGTTAGCCTGGAGAACATTTGCACAAAAATATAAGCTCGCGCTTTTCCTAAAGAAAAGTAAAGGTTCAACTTATTGATAATAAGATTTATTATTTTCTAATGCAAAAATTAATACTATGAAATATTCAGTGATTGCAAAAAAAAAATATGCTATATAGAACAAAATTTACTGATAATAGTTACCTACTGCTTTTAACATTAAAATTATATACTCACAATTACTTGTATAATACCCTAATAGAACCTCGTGTTGGCCACCCTAACACTAATTTCAAATCTAAAACTAAGTTTTTCAGAAACTAATATTTACCTCAGCATGTTCAATCTGGTTGACGTGGGTCGTGTGCCGATGGTGGTGGGTGGTGGTGCGATGGTACACCGGAGATTCAGGCGCCACGGTGATGTACCTTATGCCGTTGTCGAAAGGAGTGGTGGTCAGCAGAGCGCCGTAGGTCTTCACGTGGTAGTCGCTTTGGGATTCCACTGGAAAGAAATTTGTTAAATTGAAGTAAAAAAACTGCTTTTTTTCGTTTGTCTCTTTCTTCGTGAAATAAGTTGATACTACTCATACTTTATAACATTCATTCACTTGTTTTTATTTCTGTGAAAATATTGAAAAAGAACACTCGAAAGCAGGACATGATCCCTAGACTAGTTTGGCAATTGTAATAATTGCTAAACAGATATCACTAGGCGTCTCCTTTAAAGAGATAAATAGGAAACTTGAAATTGAATAGGCGAAAGTAGGTCGAAATAGCTCAGTTGGGAGAGTACTGACACGGTACGCCGGAGGTCGCGGGTTCAAGTCCTGCTTTCGAATGTTCTTTTTCAATGTTTCCATAAAAATCAAAACATTGTCCAGGCACTACATGGCCCTTAACATGTATAAAAATCCTAATATATGATTTATTCACACACCAACACAAGGATTCAGCCACAAAAGCCGCTGCCATCCAAGGCAATCGTACAGCTGGGCGAAGTCAGTGCCTCTGCAGGCGCAGGCAGCTCGTAGTTGGGTTCCCAGCACGGCGACAACGGCAGCACGACAAGCAGCAGGAGAGCCAGCACAGCCCTGGGTCACGGCATCCACTGCGCACCATTGCTCGTAGTTCTCTAGACGAATCCTGAGGGAGATTAGACATGGCATTTACACAGTGCCGGATTAAGCAAGCGCGGGGCCCGTAGCAAATTCTTTCAAAGAGCCCTCGATCTGCTATGGGTTCTTAAGTATAAAGTGGTAAAGATACAATTCAATACTCAATACGTTTATTTGCTATCTATAGGTTACAATTTTGTGGGTAATTAATAGTGTAGTAAATTACTATAGGCGCTGTTAGGCTCTGACAAGTACAAAAAGCCTGAGATGAGATTTCCTGGCAATTTAGAATAATTTTGATAGGAAACTAACAATTGAAAACAGATGATGCACAAAATATTTTTTTCAATACATATTTCAAAGTTTATATTTAACTAGGTGATGCTCGCGACTCCGCCCGCGTGAAAGAGTTTTTCCGGAATAAAAATATTTTCCCGGGATAAAAAGTAACCTATAGCACTCAGGAGTAAAGTAGCTTCATATTAGTGAAAGAATTTTCAAAATCGGTTCTGTAGTTCCTGAGACTAGCGCGTTCAAACAAACAAACAAACAAACTCTTCAGCTTTATAATATTACTATCTATACTAATATTATAAAACTGAAGAGTTTGTTTGTTTGAACGCGCTAATCTCAGGAACTACTGGTTCGAATTGAAAAATTATTTTTGTGTTGAGTAGACCATTTATCGAGGAAGGCTTTAGGCTATATAACATCACGATGCAACTATTAAGAGCGAAGAAATAATGGAAAATGTGAAAAAATCGGGGAAAATTATTCATCCTTGAGGGCTTCCATTGCGTGCGCTGCGAAAACGGTTCAAGATACCAAAAATATATGTATGAAAGAATTATTCCTCTTGAAATGATCTAAAAAAATGTCCCCGACAGTATATGTCTTTCTTTTTAGATTAGCTCACTAGAACCGTTTTTATGATAATCAAATTTGGTCGAAATTAATGTATTATTTGTTAAGAGTTGTATCAACGTAATAATATTAATCTTTATCCAATAAGTATATATGTATACGGTAACATAGGCTACTTTATGTCTCGGGAAAATTCAAACAGGGACTTTTTATCCCGGATTTTTTATTCTCGCGAGTCGTTACTGCCAAACCAATAAACCGATTTCGATGAAATTTGTAAAGGACATAGTTTAAGACCCTGGGAAAGACCTAGGCTACTTCTTATCCCGGGAAAAATAAACCGGGATTTTAATCCCGGAAAATATTTTCTTGCGGGTGGAACCGTGAGAGAATAAATATGGAGATAGTTTGAGATCCAAGGAAGGACAGGTTACTTTTATCTTTTTATTTTTAAGGATATGTCCTTACATCATTACCTACATATTATAAAACAAAGTCCCCCCATCGCATCTGTTTGTCTGAACGCGATAAACTCAAAAACCACCGAACGCATTTTCATATGTTTTTCACCAATGGACGCAGTGATTCAAGAGGAAGGGTTATGTGTATAATTCATAAGTATTTTGTACGACAGAAAATTAAATCTATACTAATATTATAAAGCTGAAGAGTTTGTTTGTTTGTTTGAACGCGCTAATCTCAGGAACTACTGGTTCGAATTGAAAAATTATTTTTGTGTTGAATAGACCATTATCGAGGAAGGCTATAGGCTATATAACATCACGATGCTACTATCAGGAGCGAAGAAATAATGGAAAATGTGAAAAAAGCGGGGAAAATTATCCATCCATTGCGTGCGCTGCGAAAACGGTTCAAGATATCAAAAATATATGTATGAAAGAATTATTCCTCTTGAAATGATCTAAAAAAATGTCCGCGACAGTATATGTCTATCTTTTAAGATTAACTCACTAGAACCGTTTTTATGGTAATCAAATTTGGTCGAAATTAATGCATTATTTGTTAAGAGTTGTATCAACGTCATAGTCATAGAGTGATTCAACGGGAATGTTTTTATGTACTTTTAGCCTGGAAAAACTTATTAATGCGGGCGAAGCCGTGGGCAAAAGCTAGTGTGCAAATATTATGCTTTGCTACCTGTGCGAAGCCAGGGCGGGCCGCTAGTATACTTATATTCTAGAAAATAGATTTTTGGTATATGGTTACCAAATTATATTAAAAATAATGTAGACTGTTAATCTTATAAATAAACTAGATTTTGCCCGCGCCTCCGCCCGCGTTAAAAAGATTTTCCGGGATAAAAGTCCCGCTTTTTATTTTCCCGGGATAAAATGTAGCCTATGTGTTAATCCAGGACATGATCTACCCGTGTGCCAAATTTCATCGTAATCCGTTCTGTAGTTTTTGCGTGAAAGAGTAACAAATATCCATACAATCAGACATCCATACATACTTACAAACTTTCGCCTTTATAATATTAGTATGATAGTATGAAGTATGATAGAAAATTTTAACAATTTAAATCGATTTATTTCAATTCTGCTACACATCCACACTAAGTGTTGGGTCAGAGAGCTTGCATATACAAGCAACTTTTTGTAGAACTTGTGTGTTTACCGTATGAAATTATTTGAATTATTTACGCCAAGGAAATAGTCGGGTATCGAGTGTCTGACGTGGATTGTCTTAGTAGGAAAAGTTATAACGTTTTACGTTTTTGTGATATCAAAAAAAATTAACATAACACATCTTAAAAAGTTTCACTCAAAAAATTACGCTCAGGCAGAGATGAGTGGGTTTAAATATGCGGGGCCCCCTTTCGCGCGGGGCCCGTAGCAATTGCTACTCTTGCTACGTGGTTAATCCGGCACTGCATTTACAATCTCATAATTGACTATTTGAATTACTTCGAAGCGAATGAAGACAGATGAGTATACTTAAAGACTGAGCTTCACCGCTCGGTGACATAAAATGCATGCCCCTGTCAATCCTGGCATATTGGAGTTACAGTGGCAGATGCGAGGACGGGATAGTCTTAAAATGTAAATTTTGGTACTAAAGTAACATTTTGTTTCACAGAATTATTGGCTATTTAGTCAAACTTTAAAATTGATGTATTGATGAAGTGCCCTTGTTTGCAACGTGATTTTATAACTTAGTACGTACTTTTATTCTAGCACATACTTGGTTAAAAATTAAGGTATAAAAAAATAGCCAATTATAATTTAATGCCACTTTTCTATATTAAATAATTCTTTTTTGTATTCTCTCATTATTGTTAATAGTTATTTAACATACCTATATATTTTTAAAGTATAAAGTCGTATGTGGATATGTTAAGGTGCCTTATGAAAATCATATAGCAACGATATAAGGAGTACATTTCACAGACGAAGCGATGTTTTCATCAGGCGTTGAATTATGACGTCAGCGGACTGACCTACATGCATGGATCAATCAGGGCGGACCGCTGTTTAACACCGCATTATGCAATGAATTTTGGACTTTAATATGACTTGTATTAAATTATAGAGTTGATTTTGATGGACTGGAAAGTGAATTGGTAGCTTAGCTTTGGATTTCTGGTTGCTGAACCTAATAGCATTTTTTTACTAATCAACCATTGATGTATTGAATACATCAATGTAATCAACAAAGATGCATAAACAATTGGCATTTTCCGTTAAGTAGCCCGGAGTCTGGAATTTGTGCTCGAAATGGTGATAACTTCGCGCCCTATTTCTTTATGGGACGGAATACACACGGAGAGAAGTGGATGCAGTAGTTACGTCTTTGTCTCCTCTTTCGGGGATAAAAGGCAAAATGTATATTGTATAATGAGTAAGAATTATAATAATTATATTTTGTTATTCACGGCCGTATCATTGGACAAGTGCAAAAGGCACGGCAAAGTTAGCAAGAAACTATGTTTATAAAGTTTCACAATGTTGACCAAGTATTCCTTGTATACTCCTATCTCATAACAAGTATCCGTCTAGACTCTAGACTATCTTGCAAAGTTTCTAGAAAAGTGGAAATGTGGAAAAGTTAGGAGTGGTGTTGCTATAAACAAACATTTAACTTATAAATGCACAATGGTTTGATATGTTATTAAAGTACTACAATGTGTACTACAATTATTGCACAAAAAAGGGCACACGAGAAAAACAATAATTACCGTAAGCAGCTTAACAAAGAGAATCCAAATCTAGGGTGTTGCAAATCAAACGGATAATTTACTCCAAATCATCCTAACGTACATATTTGTTTTTAAAAATAGTAGGCAAATAGAATAATTAAAGATACAACAGTATCTCAATATTTATATACCACTAGCGGCCCCGACAGACGTTGTCCTGCCCTAAAAAGGAAATAAAATCCTAAAACCCTACCCTACCTACCGATCCACCTGAAGACACACAAAAAAATTTCATTAAAATCGGTCCAGCCGCTTTTCCGCGCAATTTTCTTAATTTTTTCTTTCCTAAGAAACTTCTCCTGACAATAATAAACACATAAAAAAAAAATAAGGAAATCGGTCCAGCCGTTCATGCGTGATGCCGTGACCAAGAAAATAGGGATTCATTTTTATATAATAGATAGATAGATTGTAAGTTGAAGTCTAACATAATACAAAATTAAAAATAATGTTGTAGCAAACGGGTGCATTACTTTTTACATACATACATAGCATCACGCCTCTGTCCCATAGGGGTAGGCAGAGACTATGGATTGCCACTTTGCTCGATTCTGGCACACTACTTTCGCTTCATCTAGCTTCATCAATCTTTTCATTCACTCCCGCCGGTTCAGGGTACTTTTGATCTGGATTTTACTAAGAATGTCAGATATCTGACATTCGAAGGTTCGGTGTGGTCGACCTCTGCCGGCCCTCCCATCGACACTCGCTTTATATATCCTCTTTGTCAGTCTCCTATCATCCATCCGATCCAAATGCCCAAACCACCTTGAATACCCTTCTCAATTTTGATCACTACATCCTCTGTCACTCCACACATGTCCATCACCATAGTATTCCACACTCTATCACACACAGTCACACCACACATGTTTCTTAACGCTCTCATTTCCACTGCTTTAATTTTACTTTCGTGCTTTTTCTACCATACCCAATTTTCACTGCTATGCATAAGATTTGGTATAACACTCCTCTATAGACAGCCAGCCGTGCCTTTTAGGACACCTTTCGGCTAGCTATGAAGGTGTGCAACGATCGATTCACCTGATGACCTGCACTCATTCGTCTTTCAATGTCACTGTCATACCTACCATCACTTGTGAAAATACATCCCAAATATACAAGTTTAAAAACCCTAATTATTTGCTACCAAAATTAAAAACAATTACATATTTAATTAAATTCACATCGAGTGAACAGGCGATATTTAACTTTAAGCCAACAAAGTAAGTAACGTAAAAATCTCGAAAGCACGAATACCGTAATTAAAATTGCTACAGAAAAATGAAGGCAATGAAAAGTGCACACTTTGCACAAACCATTTTGATTGTACGTTCGATAGGTTCATAATAAAACGACTCGATGCATGAAAACAAAGCGAAAATCCAAACAAAATTATGCATCGATTGAATATTGAAAAGTTTATCTTTTTGATAGGATGTGACGTCATAGTATCGTACGCGTTTTAATTTGCTGGACCAAATGTATATAGTGGCTTTTTTCAGATACTTTGTGTTTATTCTGACAGAAAGGTTTAAAATTAAAAGAATAAGCACAAGCCCCTAAGTAAATTGGGCAAAAGGGGGAATGGAGCTTTTATAACTCAGAGCAGTAAATATTTTATAGGAATAACGGCGAAAAGTGGGTGCACTAGTTGCGTCTCTGCCTACCCCTTCGGGGATAACAGGCGTGTGTGTGTGTGTGTGAAATTTTTTTGAAAAAAATGTTAAGTTTTTTTAACATAGCGCTACTGCCAGTAGCTTGACGCGAGTAGCAACGAACGCATTAGGCGCTCGCAACCCTTGAATGAAGTGACCATGCGCTGAGGGCAACCTACTAGTACGAACCTCGGCTCAGGACGCGCGACGGTCACTGGGAGAGGATGAAACATCAGCGATTAGTGGGGAAGATTGGTGTTTAACCTAATCCTATCCATTGCTTTCGTTGGCACGCGGGCCGCAACTGCTAGACGGAACTGCGGTCTTGTAGAGTGTATGAGTTTAAAGAACTCGCTCTTACGACGAATGGCCAGAGTGATATCGTCCTCTGGATCGGTTAAAACTGAACGCGGCCATTAGGCGCGGTCGAATGGAGGAAATATAAACAGTTGAGTGATTGTGTTGCATTGGGGAATGCAGATATTTAAACTTATCTTACTTGTCAGATACGTTTGCTGATTTAATAACTAGAATAGAAGTTTTTTTTATTGACGAGCATGGTGTTCGCCTGATGGTAAGCGATACGACCGCCCATAAACAGTAGCAACAACATCTAGCACTTTGAGTTACAAAGTACTGTCTGGCATTCCACTGCGCTCGTCATCCTTAGACATAGATGTTAAGTCTTATTATATCCAGTAGTTACACTGGCTACAATGTCCTTCAAACCGAAATACAACAGTGCATGCATATTGCTGCTTGCCGGTAGAAATGGACATTGCGGTGGTACCCACCCAGGCGGACTCTTACATATGAGAGACCTACCATCAGTAAGCATACGAGAGGCCTACCACCAGTAAGATTTTCTCCCAGTATTTCGCTCTGTATGAATTAATGTCTGGAGAATTTACCAATTTACAAAGTGGATTGAGGTCAGATGCTGCCCCATTACCCTGCAGATTCTAATGTGTTTCATATGATCAGGGAAATTGCTTTACTTCCAGAAAAATATTTTCAATCCCCATTCTGAAAAGGAGTTGTGATGTCACTTCCTTATAAACCTTCTAAAGCTAGTGTACATAATTTGTTTTATTATCTTTCCGAATTCCATATCTATTCCAATTTTCCTGTTGCGGTTGTGCCGAAGGTACGCTGCGCTAAATCAATAAATAGCAGCGTATACATATATAGTTGCACTGAGATTGGTGGATTCCATTTCAGCTCGTTTTGTATTGTGCTGGCGGGCAGTCGCTCGTCGCTAATACGCTTGTGAGATATTCTACGCTAAATAACAGTGCATTTCGAAAATTCATCAGATATTTTGGAATGTTTGTTTATGGCTATGATTATGCAACGTTGGTAAGTTGTTGTTTTTATTTGTATATAGATACATACTCACGCCTTTTACTCCCGAAGGGGTATGCAAAGGCGCAACTAGTGACACTCACTTTTCGCCGTGCTGATTCCGTCCCATGTGCCGGGCGGCGGGCCATCACTATATCGGGCACAAACTCCAGACTCCGAGCCGATACTGAGTAGAAAAATCCGGGGATCGAACCCGAGACTTAAGCACTCCAGTCGTAATACAGCTACGCCACAGAGGCTGTCAGTTTTATTGTATCTTCATAAAGATAGTTATTTGTTATAGATATTTCATATCATATAGAGATCTGTAAAATTTTGTTCGATTGAAAATCTAGAAATAATTATATTCTGGAGATAAAATTAACGAACCTTCGTCTTTTGTGCTATATCAAATAAAAAAACCACAAACGTTCATATAAAAACATTTGACTCGACAACGTTTAAACGTTATTAATAACGTCAATATTTTTCGAATAAAATCAACCCAACGTCTAATCACGTTTACCTACCGTAAATGTGCATTGTATGATGGGGAGATTATGTGTGACTTTGTATCTGACTAGGGCGCCGTTGGGCAGAACGTGTTGACTGCAAATAACTCACCAGATTGTTTCTTCTTCTTCTTTGGCCTTTCAAAGTCCAATGTTGAGCATAGGCATCCCTCAAAGATCAATGGGCTTAGAACGTGGCAAAAAGGCGGAACTTGTAAGATGATGTCGCTTAATTTAGATTTTTAGACACGTATTAGTCTCTCAACCAATTCCCAATAAAACGAAACGGAGTTGTGTCGTGCTTTTTGCCACATTATAAGCCTACTGATCGTTTTAATCCATAATTTTATTTCTACTATAATCATAAGTAAGAAACTCCACCTATTCCTCTCCTCCTATGGTAAGGCTTCATGGTTACCGCTACAATGTGATAGTACAATATAACTGACCTGCACTCTGGTTCCTCTCTGCAGGCATGTGCGAGGGTATGGCAGGCTGGTAAAGGAGAGCCGACTGGAGGCCGCTGCGCGCACGATGGATGAAGCCGTTCCTGAGCGTTCATGCAGGAGTCTTCGCGGTTGTCGGTCTTCCTGCGATATTTTAAATTTAGATAATACTTTAACAGGAGACGGTAAATTTAGACTTAGTTGTGGGTTGAAGAATATTGTAGCAAATGTAATTTGTGGGCATTATGCGACTCACAATATATGTCTCAGTGTGAAGAGCGCAGCTGAGTGCCACGCAGAATATTGTTATTGAAAGTTCTAGATGGTGTTGCTACTGTTTATGGGCGGTCGTATCGCTCACTATAAGACAAGTGGCATGCTCGTCTTGTCATTCAAGTGAAATATACATATAACAAAACATAAAAATTCAAATCAGATAACTTTGAATTCTTAATTACGTTTTGCCATTTTTCGGTCTACCCAAATTTCGATGTATATTATAATGATATGGATCTTATTGGTCTTCATATGATTATGTGCAAGTTAATGTTGATTTTCGAAATTTATTGTCTTTGTCAATTCGAATATTATAACACATATTTACCCAAGATTTATTTTATACTAGGTGGCCCGGCGAACTACACTAGATTAAATAAAATAAATAAATAAAATACTTTATTCATCACGTAGGCGAACATAGTTACACTTATGATAAGTCAAGATACATTCAATTACTAATAATTATAATCATCACAAAAATTACCCTTACTGAAAGGCTATAACCCTGTATTAAATAGGATGTATCTGTTTGAATCAGAAAAAGTTATAACCCGTTCACTGAGACCCCAACGCACGCGGTTTACCCTTATAACAGGGTTATTTAAAATGAATGGAACGAGGCAATATTTCCCACGCAATAACATTTACGTAAAACGCAAATGGAAAAGCGGTACATAGTCAAATGGCTAAACTATTTCTTGCCTTACGCGTAAACCAAGGACTAATATCTAATTTCCTTTCGTTTTCCAATCGGATTTTTCCCACTGACGTTACTCTAATATATTTACTTTTACGTTTCTTTTTGCGTTGCTAAATAACTTTAATGAAATTCCAACCCTTTGAATATTTGCAAGACATTAGCAAGATATAGCTAAGGAAATAATTAGATTCTTGGAGGTGGTTATCAATTATCGACGCCTGACTACTAATTTTATCCGCATAATGTCGACTGAGGAGAAAAAAATTAATTTGCAAGGCTCCTGGTCTACCAACTCGCAGGAGCCTCTGGAAAGCTATTCAAAGTAGTCGGGTAATACTAATAACACTTACTTGCAAAGACAGAAAGCGATCTCCGTATTCCAGTGCACGCTCGGTTTCCTGTAAAACCCTCGCAGCGCAGTCATGCAGCCCTCCCTGTCACAGTCGGTAGCGTGGCACTTCTGCAAGACTGGGGTCAGTGACGTCACGCATTCGCTGTCCTTGATGCAAGCGTCAAGTGCCACGTGGCAAGTCGACTGCAGGGCCACCTTCTCCTCACCTGCTTTACCGTTCTCTTTGCCAATCCTCTCTGTTGGGTGTATTGTGTTAGTTGAGATGTGTTTTGGATTATGGTTCCATGCCACGTCCAATGTTTTGTGGTGAAGTCATTGTCGTTAATAGTAAAAATGTTAAGATAGTTGAAAGCTTTGATTTATAGCTATTTCTTAGATTATATTCCAGATTTATTTTAAAGGCAATATAATTCAATGTTGAAATTATATTGGCAAATCTTTGAACACAAAGTAGACTTTTAGTGACTGATACTGAAGATTTTTAAACACAGATTATACTCCTAGTCACGCCAATGTTGGGCTATAGATGACGTAGTTGGTGTCGGTTGTTGTAATATAAATGTAGGTAATTTGGGCTACTTTGCGCTAGGACTATAATACTTTCCTTCGTTTTAAGTCCTTAAAATTCGGATATAACTGTTTCCACGACATTAACATTAATAACCCTAAGATCCTTAACAATTTTGTAGACTGTGATTTAAAGTTTATTTTCTTTAATTTTATGAACTGGTATCTCACAACCGTCAAAAGTTACCGACATATTCCTTTAGTTTATTTACACTGCAGTTCTGACTGTGTAAGACTTTGGTCACCAAATGTCATTTTTATTGGACGTAGCACGGAATGTAGGTATAACAAAGACGCGCTATGTGCCGTTGAGTGCAGTGACCAGTGTCTCCTATATACATCCTTATGTATGTGTGTTTAAAGTTGGCTTTGGAAATACCGCATCCCAAACGTAGAAAGAATATTAAAATCCAACTGTCTAGCATAGACATCTAGGTTTCATTTTGTTCATCACCCAAGGTGGACACCTAAAGCGGCTCAAAATATTGAAATAAATAAATACTTAAATAAAACAAAGGAAAGCCTTCGTATCAAACAAAATAAGAAAATCTTGGGGACGTGATTTTCAACGTACATGCTAATTTGTACAATTGTGAAACCATCATGAATGAACGTGAGTTATTATTGAATTACGTGTTATAGTGAAACAAAGTGGAATATGGAATATTTTTATGAATATTTTAAATACAAGCATATTTAAGTACTCATGCTATCTTTGCTATAATGTTTGTGGCAATATAGATGGGATATTCATGATACTTTTCGTTAATTTAAGCAGCGGTTCAGAAAATACGGATTTTATTTTAATCTAATGTCATTGTGTGTGTGTTTCTTTCTTGTATTTTACCATAGAATCATGAACTTTTACCATTGTGTTTTATTTTGTGGCGTAATTTTTTTCGTAATGGATGTCGTAATCAATCCCCATATGGTTATAATATTGTCAATAAAATATTTCATTTCTGAACAGCTACTTTTATTTTCTTCATACCAATAGTAATTATTAACCAGTGTATAATTAACTATTATGTCACTTTTATCCTTGTGTAATAATATTGGGAGTAAATAAGACAAAATATTGAAAGGTATATTATTGATTAAAAATGTTTATTCGGAAAGGCCTATTCGTTTTGTAATGTTGCCAATTTACCTTTTCGGTCTTTAATAATCTTGAAGACACGTCAAAAAAAGGATTAGTATTTTTCATATATATATAATCGAATTAACAATTTAATAAGTATAGAATTATGATCAACAATGACTTTAGTTCTTTCTGCCCAGTTTCTCAACGTTAATTCCCATTCCTTTGTATCAATAGGTAGGTATGTCAACTCTTTCCACATAAGTTTATATAAATTTAGTTCTTATTATTACTACAATAAGACGAGTTTATAGTATAGGGTTTTGCAAAGCTTCACGTAGATTTGGAACCGGACAAAAATCATTATCAGAAACAAAGGCATAATTGTACTCATTATCAAATTGAATTACCGAGCGCGAAACTTAAATGCCAAACGCGAATTGAATCAACAAGACTGGAAATTAATTATCGGAAGTAGAATCCCGGGGCTGAAGCAATTTCGTTTGATTAACCGTATCCAAGCAAAGCTTTACATTTTTGTTTCATTTTAACTAACTGATACTATTATAACGTGGTCTAAACTAAGTGCTCGATTACAGGAGAGTCAATAAGGGGAGAGCACTTAACAAATACATGAGGTGCTAAAATGAACAGGGGAACATCTTTCAATGAACTATCTGGATCATCTATCTGTACAGGTTTCAAGCCTGAAGAGCCAGTGTGGCCTACGATATCTATGGTTAATTGTCTGTCGTCAAGTGTAACGTAGCGAAACCACATCATGTATCCTTAAGGTGACAGTGGACTTTAAGACAGTGTGAATTTAGAAAGATAACGTCCAAATAATTCGAACCATACGTACGGTTTTCGTCAATGTATCCTGGCCCGTAGACTGTCTTGGTCGCGTAGAGGGGATCTTCGCTCCCCCCCGGCTCATGGTTCCACCGATGGTAATGATGCCCATGGGGGTTGTAGTGGGGACTCGCGTAACGGTGGACGTGGGTCATTATTTTGTCCGGGGCGATCAGGTTCCCGTCGTGGGTAATGGACATTCCGCCGATCCATGACGTCACAGCGCTTCCGTTCCGATTTGACGTCCGTCCGTCCGACATCAGCTTTACTGGAATTTCATCCATCGAATCGCTTAGCTCTTGCAAGCTCTACGAACGAGCCGTGGCGCGGTACTCCGTAACTAGCAGAGGCGGTCGCGCCACCCGATCGGATTTAACACATCGATAATAAAAGACCCTACTGATTAAAAACATACAACAACGATCGAAACTGACGACATATATCGGGCAAAAACTTTTGTCGATTTGCAAAATTTTGATGTTAAAAAAATGAATCGCAAAGCCTCCGAACGGCAGTCACGCACGAACTATGTAAGTAAAGCCTCTATGCCGCGCAGTAACCATAGAGATCGTAGAAAAATAGAGGATGCAGAGAGTAAACATGCACATGCGGACACGGTGGCACGTCTAGGTTTCTGAGATGTTGCGGTCACTCAAAAACCTAATGCGTGATTACAAGGAGAGGGAAACAGCGGTGCACAAGCATGCATGCATAACGTAGGAGCGAGAGTGATGAAACGGGAACCACACTGGATATATAGGTTATTAACACTTATATGGTCAGCTTTATCAGTTACTGTAGCATATATTTAATTACCTATTTTGATCATCGTTTGTTTAGTAATGTAAGTTTAAGCGAAGAAGTTTCCCTTTCTTTCATATACGCAGTTTTGTAACAGTATGGTAATGTCTGAACGATAGTCATCGATACGCTCCTACCTTACGAAACGAGGCAAGCGTGCAGTGCGATAGGCGACGGAAACGGACAGATACACAGACAGAAGAAGAAGAGAGGGTGCGGCGGCGGCTCACCGTGACGGGGCCGAGGGGGGCGCGGGGAGAGGAGGGCGGCGCGCAGGAGGCTGGCGGCGCCGGCGCGCGTCATCAGCCTGGTGCCGTTCTCGGTGAGGAGGAGGATGGTGCCGTCGGGAGCAGCGTAGCGCGTGAGGGCCGGGGCGCGGGCCGCCGGCCGGCGCGGGGCCTCGAACAGCGCGCGCACCGCTGGCGGGCACTCGCCCCACGCCGCCGCTGCCCCACAACCACGTTACCAGTACGCACCCAACCCAACCAACCGCCCGTGCCGCATTATGATTACCCTCAAAGGACCTCCGTCAGGTGTCAACCCCACCTGCCTCGTTCCTTTGAGAGTACTCCGCGCTAGAAAGTCACTAGGGTAGTGTTGCCGCCCCTAACGTCCAAAGACCATCGTCGAAGGCCGAAGGTATCGGAAGCCAAGAGTTGAGGTAACTGCGGGCATGTACGGTGTGTGAGGTCAGGAGTTCACTAAAAACAAGCCGGTGTCCGGTGAAACATAAAGGAAACAGCCTGGTGTGGTAAACTCGTGAACTAATTCAATCCTAAGGCCTAGGCATCTATTGTGTTCAAATAAAATAGGCACGTTTAACGAAATCAACATAAATAACATAAAGAAATTAATACATAAAACAACTAATCTGACACGTTGACGTCTATTCGGTGAGTCTATTACTTTAGCAGCATTTTGTTGTGTGGGTGTTGTTTTACGTTCGGTATTATTTTGTACGTTTGTTTGTAATCAACCGTTGTTTATATTATAATCGGAGATTGTTTCCTCTGGATCGAGGCGTTCGCAGGTCCTCGCTGGTGTTGCGTTGTTTTGACAAGTGTAACAATTTGCGCGTGTACCTATGCGTTGCCATTATAAACACTTAAAGCTATTGCTATAACGTATTCTCGTCGGGTATCGTTAGTTCTGAGTGAAAAAAATAATTTGCATCGATTTACTGTTCGTTAATATCCTTAAAAAAGGTGTTTTTAGAATTAATGTACTCAATAAATTCTACAATTCGTAATGTCAGTATAATGGCTAGTAGTTTATCTTGGACCATAAAGTTTTATACTAAAATAGATTACTTGACTATATTTGTCAATTCCTTATATTGTATTGAAAAGCTTGGTATGTTGCGAGACTATCACATGCAAATCCTATAAGTCAGCGTCGCCAGTGACACGCGTTTTATTACACCAAGTGGTGAAGTTCGGAGAGTCTTTTGGAACACTAATTAGCCGTAACTTGTAACGAAATGAATCAAATAGAAGGTTAGGGAGGAGTTGGAAATATATTTCTCCACATATTATATATAGGAGATTGGCATAGTAAAATACGTCATATTATCTAAATTGTCAGATAATATCTGCAGAATTCAGACAAACATTCAATGAGACTTCAATTTACCCTTATTCCACTTTGATTGGGTCGGACGCTTGTGTAGGCGATCTAGATTAGTTTTTACTGGTCGTACGCTACACGCAAGCCCTCTCTGGGTGATCCTATTTTTTTGATTGCATTGAATGACGAGACGAGCATGCCGGTCGCCTGATGGTAAGCGATACGACCACCCACAAACAGTAGCAACACCATCCAGCACCTTGACTTACTAAGTACTGTGTGGCATTCCACTGCGCTCGTCATCCTGAGACATAAGATGTTAAGTCTCATTATGTCCAGTAGTTACACTGGCTACAATATCCTTCAAATCGAAACACAACAGTGCATGCAAACTGTTGCGTGGCGGTAGAAATAGACATTGCGGTGGTACCCACCCACACGGACTCTTACATATAAGACTCCTACCACCAGTTACCATTCTGTGCAAATCGTAAGAACCCACACATAGTACGACTTAAGAATCGAATTCAGAACCTTCCACATAAGCATAAGATGATAAACATTCAGGGCCACGAAAAATACTCAAGATTAACTGAAATATGAACGCTAGACAAATACGAAAAATCGTCTTTCGGGATTAGCGTTTAGCGCCACAACAAGAGTGTTTGTAGGGTATTGCTACACAAGGTCAGTGGATATTTTCCTCACCTCATAATGCTGGGGCCACACTAGCATTCATTGATATTAATTTATCGCATTAACCGAGACGAAGCTAGTTGTAGCCACTTAACGCAATACTTTGAGAGCATTCATGAAGCTCAAAATAAAATTGGAGTCAAGAATATAAACACCTACGTCAAGACAAAAAATTAAACAGCTACCTATAGTGCGACGTTCGTGTCTTTCTAGGCAGTTCAATTGGAAAGAGAAAGTGTATCTTCAGAGAATGAGACAACACATCTTGCTTTTAGTTACATATTCCATGTGGACTCCATTCTTCTAATTTCGTTAGTGACTATTTTTTGATATTTGAGATGTGACATCGCATTACTTTTACTGTATTGCGATAATAAGCGTTGATATTAACCTTATGTGCTGCCAGCTTTAGAGAAAATAATTAAACAGGTGCTCTTGTTCCCACGCACTGAAAGCCAGGGGCACAGTATAAATATATCCATACAGTAGAATATCTTCATACAAACGGTCGAAACTCGAGTGATACCGTCGCGCCTGGAGTTTGGTACACATTAAGTGCACAAAAGTCACGGGTGCTCCGCAGTGACGAACGAACGGTGTGATGGTTTTGTAAGCAGTAAGCGTACATTTTGTGTATATTTGAATTAATTATTAAATAAGTACAAGCTCTTACTTAATATGGCAAAGAGCAATTATAGACTACTAGCTTTTGCCCGCGGCTCCGCCCGCTTTAAAAAGTTTTTCCGGGATAAAAGTCCCGCTTTATATTTTCTCGGGATAAAAAGTAGCCTATGTGTTAATCCAGGATATGATCTACCCGTGTGCCAAATTTCATCGAAATCAGTTCAGTAGTTTTTGCGTGAAAGAGGAACAAACATCCTTACATCCAAACATCCTTACATCCAAACATCCAAACATCCAAATATCCAAACATCCAAACATTCATACATTCTTACAAACTTTCACCGTTATAATATTAGTAGGATAGTAGGATATTGACCTGTTTTTAGTTGCTTGAATTTTTGTCCATGTTTCCCAAAAGTATATTTAATTAAACTTTTTATCCGAATGCGGATTTTTTATGCTATTAAATTTAACAATAAAGCTTTTCGTACGTCAGTTGAGGCGCAGATATTTTGTAGTCCCAAATTGATAAAGGTGTTTTTTTTTATTAAATCTACTAATCAAATACACGACATGTATTTTAATTGAACATTTCTTATTTCATCTCAAAACTAGAAAGAAACTCAAGTATCTTAGATCAAATTAAAATAATATAGACGGGCAGCCCTATCGCGTGTTTACGTACCGCGCGGCTGTAGGTAATCATTTCAAGGACACGGCCGAGTCAGAATACTTTTAGATAGTTTTACCTTGCCAGGGGTGTGTCGAGATAAAATTTAAAATTGGAACAAACAAGTCTAACAGATTTTGGTCCTCCATAACCGGATGAATCGGGTAAGAGGTTTGAATTTTTAAAACGATCTCGACTATGTTAACATTTTATTAGAGGCAAGATAAAAATATGTATAGATTTATAATTGTCAAAACAGACATATATCACGTCTTTATCCCTGTAGGTGTAAGCAGTTTCAACCGTAGCATACACATATCGCCTTGTGTATTCCGTCACATGATACGATAGGGGCAGAGTGTATCGGCATATCGCGCGGAAATTCCAGACTGTTATTGACGTGACTGAGCAGAAAATCCAAAAAAATTGCCGCATGGGATTCACTGTGATTTTTTTACCATAGATACGTTATGGATTCAGTATGAATGAGTCCGCTAGACTCAGGTTAGATTACCTACAAACAAAAACAACTAGCTTGCTAGGGCCGCGCCGACCTAATACAGCGCCTATGTGCGAAATCTATAAAGCGCCTCTGATTTTTGTAGCCTAAAATTTAAACCACAGGAGTATTGTCTTGGGAGACTTGTACCTACTTTCTTACCTATTCAGCTATAAAGAAGGTGTTGTAGTATGACAAAATATAATTTCACTAATTAACGTTGGCATGTCATCCTCATTCGGGCGCCCCTATTGCCTTGGCGCCTGTGTGCGCCGCACACTTCGCACATAGGGACGGCACGGCCCTGAAGCTTGCTGTTGCGATTCGTATGAGTGTGTAAACCTAAGCACTCTTTACCTGTAGCCAAGGTGCTTTCCTACAAGCATTAACGAAAAAAAAGTATGGGAATTACGTGTCCTTGCGCCAGACTTGTCGATATGTTATTCGCATACATTATTTTCTATTCTATTGACGTTAACGCTTGTAGAAAGGCTTCTTGGGTACAGGCCCTTTTTTTTTCTTTTCGCGGGTAAAAAACGCGTTATCGCTACCACCATTGGGGTGTCAGTGGAACGGTTATGTTGGTTTCACAGTCTTACGGCACAATGTCGTCACTCGGAAGTATAGCATCATCCGAGCGAGCATTGAACCGAGTCCCTACCTCTACTCTACACCGGTATACCAACCAAAACCCGCAGTGGCCTTCTTCGGCGCATGCGGAATGGGCCCGGGGTGTCTTATTGCACTAAGATAGCTGCTCGGAACCGTCCTTGCGCGATGTCGCATTGCGGCCCCTCTCTAAAAGAGGGGGCTAAGTTGCCCTCGAACTTTAAATAACGCCTTTGGCGTCGGGTACTGGCCCTGCCTTTCTAAAGGGAGGCTATAAGTAAGAAAACTTCGAGAAGTTGATGCAAACGATTTTTACCGTTTAAATCATACAAGCTACCTTCTGAAAATTTTGAAGCTTGCAGGAGTTGCGGCGAGTAGCATGTGTATAGAATTATTAAGAGGCCGTATACGAAATTTCGACTATTTCAGTCAACTTTTCATCGTGTATTTTTAAAAAATAACCTGATCTGGTTAATTTATAATACAACATCGAAAATACTATTTCAACACTAATAGACTGAAAGAGCCAGATTTTTCATATCTTTCTTTAATCTCGATCTATCTACCAAGTTCCAAGCCTAAAGCGCTCAGGAGTAATGTAGCTTCCTATTAGTAAAATAAATTTCAAAATCGGTTCAGTAGTTCGTGAGATACAACCAAACAAACAAACTCTTCAGCTTTATAATATTAAAGTATAGATTAAAAAGTTTATATAAGCAAAAAATATTAAAGTATAGATTAAAAAGTTTATATAAGCAAAAAAGACAGTAGGTAGAGACTTGTTTTGATTTGAATAATAGCGGGAATTCCTTATTATCAAGTCACCTTTGCAGGTCACGATATCGTTATTAATATTCTAAAATACATTAGGTATGTGACGAATTTACGAAATTATCTACGCTGTACTCAGAATAATAACTAAAACAACAATTTTTCAACTGTGTTTTGGGTAATCCTCGGTGTTATTACATTGAACGCGCTCGCAAAGAGCTTCGAGTACGCCGGCATGAGAAGTTTCTTTTCGTTTTTTTTATTGCATTGAATGACGAGACGAGCATGCCGTTCGCCTGATGGTAAGCGATACGACCACCCATAAACAGTAGCAACACTATCCATCACCTGGAGTTATAAAGTACTGAGTGGCATTCCACTGCGCTCGGCATCCTGAGACATAAGATGTTAAGTCTCATTATGTCCAGTAGTTACACTGGCTACAATGTCCTTCAAACCGAAACACAACAGTGCATGCACACTGCTGCTTGGCGGTAGAAATTATTTTGTCATTTTTGTTTTAACAACCTACTGCATGTACTAATTGTAGTGCAATCCAAAGTAACACGCCGGTAATTAATCAATTTATTTGTGTTTCGGTTTGAAGGACATTGTAACCAGCATGATTACTGGACATTATGAGACTTTACATCTTATGTCTTACAATAACTAGCGCGGTCGAGTGCCATAGGATATTGTAATTCAAAAGTCTGTATGGTGTTGCTACTGCTTATTCGGTCGAAACATTTACCATTAAACGAGCGGCAAGTTTTCCTCATCATTTAAAAAATAAAAAAATGTTTAAACACAAATTTAATACGAGACGAGCGTGCCGTGCGTCTAATCGTAAGCGTCATTATTATATAAAAATAATAACAGAACCATAGATAACACTTTAAATAACAAAGCATTGTATGACACTACAATTCTCTCATCACATGTAGATTTTAGATGTTAAGTTTCATAATGCATAGTAATTAACCTGGATGAATATCCTTTAAACCGAAACAAAATAGAGCTTCTTACACTGGGCTTAGAAATACACAACGTTACTTGACAGCAGAAATAAAATTTGATCACTCATTCCATTAAGCAAAGTTTTATTCTAAAAACAACTTCAATACTATGAAATAAACATATGTGGAGCATCAAAACTCTCTCTTTCAAAATCTTCAACACATAGTTGTATTTATTTACTATTGTATATAAAACATATAAAAGTAAAAACGGTGAAGGTAACCATCGCTGGGAAACCTGCATACCTGAGAAATTATCTATAAAAAATTATGTAGGTATGTAAAGTCTGCCAACCCACTCTAGGCTAGCGTGCTAGACTAAGGCCCAAGCCCTCTCAGCAGCAGAGAAAGCCCGTGATCAGCAGTATACAATACAGGGCTGGCATGGCATGGCATAGTATAAATCCTTTGTAATGCAATGCAATCAGCCCTATATTATAATTGCCCACTGCTGAGCACGGGCCTTCTCTACAATAGAGGGTTTAGGCCTTAGTCCACCATGCTGGCCTACTGCGGGTTGGCAGACTTCACATACCCCCGAGATTCTTATGAAGAATTCTTAGGTGTGTAGGTTTCCTCATGATGTTTTCCTTCACCGTTAAAGCGAACGATAATTGATGAATAATACACACATAACTTGGCAAAGTCAGAGTGCCTTGGGTTTTGAACCTCCGGATATTGTCTCGGCAGACCGTTCCATTCCCAACTAGGCTATCATCCACTTTATAAATCATTTAGTGATTAGATATTGGCACACAGTTTTATTAATTCCTGTGATTTATTCCACAAAATTGTTTAACGGAGTTTATATTCCAGCACTAAAGCACAGACGAATCCGCGAGCGAGAGGTACATAATAAAACGAATACAATAGTAACAAGACAGATAAACCCGAACGTTTATCTACAGAATAACAATATAATTAAAATGTGTGCTGTAGGTATCATATCAGCCTATATAAACCACAGAGTGACGAATTGAATCCAGACGTAAACGACAATCGGTAGCAAGATGTTTTTCTTGATCATAAGTTTAGTGGCGGTGAGTGTAGCACAAGCCACTCAACCCGGTTTTTTATCAGGTTTTTCTGAGGGAATGGAGAAGCTCGACCGTAGCATGAAGCAGTTGGAACTAAAACTGGCGAAGCTTAGTCCAACCGAAGAAATCACACAGAACCAGTACATACTAACATACCAATTACCAGGATTCCAGAAGAAAGACATCAACGTGGAAGTCAAGCAAGGCATATTGATCGTGGAAGCTGTGCAGAAAGATGGTACGCTAACCAATAGGCACTACAATCATAAGAATCTCCCTGAATATGTTAATCCATATGGATCGTGGGCGTTCGTTGGTGAGATATTGAGGATTGTGTTTCCGTTGAAGACTAATTATCAACAATCGAACATGTACTCGAATAGAGGTCAAGATTTTGGTAACAATCAGGGTGCAGGAGAGGCTTCGGCTGGAAATGCAAATACAGGAACAGAACATGTGGTAGAGCAGATTCACAATTAATTTTTGATGGACGGGATTAACCGATGCGAAAAATACTTCGTTTCCTTTACTCCACATTCGATTCCTAAAAAGTCAATGTATATGATTCACGAAATGAAAGCAATAAATAAAGTTCATGTATTCTGATCGGGTAAAAATGAGTATATGCCCTTTCCATGACAGCTAATTTAACTAATAACTGGTCCAAAAACAAGGGTAAATTTGACTCGCTGGATCTTTTCAAAACTGGGTTACGCAGCGGTAAATCGTCCCACTGAGTTTGTTTAGGTACTCAGACAGGCCACCTTTTGGTCCGAAGGTACCTTTAAATTACGCATTCTTACGCAAAATCTCACATCCACTATTCGTTGAAACATTTTTTCTTTGTATTAAGTAAAGTAAATACCACTCATTTTATTTCTGTGAAGAGAAAATACAATTTTGTAGGAACACCAAAGGTAGGTAATCGCAATGTCTATGTTTACCGCCAATCATTATAGTGCAAGTGTTTGCACTACAAAATAGTGTTATTTTGTTCCCATTTGGTCATTGTAGTCAGTATAATTAGTGGGCATTATGAGACTTGACTGAAATGGAGAACACATTGCACTGAGCCCTTACAGTTATGGTAGGAGGGTAAGATGTAGGCGAAAGATATTTTTTTTGATTGATTATAGTTATATACAAAATTATTGTTGTGTTTTCACAAAAGAGGTGGTGAGCGACCAAGTGCCACTATTTGATACGTAGTTGACCCCCTTTAGTGCGAAAGATATTGGAAATGGCTTTCGACAACAATACATTAATACACAGATAGAATACCAAAAAGTTTGTACTTATTGAGCGGGTTACTGGCTAACGTTATCTATTTCAATATGTCAAGGAAAATTATTAATAAGGTTCTTCGCGATAATTAATAATAAGGGTCTTCGCGATAATTATTAATAAGGTTCTTCGTGGATTATGTGAATTCTCTGTGCTTAGGATGTGGTAAAAAGACGATGTCGTTTAATTCTTTTTTTTTTTTTATTCCATCGAATAACGAGACGAGCATGCCGTTCGTCTAATGGTAAGCGATACGACCACCCATAAACAGTAGAAACACCATCCAGCTACCTTGAGTTACAAAGTACTGTGTGGCATTCCACTGCGCTCGTCATCCTGAGACATAAGATGTTAAGTCTCATTATGTCCTGTAATTACACTGGATACAATGCCCTTTAACATACCACAAAAACTCTATAAACTGTGGCACATGAAAAAACAGCGGGTTGTCAAATCAAATCAAATCAAATCAAATCAAATCATTTATTCGCTTGTGATACATAGGTGGTTACAATGTTGGTATAGTACTTATGCTAAGTGCTCTATGATCAGCCTTATATTGGCATACAAGCGTGGCTTTAAATATTTTAACTATAATATAATCACTAAGCCAAATGGAATTTTATATAATAATATTGTAGCAAAATATAAAATAATTAATATAAAATAAAATTATGTCAAACGTTATATTATTAGTTTGCTAAATGTCAAATTATTTAATATACAAATTAGAAGTTATTTATAATATATATATAATCAAAAGAATTTATTTATTGTGCCTGTAGATGTTCTAATGTCACATAATATAATATTAATTAAAAATGTCATTTACAAAATCTAACACACCATAATAACATTTGTTATGTAGAAGCTTCATCAATTCTCTTTTGAATTTGTCCAGACTAAGGTTTTTTACAGATTTAGGTAACTTATTGTACAACACTGGAGCCATATAGAAAATACTTTTACGGGCTAATGCTGTATTACATTTGAGTGTACATAATTTATTTGGGTCTCTTTGTGGTCTTTTGTAAACTTTTGAGGCTTGTTCAAACAAATTTAGGTTGGACTTTACGAATACACACACTTCATACAAGTATAGAGATGGTAACGTTAGTATTTTGTGCTTTAAATAGTAAGGTTTACAACTATCATCACTTTTTAATCCAAACATTGCTCTTAAACATCTTTTTTGTGCTTTAAAAATAATGTCCCTGTCTGTTGCATTTCCCCAGAAAATTATTCCATATCTTAAATTAGATGCTACTAGTCCATGATATGCAGCCAATAGAGTACTAGTATTGGTAATAGTAGCCAGCTGTTGCAGAGCATATGCAGCTTGACTAATTTTTTTTGATAATTTTTCAATATGCTGTTTCCATTTTATTTTGCTGTCTATGATTAGTCCTAGAAATTTTGTGGTATTTACTTCTTCGACAGCTTGACTATTATAATTTACTCTAAGATGATTTTGGCTAGTTTGCCTTTGACTAAAGGTCATCATTTTGGTTTTTTCTATGTTTGCCTTAAGATTGTTTTCACATAACCAATGAATGATAGAAATCAGGGTGTTATTAATATCTTGTTCAAATGTTAATTTATTTGAACATCTAATAGAAACTGTACTATCATCTGCAAAAAGTGAAATTGGATTAGGGGTTGCACGAGGTAAGTCATTTATGTAAAGAATAAACAGTAGTGGTCCCAATATGCTCCCCTGCGGTACACCGTATAGAACCGTTCGACTGTTAGATATATATGTATCTTCTTTTTTTGTTTTAAGATTAATTTTTGATAGTTCCGTATATTGTTTACGTCCTTTAAGATAAGATTCTATGAGATTCAATACGTTTCCTCTTATACCATAAGCTTGTAATTTATTTAGTAGTATATCGTGGTGTACATAGTCGAAGGCTTGGGTCATATCCATATATATAGCACATACTGGGGTTCTTTTATCAACATTAGACATTATGAATTTTAAAAAATCATATATAGCTAAGTTAACAGATTTATTTTGTCTGAAACCTTTTTGCTCTTTGGCTAATATGTTATTTTTTTCTACATAATTATTAATTTCTTTATAAATATATTTTTCAACGATCTTCGAAAATATCGACAACAGTGCTATAGGTCTATAATTTCCCATACACTCTTTATCATTTTTTTTAAAAACAGGTTTTATTTTAGCCACTTTTAAGTCAATTCGTTTACATATTGCAATGAAACTGACAATTGCTTTAAATTAATTATTTGCATAATGGGCTTCATAAAAGCAATAGAAGCTTTGCAGATAAATTAAAGACAATAATCAGTTAAGTTCCGTCACATCATGGGACGGAATACGCACGGCCAAGAGTGGGTGCACGCCTCTGTCTATCCTTTCGGAAACGTAAGAATATGTATGTATTGTATCGAAGCCAGACACGTTGTCAGCTGCGAGTCATGAACCGGGAACAGTTGTATTAGTGACTAACTTGTTTCCATCATAAATTATTCCCAAGTAGTTATTTTCATTGGAGTTTTCGAGATATTAATACAAGTTCACCTTTCACCTTATTGATATCAGCCTTCGCGGCGCAACGGGCGATAAGCCAGCTCTAAAACGAAAGGCAGTTGGTTCGTTTACAAGCTTGGAGGCACAATCATTATTAAAATTAGTCAAGAAAAATGAAAAATCTTTACAAAATCCACGCCGTGCAAGATTTACGGACAAGTCAGACCAGGTTAGATCGACGTAGGACATAAAGATTTGAAATCCAAAAAACATTTTATTTATGTATGCAATTTTTTAACTGAAAATATATTAGTAACGTCTGCTCATTCGTTGTCGAAAAAAAAACTGGTTTTATAGTTGGTTGGTATTCCAAAATAAATTAAAAACAAATTAATAAACACTGGAGCGTTCTTTGAGTTACTTGGAATAAGTGGCCTTGAAATGTATCAGTTATCTCTACTATAGAGAGTAACAAGATGATTTACGCCGTGTCCACGACAATAACTGATAATGGCATAAATAATAATAATATCAGCCCTGTATACTGCGCACTGCTGAGCACAGGCCTCTACTACTGAGTGGTTTGGCGTGGCATCTGACGCTATAATTATTTCAGATAGTCAATATGACGATGGATGAGAACGGATCACAATGACAATATTCATTGGCGTAGAGTTGTAGACAGTTTTATGAAATAAGCTGTAATGCTTCACTCTCTCCCTTGTATCAAAAGTCGCGAACTGCGCGTATGCAATGATCGCAGCCCGCAGGAGTTGGCAGGTGCACATCCACGCGAGAGAATACAATCTTAATTTTGTTTTATTATTATTTTTACTTTTACACACATGATGAAAATGACTGCCTCGGTGGCGTAGTTGTATTACAGTACGACTGCAAAGCTGAGGTCTCGGGTTCAATTCTCGGGTCGGGCAAAGTGATATTGAGTTTTTCTATTCAGTATCAGCTCGGAGTCTGGAATTTGTGCCCGATATGGCGATAGGCTCGCCCCCTATCACATCATGGGACGGAATAATGGCGAAAAGTGGGTGCACTAGTTGCGCCTCTGCCTACCCCTTTGGGGATAACAGGCGTGAGTTTATATGTATGTATGTATGTATGTATGAAAAGTGGATGTCGTGTTTGCACCTCTGCCTACCTCTTCGGGGATAAAGACGTGTTATGTATATTTTTTTCATTTTATTATGAATGCTCATCGAAACGAGAAAACAAGCGTAATCATAATAAGGAATAATGGCCACATCGTAAAATGCGAAAGAAATTTCGTCTCCCACTTTTCCCCTACAGTCAATTTATTTTCGACTTCGATTCCCCAAATATTTGACACACAGTAATTGGTGTGTTCAAGGCTCCAGCTCACTGTGAATGGAGTGGCGATAAAGGGGTCAAAGATTTTTGGAATGGCGGTCAATATTTTCTAGTGGAGGAGTGTGAGAAATGTCAGAAGGCACAGTCCCCAGCATAAGTAGTTGAACGAATTCAAAATTTCAAATTGCCTACATACTTTTGTGTTCTTACTAATCTTTTTTTCTCTTCACAAAAATAAAATCAAAGAGATTTACTTTACTTCAAACGCAAAAAGAAATGTTTCAGTTTAACTTAACGCGTATATAGGCGATTAGAAATTTTGATTTTGTACCGATACTTATGGTGTTCACTGTATATCAAACATTTTACTATCGCATTCCCGTTTAGATCCGTGATGAAGCAATCGCACTATTTTATTACAGCGACGAGATTTACAATGTAGTCAAAATGTCGAGCTTAGTATTCAGATTGCTGCGTGGTCTCCTGTTTAGGCTATCGATGGGCTTGCCTTTAGCTGAACAATTCATCCCATTGTGCAGTATAAAATATCCAACATAGTGTACAAAGCAATCCCTTTAGCGGTTTGACAGTTTTTATGACAAATTCTGCCAGCTATCTATACTAATATTATATCTATACTAATATTATAAAACTGAAGAGTTTGTTTGTTTGTTTGAACGCGCTAATCTCAGGAACTACTGGTTCGAATTGAAAAATTATTTTTGTGTTGAATAGACCATTTATCAAGGAAGGCTTTAAGCTATATAACATCACGATGCAACTATTAGGAGAGAAGAAATAATGGAAAATGTGAAAAAAACGGGGAAAATTATTCATCCTTGAGGGCTGCCATTGCGTGCGCTGCGAAAACGGTTCAAGATAACAAAAATATATGTATGAAAGAATTGTTCCTCTTGAAATGATCTAAAAAAATGTCCGCGACAGTATATATCTATCTTTTAAGATTAACTCACTAGAACCGTTTTTATGGTAATCAAATTCGGTCGAAATTAATGCATTATTTGTTAAGAGTTGTATCAACGTCATAATATTAATCTTTATCCAAATAAATGTGTGTCGATAGAGTGATTCAACGGGAAGGTTTTTATGTACTTTTAGCCCATAAAATCTTATTAACGCGGGCGAAGCCGTGGGCAAAAGCTAGTATTCCTATATAATAGGTGGTCTGTTGCATTGTAGGCATAATTTCGGACTTCGAGGCATTCCCCGAGTCGGCAGTGACATGGATTTCTGCTCAGTAGCAGAAATCCATATGCTCAGTAGCATGGAAGCCACAGAAGGAGTCATGGTATACTAGAATTTATCATATGCACCATTCTTTGACTATTAAAACTTATCGCATCGCTTGGTCCGCTGTGCGCTTACCCATAACTCCAGTTATCGGTGAAGATAAAGGAAATAATTTCACTGAAACTGAAATTTGTTGTGAGCAAACGAATACGAATGGGATTGTTAGAGACCTAAACGCATGAACAAAGCCGCTCTGCAGTCGTCTAATGTAAATGCCGTAAGTATTGTAAGGAAATAATTTAGTGTATAAAATGGTGCTGCTTTTAAAATCCGTGCAAAAAGTTGGTTCTCTGGTGGAAACTGCCTTCCAAACTACCGGCAGTAAATTTATTTTAACGAAAGTTGATATTGTTCGTTTCATGTGAAAATAGTTTAGTGGATATTAGATCTGACTACGCAGTAAAACTCCTATTCCAAGAAGAGTATCAAAGCACATACACCGGCTATGTCAAGTCTTTTTGGCATTTACCGTGAAAAATTTCATACTCCTGGCAGATTTTGAGCTGAAAAAAACAATATAGGTACCGTATACCGATCACCACTTGATAAGGGTCTTGCAATTGCCCTGTATTATATACTGCCCATTGCTGAGCACGGGCCTCCTCTACTACTTAGAGGGGTTAGGCCTGAGTCCACTACGCTGGCCTAGTGCGGGTTGGCAGACTTTACATACCCTCGAGATTCTTATGGAGAATTCTCAGGTATGTAGGTTTCCTCACGATGTTTTCATTCACCGTTAAAGCCAACGATTATAATTGATAAACAATACCCACGTAATATCGAAAAGTCAGAGGTGTGTAGCTTTGGGTTTTGAACCTCCAAATTTGTCTCGGCAGACCGTTCCATTCCCAACTAAGCTATGACCTAACTTTGACCTTAATATAAAAAAAGGTAACTGCATTTGGTAATTCTACCCAAATCACTATTAACATATTCGACGAATAAGGGAATATCGAAGCGTCAAAGCCGAAAGAAAAATCTTCAAAGGTTTTAGACCTCAAAGTGATACAAAGGGCGCATGAATGGTTCTCGCTCTTTTGTTTCCCTGTTGAGGGTCGACTTTCCTAAATTAATATTCGATTGATGTTGGCACCTGTTCGGAATGACGTAAGGCGTGAAGGTGCTTATTTAAAACACTTTGGACTTTAACCCGATATAGTAAGGTTGCTTTCTAAATAGAAATTCAATTCCATTGGTTTTTATAACTAAGTCAACGGAACCATTGATGGCCTTATTTTAAAATCTTCATAAAATTGTTTCTTGAAGGATTATTAAATTAATACAAGAACTAAAAGAATATTGTAGGTTGTTTTTAAAACAATATAAAAAAAAGCATTTAGAAAAACATGGATGGTTTAACGCGTCCTAACCACATCGCAGTTTCGCTTGAACTTCTAGCGGCGAAAGGTGTTGCCTATGTAGAGGAAAAGATGGATGCGGTCCCCTATGGAAAGAAATATTTGCAGTCAGGCAGATGTTGCGTTATTCGGAGGTGATATATAAACTCATTTGCAAAAAAAACGGGCACCTAAGCAATGAACCATTTCAAATGTTACTATTGGTTTGTTTGATAATTATAGGTAGTTTTACTTTCACAATTTTGTAAATTAATAAGCAAATAATCGTTTTCGTCAGTATTATCATAAAATTTTGATAAAATTTATGGGTTTTAATGCTAAAGTTCACTAGTAGTGTATGCTCGCTAGTAGTGCATATGCTCGTGAAGTAAAAGTTAAAGATTTTTGTTTGTTTTTTCTTTAATAAAGTAAAAGCAGATAAATGTTTAGTATCGAGTATGACCCCCTCTAGCTGAAATCACAGCTTGAATTCGTCTGGGTATGCTAGCGAGGATATCCCGGATACTTGCTTGCGGAATACGTTCCCACTCCGCGGTAATCACATTCTTCAGCTCTCTGAAGGTTTGCGGAGCCGGTTGTACTGATCTCACGCGTAGTTTCAGAACGTCCCAGACATGTTCTATATGATTGAGGTCGGGACTTCGAGCTGGCCAATCCAAACGACGAATGCCGACCTCTTGCACATACGCTTCCACATCGCCAGACCGGTGGGCGCGAGCGTTGTCGTCCATAAAAATTGAGTCTTCGCCTAAAGCGGCCAATGCGGGTTGTGCATGAGGAATAAGAACTTCCGTTATGTATCGATGTCTAGTCAGTGAGCCGTTTTCAATGAAGACTAACTCTGTACGATCCATTGAATTTATTCCTGCCCAAAACATAATAGAGCCCCCACCATAAGGTGTGATTTCTTCAAAACAAGCCTCTGCAAAGCGTTCTCCTCGTCTTCATAGCACTCGCCGACGTCGATCTTCACCGAACAGAGATATCCTGGCTTCATCGGAGAACAATACCCTATTCCAGTCTTCTTGAGTCCATGACTCACAATTTCGAGCAAACCTAAGCCTGGCAACTCTGTGCTCACGGAGTAACTTAGGGCCGCGGGCCGGGCGATGACTGCGTATATTGGCCGCGAGCAGCCTCCTCTTGACCGTCCATAGACTAATATGCACATTTCTTACTTCTTCGAGGTTGTTCTTAAGGTCCACATACGAAGACTTGCGATTTCTCAATGCGCGACTCACAAGAAAACGATCATCCCGTGGTTGGGTACATGGTTTTCTTCCAGAACCAGGCCTTCTCTCGACGGAACCGGTGTCTTGATACAGCTGCCAGGTCCTTTGAACCGTCGAGCGACTCACACTTAGCCTCTGAGCCACGAAGCATTGGCTGCAGCCCTCTTCGAGCAGCGCAATAATTTTGGTAGCTTTTACAACTTTCTCTAACATCATTGAGACAGCTAAACAGCAATAAATGAAGCTTTGACAATTAAGAATATGAAATAAATTCATAAAAATTGACTTAAACTTATGAAAACCGATATTATCTTTTGGAACTTCGCACCAAAAATGTAGGATAAAAAGTGGTTTTCTGTAAAAACGAGCATCAAACGAAAATTTTAATTTAGAACGTACTGTTTTAAACACCACGGCATTTTTAAAACCGGCCAGTAACATGTAGAAATGATTGAAATCATTTTGGTACCGTATTTTTTTAAAAAAGAATTAAAATCCAAACCGCCCGTTTTTTTGCAAATGAGTGTATATTGTGCTTCGCGCAAATATTGCTATCGCAATCCAGTATTAGTGTCGCCATCTATTGGGCGTCATCTGCTAATTGTCAATATCACTTCGATGTCTGTTCAATTAGATAATATTATAAACTTCTTGTGTCTGATGGATGAGTGTCGGGTGTTCTAATTGACTATTTAATTTAGTAGTTCCCATTAGACATGGGCGCCGCCTAGGAAAAAGCCGGCGGCGGCGTGCTGGTAATTTTCGGTCGGCGGCGGCGTAGCGCCGGCGGCGTGGAATTTTTAATGAATATTGAATTTATAGCCCACATATAAATTCCTCAGTTACATGTTCGTAGGTCCCCGCAAAGCACTGAAAGCACTACCCAATTAACGTATCGGTATAAAAATCCAGCACATATGCTCCATCCGTCCTGTGGATTGGGGGCTTTTGGAGAATTCCGCCACGGTATCGCCTGCCTGTCGTAAAAGGCGACTAATAGGGGCCACCGGGGATCGTAGGCGGTCGGCAGAGGCCAGCGACTATATAACCCCTAGACTCCTAATGTTCAATATTTCTCTTCAAATTAATTCTGTCAACTACCTGAGGTTTGAGGAAGCGGGGTACTGCATTATGATTGGTTCTTCCAACACCTTATCGCATTATACCGGGTGGAAGGGAAACGCTCTCTATACCAGAACGGTAAGAGAGAAGAACCATAACATTAACGAAAAACTATATTCATTTGCAAAGCTAAGCTATAATACTTACGATTTTAGTATTTCCGTAATTCATGCGCGCGCAATGTAAAGCGTACAAAAAACTGGGCGGCCGCCGCGCTGCGCCGGCACCGGCCCGCGGTCGTTAACCCGTCAGCTGATGTACGTGTTTCATTACGATTTTTTTTATATATTGACCTTTTTCACTATGTTTTTCAGAATAATAGTTTGATTTATCTATCCATACGTGAAGCTGTACAGAAATTTGAGAAAATCCTACTAAAATTGTAACAATGCGATCGCGATTTTTTTAGTGCCATCACGTCAGGAATCACCAATACTATCACCTGTATTCGTTTCCGAGAGCGTTTCCCTTCCACCCGGTATAACCTTGGAAACATAGGCATAGGGATGGGACGAGTTAAATGAAAACACGATTTTTTTATCAATATTACTTTTATGTACTAACTAGCTTTTGCCCGCGGCTCCGCCCGCATTAAAAAGTTTTTCCGGGATAAAAGTCCCGGTTTATATTTTCCCGGCATAAAAAGTAGCCTATGTGTTAATCCAGGACATGATCTACTCGTGTGCCAAATTTCATCGAAATCCGTTCAGTAGTTTTTGCGTGAAAGAGGAACAAACATCCTTACATCCATACATCCAAACATCCAAACATCTAAACATCCAAACATCCATACATTCTTACAAACTTTCGCCTTTATAATATTAGTAGGATGTTTTATAGTAATATTATTATTATTTATTAAACATATTAATATTTTAAAGAAACTATTTATGTTATCGAATGACAGATGGCGCTTAGTAAGTCTCATCGACATTAACAAGAATATTTGAGCTGACTTGTAGGAATAACACAAAGAATAACTCAAAACAATCGTTATAATCAACAAACAAAATAAAAAAAATATCCTAATAACATTTATTTCTGATACCGCTAGTCTAAAATATATCCTAATCATTTTTAAAATGAATTAACTATTACTAATGAACTAACCATTTAAAATAAGAAGCCTGCTAAAATTAAATAGGCCTCAAATAAATTGATTAGTTGAGTAATCGGGCGATAGTTTCTCTTATTTTTAATTTTATCGATAGAACTATCGACAAATCCTTTTGGTGTATCACTTACTTTTAATGTTAAAAAACAAAACGAAATAGAAAATGTAAAAAGTACTTTCGTCGGAAAGAGATGCAAATATAACAAGATGTCGCGTAAACACCCAACAGGCCAGTCTAAGATGAACTCCGTAAAATTTTAAATAAAATGTGATTATGTGTCGTTATTGACTTACCTGTGGAATGTAATGCCATTTTTCTGAAAATTTGAATTATGCCTATTTATACCACACCATTTTATTGTGCACGGGGCCATTACAATAGTTATTTATTCACAAACACGGAAGTATTTACAGCTCACAGTTGTGGTCGCTACTGACTTGAAGATTTTGAACGGTAAGCTACATTAGATCTATTTGTCAGATGTGTTGCCCGAAGCCGATCATCTGTTATTAGGAGTCTAGGGGTTATATAGTCGCTGGCAGGGGCTGTACGTCTTTAGTTTTGTGTTTTTTTAGCACATTGTTGCGATCTCTGTGATGTACGGCAGCGTGGCAGGTAGGCCTCACGCTGCCGTTGACGCCGAGGGCGTCCTCCGGTGCGCGGGGGCTTCTGAGCCCAACACAACAGGAGACGGGCTGCACTAGCGGCACCGCGCAGGGGCGGTTGCGGACGCCAACATACGACACTTCCGCCAGAGGAAGCTCGCAGCCGTCCCTAATGCGCCGAAGATGGACACAGCATTTTGGTTTGTATGCCGTGCGTTGTACATACGTTGGGCGGTCAACCGATGGTTCCATCTCTCCGGGTGGCTCAACATCGGGTCGTAAGGCACGGTGAACCCAGCATAACCGCTCAGTCAGACCTTGAAAGCTGGGCGGTAGTAAGAAGTCACTTTCTCCGCGAAAAATAATAATAAAAAAGACTGAAAAATGCTCCATGGCACTCGCGAGTCTTTTTCTTGTTTCGAGGAGAAGGTGAAATGACCATTAACGCCCTTTGGTGCCATCATCCCGTTATCAAAAATGACTGCGCGGTTATATCATCATCACCGCTTTTACGACCTAGCGTTACGCCACTTATAGAGATGGTAAGCATAGGGCGACACACCATGCTGCGCCAAGTCTTTTAGTCTATGAAAACTACTAGTGGCGGCGTTAGGCATCGGCGACGGCCTCGCGCTTAAGGGGCTTTACAAAAAAATATTTAATATTACTTTTTCATAGTGGCGGCCTTAGCCAACGCAGGGCTCCGGGGGTAGATGTTTGCATGTGGCCTTTTTCTTTGCGCCTTTTGTCAAACGTGGGCTCAGCCGCCCACGGGGCTGAGCCTCACAAAACTGATGTCGCCGACGTCCACGTTTGGTCTAGAGCTGCCATTGTTAACTTCCACGGCGTACCAAATGTATACCAAGGCATTTTCTTGCATCAGGGACGACTTCATGATCCCATGGCCATGTGCGCCTAATCATTTGATCCGTAAATCTCCATCGAAAGGACGGGTAATATTCAGCAGAAGAGAAATTTGAGGCATGAGGTGGAAAACCACCTCCATGCCTCAAAGTCCTCTACTGCTGGCGAGAGGAGTCCGACCTTTCGTGTTCCTGCACCATCTCTTTTTATAAAAGGTCTACCTTCGTACTCGTAGGCCATCAAACTTTAAGATCTCCTGCTGTGTTCTTGGTTAGCAACACAGCGACAGAGAGGGGCCTTCTCCTTTAAATGGCATGGAATCACTATGCTGTCAATTTAGGCTAGCTAAAACTCCAATAAGTTGTTAGGTTATATATTGCAACCTCAAAGGCAGAGTGGACGGTTATGGGTTCGGGAGACCCCACGATCGCCGATAGCCCCTATTAGTCGGCTTTTACGACAGACTGGAGATGCTGTAGTGGACTTCCCTGAACGGCTCAAATTCATAGGTCAGGACCAGGAGTCTCCAACGTCTCTGATGGCAGAGGGATTGGCCAGTTATCGATCTCTCATAGCACTCTCTGCCACTGCAAACTAGAACCTCCGCCTATCGACCATGGACCAGTAAAACACGATCACTTGTACCTGACCGTAAGACCGTTAGGTGGTTATCACAACGAAAAGACATGACCTACGATCTGCCACAGATACTCTCCGAAACAATGTTCTCAGATGAGCACATTTGTCAGTTGATAGTTGGACTATCGTTGCTTCGCGCCTTTGTGAAGTCAGGGTGCACTACTAAAACGTCTGAACACCGAGGACGGGGTCTCCAGCCTGAGACCACATCCTCCATGGCAACTCCGCTGAAAGGAGCCCGCTTGGCCTCTATTTAGGAGCCGGACGCTGCTCATGTGCAGAAGCTTCCTCGAGCCAGTGGAAGGTGGCCAAAGGGATTTGGGGTCAATATCCTACGCCGGTATCTAACCCACAAGTAAGTCACGTACGCCCTTGTCGTCTGCTGCGGATTCCGCTGGAGAGCATTGCAGAGGGATTCGGAGGTCCAAGGTTTCGGCCGAAGAGGGTCTGCTATAAAGGATCATGGACCACATAACTCATTGGCATAAAGTCTGGTTGGAGATGCCAGGACCTTTTAGGTAAGACAGCAAGCTTGAATGAGCGCAGCCGCGTATGGGCGCGTGGGCACTTAGGCTGTAGCCAAGATGCCTTTTACAATCGTTAACGCAATAGTCGTTTTTCTGTTATTAACTTTAAAAACCCAAGTCGACCAATAAATATGAATAAAATTTTACAAGAAAAATGATTGTTTTTTCCAAATCCACGGCGGCGCGGCGCCCATGTCTACTTCGAACTATAGATGGTATTTCCGACCCAATCATTAATAAAATTTTATAATAAAAATTAAAAGTAATTCACAAAACCACGCCGTTTAAGTTAGGCGGCGGCGGCGGCGGCGCGCGGGTCCTGCGCGGCGGCGTAACGCCGGCGCGGCGCCCATGTCTAGTTCCCATCCATATTAATAGATGGCGGTGTATGGTAATTGTGCCGCCACAAATTTATTTAATTTAAATTTTATTTTAAACTCTTTATTGTACCGAAAAAAATATATTTCTCAGAAAAAAACTCCCACAATGTAATTTATAGGAAAATAGCCTAAAGTAAATACAATATATGGGTCATTGTGGCTGTCTCTTTACTATTTTCTGCGTTTACGTCTAACAAAGGTCCATATTCCATACATCTTCATAGCGTTTTGCATTTATAATATTAGTAAGAGTAAAATACCATAAGTTATTTTTGAATATTTGCTAGAAATTAACGGCAAAACCACTGAACGCATTTGGATGAATTTTGACATAGAGATAGACCATATCTTCCTACTATAATATTATAAAGGCGAAAGTTTGTAAGAATGTATGGATGTTTGGATGTGTGGATGTATGGATGTTTGTTCCTCTTTCACGCAAAAACTACTGAACGGATTTCGATGAAATTTGGCACACGGGTACATCATGTCCTGGATTAACACATAGGCTATTTTTTATCCCGGGAAAACATAAAGCGGGACTTTTATCCCGGAAAAACTTTTTAACGCGGGCGGAGCCGCAGGCAAAAGCTAGTATTAACATAATATAGCCTACTTTGATGTCTTTAACGTGAGCGAAGACGCGAGACATATCTAGTTCTTTTATAAAACCCGTCGACAATTACCAACATGGTTTACCTAATCAAATATGTACAGTAACAAAGGTTCATACAGAAGAAAAGGTACTTCTAATTACAGATGAAACTTAAGTCTTTCTTAATGCGAAGTTTAGAGACGTAAGTTAGAAACTTAAATAAAATTTAAAACGGAAGTTAAATTGGCTAATGAGGGTAGTTAAAAATTCTATGGAGACTAGTTACTCTTCTTTTAACTCGTGGTAGGTCTCTCATATGTTAGAGTCCGTCTGGGTGGGTACCACCGCAATATCTATTTCTACCGCAAAGCAGCAGTGTGCATACACTGTTGTGTTTCCGTTTGAACGACATTATGGCTAGTGTAACTACTGGACATAATAAGACTTAACATCTTATGTCTCAGGATGGCAAGCGTATTGGAATACCACACAGTACTTTGTAACTCAAGGTGCTGGATGGTGTTGTTACTGTTTATGGATGGTATGGTGGTATCGTTTACCATCAGGCGAAGGGCAGGCTCGTCTCGTCATTAAATGCAATAAAAGAAAAACAAATATGATAGACAGGGTACGAGACATTTTTCGTATGCATGAGAGCCACATGACAGTGAAAAATCTGGCAAAGTAGCTCATTCTACCAAGCCACGGTTTATGCTTAGGCGGTATAAATACAGGATGTAATTTTAACAAAATCGAGTTTCATGTCAAGCACAGGTTGGAAATGGCGATTGATGCATTGAATCTTTACGCTCAGCATGTCGTATGAGACATTTGTCTACTACACCCATAGATGTCTCACTTAGGCTATTGGAGAATGCTTTGCTTAATAACTCAGCGAACAAATATCAATATGAATTATGAGTAATGAATTAATTTAATGAGGTAATTTATCTACGTCGAACTTTCAAGTCCATTTATTTTTCCTAAATATATAACTCGTTATAATCCGCGGACAACATTATGAGTAGCGCATTTGTATTTTTATAAATATCTTATACTTACTTCTACAATTCTCAATGTGTAACTGTTTGTTTGTTCCTTAAAAATAAATAAATAAATTCTCCATTTTATTTTACTAAACGACCGAATTATTCGGATATGAAAACTTAATGTATCATAAAAGCAGGTCGTAAAACTCGAAAAATAAGCAATAACCTAAAACGAGTTGTGCAATTAACTTGGCAGATGCAAGTCTAGTTAATGTTGGCCGGAATGCTTCAGTTAACGTACGAATTATGAGCTTTGTGTCGCTTCTGATGAAATTGGACAATTACTCCGGATTAAATAAAGCAATTGTAACATAGTTGAACATTTTCAAATGTAGTTAGTTTATTTGTTAGTTATTGCTCGCGACTTCACCCGTTGGATATGTCGGAGTGACTACAATACTATAAAATAGGATGCTGGTTAATTACCAGTATTTCAATATTGCATAGTGAGATTTAAAAATGAACTATTTATTTCTAAACGTAGTGTAATACACAATGTTGCAGATTGATTTGAATTTGTAAAATAAGTTGTTGATTTGACTATTTTTATTTATGAATATTGTATTACTGTTGACTTCAATGAATCGAGTAGTATGAAATTATGTAGAGGGGAGCGAACCTTTATAATGAGAGTGCAGACGCGCTTCAGGGCATTCGAAGTTTAGTCGGCTAGCTCAACAGAACGTTGTTGTTACTCTGTATTGTTGTTCAGACGAAATATATGACGTTTATATGAGAAAACCGGCTTTTAATTATTATGGAAAACTTAAATCATGACGAAGATGTATCATCCAACTCCGAAAGATAATTATCCAAGTAGGAAGATAGAAAGTATTAAAATCTGTGTGATGTTTTGAGGTTGCAAGATTGCTTTTTTTTGCACCTGGTCGCCTACTTGAAGTCAGTTTCCACGTTTTACTCCCAACCCTGTATTATACTCCCACTGCTGGGCACGAGTCTCCTCTACTACTGAGAGGGATTAGGCCTTAGTCCACCACACTGGGAATTTCCATGTGATCCTGATCCAATAGTGTTAAAAAACGCACACAAAATGTTCCCTGGGAATCGATCCTAAATTCTTCCAGTGTGTATTAACTCGCTGTTATCAAAATGGAGTTGTAAAATGAGTATAAGATCCTGTTCAACAAGATTCTGTTTATTTGACGATTATTGTATAAAACCACTAATGTGGATAGTACTAATTTATTTGGGAGCATAAATTAGAGTGTGACTTTGGTATTTGGTCGGCTTATAGATTACTAGCTTTTGCCCGCGGCTCCGCCCGCTTTAAAAAGTTTTTCCGGGATAAAAGTCCCGTTTGATATATTTCCCGGGATAAAAAGTAGCTTATGTGTTTATCTAGGACATAATCTACCCGTGTGCCAAATTTCATCGAAATCCGTTCAGTAGTTTTTGCGTGAAAGAGTAACAAACATCCAAACATCCATACATCCATACATCCAAACATCCAAACATCCAAACATCCAAACATCCAAACATCCAAACATCCATACATTCTTACAAACTTTCGCCTTTATAATATTAGTAGGATGGAACGAGTAGCATTTACTGTAGCCTATGAAAAAAACCGCAAGTAAATCAGAACACTGAAATATATAGTTTTATGAAAACCTACAAGGAATCCGGCGGGAAAGTGCGAGATTTAAATTACGCTTTCTATTTGTGTTTGTTGAATCTTGCTAATCCTTAATCCGATGTTTCGTACAATCCCGGCTCCTTGAGGAACGGCGTGAGTAGTAAGATGATAGCGGGAATAAACAAAAACGGTAGAATGCCGTTCGCAGACTAAGAACAATACAAATTCAGCTAAGATTGCATAGCTGAGATATTTTTACTTATGTGCAGACAGCAAAATCATTACAGTATAAAACAAAGCCGCTTCCCGCTGTCTGTCCCTATGTATGCTTAGATATATGAAACTACGCAACGGATTTTAATGCATTTTTTTTAAATAGAGTGATTCAAGAGGAAGGTTCATGTGTAATTTTATCCCGGAAAAACTTATTAACGCGGGCGGAGCCGCAGGCAAAGCTAGTATACTTATAAACTGAATTATGTGGGTACTAGTGGTAGGATATATCTTGTATCGGCCTGACTAGCGACCACCACATGCAAGGTGTGCCTAATGTACCTGATGATAAGCGGAAAGGGTCAAAATACTGACGAAAGACTTTGAGTATCTAGCAATGCAAAGGGGCTGGGATGACTAGACAAACCCTTCGTTGATCATACATGCGCAGCTGGTCATAAACTTTTATTAAAACCTATTTGACTTGCGATTACATTTTACGATAATGACATTAAGCGGTGCTCCACAGAAATTGTGATTTATTGTGTTATTGTGTTATTGTGTAAAAAGCGACCTTATATTCAGCCCTGCACGTGTGGCTTTTTGTTAAATGTGTGCTATCCGTGTCTACCTCGCCCCCCGTCAGGATTGACAGAAAAAACTGTTTGCGCATTATTGCCATATCGTGTCCATTGGTTAAATAGTCTAAGACGAAAGATGATTACTCTTTGCCAGTTGACACTATTATGTCGGCCTGTTTGAACCGATGCACCGGCTGATCCCGGAAAGCGACACACTAAAGCTGTGATTCCGCAGAACGCGGCAGACCGCAGACAGCATGTGCCGAGACGGCAGGCGGCACGACTATACAGTATGAAATTGCATGAGACCGTTTCCATACACGACGGCAAATGACGCCCGGGAGGCGTCTGCCGTTGCCGTCTGCCGCAGTCTGCGGAATCACAGCTTCAGGGGGATCACTATGCCAGGTTTTTACACCTTGTTCGTTGGTCACTATCCGGACGGATATAAAACTCTACCAACAGCAAATTCTAATACGTGTTATTAAAATTTAAATATATCGCCGTTAGTCTATCACTTGGTATACAGCTAGTAGATACAGATGTTGCGTTTTTCTAGCGAAACGCAGTTCAGCTAATCTGAGGAACGTTTCGTCTTTGACATTGACGAGATTATTCGTCTGCAGGCTACTGAGAAACCATTAGCGTTACCGGTGTCGGTTTATAAAGAAAGAAAGAAATATTTATTGCCACAGATGAGACAACATGTAACTAATATAGGTAACTAGCTGTTGCCCGCGGCTCCGCCCGCGTTAAAAAGTTTTTCCGGGATAAAAGTCCCACTTTACATTTTTCCGGGATAAAAAGTAGCCTGTGTGTTATTCCAGGACATGATCTACCTGTGTGCCAACTTTCATCGAAATCCGTTCAGCAGTTCTTGCGTGAAAGAGGAACAAACATCCATACATCCAGACATTCTTACAACCTTTCGCCTTTATAATATTAGTAAGATTCATGAAATAAAAAAACAACAAAATAAAATAACTAGAAATATATTTTTTAAAACACTTAATTCACTGGGAAATGTTTTGCACAATTTAATTAAGTAATATAAAAACTAAAAAACTGAAAAGCAAAAGATAATAAACATTTTTTATTTAGCCGTAATAACTAAGTTCTTAAACTAATAACTACGTAATTTTGGGTCGGTACGCTTTGTAACTTCGTGAACACTGCATTTTCCCGCGAAGGGGCATATCGCGCTGCGCATCACGTTTTACGTAATTATTATTAGTCTAAGGTAATTATTAATTAATTTTCTTGTTGGCGCCAACTCAAAGTTACGAAGGTATACTTACGTTAGTGTAAGAACTTAGTTTTTAAGGTTAAATAATTATTTTTTTTCATTTTTTATCAGTTAAATTTTTTTGCTAAAAAGATTTTATTTTATAACTTTTTGTGGCTATAAACTACATGTTTACACAACTCAGCATTAAAATCTGTGAGTAAACAATAAATCACCCCTTTTTTTCTAACCCTCGGGTAGATATTTTTTCCAAATTTCCATGGGACCAATTTCGAGGTATACCCTATCCAATAAAGAAGAATTATTACAATCGGGCTACTGTGTAAAAAAACTATGTATGGTCATACATAAAAATATATACACGTTAACTTGAGAACGTCCTCCGATTTTTTTTGTCGGTAAAAAGTATGTTCTGTGTTTAATTAACTACAGAGATCAAAGTTTTTGCAAAAGATAAGTAGGTATGAACGGCTAATGGATTACGAAGAAAATTGAGTGTTTGGCAACAGCAAAATGGTTAAAAATCCATTTCTATGGCGGTGATAGCATTCGAGTTGAGCAAACTTCTTAGCCATCATCATCATCATCAGCCTCAAGGTGTTCACTGCTTAAGTGTGTATTGCATAGACCCACTCAATATCACAAAACTACCTACGTTCTGATAACTAACGCATGTTCGAATGACCATGTAAAGTCTGAAGTGTCATTTCCTCAGAATAATAACTAAAGCAATATCATTCTGAGGTCATTTCTCAAATCTTTTGTTTCGAGTTTTGACACACTTCGAATTAGGTTTGCTCACGAAGAAAAGAAGAAGAGCGGAGGTGCCGCAAGGCATATAGGTCATGTCACCATCAATTAGGCCATGACGTCACAGTAGGCGGGGCCTAAAACCGTAGTTCTGAGTGAATCGTCAGTGCGTTCGGTTCGGCCTCATCTGACGCTTAAATACGTATTAAATTCTTTTAACCATGAAATGTGATATTGATGAGAGTAGAAGTTGCTCAGGATCAAAAATCAAACAAGATGGCATAACATTTTATGTGCAAGTCGTTTAAATTTATGTTTATTTGCGTTTTGAAACATATTTTCTTGTTGAATTACCAAGAGACATCTATCGTCGAAAAGTTGCATTCTACATATTTCTCGCCGATATTGTGATTTTAACATTATAAACGCATATTATGAGAATTCGGCAGTAATAAGTTAACTTAGTTCATTTTGCCTCTTAATATATTCATTATTCAATCATTTATTATTTAGTTACAGGAAAATATATTAAAAAATGTAGTGACATCTGTGGGTAAGTATTCGGAAATAACGGATAGCGAAAAATATGTGCGTCATGCCAGCGACACCCAACATCGAATATAATTCGATCCTTGAAAGGCAATAATATCTAAGCGACAAATATACCGAAAATGAGTTATATGCATATTTGGAATCGCCAAATTTTTCTGCGTTGATTGATCCGGGTTTCGTAGCTCTAGGACAACTTTTTTGGCGGTTAGATATTAGATGATTCCGATAAATTTCACATTATTTTTCTTATTTACCGACAAAAAATTTACGACTTTTCGAATTTATACAGTTGGTACACTTAAGGAAATTGATTTTGAACTTATCGTTTTTTACTTGAAATCATGATATTCCTGTTTTGCATTAATATATGTTTACTTGAAATAAAAAAAAAATGCTCACTCTTTAATTAGTTGTTTACTATATTATGTGTTTTTCCGGGATAAAAGTCCCGCTTTATAGTTTCCCGGAATAAAAAATAGCCTATGTGTTAATCCAGGACACAATCTACCCGTGTGCCAAATTTCATCGAAATCTGTTCAATAGTTTTTGCGTGAAAGAGGAACAAACATCCATACATCCAGACATTCTTACAAACTTTCCTCTTTATAATATTAGTAGGATTACCTATACAACAAAATTGGCGTAGACATATTTTGCCTAGACCCATACTCACCATATTTATGTGCTTAAATATTTTTAGCTTTATAAAATATTTTGTTAATAGTACATATATACAACTTTACATAAAACAAAATAAAAAGAGATTAATCGGTTAGATAATTTTACCTGAATAATATAAGTTCTTTTTTTTATGCTTAGATATTTTTACTTGTCAACCTTCAACTTCAATGATGTCGCATAGTTAATTTTACCGGGTTTGTTCAGGTGGTAATACTTATTGTTAAGAGATATTCACCTGTTCGTTATAAAGAAAATACACCCGCTTGCGAACCACCTAGTGTTTTGAAAGTGTCGTTGGCTATTCTCATCTAGCCATGTATTTTTCTTATATTCCATGGCCTCTTTTACATCGTCCCACTTTCTTTCTCGTGTTTGCGAAGTACTATGAAAATCCTTTGTGGAAGACGTATGTCAAAATCGTAGAATGTGGTGCTCCATAGTCTCTGACTACCCATATGGGATAAGGGCGTGAGTTTGTATGTGTGTGCTTTCAGCAAAAATAAAATTTGAGTGAAAATTACGAGTTTCCAACACAATTAATAAATGATAATATTATTGTTTTCTAGTTCTGCTTCAGGCGAGAACCTCCCTCTAATGAAATGTGTTAACTATTAACAAATTCTATATCATTATGCTATATTTTGGATGTAAGTATGTTTACCTAACAATAAAATTTGATTTTCATTAAAGTCTGCTGTTTATTAAACAGTTTAATGTTGGTGGGAATAACAAGATTTACAATATTGTGCACGTATTTATGTTTTTCTACGTTCGTGCGACCCAATAATTTGGCTATAGATATCAAAACTTTAAAACGCTCTACTGAAAAATTTGCTAAATGTCGCTTAGATAATATGATTGCCTTTCAAGCGTTGATATTATTTTTATAATTTCATGGTATTTGTTAGTTTTTTTTCGTGTTATTGATTTATTTGTTATCATTTTAGATTCCCCATTTCTTTTTGTTTTTGCGGAAAAAGTGACTTATTACTACCGATGCTGTAAATACAGAAATTAGAAATGCATGAATACGTGTTATGAATAGACGCAACAACTGGACGCCAACAAATTATTCGAAAATATAAAAAAATGCTTGGAATATAGTAAAAACAACAATTTCGCTTTTCCTTAGAAAGTATTCCTACCTGTCAAACATTTGATGTTCGTCCCGTCGTTTAGAAATCAATTAAATTTACAAGTTAAAATATCATTAAAAGTGGAGTTTTATTCTTCTTGTTTTGGTTTTGAATGTCAAACGTTTAATATTCGTCCCATCGTTTTGAAACAAAATTAAACTTAAAAGAATACTTTATTTTTTTTATTTGTTTTTGACATTTGACATTGACAACCAACAATTTCTGATTACAACTATAATATTTTACTGACTTTGGCGGGAACCTGGGCGTAAAGGTTGCGTTGTTTCGGTTGAATTTGATTTTTATATGCATGATGCGGTTTGATCAGTGGCCAAAAAGGAATACATTCATTTTTATCATAATACTAGGTGTTTCTTGCGGCTTCATCCGCGTGTAAAGCCTTTCCGCTAAAAAAAGTCCCTATGAAGAGATTAAAAATATGCATTATTAATTTTAATCAATAAAGATTTTTTATCAACAACTATAACAACTTCTTTTATTTTATTACCTAATTTCCCTGTATGTATGATAAAATAATTATAGATATATATATATAATTATTTTATCATATATGTGTCACCTATGTAATGTATATGCTGAAAAAACGGCTAAGCGCCAATAGAATAATAAATAATGTGGTTCCGTCATACTAACGCACATAGAATCGTCTGGAACAAACACTTTTGCTTGTTACGCCATAGGGGTGAAAAGACGAACTAAATTATTGACAAGTTAGCTCTGTTACGCTGTAATAATGCCATTCACCACCAGATGGATTTTGATTGGGGGGAGGAGCTATCGTTATATTTCATCTCCCGACCCCCCGCATTTAGCGACGCTACGTTCTAAAGAGATTTTGGCTTGACACACCTCCGCTCTTCTTCCTCCGTGGGTTTGCTAGACTCAAAATTTCTTTTCTTAGTTTGATCATAGATATAACAAATCCTGTACAGAGGGGTTAGATTGTGACAAAAAATGTAATTCGTAAGACGATGTCGTTTAGTTTTGATATTTCTGATTGATCGAGAGACCAATACGTCAGTCAATATAACGAAACAGAGTCGTATCGGGTTTTTGCCAAATTCTAAGTCCACGGGATATTTAATTCTTCAGTAGAACCCACGGTATCAATAGAAGTTTGTAAACTGGAAAGTACCAGGGCATAAGAAACTCAAAGAGAAATTCCAAATATAAATACCGTTGCAGTTAGCTCAACTTCGCAAACAGTACTCCAATCACGGTAATGGAATGGAGAAACAAAAAAAGTCAATTTATGGAATTAAAGGGCTTCGGTGAGATTGAAAGTTGACGCGAACGGTCCGGGATGATCCAGGGATTACCGTGGGATTAGGATCCCGGCCCTACGGGATCTCGGGCCCTCGCAATAAGAACTCTGCCGAGATTATAAGAAATGAATCAAACGCTCGCTTATATTGAATAACATGACGTAGCGACTACATGAAGTGGTAATTTATTTTTTCACAAAACTGTTACTGTAATGTCTATTTCTGCTGTCAAGCATTGTGCAACTATTGCGGTTATGTTAAAATATATTCTAATCTACCCATGGGTTTTTAATACTTAAAGTAGGTGACGAGTTAGTCGACGAGCACAAGAGAGCAGTGCTTTGTAATTTAAAGACGCAGATCCAGCTCCAGACAATACCATCAGGTGATTAAATTGATGGTCTAATCATTTTGATTTATAAAAAAGAAGTAAAGGATGTTCAAGATTTGATTGAGTAACTATATAGAGCTAGAAAGAAACATTTGTTTTGAAATAACACACAGGCAATATAATTCTCTATATTTGTATAAATTAGGCTTCTTCTAAAGCCTATGTTCGGTAGTGGACTTCATCTGATGATTTTCATGATAAATTAGGTTTTATTATTAATTATAAAATTCCTGGTAGCATTTATCATCCGAGAACAGGATCTGCAAGCATTATAGGATAAATAATTCCTCAGGGTGAATAGCGCAGTGTCTACCGAACTTATTAAAATTCTCGATTGCATTGTTACTGTTTATGACAATTGCTTACTTTGGAAAAAAGCACTCACACTCACGCTAATTACAGGCAAAGGCGTAACTAGTGCACCCACTTTTCACCGTGTATATTCCGATGATGTGGTAAGAACGCTTATTTCAAAATGTCACATCTAGTCACATCTAGCAAATCTGTATTCAGTAAGTGACCAAGACGCACTTCGTCAAGAGCTATTATATTAGAGTTACCAAAAGATAGTCCATTGATTCCTCACGTAAAACGGGCAAAGGGTTGGCTTTGAGCTGCGAATTTACTTCTATGTGGTGTATTTGTGGTTATCGAAGTGATCATATAGATTCTGTTAATCGAAATGTATAAATTGAAAATAGGAACGCTGAGTAATGCCAAATAGAAGTTCTAATTGATTTAACATGAGAATCGCTGCTTTATTTAGAAGAAGTAGAGAAATAGACGGACAGACGCCGATAGATGGTTTTTTATTTTGATAGATTGATAGATACTTGACACAGCATCATGGAAATTGCATCCATACACATCTATGAACAGTTTATCGGACCCATGAGATGATGATACACATCGTTATAAAATTAGATAATCGCAAACTATGGCAGTGTCAACTGAAAACTGACAAGCACACGGCATGAAACTTATCAGCTATCTATATAAATTTTACCTTTACCTTAGACTACAAAAAGAGTAGAAGTTTCTCAATTGTTCGTACCATATCTATGAATTACGATACAGTGACATGCACTTCGGAAAACTCAGATAAGTTTTTAAAACGTATGATAACATCATAGGACTCCATAGAACGAAGAAAATCAAGGTATTTAGAATTATAAATATAGTTGTAGTAGGTACTCACGATAAAATAACACTCCAAAGTATCTGCATAATATAATCTTTCAATTTACAAAGAAATTAATGGAGAGTTAACTAAAACTATCCGTTAAAAAGTTGTCTTAATTACTTGATTTTAAGTTTCATAACAGTTTTCAAAGAAACCCTAAGGCAGTTAGTTCGGATTTATCTTGATAGTTTTAAAATTGCTGTATCAATTCTGATTACATTAATAATCAATTTTATACTCGAAAGTCGAGAAAGATTGGTGGTATTTCGCGAATTTCTAAGATACAAACACTTAGTTTTGGTTTCGCTGTTGAATTCATGTTTTTCTAGTTTATATGATTCGCAATTCTTGATGGCAATCTATTAACTTTTCATTATTACTGTGTCTTTCCTGTGGGAAATCACGGCACGAAGACTTTTCTCGAATGCTTGCGTGGGTATACGGATGCAACACATACACACCTTTAAGATACTTTAAAATTAGGATATGTATACCTTACCTTGCAAGTACTCTCTCAGTCTGTTCTGGGGAAACACCACAAAGGATAGCGTCTGCTATGTATGTACATAGTGTACAAGGATTATTATCGAATAGATGGAATTATACGCTTGCGGAAAATATTTGAGTGCTTTGATCATATCGTCTGCAAAGTCGGTGATAATTTCCAAAAACTAATAATCACCGGGAAAATTAATGGAAAGAGACCAAGAAGTAGGAACACAATGCGTTGGACTGATCAGATCCGCACCACAGTCAAAATAAATGTCGCTACAGCTATTCAAGACGCCGAGAACCCTAGTAGATGTCACAACATCGTGCGCGAATAGTTAATACCCTGATGACTGCATTGGGGTATCGTCGTAAAGAGAAGATGGAATTATATATTGGGTCTAGCTTGTCGATTGGTTATTGAGACTGTTTCCATGTAAAATATCTTAATATTCATGGCAAATATTATTTACAAGTTTTGGATTCGTAGCGTTGAACTATTGAGATGACGGGACGCCTCACGCCTGCTATGCAAAATGTCTCAATCTTTTATATTGGTCGTACTAACTACTTATATTGGTAAAAATATTTGGTCATGGATAAAGGTTTTCAAAACTAAGTATTCAATATAACGTGGATATAATATGTACAAGTAATTGTAGCAGTACTAGTTTATATTAAAGACAAAAATGACTGTAGCTGGACTGGTTGTTGGTATAATTTGAGACAAATAGACGATTGCTATGTAAAATGACTCAATATTTGACATTCATGGTAGATTTATGTGTTTCTAACACGGAATATTTAAGTACATTTTAGTATCGTTATTTTTTTCACTCAGAACCCGCGAGCATGGCTTAGCGTTAAAGGTGGGTACTTACCAACGCATGGGTTGTGGTTGACTACAGCGAAGATCCTGTCGCAGCGTTTCTTCATGTGGGTGTTCGGGCAGATGCAGCCAAAGAGTGGCGAGAGGCGCAGACCTGCCCAGGCTTCGCGGCAGGATTCCCTGGATCACGGCATATTATATCAACTAGTGTTCGAAACTTGATCAAACAATTTTATACCCTACTTCAATGGTGAAATAAAGGTGTTTTTTTTAATTGAATAACTTAATATTTGCCAATAAATGATGATGAGCAGACGAGAAAAAGGTATTTGTGTTGACTTATTTATATTATTTTGAACATGCTATATCTAATTATATATAATTATTTCAGGTTAAGTGTTCTGTGGTCGTTAGCATAGCATAGTTATGAGAATGTTATTATTATTTTATTATTATTTTATCGTAGAATAGGCAGAGTATACACAAATAACTTACAAAGTAACTTAACATATACCAAAAACGATTCCAATATCATTATTTTTAAGGTGGAGTTTTCAATCGTTCCTATTTGACTCACTTTGTAGGCATATTTTCGTAGCATATTTTCGTTAGTTTAATCTGTCAATATGTCAAAGTTGCTTGTCCAATAAAAGTTATCAGGCGGTCGAAATATTGAGCCTCGATGTATTTTAACTTATTCCTGTTTATAAATATTCAGAAGTTATTCGCGTACATGCATTTTTATTTGTCGATAGATGATGATGTAGTTACTTTGTGATGATTCATTTTTATCACAGACGTGTGGTTTTTGTTTTTTGCTTTGGGCTAACACCTAACCATATTCTTCATGTGTTTCCATAGTTACACTGGTATACTGGCAGCTCTAAGAAAATGTAATTAAAAAAAAGGGAGTTTTGGCGAGAACTTGGAAGTGTCATGAGGTGCTCTTGTTTCAATTCATTACTTTGATGATACTTAGTATTATGTTGCATAATTATGGCGGTATATTATCCAATATAGTTCTATTAAAGGGCTTAAATGAAGTGAATGAAATAATTGTGCTGGTGTTTTTTATTTGCCGCCAAAAGTCCTCGATAAAGACTCGGTAAAAAAAAAACAACAAAGTATGCGTCTGAAGGACTTGTACCCATGGACAAGAGTAAATTATAAATGGAAAGGAATATTCCTTCATTACTTTCATAATTGTTATTGTGTTCAAATAGTATTGAATTACTTCTATACACCGTTGACAAAAACATAGTAAATTCATTAGGTTGCAACTTGGTAACGTTGCTAAACTATCTGCTACTAAACCCGCCCCAAACTATTTTAGCTAATCTGGTTCAATTAATAAAATATTTCAGTACCGGTCGTCCATACGACACTCTCCATCTCGGGCCTTGCATGCATTCTTGAATCGGTCGAACAGCGCGGAGCAAGCCTTTTCGTTATGGCACACGCTTAGAGCATACGTGCATGTAGGCAGAGTTTCCACCGGGTACGGGTCCTTTTCTGTAGAAATAATCTTTGGTTACATATCCCTATTTAATTGTGACAGTTGGAGCTACATATTGCTTAGTTATTGGCTTTAGTTATTATTGTGAGTTAGTTATCAAAATAATTGTACCTATGGAAAGCAATATCGATTTTGCGTTCTCTATGCACAAAATTGTTGCTAAATTGGCAAAATACTAAATATTCGCTCAAATGCGCCAAGTGTGGTAGTCATCAGGATTCAAGCCATTTTTTAAATACCCACTGCATACAGATGGTAAGTAGAACGCATGTAATTTGAATCATTATTACTACAATTTTTTAGAGGATAGCATCAGCGAGGGATTTGATCGTTTAGTATTAAATTTTCTACATAAGAAAAATAATTTTGGATGTTTATGAAACCTTGAGTTTTCAAAAACAAGTTTCATTTGTAAACATTTTCAGTATAATGTAAACCGATGGAAACGCTTACCCTTCTTCATGACGAAGACGCAGGGATGGTCAAACAGGAAGTCTCGGAAGGAGTTACACTCAGGGTCCACGTTCGGTTCTCGACAGAGGCACGTTGGCTTAAAGAACGGGAACGCTTGCAGGGTCCTCAGAGCCGCCTGACACTTCGTCACAGTAACCGTCGAGCAAGCCACTGGAACAAAAATGATGGATTAAGTTTCGGCCGGCATAGTTAAAATCTACCTGCAGTCTTTCGCAGAACGTCATCCCACCTGGCCGGAGGGCGTCCTACACTACGTTTGCCCAGTCGCGGTCTCCACTCAAGAACACGTTTACCCCAGCGGTTGTCGGTTCTTCGCGAGATATGGCCAGCCCACAGACACAGACTGACAGACTGGCAGACTGCAGGCAGATGCTGGATGCGGCAAGCTGAAGACAGAGCGCTATGGCGCTCATTAGGGGAGGCCTATGTCCAGCAGTGGACTGATAAAGGCTGATGATGATAATGATGATGAGTTAAAATCACTAGTTTTAACGAAATTATAAGTACTGGCAAGTGCAGTGTCGGACGTCCACTTGCAAGGTAGACAGACGAGCTTATAAAGATCGCAGGAACACGCTGGATGCATGCCACTTTTGACAGGTCCGTCTGGAAATCTTTAGGGGAGGCCTATGTACATCAGTGGACGTCTTGTGGCTAATGATGATAAGTATAATGATGGGAAGTAATGGTCGCCTTCTGGTTGAAATTCGACCGCAATCCAGATTTTTTTCTGCACTCCTCTATATGAATTTTAATTATGCCGAATCTCGCACTCCTCCGTACCAGCAATGTGCTTAAAAGGGTCACAAAGTTTTTTCTTTACCTGTTAATATATAGATATTCGCTCTTTATTTATATACCTACTGTTGTACTCTAAGGGCCTTCAACTCTAGGAATGATAGCGCTTAGGTCTTAGTACACAACACTGACCTAGTGCAGGCTGCCTCAATAAGTATAGTGTTGTTGTTAAAGACCGGCACCAAAATAAAACTTGATTCAAATGACATATGGCATACAAAGAGCCTTTTTTACAGGATTCAGGTGAATTATACACACACACACACGCACACACACTCACGCCTTTTATCCCCGAAGGGGTAGGCAGAGGCGCAACTAGTGCACCCACTTTTCGCCGCTATTCCGTCCCATGATGTGATAGGTGGCGAGCCTATCGCCACATATGGCACAAATTACAGAATATGAGCTGATACTGAATAGAAAAACTCAATATCACTTGCCCGACCAGGGGATCGAACCCGAGACCTCAGCATTGCACTCGTACCGTAATACAACTACGCCACCGAGGCAGTTAGGTGAATTATACTTTACAGTATCGTAATAAAACAGTCTATGTAGATAATACTCATTTTTTATCATTTATTTGGGAGCATAATAGAGTTTGGCTTTTGAGTTTGGTCGGGTTATACATATATATGATTAGTAGTATTCACCAGAGAGCGGCGAAATCGGCCCATAATATAGAAAGTCCTGGATAAACATATCACAGATATTTATTGCGTACTTTGTCGGATCCATGTGTACATAATTCTGTAAAAAATGGTGCCACGCGAACAAGGTTGTACTGAATGTATTCTCCAAGAATCATTGATTAATTTGACAGAACCAGGACTTAGCCCTAGTTCCATTCAATACGTAAAGGCTTTCGCTAGTTATATTCCACTTAACTCTCAGATCGTTGACCCCAATCCAAGGGTTGGTAAGGAAAAAGTCTAATACACTGCGTTGACGTAAAAACCTTTGTAATTTGGCATCGTGTCGCTTTTTGCGGTGAAAATGAGGTCTCGTTTGGTCCCTGTGTCTTTATGTGACTTCTGGTTCATTCTGTTAACGCAATCTTGGTTTCTGATTAAGTGGAAAGCATTTGATTTTAGTGTAAACAGATATGAGTGATATTTTTAATGTTTAAGATTTTGCTTGTGGCTTTGCGTGGAAGTCGACAGAAATATAAGTTACATTTTTATCTTGATAATGTAGTTTTTTTTTATTATTGCACCGAATGACGAGACGAACATGCCGTTCACCTGATAGTAAGCGATGCGACCAACCATAAACATTAAAAACACCATCCAGCACCTTGAGTTACAAAGTAGAAAAAAAGAAGAAGAAAGAAAAAACATTTATTGTCGTAGCAGTGAGCAAAGAAATAAAAAACACAAAATAATAATGCTTAATAATACGATAAAAGTAAGCACCACGTCAACTCCATGTCCACGCCGCGACAATTAGGTGACCAACTCAGCATAAGCTGTGATATGATGTGAGTCAAAACACAGCATTGTTTTTCAGTGGTCACGTACTGAGACGGTCAAGTACTGAGTGGCATTCCACTGCGCTCGTCATCCTCAGACATAAGATGATATGTCTCATTATGTCACGTAGTTACACTGGCCACAATGTCCTTCAAACCAAAACACAACAGTGCATGCACATTGCTGGGAATTTTATTTATTGAGAAAAGAACGGTATATGTGACATTAGCACTATTTACAACGTCAAAGAAGTACAAAATCAAACCCTTATCCAATTTCCATACAGTACTTATACTTCACAATAGTCCCGGATATAGCATAGTAAAATAAAGCGTTCGCGTCATTATCTCGACGTCGACGTGACGAGGGTACTGTTATCGACGCTAACGCTTAAAAATTCCCTCCAAACACCCCTAATTTGCCTCTTGCTCTTTTGAGCCGTGAAATATGGACGGCAATTTGTCATTTCAAGATCTTTTTAAATGTTTGCCTCATTTATAACGCTTTAGTCTTAAACTATGTTAAGATAGTTTTAAGCTCAGAAGCTTTTCGTTTATTTGTGTAAAATTAACAAGGTGCTTTGGATTATAAAGTTCGTTTGTGAAGTCTAGTATGTACTAAGTCGAAGAGGATGTTAAATAAATTCTAGCCTGTTTCCGTTATTTTTAAGGTCGTCAACCAAGGTTCTCTTGGATGTGTACAGTCAGCCAGATAAGTAGCTGATCAAATTCAAAACTTCAAATCGCCCCTACACTTATCGGTTCTTGCCAATTTTCATTTTCTCTTCACAAAAATGAAATAAGACTACCTCGGTGGCGTAGTTGTATTACAGTACGACTGCAAAGCTGAGGTCTCGGGTTCGATCCTCGGGTCGGGCAAAGTGATATTTTGTTTTTCTATTCAGTATCAGCTCGGAGTCTGGAATTTGTGCCCGATATGGCGATAGGCTCGCCCCCATCACATAATGGGACGGAATAATAGCGAAAAGTGGGTGCACTAGTTGCGCCTCTGCCTACCCCTTCGGGATTTGCATGAGTGTATAGGTATGTATGTATATATGTAAAAATGAAATAAAAGATGTTTACTTTACTTCACACAAAGAAGTTTTTATTTGAACTGAACGCGAATAGGCGGCTTGAAATATTGAATTTGTTCAGCTATTTATGTGGACTGTACATGGGCGTGGATGGCTACTGAACATCAAAGGCCTCTCCTGGTCATTTGCGTATCTTTTAAATGAAACAGCATGCTATTCGCTTGTGCAAATGTCGTTGAATACAATTTCGAAGTGATTCTAGAATGAAGAATGAATACAGGAAACAAATACAGAATTAGATACGGACTCTATTCTGCCATCAGAATGTAGGGCTAATAAATATTTTTAATATAACCACTACCACAGAAAAGAGATATAGACAATCCTCCGTGACCACTACGCAGTAAAAAATTATGGCCGTAGACAATTTGAAATGAAATGAAATAAATTTATTCGAACCCATTAAAATGTTATACATTATTTAGATTCAGTCAATATTAACTCTACCACCAGTTCGGAAAGCAGTTCTCACTAGAGAAGAACGGGCAAGAAACTCTAGTGTTGCTCTTTTCAAAATCAGTTCAAGGTATAAAATTATTAATAAAAAAATAAAAAATAAACATGATATAGTATATTTGTTATTTTTGTTTAGAGCAGTTCATTTATATACTCGCAAAAAAGGTATTTGTGGTTAGGTTTGATTTGTGTAGTTATAGTGTAAAGTACAAAGTAATCCGCTTCAAGTACAATATAAGACCATCGGTACGCAGGATTAGGCTCAGCTTCGACGCGACAGATTTGCATTTTTTAAGGCTGATTGTGTATATACAGATCTTACTAATATTATAAACGCAAATGGTTGTGAAGGTGTTTAGAGGTATTTTTTTATACATGCATGGAAAACTGACCCCAGAGCACCAGATGGAAAGTGGAGTGGTGTCCGACTAAACGATAAAGAGTCGACTGATGAGAGAAGGACTGCCTTGGACTGACTGGAAGAATGACTGCCTTGGTGGCGTAGTTGTATTACAGTACGACTGCAAAGCTGAGGTCTCGGGTTCGATCCCCGAGTCGGGCAAAATGATATTGAGTTTTTCTATTCAGTATCAGCCCGGAGTCTGGAATTTGTGCCCGATATGGCGATAGGCTCGCCCCCTATCACATCATGGGACGGAATAACGGCGAAAAGTGGGTACACTAGTTGCGCCTCTGCCTACCCCTTCGGGGATAACAGGCTGGAGTGTGTGTGTGTGTGTGTGTGTGTGTGATGAGAGAACGTTAGTTACATTAATTAAGTTTTTAGAAGTAAAAGCAGAAATCGTTTGACTGAAAGGCACAAAGATAGATAATGTCCTAGAAGTCCCAGCACCTTGTGATTTTGCGTTTCGAACCAATGATCTGCGTCTCGACAGGTTACGGCCTGCCGAGACGCAGATCATTGGACAGACGCAGTAATACCTACCAACGGGCTATAGTTAAACATAATTACTGCCAATAGACCAAATTTAATCAAAGGTATTTCATCAACATTGACCTACATTCGCAAGTTAAATATTTGGAAACAATAACTGTCGTCATAAATCACGTATAATTGTTTTCACAGGCTGTCCTCGGCTTTGTGAATCTAATGATCATGGTAATCATGACCAACGTTTTCTTTGTTTGTCTCGTTTGGAATGAAAATATTTTGCTGGATTTCAGCTTGTTATCATCATTTTGGATTTTCGGAAAAATCATTTGGGTTGTGACGTAGTTGTATTGCGTGCCCTATACGACACCGCTCTAAGGTTTCGGGTTCGAATTCCAGGTAAAGCAGTTATATTGGGTTTCTCTGTATCTGCCACGAGTCTAGATTTCGAGCCTATTCCGTATCACATAATGTGACAGAAAACACATGGCGAAAAATTGATGCTCTGGTTACACCTCTGCATACCCTGTCAGAGAATCTGTCCTGATAATACTGAACAATATGGAAAGGGGCTCTTATGGTTGTCAGACGTTTTCTTTCCATTAATGCGCTAAGTCGTGACATTAGACGTTAGTGCAGAACCATAATAATTCTCCAACCGAACTAATATTGATGGTGATAATGATAGTTCATTCATAAATGTTATCTTAAATCGCGATAATTGCTAAATATTTAACCGAACTAATTGTGGCTTTGAGCTATTTGAAAATGATTACAGCTCATGTTTTACCCGTGGATTCTGTCAAATTATCGGGTAAACAGGCGGTCATAGCTTTTTTGATTTATGTAAGTATTTCGTATGCAATACTGGTTGAGTGGTGTCAGTTCTTTATATCCACGAAGAAAAGAAGAAGAGCGGAGGTGTGTCAAGCCAAAATCTCTTTAGAACGTAGCGTCGCTAAATGCGGGGGGTCGGGGGATGAAATATAACGATAGCTCCTCCCCCCAATCAAAATCCATCTAGCGGTGAATGGCATTATTACAGCGTAACAGAGCTAACTTGTCAATAATTTAGTTCGTCTTTTCACCCCTATGGCGTAACAAGCAAAACTGTTTGTTCCAGACGATTCTATGTGCGTTAGTATGGCGGACCACATTATTTATTATTCTACTGGCGCTTAGCCGTTTTTTCAGCATATAGGTACATTACATAGGTGACACATATATGATAAAATAATTATATATGTCTATAATTATTTTATCATACGTACAGGAAAATTAGGGAATAAACAAAATAAAATAAGTTGTTAAAGTTGTTGATAACAAATCTTTATTGATTAAAATTAATAATTACGATAATCTTACTAATATCTACTTCAGTATCCTGTGATGATATTATAAATGCGAAAGTTCATAAAAATATTTGGATGTTAGAAGTAAACACAGAAATAACAAAACGGATTTAGATGAAATGGCACGCTAGTAGATCATGTTTTAGATTAACACATAGTCTACTTGTTATCCCGGTAATTTACCCCCATGGAAATAATGCATATTTTTAATCTCTTCGTAGGGACTTTTTTTTAGCGGAAAGGCTTTACACGCGGATGAAGCCGCAAGAAACACCTAGTATTATGATAAAAATGAATGTATTCCTTATTGGCCACTGAACAAACCGCATCATGCACATAAAAATCAAATTCAACCGAAACAACGCAACCTTTACGCCCAGGTTCCCGCCAAAGTCCGTATTATAGTTGCGATCAGAAATTGTTAGTTGTCAACGTCAAATGTCAAAAACAAATAAAAAAACTGAAGTATTCTTTTAAATTTAATTTATTTCTAAACGATGGGACGAATATTAAACGTTTGACATTCAAAACCAAAACAAGAAGAATAAAACTCCACTTTTAGTAATATTTTAACTTGTAAATTTAATTGATTTCTAAACGACGGGACGAACATCAAATGTTTGACAGGTAGGAATATTTTCTAAAGAAAAGCGAAATTGTTGTTTTTACTATATTTCAAGCATTATTTTATATTTTCGAATATTTTGTTGGTGTCCAGTTGTTGCGTCTATTCATAACACGTATTCATGCATTTCTATTTTCTGTATTTACAGCATCGGTAGTAATAAGTTACTTTCTCCGCAAAAACAAAAAAAAAATGGGGAATCTAAAATGATAACAAATAAATCAATAACACGAAAAAAACTTACAAATACAACGAAATTAATAAAAATAATATCGACGCTTGAAAGGCAATCATATCTAAGCGACATTTAGCGAATTTTTTCAGTAGAGCGTTTTAAAGTTTTGATTTTGACAAAAAAATCATAACTAAACTATTTGCTGCACAAAAATAATTGTAACTGTTTTAGGAACTTCTTAATTTTTGTCATTTTTTGACCTAAATCAACAGCCTTGACGATTATAAATTAAAAAGTTACTGTCGCTTAGTTAAAAATTACCTTAATTTACAAACAGGTAAAATCATCTAAATGGATAATTTTATGGATACCGTAACAAGTAAATTTAAAGAAATATCAAATATTTAAAAATGCGCAGTTGGAAAGAATCGTATAAGGATAACTAAACATATTAATAAAATCAATTAAAAATATCTATAGCTAAATTATTGGGTCGCACGAAAGTAGAAAAACATAAATACGTGCACAATATTGTAAATATTGTTATTCGCACCAACATTAAACTATTTAATAAACAGCAAACTTTAATGAAAATCAAATTTTATTGTTAGATAAACATACTTACATCCAAAATATAGCATATTGATATAGAATTTGTTAATAGTAAACTAATTTCGTTGGAGGGAGGTTCTCGCCTCAAGCAGAACTAGAAAACAATAATATTATCATTTATTCATTGTGTTGGAAACTCGTAATTTTCACTCAAATTTTATTTTTGCTGAAAGCACACACATACAACCTAACGCCCTTATCCCATACGGGTAGTCAGAGACTATGGAGCACCACATTCTACGATTTTGACATACGTCTTCCACAAAGGATTTTATAGTACTTTGCAAACACGAGAAAGAATGTGGGACGATGTAAAAGAGGCCATGGAATATAAGAAAAGTACATGGCTAGATGAGAATAGCCAACGACACTTTCAAAACACTAGGTGATTCGCAAGCGGGTGTATTTTCTTTATTACGAACAGGTGAATATCTCCTAACAATAAGTATAACCACCTGAACATACCCGGTAAAATTAACTATGCGACATCATTGAAGTTAAAGGTTGACAAGTAAAAAAATCTAAGCATAAAAAATAGAACTTATATTATTCAGGTAAAACTATCTAACCGATTAATCTCTTTTTATTTTGTTTTATGTAAAGTTGTATATATGTACTATTAACAAAATATTTTATTAAGCTGAAAATATCTAAGCACATCAATATGGTGAGTATGGGTGCAGGCAAATATATATCTACGCCAATGCTATAATTTTGTTGTGTAGGTAATAAAAAACTCATTAAATAGTGAGCATTTTTTTTTATTTCAAGTAAACATATATTAATGCAAAACAGTAATATCACGATTTCAAGTGAGACACGATAAGTTCAAAATCAATTTCCTTAAGTGTACCAACTACTATAAATCCGAAAAGTCGTGAATTTCTTGTCGGTAAACGAGAAAAAAGTTGTGAAATTTACCGGAATCATCTAATATCTAACCGCCAAAAAAGTTGTCCTAGAGCTACGAAACCCGGATCAATCGACGCAAAAAAATTTGGCGATTCCAAATATGTATATAACTCATTTTCGGTATATTTGTCGCTTAGATATTATTGCCTTTCAAGCGTCGAATTATATTCGATGTTGGGTGTCGCTCGCATGACGCACATGTTTTTCGCTATCCGTTATTTCTGAATACTTACCCACAGATGTCACCACATGTTTTAATATATTTTTTCACATTTTATGTAACTAAGTAATAAATCTTTGAAATAATTAATATATTAGCAGGCAGAATAAGCTAAATTTACTAATTTCTGCCGAAAATTCGTATGACATGCGTTTATAACGTTAAAATCATGATATCAGTGAGAAAGCTAAAGAATCAAACTTTTTGACGACAGATGTCACTTTGTAATAAAACAATAAAATGTGTTTTTAAATGCAATTAATCATAAATTTAAACGACTTACAAATGAAATGTTATGCCATCTTGTTTGATTTGTGATCCTGAGCAATTTCTACACCCAGCAACAGCGCACTTCATGGTTAAAAAAAATTATACCTATTTAAACGTCAGATGAATCCGATCCGAACGCACTGACGACTCACTCGGGACTACAGTTTTAGGCCCCGCCTACTGTGACGTCATGACCTTAGTTGATGGTGACATGACCTAATCGCCTTGCGGCACCTCCGCTCTTCTTCTTTTCTTCATGTTTATATCCGATAAGCAGTGATGTTTGTTGAATAACAACAATGACAACAACAAGAATAAGAAGAAGAAATGAAGAATATTCTAGTCATGGTGTTGGCGATTGTGGAACTCGACATTTGTAATCTCAGGATGCTTTCGTTTGAGCAATGCTTGTACACTATACCAACGTAACAAATTAACACGTAACAAGTTACTAACGTGTAGCAGAGTGAGCCATCCGGCGGCAAGATTGGTCGACGACGTTGTAAGAATCGCGGGTTGATGCTGGATGCGAATGACTCAAGACCGAGAAACGTGGCATGATACGAGAGAGGTTTATACCCAGCAGTGGGACTCTACAGGATGTGGATGATGTGAAAAATGCACGAAAAACGCAGTTGTCGTTTGAACGCCGCATTTTTCAATTGCAAATGTGCCCGTACATTAACTATCGGTTGGATTGTGAGCGGTCCCACGGGTTCAGTCTCATGCCTCGTGTAATACATTTTTTTTTTTTTTTGTACGGCCATCTTCGGCTCATTAGGGACGGCTGCGGGCTTCCTCCGACTCACGTCTAAGTTGTCGTCCGCAACCGCCCCTGCGCGTACCGCTTTTTTGCGGTCTTTTTCCTGTTGCGGGGGCTCAGAAGCCCCCGAAACACCGTACCGTGTCCGCCTTTTGGTGTCCGAGGCAGCGTGAGACACGCTGCCCCGGACATGTCCATCACGGGGGTCACAGAAGTTGGCTAGACTAATGGGTGGGCGGCACGTCCCGCCCACCCGTGACCCCCGGAGGCCCCTATTAGTCGCCTTTTACGACAGGCAGGGGATACCGTGGTGGAATTCTCCAAACGCCCTCAATCCACAGGGCGGCCGTGTAATACATTAAATTAATTACTTTATGCATGAAAACGAACACCGTGTAAGCTTTCATGAATTTTCATTGAGTTGACTAATTTTGTACGGGTCGTGTTATGGTTTTCTTTGTAGTTCGTTTTGAGCTGGCATTGTTTGTGGAGTGGGATTAGTTGATTGTTGTTCTCATTAGGATGTAAATTTTGAGCGTGGGATAAGAAAGGAATGTTAACTATGCTTTATCTATGAGCGACCCAAACAAATTATCGACTTTCTAAATTGACTTCAGATCAGTGATCATCACAATTATCGTCATCATCAACCCCACGAAGGCCACTACTAAACAAAGTTCAACCCTAAATATAAGACAATAAGAATTATAATTATACAAGCCAGTACTTCTGGATGTGATAGGATATTTGTACCTGGCGAAGATACCATTGCATGGAAGGTGTAAAACACATAGAGGCCTACGTAAGTGTTCGTTCTCAGACCTGTGAATGATTTAAAACAGGCCGTTATATCTAATGGGGGATAATAATTATTCACACATATACTCACGCCTTTTATCCCCGAAGGGATAGGCAGAGACGCAACTAGTCCACCCACTTTTCGTCGTTATTCCGGCTCATGATATGGGCGAGTCTATTGCCATATCGGGCACATATTCCAGACTCCGAGCTGATGCTGAATAGAAAAACTCAATATCACCTTGCTCGAACCAGGGACCGAAACCGAGACCTCAGCATTGCAGTCGTACTGTAATACAACTACGCCAACGAGGCAGCTGATAATAATAATTCTTCAGCCAATATTCCACCTCAATACTGTAATTTGCAGTGATATATAAAAAACGAGTGGATCCTGGAATGAGACTGCACTCAGATACAAAATAAATCGGGTAGCCTCACACCACAAGTGGCACCTACACAAAAACACAAGGAACACTAACCAAATTTTACTGAAAGCTTTTGAAGTTCAATGTTTTTCACGGTGCTCCAACTAACTCAAAGTCCTATTTACAAGCTAAATCTTGAAAAGAAAATCTAATTATGTTCATTCAATCATCCGTAGCGCATTAAACTACATTTCCTTAATGAAAAGAGATCGTGAAATATCTTAGGATTTCTAAAGGAAAATCTAGACAGAATATATGTCTAGGGTCTAATAAATTTCCAGTCTGAGGATTTAAGATTAATCGGGGTTTGGATTTCGTTTTGGATCAGGACGTGGGTTTGGACCGTTAATCATGAAATCGATTTCGACGAATTCTTGTTTAACTTGATTGACTTGATTTAGAACAGCACCTACTTCTGTTAAGTCAAATAAATTTAAGCTTGCAGATTTGCTAATGCAAAACGGAAAGCGTATACTGCAATACTGTTTATGATATCTCCAGATTCAGTTAATTTATCTATACTTAATATTATAAAGCTGAAGAGTTTGTTTGTTTGTTTGAACGCGCTAACCTTAGGAACTACTGAACCGATTTTGAAAATTCCTTCACTAATAGGAAGCTACATAACTCCTGAGTGCTATAGGCTTTTTGTCCCGGGAAAATTTTTTTGTCCCGGAAAAACTTCTTCACGCGGGCGGAGCCGCGAGCACTACTAGTCTGTTACATTAGTTTAATAAATAATCTGTAAAGTATTTCGTATCAAAGTAACTTAATTGCATTAAAGATTATATTTTGCTGCCTCGGTGACATAGTATTACATTCATAGTATGACATCGCTCTGACATCCTGGGTTCAAATCCCGGATCGGGCAAAGTAATATCATTTTTGTGCTGAATATCAGCCCAGAGTCTGACATTGACTCGCCCCCTATCCAGTGCCGGATTAGCCCATAAGCAAAATAAGCAATTGCTTAGGGCATCACGTCTTGGGGGGCACCAGAAACAGCACAAAAAAATGCTAGCATATAAAAGCTAAGCTGTTTGAAAATCCGTGCGATTAAAGACTGATGTTAGTTTACTTATGGTAGGGGGGCCCCACAGGCGTGAATTGCTTAGGGCATCAAGTTGTCTTAATCCGGCACTGCCCCTATCCATATCAAATACAAATACAAATACAAAAACATTTATTCGTACAACACCATGACAAAAACAAATTACACGTAAATAAAACGGAATATATACAATAAGACAAAAACATTAAAACTTTAAACTAAAACAACACCAGTATACATAAGAAAAAAAAAACATAAAAATAAAAACCAAGAAAGAAACGCAGTACTAGTGTATACCGTTCCGAACGTCATGGTGTGAGTGCGAAACGGGTCCCATTCAGCACAAGCCGCGAGCGAGACACGGCGCTGGTCTTCCATGGGCCCGACGCGTTGAGAGCGCGCACAGACGTGTTGCAATAAAAATTAATATAAATTATAAATAAGCAGATAGTGTGAAATAGAAAATAATAAATTGAGTTAAATAAATAGTATTATTGTGTGATCATGAATTGGACAGTGAATAAATGCAAATAATTAATAATAATGAAATAAAATTATAGTTAAAACCTATGGGAACTTTTCGCCGTTTATATGGGAGGGTAGACTTATTCACGTTGGCCGCAATTTCGACACACGCTGCAGACAACTCGACACCGCTGCGCCATGAGTCTTCATCATGTGTGTTATCACGAGAACACACATGATGAAAAATGGGTGACCTGGTTTCATCTCATCTACTCCCTTGTGGATAAAGCTTTGCAACTAGAATACTGTGTGCAGTAAGTAGTAAATAATGTTTTCTTATATTTACGCGTTTTTATTAATGTTAGACATTTAAATAAAACTATTTTACAGATTTTATCGCGGTTTTTTAATTTACATTTTCTCCCGATGTTTCGAAGGCTTTGAAGCACTTTGTGGTCACGGGGCGCACTGATGTGTAGGTGGTCCGAAAAGTTAATGTTACAAAACTACCTTCAATTTACAATTATACAATTTTACGGTGTTAGTCATTGTGACCAGACCGCACTCAATGACTCACACCTTAAAATGGAAACGTCGGGAGAAAATGTAAATTAAAAAACCGCGATCCGTAAAACAGTTTTATTTAAAGTAATAAATAGATGCCAGATTTTATAACATGTCTTATACAAATGTAGTTTTGTTTAAAATTTAATCTGTTGTCTGTATTTGTACCTTATAATAAAATAAAAAATAAAGGCCTGATGTATTTGTTGTTGATATTTCTTTACCTGTACAATTTTCCAAAATACAAAATAAATAAATTGCGTGCCCGGAAACATATACATTACCCAATTAGACGGAATCTAATTAAAAATCTTTATCAAACGTCTCATTTAGTTGTAACAAACGAGGCAATGTGTCGCCGAGGCCGCCTCTCGACAATGATAAGTAGTCCCCCTCTCTGATTGGCGCTAATACAGATGAATTTCACCAGTGAAATTCACGCTGCTAAATTGTATTTGTTATTTAGGACTAGTGTACCGAGTCTGGTCTGCTTTTTTAGGTTACTGGACCTTGTACAGATTGCCCAGTACTATATTGGGTAAAATTAAATTAATCATATGAAACTATCGAAAGTGTACGTGTACAAAATATTCTATCGTGGAAATAATACTATTTTACGGATTTTATCGCCGTTTATATGATTTTTATTTCCTCCCGACACGACGTTCCGGAGACTTTACACGGACTTTACTTTTTACGTAGATCGGACCATCAATAAAAAATAATAAAAAAAATATATAAATAAATAATGGAGGAACATATTGTAACATTAACTTTTCGGATAACCAACAATCCAGTCCGCCCCGTGACCATGAAGGCTGCAAGTCTTCAAAACGTCGGGAGAATAAATTAAAATACGCATAGACACGCCTTTTATCCCCAGAGGGGTAGGGAGAGGCGCAGCCAGTGCACCCACTTTTGGCCGTGCGTATTCCGTCCCATGATGTGATAGGAGGCGAGTAAATTAAAATACCACGATGAAATCTGTAAAATAGTTGTATTTCAATGTCTAACATTCGCGTAAATATAAGAAATCATTATATTCTATCGTGTTGGCATTATTAATTGCTAGGTTACTGTTAGGGTCTTTTTTACGTAGGAATATAGATTATCTTTGATACTTTTATATAAACTAGCTGTTGTCCAGAGGTAAAATTTGACCGTCGAATTTCATATATTTGTAACATAATATATTTCTTGGAATAATCTCTGGCAGTCTTCTAGGTTAATTAAAGGAATCAATTATGGTTCTATACAACCTTGACTTCCTACGAAACCTTGGTTCTTTAAATTTCGTAACTTCAGCAAAAAAGTTACTTCGGCCATTATCCGCCTACGCTTAGGACACGTATGTTCTCCTGTTTTTCTTGCCAAAATTCGCGTCCGTGACCACTCCCTCTGTGAATGTGGATTGGATGAAGGTACCATGGAACACATCTTCTTTAATTGTCCAAGAATTCGTTTTCCTATTTATGACATTCTTCCTGCTGAATTTCCCCGCCCTATAAACATTAAGTGTCTACTAATTGGTGATTTCCCCCAACATTTCAGATTTCTTTCTAAATTTATTAAAAATAATGACCTTTATCTTTAATTTCTACAATTCTAATTTATATGCCTTTATGTTCATTTTGCTATCTAGACTCTACGCTCCTGCCATATATTATGCTTGATTTTAAATTTGTGTAGTGGTTACATTCCCTTTGCCATAAGTCATAACTAATGTCAAATGTTTTAGCTAGGTACATTGCTCTTTGCTGCCATTATTTCTTGGTAGTTGGTTATCCTCGGGTCGAAAGTTATTCTAACAAAGTTATGATATTATTTTAACATCTACCCACTTGACATTGGCTTTTGCCAATGAGCACCGATGAAACGGTGGAGCCATTTTTAAAAAGAAGAAAAACATAATATATTATACTGAAATCTTATTTTTCTGAACTCCTCTATATTAATATTAATGATTCCAAATCTCACGCCTGTGCGCGCTATGTAGGAACCATACCGTGCTCCAGAGTGTCAATATGCTCCGAAAAATGATGCAAACCATCAAACAGTGTAAGATAGGATATCTCGGTCACGTGTTTAGGCACAAAAGATATATGCTGCTGCAAATAATGATGGGCAAGGTAGAGAGGAACAGACACGCTTGGCGAAGGAGAATATCGTGGCTCAGAAACATCCGGGAGTGGACCTGTATCACCTCCGTTGAAGACCTGTTCCGCCTGGCCAGTAACAAGGACGAATTCAAGAAGCTGACGGCGAACCTTAAACATTGAAGATGCACTAGAAGAAAAAGAAGAAGTTCGCTATGTGCTTAAAAGGGTATAAGTACAAAGAGTTTTCTTCACATATTAATACAAGATTTAAATTTTGGTCAGATGGGGTTGAATCATTTCTGCAGCATGATCCAATTAAGTATTTTTTTCGTAATTGACAAATATTTGTTTTCTAGGTTATACATCGTGGCGTCTGTTCTATGTCTGAGAGTATGGACTCGTCAATATAAGACGACCAAATACAAAAGTAATTGTCAACTGAGCTCAAATAAACCAAATCAATTTCTATCTAAATTAGGTGCCTATTTGGTAACATTTTTACTAAAAGCTTACAGAAATCCACTTACGAAATGGAGTGAAATCTTGTAGGGTGAATGTGACGTATTAGCCGCCATTTTAAAGGGATTACAGGATGACAAAATGGCTGAGTGTCGGGGTCGCGCCTTCGTCACGGTTTATTGTGAAAGGGGATGCTTTAGACCGCGCACTACCAATTTTTATACATTTACGGATTGGAAAGAGGGTATAGAAAATTTTGGAAATATTGGTAAAGTAGAGATTGCGTCGATAAGGTCGGCAATTGTACCACCTTTCTGCCTTTATTGTTCATAACGTGAAAACATATTTTGGTGTACAACACATTTATAGATAGTGTGACGGTGACGTATTCATAGGAATAAGAGAAAGAACCATTATTGAGCGGCGATAGCCTAGTTGGGAATGGAACGGACTGCTCAGACGAAAGTCCACAGGTTCAAACCCAAGGCACACATATCAAACTTTTCAAAGCGAGTGTATTCTATGTTCATTATCTTCGCTTGGACGTTGAAGAAAACCATCGTGACGAATTCTCCGTCGAAAAATTCGAAGGTATGTGAAGTCTGCTCGCACTAAGCCAGCGTGGTGGACTAAAATCTAAAACCCGTTCAGTAGTAGAGGAGGCTCATGCTCAACAGTAGAACAGTACATAATATAGAACTGATTTAAAAAACAAGCTATTGAAAAAATAACTACAAAAATATAATTTACTGGTGGTAGGTCTCTCATATGTAAGAGTCCGTCTGGGTGGGCACCACCGCAATATCTATTTCTACCGCTAAGCAGCAGTGTGCATGCACTGTTGTGTTTCGGTTTGAAGGACATTGTAGCCAGTGTAACTACAGGACATAATGAGACTTAACATCTTATGTCTCAGGATGACGAGCGCTGTGGAATGCCACACAGTACTTTGTAAGTCAAGGTGCTGGATGGTGTTGATACTGTTTATGGGTGGTCGTATCGCTTACCATCAGGCGAACGGCATGCTCGTCTCGTCATTCGATGCAATAAAAAAATAAATGAAACAAAATAATGAACATGGCTTCGTTAAGATTTTTTATGAATTTTGATACACAAATACAACATTGTGCCATGGATTGATGTTATTACTTTTTATACCATAGCAGTACATATTGGGACCTTTTTTAGGTAATTCCGATTGTAATCTGTTGTTCAATTAAAGTGATTTTCACTCACCCAGAGCAGCAAGCAAAATCTGATTTATTAATAGCTAGTAAAAAAGTCACAATTAATTTAATCTAATTATTTTAATTGCCAGTAACTTAGTTCACAAGTTGTACGATAAATTACATATATGCACAATTAGTGCTGGCCATAACCCAAAGCTGTACATTAATCCAATTATTAGATGATATCGTGTCCGTAATTAGTTTTACCAGTCTAATTGATACAATATGTGCCTTAGGATTCAATGATAGGTATGCTAAATAACATTAATCAATTGGGATTAAATCTAATGACATTACCAGAAGCTTCAATTAGGAGGTTTCCAATCAGTTTGGTTAATGGTTAGGAATATTTCGAATATAAATGGAGAGTGTGTTTGAATGGCGCACAAATTGGGATTTGGATTGGGATGGCCTGGGATTAAGAGTTAGTTTTTAGCCAGGGCAAAGACACATTCAGATGGTTATTCTGTCTAAAGGTTTGGTTATTTTTTTTTGCCTGCTTGTCTTGCAACCGCCTGTCTTGCGATAATCGCCCGCCAAGTTTGCGGGTGATAATCGTAACCGCGACGGTTGCATAATCGCACAGTCTCCGGTCGTCGTGAGTTTGGAAATAAAGCAGCTATTTTTCGACCGCGGCGGGCGCGGCTTAATAACGCTTGAGTTCCTAGCGTATGCAATACAACTACGCCACCAAGGCAGTCACGAATACCTTACTTATCGGAAACGAATTTTAAAAGTCGCAAATTTACAAACATAGTAACACACTCTATCTCATAGGGGTAGGCAGAGACTATGGATTGCCACTTTGCTTGATATTAGCACATTTCTGTCAAATCTCATTGTACTTTGGTTCCGAGTTTTTTTTAGCTATTAAGGACATGTCCAAATATTGGTCTAAAATTCTAACCAAGACAGTTTATATTTGGACAGAACTCCTAAAAACTAGCCTTTTACAAAAAAAATGTGATTTATGTAATTTTTTTTGCTTAAAAGCTGCACTTAATATGAACGTTTTTAAAAAAGTTATTTATAAATGGAGGGGTCTAAAAATATATTTTTTAACGGATCGAAGATCCATATTTTGTCCCTTTAATATCCATAAAGTTTGAGTCTGGTTAGATTTTGAGGCCCATCACCCCTGCAAAAAGCGGACATCTCGTTTCTTTTAATGATTTTACACATAGTAGCAAAATGCTTTAACTTAAATCTAGTACATCGGGTTTCCCGGTTCAGTGGTCAGCGTGTCCAGTGACACATAGGCATCTTCCAGCTGCTTCCATTCTTCTCTATTGGTAGCTTTTCTAGACCAGATTGTCCCTCCAATCATCTGTCCATCTTTTAGCTTGTCTACCTCTTCTTCTTTTGCCATCACGTGGCTGCCATTCTGTTATAATTTTTGTCCATTTCATTCTGCTATCTCTTGTCATATGTCCTGTCCATCGCCATTTTAACCGTCTTATCTTCTTTATTATGTCTTCCACCTTTGTTGTAGATCTGATGTCTGCTGCTCTTTTGCGGTCTTTTAGCGTCACGCCCAACATACTCCTTTCCGTTCCCCTTTGACACGATCTTAGTCGTGTCAAACTGCTGAACATAGGCCTCCCCAAAGATTTCTAGACCAAACTGTCAGAATTGTCGTCTCCTTTAGCATATTGTTACGCGCGCTAGAACTCGCCGATAAGCGGCGCCATCTGTTGGCGAGTAGCAGACTATCTGACTGTGGAAGGTTCGGCGATAGAACGTTCTAGAAAGGTCTCGATGTCCAGAATGTCGTGGAAATGCAATCATTGACCTTAATTTGCGAGAGAGTTCCCGACTGTTCTGGATCTTTTTAGAACGTTCCACAAACCACGACGGTACCGGCGGCCGGGTATAAAAGGCGGCACGTGGCCGCCGCCCGGCATTTAGTCTTGTTTACAAGAGCGAGCGGTAAGCGGACTACGAGCGATAACTCCAAGTGATTTCGAGGCGAATATTGTGGATTGCGTTTGAACGTATAGTGAGTGATTTTAATAAGCGTATTTGGGTGGTTAATTAATAGCTGTATTAGTGCAGTGTCTTTGCTGTTCTAGTACTAATAAAGTCCTAATTGGTGTTTTATCGCAATACCGGTATTTTAATTTTTTATATCGAACCCCAGCACGTAACAATATATAATTTCCAGTTAATTCTAAGGACAAAACAATTATAAGCCATTTAATAAAATCACAGAACAAACATTTCCCCGAAAACGAAAATGTTCATTGCAATGTATTTGTTTAAATTCAAGGCCATAGTTGAGTGTTTAGTCAGTGTTATTTAAATACGTTTTGTTTCAAAAACCCTTTTTCGGATAACGTGTGGTTAACGTTTACGTACACGTTAAACATTATTCGAATGAATTCACGCGAAAGTGGGTTGTGAATTGTTTTTGACAGATGTATTTTCAAATAAAATTAAATCTTACCTAAAGGTTACAAGTACTAAATTAGTTTCATCGATTATTTTATATACATACATTAAGTGCCTAAGCCTGCCGGCACACACACAAAATTATTGTCAATATAATATTATCAATATTTTTTTTACTATTGAAAAATACCGCAATACACGCCGCGAACGTACAATATTATTGACAATATGCACTTTATTGACAATATTATTGTGTGTGCGGGCACCCTAAGAAATCAATAGGTACACTCGCACCAGAGCTTGGTAGACTTGGTCCTAACTATGGAGGTTGAAAAACGGAGATCGGTTCAAATTCTTTTGGAACCTGTTCATCTTTGTGGGTAGCTCAGTCAAAGCCTGCCCGCACACACACAATAATATTGTCAATATTTTTTTTACTATTGAAAAATACCGCAATACGCGCTGCACATGTATACCCCTGCCTACCCCTGAAAAAAGAAAAAGGCGTGATGTGATGTATATTTATTTGGTTTGATCTTGTTTATAAATTATTCGCGTTGTTTATCTTGTTTATTATCGGGATCAACGAAAACTTATACAAACGTCAACAAAACTTTATCGACGGCGACATGCGATGAAAAAATAACCATATTATAAATTAAATAATCGCCTGTAATATTAAATACTTTAAAAACTAGGTGTACCTTACCGTTATATGAAAAAGAGTTTTTCCGGGATAAAGTCCCGATGTGTACTTTTCCATATAATAGCCTATATCGCACCTTTAGGACGAAAACGACACAATTCAAAATATAAAAAATTGAGTTGACATTTTTAAATGACTAAAAACTAGTCCCTTATTTATAAAAATATAATAAAAAGGGACTTATATAACAGTTTTGTCTTTTTCCTGTTTGAATATGGCTGTGTTTGAACTGTGTTTTCAGTAATTTTATAACGATAACCCAATTTTCTATCTTTTTGAATTGTGTCGTTTTCATCCTAAAGGTGCGACATTATGTTAATCAGTATTTTCTTTCTTTCTTTTCTTTCTTCATCTACCTATGTACTCTTAGAAACATCCAACCACTACAAGTTTTCGGACATATAATTACTGCTAGGTGTTCCTCGTGACTTCACCCGCTATATATTTTCCCGGGATGAAAAGTAGCCTATGCACCATTCCAAACTATAATTTATCTCGGTGCTAAAGATGTTCTCTTTTTGTATGGATGCTGGGCCTTAAAATCTAATCAGGCTCAAACTTTTTGAATTTTAAGGGGAAAAAGAAAATTTTGTCCGCTCCATTTATATTTAACGTTATTCAAAGTAGTTTATTTGAAGCGTAGTTTTTAAGCAAAATAATATAACTTAAGAGAGAGATTAATTTGCATTAAATCGTATAATTTAAAATTGTACTTATCGTAATATAACATTATACGATTTATTGCAAAGGCCTAGTTTTAGGAGTATTATCTTAATATATAAAGTATCTTGGTAAGAATTTTAAGCTTTTAAATCTTGGTAAGAGTTTTTGGACATGTCTTTTTTAACACGCTTTTATTAACTTCAGACGTATGCATGTATCTATGTATGTATGTATGTATGTCTGTATGTATGTATGTATGTAACTTACACTTTGAGCATGATTTTGACCCACTTCAAAACGTCGGATTAAATGAAAACTTGGCGTACTTATTAAGAACTGATGGCAATACAATATTCTAAACTAAAAATAAGTTTTTATTTATTTATTTATTTTTATTTTTCTTTATTTAGCACACCAACAGTATAAATTACATAATATTTTTTTTACAAGATAACATTCAATCAGCGAGGTACAATGTAATCATACAGATAAGAGGCATGCATGGCACTTATAAAATATTATTACATTTTAATTGCTACATAAAAACATAGGTCGGATATAGTTTAGAAATATATAATTAGTCACATATATGTAAAGGTTGTATAATAAGTCCAAATAAAAAAATAAAAAATTCAAAACACAATCAAATTTCACTTAAACTTAAATTAAATTAAGTAGGGAATGCTTGAATGAACCCAATGTATTAGAGAAGATGTCAGCAGAATTGTTCATTTGAGTCAGTTTCAAATTGTATAATCTTGCCATACGTATTAGAGGGCTATTATATGACGAATTCAGCGTGGCAGTCGGAATATCGAAGATACGAGGATTGCGCACTGCACGGGAATTTGGTCTCAGGTAAAAATGACTGATAAGGAATGCATCCATAGATCCATTCACGATCTTATGGAGGACAAGTAGGTCAGCCACAATAGGTCGCTCTTTAAGGGTTACCATGTTGAAATATTTTAACCTATCATTATATTCAGATACAGATTTACGGATACCATTTTTAATACTTAGGTGCCTAACAAAACGGGATTGGACGGATTCGACAAGGTCAACGTAAGTCGAATAGTGTGGGGACCATATGACAGAGCAATACTCGAGAATACTCCTTACCAAGGCATTATAGAGTAGGATTAAGCTCTCATTATTGCGAAATGGTTTGGATATACGCATAACGAATCCCAGAATCTTATTAGCTCTCGATACAATGTTGTAAATGTGGTGACGAAACGTCAGAGAAGAGTCAAACACCACACCCAAATCCCGTATAGTGGATACTCTGTCCAAAGAGGTAACGCCGAGTTTATAGCTGAAATTAGTAAAATTAATTTTGTTTGTAAAAGTTATATAAAGACATTTTTTCACATTAAGAGACATTCTGTTGTAGTTGCACCATGATTCTAGTGTTTGAAGGTCCCTTTGTAGCTCATCACAATCGCTAGGACTATTGACCCGAGTGTATATTTTAATATCATCTGCATAAGCTAAACAGTCGCAGTTTAGTGATTCCAATAGATCGTTTATGAATATTAAAAATAATAAGGGTCCTAGTTTAGATCCTTGAGGGACACCAGATGTAGGAATGAATGGTGCTGACTCGTATCCAGCCAACGCCACTAGCTGAGACCGATTACATAAGTAGCTCTCAAACCACCTCAACAGATTACCGTGAATACCAGCATGATTAAGCTTGACAATAAGAATTGAGTGATCAACACGATCAAATGCTATAGCAAAGTCTGTATAAACAACGTCGACTTGGCCCCGAGCCTCGAAGGTACTAGTTAAAAAATGGGTATATACAAGTAAATTAGATGTTGTAGAGCGATTAACCATAAAACCATGCCTTGGGCTTATCAAAGGATGAACATGAGAATAAACTGCCGCGTACACAATGCCTTCAAAAATTTTTGCGAAATGGGAAATAATACATATTGGCCTATAATTAGACACGTCATTTCTATTTCCAGCCTTATATATGGGAATAACATATGACATTTTCCATAAATCAGGAAATATTCCTTCCTTCATTGATTTGTTGAAGATCATAAATAGGGGCTTAACGAGCGCTTTAGAGCAAAGTCGAATAAATATGGATGGAACACCGTCAGGTCCAGCCCCCTTGCTTATATCGAGAGTTTTTAGGCCGTTTAGTATATCTTTTTCTTGAATGCGTATTCCTGGGAGGACGTAACTAGAAGACGGATAAGAGGCCACAAATGTATTGGGTGTTTGATTTACAGTATAAACCGTGGAAAAATATGAGGCAAATAAGTCTGCAACAGAGTGACCTATTGCATCTACACCATCATACGACATCTGAGCGGGAATGCCAATAAATGATTTTTTTGATTTGGTATATCGCCAAAATGATTTTATATTTATTTTAAATTCCTGTTCAATTTTGTTAATATAAGTCTTGAAACAACTTTCTATCATTTTCTTTGATCTTATACGTAGAGCATCAAAAGTGTCATAATCCCGGGGGTTGTGATATTTACTGAATCTAATTCGGTATTTGTGTTTTTCCTTAATTAATTTTATTAATGATTGAGAGAACCAAATAATAATTTTAAAGAATCCAACTAAATAAATAATACTTAAGTTTTCCTGGTGCTTTAATAGATGGCGCCAGCATAGAATTAGATCGTGCTGTGGTTTACAAGCAAGCGTAAGTTCGCATTTTTAAAAATCCCACTTGTTTTTTTTAGTGAACTAAAAAATGGAAAATAATAATTTTTTAAACAAAAAAACATGTTTTGTAGAATATCTAACTATAAAATAGAAAATAATTTTTAATAAATTTGAACTGAGAATAGTGTAAATAAAAACAACCTGTATTTTATTGTAAAAAAAGTTTAATAAAAATTATTTTCTATTTTTTGTTGGATTTTATTTACATAAAGCGTGTTTTTTTTTGTTTTAAAAACTATTATTTCTAGATTAGTTCAGCCGTTCTGGCACAGAATACGGAATAGTGTTGGCGCGATTATCAAACATCAATCCATACTTTCGCATTTATAATATTAGTAAGATTTATTAGAATGAAAGTATGATTTCCAAATTGCTAACAATATTTAATGTTTCCAGTTTCCACGAATGCGCTCTGTGAAATAATTTGTTCACAATTTTTCTAAAGTTCATTGTCCTGTATTTAAAATCTGACGCTGAATATTGTTAAAAAGATTTCGTTAAAGTGTGTGCCTTTCTAACGCTGTTTTGTATAGGCTCTTGACGTTTTTCCATCGACTTTGAACCTTCGAGGGTACTGAGAAATCACCTTTTAGCTTTACACAGAGGTTTTTAATTTAATTAACATGTTGTTGCGTCTATTGTGTGTGAAGTTGCCTCGGTAGCGTAGTTGTATTACGGTATGACTGCAATGCTGAGGCCTTGGGTTCGATCCCCGGGTCGGGCAAAGTGATATTGAGTTTTTTCTATTCAGTGTCAGTTCGAAGTCTGGAATTTGTGCCCGATATGGCGATAGGCTCGCCCCCTATCATATCATGGAACGAAATAACGGTGAAAAGTGGGTGCACTAGTTGCGTCTCTGCCTATCCTTTCGGGGATAAAAGGCGTGAGTGAATGTGTGTGTGTGTGTGTGTGTGTGAAGTTTGAAAATATTTTGATGTTTTATACTTATTTACTAGCTTTTGTCCGCAGCTTCGCCCGCACCAAAGTTTTTTCCTGAATAAAAGTCCCTCTATACATTTTTCTGGACCGAACTAAACCATTTTCGAATCCACTTAAAGACACATAAAAAATTTCATTAAAATTGGTCCAGCCGTTTAGGAGGAGTTCAGTGACATACACACCCATAGAAGAATTATATATATAACGATTGAGTTTAAAGTACCACGCAGTAGCTATAATATTTACCTACCAGCTATTTTGTTTGATAGCTGACAGAAATTAGCAGACGTAATTTCGAATACTCACTATGATAGCGAAACACAGCAGTGTGCATGCACTGTGTTGATTTTTGAAGGACATTGTAGCCAGCGTAACTACTGGGCATTATTAGACTAAAGCTGTGATTCCGCAGGACGCGGCAGACGGCAGACAGCAACGGCAGACGGCAACAGCATGTGCCGCGACGGCAGACGGCACTACTGTGTTCTATCAAATTGTATGGGACCGATTCCACACACGACGGCAAATGAAGCGCGGCAATTGACGTTCTGCCGGGCGTCATTTGCCGTCGTGTACGGAATCGGTCTCATACAATTTGATAGAACACAGTAGTGCCGTCTGCCGTCGCGGCACATGCCGTCTGCCGTCTGCCGCGTCCTGCGGAATCACAGCTTTAACATCTTACGTCTCAGGGTGGCGAGTGTGGTGAAGTGCCACGTTACATATAGTACTTTGTATTTAAAAGTTCTATATGGTGTTGCTACTGTTTATAGGTGGTCGTATCGCTTACCATCAGGCGAGCGGTGTGCTAGTCACGTCTTTCGGAAGCAATAAAAAAAACTGCCAGTTGCATCTGCTAAGTCACTCAACTGACCAACTGTTGTAAACTAATAAAAATTATGAAAGAGTCAGGACTTTCCGTAGTGACTTTCACATATGTCACTATACGATAAGCGAGCTGTTACTTCATGTTTTTTTTAAAATGGCATCGAGCAAGTCCATTCACTTTTTACGACGTAATTTATCACTTTCAAACGAAACCCTTAAAACAACAATTATTCATAAAAACAAATATAAACGAAGTCTAATTTAGAAATTATTCTCCACCATCGATATATATCGCACCTTTAGAACAATTCAAAAATTGAAAATTAAGTTGTCATTATTAAATGACTAAAAAAAACTAGTCCCTTATTTATAAAAATATAATAAAAAAGGGACCGATATAACGGCTTTGTCCTTTTTCTGCTCGAATATGGCTGTGTTTGAACTATTATTGTATTGAGAACTTCGTTTCAAGTAATTTTATTATGATAACTAAATTTTCTGTCTTTTTGAATTGTGTCGTTTTCATCCTAAAGGTGCGATATATGTACTTACTACGCACTAGACTTCGCGATCAGATTTCAGAACATCCACCCTGTTCAACCGAACTGTACTGTTACTTTGTGTGGCTTCAACATTGATTAAAGCGACCCAGTGCTGTATGTTTTAACTTTAGTCAGACGACATAGTGTTTTAGTGCTGCAGCAAACTTTAGTTCTAACTCCAGTATTTTGAAAAATATTTTCATGGACGTTCGAGTCTATCGGCAGAATACGTCAATGTTCCTCACAATTTAAATTTTCATTTTATAATTCGTTTCAACTTTAAATTCCGAAGGCGTGATGTTGGCAGCAATGTATATGCAGTGCTGCTACATCACACAAAATTCATTACCTTGAAATAAAGTTGTTTTTTGTAATGGGAACATGTTAAGTGTAGTAACAAAGCAAATATATTTTCAAATCAAATTTTAAAATATATAAGCACAAATTATGTACCCAATTTTAAAATAATTTATTATTGAAATCCTTGAATTCTGCGTTACTAACGTAGTAAAAATTAATTAATTTGCTATGTAGTTTCCAATAACTGCTCCTTTTTTTTTCTAAAATGTAAGGTGTACTGTAACTTACGGAAGTAAATTGAACACTATAAACATAATTGATGAGTGGGTATATGTCGAGCAGCTAAATAAACTTTAGTATGTTTATCTCCTTAAACTATATTTATAGATTTAAAATATATTAATAAATAAAAAAAGACGAATATTTCTTTATAATAATGGAATGACAGTTGTTTGTTAATGAGTCATGGAGGTAAGTAATTATGACAAGTCAGCACAAAAACACAAAACATATTATTTATCATATAATATATTGTATCATTACACTGGCTATATATTATTAGTTATTTTAATCGATGTTATACAATTATTGTTTATTATTTTTGATACTTAAAATTTTATTCGACGTAATACATTAATTCTCTGGTGACCCTACTTTTTTTAACTAAAATGGCGGCAATATGAGCCTGGAAACATTTTAAAGTGACAAGTGGGGTTCCTCACACAGGCTTTCCACTCTTAACGCCGCGCCGTCTGTGTTTCGCAATTTCTTAATATTTCCGACACAATACATAACATTTAATAATCTGCAAAGTTGTTTTCATCATGTCCACCATTTCGTCAAACATAGGCGCCAACATCACGACATCGGTACTTTAAAATGAAACGCACTATATAACAAAGTATCAATTCTAATCTATGGGATCGAAACATCCAAAAATAAAACGACCAGGAAACGAGGGAGTGTTGTTCAAATTTCATGGATAAACTTGAAGTGTTCTCCACTGCCAAGAGGGTCACTTCAACTTTCCCCGAGACCTCTCGCTAAGAACAAGATTGTGAGAACGCGTCTCTTATTCAATGTATGTAATAAATATGGCAGACAACTTATTAATTTATTTAGCAAATATATGGATGACTGTTTGACAATTATCTTGCGCTTATGGCGAAGGAGAATATTGTCAGGAAATCTACATACATATGTATTCCACATAAGCATTACAAATATGTGAAGTGCACCACCGTGCACTAGGCCAGCGTGGTGTAAAGCCTAATAATAGTAGAGAAGTCCTGATCCCAGGAGTAGGAGAGTATGTAATACAGGACTGATATTGTTATAGTGGACGATAGCCTAAGTTGGGAATGGAACGGTCTGCCGAGACAATGTCCGGAGGTTCAAAACCCAAGGCACACACCTCTGACTTTTCGATGTTATGTGTATTGTTTATCAATTATCGTTCGCTTTAACGGTGAAGGGAAACATCGTGAGGAAACCTACATACCTGAGAATTCTCCATAAGAATTTACAGGATGTGTGAAGTCTGCTAACCCGCAATAGGCCAGCGTGGTAGACTAAGGCCTAAAACCCTCTCAGTAGTGGAGGAGGCCCGTGCTCAGCAGTGGGCAGTATATAATACAGGGCTGGTATTATTCTATTTTATTTATATTGTTATATAGATTTTGCCCGCGGCGCCGCCCGCGTTAAAAAGTTTCTCCGGGATAAAAGTCCCGCTTTTAATTTTCCCGGGATAAAATGTAGCCTATGTGTTAATCCAGGACATGATCTACCTGTGTGCCAAATTTCATCGAAATCCGTTTAGTAGTTTTTGCGTGAAAGAGTAACAAACATCCATATATCCAGACATCCATACATACTTACAAACTTTCGCGTTTATAATATTAGTAGGATTCGTATATAATTATCTGGAGGCAGGCCTTTTCCAACTGGTCGTTCAGGAAATCTTTGGAAGTCATGTTCGGCGATGGATTGTGGCTGATGAGAATTCTAAACGCAATCTCGAGAATTGCTGCCCCAAATTTGGAATTTTTTATACTAATAGGAAGTTTACTATATCTAATTGCTGAAGGTAAATTGTTTCTTGGATAAGAAACTCATACTTCTTGATGTCTTCGGCGTCGAGTAGAAAACTATTAGCCCAAGTTCACCATTACCTAAACAAAACACAGCTGTACCCACACTCTCATGCCTTTTTATCTCCGAAGGGGTAGGCAGAGGCGCAACTAAAGACACACACTTTTCGCCGTGCGTATTACTTCCCATGATATGATAGGGGCAAACCTATCGTCATATCGGACTCAAATTCTCTGGACGATACTGAAAAGAAACATCTCATATCATTGCCCCGGGATCGAACCAGAGACCTCAGCATTGCAACCGTACCGTAATACAATTACGCAACCGAGGCAGACAAAAAACAGCTAGTTCAAATAAAAGTCGAAAAGTACATTTACTCCAAATGACACCCGCTGCTATTGTGGACAATATATCAAAAAAATAACGGTAACCCATACAAGTGGCCCAACAAAGGCGTGCGCAACAAAAGATGACCGATATACGGCACCTTTCGTAGGTAGGGTTCACACGAATAAGGTTTTTGTTAAGAGTTACGGTTTAGTTATATTAGAATATATGCGAAGTTTCATTCGTAAATTTCACTCGAGTTCCTGAAATACTCTAACAGAGTATTTTGGGAAATTATCATCTAAGACCCCGTTTTATCAACTGTAGTTACTATTTTGTCAAGGTGCTAGCAGCACCTCACGCGTCACGCGTCACACTTGCGCGTCACACCGCACCGCGCCGGAGCACTCGAAGCTTAGTAACACCAATGATTACCCTAACAACAGTTCAAAAATCCGGTCTAAGGGCGTAAAAAAAATCCAAAAGAACATACAAAAGCATTGCATGATGCAACGGTGCTGGTCTTCTAAGACATAAGATGATAAGCATTATTATATCTGTAATTACACTTGATTAAATGTTTATTTTGAAATACAGCATTGCTTGCAAAACTAATGCACGGGGACAAAAATGGACATGGTAACTGACTCATATACGAGACCTAACAAATAGTACTGAAGAAGGTAGAAAGATTATTATTATTGTTAAAATAATGTTTAGAAACAGATGTCATATAAATTATAATGTTGCTCCAAGAAGACCTCTAATTCAGATATATACGGAAAGGGTTACGATAAAACGTTCCCTGGAAAAGAAAACCTCCATCCAAAACGGATCCATCGTTTTTGAAAAAATTCCAGACATACAAACTTACATACATACGGATCGAATACAGAAACTCCTTTTTGAAGTCGGTTAATAAAAGGATAAGATATTTTCCACAATTACAATACCTCACCTGCCAACCCTGAGGAATCTGGGTGATTGAGGAGCTTAACAATAGATGTAAAGGGGTCACTGGCGCGGTAAGTCACAGGCCTAAATATCGATTTTTTGATTTAGTTAATTTGTATAGATTTTGGCACTGTAAATCCTCCTAGCCAGTTTCGGCCACGGCGGCCAACCTCAACGGAGATCAGCCAGGTACGCAGGAGATATTATAGTGCATAAGTGTGTGCGCAATACTCAGGTGCACTCGGTAATCCTTCACTCTCATAGTCTGGTGAGACGGCAATCTGACATCAGGCGCAGGACCAACGGCTTTACGTGCTTTCCGAGGCACGGGGGTATAACACCCCCAACTTCGTGACTCCGAGCTGCGACTGAGTAATTTTTAAGATGGAAAAACCCAGTCACAATGTTTTTGGCTGGACCCGGGATTCGAACCTAGGACCTTAGTGCGCAAATCATACTCGTAACGCGTACGCAATAGAACTACGCCACCGAGGCAGTCGATACCTACCAACTATACATGATTTATGTTCAACAAAGTTTTGCTCACGGTTTCGCTTGCGTAGAATTTTGTTAGTGAGACATATAAAGAGTAGTTTATATACCCTTTCCTTCTGTTCAACCTTTCTGCATACCCAATTTATCAAAATTGGTTTAGTGGTTTAGTTCTGAAAGCTTAGCAGAGACATACAGTGTTCCTTTCGTAAATAATAAGATTGGTGGTATGTCTATAAATATGTAAGAGTCTTCGGTTCTTGTTTCGGTTTGAACGAATTTATAGCCAGTGTAACTACTGAACATAATGAGACGCAGTGGAATGCCACACAGTACTTTGTAACTCAAGGTGCTGGTTGGTGTTGCTATTGTTTATGGGTGGTCATATCACTTACCATCAGGCGAACGGCACGCTCGTCTCGTCATTCAATGCCATATAAAAACTATTTTTTTTTACTAATAAAAATAAGGCGTTTTATGAATTGTACAGTGCATTATAGCCTAGTTGGGAAAGTGACGGACTGCCAAGTCCAGTTGCAGGTTCAAAACCAAAGGCATATGCGTCTCTGACTTTTCGGAGCTATTTTTGTATCGTTAGTGAAATATAGTTCGCTTTACCTTTGAAATAGGAGCTTGTTGAATGTCGAGTCAACAAAAGATTTGAAATAGTCAACATTATTAAGTCACAAATGGCAATTATTTAATAAATTACGTATGCCATAAATTATAATATTATAATGAATAATTATTATTTAAAAACTAATGACTCCGTCTATATTTTATAAAGCGTTTGACTCGAAATAGTTGACATTGTATCGTTCTTATTAAATTGAACAATAGTCTCACATTCATAAACCAAATTAATAATGAGTGATTCTCATGCACATTCTAAAAAAAGTGTTAAGTAACTTTTATAAAATTAAATTTAATTAAAATCCATTTCAAAATCTTTCTACCACATTAATTTATTACCCTATATGCTATTAAGGCGCACGTGAAAAATAATTTATTATTATAGACTTAAAACACGAACAAAGTTTAATAAGGGAGGGTACTTTCAAAGTCAAAGCTATTACGCGAACATGTACCAAGTTTTGGGAGTGTGAACTGTATGCCTTTAGAAATCACGATGTTAAAAAGATAGAAGATGTAGATTAAGAAAAAAGGGAGTTAGAAAGTTACGAATAAATGTTAAGTGGGTCGTGTAAGCTAAACAGGACGTATTGGTTGTCGTGTAAGTTAAGAGTGGGAGCGATGTAAATAGCGTAACGATGAGCGGGTCAACTAGCAGGATAATAAAGTGGACAATTTATATTTCCAACTCCTCTCATTCTATTCACCATCAGCAACATCATACATTGTTTATCTATTATCGTTCACTTTAACGGTGAAGGAAAACATCGTGAGGAGACCTGCATACCTGAGAAGTTCCTTCTAAGAATTTCGAAGGTATTTGAAGTCTACCAACCCGCACTAGGCCAGCGTCGTGGACTAAGGCCTAAACCCCCTCAGTAGAGGAGGCCCGTGCTCAGCAGTATAATAATACAGGGCTGGTATTATATTATTTTTATATTATAACATCATCTAGCACCTTGAGTAAAAAGTATTGTGTGGCATTCCACTGCGCTCGTCATCCGAAGACATAGGATGTTAAGTCTCATTATGTCCTGTAGTTACATTGGCTACAATGTCCTTCAAACCGAAACACTACAGTGCACACTACTGCTTGGCGGCAGAAATAGTAGTGGTACCCACCCAGACGGACTCTTACATATGAGAGACCTGCTATCAGTAATTTCCAAATAAAATATTTTTCAAATAAAATCTACACAATGTCTAACCACGTCGACTGATGTGCATTGTATGTATGTGTAAATCTTGTGTCACATTGTATCTGACTAGGGTGGTATTCGACCGAAAATACAACTAAATGAAATCCTCCTAGCCAGTTTCGGTCACGGCGGCCAATCTCAACGGAGATCAGTCGGGTACGCAGGCGATATTATAGTGCACAAGTGTGTGCGCAATACATAGGTGCACTCGCTATTCCTTCACTCTCATAGTCGGTGAGACAGCAATCCGACATGAACCGGGAAGAGATCAGGCGCAGGACCAACGGCTTTACGTGCTTCCCGAGGCACGGGGGTATCACAGCACCAGCTTCCTGACTCCAAGCTGCGACTGAGTAATTTTAAAGTTGAAAAAACCCAGTCGCAATGTTTATGGCTCAACCCGGGATTGGAGCCCAGGACCTCAGCGCGCAAATCGTACTCGTAACGCGTACGCAATACAACTATACCACCGAGGCAGTCACTAAATAGTACTGTTACAGTTGTACCAGGACAAACAGATTTAAAATATTATACAAAATGAAGCGTAATAAAACACCACATTTCGATAAGTTTATCGAAGGATGAAATCCGCTTTGAAGGATTCCAACTTACACCCATCGCACGCACTATTGATATTATATATTTTACTTATTGTATCCTAGAATATACGACAATTTTTATCTTATTCCATTATACTTATCCTTTCTCGTATTTTATTAGTATTTTCTATGGGTTTGGATGTACCTGTAATTATGTCTGGATTATTTCGAAAGAGATTGGGTTTATCTGGTCTTTTGTTACGGGAAAGGTACTTTTGTCAGTCTTCAATAGATTGATTTGGTCTATGATTTATTTCTACTGTTTCATCATCTAGATTTAAGAGTATGTTCTAGTTACGAAGTTAGTCATAAATTGTTGATGTATTTACTTTCCTCTCAAATATACCGGGTGGAAGGGAAACGCTCTCTATACCGGAACGGTAAGAGAGAAGAACCATAACATTAACGAAAAACTATATTCATTTGCATAGCTAAGCAATAATACTTACGATTTTAGTATTTCCGTAATTCATGCGCGCGCAGTGTAAAGCGTACAAAGAACTGGGCGGCCGTCGCGCTGCGCCGGGACCGGTCCGCGGTCGTTAACCCGTCAGCTGATGTACGTGTTTCATTACGATTTTTTTGAAATATTGACCTTTTTTACTATGTTTTTCAGAATAATAGTTTGATTTATCTATCCATATGTGAAGCCGTACCGAAATTTGAGAAAATCCTACTAAAATTGTAACAATGCGATCGCGATTTTTTTAGTGTCATCACGTCAGGAATCACCAATACTATCACCTGTATTCGTTTCCGAGAGCGTTTCCCTTCCACCCGGTATATGAAAATATATAAATTTCGAACTTAATATTTACTCACACTTTTTCAATGTATTTAAAGAAATGTGGTTTTTTTATGTTAGACTTATAGTCGTAACATGTAAATTTAGATTATTGAAAAAATTAACACAAAAATTAAATGAGAACTGAAGCCGAACTATTAATTAATTGTTAAGTATCCATAATGTGCAATTTATTTACAAACTGTTCGATTGTCGGTTTCTTAGAATTCGACCAATAAATTATTTTAAAATAAAATAAAGACATCGTAGTTCATTCAAGCACGACCGCGAATAAAATGTTTCAGTTTTCATTTGTTAAGGCCAACATATGTATACTGTGCCATTACTTATTTTATCATTATAGCATTATTTATTTTATCTGCCTTCATAGCATTATACCATTGATGTAAATTATACACAATATGTTCTTTATACACATCAATGACTGGGTAATTTTTTAATTATTTTTAAAGTAAGATGTTTTGTCTAGTTTTGAGTATATTAACATAATAGCATACATTTTTATCAGTTAGAATTAGCTTCTGTTAGCAACTTCACTCTAGTGGAACTCTTGCAAGATAAAATTCGAAACGTAACACAGATACAGTAACTTTTTCTAAAAATAGAATGCAATGATTTTCAATGATCGCCGAGGTCTGATTTTTAATCGTTACATAAAAGTTATTCATAAGCTAAAATCAATTAAGGACAAATTAAAATACATAGTTACATGGATAAAATCGGATAAATGTTTGTCTTTTCTATTCATGGGCTGTAGAAAAAAGTATTTCTACAATCGCTAGCACCACGGAGGAAAGAAAAGAATATCCCTGTTCTGTGGCTAGCACTCTCAGAATAAGGACTATATCTTTATTCTATGGCTAGCACCAATAGTAAACAATCAAAAATATGGGAATGACATTTCCTAACACTGTCTATCGAAAAGTAATCATTCCATATTTTTTTAACCGACTTCCAAAAAAGGAGGAGGTTCTCCATTAGTGTGTTTCTATTTTTTTTTACATATGTACACTGATTTCTGTGAAAATTGCGAGCCTATTTCCTTGACTCTTGACTTGACTCCTTCTTTAATAAGTAAATTAGGGTCACGAAATGGTCCCACTTCAATTTACCTTGGTTTAAGGTGCATCATTTTATGGAAAAGACTTACTAGACCTGAATCATACGAGTAATTTCTGAAGGCGTTAATGTTCTTAGAATGGCATCACGTTTACAGCACTAATTTACTTCAAAGATTTTTACCTGACGATTGGAACATTAATTATTAATAAATTAGTACATAGGATAGGTTGGGTTAGGTTATAACATTAGTTCGGGTGGAGGACTGAACGGCGTCTCCCGCCCTGTGGATTGGGGACGTTTGGAGAGTTCCACCACGGTATCTCCTGCCTGTCGTAAGAGGCGACTAATAAGGGCCACCGGGGGTCACGGGCAGGGGGCTGTCCGTCATTACACATTGTTGTGACCCCCGTGATGGACGGCAGCGTGGCTGGTTGGCCTCACGCTGCCGTAGACGCTGAGAGCGTCCTTCGGTGCGCGGGGGCTTCTGAGCCCCCCCCTAACAGGAGACGGGCCGCACCAGGCGGCACTGCGCAGGGGCGGTTGCGGACGACAACTTAGACACTTCTCGTCTGAGGAAGCCCGCAGCCGTCCCTAATGCGCCGAAGAAGGCCACCGCGGAGTTTTGGTTGGTATGCCGTGCAGTGTACATAGTTTAGGGATTCGACCCGGCCCGGCGGTCGCCCGATGTTTTACATCTCTCCGGGCGGCTCAACGCCGGGTCGTAAGGCACGGTGACCTCAACATAACCGCTCGGTCACCCCCCACGAAGGCCGGCGGTAGTGGTAACGCACTTTCTCCGCGAAACAAAAAAAAAAGGTTATAACATTAGTACTAAACAGCCCGCACAGCGTTTACAACTTGTTCGTACAAAAAGGGCGACGTAAACGAAAAGACGCGCGGATCGAATTGATTTTTCTGCTGAACGTCCTACGTGCTCGAGTACAAACCTGTGTTGTAAAGGCGAAGCGGTCTGCGAGCTTCCGTGAAATAAAACAATTAAAACCATCAAGTATGGCGGTAAAAGGCGGTTTAAGTTGCGACAAAATCTGACTAGGCTTTTGTATGTTAGTTGGCGTGCAAGACCGAGATTAACCAAACAAAACCTGTACCTCGAAACAGGCTCATCGCAGTGGTCCGCTATGGTTGCGTTTTAACCAATGATGCAAAAAGAGGGGTGTTATTTACGATATAGCTGCAGTGAAATTCGGTAAGATACAGAATATATTTTATGTCCTTTTAGCACACATTGCTTTTTTTTCTATCTACCAACGTGTATCCTGATTTTTGACTTACAAAAACTGCAACTATCTATGGATATGTGAAATCTCGAAAGAATATCGATTTTTACGAAAAGGCCTAGATACGTTCTTAGATATCTTAATTATGTTGAAGTTAATGTGAGCATATGACAACGCTCCATGTAAACAAAAATCGAATCCCAGTATCGCACCTTTTTTATGGACGATTGTCAACAAAGCTCAACTGACGTTAAGATAACACAACCACAACCCAACACTCGAAATTCCAGAAAATCGAATGCACCTAGGATATTTGTTTGGTTCGCGGTAATTCCTGGAATACACTGATTTATATCACACACTTCAACTTGCCAACCAAAAACCGTCACGTTACTTATTAAGCCATCCGACTTCTGTGCCCATTTGTCACGTCACTGATTATTTGATGACATTTCACTTAGGTACAACAAGCTTGTGATGTTTTATTCCATCCCCCAAGGAGTGACTGCGGTGAAAGGTCAAAATACCGGGCCGGCTTTTACACCGAAGTGTAATGTTCATTACAGAAGAAGGAGTACCTCTTATCTATACTAATATTATAAAGCTGAAGAGTTTGTTTGTTTGTTTGTTTGTTTGTTTGTTTGAACGCGCTAATCTCAGTAACTACTGGTGCGAATTGAAAAATTATTTTTGTGTTGAATAGACCATTTATCGAGGAAGGCTATAGGCTATATAACATCACGATGCAACTATTAGGAGCGAAGAAATAATGGAAAATGTGAAAAATGCGGGGAAAATTATTCATCCTTGAGGGCTTTCATTGCGTGCGCTGCGAAAACGGTTCAAGATACCAAAAATATATGTATGAAAGAATTATTCCTCTTAAAATGATCTAAAAAAAAGTCCGCGACAGTATATGTCTATCTTTTTAAGTAAACTCTCTAGAACCGTTTTTATTGTTATCAAATTTGGTCGAAATTAATGCATTATTTGTTAAGAGTTGTATCAACGTCATAATATTAATCTTTATACAAATAAATGTGTTGGATAGAGTGATTCAACGGGAAAGTTTTTATGTATGTACTTTTAGCCCGGAAAAACTGATTAACGCGGGCGAAGCCGTGGGCAAAAGCTAGTAATATATATACTGACTGAATGAATGAAATCCTCCTAGCCAGTTTTGGCTACGGCAGCCAATCTCAACGGAGATCAGCCAGGTACGCAGGAGATATTATAGTGCACAAGTGTGTGCGCAATACACAGGTGCACTCGCTATTCCTTCACTCTCATAGTCCGGTGAGACGGCAATCCGACATGACCGGAGAGAGATCAGGCGCAGGACCAATGGCTTTACGTGATTTCCGAGGCACGGGGGTATCACACCGCCAACTTCCTGACTCCGAGCTGCGACTGAGTAAATTTTAAAATGGAAAAACCCAGTCACAATTTTTTTTTTTGGCTCGACCCGGGATTCGAACCCAGAACCTCAGCGCGCAAATCGTACTCGTAATGCGTACGCAATACCACTACGCCACCGAGGCAGTCAATACTGACTACTTTATTATCAAAAAGGTGATTTAGATTAGTCCGGCAGAAATCTGTCTGGAGGCGCAACTAGCGCTCTCACAGTATATTGATAATACGACTCTACATGAGATCAACCAACATTGATGATAATTCGTCGGAGAAGACCTCTCGCTGCCGGCCGTGGTCGCTTCTATGGTCGGCGGCCGGGAGGCCTGGCAGGCGGTGGCCCACTTCTGCGAGGCGGTCCTCTCGCGGAAGGAGAGTGCCGAGAGGGATCGCCAGCGCAGTGGTGATCCCTCCCGCCGCCAGACGAGACGTAGGAGGCGTCGGGTGGACGACTGACCGACGTCTCCCGCCCTGTGGATTGGGGGCGTTTGGAGAATTCCACCACGGCGGAAAACGGAATTCCCCTGCCTGTCGTAAAAGGCGACTAATAGGGGCCTACGGGGGTCACGGGTGGGCGGGACCACCCATTAGTCTAGCCAACTTCTGTGACCCCCGTGATGGACATGTCCGAGGAAGCGTGTCTCACGCTGCCTCGGACACCAAAAAGTGGACACGGTACGGTGTTTCGGGGGCTTCTGAGCCCCCGCAACAGGAAAAGGACCGCAAAAAAGCGGTATGCGCAGGGGCGGTTGCGGACGACAACTTAGACGTGAGTCGGAGGAAGCCCGCAGCCGTCCCTAATGAGCCGAAGATGGCCATACTATAAAAAAAAAAAAAAAACATTGATGATAATATCCATTGCCATATTAAGCACAAATTCTCATCTGACTATGTTATATCAAAGGAAACATACTAAACGTTTCTCCGTATCTTAGAATTTTAAGGTTTAAAATTTCTTAGCCTAGAGTCCTAGATCAAATTAAAGACCCTTTCATTCGTCCGAATTACACTTCGGTGTGACATCCAGTTCTCAGACTGAGGATGTCGCAGTTACCAACGTATATCTCATGCATAATACCATCCCTTTAACAAAAGATACGCAGCGTTTTCTTCACAAGTCGTATTGTAAAAAACTTTTAATAGGGGACAAAAGTTTGTCGACAATAGCAAATTTCAAAAGAACCGGAGCGATCTCAGGAATCATACTTTGCGTAGTTCATGTGAAAATTGCTGAACTATTTTAATCATTTTAAAAGGGAATGAATTTCCTACAAAAGTAAATAAATAGACCGCTTGTAAACGTAGGAAAGTAGTTTATAATTTTATGAAGAGTGGTTTCTCGTTAGTGTGCAGAATAGGTTATCAAAGACCGGGCTTTGTATACTAAATATGAGTGGTGTGCCGAGATACAAAAGACTTTACACGAACGCTGCGTCCGTTGGGAAAAAAAAAAATTACACGATCTTCGTATAATATATTCGAATTTTTGTATACAACACTGTGATCTACAAAAATATTATTATTCCTGATTTTATTTTTAATGGAAACATTGAAAAAGAAACAGTTGAAAGCAGGATCCTGCTTCGACTGTTTCTTCTTCAATTTTTCCATTAAAAATAAAATCATTGTCCAGGCACTACATGGCCCTTAACATGTATAAAAATCATAATATAGGATTAGAAAAAAGTTTGGTGATAGTTTTTCAGTGTATCTACGCCTGTAAAGGAGAAACGATGAGTTTGACAATTGTAATCATTGTTAAACAGAGGTCACTAAGCATCTCCTTTAAAGAGATAAAAAAATAGGGAACTTGAGATTGAACTGACGAAGGGAAGGTCGAAATAGCTCAGTTGGCAGAGCACCGGCACGGCACGCTGGAGGTCGCGGATTCAAATCCTGCTTTCGACTGTTTCTTTTTTAATGTTTCCATTAAAAACAAAATCATTGTCCAGGCACTACATGGCCCTTAAGATGTATAAAAATCATAATATAGGATATCATTCCTCTAAAACCTTAATAAAAGATTTTTATATGACATTGTCTAAAGTTTAAAGACAGACTTAGAGGCGATTTCACGGTTTGCTGATAAATACTTCTCGTCACATAAATGTGTATGCCGAACAAATATAAAATTCACAATCTAAAATACGCTCTCAAATAAATGGTTAGTAATTCAATTACGATACCTTTCAAATTAAATCGGCGAAACTGGCCCCATTATTTTTTTTCCAAAATCATTCTCTTAAAACAGGAATGCCATTTTATACAGTATGTCATCGTTGTTAAATCCAAAAAACTCACCAAGTTCAGAGCCACAAACGCGCGGGATGATCTCCAGGATGGCGGAGCAGGAGGCGTCTTCGAAGCACAGCTGCCGCGCCAGCAGGCAGTTCAGGATCGCCATAGTCCCTTTTATTCCAGGCCCTGTTGACAAATTGATGTTATCAAAAATTGTTCAGCACTTTTGAAAGTTTGTATGAAAGGCTCGAAGGGGGCTCGAGGTAAAGCAAAAAAAAAACACACATCACTTCATCTTCGAAGAAGTAGTATCAGCAACCACAAATTTCAGATTACAGGCTGATACTGCGCATAAAGAGTGATTCAAGCCCGAGTCCTCAAAGCTGTGGTCGTACTGCGCCAAAAATATATATACGCCACTGAGGCCGTCGCGGTAAAAGACTTAGGAAAGCATCCTTAACTAGTAATTCTATCATTATCCATTAATTTTACAGTATCATAGCTGGAGGTAGCCCGTTTCCAACAGGTCGATCTGGAAATATTCGGAGTAGGCCTAGCTATATTCCAGATACGGTTTCGTCAGCTATCTTAGTGCACGTTAAGGCCATCTCGTATGCGAAGGCCATCGCGGGTCGGGCTTGGTATGGTGGTGGTGGAGTGTGTACATAGGGTGAAGGACTCGGTCCAATACGGATGATGCCAATGATTACCCCCAAGCCTTGAACTGGGTTGTAAAACCGATCAAACATAACAGTACCACATCCCGATGGTGGAAGCAAGAACGCGCTTAATAATGATAATACCAGCCCTGTATTACCTATATACTGCCCACTGCTGAACACGGGCCTCCTCTACTACTGAGGGGGATTAGGCCTTAGTCCACCACGTTGGCCTAGAGCGGATTGGTAGACTTCACATACGTTCGAAATTCTTATAGAGGATTCTCAGGTATGTAGATTTCCTCACGATGTTTTCTTTCACCGTTAAAGCGAACGATAATTGATAAACAATACACACATAACTTCGAAAATCAGTGGTGTGTGCCTTGGGTTTTGAACCTCCGGACATTGTCTAGGCAGACCATTCTATTCCCAACTGGGCTATCGTCCACACCACGCGTTTACATTACAAGAAAAAAGGCCTTGCTATAATCGGCAATGTGTATCTATTGACATCATCATTGTTTACCAACCTAACATATTATGATTTTTTAATACATGTTAATGGCCATGTAGTGCCTGGATAATGATTTCTATATTTTTATGGAATCTTGAAAAAGAAACGCCCGCCTTCGACTGTTTCTTTTTCAAGATTCCATAAAAATATAGAAATCATTATCCAGGCACTACATGGCCATTAACATGTATAAAAAAATCAGTATATAAAATTAGAAAAAAGTTTAGCGACTCGTTTCGGTTACTTACTCCTGTAAAGGAGTAATGCTGAGTTAGTAATTGTAATAATTGCTAACAGATGTCGCTGGTCATCTCCTTTAAGAGAATTAAATAACGGATCTTGAAATTAGCAATCGAAGGCAGGGGTCGAGGTAGCTCAATTGGAAGAGCACCTGCACGGTACGCCGGAGGTCGTGGGTCCCGCCTTCGACTGTTTCTTTTTCAAGATTCCATAAAAATATAGATATCAACCTAACATAGTCATGTAATCAGACGTTAGTCTCACTAGATGAAAGCCCCATATCAAACACGAATTTAAGTGAAAACTCTACACACTATCAAATAAAAGTCTGCTAAAAATGGATACATAACGTAATTGATACAAGCTAGCCTAGATGGAAATATATCTCGGACTCTAAATAACTGCAAGACCGTATCGATCCGGCAGTTGAAAGCCACGTTTATGTAATTGGCTTTATTATTGGTCTTTTAATGTTGGTTTAAATCTATTGAAATTGCGGTCTTTGATTTTGGAATTTGAATCGTGAATACGATGCATCTACGTTTTAACTTAATTGAAATTTGTTAAACGAGGATGTTTCTACGATAATTGGAGTCTAAACGTGAGTGCAATTACGTGATTCTAATAAAGTTATGATGCTTATGCATTTCTTTTGCAGAAAGAAGTGGACACTAACATTATTTCTAGGCTTTCTCATTGGATCTGAGTAACTAAGTTTTAAGACTTCCGCAAATGTTTCTCAAATACGAATATCAATCTGGACATGAGCTGCAGGCTTCGGAGCAAGACTTATTATTATTGCTACTGAATGACGAGATGAGCATGTCACCTGATCGTAAGCGATACGATGGCGCATAAACAGTAGTAACACTGTAGGTACCAAACATTTAATTACAAAGTACTGCGTTGCACTCCGATGAGCTTCTCATCCTGGAACATTAGATGTTAAATTTCATAATGCCCAGTAATTACGGAGGCTACAATGTCCTTCAAATCAGAACACAACAGTGCATACTGGTGCTTGGCGACAGGAATAATTTATTATTTAATTGTTAATTTACTCATATACTGCTGCTCTTTGTTTTATTTTTTTTTGTTATTTGTATACAACACAATAGTTTTAATTTGTCTTAGTCCGCACCTTCTGTAATTTACCCATATAAGGGCGTATATTTTGGAATGCAATCTAGTTTTAGTATAAGCCTTTATGTTATACCGGGTGGAAGGGAAACGCTCCCTATACCGGAACGGTAAGAGAAAAGAACCATAACATTAACGAAAAACAATATTCATTTGCAAAGCTAAGCGATAATACCTACGATTTTAATATTTCCGTAATTCATGCGCGCGCAATGTAAAGCGTACAAAAAACTGAGTAAGGTACAAACTACAAAGCAAACGCCGACAAGGCGGCGGCCGCCGCGCTACGCCGGCCACGCGGTCGTTAACCCGTCACCTGATGTACGTGTTACATTACGTTTTTTTTTTAATATTGACCTTTTTTACTATGTTTTCAGAATAATAGTTTGATTTATCTATCCATACGTGAAACTGTACAGAAATTTGAGAAAATCCTTCTAAAATTGTAACAATGCGATCGAGATTTTTTTAGTGCCATCACGTCAGGAATCACCAATACTATCACCTGTATTCGTTTCCGATAGCGTTTCCCTTCCACCCGGTATAAAATTGTCATGATTGTACTCTGTTTTGCGTCTTAATTAAATAAATAGATATTGCGGTGGTACCTACCAGACGGCGTCTCGCACACGGTGGACCTTCCACCATTAACCGCCAGTACCTAGATAATTCGTGTCCTATTGTAAGTGTAGAAACCACACAGCCATTTCCAAAACAAGATCCATATAACAACACATAAAAAATTCACGCGGAATATCAAACCACAAGCGCAGTGCACAGTGGTGCATAACGTTTGAATGAGTACTGAATATTAAAAACCAATACGTTTTATATTTAGTACTAGTAGTGCTCGCGGCTCCGCTCGCGTAAAAAAAAAATCCCAGGATAAAAAGTAGCCTATAGAGTAGTAAAAAGTAGCTTCCTATTAGTGAAAGAATTTCAAAATCGGTTCAGTAATTCCTGAGATTAGCGCGTTCAAACAAACAAACAAACAAACTCTTCAGCTTTATACATAGTATAGACTTTACACTTTAGCTAGCTATTAGTTCTATACATAGTATAGTATTTACTTTAGACATAGTAGCCAGTGTAACTACTAGACATAATGAGACTTAACATCTTATGTCTCAAGATGACGAACGCAGTGGAATACCGCACAATACTTTGTAACTCAAGGCGCTGAATGGTGTTGCTACTGTTTATGGGTGGTCGTATCGCTTACCATCAGGCGAACGGCTTGTTCGTCTCGTCATTCAATGCCATAACAAAAATAAACTCGGTGGATGCAGGCCACTTCGAACAGATTGTTCTGGAAATCTTTATAGGAGGCCTATGTTCAGCAGTAGCAGCTTTAAGGGCTAAAGAAGAAGAAGAAGAGCCGAAAACTATTATGTACTGTATATGGTGTTTTGATTTTGTGTCTTAAATAATAAAAAAAGGCTGGGCGTATTACCATACCATACCAGCATTATATACTCCCCAAAGCAGCACGTAAAGCCGTTGGTCCTGCGCCTGATCTCTCTCCGGTCATGTCTGCCGTCTCACCGGACTATGAGAGTGAAGGAATAGCGAGTGCACCTGTGTATTGCGCACACTTGTGCACTATAATATCTCCTGCGTACCTGGCTGATCTCCGTTGAGATTGGCCGCCGTGGCCGAAAACTGGCTAGGAGGAATATATATAATATACTGCCCACTGCTGAGCACAGGCCTCCTTTACAACTACGAGGGTTTAGGCCTTAGTCTACCACGCTGGCCTAGTGCGATTTGGCAGACTTCACACGCCTTTGAAATCCTTGTATAGAACTTCTCAAGTATGCAGGTTTCCTCACTATGTTTTCCTTCACCGTTAAAGCGAGCGATAATTCACAAAGAATACACACATAACTTTTAGACCAGTCAGAGGTGTGACCTTGGGTTTTGAACCTGCGGACATTCGTCTCGGCGTCCGTTCCACTCCCAGGCTATCGACGCCTTTGCGAATAATTGCGCTTCGTTTTTAATGTGTATTAATGTTTTAATATTCGTTTTGTGGTTGGTACGTCGTCTGCATGTTCACCGCAGTGACCTTTGCATCTGTGTTTCACTGCGCCCCAGTACGTGGACTAAATTTAATGCTTATTTTAGGTGTTGTCTGGAAATTTATACTTTTAATGAAATGTGTTGGAGCGTCGCCAATGTTAAGATAAGGGAGATTCGTTTTGTTATGTGTGTGGAATTTCCTTATTGTGTTTGTTTGAGAAATGTTGATTATATTATGTAAAGGGTGGATTTCACCGCTAGCTGATGAATGCTACTCGTCACATGAATTTATAAGCCGATCAAATGCAAAAGAGAGACAGATCTATGCTCCCAAATAAATGATAATAAAATGAGTACTGTTTACATTAGCTGTTTAATATTTAGACTAATTAACCAATGGACACGATATGGCAATAATGCGCCAACATTTTTTTCTGTCAATCCTGACGGGGGGCGAGGTAGACACGGATAGCACACATTTAACAAAAAAAATCCACACGTGCAGGGCTGAATATAAGGTCGCTTTTTACACAATAACACAGCAAAAATCACAATTTCTGTGGAGCACCGCTTAATGTCATTATCGTAGAATGTAATGACAGCGATCGCATATCACAAAGGTTTTAATGAAAGTTTACGATCAGCTGCGCATTTATGACCAATGAAAGGTTCGCCTGGTCATCCCATCTCCTTCATAAATGAATGCTTTAAGGTTTAAAACGATGACTGTCAAATCACAAGCCTTAATTATTATTTATACTTATAGTATTCTGGCTGTCGAGTTAATATTTTCATTACATGAATTATACTTTAATTTGATGAAATATTTCAGTTTCTAGTTCCACAGATGTCCTCTGCAGACGTTTGCAGTTCACCGAATAATAAAACGAAGAATGTCTTGTCGTAAAACGTTCTTTCGGACTAAGTGGCAAATGTTATAAGCCACTCTTTTTTATAGCACTCTACATGTGTTGTCGCGTGCTTTGGCAAATTCCCGAAATAAACAACTTTGCCGGAATATTTAGGATACTGTGAATAAGTGAATTCACTTACGTTATTAGTAAGGATGGAACACGCCGTTACTAAGATTGTTTAGAAGTTATTAATATAGAAATTTTAGGAATAATTAAGTAATTAAAAAAGTAGTGCATGAGTAATTTATATTTACAATTCTCTAAACTGTTTTATAATGTGCAAGTAATCCGCCAGTTAACGTTTAAAATGCGCAGGCCCGATTTTACAGCTTGCTGATAAACGCTATTTGTCGCAATAACGTATCATCATCATCATCATCAGCCACACGACCTACACTGCTGAACATCACCCGCAAAGATTTACAGACGTATCTGTCAAAATAATAATGTAATTATGTATGATACGGGGCGACCCTATCGTCATATCGGGCACAAATTCCAAACTCCGGGCTGATACTGAATAGAAAAACTCAATATCACTTTGCCTGACTCGGGGATCGAACCCCAGACCTCAGCATTGCAGTCGTACTTCAATACAACAACGTCACCGAGGCACAATAAAATTATAATAATAAAATAAAACAATAATGTATAAGCCGGCGTACTGATATCATACTATAATCTATGCCTTCAAATGGGTTTTTTAATACATCAATGCTCGAAGTAAAAAAATTAAATGAGTAATAAAATGAGTAGTTACTACAATCATAAGCTGATTAATACGATAACAAATAAAATGTACTTGCAACTTGTGAAACAGGCCTGCTGAATGTACTCTTTTGTTTACAATTAATTCTTGACTTTCGTATTTCATCGCCCTATATTTTATTCGACGATAAGCATTTACTCCCATGATTGACGATGATGATGCAATGATACATGGCATCGCATGACGAGACGAGCATGCCGTTCGCCTGATGGTAAGCGATACGACCACCCATAAACAATAGCAACACCAACCAGCACCTTGAGTACAAAGTACTGTGTGGCATTCCACTGCGCTCGTCATCCTGAGACATAAGATGTTAAGTCTCACTATGTCCTGTAGTTACACTGGCTACAATGCCCTTCAAATCGAAACACAACAGTGCATGCACACTGCTGTTTGGCGGTAGAAATAGACATTGCGGTGGTACCCACCCAAACAGACTCTTACATATAAGAGACCTACTACCAGTAAAGTATTGGGGTGTATTCGTTACTCATAGTAGTATTCTTGTAAGAATTATTCGCCAAGTTATTCGGTGAATTATTCGCCAATAGTCTGCATAAGAATTAGTATTTTCTGCCAAATCCTTTGTCGTAAATACTCAGAAGCCAAATCATACTTCATTGAACGTCCATTAATGTCAATTATATTTTATAAAATGCGTTTATTTATAAAGGCACCTTAAAAGCATTCTACCAAATTAAATATAAAAGCACCCAGAGCCGAAAGCTGTCTAACTGTCAAAATTGTTACAAAAGAATAGAAAAAGCCAATATGATTCAAGTTTATTGTGTGATACCCAAAGAGTTCTAATATAGAGCGGACATTGAGAACAATTTCATACAAAAATTTTGAGCCTGTTCGTCAGTAACTCAATGTGCAGTGAAATAGCAAAAAACCTGTAAAATGCATTAGAACATACTTTGACATGATCATAATGCGCAAATTGGCACTAACTATACTGTTGAATGTCTTTAGTGATACCTCTGCCTGCCAGTTTGCTTTTTTTTTTCGTTTTTTTTTATTTAAGCGGAGAAAGTGAATTATTACTACCGCCCAGTGTTAAAGGAGAACGACTGAGCGGTTATGTTGGATTCACCGTGCCTTACGACCCGACGTTGAGCCGCCCAGAGAGATGGAAAACTTCGGGCGACCGCCGGGCCGAGTCCCTAACCTATGTACACCGCATGGCATACCAACCAAAACTCCGCGGTGGCCATCTTCGGCGCATTAGGGACGGCTGCGGGCTTCCTCCTGCCAGTTTGCTTAACATTACCCGTACAATATGGTAGGTTAGCTAGGCTAGGGCCTGTAATGTCCTCACCGGTGAGGATCGCGACGCGTTCCTCCCATTATTTTTAATAAAAATGATTCATAGTTTTTTTTTAACATCTCTTTCCTGCCAGCCCGAGCTTGGCTTCTTTATTTATTTTTCATTGATTTTGCTCCCTATAAAAATGACAGTATTTATATGGTTATTTGTAATAATAATTATTATTAATTAAATGTGCCTTGACTTATTATAAGTGCAACTATGTTCGCCTACGTGATGAATAAAGTATTTTATTTTAATATCGTATTTTATAAATATTCAATTGGTGTTTAAGTCAGTCAACGCATGGGCGATGCCTGATGATTCCTCTGAGACCGTAGACTATCTACAAAGGACATGACATGTACTTATGACTAAGGTGAATTCTATGGCATTCAGTGTCATGGCTATATTTAACGTACAATAATAGTCGTCGACATTGGCAGAATCATAGCGTGTGAAGGGACGCCACTAAAAAAAAAAAAAAAATAGTCGAACTGTATTCTGTCAATATGATCAGACATATCTATACTAATATTATAAAGCTGAAGAGTTTGTTTGTTTGTTTGTTTGTTTGTTTGTTTGAACGCGCTAATCTCAGGAACTACTGGTGCGAATTGAAAAATTCTTTTTGTGTTGAATAGACCATTTATCGAGGATGGCTTTAGGCTATAGCCTATAGCCTATAGCCCATCGTGATGTTATATATGTTATATATAACATCACGATGCAACTATTAGGAGCGAAGATATAATGGAAAATGTGAAAAATGCGGGGAAAATTATTCATCCTTGAGGGCTTCCATTGCGTGCGCTGCGAAAACGGTTCAAGATACCAAAAATATATGTATGAAAGAATTATTCCTCTTGAAATGATCTAAAAAAAAGCCCGCGACAGTATGTGTCTATCTTTTAAAATAAACTCTCTAGAACCGTTTTTATGGTAATCAAATTTGGTCGAAATTAATGCATTATTTGTTAAGAGTTGTATCAACGTCATAATATTAATCTTTATACAAATAAATGTGTTAGATAGAGTGATTCAACGGGAAGGTTTTTATGTATGCACTTTTAGCCCGGAAAAACTTATTAACGCGGGCGAAACCGTGGGCAAAAGCTATAAAATATAAATTTTCAACGGTTGTCCGTTAGGTACGCATACTAATATGTACACGCCTTGTCCTTTAATTATATACCATGATATGATAGGTGTCGAGCCTATTGCCATATCGGGCACAAATTTCATACTCCAGGGTGATACTGAATAGAAACATTCAATATCACTTTGCTCGGGTCGTGATTCGAACGCGGTTCCTGAGAGCTCTGGTCGTACGGTGCAACTACACCATCGACGCTGTTAAACACTGTTTTTCTTTATGGCATTGAATGACGAGACGAGCCTGCCGTTCACCTGATGGTAAGTGATACGACCACCCATAAACAGTAGCAGACCACGCATTCAGCACCTTGAGTAAATACTGTGTGGCATTCCACTGCGCTCGTCATCCTGAGACATAAGATGTTAATACATAAGTCATTATGTCCAGTAGTTACACTGGCTACAATGTCCTTCAAATCGAAACACAACAGTGCATGCACACTGCTCCTTGGCGGTAGAAATAGACATTGACTATGCTTACATCATTATTCATTTGTAAAAAAAAGGAAAATCTACTGAAATGTTCTTTAGGACATAAACGGTTTTTTATGTTTATGTTTAATAAAACTTTTTGATAACATTGTTATGGGCCTTTATTACACTTGAAGACGCAGCTTAGTTGAAAACATCTTAGGAAATACTAATCTTTGGAGTAATTTCTAAGTAGGATCAAAGTTGGAGTACACTTGAATAGTAATAATCGTGGAATTGAGAGCTTTTAACTTACTGAAATGCTTTGAGATATTAGGAACGTGTGACGTCATATTATGTCGGTGAAGAATAAGTTATTTTTTTGTAATTAGTTCTACAGAAGTCTCTACATTCAGCATAATTCTGAAAGCGCGGTGTGCTTAGTCTCTAGTTGGTAGACATTAATTATGAGTTACATTGAGTTTAGGGTCAGTGCAAGTTTGTGGCGACTAAAAGGCAAACACTTTATTCGATCGGATCGCAGATTGTGCGTTAATAGTTCTTGTGATAGCTGATGAGTTAAACTTAAGATTTGATTTCTCATTCTTAAGCCAATTACTGGTGGTAGGTCTCTTATATGGTAGAGTCCGTCTGGGTGGGTACCACCGCAATGTCTATTTCTACCGCCAAGCAGAAGTGTGCATGCACTGTTATGTTTCGGTTTGAAGGACATTGTAGCCAGTGCAACTACTGGACATAATGAGAATTAACATCTTATGTCTCAGGATGACGTGCGCAGTGGAATGCCACACAGTACTTTGTAACTGAAGGTGCTGAATGGTATTGCTACTGTTTATGGGTGGTCGTATCGCTTACCATAAGACAAACGGCTTGCTCGTCTCGTCATTTAATACCATAAAAAAAATTATGTGACGAGGATTACTTACGAGCAAACGGTTAAATTGGCCCTATGTTTCTTAAACTACGCTGCTTTCAATAAAGGTTGCACACATTAAAAACATTGGGACCTTGACAATGAATGGCTTTACACCAACAACATCAAAAGGCAGTTGAAAAGACACCAAGGTAAAGGCAAGCTTAAGGCAATCTAGCCGGAATAAAAGCAAACTAGTTCAAGGTTATCTTTTGAGTTTAAATTCTAGCTAGGGTGAACCCATTTTTGAGTAACTCGATATGAAAATAATTTTTATTGTTGGTGGTAGTTATTAAAAACTCCACAATTAGAAATTTAACGGCGGACTGTAGATATATATAGGCTTATTTTTGTGCACTGGTAGTGTTCTATTATAGGTAGTATGCTAAAACAACTGATAAAGGATACGGGAACAAAATAAGGGACTTACTGCGGCGCGGTGACCTGCCTGTTCCTGGAGCTCCCCGGGATCCCGGTTCGTCCGATCTTCAATGGTGGTGATGAGACGGCAGACGGAAGGCAAGTGTCAAGAACTTGACAACTAAGTGTCCAAGGACAATAGACAAGAGTTTGTTGCCAGCGCGCGTTCCTTATTCAAACTTGAGTGGATAAGGGTAGGGAAAAGGAGTTGAGTTGTTTAGCATAATAGACAATGCACAGTGCATGATGCCAATATATTGTAACAATACCAACCAGTTGGTTTGTTGGACTTTCCAGATATTACAGATTTTTTTTTATTTACCGGACTATTTAATTTTCCGCCGCCGCGTAATGTCTGGTGATCGCGATTTTATTGGAATAAATCATGTCTAAGCGTGTCATACTTTATTCTATTTATTTTACCATAAATGCAAAGTCAGCAATAATCGGCATCATTGTTTTCATAGTGATAAGGACACGATGTATATATAAACAGCTAATTAATAATGCAAGAAAATGCCCATAAGACTAAAGTTTATTTGACTAAAGTTTAGTATTTAGAAATAATACACAAAAAACACTTTACCATAACCATAACTAGCTCTGTATTATATGTTGCCCACTGCTGAGCACGGATCTCCACTACAGCTGAGAGGGTTTTAGGCCTTAGTCCACCACGCTGGCCTAGTGCGGATTGGCAGACTTCACATACCTACGAAATTTAGAGAACTTCTCAGATATGCAGGGTTCCTCACGATGTTTTCCTTCACCGTTAAAGCGAATGATAATTCACAAAAAGCTTTACTTGGTAATTTTAAGAATTATTTATATATAGGTACATCTGCACTCCGAGCCTTTGTTTATTCATGATCTTTCAACAATCGAATTAGCCCAAAAATACGCTGACCTCCGAAAATATAAAGCCCAGTAGACATAAGTCACGATCTACTCGCATTAGAGACGCCGAGGCAAGCTCAAAATAAGTGGCTTTATTTTGTACCACAGTCCTCAGACGGTCGTTGAATAATTTAAATGTATGACATTTGTAGTCCGATGTAGATTATGCTTAATATTCTGGTGTTGGAGTTGAAATAGATGAGCCCGATATAGGTTGCAGGGACGAGAATTGCAACTGTATCTGGGGTTTTTGAATTAGGGAACAATATATAGATTGCCGGTTGTCGTGGAACTTGGAAGTTACACGTTAGTTATTTGTGGTGTAACAGTATTGAAATGGATTGTGCTTAAAATATTACTTGAACTTAAGACACTGTGGATTACCTTTCAAGTGTTTTAAAGTGAAGACGAGTGGAGCGTTTATCGGAGAGAATTGGCGGCGATGAGACTGCGAATATTCTTGCATTTTTAGTCTGTATTGACTGATTTAGAAATGTAGTAGGATATACTTATTTATAAACCATTTTAGTGAATTATGCGGGCGTACAAGTTACTTTCGCTTCAAGAAAAAAATGATCCAGTCATCTTTAAAATAAAATTAAATAAAATCATTTATTGATCAAATAGGCTTCTAAAAAAGCACTTATGACAGGTCATGACATGAAGGTAGACCAAAGAGCATTATAATACTACGGAAAAGGTAGACACAATAACAAAGGTACATAATAAGCCAATGAAGTAATTTATAGTTAAATAACGAACAACCAGCAAGGGCTGATAGGTACAGAGGACACGGACATAGGGGCGGGAATAGGGCTAGGGTTTTAATACTATGGTTACCCCTAATACCTTTGATACTCCAGGTAGAGGAGTACAATGCGGTGGAAATATGGCCACAGGGAGTTAGGGTGCTTTTCCACCAGAGATTTGCTATGCAGCTATCATGCGAGAATGTGAAAGCTATTTTACGAAGCTATGTGACCATTTCCATTTGCTAAGGTACGTAGCAGAGCAATCCTACTTAATATTATAAAGGCGAAAGTTTGTAAGAATGTATGGATGTTTGGATGTATGGATGTTTGTTCCTTTTTCGCGCAAAAACTACTGAACGGATTTCGATGTAATTTGGCACACGGGTAGATCATGTCCTGGATTAACACATAGGCTACTTTTTATCCCGGGAAAACATAAAGCGGGACTTTTATCCCGGAAAAACTTTTTAACGCGGGCGGAGCCGCGGCCAAAAGCTAGTATGGTATAAAGATGCGCCCCCGAGAGGTACATAGCTTACTGTAAGTACTCTGCTCTACATAGCTACACCACTCTCGACCATTCATAGTACGCATCCACAGCACGCTTTGTTGAATCCGTTTCCACCAGTGCTATGCTATGTGGACCAATGAATGATTGGTGGATATCAAACGTATCCATACCAACTTAGCATAGCAAACTTCTGGTGGCAAAGCACCCTTAAGCGCGTAATATTCTATTTTATATTAAAAGTACAATTGAAATTGGTGTTTGTCAAATACATGTCGCATTTGATAGTTGAGAGTTTTAGAGCAATAATAAAAGAGCCTTGTATTTTAGTAATTTTTGCGGTAATAAAATAACCCATAAAATATATCGAAAGTATAATGAAAATTCTTAGCAAAATAATAGTCTAATCTCCCTCATCGCCACCTTCCTCTTCTTCATCAAACTCGCCCTCCTCCTCGGCCGTGGCATCCTGGTACTGCTGGTACTCAGACACCAGGTCGTTCATGTTGCTCTCCGCTTCCGTGAACTCCATCTCGTCCATGCCCTCGCCCGTGTACCAGTGCAGAAATGCCTTGCGCCGGAACATCGCCGTGAACTGCTCTGAGATGCGCTTGAACAGCTCCTGGATTGCCGTCGAATTACCAATGAACGTGGCCGACATCTTCAGCCCGCGCGGCGGGATGTCGCACACGGCGGTCTTCACGTTGTTTGGAATCCACTCCACAAAGTACGACGAGTTCTTGTTCTGGATGTTCATCATCTGCTCATCCACTTCCTTCATGGACATGCGGCCGCGGAACACCGCTGCGACTGTCAGGTATCGACCGTGCCGAGGGTCGCACGCCGCCATCATGTTCTTGGCATCGAACATCTGCTGCGTCAGCTCGGGCACTGTTAGCGCCCGGTACTGCTGGCTGCCGCGTGACGTCAACGGTGCAAACCCAGGGATAAAGAAGTGCAAGCGAGGGAACGGGACCATGTTCACCGCCAGCTTGCGCAAATCGGCGTTCAACTGCCCGGGGAACCGGAGACACGTGGTGACGCCTGACATCGTCGCGGACACCAGGTGATTCAGATCGCCGTAGGTCGGTGTAGTTAGCTTCAGAGTGCGGAAGCAAATATCATATAAAGCTTCATTGTCGATGCAGTACGACTCATCGGTGTTTTCCACCAACTGATGCACCGAAAGAGTGGCATTGTACGGCTCTACTACAGTATCAGATACTTTGGGCGATGGCACAATACTGAATGTGTTCATGATACGGTCGGGATACTCCTCTCGAATCTTAGAAATAAGCAAAGTTCCTAGTCCCGCACCAGTGCCTCCTCCCAAAGAATGAGTCAGCTGAAAACCCTGCAAACAGTCGCACCCCTCCGCTTCTTTCCTTACTACATCTAACACTGAATCGACCAGCTCGGCTCCTTCCGTGTAATGTCCCTTGGCCCAGTTATTACCCGCTCCGGACTGTCCAAACACAAAGTTGTCTGGTCGGAAGATCTGTCCGAAGGGCCCCGAGCGCACAGAGTCCATGGTGCCGGGCTCGAGGTCCACGAGGATGGCACGCGGCACATATTTGCCGCCAGTGGCCTCGTTGTAATACACGTTGATGCGCTCCAGCTGAAGGTCAGAGTCTCCGTGGTACGTGCCGGTTGGATCGATGCCGTGCTCGTCAGATATTACTTCCCAGAACTGCAATAATAAAAACCCTGTTTTATGTATTGTCGCAATGCTGGGGGTACGGGCCTGTTACTACCGAGAGGACTACGATATGGACATAAATTTGTAGACGATACTTAGGTCATATACTGTGGAATTCTAATTAGTACTGATTCCGAATTTTGACAAATGTATTTGACATGGTATCCTAATACATTAGCTTTGAAATCACTATGAAACCAATTACTTATCGAAAAATAAATATGTTCTAGCCTCTAACCGTCATTTTACCCATTTACAAGTCGACAAAGAAATTAAATTATGTTCATTTTGTCGTATTTTCCAACAAATAGCTAAAACGGGCAGCTAAAAATAGTAAAAGTGCACAAAAAGCATTTATATGTCTTACCTTAGCTCCAATTTGGTTGCCGCATTGGCCGGCTTGGATGTGAACAATTTCCCTCATTTCGGATTAAACTTAAGATAAATGCTCTGCAAGACCGCGACGCGACTTTACGTACGAAGTCCAATAAAACAATAACGAAAAAAGCAATTCGAAACTCATTCCATTTTTTTAAATCGAATTTCCAGTTGGCTGTGATTTTTAAAACCGGCCAGGCATTATTTTGGTGGTAACAAAGTTTTTATAGTTAATATTACATTGAATATATTTCTGTATGTTTGTACGTGTTTAGCGTTTAAGCATAAGATTATAAGATATACTACTAACACCGTATCTGACTAAATAATCACTGCAACAATAATTATGCTAAATATAACCTACTAGATTTTTGCTTGTGGCTTCGACAGCGTGAATGAGATTTTCCGGGATAAAAGTCCCGCTTTATATTTTCCCGGGATAAAAATTTGTCTATGTTACTCGCTAATATTGTAGCTTTATGTCAGTGAAAAAAAAAAACGGTAGGTACATATGTTTTGAGTTTATTAGTTACAAACATACAAATCTTTTCTCTTTATAATATTAGTGTAGATTAAACATACGTGAAGAGATAGACAGGGAAGCAACCATTGCTTGTTACTCTTTCGCCGAGCACATTTCCTCAGCATGTCAAGCAGGGCAAGGGTCGTAGCCGAAATGCCTTACAACAATCGTTAATGCTAAAGGCGCTATTCCATTAGGCAAGTTACTTGTATACAACTTGCAAATTGCATACAACTAGAACAAACCTGCATACAAGCTACAACTTGCACGTGCGTAGTTTGAACTTGTACATTTTCATTCAAGTGGCGCACAAATTGAACGGGCATAGGTAAGTTGCGTCTTCCACACATGATTTCCTACTTAATTTTGAACGTCTCCACTTGTATTCAAGTAAAACTTGTATGCAATTTGCACACTCTCGAGAACATGTTTCCAATGTAAGTAACTTGTACGCAAATGTGACGTCACACTTGCATACAAGACTTGCCTAATGGAATAGCGCCTTAAGAGAAAAAAGATAAAAGTTTATGGGAATAGCATAGTATCCTATCTGATAGAAAATAAATTTTATAATAGAGGTTTTAATGCCTAATAGCCTTTCTGTTCGGTTACATTTAAAAAGGTAAAAGTGTTCTTGTTGGTGTCAGTGTGGTCTTTCTGTAGTATTATAATACTCTTTGACTGCTTCGGTGACGTAGTTGTATTACGGTATGACTGCAATGCGTTCTTGTGTTCGATTCCCGATTCTGGCAAAGTGATATTGGGTATCAGCCCGGAGTCTGGAATTTGTGCCCGAAGTGGCGAGAGGCTCGTCCCTTATCACTTCATGGGACGGAATACGCACGGCGAAAAGTGGGTGCACTAGTTTATAATGAGCTGGATGACAATGTCAGTTTTGAGTGTAAATTTACACGTCCAATTTAGCAACATGGTTTAATTTTCTTTTATATGCTCGGCACCATTGAGGAAAATATTGCAATTTGTGTATGTACTTTATAAAAATAACTGTCTCTGCTCGTGTCTGGACACACGATAAATAAAGTACATAGGTATAAATACTTGGATACAAAATATAGGTATATTCACACACTCACTCACGCCTTTTACCCCCGAAGGGGTAGGCAGAGGGGCAACTAGTGCACCCACTTTTCGTCGTTATTCCGCCCATGATGTGATAGGGGGCGAGCCTATCGCGATATCGGTCACAAATTCCAGACTCCGAGCTGATACTGAATAGAAAAACTGAGTATCACTTTGCCCGACCTGGGGATCGAATCCGAGACCTCAGAATTGCAGTCGTACCATAATACAACTATGCCGCCGAAGCAGTCGATATAAAATATAGATTTAATATTAAAATACTAGGACAAAATTAAATATAATGGGCACAGAGATCTTTCCACGAATGAAGGCACCGGAGAAAAGTAGGTTATGAAATTAAAATGCAACAAAATAGTTTATAAAATAAAAGAAAATGGAACTGGCCGTTTCAAATGTTTTTGAATTTGGAACAAAATTTGTGCAGTACATTTGACATTTATTTGAAGTTTGCACAAAGTCGACCCCTCCAGTAGTCAATGAAGTATTTTTTTTATGTTTTTTACTCTTTACAAATTTTAAAACCGTGGCTTTTGTGTCAAACTGTATGTAAAGTGATTATGAGGGAAATCGTTCACATACAAGGCGGGCAGTGTGGTAACCAGATTGGAGCTAAGGTATTTTTTTAGCATTGAATTATGAGACGACCACGTCATCCACTCGCGGGAAGCAACCACCCTATACAAGGTGTTAAAATCGCCGTATGGTCCACATAGGTGTCACGTTTCGACATCAGTCTGTGTATATACCGTTTCAAACAGGCGCGTATAATTGTATTGATCTGGACACAACTTCACATTTCTTTATTATATTTCAGTTCTGGGAGGTAATATCAGACGAACACGGCATTGATCCCACGGGCACGTACCATGGAGACTCGGATCTTCAGCTAGAGCGCATCAATGTTTACTACAACGAGGCCACAGGCGGCAAGTATGTACCGCGAGCCGTCCTCGTGGACCTTGAGCCCGGCACCATGGATTCTGTGCGCTCAGGACCCTTCGGACAAATCTTCCGTCCAGACAACTTCGTGTTTGGACAGTCCGGAGCCGGCAACAACTGGGCCAAGGGACATTACACGGAAGGAGCTGAGCTGGTTGACTCAATACTCGATGTAGTACGAAAAGAAGGGGAGGGATGCGACTGTCTGCAGGGATTCCAGATGACACATTCCTTAGGAGGAGGCACTGGAGCGGGGCTAGGGACGTTACTTATTTCCAAAATACGGGAGGAGTATCCCGATCGTATCATGAACACATTTAGTGTAGTGCCGTCACCCAAAGTGTCTGATACAGTAGTAGAACCCTACAACGCCACGCTCTCAGTGCATCAGCTGGTGGAAAACACCGACGAGTCGTACTGCATCGACAATGAAGCTTTATACGATATTTGCTTCCGCACTCTGAAGCTGACCACGCCAACCTACGGCGATCTAAACCACCTGGTGTCCGCGACGATGTCGGGCATCACCACGTGTCTCCGGTTCCCCGGGCAGTTGAACGCCGATTTGCGCAAGTTGGCGGTGAACATGGTCCCGTTCCCTCGCTTGCACTTCTTTATCCCTGGGTTTGCACCGTTGACGTCACGCGGCAGCCAGCAGTACCGCGCGCTAACGGTGCCCGAGCTGACGCAGCAGATGTTCGACGCCAAGAACATGATGGCGGCGTGCGACCCTCGGCACGGTCGATACCTGACAGTCGCAGCGGTATTCCGCGGCCGCATGTCCATGAAGGAGGTGGACGAGCAGATGATGAACATCCAGAACAAGAACTCGTCGTACTTTGTGGAGTGGATTCCAAACAACGTGAAGACCGCCGTGTGCGACATCCCACCGCGCGGGCTGAAGATGTCGGCCACGTTCATCGGCAATTCGACGGCGATCCAGGAGCTGTTCAAGCGCATCTCGGAGCAGTTCACGGCGATGTTCCGGCGCAAGGCATTTCTGCACTGGTACACGGGCGAGGGCATGGACGAGATGGAGTTCACGGAAGCGGAGAGCAACATGAACGACCTGGTGTCGGAGTACCAGCAGTACCAGGACGCTACGGCTGAGGAGGAGGGTGAGTTTGATGAAGAAGAGGAAGGCGGTGACGAAGGAGATTAGTATTTTGATAAGTTTTAATTTTATAGTTTTATTGTTTACAATATATATTTTTAGCAGGATTTCCATAATTTTATTTTTGTTTTGCCAACTACAAATTTGTGAACCTAGTTAAGACAGCAAGAGCTAAATACTATTTTATTTTATTGCATTGAAAGACGAGACGAGCATGACGTCACTTTACACTTACGTCACGTCACAGCATCCAGCACCTTGACTTACAAAGTACTGTGTGGCAGTCCACTGCGCTCGTCATCCTGAGATATACATCCTGAGACATAAGATCTTAAGTCTCATTATGTCCAGTAGTTACACTGGCTACAATGTCCTTCAAATCAAAACACAACAGGGCTTGCACACTACTGCTTGGCGGTAGAAATAGACATTGCGGTGGTACCCATCCACACGGACTCTGACATGTGAGAGACCTACCACCAGTAAATACTCAATAAAATAATGAAACTAGCTCCAAGGTGATTTTATTCTATATTCTTTGCAACTATTATTCTTGGTTTTGCACTCAACATTCCAGGATACAGTTTTGAATATAAAATGTTTATTTTTCAATTAACTTCAGCGTTAGCGACAGATTCCCAGTGCAGCGTTCCCGGAAAGCGGGCTTTGTCCCGTCATTGCGTGCCCGCTTTCAGCATTCATATTGTGCTCTGAATATGCAGTGGTCTATTAATCATTCTGTTCCGAGTGGATGGCTTCAAATTGTGTAAGTTAGAGTGTGCTATTTTATATTATAAATGTTTATGAATATGTTTGAAAGTAAACGCGTAAATCACTTATCGGATTGGAAGTTGCAGCACCTTTTATTAGCATTAACTTGGGATGGATTAAGAACAGATCCGTCAGCAACTCTATTTAATTAAGATCCTTCTATGCTGCGAGATAAAATATTAAAAAGACTAAAATTCTAAGGGCTTTAGAATCTGGGACTGAGTATCGATTCTATAAATCCTTTGATTTCTATGAGCACGCTTTCTTTACCAACGAAACTGAATTCTATTAACATCTTTATTCTAACAGAAACTGCGAGTACAACTTCAACAATAAAGTAAAGATTCCGAGAAGTGCTAATGAAACTCTATTATACATCCATAAAAATAAAAGCTTGTTGAAAAACAAACTGGTTAAATCCGTGACAATTCTGTAGGCATGCCACGCAACGGCCACATTAGAACGATGTCGGCACGATCCAATAACCTTAACAGAAGTGAAATAGAAATAGAAATCCTTGATTCACTGAATTAACTGCCTCGGTGGCGTATTTGTATTACGGTATGACTGCAAGGCTGAGGTCTTGGGTTCGATTCCTGGGTCGGGCAACGTGAGTCTGGAATTTGTACCCGATATGGCGATAGGCTCGTCTCCTTTCACATCATGGGACGGAATACTCACGGTGAAAAGTGGGTGCACTAGTTGCGCCTGTGCCTACTCCTTCGGGGATAAAATGCGGGAGTGGGTGTGTCTTACTGAATTAAATGTATTGCATAAGTTGACGAACGAGAAAGCGCGGCATCTGATGTAAAGGGTTCTCATTCGTCCATAATACTAAATACTATGTTTTGGTGACTGCTTGGGGATGGTTTATTTAATAAATGTTGTAAATTTGGTTAACGTAATACTTATCCTTTCTCCTGTGTCCTGATTTATTTTCTCACATTCAACGTCGTTTTTTTAAATTTATTCTAACTCCCTATTAATTTTATTAAACATCAAAATCGGTTCAACATTCGAGTCTTTTACTCTCAATAGTATTTTCTTTTATTCTAGTATTATAGTTTGACTTTACAATAGTCTTGCATCAGGCATTAAATTCCTTCCTGCCAACCCCTTCATCAACTCCATATTCCATAGAAAACCCGTCGCCAGCAGCACGGCTTTGTGGAACACATTAGTGGAATTGATCAGATAAGCCCGTGCTCACACAATCACACCTATGTGTGTTCACAAAGAGTTGAATTTGAGTGCATTTTTGATAACATCGGCTCGGAATTATATCGGATTTTGTCGATGGTTTATGGAAAATTAAATATTTGTGCGGTCACGTATGGTTAGACTAGCTTATGAAGGCATCCACTTTTTTGTGTTTGGAATAAAAATTAGCATAATATACTTAAGGATAATGTAGGTTTCTATTGGTTAAATATTTTCACAATCTGAGCAGTAAGAAGTTAGATAATATATTAGTCATTAGCGGCGATAGCCTAGTTGGGAGTGGAATGGACTGCCGAGACGAATGTCCGCAGGCTCAAAACCCAAGGGCACACACCTGATTTTTTAAAAATATTTGTGTGTTCTTTGTGAATTATCGCTAGCTTTAACGGCGAAGGAAATCATCGGGAGGAAACCTGCATACCTGAGAAGTTCTCTGAATTTCGAAGGTATGTGAAGTCTGCCAGCCTGCACTAGGCCAGCGTGGTGGACTAAGGCCTTAGCCTCTCAGTTGTAGAGGAGGCCCGTGCTCAGCAGTGGGCAGTATATAATACAGGGCTGTTATGGTATGGTATGGTTGGTCATTAGAGCGATCAAATAAAAAACAAACTCTTCATTTTTTTATTTATTTATCGATTTAGGTACATCAATATTACATATTTTCAACAGTCTAATGCACTTTACTTAGGCTTAATAACTAATACATGCTCCAATTAAAGATGTACACACATGTATAGCATTGTATTTATTTTCGTATTCTTTACATTTTTTAACTGTTACATTATGATAAAGTACAGGTTCGTGCACCTACTATGTTTTATCTCTGCACCGCCTCAGGTTGACTGGTAGAGAGTGCCTTCGGCATTAAGTCCGCCTTTACATAACTATATATTAAGTGTAATAAATAAATAAATAAAAATACATATACATATACACTCGCGCCTTTTATCCCCGAAGGGGTAGGCAGAGATGCAACTAGTGCACCCACTTTTCGCCATTATTCCGTCCCACGATGTGATAGGGGGCGAGCCTATCGCCATATCGGGCACAAATTTTACACTCCGGGCTGATACTAAATAGAAAATCCAATATCACTTTGCCCACGGAGCGTCGGTCGAGTTGATCGGCGCAACGGCCAATATCCTGACAACAGTGGTCTCGGCGGTCGTCGCCGCTTTTTGCGGTGGCTGCCGCATTTTTAGATGGTGGGCCCGTTTATTCGGGCGGCTCCCGGTTCATCCGGGAGTGTCGACGGGCTCGGTGTGCGCTAACACCGCCCCGAGCAGGCAGCGGGGGGGAACCTTCCTCTCCGCTGTCACCGTTGCAGATCGTAATCTAGTATGGAGGTCCGTGGACATGTCTCGCGCTCCTGCTGGACCGAGGGTCTTGGCTTAATCGCCCGGACCACGAGGGAGAAAACCTCTATAAAAAGTTCCCCGAATCCCAAGCGGCGGCGCACCGCGAGGGGATGCATGGCCGATGGGTAGTTCGGTCACTAGTGCGACCCCCGCCAGAGTACCGGCCGACCCTCTTGGCGGGTTACGCTAGGCTTACCCAGGTACAGGGGGCACTGCCTGAGTGGACTCTTATTTCCCCCATACTCGTGGGATTCAATATGAATTTAGAACCTAAAATTACATTGACGAGGGTGCCTACTCCGGTTCCGGCTGGAGAGGCGGGGATTGGTGGGCGAAAGCCCGTTGATGGCGGACGAGGAGTCGGCGCGGACAGGATGTCCGCGGGCGTCGACTCTGAGTCGAGTATGAGCGTTTCCTCCGCTCGGAGCCGTAGGCTCTGGAGGAAACGCTCAGAGTTGAATAATAGCAGGTCGTCCTTAGGGAGCGACACTGAGGAGCCGGTCCCGAAGTCGCAAGCGACAACCGGACGCGGCAGAGGAGGACCATCTTTGGTCGACGATTCCGTCGACCAAAGAAAGAAAGCCAAGGCGCGCGATCTCCTGCAGCGCAGGGAGGCCCGCCAAAGGGCAAGGAGGGAGGAGAGCGAGGAGGGCATGGTCCTTCGCTCTGCCGCCAAACCGAAGGTGCCCGCCGAGGAGGTGGCTGTCGCAGCGGCGGCGGAACCGGCACCGAGCGCTCGCCCTAAAGGCGAGGCCAAAAAGTGGCGCGATAAGTGCGCAAAATTAGAGGAGGCGGTGAAGGAGCTGAAGCGTGAAAACGCTTCTCTCCTTCGCCGGCTGGAGGAGCTGGCAGCAGTGGAGGCCAAGTGGCAGGCCAGAATGGAGTCGGTGCTCCTAGGGCCGGCCCAGAGGCCTCCATTGGCACACGAGAGACGGTCCACCCCCGGGGACATACCACTCCCCGTCCAAGGTGGTTTCGTTGGAGGAGCTCTCCAGCCTTCCTCTAAGGGGAAGGGGAGGGGGAAGGGGAAAGGAGCAGTGCAGCCTGCTCCTCTCAAGGCTCCTGCCATCGTGGCCGGGCCCTCCACCTCTGCTGCCGTGGCGGTCGCTGGGCCGTCTGGGGTGCCCAAGAAGGGGAGGGGGAAAGGTGGTCCTCCTGCTCCCCCCGTCGCGAAGTCCGCTCCGAGGGAGCCCCGCCCACTGCCACCGGCCCCAGCGTCCATGGACGCTGAGTGGACCGTGGTGGTGGGTAAGAAGAAGCGGGGGAAGCACACCCCCGCCGCGGCGCCTGCAGGGAACCCCCAGCAGAGGAGGCAGAGGCGTAAGGAGCCCAAGCTGCGTCAGCCACGCTCGGCAGCCATAGTGCTGTCGCTGACGCCAGCGGCGGTGGCCAAAGGGCTCACTTACGCCAAAGTGCTGACGGATGCCCAGCACCGAGTAGACCTCGCCGGCCTCGACATAGACAGGTTGAGGCCCAAGGTGGCAGCCACGGGTGCCATGTTGTACGAGGTGCCCGGGGCTGAGTCGGAGCGAAAGGCGGACTCCCTCGCCGCAAGGCTGAGGGAATGCTTTGGCGGGTCGGAGGATGTCCAAATCTCCCGGCCCACCAAGTGCACGGAGCTGCGGCTGTCGGAGTTGGATCCGGCAGCCACTTCCGAGACGGTCGCGGCGGCCCTTTGCCTTGCTGGCGAGTGTGCTGTGGACGCCGTAAAGGTGGGCCAAATCCGGCCCGATCGCTCCGGCCTGGGCTCCGTCTGGGCCAAGGTGCCGACCAGGGCGGCACAAAAAATAAAGGCGGGCCGCCTGAAGGTGGGGTGGACTGTGGCCCGGGTGACCGTGCTCGGGGCGCGCCCGATGCGCTGTTACCGTTGCTTGGAGCACGGTCACACGCAGAGTACCTGCGTCGGAGGACCGGACCGCAGCGATTTGTGCTATCGCTGCGGTAAACCGGGCCACAAAGCCCGTGAATGCGAGGCCGCGCCGAACTGCGCTGTCTGCGCGGCCGCAGGGAGGCCCGCCAAACATCCGGTGGGCGGGAAGGCGTGTCCCGCCCCCTCCCGTCGCGATAGGCGTCGCGACGGAAGACGAAGTGTTGCTGCCGCTGGGGCTTCGACCCAGCCGCAGGCAGCGAGCCCACCGCAAGGGGCCGCGATGGACGTGGTAGAGATCGCCCAATAATGGATTTAAATTTCCTCCAGGCGAACATCAACCACTGTGCCAGTGCCCAGGACCTGTTGTCCCAAAGCCTGGCGCAGTGGTCGGTGCAAGTGGCCGTGGTCGCTGAGCCGTATTTTGTCCCCCCCCGGGATAACTGGGCGGGGGACCTTGACGGCTTGGTGGCCATCATCAGCCGGGGCGCCGCTGGCTCCCCACCCTTCGAAAAAGTAGCGAAGGACAGGGGATGCGTGGCGGTTCTGTTGGGAGACATTTGGATAGTAGGAGTGTACTTTTCTCCCAACAGACCCCTCGCCGAATTTGAGTCTTTCCTCGTTCGGCTGGGGGCCTTGGTGGAACAAGGCCAACCTCGCCCGGCGGTCGTCGCCGGCGACTTCAACGCCAAGTCCGTGGCTTGGGGTTCGCCGGCGACGAACGGTCGTGGTCGGGTCCTGGAGGAATGGGCGATCTCTGTCGGCCTGGTCGTCCTGAACAGGGGGTCGGTGGACACGTGCGTGCGGCACAACGGCGGGTCAATTATAGACCTGTCGTTTGCGAGTGCCGCCGTCGCACGCCGTGTCCGGGACTGGAGAGTCCTCGTGGGCGTGGAGACGTTGTCGGACCATCGTTACATCAGGTTCGGCGTCTCCGCGTCCCCGAGTGTCCAGTCCGGTGGTGTACCGAGTGCCCCAAACCAGGACGGCCCGCGGTGGGCGCTTCGTCGCCTCGATGGGGAGGCCCTAGTGCTGGCCGCTCTGGTCATGTCGTGGCTCCCCGTGCCGGACGGGCCGGTACGGGTTGAGCAGGAGGCGGAGTGGTTCGGGGTGGCAATGTCGGATGTCTGCGACGCCGGCATGCCCCGAGCTCTCCGCCGTTCGCCGGTGCGACAGGTGTACTGGTGGTCGGCGGAGCTAGCGCAGTTGCGCGCGTCGTGCGTTGCTGCGCGCCGCCGATACGCCAGGCATCGTCGTCGCCGGCTCCGAGACGAAAACCACGCAGACCAGGAGCGGCGGCTCTATGGCCTCTACAAAGAGGCAAAGAGAGCGCTGCGGGTGGCCATTCATGGGGCCAAGGTCGCGGCACGTAAGGCGTTCGTGGGGACTCTCGACAGGGACCCGTGGGGGCGCCCTTACCGTCTGGTGATGAAGAAGCTTCGCCCAGCGGCGCCCCCGCTGTCGCAGAGTCTCCGGCCAGAATTACTGGCCAACGTCGTCGCGGCCTTGTTCCCGGCCACCGAGGAGTTCACTCCTCCACCGATGGCGCCACCGGATGTGGCGTCATCGTCGAGTGAGAATCCGGCAAGGGATATCCCGGAGGTTTCGCCCGCTGAAATGCGGGCGGCAGTGCTTCGGCTGCGGAGCAAAAACACGGCCCCAGGGCTCGATGGCATCCCCGGGAAAGCCTGGGTGCTAGCCCTCGAGTACCTGGGCCCGAGGCTCCGCAGCTTATTCACCGCCTGCCTGGAGCAGGGCGTCTTCCCGGTGCGTTGGAAAACCGGGAAGCTCGTCCTGCTGAAGAAGGGAGGACGACCCGCAGAGTCGCCGTCGGCCTACCGGCCCATCGTGTTGCTCGACGAGGTGGCAAAGCTCTTCGAGCGCATCATTCATACCCGCCTCGTCGAGCACCTTGAAAGGGTCGGACCAAATCTGGCCGACGAGCAGTTTGGATTTAGGAGGGGACGTTCCACTGTCCACGCGATTCTGCGAGTGAAGGCACAGGCGGAGGATGCAGTGGCTGGGGGCGATGTTGTAATCGTGGTGTCGTTGGACATCTCCAACGCATTCAACTCGCTGCCCTGGCCCTGCATCCACGAGGCACTGCGGTACCACGTGGTGCCGCCCTATCTCCGGCGTCTGGTGCACGCGTACCTGTCCGACAGGCACGTGGTGTATCCGGGCGCCGATGGGTGGCACCGAAGAGCGATGTCGTGCGGTGTTCCACAGGGCTCGGTTTTGGGCCCTCTCCTGTGGAACATCGGGTACGACTGGGTGCTCCGTGGTTCCAATCTCCGGGGCGTCGGCGTGACCTGTTACGCCGACGATACGTTGGTCACAGCGACTGCTGGGACCTTCCGGGACGCCGCAACTCTGGCGGCGGCGGGCACCGGCCAAGTAGTTGGTAGAATCCAGCGTTTAGGGTTGAAGGTGGCCCTCGAGAAAACCGAGGCCGTGTGTTTTCACGGACCTCGGAGAGGGCCACCGGCCGGTGCCGGCATCGTCGTTGGGGGGGTGCGGATCCCCATCGGCTCTAGCATGAGGTATCTAGGTTTAGTCCTAGATAGCCGATGGCGATTCCGCACCCACTTTAAGGAGTTGAGGACGAAATTGTCCCGGGCAGCGGGCGCTCTTTCCCGCCTGCTGCCCAACCTGGAAGGTCCTGGCTTCCCTTGCCGGAGGCTGTATCACGGAGTCGTGCGGTCCATAGCCCTTTATGGCAGCCCCGTTTGGACTGACTCCCTGGGCCGCCCCTGCGTCGCCCTTCTGCGCGCCCCGCAGAGAGCTTTAGCGCAGCGGGCGGTCAGGGCGTACCGCACGGTCTCTTTCGAGGCGGCTTGCCTATTGGCCGGATTTCTGCCCTGGGACCTGGACGCCAAATCCCTTGCCGATGTATTCCATTGGCGGGAGGAGGCGTTCAGTCGCGGGGAGCGTCCGGCCCTGAAGGAGGTGGAGGCCAAGAGGGCCGCCTTACGGCGAGCCGCCGTGGAGGAGTGGCGTCTCAGGCTGGAGGCCCCGTCGTGGGGGCACCGGGTCGTAGAGGCAGTGCGTCCTGTCTTTGCCGAATGGCTGGACAGGCGCCACGGAGCGGCAACATACCGCCTGACGCAGGTGCTCACCGGGCATGGCTGCTTCGGTGAGTTCCTGTTTCGGGTGGTAGGTGTAGAAGAGTCGGCCGTGTGTCACTATTGTGACAACTGCCCAATGGACACGGCCCAACATACGTTGGAGTGTTGTCCAGCCTGGGATGAGGAGCGCAGCGCTCTCAGAACAGTGGTCGGAGAAGACCTCTCGCTGCCGGCCGTGGTCGCTTCCATGGTCGGCGGCCGGGAGGCCTGGCAGGCGGTGGCCCACTTCTGCGAGGCGGTCCTCTCGCGGAAGGAGAGTGCCGAGAGGGATCGCCAGCGCAGTGGTGATCCCTCCCGCCGCCAGACGAGACGTAGGAGGCGTCGGGTGGACGACTGACCGACGTCTCCCGCCCTGTGGATTGGGGGCGTTTGGAGAATTCCACCACGGTATCCCCTGCCTGTCGTAAAAGGCGACTAATAGGGGCCTCCGGGGGTCACGGGTGGGCGGGACGTGCCGCCCACCCATTAGTCTAGCCAACTTCTGTGACCCCCGTGATGGACATGTCCAAGGCAGCGTGTCTCACGCTGCCTCGGACACCAAAAAAGCGGACACGATACGGTGTTTCGGGGGCTTCTGAGCCCCCGCAACAGGGGAAAAAAGGACCGCAAAAACGCGGTACGCGCAGGGGCGGTTGCGGACGACAACTTAGACGTGAGTCGGAGGAAGCCCGCAGCCGTCCCTAATGAGCCGAAGATGGCCATGTTAAAAAAAAAAAAAAAAATATCACTTTGCCCGACCCGGGATCGAGCCCGAGACCTCAGCATTGCGGTCGTACCGTAATACAATTACGCCACCGGGGCTAAGTTATTATCGTGAGTATTAAGGGCGGTATTAATAAATCAATCTCAAGTTCGAGTTACATCTCAAGTAGACATAATGTATTGAACTCTTCATACATTATGTCTACTTGAGATGTAACTCAAACTTGAGATTGATTTATTAATACCGCCCTACATCTATTATATAAAAATGAATCCCTATTTCCTTGGTCACGGCATCACGCGTGAACGGCTGGACTGATTACGTTATTTCTTTTTTTGATGTTTATTATTGTCAGGAGAAGGTTCTTATGAAAGAAAAAATTAAGAAAATTGCGCGGAAAAACGGCTGGACCGATTTTAATGAAATTTTTTTGTGTGTCTCCAAGAGGATTCGAGAATGGTTTGTAGCGCTGTACTCGGGTTCTAGGATTTTATTTCCTTTAAAGGGCAGGACAACGTCTGTCGGGGTCGCTAGTAGATAGATAAAAAGGAAAAATATTGAATTGCACCAAACAAGTTGCTAGACAAAGAGGTCAAAGACTGAAGTGAGCGGAGCCGTGGGCAAAAACTAGTCCAAGTATATTTATAGCAAATAAAAATCCATTCCAAATACATAGGACTTTGAATTGTACGGTAACTAACTTCCTAATATGCGAATATATTAAGGCATTAAACGTGCCGAAAATAAATGTATTCCTTTTGGTTTCATTAAAAGTTCTTGCAGATTCAACTAAAGGATTCTCCGTGCCGTGTATGATAATTCATTATGTATCTCCTGATCCTGGAAAGGTCATGTGGGAGAAACAAGGATAGAAGATAATAAAAGTCGTGCGTGGAAATGAGATGAACAATTTACGCCAGATGACAAGCTTTTAGGCGACTTTTGGCCTGTTGAAATTGGCCACTCGGGCAAATGAGGGAATGTCAGGTGATGTGAATACATTGTATAAAACTTTTTAACAAAAACATTAAGCCGCCGAAAACACTGAAAAGCAAAAAATAGCAAACATTTTCTATTACCTTAATAATTAATATATACCTACGTATACATATTTGGAGTCGATGCCTAATTTAAATTGAACATTGATATTTTCGTATATTTGCTTAGCTGCTTAGCTGCTGCTTATTAGATAGAAAATGTTTATTATTTTTTCCTTTTCAGTGTTTTCGGCGGTTTCATTTTTTTGTAAAAAAGATTTAATTTTGTAATTTTTTGTGGCTATAAACTACATGAACTACATGACTGCCTCGGTGGCGTAGTTGTATTACGGTAAGACGGCAAAGCTGAGGTTTCGGATTCAATGCCCGGGTCGGGCAAAGTGATATTGGAGTTTTCTACTCAGTATCAGTGCGGAGTTTGGAATTTGTGCCCGATACGGGGATAAGCTTGTCCCCGCTCACATAATTGGACGGAATACGCACGGCGAAAAGTGGGTGCAGTAGTTGCGCCTCTGCCTACCCCTTCGGACATAAAAGGCGTCAGTTTGTCTGTGTTTTCGTCTCCTCAGTCTGACGTTGCTGTAAGCAATGTCGTATAAATAAATACTTTTTTAACACTAAAATCTAAACTAGAAAAGAACATAATTCACGATTACATCCAATTTCCACAAACCATCCGAATTACGTTTATATAACCGACCGGCAGTATCGGAATTTATCGCTTAATTTATTGCCAATGACGTCACAGTATAGTAAACGCGCGATTTTACGACTCCACTCCCGTATAGGTATACGATATTGGTGCGCAATAAGCCAAATTGTCGTATTTTTCCTGTATATGCGTTTTGAATAAGGTATTAGAGCTTTATGTGTGACTAAAGATGATATTTTTTGTAATATTTTATTTTTATAGGCTGGCGATTGAGGAATTGGGTCAGTTTACAATAGTCGACTTCACTGCCTATAATCACATATATTTTGTAATTGGAAATATTTAGGCAGTATGGATTCACTGTCGGACTTCAACGAAAGCATTTTTAAGGAGTACCTATGGATTCACTGCCAGCCTTTAACGAAAGCATTAGTAAATAAGGAAGGGCTTGTTGGAGTCTTCATAATTGCACAGTATAGTCGGGCTGGGTCAGTTAGTGATGAGTCCTTTTAAATGCAGCATAAACTTTAATATATCTTTAAAACTAAACTTAGTCTTAGAACAATAGGCGCCATACAGTATGGTGTCTACGTGACTCCCACGGTACGCGCGCAGGCGTCCCCGATTGGTCGGCGACATGTCACGTGAGGCGCTTACACATACCGCGTTTCGGATATTCGTCGTTACGAGGTGTACCGTGCAGGCACCTTACGATCAGATACCGCTATAACAAATTATTTATTTACGGCCTAAATAATAAACTTCGTGGCCACTTGTTCTAGGCATACTCTGTTAGATAGTCCTTTGAATTACTTTTAACATACAAAGAAGTAAGACAAGACATTCGAGAGTACTATGTAATATTTTCTTGATTGCTACTGAATGACGAGACGAGCTTGCCGCTCGCCTGTAAGCGATACGACCATAATCAGTAGTAACACCATACAGAATTCATTACAAAGTACTGCGTGGCACTCTGCTGCGCTCGTCACCAAAAGACATTAGATGGTAGGTCTCATAATGCCCAGTTACGCTGGCTACTGGGTAATGGTCTTAAAATCGGTACACAACAGAGCATACATACTTCTAATTGGTGGTAAAAATAGACATTGCGATGGTGCCTAACCAGACGGCCACCATTAATACTAGCATAATATACTTCTCTAATACTATATTCCTTCTTTACATAAACCTCAATTCCTAGGCACCTGCGGTCGTCTGAAATTTTGATAGCGAACATTAGGTTGGGATCCGTTTATTTTTTTATACTCCAATATACGTTATCCACGCGATTTCTCTCAAGGGCCCTGATTGGTACGCGCGGTGAATACACAAGCATTTCGCGTTGTTAGCTAATCTCTACCGATAGCTGTGATGAAATTATAGGATGGAGGCATTGATGTGTAAAAGGTGGAGGTTTAGAAAGTAATTGTAGTGTATTGGATATGTATAAAATGTAAGAGCGGTGGCGGGTAGTTCTTAAGAGTTTAGTTTTTAATTACACATTGTGCGCGGGCGTTGTATTTCATTAATTCTCCCAGTAATTCCGTCTAAATATACCAAATACTACAGTAATCTTGGCATAGAATGTGGCAAAAAGACGCAACTCGTAAGACGATGTCGATTTGATGTTTGTGATTGATCGAGAGACCAATACGTCAGTCACGTATTAGTCTCTCAACCAATCACAATAAAGCGAAACGGAGTCGTGTTCATTTGTCACCTTCTAAGCCCACTGCTAAGTTCTGTAGCACAGTATCTATGTGTGATTTTAGATTCTTTCCATACAAAGGTTGCCTGGAAGAGATCGCTTGTAGCGATAAGGCCGCGTATTGTACTCATTGTGCCATTTTTGACTGTCTTTCCGTTTTAAAATGGTTACAATAAAGAATATTTGTATTTGTATGTAGGATTTATTTTCACGTTTTTTTTTAAATGATCTAATTACCGGAACAGGCAGGCCGCACAATAGTGTGTAGCGGTTTATAAACAACTAGATGTTTCTTGTGGCTTCACCCGCGGGAAAAGGTTTTCTCACTCCAAAAGTCCCTAAAACACTATAGTGATTCATAATAACACATTTCCGACAACCGTCATCAATTTAAAAAACATTAAAAACTCCATTATTTTTCATGGGAGCTAAGTACCCGGATAAAAAGTCTATGTGATAATCCAGGACATGGTATATCCGTGTGCTAAATTTCATCCAAATCAGCTCAGCTGTTTCTGCGTTTCCTTTCTAAAAACCGTTCATATACAACCATCCAAACATTTTCATAAACTTTCGCATTAATGATATTAGTAAAATAAGATAAAAAGATATAATCAATTGAACTTTAAATTACGTACAAGCACTACATAGTACTCCACGTATTCTCGTGAAACAGTAGAAGTTAAATTAGTAAGGACAGTTTTATTTATAGATGTTCTATTCCAATTCCATTTCTGTTAAATATTGAAGCCTGTAGTTATAATATAAACCTTAACATATTAACATTGGAATCTAGTTTTGAATCAATCAACGTATGGTTTTGAAACCAAACGTTGATTATTATTAATGAACAGATAGAGAATATTTTCGTAATATTTACGAGTTTACCCGACCGACTACATTCCTACTTAGATAAATTTAGGTGCATTTTATAGTTGGGGGAATCTGGTATAGAATAGAATTTCAACTCTGTGCAACTGTATGGCCTGTGTTGTAAGATGTAGCGTTGAAAGATATATTTTTCTTGTCTCTGTCAGTACCAATTAATAAATACCTGGAGAATATCCACACGAGGTTTTCTATTGTGCCTATAAAAAGTAAATCTACATTTACAAATTCAGTCTGAATCACTAATAGTATAGGTTACTACTATTTATAATATGTTTTTGATTATTCATATAACTGTAATAAGTTTTACCTCGACTGCCTCAGTGGCGTAGCTGATTACCGCGCTGAGGTCTCGCCATATCGGGCACAAATTTCAGACTCCGAGCTGATGCTAGAAAAATCTAATATCACTTTGCCCGACTCGGAGACCGAACCCGAGACCTCAGTATTGTAGTCGTACCGTAATACAACTACGCCACCGAGGCAGCATGTGTGTAATAAGTTCGTCAATAAGGCAATTCCAAATGTGCCTTTAGGACTTCACGATATCACTATCATGCATTCAAAATATACACATCTTATTGAATACATCACTATTCCATTTATTTTACCTGTTCTTATGTTTCTTTTATGTGGCATGGGAAAAAAATACTATGCACAATTTTGTGGAACCGATTGGGTTTAGTTTTCACGGTAAACCGTTTTCCTGACGCCAACCTCCTTGGAGCGATTAATGCTTTTTTTACAGCAGCAATATAGTACCAACCGCTTTACTATAACACTAAATTGCAAGAAATTAAACCCATTTATATAAAACATCGATCATAGACTATTTTTATACCCCGCTGTTCGCTCGAAACTTATCCCACCCAATCCAAGCCGGCCATCTTCCTAGCGATGCTTCCTAGTCAAATTGCAGTCTATACCTGATATTGTAGGTCTATGACCTACTTATAGATATTTTAGGTGCACTAGGAAACCTTACGTCACTAACGGAAATGGTTACAAATCCACTTGTTGATGTTATAGAGCACCGAAATACATTTCATTTAGTTTTTTCGAAGTAAGTTTTGGTGTAGACTCGTTGGAGTAAATTATTTATTAGAGGGTTTTATATCTCTGTATATGCTATGCTGCGCATGCTCACGCCTTTTTTATTCCAGAAGGAGTAGGCAGAGGTGCAACTAGTGCACCGACTTTTCACCGTGCGTATTCCGTCCCATGATGTGATAGGGTTATTTTTTATAGTATCGAATGACGAGATGAGCATGCCGTTCACCTGATGGTTAGCGATACGACCACCCATAAACAGTACAAACATCATCCAGCACCTTGAGTTGCAAAGTACTGTGTGGCATTCTACTGCGCTGGTCATCCTGAGAAATAAGATGTTAAGTCTCATTATGTCTAGTAGTTACACATGCTACAATGCCCTTCAAACCGAAACACAACAGTGCATGGACACTGCTGCTTGGCGGTAGAAACAGACATTGCGGTGGTACCCACCCAGACAGACTCTTACATATAAGAGACCTACCACCACCAAAACGTGGAACGTATATAAGCTGACTAAATGCAAAAGTGACTCTAATCTATGCCTTCAAATAAATGGTAATAACACGATCTACATAAATTGTTTACTAATCATCAAATAAATTACTATAAACCTTCGATGCAGGCCCTAACTAAGTAGATAATTTGCACAGCAGTTTCCGCGAAGTTTGCTGTGGTGAAATTAGCTGCGAATTTTATCGTTAAGCGTTAGGATCGGTTGCATAAGCGGGAAGCGCTACGTTATTTAGTTGAACGAATTGATAGGAAAATATGAAGGTGTGAATTTTAGATTGTAATTTGCTATCAATTAGGGATGTTTCTTGTTGATATTAATTTTGTATGGTGGTAGAAATTGTGTAATATCGAAGACTTGAAGTCGAATGATAGAGATAGTGAATTGTAGGAAAGTGTATTTTTTTAAGTTATACTTCTTTAGGCGCGTTATGACAAAATGATGAGAGGGAAATTTTAAGATGCGCGCGCATCATATAACACAAAAGTCACAGGTTATGCGTGCGCATCACTGTAATTTAGTTTCAATACAATTAACCAACTTCAATAAAGGAGGTTCTTAATATTATCATTTTATTCTACCAGGAACTTTACCTTAGAGGATAGGGTAGCGCTTCTAGTGTGGCGGGTCTACTTTAGGGACTGTGTACCTGCCACCCCCACACCCCCTTGACCCCCCTGGCCCCCCAAACCAAATTTGACCTCTCAACCCAATTTTATCCCCTTGACCCTCCAAACCAATTTTTGACCCCTCTTGACCCCCAACCCAATTTGACCCCAAACCCATTTTGACCCCCCTTATCCCCCCAACCCAATTTGACCCCCCTTGACCCCCAACCCTAATTGACCCTTGACCCCCCTTCACCTCCACACCTATTACCCTTATTGACCCTTGACCCCTTACTTTAACATATCGCCATATCGGGCACGAATTCCAGTGTCCGGGCTGATAGTGAGTAGAAAAACTCAGTATCACTATGCCGACCCGGGATTCGAACCCGAGACCACAGCATTGCAGTCATACCGTAGTACAACTACGCCACCGAGGCAGTCTTTGTCTAAGCTTATTCTGTTCATGATATCAATTGACATCAACGAAGTAATACTCCTATTTATTATACTACTTGGTGTTGGTTGCGTTTTCACCCGAATGGAAAGCCTTTCTCGCCACAAAAGTCCCAAAAGTACAATACGACGCCAATGTCTAAAAAGTAGATACTTAAAGAATAAGATACAAAGTAAAAATTTTTCCCATGGCAGCAAATTACTGGAATAAATAGGGATAGCCTATATGTTAATCCAATACATGATCTACCCGTGTGCAAAATTTCATCCAAATCCGTTTAATTACTTCTGCGTTTACATCTAACAAACATTCAAACATTTTCATAAATTTTCGCATTTATATTATTAAGATTACGATATTCCAATTCCAGAATCAGATTTTAAAAACATTCCAGAATTAAACCAACAACCAATGCACGTATTTACATAGAGACAGCATTTACTGGGGTAGTGATTGTGAACTATTTACCTACCGTTTAGGGTTCAGTAGCTTTTGTCTGATTTGGGTGGACGGGGGAGAATGGGGAGCGAATTGGGGAGTATATTTAAATGGAGGGGAGGCTTGATTTAGTAAAAATGTGGTAATTGAATGACGAAGTTTTGTTATTTTACTTTGCCTAAGTACACTGTGAGTGTGGGATATGGAATTCGAATTACATGAGCGATAGTCAAAGTACATTTACGTTTTTTCACGAAAACAAATAGCATGTGCAATTTTCACTGTGAGTTAGGTAATTTTAAGTACAAATGATGTCTATTATATACCATACCATACCAACCCTATATGTCCAGTACCGTCCACTGCTGAGCACGGGCCTCCTCTACAACTGAGAGGGTCTAATACGGTGTTCTATTTATAAATTTGCATCTATTAAAAAGAAAATGGTTTAGGCGTTATAAATTTACTCATAAAACAAACTCCTAATAGAAGCAATTTGTCAATTTAGCGATTCCATGTTCGGAAGTCAATTTAGGATAAAAATAAATTCTCTGTAACGGTTAGGCAAAATTAAATTTAGAACGAGAATCCATGAACTCTATTTTCGTTCCATTAATAGGGTCAGTCTATCGTTATACGGGACACAAAACCTAATTCTGGATGATTTACATTTTTTGTTTACACTAATTTTGTTCAGTACCTAGAGATTAGTCAGAATCTCATTGATTTTGTATGTAAAGCTGTGATTACGCAAAACGCGGCAGACGGCAGACGGCAACAGCATGTGACACGACGGCAGACGGCACTACTATGCAATATTAAATTGTCTGAGACTGATTCCGCGCACGACGGCAAATGACGGGCGCCAGGCGCGGCAACTCCTGTAAACCAGGATCGGCAGTGGCACGCATTTTATGACATCAAGCGGTGAAGCTCGGCGAGTCTCTGGAAGCACTAATTAGTCTTAACCCGCAACGAAGTTAATCAAATAGAAGAATAGGGAGTAGTCAAAAATATATTTTCCACTTTTGTTTAGGCATTGTATAGAATGCCTGAGACGTCCAGGCAGATAAACATTTTTCACTTCGTCCAGTCATTGTATAAAATAATTGAGATGTCCAGAAAAACATGATATAACAATTTTATACTATGTCTAGGCATTGTGTACAATGACTGGGGTTTCCGGACAAAGTAAGAAATAACCATTTTATACTTTGTCTAGCTCATTGTATAGAATGCCTAGTTATTTTATAGAATGAATGGGGTGTTCACGCAAAGCATGAAGCCACCATTTTATACTTTGTCTAGTCATTGTGTAGAATAACTGGGGTGCCCAGGCAAAGCACGAATTAACAATTATTAACTTTTTCTAAACTCTAATCCTTGTATAGAACGCAAACCTCCTCCCCGCGCCCTTCCGCTCAGTTCCCAGTGTCGATCGGGCGACATTTGTTATATTGTGTTGTAATTAGTTGTATAACATTTTGGTAAATGAAGTTGTATAACATCACTATAAATATGCAACTTTTGTTAAAAAAGTTAGACAACAAATGTTACGCAACATTCTCTAACGTTATACATATAACTGCTGTGTGGTGCTTCCACACAGCTTTAAGAGTTGCGTTTTTGGAGACACTAAGCACACTGCTATCATTACATTCTGTATGGTAAATCATATTTTCATTAAGAGTTCTGCAGATTGTTCAGTAACAGTTACGAGATAATAATGCGTATATTAGCAATACAGCTTTTGCGTTCGAATTTGTTTCATGTTTTGTATTTATTTGTGTTTGTGTTTTTTGTCAAATTTGTGTTTTATACCAACATAGTGACCGTACTTCACCTTCAGCCCTTATTGAAAATCAGCGCCGCAGTATCAGTCAAGGTGGTACTGCGGCAAGGAGCTGAATGAGGGTTCCCGTTGTTGGCACAATTGAGTATAATTATTTTATATAATTGTTTTAGATATTTTGTTTGATCACATTTTATTGTATATACTGTTATTGTCGCAACAATAAATCTTCTTTCTTTCTTCTTCTTTCTTTCTAGATAGCTTCGTTACGGAAACAATCGTGAGAAGTGGAAAAGTTTCCGCATACTCTTACCACACAGCTGAAGTTCTACTATGCTTTTTTAATTCACCTTGTTATGGAGATGATAAGTTTCCTTGGTTATCGTATATATTCATGGATAAAGGCTTTGGGCTCGATTCCCGAGGTAAACCTCAGAGTTATTCTAAGACAATTTTTATAGGATTGGATTTATTAGAGACTCAAGGTCTTTGCACCTTCCACATTGTTTTGGTCATCAATAAACTTACTATTAAATCTAATCACTTCGACTGTACCACGATAAAAAATAAACAAAATTTTACCGATATTTTACACAAAAAATCTAATTTTATTAAGAAATCTTCATAAAAAGGTCTTGTCTATCATTATTTAGTATCGTTAAGGAAAAATTAAACATCATTATCCGGGTTTTTCTTTTCAATAGATCGAATAATTTATAACTCATCTTGCTCAATCTTTTAGGGCCCTTTAATTCGTTTAAACGAACTCTAATTTCCCTCAAGGATTTACAAAGTTTTCGTATCAAATGTCAGTCAAATTGTAATTTTGAACTTTTGAATACATTAATCGTATTGGTGGGGCGAGATTGAATTGGTATTCATTTAAATAAGTAATTAGAAATATTGATAAAGCACTTTTTGTATCAGCTGAATCTCTTACTACTTAATCTTATAAATATCAAATTTTGCATGTTTTTTAAAAGTAAGCGCAGAGTGTTAACATTTGATAGATTAGCATGCGGATAAGCCAAGTCTTAGACAGATAGGGTACCTATTTTGAATGCCTGTTTTTAACTAAAACATTATTTGTGATTAAAAAAGAATATTTGCGAAATAAAACACACACTTATCGCAATTATAATAAACACAAGTTATACCAATTAATCAGTTTCCAGATTGAAATAAATGTTTAAATTCTAAATATAAAACAAAAATGTTTTTACAAGTTTACTGGTATTAGTTGTCTTCCATGCGAGGTGTAGGTAGGCACCACTGCAATGTCTATATTTACCGCCAAGTAGCAGTGTGAATGCACCTTCGTGTTCCGATATCAAGGATATTATAGCCAGCGTAATTGCTGGACATTATGAGACAATTAACATCTTACGTCTCAGGGTGACGGCAGCAATGCCGCGCAGTAATTTGTAATTCAAAAGTTTTTATGGTGTTGCTACCGTTCATGGTCGATCGTATCGCTTACCATCAGACGAGATGCATACTCGTCTCGTCATTCAAATGCAATAAAAAGCACGATAAGACTTTTATTTAAAGGGTGGAGTCGTGAGCAAAATAATAAATTATCGTCCATTTCACTATACCCAAGTTATTCAATACTAGCTTTTGCCCACGCTTCCGCCCGCATTAAAAAGTTTTTCCGGGATAAAAGTCCCGGTTTATATTTTCCCGGGATAAAAAGTAGCCTATGTGTTAATCCAGGACATGATCTACCCGTGTGCTAAATTTCATCGAAATCCGTTCAGTAGTTTTTGCGTGAAAGAGGAACAAACATCCTTACATCCATACATCCAAACATCCAAACATTCATACATTCTTACAAACTTTCGCCTTTATAATATTAGTAGGATTCAACCAGATGTAATCAAAACAAAATACCCTACTTTAAACATAACAGTTCTAGAGCAGAGATCTTTCAGCAGCTGCATTGGCATATAGAACTAATAATTGTTACAGGAACTAGTTCTACAGTTGTGGTTATCGACTGTATTCGATGCAACTGCGCCCCGAGGAGTTCCAATTCCTCTATAATCTAAGCACGTCTTCGACTATGTGCTGGTTGCAGTTAGCAGACTATTTCAAATGGATAATTTGAAATATTCAAGAAGCAAGAATATTGCAATATAATTATCGCTTCTTGAATAATAATAAAGATGTTAAAACTTTATGCTTCAAAATATATGGATGGATATATGGAAAGGATTGCTCTTAGTGATAAGACCGTCTATTGTAACACTAGCTATAGTTCATAAGAATTTTTTTGCTTATGTCGTGTTAAATAGAGTTCTTTCTATCTACCTATACGGATGACTCGATAATAACTAGCTTGATGTTAAGCGCCCCTAAATAGTAACAATCCTTCCCAGAACTTTGAACTACAGTACTTAGCATCGCATCTGCTCTCGTCATGCTGACGCATTAGATGCTAAGATTCTTTTTGAGAAAAGTTTAGTCTATTCTCGTTTTTGTTTTTGTAGTCGCTATAATGAGTTATAGCGACTACAAAAACAAAAACGAGAATAGACTAAACGGTGGACAGACCTATTTAAAGATCTATTATATATTTTCAACATTCGTAATAAAATATGTTAAATGATTTGTCAATAGAGCTATGGAGTGTATACTTACTCTATCTTAGGAATTTTGTACTAGAAGGGTAAGTGCACAAAATATTTGCAAAGCTTGTTTTTCGTCCCATGATTTGATTGGGTGTGACCTTATCGTCATTTTAGATACACACAGTAACTTGCAACTGAGGTGTTTTTTGGCTTTTAAAATTCACACTTGTTTCCAGTTTTGGGAATAGAATCATAAACAGTTTCTTCCTTTCTACTCTCCACTACAATTAGGCTTTATGATTAAGTTAAACAAGACGAAAGCCAATACAAACATAAATATACTACGCGTACTCGAGCAATTGAATGTAGTTTGAGACTCGATTGGTTTCCAATTCCGCAGCCATGCATATGTAAGTAGGTCTGTTAAGGCGTAGCAAAGGATTATAAGTCGTAGCAAAGGAATGGGTTTTAATGTTAGGAGATAAATAAATGAAAGGCTTTTAATAACGGCTGTGAGAAAGTATTTGTAAGGGCAATTAGGAGTTCTACTGCAAATTAGTAATTTGCCACGTTGGCTTGTTTATATCGAAGGACCATTACGAGAACCTATTCTGAAAAATAAAAACGGAATCACGGAAATCGGACCGCAATTCTCAGAGCAATCGGTCTAAATATAAAAAAAAATACAAGCTCAGGAACTGAATAGCTCCTTTTTTGGGAAGTCCGTTAAAAAAAGAAGCAGTCTAAACCCAGGCTAGACATTTACCACGATTCGATTCAATCCTTTCGGAAAAAAATTGAGACTAATACTTTCCATAAGAAAAAAAAAAACATGGAAGTGTTGTACTGTACTCGGTGGTCATGTTCGGTAAATAATGTGTTACAGTTAACTAGCGCAGTAGTTTTAGTGTTTTTTATTGTTGTCAATGCTGTGTATACCTATAATTGGCTTGAATATCTGCACCATTGTATTATTATCAACTATTTTCGTGCATGTTTAGTCTGTAAGCTGCTGGTGTAACATAAATAAACAAAGAAGGACATAATTCCATTTGAAACGTATGTTCAGCGGAATTACTTACTGCACCGTCATTGATGTATTAAAACCCATACATCGATGTGCACCGTCGAGTTTAAGTGATTCTTTTAGTCTTAGGGTCTGTATTACTAGCAATACTATACAGTTTATGAAACAGATTCCGATATTCCGAACACATTTAATTCTATTATTTTGTCTCTATTATTTTAAACTAGCTTTTGCCTGCGCCTCCGCCCACGTGAATGAATTTTTCCGGGATAAAAGGCCCGCTTTATATTTTCCAGGGGAAAAAAGTAGCCTATGTGTTAATCCAGGACATGATCTACCCGTGTGCCAAATTTATTCGAAATCCGTTGAGCAGTTTTTGCGTGAAAGAGTAATAAACATCCATACATCCATACATTCTTACAAACTTTCGCCTTTATAATATTAGTAGGATTGAACGCCACCACAACAGTATACAGCAGGATGCGGGCCGCTTTTGACAGGTCCGTCTGGAAATCCTTAAGGGTGGCCTATGTTCAGCAGTGGAGGTCATGTGGCTGATGATGATATTGATGATTATGATAGCTGTGAATCTTGTCGATTCATACTATAATGAAATACAAACTATTTTTAGGAAGTAGGTTTACAGGTTGAAGAAAGGATTAGGAATATTTCTTAAAATATTTTTTAGACCGGAAACTAAGTAAGAGAGCTCATAAGTCACTGAATGGTAAGGTATTACAACCGTTCAAAATAACACTGCCAGAAGAATTTTGAGTGGCTAACCTTTTAGACAGAATCATGAATGCAGACTAAGTGAGGAAAAGCGAATTTATTGAGCCTTTAGCAATCGTATAACGCAATGGTACTAGACAAGTCATGTATACAAAACCGTATCTCAAGCCCTGCTACTTAAGAATGTAGAGTTCGAAAGTGATGTTACATCTATTAACAAGTGTTACAGTATAGTTTTGTAAGTTCGTCAATGATCTTTGATGGAATACAAATCAAAAGTACCCTAGAGTAATATGTTGATCAAGGACTTTTTTTTTATTGCATCGAATGATGAGACGAGCATGCCGTTTGCCTGATGGTAAGCGATACGACCACCCATAAACAGTAGAAACATCATCCATCACCTTGGGTTACAAAATACTGTGTGGGATTCTACTGCTCTCGTCATCCTGAGCTTCAAAACGAAACACAATAGTGCATGCACACTGCTGCTTGACGGTAGAAGTAAACATTGTGGTGATACCCACCCAGACGGACTCTTACATATGAGAGTCCTACCAAATACATACCCTAACTATCTGCATAATTTCATTCATTTAGAAGGTTACACACAAACTATGCCTTTATGCCCGAAGGGGTAGGTAGCGAAGCAACCAGTGAACCTACGTTGCGCATGTCTGTTCCGTCCCATCATGTGATAGGGGATGATCCCATCGCCTTGTTTTACCATATTCTTCCATCTTTATTTCTGACTAACATCAAAACATCTTCAGAAATATTTGCATTCATAATTTTAGAAACATAACTCTCTTTCCATGCAGTCAGGTGACAGGACGCTTCGCTTTAACTGGAAAATTGAACGGGTAAAAAGCAAAACGAATCGCCATCGACGTATTAAAAGTCTTCACTATCAATTACGAATGTATGCGAATCAATGATTCCCCACCATGATTGGGAACGTACAAAATTTTTATAATTAAGTATTTCTAGAGCTCAATGAGAGATGGTAATTTAATTTATTGGCTTATACAAATACCGATAACAAAACCAGGTTTTGGTCCAGGAACAATTCAACAGCAGTGTGTAGGCGTACGAAATTCAGGGGTTAGGTGCTCTTCCCTGCCTTTGGATATACCCATGGAAATACTTGCAATCCGTTGGTTAAGTAAAACGTATATAGGTTGTAGGTTGAGGCCATTGGATCAATTTTCAGGTAAAATAATATTTTTTAAGATTTTCTGTTTGAATAGTGTATATAGTGTATATCCTTATACTTCAATAACGTTAATTTCTTATCTAACCACCCTAATGATGTTCATAAACATTTTAAAAATCTATTTTAGTTTTCGAATGGTTTATCTTCTTCCTTCAAACTCAATTCAAAATTCGTTCGAAGAAGACATAATATTCTACTAAAATAGCTTTAGAAACAGTCTATGAATAAGACCGTCTAAATCAGCGTGATGTTCAAGAGAGAATACACATCTAAAATTATATTTAAGCTCATTTTTACACAAGTCTTATTCTTTGAACGTTAAAAGATACTCTATGGTTAACAATTTAAACAAGATTTTGGCAAATACAACGGTATTCAAAAACAAACCACGCAATTTCCAATTATAATGAGATTTCCCATAACCGGAAAGAAAGGGAGGAATTAATTAAATAATACCGGAACCAAAACAGATGGTTAATAAAATTGATTTCGGTTACTCTGCGAGCTACGTTTCGCTGGAAGCGGTTATGTAAAAAAATAAAATTATATAATTGGATATTACCTAAAAGTGAGGCGGATAGGGATGAATAAGGATAAAGATGGTTATGTTGTAAAGAAATTTCTCTTGTCTGATAATTTTTCCGTATAATTTTAGTAATGGTTATTGTTATGTGGTTCGCTATTGTGCCATTTTTTTAATTTATTTATTTTATTACACTTTAGACATATGGTATACAGGCGGACTTTTTTTAAATTTATTTATTTAAAAAACCCGCGATAAAATCCGTTATAATAGTTTAATTTCAATGTCTAACATTCGCGTAAACATAAGGAATCATTATTTATTTTATTACACTTTGTACACATGGTATACAGGAAACTTTTTTATGACATCGAATGACGAGACGAGCATGCCGTTCGCCTGATGGTAAGCGATACGACCACCATTAAACATTAGAAACACCATCCAGCACCTTGAGTTACAAAGTACTGTGTGGCATTCCACTACGCTCGTCATCCTGAGACATAAGATATTAAGTCTCATTATGTCCTATAGTTAAACTGGCCACAATGCCCTTCAAACCGAAACACAACAGTGCATGCACACTGCTAGGCGGCAGAAATAGACATTGCGGTGGTACCCACCCAGACGGACTGTTACATATTAGAGTCCTACCACCAGTAAAATTGCCATTTCATACGGAATGGTGCTAACATACTAAGGACTAAGGCCCTAGCCCTCTCAGTCGTAGAGGAAGCCCGTCTAGCATTGGGACAGCATATAATACACAGCTGATATTTTTATATTATTATCAAGTATTATCATAACGTTGAAAACTATTGTGCTTATTACTAATGCCATAAGTTTAGGTACTCGAATAAATAAAAAAGAAAAAAACAAGTTTTAAAACCTATTTCGATTCATATGTGTAATATTTAATGGTTTATTTTTAGCTCTATTTACCCAATTTACATTTCTTGTTCTAGATCCCGGAATCCATTTTTCTTATATTACACATTATGTTAGGCCTCTACATAACAAACATTTTAATCTTAATAGTTATAGGAGGACGCCTCGGTGGCGTAGTTGTATTATGGTACGACTGCAATGCTGAGGTCCCGGGTTCGATTCCCGGGTCGGGCAAAGTGATATTGAGTTTTTCTATTCAGTATCAGCTCGAAGTCTGGAATTTGTGCCCGATATATAGGCTCGCCACCTATCACATCATGGGACGGAATAACGGCGAAATGTGGGTGCACTAGTTACGCCTCTGCCTACCCCTTCGGGGATAAAAGGCGTGAGTGTGTGTGTGTGTGTAGTATAGGAGGACTATGCTCAGCAGTGGAGCTGTATATTACAAGGCTGGTATTATTTTCAATAAATCTATCACTTCCAGGAAGTGGAAGAATTAACATTTAACAGGCCCGGGTCAATAATTTGTGGGGTCCAAAGTAACGCCATTGTGGATTTTTATGGGCAATTTTACCGAACCTCCACAGAGGTGATAATGGACATGTCTAATTAATTTTTAATCTGTAGCTTTAAATAAAGCGACATTTTACACACCTTGTTCGATAATTTTATAATTGGGTTCAAAGGACTTTTATTGCAAATTATTGAATGGATACGATATTATACACTTTACTGGTGGTAGGACTTTCATATGTAAGAGTATATCTGAGTGGGTACCACCGCAATATCTATTTCTACCGCCAAGCAGCAGTGTGCATGCACTGTTTCGGTTTGAAGAGCATTGTAGCCAGTGTAACTATAGGACATAATGAGACTTAACATCTTATGTCTCAGGATGACGAGCGCAGTGGAATGCCACACAATACTTTATAACTCAAGGTGCTGGATGGTGTTGCTACTGTTTATGGGTGGTCGTATCGCTTACTATCAGGCGAACGGCATGCTCGTGTCGTCATTCGATGTTATAAAAAATAATATATAATTATTATTAATAAAATTGGTCTTGAAATTTAAATAAATCATTATTTAGACTGACGTTTAAGAATTTACACCGTAATCATGAGATCAGAATAATATTAGTTATCGCTTTACTAGATATTGCATTTGATTTCTAGAATGGGTAAATAATTTTTTGAGTTTTCTAATACGATTTTTATGAGGTTGAAAAAGGCTGATCTCTAGATCTTTTAAGGTTTATAAAGTATCTTAATAGTTTTACCTATATTTTAATACTGTTAGAAATATTCATTATCATTTTAATAAGAGATTTTGACAGTACTACAAACAAAGGAGTAGACGGAAGAACGGGGCAGGTGTACGAATTAATTTACTATATATTGCAATTATTGTAGTGTTTACACACAGTAAATAAGAGGTGTATATTTACTTCTGAGGTGACAGTAGTTCCTTAGCAGGGCTTTTTAACATTCGGGACTGATTTCTATGTCACTGGGCGGGTTTTTATTTGAGAATCCCTGTGAGTAGGTAACCCATGTCTATTGTCTATTTGAATATAGTAACCAGTGCAAGTAGCTACTATTACGCCTGGGGGATGTGCGTGGTGCAGTACTATAGCTAGATAGATAAGAAGTTTATTTTGACTACAAAAAATACACTGTAGCTATATGTATACATAGACAACAGACAAGTACAAAATATTGTAGCCGCCATCAGGCCCCAGCTCAGCAATATGCAATGCTTTTAGGAGCAAAGCACTGTGAATTCTGCTGGTACCTATACTCCGTCCAACCATTTATTTAATTTTTGACATATGCACGCCTACGAAATTTTATAATTATTGACAAGGAATGGAAACAAAATAATTGACTAATTTATGGACGCCATTTTTTCTTTTCCATAGTGAAGCGACTTGCTCTTCAGCTCCGATATTAATTATCGATCGATATTCGTTAAGCCCACTGATTGTGTAACAAAGATAACTCAAAACATTTCCATTGAAAAATATAATGTGGCAGTGTAGATTAAATAATTTCTTTAAGCTGGGATTCCGCAGGACGCGGCAGACGGCAGACGGCAGACGACAACGGCAGACGGCACTACTATGCAGTATTAAAATTGTATGAGATCGACGACGGCAAATGACGTGCGGCAGGTGACGTCCTACCGGGCGTCATTTGCCGTCGTGTGCGAATCGGTAACGCATTAGCACATCCCCAATTGATTAGAAACCGAACTGTCAAAAGTGAAATAAATGGTTGGACGGATTATAGTATACATTTCTTAACAAATATTTTAGTACTCCAAGTGGCATTTTCAAACATGGAAGAAAAAAGAACACAAATATATACTATACTTCTTCTTCTTCTTTAGCGTTTGGACGTCTACTGCTGAACATAGGCCTCCCCAAACATAGGCCTCCTCCAACTACAGTGTCTAGTATTTCGAAAGTTCTTTCACACAAGCGTCTTGCTCGTCTTCGTTCAATGAGATATGCGCTCGTCGAACAGAATTGCCTATCTGTCTGATACACGCGTGAGTATACAAATTCACATACGCATCATAGCAACCCATCTGGAATGAACTCAACTATTATGGCGATGCAATCGTTTTGAACATAAAGGCTTTATTAATTGGTTGCTTGTTAAAATTGCATAGAATTGATCGCGATCCACTGGTATCGTTAAAACTTTGTTGGCGAATCGACGATGGATTTCGCATTCAGATTTAACAGGCGTAGGCTTAGAATATAATTACGACTCTGTATCATAATATTTTTATATTAAATGTGTTTTTGTTGTTGGGAAATTTTTGGCAGAGATTTTGGGGTGAAGATTTTTAAATATTCGTTATTTTGTACGTTTGCGTACGCTTTCTGAGATTGTACGGAGCTGAGGTTGAAAACAAGAGTCCGTGGACTCAAATGTCATAGAATTACGCGTGGTCTGCAAATTTTTGTGTAGATTGTTTTGAGAGTTCATTAATTTCTTTCTAGATACAAAACATCCTACAGCGGATTTTGTTACAATTTGTTGAGAAGCCCTAGGCATTAAATAATCGTCATCGTGTTGAAGTTTCATAGTATCTAATTTAGCATTTCTGGTAAAAGTTGAAGTGACACTGTGGTGCCTTATCCCTCTGGATAGCAAACACCGTGCATGTGGTGAGTGTACCATCATAGTGACTCACGGACGCGTCATTTTCAGGAATTAGCCTGTGCATATCCGATTAAAACAGGCTGGCATAACTGTTAACTGGTGATAGATATTCATCATCAATCGACTATCTTTTTCTTTATGGTATCGAATGACGAGACGAGCATGCCGTTCGCCTGATGGTAAGCGATACGACCACCCATAACAGTAGCAACACCATCCAGCACCTTGAGTTACAAAGTACTGTGTGGCATTCCACTGCGCTCGTCATCCTGAGACATAAGATGTTAAGTCTCACTATGTCCCGTAGTTACACTGGCTACAATGCCCTACAAACCGAAACGCAACAGTGCATGCACACTGCTGCTTGGCGGTAGAAATAGACATTGCGGTGATACCCACCCAGACGGACTCTTACATATGAGAGTCCTACCACCAGTAAACCTCCTGGACCCCTTCCGTTTACTATCAGGTGAAGTGAGATTCCTTTGCTGTGTCCATATAAAAAAGACATGCGTCATACGAGTATCGTTTTGCGGGACTATTGGATTTTAATTGCCATGTTCCAACTACCATACCAGCCCTATATACTGCCCACTGCTGAACATGGGCCTCCTTTACAACTGAGAGGGTTTTGGGCCTTAGTCTACCACGCTGGCCTGGTGCGGATTGGCATATTTCAATTCCCATAAATTGGCAGAAATTTCGAAGTCTTTGAATGCATTATGTTTATTGATGTCTCGACATAGCATATACATATGACGTTTTCACAAGTTTAAATTTAACTTGACGCTAATAAACTTTATATTACCATAAAACCGGTTACAAATGCATTAATCTTAAGTCAAATTTTCACATACACGTACCAATTTTACCTTTACTTTGTCAGCTTACCGCAATGCGGCTAAGACGAGAGAATGCTAAGGAATAACACTCTTTATTACCTCCTCAACAGGGTTGTCGTGAAATGTATTTTTTGTAAAGTCCTCTAAATAAAAAGGTTGGGTCACGCACTATTCCGTGACGACTGGAGTGGAGAGTTCACCTTCTCCGAGCAAAGTTACCCAATAATAGTTTAGCCCTAGCATTTTCTATAATTAACCTGTTTTGTGTCAACTACCGGTTATCGGCCGAAATACGGCTCAAAGTGCTTGTGACAAGGCTGTTTTGAATTAACTTTTACAAGAATAAGGCATGTTTATAAAGAAAGCGTTTGTAGCGCGTCACTACCATCGCGTATTGTTGAGTTCTAAAGTCAGAACTACTACAACAGCCAGTAAATGACTTTAATCACTACCACGTGCTGGGGGGTTTCTTTTGTACGTAAGTGTCGCTACATTTATGATACGCAACGTTAGATTGTATTTGATAGTAATACATCATCCTGCCAGGGAGACAGACGAGTTGATAAGGGTCGAAGGAATACTCTGGATGCAGGCTGCTTTTGACAAGTCCGTCTAGAAATCTTTAGGGGAGGCCTATGTTCAGCAGTGAGCTTCATACCATCTCTCGACACTCTATATATCCGCCATTAAATGCTGTGAAGTCACTGCCGTGTCAAAAGAAATACTTTATAACAAGAACTTTATACTAACTACTGCCTCAGTGGCGTAGTTGTGTTACGGTACGACTGCAATGCTGAGATCTCGGGTTCGATCCCGGATCGGGCAGTCATATCTGATTTTTCTATTCAGTATCAGCCCGGAATCTGAAATTTGTGTTAGATATGGCGATAGGCTCGTCCCCTATCACATCATGGGAATAAGATGGTGCCCTGGTGGTACCTCTTCTTTTTGAGCCTTTGTAAGTCCACTGCTGGACATAGACCTCCCCCAAAGATTTCCATATCAACCTGTTAGAAGCGGCCTGCATTCAGTGGGTTCCTACGGCTTTTACCAGATCGTCTGTCCACATTGCAGGAGGTCGTCCAATACTGCGATTGCCAGTACCTTTGCTACATACCTTACCTTGGTTGCACCTCTGTCTTCATATAGAGTGATGAGTGTTTTGTTTAGTTTTTGTTTTTAATGAGTAGCCTTCATTATTTCCTCTTTGGTCAGTCCAACGCTATAACGCCTTGTCGCGCTAAACACCTTTTGTTTGACCAACCCTTAAGTTACAGCTGCGCCAACTAAATTGGCAATACCTTTTAGCATCCGAGCATTTGGCAACGTTTCAGCTTCAAGGTTCCTTCTAGACGAAAGAGGTTGTTAGGCAATTATTGCTTTAAAATAGTCTAAAACATTTTGTTTTTTATGTTTAAATATTGTTAAATTGTAAAAAAAAATGCTCTTAAACTTCCAAAAGTCATCAAAGATACAATTTATAAATAAAATAGGTACTATTTACGAATTTCCTACGGTGCTATTAACAATTCAAATTACATAATAAATGCGATGTTTTTAAGTGATTCTCGACGTGTACGATTACTTTTTTTGTTTTATTTTCGCGTTTTCTGTCTTTCTTTATATTTATTCTCTTTAATATTTTGTATCCCTATAAAATTAATTTTTACTAACTTATAAGCGAGGAAGTTTAGATATTAAATAAACGCCGAAACGCTGATTTTTTGAATGAATTCAACACACAAAGTCCATGTATTGCTTATACCGACTAATATAGAGAAAACTTACACATTTATTCTAGGAACATCAAATAAGTAAATTAGGAAAAATCAAATTGGCTACTTTTTATCCCAGTACACTACGCTGTGTGACTTTCATACTAGAGGTCATAGACAAAATGCCGTTCAACCATCGTTAATGCTAAGAGAAAATAAAACACGAATGAATGATATGTATGGGAATGACATATTCTAAAGCTTAAGGGGCCGTTATTTCAACCTTGGTTAGGTAAACTTAACAGTTTTATTACACTGGACAAGTGCGCAGAGCCATTGTCTCGCTGGAAAGACACTTGCAATTTGCCAGGGTTATTAGACCCTTAATTTTCTTTGACCATGGTTGAAACAACGGTCCATAAAATCTAGGATAGACTGTCATTTCCACACATTATTAATGTTATCGATTATATAAAGACATATTGTCTGCGGCTCGAGTAAATTTACACGAACAAGATCTATCATCTAGTTACTAGTAAGTTAGTAGTTAGTAAGTTAGAGTAGTACCGTTTCTCAGGTAGATGGAAATCTTAAATCGCACATCGAAGGCGCACTAGGTCGACTCTTGAGCGCCAAAGCACTGACACCCAAATCGCCACTCTGGCACGTAGTGGCACTTTCCTAACGCCCTAATCTGAGTAGCTAGACTAGTTCATATATTTCAAGTTTTATGGGTCATTCTGGTTGCATCTATGATGGTAGGAAAGTTTTTCTTCAAAGGTGTATAGAAGGCAATTTGAGAATAGCTACTTTGCTACGTAGTGTTTGTATATTATATATTTACATAATATATATTTCAAAAGGATACACATAGTAGAGTAAATGTTAAGCTTTTTTATACAATTAGAAATTGTCAAATAAATTCTGGTTTTTTTATCAAACGTACATATAGAAACCCTATCCTTAGATCATTACATAGTCTCTCGATACCTCCTACGTAAGTTGTTGTATCCCCAAAAGCGTAATTTTACAGTAGAGCATTTTAAAGATTCAAATTGGCCTAAACACGGCATTTATCATTGTAGCTGTATGAAATTTGGTATATGTATTTAATTAATAGTATTCTTAACTGTGTTGAAAGATAATTTCAAAAATATGTGTATTTTCTGAGATATCGTTCATACAACATTTTACTGCGGAGTACAGGCTGCGCCAGTTGTAGTATCTCATACTTACAACGTTATACAGCGGAGTTTAGGTGTCATTAATTGTTGTATATGATAATTACAATAGTATACACTGAAAAATATTAGTCTCAATCCACTGTATGTGGTAATAACAATAGACATCGGTTTAAAAATTATGTGTGTATTATTATATTTAAACAAACTGTAGGTTAAGAAATAAGAAAGAAATATTATAAAGGATAAATTTCTTTATTTTTTTAAAAGGAACAACCAATACCAGATATTCAACATGTTTGAAAAAATAAAATAATTAACATTTACGTATACTTTTAGAAACAGATAATATCTTCCAGTATTAGCTTAAAAAAAACTAATATTATTTCTATGAGAATCAATAATAAATACGAAAATACATGATTAAAAAAAATTAAAAAAAAACGACTAATTTATGTTTTATCCCGGATCAGAAAATTCAACATCGTTATGAAAGCCAGCAAAAAGAGATACCTAAACTCCTGAAAAAGTCGTTATATGTGGCTGGATTAATTCCACTGTGACAGAGGCTAATTATGTCATCATAATATTTTGCCATTGTTAAGGGGAGATGGTTGGCATAGAGAGGGCATAGGTCAGCTCCATACTATTTCTTTGGCATCTTCGGGTATTGTTAATAATGGCAATCGTTACAGCATTATTGTATGCCAAAACGTACCGATTTTCAATTTTAAAAGGATATTCTGCACATACCAGGACTTCTTGTATTTTATTCCATTAAACCACGTATATCTTGAAAGATTACACTCAATCGAAAGCTCTTTATAGTTAAAAATATCCCTTCCTAGCTGATTTTAGCCACGACGGCCAATCTTAACGGAGATCAGGCAGGCACGCAGGAGATATTATAGTGCACAAGTGTGCGATACACAGGTGCACTCGCTATTCCTTCACTCTCATAGTCAATAAGATGGCAATCCAACATGACCGGGGAGAGATCAGGCGTAGGACCAACGATTTACGTGCTTTCCAAGGCACGGGGTATCACACCACCAACTTCCTGACTGTGAACTGTGAGTTGTGACTGCGTATAGTAATTTTTAAAATAGAGGAAGAGGAAAACCTAGTCCGTCTAAACATAATTTGTTCGACATTTTCCTTGTATAACGTAACTTAACAGCAACATGGCTTGACCATCTTTCTACTTGCTTGAATTTTACCTTTTCTTGACATACCTATATTCTCTTCCTAAATTACGTAAACATGTTCTCTTACTATTTACTATTTATTCATTAATGTATTTTTCTTACATTACCTTTATCAGTCCTTGATTGACGACGGCGGTTACTTGTGCTGGGACTATTATTAGAAATATTCGACAGTGGACTATTGTTTATTGTTGTATATGAAGAACAGCTAGAAAGAGGCGCTGGTGAGGGTTGAGGTGCAATGTCAAATGCTGATAAACTTTCCTTTTGTATATAATAGGGGCAGAAATCGTTATCACAGTCGTAGTCCAAGTGATTGATATTACAAAAAGGGGAAGGGTCTCAAGATTTGACTACTCTGTAGTAGAATTTATTGATAGTTTGAGGTTATTGAAAAAGATATATCCATCTATTATATTGATAGCTCATTAATTTTCGATTTATTGAAACTTATTGGTGATGTGAAATGGACTAATTCCTGGAAATCCTTTTTTGTCGAATGCTTATATAGTACCTATAAGGAAGAAATCCACCAAATTTCACTCCCACTCTTCGTCTCAAGGCCCAGTTGTTTAGGTTCTGCGTTCATAGATCAGTCATAAAGTTAGCTAGTCAGGAAACAGCATTTTATATATTACTTATAAGACTCAATTTCAGAAAAGATTTTTGACATACAACAATGAATTTGAGTAAAAATAAAAGTAATAGCAACGTAAACTGTTGTATTCATAACATACAACAATATTTTTCTTTGTATGTAAACGTAAAATGTTGTATGTATTACATACAATGTTTTTAATTAATGCTCAACGACGTATACTGCTGTAAGTAATCTATACAACATTTTAGGTTGGTATCACCACCAAAAAGTAACATTAACCTCATAAATCTCAATAAAATATTACAAAATGAAACATACAAGTAATATTTCACAGGCTTGAATCCTGAAAACTATTTAGTTATATTTCGCTTAATGAAACATTATTATTTTGAATGGGTGTCTCGGAACTGCTACTTTGTTGTCTCCTATTATTGACCAAATCACATAGTCTACGCCCAGTTCTTATTATACTTGTATGTTTCATTGTTATATATTTGCAGCAATTTAATGACATGAGTTAATTTTGAGAGAACTTAATCGCTTCCTTTTGCGTGCGGCCGGTTGTAAGTCCGGCGTAGTCTGTTGTATGTGACCAATACGACACGCGAGTGCGTGATTCTTCCCACCCCACACCCCACGTAAACCATTGCAAAGGTCTATACACTATTGTAGTCCGTTCTCGTTCGAAAGTTACAACAAAATACGTCTGGAAAAACCTTGATTAAATCGTGTTTTCGTTATTTTTTCACTTTGAATGCATAGAATATAGGAAATTGGGATCGTTTTCAGTAAAAACGCTAAACGGCATTTTTGTGGCATACAACAACTTACGTGGGAGGTATCGCTCTGTGTATTATTATACATGTACTATATTATACATATATAGAGTTTGTTTTCTAAAATTCTCTTTGTGTCCATTGTTACTAGTCTCCTCATTTGCAAAGCATTTCTTCAAGTTTCAAGTCTTTGTCAAACAGTCGAGGCCAGCGTTGCGAATAGTTTAGTCAGTTAATTGCTCGCTTGTGCTTGTAGTTGGATCTTTGTAGACTTGCGAACTGTTTGTATGTCGTTTGACCCATAATAAATAATTGGATTTTATGGCCCTCGTTTGGACCTGCTTTGAGGTTATGTTTGATGGGTAAATAACAAGAGTTATTTACTGTCAAATGGTATTTGAGGTTAGAAAGTCTAGATCTTGAATATTTGGACTGGTTGGTTATTATTTATTCCAAATTATGGTTTGGTCATAATTTTACTAGAATAGTTTTTGTAGGGACCCGTGCTCAGCATTGGGCAGTATATATATTGGGCTGATTGCATTGCATTTACTAGTATGACGGACGTATTGCGGAATAATAGTGCCAATGTATTCTATTGGAGATTAAGATTTTTTTATTATTCCAGGGTGCAGTTTACATTCGTTTCTTTCATTTGTATCTTCTTCTTCTTTGTCGGTATCACTCTTGACAGAGTGGTCGTGGTCATCACTTCAGGTGTTGGTGGCAAGCTTCACAACACGCCGCCACTCTTCTCTGATGGTCGCCTTCCTCGTGCATTCATATAGTGATGATGAGCCATTCACTGCCGCTTTTACCTGGTCAGTCCACCTCATAGGCGCTCTTCCTCGTGGCCTGGTACCCTCAACCTTTCCCTGAACAACAAGTCGCTCAATAGCCACCTTCCCTCGGCGGCATACGTGACCAAAAAAGGTGAGGATACGGGACTGTACTAAAGATGATAAACGCTGCTTGATGCCGAGTTCTCGAAGTATAGACTCGTTGGTACGGAATTCAGTCCACGATACTCCAAGCATTCTCCTCCAACACCACATCTCTAGATAGATCATTTGTATCTACAGAATATGTAAGACCCCAAAAATTAGCTATTAGATTATCTTATTGTTTACAATTTCTATTAAACTGAACAGTTATATCCATCAAGGAATCAAGCTCAAAAATTAATTTTAAACCACTATAAACAAAGTCAAAACTCGTCTGCATCGTTATCAACGAATCAGGTTACTGCAAAATGTTTGGAATAAATCCAAGCTCATGGCACCATATACTTTCATTTCGGTGACCTCTGACACGAGCTGGGCCCTTGCCAATCCAGATGCGAGCAGGCCAATTAAAAAACAACCATTCACCAAACGGATTGCTGGTTGTAAAATTTATGTTGGGAATTTCGCGATTTTTGTAGATTGTCGGTTTGTGCGTATACTCTCCCAATGGTAATACTAGTGACTGACTTCTTTACTAGTAAATGAGTTTAGGTCGTAGTTGATCATGCTGGATTAGGGTGGGTTGGGAGACATTTTTTTTATGGCATTGAATGACGAGACGAGCAAGTCGTTCGCCTGATGGTAAGCGATACGACCACCCATGAACACTAGCACTAGCACATCATTCAGTACCTGGAGTTACAAAGCTGTCTCATCATCCTGAGACATAAGATGTTAAGTCTCATTATGTCCAGTAGTTCCATTGGCTACAATATCCTTCAAACCGAAACACAACAATGCTTGCAAATTGCTGCTTGACGGTAGAAATAGACATTACGGTGGACGTCCAGACGGACCAGTGACACATATCAAGTCGCTTTCGATTTTTTAAGAACTCCTTATGGTTTGTTAATTGAGGATAATAGCTTTATTATATTTGAAAGAGACAATACTATGATTAACGACAACGTGTCGTCAAAGTAGTCGTCTTACTAAACTTACTAAAATTTTAAATGCAAATAGCAAATTGATGTTGTTTTTCGAATCCATAATATGTACCTAGACTACCTCGGCGGCGTAGTTGCATTACGGTACGACTGGAATGCTGAGGTCTCAGGCTCGATTCCCGGGTCGAGCAAAGTGATATTGGGTTTTTCTTCTCAGTATCAGCTCGGAGTCTAGAATTTGTGCCCGATATGGCGACAGGCTCATCACATTAAGGGACGGAATGCCCACGGCGAAAAGTAGGTGCACTAGTTGTTACTACCATCAATTAATAAAGCAGTTTTCTCAGAAAAGAACGGGCAAGACATTCTTCTAAAATTAGTTCAACGGTTCCTATAATATAAAGTTTATTTTGTTTATAGTTCATTTATTTAATTTCAATATCATCAATCAAGTTACAATTATGATCCGACACCGAATACAATAAAGATTGATACGAAAAATAGATGTTTGTTTCCATTTTATTCTCCGTTTATACACATCGAAAATCAAGGTATTTCTTTAAAATTAAATGGGAATTTATCTTGGCCCGTGACGGTAACAGGAAAATCAGCATTTCTGACAAGAACCGCGGTACTTAATGGATCCTTCGCCGAATATATTAACTAAATCCAGGAATGTTATTTCTTAAGAATGTTTTTCTACTGAGCATGACTTCCTCTAGTACTGAGTGGGTTTATGCCTTAGTTTTCCATTTTGGACGCGTGCGGGTTGCCAAACTCCACAAAATTTCTAAATTCTTTTGTAGAATTCTCAGGTCAAGATGTTTTGGTGTAATACCGAATCACATGGCAATCCCGATGCTTGAAGATTATTGCTTTTCCATTTTGGATAAGACCGGCAAAGAAGTATGTAGTCTACCTGGTTTTAAGTGGTCTCCACTGCCTATAAACGCCCATAATAATAATATACCGCACCATTAATCTCTGCCTAACATTATAAACTCTTACAATCTTACCTTCTGACTAATCGACTGCCTCGGTGGCGTAGTTGTATTATGGTACGACTGCAATGCTGAGGTCTCGGGTTCGATCCCCGGTTCGTGCAAAGTGATAATGAGTTTTGTATTCAATATCAGCTCGGAGTCTGGAATCTGTGCCCGATATGGCGATAGGCTCGCCCCCTATCACATCATGGGACGGAATAATGGCGAAAAGTGGGTGCACTAGTTGCGCCTCTGCCTACCCCTTCGGGGATAACAGGCGTGAGTGTATATGCAATCTTACCTTCTTAACAATATTACCTCTATCTTAAGGTCTTTGAACTTTACTAAGATACGTAATATTAATTCAAAGATCATTACAAAGCATTATCTAAAAAATGTACGTAAATATTTTCTTAATGATGATTTTTTTTTTAAATCTTAACCAAGATATGTTCTCGAGACCGCGTAAAAAGTTTATGAATATTTGATGGTCCGTTGATTGTGGACGCCGACCTGGGTCGCGATGACGTCACTATGTTCCACTTGGATCTATCATACTAGATAGTACGCTTTATTAGCTTTGTGTTAAAGCTGTTATTAAACTGGCGTTTGGTTTTCATAGATGACTTGTTTATTTAGGTCGAATTTATAATCGCCGGCAAACAACTTGAGCACACAACTCTGGGGATTCTTTATGAAGTGTATCTACTTTGGCATATAAAAATCATGTCTCATACACATCACGCCTTAACCCCAAAGGGGTATGCAGAGGTGTAACCAGTGCATCTACTTTTCACCAAGTGTGTTCCGTCTCATGTGATAGGGGGTGAGCCTATCGCTATATCTATTAGCTCTTTTTTACAGGTGGTAGGACTCTCATATGTAGAGTCCGTCTGGGTGGGTACCACCGCAATATCTATTTCTACCGGCAAGCAGCAGGGTGCATGCACTGCTGTGTTTCGGTTTGAAGGGCGTTGTAGCCAGTGTAACTACAGGACATAATGAGACTTAACATCTTATGTCTCAGGATGACGAGCGCAGTGGAATGTCACACAGTACTTTGTATCTCAATGTGCTGGATGGTGTTTCTACTGTTTATTGGTGGTCGTATGCTCGTATGTAACGGTATGCTCGTCTCGTCATTAAATTCCATAATAAAAAAAAATTCGGGCATTCTAGACTTCGGGCGGATACTGAGTTGAAAAACCCAATATCAAGTTGCCCGATCCTGAATGAATGAACACAGGACCTTGGAACAATGATTATACTGCGCACGCTATGCAACTACGTCACCGAGGCAGTCACACTTACTACCATATCATACCATACTATATCAGCCCTGTAATACTGCCCACACACACTCACGCCTCTTATCCCCGAAGGGGTAGGCAGAGGCGCAACCAAAGCACCCACTTTTTGCCGTTATTCCGTCCCATGATGTGATAGGGGGCGAGCCTATCACCATACCGGGCATAAATTCCAGACTCCGAGCTGATACCGAATAGAAAAACTCAATATCACTTTGCCCGACCCGGGGATCGGACCCGAGACCTAAGCATTGCAGTCGTACCATAATACAACTACGCCACCGAGGCAGTCTCATGAAATTATATCAAAAGATAAACTCAGAGTATTATAAAAAAAAAGTTAGACTCACTTAAACTGAAACTGCATAAATTTAGTTGTTTAAATATCCCACGCTCGCTTCAAGAAAATTAAAAATATTTTCTTCTGACACAAGAATAACATTACTGCTAATTTATTCTATATTCGAGTAAGTGCATTACCATTTAGATTTAAGTATTCATATATTAGAATAACTTCATTTACTTTTAAAAGAACATGTCCAAAAACGGGCTTAAAATTCTAATATATCTTTATATATAACTAGCTTTTGCCCGCGGCTCCGCCCGCTTTAAAAAGATTTTCCGGGATAAAAGTCCCGCTTTATATTTTCCCGGGATAAAAAGTAGCCTATGTGTTAATCCAGGACATGATCTACCCGTGTGCCAAATTTCATCGAAATCCGTTCAGTAGTTTTTGCGTGAAAGAGTAACAAACATCCATACATCCAAACATCCATACATTCTTACAAACTTTCGCCTTTATAATATTAGTAGGATTATAATGTTTCTATGTGTATGTTACTGAACTCCTAAACGGCTGGACCGATTTTAATGACATTTTTGTGTGTGTTCAGGTGGATTCGAGAACGGTTTAGATTACTCGGGTTCTAGGATTTTATTTCCTTTTTAGGGCAGGATAACGTCCGTCGGGGCCGCTAGTATATGCAATGCAATGCAATCAGCCCTGTATTATATACTGCCCATTGATGAGCACGGGCCTCCTCTACTACTAAGAAGGGTTAGGCCTTAGTCCACCACGCTGGCCTAGTGCAGGTTGGCAACCTTCACATTCCCTCGAAATTCTTATGGAGAATTCTCAGGTATGTAGGTTTTCTCACGATGTTTTCCTTCATCGTTAAAGTGAACGATAGTTATTGATAAACAGTATCAATTATCGCTTGTATATATTTGGATAGTATTCCCAAAAAATTGGCCTTTTCAATCAATTGTATAATTTTAGTTCTCCGCTCAAACTTGAGATTGAATTACGCAATTGCAATTCTTCCGATATTGCGAGGTTTATGGTCAGGGAAAATTATTTAACACACTAGCTTTTGTACCAATCTATACAATAATAAATGATATTGCTTTATGTTTTATCATCATCACCATTATCCACATGGAGTCCATGGATGATCATAGGCCTGCCGTAAAGATTTCCAGACGAAATATCAAAAGCGGCCTGCATTATGCGCCTTCTTGAAATATTTATCAAGCCATCTGTTCACCTTGGAGGTGGACGTCCAACGCTGTGTAGTATTATTGTTAGTATTTACATTATGAAATGCTACTCACTATGAGACGCCGCTAATGATTTTCATGAATAACTTAAAAATCAACAAATTCCAAGTTAGATACAAAAGTATACAAAACAATAGACAAAACATTTACCCAACTCAACTTCAATAAATAAACAATTGCCGAAGCTAAAACGGAAACAAAAGGATGGCGGAAACAAAAGTTCACTTGTTACTTGCAAAGAACTATTCACATTAGGGGCATCTCTTCATCCCGACTGAGACAAATCTGAGAAGTTCTTAGCCCTCCCCACCACCCCCGTAGGGTAGCGACTAGTTTGGACTTTGATGGAACTGTTTTGACCCAGTTTTGTTGAATATTTTCGAGCATTGTAACGTCACAATGAGACTTAAGATATGAGATACAATGTGTAATTAAATGTTTGGGCTAAGACTATATTAATACATTTTTAATTTTATAACGGCAAGTATATAATTTAAGGGGTAAAAGAAACGGTACTTAGATTAACGCTCGTATTCACAAACGATACTTGGGGTCTGTTTCGCAACTACTCGTCACATAACTTTTTATCCTGGAAAAACTTTTTCAAACGGGCGGGGCCGCGAGCAAAACTCTAGTCCTACTCATATTATAAACGCGAAAGTTTGTAAGAATGTATGGATGTTTGGAAGTATGGATGTTTGTTACTCTTTCACGCAAAAACTACTGAACGGATTAAATACGGTGAAAATTGGTACACGGGTAGATCATGTCCTGGATTAACATATAGGCTACTTTTTATCCGGGAAAAATATAAAGCGGGACTTTTATACCGGAAAAACTTTTTTACGCGGGCGGAGCCGCGGGTAAAAGCTAGTATTTGATAATAGTAAAGAATAAAATTAGTCCGGTACCCTATTGTGCCCATTTGTGAAGGATTGTCATCTCTCGTCAGAAGACACTATCCCAGATAACCAAGATGCCCTTCGACAAACGTTAAAGCGAATGTTCTGAATGAGAATGTCATATCCTAGCAAAAGACTTATCGATAGGATCTGTCATTCTCCTAATTTTTCTTTTTTAACGATTTTACAACGGTATCTTACCTTCAACCTCTGGACCTCACTCCGGATACCATCAGGAGCAGTACACTTTGCCGTATAAAAGTCTCCGAATTTAGCATTATATTTTTTAGCATCGTCACCCTATAACTCCAGTTCATTCGGCATAAATTGTAGATTCAGTATGGATAAAGCTAAGGTTCGTTTGGTCACGTATACCGAATGAGAATTACTGCTGGGAGTATTATTACCCTATTTACATAAAGGTTACAAACAAAAACGAGGCGTCATAAATTATGTTTAATTTTATCGTCTTAAATGTATTAAGATTGCATAGATGAAGATTTTTTTTTAATAATGGTCCTACTGCCAGTAGCCTGACGCGAGTCGACTTTTCTGGCTACACCGGTTTTTAGGGTGAACGCAGAAGGCTCTCGCAACCCTTTGAATTAAGTGACCATGCTGAGGGCGCATAGGTGAAGAAACATAGTTTAATTTGTGGTAGATTTTGCATTAGTCAATAAATAATAATTAAGTATTTATAGTATAAACAAGTATAATAGTAGTATTTATAGTGTAAGTGGACGATAGCCTAGTTGGGAATGGAACGGTCTGCCGAGGCAATGTCTGGAGGTTCAAAAAATCCAAAACACACACACACCTCTGACTTTTCAAAGTTTCGTGTGTATTGTTTATCAATTATCGTAAGCTTAAATGGTCAAGGAAAACGTCGTGAGGAAACTTACGTACCTGAGAATTCTCCATAAGAATTTCGAGGGTATGTGAAGTCTACCAACCCGCACTAGGCCAGTGTGGTGGACTAAGGCTTAAACCCTCTCAGTAGTAGAGGAGGCCCGGGCTCAGCAGTGGGCAGTATATAATACAGGGCTGCTTGCATTGCATTGCAGTATAAACAAAACGGCACAAGGCAATCACGTTAGGTTTGATGGCAAAGCTTTATCTATACTAATATTATAAAGCTGAAGAGTTTGTTTGTTTGAACGCGCTAATCTCAGGAACTACTGAACCGATTTTGAAAATTCTTTCACTAATAGCTAAAGCTACTTTACTCCTGAGTGCTATAGGCTACTTTATCTATAGGGAAAATATTTTTGTCCCGGAAAAAGTTATTCACGCGGGCGGAGCCGCGAGCACTACTATCATTTATATGGTTGAAGAACGAAAGGCCTTGCATTCTTTGACAGCCATTAGAATACTGCCTGTTATTGTACAGTCAGCCATATAAGCAGCTGTACAAATTCAAAGCACAAATCACCTTTACACTATTGCGTTCGTACCATTTTTTTTTCTTCACAATAATAAAATTAAAGACATTTACTTTACTGCACACAAAGAAGAAAAAAAATAACCGCGTACATGTGATTTGAAATGTTGAATTTGTTCAGCTAGTTTTAGGGCTGTCTGTACTTTGGTTTTTCACCATAAATAAAGTAGCTATCCAATCGATTTCACATCAATTGATTACACATAACCAACAGTTTATACATGAGATTCAAGATCACGTGGATCGGTGAAAGGTTTATCGCCTGAACTGACCCGTCTGAAAGTAAGATTTGGTGCCAACACTAAGGCTAGCCGTCGATTACCTCCTTTGGCACCTCACCAGAATGCTCATGAGACCTCTCTCACCTTTCAAAGGAAATTAATATTGTGGTCTAAGATTTTTCGGGATTCCTCTCGCAGGTTTCTAATTTTTTGCATACCATTGATAAGTAGACCTACGTTTATTTGTAAGAAAGGTAGTCTCAGTTCTAAATTACTTCACATTTAGTATATTGAATCTCATTTCCTCTTAGACTCAAAATAAAATAACTGACCATTTCAAAAGGAAGAAGTCAAATCTACTTCCATTTTCCATTATTACAACAGACGTCATTACTGAACCACGCTTTACATATCTCGATATCAAATAAAATTCTCAGTCTTCTTCATATTCAAACTTCTAAACTTGTAGAAAATAGATAGTTGTTTAAAAACAAACTGCTATCTCGTTACCGGAAGCATAGTTGCGAACTGTAACCCACTCTTGTTAGACTAAGTTCTAAATTTACGAGTATCGAACAAGTTTTCTACCGTCGAACCGAGCAGGTGCGTCTGCTAAACAATTTGTTTTGCAGATCTAGTTTTATGAGGTTAGAACTAAAAAACATAGGTATAAAACACGCTGAATGCAGGACGCTTTTGACAGGTGTGGCTGGAAATCTTAAGGAGAGGTTGGTTAGCAGTGTACTTCATGTGGTGGATGATGATAACTATATTTGTGGTAAAAATGTAAAGACTGAATCGTTTAATTACAATGACATGATGTGCTTAACTAATAAATTTGAATATAATCGTTGAGTCTTGCTTCCTCTGACGCAATATCACTCAACATGGCAAGACACAACACTGATAACTATGATAGCCCACAGAGAGTTACAGACAAAGAACTAAACTAAGTAAGCTTAGTTTACTTCGCAAAGCTTCGCAAAGCTGAGAAAATAGTACATATAACATAGCTTGGATGCAGGCCGCTTTTGATAGGTCCGTCTGGAACTCTTTAGCGGAAGCCCATGTTCGGCAGTGGACGTCATGTAGCTGATGATGATGATGGTGATATAACCTAAGCTATATAGCTTAGCTTACAAATTTTGCCATCTGCATAGAAGTATGAAGTAAAATATCAACTGCGCAAGTTAAGCTAAACTAATTTAGCTTAGTTCTTTTTTTTTATCGATGGCTCGACAAAGTGGCTTCACTGAATCTGATGCTAAATGTCTATATATAAATGTATATGTCTTGGTCTACAACTGGCTTTACAGAGGAATACGATGTTTTTTTTTTACCAAAGCTTTAAGATTTAGCTTCCATACAAATAATAACAGCCCTGTATTATATACTGCCTACTGCTGAGCACGGGCCTCCATTACTGAGAGGGTTAAGGCCTTAGTCCACGCTGGCCTACTGTGGGTTGGCTTCACATTCCTTCCAGAACTATTAAGATACATTTAAACCCTCGACCTCATAAGACATACACCAAGAACAAAGTTGTTATTGCAATTACTGGATATTATGAGAATTAACATCTTATGGCTCGGTGTGAAGAGCGCAAAGGAATCCCACTCAGTAGATACTTTGTAATTGAATATTCTGTATGGTTTTGTTACTGTCTATTGGTCGTATCGCTTACCAGACAGCGAGCGGTATGCTCGTCTCGTCATTCAAATCGAAAAAAGCCACAAGAAGAACAATTCAGTTAACAGGTTTAATGGATAAAGCAATCGAAATATTTTCACTCCACGTGTTGATTTGCGTTTTAAAATTGACAAAAATTGCGGTATCGCCGCATAATTGGTTAGTTGCATGTTTTCGACTCTGTGAAACTCTTGTGTGGAGAGCTCTCCGCGGATTTCGAATGCAAACACGGGTTACTGATGAGCGGACATATTAAAACCGAGAGGGGTTTTACATAAATATTAGGTACGTCTTGGACTTTTATTGCATTTGTAGGTTTTTGTTATTTTATTTTAACATTTGATTTGTTTATGAAAGTAAATTTTTTAAGTCTAAACTTATAATTATTGTGGGATTTTACTTATATAACATTATCGTCGAAAACATTTCCATATTCTTCTTCACTTTTTAGAAGTCCAATGCTAAACATAGGCGTCCTCCAAAGATTTGCAGACCAGTTCTGTATAATTGTATTACTGTTGAAGGTTAATCATCTCTCGTCATACTAGTCGAAACACTGTCAAGTGTATTAGAATCATTTCCCGTGCCCGTGTATAAAGAATGTCACGAAAACAAACTCATCAAAGTATAAACTAGTAAATGCGTGAGATTACATAAGTTACGTAAAACAAGACTTTACGTAAACACACATCTTATCAAAGTAACTACACTCTCAAGTCAACATTCCTACAAAGAGATTCATCTCAGAGGCGTCTTCGCTCCGGTCTCAAACTTATTACGTTAGTTCCAAAAGGAATAATCCAAATTAGATTTTGCATTTAATCTGGGATGCATTAACGGCAACAATGAGCTTTCTGCTTCTCCGGGCAAATTCATTGCACGCAAATACAATGTAGAGCGAATGTAGGTTTTTAATGCTTTAGAAGTTGGAATAATTGTGATTTGATACAAATTGCTGATATATTTGTTTTAATGATGAGGTTTGTCAGTTGCTTTCATAAAATACCTTACTTTTTAACATAATGCGGAAGATTGTAAAAGTTTTTGGATGTTTGTTAAAAGTAAACTCAGAAGCAGCTGAACAGATTATGCACACATACATACCATGGCCTCCATAGGCTACTTTTTATCCTCGTTACTTGCTCCCGTAGGAAATCATATTTTTTACCAGATTTTTTAAATATATGTATAGTAATAAGCGCCACAGTCAAAAATATAAGTTCTTTGTGTTCTGGTGTCAGGTGGTGTTGTGTAACAGAAGTTTTCTTAATCCTGGTGACCAAACGGAGTTTTTTTTTATTGTATTAAATGACGAGATGAGCATGCCGTTCGCCTGATGGTAAGCGATACGACCACCCATTAACAGTACCAATAACATCCAGCACCTTGAGTTTCAAAGTACTGTGTGGCATTCTACTGCGCTCGTCATCCTGGGACATAAGACGTTAACTCTCATTATGCCCAGTTGAGAATTTGTGCCCAGTGTGGCGATATCCTCGTCCCCTATGACATACGAGGACGGAACACTTGGTGCAAAGTAGAAGCCCTGACTGCACTCCTGCCTGCATCTTCGAGATAAAGGCATGAAGTGTCTTTCAACGAATTTGTTTGAACATACACACCTTTTATTCCCGAAGGAGCAGGCAGAAGCGCAACTAGTGCACCCACTTTTCGCCATTATTCCGTCCCATGATGTGATAGCGGGTGAGCCTATCGCCATATCGCACACAATTTCCAGGCTCCGGACTGGTACTGAATAGATAAACCCAATATCATTTTAGCCCATCCGGGGATCAAACCAAAGACTTCAGCATTATAGCAGTACCGTAATACAGCTACGCCACCGAAGCCGAAGTTTCTGGCAGTTTCTGTTTGAAGACGATCAAAATAAAAGTTCGACTTAAAAGAATCACCACTGAGCTCTTGATCTATACATCGTAGACTATCGAAAGTACTGACTGACAGTGTGCGAATACCCTTAGCAGCGTACTTATTGTGATTACTCGGTACTATTGAACTTGGAATAACATTTAATGTCATGTTGGCGACGCGACTTTTTCTCCTGACATTTAATGCCAACGAATGGGAGCTGGTATGTAACTATTTCAGAATATATCTATTTAGTTTAATATTGTACCATGGGGAGTTTATTAGTGGAACTATATGGTTGCGCCTCTTCCTAACCTTGGGGGTAATAGCCTCCTGGATATATTTATGAATATGGCTTTGGTGTTGATGGTTTTGATTTTTGACTGGTCAGAGGCTGGTATACAATTGGATAGCGACCATAGTACATTTGGGTAAAATGTCTCAATAGCTCGCCGTTGCTTTAAATTTTGTTTAACCCTCGAAGGAAAAAGAGGGGGTGTTATAAGTTTAAGATGTGTATCTGTATCTCTGTCAGTGGCATCATAGCTCCGAAACGAATGGACCGATTTCGATGCGGTTTTTGTTTGAAAGTTGATGTGATATAATTTGGAAAGATCAATTCAGGCGTTTGAAGGTAATCAGCTCAGTTCCTACTATCACAAGTCCGATTACTTTGGATATTACTTCGGTCGTATTTTCAAGTCATGGCAACCTTAAGATGCTTCAGCATCAAGTAGACTGCGGAATTATTTATAGCAAGAATAATACCATATTTTCCTCTATATTGTATATATCCAACAAATTTAGCAAAGTTGTTATAAGATCTACCCTTTATATAAAACAGAAAGACGAATTCATTTGATAAAAAAACAATGTGAAGTTTTTTTTCTTTTCAATTATAAGAAAATACAGCTTGCTGTAACATCAATTTACGCTGTAATAAATGAAGCCAATTTTGAGTAGATGAAAAAAAATATTCCGCTATAAAAATAAAGTCACAATCCAATTTACGCAACTGAAAAACTTTAAAAACACTTTAAAAGTAAATGCATTTTTCTTTTAATAAAACGCAGATACTGTATTCTTCGTAGTGTTGTAGTTTATTGAGATCGCATCTCTATCCCTTGAGAAATACTATTCGACGAAGCCTTGGTACAGTGGAAAAGTACCCTTTCTTTAAATATATATTCACGAGGTTGTACTGTCATTCTTACGATGCGTTGCCTATCTTATCTAGGTGGATATATCTATAATGGCAATTATAAACTTTGAACGAGCTAGCCTCAACTGCTGCTCCGATTGTAAAAAGGTTTAAATAAAGGTAGCCAGTGAACCTGCGCGTTAAATCTGGAACATTATACAGGGTCATTTTAGCATTGCATTACTAAATGAAACCACATACTTATCTTCTTGAAAATAACACTTTCCATTAAGTTATTTTAACCGTAGATGTATAGTAAAAAAGTGTAAGTTTAGAACAAAAAGAATATCAATAAATAGTAACCTTAAGTTTACACACCCTAATGCCACTATTACTACTCTAAGAGGATTCGTCGCAGCGGCAACATCCCACTTCCAGTCAGAAAAATACGCATACGCTATACTCGCATTAACAGGTGGTAGGACTCTTATATCTAAGAGTCCGTCTGGGTGGGTACCACCGCAATGTTTATGTCTACCGCCAAGCAGCAGTGTGCATGCACTGTTGTATTTCGGTTTGAAGGACATTGTAGCCAGTGTAACTACGGGACATAGTGAGACTTAACATCTTATGTCTCAGGATAACGAGCGCAGTGGAATGCCAAACAGTACTTAGTAACTCAAGGTGCTGGATGGTATTGCTACTGTTTATGCGTGGTGCTATCGCTAACTATTAGGCGAACGGCTTGGTCGTCGAAAATCTTCCAAATGATAAAAACGTCATGAAAATATTCTTTTCTCATGAATGATTTTGGCATAATGATAGCAGAGGCAAAGACAACTATGTGGTTTCATATGGGTTTCATGTTGCGGACGACAACTTAGACGTGAGTCGGAGGAAGCCCGCAGCCGTCCCTAATGCGCCGAAGATGGCCATATAAAAAAAAAATATGGGTTTCATTTATTAAATCAATGTCAAAATGTCGCTGTATAAGTACTGTAATATAATTATTTCTATGGTATTGGTTTTTGAATAGTCTGTGAAACTAAGAAGCAAAACCAAATTTTTGAAGAAATCAGATTAAAAAATCCACACATCTCAGACGTGACATCTGAACTAGTACTCAAATAATCTATAGTGACACGTTTGGTTTTTTCTAGACACAGCTCCTTCGAATGGAAGAAAGATAATAATTGTTATATGTCTTGGTTGCGAAATGTTATCTTTTGTCCATTATTTCTTTCTCATAGTAACCAGTCTACGAAACCTGTCAATAGTTACAGTCACCCACATAAGAAGCTGAACAAATTCAAAAAGTCAAATCGTCTATACTCTTTTTTGTCCTTACCAATTTTTGTTTTCTCTTGATAAAAATAAAATAAAAGGTGTTCACTTTACTTCACACAAAGAACACAAGTTTTAATTAAATTATACGCGTACAGGCGATTCGAATTTCGATTCTACTTATGTGTCTGATTGTACATAGGTACCAGGTAACGTCGGCGTAATAACTATGTTAAATGCAAATTGAGATCCCGCAGGAGTCGACATGTTACTACGTGGTTAAGCTCTAATCGTGATTTTAATTACAGTTGTAATTTACAACTGTATTGATTACAATTTTGTCTCTTTGGTCTGGTGGAGTACTGGTCTATGGAGCGTGTACGGCTTCTAGCAGTATGCACGTGGTGTTTCACCCGTGGTCAAGTAAATAAAACGTAATAAACTGGACAATTGCGCAGTGCATTCTTGTTGTGAATTCGCTTACAATTTGCCTGTATGATAAGAGCCTTAAGTTTAACTGACTGGATGAAACAAATCGGCAATACATACACAAAATATTTTCTCGGGAGAGGATTGCTGTCAGGTGGGTGCCCAGTTGTAAAAACTAAGCAAATCTTTGTAACATCGTTCTTGGAAACGTGTATTGCATTGATCTGACACTGGAGCCTGATAAACGCATTTGGAAGACGGACTACAATTTTGAAATTATTTTGGTTGTTTCCTAATTCAAGTTACAAAATGCCATTAAAATCACATGAAGTCTACTGCTGAATATACGCCTTCCTTAAAGATTTCTAGTCGGAGCTGTCGAAAGCGGCTGACATCCAGCATATACTTGCGACATTTATCAAGTCGTCCATCCACCATGTAGATGGACGTGCCACGCTGCGTATACCGGTACGTGGCCTTCACTGGAGAACTTTTTTGCCCCCTTAAAATTAAAGTATTTATATTCCATACTAAAAACATTTCCAAAGTAAAGAGCAAGATCATCATCAATCATCCAAGGGTCTAAAATCAGAACTGCCAGAGCCATTTAGTCAGAGGTAAGATTTACTGTACTGGCAAGCGCATTAACGCCATAGTGAGCACCCAAGCGGATCTCTAATTAGGACGCAAAGCCGAGCTCAGCCAAGCGTAAACCTGCTTTAGTGGTTCCGTATCACTTGTGTACTTGTTTTGTAACGTGTGGTTTAAACTAGACGTTCGTCGCGACTTCGCCTGCATGAAAGTTGCTCGGAATAAAAAGTAATGTTTATCCAAGTAAAATTCTGTTTCAAATTTCATCCTTTGTTCAGCGTTTTCGGAGTTTAGTTTTGACATCTGAACAGTACCCTTAGCGTGAACTTACACATTTTGTATAGTATTCGTGTCCAGTAGGTTCACGCATTTAGTATTCGATAGAAGATACCATACGTCAAAAAAGAGAAGTGCTGCCATTTTCCAGACATTTTAACACATCAGCGCTTTCCGTTACAAAGGCGTAACTCTACAAAGGTTTGTATTTGTGTGTCTGTGTATCTGTATTTCTGTATGTGGCATCGTAGCTCTCAAAGGAATAGACCGATTTTGATACGATTATTTTTTGTTTGAAAGCTGATGTGATCGAGATGGTTCTTAGCTATAATTTATGTGAAGGCGTTTGAAGATTTTCAACTCATTTCCAACTTTCACAGGTCCGATTGATTTAAAATTTGGTTTACTGTGACGGCACTTTATTCGGCACTTTATTCAAAATATTATGTTAACCTAGAGTTGATGTTGCAGCATCAAGTAGTCTGCGGGATACCCAATTCTTTAGCAAATTATAGTAGATATAGCCTGTGTGGGCTTATAAGAATTATCTCAATGAGTAGGTGTTAGATAGTTTATTATCAAAGTTCCATGATGGAGAATATAGTAATTTAAAAGTTTGAAATAAAAATTAAATTAAATTTAAAAATGTAACCTTTAATAAGCTTATATTTTAGATATAATGTGCTTGTCTATGGTTACGCGATTCACAATTCCAAGTTTAAACGCGCTTAATATTCCCGCTTTCGTGTTTTAGTTTCAAATATGCTCATCTGGGCATTGTTCTTTCCATACAAAATTTACTTTTACTAAACTATTACCCTAACGATACTATAATGTCAGTGCCGGATTAAGCAAGCGCGGGGCCCGTAGCAAATTCTTTCCAAAAGCCCTTGATCGGCTATGGGTTCTTAAGTATACAATTCAATACTCAATACGTTTTATTTGCTATCTATAGGTTACAATTTTGTGGGTAATTAATAGTGTAGTAAATTACTATAGGCGCTGTTAGGCTCTGACAAGTACAAAAAGCCTGAGATGAGATTTCCTGGCAATTTAGAATAATTTTGATAGGAAACTAACAATTGAAAACAGATGATACTACACAAAATATTTTTTCAATACATATTTCTAAGTTTATATTTAATACAAAGTATGTTATAGTTTTAGGAATAGCTAATATTTAATCAATGGTGTACTTTAAATAATGTTTATATTTTATATTTATTTATCTGTTTCCTTCTTATTTTTTAAACTTTTACAAAGTAGCTTTTCTAGATTTCATGTGGGCAAATTTCGAAATACTACTATTTGTATCAATTTATCTGAGCAAATCATATTCTATATTCATCAAAGCGAGATAATTCAGACGTTTTTGACTCATAGTGTTCCTTAAGTCATTTGTCGAAAATGAACGTTAGCCACTGCAGTTAGTGATCATGAGAATCTCTCTTGAAGTAATAAAATATTTTTTTTAGTTATAACTTCTATAACTCAATCTACATACATATACACTCACGCCTTTTATCCCCGAAGGAGTAGGCAGAGGTGCAACTAGTGCACCCACTTTTAGCCATTATTCTGTCAGAGGGCGAGCCTATCGCCATATCGGGCACAAATTCCAGACTCCGAGCTGATACTGAATAGAAAAACTCAATATCACTTTGCCCGACCCGGGGATCGAACCCGAGACCTCAAAATTGCCGTAATATAATTACGCCACCGAGGCATTCTCAATCTATACACTAATATTATAAAGAGGAAAAATTTGTATTTTTGTATGTTTGACAAAAGGCACACTGAACTTAGAGATATCCTCTAAAAGAGGAAAACAAACACACTTCAAAACAGACAGAAGTTCAGGATAGAGGGCTTATTGATTGATTGATTGATTGATGTTTGACAAGGATAAACTCAAAAAGTACTGGACCGATTTCAAAAATTCTTTCACCATTAGAATGCTCCTGTATCCCTGAGTAATATAGGCAACTTTATATCCCGGGAAAATTCAAACCGGGACTTTTATCCCGGATTTTTTATTCTCTCGAGTCGTTACGGCCAAACCAATAAACCGATTTCTATGAAATTTAGTAAGGAGATAGTTTAAAATCTTGGGGAGAACCAAGGCTCATTCTGATCCCTGGAAAAATAAACCGGGATTTTATCCCGGAAAATATTTTTGCGGGTGGTACCGCAAACAAATAAGTATGAAAATAGTTTGAGACCGAGGGAAAAACATAAACTACTTTTATCCCTGAAAAACATAAACCGGGAATTTTAACCCGGATTTTTTCTTTCGTGAGTGAAGCCGTCACGCCCAAACTACTATTTCGATGAAATTTGGAAGGGACATAGTTTAAGACCCTGGAAAGGATCTAGGATATTTCTTATCCCGGGAAAAAATAAACTGGGCCTTTAATCCCGGAAACTATTTTCTTGCGGATGGAACCGCAAAGAAATAAGTATGGAGATAGTTTGAGACCCAGGGTAGGACACAGGGTACTGCCCATCCCGGAAAAATATAAACCGGATATCTTATCCCGATTTTTTTTCTCACGAGTGGGCGGCCAAACCACTCAGCCGATTACAACGAAATTTGGTAGGGAGGTAGTTCGAAACCCTGGAAAGGACCTAGGCTACTTCTGATTCCGGGAAAAAATAAACCGGGATTTTATCCCGGAAAATATTTTCTTGCGGGTGGAACCGCTAAAAAAAAATATGGAAATAGTTTGAGACCGAGGGAAGGACATAGGCTACTGCTTATCCTGGAAAAATAGAAACCGGGACTTTTATCCCAATTTTTTTTACCTCGCGGTTGTAGCCGTCACTCTCAGCCGATTTCCATGAAATTTAGTAGGAAGATAATTTAAGACCTTGAGGACCACCTAAGCTACTGCTTATCCCAGAGAAATATAAACCGGTATTTTTATCCCGGAAAATATTTTCTTGCGGGTGGAACCGTGAGAGAATAAATATGGAGATAGTTTGAGATCCAAGGAAGGACAGGTTACTTTTATCTTTTTATTTTTAAGGATATGTCCTTACATCATTAAATATTATAAAACAAAGTCCCCCCATCGCATCTGTTTGTCTGAACGCGATAAACTCAAAAACTACCGAACGGATTTTCATATGTTTTTCACCAATGGACGCAGTGATGCAAGAGGATGGGTAATGTGTATAATTCATAAGTATTTTGTACGACAGAAAATTAAATGTGCAAATATTATGCTTTGCAACCTGTGCGAAGCCAGGGCGGGCCGCTAGTATACTTATATTCTAGAAAATAGATTTTTGGTATATGGTTACTAAATTACATTAAAAATAATGTAGACTGTTAATCTTATAAATAAATAGAAAATTTTAACAATTTAAATCGAGCTATTTCAATTCTGCTACACATCCACACTAAGTGTTGGGTCAGAGAGCTTGCATATACAAGCAACTTTTTGTAGAACCTGTGTGTTTACCGTATGAAATTATTTGAATTACTAGCTTTTGCCAGCGGCTCCGCCCGCGTGAAAGAGTTATTCCGGGATAAGAGTCCCGTTTTATATTTCACGGGGATAAAAAGTAGCCTATGTCCTTTTTCAGGTTCTAAAATATCTGTGTACAAAATTTCATTTAAATCGGTTCTGTAGTATAGGCGTGAAAGCGCGACAGATAGTGTTATTAATTTCGACCAAATTTGATTACCATAAAAACGGTTCTAGTGAGTTAATCTTAAAAGATAGACATATACTGTCGCGGACATTTTTTTAGATCATTTCAAGAGGAATAATTCTTTCATACATATATTTTTGGTATCTTAAACCGTTTTCGCAGCGCACGCAATGGAAGCCCTCAAGGATGAATAATTTTCGCCGTTTTTTTCACATTTTCCATTATTTCTTCGCTCCTAATAGTTGCAACGTGATATTATATAGCCTAAAGCCTTCCTCGATAAATGGTCTATTCAACACAAAAAGAATTTTTCAATTCGAACCAGTAGTTCCTGAGATTAGCGCGTTCAAACAAACAAACAAACTCTTCAGCTTTATAATATTATTAGTATAGATTTACGCCAAGGAAATAGTCGGGTATCGAGTGTCTGACGTGGATTGTCTTAGTAGGAAAAGTTGTAACGTTTTACGTTTTTGTGATATCAAAAAAATTAACATACCACATCTTAAAAAGTTTCACTTTAAAAATTACGCTCAGGCAGAAATGAGTGGGTTTAAATATGCGGGGCCCCCTTTCGCGCGGGGCCCGTAGCAATTGCTACTCTTGCTACGTGGTTAATCCGGCACTGTATAATGTATAAGTTCGTGCTAGGAGTACTGCCTTACAAACTTTCGCATTAATAATATACGACGACGATATTTTATTTTGAGTTGTACAAATGTATATATGTTATATTATGTTTACAAACTCTCTCATTCTTCCAATCACCGAAACTTAATCACAACCAGAAAAAGAGAAACCCGTTCACACGGCGATAAAGCGAGAACGGGCTGGTGTTTACTGTAGCCAATAAGAGGGTAGCTGTAAATCACTCGGGCGAGCGCCCTGTTTCACTGAGTACAGTATTGAAAACGAAAGTTATGTAACATTGCCGCTAGTTTTCGGGTTATGTTTCAAGTAAAATTGTTAATGGTCGAGTGGTGGATGTTTTGTAAAGTCAAAGCGCACGAATTCATCCATTCTTCAAACCATGAAGTTTGGGAACACAGTAACCTCTGACCCTAACGAGTAGTGTGAATTATTTTCAAATTTTTTTGCTTCAGTCTATCAAAATTACAGTGTCAGTAACGTAAATATGACTATTGAACAATTGAATTGCGATCGAACAATATCTAAATGGTATACCAGTATTTCTAGGAAATTATGCAGTTGAAGTGTGTACCCGCTGTATCTTTTATTTTCCATCGCAATGGAAAAAGGTCTTTATGGAACCAATTTACAAGTCTGGGGATAAAACTCAGTGTCCAAATTATCGTCCAATAAGTGTTCTTTCTTGCATTGATATGATATTTGAATTAGTATATGATGTTCTTTATAGGCATGTTTCTCCAATCATTTCAACTAAACACGGATTCTTCAGAAATAGATCCACTATCAGTAATTTATTGACACACACACACACACACACACACACACACACACACACACACACACACACACACACACACACACACACTCACGCCGTTTATCCCCGAAGGGGTAGCAGAGGCGCAACTAGTGTACCCACTTTTCGCTGTTATTCCATCCCATGATGTGATATGGGACGAGCCTATCGCCATATCGGGCACAAATTCCAGACTCCGAGCTGATACTGAATAGAAAAACTCACTATCACTTTGCCCGACCCGGGCATCGAATCCGAGACCTCAGCATTGCAGTCGTACCATAACGCAGCTACGCCACCGAGGCAGTCTATTTTATTGATCTATAATAATTATTTTTGTAATGCGTTTGCCAAGCGTCAACAAGCCGACAGTATTTCATTCGGGGCCTCAGTTCTTTATCATATTTGTAAATGACCTCATTGATCAGCTATCCTGTCCATGTTTACTGTACGCTGATGACTTAAAAGTATACACCATAATTGATTGTGCTAATGACGCTTCGCGACTCCAAAATGGCCTGTATAAAGTCTATCAATAAGGCTCCAAAAATAATGTGTCACGGAGCGCTGAAAATGCTGTATCACTTTTACATATTACATATACATATACACTCACGCCTGTTATCCCCGAAGGAGTAGGCAGAGGCACAACTAGTGCACCCACTTTGCGCCGTTATTCCGTCCCATGATGTGATAGGGGGCGAGCCTATTGCCATATCGGGCACAAATTCCAGACTCCGAGCTGATACTGAATAGAAAAACTCAATATCACTTTGCCCGACCCGGGGATCGAACCCGAGACCTCAGCCTTGCAGTCGTACTATATATAATACAACTACGCCACCGAGGCAGTCTTCTTATAGCGTCAACAACCATGTTCTCGAACGTAAAACTACCGTTAGGGACCTTGACGTATTAATTGACGAGAAACTAAGTTTCCGCGACCATTATAATTACGAAAGCAAACAGACTACTTGGAATCATTTTCAGGACTACGGAATAGTTTAAAAATCGAATAGCTAACTTCTGCTATACTCCAGCCTGATCAGGTCTGTGTTTGAATATGGAGCGGTTATATGGCCTTTGATAAGCGGCGACAGCCTAGTTGGGATTGGAATGGACTGTCGAAACGAATGTCCGCAGGTTCAAAACCCAAGGGCACGCACCTCTAACTTTTGGAAAAGTTATGTGTGTATTTTTTGTGAATTATCGCTTGCTCTAACGGCGAAGGAAAGCATCGTGAGGAAACCTGCATATCTGAGAAGTTCTCTATGAGAATTTCGAATGTATGTGAAGTCTGTCAACCCGCACTAGGCCAGCGTGGTAGACTAAGGCCTAAAATCCTCTCAGTTGTACAGGAGGCCCGTGCTCAGCATTGGGCAGTATATAATACAGGACTGGTATGGTATATGGTCTTCTTCCTATTCCATTAATTTCGCACGCATTAAAAACATCCTTCCTACTAATATTATAAACGCGAAAGTATGTATGGATGTTTATTACTCTTTCACGCAAATACTGCTTAACCGATTTCGATAAAATTTGGCACACGGGTAAGATCCTGTCCTGGATTAACACATAGGCTACATTTTATCCCGTGAAAATAAAAAGCGGGACTTTTATCTCGGAAAAACTTTTTAACGCGGGCGGAGCCGCGTGCAAAATCTAGTACAGAATAAATGTCTTAATGTAAAGACACAATTAACAAATGTGTTACCGGTGAGGAATTGACCGTTCCTTATCGTCCTATATAGAGCGGTTGTTTAAGTTTAAAGTATGAAGACTTGAGCAAAGACGGAAGAAGGCGGATTTTATGTATGTATACAAGATAATTCATGCACAAATAGACTCACCCGAACTACTTTCATTAATAATTCTTAATACGAATTATAGAATCCGTAATCCAAACATCTTCGCACTATGCGTGTTCTTAAATAATACGTCATATTATAACCAACCCCATTATCAGGATGAGTAGATTATAATGAACTATACGTCAAATATTATATCATTGACATAATGAACAGCAGGCCGGTACCGTTTTATGTAGTAATAGAAAACTAAGTAGTATATAGGTAGTACAATTAGTTTCCATATATTTTTGTATTTTCCTAATTCTTATTTTATTTTTAGCTTGACTTTGGCCCACGGCTCCGTCCGCGTGTATGAATTTTCCTGCGATAAAAAGTGACATTTCCAACTAAAATTTCTTATTGGAAAAACGTCTGAATCTCACAGCCTGTGGAATATCCCGCCACTTTACTATAAAGTAAACAAACAAACAATAAAACAGAATAAAAACAGGAAAGTAAAAAGTACAAGTCGACTCCGCTTTGTATTCATGACTTTCAATAAATAACAGTTTCTACTGTGAGCGAGAAAAGAAACACCCCTACTAATGTACGATCATTAGTTCTAACTCGAAGTTAAATCGTTTGAATAGTTCGATTTGTTTTAGCTGCAGAAACTGTACGAAAGAGAGGCGCTGGTGTGCAGTTGTGTGTCAGCGTTCCTTGTGATTATGGTCAGAGTATATACCTCGGATTAATCAGATTTGTAAAAGGTTACCTTAGTGAACATTATAACCATAATCTGTGGACTTTGTAGTGATAACACAATGATTATGGTTCATCTATCAAGAGGTTACCCCATACGTTTTCTGAAATAACAAAATTACTTTTATTCACAACACAATTAAATACAGAGTTTTAACACAATTTACACATTGAAAACATAGTAACTTACCTGCAATAACAAAAAAAAAACACATTTAAGCCCTTTACTTCTAGTTTAGTTTATATATTCCCTTTTATTTATACAGGAAACTATTTACTGTTTCACGTTTTCATAAAATAGCATAATTTGAATTTACCAGTCAAGCCACCAGGAAAGACTCTCTTGGCTGCTACAGTTCTTGTTCACTGCTGCCTTCGCGAGGGCTTGAGGAGTTTCATACGGCGAGGTGCTATGCATTGAGCATCTACTGAGGGAGGATATCTGCAAATCGTCCATGGCTATCGTCACTTCTTCTCTATTCTTCTATTCAGTATCAGCTCGGAGTCTGGAATTTGTGCCCGATATGGCGATAGGCTCGCCCCCTATCACATCATGGGACGGAATAACGGCGAAAAGTGGGTGCACTAGTTGCGCCTCTGCCTACCCCTTCGGGGATAACAGGCGTGAGTGTATATGTATGTATGTACTTCTTCTCTATGGCTATGACAATAGGAGGTGATGGCGGAAGATGCTGTCTATTTTGTAAAATACGTGATCGAGGACGACTACAATATCAGGAGAGGCCGTGTTCGGATAATATGTTTTGTGAGGGTCTTTGTGATATCAAACTAGTAGTGGAAGACTCATTCGCGCTGGACTTCGGTCTCAGTCTTGGCTCAGTCGTAATGTCCTATATCTTTATGAAAGTATTGTTGTAAAATCAGTGGTAGATATTTTTTTTTTAAATCAAATTCGCTTCAGAGTCTAACAATATATAATTACTAGCTGTTGCCTGCGGCTCCGCCTGCATTAAAGAGTTTTTCCGGGATAAAAGTCCCGGTTTATATTTTCCCGGGATAAAAAGTAGCCTAAGTGTTAATCCGGGACATGATCTACTCGTGTGCCATATTTCATCGAAATCCGTTTAGTAGTATTTGCGTGAAAGAGGAACAAACATCCATACATCCAAACATCCAAACATCCATACATTCTTACAAACTTTCGCCTTTATAATATTAGTAGGATAGTAGGATTCTGTGCGAGTGTATGTCACTGCGCTCCTAAACGGCTGGATCTATTTTAATGAAATTTTTTGTGTGTCTTCAGGTGGATTCTAGAAGGGTTTAGATTAACAATTGGATCCGGTAGGTGGTGCTGCACTCGGTTTAAGGATTTTATCTCCTGTTTAGGGCAGGACAACATCTGTCGGGTCCGCTAGTTATTTATATAAACGGTTGTATAATAGCACGTGCTACATACATTTTGAAGATATTTATAGATTATAATACAAAAATAAAAGCTTATAAATATGACCTTTGGATGATAATTTGAGTGATAAATGTCACTTATATGAGCCTTTACATAATATTTGTTTAAATTATGTATAGATACGCTGTTCATTTATTGTAAACTATGCTTACCCCCGTGATGGACATGTCCGAGGCAGCGTATCTCACGCTGCCTCGGACACCAAAAGGTGGACACGGTACGGTGTTTCGGGGGCTTCTGAGCCCCCGCAACAGGAAAAGGACCGCAAAAAAGCGGTACGCGCAGGGGCGGTTGCGGACGACAACTTAGACGTGAGTCGGAGGAAGCCCGCAGCCGTCCCTAATGAGCCGAAGATGGCCATATTAAAAAAAAAAAAAAAAAACTATGCTTCGTCTGCGCTACGTGAAGTTTAAGTCATCTGTAGGTACGGCAAGCCGTTTCGTGACTTCTCGCTTACTGCGTATGTGTCTATAGTTATTCTATTAAAGTTTAAGATTCCAATTCTCGAACAGTCTAGAATCGTCTATCGAAAACAAACAGTAGTGGGCAATTGTACCTGTAACAAGGGGAATAAAATTTATTTAAGGTTTTTCCTCGATTTCGATCGCGTACATATATTTTTAGGAGTTTGCTTATTTCTTTGTTAAATTTTGTGTAAAATTATTTTTAATGACACTTTATGGCATCATTTTCTTTATAATTTGTTTTGAAACAGTTTCGATTGATTAAAGACGATGCTGGTTGGTGAATACATGTTATATAACAATTAAAAACAATTATTGTATTATCTGTTACTGATACTCTAAATTCAACATGAAAGACTATCCAAAATTTAGTTCCGAAATGGACTATGGAAATCAATTTTTAACCAATACCTGTTGTACCGGGAATCGAACACGTACGCAATGTACATCTGATATTAAAATATAACTGTTTTAAGCAAAGCCAACTGTAATGGATTCAATACGTAACTTTTCATAATTGTTTATGAGATTTGTTATTAAAACCTATATACCTGAGAATTCTCCATAAGAATTTTGAGGTAATGTGAAGTCTGCCACCCGCACTAGGCCAGCGTGGTGGACTAAGGCCTAACCCCTCTCAGTAGAGGAGGTCCGTGTTCAGCAGTGGGCAGTATAATAATACAGGGCTGATTGCATTGCAGGCAACACTCTATTTCCACCCTGCTTCACTTACTACCGGGTGCAGTGGGGTGACAAAAACACAGTGGAAACTATTCCAGGAGAAATCTTTACACGGGTGGAGCCACTTGAAAATCTAATAAACAATAATGAATGCCACCAACGGGATGAGTACATTCTTTCTTTCGATACACGCCTTGCGTTGTATCAGGGTCTATGAGAGACTTCCAATACAACTATTTATGACATATATTTACGGATCATACAAACTTTGTTAGGCAACAGATCCACGGCCGCCATCTACTTCTAGGGCCCGGCTGTATTAAAATATGCAACTCAATTACGCTCTGAAGTGCGATATCAGTTGAGACGCTGTCAAATTAAGATCAGCATCTTTAGATAGCTATTTAATAATCCCATATTAATATCAGCTCAAAAGACGTCTTTAGTTACAATATGTGACGGATTTTGACAGCTAAGTTTTCTTTGTGTAGCAGCGCTTACTCAGTTGAGAACAAGCTCTTAAGTGCTTGGTTTATTAAATAGTTCAATACGAAATGTCTACTTGAGATGTTATCAAAGGTAATATTTATTTATAAATACAGCTCCTGGTATCACCGCTGTCCAAAGGGTACTGTTAAACATTATGCTCCAAATATGAACAGCATAAAATTTACCAGATGATTCCGCTACTTGCAAACTTCAACTACAGCTAGTGATGTACATTAGAACTCATTTTAAAACGTTTATCGATAATTCGTAAGCACATAAAGATATGAACGGCCGAGTATCCATTAAAGCCGGGGTGTCGCACGCAAAGTGATCGCTGTCGATAAATCAGGATATCGACAAAAATCGGCACGATCCGCGGTCTACGTGCTCTATGCCACCTCTGAGGAGCATTTTAATGAGGCCGATTTAAGGTTGCGCGCACACTTGCGTTTGGTGCGATTTTTTGTAAGTCTGCCTTTTTAGTTTGAAATGAATGAGCATGCGTTATAGGCGAATGAAGGAATTTCAAAGCGTGTTTTGTTCATGAGTTTATTCTCATGTAATCAAAACAAAATAAAATACAGCCTTCAATACTAAACGTTAATTTAAATTCTACTAGTAATATAGTTATTTGGACTCGTTCATGCCGTATTTTAACAAAAATAAGTTATGGTAAACTAACCAGGTGAATCTTATACTTGTTGCAAAATATGAATAACTTAAAAAAAAGTGTAACTAAAGAAAATAATTAGCTTATAAGTAAGTTTGCCGCGGCCGCTGCGCTGAAATAGATTCAAATAAAAAATATAGACCTCTCGTAGTTCAAACTTTCCGCTTAGGTTTACGGAAGTTGTAGTCCTACTTAACAATTGCTTGCAAGGAAAACAAGGCTTTGATGTTGAACTAACTTATAGATAAGATTTGTATACATCACTTTTTTATCTGAAAAAGGGAGAAAAATCAAATGATTAGGTGATAATCTAGGAAAAATCAGCGAAATATTCAATCAACGTAATTAGTGTGTAACCTTATTGAATTTATTGAATAAATGATAATCACCGTCCAAATTATCGCAAACGATGTGATGCCAGCCTAAGCTATGTAAAACAAAAACAAGGCATCAAAAGTGTTTTCCACCATTAAGACGTTTACCGACACGCCTAATTAAATCGGCCGGCGTGCGATCACCCTAATCGAGTTATATTGATCACGCCGCTCCAACGACAGCCAATAAACCGACTCCGCGAGAAATCGTTTTAAAAGTTGAAATAAAAAACGCTAATAGAAGAATAAAGTGGAAAGCTGGGATTAATCGATTTCTAGTGACGTCCATTCAGTGCATGATTTAATGGTCTCTATTTTGCAGACAAGGACTGTACGATGTGGTTGTAATTATATTGTTTAATGTCTTTGGTCATAAGTGTTAGGGAACATTTGGTTCTTTTACATTCATTGCTTCGAATTAGCCATACACTATAGTGTTTTGTTTTAAGTGGACGAAAGCCTAGTTGGGAATGGAACGGTCTGCCGAGACAATGTCCGGAGGTTCAAAACCCAAGGCAAACATCTCTGACATTTCGAAGTTACGTGTGTATTGTTTATTAATTATCGTTCGCTTTAACGGTGAAGGAAAACATCGTGAGGAAACCTGCATACTTAAGAAGTTCTTTATAAGAATTTCGAAGGTGTGTGAAGTCTGCCAACCCGCACTAGGCCAGCGTGGTGGACTAAGGCCTAACCCCTCTCAGTAGTAGAGGAGGCCCGTGCTCAGCAGTGGGACAGTATTTGATACAGGGCTGGTATTATCATTATATAGTGTTCTTTATATATCACTGACAGTATATGTAATGCAATCAGCGCTGTATTATATACTGCCCACTGCTGAGCACGGGCCTCCTTTACTACTGACAGTATATGATTCCTCAAAATTATGAATGACATACAACGTGATTCAAATAAGAATGGGAACGTCAATGACCTTTATACACATACGCATATTCACGCCTTTATTCCCGAAGGGATAGGCAGAGGCGCAACTTGTACACCCACTTTTCGCTGTGCGTATTCCATCCCATGATGTGATAGGGGACGAGCCTATCGCCATATCGGGCACAAATTCCAGACTCCAGGCTGATACTGAATAGAAAAATCCAATATCACTTTGCCCGAACCGGGGATCGAACCCGAGACAGATAATATAAGTAGAAGGATTATCATTCAGATAATAATTATATTAAAAAGCACCCCACGCTTATTTTACAACAAAGTACATGATTTTCTTATTTACACTATCCGCAATTCAAGTTTATTAAAAATTATTTTCTATTTTTTAGTTGGTATTTCTATAAAGCGTGTTTTTTATTTTTTTTGAAGCTATTATAATTTGTCTGATTGATTTTTACATAAAATTTCAATAAAAACGTTACTGCTAAATATCTTAATATAATATTTAATTATTTAGACGTCACAATATGGCGCAAAGTCGATCCTATTCTTATTTGAATCGCATAGTAATTGTGTTGACGAGAGGGATAAGCATCTCTCGTCACACTTTGTTTGGACCCCACTTAACATCCAGTGTATTGAGGTTACTTTTCCGTGACAGAAAAAATTTAATGAGAGGTAGGCTCTGTTTCTATTATTTAAATAAATCCAATCCTTTCTGTGATGAATGATAAAGCATGTTACATTTATGTAACCAATGTATGTAATACAAATTCGAATATATTCGATTATGTATTAATTCATTTTAAATGAATAAAAGTAGATAAATAAAGAAATATTTAAATTATTTCAAATCAAATTAATTTATTATCTACATTAGGTATGTGGCTCGATCGTTATTAACTTCATGCAATTTCACCACCAATTTGATAGAGTTACGATCGGGCGATAGTTAAGCGTTTCTTAAACTTCTTTTAGTGGTTTATGTCATATTTTATATTATGTGCTTTTGTAATTGTACGAATTGTGGAGAAATAAATATACTTATTATTATTATTATTATTAATCATAATAGATTAGGTTGAAATTGGCACACGCTATACCAAGTGGGTATAGAAAAATGCATCGTCGACATTCCTCATTCCTCCGGTAAAAGAAAACTCAGGAAAAGTCGCGACAGCCACGTTTTTATACCGATTTCAAAAAGGAAGTTCTGTATTCGATCCGTATGTATGTATGTTTGTATGTATGTAAATTTGTATGGGCGCGAGTTTCTCAAAAACTACTGATACGATTTGGATGTGGTTTTCGATATTGAGATGTATATATTTCAGGGAAAGTTTTAGTATATAATTTATGAAGATCTGATGAAGATCTTCGGAGATACACAATGGATCTCTTCAATAACTAACAGCAGATGACTCGCGAATGCTGCAATCGTATATCTATGATGTATTGTTTTCACCATTCTATAATTAAGTAACAAAAAAGCAATAAATAAAAACTTTTTAATAAAAAATAAACCGACTTCAAAACCACTACAAATCAAAAAATAATTAAAATTTGTATTCGCTTAGTATACACGTATATTTGGAGTCAGTGCCTAATTTAAATAGAACAATGTTTTCGTATATTTGTTTGTGTATTTCCTTAACTTAGCTGGCAATTTAAATTAGGCATCGACTCCAAATATACGTATATACTAAGCGAATACAAATTTTAATTATTTTTTGATTTGTAGTGATTTTGAAGTCGGTTTATTTTTTATTAATACAAAGCTAATTACAAAATACGCCCATACAGTCATTAAACAGCATTTTAGTTTAAAATTCACTTCACAGTGCGAAGTCGCAGTGCAGCGTGTCATTAAGGTAGAAACTATTGTTTGCGCGAAGTACTTTAAAAACATAAGATAGTGTTTGCCGATAAGAATCTTAATTATGTGGCACACAGACACACTCACGCCCTTTATCCCCGAAGGCGTAGGCAGAGGCGACTAGTGCACCCACTTTTCAGTATGCTTATTCCGTCCCATATTATCACGGGGGCGAGCCAAAAAAAAACCGATATCACTTTGTCCGACCCGGGTATCGAACCCTAGACCATCAGCATTGCATTCGTATTTCGTACCATTATACAACTACGCCACTGAGGCAGCCATTTTAATTTATCGTGAATGTTAAATGCATTTATAAAACAGTCCTTCGTTCGTAATGGATTCTTGATTCATCAATAAAAATGTCACCATGAGTGTATTTCCGTTTGTCGAAACAATCATTACGGTGGACATTTGATTAATAATAAAACCGAACGATATGAAGTGCTTTTATCGCGTTTAAATCGGTCGCATTATACGGGGCCATTAATGACGACCAAGTTTAATAGCTCGGCGACGTTTGTAGCTATTTTATTAGATTTCACCTAATAACAGTAAGATAGAACCTTCGTATCTAATGATTTACTTCTCATAGGTATCTATACCAAGCATTAAAGATATTAATAGTCGTGAATTTGCACATTGTCTCATGGGCATAACACACACCGCGCCTATATCCCTGAAGGCACCCACTTTTCGCTTCAACGTCGGGTCGTAAGGCACGGTGAACCCAACATAACCGCTCAGTCGTTCCCCTTGAACACTGGGCGGTAGTAATAAGTCACTTTCTCCGCGTCAACAAAAAATAAACACTTTTCGCTAAGTGCGTCCTATCATTATGATAGAGGACGAGCCTATCGCCATACCGGGCACAAATTCTAAACCCCAGAATGATACTGAGTAGAAAAACTCAATATCACTTTGCCAGACTTCGACCGAGGAGGTTTTTTTTTAATAGATGGCACTGGTCCTACAGAGATATATGGTCTTTGGTAGGTGTGGTAGTTTGTAGGGGGAAAGGCTTTAAAAGGGCGATGCCGCGAGCAATACTTACTGCTTTCATAAAAAAATCTAAATTAAGACCTATAATTACTGCTGCCTCGGTGGCGTAGTTGTATTACAGTACGACTGCAAAGCTGAGGTCTCGGGTTCGATTCCCGGGTCGGGCAAAGTGATATTGAGTTTTTCTATTCAGTATCAGCCCGGAGTCTGGAATTTGTGCCCGATATGGCGATAGGCTCGCCCCCTATCACATCATGGGTGCACTAGTTGCGCGTCTGCCTACCCCTTCGGGGATAACAGGCGTGAGTGTGTGTGTGTGTGTGTGTGTAGGACCTATAATTAATGCATTACCATTGAGTTTGAATTGACAGTTCATGTTATGCGGTTGAGTAAAGCGAATAGTTTTGCTTGTTTATCAATGGTAGCAAAAAACACATATTTCATTGTGATTAATAGGAAACGTCGAATGAGTGGTCATATAAATTGCAATCGGGTTATCCAATTATTTCCTGGGTACAATGCGTATGTGGGTTTGGTTCCCTGGTAGGGTATTATGAGGTTTTGGGTTAAAGTATTGCAGTCTCATTTTCATATACTTTTACTTACAATTCGTACATTCTCCGAAGAAGTTGTGACTTACCTGGAAAAAATAAGAGTTATTAATAAGCATGTAAGGTTAGAATTAGCTTAAATTATATCGTCTTGAGTACAATACGATAAAGGCATAGTGGATCCTAAACTGGATTGTGTATCTTCATCAAGGACCGACAAACCACTTATATACGAATTTAAAACTAAAAGTAAAAACCGTAAGAAGTGTACAGATAATATAGAAACAATAGTATGAATCGTTTCAAATGTGTGTTAAAAAGTCCAAAATGAAGCTATGTCCTGCACAACTAATACATGCCAAATTAGGAATAGTTAATTCAAAAAACAAATTTCAAAAACACGCATACAATCCTCAATTACTTTTAGAAACCCTAAACTCATCAATTCAGAAGCACCGTATAAACCTATGCATAAAGATAAATCGACATAAAGAATGTTTTTAAGGAAATTTCACTGAGGATAAATGATCGAGGCTGTCGCGGCATCAAATACGATTTAAGCGACACTGAAACCCATTATTTGGATGATATGCAACTTTACTAATGATTCGCCTTTATGAATGAAGCGTATGTAAGATCTGAAGATCTCGACTGTTAGACGCAGAAGTAAAAAACAGATGAAGTGAACTGAATTTTAAAGCATTGGTGTAATGTAGATTATTCTAGAAGGAAGGCTTGCCTCCTATTTCGTGATATACAACAGCTGGCAAAATTTGAATGTGATATATTTCTGCCTGAATGAATGGAAAAAATGTGTGATGCAATGCGGATCTGGATGAATAGTGTTATTTACTTAGAAGTAGCCAACAGTGACGTATAACCATAGTTTCGAAGGCATTTCCGAATATAATATATTATCGGTACCTATATTTGAAATTTTACTAGACTTCTAATCCTACATACCGCATTCTTAAGACAAATATGACGCGAGATCACTGCAGTGAGCATATCTGCAGACACTTCTTTCTATTTGAACACCTGCATGAGCGATTACCTGACATTTTCTAAGCTGAGTGAAACAGATTTTAATATTACAATAAATTTCATTTCAAGAAAAATCTCAGTGGCGCAGTTGTATTACGGTACGACTGCAATTCTGAGGTCTCGGGTTAGATCCCCGGGTCTGGCAAATTGATATTGGATTCATGGGACGGAATACGCACGGCCATAAGTGGGTGCACTATTTTCGCCTCGGGCTGCCCCTTCGGGGATCAAAGGCGTGGGTATGCGTATGCATGGATAGATCTTCTAAAAACCAGCCTTTTATAATAATTCGCTTAATTTTAAAGACCACTGATTAAGACATTTGTGTAATTTTATTTTGCTTAAAACTTTTTAACCTTTCGTGGTTCCATATTGTGCCTTTTTGATATCCCTAAAGTTTCATCCTGGTTAGATTTTGAGGCCCAGCGGTCATACAAAAAGTGAACAGCTCCTTTCATAACTACATTAAAGGAGCTAATGGATGTAAATTGTTGTCAATAGTGACGTGTAGTAAAATTTATTGGGATGTATTAAATTTTACGACAAATCTCGGCATTTGTTTTTCGAAATTTAGAAAAATTTAATCTAATACGATCGTCACGTATAGGCTCGCAGGTTTGTATATTTTTTCGATAGTAAATTGAGATTTCATTTCACTATTATAATCTGTCAAAATTGCCATTGTTGTGTTCCGGTACATTAATAGACAGCTAATTTTAATAATTTCGAAATGTAGACAATAATCTGCGTCTGATTTCTCCATAATCGATTCACCAAGTTATTGTTAATATCAATTGTAGTTCTCGGAACAAAGTCCGCGCACTTTAAATTTAGACGCCTGGGGCTATATCTTGATCGATCGGGATAAGACCGATGCCAAAATAGTCTCAGAGTCCGAGTTAAAGTTTCCAACAAGATGGACATAACCAATAATTCCAAAAATAAAACCCTGAGATGGTTATTTGATATTCTGGAAAATAGTCGAAACGTATATTTAACTAAGCGCCGGCACCTAGTATTTTTAATAGGATTTTACTTGAATTATCTGGTAGGGTCTTTGGTGATACAGGCAGTATGGGCAATTATTCATATATTTCGCGTTTAATGAACCCTTATTTGATAATTTAAGTACAAGATTACATAATACGACTACCTTAAAAACTTATTCTCGTATTTTTATAAAAAAAAATATATTCCCTACTGGCGCCCACCGTGTTATTTTTCAAACTGCATACCCTCAAACAATACATTTTGTATCTCAATAAGCCGCACGTCGTAAACAACACGAGACACCCAATCACACGAGACCATTGAATAGTTCCTAGCCATCCTGGAGATTTGATGGCGCGATACACGGCCGATCCCTACAAGGGTCGCAGGGCGAGTGGTAATAAAACAAAAACTCATACTCTGTCTATCAAGTTCGGGGTTGAAATGGGTTTTGTATCTTGATATTTGCTGACAAGTGTGTATAAAAGCTGATTTAAGAGCTCTTGTGAAATTGCTGGGGCTATTTTAACCTAATATGGAATGCTTCGTGGCTTCACACACACGCAGACTCTTTCTGTTTCTATTGGAATTATTTTGGCCTTATGACGGATGCAGTAATAGATAAAGTGAGTGACCCAGAGGGTTATCCAGATGAAAAATTATAATATTCGAGAAAACAAGTAAGTATTATTTAAGTAATAACTTCATCGCCTAGTGTATCGTATTCCGCGTGTACGTGATTCGCGTACGATTACGCGTTCTTTGATTTATAAGCATTTTGCAAAAACGATTCGTCCTTATTTGTCTTAACGTCTAGTAAAGGTACAGGGGACCAAAATAGGAAATGATGCATCTTCCTACAATGGAAATACAATCAACTTCCGATAACTTCTCCATCGAAATTTTCAAATATATACACCTTAACACGTAAACCAAGTTGTAATACCGAAATCCAACTATATTTGCAAAAGGTCTAGTTTTGTGACAATTTGGAAATTCACATCCACCAAATATGAGATTTGCAATGGAAACAATTCCACGGAATTGGCGCACAGTATCAACGGTGTTTACGGATTAATCATTGAAAACAGCAGATGCGTTGAATGTTATTGCAATTCGCTATTCCGCACCAGCTTGGAACTCGTATTCCAATAATGCAGCTGGTCTCGTTGTAACAAATGAAATTAGATATGATCCTCTTAGTAAAGTCATTAGATGTCCTATACCTTGGCAGCTGATATCATCATCATCAGCCCCACGACGTCTACTGCTGAACATAGGCCTCCCTCAAAGATTACTAGACGGATCTGTCAAAAGCGGCCCGCATCCAGCGCGTTCCTGCGACCTTCATCAAGTCTGTCCACCTTGCAGGTATCAGGCAGCGGGTATAATTGTAACAAATAAAGGATATCATCTATTATTCAAGTCATTACATATTTAATCTAACATGTCTTGTAATTTCTTTTATTGCAATTAAATAACGAGATGAGCATGCCGCTCACCTGATGGTAAGCGATACGAACGCTGATCAAAATCAGTAGTAAGAACACTCAGAACTTCCAATTATCACATCTTTAGGACGAAAACGACACAATTAAAAAAATTGAAAATTGAGTCATTTTTAAACTATTAAAAACTAGCTTTAGCCCGCGGCTCCACCCGCATTAAAAAGTTTTTCCGGGATAAAAGTCCCGGTTTATATTTTCCCGGGATAAAAAGTAGCCTATGTGTCAATCCAGGACATGATCTACCCGTGTGCCAAATTTCAACGAAATCCGTTCAGTAGTTTTTGCGTAAAAGAGGAACAAACATCCTTACATCCATACATCCAAACATCCATACATCCAAACATCCATACATCCAAACATCCATACATTCTTACAATCTTTCGCCTTTATAATATTAGTAGGACTAGTCCCCTATTTATAAAAATATTATAAAAAAGGGACCGATGTAACAGCTTTGTCCTTTTCCTGCTTGAATATGTCTATGTTTGAACTATTGTTGTATTGAGTACTTCGCTTTAAGTAATTTTATTACGATAACCCAATTTTCTATCTTTTTGAATTGTGTCGTTTTCATCCTAAAATGACGAAGAAGATGAAGTTCAAGTTTATGTACATTTAAACTTAAATAATATAGTAAGTTTTTCGTATGCGGGTATCAGTTAATTATAATTTCATCAATTTCTATCACTAATTAAGATTTCTTTTTTTAGGTCTGAAGAAAAACTGCCGGTCACCCTTAGTTTTCTGTGAACCGATACTACCACCCAGGTTAACTCAACTTATAACTGCTCTAAATCAACACAGTTATTAAGCATATCGCGTATTAATTATTATTAAATCTGTTATGCAATTTTGTAAATTCCACACACCTTTTCTAGTCTCATCGTTTCGAACGAAGCGTGGAGTTTGTTTATTATTTAGTTTTAATTTAGTGCTTACATGATGTTTTACATAATGTAATAAGTCAAACAATACCTCCCAATGATTAACATTGTTGGCTTGACGTATTTCAAGCTTGATTAGTAATAAAAATAATATAATTTATTTCGATAGCTAGGGCATTGTGGATTCAAATTCCATCTGGAATCGTCTTTGTAGTCATGGCGTATGGTAAAATCGTTGCAGCGATTTTTATTATGGTCAAAAATGTATTTTGGATAAATTCCACTTCAATAATTCGAAGTTAGTGATCTGCAGATTTCTTCTTAAATAAAAGGCATTTGTGTGGGATCGGCCACATTATGTAAATTTTATGATAATGACATTTATTGGAAAATGCATGAACTACTTTCTCAATCATAGTAAACCGTTATGAAATCACAAACGTACATCTTCAAAATCTCATAATCTTTCCAACAAATTGTGTATTATTTTAAAGTACATTTGCACAAAGTCACAATATTGTACGAGAGTTGCATTTTGACCCAGTTCTCAAAGGAGAGCCTGGTATGGCTAAACATTGTAAATCTTTAGTCGAGTTAAGATGCAAAATTCAGGTTGACAGAAATGGTACGGGAGTGTTTGTAAGACAAATATTGCGAATGTCTAACGTGAAATAATCAGTCATGTTTGTACAGTTAATGCGGTTGGAAAATTGGGTGGTGGAGAAATTGTTTTTTTATTACATAGGATAATTTTGAGAGATGTGTAGGCTCTATAAATGTTGCTTTGTGACGTTAAATTATTATGAAGCTGATTATTGAAGTTGTCACAGAAAAAAATGTGTTACATATAGAAGTGTTTCTTGGCAATAGGTTGAAAGCCTTGTGCGCCTAAGCAGATATACATGTGTAAAAACATCATTGGATATATTTCAAGCTAGCAACTGACAGAGATTTCTAATAATTCTCAAACAGTTGATGCGATTCTTACTCCTCCAAATCATCTAAAATCTGAATCTAGAAAAATACTAACACTAATTTTTAATTTAACCTTTTCTGACCTCATATAAATAAAACACATTCATGCAAACAATCTGCAGCACGTATCTACCTCAATCGATTCGGTTGGGAGTAGGGACGACATCCAACGAGATCGCTTGAAAGTTCGTAACATAACGAGGTTATTCTTTACTTGGAGCGAAGCTCAGTGTCAATATTGTAGAACATTCGAGAATTATAGAGATGGGCTGATTGATGAGATGATGTATAGTCTAGAAGTCGATAAATATATCTGCTTAGATGAGCGATGTATTTGGTGCTAAGGTTAATCGGATAGATACTTTTATCTATCGCTTAATCTGTAATGGTGAAATTATTGATTGTTTATTATACTGTTAACAACTGAACTTACAATACACCTTACATCTACTTATAGACACACACACCACACTACACATCACTATTAAGCGATTTTATCACATGGCCATGACAGGTTTGAAGTATTTTTTGACAGTTCTCGTATTAATCAGTTAATGTAGATAGTAATCATTTTAGATTTTGAGCAGATTAGGAGGTGTTTGTACTTGGTCAGCTTATAAATTTATATGAGGAGCATTTGTCAGTCAGCGGTGAAATCGGCCCTTAATAATCGTTCCCATAACAAACTTATGTTGTCTGGTAGAGAATGCCTTCGGCATTAAGTCCGCCTTTACATAACTGTGTATAAAGTGCAATAAATGAAAATAAATATTATAAACTTAACCCAGATATTTAAGAATAGCTTTTCATCCTCAGCTCCACCCACGTGATAAAGATTCTTCGGGATAAAAATATTTTCCTAAGCCTATAGCACTCACGACAAATGTAGCTTGCTATTAGTGAATTTTCAAAATTAGTTCATTAGATCGAGACATTAGCCACTACGGATAAAAACACAAACTTTTCCTCTTTATAATATTAGTATTGATGATAATGTAAATTTATTCAAATAGAAACTAAAAAAATCGCATCAATGATTTTCTCTGTTGATTAATTCTTGGAGGTACAAAGTAGGTACTATTATTATAAATTAGGATTAGATTATTTTTGATAAAAAAAAATACAAACCTAGATTTGTATACTTTCCTTTTATATAAACTGAGGGGCTACTGCGAAAAACGAAATCCGAAACGTCGGTCCGAAACGAAGAAACGACGAACTTTGGATTTAACCTTACTACCAAATTATTTCGGATCCGTCACCGTTGAACGAAGGTTTCACGCAGTTTACGACGCTTCCGACTTCGCTCAACACTTTCGTCACGCAACAACTCTTCATAAAGAAGGATCCGTAACACTTCGTAGTAAGAAAACGTGCGATCCGTCACCCGAAACTACGGATTTCGTTTTTCGCAGTAGCCTCTCTGGCGAACTAAATTTAATTACGCCATCTTTTGTAAAATATCTACGTAACTTTACACATAAATATTTGATTTATATTCTTTGACTTCTATGTCAAGCTTGTCTCGTCAAGCCCCGCTACGGACGCCGGCATCCGAGTATATAGAGTTTCCTCGTACATCTATATATAAGCGGGGTTTGACGGGTTAAATCCACAAATGCTTTATCCTAATCTATATAAAGGAACTAATTTAATGAAAAGTTTTGCAATACAATAATTACGACTTGGAGTATATGGCGGATTTTTGTACTGTAATTACTAACGGTCTTCGCTGTTACTACGTCTATGCCTGAAATAAATACTTAACTGATGTTTTTAACAATGATCCTCCTCTCCGAAGTACGGAACACTAGATTTGATCACAGCTTTATTTTACGTTTGTCTTCTCGTAAAAGAGTCATATAAACAGTAAATGATAAGATTTCTCACATAAAACTCCGAGTTAAATTGTCTTTGCTGAGATTACGGGCCGAAACAAAAGTTTTGTGAAGTCAATCAACATGGCAAATGACTTCAAATTGTATTAAAATTTAACCTCAGCGGATTCAAGCGTATTTAAATTGATTCGTCTTAGGTAGATTTGACTACAAATTTTTTATGCTAGTTTGATTTTTGGATTGGACTGTCATAGTTATTACTAAGAGGTCTTTACTAAAAGGTTATAAGCGAACCCTATTTAAAACTATTACTTTAAACAGCAACAGAAGGTTTACAAAATTAGTGCACAAAAGAAGTTGTTTAATGTTAGTAAACATTATTTTTAGAATTATCATTGGACTACGTAACAAGCTTCCAGAGGAACAGAAAAGAGATATAATATGCATTGGCCGATCAGGATGCTTTGTTGCTTTCTACTAGCAAAATTTTAAAGGTCAGTAATCAGGTGTAGAGTTTAATAACATTATGTTTATTAAAATTTAGTCCGTAATTGATATTTTATTGAATAAAGTATACGATAATAATACCAACCCTGTATTACATACAGCGCTGAGCACGGGCCTCCTCTACTGACAAGGTTTAGGTCTTGGTCCACCAGATTGACCTAGTGCGAGTTGGCAGGCTTCACATACCATCGAAATTCTCAGGTACCTATGTAGGTTTCCTCATGGTATTTTCCTTCGCCATTAAAGCAAAAGATAATTGATAATAATACACATATACACACACACTCACGCCTTGTATCCCCGAAGGGGTAGGCAGAGGGGTAACTAGTTGCACTCGCTTTTCGCCGTGCGCATTCCGTCCCATGTTGTAATAGGGGGCGAGCCTATCGCCATATCAGGCACAAATTCCAGACGCCGGGCTGATACTGAATAGAAAAACCCAATATCACTTTGACCCACCCGGGGATCGAACCGAGACCTCAGCATTGCAGTCGTAGCATAATACAACTACGCCACCGAGGCAGTACACACGTAACTTCGAAAACTCAGAAGTGTGTGCTTTTGGGTTTTGAACATGCGGTTTGTCACGGCAGACTGATCCATTCCCTACTTAAGCTAACGTGCACTTCATTGCTTGTCGTTACATATCCTTCCTTACATAGTATAAAAATGTCGCCCGCCTCGTCTGTACGCGATAAACTCAAAAACTACAAAACTGATCTCAATGAAATTTTGTATGGAAATAGATTAAGACCCTGGGAAGATTTTACTTTTTATCTCGGAAATATATATAAGGAGACTTTTATTCTGAAAAAAGTCTTTCTAACTTCAACAGATAGTTGCCCATAAATTGATGCCTCTTTGAATAATAAATACTAATTACTAATTTCAAGTCCCGAAAACTACTTCCTACTGGTTCATAACTAAAACAAATACCTTTCTAATGTAAATTCACATCGACGGAGGCGATGATCAAACCGCAACATTGAATAATTACGATGGTGTTGTCTTAACTGAATCATGTTCATATTTCTCGGCCCGTGCGTTGTTAACACATATACTTAAGTCAAAGAACGTGTTGTTTTGATTATGCCTACACATTGCTTACATCTGAGAGGACATCATTTATAGGCGTTTCTTTTGTAGTAGCTAGGCTAAGAAAGGTAGCTGGTTTAGCTTACTAGATAGCTTCATCATCATCATCAGACACGTGACGTCCACTGCTGATCATAGGCCTCTCCCAAAGATTTCCAGGTGGACCTGTCAAAAGCGGCCCGCATCCAGCATGTTCCTGCGACCTTTATCAAGTCTTCTGTCCACCTTGCAGGCAGGCCGACGCTAGGTAGCGTAATCTAATCTTATTTCTTACTGATATAAATGCGAAAGTTTGTAAAAATGTTTGGATGTTCGTTGGAAGTAAACGCAGAAAGAAACAACTAAACGGATTTGGATTTGGCACACAGGTAAGTAATTTCCTGGGTTATGACATACTTTTTTTTTCTCTTTGGCAAAGCGCGGTTTGCGCATCTGCCAGTGTCAAAGTTTTTGGTAAAACATTTTTTTAAGTATAAATTGCAGTTGCATTATTTATTTGTTATACTCAGTACTAACTACTATGTCGAAGTAAAGCAGTAGCTACCTTACCAAGCCTTTGTCGAGAAGTTTTGGCGGCAACAAAAATAGCACTTGATTAGCACTGTTATTTCAATTCACTTCATTTGAGCCCTTTAATAGAACTATATTGGACAATATACCACCATAATTATGCAATATAACACTATCACCAAAATAATGAATTAAAACAAGAGCACCTCATGACACTTCCACGTGGGAGCCAAAACTCCAACACATACTTATTATGCCAGTGATTTACTCCCGTGGGAAAGAATGGATATTTTTAATCTGATTCATTAAGTAGATGGCGCTTGCGTCATACTATGTTTAGGGGCTTTTGTAGCGTGATATGCTTTTCACGCGGATAAAGTTCCTCTCACACCTCTGACTTCGTTCATTCTTCTTTTCCAGTCCAAAGTGTCCTACTCTGGAATGCACTCCCCCTGGGAATAAGAACATCTACAAATCGTTATGCGTTCAAAAAGAAGGTTCGAGAACTACTGTCAGCAAAATTGGCGTGATTATCATCACTTATTTAGTATATATTGTATGATATTTATGTATATGTTATTTATTATCTATTTATATGTATATTATTAGTATTTTGTTGTATTGTTTTATTAGTATTTTTCATTTTATTCATAGGTTTATTCAGTAGGATGTATACTTTGAAGACATTTTATTCCTCACTTAATTCTCCATTATTTACGCACCTGCCTTCTTGTATCTCTGCACCAATTTAGATTGACTGCTAGAGAATGTCTATGGCATTAAGTCCGCCTTTACTCCATGTATAAAGTGTAAATAAATAAATAAATAAAGCCGCGAGAAACACCCAGTCATGAATACGAAACATCTCACTAGCCCAAGGTAGTAAATACATTAGTTTTAATTCCAGGCAAATATTTATACTTATCTAAACAAATAACTACTTATGCAAAACCAGAACTATAGTTAACAAGCAAAGTTCTAAGTGTTTATTTGAATGCTGTCGAAGATATATCTTTTCTCCAAGTACCCTCTTTACAAGTCAATAACACGAAGCCCAACTTTAACCTTCCTGCCTAAAGCAACGACTTCAAAAAGCGTTGGTGTAACGATTGGTAACTTTGGAACTTCCCCTTATCTAATCTATGGCTAAGTAGGGTGGGGATGGGATTCGGGAGTGGGGTGGCAAAGTGCTGAAGTCGAGATTGTATTAATATATTCCACCTAATTGCAAAGTTGACAATCTTCTTGAAACTGAATATTTTATAGATGCGGCGCGGGGCTGCGCAGAATGCCTAATTTTAACCAATTTTCTATGTGAATATTTGGATTATGACTTAATGAAATTGGATTTATATTTAGAACGTTATGAGGAAATGCACGCTAAAATGAATATATGCTTTGGCATCATTGATATGTAACACAGCCCTTTCTATATCAATGTTAGGTATTTAAAATTAGAAGTGAAAGAGCGATGATGAGAATCGAACGGTCTGCCGAGACAATGGCCGGAGGTTCAAAACCCAATGCACACACCTCTGACTTTTCGAACTTACGTTTTTATTGATTACCAATTATCGCTCGCTTTGAACGGTGAAGGAAACATCATGAGGAAAACTACATACTTGAGAATTCTCCATAAGAATCTCGAGGGTATGTGAAGTCTGCCAATCTACACTAGACCAGAATGATGGACTAAGACCTAACCCCTCACAGTAGTATTAGAGGCCCGAGCTCAGCAGTGGGCAGGTGACAGGGCTGATTGCGTTACATTGCAGAGTGATGCTGTAGATAATATATTTGTCTCCAGCGTAAATAGGCGACAACCGCTGGGGTAAACGTGTTCTTGAGTGGAGACCGCGACTGGGCAAACGTAGTGTAGGACGCCCTCCGGCCAGGTGGGATGACGATCTGCGAAAGACTGCAGGCAGATGTTGGATGCGGCAAGCTGAAGACAGGGCGCTATGGCGCTCATTAGGGGAGGCCTATGTCCAGCAGTGGACTGGTAAAGGCTGATGATGATGATGATGATGATGATGTAAATAGGCGAGCCAGTTAAGACTATAGAAGACTAACGTCAAGCGCCAGCTTGCTCTAGTGTTCCCAATCGCCAGTAAGATTTTCGTGAATCGAAACAACCCTGAATCCCTATTCCAAAGTTTCTTGACCAGAAGCATATCTTTGAGCACATTGACTCTTACGGTATCCTGTACATTACATAGTGTGGAGATTACCAATTGCTAAGTGATGCTTGCTCATTTTTCGGCCTATGCTAGAAAACTCCATTGCTTGTTGAATAAAGTCCACTTTGTATGAAAGTATAACAATAATAATAAAATTCTTCACACCTATTGGCAGGCAATCTTCATCGTAAGCCAGTGGCACTGGAAGCATTATAATATCTTCGACAATCGTTGAGTATTAAGAAACGATTTTTGAAAATCGTCCCAAATTTGGTCAAGCCCTGTCACTACAAATGAAACAAATGTGAGCAAAATTAAATAATCTTACAAACAACCTCTTAACAAAGTTGTACAAACACTTCTCATGTGCAAAGAGCAGCAGACCGCGTTAGTAAATATTTGATAGCAACCCTTGAGGGAGATCGCGCTACACGTCATTATACGTGGAGGCTCCTAGGTTACAAATATACCGTCTGAAGGTATCTATATCTGCTTGAAGATTATTTATGAGTAGGAAGAATGGCATGAAAGAGCCAAATGTCAAGAGATAGGTTATTTCCGAACGAATGATCCTACTAATATTATAAAGGCAAAAGTTTGTAAGAATGTATGGATGTATGGATGTCTGGATGTTTGATACTCTTTCACGCAAAAACTACCGCATGCATTTTGATGAAATTTGGCACACGTCATTATACGTGGAGGCTCCTAGGTTACAAATATACCGTCTGAAGGTATCTATATCTGCTTGAAGATTATTTATGAGTAGGAAGAATGGCATGAAAGAGCCAAATGTCAAGAGATAGGTTATTTCCGAACGAATGATCCTACTAATATTATAAAGGCAAAAGTTTGTAAGAATGTATGGATGTATGGATGTCTGGATGTTTGATACTCTTTCACGCAAAAACTACCGCATGCATTTTGATGAAATTTGGCACACGGGTAGATCATGTCCTAGATTAACACATAGGTTTTTTACCCCGGGAAAAATTAAAGCGGGACTTTTATCCCGGAAAAACTCAATCACGCGGGCGGAGCCGCGGGCAAAAGCTAGTAAATTAATGAAACATTTTAGAATGTGGAACTTTAGAGCCATACTCCTATTACGATTGGTGGTCTCACATATGTAAGAGTCCGTCTGGGTGGGTACCACCGCAATGTCTATTTTTACCGCCAAGCAACAGTGTGCACCAACAACAGACTGCCTCGGTGGCGTAGTTGTATTACAGTATGACTGCAAAGCTGAAGTCTCGGGTTCGATCCCCGGGTCGGGCAATGTGACATTGAGTTTTTCTATTCAATATCAGCCCGGAGTTGGATGGAATTTGTGCCCGATATGGCGATACGCTCGCCCCTATCACATCATGGGACAGAATGACGGCGAAAAGTGGGTGCACCAGTTACGCCTCTGCCTACTCCTTCGGGGATAACAGGCGTGGCTGTATGTGCATATTATGTACTAGTAGTGCTCGCGGCTCCGCCCGCGTGAAAAAGTTTTTCCGGGACAGAAATATTCTCCGGGGATAAAAAGTAGCCTATAGCACTCAGGAGTTATGTAGCTTCCTATTAGTGAAAGAATTTTCAAAATCGGTTCAGTAGTTCCTGAGATTAGCGCGTTCAAACAAACAAACTCTTCAGCTTTATAATATTAGTATAGATATGAACAGTGTGCAAGCACTGTTGTGTTTCAGTTTAAAAGACTTTGTAGCCTATGTAATTACTGGACATAATGAGACTTTAACATTTTATATCTCAGGATGACGAGTGCAGTGGAATGCCGCATAGTACAGGTACTTTGTAAGTCAAGGTGCCAGATGGTGTTACTATTGTTTATGGGTGGTCGTATCGCTTACCATCAGGCAACGGCATGCTTATCTCGTCATTCAATGCAATAAAAAAAATAACTACCGTTTTTAGTCGAAATTAGAATTATTTTCTCAAATTCGTATCATCTATACTTATATAATATTATAAAGCTGAAGAGTTTGTTTGTTTGTTTGTTTGAACGCGCTAATCTCAGGTACCACTGGTTCGAATTGAAAAATTATTTTTGTGTTGAATAGACCATTTATCGAGGAAGGCTTTAGGCTATATAACATCACGATGCAACTATTAGGAGCGAAGAAATAATGGAAAATGTTAAAAAAACGGGGAAAATTATTCATCCTTGAGGGCTTCCATTGCGTGCGCTGCGAAAATGGTTCAAGATACCAAGAATATAATGTATAAAAGAATTATTCCTCTTGAAATGATCTAATAAAATGTTCGGGACAGTATATGTCTATCTTTTAAGATTAACTCACTCGAACCGTTTTTATGGTAATCAAATTTCCAGGTCGAAATTAATGCATTATTTGTTAAGAGTTGTATCAACGTCATAATATTAATCTTTATCCAAATAAATGTGTTGGATAGAGTGATTCAACGGGAAGGTTTTTATGTACTTTTAGCCCGGAAAAACTTATTAACGCGGGCGAAGCCGTGGGCAAAAGCTAGTATATCAATACGATTAAAATGATAAAATAATTTTGTATGAATAAATAATTTAACTTTGTTTGACTTACACAAAAGTTGAAACTAATTCGATAGTATCAAATTTTAATGAATCCTTGAAATCTGAAGCAAATAATTGTTTATTAAAAGTACTTGAATGATATTACAATCTTAAAGATTGTATTATCCACGCATGCGTAGACTTTCTACGCCGTAGTATACGCTACGAAGACACGCGTAGTCGCGCGTACTATAAAAACCGTACAACGTTGAGCCATTCAACCAAACTGCTCGTCCAAATTGGACTTTATTAAACAGCAGTAGAGTAGACAATGGCATGAATAAATAATTCTATCGAGACTAATCCCCTAGTAATTGGGAAAACATAAGGTAAATGTAGGAATTAGGGACGTACTTTACAAGTAATTACGGGCAGTAATGCCTTTTCCTAGTATTAAATGGAATGGGTCAGTTGTTAAGAATGATTACCGTGTAAAATTAATTATGCTAACGTTATTAGAAAGTAGCTTTTGCCCGTGACTCCGCCCGCGTTAAAAAGTTTTTCCGGGATAAAAGCCCCGCTTTATATTTTCCCGGGATGAAAAGTATCGTATGTGTTGATCCAGGACATGGTTTACCCGTGTACCAAATTTCATCGGAATCCGTTAAGCAGTTTTTGCGTGAAAGAGTAGCAAACATCCATACTTACAAGGTTTCGCGTTTATATTAGAAGGATTGTAGAGAAAGGCAATGTCCATAAGCAATCGATTAATATTATAGATTTTAGTATGTTTTATATTGTCTGTGTTATGGAAGGTCGCATCACTAGTTTATAAGTCAAAAAAGTAATCCCCCGTGTAAAATGTTTTTGGAGGAAATAAAACAGCTCATAAGGAAGAACAGTATAAAATTAAACAAGATCGACGCCGTGCGACATAAATATAATAAGCCCACGTAACTGAAATCATTGGAATTTTTCAGGGACTCATTTCATTGGATGTTATAATGTAATTATTTTTTACTAGATGTTGCCCGCGGCGCCACCCGCGTTAATAAGTTTTCCAGGATAAAAGTCCCGCTTTATATTTTTCCGGGATAAAAAGTAACCTATGTGTTAATCCAGAACATGATCTACCCGTGTACCAAATTTCATCGAAATCCGTTCAGTAGTTTTTGCGTGAAAGAGTAACAAACATCCATACATCCAGATATCCATACATACTTACAAACTTTCGCATTTATAATATTAGTAAAATTACCAGAGGGGTTGCGAGGGACTGTCTCGGTGGAGTAGTTGTATTACGGTACTACTTCAAAGCTGAGGTCTCGTGTTCGATCCCCGGGTTGGGTAAAATGATATTGGGTTTTTCTACTTAGTATCAGCCCGGGGTCTAGAATTTGAGCTCGATATGGCGATGGGCTCGCCTCCTAACACATCATGAGACGGAATACGCACGGTGAAAAGTGGGTGCGCTGTTTGCGCCTCTGCCTACCTCTTCGGGGATAATAGGTGTGAGTTTGTGTGTGTGTACAAGAGAGATTGACTGTCATGTAATTAGATACGGATGTTTCGAATATCGAAAACAAAACTTCTATAGCTGATGGCGCCCACCGTGGTATTGGCATCACTATGACTGGTTCGTTTTTATTACTAAACTAGATAATACCTAAGATAATATCACTTAAACATGCAATAATGTCCTTTATCCAAGAATGAACACATTTACAATGGAATCTTATCCATACACTTTCTATATATTACATAATCTTCATAGTATAAATCTCATACAAGGGCATTGGATCGTTTCAGGGATTGGAGAAGTAACTAACGTTCCCGTACGTTATTGTGTCGGGAAGAGGAAGCTGTATTTCGGACACGCCGGCTAGTTTTGTACGAGTAATTGATATATTTGTTGTATCGAAGTAAGGATTGCGATCTTTATAGCTTTGGTTAAAAGTATTTTGGATTAACGATGGATTTAGTTTCCCGTTTGATTCAAAATGTACTACACTATTTTGAGGACCATACCATTTTTAATCGACTACGGCGTAGCCAGGAAGGATAATGATTTTAGCACTCTATGTAGGTATGTATGTAAATATGTATTTATGTATGTAAGTATGTATGTATGTACGTATGTATGTACGTATGTATGTATGTATCCATTTTATGTTCCACTCTAGCGTCGCTCCTATTGAATCGATTTTGACAATGTTTATCGATGCGTATATATCGTGCGATGGTTCTAGAATACTATGTATTTTTCCAATAATTTAATTCTTAGCTAAGTGTGATTTTTTGTTACTTGCCACTACGTGTGATGTTTTACTTAGTCAGCACGCACTGACCGTATACTAAAAAATGTATTAAAGCGACTCCTTCATTGAGACGCTTTTAGGGATCAGCTCGATGGATATTTACCCAGACAGGTCAGCAAGAGTATGGTGATGTTCAAAAGTCTCTAAATCGTCTGCAACATATTTGGATTGAAATTAACGTTACTAAGTACTCACAGACACACACACACACACATACACACACACTTACGCTGTATATCCCCGACTGGATAAGCAGAGGCGCAACTAGTGCACCCACTTTTCGCCGCGCGTATTCCGTCGCATAATGTGATAGGGGGCGAACCCATCGCCATATAGGGCACAAATTCCAGACTCGGGCTAAGACTGAGTAGAGTAGAGATCGAACCCGAGACCTCAGCTTTGCAGTCGTACCGTATTACAGCCGAGCCATCGACGCACTCTTTAAGTACTATGACAAAAAAAAATGTAAAACCTGAACCCCGTACGATTCTGGAATAAATTCTCGTATCTTCCAAAAAGGCTACCTACACATCCATTATTTAATGTGACAGGTCGTTTTTAATAAAGCCAAGTACACACGCGCCGGTGACATCGTAAAGACAGTTTTACACGTTGTTCCTTGACACGTCACTTATCATTAAGAACGTAATAAGCGAGATCGTAAAATGTTTGCGTCATACGAATACGAGTCATGGGTCGATGTACTTATATACGTACTAGCTTCTGAACGCGGCTTCGCCCGCACGAAAGAGTTTTTCATAGACAAAAATCCCGCTATATATTTTCCCGGGATAAAAAGTAGCTTAAAACCTTTCTAGGGTCTCAAACTGTTTCCATGCCAAATTTCATCGAAATCCGTTATTTTATGCTAAGGTCACAACTTTTACCACCCCTTTTACCCCCTTGGGGTTGAATTTAGCAAAATCCTGTCTTAATGAGCACCTACGTCCTAAAAGGAACCCCCATGCAAAATTTAAGACTCCTAGCACTTGTAGTTTCTGAGATTTCGTGATGAGTGAGTGAGTGACTTTTCGTTTTTATATTACTATACATATTATAAGGAAGTAGAAATGATGTGTCTGTACATTTTAAAAAAATGTGATAAAAACGAATGGGAGCGACTAAAAAAGAGTAACGGAAAACTAATCAGCGATTTTTATAATTATTTTCTTTCTGTCTGCTCATCTCTGAAACTACTGAACGTTACACGGGTAAATCATATCCTGGATCAACACATAGGCTGCTTTTTATCGTGTAAAAACTATTACACGCGGGCGGAGCCGCGAGCTAAAGCTAGTAGATTCCAAAACAATATGATTTAGTTAGCAATAGAAATGTATTAGAAATAGCATATTATGTATGCAATTTCTGATGGTAGGGTTTATCTTGTATGCGCTCGGATAGCGACAACCATACACCGCCATAGTGGCCTACTTAAGTGTCGTGTTCCGGAGCCTGTACATATTTAATTAAAAAAGCCGGCATAATTGTGACAACTGGAGAGAGTTAATCATCTCAATTTTTTATTAGGCATGGAAGAAATACATTACATAATGCTCTAATTTACAATATTCAGTGTTACAAATTAAAATTTGTACACCGATACAACCCGCGCACAACATTCGCACGGACTACACGCATACATATGCACTCACGCCTTTTCCCGAAGGGGTAGGCTGAGGCGCAACTAGTGCACCCACTTTTTGTCATTATTCCGTCCCATGATGTGATAGAAGGCAAGCCTATCGCTACATCGGGCACAAATTCCAAACTCCGGGCTGATACTGAATAGAAAAATCCAATATCACTTTGCCCAATCCGGGGATCGAGCCCGAGACCTCAGCATTGCAGGCGTACCGTAATGCAACTATGCCACCGAGGCATCGAATAGGCTTACTAATAATATACTACTAATCGACTCTTCGACGATAGCCTAATTAGGAATGGAACAGCCTACCGAGACATTGTCCGGAGGTTCAAACCCAAGGCACACACCTCTGACTTTTCAAAGTTATGTGTGTATTGTTTATCAATTATCGTTCGCTTTAACGGTGAAGGAAAACATCATGAGGAAACCTACATACCTGAGAATTTTCTATAAGAATTTCGAGGGTATGTGAAGTCTGCCAACCCGCACTAGGCCAGCGTGGTAGACTAAGGCCTGAACCCTCTCAGTAATAGAGGAGGCCCGTGCTCAGCAGTGGGCAATATATAGTACGGGGCTGATTGCATTGCATTGAAATCGACTCTTCAGTCTACCTACATTCTATCTGGACCCTGCTCCACTCATCATCAAGTAAAGAAAGATCCCTTTGCCGTGCCCATAAAAAAAGTCTGTAGGTATAGTCCGCGTACGCCCGATAAGTCTCTACGTTCTGCTTGGTCTAGATTACGAAAACTGTTTAAACATTGCTATATTTTGCTTTGCGTATATTTACTGAGAAAATGAGACATATATATATATATATCATTATTTGAGACTTGAAAGTTTGTTAGAAGATGCTGTGCACCCATGCACTGCACAATTCAAAGTTCTAGATACCAGTGTATTGTTAGTACTGTTTGTACCTTAGAGCGTTAATTTAAGAAGGAGATGGGATGACCAGGCGAATCCTTTTTTGGTTATAAATGCACAGCTGGTCATAAACTTTTATTAAAACCTATGTGATATGCGATCGCTGTCATTACATTCTACGATAATGACATTAAGCGGTGCTCCTCAGAAATTGTGATTTTTGCTGTGTTATTGTGCAAAAAATGAACTTATATTCAGCCCTGCACGTGTGGTTTTTTTTTGGTAAATGTGTGCTATCCGTGTCTACCTTGCCCCTGTCAGGATTGACAGAAAAAAATGTTTGTGCATTATTGCCATATCATGTCCCTTGGTTAAATAGTCTAAGGTTTATACACTTACCGTCTTATTACAAAAAACGAAATAAACATTGGTTTAAACCTGTCCTAACAAATCCAGGGTTATCTGTAGAACCATGGTCCAAATTTGTATGTATTACAAAACTCATAAAAACCGTGGTCGTCTTAGTATCGCCATTTGAACCATGGCCTGTATTTCAATCACAGATTAATACAAACAACATTCGTTCAACATGATATCATTCTATCTTAACGTTCCATATACCCAGAAATGACAACGTTTTGATTGAATTTTAATGATTAAATAATATTTAAGAGTGTTAAAAATGTAGAAATTTGGGTATTTTGGTTGAAAATCCATTCCAGATTCCAGTTTAGTTTAGGATTCAGGTTTTGACTCATGTTGTATTAGCTAGTAATACATCTAAATGCGCGTAACGAAACGTAACGTTTTCGCGCGGTATAAGCAAAATTATCGCAAGTTCGCAAAAAAATCATTTAGCTTTGAAATTTTTAAAGTTATCGAAGTCTAGTGGTATTAAACAATTGTTTCTTTATATTATTATTATTATAATATTGTGATGGACCAACAAAAGAAAAAAGATCTGAGAATTGGAGTACTGAGGAAAAAGTAAGTAAATAAAAATTCCTTCAAATAGCTTAGCTGTTATAATGGATGATTTCATGCTAACCAATATTTTAAATGTTATAGGATATACTACGCGAAATAATTTCCGAATCACGGCATATTATAGAAGATAAATGTACAAAAGCTTCCTCCAATATTAAAAAGGCACTAGAGTGGAAGAATATCGCACAGAAGTAAGTGTTTTATTTTTTTATTGTTATGTGGTCCTTTATTATTAAGGAATAAGGAAGTTTCCTTTGACATAGAACTGTTTTTTCTTATATAAATCGTAAGATTATGAAATTAAATTAATAATGGTGAAAAAATTATATGAATACAGAATATATGGAAAATGACGATGTTATTTAACTTTGAATATGTTGAATAAAAAAAATTGGAATGTCTGCCTCGGTGGCGTTGTTGTATTATGGTACGACTGCAATGCTGAGGTCTCGGGTTCGATCCCCGGGTCGGGCAAAGTGATACTGAGTTTTTGTATTCAGTATCAGCTCGGAGTTGGGAATTTGTGCCCGATATGGCGATAGGCTCGCCCTCTATCACATCATGGGACGGAATAACGGCGAAAAGTTGCGCCTCTGCATACGCCTTCGGGGACAAAAGGCGTGAGCGAGTGTGTAAAAAACTGGGAAACTTGTTTATTATGAAAATTAATATCTTTTCAGAATAAATGTCCTCATGGGAAGGGATCGACTCGAACACGAGTTCTGTTGGGTCGGCGTGGCGTTTCCAATAGCTCAGCTGCTTCAATATCCTCAATATCGATTAAATCTACCATGTTAATATCATTTATTATTATTATTACCATTTTTGGGTAAAATTAATACACAAAACAGACGCTAACTTTCAAGAAGATAGTTTGTCAATTTTGACATTTATGATTTAGACCATCGCTAAACTAGGGGTCGCCAAGGTTTAGCTTTAGACCGTCAAATAGTCTTTGGTTTATAGCTAAACCACATTTTGTAATATCATTTTTATATAAACCATAGTTTACAGAGGTTTAAATCTGAGTTTATAGTTAGACCGCTTTTTGTAATAAGACGGATACAGTTTGTGGGATACAGAACTCTACTGCTAAGAGGAGTTCAGTACCAAACAAATAATTTGCCAAATAACTGGTACATAATCTAATCCCAATTCGATAACGCAATCATGAATCTTCTTGGAATTATTCACGTCGCGTTTGCCGGCCTGTGCTAGAAATTACAAGCAAATTTAAACTTTATGATCATGGCTGGAATGAAGTAGTTTTGAATACAGATAAGGATCGATTATAATTCAAACGTATCCCGGAGGGCATGACATACGGCAAGTGGCAGTAACCGCATAGCAACCAAAATATCAAATCTATTTAGGTACAAAAAAATGTTACAAATTGCTTGGATGATGATTAATAGAGTCAATAAGCAAAATTAAATTGTTACACAAAATAATCATGTTTTATAATTTTACTGATTAACCGACTTCCAAAAAAGGAAGAGGTTCTCAATTCGTGTGTCTGTGTTTTTTTTTATGTATGTACACAGATTTCTGAAAAATGGGTGCGTATTTCCTTGATTCCTTCTTTATTTAGTAAAAAAGGGTCGCGAAGTGGTCCCATTTCAATATATCTTGGTTTAGAGTTCGTCATTTTATGGAACAGACCGAATAGACCTAAATCATACGAGTAATTTCATTCGACGACTTCACCGACGGCACCGACTCCAAATAATTATTCATTGTACATTAATATAATCACACGAATGGCAGTCTATAAAATATTGGTATTCGTGAAATTTCCTTATAACCCATAAGCAAAGCACAAGTTATTTTTTTCCTTATAGTACGTTATAAAAAGATTTTTTTATAACGTTTTCCTCATGGATTCAAGAATGTTCGAATTTTAAATACCAATTATAGTGGAGATTTATTATTTATGGTAAAAACAAAAGAATTTTATGTTGCCAGTATCAGAATGAATTAACAAAAAAAAAAAGTAAGTTTAAAGTTTTATTTCAAATTAATCTAATGCTAAACTGGCCAGTATTACAAATAGATAACAAAATATTTCTAAACAAATATGGAACAGAACAAGAGATATTGAAATATTCACAGCTCGACTCGGGCTGCGCATCCAATGCAGTCGTTGCGGTTTCCTCGAGGCGTGGTGTGTCTATACAGCTTGTTATTCTGCATCGAGGTTGCTGCTTTTCGTGTCTCTTTTAGTTACTAACTAAGTTTATTTCCAAAAAAATGGCGTCAGTTATGTCATAAACATAAAGTTAGGACATATTTTTTGTATGACTTAGAAGTTTAAACTATTCTCTAGCTCCGTCTGCGAAACATCATAAAGACGGAGTTTTTAAACTGTTGTATGAATAAACGTTGACCTAAATATGCGATGTTCTGTATCAGGCGAACGCAATGGGATCGTATTGGTGAAAAACTCACATGAAAACTAATGATCTGTTGAAAGAGCTATTCATTAATTTCTAAAGGTGAAAATTAAATGAGTTTACCACGGAACGATATGGGTCGCCTGACAAAACTAATTTAGAACTTAAAACAATGATAAAGAACGAATTTCCACGTCTTGAACACGTTACTACACGCAAACATTCGTTTAGGCTGATCAACGTACGTTATAAACGCAAATTGATACTTACACGATCTTGCTATGCCAAAATGAACCTTATCACTTAATCTATATGATCTAGAGATTGATATCTACAGCTAAACACAACGTTAAACAGCTTTAGACCTTGTATCATCTACTTAAGGTCTGGTTTCGATATTCAACCGAAATCCGCATTGGTGCGCACCTGGCAATTGCAATTAAGTCACTCCTTACATTGCAGTTTTCAAGTATAAAGAAAAAAACTCACCGTCCGTTGTTGTTATATTCATCTTGACCACTTTTCAAAAATCGAACACTATCAGACTCTCGAGGGAAGTTCAAAATTCAAATTGAGTTTATCTGTGTCACGGAATCCCCGGCTGACTGCGTCTGCCGTATTGCAGATGAGATTGGTGTATTGGTTTGAAAAAAAAAACTACCGATCGTGGCTGAAGGACCTCGCGCGGAAACTTATTCAAATTTCGAACACACGCGGCCAAACGTCAACTATTGGCGCGAACACTTGACAGGTGATTGATTCCGCGCGACCGGTGCGGCGGAGCGCTGTCCAACACTAGCCACTTGAACAGCACACAGAGAACGATCAACAATCTCCAATATCGAATAATTAAGAAGGAAGATGCTACTTTGCGAGCAATCCGAAGCTTTTTGATAGTGTAACGACAAAACAAATAGTCCGGAATGAGTGAGGCCCGGGCATGCGCAGCGAGCTTTGCTGTATGCGTACATTGTTAAGCCGTGTTTACTGGTGTCTCAACTTAGTTCGAGATGTTATATATTTTATTTGATAAGATTTTTTTTATTTTGAGAATATTTTACTATATTTAGATTACTTGTGAATAGTATGATTTGAAATGTATTTAAGCGCGTGAAATATAAAACTTTTTACAAATTCTTCCTTAAAATTTTATAATTATCGATGAATAAAAATAATCATTTGTGTAACACAAGTCTGTTGTAATTCTCTAAAGTTTAGCTTTTACATTTGATACGAAACAATATGGTTATGTTAGAAGACCGTCCTTCAAAGTATTAAGCGTCAACGCATCAATTAGCTAAAAGGGCTAGTCATGGTCATTTTATTGGGATTACAATTTGTGGATTTACATAAATTATGGTTTTGCTTTGCGTCATAAAGAATGATTTTTACAACTTAACTGCATTAAATTACACACAATCTTACTATAATACTTTTTTGGTTAGTTATTGTTTGAACGCTATAATCTCGGAAATTACTGCTCGGATTTATAATATTCTTTCATTTTTAGTTAGATGATTGAGTGCTATACGCTATCTTTTATCACGTGAAACGCGATTAACGCGGGCAGATTCGTCAAAAAAACTGCAATATTAAGATATTTTCGTCACTTTACGATGAAAATCTTGCACAAGGTAGGTCTCTTATATGCAAGAGTCCGTCTGGGTGGTAACACCACAATATCTATTTCTACCGCCAAGCATCAGGGAGCATGCACTGTTGTGTTTCGGTTTGAAGGACATTGTAGCCAGTGTAACTACTGTGAATAATGAGACTTAACATCTTATGTCTCAGGATGACGAGTGCAGTGAAATGCCACACAGTACTTTGTAACTCAAGGTGCTGTATGTTATTGCTACTGTTTATGGGTGGTCGTATCGCCTACCATCAGGCGAACGGCATGCTTGTCTTGTCATTCAATACAATAAAAAAAATGTAACAAAAGCATACGATTTAGTACCTAATTAATACGCTTATCGAAATACGTTTAAAAATAGAACGTCGATAATAAAATTTAGATAAAGAAAAATGTGTAAACGTTTCATTTTAGATTTAAAATAAGAACATCTGTACCGGTGTGCACGACGCCGTACATCTGCAACGAGGTAGGCCGTCACGTAGCGCGCAGGGTCGCACTCTTGAGATATTTATCCGCCGGTGACGGATACCGTGCGTATATACCTTTATGTACGACAAATGTCGCTTTTTTACGCGGATACGAGTAAGGTTGTGCGAAATTGCTGGCCATTTGTTACGTGCGGGATCGTCGACGATTTGTTGAATGATTCTTATTTCGAATTATTGTTGTAGTAAATGTTTTCAGTAGTTATGTAGTTAAATAAAGTGGAGCGTTTAGTGCATTTCCTGATTGATTCAGTGGCGATATGTTCATTAAACTGACTGAAGATACTAAGTTTGATTTCAGAATCAATATTTTTTTTTCAATTGTCCGGTTTGCTCAGAAGAGACTTTCTGCCTATTACGGTGGTAATCTAGTTCTATTTACATAGATATAATAAAAATACCCTTAGTTTATCGGGCATGACTGTTACATATCTGCCTGCCCTCTGGGGATAAATAACCGAGAGTTATCGTATACTAATAAACGTACCTACTGTATCATATCTAAAACAGAAAGATAAACAGTTTTATCGTTGGCACAATGTACAGTTATAAATAATAATAATACTAGCCCTGTATTATATACTGTCCCACTGCTGGGCACGGGCCTCCTCTACTACTAAGAGGGCTATAAAAAAACACAGTACAGTTATAAAAACATTTTTTTTTACAAACAATTAACGTGCCAACAAAGGGCTACTCATTCAGCTTAATGCTGCTGCAAAACTGCTGCAGCACTGGTTTCTCGTTTATAGTCACGAATTGCTTACACTTGCTCGCTTTCATTTGTTTTTCCTGTTTATAAATTACTAGTCTTGCCCACGGCTCCGCCCGCGTAGATAGTGTTTTCCCGGGGAAAAAAGTAGCCTTTGTTATTTGCTGATAGGGTAGCTTTATATTGGTGAAAGAATTTTTAAAATCAGTCCAGTAGTTTTTGAGTTTATCCACTACAAACAATAAATCAAATCTTTCCTTTTTATAATATAAGTATAGATTAACACTAAACGCCGAATTAACTGCTTACTGATAAACGCTATATGTCCGATAAATAGGCCGACCAAATACAATACTCACATTGAACTAATTCCAATTTAAAATGTGTTATACGATTCAAAATCCTTCGTTTTCCCTGAACCAGGAAACAAATCTTTCACATCCCTAGTATAATACTAATTGGCTGCCTCGGTGGCGTAGTTGTATTGCGTACGCGTTACGAGTACGATTAGCGCGCTGAGGTCCTGGGTTCGAATCCCGGGTCGAGACAAAAAAACTTTGTGACTGGGTTTTTCCATCTTAAAAAAAATTACTCAGTCGCAGCTCGGAGTCAGGAAGTTGGCGGTGTGATACCCCCGTGCCTCGGAAAAGCACGTAAAGCCGTTGGTCCTGCGCCTGATCTCTCTCCGGTCATGTCGGATTGCCGTCTCACCGGACTATGAGAGTGAAGGAATAGCGAGTGCACCTGCGTATTGCGCACACACTTGTGCACTATAATATCTCCTGCGTACCTGGCTGATCTCCGTTGAGATTGGCCGCCGTGGCCGAAACTGGCTAGGAGGATTTTTTCATAATACTAATTGACCAATGAGGCTATTTCTGCCACCAAGCAGCTGTGTGCATGCACTGTTGTGTTTCGGTTTTAAGAATGTTGTAGCCAGTGAAACTACTCGACATAATGAGACTTAACATCTTATGTCTCAGGATGACGAGCGCAGTGGAATACCACACAGCACTTTATAACTCTAGGTGCTGGATGGTGTTGCTACTGTTTATGGGTGGTCGTATCGCTTACCATCAGGCGAACGGCATGCTTGTCTTGTCTAAATTCGATTTGAAGTAAGCGCGTCTACTTGTGTCTATGCTTACCCTTTCGGAGATACATGAAGTGAACATTTCACTGTACCTATATAATTATATATTATGTATGTATACGCTAAAAAAATACCTAATGTACGTAAATAATTTCACTATTAGTCTATTTATACTTTGATGGCGGAAGTATGTGAAAAGCGACCTTGAAAGTAAGGCCTTGGTGCGTATGAGTGGACTTTGGCCCGTGATTTGAAACCATTACTAAACGAAATGTTAAAACGTAAGGCACATTTATTCGTAAATTTCTTTTTTTTTACTTAATAAACTGTTAATAAGCGACCAAACTTATAATAATAATGAACAGTCAGCCACAAAATTAGCTGAATCTATACTAATACTATAAAGCTGAAGAGTTTGTATGTTTGAACGCGCTAATCTCAGGAACTACTGGTTCGAATTGAAAATTTCTTTTTGTGTTGAATAGACCATTTATCGAGGAAGGTTTTAGGCTATATAACACCACGATGCAACTATTAGGAGCGAAGAAATAATGGAAAATGTGATAAAAACGGGGAAAATTATTCTTCCTTGAGGGCTTCCATTGCGTGCGCTGCGAAAACGGTTCAAGATACCAAAAATATATGTATGAAAGAATTATTCTTCTTGAAATGATCTAAAAAAATGTCCGCGACAGTATATGTCTATCTTTTAAGATGAACTCACTAGAACCGTTTTACGGTAATCAAATTTGGTCGAAATTAATGCATTATTTGTTAAGAGTTGTATCAACGTCATAATATTAATCTTTATCCAAATAAATGTGTTGGATAGAGTGATTCAACGGGAAGGTTTTTATGTACTTTTAGTCCGGAAAAACTTATTAACGCGGGCGAAGCCGTAGGCAAAAGCTAGTAAATTATAAAATTCAAATCGTAAATAGTTCAGCAATTTGATCGAAGCAATCATTACCTCATCCACTGTTGATTGGTTTTAACCGACTTCAACAGATGGAGGTTACTCAATTCGTCGTAACTTTTTCTTTTCAAGTAATCGACTTTAAAGGTTACTCAATTCAGTTTTTTATGCTTTATCAGCAATAATATATTCCGAATTAAATGATTCTTTTTGCTTTAGATATCACTTCGGAATAGTTCCGTTTTAATTTTATTAGTATAGGACCTTCAAGGAAGTAGCTCCTCAAAATCAAATATGATGTTGGGGATTCATTTTGTGTTAGGTTCAGTATAGTTTCAACATAGAACAACATAAAAGATATTGTTGTCTGGCTTTGAACTTCAAAGATGCAGCAGGGAACTCTCCAAAATTGAATTAAATTGGATTACTATGAAAACGAAATATTGACAGCATTTGATGTCGTGTATTGCGACAGCTAACAACGTCTGCGCAAAACCTTATCTAGCACAAAAATATAAAAAGCATGTTAATAAAATAAATGCGGGCACCAAGCGCAGCGCCAACTTGATCAAGTACCGTAAAAGACATAATAAAAAAATATTTTATATTTGTCGTAAAGTGTTGCCAGCCAAACTAGTTATATATGAAACTCCCGACTAACCAAGAGTCCATATTATACAGGTGAGATTTAAATTTTAAAGCCAACCAGTGTTGTGGAACTTGCCGATATTTTAAGAAAACTTTTATTTGCTTTACCGGGTATGATGATAAAGTATGCAAGCTCAACTTCTGCTCGTATTGGCATAGGTCTTTTTATGGGTGCTTTTTATTATCTGGCTTGGTGGCGTAGTTTTACTTCACATACGACTACCGCGGTAAGGTCTCGAGGTCAGATTCCGGGTTGGGCATAGTGATATTGGGTTTTCTATTCGATATCAGCCCGGAGTCTGAAATTTGCTTTTGCTGGTGGTAAGTCTCTCATATGTAAGAGTCTGGCTGGACTGTGGGTACCACCGCAATTTCTATTTCTACCGCCAAGCAGCAGTGTGCATGCACTGTTGAGATTCAGTCTGGGGACATTGTGGTCAATGTAACTACTGGACATAATGAGACTTAATATCTTATGTCTCAGGATGACGAGCGCAGTGGAATGCCACACAGTACTTTGTAACTCAAGGTGCTGGATGGTGTTGCTACTGTTTACGGGCGGTCGTATCGCTTACCATCAGGCTAACGGCATGCTCGTCTCGTCATTCTACGCAATAAATAACATATGTTCGATATTGTGATGGGCTCGTTCCCTATCACATGATGGGCCGAATACACTGTTTGAAATAGGCCGTCTACATAAACCTTTATGACCCGTATGCTCCATATTAAAGCCTCTATGAACATGAATTGCACTCCTGACAATTCTTCGTAAGAATTTCGAGAGTATGTAAAGTCTGCCATCCTAAGCCAGCGTGGTGGACCGAGGTCTAAACTCTCTCAGTAGTAGAGGAGGCCCGTGTTAAGCAGTAGGCAGTATATAATACAGAGCAACATTATAATAGAAAAAAAATTAAAAATCTTTTATTAGTACTAGTCTATTAAATAGTGTATGGAAAACTTAAACAAAATTTGTGAAAGAAATATAAAATTATTTAGAAATCACTTAAATAGTTTTTGTTAACAATAAACTTTAAATCTTATTAGTTAAATATTCAATCTTGTGAATCTTTTGTTTATGTTTTAGTTAACGATACGTCTTGTTAGTGGCAGATTATAATTAAACTAGTTGGTTAAATAATTAATAGTTTTCGTTCTAAAAGCTCTTATGAGAAATAGTGGTTTATATTATGTAACACTAGATTTGCCCGCGACTCCGCCCTCGTTAAAAAGTTTTTCCGGGATAAAAGTCCCGGTTTATATTTTTCCGGGATAAATAGTAGCATATGTGTTAATCCAGGACATGATCTACCCGTGCGCCAAATTGCATCAAAACCCGTTCAGTAGTTTTCGCGTGAAAGAGGAACAAACATCCATACATCCAGATATCCAAACATACTTACAAACTTTCACTCTTATAATATTAGTAGGAAGGATGTTAGGGTTGCGAACGCCTTCTGCGTTCACCCTAAAGATCGGTGAGGCCAGAAAAGCCGACTCGTGTCAGGCTACTGGCAGTAGGGCCATTAACAAAAAAAAAATGGGTCAGGTACGGTCCGGGGCGGCCTCTTCGATTAGGTTTAAGAGGAAAAAATACTCAGAATTATATTGGACACTTAATTACATGTGTATAGCTTTAAATTAAATTAGTTATAAGTACTTTTTTTAAATTGTTCGTAAATTGATTTTGTGCACTTTAAAATATTTTATTATTACACATGATTATTATTCACAATTCGTTCGAAGAAGACAAAATATCCGTCAACTAGAATATATTTGGAAACTATTCATGAATAGGGTCATAAGTCTAAACAAGCGACACCGAAACAGCGAAAATTAAGAACCATAAGAAGCATGTAGGAGGCAATTTATAACGGTCTATTTTTGCCATAAAATAACGACCTCAAAAGCGTAATTAAACCAACCCTACCACTCTAAAGGGGGCATTAGTGGACATTACAGCAACAATGGGTGACCAATTTGGACAATAAAAGGAGGCGTATACTTACAACAAAATTGTGTGGACTTAAATAATTTTTTGTTTGCTCAATTTCGTGTTCTTTGAAAATATTGTTAGATTATTTTAGTGATAGATTTGTCTTACTAATATTTTCTTAGACTATTTAACCAATGAACACGATATGGCAAGAATGCGCAAACATTTTTTCTGCCAATCCTGACGGGCGGCGAGGTAGACACGGATAGCACACATTTAACAAAAAAAATCCACACGTGTAGGGCTGAATATAAGGTCACTTTTTACACAATATACACAACAAAAATCACAATTTCTGTGGAGCACCGCTTGATGTCATTATCGTAGAATGTAATAACAGCAATCGCAAGTCACATAGGTTTTAATAAAAGTTTATGACCAGCTGCGCATGTATGACCAACGAAGGGTTCGCCTGGTCATCCCATCTCCTTTGCATTGCTAGATACTCAAAGAATATTTTAGTTAGTGTGAAGATATTTTTGTCAGTAATAAATGGATAGAACGTGAAATGGATTAAGATTTTTGCCCAGACCATCTTATTTAACATTATTGTGTTGATTGCAAAGGAATAATCATCTCTCCTTAGTCAGAATATTATCTCGATACCATTTCACTTAACATCAGGTGCAGAGGGATAAAAAATATGTTAACGGTTTAGTTTTATTCTGTAATAATACCTACGCAATGGGACATTTACTCTTTGTGAATTATCGCTCGCTTTAACAGTGAAGGAAAACATCGTGAGGAAACGTGCATACTTGAGAAGTTCGCTAAATTTAGAAGGTATGTGAAGTCTGCCAACCCGCACTAGGCCGGCGTGGTGGACTAAGGCCGTAACCCTCTCAGTTGTAGAGGAGGCCCTTGCTCAGAAGTGGGCAGTATATAATACAGGGCTGGTATGGTATGGCACATTTACTCCTAAAAAAGACAGTGTAACATGGAGCAGCAAGCAAAAATTACTGGTGGTAGGATTATTATATACAATCGAACAGCGATCGCAGTAAACCAGGTATCAAAGCCCGCCATAGGTGGCCTACGTAAATGTCTCGCGTTCCGGGATCAGCCTGTGTAGCATGGGCGTACATAAGGAGGGGGGTCAGGGGTTCTGAGCCGCCCCAACAACAGGAGACGGACTGCAATAGCGGTACGCGTAGGAGCGGTTGCGGACGACAACTTAGACGTGAGTCGGAGGAAGCCCGCAGCCGTCCCTAATGAACCGAAGATGGCCACCGCCATTTTTGGTTGGTATGACGTGCGGTGTACATAGGTTAGGGACTCGGCCCGGCGGTCGCCTGACGTTTTCCATCTCTCCGGGCGGCTCAACGTCGGGTCGAAGGCACGGTGAAACCAACATAACCGGTCAGTCGTTCCCCTTGAACGCTGGGCGGTAGTAATAAGTCACTTTCTACGCGTAAAAAAAGACCCCCCTTAACTTCTAAAATCATCAGGAACATGTCTGCACTCTAATGCCGTGACCTGGGGTATACGGTGTCATGCAAAGGAAGGACCCACGCCACTAAAATTTATATCGTAGGAACCCCTATGTGAATTCTATAGCTACGCCTGTGCTGTGTAGTGTATATATTTATTAACACTTTATATACAACGAGTATAAAGGCGGACTTAATGCCGAAGGCATTTTCTACCAGTCAACCTTTGGGTGGTGCAGATAAAACAAGGTAGGTGTACATTACGTTAGAAGGTACTGGGCAAAACATTAATATAATAAAGACTAATAATAATATATATCCGGTTCAAACAGGCTAAAATAATTTACATTGTCGCTCTACAACTTGAAATTTCGATTTCATTCAACTAATAAAGGGCCAACATAAATGATATAAATAATACCAGCCCTGTATTATATATTGTCCCACTGCTGGGCACGGGCCTCCTTTACTACTGAGAGGGGTTAGGCCTTAGTCCACCACGCTGGCCAAGTGCGGGTTGGCAGATTTCACATACCCTCGAAATTTTTATGGAGAATTCTCAGGTATGTAGGTTTGCTCACGATGTTTTCCTTCACTGTTAAAGTGAACGATAATTGATAAACAATACACACGTAACTTTGAAAAGTCAGAAGTGTGTGCCTTGGGTTTTGAACATCCGGACATTGTCTCGGCAGACCGTTCCATTCCCAACTAGGCTATCGTCCACTTAACATAAATGATATACCACTATTGATTCTTAGTTGCTCAAGGAACGACAGTTACGTGCAAGAGTTCGCGCGACCCCGTTGAACAACTAATAGTTGTTAATGTGCGCACACTCTAAACCAGAAACGTGACCTAAAGTACGTCATAACGCGATAAAGCAATCTTAACATCAACACGAAAGCCGAATTATACGTTCGATAATTTTACGAATAATTTACAAGGAATTTGGTTATGAACATTTCTCTACAGTTCGGAGTATGCGGATGTTATGTTTACATTTTTATGCACAAAAGTCGATGTAGTTTGTTTTGAGCAGGCTAAATAATGAGAGTGAGGGGATTTTCTGCTGCCAGAGCGGCGTTCTAATGGAAGGGATGAACATTGGACATACTTTTTATCTGTAATTTGAATAATGACATAACATCAGTAAAATTGATCAGTAAATTTTACTGGTGGTAGGTGTCTAATATGTAAGAGTCCGTCTGGGTGGGTACCACCGCAATGTCTATTTCTACCGCCAAGCAGCTGTGTGCATGCAATGTTGGGTTTCGGTTTGAAGAACATTGTAGCCAGTGTAACTACAGGACATAATGAGACTTAACATCTTATGTCTCAGGATGACGAGCGCAGTGGAATGCCATACAGTACTTTGTAACTCAAGGTGCTGGATGATATTTCTACTGTTTATGGGTGGTCGTATCACTTACCTCGTCTCGTCAATCAATGCCATAAAAAATTCACTAACTGCAGCAACAAACTATGGTCATCAAATCATTTCTGTAAAATTGAAAGTGTGTTCCACGTTGAGTCCACATTCTTGCGATTCAACGTGGAATTCGTCAATCGTTCCGATTAGACAGATACGCTCAAATTAATAAATCCAAATATAAAACTCAGTTGGATCTTCAAAATAACTCGAAAATACTCGAAAATTCTCGAAATACGCATCAGTACGCATACTCACGACTTTTATCCCCGGAGGGGTAGGCAGAGGCGCAACTAGTGCACACACTTTTCGCCGTGCGTATTCCGTCCCTTATGTGATAGGGGGCGAGCCTATTGCCATATCGTGCACAAATTCCAGACTCCGATACTAATTAGAAAAATCCAATATCACTTTGCCCGACCCGGGGATCGAACCCGAGACCTCAGCATTGCAGTCGTACCATAATACAACTATGCCACCGAGGCAGTCTCTTATAATAAATACCCCATAATTCCATACAAAAATGCTCTCACAGACTGCAGCTCTAATAAAAATCGAACCTGAGCTGTTCGCGTGTGACTGTCGATTTATTAAAGCGCCAAACCATAATTAAACTCCACTTCGCGCGAACACGGTTAATTGTTTATTTATATTTTTTATCGATGCTGGTGGTTTTTGCCATGCATTCTTGGAGGTCTGAAAGGTTTTAGAAAATATAAAACCTTGAAACAACATTCTGCATTGACCCTACAAGTCGCGAGGGTTGAGAATTATCAAGGCCTTTTCTGAGACTTTATTTTTTGACTAGTGGTAAGTCTTTCGTATGCCAGGGGCCATCAGAGTAGTTACCACCGCAATATCTATTTTTACCGCCAACCTGGAGTGTATGCATAGTTTTGTTGCGGTTTCAAGGACATCGTAGCAACCGTAATTATGGGGCATTATGAGACTTAACATCTAATGTCTCAGGCTGACAAATGCAGTGGAGTGCCTCGCAGTACTTTGTAATTAAAAGTTCTGTATAGTGTACTGGTTACGTGCGGTATCGCTTACCATCAAACAAGCGGCAGTCAAATTTCGTCATTAGGGAGCAAACAAAAAAAAAAAAAAAAAAAGACACTTCGTATAATATGTACCTCATTATGACAGCTAATAAATCCACGAGTAATTTGGGTGTTCATGATCACTAACCATAAGATTTTTTATGGACTACAACGTATTTCTGTTTTAAATTATAAAAACTAAAAAACACGCTTTATAGAAAATCACGGAATGAATCAATCAAATGGAAAATAATCTATACTAATATTATAAAGCTGAAGAGTTTGTTTGTTTGTTTCAATCTCAGGAACTACTGGTTCGAATTGAAAAATTCTTTTTGTGTTGAATAGACCATTTATCGAGGAAGGCTTTAGGCTATATAACATCACGATGCAACTATTAGGAGCGAAGAAATAATGGAAAATGTGAAAAATACGGAGAAAATTAGTCATCCTTGAGGGGTTCCATTGCGTGCGCTGCGAAAACGGTTCAAGATACCAAAAATATATGTATGAAAGAATTATTCCTCTTGAAATGATCTAAAAAAATGTCCGGGACAGTATATGTCTATCTTTTAAGATTAACTCACTAGAACTGTTTTTATGGTAATCAAATTTGGACGAAATTAATGCATTAATTGTTAAGAGTTGTATCAACGTCATAGTCATAGAGTGATTCAACGGGAAGGTTTTTATGTACTTTTAGCCCGGAAAAACTTATTAACGCGGGCGAAGCCGTGGGCAAAAGCTAGTTTTTAATAAACTTGAATTGAGAATTGTGTAAATAAAAAAAACATGTATTATCTTGTAAAATAACCCTCCTTCTTTCGCAGTCGGGTAAAAAGCGTGGGGTGCTTTTTAAGATATTATCAGAATGATAATCCTTCTACTCATATTATCTGTCAATAAAATATTTATTACTATTGACACCATGCACCTCACGCTTTTTTAATTTAAAATATTGTATTGCCATCAGTCCTTGATAGGTATGCCAAATTTCGATTTAATCCTACGTTTTGAAGTGGTTCAAAATCATGTTCAAAGTGTAAGTTACATACATAAAAGAACATCATCCATTTGAACTACAATCACATTTAAAAAAAGAACACTACAATACCACATATTCAAACTGAGAACCTTTCTTCAGTAAAATGAAAAGCCAAAACACATAATTTCTGTATGCAAATTTGCCAGATACCAGTTTCATCAGACTCAAGAAGGCAAGGGTTGAATGAATTAATCAGTATACAGCCTTCCGCTTAAGGGACGTGTTAACATAATTCCAAATGTATTATGTACGGAGGAAGTACGTCACTATTATGAGAATGGTAGATATAAGTCGAAGGATATCGAAAGGTGAGATGAAAATATATAATGCAACTAAAAGTAAAATATCAAATTAAGACCAAGGTCAAAGGAAAGCACCACAAATTCGGGCCACGACTCACGTGTTGTTTATTACTGTATGGAAAATTCGTTTCTGCAGTATTTAGTTTGTGCTTTTTTCGTGAGATGGCATTGTATTTTTTTTCGAGTTCTATAGCAGAAGATGAATCCGTGAGTAGCCGGGTCTTCTGATGCCAGGGGATCGTCTATTATCTTCATAACCAGAGAAATTGAGGGTGAACGAACTTTGAAAGCCGATGCATAAGATTTGAGATATTTATTCGGATAATTACAACGTTATTTTTTGTATATACCACACAAATAAAAGACTCGACATATTAGGGTAAAATGTAGAACTAATTTCGAAAAAGGAAAAGTTCCCTCAGAGCATTTTTTTAAACTGGTAAGACTATAATATGAAATGTCACATGCAGTTGACACTTTATGTTGCTGGACTGAGTGTACAACGCTATACACATTCTACGTCGACGTAGCATCCAAAACCCCGCAGTCATCTTCTTCAGCGCATCAACTAATGATGCCCTGAAGAAGAATATTTTCTCTGGCAAGCAGTGTTTAGTTAACCAACAGAACTGCCTCTACGAAGCACGACCTAGCATCCTATCTACACTTATGTATATCTTGGTAAGTACTATCAGCCACACAAGCAGCTGAACAAATTCAAAACTTTAAATCGGCTATAATTTTTCATGTTCCTACCAAAAAAAAAATTTCTTCACAAAAATAAAATTATTTATTTTACTTCACACATAGAAAAGAAAATATTTCAATTAAACTTATTTATTTAGCTGCTTTTGTGGCTGACTGTACTGATAGTTTGACGTGACCTCTAAAATTAATTACACATTTCACCTTTACTGTTTTTAACTCGAATTAGGATGGGGTCTCATATCTACCGCTTCGATAATAGGATCACATTGTTTACGTGTAACCTGAAATTTTCACTTAGTCTAGTTTCAGCGGGATAAATTCTGAATACAGATGAAATTCGAACTATAAGCCTTTTGGATCTGTATCGAATCGTCAAGTTTTAATATTTAATAGCTTGTTTATATTTTCGTCAGTTTGTGGATATTTTAAAATAGGCTTATATATTGCTTTAAATGTGATACAACTTCTAATGTACGAACTTTTTGTTCTAATTCTTGGCTTAGTTGATATTAGCTGTGCCCAGGGGCGTAGTTGGAGTAATTTTCCAGGCGGTGAGGGTAGGTAGTATTCTAGACTAAAAATATTACTAGCGTGTACTTGTTTTGATAATTTTGATCATTATACTTTATAGTAGTTGTAGGATGGTTCAAAATCCTGTGCGTGGGGACCACGCAATTCTGAGGTGAGCACGGCCTTGCTGGCCCCAACTGTATTATACGCCTATGACTTGTGCCTTCGTTCAAATAGACTTATATCTATGCTCGCGTACATATATATTTGGAACAAAAGCCCCCTCCCTCTATAAAATCCATAACTAAAATAAAAAAAAACATTGATTCTATGGGTCGATATTGGTGAAATAAACACAACCACAAATGTACTCGCACCTATATCGCTAGCTTGCTGATTAGTATCTTAATGTATAGGTATCGAATCTCAAAATCGCATTTAATTTAAGCACGTAAGGGTTAAATTTGCATGCACACCCGCCAAACACAAGACAATCAGCACTGTTGACTGCGCTAATCATTAGGCCGAATTGTCGTAGAGACGCGCCACTGTGTTTACTAATCAAACCGCGTACTATGCGGGCACGCACTTGGTAGTAATTAGGGGTACATTATTTCGTTATTGTTATTGCTCGAAATGCAAGACGTGATATTCAGAGAGATTAAATTTAACCTTATCGTTACTAGAAAGCGTATAATATTTTAATGCATTAAGTTACATACGTTTGTTAACTTAATATGTAGCACTGATTTGTTTAATTTAATTATTTTCATATTATTAAGTTTTTTTTTTGGCATCGAATGACGAGACGAACATGCCGTTCGCCTGATGGTAAGCGATACGACCACCCATAAACAGTAGAAACACCATCCAGCAGCTTGAGTTACAAAGTACTATGTGGCATTCCACTGCGCTCGTCATCCTGAGACATAAGATGTTAAGTCTCATTATGTTTTATTACACTGGCTACAATGCCCTTCAAACAGAACCACAACAGTGCATGCACACTGCTGCTGCTGCATAGACATTGCGGTGGTACCCACCCAGACGGACTCTTACATATGAGAGTCCTACCACCAGTGAGTGAATGAGTATGCTATAAATTATAAACAGTAATTATAAGTATAAATTAAATACAGTAAACCCCTCCAAACACAACAAAAGGATTCAATACAGTAATCATTTTCAAAAATGTCGCGATAATACATACAATTTTGCTTAATCAATGACCCCCAATTACTATTCCTAACTCTGTCCTCGAGTAATTCGTTCAGCACAATAAGTGAAATTGTACCGTGTTGTGTGGCAGCACGGTAGAATTTAGATTAAATACATAACGGCAGTACCTCAAATGTAATTAGAAAATAAATTACAAATTAGACGGTGAAATTATACGAATGGGAGTAATTTCTTTGTTGAATCCAAAAGTAACGATTTATCTATATATTTATTTGATACGGGTTATAGAATTTAACAAGACTAAATGAGGTATAATCTTTAGGTATGATTTATGTTTAATGAACTCCTAATAAGCTGTTTAAGCTTTTGTTAATTTAATTAAGTAGTATGGATGACCGAGTTTTACTCGTTTTATTTTTGTTTTGGTAAATTGTGTTTTTTAGAAATTATATTAAAATACGAATTTACATACTGATGAATTATGAATAATATTTTTATAAACAATTGATTTTCTTGGTCTAACCTCCAACCAAACACTCATTGGCTTAGTGTTGCTTAACAACGCCATCTACTGGAGTAGTTTTCGTGTTGTTGTGTCGCTAAAGCAGTTAGTTGCTCCCAATTAAAAATAAGTAATAAGTATTATTAATCGCCAATAAATGTCAGGAAGAGTCATATTTTTCAGTTTATGTTTAAGTTGATTATTTACTGGAAACAAGGATAAAACCGCATTTTCTAAAAATAAATCCTAGCTAGATCAATCTATCGCCTCCGAAACCCTCCGCGTACTAAATTTCATGAAAATCGTTGGAGTCGTTTCTGAGATTCAGATTATATATATACAAGAAATGCTCGTTTAAAGATGTAAGATATTCTAATAATGTTTCTTGAGCTTTTAAATAGGACTTATTTCTGTGTACTGGTTTGAGAGAGTAGCTTAAACATTAAAATATTAAAAATTATGCCTTGAACTTAATAATTAGTCCTGTCATGTTGAAGATAGCTGTGGCAAGTGATCAATAATCATGCAGTAAAATGAGAGGAGTATGCTAGCATCGAATTGCGTATTTCTGTCACCAAGCAGTAGTACTCTTATAGTTTTAAACAATCTATCCCATATTTAATACATGACCTCTGGCAGCACAAAATACATGGACATGAAAAATTACATTTCTTCAGCTGAAAACCGTTAGCTTCGATTAATAAAATTCGTAAATAACCAAATGGGGTCACGACTCACGCCACGGGCCCGGCGTAATCTGCCGCGTCTATCGTCTGTACGACGTCCATTACCGTTTTTATTCTCATTTTAATTTCATCGATTCCTTATTCAGCTTTAATTTATACGGACTTTTTAAAATTCTCTATTATGGATTAATAAATGTGTTCAGGTTAATTATCGAACAGAATTTTAAATTTATTTATTTTATAGTTTTATGGCCAGTTTCTTTTTGATAGCAGCAGTTAAAGTTATCGTTACTTTTCTCTAAATTATGATGTTTGTGTTGTACCATACCAGTCCTGTATTATATACTGCCCACTGCTGAGCACGGGCCTCCTCTACTACTGAGAGGGTCAGGGCCTGATTAACCATTAGGCTAATTAGGCTGCAGCCTAGGGCGCGAGGATTGGGGGGGCGCGCTGAAATCGTGTCATCGCATGCACTATTAATCTAGCATCATTGCATCTACCCTACATATTACAACTAGACCGAGCCAAAATACTAAAACTAAATGCGCTGTGAACTGAAAAAGCCTGGGACTCCTTGATTTGTTACTTTAAAAAGCGCGCGAAAAACAAACTGATTTATCACTCGAATCGGTCGGTGGTCGAGCGACTCGCTCGACTGCGATGTTGCCAACTCACTCGTCTCACTCACTCGCTTGGAGCGACGTCAACGACGCGCGAGGACTCCCCAGTGGTTAATAGCCAGTATACTTTGCCGCGCTTCATTCTCTTTCGTTAATCGTCGTTCGTCCGTCATATTATCACGCACTCGAATATATTCGTTTTTTGGTGATTGATATTTATTGTCCTTTCCTTCATATTTCGGTATTTTAATAAGACTATGAGTAGTAATGAGAGTATTTCGCTAGTAAAAAAGCCAAGTGGAGCAGAGTACAGAAAAAGAGCAAAAGAAAAGGAAAAGAAGAAAGAAAACATTTTAAAACATACTCGTAAACTGGAAACATTTTTTACGAGCTCTGCAGAAAGGAACAAAACGGTGAAGAATGCTGAACTATCGCCAGCGATTTCTTGCCCTGGTCCTTCTATCGCGGACTGTTCTTACGTTTCTCCGTCCAACACTAGTCCTATAGTAGCGACGACGCCGACGACCTACAATGAAGACGAAATTCTAATAGAAGAAAAGCCGTCTATTCCGTCAAGTGACCTTTTTTTTTGAACGCGGAGAATGTGACTAATTACTACCGCCCAGCCTTCAAGGGGAAGACTGAGCGGTTATGTTGGGTTCACCGTGCCTTACGACCCGACGTTAAGCCGCCCGGAGAGATGGAAAACGTCGGGCGACCGCCGGGCCGAGTCCCTAACCTATGTACACCGCACGGCATACCAACCAAAACTCCGCGGTGGCCATCTTCGGCGCATTAGGGACGGCTGCGGGCTTCCTCCGACTCACGTCTAAGTTGTCGTCCGCAAACGCCCCTGCGCGTACCGCTATTGCGGTCCGTCTCCTGTTGTTAGGGGGGCTCAGAAGCCCCCGTACACCGAAGGACGCCCTCGGCGTCAAAGGCAGCGTGAGGCCTAACCGCCACGCTGCCGTCCATCACGGGGGTCACAAAAGTTGGCTAGACTAATAGGTGGACGGCCCCTTCCGCCCATCTGTGACCCCCGGAGGCCCCTATTAGTCGCCTTTTACGACAGGCAGGGGATACCGTGGTGGAATTCTCCAAACGCCCCCAATCCACAGGGCGGGAGACGTCGGTCAGTCGTCCACCCGACGCCTCCTACACGTCTCGTCTGGCGGCGGGAGGGATCACCACTGCGCTGGCGATCCCTCTCGGCACTCTCCTTCCACGAGAGGACCACCTCGCAGAAGTGGGCCACCACCTGCCAGGCCTCCCGGCCGCCGACCATGGAAACGACCACGGCTGGGAGCGAGAGATCTTCTCCGATGACTGCTCTGAGAGCGCTGCGTTCCTCATACCAGGTTGGGCAAAACTCCAATGTATGTTGGGCCGTATCCAGCGGGCAGTTGTCACAATGGTGACACACGGCCGACACCTCCTTCCGTACCACCCGAAACAGGAACTCACCGAAGTAACCATGTCCGGTGAGCACCTGCGTCAGGCGGAACGTTGCCGCTCCGTGGCGCCTGTCCAGCCAATCGGCAAAGACAGGACGCACTGCCTCTACGACCCTGAGCCCCGACGACGGGGCCTCCAGCCTGAGACGTCAAGTGACCCTGGACTGTGGCATGTAAACGATGAATTTCGAGATTATATTGTTAAAAAAGGACTGCAACAATATGAAAAATTAGACGTTTCCAGATCAGAAAGGTAGTATACATACATATACACTCACGCCTGTTATCCCCGAAGGGGTAGGCAGAGGCGCAACTAGTGCACCCACTTTTCGCCGTTATTCCGTCCCATGATGTGATAGGGGGCGAGCTTATCGCCATATCGGGCACAAATTCCAGACTCCGAGCTGATACTGAATAGAAAAACTCAATATGACTTTGCCCGACCCGGGAATCGAACCCGAGACCTCAGCATTGCAGTCGTACCGTAATACAACTACGCCACCGAGGCAGTCTAGAAAGGTAGTATAAAAATTAAAAAAGATTTCTATCTAAACATATGTTTGTGATAAAGCTTGTTAATGGCGAAATTGTGAAGAGAAGCTGGTTAGTATACTCAGAATCCACAGGTCACGTGTTTTGTGGTCCTTGTAAATTATATGGAGGAACATCCATATTTGCCATAAGTGGATTTAATGACTAGAAAAATTCTAACTGATCATGACAATTCTCCGGATCATCGTAAATGTTTGGGACAATAATATGTATGTAGAGAAAACTTTTACAACGATTGGATACCCAAAATAATCAAACAATATAATGACGAAATACGTGTAATAGAAACAATTAAGTTTTTAGCTTCTCGTGGCCTTCCATTTCACGGTCAAAATGAAATTATTGGATCTGCACTAATCAGAAATTTTCTTGGCTGTATTGAGCTTATATCCAAATTTGATCCTTTCATGGCTGAGAGTTTGGTGAGATTTGGACAAAAAGGCAGAGGTGCTCCATCGTACTTGTCATCCTCTATAATCGATGAATTTATTTTACTTCTCGCTGATAAGATAAGATAATTTTTATTTGTATAAACATGAGTATACATACGCACATGAGTATGCAAGATGTTTCATAATTACAGTAGAGACATCATGTTTAGCCGCAGCAGCGGCGTACTGATGAAGTTCGACTTTCGATTATTGGAGAAATAAAAAAAGCAAAATATTATTCGATTTGCATTGATTCTACTGCAGATATTTCACACACCGATCAGTTGACATTTATAATTCGTTATGTTTTGCCTGACGGAGAACCTGTCGAACGTTTTGTCACCTTTTTATCCAATTGCGGTCATAAAGGTGAAGACATGGGGAAGGCTGTTCTGGCGACAATTGATAAAACTTTGGGACTTGATATTAAAGACTGTCGTGGCCAAAGCTATGATAATGCTAGCAATATGTCTGGTCTTCAGTCAAGAATTAAGAGGCCGTATCTAAAATTTTGACTGTTTCAGCTTAATCTTCATAGTGTTTTTTTTTTAAATAAGCTGATCTGATTAATTTATAATACATTATCGGAAAGACTATTTCAACACTAATAGAATAAACGAGCGAGATTTTTCATATCTTTCTTTAATTTCAATCTAGCCACCAAGTTCCAACGTCTGTTTCAGAAATTTTGTCGTACGAAGACTCAAACTTGTCGTTTTCAATCAAAATCGTGCTTGAAACTAATTAATAAAAAATACTATTTATTGGTATAAAAGTCGCCTAAAGGATAAATGCAACTTCACACACTAGATGACCACGCATATGGTTAATGGCCGCAACAACTAACTTCTCTATAGAAATTAAGCCAATACAAGTCATGCGGCCAAACACGACATGGATTTGGTTTTCTACTTGGTAGCCTGGAGTCACTTGTCATGATTTTGGTCGTATAATTCGCGAGGTCGTATAAAGCGCCTTTATGTACGGTCAGCTAAAAAAATGGTTTGCCACGCTAAGGCTGAATATCTTGTAGATTAATGGACCACATTAGTTGCACTGATCGATCTGAAAACGTTTATAGGTAGAATGAACCATGTTAAAATTTTCACACTAGTAAACAAAGTCAAACTATTATACTACTTTTTAGGCCTACCGTATCACTTACACCTGGCGGGGGCGCGTCCTCATAATTAGCCTAGGGCGGTCAGAACTCTTAATCAGTCGCTGGAGAGGGTTAAGGCCTTAGTTCACCACGCTGGCCTACTCTGCCAAGACTTCACATACCTTCGAAATTCAGAGAACTTTTCAGGTATGCAGGTTTCCTCACGATGTTTTCTTTCACCGTCAAAGCGAGCGATAATTCACCAAGCTTGTGTTGTGTCAACTCATATAGCTTTTACTTTAACGACGTTTTTGTTTGGCAAAATAATGGCTTTCACTTTAGCCGTTACATTTACTTTTATACTTTATGAAACTGGCTGTTACGTCAAACTACGCAAATAATCAAATTTCTACCGAGGTATTACTCGAATTACCATGTCAATACCATGAAACGACGGCTTAAGAATATTAATCGGTTACTCGCTTATCGAGTAATACCGAAGGGATTTCGATCGAAGTGTTATAAGCTTGTATTCAATACATAGTAGATATTAGCTAATGTTTTGGGATTCAGGAATGGATCAGTGACTAAACTAGCGATTGCGGTGAGACCTCACACGAAGCGAGAGAATAAGGTTTTAATTATAATTATATAGGACCTTACCCAAAACAAAAGATATCTACGTTTGATGGTCATAATTATAATAACCGATAGTTTCAACTTTAGGTCAAATTGTTTGCTTAATTTCAATTCAATCAATTATACTCTGCCACCAATTCTGATATAGTTCTCATTAAATAAGAATGATTTTACAACTCTAAAGTTCATACTAGCATAGATCGTATTCCCTTCAATTATATAGATTGACTTACGTTCAGCAGTGATGCTGTCACCTTGGAACGGAATTAGTTCCTATAGCCTTATTTGTTGTTGGGTAAAGTGCATCATCATCATCAGCCGCACGACGTCTACTGCTGCACGTAACCCTCCCTAAAGATTTCCAGACGGACCTGTCAAAAGCTGCCTACATCCAACCTGTCTCTGCGACCTTAACAAGTTGTCTGTCCACCTTGCAGAGAGTATGGTAGAGTATACACCAGGTTGACTGTATTCTCTAGTCTAATTAACCACTAAGATTATCTCTTGGTTCGAAAAATACTGAATGAAAATTAAACTCAAAATCAATTTACATACGATTCACAATCAAGTATACCATAATTTAGCAAGCCCCATGTTCTAGGATATAATATAATGCTATAAAATGTACTTATTGTGTATTTGGCATGCAAATTGATTTGCGGTTGAACACGACGTGCGGTAGCTAATGTCCGGCATGGGACTCTTGTCATGTGAAGATTACTAGATGAAGTGATTACGGTGAATTACATTTTGATAGTAGACAAAGACGTCTGCTGAATATATTTCTGAGAAGAAAAGTCCTTTATACAGATGGCTCTCATGCATTAGGTTGTGAATCAGTTTGATTTTACAGAAGACCCGGTTTTACACTATACTATTTCAACTATGTTTTTCAATTATTGATCCATATGTAAAAACATAGATATATAAATAAAAAACAAAAGAATCATCATTATCCACATGTTGTCCACTGCTCAACATAGGCAGACGGACAAAATAATAATAGAAGTAATATTTATTTACATTTAGTGTATTCTATAGTAACTTTTATGTACGCCCCTGACTGCCCTTTTCGTCATTTCTCTTATCTCCATCCAATGGTTGTCTGTAAGAGATTGCCTTGAGCGATAAGACCGCCAATTGTATCACCGCTGCCTATATTATTTTATTAATATTACTTGTATATATTTTGATATATTTGTTGTACAATAAAGATGTAAAATAAATAAATAAAATAAATAATAATATTCATTGAAACGGGTACCCTGCAAATCTTACATTTTGAATTACGACCTAATATGTGAGAACCATCAATTTGCTAATAAAGCTTCATGTGAATATATGCAGACGTTTTTAAAGTTAAAATGGAGGGTCTTATTAAAAGTATTAGGTGTAGACTTCCGCTCGCGGGTCCGCCTGCGTGAAAAGGTTTTGAGTGAAATGAAATGGATGAAAAGTAGCCTATAGCACTCACGAGTAATGTAGCTTTCTATTAGTGAAAGAATTTTCAAAATCGGTCCAGTAGTTTTTGAGTTTATCAAACATTCAAGATTAACATTCTATTATTAGTAATCCTCTTAGCCAGTTTCGGCCACAGCGGCCAATGTCAACGGAGATCAGCCAGGTACGCAGAAGATATTATAGTGCACAAGTGAGTGCGCAATACAGAGGTGCACTCGCTATTCCTTCACTCTCATAGTCCAGTGAGACGGCAATCCGACATGACCGGACAGAGATCAGGCACAGTACCAACGGCTTTACGTGCTTTCGAGGCACGGGGGTAACACCGCCAACTTGCTGGCTCCGACTCCGAGCTGTGACTGAGTAATTTTTAAGAGGAAAAAATAAAAAAAAATATTAGTATAGATATGCAAGCTTTGTTAACATGCAAATAAAAATATTCAGAGCGTTTAAAGGAATTTCAATATTTATAACCTCATTAAACACAATCATTATGAAAACACTGACATAAAACATAAATATAATAATTTGGGCTTACGTTTTACCGCGTAATGTATATCGAATTAGTCAATCCGTTCATTGCGTGGGTTTATAAGTAAGCATAAAAGTAAGCTCGCGTGATTCTACCGCAGAGTAATGTCACGTCAAACAGTATACTTTAAAAATACAGTCTATAATGACAAATATAGACATAATTTTGCGAAGTTAAGTGAATTCGTGAGCTCAGCTGTGCTTTTTGAAGATGAAAATTGTATATCTTTTGTAATGTTTTTGGTATATTTTTGTCAATTTTCAAAGTTAAAGAAAGATCATGTGTTCGGTACCGGCATGATTTTTTGCCTTTAAATTATAATCCTATATTATGATTTTTTATACATGTTAATGGCCATATAGTGCCTGGATAACGTTCTTAAATTTATAGGAACATTGAAAAAGAAACAGTCGAAAGCAGGATTTGAACCCACGACCTATGGCGTACCGTGCCGGTGCTCTGCCAATTGAGCTATTTCGACCCTATTGTAATGATTGCTAACAGATGTCGCTAGTCATCTCCTTTAAGAGATCAAATACGGAACTTGAAATTGGACAGCCGAGTGTAGGGTCGAAATAGCTCAATTGACAGAGCACCGGCACGGTACGCTAGAGGTCGTAGGTTCAAATCCTGCTTTCGACTGTTTCTTTTTCAATGTTCCTATAAATTTAAGAACTTTAAATTATAAGATAACCATGCTGCTCGTTTAATGATACGCGATATAGCAAATAATCTGTTGCAAAACCGCACAGAACTTAAAAAGTAAAGTAATGTGTGGCATTTCACAGCTCTCATCATCCTGAGATACCCTTCACTTAAGATGTGGAGTCTTATAATGTCCAGTAATTTCGAGTTGTTTATTTGAGCAAATACACAAAAACAATATCAGGGGGCTTAGAATGTGAAAAAAAAAACACGATGCGTGTCCGCTTCGTTTTATTGTGGTTGGTTGAGAGACTGACGTGTCGACACAAACATGAAAATACTGATACGTCAGTCTCTCAACCAATCATAATAAAACGAAGCGGAGACGCATCGTGTTTTTTTACACATTCTAAGCCCCCAGATGTTTTTGTTAATGAACAGTTCACATATCTAAACCATGTCACCGATCAACATACGGATGCTTTCATTCCGAAAAAATAAATATTATAGGAACTTTTGTTTTAGTATTTCACGCTTGCGAACCAGCAAGCAAGACCTCTCAATACTCATACAAAAGAAAACAAAAAGCAACCAAATAAAAATAAAACATTCTTGCCTGGTTCCATTGCGAGATCCGAGTAATCCCGGCGGAGGAAATTTGTCGCAAAACTACAAAACTATTGTTGACTTCCAAACTACGGAGATTTGTTGAAAACTTCGCCATGGACTGTTGATCCTCGACATCGATATTTGGCTTGTGTATTTTATAGTTATAATTGAATAGCTTTATCTACGTCAAAATATCTTCAAACCTTTCTTTACAAAATATACTGAATACAGTGTAATTAATGGGCATATAAGACAACATGATGTCAAGAACATTTCGCAAGTCCATATTAATAATGCAGATGCTGTGACTTATATACTTATCAACAGTGACAATAGGATAGTTGACACTCACAAGATTATTTAAAAAAAAAATTTTTTTTTTTTTATTTTTATTGCCAGTATAGGCAGACGAGCTAGCGGCCCGCCTGGTGGTAAGCGGCCACCGCTGCTCATGGACTTGGCAATGCCGGGGACACAGACAAGCCGCTGCCTACCGTAGGGACAATACTCTAAATTGAATAACTCCTTTGATTTTTAACTACCCTATTAAATACGGTTTCATGCACAAGTTTGCTTATTAAAATTTTATTTTAAAACTAGATTTTGCCCGCAGCTCTGCCCGCGTTAAAAAAAATTCCGGGATAAAAGTCCCGCAGTTTATGTTCCCAGGATAAAAGTAGCCTATGTGTTAAACCAGAGCACGATCTACCCGTGTGCCAAATTTCATCGAAATCCGTTCAGTACTTTTTGAGTGAAAGAGTAACAAACATCCATACATCCAGACATCCATACATCCATACATACTTACAAACTTTCGCGTTTATAATATTAGTAGGATCTCAGAAGTGAATATATATACATTTTGTAACACACAGGCAGAGGAGCAAGGAGTGCACGCACTTTTCTCCGTGCGTATTCCGTCCTATGATGTGATAGTTGGCGAGCCTATCGCCATAACGGGCACAAATTCCAGACTTCTGGTTGAAACTGAATAGAAAAATCCAATATCACTTTGCTATACCCAGGTATCGCCCGAAATGCAGTCGTACCACAATACAACGAGGCATTATTTAACGTGGTTAAATATATCTAAAATGAATTATTTATTTATGAACATACATACATACACTCACGCCTATTATCCCCGAAGGGGTAGGCATATGCGCAAGTAGTGCACGCACTTTTCGCCATGCGTTTTCGGTCCCATGATGTGGTAGAAAGCAAGCCTGACGCCATATCGGGCGTAATTCCTACTAATACTATAAAGGCGAAAGTTTGTAAGAATGTATGGATGTATGGATGTTTGTTCCTCTTTCACGCAAAAACTACTGAACGGATTTCAATGAAATTCGGCACACAGGTAAATCATGTCCTGGTTTAACACATAGGCTACTTTTTATCCCGGAGAAATATAAACCGGGTCTTTTATCCCGGAAAAACTTTTTAACGGGGGCGGGGCCGCAGGCAGAAGCTAGTATGAAATAATCAAACAATGACACTCTTATGACTATTATGATCCTACATTATTTATTGAGATATGCGGTTTAATATCAAGTGACGAGCGCATTTCAATGTCACGCAGTACTTTGTAATTTAAAGTTCGGAAGTGTTCGGTAAATTGATAATCATACTGTACCACCTGGAGGTTTACTCGAGTATTAGGTTACTCATTTGAGCGTTATATCGCAAATGAATGATAGACAAATCAATTCATTCATTAAATTTGAATATTTAGACAAAAAATATGCAAGAGCCCTGTATTATACCGGGTGGAAGGGAAACGCTCTCTATACCGGAACGGTAAGAGAGAAGAACCATAACATTAACGAAAAACTATATTCATTTGCAAAGCTAAGTGATAATACTTACTATTTTAGTATTTCCGTAATTCATGCGCGCGCCATGTAAAGCGTACAAAACATTGGGTGGCCGCCGCGCTGCGCCGGCACCGGCCCGCGGTCGTTAACCCGTCAGCTGATGTACGTATTTCATTATAATTTTTTTGAAATATTGACTTTTTTTACTATGTTTTTCAGAATAATAGTTTGATTTATCTATCCATACGTGAAGCTGTACAGAATTTTGAGAAAATCCTACTAAAATTGTAACAATGCGATCGCGATTTTTTTAGTGCCATCACGTCAGGAATCACTAATACTATCACCTGTATTCGTTTCCGAGAGCGTTTCCCTTCCACCCGGTATAGTGTCCCACTGCTGAGCATGGGCCTCACGCTGGCCTAGTGCGGGTTGGCACTTCACATATCTACGAATTTTTTATAGAGAGTTTTCGCGTATGCAGGTTTCTTCACGATGTTTTCCTTCACCGTTAAAGCAAGCGATAATTCACAAAGAATACACACATAACTTTAGAAAATCAGTGGTGCGTGTCCTTAGGTTTCAACTTGCAGACATTCGTCTTGGCAGTCCATTCCACTCCCAACTAGACTATTAACGCTCTGTTCTTTGAAAAAGAAACAGTCGAAAGCAGGATGTTTCTTTTTCAATGTTTCTATAAATTTAAGAACATTATCCAGGCACTACATGGCCATTAACATGTATAAAAACAAAAATATTTTCCCGGGATAAAAAGTAGCCTATAGCACTCAGGAGTTATATAGCTTCCTATAAGTGAAAGAATTTTCAAAATCGGTTCAGTAGTTTCTGAGATTAGCGCGTTCAAACAAACAAACAAACTCGTCAGCTTTATAATATTAGTATAGATGAAATTTCAGTATCAGTTATAAGGTGTCTTTAATTTCCGACGCAAAATAATAGTGTTAATCATTTAAGTGTCGCGTATGTTCATATGCCGCTTTCAAACGTCTAGATATCTTTAGGGGAGCCCTATTGAAGTGGAGTCACCGAATGGACGGGTCCAAGCGGAAAAAGGAGTAAAGGGAGACCTAAAGATCGCTGGATCGACGAAATTCAAAGAATAGCAGGTAAAAACTGGACGTTGAAAGCAAAAAATAGAAAACACTGATATCAGTTGGAGGAGGCCTATACCCGGAATGGGGCCATGTCGTAAACATAATATTAACCCATATAAAATAATTTATTTTTCATATGTTGTAAACTGCATGGAAATAAAGGCTTTATTATTATTATTATTGAAGTGGACGTCATGTGGCTGATGATGATTGAAGTGTAAATCCGTCCGTGGCATCGTATTTCAAAGAGGCATCGGCAGCGTTAACAAACTTGAGGCTCCGGATTGCAGATGTTTGCGAGGCCCTGTTTCTTCGTATTTCTTGCAATTCTCGTGGACTCCGGTGCGAGCAAAAAAAGGTCCCCGATTTAAATCTTTAGTTTTTTTTTTACTCAAGATGCTTAAGATGCGTTGGTAAACAGGGCAAAACAAGGGCTTCAGTTGAACATGGTACGAGTACCTCATCTTGCCTCGAAGACCCCTAAACCCGAGGCCAAGTGCGGTTGTACGGTTAACCATCCCCTTCTCCGAGGCCGCAACTGCCCAGAGGAACAAACTGATTTTGAGTTAGTTTTTAAATTAAACAAACTTTTTAAATTGACTTTCAGTTTTTAAATTGACAAAGTATGAAAATACTTTTCAGTCGAAATTAATACTTCATTCTGTATAATTGAAATTTTAAAACAAAAATGTTAACAGCATTGATGTATTAAAAACCCTAACAGTTAATAAAATTACGCTCGCCCCACTAACCTACTAATCAAAATTAAAGCATTTGACATGAATACAACTAACATAGTTATCAGATTTTTGTTTATGCCTAACTATATTTGAAAGCGTTATGCATAATTTACCATCGGTCTAGATTCTGTAATGTGTTCTTGTTGATTTGAAATGATATGGATTATAAGGGAATTCGGATAATATTGAGTATCTCTGTTTGGCCGGATTGGAAGTAAATAAACTAATCTTGAATGTCGGATTGATAGTGACATTGTTTGGGTACTTTTTACACACACACACATACACACACATTCACGCCTTTTATCCCCGTAGGGCTAGGCAGAAGTGCAACTAGTGCCCCTACTTTTCACCGTGCGTATTCGGTCTCATGATGTGATAAGGGGCGACCTTATCGTCATATCGGGCACAAATTCTAGACTCCGGGTTGATACTGAATAGAAAACCCAATATCACTTTGCCCGACCCGAGGATTGAACCCGAGACCTTATTGCAGTTGTACCGTAATACAACTACGCCACCGAGGCAGGTAAATAATCGCTCCCTATTACCTAAGAGGTAGCATAGCGATACGAGTTCTAGGTCTAGCTCTATTGCACAGAGACGAAGACGCTGAGAGAATGATTCCTCACGGCTTGGTCTAAAAAATAAAATAAATACATTGTCAGGGGATCAGTAATGTCCCTCCAAGTCGTGCTTAAAATGCTAGCACTGGAATGGCTTTGGCGTGTTCGGTTCGAGGTTCCGGAGTCATTCTAAAGTGCTGATCAGACCAATATGGGGTTTTAAGTCGGTAAAAATCCGACATACCCCATGAACCTAGTATACTACAGTGGTCTAGAAATATTTACAAGTATTTGTCTATTATACTGTTACAATTGCTATCGTCAACCCCTATCGCATGAGAGAGGTCTCAAACACTGGTACTGGTGGTAGGTCTCTCATATGTAAGAGACTGTCTGGGTGGGTACCACCGCTATTTCTACCGCCAAGCAGTAGTGTGCACTGTTGTGTTTCGGTTTGAAGGGCATTGTAGCCATTGCAACTACTGGACATAATGAGACTTAACATCTTATGTCTCAGGATGACAAGCGCAGTAGAATGCCACACAATACTTTGTAACTGAAGGTGCTGAATGGTGTTGCTGCTGTTTATGGGTGGTCGTATCGCTTACCATCAGGCAAAAGGCTTGCTCGTCTCATCATTCAATGCCATAAAAAAAATAAAAATCATTGTATATTTAAACATACAAATAATCATTTTCCATACCCATTAAGGTACTAACAGAGGTATACCGTACATTAAGACGTCGAAGTGGCATGAAATGTTTACGTGGAAACTTATTACTTACTGTTTAACGAGTTGCCGAGAGTTTAGCGCCGGCTGCACTGCGAGATTATGTCGATATTGCATGTCGATTAAATTGGATGTTTAGAATAGGTACCCCGTATCAATGATTTATGGAGGGATATATGTGGGATACCCAAGTCTATAGCAATTTATAGCAGATATATCATGTGTGGGCTTATAAGAATGGTCTCTCTGGGTGTTAGATAGCTAATTATCAATGACCCATGATGAAGAATGTAGTAATTTAAAAAGTATAAATTTAAAATTTTAACAAACCCCCGACACGAAAAACTCTCTAAAAAGTTATATAATAAAAATGCTTTTCTCGTTTCAGTACCTAGTAATATTTTGACTCAAGCGTCCTCGCGTCGGGGGACCGAACTCCAAACCAGGAAGATGAAAATAATTCTTTCGCGGTCCACCGACGCGAAAGTGGAATCTTGCAAATCAATTTTGAAGCAGTTATCCTCAACTGGTTGTGTTGAAATTTTGCATACACGTTTAGTTTGGGTGACAATGCATTGTTATCTAAGTGACGTCATTATGAATCCAATATGGGTGACGTCCCAAGATGTTACGAAAACGAGTCGAGATAGATATCAAACTATTTTTTATTTCATTGAATGACGAGACGAGCATGCCGTTCGCCTGATGGAAAGCGATACGACCACCCATAAACAGTGACAACACCATCCAGCACCCTGAGTTACGAAGTACTGTGTGGCATTCCACTGCGCTCGTCATCCTGAGACATAAGATATTATGTCTCATTATGTCCAGTAGTTACACTGGCTACAATGTCCTTCAAACCGAAACGTAAAATGCATGCACACTGCTACACTGAAGTAGTAATTGCAGTGGTAACCACCCAAACGGACTCTTACATATGAGAGACCTACCACCAGTTCGAAGTGACAGTTGGGTGCATAAGAGGGATGCCGTATCGATAAGCACGCTTTTTCGGTGTCAGTCTTGGCTCAGTAGTAGTCTCAGTTGCATTTATCATCGACTCTTGTACTGGTCGGTTAATTAGTGATAATATGTTTGTGACATTATATCTGTAAAATCAGTGGTAGATATTTTTTTTTAAATCAAAATCGATCCAGTTTCTACTAATATATTATCACCTAGTTAACGTTTAGAGCACTATTACTAACTTCAAAACACTAAAAATATCAACATTCCTTATGGCATTACAATAATAATCAAAATACCAATTCCCACAATCAATATGCGTATCACATCCAAAATGTCATCCAAAATCCCATCTAAAATCCCATGAAAATGCAATAGTCGTCACGCAGTAACTCGGAAGCTGAAAAAACTAAAGCCTTACAATATGGCGGCTCTAATAAAGCTGAGGCACGACAGGCCACGAGTAGCATGAGAATGAAATGCTGAAATGTGTCACGATTATAAAAGTTGTGCTAGATGTGGTAAAATATATTTTTTTAATTACAGAACACGGAACAGCAATTATGGCAAGAGAAATATGGTGTTTGAGGGTGTACAACCATAAAATAATGTACAAAATGACATAAAAGGATATGAATCAATAGATTATGGAGGTATTTACAACGAGACTTAGAAAATTTGTGAGAAACGTTTTTTTCTTTTAAGATTGATTAAGCCTAAGCATAGTTTTTATTTTCAATTTACCAATACTCGTTGTAAGTAGACGTTAAGTATTTTATGAGTGAATACATTCTCTAATCCCAATTAATATAGAAATTCTATGAGAACATAAAACATCTGTTAAGTAGCTTTACATTTGGTTAAAAAGTACATGTTAAGGAACATAATACACAATAGTTTCTGTGAAATTTCCTTCAAACCGGAGCATAAGTCATGACAGTTCTGTTGATTGATACCAGAAATAACCTTAGTACCTAAGATGTGCTGACCCGTCAATTACCTCGGCAAGGACCATTTAAATCATGAGCAATGCTTTTTCTCTAATAGCTTTTCCTTCCACTTTCATAAAAATCACTAAGAATTAAAATACCAATTCCCCTAACAAATATTATTAGTATCACATGCGAAAACCTATAAAAATCCCATGAAAATGCAATAGCCCTCACGCAATAAGTCGGAAGCTGTTTTAGCATTACCTAGGTGAGGTCTAGGTAGCCAAAGTTGCTAGACAAACGTAACAAAATAACTAATTACATCAGCAGTAACGAAAACCCGTCGAATAGCGTTTCCAGTGGTCACGTAGCTCCGTGGCAAGGAATGGAATCGCCCACTCGAAATTAGCCGCAGACGCGTCCTAGCGTTTTTATTATAGGCCTTTTAGCACGGAGATTTGTATTGGGCGTCGTACATACGAAGTTGAGGCTAGGAGTCTCAGTAAAATTTTTGAGGGTAGGGAGTACTGTGAGAATCTTCCCTACCTTTTGAAATTTAAAAGATATCAAAATTTGTTCATCTAAAACTTAATATGTTTTTATGAAAATGTTTGGATAACTTAATTTCCGATGGGAAGTGATCAAAACGCTTAGATATTATCACAATTTTTGAGATCTTACAATATAATATTGTACGAAGCCTGAATTATCCTACTAATATTATAAACGCGAAAGTTTGTAAGAATGTATGGATGTTTGTTACTCTTTCACGCAAAAACTACTGAACAGATGTCGATGAAATTTGGCACACGGGTAGATTATGTCCTGGATTAACACATAGGTTACTTTTTGTCCCGGGAAAATGTAAAGCGGGTTTTTTATCCCGGAAAAACTCATTCACGCGGACGGAGCCGCGGCCAAAAGCTAGTATTGAATAAATTTGATTTTTCAATTCATCAACAAGATACAATTATCCGACCGTTCTGTTGAGTTATTGATACGCTTTTTATTGTAACAAAATTATTTTACTCTTCTACTTGGTCATGACTTGTCATAATAGCTTTTTATAAACCTACATGATTAATAAATACTTTTATCTTGTATATCTTTAAACACCCTAATGGAAAGGAAATCAAAGGAATAACTATGCCTTACCAACAACGTAAATGACGTTTCCCGGTATATTCAAAACGGTGGAAATCAAAACTAAACACACACACTCACGCCTTATCCCCTAAGGGCTAAGGGGTAGGCAGAGGTGCAACTAGTGCACCCACTTATCGCCGTGCGTATTCCGTCCCATGGTGTGATAGAGGCGAGCCTATCGCCATATCGGGCACAAATTACAGACTCCGGGCTGATACTGAATAGAAAAACCCAATATCACTTTGACCGACCCGGGGATTGAACCTGAGGCCTCAGCATTGTAGTCGTACCGTAATACAACTACGCCACCGGCGCAGTCTAAAACTAAACCTAAATTATAATTGACGCTGCTAGGAGCTTCGTTCTGTAAATGACCTCTTGCAGTATTAACATTTGTTCAATACCACAGTTTATCGATATCAAATATTTCCTCTAATATTAGTATGTGCTACATACACCCGTCCTTATCTACGTCTATCTAATTCTCAACACGTGCACACGGCGTAAGACGTCGATTTTACTAGGGATTTGTCCTCCAAGAGATTATTTCATCCCCAACCTTCGGGTCTAAATCGAATTGGTTACGTTATAACATTAGGGCGGGGTACAGCGTTTCCTAATTAAGTCCCGGGTTATGTTTGCATAGATTACTAGCGGGTTATCACCTGGTTGGGGAGTAATAGGTTTTTTAATTATTCGGCTTCGTGACGTCACTTGGATTTATCGATTGTTTATAATCGTGACACGATATGTGTTGAATTGTTTTGGGTTTGTTTAGTGGGGCGGAAAGATCGAAGACCGAAGCTCATAAAATCGATACAAGACTGGTATCTTTGGAAGATGAGGATTATTTGTGTAGTGTTCATACATACATATATACATATACACTCACGCCTTTTATCCTCGAACGGGTAGGCAGAGGCGCAACTAGTGAACCCACTTTTCGCCATTATTCCGTCCCGTGATGTGATAGGGGGCGAGCCTATCTCCATATCGGGCACAAATTTCAGACTCCGAGATCCGAATAGAAAAACTTGTGTAGTGGAAACAGAAAACACATACGTTACTATTTTACTAAAACTAATTAAAAAGTTTAGAGAATTATTTGTATTAGTCATGCTTAATAGTCCAAATTGTTTCAATAGGAATTGCAAAAAATACTGATTTAGATTTCATGATAAAGGTACTAACAACTTGCTTCTCAAATAAGGCAGCATATTATTATTTATAGATAATGTCATCCATGATGCCGCGCGTTACCAATTTTTGCGGAGACTTCGCAGGATGATGGGACTTTGATTTTGCATCGTGGTATATATGTCTGCTTACATACCTATCTCTGGTCTGGTTTTAGTGTGTATTTACAGAAACAAAACACAATAGGCTTGCACCCTATCACATCATGGTAAGGAATACACACGGCCAAAAGTGAGTGCACGAGTTACGACTCTGCCTACCCCTTCGGGAATAAAAGGCTTGAGTATGCGCCGAAAATACAAGCGGAGGGTTGCAAACTTTTTTTTCGTGGTGACAAAACGCGTTGTCTTTCCACACCTGGATTGGAACGGTTATGTTGGTTCCACCGGTCTTACGTCCCAATATCGACACTCGGAAGTATAGTATCATTCGAGCGAACACTGGACCGAGTCCCTAACACTATGTACACCCTACACCGGCAAACCAACCAAAGCCTTCGGTAGCCTTCTTCGGTGCATTCGGGATGGCCCCGGGATATCTTGTTGCACTAAGCTGTACGGGACCGGCCCTGCGTGATGTCGCATTGCGGCCCCTCTAAACGAGGAGGCTAAGATGTCTCCGAACTATAAAGGACGCGTATGGCGTCTACGACAGCGAGATTGACGTTCACCTCGAAGTCACTTAAATTGAAGAGGGCATCTGCCCACTGCTCGCCCTATGACTTTCTTTAAGCCCCATTTAGTGGCAAGGTTGCAAACTTGAACTACAAGCGATTAGGGCAATAAATGGGGCGCGTCATCGTGGATGGCGAGTACGCCACACATAGTAATGTGTTTTTGTTACTATCATTGAATTCCATTGTCTTGTACTCTTGGATGCCAAATGGTTCACACGAATTCTCTCATAAAGTACGTTACCATTATTACCTAAAAAGTTTAAAGTGTGCTGTTCAAGAGTGTCGCCCACTTAACCATTACGGCTCGGACTCTCGGCTAACGCTCTCTATTTTTCTTTTAACTGCAAATTACATTTACCGTTTTGAGGGTAGTACACTAACTCGTTGCTTGGTATACTTGTATTTTGTAATAGACTGGATAAGGTAGACAGACGACTTTGTAAAGGTCGCAGGAATCTGCTGGATGATGAAGCCTATGTTCAGCAGAGTGAACTTTCAAACGCTGAAGAAGAAGGATATGAAATGAAATAAATTTATTCGAACCCATAAAATGTTATACATTATTTAGATTCAGTCAATATTAACTCTACCACCAGTTCGGAAAGCTGTTCTCACTAGAGAAGAACGGGCAAGAAACTCTAGTGTTGCTCTTTTCAAAATCAGTTCAAGGTATAAAATACAATTAATAATAAAAAAAAATAACATGGTATAGATATATTTGTTATTTTTATTTAGATAGTTGATTATCAAGGCCCCATGATGGAGAATAAAGTAATTTAAAAAGTTTGAAATAAAAATTAAATTGAAATTTAAAAAACCCCCGACACAAAAAATCTCCAAAAAGTAAAATAATAATAGTGTCTTTGTCTTTTAAGTACCTAGTAATATTTTGACCCAAGCGTCCTCACGTCGGGGGACCGAACTCCGGACCAGGGAGGTGAAAATACTTCTTTAGCGGTCCCCCGATGCGACGACGCTTGGGTCAAAATATTACTAGGTACTTAAAAGACAAAGACACTATTATTATTTTACTTTTTGGAGATTTTTTGTGTCGGGGGTTTTTTAAATTTCAATTTATTAATAGAATACACTGGGTGTCACTTCATCGCCCTCGTCACCTTTTGTATCAATAATAAAGATTAAAATCAATTTAATGTATCTTGGCTTATCATAAGGGCAACTATGTTCGCCTAGGTGATGAATAAAGTATTTTATTTATTTATTTACCAGTGCTACCAGTGCAAATAAAAATAAAAAATAAAATAAATAAATACATACGTGGTTTTGCACTATCCCCGACGATATATAATGATAATATCATTGATAGGTACTGAGTAGAAAATCTTGTATCACGATCAAACAGATTTATTACACACGCAATTACTTAATGCGACACGACAAATATTGTCGGTTTGTACAGCCTTGAGCTCAGGTCGGTTAGGTCATAGCTAAGTACTATAGCAAACATACAAACAAAGGATCGTCTATGGAAGGAAACTTTGTTCGTTGGTGTTTATGTGCGGGTGTTTGGAGGACTTGTTTTCTTACCGTCTGAGGGTAGGCAGGGACGTAAATAGCTTCTGATATTTGTCGCATGATGAATGGTCAGTCTGTTGGGTTTGGTTAGTTCAAAGTTGTTAGTTTATTGATCGACATAAGAGTCGAATTGAGTACCTCATAGTTCTGAGCACATGCTGTTACTAGACTAATAAAGTTACTTATATACACCTATCCGGGACCGTGGGTTTCACAGCTGACATTTGTTTTTTTTTATTTTATACTAATACCTTATTGCGTGGGTAGGAACGACGATTTTCGCTGTTGAGACAGGAGCTGTCATGGTCGCATGTGACCACGCGGGCCTGAAGCGTATACACTCCTGCCTTTTATCCCCGAAGGAGTAGGCAGAGGCGTAACTGGTGTACCCACTTTACGCCGGGTATATTCCGTCCCATGATGTGATAGGGGGCGAGCCTATCGCCATATCGGGCACAAATTCCAGACTCTAGACTGATATTGAATAGAAAAATCCAATATCACTCCCCGACCCGGGGATCGAACCTGAGAGCTCAGCATTGCAGTCGTACTGTAATACAACTACGCCACCGAGGCAGTCAAGGTTATTTTTTTTATATTCCTTATCAATATCACCCATCGTCATCTATATAATATTAATACGCGAAGAAAAATATTAGTACCTAATCCTATATTATGATTTTTTTACACATGTTAAATGGCCATATAGAGCCAGGATAATGATTTTATATTTTTATGGAAACTTGAAAAAGAACAGTCGAAGGTGGGACTCAAACCCACGACCTCCGACGTACCGTGCCGGTGCTCTTCCAATTGAGCCACTTCGACTCCACCCTTGGCTGTCCAATTTCAAGATCCCTATTTAAATCTCTTAAAGGAGATGACCAGCGACACCTGTTAGCAATTATTACAATTACTAACTCAGAGTTACTCCTTTACAGGAGTAAGATCACCGAAACGAGTCGCTAAACTTTTTTTCTAAGTTTGGACAGCCAAGGGTGGAGTCGAGGTGGCTCAATTGGAAGAGCACCGGCACGGTACGCCGGAGGTCGTGGTTTCGAGTCCCACCTTCGACTGTTCTTTTTCAAGTTTCCATAAAAATATAAAAATATTAGTACCTGTTTTTAACCACTGTGTCACATTTGGCATGACTAAAGTTCATGTAAAGAATGCAGAAATATAAAATGAATATTACAAATATATTTAAATTCACCGGTCGATTTTTGACCACTGCACTGCTGTATAATACTAGCGGCCCCGACAGACGTCCTGGTCTAAAAAGGAATTAAATCCTAAATACCGAGTACAGTGCCATCTACCGGATCCAATTGTTAATCTAAACCATTCTCGAATCCACCTGAAGACACACAAAAAAGTCATTAAAATTGGTCCAGCCGTTTAGGAGGACTTCAGTGACACGCACAGAAGAATCATGAACAGGGTGACTGGTAATATGATGCATTCCCGTTGAGAGCATGTAGATTGGGTCAAGAGTAATCGGTTTTGTCCCATGAATCCGTATCCGTAACTCAATAGTTTCAAGAAATTTAAGATTTATTTAATTTTAAGATAAAGCACTTTTAAGACCAAATAAAACTACAATTGATGTTTTATACCTCCTAGAAAGCTGGATAAATAAATAAGTTTTTACCGTGTTTTGCACATTTAGTCACTTGAAGTTTTTCTGAAATAAACAGCAGTTTTTGTCAAAAACTTTTTGAATATAATATGAAATTGATAGATTTAAGGCCATCATTTCAAAGTTATCATAGATTTTAAATATTTTATTGTTTATTATGAAATCCTAGAATGTTATGTACTGGAATATATTAAAACAATCCAATCCCATTCATTACTTTTTATATTATTGACTTTTATTTGGTCTTAAAAGTGCTTTATCTAAAAATTCAATAAATCTTAAATTTCTCGAAGCCTATTGAATTTCGGATAGGGCTTCATGGGACAAAACAGATTGCTCTTGATCCAATCTACATGCTCTCAACGAGAATGCATCATATTACCAGTCACCCTGTATATACAGATAACCCATCTAATCGTCTAATACACGTTGAATAACAAAATATTATGATTACATCCACATAACATAACCATGTCGGCATCCCAAGCCTTGGACAAGACAATTCAAGCGGACCGTGAGACAAATGAAACGTACGGAGCCCGCGACCGTGCTTCAGCGCACTCCAAACACTCGGTAGGAATGGCACACGGTCGATAAATTATGTCGATAAAATAATTATTTGTGATATCCAAAAGATACTGCCTATTTAATTGATCAGGCGCTCATGTGATTCAAGTTCCATTGTATTCTACATATTATACGTGAAGAAAAATCTTTATATCCCCTTTGCGTGCATGGAGAGGTGTGTGATTTGGCAAAATTAAAGCTCATATAGAGAAGAAGTGCAGAAAATAATATGTATGCATAATTTGTAAAGCAAAAATGTATATCAAATTCGACGATCACTGGACGACTAAAGTGTAATATGTGTATATTTAATACAACGGTCAAATTTCGACCACTGGACGACTAAAGTGTAATACCTATGCCTTAAAAAATGGACAATTTAGAGTCATATGAAATGAAATAATTATAAAATAATGAATTTATCGATTATTCCCGATTCTAAGAAGACTTGATCGGTATGTCTAATATAGATATGGTAAGTGATTCGTTTCGATGGAAAATATTTTTAGTAGAATAATAATCGTTAATATTAAATATCTGGAAATCGGTAACATATCATATAGTAGATACAAGGACTACGACCGAGATAATTTATTGGGAAATTTATAAGGAAGCTGACCGCACAATACTAGACAACGCCATAAAGAAAACAAATGTAGTAAGCAAAAAGTTACCTTCAAATAATCCTACTAATATTATAAAGGCGAAAGTTTGTAAGAATGTATGGATGTATGGATGTTTGGATGTTTGGATGTTTGGATGTAAGGATGTTTGTTCCTCTTTCACGCAAAAACTACCGAACGGATTTCGATGAAATTTGGCACACGGGTAGATCATGTTCTGGATTAACACATAGGCTACTTTTTATCCCGGGAAAATATAAACCGGGACTTTTATCCCGGTAAAACTTTTTAATGCGGGCGGAGCCGCGGGCAAAAGCTAGTTATACATATAATACGTGAACTATCGATAAAAGTTAATGTAATCCCTCCCTACAAGTAACAATAGCAGAGTTCACGGCACACAATTGCACTCGCGAGCACGACAACCTGCTTGCTCCGCCCTTCTAGCGTCGTGTCTTACGTCGTATTCAAATAAAATCATCGACTCACTACCATCCCTATAAGACTGCAGAATTCACGAAACAAATGCACTCGCAAGCACTTCTAAATACGTCATAGTTTCCATTATTTTTAAATTAGACTTTCAACGAGGCAAGATTTTTTATTTTGATTGTGTGTAGGGTCGTCTATTATATTAACATTTATTACCTACGTATATTTTGAAACTAGCTTTTGCCCGCGGCTCCGCCCGCGTTAAAAAGTTTTTCCGGGATAAAAGTCCCGCTTTCTGTTTTCCCGGGATAAAATGTAATCTATGTGTTTATACAGGACTTGATCTACCCGTATGCCAAATTTCATCGAAATCCGTTCAGTAGTTTTTGCGTGAAAGAGGAACAAACATCCATACATCCAAACATCCATACATTCTTATAAACTTTCGCCTTTATAATATTAGTAGGATTAGTGCATACTAGAGCAGTATGCATTTTTTATTTCGACTTGGAAACGGGAGTCGTACATGTGGACTCTGCAAATTATGTAAGGGAGAATCACTGTGTCGTTTTAATCAGAAGGATAGTTTTTGTTAAACCGTCAAGAATTCCTAGTGATTTACATGTACTTCTTATGTAGGTGATTGTTAGAAATGACGGATGAAATAATTTGACGAAAAATCGCATAAAAATCTGTAAAGTTTATTTTCAATGACTTCCACGTATTTATTAAAAAAGAGTAACTTTACTACACTAGCTGACCCTTGTGGCATTTTTAGGTTATGATGCCACAGGATCATAATTTACGTCCAACGCATCGATGATACCTCTTTCAGATTTTAAGTGTTTACCTTTTTTTAGGTCGCCCACGACGTCTTTTCGTCGCGTGTTTCGTAAACGCGCTCCTGTACTATCGCGCGTTAGTCACGATTGCTACGCGCGTCTGAAGCGGTACGAACGCGCGACAGCATCGCCACTATATAGATACAAACGCATAAAAGCAGCAACATAAGACAATTATATTGTGATCAATGTCGTCTCGATGGAGTCGATCTTGCAACTGTAGCGTTCACATTGATTCCTGTATCGAAGTGACGTTACAACAGCTGTGCGTTCACACCGACTAAGGCCGGTATTAATAAATGAATCTCAAGTTTGAGTTACATCTCAAGTAGACATAATGTATGAAGAGTCCAATACATTGTGTCAACTTGAGATGTAACTCAAACTTGAGATTGAATTATTAATACGGCCCTAAGTATCGCTACTGAAGTCCGCACTTCACTTCTTCACCAATCCTAGTGTATCACGGACGTTTTGCGATTGCATTGCTGCAAGATGTCGCCGTGAGGGACTTCCCTAAGGGCGAGGCTACATGATGCGTTAACGGTGCAGAGCATCCTACATAATTCACTACACTATGTCACACGACGCGTTAGGTCGCCGTGCGGCGCGCGGCGTTGCATCGCAAGCGCGCCACACTTGCGACCTAAGAGACGAGGCGGGGAGGGGTGACAACGTGCCGCCACCTCAGGGGGCTTAGGATATGGAAAAAAACACGATGAGTCTCCGCTTCGTTTTATTATGATTGGTTGAGAGACTGACGTATCGGTCTCTCGATCAATCACAAACATCAAAATGCCGATACGTCAGTCTCTCAACCAATCACAGTAAAACGAAGCGAAGACGCATCCTTTTTTTTTTCACATTCTAACCCCGCAGTATTGTTTTGCAGTGCCGCATCACCCGTGTGGCACTTTAAACCTCGAAGTAATTACACCGCCGCACCGCACGGTTAACGCATTGTGTGACCTCGCCCTTAATGTCACCAATGTTAATACAATAAAGCAATGTATCTAGGTATCATATTGAATACTATGAACAACTTTTAAACAACGCCCGTACCAAAATCAATTCTAAATACTCTACACTGCTCCTATAAAATACTCAACCCTTTTTTGCTCTCTGCAACATAATTAAGTTGTACACAGCACTTTGGCTTTTGAACTATTTTTTTATTAACCCTGAAGTGGTTTTGTGACGCGAACGTTTCTGGGGTCAAATTATACTAGTGAAATTAAACATGCATTTTCACTAGTAGTAGTCATTAACGAATTATAAGCTTTATTTTGTAGTTATTTGGCTGAAAAATATGTCGATTGATCCCGAATAGTTAACTCGAGGGTGCCTTGGTGGCGTAGTTTTATTATGTGCGTATGACATCGCTTTGGGGTCTCGGGTTCGAAACCCAGGTCGGGTATAGTTAATGTGATTTTTTTTGCTCAGTAGCAGCCCGCTATCTGGAATTTGTTCTCCGTATGAAAATAGGGTCAGCCTCTATGACATCATGGTACAGACCACACTTGACAAGAAGTGGGTACCCTAGTTAAGCCGCTGCCTACCCCTTCTGACATAAAGGTAAATATAACGTAGGTAAATATTAATAAATGTTTTTTGATAAATGGCAATAGTCCCCATTATATTATACTAGCTTTTGCCCGCAGCTTCGCCCAAAAAGTTTTCCGGGATAAAAGTCCCGCTTTATATTTTCCCTATGTGTTAATCCAGGAGTAACAAACATACATACCTTCATTCTTACAAACTTTCGCGTTTCTATTAGTAGGATTAATTGCCTGACATACTTGGCGAAATATAAATATACCACCTCTGTCTACCCCAAGAAAAAGGCGTGAACGTACACCCTGAGCAAGTCTATAACCCACACTACACGTTTCATTGTATATCATTTACAACATTCTTTTTGTAATTTTTTGGTTCAGTGGTCGCGAACATGAAACGTAGACACGTTGTGTGACAGACGACTTAAGGGCTCTCGTACACGAGCGCGTTTTAAAATTATTTTGGCCAAAAGTTTAGCTTGAACTGCCTCGGTGGCGTAGTTGTATAAGGTACGACTACAATGCTGAGGTCTCGGGTTCGATTCCCAGGTCGGGCAAAGTGATATTGAGTTTTTCTATTCAGTATCAGCTCGGAGTCTGGAATTTGTGCCCGATATGGCGATAGGCTCGCCCCCTATCACATCATGGGACGGAATAACGGCGAAAAGTGGGTGCACTAGTTGCGCCTCTGCCTACCCCTTCGGGGATAACAGGCGTGAGTGTATGTGTATGTATGTGTGTTTAGCTTGAAGGTGACGTGAGGTTTGATATACCGTTATAGAACTTATTGTTTACCTTTATGCCTCATTTAGACTATTAGCGAATAATTAGTCGAATTACTTGGTGAATAATTTGTGCATGAATATTACTGTGATGGTAATTGGTCAGAATTTACCTCCTCGCGCAACTTCTCAGACGGCTAAAATATTCTGACTACCCCAGGTGCTCTGAACTGTTCTCTCTGACCCTCTCAGCTTTATCACAATATGGTAATAAATTCCAACAAAGGCTCTTTTCACAGCCATCCTACAAACGGCTCTTCTGAGCGCCCCCAGACAAAAAGAATCGGACCTTCAGTCTGAATCCTGCAAACAAACATAGAAGGCTCCTCAAAATCTAAATGCGAGTGCCTGTCTAGACTAGCTAATGACAACAAAATAGACGTAACAGTAGTACAAGAACACCAAATAGATGAAGAGTCAAAACTTACTCAACGAGGAAAAATAGACGGATATAATCTTCTTGCCCACACTTTGTATCCAATATACAGTTCCGCAATTTATATCAATGTGAATTACGGGTAACAAATACACCCGAATAAGCTATTTACCCACTCGTATTTGTGAATACTTGTCTGTACTTAGCAAATATTTAATGCAATGCAAAGCAACCAGCCCTGTATTATATACTGCCCACTGGTGAGTACGGACCTCCTCTACTACGGAGAGGGGTTAGGTCTTAGTCCACCACGCTAGCCTAATGCGGGTTGGCAGACTTCATATACCCTCAAGATTCTTATGAAGAATTCTCAGGGATGTAGTTTTCCTCACGATATTTTCTTTTGTCGTTAAAGCGAACGATAATTGATAAACCATACACACATAACTTCGAAAAGTCAGAGGTGTGTGCCATGTGTTTTAAACCTCGGGATATTGTCTCGGCAGACCCTTCCATTCCCAACTAGGTTATCGTCCACTTCCTTCCATTATCTAAAGCAGAGGCTAAATTATATGACATGCAAATTACTAATAATAAAAATACGAAGGTTTTTAAAGATGGCTGGATGTTTGATAGAAGTTACCGCTCAATGGATTTAGAAGAAATTTGGCACAAGTAGACTTAATACCGATTCGGAAAAGTGCACAGTGCATACACACCTTTGCTTTTTTGTATTTATGACATCTAGCACCTGAAATCCTAGCCAGTTTCGGCCACGGCGGCCAATCTCAACGCAGATCAGCCAGGTACGCAGGAGATATTAAGCTTGGTACTCACTTAATAGTGTAGCATGTAATGTGTCAGATGCGGTATCAAGTGAGTACGTAGGCACGAACCCGCTGCGAGCCGCTTGCGCGTGGAGCGCTGTAAGCTCGCAGTGACCCGCCGAGTGGCGGTATCACTGCGAACACAAAGGCGGTTCACAGTGTGCTCGTAGTAGATAGAGCTAGATACGCGGTAGACCGTGGACGAGCCGTACCCACTTGCAGGTTGATACAGTATGTGATACGTTACATGCAACACTGTTAAGTGAGTACCTAATTTTATAATGCACAAGTGTGTGCGCAATACATAGGTGCACTCGCTATTCCTTCACTCTCATAGTCCGGTGAGACGGCAGACATGACCGGAGAGAGATCAGGCAGGACCAACGGCTTTTTATCTAGCACCTACACACTATACGTACAAGTATGTTAGACTTCGAAGGACATTGGAACCAATAATTATTATAATGTACTAAGTATTATGAAACTAAATGGATGACAAGTGTTCCATACAGTTATTTTAATAGTTTTAAAGTTAAAAATAATTGCTTCAGATAATTGAATAGGGGAAAAACATAAATAATTTCTCTTTAGAATATCATTATTCATTATCGTTCTGACGCGTCCATATTGTGTGGATATGGATAGTGTAAGGGAGCCCTTATCCTACACGTGTGCAAAACAATGAGTGAACTTTCACTGATATTTCTTTATTTAGAAAAAGGCGTAACTGTCAAATGTCATGTTCAGCATGAACTGACGTCTTAAGATATGTGACTGGTTTTTTTTACCTAATAGCCCTCTGGGTGGACTTCCGCACATCTTAAGACGGTAAGAAGGGAGAAACACATTTATAGAAAAAAAGTAATGCTATAATTTTAACGAGATACCGAGAGGCTAGGGTACTACAAATATTCGGAAAAATATTTTAAATAATAATTACCCTACATATGTAAATAATAAATATAGCCAATTTTATATTTTTTTAGGTGAGAACTGAGAAGACATGCGAATTGTTTAACGAACAACAACCAGTTATTAATAACCTTACTAAATACTGTATTATATAAATTCAAAGATAGAAGCCATCACAAGCCAAAAAAAAAACAAATAACGTCCAAAATAAACAGAATTAACCAAATGTCGAACCGAAAAATGAAATAGGAAAATAATAACGATTATAGGGGATGAAAGGCAAAACCCCGAATAAAGTATCGTATGAAAGAAACTCGCGCCAAGATTCCTGGATTCATTATCTGTTTACGCCAAATAGCTTTTCACGCGATCGCTCCAAGCGATAAGAGATGAGCGAATTAATCATTTATCGATAATAGAACACTTTTTGCAGTAGATTTTTTGTTACATAAAAATATCGAGGTTTTTTTCATAAAATATAACCTGTCACTTACAAATGCATAAATTAATGTTAAAGTAAATACCTTTTCAGTTTCCATTTAATGGAATGTTGTTATTATTTAAGTTGTGTCCGTTGTGCATTTGTATGACAGGTTATGGGGCGACTTGCAAGCCTATTTTAGCTTATTTTATTACAATCTAAACTAGACGAGCTTGTGGTTTCTCGTATTTAATAACGACTCAAGACAATTTTCAAAAAAAAAACTAGCGGAAATTAACTAAATGTTTATAAATTGAATATTAAATAAAATTTGTTTTACACTTTTTAATATTATGTATTGTTTCCAACTTTGGTAAGTACTTACAATATTAACCAAAACTTACTTCTATTATTACGTTGATAAGTTTCGACCAATAAGCATTTGCAAGCTCGAATCCTAAGAGATGAATACTATTATACTAAAAGTATACTATTAGACATAAAAAAATATCATAAAAATTCAAGTCACAATTGGCCATTATTTATTTATTGGTACTTTACAGCTGACAAATTTTACATAATTACAAAGGATCTATAGTTATGAGTGTATGCTCTGGGCGCGGGGTGCGAAGTCAGGAAACCTCCACGTGGTGCACCCTGGGCAACGGAGCGTCGGTCGAGTTGATCGGCGCAACGGCCAATATCCTGACGAACAGTGGTCTTGGCGGTAGTCGCCGCTTTTTGCGGTGGCTGCCGCATCTTTAGATGGTGGGCCCGTTTATTCGGGCGGCTCCCGGTTCATCCGGGGGTGTCGACGGGCTCGGTGTGCGCTAACACCGCCCCGAGCAGGCAGTGGGGGGGAACCTTCCTCTCCGCTGTCACCGTTGCAGATCGTAATCTAGTATGGAGGTCTGTGGACATGTCTCGCGCTCCTGCTGGACCGAGGGTCTTGGCTTAATCGCCCGGACCACGAGGGAGAAAACCTCTATAAAAAGTTCCCCGAATCCCAAGCGGCGGCGCACCGCGAGGGGATGCATGGCCGATGGGTAGTTCGGTCACTAGTGCGACCCCCGCCAGAGTACCGGCCGACCCTCTTGGCGGGTTACGCTAGGCTTACCCAGGTACAGGGGGCACTGCCTGGGTGGACTCTTTATTTCCCCCATACTCGTGGGATTCAATATGAATACTAATCCGAAAATTATTTTGACGAGGGTGCCTACTCCAGTTCCGGCTGGAGAGGCGGAGATTGGTGGGCGAAAGCCCGTTGATGGCGGACGAAGAGTCGGCGCGGACAAGATGTCCACAGGCGTCGACTCTGAGTCGAGTATGAGCGTTTCCTCCGCTCGGAGCCGTAGGCTCTGGAGGAAACGCTCAGAGCTGAATAACAGCAGGTCGTCCTTAGGGAGCGACACTGAGGAGCCGGTCCCGAAGTCGCAAGCGACAACCGGACGCGGCAGAGGAGGACCATCTTTGGTCGACGATTCCGTCGACCAAAGAAAGAAAGCCAAGGCGCGCGATCTCCTGAAGCGCAGGGAGGCCCGCCAAAGGGCAAGGAGGGAGGAGAGCGAGGAGGGCATGGTCCTTCGCTCTGCCGCCAAACCGAAGGTGCCCGCCGAGGAGGTGGCTGTCGCTGCGGCGGCGGAACCGGCACCGAGCGCTCGCCCCAAAGGCGAGGCCAAAAAGTGGCGTGACAAGTGCGCCAAATTGGAGGAGGCGGTGAAGGAGCTGAAGCGTGAAAACGCTTCTCTCCTTCGCCGTCTGGAGGAGCTGGCAGCAGTGGAGGCCAAGTGGCAGGCCAGGATGGAGTCCGTCCTCGCAGGGCCGGCCCAGAGGCCTCCACTGGCCCATGAGAGAAGGTCCACCCCCGGGGACATACCACTCCCCGTCCAGGGTGGCTTCGTTGGGGGAGCTCCCCAGCCTTCCTCTAAGGGGAAGGGGAGGGGGAAGGGGAAAGGAGCAGTGCAGCCTGCTCCTCTCAAGGCCCCTGCCATAGTGGCCGGGCCTTCCACCTCAGCTGCCGTGGCGGTCGCTGGACCGTCAGGGGTGCCCAAAAAAGGGAGGGGGAAAGTCGCCACCCCCGCTGCCCCCGTCGTCGCGAGGACTGCTCCAAGGGAGCCTCGCCCGCTACCACCAGCCCCAGCGTCCATGGACACTGAATGGACGGTGGTGGTGGGAAAGAAGAAGCGGGGGAAGAACCCCGCCGCAGCGCCTGCAGTTATACCGCAGACGCAACAGAGGAGGCAGAGGCGCAAAGAGCCCAAACTGCGTCAGCCACGCTCGGCGGCCATAGTGCTGTCGCTGACGCCGGCGGCGGTGGCCAAGGGGTTGACCTACGCGAAGGTGCTGACGGACGCTCAGCACCGCGTGGACCTCGCCGGCCTCGGCATTGATAGGCTGAGGCCCAAGGTGGCAGCCACGGGTGCCATGCTCTACGAGGTGCCCGGGGCTGAGTCGGAGCGGAAGGCGGACTCCCTCGCCGCAAGGCTGAGGGAATGCTTTGGCGGGTCGGAGGATGTCCAAATCTCCCGGCCCACCAAGTGCACGGAGCTGCGGCTGTCGGAGTTGGATCCGGCAGCCACTTCCGAGACGGTCGCAGCGGCACTCAGCGTTGCTGGCGAGTGCGCAGTCGACGCTGTCAAGGTCGGACAGATCCGGCCTGACCGCTCCGGCCTGGGCGCAGTTTGGGCCAAGGTGCCAACAAAAGTGGCACAAAAAATAAAGGCGGCCCGCCTGATGGTGGGGTGGACAGTGGCCCGGGTGACGGTGCTAGGGGCGCGCCCTATGCGCTGTTTCCGTTGCCTTGAGCACGGACACACGCAGAGCACCTGCACCGGAGGACCGGACCGCAGCGATCTCTGTTATCGCTGCGGCAAACCGGGCCACAAAGCCCGCGGATGCGAGGCCGCGCCGAACTGCGCAGTCTGCGCGGCCGCAGGGAGGCCCGCCAAGCATCCGGTGGGCGGGAAGGCGTGTCCCGCCCCCTCCCGTCGCGATAGGCGCCGCGACGGGACACGAAGTGCTGCTGCCGCTGGGGCCTTGACCCAGCCGCAGTCAGCGAGCCCACCGCAAGGGGCCGCGATGGATGTGGTAGAGATCGCCCAATAATGGAATTAAATTTCCTCCAGGCGAACATCAACCACTGTGCCAGTGCCCAGGACCTGTTGTCCCAAAGCCTGGCGCAGTGGTCGGTGCAAGTGGCCGTGGTCGCTGAGCCGTACTTTGTCCCCCCCCGGGATAACTGGGCGGGGGACCTTGACGGCTTGGTGGCTATCATCAGCCGGGGCGCCGCTGGCTCCCCACCCTTCGAAAAAGTAGCGAAGGACAGGGGATGCGTGGCGGTTCTGTTGGGAGACATTTGGATAGTAGGAGTGTACTTTTCTCCCAACAGACCCCTCGCCGAATTCGAGTCTTTCCTCGTTCGGCTGGGGGCCTTGGTGGAACAAGGCCAACCTCACCCGGCGGTCGTCGCCGGCGACTTCAACGCCAAGTCCGTGGCTTGGGGTTCGCCGGCGACGAACGGTCGTGGTCGGGTCCTGGAGGAATGGGCGATCTCTGTCGGCCTGGTCGTCCTGAACAGGGGGTCGGTGGACACGTGCGTGCGGCACAACGGCGGGTCGATTATAGACCTGTCGTTTGCGAGTGCCGCCGTCGCACGCCGTGTCCGGGACTGGAGAGTCCTCGTGGGCGTGGAGACGTTGTCGGACCATCGTTACGTCAGGTTCGGCGTCTCCGCGTCCCCGAGTGTCCAGTCCGGTGGTGTACCGAGTGCCCCAAATCAGGACGGCCCGCGGTGGGCGCTTCGTCGCCTCGATGGGGAGGCCCTAGTGCTGGCCGCTCTGGTCATGTCGTGGCTCCCCGTGCCGGACGGGCCGGTACGGGTTGAGCAGGAGGCGGAGTGGTTCGGGGTGGCAATGTCGGATGTCTGCGACGCCGGCATGCCCCGAGCTCTCCGCCGTTCGCCGGTGCGACAGGTGTACTGGTGGTCGGCGGAGCTAGCGCAGTTGCGCGCGTCGTGCGTGGCTGCGCGCCGCCGATACGCCAGGCATCGTCGTCGCCGGCTAAGAGACGAGAATCACGCAGACCAGGAGCGGCAGCTCTATGGCCTCTACAAAGAGGCAAAGAGAGCGCTGCGGGTGGCCATTCATGGGGCCAAGGTCGCGGCACGTAAGGCGTTCGTGGGGACTCTCGACAGGGACCCGTGGGGGCGCCCTTACCGGATGGTGATGAAGAAGCTTCGCCCAGCGGCGCCCCCGCTGTCGCAGAGTCTCCGGCCAGATTTACTGGCCAACGTCGTCGCGGCCTTGTTCCCGGCCACCGTGGAGTTCACTCCTCCACCGATGGCGCCACCGGATGTGGCGTCATCGTCGAGTGAGAATCCGGCAAGGGATATCTCGGAGGTTTCGCCCGCTGAAATGCGGGCGGCAGTGCTTCGGCTGCGGAGCAAAAACACGGCCCCAGGGCTCGATGGCATCCCCGGGAAAGCCTGGGTGCTAGCCCTCGAGTACCTGGGCCCGAGGCTCCGCAGCTTATTCACCGCCTGCTTGGAGCGGGGCGTCTTCCCGGTGCGTTGGAAAACCGGGAAGCTCGTCCTGCTGAAGAAGGGGGGACGACCCGCAGAGTCGCCGTCGGCCTACCGGCCCATCGTGTTGCTCGACGAGGTGGCAAAGCTCTTTGAGCGCATCATTCATACCCGCCTCGTCGAGCACCTTGATAGGGTCGGACCAAATCTGGCCGACGAGCAGTTTGGATTTAGGAGGGGACGTTCCACTGTCCACGCGATTCTGCGGGTGAAGGCACAGGCGGAGGATGCAGTGGCCAGAGGCAGTGTAGTGATAGCGGTGTCGTTGGACATTTCCAACGCATTCAACTCGCTGCCCTGGCCCTGCATCCACGAGGCACTGCGGTACCACGTGGTGCCGCCCTATCTCCGGCGTCTGGTGCACGCGTACCTGTCTGACAGGCACGTGGTGTATCCGGGCGCCGATGGGTGGCACCGAAGAGCGATGTCGTGCGGTGTTCCACAGGGCTCGGTTTTGGGCCCTCTCCTGTGGAACATCGGGTACGACTGGGTGCTCCGTGGTTCCAATCTCCGGGGCGTCGGCGTGACTTGTTACGCCGACGATACGCTAGTCACAGCGACTGCTGGGACGTTCCGGGACGCCGCAACTCTGGCGGCGGCGGGCACCGGCCAAGTGGTTGGTAGAATCCAACGTTTAGGGTTGAAGGTGGCCCTCGAGAAAACCGAGGCCGTGTGTTTTCACGGACCTCGGAGAGGGCCACCGGCCGGTGCCGGCATCGTCGTTGGGGGGGTGCGGATCCCCATCGGCTCTAGCATGAAGTATCTGGGTTTAGTCCTAGATAGCCGATGGCGATTCCGCACCCACTTTAAGGAGTTGAGGACAAAATTGTCCCGGGCAGCGGGCGCTCTTTCCCGCCTGCTGCCCAACCTGGAAGGTCCTGGCTTCCCTTGCCGGAGGCTGTATCACGGAGTCGTGCGGTCCATAGCCCTTTACGGTAGTCCCGTTTGGGCTGACTCCCTGGGCCGCCCCTGCGTCGCCCTTCTGCGCGCCCCGCAGAGAGCTTTAGCGCAGCGGGCGGTCAGGGCGTACCGCACGGTCTCTTTCGAGGCGGCTTGCCTATTGGCCGGATTTCTGCCCTGGGACCTGGACGCCAAATCCCTTGCCGATGTATTTCATTGGCGGGAGGAGGCGTTCAGTCGTGGGGAGCGTCCGGCCCTGAAGGAGGTGGAGGCCAAGAGGGCCGCCTTACGGCGAGCCGCCGTGGAGGAGTGGCGTCTCAGGCTGGAGGCCCCGTCGTGGGGGCACCGTGTCGTAGAGGCAGTGCGTCCTGTCTTTGCCGAATGGCTGGACAGGCGCCACGGAGCGGCAACATACCGCCTGACGCAGGTGCTCACCGGGCATGGCTGCTTCGGTGAGTTCCTGTTTCGGGTGGTAGGGATAGAGGAGTCGGCCGTGTGTCACTATTGTGACAACTGCCCAATGGACACGGCCCAACATACGTTGGAGTGTTGTCCAGCCTGGGATGAAGAACGCAGCGCTCTCAGAACAGTCGTCGGAGAAGACCTCTCGCTGCCGGCCGTGGTCGCTTCCATGGTCGGCGGCCGGGAGGCCTGGCAGGCGGTGGCCCACTTCTGCGAGGCGGTCCTCTCGCGGAAGGAGAGTGCCGAGAGGGATCGCCAGCGCAGTGGTGATCCCTCCCGCCGCCAGACGAGACGTAGGAGGCGTCGGGTGGACGACTGACCGACGTCTCCCGCCCTGTGGATTGGGGGCGTTTGGAGAATTCCACCACGGTATCCCCTGCCTGTCGTAAAAGGCGACTAATAGGGGCCTCCGGGGGTCACGGGTGGGCGGGACGTGCCGCCCACCCATTAGTCTAGCCAACTTCTGTGGCCCCCGTGATGGACATGTCCGAGGCAGCGTGTCTCACGCTGCCTCGGACACAAACAGGCGGACACGATACGGTGTTTCGGGGGCTTCTGAGCCCCTGCAACAGGAAAAAGGACCGCAAAAACGCGGTACGCGCAGGGGCGGTTGCGGACGACAACTTAGACGTGAGTCGGAGGAAGCCCGCAGCCGTCCCTAATGAGCCGAAGATGGCCATATAAAAAAAAAAAAAAAAAAAAAATGCTCTGGGCGCTCTTGCGCGCGTTTGTGTGTGATGAGTCTGTGCGTAAATACGTATTTCATTATGTTTTTAAACTTACCATGGCATACTTCCAAAACTTTTGTAACGTAATTTAAAAAGTACAATCAACAGAGAAAAATATTAGAACATGATTTATTCACAATGTTAAAGTTATAATTGTAAACTTGTTAATATGAAAGGTTAGTTGAATTTAACATGAGCTCAAAAAATATTTTTGTGAATTTTGTAGTAATTTCAATATTGGAAACTACCCACTTTATTGTAAGCATTTTAAGTTGTTTTATAAGTGGTAGCTGAGGGAAATCAAGATATTGTATTTTATGTATTATTGGATCTTCTTCTTTCGCACACACATCACGCCTTTATCCCAAAAGAGGTAGGTAGAAGGGCAACTAAGGCACCCACTTTTCATCTTGTACGTTTCATTTCATGATGTGATAATGAGCGAGCCTATCGCCTTATCGAGCATACATTTTAGACACCAGGCAGATAATGAGCAGAAAAACCCAAACAAATAAACCGGCAAATAAACCGGAGCTTGAAGCGGTATCGTTCCGCGCACGTAATACAACTTAACCACCGAGGCAGTCACTTTCTTCTTCCACTCACTCTTAACACACTTTAATTTAAATGTGAAGGGTTGGAGCGCCTAAAACATTCGCCCGGAAGTCCGGTGTGGTCAGAAAAGCCGACTTGCGTCAGGCTTACTGACCGTAAAGTGACGCCAAAAAAGAATCTTTAATTTTACAGCACAACACTTTCAAACCTGAGGCAGAAACGACTTGAATTACTTTTAAGACCAACCATTTATAATGAATTCACTGGTCTGGTCCCAAAATCGTAAACAAAAAATATCTATTAACATTGCAAATAATTTCTTTATCAAGATGTATTATTTTCGTTTTACTTACTAAAAAAACTGCCAAATGGATTTCAGTGTAATCTGAATCAGTTCTTAATCTTACTTATCTTAAAAATACTTTTAGGACAGAGAAACCGAAAAACCAACCTATTTTCAAAGTCTTTCCGCATGTTTCAATATTTGCTTATCTTAAAAAGACTTAAGATAGAGAAGCCTAAAAACCAACCCATTTTTAAAGTAGACTGCCTCGGTGGCGTAATTGTATTTCAGTACGACTGTAAAGCTGAGGTCTCGGGTTCGATCCCCGGGTCGGGCAAAGTGATATTGAGTTTTTCTATTCAGTATCAGCTCGGAGTCTGGAATTTGTGCCCGATATGGCGATGGGCTCGCCCCCTATCACATCATGGGACGGAATAATGGCGAAAGGTGGGTGCACTAGTTGCGCCTCTGCCTACCCCTTCGGGGATAACAGGCGTGAGTGTATATGTATGTATGTATATGTATTTTTAAAGTATTTCTGCATGTTTGAATTTACAAAGGCTTCAGTGTTTACTGTGTACTACCAGAACTTATTACTGACTGAGGCGCATCAACACGCTCGCCGCTTGTCACTTGTCCACACTCGAACATCTATTAGACCACCCGCCAAATTTCCCTAGGGTCCGACTGTGGTACTCAACCCCGCGCGACTGACACACAAAATCAACTTACACACACGTTTGTTCACATGAGTTTGATTTAACGTGTAAATATTTAGTTTCCGTTTTTAAACGATAGATGGCGGTGTTACGAAATATTTTATAATGTCGTTACTGTATGTAACATTTTAATGACTTCTGTGGAATAGGACGTAGTCAATAAAGAAATAAATAACGAGGGTTAATTTTTTAGTGTAACTGTATATTATGGAAAGACTCATCTGGTTTCTAGGCCACATATGTTATTGATTTGATGTTTATGTCATAAAAAAATATTAATGGCATTGCTGTCTTTGTGTTAATTTTGACATACAATCTAATACAAACTGATTAGACTATAGCTCATATAAAAACCACAGACTTTACATAATTGCAGTTTTGTGGGTACGCGACCCCTAAAACCAATCTGAGTCCGCCCCTGGCCCCACTCACGCAGTGGATGTCAGCTGCCAGTCGCAGATCGCCCCACTCGACTTGTATTCGCTTAAAATTTGATTCCATTTTATTATTCGTTAAACTAAAAACTTACATTATTACATTACCTTGAATTTGATTTATAACGTGCAAATAATTTAATATTCAGAGTCATTTTGCTAACGCTATGTCAAAATGGTGGTAGGTCTCTCATATGTAAGAGTCCGTCTGGGTGGGTACCACCGCAATGTCTATTTCTACCGACAAGCAGCAATGTGCATGCACTGTTGTGTTTCGGTTTGAAGGGCATTGTAGCCAGTGTAACTATAGGACATAATGAGACTTAACATCTTATGTCTCAGCATGATGAGCGCCGTGGAATGCCACAAAATTTGTAACTCAAGGTGCTGGATGGTGTTTCTACTGTTTATGGGTGGGCGTATCGCTTATCATCAGGCGAACGGCATACTCGTCTCGTCATTCAATGTCATAAAAAAAAATATAGGCCTCTCCTAAAGATTTCCAGATGGGCCTGTCAAAAGCATCCTGCATCCAGCGTGCTCCTACAGCCTTCATCAATCCTCCTGTCCACCTTACAGGTGGACGTCCAACGCTGCACTTGCCGGTACGTGATATCCACTCCAGAGCGTTTTTTGTCTCATCTACTGTCAATTCTGCGAACTGTATGGCCAACCCTGTATATACTGGCCCACTGCTGGACAAGGCCTTTGCTACTGAAATTTATTCCGATTGCAGACCAAGAGCTAAGTTAAGTTAGTTTAGCTTAGCTCGTATAGCTAAGATATTTTTCCATACCACAGTGCAAACTGCAAACTATGTAAAGGAAGCTATGTCCTATGTGTGATTTATCCAGCTATGCGAGCTAAGCTGAACTCAGTTAGTTTAGTTCTTGGTGTGCAGCCGGCTTTAAGGCCATCTCCTATTAGGCCAACGTTGTAGAATGCCTAAACCCTTAAAAATCAAAGCTGCCTATTTATCATCCCAAACAATCCAAAGTTACGGATACTAATCCATGTTTACGTAAATTTTACAACTATTCAAGTTATAATTGAATTGTGTCAGGTTTCAAATTGGCGTCTGTACAATTGGGCTTATTTAATTAAACCAAACAAGGAAGGGCTGGTGCGTCAATTAAATTGTTATTTGAAGATAATTTTCCGATACTGTATTTAATTTACTGTTTATCTTAAAATCTTGCTCTTAATTAAGCAAAAAAAAGTAAAGGAAGAAGCAATTAATTGTAGTGTAGGTCTCTCCTTTCATCTTTCGTCCGCCTGATTAGGTGGACCGTCGCAATGTCTATTGCTACCGTCAAACAGCAGTGTGCATGCAGTGTTAAGTTCTGGTTTGAAGGACATTGTAGCCAGCGTAATTACTGGGTATTATGAGACTTAACCTCTTATGTCTCAGGAGCGCAGTGGAATGCCACACAGTACTTTGTAACTCAAGGTGCTGGATGGTATTGCTACTGTTTATGCGTGGTCGTATCACTTACCATTAGGCGAACGGCTTGCTCATCTCGTCATTCAGTGTCATGAAAAATGTCTGCCAACCCGAAAAAAAGAAATTCTTCTGTGAAATCAACATCAAAATCGATTAAAAAATAAAGCAGTTATTCAATTTTGAAATATTCTTGTGAGCAAAAGTGAGGGCGTGGCGGGGATATCGCGCTATCTCTTTTGCACGCACACAGCGTTATAGCCGACAGCACTTGGTGACGTCACAGCCTAGTATTGCTGTTATTTGACAGCTACCCCTTCCACCAAATTTCAAAGCTTTATAACTTACTTACTATTGCGCCAATTTCGAATATTCTTTTTCCATTAGATTTTGCATAGCATACATTTTTCATAATTGTATTTGAAATAAAGTAGTCATACAGTACTATAATAAGTAGTAGTACATATTGCAATAAAAAAGGCAGGCTGACACAACTATGCTGGGTGTCTGGTATATTTTTAGCTCTTGCCGGTCGACATTTATTTTGGGCTTCTCTTTACATACCAGGTGCAGTGAAGCCTTTTTGCTGTTCTCTCTATAAATAATATAATTTTGGGCAACTGAAGACCAATAAGAAGAAAATAGAGGTCAAGTTTGTATATCTTATTACAATCCAATTCCTCATTCAAGCTTTTTATCATGTCCAAATCTTTTTCCATCTTTAAATTCAACGTAAGGTCGACACAATCCATTAGATTAGTGTCGCATGTTACAAAAACGATTCCACTTATTTTTATGGCTGACCGATTGCCTGAAGTCTATCCATTCTGGGGAACTGAATCCCAATCAAATTGCGTTAGACAAATTGACACATAATGTTGCTTGTAAGACCTCCAAGTCTACACTCACATACACCGTCACTATGTCAAAGATATTTCCATCATGTCAAAGTTTTATCTGATAGACTATACGATTTAGCATTATTGTCTTGAACATCCAACTGTCCAGTGTATTTAATACACCACGTACTCAATATATTTGCCTATTTGGGAGAGGAACGAACTGCCGTGACGAATGTCCGCAGATTTAAAACCCAAGGGCACACACCTCTGACTTTTCTAAAAATGTATGTGTAATACGCACACTTTGTGAATTATCGCTCGCTTTAACGGTGAAGGAAAACATCGTGAGGAAACCTGCGTACCTCAGAACTTCTCTGAATTTCGAAGGTATGTGAAGTGTGGCAATCTGCACTGGGCCAGCGTGGTGTACTAATCCCTCTCAGTATTAGAGGAGGCCTGTGCTCAGTGGTCTCGAATCTACCGATTTTTCGGTATTTCTACCGATATTGGGTCTGTTCTACCGAAATGTCATGATTTTTCTACGATGCTTAGAGATCCAGAAGATTCCCCAGATTTTTTTACCGATTTTCAGCAATTCGAGGTTAATATCCCCTTTTTCTTTTACATTTATGGTTAAATTGTTACTATTTGGGACGGCGCGGCGGCGGTAGTACTTTTAAAGGGACGACAAAATTTTAGTTTAATATTTTTACTTTGACGCGTGACTCTCGTTACTTGAAATTACCTTCTTTTGTTGGAAGAAAAGAGATTTTGCTTGATTTTTTTGCATATACCGATTTTTTATCCAAATATACCGAAGTTTCTTGGCAACTCTACCGTTTTCAATTTTTGTCGTCCGAGACTACTGCCTGTGCTCAGCAGCATATAATACAGTGCTAGTATTGTGGTACACAATAAGATAATCATTAACACTTACTAAAATCTCACATTAATGTCTGCACTAACTTTACAGATGTATTAACCCCTAAAGACCCAACAATAACATTAACTCACAATTTAAAAACATCTTAAGTCGACCATTAATCTAAATGTAATTTGACGTTAACATCTCTAATGCAACTTTTGTGTTTATCACAATCGAAATAAATCAAGATTATTGAATTCGAATGAACTTTTTCGATTTGACCTTAGCGTTCTAGACTTGGGTTAATAACCTTGGATAAATTTGACGATGTCGTTTTGAAACATTCGTACGCAGATGTCATACTGTCTAACTCTATACTGTCGGGATTAGTGTTGTCTCAATTGTCGATTCTGATTTTTATCGATATATTCGTATTTTAGTTATAGCGCGATCTATTCCTTTTTATACTTATAATTGCCACAAACAGACCCATATCTTAACAATAATCAAATAGAATGCCAATAAACTTATCATATGTCGAGCTGTAGGTATAGAATGGGGTATACATACATAGTACCTATCCCGTCTCTATCCCGTAGGGGTAGGCAGAGACTATGGATTGCCACTTTGCTCGATTATGGCATACTTCTTTCGCTTCCTCGAACTTCAATAAAACGGGACATAACGTTGTATATTCCGATATAAAATTTTGTAACCGTACGTTATAATTAGAATGGCGAAAAGTGGGTGCACTAGTTGCGCCTCTGCCTACCCCTTCGGGGATAACAGGCGTGAGTGTATATATATATGTTATAATCCTATATTATGATTTTTTTTTATACATGTTAATGGCCATGTAGTGCCTGGATAATGATTTTATATTTTTCAAGTTTCCATAAAAATATAAAATCATATACGTTATAATTAGCATTCTTCCCAATTGCGATTACATATTTTCATATTTGATGAATTTAAACAAAAACTGCATCTGAATTTCCTTTTCACAACGTCATAGTCTAATTCTGCATGACGTACAAGTTAATTTAAGGAAAGCATGTAAAAGTGGCGAAAGCCTAGTTGGGAGTGGAACGGACTGCCGAGATGAATGCCCGCAGGTTCAAAACCCAAGGGCACACACCTCTTACTTTTCTAAAAAGTTATGTGTGTATTCTTTGTGAATTATCGCTCGCTTCAACGGTGAAGGAAAACATTGAGAGGAAACCTGCGTATCTGAAAAGGTCTCTATGAGAATTTCGAAGGTATGTAAAGTCTGCCATCCCGCACTAGGCCAGCGTGGTGGACTAAGGCCCGAAACCCTCTCAGTTGTAGAGGAGGTCCATGCTCCGCAGTGGGCAGTATATAATACAGGGCTGGTGGTGGATATTGTTCAAGCCAACGTATAACGTGTATTTGAGTAAATGCTTTAAAAATCTAAACTACGTTTTCATCACTAATTTTATTTATAATGAAATATCAGTTTGTAAAATTCGGATGTTTGTTAAATATACATATACACTCACGCCTGTTATCCCCGAAGGGGTAGGCAGAGGCGCAACTAGTGCACCCACTTTTCGCCGTTATTCCGTCCCATGATGTGATAGGAGGCGAGCCTATCGCCATATCGGGCACAAATTCCAGACTCCGAGCTGATACTGAATAGAAAAACTCAATATCACTTTGCCCGACCCGGGAATCGAACCCGAGACCTCAGCATTGCAGTCGTACCATAATACAACTACGCCACCGAGGCAGTCGTTTGTTTGTTTGTTAAATATTGTATAAATTGTTCATTTATTTTGAGATTAAGCTTACATTTACCAAGTACTGGGTCGATATTATATAGGGCATTTTTTGTCTCCGGCATAGCGAGAAAAACAATCACACGATTGCGACCATAAGCAAAAGTTAGTAAAACATAAATTAATTATGGACATTTGAAACCATCCAATTCCAATTCCAATGTCACATCACTGGCAAAGTAAACGTGCGTGAAAACTGAATATAATCTATAAAATTTACGATTCCACATTCATAACCAAGTTTTGTTTATAAAAAGTATTGCGTAGAAAAACATTTGATAATGCGATAAATTTCTGACGTTTATCTGTTTATTTATTTTTGAATTAAATGTACAATGCCTTTGAGGTTATAGAACGTTTTTATAAGGGGTAAGTAGAAGGATACCTAGTACAGCTAAGTTCGCCGAGATTTTTCCACTTTCCACTTCCACTGCATGATGTAATAAAAGGTGAGGGTATCACTATATTACCAAGATATCTGGTAAAGGTGGCATTCAAATAGAATAGCTTATCTTTTACGCAGTTTTTTTTGCACAAACAAACACATCACACCTTTATCCCCAGAGAGATAGGCAGAGGTCCAACCAGATGACCCACATTTCGCCAAACGTGTTCCGTCCCGTGACGCGATAGGACCTAGTCTATCGCCATATGTGGCACAAATTCCAGACGTAGGGTTCATATTAAGCAGAATAAAAAATATTTTGCCCAACCTTGTTGAAACCGAGACTTCGGAACTGTAGGTACAGGGGGCTTAGAATCCTATTAATATTATAAAGGCGAAAGTTTGTAAGAATGTATGGATGTTTGGATGTAAGGATGTTTGTTCCTCTTTCACGCAAAAACTACTAAGCGGATTTTGATGAATGTTGGCCCACGGATAGATCATGTCCTGGATTAACACATAGGCTACTTTTTATCCTGGGAAAACATAAAGCGGGACTTTTATCCCGGAAAAACTTTTTAACGCGGGCGGAGCCGCGGGCAAAAGCTAGTGTAAAAAAAACAGGATGTGTGTCCGCTTCGTTTTGTTGTGATTGGTTGAGAAATTGACGTATCGGTATTTTGATGTTTGTGATTGATCAAGAGACCGATACGTCAGTATCTCAACCAATCACAATAAAACGAAGCGGAGACGCTACGTGATTTTTTTTCACATCCTAAGGCCCCAGTGCTGTACCGTGAACGCAATATTAGTTTTTACTTGTGTTCAATGGCCTGTAACTAATACCTAATCGCTCCTTTTGGGCAAATGACAAGTAATTCCTGGTTACCTCCTACCTGCGAAAAGCTGGATTGACCTCTACCAATTCCATTAATCTGTCAAGGCCCGTGACGGACACCGGTGTCCATATATATAGGGTTTTTCCATACATCTATATATATAAACGGAGCTTGACGGGTTAATACAAGCGAGAGTATGTAACTGACTCCTCCATCCAAAGCTTACTAAAATAAACTCCTACAATATTTATCACAACGATACGTAAATCTTGTAAGTTCCGTCTTGACATTTGCAAAGGGTTATTCGCGTTTTGGGAGTCTGTCATCTCCCTAACCTGATCCCATTATTGGGAGACATTTTTACACGTCATTTGATTTGGGTGTAAGTCAGTACTTGTTTGGGGTAAAATAAAAAAAAAAAATAAATCCCTAAAAATCATATCAACTTTAACTAATTTGTCTCCTCGAATTCGACCCGAAAACAGCGTAACAAAGTCTCCTTTGAGTTGGATTATAAATATTCACCTAGGGAATGGTTATGAGCCATACATAAAATCCAAACAAAAATTCCCTTTAAAAATTAAACTTGGTTCCATAAAACTGCCTGTGGGAACTAATTACGCAGGCCCGGGTAACCCTTTGAGGTCTCCATTAATTTCTAAACGAGATAATGATTTTACTTCATATCTCGGAATTCCCGTTAGATCCCTAACAGTTGGTTTGGCAGCGAAAGTAATTATATCGAAACCTCTGATTAGCTGTACTTTTAAAAACTAAGTTGGTATTAGAATTTGTGTATGATACTACGATTTGCTCTTACCCTATGACATCTGGAGACATGTTTGACAATTAAGGCGCGATAAGGCAAGTCTTGCACGCAATTTGTACGCAAATGTGACGTCGTACTTGCATATGACGTTACATTTGCGTACAAGTTGCTAACATTGGGAACATGTTCTGGAGAGTGTGCAAATTGCATGGAAGTTTTACTTGAATACAAGTGGAGACGTTCAAAGTTGAGTAGGAAAGGAAGTAAAAAAAGCAAAAGACACCATGTCACTCGTTTGCAATTCGAAACATGCAACCTACCTGTGCCCGTTCAATTTGTGCGTCACTTGAATGAATATTTACAAGTTCAAACTAGCCACATGCAAGTTGTAGCTTGTATGCAGATTTGTTCAAGTTGCGTGCAATTCAAAACTTGCATATAAGTAAGCTGCCTAATGGAATCGCGCCTTAACGCAGAGGTGCCATTAATGCACCCCATTAATAGCACCTCTGCGTAGTACCTAACCAAATGTATTACAGAACATAATGCTGTAGGCATTCTCTCCCAGTCAACCTTAGGCTTCCTTAGGATGGTGCAGAGATTAACAAGGTCTCATAAATACGCACCCATAAAATATAGATCCATATTATGATAAGTATAATGTACACACATAATAATTAATTATGTATTTATAAATTGACTTGACTTGAATTGACTGCCTCGGTGGCGTAGTTGTATTATGGTACGACTGCAATGCTGAGGTCTCGGGTTCGATCCCCGAGTCGGGCATAGTGATATTGGATTTTTCTTTTCAGTACTGATACTGAATTTGGAATTTTGGCGCGACATAGCAATAGGCTTGTTATCACATAATGGGACGCGGGATACGCACAGCGAAAACTGGGTGCAATAATTACGCTTCTGCCTACCCCTTCGGGTATAAAGGCGTGAGTGTAACCCAACTTCATACTGAAAATTAACTAAAACGAAACAGACGAAATCAAACTAACCAAATTCTGTAGCAACAAAACTAAATATTAGTTCATAAAGCAAAAAGGCCAGTGCGCTGTATAAATTAATTTCGCGAGACCTTTACATTTCGCGTCTCGTGTTACGCAAGGGCCAGGGGTCGCTTTTACTACGCCCGCCTCCACACACCCAGTTTACGACTTCGTAAATTTTGCAAACTTTGACGTGACGGTGTTTGCGTATGAAATATTTGGATATGGAGGATTTTGACTATTGTTCCTTGTAACATTTTCAATTATATTTTAATTATAGGTAAGTGGTTTTGAGTTTTGGTTAGAGTGGACGATAGCCTAGTTGGGAATGGGACGGTCTGTTGAGACAATGTCCGGAGGTTCAAAACCCAAGGCACACACCTCTAACTTTTCAAAGTTACATGTGTATTGTTTATCAATTATCGTTCGCTTTAACGGTGAACCGAAACACAACATTGGATGCATACTGCTGCTTGGCGGTAGAAATAGACATTGCGGTGGTACCCACCCAGACGGACTCTTACATATGAAAGACCTACCACCAGTAAAATACATACCATAGGTTTTATATGGAGTATTCTAAGGTTTGTCGGTATCTTCACCATATTTTCCTTCGCCCTTAAAGTATTTCAATTTAAAAAACAAATCATACGTATCTTGGAAATTTACAAGTGTGTGCTTTGATTTTTGAACCTGCAAACCTTTGTCTTGGTACTTCGTTCCATTCCCTTCTAAGCTATGGTACTGATCGCTTAATACAAGTTAATTATCACTATCTTGGTCTATTGGTAAGTGGACTGCCTCGGTGGCGTAGTTGTATTACAGTACGACTGTAAAGCTGAGGTTTCTCGGGTTCGATCCCCGGGTCGGGCAAAGTGATATTGAGTTTTTCTATTCTGTATCAGCCCGGAGTCTGGAATTTGTGCCCGATATGGCGATAGGCTCGTCCCCTATCACATCATGGGACGGAATGACGGCGAAAAGTGGGTGCACTAGTTGCGCCTCTGCCTACCCCTTCAGGGATTACAGGCGTGAGTGTATGTATGTATGGTGAGTGGACTAAGCACCGGTTACTAGGTTTGATTCCCAGAGGTTGGATCTGGTTTCTGAATTGACGTTACAGATACGCTTAAGTTTTGTTTCTATGAACGGTCTGCCTTGCATCAACCACCTCTAGGGAATGCCCGAACAAATCGTGTTATAGACAAAGCGATGTCCTACCTATGATTTGAATACAGGACCTCTCCGTTCATCGCCTATTTATGCCGCTCTGCCAAATACACTAAGATGACGACAAACAATGTCAATTAGGTATTGAATAAACTATCAAATATTCTAAAAGTTCATCAATTGAATTAGACTCTGAGTAAGTTTGTGCTATACGTGTTCCTATATTATTATTAATTTGACTGTAATTCTATAGATGCTCTATCCAATCTACTAAAAGAAGAAAAAATTATAAAGTGCTTTCTAAGGGCCGTACATGCAACTCAATTTCGCTCTGAATTGAGATATCAGTTGAGACACTGTCAAATTAAGGTTAGGATATTAAGATAGTCGCTATTTAATAAAACGATGCAAGTGGAACGGACTGTCGAGACGAATGTCCGCAGGTTCAAAACCCAAGGGCACACACCTCTGACTTTAAAAAAAAATATGTTGTAGTCTTTGTGAATTATCGCTCGTTTTAACGGTGAATGAAAACATCGTGAGGAAACGTTCATACCTGAGAAGTTCTCTGAATTCGGTAGGTATGTGAAGTCTGCCAACCCGCACTAGGCCAGCGTGGTGGACTAAGGCCTTAACCCTCTCAATTTTGGAAGAGGCCCGTGCTCTGCAGTGGTCAGCATATAATACAGGGCTGGTATGGTATTTAATAAACCTCCATTAACAGCAGCTGAAATCTTAAGTGACAATATGTGTGGGATTTTGACAGCTGAGTTCTGTTTATGTAACATTTGACTCCGTGGGAAGAAGCTCTTAAATGACAGCTTAAGCTTGGTTCATTAAATAGTTCAATACATCAAACGTCTACTTGAGACTTTACTCAAACGTGAGATTGATTTATTCATATGAAGTTAATATTGGTTTTAGGGCCATCTTAATCTCCCATTGCGTTTCCCTTGACGTATCAACCTCGAACTACAAAAACCTTTTTAAATGAAAGATCCGTGAACATGAAAATGGTAAACGTGCAAATTCCTCGGAGCCCTATGAGCATTAATATAAAATGATCGCGTAAAAAACAACTTTAAACCATCAATGTAAAGCCGAAAGTCGTTTGACGTGAACGTTATGAGTAATTCAGTTAAGCCAACCCACAGGTTTTATTTTTAAAGGGGTTTATTGAAAACAATGTTCGGTGTTGCTTTTAAGTAATTTAGCATTTTCCAGTCATTGGCATATCGGTTGCGAAGATGTTGTTAAAAAGATTATTTTTGATAAGCTTTGGAGATGTTTCTTACATACTAATATTATAAAGAGGAAAGATTTATATTTTTGAATATTTGTAACGAATAAACTAAAAAACAACTGGACCAATTATCAGCGAGTAACAAGGGTACTTTTTATCCCGAGAAAATATAAAGAGGTACTTTAACCCCGGAAAAACTTTATCACCCGGGCGGAGCCTCGAGCAAAACCTAGTTATAAAGAAAGTAATGGAGGTAATGGCAGCTTAAGGAGCTGATTAAATGGTAACAACTACTAGATGTTACATTTTCGAAGATTAAATAAATGCTATGTTCTCCATAATCCCCCTAGAAACTATTCTTTAAGATAAAAACACTTTGAGTATTTATCCAATGGAGACGATATGGCAATAATGCGTAAACCATTTTTTCTGTTAATCCTGACGGGGAGCGAGGTAAATACGGATAGCACACATTTAACAAAAAAACCACACGTACAGGGCTGAATATAAGGTCACTTTTTACACAATAACACAGCAAAAATCACAATTTCTGTGGAGCATCGCTTAATGTCATTATCATAGAATGTAATGACAGCCATCGCAAATAATAGGTTTTGATGACGTGTTGACACAAAATATGATGTCCTTTAAAATTAGGAATAAACTCAAGATACTTCTGCCACAGATTTTCGCGAGCATTGACTGAAGAAACCATGAACAGATTTATCTACTCTTCTTGTATTCACAAACTCATAGATTATAATAAACACATATTGTGTGATTGAATTAAGTTGCAAACCACGAAAGTAACAAACAATGCTTACGACTTATACCCGAAGAATTAGACAGAGATTCAACTAGTGTACTTAAATTTTTCCGAGCCTCCTCTGAAATTAAATCTAATAACAATATGACCTAAAAAAATACCAATCCGAGGCCACTAAAGACTAGCCCTAACTTTGCGCGACCCAGAACCTCATTTAACATTCCAACTACGCTGTCACGTACACAACAACCGTTTTCATGAACATAACATCATCTCCGATCCCAAAATAACCTAGCTTAGTACTGGATAAATTCCATTAAGCCGTTTCCCGAAATAGGAATCAGCCGACACAAAATAGAAAACTCAGTTGAGCCGCACATGACGCGACAAAAGCGATATAAGGCTGTATGGTGGGCGTGTCGTAGGCTTAATGTCTTTTGGGGGCCGAGGGACAAACGAGTGGGGTTTGAAAAAATTAACAGTGGAGCAAGGAAACGCAATGCTTATTAGCTTGAAGATTTAGAAGTAGATACGAAAAAAAAATTACGTGGTAGAAGACGATGCACAAGAGCTTATTATCTAGATTTTATACACTATAGGAGACTTTTTTTTTTGTCCGTGACATTACTCTTTCTAGGCTGACGAAGGTCGGCTTATGAAAGGACACCGGTCTTTTGGGTGAGTGCAGAAGGCGCTCGCAACCCTTAAAATTAAGCGACCACGCTGAGGGCGACCCACTAACGGGTCACGAACCTCGGCTCAGGGCGGCCACTGAGAGGATAAGACATCAGCGTTTGGGGAAACATGGTTTTAACCTAATCCTATTCATGTGTTCGTAGTCTTCGGCAGAGAGGTCAGGGTGACGGGGAACGCGACGAGGTCCTCGACGGCGAGGACGGTACAGCGGTCTTGTAGAGTGTAAGAGCTTTTGATGCTCGATCTTTTCGCGAATGGCCAGAGTGATTTCGTCCTCTGGATCTGTCAGTACTGAACGCGGTTGTCTCCATTTGGCGCGATCAAATGGAGTATATATAGACGCTTTACGGATAAGCGTGTTTGGTTGGTTTACCGCCCGATCGAAGTAGCGTCTGCTGGCCATATGCATAAAGTGCCTGATGGTCGGCATGTTGATGTCCACGTGGAGGTTGCGGTTGCGAACGTACCACGGGGCAACTATAGGCGACGAAACATAAATCTTAATGGTACTATTAATGGAACATACTTAGCCGGAACATCATCTGGTAAGAAGAAAGTAGACGAAGGAAACTAGTAAATACCTGATGGCACCTCTATAAGACTGCGTTATGCAAACAGTGAATCTAAACTCTTATTGTGTGGGCTGATCGCATCATCACTTGGTTCATTTTAATGCTAGCAATTAATACGCTAAATCAATTTTGGACAACCCGAAAACCATACAAAAAGCGGACATCTCCTTTCTGTTTCAGTGCATTTTTCAGTTCATCTTCTATAAATGACAGGTTAGTTACTCAAAACGCCCAGTAAGAATGCTCTAATATTATAAAAGTTATATTATGTTTTTTTCTTAAATATTTCTAGTGTAAAGTTGACATCATCGAGCTGACGTAATTTCTGGTATCTGTTCCATCATCTGCTAAAAAGCCTTCAAAACAAATACCATCTCCTTCATAAAAAACAGTCGGTCCTCCTTGACTTTTAAAAACTTTATAACTCACCCGCCATCAGCTCACTACATAAACCAAGTCCAAATGTCCGCCCGTTTGTCTGCACCTATCAAATTAGCGCGTGTATTGCCGTTTGCGCTCGCTAACGGCCATGCCGTGAGTGTCGCTGTTTGCTCAGCTTTAATGTTCCCTCGACTTATATACAGAGTTGGTGATCTGCTAGGGTCGACTTGTGGTTTTATCTTGACATCAGTACTGTTGGGACATTCGACATAAGACCTCAAGACACTGTAGCCGTCAACAAAAACAATTTCTTTATTTATTTTTTTATATTCTGTGAATTTAAAAAAATGCGACCAAAAACAACTCTCTCACATTTTCTCATCACTCATCACTTTGCCCCATTTTTTTTTATCGCGGAGAAAAAACGCGCTATCGCCACCCACCACTGTGGGGTGAGTGGAATGGTTATGTTGGTTTCACTACCTAAGTCTGCAAAGCTTTTGACACCGGGAATAAAAATTAAACAATTTTATCAGGAAAAAACCGTTTAATAGTTTTATTTCAATATCGACGTAAGTTAACAACATAATATTTTATCCATCACTGAACTTTAAACTATAATGACATTATCATAACGTTCAGTGTAATTATCTTCAATACTTCCTACCAGAACGAGGGACGGTAGTCTCTTCATAAGTTAACGATCGCAAAGTCCTGCCGATACGTTTACTGTCTATTCGATCTTCATTTTGACAGTTAATTTCGGTCTTATCACATCGGTAGGACTTTGAAATCGTTAAGTCGATACTGCTACCCTTGGATCTGATGGTATTGTAGGTAATAACATTGAACCTTATAGTAAATGAATTATAGTTGAATATTCAACGATGGTGCAAATACCGTTAAGGGCCATGTAGTGACTGGACAATGTTTTTATTTTTATGGAAACATTAAAAAAGAACAATCGAAAGCAACTAACGTCTAGAAAGCACTAGGTGTCTCCTTTAAAGAAAGTAGGTCGAAATACCTCAGTTGGGAGAGTACTGGCACGGTACGCCGGAGGTCGCGGGTTCAAGTCCTGCTTCCGACTGTTCTTTTTCAATGTTTCCATAAAAATACAAACAATACCGTCATTTTCATTGGATGTAGACTGATTCTGAGAGAAGAGATGCAGATATTATGCAAAAGCTAGAGCTTATTAAATATGTGTCGATGTCTAAAACACATCTGAAATTAAATCATAAAACATAATTAGCTTCTCCAGCTTCGTACTTCGTCTCTTAACCTAAAAGCTCACTTTACGGTTCCGTCAAAAAGCTCTTGAATTTCGAGCAACTTCCAAAAATCTAAGTCGGGAACTCTTGTTGTTCAGCCATAAAAATACACTCACAGGATTCAGACACGTATCATTAAGAGGTCCCTGAAAGGATCGAAAGCGTCGTTTTACGACTATGTAAAGTCGCAAATGTTATTAGTATAAAGCATCACGTAGAACTAATGGGTAGGCTAAACTTACTACTTTGAGATATTGTTCTTGTTTCAAGCTTGATGTGAGAAAGGATTACACTTTTATTTTTAAATGTACCAGCTTGTTCAGAAGTTTTTAGGTCGGTGTTGTTCTAATTCTCATTTAGGTTCCATTTTAGAGCAAATTAGACCTCAGTACTTTACTAGTTGGCTGCCGTGAGGTTTCGAATTTTGTTAGGTCACTGATGTAATTTATAGGTACCTACATGTCTTACCTCGCGCTCCCTTGATTTAATGGCAGTATAGATGTATGGGTAGAGCATAGGTCCTTGGATCAATTCCCAGGCCGGTCAGTTCTTGATTTTCTGGACGATTTTCCTCGAGAGTGGGTTAACGTTAGGCAACTGGTCGTAAAACCAATACAAAATAATTTATTTATTTATTGAATTAATTAAGTCGCAAAACAGAATACAATCTTGACAATTTAATATAACATCAACACTTACATTAAAACTAGACTGCATTCCAAAATATGCGCCCTTATTTTATAACTTACAGAATGTACGGACAACGATAAGTTTAAAACTATTGAGTTGTAAACAAATAACAATAAAAATATAAAAATTAAATTAAAATTTAAATAAATCCCGACACAAAAAAGCTATAAAAAGTAAAATAATAATAGTGTCTTTGTCGTTTAAGTACCTAGTAATATTTTGACACAAGCGTCCTCACGTCGGGGGACCGAACTCCGGACCAGGGAGATGAAATTACTTCTTTAGCGGTAATTTTTATTTCAAACTTTTTAAATTACTTTATTCTCCATCCTGGGGCCTTGATAATCATCTATCTATCACCTACTCGTTGAGCCCATCCTTATGAGCCCAAACACACTATATCTGCTATAAGTTGCTAAGGAGTTGGGTATCCCGCAGACTACTTGATGCCGCAGCATCAGCTCATGTTTACAAATATATTGAATGTCACAGTACACCAAATTTAAAGTCAATCGGATTTTTTAAGTTGCAAATGAGCTGATAATCCTCAAACGCCTGAACAGATCTTCATAAATTATAGCTAAGAACCATCGCAGTCACATCAGCTTTCAAACAAAAAAAACCGCGTCCAAATCGGTCCATTCGTTTGAGAGCTACGATGCCACAGACAGACATACAGATACACAGATACGCAGATACACATATACACAGATACACACCCTAAACTTATAACACCCCTCTTTTTTGTCGGGGGTTAAAAACAAAGTGTTAAACAGTATGTGGGTTGCTTAACAATAATTACTATTACCAGTAAATATGATTTTTCGTAGTTCTCTTGAGAATAATTCACGTAATAATTGAAGAATTTGAGTGAAATTTGCTAATATCAAATATTGGATTTGGATAATATTTAGTGGAATTACATTGATGTATTACAAACCTACTAATGTGAAATTAGTAGTAAACTTAGCAATTAGGAACAAGATCATAGAGACTTTGCCATTCCAGCAAAATTATCGAAATACCCATTTCTAGGAAAAAAATATCATTAAATAATAGTAAGTTAAGACTTGAAGTCGTCTTCGACGTGGCAACATTAATATGGAATGTATTTATTAACATAACATAATATATTACATACTTTGTGTATTTACTATCGCCTCCTTGGTTTAGCGACTGGATATAAAGGCTGAGGTAAAGAGGTATCTCAATATTTTAGGTGGCGCACAGATGCTCTTAATACATATACACTCACGCCTTTTATCCCCGAAGGGGTAGGCAGAGGCGCAACTAGTGCACCCACTTTTCGCCATTATTCCTTCCCATGATGTGATAGGAGGCGAGCCTATCGCCATATCGGGCACAAATTCCAGACTCCGAACTAATACTGAATAGAAAAACTCAATATCACTTTGCCCGACCCGGGGATCGAACCCGAGACCTCAGCACTGCAGTCGTACCATAATACAACCACGCCACCGAGGCAGTCAATACAATCTCTTAATACAATGCAATGCAATCAGCCCTGTATCATATATTGCCCACTGCTGAGCACGGGCCTCCTCTACAACTAAGAGGGTTTTAGGCTTAAGTCCACCGCGCTGGCCTAGTGCGGGTTGGCAGACTTCACATACAATCGAGATTGTTATGGAGAATTCTCAGTTATGTAAGTTTCCTCACGATGTTTTCCTTCGCCGTCAAAGCAAACACACACGTAACTTTTAAAAGTCAGAGGTGTGTACCGTGGGTTATGAACGTCCGGACATTGTCTCGGCAGACCGTTCCCTAACTTCCACTTTACAAATATTATTTTTAAGTTACTGTTGTACAGCATAAAGATTGTTTTTGAATACAAATCTCTCAGTAGTAGAGGAGGCCCGTGCTCAGCAGTGGGCAGTATATAATACAGGTGTGGTACGGTATGGTAGACCTATTTGCTTCTTTCTCCCCTCTATTAACGAACAAGAGTATTTTAAGGACCTGTCAAGCTATAACTAACCTAAGTAAATATGTATGTTACCTTGAAACCCTTCACATCAAAGGCCATAAAACAAAACCAATTTCCTAAATCAAAATTCAAAGAGGTTGAAATCGGTAATGGCGGGCCGGCCAGGCAAAGACGAGGGTAATTACATATGATCGATAACTTTACGGCGCCGTACAGTCTATGCTATTTGCTTACGACATTTCGAGGTAAGTTTGTGGGAAAGGAAAAAGAATTTTAACATCCCTTTTTTATGATCTATATTGGCAGTGGAAGGTGTAAAAATTTGTAGGAAGACTTTTGGAAATACAGTAATCTATATATCTATACTTAATATTATAAAGCTGAAGAGTTTGTTTGTTTGTTTGAACGCGCTAATCTCAGGAACTACTGATTCGAATTGAAAAATTCTTTTTGTGTTGAATAGACCATTTATCGAGGAAGGCTTTAAGCTATACAACGTCACGACGCAACTATTAGGAGCGAAGAAATAATGGAAAATGTGAAAAAAACGGGGAAAATTATTCATCCTTGAGGGCTTCCATTGCGTGCTCTGCGAAAACGGTTCAAGATACCAAAAATATGTGTGTGAAAGAATGATTCCTCTTGAAATGATCTAAAAAATGTCTGCGGCAGTACATGTCTATCTTTTAAGATTAACTCTCTAGAACCGTTTTTATGGTAATCAAATTTGGTCGAAATTAATGCATTATTTGTTAAGAGATGTATCAACGTCATAATATTAATCTTTATCCAAATAAATGTGTTGGATATAGTAATTCAACGGGAAGGTTTTTATGTATGTACTTTTAGCCCGGAAAAACTTATTAACGCGGGCGAAGCCGTGGGCAAAAGCTAGTCATACATAAAAGTGAAAGGTGGCTCATTCACTCATTACGAAATTTCAGAAACTATATGTGTTAAGAGTCTCGAATTTTGCATAGGGGTTCCTTATAGGACGTAAGGGCTAAGGCGATAAAAACGGGTCACAAAGTTTATACGCGATAAACTCAAAAACTACACAACGGAATTTTATGAAATTTAGTTTGGAGATAGTTTGATATCATGAGAAGGTTTTTAAATGAACTCTTTCCTGATTCTAAATACATACATACACACTTACGCCTTTTATTCCTGGAGGAGTAGCCAGAGGCGTATCTAGTGCATCCACTTTTCGCTGTGTATATTCCGTCCCATGATGTATAGGGAGTGAGCCTATCGCCATATCGGGCACAAATTTCACACTCCAGACTGATACTGAATAGAAAAACCCAATATCACTTTACCTGGTGGTAGGTCTCTCCTATGTAAGAGACCGTCTGGGTGGGTACCACCGCAATATCGATATTCTACCGCCAAGCAGCAGTGTGCATGCACTGTTGTGTTTCGGTTTGAAGGGCATTGTAGCTAGTGTAACTGGACATATAATGAGACTTAACATCCTATGTCTCAGGATAACGAACGCAGTGGAATGCCACACAGTACTTTGTAACTCAAGGTGCTGGATGGTGTTGCTACTATTTATGGGTGGTCGTATTGCTTGCCATCAGGCAAACAGCATGCTCGTCTTGTCATTCAATGCCATAAAAACAACCCCACACCCGGGTCAAACCAGAGCCCTCAGCATTGCAGTCCGTAAGACAACTACGCCACTGAGACAGCTAGTGATTCTAAATATAAACGTAAATACGTGGGTGTACAAGTCTATGAAATATGTCATATATCAAACAGCCTACACGCATTTGCCGATCTGATATTAAATCTAAAAATAACCAAGATTTCCCAAAGCGTAGGTGTGCAATTCAGGCTATCCAAAATAAATACATGAAGAATAAAAGGTTCTATGTCGATGTAGAGCTGGGCTATAAACAGGAATCCTAGGTTTTATTCCATGCACCGAAACAAATGTTTTTGTGATGTGGTGATTAATTGTGATTTGTGAAATCGAGTGCCTTTGTTATTCCCAGATATCCAAGACATTGAAATAAAGCTGGATTTAAAAAAAAATATTTGAATTTTTTTTTTTTAAAGTCTAACATTCGCGTAAACATAAAAAAATATCATTATCCAAGACATTGGATTTATTTGACTGCCTCGGTGGCGTAGTTGTATTATGGTACGACTGCAATGCTGAGGTCTCGGGATCGATCCCCGGGTCGGGCAAAGTTATATTGAGTTTTTCTATTCAGTATCAGCTCGGAGTCTGGAATTTGTGCCCGACATGGCGATAAGCTTGCCCCCTATCACATCATGGAACGGAATAATGGCGAAAAGTGAGTGCACTAGTTGCGCCTCTGCCTATCCCTTCGGGGATAAAAGGCGTAAGTGTATATGTATGTATGGATTTTACAAGTAAGGACCATACTTTATCAAAAGCATAGTTTTAATCATTGGACTATAAGCTCTGATCTTACGATATGAACGCAAATCACGTTAAGTTTTTTTGTATGTTTATTAGTAGTATACACACAACCTTCCAACGGATTTGGATATTTGGTACACAGACAGATAATTCCCTAGATCATCATCATCATCATCATCATCAGCCTTTATCAGTCCACTGCTGGACATAGGCCTCCCCTAATGAGCGCCATAGCGCCCTATCTTCAGCTTATATCAGCTGTCCCTAGATAACATCTTATTTTCATCCTGGATTCGGACTTCAGCCCAGGAAAGATCCGTAGGCGAAGTCACGAGTAACACCGCTACAAACATAATAACCAATGGCCTTAACTTATTTGAAATTGATAATACTTATATTACGGATTCTGCATGCTAAGTATAGGAGGAAGACAAACTTTTTATTTAATTACATCCATCCCTCCGAGGGACTGACGCGGGTGGGCCTCGGGACCGCTTCATTTACCCCCTCTTGATAGAGGGCGATACAATCGCGACGACAATTGTATAAGAATTTAATGCAGAGTTTTTAGTGTATATTTCATATTAACTATGTGTTCTTGTACGATTATCGCCCTGAGATCTCGGTTTCGAATTCCGAGCCGAACAAAGTGAAATTGGATTTTTCAGCTGTCACTGTCTGGAAATGTTTCCGATTTATAGCAACAGGCCCGACCTGCGTACCTTTGCCTCGGCAGTCCTCAGATACCCAACTAAACTATTGATACTCTCTTCTATTAATGAAATAAGAAATTAACTCTTCATTTATTTCAATTTAAATTGTAAAGAAGCTAGTTAGTTTTTCCTACAAAATGTTGGCTACCGTAGATGGAAGTCTGCTATTTCTAAAACAAGGCTTGTATCATAAGCATCGCGCAAGTCTGGTCAAAATGCTGCTGATAAATACTTTACAGTCAGCTGTTCAAGTTGCTACAATAGGCTATTTGCCTTTGTACATTATTTTAGATGTCACAGAAAATAATACGAAAAAGAAATTCTTCTGTGAAATCAGCATCAAAATCGATTGAAAAATAAAGCAGTTATAATTTTTTAAATATTCCTGTGAGCAAAACTGGGGGCGTGGCGAGGATATCTCGCTATCTCTTTTGCACGCACACAGCGTTTTGGCCGACGGCGCTTTGCGACGTCATAGCCTAGTATTGTTGTTATTTGACAGCTACCTCGTCCACCGAGTTTCAAAGCTTTATAACTTATTTACTATTGCGGCAATTTTGAAAATTCTTTTCCACAAAATTTTGGATAGCATTCATTTCTCATAAATGTATTTTAAAAAAAGTAGTCAACTACCTTGTTGCAGAAGCGACTGCCAGTTTCATATTGTAGTGTTTACTGACAACAATTTAACAGCGTTTGCGCGACGCCTTCGTATGAGGTTACGACTATGCGCGTGACTGCATTTATTCACACCTGCTTTATAAGGAATAGTCTAGAAATAACGTTAATATACCTTATATTATTGAGGACTAAAACGACGAATGTTAATAGCTATAAGCAAATAAGCATTTAATATAAATTCTAGAATTTACGACCACAATAACCGAGACGTAACCGCCGTACTTTATTTACTGCCACTGAAAAGCACAATTTCATCGTCGTAAAATTGAAATTAGATATATAAACTCGGTCTGTCGGCTAGGTAATGCGTCAAGATGTATTGGCAGTTTTCTCGCTATTTATAGTCAGTTTTTGTCTACCGGACAGCTAGACTGGCGCAAGTTACGAGACTATCCCACTCTTAAACCCGCCACTGCAACTCTTATCAAGCCAGGATTGGCATGCATTTTAAGACACTGAGCGGTCCATAAGTTCCCACCTTTTTTTAACAGGGCTTGCGTGAGGTAAGGTGCCTTCGATTATTTATCTTAGTGCGCATGTGCACTATAATAGAACTAAAATACAAGTTAAACGTTGCACACTTCGACTGCAAGCGATAAGGAAAATTACTGGGGCGCGTCGTCGTGGATGGCATTATATGTAGCTCTGCAAATTCCAATTCGTCTTCAAACCCCAAGGAAATTAACCAAATAGAAGAGAGAAATTGGAAATATAATTGTCCATTTCCCCATAATTATTAATTAATAATAACTGCCCGTTAGCAAATAAAATCGACTCAATTGCTTCATGCTTGGAAATCCTTTCAAAAATACAAGAATAAACTATAGATTAAATGTTCGAGAATTAGCCTAAGAAATGAATCTATATCTACTATAAAAAAATTCGCACTAAACCACGAGCTAACGAAAACAATTTAAGAACTTTTAGCCTTATCACGCTCACTCTAATTTGATGATATAGCAATTTTTAAGGAGCGAATTTTCTAGAAATTGGCACGTAAAAGTATCGAATTAGTTTCGTAGTTGAGTCTCTTTTAAATAGGTCAATCATTTATATATGACGGGCACGTGGCGCAGTGAGTAATGGAAGTAAAAGTTGTAGGTTCAGAAAATACCGAGATGGAAATCTTGTTAATATAAAAATCCGAATGTTTGTAAAGGTGTTTGGATGCTTTTAGCAGTAGTAATTTTTGGACGTATTGGGTGTAATTGCGTAGTCAGATAGACCATGTCCTGGTAATATTGCTACTATTTATCCTGGAATAAACAGTTATTGAAGTTTAAGTTTACTGACAAATCTCGCGGTACCAAGTCGCCGCGTCGGGCCTCTTCTGTTATACAGGGAGGTGTATAAGTGAGGGGGAGTGTAACAGACTTTGATTGATCTAAGGGTATGTAGACGAAGTTGCGGGCACAGCTAGTATATATTATGCAAGACAGCGATATACTAGCGTAATGCCACACCTAATGCGTGTAATGACAGGATTTCCTGCGTATGAAATAATCAATCTAGGATCGCTATACAATACCACAAGTCGCAGTCGCAATCGCTTAAATCAAAATCGTACCTTAAATTATACAACTGCTTTATAAAACTGACTGCCTCGGTGGTGTAGTTGTATTATGGTACGACTGCATTGCTGAGGTCTCGGGTTCGATCCTCGGGTTGGGAAATGTTATATTGAGTTTTTCAATTCAGTTTCAGCCCGGAGTCTGGAATTTGTGCTCGATAAGGCATCAAGCGGTATATTAACATTATGGGATGGAATACGCACGGCGAAAAGTGTGTGCACTAGTTGGTTCTCTCCCTACCCCTTCGAGGATAAAAGGCTTGAGTGTGTTTGTAAATTATAAAAAAAAATTAAGTCACTGACCCTATGCCATTTTCGTGCTACGTCTGCTATGTAAAATATCATTACAATCAATGAAATAATTTAAAAATTTGCTTTACAAATATGTTACAACTAGCTTTTGCCCGCGGCTCCGGTCCGGTCCGGAATAAAACTACCGCTTTATATTTCCCGTAGTAAAAGTAGCCTATGTGTTAATCTAGGAAATGATCTACCCGTGTGCCAAATTTCATCGAAATTCGTTCAGTAGTTTTTGCGTGAAAGAGTAACAAACATCCATACATCCATACTTACAAACTTTCGCGTTTATAATATTAGTAGGATAAAATGTTATAGTCACATGTACTAAAACTATTCCATTGGATATTACTTGTAAAATAGTTGTAAGGGACATAAATAAATATAAAATTACTGATCCACAAACAAAAGTAATTTAGTCGTCTCCAAAGAAAAACTAAATAACATTTCCAATACATCATAACACACACTGCAAATGACCTTACAGCATGAGAGGCTCGTTACGGAGGTCCACTTAGCCTCTCGTATGAATAGGCTCATTGTGCCGCCTGTCCTCCCCATTGTCTCCTATGAAAAGTGGTATTATATTGTTATAATCGTGATTTTATTTGAATAGCCTCGGGGTCAAGAGAGAGAAATGCTGTTCGGGGTTTAGACCGTAATTTTGGTGCTCATTTTTAGGTAAGTACGTAATTGTATCGCTTGATTAATTGAATTCTGAGATATTTAATATAAAAAATTAATAATAATTTTTAATAATTATATAGGATAAAAAATTATAAAGGATTTAAAAAGATTATCAGTTTTGATTACAATGGAATACTTTTTTCTCATAAATCTTTTCACTCTATTCCCTATTTTATATCCATGTGTACGTAATGAACAAGTAAAATTCAATCAATTACCTACTTAAAGAGCTTTTTCTTCACTGCCTCGGTGGCGTAGTTCTATTAACCCGTCAAGCCCCGCTTATATACGTAGATGTATGGAAAATCCCTATATACTTAGATACCGGTGTTCATCGCGGGGCTTGACGGGTCAAGGTACGACTGCAGCGATGAGTCTCAGGTTCGATGCTCGGGTCGGGAAAAGTGAAATTGGGTTTTTCTACTCAGTATCAGCGTGGAGTCTGGAATTATGCCAGATATGGCGATAGGCTCACCCCCTATCACATCATGGGACGGAATAACGGCTAAAAGTGGGTGCACTAGTTGCGCCTCTGCCTACCCTTCGGGGATAAAAGGCGTGAGTGTTTGTGTGTGCGTACTTAATTAAATTCAATGTCACGAACGTTTCTAACTTAAGGAAGGGTCAATTTTGAAGTTGTATATAATACTAGTAGTGCTCGCGGTTCCGCCCGCGTGAAAAAGTTTTTCCGGGACAAAAATATTTTCCCGGGACAAAAAGTAGCTTTTAGCACTCAGGGGTTATGTAGCTTCCTATTAGTGATGGAATTTTCAAAATCGGTTCAGTAGTTCCTGAGATTAGCGCGTTCAAACAAACTCTTCAGCTTTATAATATTAGTATAGATAAATGAAAATCACTATACAAAACATTTGGACCCTTACACCCTGAGACCCTACATATTCAGAACGCCATGTATAGCCACAAGAAAACATCCCCCTATACATTTATGAAAGGTAATATTTATGAAGGGTTTAATGTGTAATAGCACGGAGATGATTTATGATCTTGTGAGTTATTACTTGAGGTAATTATCTTAGAGGTCAGAACTTTTTGTAATATTCTACGTTTTTCTGAAGGTTTGCCGCTTTTAAATAGTTTTTAATGTTACTTGTTCTAAGGTTTATTTTTAAATGTAGCCTCGGTTTTGCCTAAGATTCGAATCTTGAACCATATTAACTTTTTTGTATATTTTAGACTAAGAGGGTTTTAGACTAAGGCCTAAAACCCTCTCAGTAGTAGAGGAGGCCCGTGCTCAGCAGTGGGCAGTATACCGGGTGGAAGGGAAACGCTCTCGGAAACGAATACAGGTGATAGTATTGGTGGTTCCTGACGTGAAGGCACTAAAAAAATCGCGATCGCATTGTTACAATTTTAGTAGGATTTTCTCAAACTTCTGTACAGATTCACGTATGGATAGATAAATCAATCTATTATTCTGAAAAACATAGTAAAAAAGGTCAATATTTCAAAAAAATCGTAATGAAACACGTACATCAGTGCCGGCGCAGCGCGGCGGCCGCCCAGTTCTTTGTACGCTTTACCTTGCGCGCGCATGAATTACGGAAATACTAAAATCGTAAGTATTATCGCTTAGCTTTGCAAATGAATATAGTTTTTCGTTAATGTTATGGTTCTTCTCTCTTACCGTTCCGGTATAGAGAGCGTTTCCCTTCCACCCGGTATACAGGACTGGTATTATTATATTTTAAGTTGGGAGAAATATAGACTGTCATTATTCTCTAAGAAATAGATTCGAATAATATTTGTACAGTCATCCGCAAAAGTAGCTTAACAAATAAAACACTTCAATTTGCTTCTACGCGTTAACTTCACTCGAAATATTATTCCTTCCATACCTAAAATAATGTACACCCGTGAAGTTCACATTAGTGAAGAAAACCACACAAATGTTTAAAGGCTATTTGAAATTTTGAATTCTTCCACCTATTGATGTGGCTGACAGTACTTTAATCACTTCCCAGATTTCGAAATTTACTTTCAAATCAATCCCAAAAATACATACATCCAAACAACGAACAAAACGTCTCATTCATTTCGACTTTCCCAAACAAGTACCACATTAGTTCACATAAAAATAAACGTTTGAAAAATTACAACGCTGAACCGAGAATACGAAATAAAGGAGTAGATCTACGCGTCAGGGTGGATCAAGCTCTCAGTTCGGTAGATGGAGCCAAAAATAACGGCGAGCGTATCTGGACCTCCCGCTGCCCCCTGCCGCTATCCAATTGAAGGAAATAAGAGGAACTTGAGTACACTTGGTAAGCTCTCCGAAATCTGGTAGTAAGTCGAACCTGACTTAGTAAGGGTAGCAAAGCAATTGCTTGTCATTTTTCTATTCCTTTGATTTATTTTCTCATTATTATGTATAAACTGCCTCGGTGGCGTAGTTGTATTATGGTACGACTGCAATGCTGGGATCTCGGGTTCGATTCCCGGGTCGGGCAAAGTGATATTGAGTTTTTCTATTCAGTATCAGCTCGGAGTCTGGAGTTTGTGCCCGATATGGCGACAGGCTCGCCCCCTATCACATCATGGGACGGAATAACGGCGAAAAGTGGGTGCACTAGTTGCGCCTCTGCCTACCCCTTCGGGGATAACAGGCGTGAGTGTATATGTATGTATGTATTATGTATAAAGTGGGTATTATAGTTGGTTTGAGAGTATTTGTATGTTTGTCTCATTTTAGCATTAATAGATTAGTAGGACCGAAGATATCGTATAAGTCTAGTACCAGATAAATCTAATACCGTGGTAATACTGGTGGTAGGACTCTCTGTATGAGGTCCTCTGGGTGGGTACCACCGCAATGTCTATTTCTACCGCCAAGCAGCAGTGTGCATGCACTGTTGTGTTTCGGTTTGAAGGACATTGTAGCCAGTGTTACTACGGGAAATAATGAGACTTAACATCTTATGTCTCAGGATGACGAGCGCAATGGAATGCCACACAGTAGGTACTTTGTAGCTCAAGGTGTTGGATGGTGTTGCTACTGTTTATGGGTTGTCGTATTGCTTACCATCAGGCGAACGTCATTCTTGTTTCGTCATTCAATGCAATAAAAAAAAATTATTCACTTGGTGCTTATAAGGTATTTTTTACTGGTGGTCGATCTCTCGTATACTAGGGCCGTCTGAGTTGGTCTACCGCAATGTCAATTTCTTCCCCCGTCAAGTATCAGTCTGCATGCGGTGTTGTGTCCCGGTTTGACGGTCATTGTAGCCAGCATAACTACTGGGTATTATGAAGATAATAACTTATGTCTAAGGGTAACGAGCGCAGTGGAATTCCACGCAGTATTTTGTAATTAATAGTTTTGTATGGTGTTGGTACTGTTTATAGTTCGTATCGCTTTTTTTTGACGAGACGAGCATGCCGTTCGCCTGATGGTAAGCGATACGACCACCCATAAACAGTAGACACAATCCACCACCTTGAGTTACAAAGTACTGTGTGGCATTCCACTGCAATCATCATCCTGAGACATAAGATGTTAAGTCTCATTATGTCCTGTAGTTACACTGACTACAATGTCTTTCAAACCGAACACAACAGTGCATGCACACTGCTGGTTGGCGGTAGAAATAGTCATTGCGGTGGTACCCATCCAGAGGACCTCATACAGAGAGTCCTACCACCAGTAGGTAGTAGTAATTTAAATGCGCAATAAAATATTAAACTGCTACTGAAAAAACGCTATCAAACGGGCTGCGAATAGAGCCTAGCAACTATGGCACTACTAATAAAAACCAAGTCATTATTTCACCGAGTAAATAACTTTATTAACAAATTACTAAAACTCAGTTTATCACGAAAAGGTTAAAAAAACAAATGCTCAACATTGATCCGGTCTATAAAACGAAACTACGAAGTTCCCAAACGGCGACCTTGAGACATTGTTTCATTTTACCATTTAACTTAGCCAGTGCCAATATTTCAAACTGGTAAATAGACTGAAAAAATTGCTAGTTTTCGTCATTCGCTGTCATGATGGGGTGTATTTTCTTCTTCGCTTTATGTTTATTGATGAAAGAGACTTAGAAGTACCAACTAGAGGTGCTTTTGCATAGAAATCTTACCAGGACTTAAGTCATATTTGATCGGAATCTACAAGATTCAGCGCCGATATCAGATCTCCAAAATTAATGCAAATTAGAAAAGTCCAGACTTCAGTTTGAGACCAAACACTCTTTATCTGTTTCATAATAATAACTTCGTTGAACAGTGAGTGCCTTTATACTTCAGCATACTGCCTATCACCCAAAAGTGTGAGGCATAAACTAAGATGAAATTCTACATTCTGTTGTCAAAAAATCAGTGGCACCATTTTCATCCCTATTTTTTATATCCATACTAATATTATCACGCTGAAGAGTTTGTTTGGTTGAACGCGCTAATCTCACAAACAACAGAACCGATTTTTAAAATTCTTTCACTAATAGGAAGCTACTTTTTACCCCGGGATAATATTTTTATACTGGAATACTAGTTCCTTGTATATATAACTAGACTTCTGCTCGCGGTTCCGCCCGCGTGAAAGAGTTTTTCCGGGATAAAAATATTTTCCCCGGATAAAAAGTAGCCTATAGCACTCAGGAGTAAAGTAGCTTCCTATTAGTGAAAGAATTTTCAAAATCGGTTCAGTAGTTCCTGAGATTAGCGCGTTCAAACAAACAAACAAACAAACAAATAAACTCTTCAGCTTTATAATATTAGTATAGATGATAACAATAAGGGTTGCGAGCGCCTTCTGCACTCACCCAAAAGACCGGTGTTCTTGTATAAGCCGACCCTCGTCAGGCTAACAAGAGTTTAGTCAGGGACAAAAAAAAAAAAAAAAAAAAAACAATCTGAAATGAAGTATAATACCTTAAAAATCAACAACACTGCCTACACACTAAAATGCGTGTAGAATAACACAGACGTTGATAAATTAACTAACACCTAAACCAAACAGGACAATACTTATAGCCCACCGAGCTAGATGATGGTTATTTTTCTCACGGTAAGCAATGAGAGTGCCTCTATTAGGTGCTTAGGGCGTTTACAAACATCTGTACAGTTTACTAAGTGCTTGGGAGGTTCTCTTTAACGAAGTTATGTGTGAAGTAAACTGTATTTCTTTTAAGGGCTTTTTGTATGAAATTTGCGAGGTCTTGGAATTGATTACCAGGTAAATTATTATGTTAGTTTCCAGAAACAACTTAAAACAGTAATTTTTAGGGTTCCGTACCTCAAAAGGAAAAACAGGAACTCTTATAGGATCACTTTGTTGTCCATCCGTCAGTCTGTCAAGACTCTTTTTCTCCGGAACGCGTGGAGGTATTAAGCTGAAATTTATATCAAATCCTCAGGTCTATTGTCCCTTGGAGCTGTGAAAAATCAAACTTCTAAACCAACGCAATCAAAAGATACAGCCGTTTATGCCGCTAATTAACGCAAATTTTGGAAACTCGCAAGGGAATCGAAAACTACAGGGTTCTTCCCGTGAGCTCAGAATCTTGAAATTTGGTACGAAGCAACGTCTTATAGCACAGATAATAGAAAAATTGCGGAAACCGTAAAATTTTAGTTACATCATTAAATATTTTTTTAAATAATTTTAAAATTAATTTTAAAGTTGCAATAAAAATACCATAACTATGATGTTAGCTTTATGATAATTACTGATAAACAAATTATTGTTGCCAGTCATAATGTTGTGTATAACTTATGTTTATTGTTTTTCTATTGGCAACATTCTCACTGGTTCGCCCTATTTCCGTGAGGACACGTAATTCGTTGTGCTCTTAAAATATAAATATAATCCTAGAATAGTGGTTGAATCATTTCATATTTTTCGCCTTATATAACCAACTAGCTTTTGCCCGCGGCTCCGCCCGCATCAAAAAGTTTTTCTGGGATAAAAGGTAGCCTATGTGTTAATCCAGGACATGATCTACCCGTGTGCCAAATTTCATCGAAATCCGTTCAGTAGTTTTTGCTTCAAAGAGGAACAAACATCCTTACATCCATACATCCAAACATCCAAACATCCATACATTCTTACAAACTTTCGCCTTTATAATATTAGTAGGATATATGACTCGTTTGTCGTAATGAGTGAACTTCTACTTATATACCTACAAGTTTTTACGGAACCCTCGGCGCGCGGGTCCAACTCGCACTTGGCCGGTTTTTTATCGAGGCCATAGTAATATAGGCCTTATCGCTGCTCGTTAATAAGGTCATTTAAATTTGAGATTTATATACAACTGAGCCAATTGCCGTCTGAGCATAGCATTGAACAAAAACATTGTAAATCTAGTACTCAGAAATTATACTGACACCAGCTTAAAACGAAATATAACTTCACAGTAGACACTGCTGCTTGGCAACAGAACAACAATTGTGCAGATCCACTACGCTACAAGTATGAAAGACATTCCAACTGTTACACAGCCTACCTTCAGAGATCAAAGGTTTGATATTAATGACAACCAAATGTAACAAAAGGTATTCTCGCGATAAACTAGGATACCATTTAGGCATTGTCAGGTGCTGAATATTTTAGTCCGGCGCGTCAATTCAGTTACGGACGTACATGCCCCGAATATTTTCGTATATAGAGATATTGACAGATGTAAGGTTTAGATTTTATCGTAATTTTAGTACTTACGAGATTATTAGGTCAAAATCGTCCTCAAAAGACGTTAAGTCTATAAGTGAGAGACTTTTTTTTATATGGCATTGAATGATCAGACGAGCATGCCGTTCGCCTGATGGTAAGCGATACGACCATCCATAAACAGTAGAAACACCATCCAGCATCTTGAGTTACAAAGTACTGTGTGGCATTCCACTGCGCTCGTTATCCTGAGACATAAGATGTTAAGTCTCATTATGTCCTGGAGTTACACTGGTTACGCGGAGAAAGTGACTTATTACTACCGCCCAGCGTTCAAGGGGAACGACTGAGCGGTTATGTTGGGTTCACCGTGCCTTACGACCCGACGTTGAGCCGCCCGGAGAGATGGAAAACGTCGGGCGACCGCCGGGACGAGTCCCTAACCTATATACAACGCACGGCATACCAACCAAAACTCCGCGGTGGCCATCTTCGGCGCATTAGCGACGGCTGCGGGCTTCCTCCGACTCACGTCTAAGTTGTCGTCCGCAACCGCCCTAGCGCGTACCGCTGTTGCGGACCGTCTTCTGTTGTTGGGGGGGGCTCAGAAGCCCTGGAGATGTTAAAGAAATACGCTTTCCACACTGGGCCTTACTAATAATCGCTGTATATCGCTGCCTTACTCATACAACATTTTGTCTCGCTTCCTCTAATGGTAAATGTCATTCAACATAGCAAGACAATCACTGAATAACTATTACAGATGTATATAACGTTTATTAGTATAGTTAAAGTATTCTTCAACGAATCTTCATCCATGTCGTATACCTTCAATCATCGAGAACCAACTGACCTAGCTGTAATTTGTCAGTCCAATGTCGCGTCTCGCGTGCGCCCTCGCAGTTATCCGGCCAATTCATTTGCCGCCCGGCTACGTACGATTTGGGCTACTCATGTGTTTCAATTTTTATCGGTACTAGTTTTTGCTCTAGTTTCTTTCGGGGTAAAAAGCCTATGTCCTGCCCAAGGTCTTAAACATCTTCACACCAAATTAAATCGAAATTGGCTCAGTAGGTTAGCACTCAGCAGTCAAAGCGTAACACACATCATAAGTATTGATTGTATTGAGTGCCTTGGAGGCATAGTTAGATTACGGTACAACTGCAATGCTGAGATCTCGGGTTCGATCTCCTGGTCTTGTAAAGTGATATTGGATTTTCTATTCAGTCAACCCGGAGTCTAGAATTAATGCCCGATATGGCGATAGGCGACAACGCACGGAGCAAAGAGGGTGCATTAATTGCGCCTCTGCCTACCCCTTCGGGGATAAAAGGCGTGAATGTGTGTGTGTGTCATGAATGTCTAAGTTAATATAATACTACTACCGTATCTCGTTCAAAGTGGGGTCGGCACAAGACACATCTTGTTGTCATCTATCATCTCTTCATGTTTCAAAAATTATTTCCCGCGTTAGGGAATCTGATTTCGGAAAAATGTATTCGTGTTAGAAAAAGTGTTGCCTTAAGTGAAATACGAACCCAATAACTTCTCAACAGCAAAATTAAGTGGAATAACAGTCATATCTCGCGACAAGCTTTTATCTCTACATATTATTAAACAAAGTTTGATTAAATTTATAGTATTTTTTTTTCTTCTTAGAGCATTTAAGTAAAAGCTTGTTTTTAATTATTTTATTACATTTTAGTTATTTTTCGAATGATTCTCAGCAAATCCTTTCATTTGATACCCATATTACAGGAGTGCGTAAAAAATAACTAGTCCGCTATCTTGCGTCGTCCGCCATATTTGATTTAGAGAGGTCATTTTATTTTTCATATTTTTCTTAGCAAACCCTTTCATTTGATATCCATATTATAGACGTGATCTAATAATAACTAGTCCGCTGTCTTACGTCGTCCGCCATATTGGATTCAGAATGACGTCACTTACCCAACAATGTATTGTCACCCAAACTAAACGTATAGCAAAATTTTAACACAATAGTTTGAGGGTAACTGCTTAAAAATTAACTTGCATGATTCCACCCAAATAAACATAACGCACCTTTAGAACGAAAACGACACAATTCAAAAAAATTAAAATTGAGTTATCATTGTTTAAATGACTAAAGTCCCTTATTTATATAAATATAATAAAAATGGGACCGATATAACAGTTTTGTCCTTATTTTACTTGAATGTGGCTGTGTTTGAACTATTATTGTATTGAGAATTTCGTTTAAGTGATAATTCTCCTAGCCAGTTTCGGCCACGGCGGCCAATCTCAACGGAGATCAGCCAGGTACGCAGGAGATATTATAGTGCACAAGTGTGTGCGCAATACACAGGTGCACTCACTATTCCTTCACTCTCATAGTCCGGTGAGACGGCAATCCGACATGACCGGAGAGAGATCAGGACCAACGGCTTTACGTGCTTTCCGAGGCACGGGGGTATCACACCGCCAACTTCCCGACTCCGAGCTGCGACTGAGTAAATTTTAAGATGGAAAAACCCAGTCACAATGTTCTTGGCTCGACCCGGGATTCGAACCCGGGACCTCAGCGCGCAAATCGTACTCGTAATGCGTACGCTATACAACTACGCCACCGAGGCAGTCAGTTCGTTTTAAGTAATTTTATGACGATAACTCAATTTTCTATCTTTTTGAATTGTGTCGTTTGTATCATAAAGGTGCGATAAATACATTGCAAGTTAATTAAAAGCTGTAAAAAAACCCTATGCGGGAATGAAACTTTGAACCTTACGGTAAGTTCGCAACCACGCAACATTTATAAAGTCATAAATATTTGCGCAACACCAAAATGAAGCATAAATCGATAAGGGACAAGTTTGAACACTCCACTGATAATGTTACCATACGTATTGTGTTATAACTTCGGCGTATACATTTATAATTGGCAAAGTTTCGTATCTAAAATCGGTTGGAGATATTTGGTCGTTGCGTAAAGGTAACATTGTGTGGGTGGCACCCATATTTTTTTTAACTGCATTGAATGATGGGACAAGCATACCGTTCGCGTGATGATAAGCCATACGACCGCCCATAAACAGTAGCAACACCATTTAGCACCTTGAGTTACAAAGTACTGTGTGGTATTCTACTGCGCTCGTCATCCTGAGAGATAAGATGTTAAATCACATTATGTCCTGTAATTACACTGGCTACCGTGTCCTTCAAACCGAAACACAACAGTGCATGCACACTGATGCTTGGCGGTAGAAATAGACACTGCGGTGGTACCCACCCAGACTCTTACATATGAGAGTCCTACCACCAGTAAAGTTATTTATTCTTATTCGTCTTATTCAAATCATGCGTGAGTCACTATTCACTAAATGAGGGTTCCTGTTGAAAACCAGCGCCAGGCACACCTTGCCTGACACTTTATGCTGAACTGGATCCTTTTCAGACAATATCATGGGATGCACGTTGTCCGTGTCCTTTATGTAAGTAATACTAGTAGTGCTCGCGGCTCCGCCCGCGTGAAAAAGTTTTGCGGGACAATAATATTTTCCCGAGATAAAAAGTAGTCTATAGCACTCAGGAGTTATGTAGCTTCCTATTAGTGAAAGAATTTTCAAAATCGGTTCAGTAGTTTCTGAGATTAGGGCGTTCAAACAAACAAACTCTTCAGCTTTATAATATTAGTATAGATTAATTCTTTTTGTTAATTGTTTGTGTGCGTCCCAGTGTATTGTGCGAATAAATGTTTTCTTTGTTCTTCATACGGGCACCGCAAAGTGACCCTACTTCTGTAAGCCCTTATGGCTGGTATTGACACTTTATGTACGGCAGTCGCCATCCGAGCAGATACAAAATATAAATTGACCAAAAGATCTACAGCTATATAAACAACGAAATTCAATGATTGATCCTAAGTCCAGGCATAGAATTTTTAAAATAAATATACTGTTAGAAACTGAAGCGATTTTGATTTAAATCACTGCCGACTGCCTCGGTGGCGTAGTTATATTACAGTACGACTGCAAAACTGAGGTCTCGGGTTCGATCCCCGGGTCGGGCAAAGTAATATTGAGTTTTTCTATTCAGTATCAGCCCGGAGTCTGGAATTTGTGCCCGATATGGCGATAGGCTCGCCCCCTATCTAGTTGCGTCTCTGCCTACCCCTTCGGGGATAACAGGCGTGAGTGTATGTATGTATATATGTAAAAAAAAATATCTACCACTGATTTTAGAGCAATACTTTCACAAAGATATAGGACTACGACTGAGCCAAGACTGAGACCGAAGTCCAGAGCGAATGGGCCTGCACATCGGTACGGCTGCCTTTTTATACACAAACTGACACTTTCACTGCTATAGTTTGATATCACAAATACTCGCACAAAACGCTTTATCCTATCATTTAACAACTCTCGGATCACAGACTTGCAACGCAATGCAATGCAATCAGCCCTGTATTAAACACTGCCCACTGCTGAGCACGGGCCTCCTCTACTACTGAGCGGGGTTAGGCCTAAGTCCACCACGCTGGCCTTGTGCGGGTTGGCAAACTTCACATAATCTCGAAATTCTTATGGAGAAATCATAGGTGTGTAGGTTTCCTCACGATGTTTTCCTTCACCGTTAAAGTGAACGATAATTGATAAACAATACACACGTAACTTCGAAAAGTCAGAGGTGTGTGTCTTGGGTTTTGAAACTCCGGACATTGTCTTGGCAGACCGTTCTATTCCCAACTAGGTTATCGTCCACTATATCACATCACAGACTTAAAAAACCTTAATTTAACAATAGATTCGCCGACTATCACATCATAGCACGAATAATATCCAAAAATTGGTATCACTTTTAGCGTCTCAGCATACCTCTCCAAGGATTATTATGCCAAGCGAAAATTACCCTACTAAAATCGCAAATGGAAACTACAATCAACAATTCGAACTAAAATAGTCGCTTGAAATTAATAAATTAACAATCCTAAGTTATCAACTAAGAGTTTATTACAAAATTAAAACAATTAAATCAGTTTCCATTCGAAGAAGGTCTTAATCCAATATAATTTGATTTTTCGATTTAATACTCAAATATCGTCTTCAAACAAGAGGGTGAACTGGAATTTGCATAAGTTAGTACGTCTAGACGTTCACTATAAACACACTAGGCAGGGGCGGATTAAGGACGATTAATATTTAAAATGACCCCCGTTAAAATAAAAGTGCTTTAAAAAACTTTTCTAAATTCGAATTTGATGCTTGCAGTTTAGGCTATCAAATGCGACAGTAAAATTTTCACGCTGTATACGCTTACGACTGTATCACGTAAGCTTAGGCAGGGCTGTTATTATTTAAAGGTAATTTTTACATTATTCGACGTATTTTTAATGCTTTTATCGTAAAGGGCATAGTTTTTGTGTTATGTTTACTAGTATAATGCCCAGTAATTACTCCATATACAATGCCTTTCAAACAAGAGTGCATGCACGCTGCTGCGTGGCGGTAGAAAGACATTCCGGTGGTACCTACTCAGACGGCCCCTCTTAGTGCTCAGACGGCAACTTGCTTGCAATAAAAAACTAAGTGTAATATTGCCCCTAAAAGACTCTCTGAGTACTTCCCGCGCATAGTCTACGACAAGCCAGATTGTTGTGATATTGTATAGCATAAATTATTAATGAATTTCATCTGTTAGCGATACATCTTGCGGTAAATCGTTAACTATTGGGTTACTGCGTTACAAATAATTTGTTTTTTCGTAAAAAAAAGCCAAAGAAACTAATTGCACAAAAAATATTGGGTTGTTTTATTAAATTTAATTTCTTTACGTACGTACACTTGTTCAATTTGGAATATTTTTGTAATGAAGCCAAAGCAATGCAATCAGCTCTGTATTGTATACTGACTACTGTTGAGCACGGGCCTCCTCTACTACTGAGAGGGGTTAGGCCTTAGTCCACCACGCTGGCCTAGTGCGGGTTGGCAGACTTCACATACCTTCGAGATTGTTATGGAGAAATCTCAGGTATGGTTTCCTCGCGATGTTCGCCTTCACCGTTAAAGCGAACGATCCTACTAATATTATAAACGCGAGAGTTTGTAAGTATGTATGGGTGTATGGATGTATGGATGTTTGTTACTCTTTCACGCAAAAACTACTAAACGGATTTCAATGAAATTTGGCACACGGGCAGATCATATCCTGGATTAACACATAGGCTACATTTTATCCCGGGAAAATAAAAAGCGGGACTTTTATCCCGGAAAATCCTATTAACGCGGGCGGAGCCGCGGGCAAAATCTATAATTGATAACAATACACACGAAACTTTGAAAAGTCAGAGGTTGTTGCCTTGGGTTTTGAACCTCCGGACATTGTCTCGGCAGACCGTTCCATTCCCAACTAGGCTATCGTCCACTTTATTTTTTATATTACTTACTAGCTTTTGCCCGCGGCTCCGCCCGCATTAAAAAGTTTTTCCGGGATAAAAGTCCCGGTTTATATTTTCCCGGGATAAAAAGTAGCCTATGTGTTAATTCAGGACATGATCTACCCGTGTGCCAAATTTCATCGAAATCCGTTCAGTAGTTTTTGCGTGAAAGAAGAACAAACATCCTTACATCCATACATCCAAACATCCAAACATCCAAACATCCAAACATCCATACATTCTTACAAACTTTCGCCTTTATAATATTAGTAGGATATTAAAGACTCATCTATTGGGATAATTATAGTTAGGATTGCAATCTACAATAATCTATACTAATTTTATAAAAGTAAAAAAAATATGTTTGGTTGAACGCGCTAAACTTGAGAACTAATGAACCTTTTTTGAAAATTCTTTCACTAGTAGGAAACTACATTACTACTGAGTGCTATAGGCTTTTCGAATCAGAAAAATATTTTTATCCCGGAAAAACTTTTTGACGCGGGCGGAGTCGCGAGCAATACTAGTAGGTACCTTATATTAATGTATCGAATGTATATACATGCACATACATATACACTCACGCCTGTTATCCCCGAAGGGGTAGGCAGAGGCGCAACTAGTGCACCCACTTTTCGCCATTATTCCGTCCCATGATGTGATAGGGGGCGAGCCTATCGACATATCGGGCACAAATTCCAGACTCCGGGCTGATACTGAATAGAAAAACTCAATATTACTTTGCCCGACCCGGGTATCGAACCTGAGACCTCAGCTTTGCAGTCGTACTGTTATACAACTACGCAACCGAGGCAGTATCGAATGTATTGAATGTAATCTTTTTGTTGTCCAAAAAAAAATAATTAAGTAATTAAAGTTAATATAGAGAAAGAGTGCAGACGAATTTCAATATTTCAAACTTATAAATTTTGTGATTGCGGTAAAATTCGACCATTGAGCGACAAGTCAATGTTAAAGCGAATAACGAAAATAGAGCAATGAATTAAAAATATCCCATTAAGTGCCTTAAAGTATTTCATTTACTACGCGTGTTTTTTTCACTGGAAATCTAAAATTAAGATATTCTTTCTTTGCTTACATACACTGAAAGTAACGATCGATTCAAACCCGAGAGATAACTGACACGTAATACATCAACCGCAGACTTGAATATTACTGGATTTGTCTAATGTATCAGGATTTACTCGGTGACGTTGTTGAATTGCCTTTGTGCTAAGAGCAGCGTCCTGAGGTCTCGGATTCGGATCCTAGGTCGGGAAAAATGGTATTGGGTTTTTCTGTTCAGTATCAGCGCGGAGTGTGGTATTGGTGCCCGTAATGGCGATAGGCTCGCCCCTTATCACATCATGGGACGGAACAAATATGGGGAAAAGTGGGTGCCCTGGTTACACCTCTGGCTACCCCATAGGGGATAACGGTATGATATGTATTGGTTTTTTTTGTAAGGATTTAAGCTATATTCAAAAAGCAAAAGTTAATTTAAAAGAAAGTCTATTTATTATTATTTGTTGAGACTTGAGTGTAACTGACGGGTACAAAGTTGCAATTGAGTGATTTTTCTAAAAGAACTTTCTTACTACTAATTGTATTTTTTTTTCTTTAAACCACTATATTCACGACTAGTAGTGCTCGCGGCTCCGCCCGCGTGAAAAATTTTCCCGCGACAAAAATATTTTCCCGGGATAAAAAGCGTATAGCACTAAGGAGTTATGTAGCTTCCTATTAGTGAAAGAATTTTCAAAATCGGTTCAGTAGTTCCTGAGATTAGCGCGTTCAAACAAACAAACAAATAAACTCTTCAGCTTTATAATATTAGTATAGAAAAGTAAATACTATCTCCATCTTAAACTGGTAGGTTAGCTAGGTTAGGATCTGTAATGTCTCACCGGTGAGGATCGTGACGTGACGCGTTCCTCCCACTATTTTTAATAAAAAATATTTATCGTTTTTTATTTTCTCTTTCCTGCCAGCCCACGCTGGCTTCTTTGTTTACTTTTCATTGATTTTACTTCCTATAAAAAATTTCTGTAGTTATACAAGTGACTTTTTGTAATAATAATTAGTATTTATTTAATATAGCTTGACTTATTACTGCAATTATGTTGGCCTACACGATGAATACAGTTTTTTTTTTAAATAACCACAGCCAGCTTTTTGTTCAAAAGCAAAGGTATCTATTACTATACACACACACTCACGCCGTTTATCCCCGAAGGGGCAGGCAAAGGCGGAACTGGTGCTACTACTTTACGCCGTTATTCCGTCCCATGATGTGATAGAGGGTGACCCTATCGACCCTATATTGGGCACAAATTCCAGACTCCGAACTGATACTGAATAGAAAAACTCAATATCACTTTGCCCGACCCGGGGATCGAACCCGAGACCTCAGCATTGCAGTCGTACCATAATACAACTACGCCACCGAAGCTGTCATTATCTATTACTAATTACATATTACGTAATATAAAAAATAACCCCGTATATGACTAATACGATAATTATAACTGACATTTATCAACCCACGTATGACCTTAACACGACAAGCAATTATAAAAAATTCCAATGACTTGCTTTTTTCCCTTAATTAGAAAAACAAAGAGAAATATTTGGCCGGAGCCAGTTTTAGCTGGGCAGCATATGGGTATATTGATAGCCTAATGGACATGGGCGTATTGGGAGGGAGGGGTCAGTAGTCCGGACCCCCCCTAGCTTCCAAAATACGGTGTCATGCAAGCAAGAACCCACGCAACTAAATTTTTTATATCGTAGGTAAATAAAAGGACCCCCCGCCCAATGTGAAAGCTATTGCTACGCCCGTGCTAATGAATGTTCACCCTACACCTTCAATACTAGAATTGTGACAGTTTTAACATCTTCAGGAGGAAGAAAGAGATTCTAGAAATTGGTACAGAATGTTAAGCTTTAACTTCTTGGGTAAGTTTTAAAACATACGAAGCTTGAAGTCCTCATGGCAACGTTCGTGGCTCATTATGGAAATTGGTAATGTTGAGTTTAGACATGCTGTCTTGGAGTACTAGAAGTTGGGCCTATATAATACTACCTGCTTACTTTAAAAAGCTTGTCAAATAGGTACCTACTGTGAATACATTAAAGAAAATTTGGAAAATTTGCGCCACTGGAATTATATCTTTATATTTCATTTGAAAAGGCGTATTTTTAACGTTTACGAAAGCTTCTATAATTCAAAACTATCTGAAAATCAAAGCTTGGCTCACGCATCACAACCTCTTTTTTTTATCGCGGGGAAAAACGCGTTATCGCTACCACCACTGGGGGGTGAGTGGAACGGTTATGTTGGTTTCACACAGTCTTACGGTCCAATGTCGACACTCGGGAGTATAGCTTCATCCGAGCGAGCACGCATCTCAACCCTGCTAAACGAAAGAAATTTTGAAGTGTATAAAACTGGTCGGTATAACTTAACCCTTTACTGCAATAGGCGCATAACCCTAAATTGCCACATTAATTTATATTCATAAACGCAAACCGATGGTCTGGCACGATAGCCGATTAGGTACGGTCCTAGTGACCGCGATTATTATAGGAATGTATTGTTATATGAACATAATACAATTATTATAACGTAAATTGTTTATTTATTTTTCGATATTAAGGGCAAATTATTGTATTTATGACAGGTCGAAACTATTGCCTTTCGAAAATTTCAGCATTGTATTTTCTTGTCGTAACGGGTAACTAGCTGAAGCCAGATTGTAACAAAAAAGTAATTTTAGCAGAAGATAGTATTTAGTTAAAATATTACTAGCGACAAGAAACGGATTTGCACGGATAAAACTAGTAATTTTATTTTATGATTTTTTATACATGTGAATGGCCATGTAGTGCCTGGTTAATGATTTTGTATTTTTATAGAATCCTGAAAAAGAAACAGTCGAAAGCGGGACTCGAACCCACGACCTCCGGCGAACCGTGCCGTCGCTCTTTCGAATTGAGCTATTTCGACCTCGCTTTCGATTGTCAAATTCAGGATCCGTACTTAATTCTCTTAAAGGAGATGACTAGCGACATCTGTCAGCAGTTATTACAACTACCAACTCAGCACCACCCCTTTTACAGGAGCAAGTAAACCGAAACGAGTCGCTAAACTTTTTTCCAATTTTATATTATGATTTTATATTTTTCAGGATTCTATAAAAATATAAAATCATTAACCAGGCACTACATGGCCATTCACATGTATAAAAAATCATAATATAAAATTGGAAAAAAAGTTTAGCGACTCGTTTCGGTTTACTTGCTCCTGTAAAAGGGGTGGTGCTGAGTTGGTAGTTGTAATAACTGCTGACAGATGTCGCTAGTCATCTCCTTTAAGAGAATTAAGTACGGATCCTGAATTTGACAATCGAAAGCGAGGTCGAAATAGCTCAATTGGAAAGAGCGACGGCACGGTTCGCCGGAGGTCGTGGGTTCGAGTCCCGCTTTCGACTGTTTCTTTTTCAGGATTCTATAAATATATGAAATCATTAACCAGGCACTACATGGCCATTCACATGTATAAAAAAATCATAATATAAAATTGGAAAAAAGTTTAGCGACTCGTTTCGGTTTACTTGCTCCTGTAAAAGGGGTGGTGCTGAGTTGGTAGTTGTAATAACTGCTGACAGATGTCGCTAGTCATCTCCTTTAAGAGAATTAAGTACGGATCCTGAATTTGACAATCGAAAGCGAGGTCGAAATAGCTCAATTCGAAAGAGCGACGGCACGGTTCGCCGGAGGTCGTGGGTTCGAGTCCCGCTTTCGACTGTTTCTTTTTCAGGATTCTATAAAAATATAAAACTAGTAATTATCTATAGTTAGATGTCTGTTATCTTAATAATATAACAAAATGAGGCGAGTTTGTCCAAAATGATAGGCGATCACGCATGAAACTTTAATATAAACCAATTTTAATAAAATTTAACGCACAGTTAGACCATGTCTTATCCACATACTATAAGCCCTTGCAGCGCATTCCTATGGGTTTAAAATACGAGGAAACTCAGTTGGTGACCATGTTAATCAATAATAGAAAAGTATAATTAACAGCTCATTAAACGATCGCTGTCATTCGAACCACACTCCAACCAGTATGGATTTGTTCGTGGAAAGCCCGGTAATGACGATATTCGCAATGCACTGCAGTGTAAGTGCCATAAGGTTTTGAAATTTTGATTTTTGAAAGGTGAAATGTTTTTTTAATGAACAATGAAGTTAAACACGCTATATTATTTGTTTGTGCTTTAAAGGGTTAATTTTATTTTTATTTTATTTTTTAATTTAGTTTCTTTGGGTGGCTCACAGCTAACTAATACAATAAACAAAAATAGGAACTAAATACAATAAGCCAATCACGAGCCACCACAGATAGATTTTGACTGATAAATTATAACATTGTAGATTTTATCGCCGTTATTGTAGTTGCAACGTATGAGGTGTGAGGTCTTGGGTTCGAATCTCGGTTAAACAAGACTATTTTTTTTAATACGATTTATCCAGGCCTTTGATCCCTCAGAAACTGAGCTCAAATCGCCGGTCAATCATACAAATTAAGTCTTATCCTGCAAACTTGTTGCGCGACATTAGAGCAGCCAGAACAAGACTAATATATCGGAAAAATTTTAAAAAGTAATTCATAGTATATTAAAATACCTAATGCATATTTTTCGTTGTCAAATTATCGCTTAAAATCGCGGCTACAATCTACTATTTCTAAAATTTTGATTAGTGGCCCCAGCATTTAGCTTCACAAGAAACCAACACCATTAATTTCAAAGCCAACAAGATCCATATTTCGTGCACCTTGCCGCGTGACAAATTCTTAACACCAAAAATTAAAGGACACAGCAAAATTAATGCGCAAGGGGTAAACAACGGACTGCTTTACATTGTTTAACATAATGTGATGAATACGGCTTTGTGTTTTCGAGTGTTTATCTATACTTTGGCAAAGTCTTTACTGATTTTAGGTTGCTTTCACCAAAAATTAACATAGAATTGAGCCAATATTTTTTTTTTTTATGATATCTATATCCATACGTGAAGAAAATAAATTAAACCCCTCTTAGTACAGTCATCCACATAAGTGGCGGAAAAAAATCAAAATTTCAATTAGCCTCTACGCGTTAAGTTTAATTGAAATGATTTTTTTTTCTTTGTGTGAAGTAAAGTTAATCCCTTTTATTTTATTTTCGTGAAGGTAAACTAAAATTAATAAGAACACAAAAGTTTAGAGGCTATTTGTAGTTTTGAATTTGTTCGGCTAATTATATGGCTGACTGTACACAAAGAGAACGAGTTCAGATTTATGTAAAACTAGTAGTGCTCGCGGCTCCGCCCGCGTGAAAGAGTTTTTCCGGGACAAAAATATTTTCCCGGGATAAAAAGTAGCCTATAGCACTCTGGAGTTATGTAGCTTCCTATTAGTGAAAGAATTTTCAAAATCGGTTCAGTAGTTCCTGAGATTAGCGCGTTCAAACAAACTCTTCAGCTTTATCTATATATATAAAAATCAATTGCTGTTCGTTAGTCTCGCTAAAACTCGAGAACGGCTGAACGGATTTATCTTATCTTGGTCTTGAATTATTCGTGAAGGTCTAGGGAAGGTTTAAAAGGTGGGAAAAATTCAAATAATTGCCGGGAAAATCCTCAAAACAGCATTTTTCTATTTCCCATACAAACGTTTTCTAAATAAAATGGTGTAATTTATTACCGCTGCATAAAGTTCAAATTCGCGTGCGCGTTAGTAATCTTCTGACATCTATTACAAATTGTCGATAGGGCACGTAGAGTTTCGTGTCAGTGTCGTATTTAATGATGTTATGTAATTTAGAGATTAGATTGACGATGAGTGGTATAAATGTAAAATGTTAGGTACGTTTCGTTTATGTAATTCAAGTTAATATAAGGTGTTACGTGGATAATAATATACACGACATGTCTATATTATCGTCGACGGTGTGAAAACTTGCCTTATGTAAACGTTGCAAAAAAAATAATGTCAGTGGTTACATTGCTACTAATCGAGTAGGTATGCTAAAACATTTATTTATCTTTGGAAATCAAACAGGTCTATTAATCCTATTAATATTATAAAGGCGAAAGTTTGTAAGAATGTATGGATGTTTGGATGTATGGATGTTTGTTCCTATTTCACGCAAAAACTACTGAAGGGATTTCGATGAAATTTGGCACACGGGTACATCATGTCCTGGATTAACACATAGGCTATAAAGCGGGACTTTTATCCCGGAAAAACTTTTTAACGCGGGCGGAGCCGCAGGCAAAAGCTATAATGGGATAAAAATAAAATCAATCCTTCTAATATTATAAAGGCGAAAGTTTGTAAGAATGTCTGGATGTATGGTGTATGGATGTTTGTTACTCTTTCACGCAAAAACTACTGAACGGATTTCGATGAAATTTGGCACAGGGGTAGATCATGTCCTGGATTTTATCCCGGGAAAATATAAAGCGGGACTTTTATCCCGGAAAAACTCATTCACGCGGGCGGAGCCGCGGGCAAAAGCTAGTCTATATATATAAAATTCTCGTGTCACAGTTTTCGTTGCCATACTCCTCCGAAACGGCTTGACCGATTTTGATGAAATTTTTTGTGCTTATCCGGTATCTATGAGAATCGGCCAACATCTATTTTTCATCCCCCCAAATGTTAAGGGTGGACCACCCCTAAATTTTTTTTTTTATTTTTCAGACAAAATTTTTTGTTTTAATTTTTTAATGATACAGCATACAAAAATACCTACAACCCTAAATTTTCACCCCTCTACGATCAACCCTTATTTTTTAATAGCCATTTTAGTTACCTTTTTAGGGCAGGACAACGTCTGTCGGGGCCGCTAGTATTAGTATAGATATGTGTTACTAACATAATTAAATTCGACAGTCAAATCTCGACCAATGAAACATTATTATTCAATAAAAAAATATTTGTAACTATCTTTTGCCCGCGGCTCCGCCCGCGTGAATGAGTTTTCCCGGGATAAAAGTCCCGCTTTATGTTTTCCCGGGATAAAAAGTAGCCTACATGTTAATCCAGAACATGATCTACCCGTGTGCCAAATTTCATCGAAATCCGTTCAGTAGTTTTTGCGTGAAAGAGTAACAAACATCCATACATTCTTACAAACTTTCGCCTTTATAATATACTAGCTTTTGCCCGCGGCTCCGCCCGCGTTAAAAAGTTTTTCCGGGATAAAAATCCCGCTTTATGTTTTCCCGGGATAAAAAGTAGCCTATGTGTTAATCCAGGACATGACCTACCCGTGTGCCAAATTTCATTGAAATTTGTTCAGTAGTTTTTGCGTGAAAGAGGAACAGACATCCATACATCCAAACATCCATACATTCTTACAAACTTTCGCCTTTATAATATTAGTAGGAAGTAGGATATTAGGTTAAATGAAGCTGAGCAGTTTTTTATTTTAATGCCATAGTCTCTGAAAGTTGCATCATCTCTGAATGCTTTAGGCTCTTTATCCTGGAAATATCTTACAGCGAGAGAAACCCTGTGAATTAATTAATACTTATTAATCGCAGATCGAATCATCCCCTGTACCAAATTATAATCGAATGAACTAATTACTCACCTTTTAACATTACACTGCGACGTCCTCATTCCATACTTTTTATCCATCCAAAAACATCTACTTAATGATGACAAAACCAGACGAGAAATGATAAATAGAGCAATATATCCCAACTTACATCTTGATTATTATTAATAATAAGAATATTCTGTTCCTATTTTTTATATCATTTATCGTATTGAAGAGACATTTACGTTTAATTTTCTGAAATTTAATTGGTATATTATCAGATTTGTGTTTTCATTTCGAAGAACCCCTAATTTAAAGGGCACAATAAACAATTCACCGAATCGGAGATTCAATCTAGTATCCCATAATTCATAGTCGTTCATTCATTCAATCTTTACAACGATGTATCGACACTTGATAGCTCACGTCTAAAAACACAAAAATAAAAAAGCAATAAATACCTATCTCGAACTTGATTATCGAATACAAAACTTCCATCAAAGCACTACTGATACCAAAACAAAGCCTTTGATTACAATAAAACACTAAAATATGGCCAATTCACGAAACTATCAGCCCTGCCAAGCTTGCAAGAATAATTGTCTTTTTCGCAATTTATCATTTCGTTCCACGGCAACAAAAACCGGTTGGAAGCTTGTATTAATTACACGGCGACGAATGACAATGACTCAACATCTAAGAACAATGCCTTATGAGTTTGTTTTGCTCGCAGCTAACTAGGACAGACAACTAGCATTTTTATATAGAGAACAAGACTCAGAGGTGCTATTTGACTTTGGCTGTAAGAAGGCATACGAGATTACCTGCCCTCACACCCACCACTGCATCTCCTGAAAGCCAGGATAGGCAGTCGCATGTATTTTATGATACCAAGCGGTGAAGCTTGGCGAGTCTCTGGGAGCACTAATTAGTCTTAACCCGCAACGAAGTTAATCAAATAGAAGCATAGGGTGGAGTTGGAAATATATTTTTCACTCCTTTCTTCCCTCCAAACAAATCGGAAGACCAAATAATAAACTAAAAAGAGCATGTAAGAGGGCGTAGTGGGAAAGTTTTGTTTGTGATGACTTCAGTATTGGTTGTCGGTTTTAGGCAAAATATTTTTTTTATGGCATCGAATGACGAGACGAGCATGCCGTTCGCTTGATGGTAAGCGATTCGATCGCCCATAAACAGTAGCAACACCATACGGCACCTTGAGTTACAAAGTACTGTGTGGCATTCCACTGCACTCGTCATCCTGAGACATAAGATGGTAAGTCTCATGTCTCATTATATTCGGTAGTTACACTGGCTACAATGTCCTTCAAACCGAAACACAACAGTGCATGCAGACTGCTGCTTGGCGGTAGAAATAGACATTGCGATGGTACCCACCCAGACGGACACTTACATATGAGAGACCTACCACCGGTAATATAAGCTCACGCTATCTACAATGGGTTAGATAGAAACGCAGATGGTGCGTTCACAGTTCGCTGGGCTTATATCTCTTCCATAAGGGGTGAATCTATGACCATATCGAGACATAAATCCAATCGAGAACATTGCCAATATTTCTTAATGATCGAACTTAATCAACACTAACCTCCGCACCTACAATACAATAAAAATACTCTTTATTGTAACCATTTTCATAAATATAAAATCAAATAAGAATCACACAATTTCCTTAAATCTATGATCTACATAGGCGGCTTTATTGCTTCCTTTGATTGCTACATCCGATCTCGCCCAGGCGACCTTTACACTTACAACCACAATGGTGGTAGGTCTCTCATATGTAAGAGTCTAGGTGTGTACCTCCGCAATATCTATTTCCATTGCCAAGCAGCAGTGTGCATGTACTGTTGTGTTTCGGTTTGAAGGACATTGTAGCCAGTGTAACTACTGCACATAATGAGACTTAACATCTTATGTGTCAGGATGACGAGCGCAGTGGAATGCCACACAGTACTTTATAACTCAAGGTGCTGGGTGGTGTTACTACTGTTTATGGGCGGTCGTATCGCTTACCATCAGGAGACCGGTATGCTCGTCTCGTCAGTCAATGCAATAAAAAAAGTATACACGTTTTTTACGTTCACAGTAGCGTGATGGAAATAAAATTCCACGAATAATCCCTGGCACTAATAAAACAAAATAAAAATGAGTGGCATAAATTTATACGTGGGAGTTATTAACATTTCCTCGAATTTGCGTAGGCGGGAAGAATAACAGGACTCTCAACTCGAAGGTTGGACCCTTAAATGTCAAATTTAAAGGAATTTTGCACGGTACAAATATTTACCGTAGGAAGCTATTAAGTCATTCGTGAATAATTTATCGACTATTAATGTGTTTTAGTATTTATATTGCAGGAAGATTTTCTTAAGTCGCCTTTTTGGGCTCTCTATTAAGTTAATTTGATTTAGTTTAGTTTAGTTAATTTGCAATTTTCCACCACTAATTTGTGTGCATATTGTGTTTGGAGATTTTTATTTTATTTTAAATCACACACACACACACACACACTCACGCCTGTTATCCCCGAAGGGGTAGGCAGAGGCGCAACTAGTGCACCCACTTTTCGCCGTTATTCCGTCCCATGATGTGATAGGGGGCGAGCCTATCGCCATATCGGGCACAAATTCCAGACTCCGGGCTGATACTGAATAGAAAAACTCAATATCACTTTGCCCGACCCGGGGATCGAACCCGAGACCCCAGCTTTGCAGTCGTACTGTAATACAACTACGCCACCGAGGCAGTCTTAGTCAGTCGAGTCAGTCATTTTATTTTAAATACTTATTATAATCTACTACATTATCGAAATGGTATCAGCAAAAACTCTTAGTATGAAGTGCGAATAATTTTAAGCTCACGAGATAACTCTTGGAGTTAAGATAACCAGCCTCGGTGGCGTAGTTGTATTGCGTACGCGTTACGAGTAATATTTGCGAGATGAAGTCCTACGTTCGAATCCCAGGTTGGGCCTAAAACATTGTGACTGAGTTTTTTCATCATAAAAATTACTCAGTCAGAGCTCGGAAGCTCAGGAAGTTGGCGGTGTGATACCCCCTTGTCTCGGAAAGAGCGATCCTGCGCCTTAGGGGCTACTCTGATCTCTCCGGTCATGTCGGATTGCCGTCTCACCGGACTATGAGAGTGAAGGAATGGCGTGTATTGTGAACGTACTTGTTTACTATGATATCTCCTGCATAACCGGCTGATCTCTGTTAAGATTGCCATAGACAATTAACGTTATATTTGATTTCACTGGTGGTGCTATTGAATCAAATCAGATCCTTATCTCATAGGTTAAAAATTGTATAAATCTCAATTTCTCCTCTCATCCCGTAGAGCAATCGTATCGAAAAATAGTAGCTCTCATGGCGAGAAACGACGTCAAGAAAATAGTACATATTATGTGTTGGATGTTACACTTATAAATAAGTATAACGCGGGTAGGTATTAAATAAATAGTTGTTGTCCAACCATCGTTGTTTCATTACACACAATAATATGTATCACTGGAATAAGGTGCATTTAGCATATCATAATAACTTTTTTAAATTTCCAACACACATTGGCTAAATAACAAACATAACACAAAAAGTAGAGTTTCTGTTAAAACGCACAATCAACTCAAAACGAAGTACGGAATTTTACGGCGTATTTAAAAACCCCTCTTTTGTGTTGTTGGTCATAAGTACCTAACGACTGTTTTAATTGTGTGACAAATTATTATGGCCAGTTTCATAACTTCTAAGTAAAAAAATATAAATAAATGTAAATCGACCAAAATTCACTAATCTATGCTCCCAAAAATGGTAATAAAACTAACGCTATCTAGATTAGCAGTTAAATTTGACGACTGTCAATTTACTTGAAAATTGTGAAACTGGCTTGGACTACTAAACTTACCTGCAAGCTTGCTGATAGGCGGCGTGATCGGCGGTGCGGCAGTGGTCGCCGTGTTTGGGGGGTAGACAGGGTCGCAGCATTCCCTCTCTGGGAACTCGCTGGCCCCCACCCGCGCCATCAGCAGCACCACCACTCCCACCACTGAACATATCCCACTCACACACCTTTGCATCGACGCTGTCTCACTTAACACTCTTGAGCCGTACCGTCTTCTGATGCCAGAAGACCTTAACCCCACCCGATTTCGCATTCGAAGTAAAATATATCTGTCTCCCTCACCCGTGTTGATTTTATATCCGTTATCATAGCTGTCCTTTTCTTTTGTCATCTGTCGCTAATCACATGACACTTTTAAGTCTTTATCTTTTGTTTTACACTTATCGCGTATTAATTGACTTATAAGCGCGAAACTAAAATGTTTACTGTATAATTAATAAATATCTGTATTTTAAATCTGGAAAGGAAAATTAATTCAGTGAAGCACAACACAAGAAGTAACAAAAAATTGCCAAAGAGAGCTTTTCAAACGTAAGGGCGGGGGCACACAAAATTCTTATTTTAAAAATAATTAAAAAGCAAAGGAAGCACTGTCACACCACCTCCATGCATCTCACTCGTACGCTAAAATCAATATTTTGTATATCGACATTGAATACTGACCGGTGACCTTCGGTTAAGCGGTGATCAAGTAACTTACGGCGTGCTCAATATATTATTCTATCGATCTTGATTGAAAAACAACACGTGTTATATGAGTCTAGGGAACGATATTTATTTGGCGCGATGACATTTAGATATTCATTGAAAATTCTCCTTCCTACTAATATTATAAACTCGAAAATTTGTAAGAATGTATGGAGGTATGTGTGATTGTTACTCTTTCACGCAAATACCATTCAACGGATTTGAAATTTGGCACACGGGTAGATTATGTCCTGTATTAACACACAGGCTACCTTTTATCCCGGAAAAATATAAAGCGGGTCTTTTATCCCGGAAAATCTTTTTCACGCGAGAGGAGCCGCGGGCAAAAGCTAGTAACATATAATAAATACATATTCAAATAGAAATTAGACTGTTAAACTTTGACGCGTTCTTCAAAGTAAAAGGTTAACTATTTTTTCGGCACTAAATACGATAAGAACTAAGTTATAATGGCACATCTCTATTCATTATTTTTTACTTTTACATTTTCAATATATTTTCCTACGTTAGAAACTTTAATTACAACGGCCACATATACGTGCTTATTACATATTTATGGTTATAAGACACGTCGAATAACCAAAAATACTTACTAGATAAAATAATGACCCGCAATTATCGATATTTGTCACCGTATAATAACCGGTATTAAAATTATCCGTAATTAGCGGTATTTATCACGATTAAAACCCGGTCATACTCAATGTATCACGACCCTTATGTTAAAAGGCATTAAACAAATTGAAATCCTAATATGCTATTTAACTTTTTGCACGAGAAATTCTAACGAATATTACTTTTGTTCGCAAACTTCTTCTATTTAAGAAAAAATATTTCATTAAATGATACAAAAAGTCGTCCATTACGCGCCCTTCTGTTTCCCTTTAAAAACGACTTTTCTGGTGATCATTTATATTAATTGCACGGGTTTTGTGCTCAAAAGGCACCGATTTATTAGGAACGATTTTTTTGGCAGCATCATAGTGTGCCGTCTAAGCTATAAAAAAAAGCCAGCCTTTTCTCTTTCCCTTGACATCAGCCTGACAGCTGCAAAATTTCTGAAGAAACCTAGTTTTATAGAAGTGTTGTGTTTACTGGTAACAAGTTGTTGCGTCTGCGCAGGCACTAAATTGACTAACTCTATTTCCGCACTATCATAAACTAAAAGTCTATACCTTTTCACTGCTCTACTTCCTACACAATAAGGTATTTTCCTATGTTTTGACATTTATTTTATTCGTGGCGTGGTGGGGATATCGCGTTATCTCTTTCGTACGCACGCTGCTTTGTGGTCAGTGACACCCGGTGACGTCACAGTCTACCTCTTCCACCAAAGCCTTATAACTTACTTGTTATTGCGCTAATTTCGAATATTCTTTTTCCGTTACATTTAGGATGACATACATTTTTACATACTCACGCCTTTTATCCCCGAAGGGGTAGGCAGAGGCGCAACTAGTGCAGCCACTTTTCGGCGTGCGTTTTCCGTCCAATGTTGTAATAGGGGATGAGCCTATCGTCATTTAGGGCACAAATTCCAGACTCCGGGCTGATACTGAATAGAAAAATCCAATACCACTGTGCCCGACCCGGGGATCGAACCCAAGATCTCAGCATTGTATTCGTACCGTAGCCAAGTCTTTTAAAGATTACATACCGGATGTCACGTAATCTTTATTCTATTAGTTTTGATGCTTAGATCATAAGTATTGGTGTAAACAATTATTGGTGGCCAAATAAATTAAAAAGAAAATACAATTACGCCACCGAGACAGTCTACATACATAATAATTTTTTTATAATTTATTTTTAAAGAATTAGTCAACTACCCTATTATTTCTCAAAGTTATAATCTAATTATAACAAAGTTACGACTCGCACATGGCGAATAGTATCACCCACGCCTTGTAAAATTCCCCCCCGCTCACCCCCCTAAATGGGGCGTTAATTAACACAAATTTTCATGCACGTTGCAGAAACTTTCCTTTTTTAAAATTGGTTAAAAGGATCTATATTAGGGCAACACTTCAATACCATATACAGTTTTTTTTTATCAGCAATTGGATCCAGGATTCAACACCTCTCAACGCTAGCTGCCCCCAGAATAAGTATCTATCTAGTTCTTATTTCTTTGTAGCGCCACAAAGTATAAATTACAGAGACGATTTGACTTTATTTGTTTATTAAAGGCATATCACCGAATTCTATCGAACACAATTTTGATCAAACCCGAGACTTCAGCATTGCAGTCGTACCATAATACAACTACGCCACCGAGGCAGTTCCCGATTCCGATTAACGATTTAGGCGATTCCCGGGCCGGGCAAAGTGATATTGAGTTTTTCTATTCAGTATCAGCTCGGAGTCTGGAATTTGTGCCCGATATGGCGATAGACTCACCTCCTATCACATCATGGGATGGAATAACGGCGAAAAGTGGGTGCACTAGTTGCGCCTCTGCCTACCCCTTCAGGGATAAAAGGCGTGAGTGTATATGTTTATGTATGTATGTACAATTTAGATTTTATGTCCGATCGCCTGTCTGAAGTTAAATGTCTTTGAGTGGCGAAATTTTCTAATAGCTTTACAAAGAACCTCTGTTTACACGAGGAGCCTTGCGCCATGGATTTACTGCAGCACTTTATTTTAGTTTTCTTGTGAATCAAAGAGTATCATACCTATCTTTTTTTTTCACACCTGCACCTCACCGCGGTTAATGCCGCCACTGTCTGGGGGATTGTCAGACAAAATAAAGAAAAACCCTACAAATTTTGTCTAGCCCGGTATATCGATCTCGAATGTCCCAGCCTACCAAAGTAAAGCAAACGATTAAAAATTCAAATTAACCGAAAGTGATTTTTTATGAACTTCACCAAAAGCTCCTTTTACAAGTCTTCGAAAAGTTTTCGTATTTGAGGTCGACTTTCGCTGACTTATCGGAATAGTTACACTAATTACTAAAGTTTTGTTTGATCTCTGAAACGATCGAGCTTTTTGATGATCTTCACTTGATTATGTTTAGGATTTCTTGGATTTTAATATTTGAATATTTTAGCGTTATTATACCTTAATTAGTTGTTTCATAATATTCAACTAAATGTTATCCTCCAATTGTTATAAGGACTTATTATGACTTATTTCGGTAAAAGATTCTACCACAAATGAAAATTATATACAATAAATTTGGACATTATGCAGCGGCAATAGCCTAGTTATTTACTTTTGATTACAGCGGTACGCGCAGGGGCGGTTGCGGACGACAACTTAGACGTGAGTCAGAGGAAGCCCGCAGCCGTCCCTAATGAGCCGAAGATGGCCATACAAAAAAAAAAAAAAAAAAAAAAAAATAGCCTAGTTAGGAATGGAACGGACTGGCGACACGAATATCCGCAGGTTGAAAGCCCAAGGCATGCATCTATGGCTTTTCTAAAAAGTTAAGTGTGTATTTATTGGAAATTATCGCTCGCTTTAACGGTGAAGGAAAAACATAATGAGGAAAGCTGCATACGTGAAAGGTTCTCTATAAGAATTACAAAGGTATGTGAAGTCGCCAACGCGCACTTGGCCAGCGTGGTGGACTAAGACCTAGACCCGCTGAGTAGTAGAGGAGCTCCGTGCTTATCAGTGGGCAGTACAATATGACACTGCTAAGATCAACAGATCTTATCTACTACTAAGAGGGTTACAGTGACGAAAATTAAACTCGGTGAAAATTCATGCATCTGCCTACCCCTCCAAGGATAGAACAGGGCGTGTGTATAACATTATTGAACCCATATTACATAATCGAATAAATTCCATATTTTACATAGAAACGACCGAACGCTACTATGTATTTCAACCTCACATTCAAAATCAATAAGCGTAAACGGCATTCATGGCTTTTTTCCCACCGGTCGGCTCGTTTCGTGCTATAAATAAAATATGGCGGACTTCCGGTCAAAGCATGGAGGGCCCTTTCGCGTAAGGTCATAGTGGCCAGGAGCGTTTAATAAATACCAACTCATATTTAGATTTACCCTATTTGTACATATCATCACGATTTTTACCCTTTTTTGGGGTAAATACATACATACATATACACTCACGCTTGTTATCCCCGAAGGGGTAGGCAGAGGCGCAACCAGTGCACCCACTTTTCGCCATTATTCCGTCCCATGATGTGATAGGGGGCGAGCCTATCGCCATATCGGGCACAAATTCCAGACTCCGAGTTAATAATGAATAGAAAAACTCAATGTCACTTTGCCCGACCCGGGGATCGAAACCGAGACCACAGCTTTGCAGTCTTTTCATATACATGCACGATATGCCAGCCACAAGATCCAGCAAATTTGCTTACGCAGACGACCTAGCGCTAGCCTACCAATCTAGGAGCTTTGAAGAGGGAGAGATGACCCTGACCCAGGACCTCAATAGTTTAAGTAACTACTACACCCAGTGGCGTTTGCGTCCTAACCCGTCTAAAACCGAAGTCTCATGTTTCCATCTCACCAACTGCTGGGCTAAGAGGAAACTGAATGTCACGTTCTGCGGTGAAACTGTCAAACACAATTACACAACAAAGTACCGAGGTGTAACACTTGACAGGTCTCTGACGTTCCGACCTCACCTTGAAAATGTCAAGCAGAAGGTGAAAACGAGGCTCAACATTATCCGCAGACTAGCAGGCACAAGCTGGGGAGCATCTGCGACTGTTCTTCGCACGTCTGCTCTAGCGCTAGTATACTCAACCGCTGAGTACTGCGCACCTGTGTGGTATCGTAGCGCTCATACTAATAAGGTAGACACTCAGCTTCATGAAGCCATGCGTATTATTTCTGGAGTAATAACATCAACCCCACTTCCATGGCTTCCTGTTCTGGCGCACATTCCACCCCCTGACCTACGAAGATGCAAAGCAGCTGCCAACGAGTGGGAGAAATGTTTTCAGCTAAACCACTCTGAACCCATGCCCATCAGGAAAACACTGGACGAGCTCCCTCGTCTCCGTTTAAACTCCAGGTCTCCAATCTGGACAGACGAGAGGATCCAACACCAGTTTCAACTCAACGAGGCATGGCGTTCGGAGTGGGGCCTCTTTAAAAACTTTAACTCGCACCTTGTTAAGGACCCTACAAAAAAGCTACCCGGCTTTAATGCTGACCGAAAATCGTGGAGCCGCTTAAATCGATTTCGGGCCAACCATGGGAAATCAAACCACCACCTACACAAATGGGGATTGAGGGAGTCACCACAATGCGACTGCGGAGCACCTGACCAGACCCTTTCCCATGTGGTGAATGAATGTCCGCTTCGCTGTTTTCCCGGCGGTATAGCAGAGCTTCACGAATTCACGCCTGCCGCAGCTAACTGGTTGAAGCAACTAGACCTAGAAATTTGATCCATGCAGGATAATAAGCCATACGCAATGATGATGAGCTTTGCAGTCGTCGTTTGCTTTGGGGTAAATATATTTTATTTTTCATGTTAATAAGTATTCTATGTATCGTAATGGTTAGCGTAGTCGATACCAATAATGATTGAATTAAGTATATAATTATCGATATCTTACTTCTTATCTTTACCAACTAATATTATAAATGCGAAAGTTTGTAAAAATGTTTGGATGTTTGTTAGAAGTAAACGCAGAAACAACTTAACAGATTTGGATGAGATTTGCCACACAAGTAGGCCATGTCCTAGATTAGCACATAGGTACTTATGCTGCCTCGGTGGCGTAGTTGTATTACAGTACGACTGCACAGCTGAGGTGTCTGGTTCGATCCCCTGGTCGGGCAAAGTGATATTGAGTTTTTCTATTCAGTATCAGCTCAGAGTCTGGAATTTGGGCCCGATATGGCGATAGGCTCGCCCCCTATCACATCATGGGACGGAATAACGGCGAAAAGTGGGTGCACTAGTTGCACCTCTGCCTAACCATTCGGGGATAACAGGCGTGAGTGTGTGTGTGTGTGTGTATGTATCCGGGTTAATTTACTCCCATGGGAAATGATGAATATTTTAAAGGCTGTTCACGCGGGCGAAGCCGCGATCAACGCCTAGTAAGATAGTATAATCTCCGGAACTAGTATGGCATCTTTATTATTTTCTTAATAGAAGTACATCAAACATAAACACAAGATGTTCTCTTTTCTAGCATCATTTGAATACTAGAAACATTAAAGCCTTATATTATTCCTACATTAAACTGTTGCGCTTGTTGTTTATTCCTAGGAACAATTATTTATTCTACCGTTGTTCTGTTACATTCTCAGAAATAGAAAATTGAACGGATTTCTCAAATGATATCAACGTGTAATTGATTTTCAACAATATTATTTTGTACTAGCTTTTGCCCACGGCTTCGCCCGCGTTATTAAGTTTTTCCGGGCTAAAAGTACATAAAAACCTTCCCGTTGAATCACCCTATGACTATGACGTTGATACAACTCTTAACAAATAATGCATTAATTTCGACCAAATTTGATTACCATAAAAACGGTTCTAGTGAGTTAATCTTAAAAGATAGACATATACTGTCGCGGACATTTTTTTAGATCATTTCAAGAGAAATAATTCTTTCATACATATACATATATTTTTGGTATCTTGAACCGTTTTCGCAGTGCACGCAATGGAAGCCCTCAAGGATGAATAATTTTCCCCGTTTTCTTTCACATTTTCCATTATTTCTTCGCTCCTAATAGTTGCATCGTGATGTTATATAGCCTATAGCCTTCCTCGATAAATGGGATATTCAACACAAAAATAATTTTTCAATTCGAACCAGTAGTTCCTGAGATTAGCGCGTTCAAACAAACAAACAAACAAACAAACTCTTCAGCTTTATAATATTAGTATAGATTTACTACAAAGAGCTGTCAAAACCGTCAAACACAATATAATGGCATTAGATGTAATCTATACCAATATTATAAAGAGGAAAGATTTGATTGTTTGTTTGTTTGTCATGGATTAAATCAAAAACCACTCGACCGATTTTGAAAATTCTTTCACTAATAGGAAGCTACATTACTCCTGAGTGATATAGGCTACTTTTTATCTCGGGTAAATATTTTATCCCCGAAAAAATTTTTCACGCGCGTGGAATCGCGAGCAGAAGTCTAGTAAATTATATAACGAAACCAAATATTTTGAAAATAAAAAGTCTCACGATAGAAAGAAAGTATAATAAAAAGTCTACAAATATGATAAAAAATGCGTTTGATTTCAATTAAAAATTTTTTAATTAATTAAAAATATTCAACTATAATGAAGTTAGTAGAATATCAATATATATATAGGCTCGCCCCCTATCACATCATGGGAAGGAATGACGGCGAAAAGTGGGCGCACTAGTTGCGCCTCTGCCTACCCCTTCGGGGATAACAGGCGTGCGTGTATATGTATGTATGTATATTTAATGATAAAGTTGATTGCATTTCCATCATAGTATTAAAAAAGCTCCCATCATTAACCGACTTCAAAAAGGGGGTTCTATTTTTATCATAATAAACAACCTAAGTATAATATTCACGCCTCGAAGAATGTATAAAATTCTTGCTTTCTAATACGCAATCAAATCGAAATAGAATAACACCGAAAAACTCAAACTTTAACATAAGATCAACTTGGATTAACTTTAAATCGTCCAATCTCAGATTCAGTCAATTTGATAAGCAATCGAAAAATAAATGTTTATTTCACAACTCATATCACGATTTAAAAGAAACAAGAATAACATCTTAAGCCCCTTGAAAATAGCAGTCATTTTACGTACAATACTTTTACTGTCCAATAACCAGTTTTGTTGAAAGCCATCTGAATAAATCACAATTGTATTGTCTAGACTTTAGTTGATGCCAATTGTACAGTGGCCCGACCCTAAGGGTTAGTTCACAATGACAAAAAGACTCTGGGTAGAAAGACCGAGAGTCTAATATAACCATTGTCAAAGAACCTATATGTTTAAAATCGTAAAAGATAAACATACACCATTTTCAAAGATAAGTTACATACATATACACTCACGCCTTTTTTTTTATCCCCGAAGGGTAGGCAGAGGCGCAACTAGTGCACTCTCTTTTCGCCATTATTCCGTCCCATGATGTGATGGGGGCGAGCCTATCGCCATATCGGGCACAAATTCCAGACTCCGAGCTGATACTGAATAAAAAAACTCAATATCACTTTGCCCGACCCAGGGATCGAACCCGAGACCTCAGCATTGCATTCGTACCGTAGTACAACTACGCCACCGAGGCAGTCAGTTAAAAGATAAGTTGTGGCGGATAAAAAAATATTGCAACTTTTTTTTTATTGAGCATGTCAAATATTTTAAAATGAAATTTTTCGCCTTTATTGTCGGTATATAAAACAATGTCCCGTGGCCGCTATGTACTCCAGTGTGTGCCAAGCTTTATAGCTAAGAATCGATACGCGACCGACATTCATATGAGTGTTTCTTCGTATAATTTTCTGGGTAATTTGATCATTTCTGAGGTGTTTTTAAACTACTAAAAGGTGTTTCTTATAATAAAGCTAGCAACAAAAGCTCAATTTGATTCATTCTCTTTTACCTAACGATGTGCACGAATAAATATACAATCAGCTACATAAGAAGCTGAACAAAGGCAACATTTCAAATCGCCTTTACGCGTTTCGTTAAATTAATCCTTTTTTTCATTGTGTGAATAAGGTAAATACATTTTATAAACACTAACAAGTGAAGAAATTATATTATTTCAAATCGCCTATACACGCGTTAAGTTAAACTGCAACATTTTTTTCTTCGTTTGAAGTTAAGCAAATCTCTTTTATTTTATTTTTGTGAAGAGAAATAAAAGATTAGTAAGAACAAAAGAGTATGTAGGCAATTTGAAATTTTGAATTTGTTCACCTAGTTATGCTTCTGACTGTACAAGTGATGGGAATTTTGAATTTGTTCAACTACTTATGTGTCTGTACCTACGTATTTTGTAAATATGGAGAATTATAATTAACTAGCTTTTGCCCGCGGCTCCGCCCGCGTTAAAAAGTTTTTCCGGGATAAAAGTACTGCTTTATGTTTTCCCGGGATAAAAAGTAGCCTATGTGTTAATCCAGGACATGATCTACCCGTGTGCCAAATTTCATCGAAATCCGTTCAGTAGTTTTTGCGTGAAAGAGGAACAAACATCCATACATCCAAACATCCATACTTTCTTACAAACTTTCGCCTTTATAATATTAGTAGGATTGTTTTTCCTTTATTGCTCTTGGTAATCATATTTTAAAATATTGCATCATAGACACTTTTTAAACGAATGAGACTGAAAAATTAAGAAATCTTACTACAGTATCTCCTATAAATATTGGGACGAAATTAACAAGCAAATACGAACTAACTGCACGCAGAACTAGAATTTCTATTTTCGGCCTATCACATACGTGACGTGAATTTATGTTTCTTGTTCTGAAAACAAACCTTAATATAATTAACTGTAGACCGTTTTTTAGTTAACAAACTCCAAAACACTTGAAAAATATTTAAACATATAATCTCTTATGATAAGGGTACATTGACAAATGAAATGTCAAAAGAGATTTAAGATTCCAAGCTAAAAGTGAGCGTTAAGAATTGAACTGAACTCACGGTCAAACAAATGACCTTTTTCTCACCTGAGGGAAAATATGTGAAAAATATACTTTATTACAATATTATATTGTCACCTAATATAAAGGACATATGAAGGCTACGATAGAGAGAAACACTATTTGTAGGAAAATTATTCTGTCCTTTTAGCTTTTGTATTATGTTGTGCTTTGGATTTGTATGGGTTTCATGTATGAGTTTTAGGTGATACACGCTGTCAACATTTAAAACTGAACAGCAATGAAATTGTCAGTTTTTGAAGTTGATGAATTGTTACTCAGGTGACAGCGTCTGCGCGGTGCCTAAAATTCGCTTTTGTTTCGTTCATACTCAGTTATTTGCTAATTGGTTACTATTGAAACCACACACTCGACTTTATCTCTAAAATTGATCCAAAAATCTTCCATGAGAATGTTTTCACAAAAAAATCCCGGTTTCACTTTTCTATTTTTTTTATAATTTTGTAGTTCAGTGCGAATATGGCGTGCGTGTGAGTGTATTACTGACTGAAAGTTGCTGCTGCGAAGAAATCTTTTAGAGTAATAGTAGTAGATGGTATAAGGTGTTAAAATAAAATTACTTTTTACTTATATTTATTTTGTTCGAAACTTACATTTTTTATTTTACTTCTACGCTTGGAGTAACTTGTTGTAAAGCGTCATTTTCAAGAAGATAAGTATGTACTTAGTTTCTTTTAGTAACTCAATGTCGCAATGACCCTGTATTATATTATTCCATTTGTTTGTTTTTCATGCCTTTCTTTCGTACTTTGTGTACTTCACGCGACGCTTATTAATCAAACGGAATGTCCATTATAATATACTTTGAAGGTGCCACCTTAATGACATTAATATCATTGCTCAAGGAGCTCTGAAGGTGCTTAGAAGATCACTCTAAGCTAATTAAATATTCAAAACGTTAAACAAATCAAAACACAATTAATTATCAGCCTGTTAATAACTTGAGCATTCTGACATTAATCTAGTCACAACTTATCGCTATTGAAGAATGTTAATCAATTATTGTAATGTCTACAACATAGTAACTCTATAAAGTTTTATGTAGTTACAACTCGACTGCCTCAGTGGCGTAGTTGTATTGCGTACGCGTTACGAGTACGATTTGCGCGCTGTGGTCCTGGGTTCGAATCCCGGGTCGGGCCAAAAATGCTTTGTGACTGGGTTTTTCCATCTTAAAAAATTACTCAGTCGCAGCTCGGAGTCAGGAAGTTGGCGGTGTGATACCCCCGTGCCTCGGAAAGCACGTAAAGCCGTTGGTCTTGCGCCTGATCTCTCTCCGGTCATGTCGGATTGCCGTCTCACCGGACTATGAGAGTGAAGGAATAGCGAGTGCACCTGTGTATTGCGCACACACTTGTGCACTATAATATCTCCTGCGTACCTGGCTGATCTCCGTTGAGATTGGCCGCCGTGGCCGAATCTGGCTAGGAGGATTTCAGTTACAACTATGTGTAGAATTTCAAAGTTACAAAAGGACTAGCATTTTATGCTATCGGCTCGCGGCGCATTGCCTTAAGAACAGTGTAAACATATTGATAAATACCCATCCATGCTTCGTCGTAATAATATTAAATAATAATAACACCAGTCCTGTATTATATACTGCCCAATGCTGAACACGGGCCCCTCTACTACTGAGAGGATTTAGGCCTTAGTCTACCACGCTGGCCTAGTGCGGATTGCCAGACTTCACATACCCTAGAAACTCTTATGGAGAATTCTCAGGCATGTAGGTTTCCTAACGATGTTTGCCTTCAGCGTTAAAGCAAACTATAACTGATAAACAATACACACATAACTACGAAAAGTCAGATGTGTGTGCCTTGTGTTTTGAACCTCCGGACATTGTCTCGGCAGACCGCTCCATTCCCAACTAGGCTATCGTCGACTCGTCGATGCTTCGTCGTAGTCGGGAAAAATAAAATAAACATACAAGGAAAATCCTGTTTAACAACCTCTAAATAGTTATCGGATTACAAATGTAGGTTACAATAACAATAGCTAAATGCTAAAATGTATAGAGTTTCATACTCTACCAAAAACTGGTTTGCGTTTCAACACAGGTCAAAATAAAAAAAAAATATCCCACTGGAGCACGAACTAGAAGTGGTTTAACAGAAATTCAAAAGCGCTCCACGCACTATATCGGGCGATGGAATTTTATTGTCTGCAACAGATGCAAAATGTTTTATAGAGACTGAAAAATATAGTGAGATTTATTATAATGACGAAGTACTTGAGCTATGAACCGTGGATCGATTCCTAGGTAAAAAAACAAACACCAGTTATTCCAACTGAATGACTGCCTCGGTGGCGTAGTTGTATTACGATACGACTGCAATGCTGATGTCTCGGGTTCGATCCCCGGGTCGGTCAAAGTGATATTGGATTTTTCTATTCAGTATCAGCCTGGAGCCTAGAATTTGTGCCCGATATGGCGATAGGCTCGCCCCCTATAACATCATGGGACGAAATACACACGGCGAAAAATGGGTGCACTAGTTGCGCCTCTGCCTACCCCTTCCGGGATAAAAGGCGTAAGTATGCGAATGACGAGACGAGCATGCCGTTCGCCTGATAGTAAGCGATACGACCGCCCGTAAACAGTAGCAATACAATACAGAATTTTGAATTACAAATACTGCGGGGCACTACACTGCACTCATCAACATGAGACATAACATTTTATGGCTCTTTATCACAACTTCTGAGTAATGCTCGTCACATAAATGCGTAAAGACACACTGTACGCTCTCAAATAAATGGTAATAAAATGAGTATTATCTACTAGCTGTTTAATACGATAACTGACAAATAAAATTTACTTTTACATGGAATTTTTTAAAAAGACCCTTATGCTAGCAATTACGGTGTGTCCTTCAAACCACACAACAGTGTATTGCTTGGCAGCATAAATTGACAACTGAATAACTCGAGATTGAAAATTTTTAACCGATTTGACGATTTTCGTGCTATAACATCCGACCCACTTGTTGAAGCTCTGCCTAACTCATAGCTAATAGCGTGAGTATATATTTACACATGTATACATCTATGTAGTGCAGTTTAAAACTGTTTTGGCGTGACTTGTACTAGAGGTCATAGCTAGTCAACTTTACACAAACATATCGTGGTCTAAGTTTGACTATTTCAAATTTAATACTAAAAATATAAAACTTTCAAAAACATTTCACGCCTTCATCCCTGAAGAGGTAGGTAGAGGTGCAACCAGGTCACGCACTTTACGCCATGTGTGTTCCGTCCCATGATATGATAGGGCGAGCCTATCGCCATATCGGGCACTTATTTCTGACACCGGACTGATACTAAGCAGAAAAACCCAATATCACTTTGCCCGAGCTAGGATTCAAACCCGGGACTGTCAAAATCCGTTTATACTAAAAACCTCCATAGTATCAGTCTTAAACCAATGAAAGTGTTTTCCTCACTTAAAAACTCATTTCTCTGAACTAACTTGAAACTGGGATCAACTGGAGCCGCGTTTAAAATCTCGTTTTGATGTAAACGTATCCCTGCGTTTTGTCATTCTCGCACTGAAAAATGGCCGGTAAATTCAGGAGTTACGTAATGTTTTCAGGGATTGTGATGGAATTTCTTGAGATTGGATTGTAGGTGTATTACAGAACAAGTGGAAATGAACAAGTGTGTTATCTGGTGGTAGGTCTTTCATATGTAAGAGTTTGTCTGGGTGGGTACTACCGCAATACCGCAAACTTAATATCCATCTTTAAAAATTGAAGTAATATTGTGATTTGTAAATTGTAAAATATATATATTTAAAAAAAAATGATGAATGATATGAAAGACCTACGCTGAGTTTCTTGGTGCTTCTTCTCAGGTCAGTGGGCTTTTCCGAAGCACTGGTAGAATCTTTTAGTAAAACAACATTGTGAAAAATGACGTGTAAAAGTGCCCTTAGGGGCCTAATTACTGAATAAATGATTTGAATTTGAATGTCTATTTCTACCGCCAAGCAGCAGTGTGTTGTGTTTCGGTTTGAAGGACACTATAGTAAGTGTAACTTCAGGACATAATGCTCAAGATGACGAGCGCAGTGGAATGTGTATAACTCAAGAGGCTGTATGGTGTTGCTTATGTTTATGAGTGGTCGTATTGCTTACCATCAGGCGAATGGCATGATCGTCTCGTCATGCAAAACAATAAAAAAAACTGATGATCATGGCTGAGCATTATAGCCTCATTAAAAAAAAAACATTAATGAGGGAGTTGGCGTATTTAGACGTAATGTTATTTGGTAGTTTTTTTTATTGGATGATGAGAGAAGTGAGCCATTTGACTTATGGAAATCGCAATGGCACGTGGCGTCTCTAAAAATCATCAAAAATTCGCATTGCAGCATTCTTTATGATACTGTCTTGTCTATTATTACTTTCCAGATACTACTAATAGATGTATTAAGGGCCAATTTCAAGGCTTCCAGTAAATTTTATTTGATAGTTATCGTATTAAACTACTAATGTAGATAGTACTCGTTACCATTTATTTGGGAGCATAGATTAGTGTGTCTTTTGAATTCGGTCAGCTTATAAATTTATGTGACGAATATTTATCAGCAAGCGGTAAAATCAGCCCTTAGGCTGCTAGTGATCATGTTTCAAATCGAACCACATTTTACACCGTTGCTCATTTATTTATTTATTAAATGGCACACCAACAATTAATGGACTGAAACTTGTTCAATAAAACCATTTTGTTACAATTCAATAGACTAGTCTACTCACCAATTACAGGTGCGAAACAGCATTCGTAGGAGATAATTAAACATTTATCACTAAGTTTATAAGAAAATAATGTAAAAATTAATACAACTAGCAATAGTAATAATAGTAATGAAAATGAATCTGCAAATAATAAATATCTATTGAAATTTAAATAAACACAAAGACTAAACGACACAATACATAAAATAAACCCACAAGTGGGAGTCTTCGATCATGATTGCAACATTTATCGTCTCAATTTGAGAATCAAATCCGAGAATACATCCACAGAAAGTGAACTCTGGATGTCATTGTATGATCTTTGGATTCTGTTGAACGGTGAAAACTTAGCGAACGAAATAGATAAAATGAAACCTACATGCATACAAGGCGTATTCATGCGACCGACTCTTTTGTGGCACGTGTGTGTAAAATATTGTTCTATTTTAGTATACTTTTGTAGCGATTGCATTATTTATACCCGTCTACGTTTAGCTTTACGTTACATTTTGCAGGAGACTACAATTGCTGACGAAAATGCAACTAGAAATGAAGAAGGTTTTTAACGACACTGTTTTCAATTTGACTCGGTGGTATGGTATTGGGTGCGCGATACATCCACACTGAGGTCTCGGGTTGGAATTTTAGGTCGGACAAAGTGATATTGGTTTCGTTGCTTAGTCTCAGCCTCGAGTCTGGAATTTGTGCCCGATATACCGTTGGCTAGCTCCCTATCACATCATGGAATGGAATACACACTACGAAAAGTAAGTGCACTTGTGGCGCCTCTATTTGTTCAGGAATGACAGGCGTGACTATGTGTGTTTTAAATATACTAAAATACTAGCTTTTGCCAGCGGCACCGCCCGCATTAAAAAGTTTTTCCGGGATAAAAGTCCCGGTTTATATTTCCCCGGGATAAAAAGTAGCCTATGTGTTAATCCAGGACATGATCTATCCGTGTGCCAAATTTTATCAAAATCCGTTCAGTAGTTTTTGCGTGAAAGAGGAACAAACATCCATACATCCATACATTCTTACAAACTTTCGCCTTTATAATATTAGTAAGATTACCTCTTAATCTATTTGCAAGCTGCATTTAAGGTTCAAGGTTCAATTCCTGCTACTTAAAATCGCGTGCTTTATGCGATAACACACATAAATTGCCTGATATTAATTATGGATCGCCCCTACAACATAGGATGAAAGTAGACTCACCGAAGCGTAGACTCTGTCCACCCCTTCAAGTACAGGGTGAGCACATACGAAAACACAATTATGTTTCTCGAATAAGGAAGAAGCTAGAATTCAAGCGATTGTTAGTTTTATTCGGGGTTGGTTGATGTATTAGTCGCCTTGGGACCTATGAAAAACCTGGTTTGCAAGGAATACGAATCGACCGTCCCGTGTGTCTGTGATTTATTTACTTTAAAGCGTATGTATATTCGTAAAGATTTCATTTTTCGGCATTTATGTGCTATTTTTTAGACGTTTAAATTAGTTGTTCAATAATAATGTTACGATGGGTTTCAACTTCTTTTTATTGTTATTTTTTTAAGACGCGTTGTCTAACTGGTTGGGTTTTCAGCTATTATAAAAAAAATGTACAATCTAATTAAGTTTTTTTTACGTTGTAGGTAGGTACGTACTTTACGTCAAAATCCAAACCTGACACAAACTTTTTTAAGCCACAAAAGCATTTGTTTCAAAGATCGAACTAGCGACCTCTTGTTTCAAGACCAACTCATCTACGTTAAACAAGTTTCTAATACTACATCAATAATCCAAAATATTCACAGGTATGCCTTACTCAAACTTCTATGAAACAGGTAACATTCGATCAAAAAACACCGCAGTCTAGTCGATTTCGATTAAAGTTTCCTCCATCGTACAAATACATAGACTTATACACACATTACCTTAATTGGATGGCCTTGATACCAACTAACCATAAAATTGTCAAGTTATATAATATCCCGGTAAAAGTTGCAAGTTATAAGAATAGTGTAATCTAATCGAGATTTTATCTCGCTACGAACACGTAGCACGTGCTACGAATAGCGTAGCGTTCTTAGGCGACTCTACGTTACATTTGTCGGTATTTTATTTAAAAGGAGCCGTTTTTTTTCGACAGCAATATTGTAAGTGCTAAGTCGTATTCCATGTATTTATTTACGATGACAGTTATGAATATGTAACTGTATAACACCTTCTTATGTATATAATTTTACAAAGTATGATTTTTTTATAATAGCGAATCAAATAGAACAAAAAATTAATTATATAGTTCTGGGTAAATTTACTTACTTCCTTTTAAAGTTATAGTCACCGTATATGTTAAAATTTTTTTGGACAGTAATGCATTATAATTATACTGCAAAATTATACTGAATACAAAAATACATCGGTAATTGAAGGCTTACTGTAAAACTTATTTACTATTACAAAACGTAAGGGGATTATAAACCTCTCTGGAAAAATAAGACAGGTGTAGCAACAACACAGGTTCTCGCGGTAGTTTAAAATAATCCACCTTATACGATCTTACCTATAACAGGTTGCTTAATATTTTAATTTCCAATTTCCCAACGACTCGATCCGAGAGAATGGAGTACCTACAATGTCCATTTTAAATTTTCTACTTGCAATTTTAATAACAATCTCTTACGCACTTTGCGCCTTGTTCCCGCCATTTTGAGCTCGTGTGTAGCTTCCCGCGCTTTCAACTACTTTTATATTTAAAATTGGAACACACGACATACATCATGTAGATTAATGTTTTTTTTATCTATATCCCAATAGAACACGTTCAAAATAAGTAGGTCATATACACGGTAACCGATGGCATCCTATTAAATACATCCGTACATATTTCACACACGTGAATGCACAACACTCACACAAGCAACACAAAATATTAATTGAAGTGTATGGGAAAGATATACGTTTAAAAAAAATCGAAAATGTGAAGCGGCCGGCGCGCGCCATCCGTGCGTGTCTCACGGCAGACGCGACAATACTAGCATAGTAGACCTGGCTGGAAAGGCTTTAGCTGCCCCATACCCTCCCCCCTCGCGCCGCACACACCCCTTCCAGCCCTCGGCCGCGGCTACTGCTCCACCTGCGAAAAATCCTAATCGCCGAAATAACTACAATCAAATAGCTACTTTAAACCCATAGTACACATTTGAATTTTGATAACACGGTACAAAGATTTTCCGACCAAGATTGTGTGCCTGAAAACCGAATGCACACCGTCCTACGAGTCAATAGGTTGTACAATTTATATGGTCATAATCGATTTTCGACCTAATTAACATAACAGTATGGGTATTTTATAATTCAAACATGGAAAATATAATAATGCACCTATGTGTGCATATTCGAATTCGATTATTTGGGTTATATTTGCTATTACGTTATTAAATGAAATTGATCTCTCCGCCTTTGACAATATAAGTAAAAATCCTGCAACGAGAGAAATCTCGCCAAATACCTTGTTTGCCTTCCACAGTTCATATTACTGGTACAATTCTTGAATGCATTTATCGTTCGATTAGAGGCTTTATTTCTGGGATTCAGAGTTCGTTTTTAGTTGACGTTTATTGAGAAGAAAAATCGAAATTTAACAGCGAGCGATGGATATTAATGCCGACGTTGATTTTGTCAAATGAGCCTCATCAGAATGCAGTTTTCTTTAAGAAGACGCATTTGCTGCTTGAAGTGCGAAATTGTACGAAAAAGAGATATTTTTTAAAACATCGCTTTTCTATTTTCCTTTGAGAAGCTCAGTTGGAAAGATTTACATAAAGCAATAAACTTTAAAGTAGCGAGAAAAATTAATGTGAAAAATATTACATAACGCTTCTATTCTCAAGCGACGGCTGAGTTGTATCTTCTGTTTGCTAAGCTTTCTTTCGTCCTTTGACGCCGGATGGTCTAATGTCATATGAAAAAGCACAATAAGTTTAAGTATGGTGATGCAATGCACTGTCTAAGCATGCTGACGCTAACCACATGAGGAGTTCACATAAAAGGCATAGAGATATTTAAACGCTTAGATTTCTTTATTGCTTATTTCGTGAAAAACTTATTTAGTATTCTCCTTGACTTTATCTTTTAACAAGCTATAAATAAATAAATAAATAAGTAATGCTTTCAATTGCAAAATAAGGGGTAGCGCACACTTATCGCTCAAGGCATCAGCGTGGCAAAGTTTACTCACTTTTGTAGCATCTTACTTCTTACTAATATTATAAAGGTGAAAGTTTGTAAGTATGTATGGATGTCTAGATGTCTGGATGTATGGATGTTTGTTACTCTTTCACGCAAAAACTACTGAACGGATTTCGATGACACACTGGTACATCATGTCCTGGATTAACACATAGGCTACTTTTTATCCCGGAAAAATATAAACCGGGACTTTTATCCCGGAAAACCTTTTTAATGCGGGCGGAGCCGCGGGCAAAAGCTAGTAAATAATAAATACTTTGCATGTATATTATAGTAATCAGATATAAAAAACCAGCTCACTAATTCAAAATTTAAATCTCGAAAATAAGAAAACAAAAACTAGCGGTTTGTAATCAGCTGCAATTGAGGTAGCAGCAGACAGATTCATCACAGTTGTGAGATATCACGTCTGCTTAAAAAATGGCGCAATTAGTGTATGGTTTAACACAATTCCTAGTTTTTATGTATTTCATTGAGAATAGGCGTTTAATAAAGCTATGCGATGGGATGCGATAAGTGTGTGACAACCTTTATGCCGTCGAATGCGGTAAAAGCCGTCAATGTTATCGTAGAATCTAGTTTTTTAGTACACGTTCACTAATTGACATTGGATTTTATTGACACAGTGGCATTGATGTAGGGTTTTTTAATACATCAATGCAGAGTGATCTATAACACATCGTCAGTGTTTTCGAAAATTGTTAGTACAACTAAGATTCTTATCAGTATTGAGCCATACGAAGGTCAAGTAATTCTGGTCAAACTACTTGACCATGTCATTTATTAAACTAACTGTATAGTAAGAAGTTGCATAAATAAAGAAGCTTACAAAAGTGCTTATAGCTTTAAGCCTATTTAAGTGATAATAAACCTTAAGCGCCTCAAGTGGTCAAGAACAAAGAAATAATGCCTTTGGTGAGTGTAAGTGCGGGTCAATGGTTCACAGTAGTAAAATACTATATTAAAATTTACAACATTTTAAGTAATTTATTATTCATACGCGAATAACCAAGCTATTTTCAACTTTATGCGATTGCAATTAAGTCCAAGTTGACGTATACTTAAGACGAATTTTATTTATACCAAGTGACCCAGACGTATTGACCTGATTTTACGTTAACACGTTCTCCACTTATATGAACAGTTCGATATTGTAAAATTTTCAGTTTATGTAATGCAAACATAAATTAATTATGAATCTGTGCTACGCTCTTTTAGTGCTACGATTAGACTCTCATTACTCATTAGATCGGCTACGCATCGCCTACTACGCTGAGCGTAGAAACGCCTACGCTTACTACAGAAATTTATCATGAATGGTAAATATTATATTAATAAAAAATATTACGTACTAGTCAGTTTGTTACAATACCATTGATTGCATGGACGTGGACGTTTAGTTAATTACAGTTTTAATAGTGAAATTATGTAATTAATCTTTTGTACTACAGTATATATTTTCCACGCAGTGTTGCGTGTAGAGTTATTAAAAATAAATCTCATGCAACACTATGACATTGTAAGCCACAAGTAAATGTAGGCTGGTTTAAACTATCTCATATTACCTAGGTGAGTACAATGTTATTCTGTTTTAATTTTAGTGTCTTTTCAGACGGGGCGAGTGCTGAAAACTGGATTACTAGGATCTAGGCAAGAAACTATACTTGCGCTGTTGGAAAACTTTTAAACGAGGATCAAGAGAGATTTTAATATTATGGATGAAACATGGTGAACGTGGGTATTATAGACCTACTTTCTTATAGAAACAAAATCTTAAGGAACGAGAATTTCACTATCGTGGAAATGTGCTAAAAATATACCGTGAATGAAGCGACCAGAAAAAAGCTACTGGCCAATGACAAATGACGATATTGCATTTCAAGCGAGTGGAACATTAGCAAGCGCTGCAATTTTTTTATGCTAATGTATTCGATCGTCAAGGTTTCTAGTTTGAAAATCCTACTATAATATAATATAATAATAATAATCCTACTAATATTATAAAGGCGAAAGTTTGTAAGTATGTATGGATGTCTGGATGTATGGATGTTTGTTACTCTTTCACGCAAAAACTACTGAACGGATTTCGATGAAATTTGGTACACGGGTAGATCATGTCCTGAATTAACACATAGACTACCTTTTATCCCGGAAAAATAAAAAGCGGGACTTTTATCCCGGAAAAACTTTTCAACGCGGGTGGAGCCGCGGGCGAAATCTAGTATTTTTATAATGAGTTAATGAACATTAGAAAATAATGAATTCCTTTGCTTAATCTTTTAGGATTTCTAATTATGTTTTGCTGATGTGATTAGAGAAAGACTTCTCTTTAAAGCAAGAAATGTATTGTCTTACCAACCTATGTATATGGTCTATGAATATGTAGTAGTTTTACTTTTTAGTTTGTATAGTTTATGGTTAACTAGCTTTTGCCCGCGGCTCCGCCCGCTTTAAAAAGTTTTTCCGGGATAAAAGTCCCGCTTTATATTTTCCCGGGATAAAAAGTAGCCTATGTGTTAATCCAGGACATGAGCTACCCGTGTGCCAAATTTCATCGAAATCCGTTCAGTAGTTTTTGCGTGAAAGAGGAACAAACATCCAAACATCCATACATTCTTACAAACTTTCGCCTTTATAATATTAGTAGGATATATTTTGTGTTTTCCGGGTAAAACGAGTGCAGTATATTATTTTTTTCATTTTTATAAATTTTATTATTTGATGAAATGCATTAAACTTGTCAAAGATGATCTATTTATTATTCAACCCACTGGTTAATATAAGTTAGTTGATAGTTTTAGCATTATTGACTGCTTCGGTGACGTAGTTGTATTGCGTGCGCAGTACGACCCCTGTTCTGAAGTCCCGGGTTCGCATCCCGGGTCGATAAATTAATATTGGGTTATTTGTCTAAGTATCAGCCCGGAGTCTGATTTGTACCCGATATGGCAGTATACTCGCTTCATATCAAATCATGGGACATTACATCATGGCGACAAGTGAGTTGCACCCTGTTTGCACCTCTGTATATCCCTGCGGGGATAGAGGCGTGATGTATGGATGCATAGTATTGCTAGATAATGGCCAGGGCTCTGGGCGATAAAAGGCGTTATTTATACGCTTAATACTGGTGGTAGGACTCATACGTAAGAGTCCGTCTGGGTGGGTACCACCGCAACGTATATTTCTACCGCCAAGCAGCAGTGTTCATGCACTGTTGTGTTGCCGTTTGAAGGACATTGTAGGACATAATGAGAGTTTACATCTATGTCTCAGGATGATGAGTGCAGTGGAATGCCACACATTACTTTGTAACTCAAGGTGCTGTATGGTGTTACTACTGTTTATGGGTAGTCGTATCGCTTACCATCAGGCAAACAGCATGCTCGTCTCGTCATTTAATGCCATAAAAAAAAATACGCCCATTCTTTATTTTTATGGAAGTCATTAAGGTGAATGAATGAAGAAGAAGATGGTAGGTGGATGGGAGGACCGATGTAGTAACTGCCTTAGATAACCAAGTCTCCACAATTATTAATTCACATAATGAACATTTTTGTATTGGTATTTATACTCTAGTCTAGTCTCCGCCCGCGTCAAAAAGTTTTTCCTGTATAAGTCACGTTTTATATTTTCTCGGGATAAAAAGTAGCTTATGTTACTTACTGATAATGTACTTTATACATATATATATACACTCACGCCTGTTATCCCCGAAGGGGTAGGCAGAGGCGCAACTAGTGCACCCACTTTTCGCCGTTATTCCATCCCATGATGTGATAGGGGGCGAGCCTATCGCCATATCGGGCACAAATTCCAGACTCCGGGCTGATACTGAATAGAAAAACTCAATATCACTTTGCCCGACCCGGGGATCGAACCCGAGACCTCGGCTTTGCAGTCGTACTGTAATACAACTACGACACCGAGGCAGTCATCTCATGTACTTTATATTAGTGAAAGTATTGTTTAAAATCGGTCCAGTAGTTTTTGATTTTATCCATTACAAAGAAACAAAATATCAAAATTTCCTCTTTATAATATTAGTATGGATTGAAGGGAAGAGACAAACACGTCATACTAAACGTCATCATACAAAGTCCTAGAAAATAAACTACTTTGGCTTTTATTTACCATACAATTTCCTTTTACACAATAAATGGTAACTCGACTAAAATACTAGTCAGTCCGAAACAGGTTTAACTTGGATGCGAGTCCTATTTCAATATCAGTTGTTACACGAAGCTACTTTGTAAATAGAGAAGTGACAAATGTGACTGATGAGAATGTGTTTCGTCGCTTTATTATGTTAACTTATTATTTACTAAGTTAGTTTGCGACTTGTAGAGTTGTAGAGGAGGCCCGTGCTCAGCAGTGGGCAGTATATAATACAGGGCTGGTATAGTATGGTAGCTCACAACATTGTCCACGTGTAAGACGAATAAATAAAGTTCTACTGTGTTTTTCGGGGTAAAAAGTATATTAAAAATTTATTAAAGACAATTTATATGTATGTATAATTTCATACTATTATGTTCAGAGATTTTTTACTTGTACTTTGCAAACATTCAATAATACAATCACACACCGCCCTTTATCCCCTTATCAGGGGTGTTATAAGGAATAGGCAGAGGCGCAACTAGTGCACCCACTATTCGCCGTGCGTATTCCGTTCCATGATGTGATAGAGGGCGAGCCTATCGCCATATCGGGCACAAATAGCAGACTTCGGGCTGATACTGAACTTAAAACCTATTATCACTTAGCCCGACCCGGGAATCGAAATCGAGACCTCAACACTGCAGTCATATCGTAATACAACCACGCTATCGAGGCAGTTAATAATACAATCATTTAAAATATTAGTAAAATAATAAGACGCATGATTCCTTGGAAACAAAGGAGTACATTTTAAAACGTATAATAATGCTAATTCTTTGCTAGAGATAAAAAAATAAAGATATTTTCTGTACCCAACTAAAGCAATAAGTCTTGCCAATTATGGTTCTTTTCTTTCTGAAGTTTGTTTTTTAATACACATGAAGCTTTTTATATCATAAACTAACTACTTTTCGCGGCTTCATCAGGGTGTAAAAGTATTTCCAGGATAAAAGACCCGCTATATATTTTCTCAGGATATATACCCTATATCCTTCCCAGAGTCACAAATTATTTACAATCAAATTTAATCAAAATCCGTTCGTTAGCTTTGAGTTTATCCCGTTCAGACCATTGATGTATTAAAAAACCCAATACATCAATGGTTCAAACAGATAAAAAGACAGACGCAGCGGGGGACTTTGTTTTATAACATATAAGGATAATAACTATTGAGTTAGTAGTGGAATGAGCTGTTATACGTTGATATGTTAAATATCCTCTCAGTAGTAGAGAAGGCTTGTGCCCAGCAGTGGGTCACTATTAAATATTACCACATCATACCAGTCCTGTATTCTATACTGCCCACTGTGAGCACTGGCCTTCTTCTACTGAGAGGGTTTAGGCCTTAGTCCACCACGCTGGCCTAGTGCGGGTTGGCAGACTTCAAATACCTTTAAAATTCATATTTACTTATTAAATATCTCATTAATTTCCACGTTATAACACGACCAACTTCTATTCAATAATCATAGCAGAGATCACTGGAATATTCCCTCCAATATTTGTGTTCGAATTCATTGCCTTTACATCCGGAGATTTCAACTTCGACGGTTTCAGCGGAGCGACTAGCGAGCTGCATTAGCATTATTCATTAGAACTATTTTGGATTGGTCTTATAAGCATTGTGATAATTCTAGGTATACTTTGTATGCGGGGCTTCCTCTTAGTAGGTTCATACATATCATACAGTATGTATTTTTAGTCGAGGGACCTATTAAAATGCACATCATATTCATGCTACTAAAAAAATACGCAAAGAAAAAAAATGACAAATCTATACTAATATTATAAAGCTGAAGAGTTTGTTTGTTTGTTTATATGTTTGTTTGTTTTTTTGAACGCACTAATCTCAGGAACTACTGGACCGATTTTGAAAATTCTTTCACTTATAGGAAGCTACATAACTCCTGAGTGCTATAGGCTACTTTTATCCCGGAAAAATATTTTTGTCCCGGAAAAACTTTTTCACGCGGGCGGAGCCGCGAGCACTACTAGTGACAGAATAAAACTCAAAATAATTGTAGAGAAGCTCCCAACTTGTAAATACCTTCGTGCTAGCTACTATTTTAACCCTGGCAGAATAAGAGGATGTTATAAGTTTAGGGTGTGTATCTGTATGTATGTGGCATCTCAAACGAGTGGACCGATTTTGACGCGGTTTTTTTGCCTATAAATACGATTAAGTATGATTCGTTTTCCGTACTGTATACTTCAAACCTGTCTTAAGAAGGCAGTGATATCTGGGTGCTATAATTTCCTTAAAAATATGGTTATATATGTAATTTAAACATATTTAGTACAAGAATCGATCACTGAATACCCTTCTTGAACAGATTCCTCGACCAGCCTTAGGTACTATGTATAAATACATATACATCATTGATTTTCACTCAGTATCAGCTTGGAGTCTGGATTTTATGCCTGATATTATGGCAATGGGCTCCCCTGTGTCACATCGATTGACGGAAAACACATGGCAAAAGTTGAGTGCCTTTGTTGTATCTTTGCCTACCTCTTCGAGGGTTAAAGCGTGATGTGTGTTTGTTTTTGTATTTTTCCTTCTCTGGAGTAAGCAGAGATGTAGCTCACATTACGTCACGTAATATATATCTATTGCAGAAATGATTTGTCTTTGTTCACGACGATCCCCTCTAGGGTCTAGTACGTACTGAGAAACGTCATGCAAAATTTCCTGGCCTAGGATTTGAAGGTAAAACCTCCCAACAGCTCATATACTGCCACTAGGTGACAACATACCATAACATAACCAAGGATACACTGACAAAAAAACAGCGTAAACTGACACTGTGGTCATGCATACCCGCGTGTAATCTATCCAGCGATCACTCACCGTGAATTTGTTAAATTACCAAGCGTTACGGATTACAACGCATTATGAATGTATTGTTTTAGAAAAGTAGTTCACGCTTGTGCTTATAGATGGCGTTGTTAACAAAATTAAAGAAGCGTGAAGTGTGAATCGGGTTCGTATAATAAGGCTTTCATAACCTAATTATAGCTTTTTTCTTTATTTGTTTTTCATAGCTCGACATAATACACGTGAAATTGCAGCCTACGTAGGATCAAAAAGAAGCCAAAATGGGATAGGCAGGGAACTTAGACTTGATAATGTGCTTCCGTATAAAGTTTGTGCGAAACCCTAAGACATTATAAAATTTTCATAGACTGTATTGAAATATCGCAAAAATAAATTAAAAAGACAAATACATTTTTAAGAACAATCGAATAATCTATTTTCTTAGCTGTTGACCTAGATTTATTATGATTCTATATTGAGGATTAAAATTTGTTCATTATGTCTATTTTTGGCGATCCAAGCGCTACGAGGACGGTGAAGCCGAACCATCAAGTTACGAAGTAGAGAAATAGCTCAGAAAATAGTAAAATAAGACGTTATTTTAAGCTTCATTTAGAATTTCAGTGGACGATAGATAGACGATAGCTGAGAATGGAACGGTCGGCCGAGACAATGTCCGGAGGTTCAAAACCCAAGACACACACCACTGACTTTTCAAAGTTACGTGTGTATTGCTTATCAATTATCGTTCGCCTTAACGGTGAAGGAAAACATCATGAGGAAACCTGCATACCTAAGAAGTTCTTTATAAGAATTTCGAAGGTATGTGAAGTCTACCAAACCGCACTAGGCCAGCGTGGTGGACTAAGGCCTAAACCCTCTCAGTAGTAGAGGAGGCCGTGCCCAGCGGTAGGACAGTATATTATAATACAGGACTGGTATTATATATAACAATTATTTATACGCGGTTGATATCTCTTAACATCAAATAAAACATTTTCTGATTTTCCGCCCTATGCTATAAAATGTAAATCAAAACAATTGTAATTAAACAAAACAATATTGAACTGTTTCCAAAAGCGTTCGTGCGTTTATACGCTTAACATATTATTCAAAAGAAATAACCCATGACAGCGTTTATTCGCAATTTTTCACGTCTAAAAATATTTATAACTGACATATCTATTGCATATTTATATAATGCACGTTCATATTACGTCGCGAACCAATGCAGGGCAGCACGCAAGGGCGGTTGGGTCAATAGTTTTTATTCTAGCGAGTTGAACGTTGTGCTGGATGCGGCAAGCTGAAGACAGGGCGCTATGGCGCTCATTAGGGGAGGCCTATGTCCAGCAGTGGACTGATAAAGGCTGATGATGATGATGATGATGAAGTTAGAATACAATGCTCCTGAATTTAAGCAAACTTTAGAAGGACAAAATTACAAGCTTTCAGTTGCAATACAGTGTATTAGCGTTCAAAGCTTAAATATGATGGTCTCACAACACGGTGACGAGAAAAATCTGACACTTAACACACAACTACATACTTTTGTATGTCATAATCAGCTACATGGAGTCCACTGCTGAATAAAGGCCTCCTTAAAGATTTCCAGACGGGTTTTGTACCCATGAAAACATGTATAGTTATATCAGTTTTCAAAGGCGTAGTAAGCTTTAGGTCAGTCAATTTAATGAATATTTATGTTAAAAAGAAACAAACATTTATAAATCCGACGATAAAAAAGACACGGCTACAAACAGTTACCGCAATGAAAAATTTACCGTAAACCCTAAAAAATATTTGTACAACATTTTTCAATATTTACAGTTCTAGCCTGCAAATTCTTGTTTCAAGAAACGTCTAACATACAGCGAACGTGTTCCGAGACGGGTTGCAAACGCAACGCTGTCGAGTGCTCGTCACGGCTCGACTTCACAAAGGCACACAGTTTATTATACGCTGTGGTTATGTTTTAACAACCTCTTATTTTCTTCTGTAAAGGGAATTAGGCTCGGTTCAGACTTGAGGTTATAATTCTCTTGTTCTTTACGCATTTTTAATGCAATATAAGTCACGGAAAGCTTTGCGGCTAGTTGTGTATTAGTATTTCCAGATCTCTCTCCGGTCATGTTGGATTGCCGTCTCACGGGACTATGACATTGGAGGAACTGAGAGAGTATATGTGTTTTGCGCACACACTTGTACAAGGCCTAAACCCTGTCAGTTGTAGAGGAGGCTGGTATGGTATGGTATACATTATTTTCAATTCTATTGGCTATAACGCTTGTAGAAAAGGATCTTGGTTACAGGCCCAGGCTGATCTCAGTTGAGATTGGCCACCATATCCAAAATTCGAATAGGAAGTTTTTTTTAGCATTATTTCTGTCAAACCTTGTGAGACTACAAGGGTCACATTATCTATACATATTATAAAGCAGGAGTACTGGTGTGCCTGTACAATTAAAGAAATATGATAAAAAGAAAGGCGGGACTAAAAAGAGTAATGGAATACAAATCAGCGATTTCTGTAATTATTTTCCGTCTGTTTTTCTGTTTGTTTGTTTGTTACTGCACATCTCCGAAGTTACTGAACGGATTTCGATGAAATATGGCTTACGGGTAGATCATGTCCTGGATTAATACATTGGCTACTTTTTATCCCGGGAAAATGTAAAGCGGGACTTTTATCCCGGAAAAACTTTTCACGCGGGCGGTGCCGCGAGCAAAAGCTAGTGTATGGATATAGCCTGAAACTATACTTGCGAATTTTTATAGGAAAGTTGTTCAATACCATACCATACCAGCCCTGTATTATATACTGCCCACTGCTGAGCACGGGCCTCCTCTACAACTGAGAGGGTTAAGGCCTTAGTCCACCACGCTGGCCTTTGCGAGTTAGTAGACTTCACATAGCTTCGAAATTCAAAGAACTTCTCAGGTATATAGGTTTCCTCACGATGTTTTCCTTCACCGTTAGAGCGAGCGATAATTCACAAAGAATAAACATACATTTTTAGAAAATACAGAGATGTGTACCCTTAGGTTTTTAATCTGCAGCCATTCGTTCCGGCAGTCCGTTCCACTCCCTATTAGGCTACCGACGCTAGTTGTTCAATACGCATAAATAATACAAATTATAGTAAAAAAAAGTTTATTTTTAACATATTCTATAGAAAACATAACATGATGTAAAATACTTGTACAGGGTGTGTCAAAAAATTTCTACCTGGCACGATATGGGGTGATTTTTCAAACGCCAGATTAAAGTTGTCCAGTAAATTACAACTTGACTGAATATACAAGGTTAACTATTGGCCTCTTTTATCCATACTAATGTATTTTTTAAATTGTTTTCGTTATATATATATATTTTTTTTATTCGGGCACGGCAAAGTGACTGCACCTCACCTGATGGTAAGCGCGATGCCGTCCAGATAGAGTATCGAATGGCAGCAGATGGTTATCTCATGCTATTCTACACAATCATGCCGGCCTACTGAGCTGCTTCTTCACGCTACGGCGGAAGGACCCAGGATTATAGGAAGGAGGGAACACGTGCGCCGGTAAACTATTCCAAAGCTTGATGGTGCGGCAAATAAAGGATTTGGCGAACCTTTTGGTTCGGGCCGAGATGGTTTTAACCATCAAGCTGTGGCTTCGGATGCCAGCACGCGTGGTTTTGCTGAGGAAAGGAGAAGAGGGGATCAGATTAAACAATTCTCCAGAGCATTCGCCATGATGCAGACGGTAGAACACGCTTAGAGAAGCGACATCCCTGCGCAATTGTAGCGACTCCAAGTTGCTCGTTACGTCTGCATCATCCACAATGCGGATGGCCTGCCGCTGCAATCCATCCAAGGCATCGAGCAAGTATTGGGCGGAACCGTCCCAGAGGTGCGAACAGTATTCCATTCCCGGCCGTACCTGTGCTTTATATAAGCGGTAGATTTGACCGGGCGTGAAAAACCGACGCACCTTGTTCAGGATACCAACCCTGCGTGATGTGGCAGATATAACGCCTTCGATGTGATTCCTTGGATTCAGATCACAGCGGATATCCATACCAAGGATATTCAAGTCATTCCGCAATAAGAGTGGAACACCCTGAAGATTGGGGACAGGAAAAAACGGGGATCTTTTGCACGTGAAGGCACACACCCGCGTTTTCTTAGCATTGAACTCAACCAGGTTCATGGAACCCCACGTGGAAATGAGATCCAGAGTCCGGTTAAGCTCAATGACAAGATCATTGCGCCTCCTCACAGTGTCCACCCGCAAACCAGGGGGCTCATGGTAGTATCGCCCATGAACCGTGCTGTCGTCTACATAACAATGAATGTTGCCAAGCGATAACAAATCATTGATATGCAGTAGAAACAGGGTGGGCGACAGCACCGAGCCCTGTGGAACCCCGGCATTTACTGTCATGAGCTTCGAAGCGTGCCCATCAACGACGACACATACACATTATATTTTATTATGTGTAACTTTTTTTTTATTGCATCGAATGACAAGACGAGCATGCCGTTCGCCTGATAGTACGCGATACGACCACCCATAAACAGTAGCAACACCATCCAGCACCTTGAGTTACAAAGTACTGTGTGGCATTCCACTGCGCTCGTCATCCTGAGACATAAGATGTTAAGTCTCATTATGTCCTGTAGTTACACTGGCTACAATGCCCTTCAAATCGAAACACAGTAGTACATGCACACTGCTGCTTGGCGGTAGAAATAGACATGGCGGTGGTACCCACCCAGACGGACTCTTACATATAAGAGTCCTATCACCAGTGACGCTTTTATTTGGTGTCGAAAAAATCAGTCCCTGTCAGGGTCAGGGTCTCTTTCACAATGCTCAAGTTATTGTTATCTACCAGTTAAGTTATAAAGCAAGACAGATTTCACCTTCTGCTGATAAATGTTACTCGACCCTTAAATTTATGAGCCGACCAAATACAAAAATCTATGCTTCCAAATAAATGGTAAACAAATGAATACTATCTACATTAGTCGTTTATATTAATCTCAAATAAATTTATTAATGAAACAGGCACTTGGCGTGTTAGTATAATGCATGGACGGAAAACTATTATCCTAAGAGGGGTATGTGATATGGCACTATTGATTATTAGAGTAAGTAACATAATGCAACAGTTTTTTATCCATAATAAATTAGAAAGTAATTATACATTGATCTATATTCTAATTGGTTTAAGTGCGTAACAAGTCGTCAATTCTTCTAGTTGTCGAAAACTTTAATATATAGATGCATTCAAGATGTAGTCATGGCTTTTTTATAAACCATGCTCTCAGAGTAAAAATATTAAGTTTACTGTTAAAAATAATATTAGCACATATTTTTTTAACCTAAATCTTTCATTAATTGACATAAATCACTAGAAAAGATTATAACCATCGTGCTATCGACAGGATCCACACTTAGGTATAACCAATGAAAAGTAATAAAGATATTCTGTCTAAACTATTCATTTTCACTTATTATAAAAAAAAACTTAAACTATGATAAAGGCACCTTTAGGCCGCCGGAAACTGCGACCACTAACAATTACTGTCTTTAAAACTAAAGATTATTTTCATAACTAGTCATCCCAACACTGCCATCTCCATCCAAAAGATGGCAAGATTCAAACTCACTTCTCTTTTCTTCTCCTTTATCATAATTACTTTTACATAAAAAATCACTATCACAAACAAAGTCATTCCGTCCATCTTCCATGATAGAATTTTCAAAGCCTTCTCTATACCTCTTATCAGTTTCATTTTGATATTGATATCGTATTTCAAAATCAGGTGATATAGTTTGACCCTCGTTCACTGTTTCTTTACCAAGTATATCTTCAGTCTCTATTTGGTTTGCTATTTCGTAATTAACTCTGTTATTTTCGTTCTTTACTTCATATTTCATTTCTGTCATATTTATATCTTCTCTGTTTTCAACCAGTGGCTTCAAATTCATGAGATGAAAATTGGACATAATTCTTCCATCCCATTGGTTATGTTCTGTTTCCTCTATCTGGACATCCTCTACTTTCTTGAAGGTTCCAAGGTTGTATTGCAGAGGGATGGAGAAAGATGGCAGGTCTCCTTGGTTCTGCCTCGTTGGGAGAGCTGATATGTGGATAGCGGGACCTGGTTGTTTCGGCTTCGTGTAGCTCTGATTTGGTTCGATATTCACCATTTGTGTTGAAGACACTGTAAAATTAATACAATCTTTCTTAATATCAGATAATGGAATATTATACTCTGTTTCATTGATATATTATAAATTCTTCTATCGTCAATGGACTTTTAATTTCATTAAAATTAGAGATGAGGAAGACGTTGGCACAGATAAAGAAGAAAAATACATTGTATCGAAGCGATTACAAGGAAAACAAAACTTTTACTTTAAATTAACTTATCAAAGTCCACTAATCCCATCTTGACCTCGAACGATTCGTTTTGAATCTGGTCACGTTGTTGCAATCATTGTTCTTAGTTTATACTGAATCTAATAATCTGTTTCGTTTCATAAGAATTTACAACATGTACTCATCTCCGATCAAGGGATATTAAGTAGGGGTATTGCCAAATTAAAGGCTATTAAAAGAAACATTTTTATATCTAAACAAAATTATATTTCTAAATAATTTTCTTCTTCTTTTTTAAATCTATGGCCTTCTATCGATGATTTCACCAATTTCGTGTAAAAGGTTTCAAAATCGAATTGGAGATGTTGGTTAAGCCTGATTATTTTCAATTACATAGGCATACTATTTTCTCCTTCAATTCTTTTAAGAAAGGAAGTCATGTTAATAAAAAACTTCATTCTGTCATTCTCTAAGGCGGTGTTGTTTTATCCTTGGTCAGGTAATTAGGCTCTTATGCTCGCGAATCACAGAAGAATTCACAGCGAAGCGAGACCGCTGCGGGCTAATTCAGTGTAATAAGACCGTTCATTTTACTTGACGGATAAAACAACATGGGCTCAGTCCCACTTTAGGATGAACGTCTAAATGATAATATATAATAATAATAACAACAGCCCTGTATTAAATACTGCTCACTGCTGAGCACGGCCCCCTTTACTGAGAGCGTTTAGGCCTTAGTCTACGCTGGCCTAGTGCGGATTGGCAGACTTTTTTTTTTTTTCTATTTATTAGGTTCACAAAACTATTTATTAATTTTCATTATTGATATCACATACCCTTGAAATTCTTATGGAAAATCCTCAGCTATGTAGGCTTCCTCGCGATAATTGATAAACATATACACTCACGCCTGTTATCCCCGAAGGGGTAGGCACAGGCGCAACTAGTGCACCCACTTTTCGCCATTATTCCGTCCCATGATGTGATAGGGGGCGAGCCTATCGCCATATCGGGCACAAATTCCAGGCTCCGAGCTGATACTGAATAGAAAAACTCAATATCACTTTGCCCGACCCGGGTATCGAACCCGAGACTTCAACATTGCAGTCGTACCATAATACAACTACGCCACCGAGGCAGTCACGATTGATAAACAATACACACATTAATTAGAAAAATGATGATACTGTGATTAAAATCGCAAAAACAGATACCTGGTATTGTTATAAAGTCCCTCATTTCGAGAGCGAGCGTGGAAGGCGAACGCTCTCCCGGAGACCTCCCCCGGGGATACTGGTCACAGCCGGCCTTTTGCTGTTTGCGCCACTTGGCACGGCGGTTTTGAAACCAAACCTATTGAGTGATTACCGTTAGCTTTGTTTGGTTCATTAGGGCGTTGTGGGGTTGCTGGGATTGTTTTATTCGCATTTATACGTTAGATTGCAAAAATTTACATTTATTGAAGTTTAAAGTTTCGGATCCGGGGAGTGTTTATGAGAATTTTACTTGAAAAATATAATGTAACGAGATTAAAACTCGTGCCCAGTATAGCCAAATGCTCAATATGGCTACAGATTCACTCATTTGGCAATTAGAGATGTTAAAAGTACAGCCTGCCAAAGGTTTACTTCAAAATGAATCCAATAAACTAAACTGAATATCAACTTTTATTATTTCCTTACATTCCAGCAGTTTTTTTTTATTGCTTCCAAATGATGAAACAATCATGCCGCTCACCTGATGGTGAACTATAAGACCGCCCATAAACAGTAGCAACATCATCCAGAATTTATAATAACAAAGTACCGCGAGGCACTCCACCGCGCTCCTCACCCTGATACATTAGATGTTAAGTCTCACTATGTTCAGTAGTTACACTGGCTATCATGTCCTTCAAACCGAAACACAACAATGCCTGCACACTGCTGCTTTTTTTTTTGTTTACGCGGAGAAAGTGAATTATTACTACCGCCCAGTGTTCAAGGGGAACGACTGAGCGGTTATGTTGGGTTCACCGTGCCTTACGACCCGACGGTGAGCCGCCCGGAAAGATGAAAAACGTCGGGCGACCGCCGGGCCGAGTCCCTAACCTATGTACACCGCACGGCATACCAACTAAAACTCCGCGGTGGCCATCTTCGGCGCATTAGGGACGGCTGCGGGCTTCCTCTGACTCACGTCTAAGTTGTCGTCCGCAACCGGCCCCTGACCACAATAGTGCCTGCACACTGCTGCTTGTGCACACTGCTGCTTGGCGGTAGAAATAGACACTGCGGTGCTACCTACCCAAGTGGGCCTTCGCATACAAAAGACCTACCACCAGTACACCATATCTGTTTCTCTATGTTGTGGTTACATTTTATGTCGAAATTGTAGAACATATTCACCTGGACCCTCGCTTCAGTCAGGTCTATTCTCATCGCCAGTTCCTCCCTGAAGAACACGTCAGGATAGTGGGTCTTGTGGAATGCTGCCTCTAACTGCTCAAGTTGTACGTTCGAAAACGTTGTTCTTAAACAAATTCCAACGGCTTTATTGAAATATACATACACACTCACGCCTGTTATCCCCGAAGGGGTAGGCAAAGGCGCAACTAGTGCACCCACTTTTCGCCATTATTCCGTCCCGTGATGTGATAGAGGGCGAGCCTATCGCCATATCGGGCACAAATTCCAGACTCCGAGCTGATACTGAATCATCATCATCATCATCATCATCAGCCTTTATCATAGCTGCTGGACATAGGCCTCCCCTAATGAGCGCCATAGCGCCCTGTCTTCAGCTTGCCGCATCCAGCATCTGCCTGCAGTCTTTCGCAGATCGTCATCCCACCTGGCCGGAGGAAAATGAATAGAAAAACTCAATATCACTTTGCCCGACCCGGGGATCGAACCCGAGACCTCAGCTTTGCAGTCGTACTGTAATACAACTACGCCACCGAGGCAGTTATTGAAATATAGGCAATTACTTTTGCATTATTTTGGAAAATTCTGAGGTGAATCACATTTTTTGTTCGTTCGATGTGTTAATATTTTTTTATGTGTATTCAGAAAAATGTCTTTTAACCCGTCAAACCCCGCTTATATATAGATGTATGGGGAAACCCTACATACTCGGACGCCGCGAAGCTTGACGAGTCAAAGTTTTGGAACTAAATACTAGACTGGAAAGTCATTAAATATTTATCTGTTATTCATATCTCTATCCTCTATAGGAATGAAATAAAATACCTACCTATATATGACAGTATTGAGAAAATATACACAGGTTTAATTTTACCTGTATCTCCTTTGTTTTCGTTTTGGGACATCGCCTTTTGAATCTGGAAAATCAAATTTGCAAATACTATGAACCTAGTATGATTTTACTAATAACATTTTAAAATCTAAATCTTGTTATTGGCAAACGTTATTGTTTAAAACGTAAGTATTCAAATAATAACTAAATAGTTCTTTGGAATTTTATTATAAATAATATAGGAAATCCTCAAAAATTATAAAGATATACGTACCTATTATATATAGTAAATATAATTACCTATTTAATACTGCCTAACAATCATTTTGTTGCATGTGAGGTATCTGTTAGATTTTATTAATGGTGAAAATAGTAGCATTTCACTATTTAATGTACGGAACTAAAGAATGTGTCAATTACTTGATTTGGGCGAATATTCTTCATCTTCCTCGTACTGTTGTTCGACGCCTTCCTCAGCAGTCTCTGTGCTTGTATACGTTTCTGTTGCGTCGTTTTCAGAGCGTTCGCAGAGTACCGACCCGGGACCCAAACTGCGAATAAAATAATTGTAAGTTGACAATATACAAAGCATTTCATGTTTGACACTTTATTTTTATTTCAACGAAAGGTCGCATGAGATACTTTAGAATAATTATGCATGCCAAAAACTATGTGAAGTATTGTCCCATTTGTATGATAAAACGGTTAACCATAGTTATTCGTTTTTTGAAGGGATTTAAAGAAACAAGATTTCGCAAAGGTCAGGAAACCGCTAGATGACCGCTAGACTACATCTAATAGGTTGGCCAGGAAATTTATCCCGCAGTGGATTTTCAAAGGCTGAAAAAGAAGAAAGGACATGTCCAAAAATGGGCCTGAAAATTTAAACAAGACAGTTTATATATACCGGGTGGAAGGGAAACGCTCTCGGAAACGAATACAGGTGATAGTATTGGTGATTCCTGACGTGATGGCACTAAAAAAATCGCGATCGCATTGTTACAATTTTAGTAGGATTTTCTCAAATTTCTGTACAGCTTCACGTATGGATAGATAAATCAAACTATTATTCTGAAAAACATAGTAAAAAAGATCAATTTTTCAAAAAAATCGTACTGAAACACGAACATCAGCTGACGAGTTAACGACCGCGGGCCGGTCCCGGCGCAGCGCGACGGCCGCCCAGTTCTTTGTACGCTTTACATTGCGCGCGCATGAATTACGGAAATACTAAAATCGTAAGTATTATCGCTTAACTTTGCAAATGAATATAGTTTTTCGTTAATGTTATGGTTCTTCTCTCTTACCGTTCCGGTATAGAGAGCGTTTCCCTTCCACCCGGTATTTGGATAGAACTCCATAAAACTAGCCTTTTGCAATAAATCCTTTAATTTTAAAGACCTCCGATTTTGAGATGTATGTAATTTTGTTTGGCTTGAAAACAGCACACAATATGAACGTTATGAAAAAGTTGGTTATGAATGGAGGGGTCTAAAAATATTTTTTCAATGTATCTAAGCTCCATATGATGCCCCCTTTAATATCCCCAAAGTTTGATACTCTTTAGATTTTGAGGCCCTGCACCCATATAAACAGCGGACATCTCTTTTATCGCAATATTCGTCCTACTTCTTTATATCCGATTTTATTTTAGTATCTGATTACAACTGCCTCGGTGGCGTAGTTGTATTATGGTACGACTGCAGTGCTGAGGTCTCGGGTTCGATCCCCGGGTCGGGCAAAGTGATATTGAGTTTTTCTATTCAGTAGTAGCTCGGAGTCTGGAATTTGTGCCCGATATGGCGATAGGCTCGCCCCCTATCACATCATGGGACGGAATAACGGCGAAAAGTGGGTGCACTAGTTGCGCCTCTGCCTACCCCTTCGGGGATAAAAGGCGTGAGTGTATATGTATATGTATGTACTGATTACACCTTAAAATACTAACCCATTGAACAAGTTGGGTATATTGTAACAGAAGCTGGTCGTGGGGGAGACATCGTCGTTGAGTATCGCCGCGGAATCGAACCCGGCGGCGCTCGAGCTGCCTTCACGACCATCCAGCGACTCCTCCATTTTGAAACCTGAAATTGTCTGATGACACAAAAAGACAAACATTTCATCCCTTGGTATAAGGTATTTCTGTGAAGGTTGTGGATTCGATGAACAGTCTAATTTAAATTTATAGGAATTTTTTTTATGTTGGTATCACACTAAGGTCAATGTTAACGCTTCATTCATATTCTATACTAATACTAAAATTACAAAGTGAGTTTGTAGGTTTGTAGGGGTTAATCTCTGGAACTGCTGAACCGATTTTGATAATTCTTTCATTAATAAAAAGCTTCGTTACTCCTGAGTGCTACTTTTATCTCGGGTAAATATTTAATCCCGGAAAACTATCTGCACGAGAGCAGAGCCGCGGGCAAAACCTAATAGAAAATAAAGAAGTCTTTATAATAAATCGTTAAATCAAAATCAAATCTCAATTGTCACAATTAATGATGTGAAATTATCGCGATATGTCGTGGATACATCAGAGGCCGTAAACAAGATGCCTTAATACAATCGTTAACGCTAAAATGATGTATGAGATTGTCATATCCTAGCGAACGATTTAGCGATCGGATATGTCATTCCCATAAATTTTAATGTTTTTTATTAGCGGTTGTAGATACCCTACCGGTACTTGGAGCCACTGACGAGGTCTATGGTAGACAACGAATTTATTTCTTTTTTTTTTATTCCTTTTTATGTTTCTCTGTGGTGTCTACGTAATTTACACCTATACCTGTTAATTTATTTGTAGTTTGAGTTTTTATTTAGTTTAACTGGTAAGTAAATTTTGTTTAAACGCCGTTTATTTATGTTGTATGTAAGCCACTTTGTTTATGTAATGTTGTCTTTTATTAATTCTTTCTAATTTAGTGGTTAAAGCTATATACATTTATAATATGCATACATATTTGTATTTTTATAATGTTTCACAATGTTACCTATATTATTATAATCTGTGATATGTTATGCTGTTGGTGTACCTAAATAAATAAACGAATTTAACTTATTTCTGCTTCTTTTTCAAAGACTGCAGAATACAATGCGGTATCATTCCCATACACCCTATATTTTCGAAATTCAGCGCGACCGCACGTTTTTACCCCTACCACATACAAATACAGAAATCCGCTACCGATATTGCAGTAGTATCTTTCGGGCTAGAATCAGTGTTATAAGTCATTAGGTGCACGTCGTGCCTCGCATCTTCAATGAACGCTATTTAATAATCTCCCGTAGATGTGAATTGCCAATGATGATGAAGAACGGGTGTAGAAAGGTATCTTGGCTATGGTTTCTACGGTTCGCTTCCTTTAATGCGATAATTTCATTAAACGTTGATGAGATCTCAGCAATCTCTGTATTAAATTTTCCAGAATCGATGTCAAAGTGACGGGCTATTCATAATAACTATCGCCATTAGTAAAAAGTAAAAAACTAAACATTAAGTACCTACACTTTTGCAACTAAATTATCAGTAAGTACAAGTTTTATTTCAGTTACCGCAGTGAACTCAATTAGGGCATGTATTAAGGAAATCAATCCAGATTATAATTAGTAAAATGCTTATGTATTATTAAGGTTTGATTGAATTCTGTGTTATGCCTTTTATATGTAAATATAAAAAAAAATAACTAAAATCTATTCTGTGTGTATGAAAAATTGTTGCACGAACCCTACGATGAAGTGGAATGAGGGGAGAGAGTGGATAAGTGCTGATCCTGCGACACGTTTCCTAATAGACAGTGTATGGAAGTATAAGTTTCCACCACGCTCTAAGAAAAATATTTATTCAAACGTTTGCGAATTTAAATACTCTGCGAGAGACGTTCTTGTTCTCAGTTAAAATACTCATTATGCCATAAATAATGTGATCAACACAACACTGGTCTATTAAAACAACTTCCCTGGCTAATAAATTTCATGAAATGTATAAAATAGAATAAACTTAGAACTAACTTCGTAATTTTAATGCATTATTCTCTTCATCTTGCTTTGTTTAAATTACATTGATGCAAAATTAAATTAATCGTACGCCAATACACCATAGAATCTTATTTGCTTCTTTATTAGAAAAATCCAATTATATCTCGCGATGAATAACAGCTTCTCGAAAAACATCAAAGAAAAAAGGAATAGAAGGCAAAGGCGCAAAGCTCTCAAGTCCGCCCCAAGGTGAATAACCGAGGCGCAAGTTGTCAGCTCGGGCATCGCTTAAATTGAATTAAATGTGTATAATTTAGTTAAGTTTATTAAATTACCACTAAATGAGTATAATTTGTGTCGTTTTACCATTACGCCATTATTAACGGGACGGTTGTGCACACGTCCTGGGGGACGCAATTTCGCGCCAAGTTTGACATGTAAATTGGCGGGAAGCGTGTTCGAAAACCTCAATTGGTTTAAGAAGTTTTTAATGTTTTTGAATTTGGAAGTGTCAGTAAATTTGTGATTTCGTGAACTTGTTCATTTATAGTGATTTTGTGACTGTAATAATATTTTTGGTAGCCCAAAATTAGAAAAACACAGTTGTAGGTAGTTTTTGAAGTAAGAAGGAAACATATTCTCGTGTCTACAAAGAGGTAGGCAGCATGGTAAGCGAATAGCTTAATATAATGTATTGACATTTAAAAGATATAAAATGTTATAGCTCACTACGATCATGTCATATAACATACAGAAGATCATCTAGATTTTTTGAATATTTGAGTTTGATTTTAATTAAAAAAAAATAACAATAACGATTATTAATTTTCATGATTATAATATTCTAAAGTTAGTGCTATCTGATACAATTTATTGACTGAAATAAAAAATATATCGTCATAGATTACTTAATTAGAGAATGTTAGTATATATTATAATCAAATTAACTAGTTTTAATTTTACGATTAATTTGATTTCTTGATAATTAACGAAAAAGAAATTACGATAAAAAGTTGCACATATTCAGGATTTAAAAATCTATACTAATATTATAAAGCTGAAGAGTTTGTTTATTTGTTTGTTTGAACGCGCTAATCTCATGAACTACTGAACCGATTTTGAAAATTCTTTCACTAATAGGAAGCTACATAACTCTTGAGTGCTATCTATAGGTTACTTTTTATCCCGGGAAAATATTTTTGTCCCGGAAAAACTTTTTCACGCGGGCGGAGCCGCGTGCACTACTAGTTATAAATATGAATTGTCCAGAGATGAAATATTGAAACCTAATTACATGTTAATATTCAAAATCGATTTTATATTATTCCAAAAGTAAATAATTAAATCAAAAATAATTACATTAAAAACTAACACGTAATACTAAGCTAATAAATTCAATTAGTGTATAAAAATAGAGATTTCACTTACTCGCAAAGACAAGAAAATATATAATTTAATATAGAGCAATAATTAAGTTAGTACATACCTCTGTTAATAGAGAATCCAGTGCATTATTAATAATAATTAAATAGTAGTAGGCGACGCCGAAGTAACTATCGTCACGTGGTCTAATGTACTGAAAGTGGACGCGCGGCCATCCGATGTCCGAACGAGAACACGAAACTGTGGAGTCGCTATTTGAATAGATTTATTGTTTCTTTTTTTAATTATTGTACATTTCCCAATGAGATAAATCAGGATTATCATATTTATATCGTCTAATGCTAGTGTACAAAACTTTGTTATGTAAGTAAAATAAATAAAATACGGTATGAAATTTTATATTGTACGTGCTTGAACTTCTACAGTCTTGAACGTTCATTGTTAAGAGTTTTGTAACGAAATGAGTAAAGAAGTGAATTCGAGTCCAAAAATACTTATTACTTATAGTCTATATAAATACATTAACAAGTAAGTTACAAACAAGTAACTTACAAAATAAAAACTTTACATGTAAAACGTCGACTCCATGATTTTTCACCTGCCTAGAAAACTCATGACGTTTACTATTGCTACGAGTCTAAGCACAGCTTAGGGGGGTGGGGTGAAGACCCACAAGTGGGATATCGTTGTCCGTACTGCGACTTTCCGAAGCCCGCTGATGAACTCGCAAGAGAGAGACGGATGTATATCTATTTCAACCATGGGAATTTGGATTCGGTAAATCTTTTTAGTATAGATTATGGTAAGCCGAAGATCGATTTGTGGTTAGAGGCTTTGATAGACGATAATGAGTGTGGGTTCGAATCCTACGCAAAAGTATTAAAGTTTTTATTTAAAAATGCATATCATATGAATTAATATATTTAATTATATATATATATATATATATATATATATATATATATATATATATATATTTAATTATAGCGTTCATCAAACACAACGAAAAGTTGATTGGTAACATTGTGTTATTTGTCAAAATTTTTGCGTCTTCTGACTAAAGTAATATCACCATTGTACGAGGTTCATATTGCATTTATCAAATACCTAACGTAAAATGTCAGGGAAATACGCCAAGTGTTGCTTTAACATAAAGGATGAAAGTAATGATTAAATTCATCTAATGCGATTTTTTTCTTATATTATGTTTGTATTCAAGGTAGGTATTTATTAATTGCTATATTTACATTTACGTATTTTTATATTTATCTTTAATAGTAGTGCTCGCGGCTCCGCCCGCGTGTAAAAGTTTTTCCGGGACAAAAATATTTTCCCGGGATAAAAAGCCTATAGCACTCAGGAGTTATGTAGCTTCCTATTAGTGAAAGAATTTTCAAAATCGGTTCAGTTGTTCCTGAGATTAGCGCGTTCAAACAAACAAGCAAACAAACTCTTCAACTTTATAATATTAGTATAGATAGATAATTATTGAGTAACATGGTTGCACCTACCTCATTTATCTCATTACTACTAAGGTTGACTAGGAGAGAATGCCTTTGGCATTAAGTCTGCCGATATACATTTTTTTCATATACAGGTTCATTTTTTACATTACGTTACTAAATGAAACCACACATTCGTCTATACCTCTGCTAACATCGCGCTAAAAAATATCAATGAATTACGAATACTTTCGCCCAAAAATTCCGGTTGTAGTAGGAATACAATTTTTTTGACATTTTGCAGTTTAGTGCGAGTATGGTGTGTGCGTAAGTGTACTTCTGACTGAAAGTGTAATGTTATTACTGCGACGAATTCTCCTAGAGCAGTCATAGTGGCATTAGGGCGTGTAAACTTAAAGTTACATTTTATTGATATTTATTTTGTTCAAAACATACACTTTTTAATTTTACATGTACAGTTAAAATAACTTAATGAAAAGTATTATTTTCAATGAGATAAGTATGTGGTTTCATTTGTTAAAACAATGTCAAAATGACCCTGTATAACGTGCAATAAAAATTTAACTTAAATTTGAATAGCCCCCGACACAAAAGACCTCCGGACCAGGGAGATGAAAATACTTCTTTAGCAATTCCCCGACGCGTCGACGCTTGGGTCAAGATATTACTGGGTATTTTAACGACAAAGACAATTTTCTTTTTGTTCTTTTTCTGGGTTTTATGTGTCGAAGGTTATTTAAATTCTATATGTATGAATTATTTTGTAATTAATAAAATTATTTTAATACTACAAAAATTACAGTGAAAACCCGGTTACACCAAATATCGGCAAATATCGCAGCCAAAAAACTTGGAATCCTCTCAAAGGTTAGACGGTACTTTACTCCCGAACAGCTGCTCCAACTATATCAAGCACAAGTTCGATCCTGTATGGAGTACTGTTGCCACCTTTGGGGAGGTTCAGCTAAATACCAACTGGCAACTTTGGACTCGATTGAAAAACGAGCTAAGAGACTTATAGGTGACTCCACGCTGGTAGACGCTAAGCTGCAGTCTCTTGATCATCGGCGTAGGGTGGCTCGTCTGTCGGTCTTTTACAGGATATATTTCGGGGAGTGTGCGAAGGAACTGCACGATCTAGTTCCACCGAGCACTTTCCGCCATCGGGAAACAAGAAGCGGGCGGTCGTGCCATTCCTTTGCTGTTAATATGCCATCTTGCCGCACACACCGATTTGGATCTACTTTTTTAATGCGCACAGCAAGGGAGTGGAACGACCTGCCCGCTGAAGTGTTTCCCGTACGATATAACCTGGACGAATTCAAGTCAAATGTGAATAGGCTGCTACTAGGTAGGCATGCTCCATCGTCGACCGTATCGTCGCTTAACACCAGGTGAGATCGTGATCAAATGCCTGCACTAGGTTTCGAAATAAAAAAAAAAAAAAAAAACACAATAAAGGAGGTTGTATCTTGGTTATAGGTATCTCACATGTAAGAGTCCGTCTAGGTGGGTACCACCGCAATGTCTATTTCTACCGCCAAACAGTAGTGCATGCACTGTCGTTTTAGTTTGACGGACATTGTGGCCAGTGTAACTAGATACTGGATATGTCCAGTAGTATCTTCATATCTCATTATGATGAGACTTAACATCTTATGTCTCGGGATGACGAGCGCATTGGAATTCCACACACTACTTTGTACCTCAAGATGCTGGATGGTGTTGCTACTGCTTATGAGTGGTCGTATCGCTTCCCATCAGGCGAACGGCATGCTCATCTCGTCATTCAATGCAACAAAAAGTAATTATAAACGATACTCTTTTTCTATACATGTGTTTGCCGGCACCTTGCTATTCAGTCGTTATAACCAATGTCAATGAGCTATGGAAAGGGCTGTGCTAGGTGTTTCTCTACGCGATGGAATCAGAAATGAGAAGATACGTAGAAGAACGTAAGTCACTCACATAGACCAGGGGATTAGCAAGCTGAAGTGGCAGTGGGCAGGACACATAGTTCGAAGAATTGACAGCGGATGGGGCAAAAAAGTTCTCAAGTGGAGGCCAAGTACTGGCAAGCGCAACGTCGGCCGTCCACCTGCAAGGTGAAAGACGACTTGATAAAGGTCGCAGGAACACGCTGGATATAGGCCGCTTATGATAGGTCCGTCTAGAAATCTTTAGAGGAGGCCTATGTTCAGCAGTGGACGTCATGTGGCTGGTGCTCAAATTGGTTTCTACTGTATTTATATTTCGTCGATTTACTTTATTGTTATTTTATCAATTTGACTGCCTTGGTGGCGTAGTTGTATTACAGTACGACTGCAAAGCTGAGGTCGGGGTTCGATCCCCGGGTCGGGCAACGTGATGTTGAGTTTTTCTATTCAGTATCAGCTCGGAGTCTGGAATTTGTGCCCGATATGGCGATAGGCTCGCCCCCTATCACATCATGGGGCGGAATAATGGCGACAAGTGGGTGCACTAGTTGCGCCTCTGCCTACCCCTTCGGGGATAACAGGCGTGAGTGTATGTGTGTAGAATGTTGTAAACAATACATCATAGATATACGATTGCACCATTCGCGAGTCATCTGCTGTTAGTTATTGAAGAGTTCCACTGTGTATCTCCAAAGATCTTCATCAGATCTTCATAAATTATATACTAAAACCTTCCCTGGAAAATATACATTTCAATATCGAAAACCACATCCAAATCGTAGGTATAAGTAGTTTTTGAGAAACTCGCGGCCATACAAATTTACATACATACATACATACGGATCGAATACAGAACCTCATTTTTAAAGTCGGTTAAAAATTACATTTATCTGTTATCTCATAGTAGTAATAATCTAGAAGCTTCGTTTTTGTGTTACCTTCTTTACTAAGGGGATGATTTGAACCAGTAGTAATGATAATGAAGTGCCGTGACGTCATTAAAACAAGGACTTTTCACTTGACACGTAACTTTTATTCCGTAATTATTACTTCGCTTATTTTAAACTAGGCATTGCACGCGGGTTCGCCCAGATAAAGTACCTTTCTGGTATGTAAGTTTAAATTAAATTTTGTCAGGAAAACTTAAATTTCGAAAAAATAAAATAAAATCATTTATTGATCAAGTATGTTTACAAAAAAGCACTTATGACAAGTCATGATAAGGTAGAGACAATAACAAAGGGGGATCCCTTTGTTTCGCCTACTTTTTTTTAAACTATTAATTTTCGCATAATTGACTTTGCATAATATGTATTGGCTTAATAGTACTATTGCATAGTAATATTTCGGCCTACTACTTTTTTGTCATAATAAGCTATTGGAACAATTTGCCGCGGCAGCGGCCGGCGAGTGCCAGAACCGACTTTAAGTCGTTTCCAACTCAGACAAAACCAAACATGAATGATGCTTATTTATTTGTATGACTTTTGATATTTATTCTTTTTGATGTTAGTCGTTCTGATGGTTGTGCTTTTTGTATTTATGCTTTTTTATTTTATGCTAAAACAATTAGGTATGCGTAATGATTATTATGCATATTGATATTTAGGCTTAAAGCTAAGATGCGTAACTGTAATTATTACAAAAAAAAATATAATAAATATTATTACAAAAAAATTTATGCAATCCAATAGGGAACCTAACAAAGGTATATATAGCAATTAAATAATTTAAAGTACCTGCATTAAACAACGAACAACCAGCACGAGCTGATAGGTACAGAGGACACGGAGATTGGAGACGGGAATAGGGCTAAGGAAGGAGAAGTGGAGCTGATATAAAAGAAGAGAAGGAAGAACAATCTATTATGGTTTTGTAGTGCTACAGCGACAACTTGTTTCCATGTTTTAGGTACATAATCCTTACGCAGTATAAAACAAAGTCCTCAAGCCACGACAGTATGAACGTGATAAAAAATTGTGTCTATGGCTTCGTAGTTCTCAAATGAATCAACCGATTTTGACTCGGTTTTTTGTTTGAAACCTGATCGAGATGGTTCTTAGCTATGATTTATGAAGATATTTTCAGGCGTTTGAAGATTATCAGCTCATTTCCAACTTTCACAATTCTGATTGAGAATTTGATGTATTGTGACTTCGGCAATATTTTTGAGACATGTGACCTTGATCTGATGCTACAGCATCAAGTAGTCCGCGGGATACCCAACTCTTTAGCAACTTATAGCAGATATAACGTGTGGGCTCATAAGAATGGTCTTAACGAGTAGCTGGTAGATAGTTGATTATCAAGGCCCCATGATGGAGAATATAGTAGATTCAAAAATTTTAAATTAAAATTAAATTAAAATTTAAATAGCCACAAAAAAAAAAACTTCTAAAAAGTAAAAAACAAAAACATATAAGTGTTTTTGTCGTTTAAGTACCTAGTAATATTTTGACCCGAGCCTTCTCGGGTCAAGGCACCGAACTTCTGAGTTCGGTCCCCTGACCAGGGAGATGAAAATACTTCTTTAGCGGGGTCAAAATATTAATAGGTACTAAACGACAGACATTTTTTTTTTAATTTCTAGTTTTTTTTGTGTCGAAGGTTATTTAAATTTAATTTTTAACTCATCCATTCCGATCATTGAAATTTGCCAAAGAACCTTGTTAGATAAAGTTTATTTTCACTCAAATGGGGATATTAAATAAAACAAAACTTTTTCATGAATGTTAATTCATATTTAATAAATAAATACATTTCCATTGTTTTTCTTTAAATAAAACTATTGTAAGTGACTTAGTTGTAATAACTCTCAACAACGTTTTATAGTACAACACATAAAGTGACGCGACCGCGTTTATTGCTTAACACTAAATTATTTAACAATAACTCAAGGATATATATTAGAAAGTACTCTTCAATATACATACAAAGTTAAGATAAGTTAGTTAGATATATGTTACAGAAAAAACTGAAACCCCTTCTTTATAATTAAATAAAAAATACACCGCTTCTACGTCTTTACTTGTAATGTTCAGCATTTAATTAATTCAATCAGTAAATATTTTTGCTTGAATAATGACGAAAAATATTTTTCCCATCATCGATTACAAGTAAAGTAATACTATAATTACATCAGATAATTTCTTAAACTAAACCATTAATCAGTTTAACGTATCGACCATTTTGGATAATTTTATATTCTTTCAAACAATTTGAACACAAAAAATATTACATCTTTGGCTTCAAGCGAAATTTACAAAAAGCTTATACATCTCACACGAATGGTGGTGATGCGTCCCAAATTACTTTTTAGCGAAATATTACAAAAAATCTGAAAAATTGAACACAGAAATTTTTGCATACAGATTTTTGAAGCCCTTGAAATTGAAGACATGCACAAAAAGTGACCCGAAACTATACTGATATTATTATAAATAAAAAAACTGCTGTCATAAAGGCGCGTAGAATAAATGTCATTTGGAACACATCAACACCAGAAACACATAATATACCGTATCCCTAATGAAATTAAGACGCATTTCGCTTGAAATACGTTCAAGAAATTACATTCGAGTTCCTATAGCATCTTACTGTGTACAAGGTCAGAAATCTAACGTCATAGCATTGAAGACCTTCACTCTAAGAAATAAGGTCTTTTGTTAGTTGCTAGTACATCGTCCTTAAATACAAGGCACTCGAATTTCTCAAAGCAATCTTTTTTTTCCTTTAATGGGAAATATTATTTTTCTATCTAAATACACAGAAATTAATACATTCATAAATTCAAAGATTAGCGTTTAATACAACAGTATTGTTAAAATGAAGCTAAGTACCAAAAATGGCACCAAGTAACTTTCATACTAAGCTCGATTTCAGGGTTATTACATACAAGCAGCAGTGTGCATGCACTGTTGTATTTCGGTTTGAAGGGCATTGTAGCCAATGTAACTACAGGACATAATGAGACTTAACACCTTATGTCTCAGGATGACGAGCGCAGTGGAATGCCACACAGTACTTTGTAACTCAAAATGATGGATGGTGTTGCTACTGTTTATGGGTGGTCGTGTATTTATGGGTGATCGTATCGCTCACCATCAGGCGAACAGCATACTCGTCTCGTCATTCAAAGCAATAAAAAAAAGTATCAAAAATAATACCAAGTAACTTTCACATTAAATCTCAGGGTTATTACATACATACATGACATCACGCCTTTTCCCTTATCAGGGGTAGGCAGAGGCAGAGGTTTATCACACACATTTCACTAGCTATGTTAGGTCGCATGTTACAGGGGGCGGGCCTATTGCCATTTATCGGGCTCATTTCCCGACCCGGGAATCGAACCCGAGACCTCAGCTCTGCGGTCGTACCGTAATACAACTACGCCACCGAGGTAGTCCGGCTGAGGGTCATTAATCATGATAATTATTTTTGTACCCGTCCAGTAAATTGTCACATAATAAGACATTGGGCCCTAGTTTTGAAAGAAGTTACGGTTGACACTAGACAACTACTACAAGTATTAAAGATCTTAAAAAAAGGCTAAATCCTAATAGTTCAATTGCTGTCATCGTACACAATAAGACGCGACGAAATAGAAAAATGGTAGATTACAATATACATAAGGTTCAAAATTCAATTGGAAACATTTATCAATTCCTTTCATTTTGTCATGCATTACAATTTTTATTTTTATTATAACTACAACGCGATTTAAAGGAAGTTATAACGTACAGTTAGCTACTAAAAAAAGAAGTCACAGGAGCAAAATTAAAGTCGATTTCTAAAGTGTCGCTGACGTTAGATAAAAAAAATACGCTTATGAGATATGGAGATTCGTTTAGGTACAATTAATGGACAGATTTTTTGGTAGCATGCCGACATGTTAGAAAAAGCGTTGGAAATAAACTGATAGAAAATTAGGCCTGGAATGCACATGCTACAAAGAAAGCTTTATAAATCGTTCGCGTTAAGAAAATACTGAGGCATAAACAGCCATAGACTACTAGAAATATGTTTAATTAAAAACGCGAAAAAAATAAAATAAATATACATAATAATAGCATGTGATTTCCAGGTATAATGTAGGAGAAAGATTAAAAAATATCGTAAAATTTTGGAATCAGTTTAAACTGTTATCTATAAATATGCTCATTATTTAGATTTTTGAAATTGAAGATAATCGCCAGGCCAAAATAAAATTTTAATAATATCGATCGAAATACACAAAATATATTTTCTCGAACATTCGATATTTCCAGTCTCTCCCCTACAACGCAAACTACAGTAATTCAAAGTTAGTTTATCAATCCGTCAATTCAACAAATCGTTTATTAACCTCTATCTAATCGCATATCAAATAGTAGAATCAACAAGCAGGGTCGGCACTATGGTAGAGTGAGACGAACAGCCACCTCACACTTTTCGTCATCGTTGTTTTTTAAAACTAGTTTTCTAGAATACTCCAATTCGTAACGATAGATTAATACCCATACCATCGCATATCATTTTACTATATCGATACGATTCGATAAATCGATAGTTTTGCTATATCGATATGATGTGGCGGTGTCTCTGAAATATCGATACATTGATGTCGACGGTAATCTCACCCTACCCGTTTAAGATCCAGCGCTGACCCCGACAACAAGCTCTAATTAACCAGTACAAAGTCAACAGTGTCACTATTAGTCAACATTATTTTAAGATTTCTGACAGGTCGTTAGTCGCCGTACTTTTGAATATCGATATTTGAGGCGTTAACGCTGCGTTTGTTGATTATAGCTTTAGAATATTGTGTATTAGTTTTTGCAAAGTCAGTGATGATATTACTGGCGTGTTACTATTCTCGTATTATGCAAATTATAATACTTATTCATCAAAAACTTTCAAGCGATACCTTTTGAAAAATCGATAAATTACAGAAGAACGCAGCGTTTTCAGCGCTATAACACCGTCTTAAGAACAATGACCGGTCATAAGTCACAATATAAATATACTTATACGCTATAGGTATACATTATGGTAAATCCAAGGGAAGTTGGTATCGGTAACGTCGAGATTAAAAAAAAATATTCAAAAGCAGCCTTCAAGTATAGTCGAGTAAAGAAAATCGTACATAGTTTTGGAAGAAATCATTTTATCTTATCAATAATATAATAAAATTTAATAGATTTTAAATATGGACAATGGATAGTGATGCGCTAATCAAACAAACATTGACAATTTCAATCTATATTAGTGCGAAATTAATAATTCTCTCGTTTATAACACGAACATAGAATTGTTAATTAAACGGCATGTAACAAAATAAAAAAAACTTAATTCGAAATATGAATTACTGACTACCAAAAATGATCGTAAATCATACTTGTGTTTAATGTTAAACGACTTTAATTATATTTATCGATATCGACCGTTAATGTTCGATTAATAAATAGACTAAATGTCCCGCGAATATGCAATTGAAAGAGGGGCACACTATACTATTAATTTAAATTTTCCTCAAAATCTAAATCTAATAAAATTCATCAACAATAGTGAATAAATTCGTATTTTTTTTTCTCATTCAATATAAATATATTATAGTTGTGATGCATCTATATGTTGTTAAATTTTACGAGTGATTCAAAAATATGTTTTTCTAATCCAAACGTATGTACAATTATTCTAAAGAAAATGCGATGACTTTTAAACATTCTAAGATATTTTTTTCGATAAATAAATCCTTAATACTTCTCAGGCTTGGTAACATGCAGTGGAAATTATTTAAAATCTAAGCAAATATATCTCGCCTTTTCTGGAATCGTTCTGAAATCTTTACCCCATGCTGTAACCACATAATAACTTTAGCTATAAAATGTATGAGTGAGCACCGATTCTGTCGAGAACATTCGATAATCAAGTCTGGAAAATAGTATGAATATCATAATACTACAGACGAATTGGGATTTGTCGCAGAACTTTACTTGCGATATATTTTATTGAGGATTAAAATTATTGCATTACAATCTCCTTATTAGATTGCCATCTCTATTAATCAATATCGTATATGATTTGTTTGCATAAATTACCAAATTCTCAGAACCTGTTTAAATAAAAAGGTAGCAAGAAATCATTACAAGCAATTCTTAATTGTTTAAAATAAAAATATATATTTCATAGTCGGAACCAGTGACAACTCATATTAAATCGATACCTAACAGAAACGCTACACCCAATAACGTGGACCCAAATTTCGTTACATTCACGTACCTTCGTTGAGTCGAAAGACTCCTAGTGTAGTCAAACTATATCGACATTTACAGAGCTGTATCGAGTACGTATTTTATTTAATATCACATCACCATAAAACAACAGTACAATTCGATGTCTATGTCTAAATGTTTTATCGATAAAAATAGAGATTTCCTATCAAGCATTGCCAATGTATCGATGTTTCTGCAATTAAAAATTGAGTGAGTAATAAAGTTTTATTAAGTGTTTATCGAATCAACTACATAAAGATTCGTCTCTGTCGCTTTATGGTATTTGTGTTAAAGTAGCTTATACCGAGTTAATTTTATCGAATTTGTGTACCTAAATTGGCACTTGAACTGGAAGCGACCGCCTTAACCGTACCAAACACCCGAATGTACCCTATACCCTGATTAAGATAAACCAGATTTTACTGTAGAAATTCTTTTTTGCAACACTCAAGTCATCATTCGATAGGTAAACGAACCACTATGATACGATAGCGGGATTTACCAACAATATGTCCGTACAAACCTTAAACACTTATGAATCTAATTACGATTTTCGTGACAAATGCAAATACGTCTATGGTGATATCATTACTGCATCATCATGTTCATCATATTAATAATAATTTTATGAAATGTTTTAAGAAATAAAAACAATCGTATCCTGTGTTTAATAAAACATAAGATGGCACTAAGAAAATGAGGTACCTGCCCATTCATGAATCAATCGTGTAACTAAGATTTGAAACCCATGGACCTTTTCAAAACTATGCCTTAATAAATAAACTTGAAAATAATTAATATTTTCAACGAAACGCAATTGTAAAATGTCCTTTATGTGAACCAATGTACGGTTCAATTTCGATATTATCGAACTTTACGGGGTGCGAAACTGTATGATCCCATAATGTCTCGTCACTGTTATTGTAGTGTAGTCGTAGTTTAGACTTCGGTACTCTTTCCCACTTGTCCGTGTTTGGGGTCCGGGATTCCGGACGCACTGAGCTTGCGTGTACGTCCCGGGAATATGCCGCCGAATAAACGTCCTGTGAGATAGAAATAATGAGATTAATACCTAGTCTTTATACCTGGTTATTCGTCCAACCATCAAAGAAAAAGATATTCCTTGCTGAACGACATAGCGTAATATCTTGAGTATTTAACAAGGAGATGGGATGGCCAGGCGAACCCTTCGTTAGTCATAAATGCGCAGCTGGTCATAAACATTTATTAGAACTTATGTGACTTGCGATTGCTATCATTACATTCTACGATAATGACAACAAGCGGTGCTCCACAGAAATTGTGATTTTTGCTCTGTTATTGTGTAAAAAGCGACCTTATATTCAGCCCTGCACGTGTGGATTTCTTTTTGTTAAATTTGTGCTATCCGTGTCTACCTCGCCCCCGTCAGGATTGATATAATCTCGTCCGCTATTACATGGCCTAATCTAGCTGAGACACACCACTGCAACTTCTGTAAGCCAGGATCGGCAGTGGCACACATTTGACACCGAGCGTTGAAGCTTGGCGCGTCTCTGATAGAAATTAGTCTACCCACAACGAAATCAACCAAACAGAAGCATAGGGAAGAGTTGGAAATATATTTTTCCACTAACATACCTGGTGTAATATGGGTGTATCCTTTGCCTATCTTAAAACAGAAAAAATATGATGCTACGCTGATTAAAACGGTAACACAGTCCTCCATGACAGAGTGTACACGCAATGCTACTAACCGACAAAAATGGATAAGCCTTAGCACGAACATCGCCGAGAAGACTAACAACGCTGACATCTTTCCAGATATTACCATCGCGACAACCACGACCACTCTGCCAAGAGTATTACTGAGAAGAACGCTGTACAAAATGTTATATTTCAGTGTTACCTGGCGGCGACTGCCTCGGTGGCGTAGTTGTATTACAGTACGACTGCAAAGCTGAGGTCTCGGGTTCGATTCCCGGGTCGGGCAAAGTGACATTGAGTTTTTCTATTCAGTATCAGCCCGGAGTCTGAAATTTGTGCCCGATATGGCGATAGGCTCGTCCCCTATCACATCATGGGACGGAATGACAGCGAAAAGTTGGTGCACTAGTTGCACCTCTGCCTACCCCTTCGGGGATAACAGGCGTGAGTATATGTATGTGTGTGTATGTATGTGTATGTGTGTGTATGTGTGTTACCTGGCGACCGTTGTTCAGTGGGGTGTCGTGGTGAGGTGGCGTGCAGGGCATTGCGGCTGCCCTGCTGGAAGGAGACGGACATGCCGCTGTCCAGCGAGCCCACCGACCCGCGCCTCGTCAGCCGCTCCGCCGCCAGTGCCACTGGGGTATAGTTAAGTCAGTTTATTATATGCTTGTAGTCGTTTTTTTATGGCATAGAATAGAGACGGGCATACCGTTCGCCTGATGGTAAGCGACTACCCATAAAAAAGTAGCAGCACTATCCGGCACCTTGAGTTGCAAAGTACTGTGTGACATTCCACTGCGCTCATCGTCCTGTGATGTTAAGTGTCATTATGTCCAGTACTTACAGTGGCTACAATATCCCAGTGCATTATTTTACAACTCATGATTCGTTTGTCACTCATCACTTTGTCAGGACTAGTATAGTAACCACTAAGTTACCATAGAGACTATTCATATCTAGTTGAACACTGAACGACGACTAAAGACTGTGCTCCTCAAATGGCGAGGGCCTTATTTATACTCGCAACTGTCACCCCCACTAACACTTTGACATCGCGACCTGTTTTGCACGATTACTATTTCATAACTACCCGACGCTTCGACATATACAGGATCATTTTTACACTAAACCACATATTCATCTTTACCTCTGCTGCTTTTTTTATAATTTTGTAGTTTAGTGTGAATATGGTGTGTGCGTAAGTGTATCTCTGACTGAAAGTGTAATGTTGCTGCTGCGAGGAATCCTCTTAGAGCAATCATAATGGCATTAGGGCGTGTAAACTTAAAGTTACATTTTATTGATATTTATTTTGTTCGAAAATTACACTTTTTTATTTTATATCTATGGTTAAAATAACTTAATTGAAAGTGTTATTTTCAAAGAGATAATTATGTGGTTTCATTTATTAACACAATGTCAAAATGGCCCTGTACATCAAACACGCTTAACTGTTTCGTAACGCTATTGAACTCTAAAATCACTGGAAAATGAACGTTACTTACCTGGGTCGTTGATGTCAACTAGTGAGTTGCTTAGCACGTTCCTCTTGATGATGCTGGTGGGCGGCGGGTTGGACAACAGCCGCGATGGGGCCGCCGGCGCCGGACAAGACGGGGGCGGGGGCACCACCACCCTGTGGGGGGGGGGGGCACGGATTAGTAAAATTTTGTAGTTACAAAGTGTTAGGCGATTATTGTAAACACAATACAAAAGCAAAAAAAAACTATAAGCACATCCCTACTGACATGTCGTCACAACCCTTGTGATTTAATCCTTCCTCTTCTGTCTTTGAACTCAGCTTGTAACAACGTTTTGTGAAACAGTCTATTATATCTCTGTTCATCCTGTAACATCTGCTTGTTTTATTAAATAAACCATCATTCATCCTCAACATCAAGTGAATTTAACCTATCCGGTACCGCGAGTTTGACAGCTCACATTTGTTTTTTTTTTTTACTAAAACCTTTTTGCGTATGTAGGAACTAATATTTTCGATTTTATGACAGGAGCTGTCATAGTCGCATGCGACCAAGTGGGCCTTTTCTTTTTTTTTTGTTTACGCGGAGAAAGTGAATTATTACTACCGCCCAGTGTTCAAGGGGAAAGACTGAGCGGTTATGTTGGGTTCACCGTGCCTTACGACCCGACGTTGAGCCGCCCGGAGAGATGGAAAACGTCGGGAGAATAAAGATGATGTAGGCGCGATGTGAAATAATGTTTTATATTGGTGTCTGGTTCGCTTTGTGACCATCATTTTTTATAATGTGAACTGTTCTCAAGGTCACAGAACTTGAGAACACACATAATGCAAGAGGAATTGAATATGAGAGAGAGAATTATCAGTTAACAGATCCCAAATTTAAGTTGTCAATGAATATCGATAAATTTAGTTTGTCAAGAATCGATAACATGATTGTGGTGACATACCCGTGCATGTGAGCGTGGTCCATACACTGTTGATGATCGATCTCAACATCGGCCACGCCACTGTCGCGGTTTTCCATCACTGAAAATAACAAAAATAAACTTTAAAGTAGTATAAGTATTGCGAAATATTATTGTAGGAATGGTGACTTTAATAAATTAGGCCATTAGTAGTATTGAGTAAATTTATTACAAAGTGACTTTTTACAATGTTAAAACATCTTAGTGGGAGGCCATGACAGTTATCGACAAAAAATAACTTACCTAAAAAGCCAATAGATGGCGTCACGTTTAACATTATGAAGATCAAAGAGTATAGCATTTACTACAGATTACAACAATCATAATATGACAAATTGTAGATTTATAGTTCTAAAAATAATTCATAAATAAATGTCATCAGATGCAATGTTCTCTCCCTAATATCAACACATCGCACCTTTAGAACAAAAACGACACAATTCAAAAAATCGGAAATTGAGTTGTCATAAAATAATAATAATAATAATAATAATAATTTATTTAATTGGATCAAAAACATTACAGTAACATAGAGTACAATTGTATGTTGCTAACTACAGTAGTTAAAGACATAACTGTGTCGCAGTTAGCAGCGCCCACCTCCAGACAAACAGAGTTACAAAGGTTCTAATACAAAAATAAAAATAAATGAAAAAGAAAAGTAAATAAAAAATAAAATGTGTTTATGTATGTATGTGTGTGCGAGCGCGCATGTGCGTGTATTTGTGTGTGTGAGAGAGAGAGTGTGTTTGTGTGTGTGTGTGTGTGTGTGTGTGTGTGTGTGTGTGTGTGTGTGTGTGTGTGTGTGTGTGTGTGTGTGTGTGTATGTGTGTATATATATATGCACAGCGATCTAAGCAAAGTCTAACAGCCGTAAACAATACCTTCTTATTATTATTGGGTACATCATTTTATAAGATTCTCAGTGTCATCATATGAAAGAGTCAAAAGCCAATTGCAGAGGGTCAGTTTACATTTCCAGTACGTCATAGGATATATATTAAGAATTTTATTTATGTTGTTATACAGCCTGGGGCACATATAATAATAATTACGACCAGCAAACATTGTTCTACTGCGCTCTACCTGGCAGATTTTATCCGATCTACGTTTCTTTTTGCAGTGTTCCGGATCAAATAAGGTTTGCAAGTGTTTGCGTAGTACTGCGCGATGAATAAACAGCTGTCTAATAGTCAACACTTTGCAATTGCGATAAAGTTCAATAGTTGGGAATAAAATAGGTTGGCGAGTCATAACTTTGAGAACGGCCCTTTGTGCTCTTTCTAATCGAAGAATAATTGTTTTTGAGCTATTTCCCCAGACAGTGATACAATAGGTGCATATTGATTGAACTAGAGCATAATATACTTGTTTTAACAAGGAATAATCCACAATATGCCGGAGGATTTTAAAAACAAAGATAAGCTTCCTGACACGGGAGACAAGAACATCAATGTGTTTATGCCACGCCAAACAACTGTCTACAATTACACCCAGATATTTTATTGCATCTACTCGCTCTATTTTATTACAGACGCAATTTAATGTGGAGGGGTTACGGCATTTGTGTCCAACTATAGTATAGCTAGAAGGAGGTTGGGATGACTTTTTGGGGCCAAAGGTAACGAAACCAGTCTTATCCAAGTTGAGAGTGAGTAGATTCCGTGAAAGCCATATGATTACCTCTCTCAGGGCGTGCTCAGCACAGAATTTAATCTCAGTCCAACTTTTGCCGTGTACTAGAAGGACAGTATCATCTGCATACGAAATAACACTACAATTGGGGATGGGATAATTACATAGGTCATTAACATAGATTAAGAATAGGGTAGGTCCAAGGACACTACCTTGTGGTACTCCAAATGTTAAATTTTCCTCTTCACTCAAACAGTCATCAATTATAACTCGCTGGGTACGTTCACTTAAATAGTCCCTAAGGATGTCGAGACATACACCACGCACTCCAATTAGGTTTAGTTTATTAAGAAGGAGTGGGATAGAGACAGTGTCAAAAGCCTTGCTTAGGTCGAGAAATATACCTATAGTCTTAAGTGAATTTTCAGAATTTTTGGTTATGATTTCAGTTAATGTCAGTACAGCATCTTCAGTTGATTTATTTCTTCTAAAGCCGAATTGATTGTCAGATAGAATGTTAAATTTTTTAAGAAAATTAGTTAACCGCGTGTTGATAATTTTTTCAAGGATTTTTGAGAAGGTTGTGAGTACGGATATTGGCCTATAATTATTGACACTCTCTCTATCTCCACTCTTAAAAATGGGATGAACTATTGCTTGTTTAAATACTCTAGGAAAAACACCAGTTGATAGGCATAGATTATATATATATGCTAATATGGGAACAAGTATATGCCTTGATGCTTTAACTAGTGCAGTTGAAATACCGTCCCACCCTACAGCACAAGCATTTCTCAAAGACGTAATTATATTTAGAATTTCATCTCTATCTGTATTTAACATAACTATTGAATTTGACTGAGAAAGGGACATGGTGGAAAGTAGTTCTATATTGGGGTTTATTGGAGATATTTGGGACGCTAAATTTTTACCAACATTTGCAAAAAAATGATTTACCGAATTTACATAGATAATAGGGTTGGGTGTGGAAGACAGTAGATGAATGGGAGAATCCTTGAGTTTATTTAAAGAAGTGATTTTTTTTATCACATTCCAGGTGGCTTTAGGGTTCCCTTTAGCTTTTAGTATTTGATTTCGTTCGTAGGTACGTTTAACTTTTTTTAATAAATTATTACAAAAATTTCTGTAGCGATAATATATGGTTTTCATGGTATCATTATCTCGATTTTTCTTGAATTTTAGATGTAATTTGTCCCTATGACGGATACATCTAAGGAGACCAGGAGTAATCCACATCTTTTTAATTCTGTCTTTGGAACTAATTTTCCTTGACTGCTTGTGTTCAGTAATTAAGGTTGTAATAATTGTGACAAATTTTTCAGCCGCATTATTAGCACAGGAACTATTTAAAACCGCTCCAAAATCTGCCTTTTCTATTTTTTTTACAACTTCAGGTATATCTATAGATATAGCTAAGCGGCTAAGAGAATATGAACTAAGTTGAAGGTCACAGGAAAGGACTATCGGTGCATGATCCGTAATAAAAGAGTCTAGGACAACTGCAGAGGCACAAGCACTAGTTTTTAAGAAAATGTGGTCAAGACAATTGTCGAGCCGGGTAGGGTATGTATGGGCAGGCAGAAGAGCATGGGATGCCATTAAATTAAGGTAGACATCGGAATCAGGCCCACTGGAGTTTTTGGCAATATTGATGTTCATATCACCAATAACCGCAATGGTTTTAAATATTTGTAGAGAAATTAATATTTGTTCCAGGTCTCCAATAAAACAATTCAGATTTCTATTAGCGGGTGAGCGATATATACCTACAATAGCAATATTGTTCGAGAATTTTACTATAATACTGTTACAGGAATCATAGTCAGGAACATATACTGAATATTTTAAATAATTTTGTATGTATATGACCACGCCGTCATTTTGGTTTTTATTGTTAGATATATGAGAACTGAAACCATCCAAGGTAGGGATATTAGGACATTTGCTTAACCAACATTCGGACAAAATGATAACCTGAAATTTAAAATTACACCTTTCAAGTAAGACTAATAAATTATTAAAATTACTGCTTATACTTCGTATGTTAACATGAAGCACTTTTAGACTGTTAGTAGCTGAACTTAAATGCAAGTGACAATCCTCAGGGGATGAAACATAAGCTTCACAGTTAGTGATTTTATCGATATCATCGATTATATTTTGATTACTATCCATTATTGTCTGAGATAGGAGATGACGGTGGCTCACGAGGTGTGAAACAGATCCATAAGGTAAGGAGGGATTTAAAATTATAATTGGGATCGGATCTCTGTGCAAATATTTTTAACTCCGTATAGGTACAATTTAGTGTTTTATGTGTTAGGTGAGGTGTGTGTTTATGAGTGTAATGATGTCTAATCAATAAAGTTCTAATTGACAAATTAAAAATAATAGAAATAGTAAAATCTAAAACTAAATATATGAGTATGTTTTCGGCCTCCAGTTGCGGCCCTGCTAGTCATTTTCCTTGCGCAAGGTTTATTAACTGAGCTTCGGTTGTGACACGAATAGGGGACTCGCCTTCCTTTTTCCGAAGAAAAACTTTCCCATTCGTCACCCAGCAAAATGAGTATTCATTGGACTTAGCGAAATCTCTAGCTAGGTAGAAAATTTTCTTCATTCTGGAAGTGAGATTTTCTGAGATGAAAACAGGTTGAGTTGGACCATTGATTTTTAGTGTATCTGTCGAGAGCTTGCTATTGAAATTGACTTTATTGTATTTTCTATACATGTTTATAAATTTTTCTTTAACCTGGATTGTGGTAAGATCAACAATTATGGCCTTAGCTGATGTTGAACGTTGCGATTTAATTCGATAGATGTCCTTAATATTGTGCGATTGTATCGGTATGTTTAGGGTTTTTGCAATATTCACGACAACTTCCATGAGACGGTCCTTGGTTTCAGATGGTATAACTGGGATGTTTCTGATTTCCAGACAAGTAGCCCTATTTCCGCTCTCAAGCTTTTCAATTTTTTCGTGTAGTGACAGGACTTCTTGACAAATTGCTTGTTGTTCTTTTTGGATCTTTTTTATCTCATCATCTACCGATTCTTGTTGCTTGGACATGAATTCAACCGATGCTTGAAGGTCAAATATTTGTGATTTTATATCTTTGAAGAAGTCTTCCAGGATTTTACTTTGTTGTTTTTGGAAGTCTTTCAGCATTTCCTTCATGTCAGACATAAAACTTAACAGTTTGTCATCAGTGCTCATTGTGCGTTTATGCTTAGACCGTAAAGTCACATTACCAGTATTTGGAGCTGTGTTTGTTTCACTCTCACTGCGATCCGATTCACTACGATCAAACGAGCGTTGCATTTTGCGTATTGGAGCAGGCGAGTTAGAAAAGGACGCCGATTGACTAGGTGGTGTTCTCTTTAATGGCATAATTTCACACTAAAACAGTATCCGTTGTAATTGCAAGTACCAGGCGACCATAAACTGCTACAGATCGAGAGATGCAATATGGTCGGTCAGTGACACTTTGGAAATACAAAACGCCTCTCCATACAGTAAAATAGTAAGGTACTCACAGTCACAAGATAAGTTGATCGGGTGCGATGAAATTGTTTTGCGGAGGCGGAGCTATTTTGTCGAGCGGCGATGTACCAGACGCACATAGATATAAGGAGATTGCTTGTGACAGTCCGTCGTTGATGAATACCTCTTGCGATTATGCACTCTTATTTTTATTGTAGACCAGGGTCGATAATTTTTGAAACCAGGCAATTTCACAATCGAGCGGCGATGTACCAGGCGCACATAGATGTGAGGAGATTGCTTGTGACAGTCGGTCGTTGACGAAAACCTCTTGCGTTTTATGCACTCCTATTTTTATTAATGAATTTAAATTTCACAACTTATTAAATTTTTTAAATAAAACTTGATTAAAGTTCGCATATACGTTAGCACCTTGCGGTGGTCCGGGGGGAAGGGGAATTAATATTGGTCCCTTTATCATAAAAATATAATAAAAAAGGCCCGATACAACAGTTTGGTCCTTTTCCCGCTTGAACATGGCTGTGTTTGAGCTATTGTTGTATGGAGAACTTCGTTTTAGGTCATTATATAACGATAACTCAATTACCGATTTTTTTGAATTGTGCCATTTTCGTTCTAAAGGTGCGACATATCATTTGGCATTTTAGAAAGACTCACCATTCCTGGAGGAGGGTGGCGCGTTCCTCCCCTTGCCCCTGTTCAGCTCGCCCTCGATCCTCATCGCTTCCATCTCGTCCATCTCGGCGATGCTCTCGCGCAGGTCCTCCGCGAACTTGCAGCGGTCGTGTTCGTTGCGCGCGTTGAACGTGGCGAGCCGGCGGCCGTCCACGCGACGCGATAGTCTGATGCCGAATGGGTAATCTGCAACATTACATAGTTATTTGACAATTGTACATCAATAATTGTTTATCGATCAGCCTTGGTTATTTACATCGATGATTATTTATCGATTATCGACTTTGCATTTGTATCGATTATGCAGTTTCGTTGATATCGATAATTTTGGTAATTATCATTAACCCTTCAACCCCCCTTAAATAATATATAGATGTATGGGAAAACCCTATATAATATATGGACACCGGTGTCCGTCGCAGGGCTTGAGAAGTCAAGAATCGATTTATCGATGCCATTTATTTTTAAACGACAAAGAACAGATTTCTACATCCATTGGACATTAGATATTAAATGATGTACGATATTCACATAATCTATCGAGTTAACACACACACACACACACTCACGGCTGTTATCCCCGAAGGGGTAGGCAGAGGCACAACTAGTGCACCTTCTTTTCGCCATTATTCCGTCCCATGATGTGATAGGGGGCGAGCCTATCGCCATATCGGGCACAAATTCCAGACTCCAGGCTGATACTGAATGGAAAAACTCAATATCATTTTGCCCGACCCGGGGATCGAACCCGAGACCTCAGCTTTGCAGTCGTACTGTAATACAACTACGCCACAGAGGCAGTTTATCGAGTTAACTCACCAAATATTTAACATGTTCACATGAATTTCAATCGTACGCATAAAGACATAAAGTTTATTTTTCAGGTCATACTCACGCGGCACGGAGAACAAGTTGACCAGCATGCCGCAAAGCGGGAACGACTGACGGAACGTGTAAGTGACCGATGACTTCTTCTTGCTGAAGATCTTCGTTATCACCAGCAGATCGTTGAATAGGAACACCTGGGCGTAAGTTGGATAATTTATAGATAGAATATCATAATGTTTGTTAGTTTTAGTGAGGGGATTTCAAATGTTTCTTTATCGATATTACGGTAGATATTATCGATATTTTTCGATATAATAAAGACTATAATATGCAAAGTAATTTATTTATAAATTGACGTTATTGGAGTTTAGTCGCTGTAGCAAATGATTATCGATATTTACCCCCTTCCATGTTTATTATTCATATATCAATATAAATAATATGACGACACTCATGAATATATTTTCTGTATTGAGTAGGATACCTCTCTCTGATGCACGCCAGGTCGTTCCTTCTTGTGTATATCTGGTATTTCGTACAGACGGCAGTAACAGACGAGCCGTCGGTGAGGCAGCGCCAGGTGCGGCTTCTTACCGACGATAGTGGCTTGCACTTTCATCACCTTGAAAAACAAAACGTGCCAATTATAATTTAGGGATGAATTATTATAATATTTCGACAAATTAATACTTATCGATATTTACAATCCTACTAATAAACGCGAAAGTTTGTACGTATGGATGTTTGTTACTCTTTGACGCAAAAACGAGTACAGTTCGTGTGCACAATTTCGAGGATATTTGGCACACGGGTAGATCATGTCCTGATTTAACACATAGGCTACTTTTTATACCGGGAAAATATAAAGCGGGTCTTTCGTCCCGGAAAAACTTTTTAACGCGGGCGGAGCCGCGTGCAAAAGCTAGATTTCTGAACAATTTTTTGTCATATTTGGAATGTATCATTCCAGTTTTTAACATAACGGTCATCAAAGCATTCCTGGGTGTCTTCTGACAAGCATGACGCTCAAGACGAGCAATTATCTCGTCTCATCACTCCGATACCCTGCAAACCAACTCACCTGCGTGACGTGATCGCTGCCCGGTCTGAACTCGCTCGCCTTCACCCTATCGTATATACCGGCGAGCATGTCCCGATCTATGTCCCCGCAGTCGTCGATGCCGCGCAAGTTCCTCACGAAGTCGTCGAGGCACATGCGAGCCTCTGGCTTCAGGTTCGGCGTGTGAAGATCCGTGTTCAGCATTATTATAGCGAACGCTAGCACGAAGATCTGGAAGAAAAAAAAAATACTTTATCCATCACGTAGGCGAACATAGTTGCACTTATGATAAGTTGAGACACATTTAATTAATTATTATTAGTAACTTATATAACTACAGACATTTTTATTAGGAGTAAAATAAATGATGAAAAATAAAAAGTAAGAAGCCAGCTCGGGCCGGCTGAAGAGGTTGTGATTGGTTGAATTCGATAGTCGATAAATTATGCAGATGTCTGATAGAGCGTCATAGAGAAATTTCTGAGACTACCTGTAATGTGATATATTATCACATAACTCAATAAACCCGTTGGACCTTCAATATTTAAAAATATATTTTGCTAGATATTTAATCTGCGCTATCGAAAACTTTTAGGTACCATTTAGTTCATTTCACAACTAATTCTCCCATATTAAAGAGATGACTACAATTTATCGATATTTTAGTGAACATCATTCGGTAATCGATAATCGTATCATATCGATATTACGATATACTTATCGACAATATTATCGATATTTACCGTATCCTGAGTCCGTAGCCTCTGCACGAAGTCGGTGTTGCAGACGCAGTACCGTCTCGCGAACGCTTCGACCAGTCGCTCGATCTTCTGCGCCTCGCCCGGGAGTCGGAAGTGTGCCTGGTATCGGCGGAGGGCGACGTCAACCGCCATGCCGGAGAGATCGAGTTCGTTTACGAAGCATCTGTATTGTAAAATTATTAATTTTTGTTAGGGTTGAATATTCTTTTGGAGAAAATGTAAACGTTTAAAAATTAAATCGATATTTAAAAAGTCAATCTAGCTGTTGGCGGCGAGGACGGAACTGCGGTCTTGTGGAGTGTTGGAGTTCCAAGAACTCGTTCTTACGGCGGATGGCCAGAGTGATTTCGTCATCTGGATCGGTTAACACGGAACGCGGCAGTCTCCATTTGGCGCGGTCGAATGGTCAATCTAGCTATTGTAGTTTCGAAAATCGAAGGCTCAATTGTACAAACTTTAAGCAACGTTTGAGTAATATCGAGTTATAAATTGCGTTGTCATTTTCATATACAAAATAAAAATTGCTTTTTTTAAATCGATTATATAAAAAATTGCCTGTATCCTAGGATAGAAATTCAGTATCGATGGTAATCTTTACAAAAAAACTTTACTAAAATATCGAATTTGTACAAGCAAAAACACTCACTCCAAAACGGCCATGTTGAACGGGTTCTGCAGATTCCCAAGGTATTCTCCGATCATCTGCTTGCTGAGCCCCTTGCGAGTGATGAGGAATCTCGCGACACCGCGCGGCGAGTTCTCGAGGAACCCGCGAGCGATGAGGTACGCTACACCACGCTCTGGTTTCTTGTTGAAAAGGTTCAAGCCAACGCGATATTGGCGTTTGCGGACTGTTTCTGATACCTGTAAGTCATGTAAAATATTTTTAATATTTGGACATTAAGAAGTGTTGACATTATATATAGGGTACAAGAGGTACATATTTGACATTGAAATTTACAAATTACAACGTGATTTTAATCATCGATAAATGACTATCGATTCGTAAAATACGAAAAAAACGTTACCAAGGGGTGACATTCCATTCATAATCTTCATAAGTGCAAGTTAGACAGAACGAAAATGCAGGGTGTTTTGAAAAGGTGGTGCGTGAACCTTGAGCGGTTGGTGCTGTTGGTGGTCGTGCTGGGGTCGGCAGCAGGGCGCGGCGTGCCCGTGACCCCCCAGCGTTATGGAGCCCATGGGGGCCAGTGGGGCCAACGCCGGCGCCTCGTAGTACGGCGGCGCGTCCTGCCGCTTCCAGACCGCGTACCGGTCGGCGTCGTATATGGCGCCGGACGCGGAGGAGGTGCGCACGTGCGCCGCGTGCGCGTGTGCGTGCGCGTGCGTGAACGGCTCGCCGTGCGTGTGCGTCTCCTGCACGCGACCAACGTCATTCGTGTTATACAGGGTCATTTTGACATTGCGTTGATAAATGAAACCAAATAGTTATCTCGTTGAAAATAACGGTTTTCATTAAGTTATTTTAACCACAGATGTAAAATAAAAAATGTAAGTTTCAATCAAAATAAATATCAATAAAAAGTAACTTTAAGTTTACACGCCCTAATGCCACTATGACTGCTCTAGGAGTAGTCCTCGCAGCAGCAACATTACACTTTCAGTCAGAAATACACTTACGCACACACCTTATTCGCACTAAACTAAAAAATTATCCATTGATGAATTTTGGCGCAATGTCAGCAGAGGTATAGACGAATATGTGGTTTCATTTAACAACGCAATGTTAAAATGACCCTGTATACAAAGTGGACCCGTAATTTTTATTTTAAGGCATCGAATGACGAGACGAGCATGCCGTTCGCCTGATGGTAAGCGATACGACCACCCATAAACAGTAGAAATACCATCCAGCACCGTGAGTTAGAAAGTTCTGTATGGCATTCCACTGCGGTCGTCATCCTGAGACATAAGATGTTAAGTCTGTCCTGTCCTATCTGATGTCCTGTAGTTAAAGTGGGCCCGTAATTACATTAACGACCCTTTTTAATGACTTTGTTAATACAATTCATTAATATAAGCGACGGGTCCAAAAAGAATAACTTGGATATTGTCTTAATTATTGGCAGTCTCCTTTTGATACTGATTTACAAAGTAGTTGATAATATTCGTTTTGCTTCAAGTCTTGTGCCGTTATACTTGCAGATATAGGTATAGGTAACACTAACTTGGGGTCAATTAATTAAGTCAATTAAAATTATAATCTATAATAAAGCGGGATAATTATCTGGATTCTCATTCATATATACAGGAGCGCAATCGTGCGAATTTTGGGACTGTTATAACATTAAAATACTTTAAAAAATGTGATTAATTCAAAAGAATAATTCGTGTTCATGCAGAATTATTGGACTTGATTTTGGCCTAATTGTGTTTTATTCTTATTTACAATTGCAACCACGTTAATAGTGACATGATATAAATGTAAATTTTATAATCCATCACCATTAGACTTTGAAGATATTTTACATAAAGTGGAAAATGCAGTGTTGAAAATAGTATGAAAATGTAAAGTAGTAAATGTACAAAATATATTATAATTGAAAGATGAAGAACCAAAGAATACAGAAACCGATGAACGGATATCGATGAATATTTTAACAGAAGTCGACAAAGTCTTAAATTAACAAAGGTTTATTTTATCCCCAAAAATACACCATGGAACTTTTATACTGGGAAAGGCTTTCATGCGGAATAAACGGCAACTGAAACCTAGTCATTACTTATAATAATTAATCTCTATCAAAAGTGTCCGATACTGAGGTCCTTCACCTTACAGTAAAAAAAATCTGTAGTTACTTACAGGTGCCCTTGGCTGGTAAGGCTGGTGGTAGTGGTGGCGATGTTCCTGAGAGGATGAGGAGGACGAGGACTGCACCGAGGACATGGAGCCTCCGCGCACCACCGCGCCGCACTCCGCACGACGGAGCGACACTGGACTTTCGGCACTGTTGCAACGGAATAAGATTTAATATCATTTGTTAATTTTTTTTCTACGTTCCATGCTGTCTTTGAATTCATTGATACTTGAACGTACCGTTTCTCATAGCTGTTGGGACGATACCAGATATATTTTGAAACTTATCGGCTACAAAGGGAACACGGTATACTTGATGAAACAATTAACATAGGATTCCGACAAATAGCGTTCCAATTTCCTTTGGTATTTTGACAACACCGTATTTACTATCAGGTCAAGTGAAGTAACTTTCCTGTGCCGCCATAAAAAAACCTGTTATTTCGAATAAAAAAACTGACACAAATTTAAGCAGCCCGTTCTGGGAATCGAACTTTAAACTTGAAGTTTCTCAGGCTACTACCATCAATAATGTAATAAAGGCATGTTTTCACATACTTGAGAGTGATACTGCTGGTCCGCTTGGGCACTTCAGGCGGCAGTCGTCTGGCGTTCGCCGCCTGAATCGCCGCCAACTGTTGCTGCTGCCGTGCCGTGGGGGAGGACAGCGGCTTACCACCCGACGACAGCAGGTTGCCGTAAATGGGACCTGGAACAACATCATTTGAATTTAGAAGTAAATGCCGGCCAATTTCACACAACACACACGCAGACACACACACGCACTCACACACACGCACACACACACACACACACACACACACACACACACACACACACACACACACACACACACACACACACGCACAGGCACACCAACTGAGGTATATTATAATATTATTGTTTTTTTTTTAATAATAAGCACACATCTTGTAAGTATATATAAGGAAGAGCGGAGTGCCCTAACACAAGCAGGTATATTACATGCTTAAAAGGGGACTCCAAATACGGTACTACTATGTGTCACTATTAGATGAAGAAATAATTTTTTTTATTATTTTATTATTTATAATTTAATTTCAATAATAATAATAATACAAGCCCTGTATTATATACTGTCCCACTGCTGGGCACGGAGGAGAGGAGGAGGAGGAGGAGGAGGAGGAGGAGGAGGCCTCCTCCTCCTCAAGAGGAGGCCCTCTACTATAGAGGGTTTAGACCTTAGTCCACCACGCTAGCCTAGTGCGGGTTGGTAGACTTCACATAACTTCGAAATTCTTATAAGGAACTTCTCACGATGTTTTCCTTCACCGTTAAAGTGAACGATAATTGATAAACAATACACACGTAACTTTGAAAAGTCAGAGGTGTGTGCCTTGGGCTTCAAACCTCCGGACATTGTTTCGGTAGACCGTTCCATTCCCAACTAGGCTATTGTCCACTTTAATTTCAATAACTATGTATTTACATGTGTGTTTACATAGTTTATTGTAGCCCTTATTATTGAAGTTTATTATAGTTCTTAGCTATTTAGCCAAGGACGTAGAATGAAATAATTTTAACATTAGAACTAAATAATTAACGGACAATTTAATTAATAACGCATAATAATCGCTAAGGACTTAATTTTATTCATAACATTTTTAAAGAATTGACTCTTTTAAATTCTCTCTTTTATAATAACATTAAAATTTTAGTTTAACAGTTATTACTGTTGCATAACCATCTTTTTTTAAATATAGCGCAGAGAAACTTAATTTACAAACAAATCTTATCAAATATCTAAATTGCATTCCAACGTGAATCAACACGGTATAGACTATATCACTCTACAATACGATACATATTTGCTTGACAATAAATTTTTATTAAATAATCCCAACACTCACACGTCTCAGTACTTTGAAATATTGTCATATTTTCCCTTGTTTTTTTAAATAATCACAAATTAAAAAACTGTCATGGCACCATCACTCCAGTAGCAATTTATTTGTATACTGACCAGTTTTGTACATTATCAATAATAATTTATCATTAATGAACGATAAGGAATGATAACGTTATCACCGTGAATCAGAATGGAACTATATAACACCTGTGTATGTAATTTTGTTCGGTTTAATTCGTCTCGCGTTAGACTGTAGCATGTTAGGTAGGGAAACCCTGTTTCAAGGTTAGTTGGAAGTAATTAGTACGAATTTGTACCGCTAGATGCCAGATTATATACCATACCAGCCCTGTATGGTATACTGCCCCCTGCTGAGCAAGGGCTTCCTCTACAACTGAGAGATTTAAGGCCTTAAGCAGAGTTTATACGAAGCCAGTAATGCTGGCGCCAGTCCTGCAGACAAGCCAGCATTGGTCTGGCCGCTGTTGTTTAGACGAGGCCATTTATTTACGGGTTTTTCGACACATACACCGTACGGGCGTTCGCCAGTGACTGGCGAGATGCATCTACACGTGTCTGCAACGCTGGCGCGGGGGTCAAGCGGTATGCGGGCGGAGGTCACTGGCTAGAAAAATAGACGGGTGCTCTATTCTCGCCAGCGTTGGCAGCCAGCAGTGGCTTGGTTGGAAAAACTATTTACGCAACGCAAATATCAAGCCAGCGCTGGCTGCTAGTCGTATTGGCAGCCAGTGTTGGCTTCGTGTAAACTATGCTTTAGTCCACAACGCTGGCTTGGTGCGAGTTGGCAGACTTCACATACCTTCGAAATTTAGATAACTTCTCTTGATAGCAATAAATAGCTAACTTACCGGTATTGTTCATCATCTGATGGTTGTGTAGAGATTCATTGTGAGATGACGACGTCGATATGTTAGTCACTGAACCGCTCACGGAACAACTGCACACCTGCAATGGAAACACATACATTAATATCTGTGTTATTTATTTAACCCGTCAAACCCCGCTTATATGTATAGATGTATGGGGAAACCCTATATACTCGGACGCCGGAATACGTAACGGGGCTTGATGAGTCAAGAATGAACAAATTCTATCAATATCAACGTTACTTATAGATAAAAAATTACTGTCAACCCCAGTCCGCAACAGATTATATAATACTATTCATTAATGGTATCCATATTGTACTTACTCACGCTTTTTATCCCCGAAGGGGTAGACAGAGGCGCAACTAGTGCACCCACTGTTCGCCGTCATTCCGTCCCATGATGTGATAGGGGGCGAGCCTATCGCCATATCGGGCACAAATTCGACTTCGAGCTGATATTGAATTGAATAATCCAATGTCACTTTGCGTGACCCGGGGATCGAACCCGAGACCCCATTGCAGTCGTAATACAACTACGCCAGCGAGGCAGTCCAGTTCAGTATCCATATTGTGTTGGTTATTTAGGACCAATTATAAAAATAAAATCATATCATAAGACAGAACACGGGCGAAACGCGGGTACCCTGGCGGCAGCTCTGACTACCCCTTTGGCGTATCTGAAACTAGAAACGTCTTTGCCCACTCTAGAAAAAGCCTTATCCTTAGCTAGTAAGAGTGGGCGATACCCTAGAAATAGCCTTGTGCTTAGATGAGCCTCGCGTGGTGCAGTCCTTTCGCGCAGGCAGCGAATTCGGCGTGGATTTCATTTTAGCTCCTGCCAGTTGCCGTCCATAGAGAAAATCCCTGAGGTTGATTGGGAGAGAATGCCTTTGGCATTAAGTCTGCCTATATACTTTTGTATATTAAGTGCAAATAAATAAAATTCGTAGCTACGACATTACTTTGGGGATGATGCGTGACGTGTTAGTTTTTATATTATAATAAAAGATCACTCTACGAAAGGAGCTTAGTCTCAAATTTTAATGGTTTGGTTAAGTTGCCGTTAGCTGTAATGATATACTTCCTTTATGCGACATTATTTTTAATTTTCCCCTCATACTTGGCTAAAGAGGAAATGATAACAACAGATTGAAAAGTCGAGCCGTACAGCGATTTCGAAGATTTTGCAATCAGGTGTAACGAAAAGAGTATGCGTAGAACAGCCAAAATGATAAAATTTATGTGAATAAAAAAACCTTTCTTACTACTTAATGGATAACACAATAGTAATTTATGTCAAATACTAGCTTTTGCTCGCGGCTCCGCCCGCATTAAAAAGTTTTTCCGGGATAAAAGTCCTGGTTTATATTTCCCCGGGATAAAAAGTAGCCTATGTGTTAATCCAGGACATGATCTACCCGTGTGCCAAATTTCATCGAAATCCGTTCAGTAGTTTTTGCGTGAAAGAGGAACAAACATCCATACATCCAGACATCCAGACATCCAGACATCCATACATCCATACATACTTACAAACTTTCGCCTTCATAATATTAGTAAGATTGCATTGGCCTTTCTGCATACTTTACCTATGTTTTCAAAATTCGTTTCTACTTTGTATTTTCAGATACCCGACACTGCATCATAATGCCTAAATCTACGACTGACGCCATCAACCATAATATCCCATCTTTGCTATAAAAGTTGTCAAATCCTAAGATAAATATTATCTCTTTAACATCAGCCTATAGAATGTTAGCAACTCCGTCATAACAAACCCAACTTACATTTCATTCTGATAAGATAAAACACTTCGAGAATTTTTGACGGTAAGATTGATCATGTCGGAAGTTAAGGCTGCCATATCCCAAAACACCTTCTTTTCTATTCAATTTTAAACCAAGAAATAATCAACATTTCGGTCCGAGAAAAATATATGTTATAGTTAAATAATCATTCTACATTGGTGTGGATTCCAAAACACGATACTTACAACTTCGCTCGATCATAAAAAATCACGAAAACAGAGAAAATTCGGATTTTATTTTTAAAAATTAATTATAGTATATTAAACAATTACTTTAAAAATATAAGTCAATAAAAGGGTAATAAAATTTAGCAGATTGCTATGCAAAAAAATGTTCACAAAAGTAATTCGCACTTTTCAAAATTCAAAAAAACACGAATTTTTTAACAATTTTGCACAACGCGTCTCGTTTCAGATGCGCCCGAGGCGCCGTGGAGGTCGGACCTACGTCAATTTTTCGCTCTTGCTGCCACTAATTTATCGAAGTATTTGACAGCTTTTGTTTATAGTTGGACCGCGTTATGTAGAAAAGGAACCAACTACTTTTGAACAACAATTATGGATTCTTATTTGTAATAGATGGATTTTTCTATGAATCTTTCCTATTCTTTTTCTTTCTTCTTTAATCACGTTGTCATACTTGTTTCAACTGTTGTTTGTTTTTGCTGAATAGTAAAGGATCACATTTGAATTTATTGCGTGTAAAATATTAAAATAATATATTTGGATAATATTTTGGCATTATACATACAAAGGAAAATAATGTAAATAAAGAAAAATGTACTTTATTGTAAAAAAAGCGTGGGATGCATGGTGTCAATACATATAAATATTTTATTGAAAGATAATATGAATAGAAGGATTATCATTTTGATAATATCTTAAAAAGCACCCCACGCTTTTTTTACAATAAAATAAGTACATCTTTTTCTTATTTGCACTATTCTTAATTCAAATTTATTGAAATTTATTTTCTATTTTTAGTTGGATTTCCTGTAAAACATGTTTTTTTGTTTTTTTTTCTAACTGTTATTTATTTTTCATTTTTTAGTCTTGTTCTACTATTGTCCAACAGATGTCACTAAAAACAAGTAAGATTATTTTTTTACATAAGAGTAGCCAGTTTAGTTATAACTCTACTATGGTCCAACAAATGTCAAAAAAAAATGAGCTATCATTTACGTATTCATTTTGAATGTTTATTCATTATTAGTTGGAAATTCTATAAAATAGTGTTTTTTGTTTAAAATATTGAATTGTCTTCGGTTCTTGATAAATATGCCAAATTTTCATCCGAAGTTTTGAAGGCGGTCAAAATCATGTTCAAAGTTTCTGTTACATAGATACATTTAAACGTACGTTACATAGCTTAATTGAAATTTATTTTCAATTTTTTAGTTGGATTTTCTATAAGGCTTGTTTTTTGTTTTTTTATTTGCTATTTAATATTATGGATAGAAGATCATAGTACAGAATAACACAAAACCTTATTATTGATACAAGTAATTCCCAATTATTGCGATATCAATACCGGTATTTTTAAGTTCTTCATTTGGTCCAGTAGCCCACATTTTCTTGAAAAAATCCCGGTTTGGGTCCCCTAAATTAAGTATCTGCTTATAAATATGCATACGAGCTCTGCAGACCCTGAAGGTATCGGTATAGGCTTCTTTGTGTAACATCTATAAAGCAGTACTAGAACCCGGTGTGTCTGTACATAGAAAGAAAAATAAAATAAAAAATAAGGGGACGACTAAATAAGAGTAATAGAACACAAATCACCGTTGTTTTATTTCATTCTTTTCTCGCTGTTTGTCTGCGTATCTCTTTTTCTGTTTATTTGTTAGCGCACATCTCCGACACTTCTAAACGGATATCTATGAAATGGTATGGAGATAGCTTGAGTCCCTGGGTAGAGCATAGGTATACTTTTTAACCTATAAAAAATATTTTATGCGGGCGACGCTGCCAGGAAACAACAATAAAATAGTATGAGTCACAATAGTACATACTAATACAAAATAATAAGTTATTTTCAGGATTTTACGGCAATTTGGACTTGACTACAATTTATATGAAAACCATACTATTATGATTTGAAAAAATACTGTCCGACATATTTACAGGTATATAGAGTAAATTTTTCAGATGGGACAGCAAAGTCAATATTTTCTATACAGTTCAAACTTTAAAGTAGGTAGTAAACAAATACGAAAATATCATTTAAAAAATCGCGATAAAATAAAAAAATGGTTTTATTTCAATGTCTTACCAAGATATTTTGTATGTCGGGTAATTCCTTTTTATTGATCTCATTGAGGGTGTCTGAATATATAACGTCGCGTAAGATAAAATAATAACCGTGAAAAATCCATTTGATTTGTCAGACTAGTAGTAGTCGCAAGAGTTGGGTATATAATAAGGCTGCCAAATCATATAAAGCAACTACTTCGGTGCAGTTCAATACTAATTACTAAGTAGTAACTATTGCGGTTTTCATATCGGTCATTGCTTAGTTGAGCGATTACTATGTTAACCATTTCATATTCGCGTCTTCCCCGGCGAACAAGACGTCACTTTTCATTCAATGGAAATCGTCTTTACGCGCCTACCCATAGGGTTCTAATAAAAAAATCTGAAATGACACCTGTCAAACTCGGAATACTGAAAGGGTTTCGGGTTTAAACTTGAGGTCATATTCAGGTTACTAGACTAGTCGATTATTATAGTTAATATTGGTTAAGTAATTGTCTCAATCACCAATATTATGTCACAATAACTAAAGATAATAATGAATCATGATTCATTCACCACGTCAAGACGTGGTATTGTACTCTGCGAACATTTGATTACGTAATCATTGATCAACGAACAATAAATCGTGACATCAAGACATAATTCATAGGTAACTTTTATTATGTATGCCTACGTATACCTATTTCAGCTGCCGCTGTCTGCGACATACATATGTTTGGATAGTACTCCCAAAAGTTAGACCTTCGCAATAAATCGTATAATTTTAAAGTCCTCCAATTTTGAGATGTATGTAATTTTATTTTGCTTAAAAACTACATCTACGCTTATTTATACTAATATTATAAAGAGGAAAGATTCAATTGTATGTTTGTTGGCATTGAATAGGCTCCGAAACTGCTGGACCGATTTGAAAAACTCTTTCATCAATATAAAGGTCCATTATCCCAGGGATTATAAAGCGGGACTTTTATCCCAGAAATCATTCACGCGGACGAAGCCGCGAGCAGAAGTCTAGTTTAAAATATATTAGCTATCGATGGAGGGGTCTAATTTTTTTTTATGGATTCAAGATCCATATTTTTGTCCTTTTAATATTCGTATAGTTTGAGCCGTGTTAGATTTTGAGGCACCCATAAAAAAGCGGACATCTTTTGTCGTAAAACAAACTGCTTCACTATCGTTTAATTGTTTATTGTGACGTAGTCGCGGCTCATCGGTGTCAAGCGAGTTCATTTGAAATTCAACATCGCGGCACCTGACGCGCCGGTACATTAGACAGCTGTAAATGCCAACAGCGCTCAGATATCCTAGCCTTAATTGATGAAAATGAAAAAATCTGTAATGAAATAATCATTGACAATGGTTCTCAAATTAGGCTGAGCCTGTGTCTTGAGAAACCAGTTAACATTATATGTTATATATCCTTATATCAAGCCCCACAGACTACAATTATTTATTGTTATACAATATTGCTTCTGAGCGAAAAATAAAAACACTTTTTGCAACTTAACTTGTCACTCTTTTTTCCGACTACGGAGAAGCAAAGAAGGTTAATTACTTTCATGCCTATTTATTATAATATTTTAAAGTAGACTAAGTTAGGTCCCACATCGTGTATCGACGAAAATTGACCTCAAAATAGGTCTCCAATAAGCATCATAAAACTAATAAATCTTTTGTCTCCGAAATTTTAACACAACGTAAATATCGAATAAAACATCTATCATTTAAGCTCTAATTAACTACATTCGTAAACAGATAAATCATCTGAACATACATACATCACATTTTCCCTTAAACCTCCATAGCCTCAACCTTCTTATACAGTTCGAAACGTTTTTAGTTTTCACAACGCGTCGTAGCAAATTTTTACTTTTTAATCTGCACATGATCACATATCTCGAGAGACGTAGCTCTCGGCCGACATAACATTAGAGACTGATAAGACATGACGTAAATGATATGTTTGTAATTACCGTATGTTTAAATAACTGGTTAGATGACGCTCGCGAAATGTTGTAGGTATAGTATCTTCACATTAAAGAATTCTATAAGAGCCGGACTTAATTTTTCACATTGCAATCTGTTTTTATTTTAATACTCTTTTTGCCAGTTTTGTTTGCTCTCCATTTTCACTGGTGGTAGGTCTCTTATACGTAAGAGTCCGTCTGGGTGGGTACCACTGCAATGAATGTTTCTACCGCCAAGCAGAAGTGTGCATGCACTGTTGTGTTTCGGTTTAGCCAGTGTTACTACAGGACATAATGAGACTTAACATCTTATATCTCAGGATGACGAGCGCAGTGGAATGCCACACAGTACTTTGTAACTCAAGGTGCTGGATGGTGTTGCCACTGTTTATGGGTGGTCGTAACGCTTACCATCAGGCGAACGGCATGCTCGTCTCGTCATTCAATGCCATAAAAACAATAAGATAGTGTTGTACGTACCCCGCTGTCGGCATCAGCGCGGTGCAGATGCGGCATCTCGGTCGCGATCATGTGTATTTGGTGCGCGGACTGCTGGACCCGTGCGACCATCGCCTCAACCTCACTCTGGCTCTCGCATTGCATGTGGTTGCTGCAAAGAAGTTGATCAGCGTTAGAAAAAGAAGTGAAAATGACTGGAGAAGATAGAGAAAAAAAGAGAATTAAAGAAAAGAAAAATATAATCTCATTTGTTCAAACTAAATTGTTGGCGTTGCGTTAGCTTACCTTTATATAAGCGAATGAGAGTAGTAGAGAGACTAAATACTCCGTCTCTTTCTTCCATTTTTAAATGTAAAAATTAATTTAATTATGAATCATACACTTTCTCAATATTTTTCATTGATATCAAAATGGCATATATGTATTATATTGGAACAAAAGAAACAAACATTCTAGTATCCTACGTTTTCCACAAAAGAATAGTCAAATTCTTTCAATTTATTCACAGTGTTCTCAGCTCAAGTGTATCAGCCGAATAAAATAATCGGGATACAAGGTAAATGATTGCAAAGTGAAAACCCATACCTCATGTCATTCTCGTGACGTTCCCTCAGAGACATGGATCGCATCGGTCGCGTCAAAGCCAGGACCTTCTCGGCGCTGCCTGGACTCTTCTGGAGTAACGTGTTGGCGTATATATCTGTACCTGTAAGGAATGACGTATAATGTAGGTATATCTTTTGTTTTTATGGCCCTCATGGTTTGCACAGTCTAAATATATGAAAGAAGAGTTTGTTGGTCGCCAAAATAGGGTAGTTGATTACTTTTTTTAATAAATTCATCAAAAAGGTATGTAATCCACCAGTGGCGTGTCTAGTATTTTGGATGAGGGCAAGCCCAAGCAGACCTAAAAAAAAATCGCATCTCCGATTCATATAGAATGTGCACCTATAAGAAAGAAAATCAATATCTAAAAATAAAATAAAAAACCACAACCTGTGCCGGGATTCGAACCAGAGCGCGGGAGTTTTAAGATTGTAAAGAACATTATTTCGAAACGTTTTGACCGAAAAATGTTGGTTATCTTTACACATTTGGTTTTGAGTACTTAGGTAAATTATTTTAGGGCAAGCCGGGCTTTTCGGCTTCTATGGAAGGACCGGCACTGTAATCCACAATTTCATGGAATAATAATTTTAATAATCCACGCAATAATAAAGAAGTTATAAAGCTTTGAAATTTGGTAGAAGAGGAAGCTGTCGAATAAGGGTAATATCAAACTGTGACGTCACCGAGTGTCACCGGCCATAAGACTGCTTGCGTGAGAAAGAGATAGCGCGTAAACCCTGCCACGCCCCCACTTATGCGCACGACAATGTTTCAAATGTGAATGACAGCTTTATTTTTCAACCAATTTTGATGCTGATTTCACAGAAGAATTTATTTTTTTGATTATTTTCTGTTAAATATAAAACATTGTACAAAATCAAACACAGGAAACGACCCTATTATGCCATAAGTTTTTACTGGCTGAGCCAAGAATGCGATGCGTCTGAATAATCCACTATGGGAAACTCATCATAAGGTAGATAGATATAGATTATATATGTATTAGGATTTATTTAATATGTTATTTCTAAATGATTTTTTTTTCCTCTTGATGTACTCCGCTGTCTAAGTATGATTATAGTTTCTTTCCATACAAAGGTTGCCTGGAAGAGATCGCTTGTAGCGATAAGGCCGCCCATTGTACACCATAGACTTAAGAAAATTGTATCAACATGATATTTTGTTATATTTTTGCTTAAAAAATGGTTACAATAAAGAGTATTTGTATTGTATTGTATTGTAGATTAACAGCGGCTGTACGGCACAAAAGTCAGCCAGTGCCTTCCCTCCAGTACCTTTGTTTTATTTTAAAGTTTCATCCAAATTCGTTCAACCATCTCTTGCTGGTAAGATAACAACCAAACGTGTTTACAAACTTTCGGATTTATACTATTAGTAAGACAATAACATCTATCTATCCAGTTTAAAACAGTACAACTATGTCGACTGTCAAGGGATATTCATCTCAACACTCTATTTGAACCGTACTCTTCTTCCCTTAGGGTCCCTTGCCTTGCCCATAAAAAATCTCATCCTCACCATTGACTAGTTGCCCGTGATCCTGCCCTTCCTGCAGCCGTCTAGAGTTCGAATCCGCCGCCTTCGCCATAGCAGTGATCGCGCTAAACTTTCTCAGAAGCTGTTTGCGTCTAAACGCTCGTTGAATCGTGACGGCGGCTCTTCTCGCCCGAAGACCGCCGTACCTTCGCTCCAGTATCTCAACTTGCTTGTCGAGTAGGTCTTGTGACATTTCATAACGACTGTAATGTTTTGTAAAGAAACACAATTAGAATTAAAAATAACTGCAATGGAAAGTGAATTGAAAGTGAAAAGAACAGAATTATTGCCTTATTTATAAACGCTATTTTAGTATTATCCAAAAATGTTTTTGTCAATTTCCTTGCATCAAAAGTCGTGTAAAGAGACTAGTTAAATTATGCGTTGTTAAGCCCTTAAGCACAAGTAATTATAACGTTTATAAAATAAGGACACATTTCAAATGAACACAATGCAATGTTAGTGAGGATAGGTAAGTTCCGAGCTGAAAACTGAAATGCTAAACAAGGCATAGATTCTCATACTCATTATATAAAAAAAAAATACACTTTATTGGCGCGTGATAGAGTTGTTTTTTGGGGCTAACTACTGAAATTCAAGTCTAAAAGTACGATAGAATAGATGGCTATTGAAATTGATATTGTAATAGTTATTATAGTTCTTGTGATTAAAACCTTGGTAGTTGGTGCCGCATTGAATCAAACACATGCTGTTAAAATTTTCATTTATAAAGCTTATGAAATTATTTAGTTTTTTTTTTTTAAGATTAAATGGGCCCTGTTCCACTTATTACCATAATTAAATGTAAATTCTGTGAGTACAAATAAATAACTTTAATTGTTTGCGTTAATAAAAGACTTTTCCTAAGCCCAAATTTGTATTACGATAACACCTAAAAGTGTTTCATGTCTGTGTTTGTTCGTCTGTGGGTAAATTTTCATTCAAGATAGAGCACCTTTTAGAGAAAAGATTATTCCACATTTCATCCCTGAAAAAATTATCACCAGTAACTAGGATAGTCAGTAATATAATTGTAGGCATATAAAAAATTGGGATATTAAAATTAAAAAATATTTTCGTGGACGACGTCAATTTTACACCACTAACAACTAACAAAGGGAAGGAAATCGTACACCGTCAACACTCAAAATCTAGACACACTGGGGCAAGTGTTGAAAAATAATAAAAAAACACTTGTTTATGTTATTGTGCGCATGCGTGGAAGTGGAACGGGGCCGTAAAGACACGTTGTGAAATATCATGCCTTCACACTCGGAGATACTGTTCAAAATCATTCAAAATGGTCAAGGCAAAGTCATAGACTGCATAATTCCACTGCAGCTGTTAAAGATGTTTATTTGTTAATTTTATCATCTGGAGGTTAATTAGGTTTATCTTTGATATTAACAAGACAATGATGTATCTTAACTTTATTACTATAAGAGAAAAGTACATTTTTTTTTTGTAAAATGGCTCGGCGAATTTTTCATTTGTCATTATATAAGGCAAGAAACTTTCATAAACTTTATTTTCTGAGTTACCTTAGCAATACACTAATTTTAAAATAAAACCGTGTTGAGGTAATAATTTAACTACGATATCTTTCTCGCCACGTACATCACATTAACTTGTTACTTAACCTGCTTAATTTAACTGTTTGATAAACGTGTTTAACCTCCAGACATGGATTATTTCGGTTTGCGAAAGTGAATTTTGTTACTATGGGTTCACATGAAACGCATTCCGGATTTTTTTTCCTGAACATACCCTCTAGTCAATTTACCCCGTTTTTGGGGTAATGTGGGATCTTTTTGTGTGATCCCAGTTGTACCAATGATGGACACGTCTGTTCCACGCCTATGGGAGAATAAAAAGTAGATAACAATTTACATAAACATAAATTACCAATTATAAAAAAAATATGTAACTGGTAACACTGATTAATCAATTAAAGTGTTACCACACATTAAATACTTTAAATTACACGAAAAGTATGTTTATGCAATTACCCTTCAGTTGGTAACATTGATAAATCGATAAAAAGTTGCCATAAATTAAACTTTACATAAATACAAAAACATGGAATCAGTAATCTGATAATTAACCTGATTTTCAGGAAGTCTATCAAACATCTTAAGCTTAAAATATAAAACATGTCATTACAATCCATATGTATATAAAACAAATTGTTATACACTTGTGTTCAACAATAGATGAATCATACTATGGTGTAATCGCTACAACAATTAGTCAGTGCATGTACATATTTATATACAATACTATCTAATTTGAAGGTCTTTAACAACGCATCTACACTGAAGATCTTATACGACTGACTGACTGATACGAATCTTGACTCCTCAAGCCCCGCGACGGACACCAGTGTCCATATATATATATAGGGTTTTCTCATACATCTATATATATAAGCGGGTCTTGAAGGGTTAACACTTCATTCGTAAGTGTTTAACATTTGAAATATTACCAGGGCCGTACCCCGAAAGCATCTTGGCTAATAAAAAAAATATTAAAATATATGCGAATGACACATTCCATCGATAAGTCGATCACAAGGATACGTCATTCCCATTTTTTTTCAGTGACCCCCTGACCCCCACCTGCCTACGCCCTTACCCTTTTTTACCTTAATGAAAAAAAAAGGTACTACACACACTCACACCCTTTATCCCCGAAGCTATAGGTAGAGGCGCAACTAGTGCACCCATTTTTCGTTGTGCGTATCGCCTATCGTCATATCGGGCACAAAATCAGACTCCGGGCTGATACTGAATAGAAAAAACCAATACCACTTTGCCCGACCAGGGGATCGAACCCGAGATCGCAGCTTTGCAGTCGTACCGTAACACAACTACGCCATCGAGGCAGTCTGAATCTTACTACCATTTTCTAAACGCTTATGGATACAAGATCGATCTTGTGCATTAAGTGCGAACTTAATGATCACCCCTGTCTCATTAATCATTAATTTAAGTCGCTCTTGGATCTGATCCAAGAGCATGAATAATTGCATTCGTATTCGTGTAGTTGCTATTCATTTATCTTTGTTTAATATTCGTTTGCCTCGGTGGCGTAGTTGTATTACAGTACGACTGCAAAGCTGAGGTCTCTGGTTCGATCCCCGGGTCGGCCAAAGTGATATTAAGTTTTTCTATTCAGTATCAGCTCGGAGTCTGGAATTTGTGCCCGATATGGCGATAGGCTCGCCCCCTATCACATCATGGGACGGAATAATGGCGAAAAGTGGGTGCACTAGCTGCACCTCTGCCTACCCCTTCGGGATAACAGGCGTGAGTGTATATGTATATATGTATAATATTCGTTTGGGTGTAAAGGGATGTCATCTTTTTGTATGGGTGCTGGGCCTCTAAATCTAACCAGGCTTAAACTTTAGGGATATTAAAGGGGCAAAATATGTATCTTGAATCCAATAAAAATATTATAGGCTCCCTCCATTTATAACTAACTTTCTTTAAAGTTCATATTAAGTGTACTTTTTAAGCAAAATACAAGAACATAAATCTCAAAATCGGAGGTCTTTGAAATCAAACGATTTATTGTGAAAGGCTAGTTTTAAAGACTAGTTTATCAACTGTCCTGGTTAGAATGTTAGGCCCGTTTTTGTTTTTTTGGCCCCTTTACTAATTGTTTGATAAGGAAGGTACCTTATATCAGAGGCAACTAAGAATCCCTCGATTAAGAAAGCAGGAGCTGACTTCATTGAGCGAAAGACGGCCATTACAGAGTTTTAGATGGTATGCCGGTGAACTGTGTCTGTTACGTGCCCCCTAACAGCATTCTACAAGCACTATAACTGTGTTCAGGTGTAGATGAAATTGTAGACTAGATCCTATTGTATTAATATATTCGTAGGCTATGCAGTGGTTTGTAACTCAATGTTCTGGATGATGTTGCTAGTGTATACACTATACATGCACAGGATCGATTATCGCGTGAGTAACATTTTAATTTTGTCATTAAATTTAAAAGTATAATTAATAACATCACCTAAATTATTTTACAAAAAAATATTTTGATTCGTCGAAAACATTTATATAATTGGATAGTTGTTTTGCTGCTCAATTTTTTTTATCGATACCTATTTGTGAAATACTTTTCCCATATAATCCAATAGTAAGAAGCCAAGATGTTTCAGATATAAAAATTTCCTTACATCAAAACAAACAAAAAAGATACAAAAACCATACTTCCAAATTAATCAAATAACCATACTCCTCACCCAAATATCAACACAGTCAAATATATTTACAGTACATAAGCTGCTCAAAATCGGAAAACTAAAAAGCTCATTGCTATTCAACAAGATGTAACCCCCCACCCATAATAAGTTTGACCAAAACCGAAGGCCTTAAGTATCATACAACTTAGGAAGCTTCACAAGTCTATCTTATTCAACAAGACTCTCAGATGTTATAGGGCGGTACTAATAAACCAATCTCAAGTTTGAGTTACATCTTAAGTAGACATAATGTATGGAACTATTCATACAGTATGTCTACATGACATGGAACTCAAACTTGAGACTGGTTTATTTATAAATACTGATGGGTCTTTAGTACCGATCTATTCCCAGCTTACGGTCTTCGATTAAAAATTGAAGGTTTCAAGTTTCCTACCTGTTGTTGAGAACGGCGAGCCCGAAGCCCTCCGGCGGCGCAGCGATGTACAGCGGTGGGGCTGGCTCCTGCTGCGCGCACAGACCGGCACCGGTCGAAGCGTTTGATGTCGATGAACATGACGAGTTTGAGTGGTTCAGTGCTGGAATAGATGGGGATCCATGTTAATTATTGCTTAACATGGTTAAAAATAATTCCGACGCCATGTTGGTATACATGGGATAGGGGCACAAAGATCCTGCCGTACACGGTAGTATTTAATGGTATTTCTATTGAAAATACGATAGTTTTTTTTTTTCATAAAATTGGGACACAAAGTTGGAATACTCGATTACAAGAAATTACGGAGCGTTGTTACATTCCCATGGTACCTATCTAGTGATAATTACGATAGCGTTCATGATTAAATGAGGATCTATATTCTTTTTCAATCTATTTTAGTGTTTCCAATTTTATACTAAACTGCATTCCATTTATCACTCCTCAAAATACACCCATAAACAGTAGTAACACCATAAATAACCTTGAGTTACAAAGTTCTGGGTGGCATTCCACTGCACTCGTCATCCTGAGACATATGATTACACTGGCTACAATGTCCTTCATACCAACACACAACAGTGCATGCACACTGCTGTTAGGCGGGAGAAACAGACATTGCGGTGGTACCCACCCAGACGGACTCTTACATATGACAGCCCTACCCACCAGTAAAAAAAACGGAATAAACGCTGATTATCCTTCCAAGATCCAACTCACCAGGCATAGGTCGATGCACGGAGGTGACGTAACGGTTGCCGTCCATGTACCCGCGGTCCGGCTCCGCGGTGGGTGCATGGTGCGCGTGGATTGAGTGCTGGTGAGTGTAGAAACCGTCGGGCGGATGGAGAGCCACCCCGCCGCCCCCCTCCTCCTCGTCTACCTTCTGCGAGAAGCTGCGGGCAAGAGAGAAACGTGATGGTTAGATGATAAATTCGAAATTACTTTAAATGTTTAGCGAGTACATATTATTATAGACCGTGGGCCAGTGCAAAATTTCGTCAGTCATTTTCTCCCGAACGATAATTGGTGAGATGCATCAGAGACGTGTATCATAAAGCCTCGTGAACGTCAGCTTCGGCTCCGTGGGTGCCATGAGCGGTGGTAGCCTCCCAAAAATGTAGAAAAAAAAATATTATTCCGTCATTTCCTCCCAACTAAGAATCATTTTAAATTGTAGCTAACCCGATATCTTGAAGAAAAAAAATAATCAGCTGACTGTAACTTGGGGCATTATGCGTCAGCTGGTCAATCAAACATGTAAAAAAAATATATCATTTCAGTGATTTCCTCTCAACTACAAATTTACCTGATGATAGCTTATACGCAACTATGAATAAATATATATGTCAGCTGGCTGTATGCCGGGGCAAAAACCGTCAGCTGATGCCTTGAAAGTTATAACGCAGGTGTTAGGCGAGAGCTTCTATAACATAATTACATGCATCAGCTGACAATGTTTCCCTCCAGTTACTGATAGTAAATTCTCTTTATTAATTACAGCATTGTATTATCAATCTATACATGTAAAATGCTTTGTCCTGAATGACTGACTGACGGTTAAACGCACAGCCTAAACCTCTGACCGTAGAGAACTGAAACTTGCAGGGTGTGTTCTTTGTATGCCATAGGCATCTAATGAGATTGAATTTTCCGAAAGTCTACCCCTAAGAGGGTGAAAAAGGGGGGCAAAGTTTGTATGGGCCAACGTGATTCCTTGGTCCAACCTACTTCAAATATTGCTTAAAGTTATTTTTACACGTCTCTGATGCGTCTCACCAATTATCGTTTGAGAGAAACTTGGTCATCGAAATCTGTCACTGGCCCACGGACCATTATATGCTTGGATAGTAAAGAATTTTTCAGAGTTCAGTATATTTTTTTCATATATGTATATTAGAACACTGCGTTATGAGACAATTCTTAAAAACACAATTTTCAAAAATTACCTTAAAACAACATACATTTTCATCACTTCATAAGTTATATTTGTGTTAAAAATACATTGTAATTCCATCAAGTCGCTTGTAATCATCTCAAACACATTAAAGTTGCACAAAACGGTAACACGAGTGAGCGATGATGTAATGTCGCAACTCGGCGATATTATTCCTTGTACAAACGTTTCTTTCGCAAAATTCACTTGACGTTGACAGAGTTTGGAAGTGGAGTAAGCAATCTGGTACATTTGGTTAACAAAAAGCAATAAAAATAATGACCGAAACATGCTAATTGAGGTCTTGTAAGTTTTTGAGCGTCCGTCTAGGTAAGCACTAGAATATTAGTTTTTCTTTCTTCCACTTTCAAGGACATTGTAGCCAGTTTTATAAATGGGAATGATAAGACTTTACACCCATGTCTCAGTGTGACAAAGGCAATCCAGTTCTAAACAGCGTTTTATAACTTTAAGCATTTATAGGTGTTGCTATCGTTAATAGTCGTATTGCTGCCCATTAGACAAGTGACTTTTTCATCTCGTTATTCATTTTAAAACCGTCGAGTACATGCATTAGTGTTATAGGTGCGCACTTGATCATAAGTGCAATGTAAACTAAATATCAAGTAATAAGCGTCATGAAGAGCGTTCAAAGTCCGTATGTGAAGTATTGATAGACAACATAACATGTCGGTCAGTTTGAAAACCATTGCTATTTAAAAACTTTAATTTACTCAATATAAGACCGAATGAAACTTGAATTAGCAAACATTTGAAACTTAAACTATGATCCAAAACTCCTATTGCTTTGACAGAATTAATCGTATCATAATACAGTTTCGCAGCACTATTAAACACATGTGAAGTGTTTATTGTAACACCTGTTACAACAGTCGTTATTTCCACGTCAAGCTGTAACAACTCAGTAACAATACCCAAAGTGGCAGAGCGGCTATAAACACCGACGTTCGAGTAAACGCCTTGACAATGACCGCTGTTGGAACTCACAAGTTCTGTTTGGTCGACTTCAATACTTTTTGTAATATTAACAGATGGTTGTGTTTGTCACAATATTAAGTGAATATTATGAATCTCATAGTGGAAGGAATAGTTTATTAGATCTTAACTTCAACGAGACCTTATAGAAAATTTTAATGACATGTTCGTATATCGTAATAAGAGTAATAAATAAAGTATTTATGATTAAAAAATCTTGACCGACTTTAGGAAAGTATAAATTATGATCAATTTTAATTCCCTTAAACTTCTCTCTTTCGAAGTATGTGACATATCTTTATTTCTAAATTGTGCTTAAAAAATTACAACTTGCTCCAAGAATCCGTTGCAATTCGTGTTTTAAATTTTTTCGCGATTCGACCATACTGCTAGACTATCTGTCGACTCACTAAGCCACAAGTCACAATCCTCTCAAGTGAACAAACAAAAGACGTAAATTGTATTTGTATACAGCGAAGACATGTTTCTCTATTTAGCGAAGACACACGGACGTCGGCCGGTCATGAGCTAGGGTGAAAGTTTCAGCGAAACAACAATTTACCACGTTTAAGATAATATATCCATGTAGCAAGATAATGTAGACAGCTTATTACCCTGAGAATTGATTTTTGACATGTTTCTAAATAGATAGGTACAGCTATTACATATGATGATTGTGAAGTCATAACTACGATTATACTCTAAGTTGCAGATGTAGAATAAGTACTTAACTCAGAATTTATAGCTGAAATGATCATGATAAAGAAACGAATGTATATGGAGCTCCAGTAGTAGCGTATAGTCAACTGCTTTCTATGATAAATTTAATTTCAAATATCCCAGTGTCCATAGTTCCACTTTCAATAATACAGGTGTAAATTAAATCGGGAACCGCATCTTAAACAGTCTCGTAAGATTTTGCATCAACATCAGTTGAAAATGCTACGCTCGAGTAGAAATCGGAACATAAGCGTGATTTACCGGTCGATGTAAATAAGCGCCGCGACGAATTTGATAACAAACTCAAACCCTATCAAATTCCTATTTGAACAAAGTTTTTTGATGTTAGATAAACATATAAGGTTATTGGACTTCATATAGGAGATTATTTAAACGGTGAAATTTGTAAATAAACAAAAAAGCACATAATGATAACCATTAGAGTTATGATGGATGTGGAAAGCCAAATAAACTTGACTTACATAGATTTTAATCTTAAAATACTTTCTATAAAGATAAGACGTTAATTATACACAAAGCAATAAAATTGCCATCAAGGAAACTACTAATTATAAATAAACATTAATCCTGTGCTTTTACGCTACATTCGCTTTAAAACTTTCCAAAAACTAATTCGTAAAGCTGTAAACCTCATAACATAAATTTGAACCATTCAAAGTCCTGGTTACGAGTACCATCTCATATGTTAATATCAAAACGTTAACGGGTCAGAAATTCAAGCGCCCGGGTTCCGCAGAACTGAATGCTCTCAAACGGGAAGCGCTTCGGAATTAGCCGCGTTCAGCTAAACTACGACACGTGTTTCTATTTTTTAACTACAGTTTGCACCTACTATTAAAGAAGTTTAGTGTGTTTTATTTACTAGATAGTAAATAGGATCAACTGTAATTATCAAAACATACTTTTGAAACCTTAGCTGTTAGAGTTAGAATACAATATACGATATCTACTCCCGTTCTCATTATTGATTTTCTATTTATATCTCAAAACACAATTCCGTTTATATCTTTAAGTATATAAATAAAAGTCTAAATAGATTACAGTGTAGTTAATGCATAGATACTAACACAATATCTTGTTTCAAAATGAACAGAATCAATCTAATATTTGCTCTAAGCCATCTTGAAGACTACATCCAAATCCAACTAACTACTACAAGTATACATACATGCAGAAGTATAATATACATTCGACATTAAAAAGCACCAGTACGACAAACTAATCACATAAACGAAACAGCTTTACAAACAAGTTTATATATTTTGAATTTTCACCGATGCATGTTCTCTTTTTTGTGTATGCGGTCGTGCAATCTTTGGGTCATGGTTGAGGTTGCGAATTATTTGTTCATCAATTTCTCTTATTCAATTGGCAAGTCTTAGTGGAATGATAGTTACAATCACCATTTTTAGGTTTCATACAAACCTAGAAACCGTTATCATGAGTATGTTGATCACACATCGATCATACAAACGAAAAAGCTTACGAATGTCTCAGAAAATGGCGGGAATCAGTATTAAATAATTTTGGGCCGCTGGATATTCATTACATTTAAAACTATTAACTAGTCCAAAATTGATAAGTTTCATATAATATCACAAATAAATAAACATAATCCACAACATTCCAAAACACAAAAAGACGCAATCATTAAAAGACAAAAATCAACATTCGAAATACGAAATTCAAAATTATGCAACGTAAATAATTCAAAGCTGCGCAATATTTCACGATACAAATGCAGAGTCAGCGATCGCGAACCCTCGAAATGCAAGCGAATCGTTCGTTATTAATTGGCGCGGCGCAACTAACACGAAACAACTGCACTTCATTTTGTTTGTCAATATTTTGATAACAAACTGTTCATTAACCGTTTGAAAACATTTTGAATTTCGAATTGTTTATGGAACTGTAGATTTATCATCCAGCCACAGATATAGAATATTGAGTAATACTACTACTGAGGAATACAGAAAAGGTAATACTCTCATAACTGCAAAAATGACGCAGCTAATATAGGGGTAATATATATCTCAATCTGTAGTGACAAAAGAACGTACTGATTTATATAGATCTCATCTTCTTTTGCAAGTCTGTCACATGGACCAAGCAGAACTCTTGAAGCAAGAAAACTGTTGGTTCCGTGTGAGGCTATTTCTTAATTTTTTCACTAATGTAGGTGCTCCATATGAATGCAATTATTGTCTCTATTATAGAGGTCCAGTTTATATGTCCAAGCATACATCTCAGGCGAAACCAAGATAATGCAGAAAAATATAGAATTTAAGTTGGTGCATATAGATTTTCTTACAACAATGGACAGTGAAACATCGATAGGATCAAAAAAACATCGTTTTGACAACACAAAAACTACAGAAAACTACCTGACATCGCTAATATAGAAAAGTATACCAAAACATTTTCACATAAAAGCTAACATCGATAAAATATTGCCACCTAGGGATGCCAACAACGTTCTAGTATCGATATGTTCTGCCGTAGTCGATACTCTGTCACCCGTTAATGTGCCATTTTTGATAGGAACTTGTCGACAAAAATCCTCGGGGGTACTGCCGACACACCATTACGAAGATTTATAGTGATAAAGCCAACCTGAGTGTATGGGGAAAGCTTGCAAAGCAAAGGGATACGATATCGTTTGTGAGTGTTATGAAAATGCATAGAAAATAGTACAGTGAAGTGTCCAATCGATATGGATTGTATAATAAAAACAACAACTTAACAATAATGTACACGGTGATTGAAGTATTTTTTTTTATTATTTGATTTGCTTTTAATGTCCGACATTCTCGTTACATTTGATAAGAAACAACGTCATTAATATTTTTAATCCGTTTTTATACATCAAATAAAAACTATTGCCGTAAACATATAACCCATCGTATTTACACGAATTTACCCTGTACTTTTACAGAGAAAACAAAATAAATAAAAAATTCGCCTAGAGTCTAGACTTAGCCCTCTAGATACCCCGGGGCCATCTCGTATGCGCCGAAGAAGGCCACGGCGAGTTTTGGTAGGTATACCGGTGTAGGGCGTACATAGTGTTAGGGACTCGGTCCAATGCTCGCTCGGATGAAGCTATACTCCCGAGTGTCGATATTGGGCCGTAAGACTGTGTGAAACCAACATAACCGTTCCACTCACCCGCCAGTAGTGGAAGCGATAAAGCGTTATTTCCCCGCGAAAAAAAACGTAACCCTCTACCAGTTATTAAATATTCGATTGAAAGAGTCAAGTAATTTCATTGAAGCTTATGCGGAACGATGGGCGGCGACATAATTTTTTATTAGCTCATTTAATTCCCGACGCTAAAGCCGACCAATTAGTCGGAGTTGCGGCGCGGTTTTGTATCGTTGGAATGGCACCAGTGACGGGTTGACGGTTACCGTTCGCATGGACGTGTTAGTTGTGTATGAATTTATAAACAAACGATTTTCGTGGAGATAAATTTGTTGAAATATTAAGAACGCGTCGGATTATTTTTTATACTAATGCTGTTTTTAAATGTTTAAAGAAATCACAAGCAAGGAATTAAAGTTTATACACCTTGTCAAGATTTTTATATTCGTATAAAAAAATACAATATGTGAAAACTTTGCTACAGGATAATATTATTTGGTTAGGTCCGAGTGCGTTTAACTCTTTTGAAAGCATGGGTCTTTGAAGTGGCTTTACAGATTTTGTATAGAAGTTCCATGAAAAAAAATGAGACCTTGAATATTTTTTAAGACTACAATGAGCTAACATTCCGTAAACAACTTACATAACCTAATATAATACCATAGCGAAAAACAATGACAAGTATATTTTAAATGACATTTTTTCCCATTCATAAAAACAATGGGAGAAAATGTCTTCCGGACAATTAACTTAAGCATAATAGACAGTCATTAGCCAAAGAGCACGTCGAGACATTTTTGATCTTTTTCAACTAGACCAAAGTATCAGTACTATCTAAAGTCTAAAGTGCATTTTATTTGTCAAGTACAGAGCAGTATCCTTTTTTGCGACAGTTAGGGATGGAGAGAGTGTAATATCGATATCCCGGAACCGGTAAATACCGGAAAAATGTTTTGTTAATGTTGATAATTAAGAAGTCGTAAAGTGCCTTATCGGTATAATATCCTGATGATTACGACACAATTAAAAATGCTTTCGCTGCTAACTGAAAAATTATTGGATTTACATCTAGCTTAATATTATACCTTTATTAAGTATATTTTTCACTTTGCAAATGTTGGTGTTATAAGTAGTAAAAACTAGTTTCCAAAAAATATTTTATTATAATCTACAAACTTTTGTCCGCGGCTCCGCCTGCATGAAAAAGATTTTCCCGGGATATAAAGTATAGCCCATAGCACTTAGGAGTAACGTAGATTTCTATTAGTAAAATAATTTTTAAAATCGGTTTAGTAATTCCAGAGATTAGCCCCTACAAACTCACATAACGTATTTATGATTTTAGTACAGATTAAACCCAACTAATTATATTATCAACAAAACATAACTACATCAAGACATTTGTCATTTTCCGGTTCCCGAAAAAAAATCCCGGAAAAAGCGCACGTTTCTCAGCACAATCTCTGGGGGTCAGAGATCGTGGGCGGCTCTATTCAGTGCAGTCGACTTGATTAATACGGCTGAATACGCCCGCCCGCTGCAGAAACGACCCACTTCCAGTCCCGGCTAAAGATTGTAGGTTATTAAACTGGGCAATGGCTGTGTCAGAGAACCGGACTCAGTTAGATTAGCGGGAGACAATTTGGGGTGTAAAAGGATATAAGCAAGACTAATTGTTTGGAGTTACACGTTAAATCCGGTGTGAGAGACTAAATTGTTTATTGTTTTGTTTTCAGAAAACACGTGAGGCGAAGAGCAGTCACTTAAGACCTGCGTGATATTAATAGGGATCTTTTACTACATTAATTCTACTCTAAACCTGCAACATACTGTTAGATGTTATATTATTGTGGAAATTTATAGCCGTGAGTAGAAAATAGCATCAGAAGGAACACATTATCTTATTATACAAAGTAATTTTAGCCCATCACCAACCGTGTTAACCGCTATGGAAATAATTTAATATAGGTTCATGGACTATACATGGGTTCTTTGAATACTTACAGTCTTACTTGTAAACACGTCTTATTGTTTAATCAATTATTTTGCCACCGATTAGCAAGAATTTTACTTATAAACTTGTTTTAACGTTAAGAGGTGGTTAAGCATTGCTTAAATAACTGTCAAAATTAAACATCGCTGTGGCCTACATAAAAACTACTTAAAAGGAAAGATGGCGGATTCTGACTTACAGCTGGTTGAGTAAATTTGTGAGTCTAAAGTTAAGCATTGATTAAGAGCAGACTAGTTAACACGTAACTAAGCATAGCTTTACGATTTTTTTAAGTAAGACTGTTAATGCCTGGGACTAATAAATAGCTCTAATTAAATTCATTACAGTAAACAAGGGGCCCATGGACCCCGCGAATCTGTTTCTACTCCGCATCTGCAACGAGGCCCAGATTGCGCTGTTTTAAAACAAAATGGGTTGATGCTTTCATCATCCGCGTTTTCACTGAGTGCACAATGGGAGTATGATTTATTCTTTCTAGTAATTATTCTGCACTTTTGGATGCTCGGTTTTTATGTCCTAAATAAATAGAATATACTCTGAATTGGTGAAGGCAAAGTCGACAATTAATATTTTCAACTTTTCCCTATCTTTCTATTTGATTAGGCTCGTTGTTTGTGTCAATAAATGCGTGCCACTACCGATCCTAGCGTACAGGAGTGACTGTGGCGGGCGGGCGGTGAGAGCTGGAAAACGTTTCATGGGAAAATGATGAATGGTTAATTCATGAATAAATAATAACTAACTGACTTTGACTGCCTCGTTGGCCTAGTTGTATTACAGTACGACTGCAGTGCTGAGGTCTAGAGTTCTATTTCCAAGTCGGACAAGGTGATATTGAGTTTTATTACTCAGCATCAGCCCGGAGTCTGGAAATGTACACGTTAAATGGCAATGGGCCCGCTCCCTATTACGTGCGACCTAACATAGCTGGCGACATGTGGGTGTGATACACCTCTGCCTACACCTGAAAAGGGAAAAGGGCGTGATGCCATGTATGTATGTAAATAATAACTATATTTTACTGCCTTTTATCCCCAGATTTATTAAGACCCAACGGTCGAGCCAGACCTTCCTTTCTAAATCATAGCTCTTACACTTTTTATAGTTATAAGGCATGATATTTGATGTAGTTGAAAAGAAAAATTATTTTTAACACGCTTTTTTTAGCTTCACACGTATCTATGTGTGTATGTAACGGAAACCTTGAACATGATTTTGGCCCCCTTCAAAACGTCGAATTAAATCGAAATTTGGCATACTTATTAAGCACCAATGACAATTCAATATTTTAAACTAAAAAATGAAAAATAAATAATAGTTTAAAAAAACTAAAACGCTTTACAGCAAATCGCCACAATTTTATTTACAACTAGCTTTTCCCCGCGGCTTCGCCCGCGATTTTAAGCTTTTCCGGGATAAAAGTACATGCACACCTTCCTCTTGAATCACTATATCCATAAAAAACCGCATCAAAATCCGTTGCGTAGTTTTAAAGATCTAAGCATACATAGGAACAGACAACGAGAAGCGCTTTTGTTTTATACTACACAGCAGTGTTGGGCATTAATCAATTAATTGTCAATTATCTTGTTAATTGACTAAAAAAGTAATTGCAATTAAATTAATCGCAATTGAACTTTTAATTGCATCTTGCAATTAAATTAATTTGATTAACGTGTGTTAATTGTAACTCGCAATTAAAATAATTCCAATTAACTTTTTTAGTTGATTAATGAAACAATTAAAACTAACAATTAACTTTATGTATCAAAATCAAATTAGTAAAGATTAAGGAGAATTAAACTATAAGTATTGGACTTTAGACGAATAAAAAAGTGGTCAAAGGCTGTAAGTATAGCTTATTTTTCCTAAATCTTTCTTTCTAAATAAAAAAAAACTGCTAGTAGATAAAAAAATGAATATTTCCTTTCAATATGTGTTTATTTTTATGCATAACAATGCAACAGCATTGATAAATATTTCTACAGCGTAGGTATTTTACATTTTTTTGCTGAGGAATGCCAACATATGCAACTTCTCAATAGATATTTTGAGATAAAAAGTATTTTTATTAAATACAACACACCTTTGCCATCATCAGCTGACAAATCTGCCAAAGAGTCACAAACTGTCAGACAGCATGTTCGAGAAGAGAGTGGTACTGAAGTGTAATTTAAATTATTACAAGAAGTTTTAAATCGTTATTGTCTATCTAATCATGTTTGATTAAAGTTATTGATTATTATTGTGATCGGTCTTTTATGTGTTGCCAACATATTTATTTAACTATATGAAAATATGGGGGGGCACTATTCTACTACCCGCAACCACACGGGTATATTGTATATTTATATATACCGGCTTTATATTATGCAGCAGTATTTTATTAATTGTAATTTTTAATTAAAATTAACTAAGCAATTGAAAATTAATTAATTGTTAATTGCTATTAATACAGTTAACAATTAAATAATTGTTAATTGTAAGTTTTCACAATTACAATTGATTAATTGTTAATTGTAAGTTTTCACAATTACAATTGATTAATTGTTAATTGTAAGTTTTCACAATTACAATTGATTAATTGTTAATCTTTAATTGTTCTTGCGATTAAAATTTGCCCAACACTGCTACACAGTGATGAAAAAAAATTTTTTCTTATTAACACTATTCTTAATACAAATTTATTTTCTATATTTTTAGTTGGATTTTTAATTCATATTTTATTCTAATAGTTATGTATTTAAATAAACAGGTATTTCCAATGTACAAGGAAACACAACGATTACTGAATACCTATCTCATTTAATCGAGGACACATTTTAACACATTAATTTACATTTTAAATGTTTTTTTCATTACATAAAATATCAGGAACAGCATAATCTTTCATTCTCCTTGAGATTGAATTATGTCAGACCGCATGATAACAACCTACATTTCGGAAATTTTATAAAAGGACATGAACAGAGTACAGTCCAAGTGTTTAGTGTTTTTTTCTTGTTTTATGTCATTGCGTATGTTTGGTATGTTTTTTTTTGTTTACGCGGAGAAAGCGAATTATTACTACCGCCCAGTGTTCAAGGAGAACGAATGGGCGGTTATGTTGGGTTTACCGTGCCTTACGACCCGACGTTGAGCCGCCCGGAGAGATGGAAAACGTCGGGCGACCGCCGGGCCGAGTCCCTTACCTATGGACACCGCACGGCATATCAACCAAAACTCCGCGGTGGCCATCTTCGGCACATGAGAGACGGCTGCGGGCTTCCTCCGACTCACGTCTATGTTGTCGTCCGCAACCGCCCCTGCATGTTAGGTATGTTAGCATTTTTATAAAATGATGCGGCACATACAAGTATGTTTCATTCGTAATGATGCCAATGATTACAGAATTGGTATTAAAACCTTGAAGTAACGTTTGCATGCGCGACTGACTTATGTGACCGTGGGAGGTTAACTTCGATTATATTACTTTACTATGTTGAAACTTAGGTCAAACTTAACAATCAATTTTAAACTTTAATCCTTTATTATGTGAGTAAATTACTGAATATACTGGTGCCACTGAGAATTCAGATTAAGACAGAATTAGATTAGGCCATACAGACAGCAAAATTGTACTAAGAAGTAGTTAGTACAATTTAACATACTATTTAATGTAATCGCAAGGCTGTATCCGCCCAACAAGTCAATCAAGCCCAAGCCGCACATTAAAACAACTATTTCGAAACATACGGTCAGTTTCATATACTGTAAAAGTAACAGTTGAAGTTAAAGTCATAAGAGTTGTCCCAACACAAACGTCGCTAAAATAAACTCAATACGAGTTACCACAATACAAACGTCATAATCTAATCAAAATTACAGTAACTTTGACTCTTACAGTCAATCAAGAACCATCCGATAATAACACTTCATTCAGATTAACTAATAAAAAATTAGCATTCACATTCACATAATCGCATTTAAATTCCCATGCATCGTAGTAGCACGTAGAATTTTCGAGAACAATCGTGTCCACATCAGCAGTTTCCCCTGGCACATGTCCAGAAGCGGTCGGGACAGGACACGACCGGAAGAGGCCGGGATGGATCTCGATAAGAAGGGGGAATGTGGGACGCACCACTCGACGGACATTGACTTACACGATTTCAGCTTAGTCGTGTGGTATGCTAGATACTTTAATGTTTCCTATGTGGTTTAACTTGGATATTGTTTAATTGGAAGACATTGTTTCATTAATCTTTGATACAAAGTCTTTCAATTTCAATCAAATGAACCAAAGAAAAGCAGAGTTCAGTAGCTATAGTGTGAAGTTATATAGAGACATTTTCATAACTAACAATCAGTATCATAATGATGTGCATTTATTGCTCATTGCATTGTAAAGTACAATTAAAAATAAGTAGTTTGTATAAAATATCATAAATACATATCATGTATACATTCTTTAGTATCAACATAATTGTAGGTATCCTATTTTTTTAAGGTTCTATTTCAAGAAACATTATATTTATTTAAATTTCTGTAAATATGGATGCTATAAGGCAGTTTATTAAGACTAAAGGCTGCCGAGTCGCGCGCCTGCAATAAGTTTGATAAGTTTGTTAGCTTCCTTTTAAATGGCGCGAGAACTTTGCAATTGGAAACGTAATTGCAATTAGTTAGTTACCTTTGAACACGTCTGCACGAGTAACTTGCGTAGTTACTATTTATTACTTACAAACCTTATTGATAAATTATTCTTAAAGTGGAAATGGATTGCCTTTTGCTGGTGTTGAAGGATTATCTTGATATTTGCTATTGATTTAATATCCTTACTGTTAATAAGTATATTATTCCCTATCTCTAAAAACTAAGCTCAAGACGTCTCACAATGAATTTCTTAATCAAATCTTTTTCGGGTCTTTGAAAATATTAGTACACGACTATATTTTAGTTCATCTAGTATAAATATAGCATACCGTTCATCGAACATCATATTTACTTTATATACTTTATTTGTTTGCTTATTTTTATGTATCACGTGTACTGCGACAATGAATTATTCTTTCTTTCTTTTTTTCTATTATGATCGGGACGTTCTTAATTACTTTATGAACTCATGTTTTCAGTTGTTAAATTTAGTACGTAACTATATTTTACTTCGCCTAGTATGGGGTTAGCATACCTACTATGGTATGAACTACAAAATGCCAAACCTGATAATACGATGTTACGGCATGTCACGAAACCCTTTGACCTTAAAGTTCACAATATACTTAAATAAATTTTAAATGATAAATTCCAGCCTTCCCGGTACGAATAAATAATTCCTGTCGTTTCCTTAGTTTGACATTGTCTTTTGGAAAGTTGGGTTGTTTTACGAATTCAACCCTCACCGTGAACTTCTTGTTAAGATCAACACTAAGGAAAGGGATCAACAAAACAATAATAATAAGTGTTTGGAAATAAAGAAAGCAAAAATGACTAGAACGTAAAGATAAAATATAAATTATATTGTCCGTAATCTTAAGTAAAAACTTAAGGTAACAAAAAGTAATTACTTTTTCAGTCACAAAATTTTCAAACAGTAAATTTTAAATTATTTTACTAAAATACATTTGTAAGAAACCGATACCGATCACGTCACCACTAACAGGTTCCATGGTTACAAATTAAATAAAAACTCACCCGTATCCAGGTCTCTGGCAGAACCAATATCTGGTCAACTTGGCGGCTTCGAGCAACACGCCGCCTATGTCACCGATCCTCATGCCAGTGCAAGAGCAACATCTATCCTCTTCCTCGCCTACGAGCACTAATCTCGACTCTGACTTCGCCACTTTGGCCACTGGTCACACTTTACGAACGGCCTGAGTACTGAAGGCGCGAGCCTAAATTGCTTCCATGGTAGCACTTGAGTCACAGTTTGGTAGGGATTTGGGAGTGTTCGCACATTGTTTTATTTTTAAACACTGTTAATTTTTGGTTGTTTTCGATTGTATTATTCTAGAAAAATAATAGATAGTAAAGAGTTATGTTAGTTGAACTATTGAATTCCTTTACTTGTAACATGAATGCATTTCTCTGGTCTACAAACGCTAAATTGACATCGACTCAGGAGTAGGTAATTATAAAATGTTTATTTTCAAACCAACATTTTATGTCACACATCAAACCTATCTGTTATTGCCAATTCTCCTACAAAAAAGACGGCAATTAACGTCGTACACACGTGTGGAAAGCCGTAAACCGTAATTGTATCGACAACCGCGTTACGAATCGCTCCCATAATCGGATCGATACGAACGTTCAGAGTGTGCTGGCATGACCATTACTTCGTGCCGCAAAGTGCCATTTTGGCCATTAAAAGGCCAACGGTGAATATGGGAGTAATTGCGATATATTGCGTGTTGGCATTATTGGATACGGTTGTGACGTTTATTGGTGCATTTACTAGTTGGTTACTCTTGTTTTGTGTTACGTGTGATGTTGCTTTTAATACGTAACACAAGTAAATTTTCGTGGTGGTTAGTCCCAGTGTATAGGACCCACAGAACAAATGAAATGAAATCATTTATTCGAATCCGTAAAATGTTAAACATTACTTAGATTCAGTAAATTTTTACTCTACCACCAGTTCGGAAAGCATTTTCCACCAGAGAAGAACGGGCAAGAAACTCTAGGGTTGCTCTTTTCAAAATCAGTTCAAAGGTATAAATCAGGTACACTGTATAATACGAATATATACACACACACACATACACTCACGCCTGTTATCCCCGAAGGGGTAGGCAGAGGCGCAGCTAGTGCACCCACTTTTCGCCGTTATTCCGTCCCATGATGTGATAGGGGGCGAGCCTATCGCCATATCGGGCACAAATTCCAGACTCCGAGCTGATACTGAATAGAAAAACTCAATATCACTTTGCCCGACCCGGGAATCGAACCCGAGACCTCAGCATTGTAGTCGTACAATAATACAACTACGCCACCGAGGCAGTCACGAATATATATACCTATATATACAGATTTTTATTTTGTTTAGAGCAGTTCATATATTTACTTGCATAATAATAAATTCTCATTTCCTATTCGAGTGTATAACCCTCTCAGGAATCACGCAATAATTTGATGATCTATACTTGTCCTATAAAGAAAACAGATAGGATCCTAGCTGGGTAGGGATGATTTAATGTCTATGTTGTCACTTAGCAATACTATGGAAGTATTGTTGCGTTCCAGTTTGAAGATTTATCGCGAGTTATTACTTAGTATTATGAGACTTGACCTTGAATGATTCAGGGCGACAAGCGCAGTACATCGCTACGTAAAGTTCGGTAATTTAAATTTCTGGATGGTATTGCTGATATAGGCAGTATTCTTATCACTAGACGAGTAGAATCCTCGTCTCGTCATGCAGTTGTATAAAAGAATCAAAATAATTTAAGCAAAAGTCATTTCACCACCAAAATTTCAAATCACCCACACATCTTTACGAGGCTGGAACTCCCTAAAATCGACTCAGATATTCCTAATTAACATTGTTGATAAGGTTAAAATTCGCTTAACCATTAATTCAAATGGATCTGATTGAGACCGTATTAAGTAATAAGGTAGCACCGACTCACAGGATGAAGTAAACTGGATATAATTACCAATAGGTGGGCTTTGAAAGCCGAGACGACCCTCGTTAGCCTATTGACTCGTGTGGATGGTTCCCCATTTAGGGTTCAACTATAATTCTGGAGTATTTGGTGTATATGATTAACTATATCAAACAAAGGTTAGATATATCTGTTTCTGTTTCTGGATTGATACCAGCTTGATTTTGTAAAATTTTATGGTTTTTACCAATGTTTTTCTGGAGTAGCTCGAGTTAGAATAGTTCTTTTCAAAAATTACAACCTAAAACATAAGCCATCTACCAGAGCATACATCAAAGATTTTCTGAGATATTTGAGTTTCATAGTGCCTGCAGCGGCTTCTCCTTTTCTTACGAATGGTAAAAAAATTCACTAACAAATTATATACAAAGCAACTCAGATTTCCAGCACATCAACTCAATATAAATAAACACGTTTATCTCAAATTATTTGCAAACCTTCATAATTCGATTATTTAACGCAACTCATCCGTGATACAAATTCGTTTAACGACGGGTCGGCCGTGCTGACCGTTAACGATCTGGATTACTAGAATTCTCCAGAGATTTGTGGTATTTTAATTAATACGCGGGACTAAGCCTATTAAAAGGGTTGCGTGGCCCGGCGGCGATTATTTCGACCAATTGCTACGTTGAGCAACTTGGCTCGCGGTGTGTGTGAGTTCAGAATTGCTAAACTTTTCGAGTCTGGAAGAGTTTATAAATGTTTAACTTCAGTTCGTCGCGTAAGAGTTTGGTCGTGTTTATTGTACGTTGTTTTATTTTAATCCATATTTATTAATATGGTATATATGACAGTATAATTATTAATTTGGTCACGACTAAACAACCGAACCGATTTCGATGAAATTTAGTTTTATCAACTACATAACTTTTTACAAATATATGTCATAAACAGAATTCCGCGGGGCGGTGAAGCAGCCAAAGCTAGTACTTAAACATAAATGGAACGGTATTGTTCGAAAATAACACTAATGCGAATGATAGGCATGGGACTACAAGGTCTTTAATTTCCTCTTAATTTCACAACAATTACACTAACAAGAATACTACTAACTTCGCATAAATCTGACTACGGCAACCAACATCAAAACCTTTTTCATACAAAATGTCGCCGACGGCATATACTTTTTTAAGGTTAATAAATATCGTGTAGTACCTTCATAACATTGTTTATCGTTAGTTGGTACTGTGGGCGAAATGTCAACGGGTAATGATATGAGGGCCAATTACTTAAATACTTGCGTATTTAGCTTCAACAGTCTCGCTGAGGATAAAATTTTCTTCTTTCCGTTATATTACTTATACACTATTATGTACAGCAAATACAATAACATATGCTAATCATCTATGTATTCTTTTTAATGGTGGACTTGGTTCAATAACAGAAAAGGGAGTTGGGAAGGCGTCGATGCTTCTTCTGACAGGTTGATTGTCTGCAGAGATAGTTGAACGCTTACAATCAGATTAAACACAATGATCCTGATAAACGGTGGAAGCCATAACTTTAAAACAAGAAGAAAGACAATGATCTCTTTCCTTTTCTAAAACAACACAGAGGGCATAGAAAATGTATCCCAAATACTTAATGTTCAGCTCATTACCTGGACATTATAACATACTGTGGTATTATATTTAAAAAATAAACGACTAAACTAGCGAACAATTCATATCACAATACTGAGTGTATCAACAATCCTCACGATGAGTCACAACTCTATGTGTGTAGATATAAAACACCATTGTTATTGTGGTTGAAAAACTGACGAATGGTATTGTTTAAAATATGCGGAATTAAGAGCTTATTATACCCACATTTTATTTTACTAGCTGCCTGAGTAAGGATTTCCCCGCTTGTGGTTACGGAGATTTCCATATCCTATAACACAGGCTTCTGGGATTCCAGACATCCGTTTGTTAGAACCAGTACGACAATGAAAGATAGATTAACTTAATTATTAAAGTTTAAATCTAGAAAATTCTATTACTTGCGAATGTAGATGCAAAATCAAGGCTGGCTAGGACACGACTAAGAAACTGTTGGAATAAAATTGTTAAATCTTCAATATTAAATCATGTTCCACTCCTTTTTTGTGTTTATTGCATTGAATGTATGAGTGGTAAAAATCAATAAACTCTTATTCATTCAAGCTGAGATAGATGGGAAATTACTTATTTAATCAATTAATTACAGTATGACCTAATGGATGACTGTAAGTCTAAATTGCTTTAGCTAAATTAGGATTATTGGAGTTAAGGAATCTTTGCTTCGGTAGTACCTATAACACAGCAAATCCACACGTCATTATTCTTAAAGGGTTAGGAAGGGTACTTAGAATGCTATATTTCACTAAATTTGGACAAATGATTCGAAAAAAGCCTTTTAAATATGGGGGCTGAATTGGAATACAGATCAACTTTTTTATCGAATTTGATATCACAATGATAATGTGTTGTAACTTGACAATATTTTGATATCAAAACTGAAATGTTCCAAAAATTTGGTCTTTGTTTTAGGACCACGTGTGTGTCCACTTTCCGATTTATTATAGATATTTATGCGTTCGAGCGGAACTGATGTCTGTTTGTCAAGTTTGAAAATTTCCACTCTTTGAACTACAAATTAGTAGAAAGTTTGTTTGTTTATTTCAAAACCAGCCGCCAAGTTGTCGACAAAGATGTAGCATCGCGATATAATTAATTTTCTTGTGATAAATAAGATTCATTTTGGTATATTTTGGTTAATGATGTGTCAGGAATCATGTTACTAATAAATTGTGCTTTTTGTTTCTAACATGAGTTTAATTTTGGGAATGGAGGTTATTACACCCCGCGTCTCTCTCGTGTATTAAAATTATGTGTGCAATTAAAGCTAAAATATCGTTAAAGTTAGTTATTGGCTTAATGCCGTATTGTACATATACACTAATTTTATTTGAAGTATAATCAACAAAGTCGCTTCTTACTTTTAATACCATCAAAAGAAAACACATCAAGCCACAAACGATAAATACATCATGTATTCGTTTTACAGGAAACCCGGGATAAATAGTTAATCCCAAATAAGCGGCGGGATCAAACATGTTACGTAAAATGTCAGGATCCGGCTCGGAGGTTCCCCCACTGTAAATGTTACCTTTTCAAAATGAAAAGCAACGTACATTCGGACTTGCAGATTACGTCATCTAGTTTTATTTGTGTGGGTTATTGTTGTCTCTATATCGAACAAATTTTCTGTAACGCACATTTCATAAATTGCTGATATTATGGCGAATGGTATCAACTATCACAAAGTAATTGTACTTAAGTTCAATTTTATGATAGCTCTTTCATCTTTAGATTAGTTTTAAAACTATAACATAAATTATACTGTTTGCCTCTTTTTAACTATAACATAATTTGTGTTTTCGGACATATTTAGATAGTATGAATTACAAAGTAAATGTATAGATTTGTGAAATACAACACAATTTTTTCATCGTTTTTTTTTTCTATTCAAATAACACTGCGAACTAATAATATATTTTATTTATTTATTATTTATTGTTTATTTATTAATATTCGGGGGACAAACAGAACAATATTTCCTTAAACTAGATTAATACTAAAATAATAATAATACCAGCCCTGTATTATAATATACTGCCCACTGCTGAGCACGGGCCTCCTCTACTGAGAGGGTTTTATGCCTTAGTCTACCACGCTGGCCTAGTGCGGATTGGCAGACTTCACCTACCCTCGAAATTCTTATGGAGAATTCTCAGGCATATAGGTTTGCTCACGATGTTTTCCTTCACCGTTAAAGCGAACGATAATTGATAAACAATACACGGTAACTTCGAAAAGTCAGAGGTTTTTGCTTTGGGTTTCGAACCTCCGGACATTGTCTCGGCAGACCATTCTATTCCTAACTAGGCTATCGTCCATTTCGAACACACTGCGAACTAAGACCTCAATATTTACGTTGCATAAATACTACAACCATTAATCACTACTTAAAACTTTTAATTAAATTCACTCCACACACGGTCCGTCCAGTGTTCATACTTTGTTATGAAACTTCATCGGGCAGGTGGACAAGTGCTTCAACACAAGCTGGAACATTCCAGTACTCCTGCTGACAAACCCGAGGAGACAAACCTTGTAGACATCGAAACATTACTGTTGCAATTCCTAGTCTATAAAAAATCGAAGATACTATGGATTTGGGGTTAATTGTTAACTATCAGGAGCTGATAGTTGACAAAAAATACAGCTAAGTTTTGTACATAGATTTAGAGAAAAATAATAAAGGAGTAAAACTTATTTTTTAACCATTTACGCTGGCGATAGTGTTAAATATTTTCTTTACATTATACGTACAATGACACAGAGACAACAGAAGGGCGTGAATAATTACCAAAAACATTAAACAAGAAATATTAACATTAAAGAGGTGCAACGTTCGGAACGATGCTAAAATATCAAAAAATTGCTTTATTATTAACTCAATGCGTTGTTTTTATTGTAATTTTTTATATGGAACTACACAATAATGTTGAGCAAAAACAAGAGTGTTTGGAAGCTGTGAATGTTTTAGAGGAAGTCACTGTGCTCATCGACGCGTGAAGAGACTACAATGGTTCACGAATCACGGCTTGTCGGCAAGTTTGGATCGAAAGGGAAACATTGTGTTTTGATCTGTGAATTTTGTATTGCTTGCATGCCTCTGGAAGCGTACTATACACATAAATACATGAGAAAAATTAAATGGAATGAAATCTGAGATAGTGGACGAGATTAGACACACAACGAATAAATGAGATGATGGGTTGTCCTTATTTCTTTTGTTTCAACTATTGCATCTGTATACTTTTTATAGAGTAAATTCTTAATTTCATGATTAAAACAGAATAAAAGCAAATTTGTAACCATTACGGCCCTGTTATACCAGATTTATATATTTTTTATACACTTTCAAGAATTACATCAGTTAATCTAATTAACAATTTCACGCGAACCACCGAATAAAGTAAAGAAAAAGTCTAGCAAATCAAATGTCCTTTTAAATTTTAATGCCGGCCCGTCGGCGCAGTCCGTTCGCGACCCATAAAACCGATCGTATTTTCAACGAGCCTCTGGTAATGTAGAGCGAATTACTTTCACTGAACCACGTGCCAATTTGCACTCTATCACGTACACAATAAACGTTAAATTAGCTTTTGTTATTATCAAGGTACTGTGAGACAAAGGTTGTCTAAACGGATCTGTGGGATTTGACTTAACCTCAGTTACATTGAGTTGTGATAATGCATCTAGTAATTATAAAACTAGACTTTGTTGTTCGTATCCTAATGTTGTAACAAAGTCAAGACACAAGAGAAAAATGCTCTAATTGCCAGTCGCAGTCAATTACTAACAAAGTAAGAGACACTCGCACTACTACTAAAAAGAGAATCAAAAGCAAATTACTACTATCAAATTTGCATTAGTTCTAAAGACCAATTAGAAGCACAATTGCTTATACTAATTGAATACTCTCATCTCTAAGCTATCCTAACTACTGACACACTAGTACACAAAACCAGTTGCTTACTTTCAGAACTAAACTGGATAAACCATTTAGAATATCCGTGCACGCTTTGTACACATTGGTTCTATCCAGAAGTGCCTTATTTAAATCTCTTAAGAGTTTCATTTCAGTATAATTAGGAGTAACATTGGTGTTTTAAATCGCTATAGCAAGAGTAATTATAACTCATTTTGCATAAATTAACAAACGAGGTGTTATTGCACTAACATACACATGGAAAATAAATGTAAAGTTATGGAGGAAGTGAAAACGAATATTACTCACGAGAATTAAACTGTGGGAATTATTGAATGGTATAAAATTAATAATCATATATGATGGTGATAATTTCAACTAAATCTAAACAACATGTAAATTTATCTATTTAATAAGCGCTATATGTTCACAGATAGATCTTTTACTTTATTTATATATAAACTTTTGCAAAAATTTGAGTAACAATCACCACGCCGCTAGTTCTGAAATCAAATGCAATTACAATTTACCCCAATTTTCTTATCAATAGTTTAGGTGCATTCACTTCGACGATCAGCACAAAAAGCAACAATATCGAATGTCGAAACAGCAATAGGGAAGTGTCGCAAGGTCGTTATATTATGTCAACCTCCATTATCGAACAAGTTGATCGAAGTTCGCTATTTTTTTCGATCGACGTCGAATTTATTGTGTCGCTCGACCGGTTCTCGAACGACGCCGCGTGAAAGTCAGGGTTATGCGATTGTTGATCTCGAAGAATTAATTAGCCGGTGTGAATTGCTGTTGTGTAATGGCATGCAATAATTAATTGTTGATGCAGAAGCTCTTGGAAACAATCGACCTAACATAGAATAATGAAGGTAACTTAAGAAACCGATTGATTTTAGAAGCTCTGGCTTCTTATAGTTAAAATAAATTTACTAGATGAGGTAGCGATTAAACACGTATTCGAAATAAAAAAATATGTACAGTTATTTCAAATACAATATCGAAAACGCTGGATGTTTAAAATTTTAATGGTTCATTGTAAAAATAAAGCCCCAATGAGTAACTAGTTAATGTACACAACCATCAATTTGTTATCGACGTTTAATTCCGAATCAGTTAATAACATTACATACAACAGTATCAGAACTAATTTAACACAATCAATTGAAAACAATTATAAAACAGAACTACTAGAAAAAGAAAAAACTTGAACAACTAAACAAGGTTATGCAAATCGAATGTGAGAAAGTAGATTTATGCTGTGAACATACTTCATCAACGCAGTTTAGACCAAATCTCATCACATAAAACAATATGGGGTAAATTGATTGCTTAAATGATCGTAAAAGAAAGTCTGTGAAGATTTATTAGCCTTATAAAAATTTACTTCACTAGGTATGGTTTCTAAAAAGTTACAGTTGATCTGTAGGCTATTCAATAGGAAAAATGCTGCTCAGAATTTAGATATTGAATAGATGTGATTTTATGCCTTAATATCAGGTCGGCTCGAGGCTAGCCGTAGTTTGATGGATGTAAGTTGATGATTATAGAAAAGTATTTTAAAGCTATATTTTACCTTCTACATAATAATGTTGTGTTTCAACTTGCTAAAGAGCATATCAAAATTTGTGTCGATATCACAGAGTAGGAATAAAAGAGCTGAATATGATAATATACCTCACAAAGTATTACTTATTGTAAGTCTAAAAATTAACACGAACAATGTCTGCAGTTATAAGAACGCTACAACAACCTGACGACGCGTCGCGGAAACTAAGTGCCCGTGACACTTACGAAAACAGCGAGAGTTTACACAGTTGTTCACTGTCTATGGATAAACGTCAAGATGATGTTTCACCGGATTATTCGTATTTCGTATTGAATGTATATTTGTTATAAGGTCGTGTTTAGTAATTGCTTCATAAGCCCGAATATGACGTACCAGTTTCAACTTATATTCATTACGCATAAAACTGAAGATTTTTACAAAGCTTTTATTTAACTTGCAATGTGTGTATGTTTGTGTTAGCTTGTTTTTAAATATATTTACTTTTTATTATTAACGAAGTTTCGAATACGTTTAAAGAAATCACTACTTCGCCTGCATAACATTTGAAACACTTATTGATAATGTTAACCGTGAATTATATTTACTAGAAAAAATCTCAACTCAATCTGAAACTTTATGGGAATCCCAACATTCTTACTAAATGACCATTCCCAGCCCAGTGGCACACCCATGCATAACAATTCTAATGAAAAACCGTGATATTTAGCTAAACACCAACAATCTCTATGAAAGGTGAGCACGGAGCAGCGGGCAAAGGTTCGCGGCCTTCGTTTATTATCAAGGCTTCACGCAAGTTACCAACTGAATTATTTAGCAACACTTTTACCATCAATTATTACGTCATCGATGAGGACTACCTCCTTGCGCAGTGGCTTGATTTGATACTGGGGGAAAATTGAGTTTAATTTGAGAAACGCACGGGAGTTATTTTGAACTATGTAATTATCTTCACAGTACCGTCTTATTACTCTTCTAATAGTATAGCTGCGCAAGCTTGGACAGATGTTTGGATGGTTATTTATAAAAAATCGCTAACAGTTTTGGATGAAATGGTACATTGTCCATAAGCTTAAAATGGAGGATACTTTTTGTCACGAAAAGTGTATATTTTGTGAATACCTAGGTTCGTTCTCTATCATGAATACATTGAGCCTTTGTCTATCCCTTCAGGAATGCTGTCAAAACTTATTTAAAATTGAATTCAGTTGCAATAGCGTGCAGAACAAATTCTACACCAAATCTTACTAATAAACTTGACACAAGGGCTTTAAAAATGTTGCATTGGTAAAATTCTGCAAACACCTGCTAAATTACAAACATAAGGCGCTGCATTTTATCGCTACAATCGCATGCTTTGCACTGCATGTATACGTAATCGGGTAAACCGATACCGGTCCGAGCGGAGATGTCGCCGGCTTACACTGACCGAGAACGATTAAAAACACACTCAATTGTGTGAGTAATAAAATCTAAAACAATATAACTGATTACTGATTATGATGTGTAAGGAAATTTCAACTTTAACTGTAGTGAGAATAAAGTATATATTAATTGAGAGAGCAAATGGCAGATTATATTTGGGAATGACAGAATTAACATTAAGATTTTCATTATTTGTTCACCAAAATGGGAGTTTTTAATGCTCTTTATATAAAACAAAATCGGCTTTCCATCGCACTTTTATGGCGAAATATACAATGTCTTCACCAATTCTAATATAGTTAAGCAGTTTGAACCACGTTGGTCACTGGACGAGTTACATGGTCTTCTGGTATATGTACTTTGTATACATATATACTCACGCCTGTTATCCCCGAAGGGGTAGGCAGAGGCGCAACTAGTGCACCCACCTTTCGCCGTTATTCCGTCCCATGATGTGATAGGGGGCGAGCCTATCGCCATATCGGGTACAAATTCCAGATTCCCAGCTGATACTGAATAGAAAAACTCAATATCACTTTGCCCGACCCGGGGATCGAACCCGAGACCTCAGCTTTGCAGTCGTAGTGTAATACAACTACGCCACCGAGGCAGTCACTCAACACACAATACACAATGTACTTTGTATATTGTGTATTATTGTTAATGCCACCTAACCTGCATAGAATTTGTGCCCAGATAGAAAGAAGCTCATCGAAATGAGCCATAGGTGCACTTTTGCGGTCTGTCTAACCTTTCCATCACAACGGTTTAAGTTTTATTTGTTTATATTTCTAGTACAAGGCTCTTCCTCAAACTTTACAAGTCCTTCAAAATATACATTAATTATTCAACTTTACCATGAAATCATTGCTCTCGTAGTAAGCAACCTTGTCATACTAACATACATGTGGGTGCGTTGAATTTGAAATAAGTTATTAAAAATTATCAACGCTGTAATATGCAGTGGTTTTATTACAAAAGTGATAGTTGAGATTACGAATGGTAATGATATTTATGGTAATGTGGAAGATGGGTCCTATAAAATCTTTTTTGGTCAATTACGAAGAGCTACTAATATCAAGTGTAGGTCGATTGGTCTTTTATGGTCAATTATGATATTAAAACCTATGCTTTGACGTGAAATATAAGTGCAATTTAAAGCGCCCTAATTGAGATACAAGTCTTATGTCGTTGGTTGTCATTTAACAATGTCGTTTTTAAATGCCACTACACCTACATTTAAAATATATGCATATTTTTGGATCATACCAATCTTGGTGCAGAAAACGACTCCGCTGCCTTTTGTTGCATAACCGTTCAATATATCCAGTACGCCACGACGATTGTCAACATAGAATCATTCCCATTATTTTTTGAGGACTAAAATTATCACTAGACTTGCCTTTAATAATAAGATTAATGAAATCATTCCCAAACTAATCAAAACTAGTCCAACACAGATCAAAAGACAACGCACGGACACAATCCGATCCATCAGCTTTATTACATGAATACATTTCATCATATAACGTATCAAAGGTGTCGTGTAACCAAAGTGTATACGGGCAACATGACACCTTATGTGTATAGCAACAGGTTATACAGTTGCTCAATGAACGCTCTGGTGCACATGGCAATGAGACTTAAGACGCGTTCACACTTACACATCACGACACACCTGACACTCGTGTGTTGTAATTCAATTAACTATTGCTACAGCATCAACCAATGAAATAATGCAACAAAAAATTTAAGAGAATGTTGTAAAGCCAAATTAAATATTTGTCTCTGGAAAATGTATGAGGAAACCTCCATACGTCAAAATGAAATTTTAAAGGTATGAACAGTCCGCCGATCCTCATTTCGTGCTGAATAATATTCTCAGTTCAGCAGCTTCTTGTGCGGTATTAAGAGAATTAATAACACAATACAGTTTTTATCTAGTGTTTCACTCAAGTAAAGTGATGAAAATTTCAAGTTTTAATCAACTCACACTCACTACTTAAATACAATTAGTATAAACCCATCAGTAATCACTATTAGACAAGAAAAGTATTTTTTTCGCGAATCTGATGTACTAAGCTATAAAGGAAGCATTGGTTCGGTCTATTTATGAAACTGATTAACATAATTTTTCAATTAAACAAGCGCAAACATTACAATGTGAAGTCTTTCAACCCGCATAGGCCAGTGTGGTGGACTAAGGCCTTAACCCTCTAAGTTGTACAGGAGGCCCGTGCTCAGCAGTGGGCAGTATATGATATAGGGCTGGTGTGACATGATGATGTATGAAACATTACAATATTCATTTTCGTAAACCGTTTCTATCTAAACACTAAAATCTAAGAAATAACACATAAATGATAGAGTCTCGTACATAAATAACCATAAAAAAACTTGTCCTGTACATAATAGTAAAGCAGTAAATTCGTCGAATCGGTGCTTTTTTGGCGGTCGCGTGGTAAGCGAACGACGGTATGACGTCATCGCAAAATTTCCAATGTTTTTTCCTTGCACGTGTTTGCCAAATAAACTACGGTATTTTTACATTATACATACATACATATGCATATACACTCACGCCTGTTATCCCGGAAGGGGTAGGCAGAGGCGCAACTAGTGCACCCACTTTTCGCCATTATTCCGTCCCATGATGTGATAGGGGGCGAGCCTATCGCCATATCGGGCACAAATTCCAGACTCCGAGCTGATAGTGAATAGAAAAACTCAATATCACTTTGCCCGACCCGGGGATCGAACTCAACACCTCAGCATTACAGTCGTACCCTAATACAACTACGCCACCGAGGTAGTAAGTTCAATTCAGAATACATACCTTTTCATTCGGTAATTCATAATAAATCCTTGATCATACATTCCAAACCTTCTAAAAGAAGTTTGCCCAGAGGTCTTGTGCTATCAAAAGTATTACAAAATCAAGTGGGCCCCTATTCATATTTTGTAGACGTTCTAACAATTCCATCGCTTGAATACTGACGTTCTTAAGGGAATTGTTTCTGGTCGTTATATAAAACAACGTGCTGATAGAAACAAGGTATAAAATTTGCAAAATCTCTACATTTTAATCAATTTCAAGACAATTTTATGTTACATAAACATAATTTATAACTGAATATATGACATAACTCATAATAACCATCTACAGAGAATAAAAACCACATTGAACAAATTTTTTATCGGTATGACATATTACGTAGCGAACTGTTCATAGATTTATATAATAAAAACTAAAGCGCTTTCTTATTTTTTTTTACTATTATAATTATCATTTGACCTTTAAGAAATATAATATAATTCATATAATGTTAAAATTGTATAAGAAATTAAATTTGAATATTTAATGTGTTATGACGTATAAGACTATCGTGGGTGGTGAGGTGCGTTCGCCCACTATATCAAACCTTATATTTTGAGTGGCCATATACATTTTACCGAAGGGCAACTTTCCCTTAAAACTTTCACTGTGACAATAAATAATTATTAAATTGGGGCTTTCCCGACATCGTGCGTGACGTCAATATGTCCATACAAATGATCGGTAAGCCCGAAGATAACCATCATAATATGATAAACATCATGCTTATTGATGAATTAGTATGCGCGGTGCACACCCAAATCTTAATAGGGTCATGGATTAGTCACGAGCCAACTCGGAATATTTTTTCTAGTAAATACATAAGAATATCCCCTCTCAGTAGTAAAGGACGCCAGTGAGCACTAGTGAGACAGTGTATAGCACAAGGCTGGTAATATATATTCGAAATTTTAGTAGACTAGATACATTTCACACCCCACTATAAACTGATCTCTGCCCATTTGAGGAAAAACATGCGATAGTGGTTTGATCTGACGCATCTCATCTCTTTAAACAACTTTTTATTTACCACCAGACGCAAAATAGTCATAAATAAAAAAAACATGGACTTTCATCTTTCGTCGTACCATTTTCCACAAATCTTCAAGTATTTTCAACTCTATTACTGTCATACATAGGATACCAAGTTTGTCAGTAAATGCAGCAATGACGAATGTCCATCACGTACTACTTCAATGAACGGACGTAATCAATGATTTGATTGGACGATTAGTTGTTGACTCAAGATCATTCGATGATGATAGTTTCGTATTAATTTTCTAGATTTATTATGTAGTTTACTGTAGTTATCATGATTTCGTTTTCCTAATACGGAAATAATTTAATGATTATCCACTTTACTAATAAACGTTTTAAGGTCTATAATAGGTACTCAGTGTTTTGTTTTACCATATTGAGTTGTATGAGGATTTCAAAGGAAGCAAGATAAAAATTAAATGTTGTGTTTCTTTGATAGATCGTCGAGAAATCGTCCTGGGCATAACGCCTACAATATGTTATAGTTCTTTTTGAAATTTTAATTGCAAATTGCCCAGGCACTGGTACTACCTTTCGATCCTGCATGCTTGTGAACAGCTTAGTGGTAAAAACATAGATAAAAAAACGATGTTTACATAATAGCAGTTTTAACAATTTCCCAAGCAGATGGAATCTTGCAGGTGGTAACACCATTAGTACAACAGACTTGCCGTCAGTAATCTACAAATTCAAAGACACCATTGAAGTAACCGCAGATCATTTCAACGCATTAAAGTACGAACTACGAGTGGTAAACATACGAAAGTGGCAACTAGAGCGTGGCTACTTTACGGCACGCATGCGCACTACGTGTTGCTACAAGAGAAATGGGAAAATAGACCTGGGCTATGTAATGAACGCTCTCAAAGCAGGACATTCGTAATTGACCGGGTAATGAGCAATACATTAGTTCTATGTCGGTCTTTGACGGAAAGTAGGGTAAACGTGTTTCGAAGTGTTTTATAGTCTTGTATACTGTAATTTTGGATTCTTATACAAGTATCCCTATATAGGCCAGCTTAGAGGAAGCTACTCTTCTGTTGTTTACTTTCTTTTGATGATACAAAAAAATGACCAATGAGATCATCAACGATAGTTTGAAGCATTTATAAAAGTCGATTAACGTATTATTATTATAAAAGTCGATATAAATATTTCAGTCTGCCCAATGCCTTAAAAATTTAGCTTGAACGACACATGTCCACAGAAATTGATACAATTATTCAGCCAAACATCAGGTACCACATAATTCAATTTGGGTAACTGGTAACACCGTGCACATGCGATGTTCGCACGCGACATCTGCGCACGCGCACACGAAACGTGAACGATAATTGTCGCGCCATTATTGCGGCAGTACACTATGATTTCTTCGCTTTATCGCCCCTTCAAAGAAGGTTTTATGCCTCGTGAATGTGGTTGTACTAAAGTGTACTTATAATACCGATATGTATCCTTCGACCTTATTAATAGGACACCGCATGTCATATCTTGTATGCTTATAGGTATCGTTTGAATTGTTTTGCAACCAGACTTTAAAAACATTCAGATGTTCACAAATTCAAATTATTGTAAATATTTAGTTAAGTAAATTTAAATTTCATGCATAATTTTACACATATATTGACGTCATTTTTGTTTACATCCATCGACATTTTTAAAGACATTACTGCAAGCTACATTAAACCATAAAATTGAAAATCTGCTTTCAATTACAAAACACCGTAACAATTAACACAAATTTCGAAAACAGCGATCCGTATCACAAATTTCGACGTTGAGTCGTAAGGAAGTCGTCCTAAAGCAGGCTTCATAACAAGTTGACGCGAAACAATACATAATGACCCCCTGACACGCAATACATATCTCGTTTCCATTGTTTTGTCTGACGCCATCTGAGTGATAGGGCAAAGCGTAACAGACGTGCGAAGATCGCGTTGCGAGGACCAATTTTGTAATTGTATCATATATTATGTCTATGATGAATGTTTCTGTTTGTACTAAAGTATATTAAACTAATTTAAGTGGACGATAGCCTAGTCAGGAATGGAACGGTCTGCCGAGACAATGTCCGGAGGTTCAAAACCCAAGGCACACACCTCTGACTTTTCCAAGTTATGTGTGTATTGTTTATCGACTATCGTTCACTTTAACGGTGAAGGAAAACATCGTGAGGAAACCTACATGCCTGATAATTCTCCATAAGAATTTCGAGGGTATGTGAAGTCTGCTAACCCCCACTAGGTCAGCGTGGTAGACTAAGGCCTAAAACCCTCTCAGCAGTAGAGGAGGCCTGTGCTCAGCAGTGGGCAGTATAATATACAGGGCTGGTATTATTATTATATTAAACTAACATTAAAAACAGGCGATAGGCTCGCCCCCTATCACATCATGGGACGGAATAACGGCGAAAAGTGTGTGCACTAGTTGCGCCTCTGCCTACCCCTTCGGGGATAACAGGCGTGAGTGTATGTGTATGTGTGTAACATTAAAAATAGTAAAGGCAAGAGAAGTTGCTCAATTGGCGGTCGTTTAGCTTGACACAATCTCTTACAGACAACCATCGGATGAAGATAGGAGAAATAAATACAAGGGCAGTCTGGGGCGTGATTATTTTATGTGGGAGAACCGGTTTTAGCTGTGAAGATCTCGTTGCTGATGATGATGATGAATGTATTTTATTAGTCTATCCTATTTTACTGTTGGACGTAAACCTCGAAGATTTATAAGTCAATATAATTTAAGAATTCGATATTGTAATAGAAAAATTAGTAAACGATGATCATGGAAAGTTTACAGAAGAGAAAGAGGAAAAAATTTATTGTATTTGGAAATAGAAATTAATCATAGTTCACTGTTAGTAACTCACAGACATGACTGAAACTTTGAAAAAAATGTGCACAGTACATCTCGTTTGCCAATAAAGTCTGTTTCACTTTAACAAAACGAATAAACTGTCAATTTACGTCAATGTACAGTTGTAAAATTTACGAAATAGTTATTTAAATAAAATGGTACGTAAATAAAACATTAATAGGCAATAAAACCCATTTATTTTTAATGTTTTATGTTACTTAAACTACCTGCCGGTAGTGTGAACTGTGAATTCGAGTTCATACAATTTAGTGAAACACAACAAAGTAAGTACTTGTGCATATTAAATGAACAACTTACAGTCAAATTCTATTAGTAATTTCAATTAAGTGTACACCCATATTTTAACCGACTTCGAAAAGGTCTCTCTCATTTTTTATGTGTAGGCATTTTTCAAGATATATGGAATATTACACAGGTCTTCGATATGCAAAATATTAAAACCATTCATGGATTTACTTCTCAACCACACAAACCTCTAAAAACGCAATGTTATACAATTACATAAGACATTTTGTTATTATAACACGAACTAAAACTACAAGTACATGACGTAAAAGTTATTGGACGAGGTCAGTGATGTGTGGCAACTGGCGACTGGCAACTGGCAATAGCAACCGTTAGATACCGAACGGGAAGTCGCGCTTGCTTAATATTTATCGTTTTCTTTTTTACAGTATTTTAGTCTGTAGTATTGTTTTGTTTGTTTTCCTCAACCTGATAGTGATTAACTGGAATCTATCGATGTCTATGGTAAAGAGAATGACGAGGACTTTTAGAAACCTTGAAACTAGTATTTTTCTTATGTATACTTAGCTGCTAGACCAACGACGCGGTTTAGAAGCTATTGCCTGTTCCAGTTTACGCTGATTTCACTTTTATCGTCCTGGTTATAAAATGAAATACATACTGAGATTTTATTATTAACTACATTATCCCGAAATCAAGTTGTTTCGCCTTACAGGTGTAGTGGCAATGCACCAGGGTTGTGAACCCTTCAATTATGGGTCGACTCCCAAATAAGACTACTTAAGAGTTTACCGTTTTTTAAAACCACACCTGAGTTACCTGAGCATGGAATAAGTGCTTTATTAGCGATGGGTTCCTCTATCACATCATGGTCTAAATAAGCTTGGCTATATGTATGTATAATAGTAACACCTCCGCCTACCCCTTTTTGGATTAAAGCGTGTTTGTGTGTTTACTTTTTGTTTCCAAATAATGTTAATCTTTGTGAAACTTATCAGTCTAACAGTGAACCATTGCCACAATCTCGTAATTATGAAACAAAATAATTATTGTATTTCTTTAACCGAGATACAAAACAATGGATCATTAGAGATTTCCTTACACTATGAATAGATTTAGAAACAAGTTTGAAAAGATCATTTACAGATAAGTTTTGTGTAAACATGGTTATAGGACCATGAATCATACGGATATGTTGATACCAAAATTAGATATTTCCATCCTAGTTAATGTTCATACCCGGTATTAGATGTAACGCAAAACCTTCGGGTTTAATATAGCTTTCTATAAGTTGATCTTTATAAACACTACATTAGTTATGGTCTATAGATAATATGTGTGATACAAACTTTCAAACTTGATGACATGATAAATATTTTCAACTTTTTTATTTGAGAAACACTCAAATTGATCACTAGTAGTGTAACAGGGATACACAAAAATAACCTCGTAGAGAATCAACTTTAAACAATCAAGAGAAATTTAAAATTCCGGATCAATTCACATATAGACACGAATTGAGAAATAGGAAGCCGAGGAGATAAACAAAGTGGGTTCGGTGGTTATATGAAACAAAACATCTGTACCAAATACTTTCATTAAGAGTATTACGGTGAAATCTAAATAAACTAGGAAGGAATTACCGCATACGGCCGCGCAGTATTAAAGAACAGGAATAACGAACTATTGACCTGGTTTGGATGAATACTTTTAAACAATTAACCAATAGTTTTACACCTTTGAATTAAGTACTTATAATGTTAAATTTGTTTTAAATAAATTTCAAATTGCCTTAAGTGTTATGCATAGAAAAATAAAATCAACAACACACTCTATTATGAAAGAGGATAACGACAAATAAGTGTCCCAGTAGGTACTGCGGTCAATAAAAAAGCAATCTATAAACATAAATTGCCTTTAAAGAAATCGTGGAATATAATAAATAATCTGTAATAATATAAAGAAAAGAAACTTAAAGATATCAGTCTATTAGTGCTAGAATTTATTTATTTGTATAACCCAGAAAGTTAAGTAGCTACTCACATTTGCTTCCAATACGTTGGATACAACATTGACAACACTATTCCACCAACAACCAACACACCTGTCTTCGACCAATTGAACTCTGATATTGGCACATTTGTATATTCAACCAAATTCCAGAAACGTGGGTGTATATTTATTCGGATCAAATAAGTTTCGTAATTAGAACGATGTGATGTTTTTTTCATTCCGCAGACTTGCACAATATCATCGGATTATTTGAATGAATCACGTAGTAACATTTAGATTTTTCTCTATAACGGCTTGTGTTGTAAGAATAAAATATGGTATTTACATTATGATTTATATTTTATGATTGGATTGACTCAGTTTAAAATTGTTTTGCCGTAAACATGATTTTAAACATGATTTAGTTATATTTTATGTTGTACATCAGTGTTTTAAACGATATCACAAAATACAGGTTTTCTTAAAATCTTTAAAAAATGATTCCTTACCTTTACGTGAATGTTAGACATTGAAATTAAACTACTGTAACGGATTTTATAGCCGTTTTTCATTTTATTTTTCTCCCTACGTTTCCAAGGGTTTGCAGCAATTCGTGGTCACGGGGCGGACTGCGATAAAATCCGTTATAGTAGTTTAATTTCAATCATCGGTAAAAAATCCAAGGAGTAACTATATCAGTACAATAATCACTAAAAGAACTGCTATGTTGGTTCAGTTAAGTATGGTGTACGAGACTACGACGCAAGACTCGATCCTATCTTTAAAGACTGCAATCAACAGTTTTACATACATTTTCCAATAAATATGAGCGTATTTACCTTTCACTTAATATCCACATAAATTCCTATCAGAAACAGTCCACCCTGACAATCTGACGTTTAGGCAACAGGATAATATGCCGATAAATACATATGTAGTAGATATCGGTACGCAGCAGAATCAGTAATGCGAGATGCCCCGTCGTGAGATAACAGATCCGCATTTCAAGCCGTGCGCGCGGAATATTCAATGCGTTTCACATTTCATGTTTATTTAAACAGATTCTAAAGAATACTTCAATTTAGAAATGAAATCTTAAACGGTAAGGCAAATAAAAGGAGGAAACAAATCTTAAAGGCTTCTAGATAACTTGAATATCAAAATTGTTTCAGATCTTAAAAAGTACAGCGATCGGTGGAAATTTTCAGTAAATTCCACCGACATCCTCTTTGAGAACTATGGTGCATGAAACATAGTACCTATATAGTACCCCAATGTAAAATTCCGCCATGGGTCATCAAAAACTAATTTAAATGTGAACACAGTAGAAATCCGACAAGACCAAACTTTTTACCTACAAAACAAATACGATGGATGCGAACAGTAAAAAGTGTTTCCATGGAAATATCAAAGGAAACTAGGTTGAGAGCCTGTTTTTACTCGAATAACAATGATAAAGTCGTTCAAGCGGATTCCATACAAAAATATCACAAAAAAGTTAGTAGAGAAACGAAGTCAGACGAGTATCAGAATACAGATACGTTTAATTTGATTCGGTGGTTAAATGGTACTACAGACTTTACGATGGTTTCTCTAGTATTAGTGGATGTTTTTCGTGTTTCTAGGAGTCGGTTGACGAACTATTGTGATGAAGAACATGCTTGAGAAAGTATTTCAATTCATTTCATTTCAAGGAAGATTGACAAACTAGCAAGACGTAATATGTTACTAATTTTTGAATAAAACACAATCAATGTAATACCGACCGTTACGGTAAGGAAATACGGTTCAAATTATTTATAAACCTTTGATTTTCCCTACAAGTAAGTACTAAATAATAGCTTATCAATTATCATCGTAATCCTTTGTATCAACCACGTAGCTATCACAATACATAAAACGTGATCCATTACCTCTCGATATCAAAGTATCTTTGGGAATGTATCAACAACGATAAGGAATATAGAGAACTCTTTTGCTTTATCAAATAATGTGGATCTACTTCGGTATTTGTATCAACGCAAATACTTTTCGATTCCTCCTTCCTTCACATTCCAAATCAAAACAGGAACGTTTTTAGACGTCTTATTTATACTAATCTATAATTTAATATTATAAAGAGAAAAGATTTGCATTTTTGTATATGTGTAACGAATAAACTCAAAACTACTGGATCGATTTAGAAAATAATCACCAATATAGAGCTATATTGAATTGAAATCCTCCTAGTCAGTTTCGGCCACGGCGGCCAATCTCAACGGAGATCAGCCAGGTACGCAGGAGATATTATAGTGCACAAGTGTGTGCGCAATACACAGGTGCACTCGCTATTCCTTCACTCTCATAGTCCGGTGAGACGGCAATCCGACATGACCGGAGAGAGATCAGGCGCAGGACCAACGGCTTTACGTGCTTTCCGAGGCACGGGGGTATCACACCGCCAACTTCCTGACTCGGAGCTGCGACTGAGTAAATTTTAAGATGAAAAAACTCAGTCACAATTTTTTTGGCTCGACCCGGGATTCGAACCCAGGACCTCAGCGCGCAAATCGTACTCGTAATGCGTACGCAATACCACTACGCCACCGAGGCAGTCATACATAGTCAGCGGATAGAGCTATATACATAGTCAGCGAGTAACATAGCGTACTTTTTACCTGGGAAAGTACAAAGCGGGACTATTATTCCGGAAAACTCATTCACGCGAGCGGAGCCGCTAGCTAAAGTCTAGTCTATTATGATCGGATATTCCATACTATTAAGTCTAATCTCTAGAACTAATGATTTGATACTGATTTTTTTACTAACAGCACGCTCATAGTGCTCGAATGGTAAATCTTACTTTTATCCCGGGACGAGACTTACGAACGGAACCGCGATCAAAGCTATCAGATAAGAAGATGAAAACTCGGTTACAATACGGAAAGTTCGAACACACGCTAGTTTCTTAACTTCGATTACATTTATCTCCAGATATAATAATCTTATCGTCACGTACGTTCTCAAGGAAATGGTGTAGATACTTTCATCTCACGTGCATATTTATAGATGGATTATAATTATAAAAATTTCTTTGAATGCAAGGCAAAGTGATACAATATCAAGTACCTATGTAAATTGTGATCATGAAAACTCCAAATACAATATCTATCGAAGATATAGGTCCAACGAACAAAATTATGCCAGCTTGTCTTACTGCTCATCTCGTCCCCGGGAAATTTGTTTGCGAAATTGGCATTGGGGATCAAATAAGTATTTGCCTCAAAACGAGGAACGAACTAATGACTATTTATTTAACATCTACCACGTATACATTTAAGCTACGACTACGACTGTGTCTTCTAAACACTTGTATGATTCGCATTATGTAACAATACAATTCAGTGCAAATAACACACAAGTGGAAACGAAAACGCCAAAAACCGGTAACGTCACCATCGGTACGGCCGGGAACCGGTTGGGACGGCGCTGCCGACGGCGTGTCGGGAGGTCGCCGCTGAGGTCACTCCGGCAACGACCTCGTCGGATCCGCCGCATCCGCGTGCTGCATCGTGATCATCATAATCGGATGAGTGAATTTCAAAAGCTTCATACGACTTTAGGCAGGCCAAACAACAAATAATACAACATCTCTTACTAGTCGTAAGCTTTACTTCAGATGCCATATGCCTTAGTGGTACAAAGCAAAGGACAAAACATACCAAGAATGGACTTTCAAGAATAAAAGAGCACCAATTTTGCTAATTGTAGAGGTACTTAGAGTTTCAGAGCTTAAGAACCAACTAATGTATGTCCATTTGCTACACAAGCTTGCGCTGCAGTTGGGTTTCATAAGAGGGGTAAAGATGCTTTCAATGGTCGAATACTTTCTTTGCTAAGTACTACATAGTATACTTAAGTATTAATTATTTATAAAATCACTTTTCAAACTCTACTTAACACCTCGTTTTACAGTAAAATGGAGCTAGAAGACTGTTATAAAATGTATGTATATAAGAATTTATAATGAAAAGTGAAAACTAAAAGTTTATCGTCGACGAATACCAGTTTTCGAGTTTATAATAATATTATGTGTCTATATCTCTCACACAAACATTATAATTAAAACAATTTTAAAAGTAAAGTAATAGCAAATATTTTGAATCGAAGTCAATAAATTACTTTCAATTTCGATTTAAATGCCTCTTCATTATTCAATGCCAGCCAGACCGACCACCAACTAAACGCATCGATTATAAATTGATACAGAATCGATTGTTTGTAAACAGCAAAAGAGTTTTGTTAACACGTACCACAGCAGCTGTTTTTGTTCGCAACAATTAACCGAACGATGTTATTGTTTGTTGTTTTTAATGTGAATGGCGTTTTGTTTGAACTCGATCGTTCTGCTCTGTGTGATGTCAAATCATTAAAGGTCATCATGTTTGAGGTTAGGGAACCCATAAATGTGAGGTGCGAATAAGATTTCAGCATTAAACCTCTTTCCTGTTTTAATATTTTTTAATGCTACACTAGGCTTAAGCAAAATTTACGTATTGGGTTATATTAAATCAAATGTTATTATCTTTTTTAATGGTTGGAAGTTATTAATTAGATGTGTCAAAAAAATGAATTTGGCAGTACTAATCATGAACTTCCTTGTTTGTTTCAAGACGTTAAAGTGAACAAAAATATATCTGTATACTAAAACTAGCTTTTGCCCGCGGCTCCGCCCGCTTTAAAAAGTTTTTCCGGGATAAAAGTCCCGCTTTATATTTTCCCGGGATAAAAAGTAGCCTATGTGTTAATCCAGGACATGATCTACCCGTGTGCCAAATTTCATCGAAATCCGTTCAGTAGTTTTTGCGTGAAAGAGGAACAAACATCCTTACATCCAAACATCCAAACATCTAAACATCCAAACATCCATACATTCTTACAAACTTTCGCCTTTATAATATTAGTAGGATTGTGTTTCATATGACTCGTCAGTTTTATCAGACATCTATAAGAAAACACATAAAGAGACAGACGGACATAAAGTAATTCTATAAAGCTTAAGGTTTTCCAAATTTAGAACACAAAATATAAAACAAAAAATTAAATTTTGCATACTCTATTGTGTAACTTCGCAAACTGTTAACAACATTTTGACATAATGTTAGTTGTTAGTGGTAGCTTTGTGAGGGCTTTTAAAGTCTTAGGTGCAAAGCTTTAAACGTCGCGTCGTCGTCCCAGTTTCGTTGAAAACTTAAAAGCTACTTGATTGCTGGTTGACTTATAAAATTATGTAGTACAGAGCATGTTATATTTTAAAATTGAGTAAATAGTTTGTTTCAGTAAAGGCACTTAGTGCATAACTCGTTTTATAATTTAGGGCTCATTCCACCGCTTGCTGAGGAATGCTGCTCGTTACATAAATTATAAGCCGACCAAATATACAGCTGAAAAGAGTCCTATCCACATTAGATGTTCTTACTACGATAGGTATTAAATAAAATTTACTTTAAACCTGTAAAACTGGCCTTAACAAATGACTAAACAGTTGTGTTACTAACCGCCGTTTTCAATAAACAATCCCAATTCCTTTTTCGATCCATCGCGATAATGGACCAATTAGAACAAAGCTAGTTTGACGTGCTTACAAGCGGGTGATTTTGGTTGGTTTATTGTGTGGATCAGATCGCAGATTAAGGCCTAATTTCACCATGCTCTGTTAGTTACATTAACAGCCTGTTAACTGTCGTAACGGACTGTTCAGGTTTTTCAGTGTCCCAAAATGTTTTAATACCCCATTGACTAACGCCCGTTAATCAAGAAATTGGTGAAATTAGATCTAAGATTGGGATCGTCAATGAAAACGACCGTTATTGACGCTTTTTGGAAATATTTTTTACCCAACTGCGGCGAATCAAGGTAATGATAACACCCTATGTAGCGGCTGAATAATTTCAATACGTTGCCCCGGCATTTAAAGTTAAAAATGTCTTTATTATGATCCATAAATTCATTGAATAAAAGACTTACTCAACACCGCGACTTTGCGGGGTGAAGAAAGCTCTAAAAAGTATGACACTACAACATATACAAGGGTAGGCAGAAGTACTATTACATTCTCATTTTACAGATAAATTTTGTGAGATATATCAAACTCGGTGCGTCAAAAAAAAAATGATTTCGATAGTCATCATTTACTCTTTCGCTTTAGAAGGATACGATGTATTTATCGAGAAGCATAAAAACTAGACAGGATTACATCATAAACCTTTATTTATAATGTCAGATGGATATTTTTATACGTTTTGTTTTCTTCTTATCTAGTAACGTCTAATACTTTTTTTTATCATTGTGGAATACTTCTATAAAGTCCTATAATATTTGTGGGCTGCATAAAAGGATTGAAAGCTATACTTAAATTCAAAAATCCTTGTACCAATCACGATAACAACCTTGTCTGTTAAATCATAAATCCTTTTATGAGGAAGTAGGTAATTATGTATTCTCATGCGGACATTGAGGACCGCAAAAGACGTGTTTCCTCAAACCAACCTTACTGTTAAGATAAACATGTCTGCATTTTAATTGCAAATAATTGTTGTCAGCTTGATCGGGAAACAACCAAAAATGGCATCGAAATCGAATAATATCTGACAATTATTGTAAATAAAACACCTTTACTCAATATAGTAGAAAAGAGAAATTAAATCTCATAAAAAAATAAACAAAACACCGCGACCTCACTCAAAAAATATAAATAGACATCACAATTTTCATATTTCAAATTTCGAACGCGGCGAACCGCGGCCCGCCATTGGTCCGGTGAAAGTGAGAGCGCCATCTGTACTAGCGGCCGCGTGACGTAATGTAACAAATTGGCCATTGTACGTTTGTCTGTCCGTTGCGACACTCGATTATTGACTAATTGACCGTCTTCTTAATCGTGCCCTTTTATGAATCGAGCGTGATTGTTAATCGGCCGTTGTAATTGTTGTAATCGGCTCGGAGAATCTGTAATGGCGGTCGCGGTTGCTGTCACGAGGCGATACACCAATCTAAATCTTTTGAACTTGATTAAATACATTTCAAATAGATAGCGGAACACCTGCTTTGATTCAGTTGTGGAGTATTCGGATATTATTAACCAACTTCAAAAAAGAGGTTCTTTAATACATAGTATTATACATTTTGTGTAGAACCTATCACATCATTTTTACGGTTGCAGGTTAACACCGATAAAGACTTTAAATTTTAAAGGCAGGCAACTTCTTACTTGATTTTGCATAGAGTACATCCATGATAATGATCTTAGAAAATCATAAGCCGATTATCCTATTCCCTTAATTCTAGACCACAGATCTGTTTAAAAGTTTACGACACAATTCATAAAAGTAAACATTAGTTTGTTTACACTGAATTCCTTACATATTATAAAACAAAGACCTAGCCGCGTTCGTCTGTCTATCTGAATGCGTTAAACTCAAAAATACTGAACGGATTTTGATGAAATTTAGTATGGAGATAATTTGAGGCCCTAGGAAGGACATGGGCTTTTATCCAGGGAAAATGTGTAGCGGGAATTTTGTCCCAGGAAACTCATTCACGCGGTAGAAGCCGCGAGCAAAAGCTGGTATCGTATAACTACGTGTACTACCAAAAGCAAGTGTATCCATTCTTTTCTCAGCACAGACTTCACCGCAACGTTCAGCGGTTGATAAACTCAAACCTGTCTAAAAAAGTATGCCAATAGGCAATTGGCAATTGATGTCGAAAAATCGTAACAACCGATTAAGTCTAGAAACTCGCCGAGTTGGACACGCGACGCATGCCACCGCGGTTGATGCGGGTTCAAACACCAGATGGGAAGCAACATTTTTTGCTGCAATCTGTTTTAACACAGTTGAATGACGAGATGAGCAAGTTGCTCGCCTTATGGTAAGCGGTATGACCACAGAACACAGGAATATCATATTTTCTGCGATGGCTGCTCATTAAAAGGAGAATCATCCAAGATTTAGAATTTTAAGCTACTAAAATACACTAAATTGCTCACGTCAATATAGGACATCAAAAGTTAATATATAATGCCCAGTAATAACACTAGTTACAATTTTTACACACTGCTCCACGACGACAGAAACAGATAATGCGGCCGGTACTTAAAACGAATGCACTGCAAATAGCGCAACTACAGAATATTTTGTCGCTGCGGTCGTGTTCGGAATCGTTCCTTTTATGTAACAGTATATCATTATCTATCATACTATCAGTCCGGCTTTACGTCAATAAATTACAATTTGCAATTTAATCGGCCAACAATCTTTCACACTTTTACTTTCGTACACTGCATAATGTTTTTGATATATAATTCTAATGCATTACATCACATTATGAAGTAATCTGAGTTCCTGAAGTCAACTCAATTTATAATTTTAAATAAATTATAGTCAAAACAGTGCTATATACAAGAGTTATTATTTTTAACAAATTGTCACGATATACAATACGATTCAAACGACCGAGCATTATGAGACTTAACATCTAAAAGAGATGTAAATGATGGCGACCAAAGTCCAGCACCATGCAAATCATGACACGTAATTCAAAGTTCGATTAGTCTGACTGGCTACTGTTCATAACTCGTGTTCCTCTCATCAATCAGTTGCATAAAAAGAGGGGAAAATAAAACCTCATTTATAGGCAAAACTACTAAACCAACAGCGCACTCAACCGAAACCCCAAAAACCAAAATCGCAAAACACTATAAACCATTCAGACGACATGTGCCCAATTGCTCCATATACGATGCCATATAAATTGCCATTGGCGTCACGATAAAAAGCTCCGTTCCTGCCATTTAGTATTCCCGACGCGGAGTCCTCGTTCGGGCCTCGGTCTTTATTGTCTTCCGCGCCGGGGACTTTGAACCGTGGCTGGTGGCTGAAAAATTTACGCGTTGTGCTCACCGCCTTTTATTTACGTTTCACGCGTTTGATTTCGAAATGAATGGTGATGAGATTTCATTCATAAATCGCGAGATTTGAATGTACGTGATAAAGTAAATCGTCGCTAATTCATTTTGTGGACGACTGAATTTTTCTAAGATATTGTAAGTAAACGTCGTCATAGGTTTTTAGAGGGGGGGAGGCAAATGAGAAAATAGATCATCTGGTGATAAATTATCACCATCACCATCGCCAATAAACAATTGACATAAACATAACTGTGCCTCCGTGAGGAAGTTTAATAATTTTATCCTCTGAATGGAGACTACGATGCACACAGAATTTCTCGGAGATTATGCATAGCTCTTATATTTGATTATAACTTACAATCAGGTGACTTACCTGCTTAGTTACCTAATTTAACATCAAATATACCGACCAAACAACACATCACACGAACCAGTCCGTCGTCGAAGGCATGAGGTTACTTTCAAAACAGGTAGAGTTACAGACCCGCGATCATTTTACGCAAGCGCTCTGGTTTGACACGAAATTGTAACGGATTGTTCAGTGTTTCCTTTGACTGAAATTAGTCACCATCAAAGGTGCCTGATGAATTTTACACCATTAAATTGCGAGACGCGTTTACGGCGTGTCTCTCTTGAGAAATGTTTCATCAGAAAATCGGGAGTTTGCAAATCAGACCATGGAGTTGCTGCAACCGTTTAATGTCGGCTGACGAGCCATTCATCCCCGCCGGTGTAGGCAGAGATGCAACTAGTACACCTACTTGTTGCCGTGCGTATTCCGTCCCATGATGTGTTAAGGGGCGAGCCTATCGCTATATCGCGCACAAATTTCGAACTCCGAGCTTATACTGAATGGAAAAATCCAATATCACTTTGCCCAACGCGGGAATTGAATCCGAGATCTCAACATTGCAATCGTACCGTAATACAACTATGCCACCGAGGCAGTCCCATAAACACAAGTTTGGATAACAAGGTCATGCTTTACACGTTGCTTATCATTTTGTGACAAATATTATCATATAATGAAATGTAATTATACTAGCTACAATGTCCTTCAAACTAAGAGACAATAATACATGCATTATTTTTAATTGGCGGTAGATATAGACAGAACACATACACCAGTTTTGGAGAAGCATTAACCAAATCTAATGCACTCACTCCTGAGATCAATGCAAGTGAAATCAACAATTTCTCAACAATAACGTCAATTAAAAACGGGAATTAACCAAATAATAGAGAGTCACAAAGGCGTGTGATTGAACTTTCTGCCAACTTTCTATATTTTATTGTATTGTCGAAATATCGATGTTAGGAACCTTCTAGAGGCAAAATGAATAGATTAAGACTGAATGTATCGCCTGCCCGTCCTAATCTAACAATACAATGTAGTCTTCATATATGTTTTGGTTTCCTTACTTGTTTCTTTTTTTTTATAAATATTATTCTCATTTTGATAGAGACTATTCCGCCCTCACACCCACAACTGCAACTCCTGTAAGCCAGGATCAGCAGTTGCACGCATTTTATGACACCGAGAGAAACTTGGCGAGTTCCTAGTAGTATTAATTGGTCTTGACCCGCAAATCACTACATAGTATAAAACAAAGTCGCTTCCCGCTGTCTGTCCCTATGTATGCTTAGATCTTTAAAACTACGCAACGGATTTTGATGCGGTTTTTTTTAATAGAGAGAGTGATTCAAGAAGAAGGTTTATATGTATAATTTAACCCGGGGAAATATAAAATGGGACTTTTATCCCGGAAAAACTCATTCACGCGGGCGAAGCCGCGAGCAGAAGTCTAGTAAATTAATAAAATAGAAGGAAAGGAGGGGTTGGAAACAGTTATTCTCATTTTGATACCGGTATATGCACAGTTCATGGGTCATTCATCTATCCATCTGTGTTATCGTATGCATCATAATTACCAAACCTAGAAATCTAATTACAAATGTTTAATTGTGCTCTATGTTCCAACATTTTAAGTTTAAATAGATGGTAGTGATAATTCACCATCAGACATTCTTTCGCTGATAACTAGCCTAATGGTATAAAACTATTACAACATATAAAAATGCCCGGCTGTCTTACATATAAAGTAAACAAATTCTTGAATACTTTTGGACACATCGCAGGTATCCTGACCGTTTTGTTTTGTTATTTTGTGTAAATGTTTTGTATCCATCAAATCTTTTAAGTTACGAAATGCGAACCCGAAGTTAGAAAGGGTTTTCGATGAACAAAATATATTTTACTAGCTTTTGCACGCGGCACCGCCCGTGTTAAAAAGTTTTTCCGGGATAAAAGTCCCGCGTAGCCTATGTGTTAATCCAGGATATGATCTACCCGTGTGCCAAATTTCATCGAGATCCTTTCAGTAGTTTTTACGTGAAAGAGTAACAAACATCCATACGTCCATACTTACAAACTTTCGCGTTTATAATATTAGTAGGATATGTCACTAAATCCTATGATACTTGTATTATTATAAAAAAAATCTACACAAAATGGTATCACAAGCATTCAAAACTTGTCATCAATAAACTCACTCTTAATACTTTCATCATTAGTAGCAAAATGTAATATAAACTATTAATTATTATAATGCCATATTTTCCCCGGTCAACATAGTTTGTCACGATAAAAATAATGATCTTAATTTACCTTTAATGTGCCACAATAGTGAAGCATTTCAATACAAGCACCAAGGCATACGACATTAATGACAAATATCACACACATAAATCATTTGCGGTTCATATGCCTCGTCAAATATGGAAACGCGTACTATTTGTTTTCACTGATATTTACGTAAAATTATGTAGAATTTTATGTAAATTAGAACTGAGACTTAAAGACTTTTTACAGTAATAAGAATTGGTTACATGATATCGATAGATTTTTATATGTTTTCGTAACAAATGATAGTGTCTACAATCAAACAAGATCATTTTAACGGGTGGATATAATGTTTTAAAACATTGAAAATTGTAGTATCGTACGCCTGTCGCAAATTGTCGATATTTATTTCACTACTAGTGATATGAAAAAAATTGACTTATTTTGAATATTCTTTTAAATACAAATGGAACACAAGAAGTTTTGAAACAACAATTTTCGTCGACAATTATTTTCTTTTATTCTTTTGGTTGACAATAACATATTGAGGAAAACGTTGGGTCAATACCAACATTGACCTATTTTTTTACACGCCCTTTTGTTATGTGAGAGACTATCTGTTATATTTTTGGCCAAATTTATTTGGCAGCCAACCACTTAATGTAAGAATTGGGTTAACGGGAAATGTCTAAGACAAACTGTTGGGTCAAAGAATTATGAAGTAACTTTACTACAAAGTACATGAGATGCTTCATAATACTGGTTGAACTAAACCTGACGAGTATTACGTCATAAAAAAACAAGAAACTAATAACTAAGGCACACACATGAACGAATAAAAAACATAATCACCTACATTTAAATCGACGGGTCCGTAGAACAAAGTCGTATATGCAAAATGAAGCTTTTCAGTAGAGCGCTTTGAAAGTCTAAGTTTTGATTGTGAAAATCACAAGTGATACATGAACGAAATATCATATTCTATAGGGTTCAGTAACAACTTTGAACTTAATGTGTGAAAATAGCACTAATTCGCACATGAATACAAACTTACGACTTTCAAAGCGCTCTACTGAAAAGCTAACATTTTGAATATACGACTTTGTTCTACGGACCCGTCGAAATGTAGAATACTTTTAATTAACCAATTACGCTCAAACCGTGAACACATTTTACTGGTGGTAGGTTTCTCATATTATTATATTGTAAGTCCGTCTGGGTGGGTAGCACCGCAATGCCTATTCCTACCGCCAAACAGCAGTGTGCATGCACTGTGGTGTTTCGGTTTGAAGGACATTGTAGCCAGTGTAACTACTGGACATAATGAGATTTAACATCATATGTCTCAGGATGACGAGCGCAGTAGAATGCCAATCAGTACTTTGTAACTCAAGGTGCTGGATGGTGTTGCTACTGTTTATGCATGGTCGTATCGCTTACCATCAGACAAACGGCATGCTCGTCTCGTCAGTCAATACAATAAAAAAAAGTATTAAGTGAGAACATAGTGACAATTATATGAGTTTTCGTGGTAAGTGCAACGCTTACACATTAATCATAACGATAAGGACAGAAAATGTATTTCCCTAACAATAGTACGTTATTTGGATGAAGCAATTTCTCAAGCACAATCCGTAGATTCGTGAGCCGATCATGCCTGCTTGTACTTGGATTAGTATGAGAAATATTGTTATGTAACATTAGCGACAGTATCATTGCCTCAGATGAACACATACGTAATGGTCTATAACGATATGTGGGTTGAGTTTGATTTATAGTTGAGACTGAAGAAAAAAAAACTAGTATTTCTTTTTGTGATCACAAAAAGAAAAAAATCATTTTTATATAGTCGAAGGAAGTAGGAAGCCAAAAAACCGCATTTAGGTACTATCTTACTCCAAAGTACAAGCTGGATGGTGTTGCTGCTGTTTATGGGTGGTCGTATTGCTTACCATCAAGAGAACGGCATGCTCGTCTCGTCATTCAATGCCATAGAAAAGAAGAAAAGAAACGCACGGCGAGCATAAGTTAGAGACTTTTGTAATTGGTCGGATTATACATTTATGCGACGAGTAGCATTTATCAGCAAGCGGTAAAATCGACCCATAGACTTGAGACCGAACTGTAAGCAGTTACGTATTCCGCAGTCAGCTTTCACATACCCTTAAGTACTCACGTAGCAATCTTACATCAACATCGCAAATCCAGACAGATCTCGCAGTTTCCGTCGAGATCAAAAGTATTACGTCACATCCATGATCTCACCAAAACGAAGACATTTAAAAACTCGTCGACAACTTAATAAAGCCCGAAAAACAGCCGTGAAAGCGACTGCATCACTGTTACATTCTGAGGAAAATTGTAAATTATATTCTAATTTAACTTTTAATTTTATAGTGGTACAGTACATTATTATTGGGCATTTTGATATTTCAGATCTAACGTCCGAGATTTGGAATTGAAATAAAAAGCCAATGCAGTTCAAAAACTTTCGACAACTATAAATTTTCAGTCATGATTAACTACACGTACGATTCATTTTGTAATAAAAATTATCGTTTTAGATAATTTACCGATTTCATCATCATCATCATCATCAGCCGCATGACGTCTACTGCTGAACATAGACCTCCATTTCCAGACGGACCTGTCAAAAGCGGTCACAATCTGATACAGCAAAATACCTACTCATAAATAGTTAGTAGTCACACAATCCACCAAGATTCTAAATGACACCGCCATATTGTCTATTTTCGCCGCGCATACGCGAGAGATTACCAAACATTTTTGTGTCCTAAAATTTCGTTTCATAACCGGATAGACGGCGTTCGGGATCGAGATCACCTACTTTCCTTCTAAATCTATTTAGGTGCCGCCCATCATACACTGGAATGATTGCCGCGACGAGTCTACGGATTCCTGTAAACGTTAATACCGTCAACGGTGAAATGGTAATATGTACACACGCACACACACACACACACACACGCACGCACGCACGCACGCACGCACGCACGCACGCACGCACGCACGCACGCACGCACGCACGCACGCACGCACGCACGCACGCACGCACGCACGCACGCACGCACGCACGCACGCACGCACGCACGCACACACACACACGACTTTATCCCCGAAGGGGTAGGCAGAGGCGCAACTAGTGCACGCACTTTTCGCCGTGCGTATTCCGTCCCATGATGTGATCACATGCCATATGTACTAACTACAATAAGACTACAGGAGAAAAAAAAATCAGTTTTCTATTATAAGGGCCGATTTCACCATATTCTGATAAAGTTCTTGATAGCCTATTTGGAACTTATCCGCAATATAAACTTCAACTTTTGGTTCCACAGGAACCACAGTCTTATTATACGTTGACAACCAAGTACTGCAACTATCCATTCCCGGAAAAGGACCAAGAGGGAGACCAAAAACTACTTGGACAAATGTGTTGCGACGCGACATGGTAGCATGCAATGTTTCCGATGCCGACGTCATCGATAGAGTGAAGTGGAAGAGAAAAGTGAAGAAGGCTGACCCCACCATCATGTGGGATGAATAGTCGGGAAGAGAGAGAGGAACCATAGTCTTATGATCCTTATAAGCAACAGGATTGATTGGCATCAAAAATATTTCGCACAAATTGCCCATTACCTTGCTGACTGCTTTTTTCAAATCTGCGACTGCAGATCTTGATGTCTTAAAAAATTATGGATAGTATCGTAAGAAAGTTTTCTTGTAGCTACAGCGGTTTTTTTCGCTCCTGAGTTTTATCTTGTATTGTGTGTCGCTGGGGTGTGTTGTAAAAAAAAGGGGCAAGGTAGCGCTCTTCCTGTCTCATCTCTAAAATACACCCTGTATATTGATAATTTTTTATTTGTAAGTATTTATAGCACTGAATATAAGGCTATGTTTATAGACTGCCTCGGTGGCCTAGTTGTACTACAGTACGACTGCAAAGCTGAGGTCTCGGGTTCGATCCCCGGGTCGGGCAAAGTGATATTGAGTTTTTCTATTCAGTATCAGCCCGGAGTCTGGAATTTGTGCCCGATATGGCGATAGGTTCGCCCCCTATCACATCATGGGACGGAATAACGGCGAAAAGTGGGTGCACTAGTTGCGCCTCTGCCTACCCCTTCGGGGATAACAGGCGTGAGTGTATATGTATGTATATGTAATATAAGGCTATGTTAGTATTATTATATTGATACACGTCGTTATTCTGGTTCTAGGGACTACAAGCGTGTAATGGTATGTATGCTCGTTATCCGTATATCATAAAAAATGTTACTGTGTATCGCATTGTTTTCTTTTTCACTGAAACATTTAATTTTTATACTATAGATGCGTATACATGTAATGGACAATATCGGCCTGTAATATAATAATGGAATGATTTTTTATGATTTTTATATACAAGGTTGCTATGATCCAGGGGCATTAAAATGGACAGAGTACTCCATATCGGCTCGGAAATAATTCGAAACGGTCAAAAACTCGATAAAGATAAAAATAGAAAATCACTTTTATCTAACAAGTTCTATCAATTTAATACGCAAACACCATTTATAAATATTTACACTAACCTGCGGTCATCTGCGTGACAAAACGGCAACGTCGCATTCTGTTGTCTTTCATGTCGCCGATGAGCCGACCGGCAAATACAAATAGATAGGTAGCTCGGCGCATAAGCGGGTGGGTCTCAAGTACAAATTTAAAAATTTTCGCTGTCACAAAGTTACAGAAACCAAACACAAACATACAAAAGATCGGTGCTCGTATCACACAAAGAAATAAATAAACACTATCACTTTTTAATACATTTACATTAGTGTCCTATCACATAAACAAAAAGCAATATTTGGATATTCTCAAAATGGCGCGTAAGCAATAATAAGATTGTACCTAGGAAGCGGCTCAGGCGCTTTCGCAAGGCGTCTCATGCCCCGGAGCAATTACGGCGACACACTAAAAAAAAACTAAAACAGTTCTTTGAATTTTTGAAGATTGGAATGACCCAGGTCTATGTATTAATCGCTTCTTTGTTTATGTTACAAAGTTATGATGTAATGTTATTGTGTTCTCGTCCTTATTGTACTAAGATTAAGACTCACTTTGACGTGATTATTGGCTGATAGAGGGGCAACGTCTCCTAATTTTGTTGATATTTAAGGTCACGCACCTTACATGACCTTAGATAACTATGTTTAGACTCTCGGTCAGCTGTTAGGGCAGATATACATCCCGATGTAGTTTTGCAAAGACGAAAAATCTATACTGTGGCTTAACTATTCCTCCTATTGAACTGAAATTTGGTGTAGAGCTTGTATATGGTACATTACATATATAGCTAGAAATAAAGCCTCACCGTTTAATCAACCTTGTATAATATATATATGTATACATATATGCTGTTGATGTAACATAACATATACATAAATAAATTAACCAAGACGAGCGTTTAACGTGGAATTGTTTACCAACTTAATAGGTCTAACACTAGTCGGCGATTCTGACCAAGGAATACGTGAGTAAAACCGTGTTGTAAACTAGTGATAGGAATCGTTTGTATAATTAGATATCTGCATTCATCATGACATTAGAAAATTCCTAATATCATTTGATTATATTTTAAACTAGCTTTTGCCCGCGGCTCCGCCCGCGTTATAAAGTTTTTCCGGGATAAAAGTCCCGCTTTATGTTTTCCTGGGATAAAAAGTAGCCTATGTGTTAATCCAGGACATGATGTACCCGTGTGCCAAATTTCATCGAAATCCGTTCAGTAGTTTTTGCGTGAAAGAGGAACAAACATCCATACATCCAAACATCCAAACATCCATACATTCTTACAAACTTTCGCCTTTATAATATTAGTAGAATTTGAATATACACATTTCGCTGTATTATTGCCTCAAAAAAAGAATTGAGTACCATTTGATGAAATTTATCACGGCCAGAATAACAAAATCCTTAATATATGTTTTATCCCGGAAATCTCCATAGAGAATGTTTATTCAGGGAAAGGCCTTCCGCACCATCGAGCGAAATCTAGTACCTATTACACAGGAAATAAAGACTAGCCACACTTAGCAAATCATAAATGTGGTGGCTAGATTAAATCTCGCGTCCGTTTAATCTGCTTACGTCATCGTGTGACACACTTAACCCTACACATGTTACGCCGTGTCTCATTTGACGTAATATTACGTCTAGGAACATCTGCACTAACATTGTTGGATAGAACATTAGTGCACATTAGATATTTTCTAATTACTACACGTATTTTGTATTACGTGAGTCTTTTATTCGGATTTTTTTTTGTTTTTTTTTTCAATTCGTCCTTGGTGAATGTTAAAACAAAAAAAAAACCTCTAGAATCAATCCCTTCTTAAGGTAAAAAATTCTTTATCTTCCTCAAATTTTGTAAATGATTACAATAACTATTAATAAAGTCAACAATGGTTGTTAGAATATGTACACTCAGCAGCATAAGTAGCTGGACAAATTCTAAATTTCAAATAGCCTACATACTTTTGTGTTCTTACTAATTTTTTTTCTCTTCACAATAATAAAATAAAAGAGATTTACTTTACTTTATTTAGACTGCCTCGATGGCATAGTTGTATTACAGTACGACTGCAAAGCTGAGGTCTCGGGTTCGATCCCCGGGTCGGGCAAAGGGGTACATATTGAGTTTTTCTATTCAGTATCAGCTCGGAGTCTGGAATTTGTGCCCGATATGGCGATAGGCTCGCCCCCTATCACATCATGGGACAGAATAATGGCGAAAAGTGGGTGCACTAGTTCCGCCTCTGCCTACCCCTTCAGGGATAACAGGCGTGAGTGTGTATGTATGTATGTATGTTACTTTACTTTAAACAAAGAAAAATAAATGTTTTTTTTTACTTAGCGCGTAGGTATATAGGCGATTTGAAATTTTGATTTTGTTCAGCTACTTATGCTGTTAACTGTACATAACGCACCTTTAGGATGAAAGCGACACAATTCAAAAAGACAGAAAATTGAGTTATCGTCATAAAATTACTTGAAACGAAGTTCTCAATACAATAACAGTTCAAACAGAGCCATATTCGAGCAGAAAAAGGACAAAGCTGTTATATCGCTCCCTTTTTTATTTTATTTTTATAAATAAGGGACTAGTTTTTAGTCATTTAAAAATGACAACTCAATTTTCTATTTTTTTGAATTGTGTCGTTTTCGTTCTAAAGGTGCGATAAGTATTATGTACCTAAAGGTGTCTCTGAATCCGAACTGCTTTTATCGAACTGGCTCACTCCGCATTATGAATGTTAAAAGGGTTTAAATGTTGTATGAAGTGCTCAAAAGGCCAATGAAGTGACATGAATATGTACCGACTTTAATGTTGCGCGTTGCGTAATGCGCTTCATAATAATATTATAGCCGAGCTATCAAATACTGGTTTATGTATACGTCAGTGTGAAACCCCGTTTTCGGGTAAAATGTAGCATAACACTAAGGAATAATGTAGCTTTCTATTGATGAAAGATATTAAGAATCGCGCCAATAGATTCTGAGATATGTGCTACGAAACAGTCGATATGTGTATATTATATATTATGTATACAAGGTTGATTAAACGGTGAGGCTTTATTTCTAGCTACATATGTAATGTACCATATACAAGCTCTACACCAAATATCAGTTCAATAGGAGGAATAGTTTAGCCACAATATAGATTTTTCGTGTTTGCAAAACTACATCGGGATGTATATCTGCCCTAACAGCTGACCGAGAGTCTAAACATAGTTATCTAAGGTCATGTAAGGTGCGTGACCTTAAATATCAACAAAATTAGGAGACGTTGTCCCTCTATCAGCCAATAATCACGTCAAAGTGAGTCTTAATCTTAGTACAATAAGAACGAAAACACAATAACATTGCATCATAACTTTGTAACATAAACAAAGAAGCGATTAATACATAGACCTGGGTCATTCCAATCTTCAAAAATTCAAAGAACTGTTTTAGTTTTTTTTAGTGTGTCGCCGTAATTTCTCCGGGACATGAGACGCCTTGCGAAAGCGCCTGAGCCGCTTCCTAGGTACAATCTTATTTTTGCTTACGCGCCATTTTGAGAATATCCAAATATTGCTTTTTGTTTATGTGATAGGACACTAATGTAAATGTATTAAAAAGTGATACGTGTTTATTTATTTCTTTGTGTGATACGAGCACCGATCTTTTGTATGTTTGTGTTTGGTTTCTGTAACTTTGTGACAGCGAAAATTTTTAAATTTGTACTTGAGACCCACCCGCTTATGCGCCTAGCTACCTATCTATTAGTATTTGCCGGTCGGCTCATCGGCGACATGAAAGACAACAGAATGCGACGTTGCCGTTTTGTCACGCAGATGACCGCAGGTTAGTGTAAATATTTATAAATGGTGTTTGCGTATTAAATTGATAGAACTTGTTTGAAAAAAGTGATATTCTATTTTTATCTTTATCGAGTTTTTGACCGTTTCGAATTATTTCCGAGCCGATATGGAGTACTCTGTCCATTTTAGTGCCCCTGGATCATAGCAACCTTGTATGTATATTATATATTTTACATTAGTACCACCACAAAACGTAAAAGCGACACGAGCATTTACTGGCAAATCTCGGGAGATTTTATGGGAAATAATTTAATGTGTACCGATTATTAGAACTATACGCACTAACGCAATACAATCACAATAAGTTCGGTTTTGAATGTTCAAACAAGGAAAACTTTCAATAATTATTTGAAAACAGAATAAAACCACATTAAATAGATACAATTAGAATTTACGTAAGCATGTTATAGTTAAAACTAAACTTCATGCATTATATTCGAAAACATTAGGTTTCTGTTGAGATAGGTATTAAATGGATTCCAATGACGTCAGAACATTTAGCGCGACCTCCTGTTAAAAAATGGAAAGCCTAGAAGTTCACTAACACCATAAAGTTACTAAATCAGTAAACGTTGATGCAGTGAAATACGCAAAATAAAACAAAAAAGCAGCCCGCAAAACAATATCTGCCCCCTTATTCTCTATGACACGCGTTATTTTCATCGCTCGTAACAAGCGCGTAACGTAACTCATCGCGTTTATTACTATGGAAATTGGCATACAGAATACCATTTTACGCACATTACACGAAGTGAACGTGACGCGGCCGCGTTACGAGTTGACAATGTCATAGAGAATCATGCCCCTGATGTTGCGCAAAACGTTAACCCAAAACGCAAACGTAACACGAAAAAAATAAAATGCAAACGATTTACGAAAACCTGTCGGTCGGGACAACGGCGACGCGTCGGCGAAGGCGAGACAGATTTATTGGAAACCGTCGAGAACAAAATAAAAAAGAACCATATAATTTCCCACTTAGATGACATTGCATCTCCCCATGCGGATTGTTGCCCACATTTGTTAAGCCAAAACTCGCATTCGAAGCGTTCGTACATACTTACTGTGTAATAAAGACTAGGTGTTTTTTTACCTTGGCCAATATCACCAATTTCTGATATAGTTTCAGATAACTATGTGAGATAGTATAGTCAATCTAAAAGTTGTGGTTTATATGACAGATAAATTATGAATAGGCTGTCAGTAACTTTACCAGCATGTGGTGAAAACGGCCCTTAGCAGCGTCTAATTGGAGATATGTGATTTTGTTAGTATGAAAACGCACACACTTATCGTATTTATGACAAACGCTATATACAATAACGTTATATCTGTGGTTACATACAATACTGTGACTTTGTAAATGTTTGGAACTCGACATAAATAAAAACAGGGCATAAATGTCGGTATTTCCTCTTTAGGTATCACTGCAATTGTATTGTTTCCTCAAACGATTGACAAATAATAAATTTGTTTAGCTCTTATGTACTGATATTGAATATTCAAGGTTTCCACAAAAAATGTGTGTAAACTTCTATAACGATGTGCATTTGTTTTAAAATACGACACAGATATACTGTTCCAATTATTTTCAATTAATTTACTCTATAAAGATACAAAATGTATAAACATTTATAGTTAGCACTACATTTTTTATCTTTATGGATCAATTACTTAGACTAACCTCAAAACGACAATACTCGTTTGTCGCAATCGTAACCCCGGTATAGATATAAATAATAGGTGTACATATCAAATAAATATGATGATAATAATCAGATCATTGGGTTTTCTATTCAGTATTAGTCCGAGTCTGGAATTTGTGCTCGATATGGCGATAGGCTCGCCCCCTATCACATCATGGAACAGAATACGCACGGCGAAAAGTGGGAGCACTAGTTGCGCTTCCGCCTACCCTTCAGGTATAAAACGCGTGAGTGCGTATGTATGTAATAGTCAGAGAGCACAAGGAATCTGTGACGAGAAACACCTGGCTGCTGAGCTACAACATGTCAAGCAAGTACTGCGAGACAACAAGCTCCAAATTCCACGCCGCCGTCACAGAGACCGAGTGAAACCAGCCACAGTTGATCGTGTCCCAGTTGTATTACCTTATGTAAGAGGAGTCACCGACAAGATTGGCTACATCCTGAAGCGTGCTTCCATAAAAACTTATTTTAAGCCGCCTAAGAAGATAAGTCAATTTTTACCACCTGTCAAGTGCCATATACCTCTACAAGAACCGGGCGTATACAAGATAGATTGCGACTGTGGCCTCTCTTATATTGGTCAAACAAAAAGACATATAGGGACCCGCGTAAAAGAACATATAGCTGATGTTAAACACCGACGCTCTACGAAGTCTGCAGTAGCTGAGCACTCAGAAGAAGGCTCCAACCATTACCTTAGATTTGACAAGCCACAAATCCTTGCCAAAGAACACCGATTCCTGCCTAGGATGATTCGCGAGGCTATTGAAATCAAAAAACATCCCAATTTCAATAGAGAAGATGGTTGGAAACTTGCACCAGCCTGGGGCCCGGTAATACATCTAATTAAATCGGGCCCCAAAATACCTGCTGCCAGACCTCAAGACATTGTGAGCTCTTTCTGCGTAGACCGGACCGCAAACAATGACTAACATCTTAAATTGTATAAATGTAAATTGAAGGTAGCTTTGTAATACTAACTTTTCGGACCACCTACACCTCAGTCCGCCCCGTGACCACGAAGTGCTGAAAAGCCTTCGAAACGTCGGGAGAAAAATAAAATAAAAAACCGCGATAAAATCCGTTAAAATAGTTTAATTTCAATGTCTAACATTCGCGTAAACATAAGGAATCATTATGCAAACCAGTACGGACTGGAAATTGCCAACAAAATACGCCGGTTGGAGAATTTGAAAACCAAGCGCGCAAGAATCAGTACATCTTTGAATTTCTTGAAGAGATGCCGTGACCATAATCTCATCCCTACGTGTGTCAAGATATCACCAAAGAAAAACATACGAGGGAGCGCTAAAATTCTAGACCAGGCGAGTACAAAACTATTACGAGCTGCCATACACGAAACTCGATCCGACCTCCGCTACATAAATAATTGTGTTGAGATTTTGTCCAATGTGCTAAAGACAGAGTTATCAGGATTTGATTTTAATAATTGCATTAATATACTTAACAAGCGCGAAACATCTAAATATAATGAATGCAAAAATAAACACATAATTAAATATGACAAATTACGTTCAAAATCAAATACCAAAAAACTTAATAACACCGAGTGTAGGAATGGAACGCGCGCGACCATAGATTATACACACTCTTGCGCAAACCATAAACAACGCGCGGTGATAAATCTGTCAAAACAAACATTGGACGAAAACACGGTTCAGGTGTTATCGAAAGGCTTAAATTTTGCTGTAACACCACGAAGGATGCCGTATGAAGATATTATCTGCAACGTTGAGAATAGTCTCTTCAAAAATAATTTAAAAAAGGAAGATTCGGAGGCCATACGCCAAGACATTTCGTCAATATTGCGTCAAAACAAAGTGCCGAAACCAAATCTCCCAAAACATCAATACATCGCTTTAAAGAACTTGCGATCAATGAAGGACATAATAATTCTCCGTGCAGATAAAGGGAATGCGACAGTAGTAATGGATACGTCGGATTACAACAACAAAATGGAAGAACTTTTATCGGATGTAAGTACTTATAAAATAGTCAAAACAGACCCGACTAACAAAATATTAAAGACTACTAGCTCTTTAATCAAGAATCACTCCGATAAGTTAAATCTAGACGTAGACTTACTCGTTCCATCGTGTGCAAAACCGCCTAAACTGTATGGGTTACCTAAAATTCACAAGGCAAATGCTCCGTTGCGTCCCATTGTGAGTCAGATTGACACACCAACCTACAGACTGGCTCAGCACGTAGCTAAAGTGCTTTCACCACTCAGAGGAAACACTAGAGCTTCTGTGAAGGATTCATACCAATTTGTCAGCGACATTAAACACCTTAAATTAGCTGACAATGAAACAATGGTCAGTTTTGATGTCCAGTCACTTTTCACAAGTTTACCAGTACAAGACTGCATTAAAATTGTTTCTAAGAGGTTAGCAGAAAATAACATCCCTGTTGAATATGCAGAATTACTCCAACATTGCCTCACATCTGGCTATATGTTGTGGAATGATCAGTTCTATGTACAAGTTGAGGGGGTAGCAATGGGCTCACCTGTATCTCCAGTTGTCGCCGATATCTTCATGGAAGACTTCGAGGAGACAGCCCTGAACACAGCCCCGGTCTCACCAAGGTTTTACAAACGGTACGTAGATGATACTTTCACAATATTACCATCTGACAAAGTAACTGCATTTTTAAATCATCTCAACTCCATAAATAATAAAATTCAATTTACCATGGAGTTGGAACAGGATAACTCTCTTGCTTTCTTAGATGTCTTAGTCATCCGTAATCCTGATCAGTCCCTAAGCCACACTGTATATAGGAAACCGACCCATACTGATAAATACCTGAACGGTGAATCTCATCACCATCCAAAACAGTTAGCTACCGTGGGCAAATCTTTGTTTCAGAGAGCACAAGGAATCTGTGACGAGAAACACCTGGCTGCTGAGCTACAACATGTCAAGCAAGTACTGCGAGACAACAAGCTCCAAATTCCACGCCGCCGTCACAGAGACCGAGTGAAACCAGCCACAGTTGATCGTGTCCCAGTTGTATTACCTTATGTAAGAGGAGTCACCGACAAGATTGGCTACATCCTGAAGCGTGCTTCCATAAAAACTTATTTTAAGCCGCCTAAGAAGATAAGTCAATTTTTACCACCTGTCAAGTGCCATATACCTCTACAAGAACCGGGCGTATACAAGATAGATTGCGACTGTGGCCTCTCTTATATTGGTCAAACAAAAAGACATATAGGGACCCGCGTAAAAGAACATATAGCTGATGTTAAACACCGACGCTCTACGAAGTCTGCAGTAGCTGAGCACTCAGAAGAAGGCTCCAACCATTACCTTAGATTTGACAAGCCACAAATCCTTGCCAAAGAACACCGATTCCTGCCTAGGATGATTCGCGAGGCTATTGAAATCAAAAAACATCCCAATTTCAATAGAGAAGATGGTTGGAAACTTGCACCAGCCTGGGACCCGGTAATACATCTAATTAAATCGGGCCCCAAAATACCTGCTGCCAGACCTCAAGACATTGTGAGCTCTTTCTGCGTAGACCGGACCGCAAACAATGACTAACATCTTAAATTGTATAAATGTAAATTGAAGGTAGCTTTGTAATACTAACTTTTCGGACCACCTACACCTCAGTCCGCCCCGTGACCACGAAGTGCTGAAAAGCCTTCGAAACGTCGGGAGAAAAATAAAATAAAAAACCGCGATAAAATCCGTTAAAATAGTTTAATTTCAATGTAATAGTCAGACTATTTTTTGATCTAAAAATTCCCAAAACGAAACTACACAGATATGACTTCCATATTTATGTGAAGGAAATGGAACAAAAAGTTATGAACATTTTTAACTCGCATTTGTTTGCGTCAACGTATATTATTATTGTGTTTTTGTTGCTGAGGAAAATTACACATCATTCACATTTATTCGCGAAAAGATCGAGCATCAAAAGCTCTTACACTCCACAAGACCGCTGTACCGTCCTCGCCGTCGAGGACCTCGTCGCGTTCCCCGTCACCCTGACCTCTCTTAGCAGTTCCGGCCCGCGTGCCGAAGACTACGAACACATGAATAGGATTAGGTTAAAAACCATGTTTCCCCAAACGCTGATGTCTTATCCTCTCAGTGGCCGCCCTGAGCCGTGGTTCGTGACCCGTTAGTGGGTCGCCCTCAGCGTGGTCGCTTAATTTTAAGGGTTGCGAGCGCCTTCTGCACTCACCCAAAAGACCGGTGTTCTTTCATAAGCCGACCCTCGTCAGGCTAGAAAGAGTAATGTCAGGGACAAAAAAAAAAAAAAAAAAATACATTCACATTTAGCCAAAAACAGAGAACAATGACAGTCAGACATTAAAATACTCGCGTAACTCGAGATTTGATCTCATAAAATTATCACATCTGCTATTTGTAATCATACAAAGAATAATTTGATTAAAAAACACATTAATCTGTTCATTGTGATAAAAATTAACCAGTTTATATTTTGAAACTTTAAACATTTATTTTATTACTAGCTTTTGCCCACGGCTTCGCCCGCGTAAATAAGTTTTTCCGGGCTAAAAGTACATACATAAAAACCCTTCCCGTTGAATCACTCTACGACTATGACGTTGATACAACTCTTAACAAATAATGCATTAATTTCGACCAAATTTGATTACCATAAAAACGGTTCTAGAGAGTTAATCTTAAAAAATAGACATATACTGTCGCGGACATTTTTTTAGATCATTTCAAGAGGAATAATTCTTTCATACATATATTTTTGGTATCTTGAACCGTTTTCGCAGCGCACGCAATGGAAGCCCTCAAGGATGAATAATTTTCCCCGTTTTTTTCACATTTTCCATTATTCCTTCGCTCCTAATAGTTGCATCGTGATATTATATAGCCTAAAGCCTTCCTCGATAAATGGTCTATTCAACACAAAAAGAATTTTTCAATTCGAACCAGTAGTTCCTGAGATTAGCGCGTTCAAACAAACAAACAAACAAACTCTTCAGCTTTATAATATTAGTATAGATTTAAGTATTTAGAATCTATATACATATAATCTAATGCCTCGGTGGCGTAGTTGTATTACAGTACGACTGCCAAGCTGAGGTCTCGGGTTCGATCCCCGGGTCGGGCAAAGTGATATTGAGTTTTTCTATTCAGTATCAGCTCGGAGTCTGGAATTTGTGCCCGATATGTCGATAGGCTCGCCCCCATCACATCATGGGACGGAATAATGGCGAAAAGTGGGTGCACTAGTTGCGCCTCTGCCTACCCCTCCGGGGATAAAAGGCGTGAGTGTATATGTATGTATAATTATATAAAAACGAAAGTTCACACACTCACTCACTCATCACGAAGTCTCAGAAACAAGAAGTGCCAGGAGTCTCAAATTTTGCATGGGTAAACCTTTTAGAAAATAGGTGCTCAAATCCAATATCACTTTGCCCGACCCCAGATCGAACCCAAGACCTCAGAATTGCAGTCGTACCGTAACGCAACAACGCTACCGTGGCAGTCGAGGCAAAAATATAAATATAGAATGAAATATACCGTTAACAAACACAGACGATACAAATATCGTCCAGTCACGTTATATCGATTGACGAGTCAATCATTACAATAAAAAAAAAACTACTCAGACTGACCTACTAATATTCGCGTGTTACAAAAAGCGAGGCCATGTTTGTTGGTTTATTGTCTTTTTTTCAGTGCTAATTGATTTGTCGACTTAGGTGGCATGGTGATGAGATGGCGGTACATGGAGAGGTCACACCTTCAATATCGTCATTATTCTGTCCTGGATTAAATTGATCAATTACCGGCGTATAACTTTCTTTGGATTGCATTACACTTAATACGTGCAATAGGTTGTTAAAACAAAAATACCAAAATACTTTCTACTGCCAAGCAACAGTGTGCATGCACTGTAGTGTTTCGGTTTGAAGGACATTGTAGCCAGTGTAACTAATGAACATGATGAGATTCAACATCTTATGTCTCAGGATGACGAGCGCAGTGGAATGCCACACAATACTTTGTAACTCAAAGTGCTGAATGGTGTTGGTACTGTTTATTGGTAGTCGTATCGTAAGCGATACGACCTCGAACCGTTCGCTTGATGGTAAGACATCAGGCGAACGGCATCGTTTCTTCATTCAATGTAATAAAAAAAAATGAAAAATATTATGAAACTATAACTGTAAATTAACGTTTTGTATGTATTAATCATTCTTTGATTGCCAGACTTTTCAGCTTTGTTACTTTTACAATATTATCTTGTGTTACTTTTTTGTTTACAAAATTAAACTTAAAAACTGTACTTCGGACATTCATTTAGATAAATAATATGGATTTCAAGTCATAAACATCATTACCATACATTTATTATTAGACACTTTACCGGTATAATGTGTTTTTTTTTCTGACGCGAGTCGGCTTTTCTGGCCACACGGGTCTTTAGGGTGAACACAGAAGGCGCTCGCAACCCTTTGAATTAAGTGACCATGCTGAGGGCATCCCACTAACGGGTTACGAACCTCGGCTCAGGACGGCCATTGAGAGAGGATGAGACATCAACGATTAGGGAAAGCTTGGTTTTTAGGCCTAATCCTATTAGATTGTGTTGTCATCGGCACTTGTGGAGTGTTGGAGTTTCAAGAACTCGTTCTTACGGCGGATGGCCAGAGTGATCTCGTCCTCTGGATCGGTTAATACGGAACGCGGCCGTCTCCATTTGGCGCGGTCGAATGGCGTATAATGTGTTATTATGTAAAACTGTAGCGACGTAATGTATGTTGATGAAACAGACAAAAACTAAATTGTGTGCTGTACTTTACCCAACATACAAGTGATGTAAGATAATATATTGTACATTTTAATCTACATATCGTTACTTCGTTGTATGGTTTTGTAAAGTACCTAATAAAGTAATTTTATAACATTATAAAGCTAATTTAACCATATTATTATTAATTCTGAAAGACAAACCCATTGTTTAAAACCTAATTATTTTTAATATATTCGATACGAGAGTATTAGAGAAAATGAAATCCTCCTAGCCAGTTTCGGCCACGGCGGCCAATCTCAACGGAGATCAGCCAGGTACGCAGGAGATATTATAGTGCACAAGTGTGTGCGGAATACACAGGTGCACTCGCTATTCCTTCACTCTCATAGTCCGGTGAGACGGCAATCCGACATGACCGGAGAGAGATCAGGCGCAGGACCAACGGCTTTACGTGCTTTCCGAGGCACGGGGGTATCACACCGCCAACTTTCCTGACTCCGAGCTGCGACTGAGTAAATTTTAAGATGGAAAAACCCAGTCACAATTTTTTGGCTCGACCCGGGATTCGAACCCAGGACCTCAGCGCGCAAATCGTACTCGTAATGCGTACGCAATACCACTACGCCACCGAGGCAGTCAAGACTGCCTCGGAAAGCACGTAAAGCCGTTGGTCCTGCGCCTGATCTCTCTCCGGTCATGTCGGATTGCCGTCTCACCGGACTATGAGAGTGAAGGAATAGCGAGTGCACCTGTGTATTCCGCACACACTTGTGCACTATAATATCTCCTGCGTACCTGGCTGATCTCCGTTGAGATTGGCCGCCGTGGCCGAAACTGGCTAGGAGGATTTCATTTCATTAGAGAAAATAATAATTCTAGCGCTACATATATCAATGTTTTATACCGAGTTAGTAACATTTGTACTGAAAATATTCAACAAATCAAGCCCCCATCTACCTATTTGCATCTTCTTTTACGTGTGGAAACGTAAATGATTTTATTAATTTAATAAAATATGATACGACCTCACAAACCATAGCTTTCTGTGTTACCGTCTACATCGCACGAGAGACTTCTCTTGTGTAAACATCCCTTTCTAATCTATAAAAATGCATAGAATAATAAAGAAATAGCATAATCACATACGCGGAAACATCTAGAAAGTGGAGCCGTGTAGGTACGACAAAACGTGCGTCCATTTATCGCACGGTCAGCAATAGTAGATCAGGAAAACCGTAAACACGCTTGTCGGCGTCAGGTACGAGTCGAATCTCGAGGCAGAGTTAACTAGACAACTATCGGACTCATTACACGATCGCTTTTCGGTTTCGACGTTTTCCAACATTTCAAGCTTGCAAGAAGTAAGTACATAAATAATACGTATATTTTTGCTGTAAACATTTATAAGGTCTATTCAACTACAGACTGACAACGCTCAACTTGAAACGGTAGTGAACACTTCACTTACAAAGTTTATAAATAAAATCCTTATTGACCGATAATTCTCTATCATTGTTGTTATTCAAGAGCGGTGATGATGGTTTACTATAAAACAAAAATATTAGAATGTTAGCCTTGTCATTAAATTCCATAATATATGCATATTACACTAGTCTTCTGCTCGTGACTCCGCCCGCGTAAACGAGTTTCTCCGGGATAAAAAGTAGCCTATGTTACTTCGCTGATAATATAGCTTTATATTGGTGAAGGAATTTTTCAAATCGGTCCAGTGGTTTCGGAGCCTATTCAATGCAACAAACAAACAATCAAATCTTTCCTCCTTATAATATTAGTATAGATAAACCTGGGAATGTCATTTTCAAACCCTCCATCAACACGACATCTATGACAGAGTACTCAAACGAGCGCCGGTAATGAGCGCGAAAAGAAATCTAGGAAGTCATTGGCGGCCAGGTGGATTGTCCTTATTCGGAGGGTTCGTAATGTACTTAATGACGACACCACTATGCCGGAAGAAAGTGTTCAAGATGTAAATACAGTAAACTATGTGTCCAGTTATAACGTTAATGCTATTTATAGTGAAATAAACGTTTTATAAATATGCGTACCAAAGAAATGGTTTTTTTTTAAGAAACCCATTTTTTTATGGCATTGTATCACGAGACGAGCATGCTGCTCGCCTGATGGTAAGCGATACGACCGCCCATAAACAGTAACAACAACATCCAGCACCTTGAGTTACAAACTACTGTGTGGCATTTCACTGCGCTCGTCTTCCTGAGACATAAGACGTTAGGTAAGTCTCATTATGTCCAGTAGTTACACTGGCTACAATGTCCTTCAAACCGAATCACCACAGTGCGTGCACACTGCTGCTTGGCAGTAGAAACAGACGTTGCTGTGGTACCCAGTACCCACTCCAACAGACTCTTAGATACGAGAGTCCTACCACCAGTGGTGGTACTTAATTACAAAATCGCGCATCATTTACATATTCTAATGAAATTTTGCAAAATACATGAATAAATATAAAAAATCACACATTTAATTAAAAAAAAAATCATTCGAAATACAAACAGCGAAATTACGTGACATTCAGCGTCGCAGCCACCCACCGAAGGCCTCAAGATCAAAGATCATTTTTAAACGTAGACACGCCAATGAATTCGCTTACTAAGCAACAGGCGTTCACGATTCGCTTCGTTGTGCAAAACGTTATCTGATTTATTCGTTTTTGAAATCGTTAGAATATTTTACTAATCGACATGGTTTACGTTGATTAACTATCTGTGCAAAATCATTGTGATCGATCTCATTGCTATTGAATGTTGGCAAACACACCAAACATTTGAACTTATTCAGCAATTTTATGCCAGTGTCGAGAATAAACATATACAGTACGTTCTGGACAGATGCTACCTGGCGACCCTCAAAAAATGAGCGTATTCCCACCTAAAAGGCCGACAACGTATCTCTGTGCCCCCTGGTGTTGCAGATGTTCATGGGAAGATGATCATTTACCATCAGGTGAACCGTATGCTCGTTTGCCCACTTTATTTATTTATTTATTTATTTAAAACTTTATATATACAGTAAATGTATACAGGTGGACTTAATGCCTGAGGCATTCTCTAACAGTCAACCTTTGGGTGATGCAGAGATGAAACAAAGTGGGTGTATATAAAACATAAATAAGACAAAACATATATTATACATACTAAAATACATACATACCTACATAAGTAAATAAATACAAATATAATAATTCTGTAAAATATAAGATATTAAAACAAAACTGAACTAGGAATGTTGTGAATCTGCTACACTATTGGCGAAAAGCATCCGAACTTTTAATTTGAAAGTGAACCTGTTTGTGGAAGCCCTGATTTCTGAGGGGAGCGTATTCCAAAGTAGTATAGATTGGACAGTGAAGGAGGAGTGGATGAAGTCTGAATTGTGAGAAGGACATTGGAGAAGAAGACTTCATCATAAAAAAAAACAGTACGTCCTTAATTTTATCGCATCATAAATCATTCGGAGGTAACACATCAAAATTTAATTCCATTATAAATAATGTGGTTCACAGACCGACTGATAAACTTGTGTAATCGAAGAAAGTATGCACGTGCGATAAAATATTTTATTGTCGACGGTTGTCTGTGAACTGTCAGCACCGACTCGGGTTTTACAGCTTCGTTACTAACATTATAATAGATCTACTCGATATTGAGAGGTAAAGCTAGCTGTTTTATATTATTTTAAACGAACTAAATGAGAAATGGGCCAATAATTACATATTACATAAACACTTATGACATTTTAGGAGATCATAATTATGTTCATTTAAAACAATAAAAAAGTAAAAATGTAATAGCACTTTCATTTTCATGTCGTCTGCAATTTGATGAGCCAACACATCTAATTACGTAATTATTTTAGATTAATTCCATGGATGTGTATAACTTTAATATAATTCTCATTATTTTACAAACGCTGAGAATTATTATTAGTAGAAATTTCCCGTCTCTATGTTGGGTGGAAAACAATAAGAGAATTTATTTACATGTTTATAAAATAATTATTATATTTTAGAATAATCGCCACAGTAAGATTAATACTACTTTTCAATATAGTATAAACACAACACCTATTTGTAATGAAAGAAAGCAAAGCTTAAATAAAAAAGAACTTTATGTTCCCATTATAAAGATCCACATTGCATTACTCAAGATGTGTCCCATTTAAGAAGCATCATCGTTCGCAGTTTATACTGTTTATTTACAAAACTGAATCTTATCGATAAAGTTTTGACACGCTGCTGTTGATAACGCGCGTGAGAAATTTAGGTGTTGCTTGATAAAGGATGGCTGAATTTAGGTCTCATTATCATCACCCAGAAGCTGAGACGTGACCTTATTATTTAAAGAACTAGACTACTGCTCGCGGCTCCACCCGAATGAATGAGTTTTTCCTGGATAAAAGTAGCCTATGTTACGCGCTGATAATGTAGCTTTATATTGGTGAAAGAATTTTTCAAATCGGTCCAGTAGTTTTGGAGCCTATTCAATGCAAGCAAACAATAAAATCTTTCCTCTTTATGATATTAGTATAGATAAGGAAGCTGCACTTCTGCCGAGAGCAGTAGAATTGCAAATTAAAATGAACAGGTGTAGGTACCTTACATGCAAAGTTTAAGTATTCCCCAAAAGGATACATTAAGGTTGACTTACACAACGCCATCTGTAGCTTTACAGTTGTAGCGTTGACGCGATGTTAAAAGATAATTGCTATCAGTAAGTTATCGTATGATTTTTGTCAATGTCGCATAGGTCATTACAAACTTTATTGACAGTAAATCTGGAAGTGATTAAGTACAGCGAAACTCAGGTGGTATGAAGAATGACAAAGGCAGATGCGTACGAGAAAAGAGACGACTTTATCACCAATTTGATGAAAACGATACGTAATTATAAAATCTTACTAAATTATTTTTGAAGGTATTATTTGACGCTTCTATTGCATCTCTACTCTACATAATATTTTCTCGGACAAATGAAAATTTATGTGTAGGATTTCCTATCAAAAGTTTTGGACTTAAAGAAATCTGATGGAAATCTATACATACAATAAAGCAGTAGAAGTGGTGTGTCAGTAACTTTAAGAAAAGTGGTAAAATAGAAAGGGGGTGACGATAGGAGAATACTTTTAAAAAAAATCAGCGATATTTATAATTCTTTCTTTCTGCCTGTTTTTCTATTTGTTTGTTACTGCACATCTCCGGAACTACTGAACGATGAAATTTGGTATCGACATAGGCCACTTTGTGTACCGGGAAAATATAAGGCGGGACTTTTATTCCTGAAGAACTTTTTCACGCGAGCGGAGCCGCGAGTAAAAGCTAGTTGATAATAAAATCTACGAAATTACCTTTCTGCATAAGAACTGCATCTTCACTCTACATTTATCCCCAGGTAATAGTGTTTAAGAAACCAGAAACAGGAAAACCATGTTTAGAAGAGGAGAAAAACTAAATGAAAACGAAATAAATAATAATCTCCTTTCAAACGATTACTTTGTTCGAAACTGTCAATTACAGCGAATACAAATATTATGAACAAATTGTTTTTTTGTTATTTATGTTTGATTTTCCTTCTGTGAAATTTCGTAGAGGAAATGCCAACACACAATTTACGGTCTTATGTACGAGCTAAGCAGGTTGCGATTCCACGCGGAACCGTTTATTTAATAAGTCCACTTTCGCGTGACAATACAGGGCAAATAACGTATTGTACAGTCCGCCTCAAACGAACTCACACGCATATAACTTCTAAACGTATGAAACACAAAGTAAATAATATGGGACGTCGTCTTGATAATTTTTTCATTTGGTACACCGACGTCATTCAGACTTCAAACAACTCTGCGATAATTGTGAAAGAAACGGCGATGTAGCAATTAACAATACGATTTAAGCCAAAAAAGACGATTGATATATTACGTGATTGAGAAGGCTATACTCTATACGATAAAGATCGTGATTATTACGAAAACAAGTGTATATTGCCGATAATTACGTTACCACCGAGTACGAACGTTGGTTGAAAACGAAAGTCGACGGCGAGAGAAAAAATCGATTAATTCGAACACTGTCGATTGTATTGCTTAATTTGTAATAACTTATTTTATTTTTGGAATATATCGCAATTATTTGGAGCAATCTCTTTTTGGTTCCGTTCATTTAAATATAATTCGAATTTTAAACCTGGCGAATGGAAATCTTTAAATTACAAAATAAACATTTAGGAAGTTGCTGTTAAGTTAATGCAATAAATAAAATGTTTATTTTGTTGTTATTTTTAACCTGCTGACTAATGTGACTAATAATACACATAGAGCGTGTTACAGAGCAGTCGATATGCATTCATAAGTTACACGGGCGGCCACGGTCGTCACTAATCATAACATCGCCATATTCCTTATCCATTTCACGCTATTCACGCGTGACGTTATTAAAACATTAATGTCGACCGTACAAAATATTGAACCGTACCTAACAGTACGTTTCACTTTCAACATAACATTCGGCTGCGATCGAAGGCGATTTACTAAAACAACTTCCTACTCACATCTGTCAAAATGACTCAATGCAGCCTTAAAACTTGGCAACGTTGAGACATTAACTTAATGTATTGATCTTGTAGAAGCGTCCGTACAACGTTCAACTAGAACGTCCTTCCACGAATGAAGAATAATTACAATTGCAATTACAATGGGAAACAATCGAATTGAAGCGCGTGACGATGATGAAAAAAACCACTTCGAAAGATCCTTCGTTTGTTATTTTTTTCACAACACTGACAACCTTGGTGCGACCCAAGTGTTCCGCACAATATTTGTTTCTTTTTACACTGATATGGACACTTAAGCACACAATTAATCATGCGAACTTACTGAACGAACAACTTTTTGTGAAAACGCGAATTCACCAAACGGGCGCGACGCGTGCGGCCCGTTCGGAAGGCCGTGAGCGACTGGCTACCAGTCGCAGAAAACTGCCGGCGACAGCACAAAACAGCGCTTTAAGGAAAGCGACACTCTTGCGCATGTTTCCATCGTTCTATGTAAGAGCGCTAAATTCGCTTAAAAACTAATGTCCAGCTTTCTATGCTATGGTCAATTTCTTCGATGGATATCAATAGAACATCAAGATTCACCTAAAGACTGGCAATTGTGTAGAAAGTTGATTGTATTGATTCCGACCGTTCAGTGAATCCACGCTCGCCATCTGGTCTTCCTGTGAACCCGAGAAGCCTCAAAACTGGACCAGCGGCCACATGTCGCTGAACAAATGACGCTTCACGTCGTATTGAAACAAACAGCACGAAACACTTGTGCCGATACAACAATGGCCCACTCCAAGGTGATTTACTTCGCTCCGAAGGTCAATAACACGGCGATAATTGTGACGTCTTCAAGTTTCTTGATAAACCATCTTTGATGGAAAACGTTTTGTAGCGCAAAATGAAGATGACGAACTGCTTGAACTTACCTAACAATCACGATTCTCGTAAACTGTAGATTATTCAAGGTCGCTCCTTCTTAAACAGTTACGTAACCCGCCAATTTAAAGATGTAATCGCTTAACACGCCTGAACTGCGAGGATAATTATTATCAAAAAACGATTAGATTAAAAAAGTACAATTCACAATAAAAAACTTAAATCCTAGGTTTAAGTATGGTCTACACACTGTTATAAGGGTCAGCTTGGAATACAGCCAGACCTTGGAAATATTTCTATACATCCACGACAAATGCAATATATATCATTGTTTGCTACAAAAGCCAACAATAAAAGCTTCAAGGTTTACCAAAACTTAGTTCATCGTTAGGAAAAGAAAATAACTTTGGGAAAGTAAAAGAAATACCATAGCAAATGAAAGAATTCAAAACCAGAATTTTGATACAAACTTTACTCTTTGTACCACTTAAATAGAAATACTTTCTTTGCGAGACTCTTGCCTTTCTTTAGATACTTTTGCAAACTATGTTAAGTTTATAAGCTACATACAAATCTTAGTGGAGTTGTTGTAGAGCGTCTAGTTCTTCTGTATTCATTGAGGCGAAAGCTAGTGATTGATTATATCATCATCTTATTAGCCAATAATTTTAGTTACAGCATAAAACATTTAGTTTTGATTTAATTTGGTGGCTATATTTTCTAAATGTCTTGCAAGTAAATTGCATTTGTATCCAACTGATAAAATTTTCCATCCAAACTTGACGTAAAATGTCTCCATATTTATGAAACGGACATACGAAATGTTACGAAGCCCTCAATCCATTGGTCGCGAGTGAATGTGCGCGGGCGCAAGGTCGTTTGGAACCGGTCCGATATCTGACCGAATGGTACACTTCTATTGGTTTTTAATAGCTCGAAGCATTGTGGACATTATTGAGAATTTATCTTTAATAATTGATTTTTTTCTCTCGGATAATTGTAGTTTGTAATTTGAATTATATCAATGTGTGACCGTTAAGATATTTATGCTCATGTATGCAATAAACTAGTTTATCCAGTATAATTACTGAGCATTATGAGGTAAAATATCTGTGTAAGGTTTAAGTATTGTTGCTATTATATGCGTAGCGATTACCATCAGGGGAACAACTTTCTAACGTCGTCATCAATTTTTATGAAAACGACTATTTTCCAGGAAATAAAGCAAATTAAGCACCTGTTTCAGAAGCTGAGGGTCTACCTGTGATCTAAATTAACTGAATTTGAATATGTTAATAGTGTCTTTGTGTTGAGAATTCCGTTTTAGCAATTAGCATAACGGAATCATAAATTCAAGATATATATGCTGGAAGTAATTAGAATTTAACATTGCATTTCTTAGAGATCTTTTCTATTAATTTCTCAAGATAGACACGGCTAAGTTTCAAGCTTCTTTAGGCTATTGATTAAATAATAATTCGAATATAGGTACTGCTCCGACTTATAAAACACTAATTTTGATTCAGCTTTTTATTTGTACCAAGAGTCTTTATCGCTCAAATACTGAACATGTATACCATCAATTAAAAGGAAAACTATACCATAAATAATTAATACCAATATGTCATTAACTAAATTTTATTCTGATAAGATAATAAAACACGCATTGATAACGATAGGAGATAAATAAACAAACGATACCCCAACTATTATCATATACTTCGGTGGAATGATATCTCTATATGACCAGAAAGTACTCTTAATAAAAATCCAATGCCTGGAAGTCAATCTCTATAGTCTCACGCAAGGCTACTTCCACACGTCTTTCTAGGTCACCGATATGCTAAAAAGCCTCTTCAATCTGCGCGGGTCAAGGTCTGGGTGCGTAATTCAATTTGCCAAACGACCAGGCCCTGGCGTATCTCCAATTATGAGGGTTTGCGAAGGTCGGTCAGCCCACTATGGCATGATTGAAGGTATGCCATGAGACATGGCAATATTGGATACATTACAAGGTTTACTTAGTGTTGCGGAGAATATTTGATTGGCAACTAGGTAAGTGCCACCGTTTTTTTAATTACAAACAAAGTTTATAAGTGTAGTAAATATTCCAATTGGAACGACTAATGAAAATCTATTTTGAAGTAACTTCTAATACAAGGCTAGAGAAACAATTTTATAGGTAAATTCAAATTCAAATTCAAATCATTTATTCAGTAAATAGGCCCCTAAGGGCACTTTTACACGTCATTTTTCACAATATTGTTTTACTAAAAGATTCTACCAGTGCTTCGGAAAAGCCCACTGACCTGAGAAGAAGCACCAAGAAACTCAGCGTACGTCTTAATAAATAATAAATCCAGTTTTGTAAATAAATAATTTTTGTCATGTTTCAGACAACTTAGAGTATCCCAGTTAATTGAAGACTGTACTTTTATTAAATTAATATGATATAAAGTTTATATATGATTTTACAAAATAAACAAATTACTTCAAGACAATTTAGCTAAAGTTCGCTCGCAGGCAGCACATAAATGTACCGTGAGGAAACATTTCACAGTAAGTAATGGTGGTATTTGAGAAAATAGTAATAAATGCTATAGACACAATATAGTTAAGTACACAATTTACTCGATACATAGTAAATGATTAGATAATAGTGATGGAACAGATTTGAAGCCGAAAGGTCGGCTTATTTTATTCAAATATATTTTAGGGTGAGGAATTCAACGCACTATTCATTTTAGTAATTGGAAATCTATCAGCAATTTAAATTCACACAGTATTGAAAGTATTAGAATCGTTGCAAATAAAAATCTAGGAAAATAAATAAATAGAGGAATGCAAACGGTTACTTGCATGTGGCTAGAGATAATTAATTACATTTTCTTATAATCAACATTCTTCTTTATATGAATCTTACTAGCTGTTAAGTTGTCCAGTTTTATGACGTCTAATTTCGAGTTAACAAATAGTTTTTTCCTAACATCTATAACGTGATAGCAGATATTGTGACTAATTGATAAGTCTTCATTGTTTATATGTATATTCTAATTAACATTATATTCTTTCTTCTACATACCAGATATTATGACAACCGCTTTTTACATCGACACCGTCCATATCGTCAATAATCACATCCCTACTGCGGTCATCATCACCGGTCTGCGGTTGGCCCACTGCTTCTATAACCCACTTGTCGTGTCCATTTGCCGTGAACGTCCCACTGCTGAGTTCTGCATGACGGGATCCACTCGCGTCTAAATCTGGACTGATGCTGACCGTTATGTGTGGAAGCACGCAAATCATGATTGCATGGACGCCTTAAATAGTTGAATTGATATGTTGTTTTTAATAAGGATAAACATGTTTGCGAATAGATATAATTTTCGATGAATTTGGTAGAGAAATGTTTATGCAGCTTCCACACTGGGCATTTATTTATACGATTTATAAATACCTGCAAATATCTACACGAGACTTTGCTCCTACAATATCCTCGAAACAAACATTTTAAAATCAGTGAGTAATCACTAACCTTGCGTCTTAAATTAAACTCTACTTTAATCCTTATAAAATAACAATCTTAAATATATTTTGTTTCGGTTTACCCACAATGACAAATATTAAAGATCACATTAAAAATAGCTCTACATTCAAGGACAGAATGTTTTTATCATGCAACTATACGCAGGATTACATTGTCTCGAAGTGCACGGACAGGTGTGGTGCCACCTGCTGTCATAAAACTAGATATTTAATCCGGCTGGCGGGAGTGTAAAAATTGCTAGCTTTTTGTCTTCGGTAAAACCTCTGTTCAATTTTATTGCCATCAATCGAGTGAATTTGAATCGGTAGGTTTTGTTACTTTTTGTGCAATTTATGAGAAGAGTAGTGAGACCCAAAGTAGATGTTACGGAATACTAACAAATATATCAACCACAAATAAATTTATTTAAGTAAAAGAAGTCGATTAAAAACACACTTAATAGCACTAGGTTGACAACCCGACACAAGCATCCCCTTTAATTCCATTTAATACAATGTACTAACTTGTATGAACCTGGTGAGAAGTGGAGTGTATTTTAGCAGATGGACTATCGGCATGTATATATTCTAAAATATACATAGGTTCATCACGAAAATCTAGACACTTATGTGGATCATTATCGCGAGATTTTACATCGTTGCTACGAATGTAAATATTATCATCAGCATCATCTCAAAGCCTTTTAGCACAGTTAATCGCTACTGTTATGTGTAAAACTGTGCTCTGTGATGCACGTGTTGTTCCTGTACCGACTGGTTTCCCCGCTTTATACAACGCCGTAAACGTTAGTAACCGGTGCTTAGAAGCATGGGTCTTATGAAAATATTAACCCGTTTACGTTGTGACATAAATTTTTTGATGTAGGCTTAGAAGTGCTTGGTGTGTTTCTGAGAAAACTTCAAACATTTTTCGTTCTAACTGTTGTTGCCTGTGTAGTTTCTTTGGTCTAGTGATATTGTATGTGGGCTATGGAATCGGATGTCCTATGTTCGAATCCCAAGTGGAACGTTCAACACCCAGCCAACTTAAACATCAGTCTTCAAGTCTTCCCTCATTCATTGAAACCATTATAATCACATAGTATTTTAATATGTAATCAATGAGTTTAAAAAGTTCATTGCACTACACACCTAATTATAATCACTTACTTTTAATGATTTTTTAAGTTACCTAACTTTTAATGTATGCTGATGTATAATGAAGCGGTAATACAGATTTCGTCTATGACATAATCGAATTATAATAAAGATAAAGTAAACATGTTAATGGAAAGATACGAAATGTTCTAAAAGAATATTTTTGGACATTTTTCAGATTATAGCTATTATATAATATACAAATTAGTCGGAAACATACCAAAACGTGTTGTTTTTAACATTCGCAAAGATGCCGATGTTAACGATTATAGAAAGTGTAAAGCAATAAAGGATGCTCCAAATTTTAACGATATATTTAAAAATTCACACATTAATAATGAGAGGGGTATTAATATTGATAATGGGATCTAACGAAACTATTTCAGAATAGTTATTAACCGTGAGTGATTTCAAAACAGTCGATTAGTCTCATATATCTACAAATATTATTTAGAATTTAGGTTGGTAAAGTAAGAAATTTCTTCACAAATACACTTTGGTAAATATACACGTTACACTAAAAACCTCGAAGGGGCTTAACTCAAAATCCGTTTCAAAATTCAGTTCCAACAATCTCACTGACAAATCAGAATAACATTAATATAAACTTTGATTAATTATATACCTAGATAGAGTGACGCGCTGCAATGAAACTAAAACAAACAGGCCAACTTTTCTTAAGCTAGTATGCGTGACAGCTATGTCATCGCATATATCGCTGCATCATTCTGCGTATCCTCTTGTGTGCGCATGATACCAGTTATTACATGGTTTTATTAAAACGGGGAGAAAATAATATCAAATATACAAAATTAATTAAATGGTACGGCTTTATTTTTTCCGACGCGTTTGAAAAGTTCAGTGTAAACAAAGAATATAAATACAATTTCTAAATACATCGTTAATGTGAAATTAAAACATTTAGCAATCACAAACGAAAAAAACGATATAAACCAAATTGCGGCAACACCTATAATCGCACAGAAGCGAAATGGCAAGGTCTTTGTACGATGGGTTTATCCAAATTCTAATGAGATCATCCTATGCAAATCAAGTAAGGTGGTATCTATGTTTTTACGATGTATTTGTTACCAAGCAAGGAAAGTATTATTTATTTAACCTTGACTACTGAAATTATATTAATGGCATTTTTATTACAATATTCAGACTCAATTACATTAAATCTATACATTAAGAATTATCCACCACACTAGCCGAGCCCGAAGTAGCTTAAAGTATAGATTTTTAGAACAAATTCATACGATTATAAAAACGTTAATTACTACTTTTTTCATAAAATATACGATCTAATTGGTCACAATCTACTGCTTAATCAAACTTAATAACGAGATTGGTAAAAACGTATTTCTCCCCAAGCACCCAGGTGGTCCAAGGGTCCACACACAGACACGAGGTAACAAACAAACTTCGCAATCGATACAATTTCAACACCTGACATTATATCAGCTTCCTCTCTGGTGTTACGTTTAAAAATTATTTGCGCAACATTCAACATAGTACTGATACAGTCAACAACATAATTAAATACAGCGTCAGTTATTACATTACTTCCTAGCAATCACACAAGTATACCAAAATCTTCTAGTTGTACTATTTCCACTATTACTCGGAGAATTACAACCACTTAATCTACAATCTTTGATATTTTTTTTATTTTATCAAACGCTACCGTTGTTGCTGACGGTACATTACAATACTTAGCTCGTATCGCAATAGCGGTGAACTACCGATCTACTTGCGCTGCTCACGCAACAGGCGGGTCGGTGTCTCGAGTCGCGACGTTACGTAAATCTTATTTGCAAACATCATGTACTGTACCGTTTCGGATGTTTTCGAGGTCGAATCACACCTGTGCAATATAGACTTCTAAATTTTAGACTGACTGGATAGTAAAAATTACACACATTTATCGATATGTAATAAAACAGGAACACTTTTAACAAGAGCTGTTTTTTGAAATATGCTACGTTAATATTATGCGAATTATCTTCATCAACGATCATTACAGAACATTTCAACACTGTACACATTGATATGCGTTTCATGTAGAAGTACTATGATATGTTGGGCTGATGTATCAATATGTGATTGATGTAAAGTCGTCAGTCCAAAAGGATAAAACGAATTGAGAGATGACAGATCACGTAACATGAATGCTACCGAACTGGCTATAAGTGAAATATTGTCCTGTCTTGATACCTGAGATATGGTTATTAGTCACTATGACAAGTTTCTGAATGCTTTCATATCTGTTGGTATGTCATATTGCATTGTATCATTTTGTATGGTGAGGGAGATTACTGGACCAAACACCCCTTCCACAATCACAAATCCTGCACTTAAAACATGCAGCATATTCATAATTCTTTTTGTATTATCTTTATTTATGGACGATAGATCATCATCAGATGACGTACTTTCACACTTACCGACCCATGCTGTAAAATATATTAAAGAAGAGCGATACCTACCCACCAATACATACATACATAGTATCAAGCCTTTTTCCTTTTGTGGGGTAGGCAGAGGTGTATCACACCCACATTTCGCCAGCTTTGTTAGGACTCATGTAATAGGGGGCGGGCTTATTGCTAGTTACCGGGCTGATTTCCAGACTCCGAGCTGATACTGAGCAGAAAAACCCAACCAGGGAATCGAACCCGAGTTCTCAGTACCGTAGTCGTATCTCTAGCCATGCAGGAGCATCCTCGACTACTAAGAGTATTGAGGCCTGAATTCACTACGCAGGCCTGATGCGGGTTGGCAGACTTCATAATTAATAAACATAAGTAGACTATGATAGATAACTTTAACTCTACTCGGCGTATTCTGCACTTCGTTCTTTTAAAGACATGTCATGTCTGCAATATCAATTGTATTACTAATTACTATTTTTTTGTCACGTAGATGTCTTACTGACGTCTCTTGATGTATTATTAGACATCTAGTTGGCATATTCATGTACAGTTAACTAACACGCAACCGACTCTCGAAGTTACACTGAACTAGTAGCCTAGTCTTCATCTTATTATGGTCAGATTAGGATATAGTAGTGCTGTGCTATTTTAACATTTTCTGGTGCGAATTAGATGATAGATAGCATAAAAAAGGGTTCATGGTAGATTTTCATGGCTTATTGGGAGACCTACTCTGGTATACCGGAACCTAGCTGGGCAGGTAATCAATACCGTGTCTATTTCCGCCACCAAATAACATTGGGCAAGCGTTGTTGTGTTAAGTTTGAAGGATATTGTAGCCTATGAAATGACTTAGCATTATGAGATTTTACTCCCTAAACATGTCTATGCTTTTTCATAAAACAAAATACGACACAATAAATAAACACTTCCCATGTTTTTCCCTACTAATAAATAAACAAACTATAAATAATAGTGACAATGACGGATAATATAGAGGAAAATAAAATGAACGATTTCAATTAATAAGACTTCTATTACGTCAATAGACGGCATTGGAAGTAAATCAAATAGAATGGAATTGTTTTTAAAATGTGGGCGTAATTCTTGACAAAAAATTACGGTGAAGTCCCATTTTCGAAGCTGACTTTTGTTTTTCATACATTTGAAATATTTCCTTCGCAAATAAAGTTATAGTAAATTATCAATTACAGAAAGAGTATGTAAAGTAATAGAGAGATTTTAATCAAAACTCAAAATTATTATAGAAAAGAAAAAATTCAGGTAAGGTTTTTCTATATTGTTTTGTTCTAAATCCGTTTCGTCTCTGTTTGAAAGTTTGTACGAATGGCTCAGTATCCTTTCTACACTATGCATAAACAAATCCCAACTCACCTCTTGAAAGAGCACTCGCATTCGCTAACGGCACAAACGTAACCATAACCCAAACTTTTAACGTTCACAGCCATCGGAAACAAGCAGTAGTTCGTAAACGAGACGAAAATCCACAAACGTTAACTTTAAAACCGATGCACACACTCTATTGCACTCAAATCGATTATTGGCGAAGTTTTATGCGAAAACCCACGCGTTTTGAGCGAAACTCCACCAGCAAGTGTGGTGAACGAAGCATTAGGTGGGCGGTGGGTGACGTCACGACAGTACTGTGGGCGTATTCCTGCGAGATTACGCGAACAAACCGCGTTCCTTACGCAAACTTGCGAGTCCGGGATATGTTTTTATGTCATCGGTTGATTAGGTTTGTGCGCTATTTTTGTTGGGATGATTTATTATAGCCAGATTGATGTTTCCATTTAAGGATATTTGTCAAGTTATAATCTTGTGAACATTTAATTATATTTTATTTATTGTACATCACTTTTTATCGCTTTGCATGACTTTCATATTCTTAATATTGTGGGTGGTGTTGATCATTTACCATTGAATAACTTCAGTATTGTTTTATCTATACAAATATTATAAAGCTGAAGAGTTTGTTTGTTTGTTTGAACGCGCTAATCTCAGGAACTAGTGAACCGATTTTCAAAATTCTTTCACTAATAGGAAGGTACATAACTCCTGAGTGCTATAGGCTACTTTTTATCCCGGGAAAATATTTTTGTCCCGGAAAAACTTTTTCACGCGGGCGGAGCCGCGAGCACTACTAGTCTTTTAATACAGAAAAGAAAAACCGAAGATAAACTGCATTTCTGTTACGATATGGTCATAACATTCTCCTATTCTACTCTCACTGCCTCACTGCAATTCGAGAAAAAATTTCGATTAATTTTGACATTATATCTCCATACGTAAATTAAACTACGAAATGTTAGATCTACTATTTTACTAACATTATAAATGCGAAAGTTTGTATGTTAGAAGTAAAAGCAGAAACAACTAAACGGATTTGGATGAAATTTAGCACACGGTTAGATTATATTAAGCGGCGATAGCCTAGTTGGGAGTGGAACGGACTGCCGATTCAATGTCCGCAGGTTCGAAACCCAAGGGCACACACCTCTGAATTTTCTAAAAAATTATGTGTGTATTCTTTGTGAATTATCGCTCGCTTTAACGGTGAAGGAAAACATCGTGAGGAAACCTGCATACCTGAGAAGTTCTCTAAATTTTCGAAGGTATGTGAAGTCTGCCAACCCGCACTAGGCCAGCGTGGTGGACTAAGGCCTGAACCCTCTCAGTAGTAGAGGAGGCCCGTGCTCAGCAGTGGGCAGTATTACAGGGCTGATATGGTATGGTATGGTATGGTAGATTATATTGTCCTGGATTAACACATAGGCTACTTTTGCTTTGAAGTAGTGGATATTTTTAATCTGCTTCTTTTAGTAGATGACGCTGGCTTCGTGTGTTTTAGGGACTTTTGTAGGGGGGAAGGCATTTCACACGGGCAAAGCCACGAGGAAGAGGAATGTCATAACGACATGTAGCCGCGATAAAGGTGATGAAATATTTAAGCACAAATAATTATTATGACATATTTAGGTGGCATATGATTGTTGGAAGGCAATATAAATCCACACACTTGCCTATTATTGTCTATGTTCATGTTCGTGTTGTGTGTCTATTAGGGCTTTCATTTCGAGACTCTCGGTCTCGAAAATTTCGAGAGTCTCGACGATTTTTTTGTATTTTCGAGACTCGAGACTGCTGCCTCCAGTCTCGGGAAAAACGAGACTTTCGAAACTAACATCAAATAATAATTGTTATTGAAAAAAATTACTAAACTATCAGGATCTTTTTAATGCGGATCAGTGGCGACATAGAAAAATTAATACATATACATACATATACACTCACGCCTATTATCCCCGAAGGGGTAGGCAGAGGCGCAACTAGTGCACCCACTTTTCGCCATTATTCCGTCCCATGATGTGATAGGGGGCGAGCCTATCGACATATCGGGCACAAATTCCAGACTCCGAGCTGATACCGAATAGAAAAACTCAATATCACTTTGCCCGACCCGGGGATCGAACCCGAGACCTCAGCTTTGCAGTCGTACTGTAATACAACTACGCCACCGAGGCAGTCGGAAAGTAGGCATAGAAAAATTAAATTTTTGATAATCTCTCGGAAGTCGCAACCTAACCTTGTTGAAACATATACGGGTCTTTAGAATTAAGTACATTAATGTTATGATAAATTGGGAAAAGATCTCTTTTTGACAATGGTAGCGATAGGGGGAAATACTCAAACCATTGCTAAATCCCTGCTAATTATGGTTTGAAAAGTTACGAAAATTCCAGGACATGAGACAACCCAAAGCATTCATATAACATTATAATTAAGCATGTCGAAGGTCACGGAGTGCACATGTGCATGCTATCGCAACTTTCGTAGGAGTCTGCTCTTGAGCAGAGTCTCTCGCTGTTTGAAGATGAGACTCGAATAAAATGTCAAATTAGCATGAAACACTACGCGGCACCCTCATACACTTTATTTTTACGGTAGCGGGTCGCCGATCGCCCAACCGCCGTCTACAGGCCCGCTTTAAAAGAGGCTGGAGATAGTCTCTTCTACGTCTATTACGAGAAGGGAGTCTTCACTTACTATAGCGTGACATGTTTCGACCCCAAAAACCTGCGACGCGAGACCGTTAAAAATACAAAAAGTCCCGATACTTTGAGACACGAGATGACCCAAACACTAATGCTAATCTATACATACTTCTAGCGTAGATTTTTTTTTATGTGATTTAGTTCATTAAAAATTATAAAACAAAATCCCCCGCTAAGTCTGTATGTATGTCTTAACGCCAAATTACTCAAAGACTACCGAACAGCTTTCGTTGAATTTTGGTATGAAGATAGTTGGACACTCTGGAAAGGCTATAGGCTACTTTTTATCCGCAAAATTATTTCACGTGGTCGAAGCGGTGAGCAAAAGCTAGTTTGTAATAAAATCAAATTCTCGCTCTGAAAGAAAAATTATCCAGCGCTCTTTGTCTGTTACGTGACAACTATAAAAATTGAAAATTCGTATAAGTAATTGGTAATTTAACGTCCATATGGGTTTGTAACAGTGTGATTTATAAAGTACTTTATTGTATTGTATTGACTGCCTAAAAAGTCTATGAGTCGTGGTCTACGAGTATAATGACTATTTTTGAAATGGTCTCGAAAGTCTCGTTTTTTTTCGAGACCGGACCAAGTCTCGTTTTTTGTTCCCGAGACTCGTAAATGCACCGAGACTGAAAGCCCTAGTGTCTATGATACTTTCCTCTTCCTCTTTGGTGTTCCCCTTATTAAATGTAGACGTGTCGTGTGAATTAAATAAGAACAAAACCAATTATAAAAGGCTTATTGTTTATGAAAACCCCAAACCTTAACAATTATAAACATTTATCAAACTATTTTCGCTATTTAATGACTGTTTTACAGCCCGATTTCCTCCAATTTAGACGAATAAAACAAAACACGTACGATAAATTTTTATAACGCTTCAAATTGAATACTGTGCGAAACGGAAAGTGGTTCTCGAAGATAACAAGGCGTTAACCTTTCTGCGAACGTAACATTTTAACGATAATTAAAGAAGTTAGTTTGAAGTCAACCTACATTGGCTTTAGAAAAAATGCATGCGTCTTAAAAGCTATTTCTATAAAAAAAATAGGTACACAAAATGGTTAAAAAATTGGGGGTGACTGTGCGACTTGAATACAGGAAATTAAACACACACATACACATACACTCACGCCTGTTATTGAAAATCTCATTTTCAATTTAGTATCAGCTCGATTATCAGATTTTTAATCAAATATTTTTGTAATAATTCTATCAGGTGATAAATAAGTTTTATATTTCTGTTTTGTATCCTACGGACTAATATTTTAATTAGTATGCTTTGAGTCTAAACGCTAAAGCTCGAACTGCAGTTGCACCATTTGTCTCCATGTCTAGTGCCACTAATGTATTGAATATTTTGTTTAAATCGATGAAACTAACACAGTATGTTCCGAATTGCGACTAACACTTGAAATAAACCCGAATATTCGTTTAGTAACGAGGTCAGCTGATAGCCGCGCATGCAAAACACGTCTACCGTTATCAATAATAAAAAAAAGACGTGTGGCACTCGGAGACTGCCGCGGTAAAGCTATGGCATAGCATTTTTTATCAACTTATGTAATTATAATTCTTTATTTATTTTTTCTATTGTCCAAATTTCACTCGTGCCCTAACGCCGAAACTCTGAGCAGGCAATTCTAATGTTTATAACCTCTTTGAACAGATTCAAAATAAAAACTTTTTAAAAATTCAAACTTAGAATCACGTTTGACATTTCGATACGTTTCACTGACTGGAACAATTTTTAAATACACGGTAATTTCGACCTTTTATCGTTTAACATTCAGCTCATATCCTCTTACATTTTGTATTCTTATAAGACTGCGATATTAAATTTACTTATGGAATTTTACACTCTACATGGTTGTGATAGAGTTGAAAATAGTGAAGGGTGGCAGGTTATTTTCGTTACGGAATTTCTGGATTCGGTCTCCACGCTCAAGGCTATGCAATAGCTTAAAAACTGTTACTTTGTCACTTTTTCCTAATGGTATGTGTGTAAGTATGCATGTTTTCCTTGGCCGTTGGGTGGTATAACCAATATCTGCTATGTGCAAAAAGTTAAACTTTGAGATACGGAGTTTTTTACTCATTACTACATTCGCAGGTAAAAAATTGAGACAAAATTTACCATACAATATCAGCCCTGTATTAAATACTGCCCACTGCTGCGCAGGAGCCTCCTCTACTACTGAGAGGGCTTAGGCCTTAGTCCACAACGCTTGCCGGGTTGGCACACTTCACATCTTGCGCTTATAGTTTCACCGTGTAATGATTAGAATCACATACGGGTTTTGTATATCAAAGTTTGGGTGGCAAACTAGTCATAATAGACACAATGTTGAAATTTCTAAAAAGTGCACAAAGCAGATATTGGTTTGACAACGAAGATATGTAAACACAAACACTCACGCATTTGTCTCCAAAAGGGTAGGCAGATGTGCAAGTATGGCACCCATCAACCCCGAGAGAATCAACTAGGACACCCATTGGGAGGTAGGTATATTTAAAAAGTACTAAATAGCTTAGAAGCAGTCTCTAACACCAAAATAGTTTTATTAGAGTACTTTAATTTCCTGCCTGCCTCGGTGGCGTAGTTGTATTACAGTACGACTGCAAAGCTGAGGTCTCGGGTTCGATCCCCGGGTCGGGCAAAGTGATATTGAGTTTTTCTATTCAGTATCAGTCCGGAGTCTGGAATTTGTGCCCGATATGGCGATAGGCTCGCCCCCTATCACATCATGGGACGGAATGTCGGCGAAAAGTGGGTGCACTAGTTGCGTCTCTGCCTACCCCTTCGGGGATAACAGGCGTGAGTGTATATGTATATATATGTATGTTGATTAAAAATCACAATTATGACAAATTGGAATTTGAAAAAAAAAGATATCCATACCAATCAACACACAATACGGACACAATCGTCATTTGTCAAAATCGGAGCAAATAGGAGCGACGCTAAAGTGGAACATGAAATGTATACATAACAACACAGGGTGTTAAAATCATTACCCTGCTTCGCTTCGTCGTAGTCGGGTAAAAAACGTGGCAAATTATCATTTTTTGCAAGGAAGGAAGTCAAAAAGACATAGCAAAATAACTACCGGTGGAACGAAGCCCTCTATGTGCTTTAAAATCATATTTTTGTTGATTCTAGAGCAGGATGTTAGGATAATTTTATGTTATTTTTATTCTATGCCGGTGTCGTAATGAATTCGTCGTTGAATAATGTTAGTGGCTTTTGTTAACTGATTTACATTGTTAATAATCATATTAGGGATCCTCCATTAATCATGTGAGACCCGAAAGGGGGGGGGGGGGTAAAAACCATGAAATATCACCAAGGCGGAGGGGGGGGGGGGGTACACTGATATATCACGTGTATTAATTTATTTGTATATTTTTTCGTGGAACGCGGAAGTCAAATTAGATTATACTGACCTGTATTTGAAGATAATTAAAATTTTAAGATACTTTTTACTAAAAAAATACACGTCATGATCTAGATAAGGGTGGAGGTAGTCTAAAACCTCACCACATATCACCTGGGAGGGGAGGAGGGGGTTATAAAGTTGCTTAAAATTCAATATTATATAAAAAAAAATTTTATTCAAATATTGACGATATCTTACTTTCTTTGTCACACTTGTTGCCGAATGCCAATGACGTCATAATCTTATTTTTGGATTACCTGTGTTCATCTTTTAATATTTTCACTAGATTTATTAGCAATGCTGAGGTATCGGGTTCGATCCCTGGGTCAGGCAAAGTGACATTTCGTCGGAGGAGACTTCTCGCTGCCGGCCGTGGTGTCCGCCATGGTCGTCGGCTGGAGGTCATGGCGAGCTACGGCCTCCGTCTGTGAGTGCGTCATCTCGCTGAAGGAGAGCGCCCGCCCGCAGCCAGAGGAGACGAAGGACGCATCGGGTGGACCGACGCCTCGTGCCCTGTGGTCTGGGAGCATCTAAAGAATTTCACCACGGCATCCCCTGCCTGTCGTAAGAGGCGACTTAATGGGGTAAGCGAGAGTCGCAGGGCGAGCAGTAGGAGTCTGCTCGCTCAACTACTCCAATGTAAGCGACTATGAGGCGGACGACAATGCGGGTGGTCGGTCTCCTGCAGTCGTAGACGCAAAAGCGTGCTTTTGAGTTCGGAGGCTTCTCAGCTTCCTCATTTAGAGAGGGGCCGCAATGCGGCATCGCGCAGGGTTGGTTCCGTGCAGCTATCTTTGTGCAACAAGATACCCCAGTTCCGTCCCGTAGGCGCCGAAGAAGGCCACCGCGGGTTTTGGTTAAAAATAAATAAACTAAAATACTTTATTCATCACGTACGCGAACATAGTTGCACTTATGATATGTCAAGATACATTCAATTAATAATTATTATTACAAATAGTCACTTTTATAACTACAGACATTTTTAAAGGGAGCAAAATCGATGAAAAATAAATATAAAGAAGCCAAGCTCGGGCTGGCAGGAAAGAGGTAAAAAGAAGAATATTTTTTATTAAAATTAATGGGAGGCACGCGTCGCGATCCTCACCGGTGAGGACACTACAGGCCCTAGCCTAGCTAACCTACCAGCCTTTCACTAGCTACCTAAGCGATGACTACCCGAAGAAGGAAGGCAGAAAGAAACTCCGGGCTTAATTTTTTGTCATCAATTGTCCATTGAATCTTTATATAATTTTTTCTTTCTTTTTTTTTTCAAGTTTTTTGCTTACAAAGTTAGATTAGTTATATAAGCTAATGCACACACAAAGTTTGGTATGCCAGTGTAGGGTGAACATAGTGTTAGGGAATCAGTCCAACGTTAACTCTGATGAAGTTATATTCCCGAGTGTCGACATTGGGCCGTAAGACTATGTGGAACCAACATAACCGTTCCACTCACCCCCAAGTGGTGGTAGCGATAACGCGTTTTTTCCCGTGATAAAAAAAGGCAAAGTGATATTGGGTTTTTCTAATCAGTATCAGCCCGGCGTCTGGAATTTGTGCCCGATATGGCGATAGGCTCGCACACTATCACATCATGAGACGGAATACACACGGCGAAAAATGGGTTCATTAGTTGCGCCTCTGTCAACCCCTTCGGGGATAAAAGGCGTGAGTATGCGTATGCGTTTATTAGCATAATAATTAATACCTCATTGAAGGTAATTTATTTTTAGTAAATAGTAATAAAAATGTAAGTCAACTGTTCTATCAAATCAACTCAAATTCCAAATTTAGTAAATTACTCCGCGCACTTACAATCCCTGATATCACGGAGCGCCATAATTAAATTAAATATACACGTGGCATTACCGATTACGATTTTAATTAAATTAAAAATGTCTCATTAAGCAGAAAGTGAGGTAAACGCGAACACGCGACATGTCCCGACTCCCGGCCGCATCAGTTTCGTGACAAGAACGCTGTTTAGTTTTATAAAAACTTGTTATAGAAGAAAAATATAACGTAGTAAGGTGGCAGGCGGCACTTTTTGAATCTTATGTCAAAAACGTTGAAAAAAGATTAAGTAATAAGAATGCACTTAAAATCAGTGAAAGTTACAATTTGTCACTAGTATTTTATATTTTAAGGAAAAAAAATCAAGTGAATCTGGCAATAGGTAAATATGCAAAGTTGTTCACGAACAATGAACATAAAGCAGTTTATGTGAACTGTTTTAATAATATAATCGTCCCCAAAAAGCGACTCGCGAGTCCGAAAATTTAGTCACAACTTCTTAGAATCAATTTAAACAATTTAACTGGATTATAAGCACTGATTATTATAATTGAACTTGACAATCATAATTTTAAACACTTCAATTAGCCGAAATTGTCTAAAAGAGCACTTATATGCAGCAAATTAGGTGATTCAGAATGATTTGTTTTAGTAAGTGTTTAACCAGAGCATGTCTTTTGGCTGTGGCGCAGAAGAGATAGAGAAGCCTATGATACATATATTCATATGTATATCGCACCTTTAGGATGAAAACGACACAATTCAAAAATACAGAAACTTGAGTTATCGTCATAAAATTACTTGAAACGAAGTTTTCAATACAATAATTGTTCAAACACAGCTTTATAAATAAGGGACTAGTGTAGTTTAGTAATTTAAAAATGACAAATCAATTTTCTATTTTTTAAATTGTGTCGTTTTCGTTCTAAAGGTGCAAAATATATACACTCACGCCTTTTATCCCCGAAGGGGTAGGCAGAGGTGCAACGAGTGCACCCACTTTTTGCCATTATTCCGTCCCATGATGTGATAGGGGGGCGAGCCTATCGCCATTTCGGACACAAATTCCAGACTCCGAGCTGATACTGAATAGAAAAACTCAATATCACTTTGCCCGACCCGGGGATCGAACCCGAGACCTCAGTATTGCAATCGTACCATAATACAACTACGCCACCGAGGCAGTCTATGAATTAAATTTATAAATAAAACGCTACATTGCACAAAATATGAATGATTTTATTCTAAGAGGATAACCAAAGAATAAAAGAATATAGTTTAGAATAAAAGTGAAAGCATTTTCGAACTTGGTCGCGTGTTTTACATAATACGCAAACAGCTCACGAGAATATTGGGTTTAGCATAATTTATAAAGCTTGTATGTTATATCACATCGTATGCGAAAAATCACATTATAATAAAATAAAACGTAGAATGGAACATTTTAGAAGGTAAAAGTTCTCTACATTACCTCGTGATATTCACTTTTAGCTTACAAAACCTCAACAGACGTTTTCTAGACGATATGAGATAATGTACGACGAATTAGTTGGTATGGTTTGATCATAACTTCCCAGAAACTGTCATTCTATGGGCTCAATCTATGTAAATACTGGACATAATGAGACCTACCATCTCATATCTCAGGATGACGAGCGCAGTGGAATGCCACACAATATTTCGTAAGTCGAGTTGCTGGATGGTGTTGCTACTATTTATGGGAGGTCGTATCGCTTACCATCAGGCGAACGGCATGCTCGTCTCGTCATTCGATGCAACAAGAAAATCGTCTCGTCATTCGATGCAACAAGAAAAAAAACCTTTGTGAACTCAGTCAAATCTATGGATAGTCGCTAGCAACAAAGTTATCAAGTGAATAACTGATTGCTAAAAAAATTTAATAGCTGACATTATCTGGACTCCACTTAGCTCACCATCAGGTGCAGCGCTTTGTCTTTCCCGTATAAAAATGCCTTTCTCTGAACAATCTCAAAAAGAACATTAAACAAAAACGTGTAACCGAAAGCTTGAATGCCGAAAGTGTTGAATTGCTCGGCTGCCAACACAAATGTCCGCAGGTTGTTCCTTTGGCCTCAGACAAGCAAAATGAGCCCCGAGCCCACGCAATTAAACAAACTTACCTAAAATGCCGCTGTCCTTTGTGACAAACGGACAACGAATCCTTTGAACGATGAAAACATTTTTGTGTAAGACGACAAAGGTTACAACTATATTTAAGAAAGTCAAATGTAAGTGGATTTGAAAATTCTATGATAAACTTCTTCATTCGGACGTAAATTAACAATACTATTATCTTTTTAATGTGCCAAGCAAACCTGTAAGTCATCTGTATGTAAACCCACAAGTCACAACTCACAACACAATATTTGTTGGTTTTTGGTACGTTCAGTCATCCCTTTTCAATATCCAAACTTTTATTCTTCATTGCTTAGTTTTCTCTGACCTCATCTTTACTTTTTATTTAATCACTAGCTTTGATGGCGGCCCCACCCGCGTGAAAAAGTTTTTTCGGTATATAAGTCCCGCATTATATTTTCCGGGAGTAAAAAGTAGTCTATGTCCTTTCTCAAGCTCTAGACTATCTGTGTACCAAATTTCATTGAAATCGGTTCAGTAGTTTAGGGGTGAAAGCGCAACACAGACAGACAGACAGAGTTACTTTCGCATTTATAATATTTGTAAGGATTTATGTTCTTCGCATACTTTGTACCGTTATAATATTTTAATGCTACGTAATATTTATATCTTTCATTTTGTATTCCGGCCTGTCTCAATAACTTATAATAGACCGTGGGCCAGTAGCAAAATTTCGTCAGTCATTTTCTCCCGAACGATAATTGGTGAGATGCATCAGAGACGTGTATCATAAAGCCTCGTGAACGTCAGCTTCGGCTCCGTGGGTGCCATGAGCGGTGGTAGCCTCCCAAAGATGTAGAAAAAAATATATTATTCAGTCATTTCCTCCCAACTAAGAATCATTTTAAATTGTAGCTAACCCGATACCTTGAAGAAAAAAAATAATCAGCTGACTGTAACTTGGGGCATTATGCGTCAGCTGGTCAATCAAACATGTAAAAAAAATATATCATTTCAGTGATTTCCTCTCAACTACAAATTTACCTGATGATAGCTTATACGCAACTATGAATAAATGTATATGTCAGCTGGCTGTATGCCGGGGCAAAAACCGTCAGCTGATGCCTTGAAAGTTATAACGCAGGTGTTAGGCGAGAGCTTCTATTACATAATTACATGCATCAGCTGACAATGTTTCCCTCGAATTAATGATAGTAGATTCTCTTTATTAATTACAGCATTGTATTATCAATCTATACATGTAAAATGCTTTGTCCTGAAAAACTGACTCATGGTTAAACGCACAGCCTAAACCTCTGACCGTAGAGACCTGAAACTTGCAGGGTGTGTTCTTTGTATGCCATAGGCATCTAATGAGATTGAATTTTCCGAAAGTCTACCCCTAAGAGGGTGAAAAAGGGGGGCAAAGTTTGTATGGGCCAACGTGATTCCTTGGTCCAACCTACTTCAAATATTGCTTAAACTTATTTTTAACAGAACTGATAGAAGACGTGTTTCATGTTTTATTGAAATTCATCCCGTAATATATAATATGTATAAAAACGAAAGGTCATTAACTCACTCATCACGAAATCTGAGAAGCTACACGTGCTAGGAGTCTCAAATTTTGTGGAGGTTCCTTTTAGGACGTTGGAGCTCACTAAGACGGGATTTTGCGAAATTCAACCCCTAATGGGGTAAAAAGATTGTACGCGATAAACTCAAAGACTATCAAACGGATTTTGATTAAATTTGGTGTGGAGATAATTCGAGCATCTGGGAAACTGGAAAGTTTTAGGCTACTTCTTATCCCGTGAAAATGTATAAGTGGGACCTTTATAAAAAAAAAACTCTTTCGTACGACCGCGGCTGCGGGCAAAAGCTAGTCAGCTTATAAATTTTCATCTGGGAAGATATAATGTATCTTAAATGTTTGACTTTACGCTCAGATATGAGTTTTCCGATGAAATGTATAAATACTTTACGACTAATATGTATATAATTAAATAACTGAAGAAATATTAAGAACAGTGATTATGAATTTATAGTTTATTGTACTCTCCGGAGTAAGATAAAGTGGTCAGCAGAAGACTTTTCAGATTAACACAACCTACTGCAGGTACCACCTTTGCAACACGTTTCTAATCTAAGGGTTAGAAAAGTGTTGCATGCCTACATCGCGTCATACAAGGAACACACCCTGCAAGTTTCAGATCTCTACGGTCAGAAGTTTGGGCTGTGCGTCAGTCAGTCATTCAGGACAAAGCATTTTACATGTATAGATTGATAATACAATGCTGTAATTAATAAAGAGAATCTACTATCATTAATTCGAGGGAAACATTGTCAGCTGATGCATGTAATTATGTAATAGAAGCTCTCGCCTAACACCTGCGTTATAACTTTCAAGGCATCAGCTGACGGTTTTTGCCCCGGCATACAGCCAGCTGACATATATATTTATTCATAGTTGCGTATAAGCTATCATCAGGTAAATTTGTAGTTGAGAGGAAATCACTGAAATGATATATTTTTTTTACATGTTTGATTGACCAGCTGACGCATAATGCCCCAAGTTACAGTCAGCTGATTATTTTTTTTCTTCAAGGTATCGGGTTAGCTACAATTTAAAATGATTCTTAGTTGGGAGGAAATGACTGAATAATATTTTTTTTTCTACATTTTTGGGAGGCTACCACCGCTCATGGCACCCACGGAGCCGAAGCTGACGTTCACGAGGCTTTATAATACACGTCTCTGATGCGTCTCACCAATTATCGTTTGAGAGAAACTTGGTCATCGAAATCTGTCACTGGCCCACGGACCATAATAGTTATGAAATAAATTTTTCTATTTAGATTCAAAATATCTTTTACTTCAAAAACATAAATCAATATTAATGTGACATTTTAGCATCACAAACGCAAAGCAATTCGTCGTTTGGCTTGTGGGCGAATATTCAATATTTAGCTAAACGACAGTAGAGAGAGACGAGCTTTGTTTGCACTCGCTCGAGGCTACCATTATTGTACGAAACAAACGTCTCCAAAATGTGGTTTGTTCACTGTGTTAATTTGAATAGTTTCTGTGTTTTCATTAGCATTATTAATCTTTTGATAATATTTTATGTTGGCCTTGGGAGACCCAATGAAACATGTATAGATGTTACTATGTGCCCAACTTTGTAACTTATCATTCTTCCACAAATTGAAACTATAGATGATTTTTTTTAATTGAATTTATATAATGGTATATTATTAAATATAAATTTCGTCAACGTTCACTCTACCACCACTTCGGAAAGCAGTTCTTACTAGATAAAACAGGGAGAGAAACTCTAGTGTTACTCCTTTCAAAATCAGTTCAAATGCATAATGCAGATAATGTGCATATTAAATAAAAAAAAAAAGAAAATGTAATTTTTTTTGTACAGAGTAGTTCATTTATTTGTTATATTTTAGAATACATAAACGTGAGGAGTGTAGTTTCCGTATTAAAATCTATATTTATCGTTATTTTCATTAACTTTACATCAGCTTTTGGGCTTCTCAAGAACCACTTATAGGCCAAATAGCGGCACAATGTTACTTATATACTGATTTAGCTGACAAGTCAGGAATTAATTGGCAGAACAGGTATCCCCTCGTGGAATAAAAAAAAAACTTAAAACAAGATTCGTGTGTTACCACATTACGAGACAGAAATATCGTAGGGAAATAAGCACGCCTTCGTAATGCTCTAACCTTTTATTAATACAGATAAATCTATCTAAAACTACCGACTGCAATCCGTCTAGTGAATTAAAGAAAATAAAACGAAGAATTCATATTAGAATCCACAAGTTTAACCAAGTTAAGGCCATATACCGTACACAGTTGCCTCATATCTATCGCAATATGATGTACACAATGACATTAATATTGTCATATATATAAAATGTCGCAACTAATTAGTGGGCAGACGATATGTTTTTTTGATTGGGGTCATTTTATGATCACAAGGTTCACGCCGACGCAAAATTTGGAGGTTATGTTTAGATATATATCTCGATTCAAATAGTTTCGTAAAATTTGTCACGTATGAATGGTGGAATCTTACGATTCGATTAGTACCAGACCGAATATCCGTCCAATAGTTAATATTTTTATATCTAAATTGGGTTTTACTCCTGTATATAAAAGTAAAAAAAAACTTGGGCACATCGCGCCTTTATCCCCGAAATGGTAGACAGAGGTGTAACCAGGGCACCCACTTTTCGCAACATGTATTCCATCTCATAATGTGCTAAGGGCGAGACTTTAAAACTGTCAAACACTTTTAAAGGAATAATATTATTATGAAAGATTTGTATCAATTTGTAGCGGAGCTACTTTTAGTTTTATATAAGTCTTGATTATATTTACATAAAAATTATATTTAAAATTATTTCTAAATTTAAACTTAGACCTATATCTAAATTTATATCTAAACTTATAAGATAACTTACATCTAGACTTATACTTAAAATTTATAATAAAAACTGTATGTACAAAGATATTAATTACCAAACAATAAACAATGTAAAACAACTTCATACAATCATAAAATTGCATTATATAAATAATATAAATTAATTAGCGTCAACGAACACTCCAACACGTTGATGCAATCTTTATATTAGATGGCAAGCGGGTGACGTAGGGAGTTGTCCGACCGGTTCAGCGGGAGCCGAGCGACGGTCGATGCAGCGCACGCGCATGCATCGTCTATTTTAAATATCAAACATTTAGTCAGCACTCACCCGGCCCCGACGCGAGACGCTTGACGCTTGCCTTTAACTTAACGCTATCGCGGCTTGAATGTATGTTCGTTGTTTGCTTATTCGTAACTCTTACTTTGACTATCGCTCTCTTCTCCTTCTATTTTGTGTTGTGGAAAATAAACTCTTGTTGTGATCGTGATTGGACTGATTTTATTTTAACGACTCGGCAAAATCCATAACGGACTCCGATTACACGCATTCCTTTCCCTACAAATTTAATTGAATTCTGCATTTAAATATTTAAAGAAAACTATAATAGTAATTCTGCACAAGTTCAAGTGAAATTTTAGGTAAAATCTTCATCTAATCTTAGCAAGCTACATAGAAATGTCTAATTATATTGAGTTAATATAAAAACCATGTAATTATTAAACTATCGGTTAACGATATTCATCAATTTCTTATTAAAACTTATCACAAACTAATGACAAAAGTAAATTTCATATAATGTTTACAGTTTCTTGCTGATAAAAGCCGTTAGTTATAAAGAGATAAACATCCTACTTTATCAAAAAAATCATTATTTGATAATAGCGCTACTGAAACAGAGCCGATTTATGTCTTGAAGTCTTGCAATGAACGTACATTACGTTCTGCCGTAGTCATTTGATTTGATTATTTATATTTAATGGGCCAAACATGTACTATGTAAAAACACTGACTGCCTCGGTGGCGTAGTGGTATTGCGTACGCATTACGAGTACGATTTGCGCGCTGAGGTCCAGGGTTCGAATCCCGGGTCGAGCAAAAAAAAAAATTGTGACTGGGTTTTTCCATCTTAAAATTTACTCAGTCGCAGCTCGGAGTCAGGAAGTTGGCGGTGTGATACCCCCGTGCCTCGGAAAGCACGTAAAGCCGTTGGTCCTGCGCTTGATCTCTCTCCGGTCATGTCGGATTGCCGTCTCACCGGACTATGAGAGTGAAGGAATAGCGAGTGCACCTGTGTATTGCGCACACACTTGTGCACTATAATATCTCCTGCGTACCTGGCTGATCTCCGTTGAGATTGGCCGCCGTGGCCGAAACTGGCTAGGAGGATTTTCATGTAAAAACAAAACATTCAAATAATCCATAGAAATACCTTTTATTCGCAATAGGGGTTTTTTAAACTTAGTTTTAGATTGGTGGGTACGCTCTGCGGGGATTAACAGAATTTGATTTGAATATCGACATTGGCTATTTATGGATTTGATTAGTTCGCAGTGGTATATGATTAGCCGAGTGATCAGTTAATTGTGTTTAGATGCCTTCTAGTTAGCACACACACACACGCGCCTTTTATATCCGAAGGGGTAGGCAGAGACGCAACTAGTGCACCCACTTTTCGCCGTGCGTATTCCGTCCCATGATGTGATAGGGGGCGAGCCTATCGTCATGTCAGGCACCAATTCCAGACTCCGGGCTAATACTGAATAGAAAAATCCAATGTCACTTTGCCTGACCCGGGGATAGAACCCGAGGCCTCACACAACCAATGCACGCCCATGCATGGGGGGACATTTGTCGCGGGCTCAGGCACACAGTTCATTGTGTACCTATACCTCTTGGTTGGAAAACACATTGAGGTCTAAAAGGGCCCGCGAACATTTCTTGGCACCTTCTCTTTCCGCCCATCCTGGGAACCTCCTCCCTTCCCCCACCTTCCCTTCCACCTTCCTCTTACGCTTCCTTCCCAGGCCCCTGCAGTCGCTAAGCCGCGGGATTCCAGTATACCGTTAGCGGGTTTCCCCGGTGTGGACTGCAGGTTCACCTACTAAAAAAAAAATCCTCGTACACGGAACACCCAGGGCCGGATTAAGCATGTCGGGGCACCTAGGCATTGCCTCCTTGGGGCCCCTTTTCCGACTTCTTTAAATATTTTTTTTCTACCACAGCCTAATTAACCGACTGAAAATAAATGTATTTTTAACAACTTATAATCCAAAACGTATTAAAATATATTGTAAAAGGTCAAGGCACTAATATTGTCATCGTGTAACGGTTTTATTAAAAACGAATCGTTAAATACAATTTCCAAGTTTTTTTCTTGATATGAAGGGCACCTGGCCGATGTCAGGCCTCTAGGTAGTAGTCTAATTGCCTGTTAGACCCATCCGGCCCTGGGAACACCATGCTGATCCATAGGATTCTTTTGGGCATTTTTCTCACGCTGGCACGGCAAGGTAACACTTTACTATACCTGAATGTATAGAGTCAAATATAGTGAATAAAGTTAAATAGAATGAATTAATAATGCTGTTTTTTTATGGCATTGAATGACGAGACGAGCATGCCGTTCGCCTGAGGGTAACCGGTCGTATCGCTTACCCTCAGGCGAACAGCAGCCATAAACAGTAGCAACACCATCCAGCACTTTGAGTTAACAAAGTACTGCGTGGTATTCCACTGCGCTCGTCATCCTGAGACATAAGATGTTAAATCTCATTATGTCCAGTAGGTACACTGGCTACAATGTCCTTCAAACCGAAACACAACAGTGCATACACACTGCACCTTGGCGGTAGAAATAGACTTTGCGGTGGTACCCATCCAGACGGACTCTAACATATGAGAGACCTACCACCAGTAAACTGCTGTAGCAAATGTTTCATCAAACATATTTCGTCGCACCAAAATCCAAATACTTTACACCGTCGCGAATGAGGTGTAATATATTTGTTTTGTTGCATCCAACGACCGTATCGTTACGTACAAACGAACAAAAGTTTCACTTTCATGCTATATGTCGTCTGCCGGGCCATTAGCTGACGCGGCGTGAAGTGTGACACGCCAAATATATATTTTTTAATAGTATGAAACCAATAGTAAGATAGCTTTGAGCAAGTATTATAGGAATAAAGAACAATCGATCCCGACATTATTAAGAAAGTCCAAAAGTCTAAAAAGCCCAATCATAAAGGAATGCAAAAAAAACGGTATTTTTTTACTTTTTAATGGCGCAAGTGACTTCACTGTACTTCTTTGATTATCTAATTAGACATAATATACTAAGTAGCCACGGGACTTGATTCGTCAAGACGAGCATCTATCGGCCGTCTTGAATAAACGACCCAAATCTAAATCTTCGATCCGATCCTGAGTACAGACCAATCACAATTAGTCATTTGCAAGCACGTTAAAAAATCATCATACGTAAAAGCGGCGATAGCCTAGTTGGGAGTGGAACGGACTGCCGAGACGAATGTCCGCAGGTTCAAAACCCAAGGGCACGCACCTATGACTCTCCTAAAAAGTTATGTGTGTATTCTTTGTGAATTATCGCTTGCTTTAACGGTGAAGGAAAATATCGTGAGGAAACCTGCATACCTAAGAAGTTCTCTATAAGAATTTCGAAGGTATGTGAAGTCTACCAACCCGCAACAGGCCAGCGTAGTGGACTAAGGCCTAACGCCTCTTAGTAGTAGAGGAAGCCCGTGCTCAGCAGTGGGCAGTATTTAATACAGTACTAGTATGGTATAGTAAGCATGTCAACAAAACCGTTCTGCTTATTGTATGTTATATATCGTTATTCCATCCAATAGGAATTATTTTTTACGCAATTTTTTTTAAACACAACCCTCAAAACAATTGTAGTTCAGAAACTACTTTCTTCATTGGTAACATCGCAACGGTCTACTATTGTGATCATAATATCTAAAAGTCTATCTACAGAATTCGATATGCATAATCTAGGCATCCATCAGTTTACTTTCTCCACGTTAACCAATAGTTTAAATGTCACATTAAAATAACCCGTATCAACAACGAATACAGTTTAGTGTTGCCCGTATCGAATAGAAAAATTATTTACGTGTGGTACCTAGAAAATGCATTTCCACATAACTTTTGTATTTTAGAAAATTCAAATGTAACTACTCTATCGCACTTTTAATAAAACAATGACCTTATCCAAAATTTAGGCTAGATGAATTTTAGCAAAGCCTAAAGGGACCTTAAAGGGCAAGCTGCATAGACTAAGAAAATTTGTAGATAAATATATCTGTATAATTTTGGCAAGGATGGTCTCTAATCTCTTCATCTACCATCATTCACCATTACAATAACTTGTATTACATCCAATTCCAATTTGTTTAGGTTGGCCGTATCGTTTTTACGACAATTCTGCCAATGTCAAGTTTGACTTTTAAAAGTAGAAGGTACACGTGCTATAAAAAAAAGATCCTTTTGGCCAGGTGAAAATTAAATGAATTACGTAATATTAATAATTTTAGGACTGAAAATTCTAATTAATAAAAATAATAAATAAATAAAAAATAAAGTTTCGTATGTAATACATATTAATAAGAGTAGTAATTTTTAATCATAAGAAAACACACCATAAATTGTATTACATCAATACCTACTATCATGTCATTTTGGGAAAACCTCGTCGTTATGATACTTCAAACCTTTACAAAGAGTGTGCCGTACTGACGGTTCGTCAGCTTTACATCTTAGCCATTATACTTCGTAAACACAAAAGTACGGACTTTAAACCGATAGTTAAGCGAAATAGAAATAGAATTTTCTCAATTATTCCTCATAGGACGGCACTTGCTCGCCGACAATATTACGTGAATAGTAGTAACCTTATATATAATACTGCAAACGGTCAGTGCCGGATTAAGCAAGCGCGGGGCCCGTAGCAAATAACTAACCGTAACTTTCATGTGGGCAAATTTAGAAATAATACTATTCGTATCAATTTCTCTGAGCAAATCATATTCTATATTCATCAAAGCGAGATAATTCAGCCGTTTTTGACTCATAGTGTTCTTTACTCATTATTTATGCGCTTCAATGTCGAAAATAAACGTTCGCTACTGCAGTTAGTGATCACGAGAGATAAATAAATGCGCAAAGCAATTTCTAAATTAGGAAAATATTATTCTAACAAATGGTCCGTTAGGAATTTATAATATTGAAGTTCCAGTGCTTCGTTTTTCGTACTGTCAATCGCACCAGCCACATTCGTTTTGAGCAGCTCGGCAAACTGCTCTAATTCGTTGTCTAGGCCTTCTTCCAAATCATTTTCATAAGCACTGACTATAATTGGAGTTTTTTTAAATCTCTTTCTAAAATCTCTCTAATACGTTCGAATTGGAAAAAAAATAATAAGTAGAAATTCGAACCATAGAAAAAACTGAAGCTAATCTATTTTTATTTTAGTTTATTTGGGTGGCTCACAGCTAACTAATACAATAAACAAGAATAGGAACTAAATACAATGAGCCAATCACGCGCCACCACAGATAGATTTAAAGATCTATAATCAAATCATATTAAATCATTGTTGATTACTGCAGGAAAAGATGTAAAATAGTTCTAATCCCAATGTAGAATGGTAATTATTACCATGTTATATGGTTACAAATTTTTTTTAGCGATGAGAACTACGGGTAGTCTAGTCGAGAAGTGAGTTTCCTACGAAAAATCGTAAGAATTGTGGCAAAAATATGAAAAATATAATTTTTATTTAATGTTAAAAATGGTGCTCCACCCCCAAGTGCAACACCACAACCAAGCATTTTCTTCCAGCACCGCACTGAGTCCGGTGCAGAACAGTAACCAGTCGGGTTCTAATCTTTCCGTGTAGAAAGGGTACAACTAAAAATTCACAACTAATAAAATAAAAGATGTTTATACATACATATACACTCACGCCTGTTATACCCGAAGGGGTAGGCAGAGGCGCAACTAGTGCACCCACTTTTCGCCGTTATTCCGTCCCATGATGTGATAGGGGGCGAGCCTATCGCCATATCGGGCACAAATTCCAGACTCCGGGATGATACTGAATAGAAAAACTCAATATCACTTTGCCCGACCCGGGGATCGAACCCGAGACCTCAGCTTTGCAGTCGTACTGTAGTACAACTACGCCACCGAGGCAGTCAATTATAAAGATGTTTATAATTTTTTTAACCGACTTCCAAAAGGAGGAGGTTCTCAATTCTTGTGTTTGTATTTTTTTGTATGTATGTACACTGATTACTCTGAAAATTGTGAGCGTATTTCCTTGATTCCTTCTTCATTTAATAAAAAAGGGTCGCGAAGTGGTCCCATTTCAATATATCTTGTTTAAGGATTCATCATTTTATGGAACGGACAGAATAGATTTAGATTTTTGGTATATGGTTACTAAATTATACTAAAAATAATGTAGACTGTTAATTTTACAAATGAATAGAAAATTTTAACAATTTAAATCAAGCTATTTCAATTCAAGTAGACGATTAGCCTAGTTGAGAATGGAGCGGTCTGCCGAGACAATGTCCGCAGGTTCAAAACCCAAGGCACACACCTCTGACTTTTCGAAGTTATGTGTGTATTGTTTATCAATTATCGTTCGCTTTAACGGTGAAAGAAAACATCATGAGGAAACCTACATGCCTGAGAATTCTCCATAAGAATTTTGAGGGTATGTGAAGTCTGCCAATCCGCACTTGGCCAGCGTGGTGGACTAAGGCTTATAACCCTCTCAGTAGTAGAGGAGGCCGTGCTCAGCAGTGGGCAGTATAAAATACAGGTCTGGTATTATTATTATTACGTTTCAATTCTGCTACAAATCCACACCAAGTGTTGGGTAAGAGTGCTTGCATATACGGCAGACTTTTTGTAGAGCTGATCATCAGGCCGACTGAAATTCTACATGTTTATACAAGCAACTTTCTGTAGAACTTGTGCGTTTACCGTATGAAATTATTTGAATTATTTACGCCAAGGAAATAATCGGGTACCGAGTGTCTGACGTGGATTGTCTTAGTAGGAAAAGTTGTAACGTTTCACGTTTTTGTGACATCAAAAAAATTCCACATACCACATCTAAATAAGTTTCACTAAAAACATTACGCTCAGGCAGAGATGAGTGGGTTTAAATTTGCGGGGCCCCCTTTCGCGCGGGGCCCGTAGCAATTGCTACTCTTGCTACGTGGTTAATCCGGCACTGCAAACGGTGAAAATTATATTTATCCCCTTACCCTAAATAAATGTAAGCACAAAATTCGAAATTGGCTCCTAAATAAAAATTATGATGACACTGAGCAAATTATATACAATTCCTAACATACTACACCATAGAATAAAGACTAAATCCTTATTCTGAGTACTATACACACACACATACACACACACACACACACACACACACACACACACACACACACACACACACACACACACACACACACACACACACACACACACACACACACACACACACACACACACACACACACACACACACACACACACACACACACACACACACACACATTAACATCTAAATAGATAATAAATAAATATGTATCATGTATTGTGGTAATATAAATACTTTATTATTACTTTTATATTTGTTCTCTTTTTATATAACGGATAATATAGCTACATGTACTTTTGCAATTAAATGCACCATCTAATTATATTAAACTGCTTATAAGGGTGAAGGACGCTGACGGCTGTGACACAGTTAATACTAGTACAGCCGTCAATGGCATACTCTAAAAAATATATATACAAGGTTGATTAAACGGTGAGGCTTTATTTCTAGCTACATATGTAATGTACCATATACAAGCTCTATACCAAATTTCAGTTCAATAGGAGGAATAGTTTAGCCACAGTATAGATTTTTCGTGTTTGCAAAACTACATCGGGATGTATATCTGCCCTAACAGCTGACTGAGAGTCTAAACATAGTTATCTAAGGTCATGTAAGGTGCGTGACCTTAAATATCAACAAAATTAGGAGACGTTGTCCCTCTATCAGCCAATAATCACGTCAAAGTGAGTCTTAATCTTAGTGCAATAAGAACGAAAACACAATAACATTACATCATAACTTTGTAACACAAACAAAGAAGCGATTAATACATAGACCTGGGTCATTCAAATCTTCAAAAATTCGAAGAAATGTTTTAATTTTTTTTTGTGTGTCGCCGTAATTGCTCCGGGGCATGAGACGCCTTGCGAAAGCGCCCTGAGCCGCTTCCTAGGTACAATCTTATTATTGCTTACGCGCCATTTTGAGAATATCCAAATATTGCTTTTTGTTTATGTGATAGGACACTAATGTAAATGTATTAAAAAGTGATAGTGTTTATTTATTTCTTTGTGTGATACGAGCACCGATCTTTTGTATGTTTGTGTTTGGTTTCTGTAACTTTGTGACAGCGAAAAATTTTAAATTTGTACTTGAGACCCACCCGCTTATGCGCCGAGCTACCTATCTATTTGTATTTGCCGGTCGGCTCATCGGCGACATGAAAGATAACAGAATGCGACGTTGCTGTTTTGTGACACAGATGACCGCAGGTTAGTGTAAATATTTATAAATGGTGTTTGCGTATTAAATTGATAGAACTTGTTAGAAAAAAGTGATTTTCTATTTTTATCTTTATCGAGTTTTTGACCGTTTCGAATTATTTCCGAGCCGATATGGAGTACTCTGTCCATTTTAGTGCCCCTGGATCATAGCAACCTTGTATATATATATACTGTGTAGTAGTTTATTTCTTGAAAATCTGTAAGAGTATTTATTGTTAAATTTTAACTTGTAATAATAATAAAATTTCATTTCATTTCAAATTTCATTTCATTTACTATCGATTCCATTTTAATCAATAAACAAGACAAAAATATCCACACATATTCACGCATTTTATAACCAAAGGGGTACGCAACTAGTGCACCCACTTTTCGCTGTGCATATTACGCCCCATGATGTGATGGAGGGGCGAGGTTTGGTTGGTAATTTCGGGCACAAATTCCAGACTCCAGGCTGATACTGAATAAAAAAAAACAATATCACTTTGCCCGAGCCAGTCCTCACAAGAATCCACATTCAGGTATTCTCACTGACCTACACAAACTTACAAAACCAAATCAAACAAATGATCAACACATTAATTACCACCTAGTTACATACCAGTATTATGAGCGAGTTGCGTCAAGAGGGGGCAGACGGAGGGCGGACGGGGCTGAGGAGTGCGGGAGGAATCTTTTCAAAGAGTTGTAAGGACCTTCTGAAGTCGGTGTCGTCGGAAACCTCACCGTGTACAATAAGAGTAATAGGTGCGCGTGTGTGCGTGTTACAAGTTGTAAGCGATGGCGTGCGAGTTAATTACTAGATTAATGATCAGATGTGTAAATGTTTACATATTATAAAGCAAAGTCTCCCAGTCGCGTCTGTCTGTTTGCTTGAACGCGATAACCTCAAAAACCACGGGACGAATTGTGATGAAATTTGAAGATACTTTTGTGAACCTGAGAAGACTGTTTATCCTGGGAAAATATAGTGGGACTTTTATGCGGGAAAAACTCTTGCACGCGGGTGGAGCCACAAGCAAGAGCTAGTAGTTTCATAAATGATTCTTTAGATTGATGATCTATAGATTCTGTGTAGTGATTGGAGCAAGTTTATAATTGGTTTATTGGTGTAATGTACGGTGCTAAAATATATTATAAATAGTAGGCGTTGCTCGCGGCTGCGTCCTCGTGAAAGGCCTTTCCGGGGCTAAAATTGCCATGGAGTACTCCTATGGGATTAAAACGGATACCCTGGATGGATGGATACATGGTCTATCGTTGCGCTAAATTTCTTTCAATCCCGTCCAGTAGTTACCTCTAACAAACATCCAAAGATCTTCACGAACGCATTTCCAACAATTTTACGAAATAAGACGAGCTATTAGATTCTTCTTCATAGTCATGCATTATTGGCAGAGTGGTCTTCTGTCTTATTTGGGTCGATAGACGAACTATAAACATGCTTTTGGATTTATCGCCACATCTCTATCTCGTACCAAATTAGTAGGCAACGCGAGAGGTCTCCTACTGTCGAGCGTTTCAAAGGGCCTGTACAGGAGACGCACGAGCCCTTTGTATCACAAACGGTTGTTACGCGACGTACCGCGTGCGTGAAATTAACTAGTATCCATAAATAGGTATTTGATGTCACCCAGGTGGGTAACATCAAAAGACAAGTGCATTCCTCTCGTACCTGCGTATAACGGAACTGTGTCGCATGTGGAAGCCGGATATATTTTGACTTGATTGCGATTAACGTATATACATAGCTTTATGCTCTTCTCCTTTTTGATAATAGTGTAGCACACACATTTTGCTAGCTATGTATGTCTCATGTAATCTTTTGCTTTTTTACGAGGTACAAATGCATTTACGTAGTTGAAACGCTAGTCAACAGGCTCGCCCCCTATCACATCATGGGACGGAATACGCACGGCGAAAGGCGGGTGCACTAGTTGTACCTCTGCCTACCCATTCGGGTATAAAAGGCGTGAGTGTATACGTATTTACGTAGCTGAAGGTCATAGTCGCTGTCGATTGCAAGTCATTGTGATGAATCAACCTCCTAGGTTAGCTGGAGACCGTTCAGTAATACAGCCTCCTGAAATTCTAGTGACCCCTGAAAGACGCAATGTCCTCCCGTTCTTCAAAGAATTTAATATAACATGTACAGTCAGCCAAAAAAGCAGCTGAACAAATTCAAAATTTCAAATCACTTCCACGCGTTAAGTTCAATTGAAATATTTTTTTTTCTTTGTGGGAGGTAAAGTTAATCGACTTTATTTTATTTTTGTGAAGAGAAAACAAATATTGGTAAGAACACGAAAGTGTAGCCGCAATTTGAAGTTTTGAATTTGTTCAGCTACTTATTTGGCTTTTTTTTTTTACATTGCCATCTTCGGCGCATTAGGGACGGCTGCGGGCTTCCTCCGACTCACGTCTAAGTTGTCGTCCGCAAAAAAAAAGAAAAAAAAAAAGAAACTTATTTGGCTGACTGTACCTAGTTTGCCATTTTAGTGTGGGAGTATATAATAGAAAAAACTTTAAAAAGGTGAGGTAATAAGACCTTTTCACGACACTAAAACCACACTTTATACCGTTGCATAGTAATAAAAGGACCTAGGCGTTAAATAAATATGTCACATTAATATTATCTATGACTGCAACACTGGAATGATATTTATTAAAATCGAAACAGGTACACGTTATGTAGCTCTCCCGCGAGGGTCGGAAACATATGGAAAAGTCCACAAAATAATATTATATAACAACGGACAGGAAACAATAACTCACCTGTCATCCTGCAAATGCTTTAACTCGCTGAGCTCTAGCTCCCTGCGCAAGTTAGACACCTCGCACAAGAGCATGTCGCGTTCGGCCGACACTTTCTCGAGCTCCGCCCTGAGGCGGACCACCTCGTTCGTCAAATCCATCGTCGCCATATCGACGACTAGCGATAACCGCAATCGACACGGCACATCACTAATCACTCACGCACACGACGCACCGACCAATCACGTCCGCACATTTTTTTATTCTAACACAACACACTCGCACGGAACAGAGGGATGTGGAATTCCTTTTTCAAACTTTATCGATTAACGTTGAACTTTTTCAGCGCGTGGCAACCGCCCCGAGTCTACATCGTTGGCATCTGAAACAATAAATCATTCTGTTAGACGGTTGGTAAAAGAAAGAAAATAGCTTTGTCGGTACGCGAACCTAATATTTCGTTCATAAACTGCGCATTTCGCAATGGGGAATGTTTGAAGTTGCCATACAATGATATTACGGACGGAGTAAATACCAGACATTTTCACTTTATTGGTTGTTTACTATACAGATTTCTATTTTATAACTTTCTTATTACCCATCGAGTTATAAAGTTGTGTTTGCAAGTAGGCATCCGAAGTTAATAAAACAAAGATAAAAAGAGGCATTGTTACAAGTCTAGCAAGTGACAAGATCATTAGAATCATAAGTAAATTCCTTAATAAAACAATTTAAAGTAAACTATAATGCAAAATTTCAATTTAAAAACGCATTTAAGCAATTTAAGATCTAATGAAGACTTAATATAACGCAACTGCACCAATGATGAAAGCAAAACCACGTTGCAGACCAAGCGTTTTGCAAAATAAACTTTATTGTATTGTTTACAGGTTAATGCAAAAAAATACAGATTCTCTTAACTCAAATCAAAAATAAATTTCACATGAATTAGCTGAAAATTTAACTGACTATTGTTTAAAATGGCCTGAGAATTAAGCAATTAATGTATATTTTGTCGTGTAATCAATCGCCTCCGTGAAATGCATTGATGCCGTTACAAGATACAGCGAACTAACCGGAAGAGTTAATTATAAATGTCATGTCTGTTTTGAAGTTGTAAGCGTTTATGGTCATAAATAGTTATAATACGAATAATATCAAGATTTTAATCAGACAGACGGACAACAAATTATTCCTATAAAGGTTCCTTCTTTCCTTTTGAGGTACGGATTCCTAAAAATTAAAAAGCCATGTCCATAATTTTATCTTTTTGCCCTAATCTCTAAGAAAAAGTTGTGACAAATTGTATAAAGCAGCCGACCTGGCGCTAATTCGAATTCTTCTAATTCTCCTAAAACAAAGCGCTCCAGATGTAAACGTCCTTGAGCTGAGACACAAACGAACTGCCTTTTCCAACGGAGAAATTAATTTATTAGCCAATTAAAGCAATAGTAATACGCGTGTAAATCTAAGTGTTTACGTTGATATTAACTGTGAAGGCTTCGTTTTAATAGGTATCTGTAGCTTTGTCCTTTAGAACTGTTGAGATAAAACTACTTTACTGGTGGTAGATCTCTCGTATGTAAAAGGCTATCTGGGTGGGAACCACCGCAATGTCTAATTCTACCGCCACGCAGCAGTGTGCATGCACTATTGTGTTTCGGTTTGGAGGACATTATAGCCAGTGTAACTACTGGACATAATGAGACTTAACATCTTATGTCTCAGGATGACGAGCGCAGTGGAGTGCCACACAGTACTGTTGTGTATGAGTAGTTTATGGGCGTTCGTATTGCTTAACATCAGGCGAGCGACATGCTCGTCTCGTCATTCAGAAGCAATAAAAAAAACAGGAACTGAGGCATAATCTTCGCATAATCAACATAATAGGTGGTTGGTTCCAAGTATTGAGTCTGTTTTGGTAGGGTTAGTAGGGTTATAGCACTGTCCAATTTGAAGGACATTGTAGCTACTAAAGCTACTGAACATTATGATTCATTGAGGTCTGATTTTACCTTCATCATCATCATCAGCCCGTTGCAGTCCACTGCTGGACATAGGCCTCCCCAAGATACGCCACAAAACCCGGTCTGCTGCTTTCAATCAGTTGCTACCGGCCCTCTTGTGCAATAAATGCTTGCCGATAAATGCTACGCGTCACATAGATGAATAAGTCGACCAAATACAAATGCCATAATTTAACCTATGTTAAAAATCTAAAATGAGTACAATCTACAGCAATACAATTTACTGAGTAGCTACCTCGGTGGTGTAGTTGTATTACGGTACGACTGCTATGCTGAGGTGTCGGATTCGATCCCCGGGTTGGGCAAAATGATATTGGGTTTTTCTACTCAGTATCAGCCTGGAGTCTTGTGCCCGATATGGCGATAGGCTCGCCCCCTATCACATTATGGGACGGAATACGCACGGCAAAAATGTAGGACGGCAGCGTGTCTCACGCTGCCTCGGACGCCAAGCGCGTCCTTCGGTGTACGGGGGCTTCTGAGCCCCCGCAACAACAGGAGAAGGACCGCAACAGCGGTACGCGCAGGGGCGGTTGCGGACGTCAACTTAGACGTGAGTCGGAGGAAGCCCGCGGCCGTCCCTAATGCGCCGAAGATGGCCATTATAAAAAAAAAAAAGGCAAAAAGTAATTGTATGTGTGGTTACAATCTACATTAGTTGTGTATTGCGATAATTGTCAAATAAATTGTACTTGAAACCTGTGAAACGGGCCCATAAGCTCTTAGGCTGACAAGCGTAATGCGAAGATTTTGTAAAGTGCTTTGTAATTCGTAGCTTCCGTTTAATGTGTCAATTCTTCCGTTAATTGTGACCATGCGAAAGACTTGCTTGCCATCACCAACAATTTAACAAATCGTAAACAGAAACGAAACTCAAAGAAAATAACAGTACAGTATCAAAATACCTAAAAGAAAATTTAACGTCGTTAGCGAAACATACATTAACACATAATCGACATATGACATAACATAAGAGTGGAAGAAAATAGCGCACTGCACCATTCCTACGGCACTGGGAACAGAGAACATAATATCTAAAATATATGATGTAATAAAACGTGAAATGTACGTTTGAAAATATTTTTCGATATGTTACGGTTTGAAACGAGTAAGAAGAAATTAGAGAAGTAGTTTTAGTATTGTTAGTCACGGTATAAACATATTTGTGTAGATTCTACATTGACTGCCTTGGTGGCGTAGTTGTATTATGGTATGACTGCAATGGTGAGGTCTTGGGTTGGATTCCCGGGTCAGGCAAAGTGATATTGGGTTTTAAATTCAGTATCAGCCCGGAGACTGGAATTTGTGTCCGATATGGCGATAGTGGGTGCATTAGTGTGTGTGTGGGTGTGTATGTGAGGGTGTGTGTGTTAGACATGGGCGCCGCCTAAGAAAAAGCCGGCGGCGGCGTGCTGGTAATTTTTGGTCGGCGGCGGCGTAGCGTCGGTGGCGTGGAATTTTTAATGAAAATTGAATATACCTATAGGCCACATATAAATTCCTCAGTTACATGTTCGTAGGTATTTGGAAGCACTAGCCAATTAACCTATCGGTATAAAAATCCCTTCAAGAGCCATGCTCCATCCGCCCTGTGGATTGGGGGCGTTTGAAGAATTCCACCACGGTATCCCCTGCCTGTCGTAATAGGCGACTAATAGGGGCCAACGGGGATCGCAGGCAGGCGGCAGGGGACTGTCCGTCTTTAGTTTTGTATTTTTTAGCACATTTTTACGATCCTTGTGATGGACGGCAGTGTGGCAGGTAGGCCTCACGCTGCCGTTGATGCAGGGGGCGTCGTTCGGTGCGCGGGAGCTTCTGAGCCCATCACAACAGGAGACGGGCCGCACTAGGCGGCGCCGCGCAGGGGCCGTTGCGGACGAAAACTTAGACACTTCCGTCAGAGGAAGCCCGCAGCCGCCCCTAATGCGCTGAAGATGGCCACCGCGGAGTTTTGGTTTGTATGCCGTGCGTTGTACATACATACGTTGTGCGGTCACCCGATGGTTCCATTTCTCCGCGCGGCTCAGCGTCGGGTCGTAAGGCACGGTGAACAGCACTTTCTCCACGAAAAAACAATAACAAAAAAGACCTATTGATCCATTTATCTTATTTCGTCGAGAAGGTGAAATGACCATTAACGCCCTTTGGTACCACCATCCCCTTATCAAAAACCACTGCGCGGTTACATAATTATCACCGCTTTTACGACCTAGCGTTACGGCACTTATAGAGATGGTAAGCATCGGGCGACACACCATGCTGGGCCAAGTCATTTAGTCTATAAAAACTACTAGTGGCGGCGTTAGGCGTCAGCGACCAATGGCGACCGTACAAAAAAAATATTTAATATTACTTTTTCATAGTGGCGCCTTAGCCAACGCAGGGCTCTGGGGGCAGATGTTTGCACGTGCCTTTTTCTTTGTGCCCTTTGTCGACCACGGGCTCAGCCACTGCTAGGCCCGGGCGAGAGAAGAGTGGAAAATAAAAGGGCTCACACAAAGCTGATGTCACCGACGTCCACGTTTGGTCTAGCGCCGGGTTTATAAACTACCACAGCATACTAAATGTATACCAAAACACTTTGTTGCATCAGGGACGACTTCATGATCCCATGGTTATGTGCGCCTAATCATTTGATCCGCAAATCTCCATCGAAAGGACGGGTTATATTCAGCTTTCCACCTCATGCTTCAAATTCCTCAACTGCTGGCGGCAGCAGTCCGACCTTTCGTGTTCCTGCACCATATCGTTTCATATAAGAGGTCTACCTTCGTACTCGTAGGCCATCAAACATTAAGATCTCCTGATGTGGTCTTGGTTAGCAACACAGCAACAGCGAGAGGCCTCCTCCTTTAAATGGTATGAAATCGCTATGATCTCAATTAAGGCTAGCCAAAACTGCCTCAACTCCTAAGTATATTGCAACCTCAAAGGCCGAGTGGACGGTTATGATGGGTTCGGGTGATCCCACGATCGCCCGATAGCCCCTATTAGTCGGCTTTTACGACAGACCGGGGATGCTGTAGTGGACTTCCATAAACGCCCCCAATTCACAGGTCAGTAGACACCGGCCAATTGACCACCAGGAGTCTCTAACGTCTCTGATGGCTGAGGCATTGGCCCGTTATCGATCTCTCCTAACACTCTTTCTGATGGAGGACTACTCCGAAAAAGTTAGCCACTGCAATCTAATACCTCCGCCTGTCGACCATGGACCAGTGAAACACCATCACATGCACCTGACCGTAAGACACCGCTGTGGGGCAGTTATCACAAGGAAAAGACATGACCTACGATCTTCCGCAGATACTCTCCGAAATAATGTTTTCCGATGAGCACAATTGTCAGTTGATATTTGAACCATCGTTGCTTCACGCCTTGGTGAAATCAGGGTGCACTACTAAAACGTCCGAGTACTGAGGACGGGGTCTCTAGTCTGAGACTACATTATCCATGGCAACTCCGCCGAAAGGAGCCTGCTTGGCCTCTTTTTAGGAGCCGGACGCTGCTCGTGTGTGGAAGCTTCCTCCAGCCAGTGGGAGGTGGCCGTAGGGCTTTGGGGTCCAGATCCTAGACCAGTATCTAACAAACGCGTAAGTCACGTACAAGACCGTTTGGTACGCCCTTATCGTCTGCTGCGCATTCTGCTGGATAGCATTGCAGAGGGATTCGGATGTCCAAGGTTTCGGCCGAAAAGGGACTGCTGTAAAGGATCATGGACCACATGACTCCTTAGCATAAAGTCTGGTTAGCGATGCCAGGACCTTCTAGGATAGACAGCAAGCTTGAAAGAGTGCAGCCACGTATGGGCGCGTGGGCACAAGGGGCGTAGCCAAGATGCCTTTTGCAATCGTTTATGCTAATGGTTGTTTTTCTGTTATTAACTTTGACTCTTCAAGCCCCGCTACGGACGCCGGCGTCCGAGTATATAAGGTTTCCCCATACATCTATATATATAAGTGGGGTTTGACGGCTAAAAAATCCAAGTCGACAAATAACTATGATAAAAATTTTACAAGAAAATGTTTTTCTTTCCAAATCCACGCCGGCGCGGCGCCTATGTCTACTTCGAACTATATATGACGTTTGCGACCCAATCATTAATAAAATTTGTCAATAAAAAATAATAGTATTCACAAAATCCACGCCGTTTAAGTTAGGCGGCGGCGGCGGCGGCGTGCGGATCCTGCGCGGCGGCGTAACGCCGGCGCGGCGCCCATGTCTAGTGTGTGTCTGTGTGTCTACACTGTAGAACATGAATGGGCAGTCTCATGGGATATTTACGCTGTTGATTTCTGATCTTTTGTGCGGTGAATGTGAGACTCTCGGGGACGACAACACCTACCGTCTATCCCTTATGTGTTATTCTTCTATTTCCTTTAACACCAGTAGCCATGGTTCTTCTGATATTGTTGACGTCTATGAACTTTAGAGATAACTAAATATCCGATGGTCTACTTGTTGGTTTACTATGCTATAAAAAAGTACAGTCCGGGCGAGCTCCGAGAAATCTTGTAATCAATAATTTATAATATTTTTGTAAATAATTATTGCGTATTTATTGTTGTAACCTGTTTTGTGTTAAATAAATAAATCTTGTGTAATTTTAATGACGTTATCGATGTAGGTAAGTGCGAAATAAATGTATTACATTGATAACCTAATATCATCAATCACTACATAAACTCAACTCAATTACGTCAACATTCTATGATTCCTCCGAGCTCGCGCAAGGAGTGAGGACTGTACACTACCAATTACTAAATAATGTATGAATGACTAGCTTTTGCCCGCGGCTCCGCCCGCATAAAAAAGTTTTTCCGGAATAAAAGTCTCGGTTTATATTTTCCCGGGATAAAAAGTAGCCTATGTGTTAATCCAGGACATGATCTACCCGTGTGCCAAATTTCATCGAAATCCGTTGAGTAGTTTTTGCGTGAAAGAGGAACAAACATCCTTACATCCTTACATCCATACATCCAAACATCCAAACATCCATACATTCTTACAAACTTTCGCCTTTATAATATTAGTAGGATAATCAGACCTGGGATTCCAAAAAGATACGCCGGTTAGATGAAAAGAAATTTGCTCTAAATCTAATCAGTAACCACTAACTTTACGCAGATCAATAAATTGATATAGATTAGAATGAAATCGACAACTATTGCTAGAACAAAAAACCAATGCGGAGACATTTGTGAAAGTATTTATGTTTTGTTAGCGAAATAAACAACTTGATGTTTTTTATACTATGGCGAAATTCTAAGCGATTCATTGATAACTGTAGAAAAACTGGTTTAGAAATAAAAGCAATTCCAAATTCTGTGCAATTGGATTAACTCTGTAATAAATACTAAGATATAAAAAAAATATTTATTGGAAAGTATCTGTAATCATTGCGAAATAATCAGCAATTGTCTTCGATGTAATTAAATTTTATGTTGTTATGCATTTTTTACAAAAAGAGCTATTGTTTAATGTTTATATCCCATTAAAATATTTTTTTTTTATTGTTTACACGTTTGTTTGTTATCGTAAAAATATTTAGTTCTAACAAACTATGCAAATAAATATCCGAAAACGCAATGACTAAAGAAAGCTGAGTTTCTTTCGAATTCATAATATCAATAAAAAGTTACATAGGTTTTAAAAACAAGTAACGCCATCTATGAATGATCTATGTAAACGGGGCATGTTTGTAAACACCGGCGTAGATCCCAGCTGATCGTGCGCATGTTTGATTACTTAAAAAGACGTTAGATGGCATTAGTATGTTGGACACGAAATTTTATTCGTGTCCATTCAGATGTTTTGTCTTTTTGCGTGTCATAAAATTCACAATTTGTGTTAGATGTTGTTTTTTTTAATAACAACAAATAAAAATACGAAATTATACGGAAATCTATAAGTACTTTAGATATATTAGGAATGGCTAACGATTAATAAAACAATAAAGGTAAGAAATTAAAGAAAAAAATGTCACACATGTGTTTTGTAAGAGTATTACACGTCATCTAAATGCATTTGTAAATAAATATGCATGACAAAGTTAATACCCTTCATCAAGTAGATAAGGCGATATCAAAAACAAATGCGGATTAAATAATACGAAATTAAATCATATCTATACTATGAAGGTCAACACACTAAGGTTATCACGTTAATTAATTAACCTTTTATTCCATGCAACAGTTTTACACATTTCGGTCCGAACTTATTATAATTACTGGTTTCCGTAAGCAAATTAACTCGCATTATATTGCGTGATAATTTATCCTGTATTAAGCCGCAAGATAAAATCATTATATAAATATTTGTATCTGAAACCCTCGAAGTCTTTTTAGAGTACTTTCTTCCAGAAAAATCTAGGACGACCAACATAATGTTAGACTATAAAATTAGCAAACACCAAACATTTTGGAACGGCAGACCAACATTAATTTAATATTGTTGAGCTAATTTGTTGCAGAAGGCTAGCAAATGAGTATATTGTATGAGTTTCACTATAACAATACAAGTAGATCGGTGAGTACCTACATTGTCGACTTTTCAGAAAGAAAACGGATATCTATTAGAAAGTAACATGAAATTTACTCATTATTGCAAACTACATTGAGTTGACCAAAAAACAATTATAGTTATAAATGCAAAATGCCCTATCTTTGATCATCACAGTTTGGTACCATAATGAGCAGCATGAGCCTCGAAAACCGACCCGCATGGACAACTCGAAAGGTTAGTAATTTTAGCACAAATTGTGACCGCAATGGGAAGCCGTTGCAAGCTACATTTGATGTGTAGTAACCGCGAAATCACAAAGCTTAGTTAGCACTCAGGGCTTCCCACAATTGTCAAAAAGGTCTCGACGTTTATAGGGTTCCATTACACAGGAACAATGTAGGACAACAACAAAAACGTAATTTTGTTTAAAATAAAAAATGGCAACCACTTGGCCTTTAAGAAATTGTGTTATGAGCGCAATCCAAACTACACTCATTTACAAAAAAAACGGGCGGTTTGGATTTTAATTCTTTTTAAAAAAAATACGGTACCAAAATGATTTCAATCATTTGTACATGTTACTGGCCGGTTTTAAAAATGCCGTGGTGTTTAAAACAGTACGTTCTAAATTAAAATTTTCGTTTGATGCTCGTTTTTACAGAAAACCACTTTTTATCCTACATTTTTGGTGCGAAGTTCCAAAAGATAATATCGGTTTTCATAACTTTTAGTCAATTTTTATGAATTTATTTCATATTCTTAATTGTCAAAGCTTCATTTATTGCTGTTTAGCTGTCTCAATAATGTTAGAGAAAGTGGTAAAAGCTACCAAAATTATTGCGCTGCTCGAAGAGGGCTGCAGCCAATGCTTCGTGGCTCAGAGGCTAAGTGTGAGTCGCTCGACGGTTCAAAGGACCTGGCAGCGGTATCAAGACACCGGTTCCGTCGAGAGAAGGCCTGGTTCTGGAAGAAAACCATGTACCCAACCACGGGATGATCGTTTTCTTGTGAGTCGCGCATTGAGAAATCGCAAGTCTTCGTATGTGGACCTTAAGAACAACCTCGAAGAAGTAAGAAATTTGCATATTAGTCTATGGACGGTCAGGAGGAGGCTGCTCGCGGCCAATATACGCAGTCATCGCCCGGCCCGCGGCCCTAAGTTACTCCGTGAGCACAGAGTTGCCAGGCTTAGGTTTGCTCGAAATTGTGAGTCATGGACTCAAGAAGACTGGAATAGGGTATTGTTCTCCGATGAAGCCAGGATATCTCTGTTCGGTGAAGATCGACGTTGGCGAGTGCTACGAAGACGAGGAGAACGCTTTGCAGAGGCTTGTTTTGAAGAAATCACACCTTATGGTGGGGGCTCTGTTATGTTTTGGGCAGGAATAAATTCAATGGATCGTACAGAGTTAGTCTTCATTGAAAACGGCTCACTGACTGGACATCGATACATAACGGAAGTTCTTATTCCTCATGCACAACCCGCATTGGCCGCTTTAGGCGAAGACTCAATTTTTATGGACGACAACGCTCGCGCCCACCGGTCTGGCGATGTGGAAGCGTATGTGCAAGAGGTCGGCATTCGTCGTTTGGATTGGCCAGCTCGAAGTCCCGACCTCAATCCTATAGAGCATGTCTGGGACGTTCTGAAACGACGCGTGAGATCAGTACAACCGGCTCCGCAAACCATCAGAGAGCTGAAGAATGTGATTACCGCGGAGTGGGAACGTATTCCGCAAGAAAGTATCCGGGATATCCTCGCTAGCATACCCAGACGAATTCAAGCTGTGATTTCAGCTAGAGGGGGTCACACTCGATACTAAACATTTATCTGCTTTTACTTTATTAAAGAAAAAACAAACAAAAATCTTTGTTAACTTTTACTTCACGAGCATATGCACTACTAGCGAGCATACACTACTAGTGAACTTTAGCATTAAAACCCATAAATTTTATCAAAATTTTATGATAATACTGACGAAAACGATTATTTGCTTATTAATTTACAAAATTGTGAAAGTAAAACTACCTACAATTATCAAACAAACCAATAGTAACATTTGAAATGGTTCATTGCTTAGGTGCCCGTTTTTTTTGCAAATGAGTTTATTTCAATTGTTAAACCATATTATAATAAAATACATAGCAACAAAATTTAATAACAGAATTTCAAAATTGTCCTATATCAATGCAAGAATTACATAAAAACCCAAAGCTTGGTCATTGCTGCATAAGTAGTGTTGTATATTAGAGATCACTATCGGAAGCGAAGCAATAAATCTCCACAAGACAGCAAGTCACAACGAGTAACTTAGAAAAAGAAACCACTAGAACCTCCAGTCAAGACAAACCTACAAAAGTCCAATAAAAATTACAATTCAAATCGTGGATCAACAGAGATTTCAATTAAAAAATCCACATCATCCGTCCACAGACCACAATCCACAAGTAATTGGGTCAGCTGTGGCCGTCGCATTCATGTACAACCTTATAGCAACGTGCAACCATCACAATGACGACAATATGAAATGGCTAACCGCACTGCAGTTGCTATCAGAATCCAATTAAAAACTTTCATCCCACGTCCGACAGGTAAGTGAAATTTGGAATGCGACAGCATCGTTTTTCTAACCATATTTCGTTTTAGGGAATGATAGTAAAACGTATACGTTTTGAGGTCAGATACAGCATTGGGCAAATAAAAAAAAAAGAATATGGAACAAGCTTAATTAAGTTCAGATAATTTTACCACCTATTCAGATTATAATCTAATATTTGATATGTCGAGATTGGAACAAAAGTTTCCGAGACTTTTTCATAGCTATCGGACATTTGTCTAGGTGCTTATCGAACTTAGAACAAAACATTTATCACAAAGTGAAAATGATAAAGATATCAGACTGAGCAGCCCCTTATGAGGCAAAACACGACACGAAAGTCGATGTCGTTTAATTTTGATATTTGTGATCGAGAGACCAATACGTCAGTCACGTGTTAGTCTCTAGACTAATCACGGACACATGTCGTGTTTTGCTCGTTTATATCAAAACCACAATGTCATTAATACGATTTTCAACAGTCTAAATTTGAACTAAAGCATTCTACCGGATTAAAATGAATCGACATCATCGTTGCATCCCCGCCTTATCCCGACTCCTGCCTCTCCAATTTCCTCATTTGCAGTGTAAACACAGTTAAACTATTTGGAATTCTGGGGCGGGCGTTCAGTTTTATAGTTTCGATGAAACATTCGATTCGAAACGTAATTCTTTATCCGCGTCCGTTTTGCGTGTTTTAATTTGTTTTCGTTATACATTATGTCGGTTTGTTACAGTACCGGATGACGTTTTATTTGTGATTTTTCATTTTACATCAAATCAGAAAAAGTCTTTCGTAATCGTTAACAGAGTAATAAACGCGAACGCGGAACGGAATTTTAATGTAGATTGTAATTTATCTTTATTTTAATTGGAATGTTACGGAATTTTTATGGTTCACTGTTTTAAATCATTTTGTTCAGGAAATAGACCGAAAGAAACCTTTTCTATTCCGAGGTCGAATCCAAAGGAAATATGAAGTTGAATGATCATGCATATCAGCTGAAATCCGTTTACTTAGGCACTGAAATTAGTGCGAAATGTTTACTTTTTACATTGACATTTCAGAACAAAATGAAAAGAAGGATGCGGTATGTCATTAAAAAGTCTTGGATGAAATTTTGGAGTCGATTTCTCCAGCGAGTGTTCTTAAATTTGAACGTGTATTTAGACAAAGTAAAAACACTCCGTCCAAACATTAATTAAGTATGTTTGAGTTGGGCCAAATTGGTCGTACATCATTAATGTAGAGAAAAAACAAATTTTATGTGCGCGCAATTATCGTCTTTGAGTCTGGGAAAAGATTTGACTTCTCAAATAATAAGTAATAAGAGCTACAAGAATCTGCATAAATCATGAAAAAACACTTCATTATGTCAAATTTATTTAACCTTCACAAAGAAATATTAAGCGAAATTTAATTAACGAAGGCTGTCTAATAAGTTAGTATGAAAAATGTGGAACACATTATAAAGCTCGACTTTAGAACTAGCGTTGTTAAGTGTTTGATTAACTTCAACCTTATATTTCGCAACTGTTGCACGAAATGCTTTTCAAAAAGGAAGATGTAAGATAAAAAAATCCTTAAGACAGATATTTTAGCAAGGACTAGTAAAAACCCTATGAATCCTTAACTACCCGGGTTTCATTAAGGCACTAACACGAGAAGAGGAACCTCATTAACCACGCTTCAAGTCGCGTGAAATGCTTTGCAAAACTTTTCTAGATACCCCTATTTCAAACACTTGCGCTAGCATTTTTAGAAGCAGGATTTCTCGTATTAACTTATGTATCATCTAGATTTTTGTTGCAAAGCTGTTTCCAACTACTCATTTCAAGTTCTTTGGACAAATTGCTGCTACTATTTAATGTAACATAATGGAAGTGAAAGCTGAAGAGTTATGTTTAAAAATACGATTATGATGAAGAAAAAAGGTGTATTAATAAAAAATACCAGCCCTGTAATACTGCCCCACTGCACTGCATCCAGTTGTGAAAGTCTAAATAATTAAGGTTAAAATACCATTTTTAGTTCATTATTTTGTCTCCCGCTTTGCTATGGAGGGAAGTGGATATATATTCTAACTCCTCCCTATTCTTCTGTTTGATTAACGTCGTTGCGGGTTAAGATTAATTAGTATTCCTTGAGACTTGAGTGTCACCGCTCTGTGTCATAAAATGCGTGCCACTGTCGATCCTGGCTTACAGGAGTTGCAGTGGTGGGTGTGAGGGCGGGATAGTCTCGTGCCCCACTGCTAACTATGGACGCCCTACTACAGATGGGGTTTAGACCTTAGTCACGCTGGCCTAATGCAATATAGCAAACTTCAGATACCTTCGTTTATTCTAGTTTAATTCTCCTAGCCAGTTTCGGCCACGGCGGCCATTCTCAACGGAGATCAGCCAGGTACGCAGGAGATATTATAGTGCACAAGTGTGTGCGCAATACACAGGTGCACTCGCTATTCCTTCGCTTTCATAGGCCGATGAGACGGCAATCCGACATGACCGGAGAGAGATCAGGCGCAGGACCAACGGCTTTACGTGCTTTCCGAGGCACGGGGATATCACACCGCAAACTTCCTGACTCCGAGCTGCGACTGGGTAAATTTTAAGATGGAAAAACCCAGTCACAATGTTTTTGGATCGACCCGGGATTCGAACCCAGGACCTCAGCGCGCAAATCGTACTCGTAATGCGTACGCAATACAACTACGCTACCGAGGCAGTCAGTCTAGTTTAGAATTCTCATGTAGATCGTTTCTTCTTTTTAAAAGCAAACAACAATTGATTAACAACAGCACGTAACTTTGAAAGTCGGAGGTGTATGCCTTGGGTTTTGAACATGCGGACGTTCATCTCGACAGACCGTTCTATTACAACTAGGCTATCGTATGAAGAAAATATACACCAAATATATAAGTGCTAATAACTAAAAACTACGTTCACGGGAGCACTCTATATATTTATAAATAAAGTATATCTACGACTGTTCATAAAGATGGTAATCTGGAATACAACTTAAGCTCAATAGTTTCTAAGACTTCGTCGACAACTTAATTATCCTACGTACGTCAGATTCTGCAAACTTGTGTGGAGAGCCTCATTCCAGAACAGACAAACTTTCCTGGCACGTCTAGTTCCCTAAGGAATCAGATGAGCATCCGTGCGAGTCGAGATAATAAGTTCTAATTCATTCCGCGAACGAAAGCGAAACACGAATTTCATAACCGTTATGTTACATGAATTTCATTATCAGTAGGCTGGCTTTATATTCTTGTTTTCCGAGAATTCGTATGGAAGTAGACATGTAATATATTGTTTTTTTTTAGTGGATAACGAAAATCGTAGTATTAGAAATATGATAATCAATTTCAAAACACGGTTGCCGAGACAAATAACCAACTATTCTCCTCAAACCGGCCTCCAAAGAGGCCATAAGTTCAAAATTCGAATAGAATTGTTGAAAAATATTCCACACTCGCATTCCCAACAAAATTGATTGACAATAACAATCAGAGCGTTAATTGTAACATGAGTTACGCACGCGATGTTTTTTTCTATCAAGCCTTTGACTCAACACATGACTATAAAAATGACTGTCCAAGGTTAGTCACGTGCTTAACTGTCCTTTTATTGGCACAAAAGACGATTGTGTGACAAAACAAACGTCCGTGTTTCCGATGTTTCATTCAAGATGCAAAACGGCAATCAATAAGGTGCCAAATACTTTTAAATGTAAATATCAATGATATCTTTATCCTTCCTTACATAGTATAAAAGAAAGTCGCCCGCCGCCTCTGTACGCGATAAGTCCAAAAACTATTGAACGAATTTCGGTAAAATTTCGTATGAAAATAGTTTGAGACGCTAGGAAGATTTAAAGCTACTTTTTATCCCGGGAAAATATATAGCGGCCCAACGGGGCTTTTATCCCGGAAAATCTCTACCACGCGGGCGTAGCCGCGAGCAAAAGCTGGTAAATTATAATTATAATATTTTTATTCAATAATTTACATTTCAAAGTGATTTTTCTATAATGTGCTAAAAATCCATAGAAATCTCAGTATTTACAAAACACGTCACAGATACGAAGCAATGTAAAACCCGGAACATACAAAACTTTTAAAAAAATCACAATAATCGCGCCATTTGCAGGACTGTCTCGTAAACACGGCATACGATGGCGACAGCACAGATGCGCCGGGATACTTTTACTCGCATTCCTAATGCGCCGGCGCAGTTTCACTCTGCGGGCGCGCATGCGGCATACCGAAACTTTGCGCTGGGACGTGTTTAAAATGCTTTGGGATTATTATAATTGGTATTGTGCCTTTGAAATTCGTAATGAAGAATAATGTATCCTATTGTATATTGGGAAATAAATTTAAAGTCTATAGAACATCATCTATAATCTGTAACCAACATACAGGTATTGTTTTGGCGTGTACTGGATAAAGTCTACTAGAGAAAAAAAATCAACTCGCCGTCATCCCCGAATGGTTAACCAGGGCTGTAAAACACCTTTATCTGACCCACGATACTTAGAAATAAAATAATACAACTGATAAACATTTAATAATTACAATTAGAAGGTTCATTTGTTTCATTACACAAACGTCCAAGGCATTGTCCGGTCTATTATCGTTTGTAGCACAGTTATTGCCAAATTGTTCGCAAATACCCGAATAATTGGTTGGTACGTGCGATATCGCCTTCCCACCACAAGTTTCTCAATTAACAACCTGCCAATAAATTGTGCTACCTTAAATAGTACGTGTCGATAGTAGTTTTTGGTATCTCCTAATTTTTATAGTGCATACTAGTTGTACAACAGGTCAATGGTGAGTTGCATTTAACATTGAGCATATCTTAAAAGCAATTTAGCACTAATAGTCACTTAAGAATTAGCATGCTGAAGTGGCAGTGGCCTGGCCATATCTCACGAAGAACCGATAACCGCTGGGGTAAACGTGTTCTTGAGTGGAGACCGCGTCTGGGCAAACGTAGTGTAGGAGACCCTCAGGCCAGGTGGGATGACGATCTGCGAAAGACTGCAGGCAGATGCTGGATGCGGCAAGTTGAAGACAGGGCGCTATGGCGCTCATTAGGGAAGGCCTATGTCCAGCAGTGAACTGATAAAGGCTGATGATGATGATGATGATGATGAGTAACTTTATCCCCTGACGTTATTCCATAGAGAGGAAACAATGTATTTTAGATCGATTTCCGAAGGTTTCCTCAGCGCTATAACTTTTCCTTCTTCAAACGAGGTTTAAAAAAAGTTTTTTACGGTAGGCAGCGGCTTAGCTGTGCCCTTGGCATTGCTGACGTCCATGGGCGACGGTAACCACCTACCATCAGGTGGGCCGTTAGCTCGTCTGCCTTCGAAGGCAATAAAAACAATATTTAAACGATGTTTTATTTGGTAGATAAGAATAAAAAAATAAACGCACGTCACGCCTTGACCTCAGAAGGAGTAGACAGAGGTGTAACCTGAAAATTTTCACCTTGTTTGTTTCGACCAACGCTATAATGAGGTATAATTAGGCATAACATTGGTAAGTATATAAAAATATTTGAACGAGTTAGTTCGTCGATATATTTTGTAGTATAACTCACGTCATCAATGGGTCAGAGCCCCAAATTCATTATTCTAACTACGTATCTGTAAAACCATCGTGATTTACAATCGTCGCCGACGACAACGGTGCTGTTTCGAAAAGTAACGATTTATCGCGTGTTTTCATTCGATTTAATCGTATTGTCTTTGGTGAGTAATTTTATCAAACATTCGGTTTGCAATCGGAATGATTGAGCCACATTTTCGTACCGAGTAAAACTAAATATTTACTAATGGTTTTAATCGAATTTTCAAATAGTTGTAAAAAAAATTTCAATATTTATGTTCAATTCACATTTTCGCATTTCTTTCATTGAGAAATCTTAAGATACAAATATTAAATACAGATGAAAAGTAAAATACTTGTCACAAATCTTTTTCTTTTTTTTTATAAATGGCTCTATCGTTGCATCGGTGATTTTGCCGAAGTCGAGTGGGTAGACGTTAATTTATTTACATAACTTTTATTTAAATAACTTTCTTGTCTTAAAAAAAACGGCGGCTACAAAGAGGAAGGCATACATCTAGAATGAGTCACTCGGGTTTCTCTTTGTGAAGACAGTCCCATATTTAAACAGGCATATATCATGGTCTATCGCTAGACTAGCTTTAAACTCCCAGATTTTTTCTGTAATAAGGTAGAAGAGAGGATACTTAAACTCAACTCAAACTCAAAAGTTTTCTTTATTCAAATAGTCTTGTACAAGCTCTTTTGAATCGTCATGAATGTACCACCGCTGTTATCGCTGTGTTATCGCTGTGAAGAAGAAGCGGCGCAAGAAACTACCTCAGGAACAAGATCTGGCATAATGTTTTTCAAACTTGTAAACAACAAATGCTACCAATAAATAACATAATAGACACAATCTAATTATAGAACATGTGTGAATCTGAGAAACCTAATCCCAAGCAGGTGGTAGGACTCTCATATGTAAGAGTCCGTCTGGGTGGGTACCTACCACCGCAATGTCTATTTCTACCGCCAAGCAGCAGTGTGCATGCACTGTTGTGTTTTGGTTTGAAGGGCATTGTAGCCAGTATAACTACAGGCCATAATGATACTTAAAATCTTATGTCTCAGAAGACGAGCGCAGTGGAATGCCACACAGTACTTTGTAACTCAAGGTGCTGGGTGGTGTTTCTACTGATTATGGGTGGTCGTATCGCTTACCATCAGGTGAACAGCATGCTCGTCTCGTGATTCGATGCAATAAAAAAAAAGCATTCGTATCTTCAAGATAATCTCTTATACTGTAATAACCTTCTTTGCAAAGACGTTCTTTGACAGTAGTTTTAAATTGTAATTAGGCTGAGGTCCCTATATTGAAGGCATAAGACACATTTTACCAAAACATTCATTTCTTATATTTCACAAAGCGAAGAGCAGCCAAGACCCTACATCAAAGATTACAACGAAGACATCCATACTTACTTACACCACGTAATTCACAAAAAAAAACTGAATGACTCTGATTACTCCCCCGGCATTCGAGCTAAAACCGGCTTTATTATGAAAGCGATATATCACATTTTAGCATAATCCGTCGATTAATTCCTAGACGACATGGCCCATTGTGATTCTCGTCACGTACGCTGCGAGGGTGTTGATTAATCGCCTGGCGCTAATAAGGGCCGTTCGCTTTTGGGTTCGAATACAATGCCACTTTTTGTATGGGATAGTGAAACGCTGATGTGAGCAAGAGGTACCTATAGTGTGTGCGCCTTGGTTGAAATTAGGTGTGGGTTTGATTGTTGGTGTTTATACACATTCTCACACCTTCATACCCGAAGAGGTAAGCAGATACACAACTAGTGCACCCGCTTTTCGCGGTGCACATTCCGTCCCATGATGTGATACAGGAAGGGCTTATCGCCACACCGGGCAAAACATTCCAGACGCCGGGCTGATAAAACAGTAAAACTCAGTATCACTTTCCCCGACCTGGGCTTTGAATCCAAGACCTCGGACCGGTATCGTACAACGAGGCAATCTTGTTGTTTGCTCAGTATTCTATAGGTAGTGATTTTAAACTATCTTAATAAATAATTTAATAAATACAGTAGTCTTTTGCCTTCATTTTAAGATAAGCCATTTTGTATCCGTAGTTGCGAGGAGCTTTTAATCCTATGCAGGTTGTAGGTCTAATGGTGGTAGGTCTCTCATATGTAAGAGTCTGTCTGGGTGGGTCCCACCGCAATGTCTATTTCTACCGCCAAGCAGCAATGTGCATGCATTGTTGTGTTTCGGTTTGAAGGACATTGTAGTCAGTGTAACTACAGGACATAGTGAGACTTAACATCTCATGTCTCAGGATGACGAGCGCATTGGAATGCCACACAGCACTTTGTAACTTAAGGTGCTGGTTGGTGTTGCTACTGTTTATGGGTGGTCGTATCGCTTACCATCAGGCGAACGGCATGTTCGTCTAGTCATTCAATGCCATAAATAAAAAGGTGGCACCATAGGAGATGAAAAGGTCGCATTTGTATCAATCAAATGCAAATCAATACACCACCCAGCAATCTGCATAGCATCCCCACAATACACATTTCTACGAATCACGTTTTCATTTCAGCAATGAAATTTTCTTTTTTTTTTTTTTGCGCGGAGAAAGTGAATACCTCTCGTATCTCAGATGTTACCGTTAGCTGCTACAGCTATCGCTGGTTGAATTTATTACAAAAGTGTGACAGTCGAAATATTAAACAACATTTTTTTTGTACTTAGGAATCGAACCTGCGATCCCCCCTTTTATCAGTTTATGGCTTTAGCTTATCATTGATCACTAGATATATTACTCTAAATATACTGATAAAATAATAATAAAACATTCTCCACATAAGCAGGGTCAAAAACACTCCACTATAACTATTAAGTTTAAAACATTCCATTTTCATTTCATATCTAAAATAGTGTTCCTTGACGTCACCAGTACACGTGCAGCCGGGATCCGACCCTTCCGTGCACGCCGGAGACACAAAGACTATGATGAAAAGCCCCACGTGCCACAGGTTATTTCAAAGGTCATGAAACGCGGCATTTGCGCGCGACGGATTGGAGATTCCATGTGTTACGGAGATATTTCTGTTATCTACTTTATTTAGAGATCGGTTTTACAGGCGGTATTCATTGACTGCCTCGGTGGCGTAGTTGTATTACGGTACGACTGCAATCCTGATGTCTCGGGTTCGATCCCTGGGTCGGGCATAGTGGTATCGGATTTTTCTAGAATTCAGTATCCGCCCGGAGTCTGGAATTTGTGCCCGATATGGCGATAGCCTCGCCCCCTGTCACATCATGGGACGGAATACGCACGGCGAAAGGTGGGTGCACTTAGTTGCGCCTGTGCCTACCCCTTCGGGGATAGGGTGTGTGTGTGTGTGTGTGTGTGTGTGTGTGTGTGTGTGTGTGTGTGTGTATGTGTTCATTCCAAAATCACATTTTATCAAGTGCCAAGATAGGAGTATTACAAGCTTTAAAATCCAAAGACGTCATTTATTCTCAACAGGGTGAAGTAACAAGAATCACAAATGCGACACATAATTTCATGAATATCAGACGTTGTTACCAAAACGTGCCGGCGAAACGCAAACGTTAATGTATTATGAACGAAACCGAGAATCGCTGAGGAGTGTTCGGGTTTATGCGAGTCGCTATTTATCTTGTTGGGCCGTTATGGTTACGTTTAAGAGTGATTTCGTTTTTGAGTGGTGTTTTGAGGGAGACGAGTGTATTGTGCGGATTTAAGCATGAAGTTTATTATGAAAAGACCAACAGAGAATATCTCATAGATTTTCTGAAACATAAAGCCACAGAGATAAAACCCTAGTATCACAAATAAGATCGTACACAAAAATTTAAATTTAGAAGAGGATTGAAAATTTCAAACTTCCAAAAGGCAGTTTATTAATTGAGAAAACTGACTGTAGGAATTTACGTATCTTAACATTCTTGCATAGTATAAAACAGAATCGCTCGTCGTCTCTGTACGTGATAAACTCAAAAACTACCCATGGGATCTCAATGATAGTTAGTTTACGAGATCCTGGGAAGGACATGCAATGCATTCAGCCCTGTATTAAATACTGCCCAATGTTGAGCACGGGCCTCCTCTACTATTGAGGGGTTAGGTCTATGCAACAAGATACCCCGGGGCCGTCCTGTATGCGCCGAAGAAGGCCACCGCGGGTTTTGGTTGGTATGCCGGTGTAAGGCGTACATATTGTTAGGGACTCGGTCCAATGCTCGCTCGGATGCTATACTCCCGAGTGTCGCCATTGGGCTGTAAGACTGTACGAAACCAACATAACCGTTCCACTCACCCTAGTGGTGGTAGCGATAACGCTGGGTACCCCGCGATAAAAAAAAAAAAAAAAGCCTACTAAGGCTTAATCCCTGAAGTATCACCACGCCGTGCTGGACTGGTCCGGGTTGGCAGACTTCACATATCCTCAAAAATCCTAAAGGAGAATTCGCATGTATGTTGGTTTCTTCACGATGTTTTCCTTCACCGTCTGGGAAGGATTTAGGCTATATTTTAACTCAGGAAAATATATATCGGGACTTTTAACCCGAAAAAACCGTTCTCGCGAGCGAAACCGAGGGCAAAAGCTAGTATTCTCATATATTTTACATCATCCAAAATCACATTTTATATTAGATATTCCCATAACGCGTTCTAACTTGACCAATATATGTTAAGGAGTAATCACAGTATACATAACCGTCTCACGTTATGATGATTAACGCATACGTTCACGTTATTAATAATGTTACCCAAATTGAAAACTTTAAATCAAATTCCTTTCATATTGAATTTTCAGTTTGTTGTAAAGGATAAGGATGAACATGAAGTAGCTTTGGGTCTGAGGTACTCGTATAAAATGCCGCTAGATGTCGCTGTATTAAAGATGTAGTGCGCCAAGATGTATGATTACCGTATTTTCTATGTTTACGTAAAAAAAATATTTCATGAATTATTTAATTTATTCTCCACTTACTACAGGCACAAAACTGGGTAAACGGGAGATAAAAATAAATACCACAGCTTGAATTAGTCGAAAAACCCAGGTAAAACACATTTGGAAATCCACGGCCGCGTTAAAAACGCGCCGGCGGGCTGCTCTTTTTTCGGAATCAAATTAACCGAAAAAACAACAAGCTCGATAGATTCCCTGCGAGGGTCGGGATAGAGTGGTTTAGGTGCGGACTAAACATGGCGGAGAAAACGCGCGGCGCTGACGCTGCGTTTCTGACGCTTGAATTGACGTACGTTGGGCATATTTTCTAGCTATTACTGAACAAACTAACTTTAGCCCAGCCATGAGGTTTGATGTGGGTTGTGGACTATAGATATATTAAGTCAAACTTTCTAATTATGCACTTTTTAAAATCATTTGCGACCAAGCAAGCCAATATGCTACTCGGCCGTTCCTATTTTCGTACTATGTCGTAAAGTTTGCTATAATTCGTAACCAGTAAATAATTACTTCTAGAGGTATAGTTTATTTTTTTAAAAAAAGGCCATCTTCGGCGCATTAGGGACGGCTGCGGGCTTCCTCCGACTCACGTCTAAGTTGTCGTCCGCAACCGAGGTATAGTTTAATTGAGTATCACGAAAATCGAAGTCAGTAATTTTACTTATGAAAAATAATCATCAATATGAGCGGTCGAAACGCGACGTTTGTCCGGCTCTTCGTTATAGCGTTCCCCCGGGGTATTGTTGTAGCGATCTCTAGATTCCTGGTAATGAATAAATTAAATTATGGACAGACAGTGATGTGTGTTTTTGGCTAATGTTTCATTGCTTGACTTGATCTACTTCAAATGTCTGTTTTCGTTAGAAGAATATATTTGTGCTAGGTATGTATGTTGTACCCTAAAAATATGATGCATAAAATCTAAGACTCTAGACTGCCTCGGTGGCGTAGTTGTATTATGGTACGACTGTAATGCTGAGGTCTCGGGTTCGATTCCCGGTTCGGGCAAAGTGATATTGAGTTTTTCTATTCAGTATCAGCTCGGAGTCTGGAATTTGTGCCCGATATGGTGATAGGCTCACCCCTATCACATCATGGGACGGAATAATAGCGAAAAGTGGGTGCACTAGTTGCGCCTCTGCCTACCCCTTCGGAGATAAAGGGCGTGAGTGTATAATATGTATATGTATATATGCATAAAATCTATGATTGCCTGACTAAGTTAAGAAGCTGTAGAGATACTTTTAAATAAGAATGTTTAGATTATTGGTAAAGCTTATTGCTGCATTTCACAAAATAATATTAGGTATGTACTACCGTCTGTTCAGCATCGACCTCCTGTAATACTAAAAGGGTTAAGGCCTTATTCCACCACGCTAGCCTAGTGCAGGTTGGCAGACTTCAGACACATTCGAAACTCTTATGGAGAATTCTTACAGGGTAGGCTTATACAGGGTCATTTTGACATTGTGTTAATAAATGAAACCACACACTTATATCCTTGAAAGTAACACTTTCCATTCAGTTATTTTAACCATAGGTGTAAAATAAAAAAGTGTAAGTTTCGAACAAAATAAATATCAATAAAATGTAACTTTAAGTTTACACACCCTAATGCCACTATGACTGCTCTAGGAGAATTCTTCGCAGTAGCAACATTACACTTTTAATCACAAACACACTTACGCACACACCATAATCACACTGAACTACAAAATGATACAAAAATTAGAATACTACAATTGGGATTTTTGGCGAAAGTATTAGTTATTCATTGATAATTTTTAACACGATGTTAGCAGAGGTATAGACGAATAAGTGGTTTATTAAGTAATGCAATGTAAAAATTACCCTGTATAAGTTTCCTAAGATGTTTGCCTTCACCGCAAAAGCGAATGATTCAGATTACAATCTAGATATAATCTAGATATAATCTAGATATAATCTAGATATAATATTTACAAAATAATAATAAGGCAGTCAATCAACCCCAACTTATTTAAAAAGGAAGGTATAGGATTTTTGAAGGCTTATATACATTTATCAAAGCCTATTCTCATAAAATTGTGTTAAATTTAGCAAAATTCTTTCATTAAAATTAAATACACGATATTTTAATGCTAAAACATTCAAAGTAATATTAAAATCTCCCAACTTTACGACAGTTGTAATGAAATCCAAGAGAGAATTTGTCGGACAATTTCTACGAAAGACTTAACCGTGAAAGAATTAAAATATTTTAGAACGTATTTCGCCTTCTTAAGTTCAAACATTATAATATTATGTACAATTTAAATATTAAGGTGTTTTCTGTTAGATAGCCAATAGTGTGCTCTAACACCTTGTGTTAAAGATAAAATTACTATATCATGGTACACAGAGATACATTAATGTAATCTCTTAGAGATGTGCCCACTTTTATATGATATAGATGAGTGCCTCAAGCACTCACTTCTCTCTAGAGACGATGTGGAGGCTACCTGAAGATGTCTATTTAGAATATAATTTATGCACGATTTTCGTAAACATTTCACACGGTGTATCGTCATAATCATTTCCTGAGATAAAAGAAGTTTGGAAAAAATATTTAACTTTTAAAAGGCCAAAAAGGCAAAAATAAAACGAGATTTACTCTGTTGGGTAGATAGATTCCTCACAATACTAGCTTTAGTCAAGATTATTTAAATCTTAACTCCGTCAATCTTATCATGGGTTGCAAATAGTCTCCACGGAATTTTAAGCAGTCCCTAGGTAAACTTCGAGTCTCGTTGAACCAAGAACTGAGAGAAACCTTCGAATTGATGCATATCTTTACAAATTTCCTCATATACAAACTTTTTATCAAGTTTTATAGAGTATGAGGCAATTCTAGCCTTAGTCAAGACTTGAGGCCTAATATTATGTAATTATATTTATAGCCTGACATTAACGTGGGTTTCTTTACTAGTATACTGTTAGGTGTATAATTAATTTATGACATGTTTCCCACGTCTTAACAAAGATAATTTATATGATGATTTGTGTCCTCTTGAGTAAGACAAGGCGTGCGACAATAAAAGAAAGTTTTTTGAATCAGGTCTCTTACATGTATGAGTCCGTCTGGGTGGGTACCACCAATATCTATTTCTGCCAAGCAGCAGTGTGCATGCACTGTTGTGTTTCGGTTTGAAGGACATGGTAGCCAGTGTAACTACTGGACATAATGAGACTTTACATCTTATGTCTCAGAATGACGATCGCAGTGGAATGCCACGCAGTACTTTATAACTCAACGTGCTGTATGGTGTTACTATTGTTTATGGGTGGTCGTATCGCTTACCATCAGACGAACGGAATGCTCGTCTCGTCATTCAATGCCTTAAAAAATCCCATAGTTTTTGGTCCTTCAAGCAATTGTTTTAGCACTCTCGAAACCTAGTAGCGATGATACACTGATGTTAATGATATTAAAATATTATGGTTCAAATACACAATTAAAGTATGTGTCTAAATTATAAAGTCAATTAACAATGTTATATCCATTGTAATAAAACATACATGAGGCATAAAATTTACCGTTTTTCACAAACGCATTAACATTCTAAGTGGCTGTATGTTACTCTTCCTTGTATCTCACACGACGACAAACAAAAACAACAAACATTTCGGGACATCTGTAGAGATGTTACAACACGGAACTAGAATAAAACGACTGTGAAAGTTTACAAATTGTATATTTTGTACAAATTTACACAAACATTACAGGTGAATTTTGTACAAATTAATAAACTGTACCAAAATTTATAAATTATTTTTTATTCGATACAATACTACATTTTAAAGCTTTTCTACATTGCAAAGTCAAGGTCAACATAATCTTTAAATATTTTTTTTAAAGGTCTTTTAATTCTTTATGAATCTACCACCGCTGCGGGACGTGGTATCACTGTGACGAAGAAGCGGCACAAGGAACACACCAACACGATCTGTCAAAATAATCTATATATATAAAAATCAATTGCTGTTCGTTAGTCTCGCTAAAACTCGAGAACGGCTGAACGGATTTATCTTATCTTGGTCTTGAATTATTTGTGAAGGTCTAGGGAAGGTTTAAAAGGTGGGAAAAATTCAAATAATTGCCGGGAAAATCCTCAAAACAGCATTTTTCTATTTCCCATACAAACGTTTTCTAAATAAAATGGTGTAATTTATTACCGCTGCATAAAGTTCAAATTCGCGTGCGCGTTAGTAATCTTCTGACATCTATTACAAATTGTCGATAGGGCACGTAGAGTTTCGTGTCAGTGTCGTATTTAATGATGTTATGTAATTTAGAGATTAGATTGACGATGAGTGGTATAAATGTAAAATGTTAGGTACGTTTCGTTTATGTAATTCAAGTTAATATAAGGTGTTACGTGGATAATATATACACACATTACATTCGAAAAAAGTAAACACATTACATTATGTTACAGGCAGCTTCAAATGAATTTGTACGCGGATAAATGTGTATAATACAAAGTTATCAATATGGAACATTTCCTTTTAACGTATGCTTTCATTCGAAGCTGATCGAACATAATATTATTTATTTAAATAACGTATCTTATCTATATATGTGAAGAATGCTCACTGTCTCGCTGATTAAACCAGAAACTTTTTTTAAACGGTGACATGAAATTAATTATAGTCACAAATAAACAAAATTAACTGTAGATCTCCCACTAAACGATTACTACTCTTCATAATAGTATTTTTGTAAAGCTACGAGACGTTCCGGGTTCGAATATCGATATACTATTTGATATCATCATCATCATCATCAGCCCCACGACGTCCACTGCTGAACATAGGCCTCCTCTAAAGGTTTCCAGACGGACCTGTCAAAAGAGGCCAGCAGGTCTGGAAATCTTTAGGGTAGGCCTGTGTTTAGCAGTGGTCATGTCGCTGATTATTACGATTACAAGGATTCGATTTAAAGGAAGGGATAAGGATATACTGGATACTGTCTGCAATAAACTCCTTTCTGAAACAAAATATAAAAACATTATTATATTTCTAGTTATATAAGTACTACTGCCTCGGTGGCGTAGTTGTATTGCGTACGCGTTACGAGTACGATTTGCGCGCTGAGGTCTGAGGTCTGGGTTCGAATCCCGGGCCGGGCCAAAAAAAACTATGTGTTGTGTTTTTCGTTCTTAAAAAAAAAGTTACTCACGTAAAGCCGTTGGTCCTGTGCCTGATCTCTCTCAGGTCATGTCGGATTGCTGTCTCACCGGACTATGAGAGTGAAGGAATAGCGAGTGCACCTGTGTATTGCGCACACACTTGTGCACTATAATATCTCCTGCGTACCCGGCTAAACTCCGTTGAGATTGGCCGCCGTGGCCGAAACTGGTTAGGAGGATTTCATATAAGTATTGCCTTTCTAGATATAACTATAAAAATAAAAATATTTAATAAAAGGGTTATACTAGCTTTTGCCCGCCTTTTATCCCCAGAGGGGTAGACAGAGGTGCAACTAGTGCACCCACTTTTCGCCGTGCGACGTGCGTATTCCGTCCTATGATGTGATAGGGGGCAAGCCTATCGCCATATCGGGCACAAATTCCAGATTCCGAGCTGATACTGATTAGAAAAATCAAATATCACTGCTCGACCCGGGGACCGACTCTAAGACCTCAGCATTGCAGTCATACCTCAATACAATTACGCCACCGAGGCAGTCATCTCCTTTTAAAATGCACATCATTTTAATTATAATAAATTGTTATATGGAATGTTCTTGTAACTGTACCGAAATAAATACTTTTTATTTTTTTATTTATAAATTGCAACCAATCTTACAAAATGGATTTGCAACCAATCTTACTATATTATAGACAATTTCATAAAGAACATTTTGGTAGTTTAAAATTTTCAAAAAGTCCTATAATTGATTTGTTAAGAAAGAAAGAAAGAAATGCGTTTATTGCGATGACTCACACTGAACATAGCTTACAAGTAGAAATTATACATAATGATAGTAATTTAAAATTTATACATAAAATAAAACAATGGGACACTAATAGTCTAACAGGTATAACAAGCAATGCGTACCGAACCCATTGATCAGCTGTGTGAGTCTGCAAAGGGTCCCATCTCAGCTTAAAATGCTGCAACATGAAAGCGTTGCAGCGCTGGTTTTCAGATGGTAACCCTAAGTGATGTCATGATCAGCACCACTTCTCAATAAAAATACATATAATTAAATTTTAAGTAAATTATTCGTCATCTTTGCATATTCCCGCCCGTAAATCGTGTGCTCAAATATATAGAACGAATGCTCAACGCCGTTTGCTCGGGGGAGGGCCTTAAAACGTCACATACTTTACCAGACATAGATCAATTTATCAGTCTAAATCCACTGTACGCTGCAGAAAACGACGATCCAAAGCAGCATTCACTAAACTTATTAAACGATACACTTTTCAAATGTTAAATGAGATGAACAATTCACAATTAATGTGATGAGCACTACGAGTTAACTCTTCAAGCCCCGCTTATATATGGGAAAACTCTATATATATGGACACCGGTGTCCGTCGCGGGGCTTGAGGAGTCAAAGATAAAGAGTACACAATTTAAACATTTGCATCAGCAAATGTTTAAATATTAAATCCATCAATGACAAATTAAAAAAAAAAAATACAAAATACTGGTTTAATATGCCATAAAAAACGTCACAATGTTTCGTTCAAACCAATTTAATGAATTTTATGAGCTCTATACAAATCTCGGCGCTAAGGTAAAGGGCGTGGGCGTACCTACAGGTCAGTCAACCTGCAGGAAGTTCAACAAAGGACGCCCGAGGCACCTGGCGTGCCCACTTCGCTCGTGCACGCTTTAACAAATTCTATGAGTATTTTGCACATTAACCATTCGTTAAGGATAGATCAGTTAGAGAGTACAAATATTACCGTAGGAATATCCTGATGACAGAAAAAGTATATGATTTTATCAAAATTTAGCAGATCGGGTGAAAAGTGGCACACACGGAAAAAATCTTCATCTCCTTCGCATAGAGAGTTTCTACCAAGACCACTGCATTGGCCGTGTGGCGTAAATATGAAAATGCGCCGCACCACCAATGTCAGCGGACTTAGTGAGATTTAATAGCTATTTCATCGCCAGAATGGTGATGAAGGCCATCATCGGGACAGAAAGTATAATTTCACACACGACATTACCGGCTAACCCAAGACAAGAATAGCAGAATATCAGTATATTAAGAACATTAAATAATGCCGAAAGTACATATTACAAAATTAGTTTAATTGACGCCAAACAAACTCGTTAAAACAACCATATATATATAATGAACACTTTAATTGTATGTTTGCTGTGGATAAGACCTTAATACCATCGATGAACTAGTACATTCTTTACACCACAATAAATCATATTAGTAAGTGCTAAATATAATGATGAAATACTAAATGTAATGCTGATATTGTGATTGTTGAATGCGGTAAAACAACCATATCCATAATGAGCACTTTAATATTATGTTCGTCATGGATAAGACCGTAATACCTTCATGGACCTGTAGATTCTTAACATGTTCCAACAGCAATAAAGATTACATTAGCTACTACTAAAAATACTTCAGATGATATAAATCGACGAACCCGGTTAAACAGCCATATCCATAATGGGCACTTTATGTCCGCTATGGATAAGGCCGTCCGCCGTAGTACCATCGGCGAACTCGTAGACAAATTACACGTTACACGATGATGTTGATTGATGAACTTCGTAAAACAGTCATATTCATATTGAGCACTTTATGTTCGCTATGGATAAGACTGTAATACAAGCGACGAACTTGTAGATTCACAACATGTTACAACTTACAAAACACATAACCATATAAGTAATTATATCAATAATTACTAAAAATAGTGATGATGGTGTTAATTGATGAACACGGTAAAGCAGTCATATCCATAATGAGCACTTTATGTTCGTCATGGATAAGACCGTAATACCTTCATGGATCTGTAGGTTCTTAATATGTTACAACAGCAATAAAGATTACATTAGCTAGTACTAAAAATAATTCAGATGATATAAATCGACGAATCCGGTAAAACAGCCATATCCATAATGGGCACTTTATGTCCGTTATGGATAAGGCCGTAGTACCATCGGCGAACTCGTAGACAAATTACACGTTACATGATGATGTTGATTGATGAACTCCGTAAAACAGTCATATCCATATTGAGCACTTTATGTTCGCTACGGATAAGACTGTAATACAAGCGACGAACTTGTAGATTCACAACAGGTTACAACTTACAAAACACATAACCATATAAGTAACTATATTAATAATTACTAAAAATAGTGAGGATGGTGTTAATTGATGAACACGGTAAAGCAGTCATATCCATAATGAGCACTTTATGTTCGTCATGGATAAGACCGTAATACCTTCATGGATCTGTAGGTTCTTAATATGTTACAACAGCAATAAAGATTAAATTAGCTAGTACTAAAAATAATTCAGATGATATAAATCGACGAATCCGGTAAAACAGCCATATCCATAATGGACACTTTATGTCCGTTATGGATAAGGCCGTAGTACCATCGGCGAACTCGTAAACAAATTACACGTTACACGATGATGTTGATTGATGAACTCCGTAAGACAGTCATATCCATATTGAGCACTTTATGTTCGCTATGGATAAGACTGTAATACAAGCGACGAACTTGTAGATTCACAACAGGTTACAACTTACAAAACACATAACCATATAAGTAACTATATTAATAATTACTAAAAATAGTGAGGATGGTGTTAATTGATGAACACGGTAAAGCAGTCATATCCATAATGAGCACTTTATGTTCGTCATGGATAAGACCGTAATACCTTCATGGATCTGTAGGTTCTTAATATGTTACAACAGCAATAAAGATTACATTAGCTAGTACTAAAAATAATTCAGATGATATAAATCGACGAATCCGGTAAAACAGCCATATCCATAATGGACACTTTATGTCCGTTATGGATAAGGCCGTAGTACCATCGGCGAACTCGTAGACAAATTACACGTTACACGATGATGTTGATTGATGAACTCCGTAAGACAGTCATATCCATATTGAGCACTTTATGTTCGCTATGGATAAGACTGTAATACAAGCGACGAACTTGTAGTTTCACAACAGGTTACAACTTACAAAACACATAACCATATAAGTAACTATATTAATAATTACTAAAAATAGTGAGGATGGTGTTAATTGATGAACACGGTAAAGCAGTCATATCCATAATGAGCACTTTATGTTCGTCATGGATAAGACCGTAATACCTTCATGGATCTGTAGGTTCTTAATATGTTACAATAGCAATAAAGATTACATTAGCTAGTACTAAAAATAATTCAGATGATATAAATCGACGAATCCGGTTAAACAGCCGTATCCATAATGGGCACTTTATTTCCGCTATGGATAAGGCCGTAGTACCATCGGAGAACTCGTAGACAAATTACACGTTACACGATGACGTTGGTTGAATGAAATAAATAAAACAGTCAGATGCGTAGCAAACACTCCCGCATTCGCTACGAGTCAGACCGTCGTACCTTCGACGGATTTAAAAACATTAAAAAATCGTACTCAAGTAGTCAAAAATACTCATATCAATGAATATTGCATACATTCTCAATTCCCATTTTAGATGACGGGCGGATAAATTAACTACGAGACAACAAATATTCAATCAATTACTTTAGGTTATTATTTTTTTAGATATGTAATTGGTTTATTATATTGTTAATGCATTCGAGCTATAAGCAGTAGCTGCACTTGTCACCGGATTTATTAGCCCGCCACAGGATAAAAATTCTTATAAAATTTCTACAAGAATATTTTACATAGAAGATCTCAAATATGCGCCATAGGCTATATCAACAAAATGTGGTGGTGTGTAACTATGAGTTGAAACTTTATTGAAGATCAACATAATACTTTATTCCACCAACCCGCCGCTTGTTCGACGTCACCTCCATCTAGGGGAACCACTACCAAGAAAATAATTTTAGAAAAACCCGCACAGTATTATATGACCTGGGGTTCGAACCCAAGAAAGACCTCCCTTTCCACATCCCATTAAATAAATAACTCTTTACTTGAACCATATACAAAAGTACAGAAATATAACTATTAACATTATAGGCTTAAAATTATCAATATTAGATACCAATATCACAGCGTAAGCTTTGTTGAGCAGAATAAATGTTGGAAAAAGAAAATAAACACCACACTCTTTCCGGCAACTCTAGTCAGATATTTTTAGTCCAACCTTGATAATCATCAGCCACATGATAAAGATTTACAGACAAACTTGTCAAAAGCGGTTTGTATCCAGCATGTTCCTGCTACCTTTATTAATAAAAAATTAAAATCCTTAAAAGTAATGTGACGTAAGTTCATTTAATGGTCCCAACCATTACTGACAACGCGTCGAGTCTTGAGTTTCGACATCTGAAAAAGGAATCTTTATAAACTATAGACTTTCATCTAATAACTAGTTGGTCATGATGAACTTTAACAATGTTTATCGCAGTGATTGTCAAACTTCAGTCATGTCTTTGAACCTTGATGATATTAATTCTGACTCACACCGCAGTCACTGTAATGGGTGTGAGGCGTAAGTTACAACTCGTCGATGAAGTACCAATACCTCCTAAGTTTCCAGAATCTAATTTTACACCAGAAGAAAAAATACTGTTAAATACATACGAACGAATGAATTCTGTCACTAAGTAGATGTTTTCACATAGCTCAAGAAGCTTACTGGTAAAGAAATTACGGATAGAAGTTAATTCAATCCACTAGAATATGTTTTTTTTGTCTATTGTAATAAAAAAGTAATTTTAGTCTAAATTGTCAGTTAGGAGGTATTGGTACTTCATCGACGAACTACGCCTTCGTTGCAGCCATTACCGAAACTGTAGCGAGTGTAGACACCTGTATTATGGTCTAAAATAGGATATTATACCGTTCTTTTTTAATAAGAATAAGTATATATGTTTCTTATGACTCCTATCTTAGTCACTGTTACAGTTATGTGGCGTAAACTAGAAATACACTACACTGTTACATTTACATTACAGCGACTATGGCGAGTGATGACTCGAAACTCGAGTCTTACAAAAAATTTACTACGGATTAGAATAATCTAAGGATGTATAATGATTTTATGCTGACTTCAACGATCATTGTAATGACTGTGTGATGTAAGTTTAATGTATACCGCACTGACAGTATATTCAAAAGATCCAGTCTCCCTGAATTTTTAAATTAATCTCTTCACAGTTGATGAAGCTATTCCGACCATGTATTGTATGAAATTTTGGAACTGCGGCCGCCAAACTTTCATTATTTTTTAAATAGTTTTAACAATAAAGACGTCTGTTGTGTAACGCAAAATTTTTACTAACCCTAAACTGTCAACTGTCAATTTGTTTGTCTTCACTTTCGTGTTCTTAGCAATTTTTGTTTTCTCTTCACAAAAATAAAACAAAGCCGATTGACTTTACTTCCCAAAAAGAAAAACAAAAGTTTCAATTAAATTTTTGAATTTGTTCAGCTATTTATGGGGCCGACTGAACATTGGTTAATCTAAACTTACGTAAAAATCTACCACACGGTAGGCTCAAGTTGTTTGTTTTGTTATAAAAAAAATCATTTATACCTTCAAATCGTAAAAATAAATCAGCATTAAGCCGCGATCGTATAAAGCACATTGAACGTGAAGTTCGTCGACCTGTTTGTCCGTTTGTTGTGGTCGCAATTCAGTAGACTGGAAAAATGTATGAATCTATCGATTTTTAATCTAAACGCCATCGCTCCGGGCGCCTCCGAGGGGAAATATAACCTTATTTAGCTAATGAGCCTGATCGTGTTCCGTGAAGCTCTCTGCCACGAAATTGTTTTTGAATAGCTTTATTTATTCGTAGATGCATGGGGTACGTTTTGTGCGGACAGCGGATGACATTTTTATTTAGTTACTAGCGGCCTCGACAGACGTTGTCCTGCCCTAAAAATGAAATGAAATCCTAGAACCCGAGTACAGCGCCACCTACCGGATCTAATTGTTAATCGAAACTATTCTCAAACCCACCTGAGGACACAAAAAAATCATTAAAAATCGGTCCAGCCGCTTAGGAGGAATTCAGTGACATACACGTTTAATATAGCGGTTAAGTATTCTTAAATTTTCATATTTTCCGCGTAATTTTCTTGCAAAAAACCTCCCTGCCACCAAATGAGTCCTTATTTAACGAAATTTTAAAATCCCTAAACACCCCCACCCCCCCGTAAATAATACCTAACCATATTTTTTTCCGGAAAAAAATCCCGAATAAAATTCCCGGTGTCTGTTTTCCGGGATAATAGTAGCCTATGGGCGGTATTAATAGGTCAATCTCAAGTTTGAGTTACATCTCAAGTAGACATAATGTATTGAACTGTTCATACATTATGTCTACTTGAGATGTAACTCAAACTTGAGATTGATTTCCTTTGGATCACAAACTATCTCCATACTTATTTTCATACGGTTCCAGTGGCAAAAAACTATTTTCCGAGATTAAGGTCCCGGTTTATATTTTCCCGGGATATGAAGTAGCCTAGATTCTCCCCAGGGTTTAAAACTATCTCCCTGCCGAATTGCATCGCTATCGGTTCAGTGGTTTGGTCGTGGCGGCTCCACTCGCGAGAAATTATCCGGGATATAATTCCCGGTTTATCTTTTTCCGGGATAAGAGTAATTATGTCCTCAACTGGATCTCGAAATATCTCTATACTTGTTTTCTTGCGGTTCCACTGGCAGAAAACAATTATCCGGGATAAAAGTCCCGGTTTATATTTTCCCGGGATAAAAAGTATCCTATGTCCGTCTCCTGGTTCTAAGCTACCTCTCCACCAATTTTCAGGTAAATCCGTTCAGCCATTCTTGAGTTATAAGTGGTGTAACTAACACCACTTTCTTTTATATATATAGATAGAAATTGAGTCATTTATAAATCACAGTTTAATTTTTAATTTAAATTTTCAATTGTGTTAATAATTATTGTTATACCACTTATCTGCAAAAATGCAGGACAAAAATATTGCGCATTAAAAGATGAACTGCTGCAGGCAGCAGGATTTCATATTTAAAGGCATAAGCAAAAGTCGCAGAGCATCTTATGGCATGAAACCATTTCAAATATAAACTCCGAAAATTCGCAATAATAAAATTGTTCCGATTAAATTAGCATTAAATTTACAAATATATCATGGCTTAATTCATAATTTATGAGAGTATTATTTCTGATTTTATTAAAAAGAGACCCTAAACACCAATTATTTTTTGTCTGTTACACAATATCTGAATTGCTTATATTAACGCGTGTTCGAGCCAGGTGCGCGTGCGCATCTGCCAACTTGTTTACACTTAACATGCGCGTGCGCAGAGTGCAGACGTCGCGCATTGTGTAACGTTACCTGACGTGCAGATGCGCTTGATTCGTGTTCCGATTTATTAAATCATGCCTGGAGAAGTCTATTGAATTGCGAGACAGGTTTGAGACGAATGCACACGTTAAATTGTATGTAAGGAAAGTAAAAAAGAAACTGAATTTAATAAATACCAACTGAGATCAAATGTTTTTGTCATTATCGCGTAAAAATTCTTTAAATGATTATATATCAGAGCCAATAAAAATATGTTTACAATAAAATCAATCTGCGAAGCACATGCTTATTTTGTTAGAATTTTACATATTATTAACAGTCTAAGCTCATGGCTGTATTCATAAAAAATTACAAAGAACAAAAACAAAATACTTAAAATCTAAACAAAAAATCCAAAAGTTTTAAATTGCTTTAATACGACGCTATATAGATCACATAGATATAACAAAAGCAAAAATCAACATAGTAAACTGTAGTAACTCTTTCGCGTGCAAAACATTTTCAAAATTGACAAGACAATGAATCGAGCATCAATTAGTTAATATAAAAAATCAATTACAATGCCAGACATGGGTGGGACTGTGTGTGGAGGACAGAGGTGGTGGAAGCAGCGAGGGGGGAGGGCGGCAGAGGGTCCCAACCCCATAGGAAATTGCAAAGCATTACGCAATATCAGAAACCACAATCAAACCAAATTCATATTAATAAGCATTTAAGGGCAATTTTTTCAATCGTCAGATACAAATTATTCATATAATATTATACAACAAAAACAAATTAAAAAGCCAGTAGGTAATATCCGACGTTATAAAAACAGCCCCTAAAAATTCAAAACAATAAATTCATAATGTGAGCAGATTTGGTTAGTGGAGCTTATTGCAAATGGTGGCTCGGGTTGGGGGAGGGGAATAGGTGTGTAGATATAAATAAAATAATATAAAATAAGAGCAACATAAGTAGCACAACAATAAAAAAAAGCAATATTAATTCTCAAATATAAAAATTACGAGCATCCCATTATCCATTCAAAATGCATTATCGATGAAACAACTCATAAAACAAAATTACAATTGCCACATAATTTCCCTCGCTCACCACCCCCCGGCAGGGTGAGGCCATGGACAGGCTCGGTAGGAGGTGGCGTCGAGACTAGCTGGCCGGGGGGGGGGGGGGAGCCAGAAATCAATATTCACCACATGGTCATATCAATGTAACCGCGGTGAAAGGACTCGAAACGAAAACGGCTAATTTAGCTGCATATTAAATTGACATTGTCCAGCGTACCAGTGGTGTCGATTGCACGACAATGAGTTATCCCCCCTCCTTTGTTCTCCCGCTTGCCCCTACAGTGTCTCACCCTCGCCATCATTCGGCCCTGAGCTAAGCACCCCAGCTAAACCTAGTGTTCGCGTGATCTAGATTATCATTACGAGCTGATACTTACCCTTTATACTTACCATCCTTCGGCGCTGCTCACCAGAATCTTCTTGCACTGATTTTAATTTTCTTTTAAGCTAAATTTTACATTAAAAACGGTGAATATCGCTTATAAAATTAAAAGAGCGATATCACCTGAAATTCAATATCGAAGCACGGACATGCCCTTTGGGTTCTGATGTCCAAAAATCTGTGTTTCACGTCAAAAACATTACCAAAATGCAATACAAATTTAAAATTGACAAATCACTATGAAAAGGACTGGTTGGTAGTAAAAAACCATCCACCATATTTGAAATTTATTCGGAGAGAGCACGTCTGCTCATGACGGAGGGTGGATTGGTAATAAATTTTCCCGTCCCGTGTCCTAGGGAGCTTGGTACAGATCGACGCACTAAGTGTATTGCGCGGTGCCCTGTACGTAAGGCTGAGGGCACAACGGGCGCCGTCGTGTGAACATTTCGTTTCGTTATCTGATAATGTTTTATCTATACTAATACTATAAAGCTGAAGAGTTTGTTTGTTTGTTTGAACGCGCTAATCTCAGGAACTTCTGAACCGATTTTGAGAATTCTTTCCCTAATAGGAAGCTACATAACTCCTGAGTGCTAAAGGCTACTTTTTATCCCGGGAAAATATTTTTGTCTCGGAAAAACTTTTTCACGCGGGCGGAGCCGCGAGCACTACTAGTAGTGTAATAATATTGTAAGATGTAATGTATTTGTGTAAGTTATTTTTTTTTTCTGAACGTGTAATAGTTATTTACATCATTAAACAAATAGTAGTACAGACTACAGATAAAAATAGCTTCACTTGATATTTAGATATATCGAATCCTGAAAAGATTTTACAAGAAATACATTAAGCAAACAAAAATAAAGGAGTAAATCATTACCACTCAGTACAAGTTTAAATTTGTTTTAAACGAACTCTCGGTGTACCACCAACCTGTCTACGAGAAGCAAACGTTACAAAATCCACTCTATTACAATCGTCACACAGTTTACATTCGAACAACGTTAACAAATACTAAATCCATTTTAGGTATTTGTATAGAGACTACAGTCACCAGTTGCGCACCTACGTATTTAATCGAGATTTTCCTAGAATTTCCGCCTCTTTCAGTTGCATAGAGAGAGACAAGGACGAATGCAGACAAATTGTCCAATTTATTGATTTATGAGCTTCCTAGCAACTGCCCAGACACCTGAGCAACCCCCATCGACAACTCCAGTCTATAAATATAATTACATCAAGTACTTGCGTTTGTTTTGATACTAAATTATTTATCTATGTTGCATTGCAGATCTTGGGTGGTTTGATGACGATTTGTCCAAGGTAGGGATTTAATGGTAATGATGGTGTGATAAGAGATAATAGGTAATTTACATTGAGCTTTAAATTTGCTTATTTTTTATATTATTTACGAAAAGAACGAGCAAAAAGGTGAACTTCGAAAATCTAAAATTTTCAAGGATATTAGAATAAAAAGTTTTCATAACCTAGAGAAAAAAACGTAATCATTTCTAAACTGAAGTCAATAAAAATATCATTTTTTTACAATAAAATATTTATCCTATAACACAACTCTTTACAGTATTACGAAACGGTAATCTTGCGCATCGGCGAGACAAAATTTTTGCATCGGTCATGCTTTTCATACCAAACGGCAGTAAAGATGATCGTGACCTTGAATCAGTTGGGGATGAAGGATTGAGGGGCTCAACCCTTTGTTGCATCGAGGGGGTACAGATTAAAAGTTGCCAAGTCTAACATTGACTCTATGTGATTTGCATATTTTATTATAAGAGGTGAAAGTACTCAATAATGTATGTTTTTTTTTGTAATGCAATGCAATGCAATCAGCCCTGTATTATATATTGCCCACTGCTGAGCACGGGCCTCCTCGATTACTGAGAGGGTTCAGGCCTTAGTCCACCACGCTGGCCTAATGCGGGTTGGCAGACTTCACATACCCTCGAAATTCTTATAGAATTCTCAGGTATGTAGGTTTCCTCATGACATTTTCCTTCACCGTTAAAGCGAACGGTAATTGATAAACAATACACACATAGCTTCGAAAAGTCAGAGTTGTGTGCCTTGGGTTTGAACCTCCGGACACTGTCTCGGTAGACCGTTCCATTCCCAACTAGGCTATCGTCGCTGTTTTTTTTTACTGTAGTTAAATGAGCATGTTCGGCTGATGGTAAGTGATATGACCGCCCGTAAACAGTAACAACGCCAAACATAATTTTGAATTACAAAGTACTACGTGGCACTCCACGGTGGTCGTCACCCAGAAGTCTCATAATGCCCAGTAATTATCTTGGCTACAATGTCTTTTAAAAGGCAAAATATACAAATCCGTGATAAGACCTGTCCTCCTGTATGGATCAGAATGCTGGGCCCTAAAGAGGACGGATGAAAGAAGATTACACGCCGCAGAGATGAGAATGTTGAGATCGATGTGTGGAGTGACGAGAATGGATAAAGTGAGGAATGAGTATATTAGAAGGAGTTTGAAAGTGGCACCAGTGACAGAAAAGTTGAAAGGAAATCGTCTGTTTTGGTATGGACACGTGATGAGAAGGGACGAAAGGCATGTAACCCAACGAGTGATGAATTTGAGTGTCGATGGATGGCGAGTACGAGGACGACCAAGGAAGAGGTGGATGGATTATGTAAGAGATGATATGAAAATTAACCATCAGATCAGATCGCTTACCATCAGGCGAACGGCATGCTCGTCTCGTCATTCAATGCCATAAAAAAAAGAAAAAAACTAAACATAACCTTTAATTACAAAGTACTGCGTGGCCTTCCACTGCGCTCGTCACCCTAAGGTTAAATGTTAAGTCTCATAATGCCCAGGAATTCCGCTGGCTACAATGTCCTTCAAACCGAAACAACATTAGATGCAGACTTCTGCTTGGTGGTAGAAAAAGATTAATTTTTATAAAATCTTTCTTCTAATTGGTCCATTTATGCAATCTATCAAAAAGCATTTGAAGCATGACTGCCTCGGTGGCGTAGTTGTATTATGGCACGACTGCAATGCTGAGGTCTCGGGTTCGATGCCCGGGTCGGGCAAAGTGATATTGAGTTTTTCTATTCAGTATCAGCTCGGAGTCTGAAATTTGTGCCCGATATGGCAATAGGCTCGCACCCTATCACATCATGGGACGGAATAACGGCGAAAAGTGAGTGCACTGGTTGCCCCTCTGCCTACCCGTGAGACAGATAGACAGCTGGTGTCCGCACGTCACCCAAGGTGACCATTGAAAATCAGCGTTGTGCTGTGGCTCACGCCGCAGTACAACATTATGCTGAGTGGTCACCTACTTGTCACAGCCACGACGCGACGTGCAAACTTTACTTACTTTTTTTTTTTTTTCTTTTGTAACATACATTTTTTACATGTACTTTGTACGTCGCCATAAGCTGTGGCTAATAAATATGTTTTCTTTCTTCTTTCTACCCCTTCGGGAATAAAAGGCGTGAGTGTGTGTGTGTGTCATCCACATACATTGACCCTACATAAAACAGAAGTATACGTTTGTGGTTATTAGTGTTTTGTACCTCACAAAACACTTTCCTGCGACAAACGTGAACGTAATTTACACAAAGTGGACATAATTTACGTGTAATACGACATTTCATTATGTCCGTATGAAACGGAAGGCGTCGTGTAAAGCAGTTTTTCTTAGTGTAATGTTTTACGACAATTGTCGTTTCTCTATTTACGACATACATGAAAGATATGACGTTCTAATTATTCTATTCGCAACAGTAGCGGACCTCTTCCTACAAGGTGAACAGACGACCTCGTAAAGGTCGCAGGAACCCGCTGGGCGCAGCCCGCTTCTAACAAATTCTTCTAACAAAGAGTTTTTTTGTCTTCCGTGACACGCACTTCAAACGGCTCAACGCAAGACCAGCGTTGGCTGTATTGCCAACTTTTTTTGCTGAGTTGAGCCTGTTTGCAACAAACATATTATGTAGTTTTAAGTGTTTTATGTTTTAGTTGTGTGTGCGTTTGTTGCAAATAAAGTTTCTTTCTTTCTTTCTTCTTTCTTTCAAAATTGGTCTGAAAATCATTGGAGAAGGCCTATGTTCAGCAGTGGGCTTCCAAAAGCTGAAGAAGAAGAAGGATTATTCTATTCAAACGCGTAATGACATAGCCTAGTTGGGAATGGAACGGTCTGCCGAGACAATGTCGGGAGGTTCAAACCCAACGTACACACCACTGACTTTTCCAGTTTATCAATTATCATTCGTTTTTACGGTGAAGGAAAACATAGTGAGGAAACCTACATACCTGAGAATTTTCCGTAAGAATTTCGAGGGTATGTGAAGTCTGCCAACCCGCATTAGGCCAGCGTGGTGGACTAAGGCCTGAACCCTCTCAGTAGTAGAGGAAGTCCGTGCTCAGCAGTGGGCAGTATATAATACAGGGCTGATTGCATTGAATTGCGTACTGACATCTCCGAAATCTCACATAAAAATCCACTTCACAATATTTATCTGAAACTGTATTCGCGTATCATTCCTCGCCTCACGAACTACACGATCCGCAGGCTCGTCGCAGAGGCTTTGTTTCAACAGTCCTTACCTGTAAACCTTCTCAAGGGCGAGCCATTGACCCCGGTATCCAAATACTGAGAGTACAAAATACATGTTATATTTCCATGGCTTATTTTGCCACCTGATGTTCAACTGAAAACTTCACACGTGGATGTGCCGTTAATATTCAATGCGACAATTAAGCGACGTCAATTCTGTGACGTCGATTTTGAAAACAGGAGCGAATTTGGCGTTTTTGGGGAAACAACAAAAACAAATAATTAAGTACTATCTTTTGAGATATTGATATCGTGATTGACAAGTAGCGCTCTAGATCAATCATCAAATTATTAGTAATCAAATGCGCAATAAATTGTATAACCGCATTATCACGCATTAGTAACGCCATATTACTCTTATTATTTAAAATATTACTGATATAAGCTGATTCATGAAACGAAAATTGAAATCATCGCGTACACTTGGCTTGGTCCAATCCTTGCCACATTAATGAGCTAGTGTTTTGCAAATGACGTATCGCTGTGCACAGGAGCGCACTCGGCGCTTTGATGTGTGCCCCGCCGCCCCCGACCGTTTTAACCCGTCGGCCGTGCCTTCAAGGACTATTCGCGCATCGTCGATTTTTATACGAACCGTGTCCGAAAATAATTCGTTTTAATTATGCATGGGTTTCGCGTTGTAGTGTTTTCAGGTAATTTTGTAGAAGCGGCGGTTCTGCTTTAATGTATAACATTAAAGATTAGATAGGGTGTGAAGATAACGTAAATTGGAAGGATTTTTGATCTTTCGTATAGCCCCAGGACATGTGGTGCATAAGTTGCCTACGTTTTGCGAAATCTCGTTTATGAGACCTGGTCCATGCATGAAGGAAAAAACAATACACAGGAATTTAGTGATAGCATCACTAAAGCGACATTGTTAAGATAAGATTGCACTTACTTTAATAACATCAAAAATAATTCATCCATACAGTGGAAGCATTTGTCGACTTATAATCAAAGTACCAAAAGATAATGAGCGCTAAAGCCCTGACTTATTGATTAAAAGACTGCAGCATCACACCATTTTAAACATAATCCTTCTAATTCTAAAGCTGACATTCCATGACAATAAAACGTCACGAATTAAAATATTGTCTGCCTTTTTAGCATGATTATGTTCGCAATTCAGAACCATGATTTAATCCGTAATTAACTTAATGTCTCCTTGATGCGGTTAACGTCTGACCTCGAGCTAATTTTGAGAATCCTCATTCGTTATTTAGTGGGATGATTTCGCGACCGCATGCCGGAATTCGGCTACAAGGGTAAATGTATTTTCTAAACTTGTTATGTAACGTAAATATGTATGTAATCGGCAAGATTTTTTTAAATCGAGCTGGAATTCTGCCTCGGGCGTAGTTGTATTATGGTACGACTGCAATGCTGAGGTCTCGGGTTCGATTTCCGGGTCGGGTAAAGTGATATTGAGTTTTTCTATTCAGTCTGGAATTTGTGCCCGATATGGCGATAGGCTCGCCCCCTATCACATATTGGGACGGAATACGCACGGCGAAAAGTGGGTGCATTAGTTGCGCCTCTGCCTAACCCTTCGGGGATAAAAGGCATGAGTGAGTGTGTGTGTGATCCCTTACTTTCTACTTTTACTATAAACTTTAGTATCCTCCAAAATAGTCTACTATTTTCCATTATTTTTCCCACCCAACTCCTCCCCTGCACACACAGTGGACATACCATGCCCGCAAACCAGACTGCACCGTCCACACGGGTTCGCATCGGTGTCTGACCGACAGTGCCATGCAGTGCCGGATTAAGACAACTTGATGCCCTAAGCAATTCACGCCTGTGGGGCCCCCCTACCATAAGTAAACTAACATCACTATTTAATTTGCTTATGGGCTAATCCGGCACTGGTGCCATGTGACGATCATTAGATTATCGATCGGAACGTGCAGCTCAAATTGAAATTTGGTGTGAATTTTGAGTTTCAACGATGGGTGGAGAGGGTAAAAATGAGTAGTGACTTACTATACTCACTGATTTGGTCATATTTCACACATTCCATGCAGTTTTTATTTAAGCGAATTTTATTGTAGAATCTCTATACTTTAATGTAACCTATGGGGTCATAAGCTTACTTCTTATGGATTCGAAAATCCTCCGTAGTTCCCAAATTCCTAAAAGAGCTCATTTAATCTTTGATTCCTATTGGCCAACCCAAATTTCGACTACTATACATTGATACAATCATTAACTCATTCCTCGTACATTCATTTGCATAAAGCAAAACCTATTGATACATTTCCGCTATATCGACATCAGGGTGGATTCCATCATGGTCCAATGGGCCTTGCCGTGGCGGGTCTAAATGCACCCTCATAGCATTACTGGCCGTAGCGACCGGTCCATTAACGGCCAGTCCGAAATCGAGTATGAGAGAGGGTTAGGAACGGGCGAAAGGATCAGAGGGGGGTTAAATGGACGAGATATGAAGGGTTAATAAAAAGGGCATTTTACAAATGAACGATTTGTATAGTAATTTTTTATTGCTCTTTTTTAATTTAAATACAGATTTAAGCTATTTTTTTTTATTCTACACTCATAAAAATCCTTAGAGTATATTGAACCAATTGTTAAGAATGTATGCTATACTTATTTAAATCCTGATTAATCGAACGCGATATGGTCATATCTCCAGTTTTACGGTCGCGCAGTAACCAAGAATTTATCAAACTAAACGGATTTTCTTATCTATTGTGTTTTTATAGGCGTGTAATTTAAAATTACGGTAGCTATCTACGGACACTCTAAATATGCAGAGTGCTTTTAATGCAGAGGTTTCCAACAAATTTTGGGCCAGAGCGAGATGTGAGATAATATTTTCTGCAGATTTTTTAAAATATATATATATATTTTTTGAATTTATTTCACACTATAAATCTTATGTTTTTGGAATATCTACAAAAATAAATAAGTTTCTACTACAAAATACTTTAAGCAATTTTCATATTACCTATGAAACCAAAACCCTTTCATTTCTTTCTTTCTTTCTTTCTTTCTAACAAACAAAACATTATTCATGGCTTAGTACTCAAAATAAACCTACATTACCCACTATAATATACCTAATTTCCTACAGACAATAAATAAAAGCGGTACTAGTACTCAAAGAAGTTTTTAAAAAGTCAAATTTACCACAGATAATAAACGCCATATTTCATGTTTACGCAACAAACGAATCAAGTGATGCAGGCAACATCGAACAGATGTCGTTACTTAGTATTTACGTCTCGTGGGAATGGACTGGTGGGCTAGATATTGCGCCCTTATTGTGATAGGTGGCGCTTGGATTTAACTTTGAACTTGAACTTTGCGCATGTAGAAACGGCCTATGTCCTGTGGATACTCTAATTGATTAATGTATAATTTGTATGGCTCTATACATCATGGCACAAGTCGCAGCTTGAAAATGTTACAGAACCAAGTGTAAAATAAGCGCACGAGGAAACTTTATTAAATCGTGCTAATAATTTCTTCGGTTACTTTTCCCTATTCTTATGACGGAGATGGAGACGTTATGCTAAGCCCCCTTTATGATAAAAAAATAAATCATGTCAAGTTTTATTTGATGATATCCTTAATCTTTATAATTCTAAAGGTGCGAAGGTCAGATGCGAAGTATATGCGAGAAATCCGTCCGTTCGAGAATTACTGGTGGTTAGGACTCTCATAATATTAAAGAGTCCGTCTGGATGGGTACCACCGCAATGTCTATTTCTACCGCCGAAAGCTGTGTGCATGCACTGTTGTGTTTCGGTATGAAAGACATTGTAGCCAGTGTAACTACAGGACATAATGAGACTTAACATTTTAAGTCTCAGGATGACGAGCGCAGTAGAATTCCACACAGTACTTTGTAACTCGAGGTGCTGGATGATGCTTCTACTGTTTATGGGTTGTCGTATCGCTTACCATCAATGCCATAAAAAAAAGTTTTGACGCACTAGCTATGGCCCATGCTTGTGCCCTGAATAACTGTTTAAATATAATGTTTATGTTCCATACACACTATTATTTACCGAATGCTACACACCCTAGACAATTTTGCGCAAACTCACCAAATTATACTCGCCGAGTACAACTTTCAAGTGGATTAAAACACGAATGAAATTACCATGTGTCTGTATTGAGAACTGCGCTAAACTCCGTAATGTTTTCGTGTCGGTCGGTTTACTCGTTTAGCACCAACTTTTCCGACGTTCGGTATTCCCAAGGAGGTACTTATTAGCACCACGTTGATGGATACCTATAACGTATGATGCCTCATTTAGACTATCTGTTAGTTAATGCTTTCAATAGTTAAGAATCGTTAAGAAGAATTTCTAAAGTATGTGAAGTCGGTCAATCCAGACTAGGCGAGCGTGGGGAACTCAGGCTTAATCCAAACCCTTTCAGTAGTAGATTAAGCCCGTGCTCACTCTGCAATGGGCAGTAGGTATATATTGGTATTTGAATGTTTTTGGAGAGGGTGTAGGCTTCAGTACACCACGCTGCTCTAATGCGATTTAGCAGGCTTCACACACCTTCGATATTCTTATGGAGAATTTCCCAGATATGCAGGTAGAAAACCTGAATATCTCAGAACGAAAAATCTTAAACTAACTTTGCAAATAAATTTAGTTCTAGCTAAATCTTTGCAAATGTCCGTTAACGTAAATCGAACCAATTTAGATAGCGATACTCGGAGACGGTTTTCCAATCGTGCGGCGGAACTGGCCGACGTATATGTGAGAGACGACAGTGCAATATTTACCTCATATAATACACCGCGTAGATATACCCCTTTCTACCACGTTCTCTTACAAAGACACACACGCCTTTTATTCCCGAAGGGATAGGCACAGGTGAAACCAGGGCGCCTACTTTCGCCAAGTATGGTACTGGTGGTAGGACTCTCATATGTAAGAGTCCGTTTGGGTGGGTACCACCGCAATGTTTTTTTTAACCGCCAAGCAGCTGTGTGCATGCACCGTAGTGTTTCGGTTTGAAGGGCACTGTAGCCAGTGTAACTACAGGACATAATGAGACTTATGTCCTGTGTCCTGTAGTAGTCCTGTGACTGCCTCGGTGGCGTAGTTGTATTACAGTACGACTGCAAAGCTGAGGTCTCGGGTTCGATCCCCGGGTCGGGCAAAGTGATATTGAGTTTTTCTATTCAGTATCAGTCCGGAGTCTGGAATTTGTGCCCGATATGGCGATAGGCTCGCCCCCTATCACATCATGGGACGGAATGTCGGCGAAAAGTGGGTGCACTAGTTGCGCCTCTGCCTACTCCTTCGGGGATAACAGGCGTGAGTGTATATGTATGTATAATGAGACTTAACATCTTATGCCTCAGGATGACGAGCGCAGTGGAATGCCACACAGTAATTTGTAACTCAAGGTGCTGGATGGTGTTTCTACTGTTTATGGGTAGTCATATTGCTTAACATCAGGCGAAAGGCATGCTCGTCTCGTCATTCGATGTCATAAAAAAAAAGTTTGTTCTGTTCGATGATGCGATAGGGGGCGAGCCTATAGCCATATCAGGCACAAAGTCTAGACTCCGGCCTGATACTGAGCAGAAATAGATCACTTAGCCCTACCCGGTACCTCAGAGCGGGGTAATACCGCGCAATACAACTACGCCACTGAGCCAGTCGAGGTTTTGTTTTAGTTGATTTCAAAATGCCCCAGCATCCTGACTCGTAAACTGACGACGTGCTTCAAACGTAGCTATAATGCGCAGTAAAGGCGCAATTGGGTTGCGTTTGATATAGAGAAATGCGCACTGGAAATGCGCCATCGAGTCTAAAACACGCCATACACTTAGATCCTGAGACGTATATGTAGGATTGTTTTCTTGGAAGTTGGAAATTGAAACAATCTTCTTCTTAATTTTTTTTTATTATCGCTCTCTTACAATTAACAATTTTCGTGTAACCATTAGTCATTACCACGCCATATTCTTTTTTCTTACCCCCTCTCTCCGCGCATACAATCTCTCTCATTCATCCACATAGCTCACTCTCGCTCACTCGCTTACGTTCCATTACACATGCATTTTACAAACTTAGCGTAAAACTTGTTTAAAAAAAACTAAGAAAATGGCCCACATATATTATAAAGGCAAGCATATACGACGTAAAATTTGAATTCTAATGAGACATCACAAATACAATATTACGTATAGGATAATACATAATTCATGAATCAAGTATGCCGCATACGCACTATTAGCGATTCATGCAATTATTGTTAGTGACTATTGACCCCTAAATATAGCAGGGCACGAACAAAATGAATCACCGTGCTTACAGACTTCATACATTATTAATGAAATTATACAAATAGTAACAATAAACACGATGCCGTTTCCCTAGTATGTAAAAGTGAAAGAAATTACCAGTAAATATAGTTCAGGAGATGCCAGTTCACGTCACATTTCCGTGAGCTAATGATACCACTTCTTATAAGCTAACTGACGATGTACTCGGTGAGATTTCAACCCCACTCGGAAGATGAATAAAAATCTACTATTAGAGTGCAAAAATATTACATAAGGAAATCGTCTGAAAAAATTAATTCTTTTAAAGCCAGTAGCCCCAGATTTAATTCTCAAAGAACAAGTCTTGCCTGTCGATACACGCAAAAATTTACTCCCCATTCTGTTCAGAGGAGGCACCTTTTTTATGACCTTTTAAGAATCGCACATGCGAGGCGCGATAATTGCTCTGGGTCTAATTTAATCTTAACTGTGTTGAATGACAGTAGGTGTCACGGATTCCATCAAGGGGATAAATGTCCACTAAACTAAATCATCTCTTACTTTCTCATAGCTCCCAGAATGTTTCATAATAGATTAGTGGGTCACCACTCACCAAAGCCTCGTGTTTAAGTTAACCTAAAGATATCACTCAACAAAACCTTCAATAACCCAACTCCATTCGACAAATAAGTTTTATAATAAGCACATAAACATGACAGAAAGACAAACAAACCGCAAGATATTAGCTTGCAAGCGATCCTCGTGCGGTGTACGGACCGCGCTCATACGCTAACCCACAAAAGGAATATGTAATTAAACCGAACCGTGCTGCAATAACGTTGTGTTGACGTCATTGGTCGCTTGTTGGTCGCCAGTTGCTAGTTAATAGGGTTGCCATGTTGTGGTTTTATGGAAGGAAGATTTGCATAATGATTATCTTACGTTTATGCGAGTTGAGAGTTAAAATGAGAAATCTAACGAAGGTATGTGAAGTCTGCCAACCCGCACTAGGCCAGCGTGGTGGACTATGGCTTTATCCCTCTCAGTAGTAGAGGAGGCCCGTGCTCAGCAGTGGGCAGTATATATAATACAGGGCTGGTATTGTGGTGGTATCTAACGCAGACATTTTTCATACTACAAGTAAATCGCTCGGCTGATCACAAGCGCCATACTTACGCAGAACTTTTAAAAACTTATGTACGATTCAATAGAGACGAGCAATTCACACGATTTCTGGTAAGCGTCACAAATGCATAACGGTAAGAACATTACACTGGATTTGGGATTACAAGGAACATTTGTCACCCTGCGACAATGCGCTTCGACTCTGCGCTCGTATGGACCCTTACATACCCAGGCGGACTCTTGCATAAAATAACTACTATCGTTGTCAATACAATTTCTTCAACATCAGCAACAGAATATCCACTTCCAAACATAGGGTACTTTAAAAAAATCCGAACCTACTTGGCGGAAACCGTTACCAGAACAAAATTTTTCATAAAATTATAATACACAGTTGTACAGTTTGTTATCTTCAAAGCGAAATTCGAACCAGGAGTTATCCCGATATGTATCAGTATTACTGGTGACTCTACTGAACCCTAAAAACAAGACAACACTGCTTACACAGTAAACATCGGACAAACGACGCGTCACATGCATTTAATGGCCAATGTGTTTCCGTTCGGTGGAGAGGTTTTTAATATTGCTATAGGGTTGTACAAGATTTCACTAATGTTCATTTACTATTCACTCAACTCGCTTATTGTAGCGACTGCTCATGAAAGTTCCACACAGTCCTCTTTAAATTTTAAAACACTTTATGGCATTAAACTGAGCTCGTCAACTTGAGACATTAGATATCCAATAAATAAATTGGTAAGCTTAATGTCTGTCAAAACGAAACAATTGCAAGCATACTATTGCCTGGTTGCTACAGTTTTTTTAACCCACAATTTAATTTTAGAATAAACTTTTGCGGATTTGTAACTGTTGTCTATTGCTTTCTAATATATCTCTGAGATAACCTTTAGTGATAAGATTGCTGATTGTTTTATTAGATCTCATTACCACGTAAATTAGATTTTTATTGTTCAGACTAGTAATTCGCTTGATAAAAACTAAATTTCCTTTCACATACATCTTTCCTATACTAATTAATAAACGCGGTTTCAATGCCTACCTTCGAAATATTCACACTCACTCCGATAACTCTTATTAAATTAAATTTCCAACGGTCGCGGCGACCCTTATTTTATCGGCGACGGCTAATTCGCCTCGGATCTGGAAAACTTTTCAAATTATACGCAAAAACCTTGACAAAGCTCCATGCACCTGAACGCCGCATTATTGAGCAAGTGCGAAATTGCCTTCACAAAGTTCTCGTTTTAAACTGCAAACATTTTTAAAGAAGTGGAGCATCTGGAAACTCGAATAATTAATTATGAGTTGAACACAAAAACGGTCATGAAGAATGAAATATTAGACACAAATAAGATTAAAAAACTAATTAACTTCCTGAAGTAAAAGACCTTGTAACAGTAATTATGTTTCTTTGCCAACAAAAAAAGAAGTAAGCAGTAGGTACCTTCAGCTTGCAAAGCAAGAGGTAAACTATAGGAACACGGGCGTGGATAAGATTCGCAATGTGAAAGACCAGGAATAATGAGTTGGAAAACTGATGATTATTGTTGAAAATCATATATTTATTACTTGAAATGAAATTTCAATTCTGTGTATTCATTTTAGGACTTCGCAGTTAACGACGCGAGTTCCCTATAACTAGATACAACATCAAAATTTATGCAATTCATAATTACATTTCTCGCAAATTTTGGTACAAATACTGGCGATATAGGTGAATGTTAATGCAAAAGCAATTTTTTACCCAACATAATAGTTTATGTAGTGTGTGAGAGTATATAATATATCAAGTTGATGTTAATTTTTTAACACTAACACGTGTCATACCTAAATCCTGATTTACATCAATACGTCGAAATCAATCCTATCATTAAATTTCCTTAACAGAGGTCTTTTACAAAAATAACTATGACAACGTACGAAGGTCCATGTAGTACATACACTCGACACTTACGCCCACTGTATTACAGCGCGAACGCACTACTCATAAACAAGGTTTACGTGACGTCGAAATTTATCTCAATAATCTCACGCGTACTTTCCTCGTAGTTGGAAGGACATCGATGGGCTTAACGTGACAAAAAGACTCAGTTTCGTTTTGTTATGATTGGTTGAGAGACTAACACGTGACTGACGTGTTGGTCTCTCGATCAATCACAAACATCAAAATTAAACAACATCGTCTTACGAGTTACGTTTTTGTCACATGCTAAGCCCAGTGATAAATAATTATTTATACTATTTGCGACGACTTGAAAGATTGATAAAGCACGAGAAAGCGCGTCTAGACGCTATAATGCTAGCTCTGATGTTGCACTGATGACGTTGTTGTTACTTTTATAAAATTCCTATCCTAAGTACAATGGTGCTACCCAAAAGAGGCGATTATCAAATTTGGATCAATGATGACGATCAACTCGATTCTTTTATTGATAAATTTTTAATTTCTACAGATGATAAGGTATACAGACATAGCCCTTGAAAGCTTAATCATACAAATACATAAAAAGAACACAAGAAAACGCCAAGGCAATACTTCTTTCATGGCACATATACCATGGTGATTTAGGATTACATTTGTTCTCTTACACTTATTCCTTATCTTTATATGTTTTCGTCCTTCGAACATCCTCTTATAATTCATCTAATTCATAAATAAATACTCAGAAACACCTCTAAAGTAATTATAATTTTGAACGTAGAGATGGAACGCTGACTAAACAAATTTTCCGCTTTGTTAGACAGAAACGTTTACAAGACCTTTTGGATTACCGTAGACTTGTTCAGAGTTCCGACTGAATGTTAAATGTTGAGTATCTTTCGCTAAATGTAAATGTTTCTTACTTTCACCATTTTAATTTCATTGAAAAATAAAAACGCTTAAGAACGGACTTAAAATATGAAGGTTTATTCAAATACAGCGTTTTGACTATTCCTTGTTTACCGCAAGACGACCCAAAAATTTTAATCGACCCATCTATATTCAGAAAGGGTTGTAAAAGTCGTTTGTCTGGTTTGCATTCGCCGAGATAAGATGTATATTTAGACCACCAATTGGCGAATGACATATTCCATTAAATCAATCCTATTTTTTTATAAGTCAGGGTATCGTTGATGCTTCTGGTTTTATAAATCACTCCCTACCGGGCTGTTAGCTCATGTCCTCTAGTTTAAAAAAGTCAGTCATTTTATAGGATAGCCACCATTAACTGAAAATTCTGTCGCCCCTTGTTAGCACACACTATTACGATAAAAAACCACTCACCACCGCATCCGCAAATCTCGAAATTACACACGCCCCTGAGCGTTAATTCACGCAACATTTTAAATTACGCAACAAAAAAGCGACCAATTTAATGTGGGCCTCAAAATATTTAAAATTACGTTCCAAAAAGCTCACAGTCATGAACGCGCGAGTGTTGGGAAACGCGCCGGCTGAGTGAAAATTCATTTCACTTCATAATTACGGTAGACGTTGCGCATTACTTATCTGCAAAGGGCCAAAGGCACGCCCGTCAGCATTTTTCCCACACAACGAGCCGTGTTTGTGCCCTTTGTTTGTGTGACGGGCGTGATACGAACGCTCATTGTGCCCCGTGAAGCGTTCGTATTTGTTTCTAATTAGGTATTTCGCTGACCCAAATCTGGAATTATTCTTCTTTTCAATTGTGTACCGGAAGACAGGATTCTATTGTTGAGCTTGGTAATGAAACAGGTCGCATAGCGTCTAATAGTTAGGGGCGGTTGCGGACGACAACTTATACGTGAGTCGGAGGAAGCCCGCAGCCGTCCCTAATGCGCTGAAGATGGCCACCGCGGAGTTTTGGTTGGTATGCCGTGCGGTGTACATAGGTTATAGTCCAAGATCCCAGAGCGTTCTGACATAACTTATTTTCACATGGATGAAACCTTCACGAATTAGTAGCGTCTAGTATACTTTAAATACCTGCCTACTTGTGGAGCTTGCCCAGTGACACCTGGGCAGGTACCAGGTGAGAAAGGTAACTAAAAATATGAGTTATCTAACTTAAATTTGTATGGCTGATTTTTACATATATTTTGTAGAATATTATTCTAAACTAGAATTATAAAGTGTCAGACACTTTTCATGGACCTGAGCTTTTGTCAGACGCTTTAAAGCTCGACAAAAAATTAATAAACTTTACTTATTTTTTCATGTCTGACTTTTAAATATGTTATTCAAGTAACTATTACAAAGTTATATTTTATCAGTCAGACAAATTCGAGTGACCAAACATCCCCTAAACACAAAATTATTCAGCCGGGAGTGCGAGCGCGAGAGCACTGTGCGCATGCGTCTCAGAATAATTTAAATTTTTAAATCTTACTTTGGGTACCTGTGTTCAAAATACTTACTACTCATATATGTTATAATGCATTTTTTACAAGGATCATATTATTTGAAAGTGGTATCTGTAATATATGTTTTTGAAGTAAATAAAATAAATAAATAAAATAAAAAATTGAAATGTATTGAAAATACTTACTAATTTCAATCCAAGATTTTTGCATCCTTATTTCAATAAGATCCTTTATTAAAAAAAAAGATTTAAAAAGATTCAACCCATGTAAAATGTATATCTGTATATTTGTCAAGTTGAATCTTTTTTAATATCTTTGAGCCATTTCGAATCTTTTCAAATCTCTTTTTCTAATCAGGGATGAGCTTCAATATTAAGTTGTGAATTAATAAATATTAAAGTGAATTTATTTATTGCATGTATTTCGGATAGTGAATATATGAGGAGCCATTTTGTTTTATAAGGAATAATCTTTATTTTATTGTAAAAAAGATACCAGTTAGAAAAAAATATTTTACCAAAAAATATATAACTATGATTAATTACAGCATATATTTGTTTATCTTTTAATCATCGGAATTATCGACACAGTCATTGGAATTTTCATCGTTCATGCAATCAAGTTAGTCGTATTTTTCCATCAAAAACCCGTTAGATCAACAATTGTGACGGGTGTAGCTATAATTTTTGCATCATGGGGGGGGGGGGGGGGTGTGCAAGCGTGTGGTCTTGCCGCCCCATGGAGACCTCCTTTGACATGTACACCCCTCCTCACACATAAAAATGTTATTTTCCTGCCCCGTCAAATATCCCGTCAGCCGTTAGATGGATTTTTTCCCGTTTCGCATGTATCAAATCCGTTAGAAATGACGGGAAATCCGTTAAGTTCGCAACAATGACTATAGGTTGCGCCGAAGATGGATATAGATATACAAATTTAAGTTAGATAACTCATATTTTTAGTTACCTTTCTCACCTGGTACCTGCCCAGGTGTCACAGGGCAAGCTCCACAAGTAGGCAGGTATTTAAAGTATACTAGACGCTACTAATTCGTGAAGGTTTCATCCATGTGAAAATAAGTTATGTCAGAACGCTCTGGGATCTTACTCTATTAGGGACTCGGCCCGGCGGTCGCCCGACATTTTCCATCTCTCCGGGCGGCTCAACGTCGGGTCGTAAGGCACGGTGAACCCAACATAACCGCTCAGTCGTTCCCCTTGAACACTCGGCGGTAGTAATAAGAAACTTTCTCCGCGAGAACAAAAAAAAAGCGTCTAATTGTAAAAGTATTCTGATGTAATTAAACAATTTAAAAAATATGTCTCTCATTCAGTTTTATATTGCAGATAGTTAAGACGAACCTAAAACGTTCAGACAGAGTGAAAGCAATGAAGAGTGTATTTTACCTACAGACAAAAAAAAAGAAGGTCACTACCATCAAACCATAGATGCGATGTCAAATCAATGATTCAGTTTAGTAAAAATGTCGATAACAGATGCTTGATTAAGCTATATCATTTGAAATATTGATCACTAAATAAGCCAGTAGATGTAATAGATCACTTAAAGCAGAACTGATTAGGTGATAAATATGTATGTACCACATACATACAATAACCCAAAACGCTAATTGAAGCCTAATGAGTAGGATTTGTAGCGAATATATTCGTAATAGTTCCTACTATTCCGCATGAAAACTTCAAACTAATTAGGGAGAGAAATATGTAACAAGTATACGGGCCTTAATCAAAATCTAATCCGAATTCAAACAGTATTTACACGCTACATTTTAAACATACAATATGAAGGGTATTCTATGAACAACGTAGCCTACTTCTAGTAATAATCCTTACATATTATAAAATAACGTCCCCCCCTGTGGCTGTCTGTCTGAACTCGATAAACTCAAAACAGCCCAACGGGTTTCGATGAAATTTGGACTTTGGGAGGGATATAGGTGAAAACCCTTTCAAGCGGGCGAAGTCGCGATCAAAAGCTAGTATAGTACAATAGTGTTGACATACCTACATACACACTCACGCCTATATCCCCGAAGGGGTAGGCCGATGCACCCACTTTTAGAGTTAACATATCTGAATATTATAATATTTCAATGTAAGAAATAAACAGAGTGCTGAATGGATTCTTATAAAATTTTGGACCTGTTTCACAATTCAAGTAAATTTATTCGACAGTTATCGTAGCCAGTGTATTCGATTACGATTTATTTGGAAGCATAGATGGGAATGCGACTTGTATTGGCTCAGCTTATACATTTACCCGACGAGTAGCATTTACTCAGAAGACGTACAAGAGGCTCTTAAACTCAAAATACACCAAGTTCTGTACAAACACATATTTCAAAAAAGTACACTAAGCTACTTTAACTTTTTGCCTTAAATCTTGCATCTTCAATTTGCAGATTTGAAATTCGAATCAGAGTTCCAAGCGTTTCAGAATCCGGAGCCGCATGCTGATACTAATCCCAAAGAATATCAAAGTCCAGATGTCCAGATACAATATGCCTCAGATAAGTACAATACTTCCATGATATTGATTTTACGAGCATTGTGTCTGGAGTTTAGCGTAGTTACAGGTGTGCTTACATGACGTGAAAGCTGAAAAAGATGTTTGTCTTTGCATTTTTTGTAATTTCTTACGTAGGTATAACTTAAAACATAAGCCCTTTTATTATTATTAAAAAAACACAATGATACATTGATCTCCTGAAACATGTCCAACTAGCGCACCATAATTTCGTCCAGCTTACATCTATTCTGTGATATAATAGGAGAGTGTATCGTCATATCGGGATAAATTTAAATACCTGTCAATGAACGTGTTTTGTTTAAATATCTCACTATTTGGAGTTCCGGTCCTGAATCTCACTGGCCACAGCCACCGTATGCAATCACTAGACCATAAGGATACCTAATATTTGATATTCCACTATTTTTACATACACATTCCATATTTTCATTAAAAAATAGATATCACTCATGACTAGGTACAAACTTTTGCTTCTTTTCTACTAAACTCTGATAAACCAGATGGTATTTTATAGATGGGAATATGCTATTTATCAAACTAAGAAACGAAGCAATAGCTCATTCAGAAGGGTTAATCCCTTAGAGATATCTGTAAACACTTTTGTAACGAATCCTAACTCGCCCACCTCATTCCGCCAACATAAGTTTGCTTTATTTATGTCTTTAATAGATTTTATCCCCAGCTCCACGAATCGCTCATCCCGTAGGAATAAAAGGGAAATCTACATAGGCTAATGTTGAACATTCTGCAATTCATTTTATCTTTAGTATATACAAAAACTAACATTTGAATGAATGAAATCCTCCTAGCCAGTTTCGGCCACGGCGGCCAATCTCAACGGAGATCAGCCAGGTACGCAGGAGATATTATAGTGCACAAGTGTGTGCGCAATACACAGGTGCACTCGCTATTCCTTCACTCTCATAGTCCGGTGAGACGGCAATCCGACATGACCGGAGAGAGATCAGGCGCAGGACCAACGGCTTTACGTGCTTTCCGAGGCACGGGGGTATCACACCGCCAACTTCCTGACTCCGAGCTGCGACTGAGTTAATTTTAAGATGGAAAAACCCAGTCACAATTTTTTTTGGCTCGACCCGGGATTCGAACCCAGGACCTCAGCGCGCAAATCGTACTCGTAATGCGTACGCAATACCACTACGCCACCGAGGCAGTACAAAACTAACATTTATTCGCTCTTTAAATTTTGAAGTCCCAACGGTATGAATACGCTTGGAATTTCGCCTTCCCTTTTTTGTTACAGTATCCTGTACTGAGACGACAAAATATCTGTAAATACGTCTGCAGTTAACTAATTTTAATCAAACGTTAAGTAATTAAGTCTATGTATTTCTTAATCTGTTTAATTTCATTCAGGTGACTAATGGTCTAGGGTCATTCAGAAAGGTTTCATTCAGTTCTAGAGTTTAGTCAGTAAGGCGAGCTGAGGTTACTGAGGGTCAACGTCTTTCAGTTATAAGATTAAACTTTGACTACAGTCTACACCAGGTGCCAATTATAATCATCCAAAAATCTATACTAATATTATAGCGAGGTAATATTTGTATTTTTGTAGGTTTGTAACGAATAAACTCAAACACTATGGGACCTATATTAAAAACTAGCTTTTGCCCGCGGCTCCACCCGCGTAAAAAGTTTTTCCGGGATAAAAGTCCCGCTTTATGTTTTCCCGGGATAAAAAGTAGTCTATGTGTTAATCCAGGACATGAACTACCCGTGTGCCAAATTTCATCGAAATCCGTTCAGTAGTTTTTGCGTGAAAGAGGAACAAACATCCATACATTCTTACAAACTTTCGCCTTTATAATATTAGTAGGATTCACCAATATAAAGCTCCGATTTTTATCGTTTGAAGATTTTTATCCCTGGAAAACTCATTCGTGCGGGCGGAGCCGCGAGGAAAAATCTAGTAAACTACATGGGCTTAACTAATAAACGCTATACTCGTCTCTCATAGTTAAACAATCTTTTATCTCGCTTCCTCTGATGGTAAATATCATTCAACATAGCAAGACAAAACATCGAATAGTTATTACAGACGTATATTAATTAGTAAGGCGATAAGAAAAAAATAGTACCAAGTACATTCGTACAAGACGTTTTCCCCTTACATGCATAAAATAAAAGCGCGTACACAATGTATACCGCGGAAGTGTGCGGGACAGCAGTCCGGAATTGGGTGGTAAAGAGAGGGGAGGTGGGGGGCACGATATAGATGGCTCCCAAGGCGACGCTTCCTCGTTGAGGGATGTTGAAATCACGTTATTGGGTGGAATCAAGAGGAACAATTTGGGCGGTCTCGACAGACACAGAATCATAATTGAAATCTGCAAACGTCAAGTACTGTGGCAGGAAGCGGGAGCGGCGTAAAAATGTCTCTGTAACATTTTTTTTTTTCGTTATATTTTTATCGTGCGCATATAGACGTACATGTCATCACAGATGTTTCGCTTTTCAGGTGTAGGCAGGAGTGTTATGACCCATGTACCAGAAAGCGCGCCTACTATTCAAGCACACATCGAGACTCAGGGCTGATACTGAGAAGAAAAATCCAGTACATATTTCCCAACCCGCGAATCGAACTAGGAATTTCAGCAAAGCAGTCGTACACAATATATGATACAAATGTGCCACCGAGAGGGACATATAAAACTGTAGTAATAAAGCAGTCCAATAACGACGGTCTGTTGAGCGTTTCATGCTTAAAAGCTACGGAAATCGATCGCAATATAAATATTTGATGACTTTTATCTGTCATCAGCCCATGCTTATTCGTATTCATATACGTTGAAGTTATTATATTATGTATTAGTTTCTACTTGCAGCTAGGCAGAAATCCCCTCCTACAATAAAAGTATGCAATTTTCCTAAAAAATACCCTAAATGTTCATGCAGTATTGTATTTGTACCCAATTTTACCCCTATCTTTACAGCTGTTTCTGGGTTTACTTGTAACGAACATTAGCACCAACTTTCATATTTATGAATAGGATCTAGCAAATATTCTAGCTTCGGATCCTCAATTCCGCCGATCAATTCATATGTAGATAGTCCGTCACACCATATATGGAAATATCGATCGCAAAATGCAGTTCCACTCGATGCATCTCCACCCACGACTTCGGCACAATCTTGACGCAATCACGTCATGTCTTTGAGCGTGACAATATGCATTGTCACTTTTATCACGTAGAAAGCACGTCACATTATTGTATTGTCATTTTTCAATGACTGGACTTTTCACTTTTTAAATTACGTCTGCAGGCGTTGACAACTGGTGACTTTCTTCCACATTTCACCAGTTAATGTGATTATAATTGGATGAAATGTTACAATCTTGGGGTAACGAGCGAAGATTAAATCTTGAAGTGGTAAAGGTGTTAAATACGTTACTGAAGCTTGGGCGTACTGCTACCTCATACAGTTTTCTTTTATCTCTGCTTTGTGTACGACAAAAGATATTTGATTCAACAAAACGTTTACGACTACATCAGATAGGAATTTAGTTCAATATATCATAAGAAAATATGACCGGGCATCCTAACAGGAAGCAAAAAGGCGATACAGGAATGAGAAATGGTTATTTTGAAATTCCTATTGGACTTAAATCCTGTCAACTGCAAAAAACTATTAAAGAGTAACGTTCCTCGCTACAAATAACTATTCTAGATTATATTGTATTGCTTATAAAATACATTCATTTATTCCATCTAAAAACAGTATAAAAATTCATACAAGAGCGTGCGACAATCACGTCCGTACACAACGGAACATTGTCACGTAATGATCGTATCAGTGTTGCCAGATGTTTGACGGTTGAAGTCGCCTAAAGTCGAGAAAATTCAAAGTAGCCTAAAAGTCGCCAACATGTGTGGGGACGCGGAGAGCAAAAAAAAAAAGGTCCTCAGTTTTCAATAATTGTGTGTAAGGGGGATCTTAAATATCCTTAAATTCGACAAAAACAATGCATAAAACACGAACTTTCCGAATTAGCCTAAATTGGCGACTAATCACCATTCACGTAGCCTAAATGGCGACCAGTCGCCATTCGCAATTTTGGTCGCCCCGACACTCTTCAAGATAGCCTAAATGGCGAAAAGTCGCCTAATCTGGCAGCACTGGATCGTATACCGCTATTGCGGCAATGACGTCACATCCGAGACAGCGGTGCGCACGCGCATCGGCGCGCGGTATTGACAGGTGACTGACGAGCGACGACTGACGACACGCCTAACGCGTTGAAAAATTCTTGTTTACACACAAAAGCCGGCAGCCGGCACGTGCCACCGCGTTTCCGAGAAGTGTTACGAATTTCGTCAAACAGATTAGTTATGTACGGCGACTTGGTCGTGGTGATGACGAATTTATGTAAAAGGTGAGGAATGGTATCGTCAAACTTTATTTACAGTCTATTTAACAGAAGGCTGTAAATTGTCTATATACACAAAAAATAAATGTGCATGTATGTTTCCTGTGGACTCTAAAACCGCTGGAGCGATTTTAGTGAGTTTTCTAGGTAATCTTCAGATCAGCCCAGCGGGTGAAGTTTAGTAGTGATCGAATCAATATATTTTTGGCTTTTTAATTTTATTTTAACATCATCGACATCTAGCTGTATATTATAATTAGTGCTAGTCGAATAAACCCGGGGCGGGTCGCTAGTATGCTATTTTTAAAGCTAGCTTTGATGAAAAAAAATCCTCCTAGCCAGTTTCGGCCACGGCGGCCAATCTCAACGGAGATCAGCCAGGTACGCAGGAGATATTATAGTGCACAAGTGTGTGCGCAATACACAGGTGCACTCGCTATTCCTTCACTCTCATAGTCCGGTGAGACGGCAATCCGACATGACCGGAGAGAGATCAGGCGCAGGACCAACGGCTTTACGTGCTTTCCGAGGCACGGGGGTATCACACCGCCAACTTCCTGACTCCGAGCTGCGACTGAGTAAATTTTAAGATGAAAAACCCAGTCACAATTTTTTTGGCTCGACCCGGGATTCGAACCCAGGACCTCAGCGCGCAAATCGTACTCGTAATGCGTACGCAATACCACTACGCCACCGAGGCAGAACCTAATAACCTAACCGTACCTAACCGTACGTAACGTAGTAACCTAATAACCGGACAGACCAGCTGGTCTGTCCGGTTATTAGGTTTGACGACCTGGCAACCCTACATCTATACCATCTCGTTCACGCCCAAAAACAGTATTCACGCAACAGGCGTGGCGTTATCACCGAGTGTCAAATCTGAAAAGGTCGAGAACCGAGCCTCTGCGGGTGGCGGTTGTGGGCGTGACGTCACAACAGATAACGCTCTTTTTGTTATCACCATCTGAGTGGGCGTACGCAGGGCCAGTCAGCTGTTTGTGATGTTTTTACAGGTTGATGTACTTATGTTTATGTAAATGACTTATTCCGATAAGTTCGTTTTTTAACTTTGTGCGAATATAGTGTGGGGACTATGAATTCTATTTTCATATCAATAATTGTCATTGTGTTACCGGTCCTAGCTATGCTACTAAACTTATTATCACTTCTTTCTATACCTCGAACTTAAGTCAAAACAGGCTTTACATCAACCTTAGACCTAAAACCAGATAAATCCTGTAGACACATCAGAAACAAGACACAAACGATCAAATCACATCACTCAAAGCGTAACAAATCAACAACGTACGCGTTTACGACCGGCAAGAGTTGCGCGCGCGCAGATCAATTGGACAATTGGTACGGGGTCATAGTAATTGGGCGTTTATACGCCTCGCCGCTGACATAATGTCGTATCGGTTTGACGCTCGTGAACTTTGAAACGACCTTTGTGTCGCGGTTTCGATTTCCCGAATTGTTATTAATTGTACTTACTTAAATGAAATGGCATTAGATGCATGCCCATCCGTGCCCATTAAAGCAACCTACGACCTTACTGATGGCCTTTTCAAAACATCCAGAATGAGTTCAAGTTTTGTAAGAATAGTTTGATTCAATCAATCATGAATCAATCAGCCCATCGCTATCCACTGTTGAACTTAAGCCTCCCAAATGAGCGCCAACCATCCCGATTTTGAGCAGCAGTCGTGAAATTTGATCGGTGACACTGAAACGACAAATACAACACCGCGCAATTTTAAAGTAACAATATTTTTGTGCGTCATACTACGAACAGTGCCGGATTAAGCAAGCGCGGGGCCCGTAGCAAATTCTTTCAAAGGGCCCTTGATCTGCTATGGGTTCTTAAGTATAAAGTGGTAAAGATACAATATACTCAATACGTTTATTTGCTATCTATAGGTTACAATTTTGTGGGTAATTAATAGTGTAGTAAATTACTATAGGCGCTGTTAGGCTCTGACAAGTACAAAAAACCTGAGATGAGATTTCCTGGCAATCCTACTAATATTATAAAGGCGAAAGTTTGTAAGAATGTCTGGATGTATGGATGTTTGTTCCTCTTTCACACAAAAACTACTGAACGGATTTTGATGAAATTTGGCACACGGGTAGATCATGTCCTGGATTAACACATAGGCTACTTTTTATAAAACTTTTCAACGCGGGCGGAGCCGCGGGCAAAAGCTAGTTTAGAGTAATTTTGATAGGATACTAACAATTGAAAACAGATTCATACACAAAATCGAGACACGCGGCAGCGTGTCAAGCCAAGCAAAAAAAAAAAAAAAGGTCGAAGCTGCCTAGTGTAGTTTCACCCGAACCATTTGGAGCGACTTTTGACGCCTCTATAACTCAAAATCAATTTAACGTAAATACCTGAGATTTGGTTTATGTATTAAACCCCCTCAAGTTAACTAGAATCCCAAATTTCATAAATATAGCTCAAACGGTCATTGAGATACTAACATCTAAAAATCGTCATTTTTATCACTGACTGACATATAGATCAAAAACCTAACCCAGTTCCAGATGACCTAGAAAGTTGAAAATTGGTGTCCAGATAGGTAATTGTATGTATACAAAGGAAAAAATCTGAAAACAGTGTATTTTTAAGATTTGAAACATTTTCCAAGCAATCGGAAACCGCCCTGTGGATTGGGGGCGTTTGGAGAATTCCACCACGGTATCCCCTGCCTGTCGTAAAAGGCGACTAATAGGGGCCTCCGGGGGTCACGGGTGGGCGGGAGGTGCCGCCCACCTATTAGTCTAGCCAACTTCTGTGACCCCCGTGATGGACGGCAGCGTGTCTCACGCCACCAAAAGGTGGACACGGTACGATGTTTCGGGGGCTTCTGAGCCCCCGCAACAGGGAAAAGGACCGCAACAGCGGTACGCGCAGGGGCGGTTGCGGACGACAACTTAGACGTGAGTCGGAGGAAGCCCGCAGCCGTTCCTAATGCGCCGAAGATGGCCATTTAAAAAAAAAAAAAAAAGCAATCGGAAAATCTGCATACTATCTATAAATAATCTTTAGAATAATGGACGTTTAGGCGTACACGTCCATTGATGCTTTATTTTAATTTAAATACTATTTACCTTGATCCATTAATTATGTTTCCTCCGTATTAGGGCACCACTTTTGCTTGAATTTTTCTATAAATTTTCCGACTTTAGACAGAGCTGTTGTGGGATACGGCGGTAGGTTCATATAGATACGTTATAGGCATCAGCAACTCGTGCCCACTCTTCAGTCTTTTATATTATATATTTACTTCTGTTTCGAGCACAAATTACAAATTTATGATTTCTACAATGTTTATTTACATCTTAAGACGTTTATTATTTTGACATGACATTGGACGTTCTATCATAATACTTGCGAATCATAGAGTTGAAATAATCATTAAATATAGGTTTTTATACCAAGAGGACTTCATCGCGTGCACATAGCAGAACGATGAAGCGGTTTACAGCTTTTAATACATTGTTTATTTTCTTTCTAAAATAAGTTACTTCATAAATATTGGGCAAAGGTAACTTCTTACGTAATTGTTTTAATTACTTAACTCAATATTTAAATAACTAATATCTTTACAAAAAGTAATGATATCCCATCAAAAACATAAATGTGAAATGTGGAAGCCAAGTCTAATATTAAGAATATGCGTGCTGGTCGACTTCACGGACAAAAGAATTGAAATCTTAATGGTTGCCAAGCCCTGTAGATAATCTTGAAAATTATTTATAAGAACACAATCCATTCTAAAATAAATTTAAACTAATATTTCTTTGTTTTTCTGCTACGACAATGTATGATATTTAGAATATAATTTCTTAAATTTGAAAAGTCGAATTATTTACATAAAGCAGATAACTTAGTATAAATTTAAGCTCAAGATTTGTCTTGGCAAGTTTTATCAGAAAACATTTTTTTCGAAGAGTATGATATGTTGACTTTACAATATAAAAACAGTAACATAAGGATAAGTTTATTAGCCAAATATAAGAAAAAATTTATGTGAAGACTAGCCAAGTCAAATCTTGAGCTTAAATTTATACTACGTTATCTGCTTTATGTAAATAATTCGACTTCTCAAATTTAAGAAATTATATTCTAAATATCATACATTGTCGTAGCAGAAAAACAAATAAATATTAGTTTAAATTTATTTTAGAATGGATTGTGTTCTTATAAATAATTTTCAAGATTATCTACAGGGCTTGGCAACCATTAAGATTTCAATTCTTTTGTCCGTGAAGTCGACCAGCACGCATATTCTTAATATTAGACTTGGCTTCCACATTTCACATTTATGTTTTTGATGGGATATATTTTTCAATACATATTTCAAAGTTTATATTTAATACAAAGTATATTATATTTTTAGGAATAGCTAATGTTATATTTAATCAATGGTATACTTCAAATAATGTTTATATTTTATACTAGCTTTTGCCCGCGGCTCCGCCCGCGTTAAAACGTTTTTTCGGGATAAAAGTCCCGCTTTATGTTTTCCCGGGATAAAAAGTAGCCTATGTGTTAATCCAAGACATGATCTATCCGTGTGCCAAATTTCATCAAAATCCGTTCTGTAGTTTTTGCGTGAAAGAGGAACAAACATCCATACATCCAAACATCCATACATTCTTACAAACTTTCGCCTTTATAATATTAGTAGGATTAGTAGGATTTGTTCATCTGTTTCCTTATAATTTTTTAAATTTTTACAAAGTAACTTTTCTACATTTCAGGTGGGCAAATTTAGAAATATACTATTCGTATCAATTTATCTTAGCAAATCATATCCTATGTTCATCAAAGCGAGATAATTCAGACGTTTTTGAGTCATAGTGTTCCATAACTCATTTTTTATGCTCTTTAATGTCCAAAATGAACGTTCGCCACTGCAGTTAGTGATCATGAGAATCTCTCTTGAAGTAATAAAATATTTTTTTAGTCATAACTTCTATAACTCAATCTATACTAATATTATAAAGAGGAAAGATTTGTATTTTTGTATGTTTGACATGGATAAACTCAAAAAGTACGGGACCGATTCCAAAAATTCTTTCACCATTAGAATTCTCCTGTATTCTTGAGTAGCATGGGTTACTTTATATCCCGGGAAAATTCAAACCGGGACTTTTATCTCAGATTTTCTATTCTCGCGAGTTGTTACGGCCAAACCAATAAACCAATTTCGATGAAATTTGTAAGGGACATAGTTTAAGACCCTAGGATAGACCTAAGCTACTTCTTATCCCGGGAAAAAATAAACCGGGATTTTAATCCCGGAAAATATTTTCTTGCCCGTGGAACCGCCAACAAGTAAGTATGGAGATAGTTTGAGACCCAGGGAAGGACACAAGCTACTGCTTATCCCGGAAAAATATAAACCGGAACTTCTATCCCGGTTTTATTCTCGCGAGTGGGGCGGCCAAACCACTCAACCGATTTCTATGAAATGTGATAGGGAGATAGTTTGAAACCTTGGGGAGAACCAAGGCTAATTCTGATCCCGGGAAAAAATAAACCGGGATTTTATCCCGGAAAATATTTTTTGCGTGTGGTACCGCAAACAAATAAGTATGGAAATATTTTGAGATCGAAGGAAAGATATAACTACTTTTATCCCGGAAAAACATAAACCGGGAATTTTAACCCGGATTTTTTCTCTCGTGAGTGGAGCCGTCACGCCCAAGCCACTGAACCGATTTCGATGAAATTTGGAAGGGTCATAGTTTAAGACCCTGGTAAGGATGTAGGATATTTCTTATCCCGGGAAAAAATAAACCAGGACTTTAATCCAGCCAACTATTTTCTTGCGGATGGAACCGCAAAGAAATAAGTATGGAGATAGTTTGAGACCCAGGGTAGGACACAGGGAACTGCCCATCCCGGAAAAATGTAAACCGGATATTTTATCCCGATTTTTTTTCTCAGGAGTGGAACGGCCAAACCACTCCACCAATTTCAACGAAATTTGGCAGGTATATAGTTCAAAACCCTGGAAAGGACCTACGCTACTTCTGATTCCGGGAAAATATAAACCGGGATTTTATCCTGGAAAATATTTTCTTGCGGGTGGAACCGAAAAAAATAAGTATGGAGATAGTTTGAGACCGAGGGAAGGACATAGGCAACTGCTTAATCCTGGAAAAATAGACACCGGGACTTTTATCTCAGATTTTTTTACCTCGCGGTTGTAGCCATCACTCTCAGCCGATTGCGATGAAATTCAGTACGAAGATAATTTAAGACCTTGAGGAGCATCTAGGCTATTGCTTATCCCAGAGAATTATAAACCGATACTTTTATCCCGGAAAATATTTTCTTGTGGGTGAAACCGTGAGAGAACAAATATGGAGATAGTTTGAGATCCAAGGCAGGACAAGCTACTTTTATCTTTTTAAGGATATGTCCTTACATCATTACATATTATAAAACAAAGTCCCCCTATCGCATCTATTTGTCTGAACGCGATAAACTCAAAAACTACCGAACGGATTTTCATATGTTTTTCACCAATGGACGCAGTGATTCAACAGGAAGGGTTATGTGTATAATTCATAAGTATTTTGTACGACCGAAAATTAAATGTAATATTATGCTTTGCTACCTGTGCGAAGCCAGAGCGGGCCGCTAGTATACTTATATTCTAGAAAATAGATTTTTGGTATATGGTTACTAAATTATATTAAAAATAATGTAGACTGTTAATCTTATAAATAAATAGAAAATTTTAACAATTTAATTCGAGCTATTTCAATTCTGCTACACATCCACACAAGAGTGCTTGCATATACGGCAGACTTTTTGTAGAGATCAGCTCTATAATCAAACAGATAGATTATCAGGCCGACTGAAATTCTACACGTTTATACAAGCAACTTTTTGTAGAACTTGTGTATTTACCGTATGAAATTATTTTTACTATTTACGCAAAGGAAATAGTCGGGTACCGAGTGTCTGACGTGGATTGTCTTAGTAAGAAAAGTTGTAAAGTTTCACGTTTTTGTGACATCAAAAAAATTCAACATACCACATCCTAATAAGTTTCACTCAAAAAATTACGCTCAGGCAGAGATGAGTGGGTTTTAATATGCGGGGCCCCCTTTCGCGCGGGGCCCGTAGCAATTGCTACTCTTGCTACGTGGTTAATCCGGCACTGACTACGAATTCCATTAAACTCCCGGCAAAAAACTTGAGCATTGATGCCCTCTTCCTATACAGCATAATAGAGATAAATTTACAAACGCACTCATTAAGAAGCCTGGCGTCTCAGGCTGGAGGCCCCGTCGTGGGGGCACCGGGTCGTAGAGGCAGTGCGTCCTGTCTTTGCCGAATGGCTGGACAGGCGCCACGGAGCGGCAACATACCGCCTGACGCAGGTGCTCACAGGGCATGGCTGCTTCGGTGAGTTCCTGTTTCGGGTGGTAGGTGTAGAGGAGTCGGCCGTGTGTCACTATTGTGACAACTGCCCAATGGACACGGCCCAACATACGTTGGAGTGTTGTCCAGCCTGGGATGAGGAGCGCAGCGCTCTCAGAACAGTCGTCGGAGAAGACCTCTCGCTGCCGGCCGTGGTCGCTTCCATGGTCGGCGGCCGGGAGGCCTGGCAGGCGGTGGCCCACTTCTGCGAGGCGGTCCTCTCGCGGAAGGAGAGTGCCGAGAGGGATCGCCAGCGCAGTGGCGATCCCTCCCGCCGCCAGACGAGACGTAGGAGGCGTCGGGTGGACGACTGACCGACGTCTCCCGCCCTGTGGATTGGGGGCGTTTGGAGAATTCCACCACGGTATCCCCTGCCTGTCGTAAAAGGCGACTAATAGGGGCCTCCGGGGGTCACGGGTGGGCGGGACGTGCCGCCCACCCATTAGTCTAGCCAACTTCTGTGGCCCCCGTGATGAACATGTCCGAGGCAGCGTGTCTCACGCTGCCTTGGACACTAAAAGGCGGACACGGTACGGTGTTTCGGGGGCTTCTGAGCCCCCGCAACAGGAAAAGGACCGCAACAGCGGTACGTGCAGGGGCGGTTGCGGACGACAACTTAGACGTGAGTCGGAGGAAGCCCGCAGCCGTCCCTAATGCGCCGAAGATGGCCTTTATAAAAAAAAAAAAAAAACATTAAGAAGCCAACTTTTGTGACCCCCGTGATGGACGGCAGCGTGTCTCACGCTGCCTCGGACGCCAGGGGTGTCCCTCGGTGTGCGGGGGCTTCTGAGCCCCCGCAACAACAGGAAAACGACCGCAACAGCGGTACGCGCAGGGGCAGTTGCGGACGACAACTTAGACGTGAGTCGGAGGAAGCCCGCAGCCGTCCCTAATGCGCCGAAGATGGCAATTGATAAAAAAAAAATCCTTAAGAAAAATATTAAATCTAAAACACAATTAGACACGCAATTACACCGACCACTCAGACATCTTCAGGCCATGTATAAGGCAAGTGTTAAACAGATGGCTAAATGAATGACGACCGGGTCGTTAGTGCGAGCGAGCCTTAATGACGTCACCGCTTCACTCGGCGCATCGAGTGAGCATAACACCTCGTTTATATGTAGGCTTATATATGTGCCAATGGTTGTAGCCAATATTTGGCCAGCATGTAGAAAGGTTTGTGGTTACGTTGGTAGGCCTTTTGAGCTTTGAGTGTTAGCGCAAGTTGGCGCGAGATCCTCTAGTTGTCTGTCTGTCTTTCACGAAACATCAATTGATGTTGGCTGATCGATGGCCGCCGCGTCCAAACTTTAGCCAAACATTGGCACACATATTGGCCGAACTGAAGAGCCGTTACCCAAAGGCGAAAACTGTAAGTGCCACCACTCGTGCCTGTATGAAATTCCTGTCTGCTTTAAGATACGTGAGACTCTACGAACCTCTTTTTATGAACGTACAAGGGAATTTGCGAAGGACGCGCTAAGTTCGCGCCGTTTTGATGGTTTAAAATTCCTATTCGAAGTTTATTAACTTACGTAACTCGACTTTTTGTTTTCCTATTTCTCTTATTGTACTAAAAAACACCAACTTTTAATCTCTGGGTAGTCGTCTAGCTTACCAACAGGTAAAGAAAATTAAACGAAAACCTTTTGGTTACTGAATATTATTATTTCTTTATTAGTTACACATATACCATCAAAAGATACAGTCGAAGCTCACATTAGTTCAGCTGTAACAATCATATCGACGGCTCCCAAGAACAAAGTCGTATATGCAAAATGAAGCTTTTCAGTAGAGTGCTTTGAAAGTCTAAGTTAATTGTGAAAATCACAAGTTATAGTGAACAAAACATTATATTCTATAGGGTTCAGTAACAACTTTGAACTTAATGTGTGAAAATAGCACTAATTCGCACATGAATACAAACTAACGACTTTCAAAGCGCTCTACTGAAAAGCTAACATTTTGCATATACGACTTTGTTCTTGGGAGCCGTCGATATATTAAAATATCAATAATTCATACGCTTGTTTGCCATATTCGTGATTTATTTACTGTCGTGAAGTTATTTTTTTCCCAACACAGACGCGACACGATGCAATGATTTATGTTCAGCAGACCGCTATTCCCAGCATGGAACACCATAAATACAGAAGGTATGTGCAATGACAAACGCTGCTAAAAGCATAGGAATCCTGATAACAATAAGGAGAGAGAGAGTAAGGAGTTCGTTGAGCCTACAGCAAATTCACTAGCAGCATGGAATGCAACTAAAACTATCATTTTACAGCACTTTTCTTCACAACACCGGTACTAATTCGGTCTTCTCGTAAAAGAGAATGTCAGCTATATTCATTCATTAAAATATACTTTTAACTTCATTCCTTAGGGTGATATCAAACAGGTCACTCGAATGAATGTTCACTCGGGTGAATGATTCATTTTCTTTTCATTCCATTTTCACTCGGCTGCTTAGCTGGAATGACTTAGAAAAGAACATTCACCTCCTTCACAGGACTCAAGACAAAATGGGCGAATGCGAGTGAACACTCACTCTGTGTTTAGATTGTTCATTTTTCGTTCATTCAGATTGGGAGTGAAAGATGCGAATGAAAATATCCAACATCGTTGGATCGGTTCATTAATAAATTCATTCGGCACTATTGTTTCATTTTGTGTTCAAGCGTTTTATTTCAAGTGAAAGGTGCCGAATGAAAGACGAAAACGAATGGAAAATGACCCGCCTGAATCACTTTTACTGACCAAGTGCCACGAGGAATAAAATACTTAACGCACTAATGAGGGAACTTGGCACCTAGGGGTTCATTAAAAAACCTCTACGGCTTGAGGCTGGAGGAAAATCAATATCAGTGCCACGTGTATGTGTCTATATGGGTCATTGAGCCGCTGTCGGGTGAAAACGTCAGCGTAACGTAAAAACATAAATAACTTAGACGTGATGTGACAATGAAAATATCGAACAGTGTGTCTTCAGGGATGTACTTTTCGAGAGATTCGGAACAAGTTAGGTGGAGTTGAGTGAGACTGGATATGTTTTCGCCTTATTAGGCAAACGAGCAAGTAGCAGTAGCAGTACATAAAAAAAAACTTTTGTAATCTAAAAATTCATAGACACTTCTCTCCTAGCGTTTAAACTATTAAAAATTCTATCAATCTTTATAATATTTTAATGCTCTAACATAGATAAACATAATAACATTATAAAATGGTCTCATTAAAACCTTTTTACGACCAATTTAAAACGGAGCAGGTGTACTTCTGTTTTAAGTTAATATAACAGATGCGGCGTTAATCATTTCAATGGCATTCATAGCACCTCCAGATAATAATAAAACAATTAAACCATCAACTAAAACTTGAAGTATGTAAATATTGAATCACATGTTCAACAGAAAACTAGGTAGACACCAAGCATAATATTTCTGTTTAAACGATCTATTAGTAAATACTTACCCCACAAAATGACCATTTAGAATTCCAACTAAGAAGTATCTAGTTCAAGTGATTAACATAAAACGTTTTCTGTTTAAAGAGACATTTAACCTAGTGCCTGAACTTAAAGAAATCAATTAGAATTCGGTAGAGAGTTTGGGTCTCCGATAATCTCACTCTGCGCGTATAATTGCAGAGAAGTATGACAGGAGCAGTACAGAAGCAAAATTTGTCTCTGAATCATTGATACGACCGATTTCTGAGACCTTAGATAAGATGCCTTTTTACATTCGTTAACACGTATAGAAAACAAAAGGAAATGTATAGGAAAGCCATACCCTGATAAGTCACGTGGGCAAAGCGTCAAATAACAGTATAAATAACTACTTTATTTTACAACTAATTTTGATGATGATATCAAAGAAAATGTACTTTTTCGTATTATTTTCTGTTACATATAAAATAATGTACAAAATCAAACATAGGAACTACCCTATTCGTCAAGCCGACCGATTAATGTAGCATCCAAAAATAGCTTCAATATATTAATGTATGTAAAGAGTTATGTAGATTTGTTCGAATCGAAACTATTAGAGTTCCCTAAAGAATATATTTCTTCGTTAGAGAATTTTTAAATCAACTAAAAAGTAAAAACGCCGTGATGCCAGAGCACCGGGCAATCTTTTATAAAATATAAAACTCGGAATGTTCCAAAGAAGTATTCAAGTTATTTCCTCGATCGCAATTTTACGATCGCGTTTCGCGACTCAAAGTTTCACCCACATTTTACAAAAGGATTTCCTGAACAATTTGTACTTTCAGGGCGTGAGAAAATTCATTTCGCGCAAGAATGAAGATAGCCTAAGTGAGTTCTTTAGTTTTTAAGATAAACCTTCATAATATCTAGGTTAAAAGTATCGCTAATCAGGTCGAAAAAACTTAATTCCACATCATCAAAACAATTCTAATTCAATATGAACATACGAAACTATAGACTCCTAGAGACGATATTGGAAAAGTCATGGAATTCGACAATATTCGTACAATGTCGCGGTATCAATGAAAAAAGAGAGAAAAAACTACGGTGTAATTTGCAGATAAGTTTCCAGCTCGTCGAGAGCAACTAACGAATATAATAAAGCTAGAATCGTAAAAAAATCAATAGGACAGTACACAGTTCTACTTTCAGTGACCGTAAGATTTCAACTCTGCCACGAGCCGTTTGCTTTCATAGAAGACATTTTAATAATGATCTATTTCAATGCAAGACTGTTTATGGCTGTCTATGAACGTTCTACGAGCAGTTAATACCACTTTCTACTTTCATATTTCATTGTAATTGTGTTATTATTCATCGAAATTATCATAAAACATACTTATGTTTTCTAATTTAATGTTTACGTGGAACGAAGAAAAATAGTATTATGTAATGCATTTAAACATTTCTTTGTGCGTAGCCCGTGCTATCTGTAGTGATGTTTATCTTTACGATAAGTGTACAGAAGTAAGGTCTTTTGCTTGTTCAGAATACGATATAACCTTTGAAATTATGTTACGGTCTGGGGAGAAATTTGATTATAAATTGTTATCGAATAAATCCTACTAATATTATAAAGGCGAAAGTTTGTAAGAATGTATGGATGTTTGGATGTTTGGATGTATGGATGTAAGGATGTTTGTTCCTCTTTCAAGCAAAAACTACTGAACGGATTTCGATGAAATTTGGCACACGGGTAGATCATGTCCTGGATTAACACATAGGCTACTTTTTATCCCGGGCAAATATAAACCGGGACTTTTATCCGGGAAAAACTTTTTAATGCGGGCGGAGCCGCGGGCGAAAGCTAGTCTTTGATAAAAGAAAAATTGTTTATCAAATATATTAAGAGGAGCCAAAAGTCGGTTTAACACATTTTGGAGAGAATAACGACAGATAAAAGGCATCACGGTCATGCAGAAACATGAAAAACAGTGACATCTATCCAGACTGTAACTCTAATTCGAGATCGCCGTATTAGAAAGATGTAAAATGCGCAGTATGATACACAACTAAAACTATTTCACAATTTACCCGACCCAAGTGGAAAATTGAAAACAATGAAACAATTACCTACATTATAATGAAAACCGGACGAAACTTATAAACGTTGTGGTGTTAATCTACTGCGGTTTTCACACTCGTTGTGGTAATTATGAGCTCTGTCCATTAAGTGACGTCACACAGCCCTAGATATCCGACGATTAGCGACGCTTCGCGAAAATGCATGTTATAAACGGACTGAATTTTACTATTGACGTCATTGGCTTGGGTGAAGGTTGAAATCAAAGTGAAATATTTAGTAGATGGACGCCGAGCGCGAGTTTCAGTTACATTCATTACGAAAAAGCTTTGAGAAACTACTATCCATTACCTTAATGCATCCGTTGATAATCTATTCCCTAATCATTCAAGTTTTAGACTTATTTATACTGCTTCTGTATTGTAACTGATATAAATTGTATTAAATATACTATCAAGGTAATGTCGTGTATGCCATAGTATACCACATAATATATTTCCGGTGCAGTTTTCGTCCATCAAGTCAATTCAAAAGTGTTACCTTCCTCGCTAAGAAAACGTAGTATCAGTTTAAAAAATCAAACAAATCTCCCCATGGTTAACAAGCCCGTCGAAATCACAAATAAGCAAGAGCTCGCGTTCACACTGAGCGTGAACGATGGCCCGATGAGTTCCCCATTGTGCCGACGCGACGTCATAATGGAATTGTTTATTTAACTCGGCCGTTTACTCAACGGAGTATGCCGCGGGCGGGCGCTGTACAACGGGTATTTTGTGAATTTATCTCAAGATTTCTACTGTAATGTTGATGGGACGTTTCGATCGAACTACAAAAGACGCGTTGACATTTATGTTATTGAGTTCGGTTTGAGCAAGGTATTGTTCAGACAGCTGATGTTAGTTGAAATAGTGAGGTTTATATGTAACCAGTTTTATTATTATGCTATGACGGTGCAAAGAAGAATACTGCTTGCATGGTATTGACCTATTACTATTATCTACAGATGGTTGCAACATGTGTCGACTGGCAATAGATAATCGTCTTGATAATTTGACACTATCTGGACCTCTCTCCGTTGAGCATCGGAGGCAGTGGGGCCCAATTGCCGTACCCTTATAAAACAAACAAGCTAACATCTTCTATTTTTTTTTCACTGCTCTTAATAAAACTCAATTCGTTTCAACCCATACAGCGTCTTCAAAATTCTGAACAGCATCACAAGAACCGTTAACTTCGTACAATAATAACATCTCATAATTATTAACGTCATCTGTGACCTTCGAATTACAATTTAATATTAAGACAATATTGTTTCGACCAAGTGGTGAATTAATATTCCATCGTTAAATATTCTTGGAGGGCTGTAATTTCGCATAATAATCGAGTTACTAAGACCGAATCGTATTTACAACGGCAAGGGTAAGGAGCTTATTTATTTTCTGAAAAATCATTATTGTATGTTTAAAAACGCGTTGTTGGTGCACCTAGGCAACCTTGTAGAAATATGTGATGCAAAAATTTTCTATAATTGGTATAAGTCTATTACTTAGGTACTATAAGATTATCCATCCTAAAGAACACTATAACTCTAGGTGCTATACAGTTAGAAAGTTCATTTCTATAATGCCGAATACTGGCCTTCAACAAAAAATAGACAGTCGTAAATTTACCCCGAAACTCAGTTGGCGCCCAACGTGGTGCTGCACCGCGCCCAAACCTAAATCCCACTGAAACCCAATAACACGAGGCGAGAACTCTAACGTCATTACGTTAAAGACCAACCTCCATTGTTTCAGTATCAATGTCTGTGATTACTTTTCCACATGACGCGCCAAATCGAACTTTATCACGTGCGGATAAAATAGAATATTGTTTGTACGAAATGTTTAATAGAAAAGAGCCTATAGTACTAGTGGGAAAAGTGTAGCGCCATGAAAAACAGGAAGGTTGAAGCCGTCGCGACGGTCTGGAGTAGCGAACTAAAGGCTTTTGTTTAGCCACGAACAAACATCATAAACTGAATTTACTGTAGGAGTTGATAAGGACACACAGACGTCAACAAAGCCGGCGTCAAGAGAACTCGTGATATTTGTAATAAGGGTAGTTCTAGTTAAATTGTTACACCAAATTCTTTGGCTGTACGATGAATAACTTTTCGGCATTTTTGTGAATGTTTGAGTGAATGATGTGAACGGAGTCATTGATGCTTATTAATCTTGAATGAATTTTATTAACGACTAGCTTTTGCCCGCGGCTCCGCCCGCATTAAAAAGTTTTTCCGAGATAAAAGTCCCGGTTTATATTTTCCCGGGATAAAAAGTAGCCTATGTGTTAATCCAGGACATGATCTACCCGTGTGCCAAATTTCATCGAAATCCGTTCAGTAGTTTTTGCGTGAAAGACGAAAAAACATCCTTACATCCATACATCCAAACATCCATACATTCTTACAAACTTTCGCCTTTATAATATTAGTAGGATTCTAACTTATGAGGTTGATACAATAATGAATAATTACTGTATCTGAAATATGGGCTTTATTCGCATCATAAGTGAAATAGAAAAAAAATCGGTATCAGTAAACATTTTCCATCATTCGAGATTCAGGAGTTGATACACGTTAAATTGTAAAGCCTTGCGGGCTACGGCTGTACCTAAACGAAGCCTCCACGGCTGCTATTCAGTGGTTAAAGATATAATAATAATATAAAAAAGTGATAATATTGCGCCCTAACGAAAAGAGATAGGTAAAGGGACCGCAGTGTTAATAATAGGAGATTCTTTGATTTCAGATATTAGATGAGTCGTTCTTTTATTCTCCAAAATGTCCTCCATAAGACTGGGGTGGTAAGTGATAAGTCAGCACGGTTCTTGTTTAATTCGTTTCAGTAGCTAGGTCGTCTTGGATTGTGTTTGGTATACGAGCAAGACTTAAGTATTGCTTCATTATGGATTTGCAAGAGATCTTTATCAGCTTTCATCATGTGAAAATAGGGAGAAGCCGCTGATGAACTGTATAATATTTCACTTCTCAACCTTTATTAAAAACACTTCGAAAAAACAATGTCTCCCCATAAACATCCGCCCTACATTCATAAGCTCGAGGCGTACACCGAATTCCTCTAATAAATTCTCAAACATATCCTAGGGAGCTTCATTACAATTTTTATATTCACCGAACACGCCCAGCCTGGGGGTCTTACCACTGGGCAGGACCACCCCTGCACTTATGCAGCCGTGTGCCGCGACCCCCTTGTTCCTGGGGCGATTTGTCAACCGGACCTTCGTGTCCCCGGATAAAAAATATTTGAATAACCTGCTAGGGCGCTGATATTGGTAATTTTATTGCCCCTTGTGTGCTTATGCATGTTCGTAATGGCTATAAAAGTGTCGATTTGAAGGGAATTAATTCTTGCAATGGAAATTTTAACTTCCGTTGCTATAACTTGTTAGTCAAAATCGATGAAAATATCCATGTTGCAATAGTATTCAGAACTCAGTAAAGTCTGTTAATAATCGTATTCATGTCATTACGTCGGTTTAAAAAAATCCTCAATCATTTCAAGTTACAAACAATCACGACAACCAAATCCAAATTACCCATAAATTACAAAACAAATAATATAATTACCAAAATCCCCTTTCGCCACCAGAAATAGCTCCTTAACAAGCATAAATATTATTCTCACTAAACTACCGAAAAACATTTTACTATAATAAGTCACGACATCGTCTTTAGCGTGTACATCGTTGCCATAAATTAGTGTGTCATAGCTAGGGCTGCCATCCGTCCGGATTTCCCCGGATTTGTCCTAGTTTGAAAGGCGTCCGGGGGCCGTCCGGCCGGGGTTTTAAAAATTGTCCGGGCAAAACCCGGACACTTTTGTTGTCAGGGGAAATCCATTTTTTATAGATGAGCGACAAATTGAAATAAATCTTAGTTAAAACTTCATGCATTTCCCCGCGTTCAAGAAGGAACGGCAAAAAATTTTTTCAGTGGTGTCCGGGGAAATACCCATATTTCGCGCAAATGTCCGGGATTTTTGCCGTGTTTATCCGGCGTCGGCAATTTAGATGATGGCAGCCCTAGTCATAGCCATAGGTTTTACCATTGCTTGATGTTAAATTACTCTAGTCTAGACCTTATTACATCAAAGATATTTTGGGCTGCATAATTGGAAGATCCTTTGATTTTCCGGCCTGACATTATCAATACGATAAGGGAAAAGACCGTATGTAGAAACATGGTGTATTTATCATGGATTTATCAAATCGTATCAATAAAAAGCCTCAAGTCTCAAATAACTCAGGGTTTATTAATTACAATTCTACCTAGCCTAAGTTAAAAACACAAAAACTCAGCTCTGTCAAGATAGCAGTAGCAACTTAGCAGAATCAAATCAAATACATTTTAGAATTTGTAGCTAATTTGTTGCTAATTAGTTACCACAATATCGATTTTGTTGCTCAAGCCGTTTAAAAAAAAAAGCTGTCACTGCTATCTTGATATCAAGATAGCAGGGAACTAACGAAACTTATTGATATGTGATCAAATGTAGTATAGGAATTTGTAGCTAATTTGTTGCTAATAAGTTACCGCAAAAACAATTTTTTAGCTCAAGCTGTTTCCAAAAAAATGCTGTTACTGCTATCTTGATATGAAGATAGCAGGAAACTAACGAAACTTATTGATATGTGATCAAATGTGGTATAGGAATTTGTAGCTAATTTGTTGCTAACAAGTTACCACAAAAACAATTTTGTAGCTCAAGCCGTTTCCAAAAAAAAGCCGTTACTGCTATCTTGATATCAAGATAGCAGGAAACTAACGAAACTTAGAGATATGAGATCAAATGTGGTATAGGAATTTGTAGCTAATTTGTTGCTAATAAGTTACCGCAAAAACAATTTTGTAGCTCAAGCTGTTTCCAAAAAAAGCTGTTACTGCTATCTTGATATCAAGATAGCTGGAAACTAACGAAACTTATTGATATGTGATCAAATGTGGTATAGGAATTTGTAGCTAATTTGTTGCTAATAAGTTACCACAAAAACAATTTTGTAGCTCAAGCCGTTTCCAAAAAAAGCTGTTACTGCTATCTTGATATGAAGGTAGCAGGAAACTAACGAAACTTAGAGATATGTGATCAAATGTGGTATAGGATTTTGTAGCTAATTTGTTGCTAATAAGTTACCACAAAAACAATTTTGTAGCTCAAGCCGTTTCCAAAAAAAAACTGTTACTGCTATCTTGATATGAAGATAGCAGGAAACTAACGAAACTTATTGATATGTGATCAAATGTGGTATTGGAATTTGTAGCTAATTTGTTGCTAATAAGTTACCACAAAAACAATTTTGTAGCTCAAGCCGTTTCCAAAAAAAAGCTGTTACTGCTATCTTGATATGAAGATAGCAGGAAACTGACGAAACTTAGAGATATGTGATCAAATGTGGTATAGGAATTTGTAGCTAATTTGTTGCTAATAAGTTACCGCAAAAACAATTTTGTAGCTCAAGCTGTTTCCAAAAAAAGCTGTTACTGCTATCTTGATATCAAGATAGCAGGAAACTAACGAAACTTAGAGATATGTGATCAAATGTGGTATAGGAATTTGTAGCTAATTTGTTGCTAATAAGTTACCGCAAAAACAATTTTGTAGCTCAAGCTGTTTCCAAAAAAAAGCTGTTACTGCTATCTTGATATGAAGATAGCAGGAAACTAACGAAACTTATTGATATGTGATCAAATGTGGTATAGGAATTTGTAGCTAATTTGTTGCTAATAAGTTACCGCAAAAACAATTTTGTAGCTCAAGCCGTTTCCAAAAAAAAGCTGTTACTGCTATCTTGATATGAAGATAGCAGGAAACTAACGAAACTTATTGATATGTGATCAAATGTGGTATAGGAATTTGTAGCTAATTTGTTGCTAATAAGTTACCACAAAAACAATTTTGTAGCTCAAGCCGTTTCCAAAAAAAAGCTGTTACTGCTATCTTGATATGAAGATAGCCGGAAACTAACGAAACTTATTGATATGTGATCAAATGTGGTATTGGAATTTGTAGCTAATAAGTTACCACAAAAACAATTTTGTAGCTCAAGCCGTTTCCAAAAAAAAGCTGTTACTGCTATCTTGATATGAAGATAGCAGGAAACTAACGAAACTTATTGATATGTGATCAAATGTGGTATAGGAATTTGTAGCTAATTTGTTGCTAATAAGTTACCACAAAAACAATTTTGTAGCTCAAGCCGTTTCCAAAAAAAAGCTGTTACTGCTATCTTGATATGAAGATAGCCGGAAACTAACGAAACTTATTGATATGTGATCAAATGTGGTATTGGAATTTGTAGCTAATAAGTTACCACAAAAACAATTTTGTAGCTCAAGCCGTTTCCAAAAAAAAGCTGTTACTGCTATCTTGATATGAAGATAGCAGGAAACTAACGAAACTTATTGATATGTGATCAAATGTGGTATAGGAATTTGTAGCTAATTTGTTGCTAATAAGTTACCGCAAAAACAATTTTGTAGCTCAAGCCGTTTCCAAAAAAAAGCTGTTACTGCTATCTTGATATCAAGATAGCAGGAAACTAACGAAACTTAGAGATATGTGATCAAATGTGGTATAGGAATTTGTAGCTAATTTGTTGCTAATAAGTTACCGCAAAAACAATTTTGTAGCTCAAGCTGTTTCCAAAAAAATCTGTTACTGCTATCTTGATATGAAGATAGCCGGAAACTAACGAAACTTATTGATATGTGATCAAATGTGGTATTGGAATTTGTAGCTAATAAGTTACCACAAAAACAATTTTGTAGCTCAAGCCGTTTCCAAAAAAAAGCTGTTACTGCTATCTTGATATGAAGATAGCAGGAAACTAACGAAACTTATTGATATGTGATCAAATGTGGTATAGGAATTTGTAGCTAATTTGTTGCTAATAAGTTACCGCAAAAACAATTTTGTAGCTCAAGCTGTTTCCAAAAAAAGCTGTTACTGCTATCTTGATATGAAGATAGCCGGAAACTAACGAAACTTATTGATATGTGATCAAATGTGGTATTGGAATTTGTAGCTAATAAGTTACTACAAAAACAATTTTGTAGCTCAAGCCGTTTCCAAAAAAAAGCTGTTACTGCTATCTTGATATGAAGATAGCAGGAAACTAACGAAACTTATTGATATGTGATCAAATGTGGTATAGGAATTTGTAGCTAATTTGTTGCTAATAAGTTACCGCAAAAACAATTTTGTAGTTCAAGCCGTTTCTAATATAAAGCTGTTACTGCTATCTTGATATGAAGATAGCAGGGACTAACGAAACATAGAGATATGTGATCAAATGTGGTATAGGAATTTGTAGCTAATTTGTTGCTTATAAGTTACCGCAAAAACAATTTTGTAGCTCAAGCAGTTTCCAAAAAAAAGCTGTTACTGCTATCTTGATATGAAGATAGCAGGAAACTAACGAAACTTATTGATATGTGATCAAATGTGGTATTGGAATTTGTAGCTAATTTGTTGCTAATAAGTTACCACAAGAACAATTTTGTAGCTCAAGCAGTTTCCAATAAAAAGCTGTTACTGCTATCTTGATATCAAGATAGCAGGAAACTAACAAAACTTATTGGTATGTGATCAAATGTGGTATTGGAATTTGTAGCTAATAAGTTACCACAAAAACAATTTAATAGCTCAAGCCGTTTCCAAAAAAAAGCTGTTACTGCTATCTTGATATCAAGATAGCAGGAAACTAACGAAACTTAGAGATATGTGATCAAATGTGGTATAGGAATTGGTAGCTAATTTGTTGCTAATAAGTTACCGCAAAAACAATTTTGTAGCTCAAGCTGTTTCCAAAAAAAGCTGTTACTGCTATCTTGATATGAAGATAGCCGGAAACTACCGAAACTTATTGATATGTGATCAAATGTGGTATTGGAATTTGTAGCTAATAAGTTACTACAAAAACAATTTTGTAGCTCAAGCCGTTTCCAAAAAAAAGCTGTTACTGCTATCTTGATATGAAGATAGCAGGAAACTAACGAAACTTATTGATATGTGATCAAATGTGGTATAGGAATTTGTAGCTAATTTGTTGCTAATAAGTTACCGCAAAAACAATTTTGTAGTTCAAGCCGTTTCTAATATAAAGCTGTTACTGCTATCTTGATATGAAGATAGCAGGGACTAACGAAACATAGAGATATGTGATCAAATGTGGTATAGGAATTTGTAGCTAATTTGTTGCTTATAAGTTACCGCAAAAACAATTTTGTAGCTCAAGCAGTTTCCAAAAAAAAGCTGTTACTGCTATCTTGATATGAAGATAGCAGGAAACTAACGAAACTTATTGATATGTGATCAAATGTGGTATTGGAATTTGTAGCTAATTTGTTGCTAATAAGTTACCACAAGAACAATTTTGTAGCTCAAGCAGTTTCCAATAAAAAGCTGTTACTGCTATCTTGATATCAAGATAGCAGGAAACTAACAAAACTTATTGGTATGTGATCAAATGTGGTATTGGAATTTGTAGCTAATAAGTTACCACAAAAACAATTTAATAGCTCAAGCCGTTTCCAAAAAAAAGCTGTTACTGCTATCTTGATATCAAGATAGCAGGAAACTAACGAAACTTAGAGATATGTGATCAAATGTGGTATAGGAATTGGTAGCTAATTTGTTGCTAATAAGTTACCGCAAAAACAATTTTGTAGCTCAAGCTGTTTCCAAAAAAAGCTGTTACTGCTATCTTGATATGAAGATAGCCGGAAACTAACGAAACTTATTGATATGTGATCAAATGTGGTATTGGAATTTGTAGCTAATAAGTTACTACAAAAACAATTTTGTAGCTCAAGCCGTTTCCAAAAAAAAGCTGTTACTGCTATCTTGATATGAAGATAGCAGGAAACTAACGAAACTTATTGATATGTGATCAAATGTGGTATAGGAATTTGTAGCTAATTTGTTGCTAATAAGTTACCGCAAAAACAATTTTGTAGTTCAAGCCGTTTCCAATATAAAGCTGTTACTGCTATCTTGATATGAAGATAGCAGGAAACTAACGAAACATAGAGATATGTGATCAAATGTGGTATAGGAATTTGTAGCTAATTTGTTGCTTATAAGTTACCGCAAAAACAATTTTGTAGCTCAAGCAGTTTCCAAAAAAAAGCTGTTACTGCTATCTTGATATGAAGATAGCAGGAAACTAACGAAACTTATTGATTGTGATCAAATGTGGTATTGGAATTTGTAGCTAATTTGTTGCTAATAAGTTACCACAAGAACAATTTTGTAGCTCAAGCAGTTTCCAATAAAAAGCTGTTACTGCTATCTTGATATCAAGATAGCAGGAAACTAACAAAACTTATTGGTATGTGATCAAATGTGGTATAGGAATTTGTAGCTAATTTGTTGCTATTAAGTGACCGCAAAAACAATTTTGTAGCTCAAGCCGTTTAAAAAAAAAGCTGTTACTGCTATCTTGATATCAAGATAGCACCTGGCCGTGAAAGCTCAACTCACGAGAAGAAAAACTGGGATTAAATTTCCTATTTTAAACTTTTCCGGGATAAAAAGTAGCCTATTAGCACTCAGGAGTAATGTATCTTCCTATTAGTGAAAGAATTTTCAAAATTGGTCCAGTAGTTTGTAGTTTAGGTATCCATTACAAACAATCAAATCTTTCCTCTTTATAATATTAGTAGTAAGTATAATAAAGAGACTATACATTTTCCCGTACCGAAATGTAAATCGGAACCATTTTCGAATCCACTTGAATACACACAAAAACATAAATTAAAGTGCTGTAGGGAGAAACGCCGCCTTCGACGCGCTATTTATAGGTACGCGCCGCCGGCCCCCCGTCCGGTACCGCCGCAACCGATATGTCACACATCAATAAGTTTCGTTAGTTTCCTGCTATCTTGATATCAAGATAGCAGTAACAGCTTTTTTTTGGAAACGGCTTGAGCTACAAAATTGTTTTTGTGGTAACTAATTAGCAACAAATTAGCTACAAATTCCAATACCACATTTGATCACATATCAATAAGTTTCGTTAGTTTCCTGCTACCTTCATATCAAGATAGCAGTAACAGCTTTTTTTTGAAACGGCTTGAGCTACAAAATTGTTTTTGTAGTAACTTATTGCAACAAATTAGCTACAAATTCCTATACCAAATTCGATCACATATCAATAAGTTTCGTTAGTTTCCTGCTATCTTGATATTAAGATAGCAGTAACAGCTTTTTTTTGGAAACGGCTTGAGCTACAAAATTGTTTTTGTGATAACTTATTAGCAACAAATTAGCTACAAATTCCTATACCACATTCGATCACATATCAATAAGTTTCGTTAGTTTCCTGCTATCTTCATATCAAGATAGCAGTAACAGCTTTTTTTTGGAAACGGCTTGAGCTACAAAATTGTTTTTGTGGTAACTTATTAGCAACAAATTAGCTACAAATTCCTATACCACATTTGATCACATATCAATAAGTTTCGTTAGTTTCCTGCTATCTTGATATCAAGATAGCAGTAACAGCTTTTTTTTGGAAACGGCTTGAGCTACAAAATTGTTTTTGTGGTAACTTATTAGCAACAAATTAGCTACAAATTCCTATACCACATTTGATCACATATCTCTAAGTTTCGTTAATTTCCTGCTATCTTGATATCAAGATAGCAGTAACAGCTTTTTTTTGAAACGGCTTGAGCTACAAAATTGTTTTTGTGGTAACTTATTGCAACAAATTAGCTACAAATTCCTATACCACATTTGATCACATATCAATAAGTTTCGTTAATTTCCTGCTATCTTCATATCAAGATAGCAGTAACAACTTTTTTTTGGAAACGGCTTGAGCTACAAAATTGTTTTTGCGGTAACTTATTAGCAACAAATTAGCTACAAATTCCTATACCACATTTGATCACATATCTCTTAGTTTCGTTAGTTTCCTGCTATCTTGATATCAAGATAGCAGAAACAGCTTTTTTTTGGAAACGGCTTGAGCTAAAAAATTGTTTTTGCGGTAACTTATTAGCAACAAATTAGCTACAAATTCCTATACCACATTTGATCACATATCTCTAAGTTTCGTTAGTTCCCTGCTATCTTGATATCAAGATAGCAGTGACAGCTTTTTTTTTTAAACGGCTTGAGCAACAAAATCGATATTGTGGTAACTAATTAGCAACAAATTAGCTACAAATTCCAAAATATATTTGATTTAATTCTGCTAAGTTGCTACTGCTATCTTGACAGAGCTCAAAAACTCTTCCCTACCTTCAAAAGGTTAATAAATGCACCGCTGGTATTTTTAACGCAACCTCACAAATTTTACGACTCCAAGTCACGGGACAGTCTTTTGGGTGTTGTTGGTTTCAGTTGTCCGTACGCTCCCCTGGGTATTTTATTGTAGCGTGATGTTAGAGCGTTAACTTATAATGTAATTTACTTTGTTGATTTTGTGTTAATTTATTTGTCATGTATTTTCGGAGTTTGAAAGACGAGGTGGTTTTATGGTAACACTTTGGTACTATTATGTATGTATATAAATTTACTATACCTTTTAGAGATGGTCTTTATTGTAGACGTATTTTAAAATACTTAAAATTATCTACAAAAATCGTAATATGTTACGGAATGCGAAAAAATTGTCTTTCGTGGTCATACAATGCATTCTTTACGAGCTTTGTTGCCGCATGTAAAATTAATATCACTTACCACTTACGACTAAAAATAACAAACAATAGCTATCTCCCGATCAATCCGATGAAAATATTATGAGACCGTTGCGAAAAATCTTTATTCTGGTGTGCAAATTTCGTCGATCAATACGCAGTGACTGCCTCGGTGGCGTAGTTGTATTACAGTACGACTGCAAAGCTGAGGTCTCGGGTTCGATCCCCGGGTCGGGCAAAGTGATATTGAGTTTTTCTATTCAGTATCAGCTCGGAGTCTGGAATTTGTGCCCGATATGGCGATAGGCTCGCCCCCTATCACATCATGGGACGGAATAATGGCGAAAAGTGGGTGCACTAGTTGCGCCTCTGCCTACCCCTTCGGGGGGGCTTCTGAGCCCCCGCAACAACAACAGGAAAAGGACCGCAACAGCGGTACGCGCAGGGGCGGTTGCGGACGACAACTTAGACGTGAGTCGGAGGAAGCCTGCAGCCGTCTCTAATGCGCCGAAGATGGCCATTGAAAAAAAAATAACTCATTGTCATTCCTGCAAGTTTTATTCACTAAGTTATTCGGCGAATTATTCGTTAATAGTTCAAATTATTAAAGAATAGAATAATGAAAATATAACTAGCTTTTGCCCGCGGCACCGACCGCGTTAAAAAGTTTTTCCGGGATAAAAGTCCCAATTTATATTTTCCCGGGATAAAAATGTGCCTAGATTCTTCCCAGGGCCTTAAACTATCTCCCTACCAAATTGCATTGCAATCGGTTCAGTGGTTTGGCTGTGACCGTTCCACTCGCGAGAAAATTAAATCCGGGATAAAGCTTCCCGGGTAATGTTTTTCCGGGATAAAAGTAGCCTATGTCTTCTTCTGGATCTCGAACTATCTCTATACTTGTTTTCTTGCGGTTCTGCTCGCAGAATTTTATCTCGAAAAGTACGGGATAAAATTCCCGGTTAATATTTTCCCGGGGTAAGAAGAACCTTTGATCCTTCCAAGGGTCTTAAACTATCTGCCTACGAAATTTCATCGAAATCGGTCAGTGGTTTAGCCGTAACGACTCGCGAGAAAAAAACATCCGGGGTAATATTCCCGCTTTATATTTTCCCGGGATAAAAAGAACTTATCTGTTAATCCAGGACATGATATACCCGTGTGCCAAATTTCATGGAAATCCGTTCAGTAGTTTTTGCGTGAAAGAGTAACAAACATCCATACATTCTTACAAACTTTCGCGTTTATAATACACTCATTTGCAAAAAAAACGGGCGGTTTGGATTTTAATTCTTTATAAAAAAAATACGGTACCAAAATGATTTCAATCACTTGTACATGTTACTGGCCGGTTTAAAAAATGCCGTGGTGTTTAAAACAGTACGTTCTAAATTAAAATTTTCGTTTGATGCTCGTTTTTACAGAAAACCACTTTTTATCCTACATTTTTGGTGCGAAGTTCCAAAAGATAATATCGGTTTTCATAACTTTTAGCCAATTTTTATGAATTTATTTCATATTCTTAATTGTCAAAGCTTCATTTATTGCTGTTTAGCTGTCTCAATAATGTTAGAGAAAGTGGTAAAAGCTACCAAAATTATTGCGCTGCTCGAAGAGGGTTGCAGCCAATGCTTCGTGGCTCAGAGGCTAAGTGTGAGTCGCTCGACGGTTCAAAGGACCTGGCAGCGGTATCAAGACACCGGTTCCGTCGAGAGAAGGCCTGGTTCTGGAAGAAAACCATGTACCCAACCACGGGATGATCGTTTTCTTGTGAGTCGCGCATTGAGAAATCGCAAGTCTTCGTATGTGGACCTTAAGAACAACCTCGAAGAAGTAAGAAATGTGCATATTAGTCTATGGACGGTCAGGAGGAGGCTGCTCGCGGCCAATATACGCAGTCATCGCCCGGCCCGCGGCCCTAAGTTACTCCGTGAGCACAGAGTTGCCAGGCTTAGGTTTGCTCGAAATTGTGAGTCATGGACTCAAGAAGACTGGAATAGGGTATTGTTCTCCGATGAAGCCAGGATATCTCTGTTCGGTGAAGATCGACGTCGGCGAGTGCTACGAAGACGAGGAGAACGCTTTGCAAAGGCTTGTTTTGAAGAAATCACACCTTATGGTGGGGGCTCTGTTATGTTTTGGGCAGGAATAAATTCAATGGATCGTACAGAGTTAGTCTTCATTGAAAACGGCTCACTGACTGGACATCAATACATAACGGAAGTTCTTATTCCTCATGCACAACCCGCATTGGCCGCTTTAGGCGAAGACTCAATTTTTATGGACGACAACGCTCGCGCCCACCGGTCTGGCGATGTGGAAGCGTATGTGCAAGAGGTCGGCATTCGTCGTTTGGATTGGCCAGCTCGAAGTCCCGACCTCAATCCTATAGAGCATGTCTGGGACGTTCTGAAACGACGCGTGAGATCAGTACAACCGGCTCCGCAAACCATCAAAGAGCTGAAGAATGTGATTACCGCGGAGTGGGAACGTATTCCGCAAGCAAGTATCCGGGATATCCTCGCTAGCATACCCAGACGAATTCAAGCAGTGATTTCAGCTAGAGGGGGTCACACTCGATACTAAACATTTATCTGCTTTTACTTTATTAAAGAAAAAACAAACAAAAATCTTTGTTAACTTTTACTTCACGAGCATATGCACTACTAGCGAGCATACACTACTAGTGAACTTTAGCATTAAAACCCATAAATTTTATCAAAATTTTATGATAATACTGACGAAAACGATTATTTGCTTATTAATTTACAAAATTGTGAAAGTAAAACTACCTATAATTATCAAACAAACCAATAGTAACATTTGAAATGGTTCATTGCTTAGGTGCCCGTTTTTTTTGCAAATGAGTTTATTAGTAGGATGCACAAAATTAATCACAAGCAACTACTCTATTTCGACCGTACGATTGTTTCGAAATTCAAACTCACCAATCCATCGGCGCAACAGTTTCCATACGTAGCCATAAGGAAGTAACCTGCGGGCCGGTGAGAGATTGCCAGTCAGCACCACGCTCCGACACAACTCTTAAACAATAGCTTCTTAGTCACGGCGTACAAACTTTTGTATACTGTAACGCGAGACTTTGCCGTTTAAAGTACGATTCCGAACGCGACTTGCTGCTACAACATGCACACTAATGTATTTAAAAATGGAACGTTGAACGCTGGTCATACATTTTTTTATTATAGCTTGACTATATTGCGACCTGATGGCTGATGAAGTGAAGTGCAAAATGCACATACATCATACAATATTGGCCAGGAAGCGATGCTACGTGATACGTCCCTAGTAGGTCACTGGAATTGTGCCATATTCATTTAATAAATGTGCGCAAAATCAAACTATAAAATACTACTCCTGAGAACAGGATTTCCGAACAAATACCATAACAAAATCAATATGTCACTTGCAAACAAAGTTAGAAAATCATATTTCAATTGCGTACGATCGATGATTACAGTTTCTGTGCGAAGTTTGTCGCAGTCAATGCGTTCGAAAAAGCACCTTAACGCTTTTCATCGCTCCAGACATAGGTTGCGCGTGCCATAACTTTAATGGGGGAGGTATTGGTATCGATAATGTGTAGGTACTGGGTACTCTATAGGAAATGTTGCCCGATAGTTTTGAAATGTCGTTATTATTTACTACTTTTTAAAAGGCCCTCGAGAGTAAACGTTTGTATTTTGAAAATTTAATGCTAATTAATTGCTACCCATTGGTATAAAATTTATAGGGGCAGCAGGAATTCCTTGAATTATTCATATGTCGCCAATTTTGACTTTCCGTACTCTCTTCATCGTGAAAGTAGGCATTCGCAGTTGGAATATTGCAAAAGATATCGCCAGCTACACCTACCTTTAAGTTACGATTTATAGTTTATACCATCAAAAGTGTTCATCACAATGTAACACAAACAAATAAACCACAATCGAGCAGAACCGTCGATCAACCGTTACCCGTTATAACGGTTATTAAAACTGCTATTAACTATATATAACATGTGAGTATCGACCACCCTTCAATGACTCATATGGGGTAGCCCCGGTATTTATACTGTATGAAGGTTGCTTTATTATAGCTCGATGCTCTAATGAACATAACATTGAATGTAAAACGAGTAGAGTTTATGTTAAGCGTGGGTCGTTATTGTTTATCGGCAAAATAATTGCTACCGTTTACTTGTTGTTAGTTTATGCTTTTTTGCGTATTCCGCGTTAGGAACATGTTAAATAAGACACTATCTAACCATCATTAGGAATCTACGACTCTTCTGGGCGTGTATAGCCTAGGAAACTAAAACTCATTGCCATGCTTTACTGGTGGTAGGTCTCTCATTTGTGAGAGTCCGTCTGGGTGGGTACCACCGCAATGTCTATTTCTACCGCCAAACAGCAGTGTGTATGCACTGTTGTGTTTCGGTTTGAAGGACATTGTATAATCTCATTACGTCCAGTATAACTACTGGACATAATGAGATTTAACATCTTATGTCTCAGGATGACGAGCGCAGTGGAATGCCGCACAGTACTTTGTAACTAAAGGTGCTGGAAGGTGTTGCTACTGTTTAGGGGTGGTCATATCGCTTACCATCAGGCGAACGGCATGATCATCTCGACAGTCGTCATTCAATGTAATAAAAAAAAATCTTGCCGTAAAACACGTAAAAAAAATGTACTGACGACGTTAACTTTAAAACGAAACACAAACGTGGCGCTCAAAAAGCACGTTTTCATTTTACATTTGATTAACCGCTTTATTCGTACAACAATTTAGAAACTAAAACAATAAAAACAATCACCCACATGTTTACAAACAACCATACACAAACCACGAATTAAATCCAAACACACATTCGTCGAACACGAAAAAACTAAGTCATCAAAATTCATGACTAACTCCAAATGAGTAAACGTCATTTATCTGACCATCTTAACGTTCGCCGTCCGAAATGGTAACATTGTTGGTGGTTACGGGACCTTCAACGGTAATCTAAACGTAGAGGTTCATTCATAAGCTAGTATCGTGTTTTTACGTTTACGTATAACTAGGTTGTGCTCGCGACTTTGTCCGCGTAAAACATCCTTTGCGGAACAAAAGTCTCACTTAAAGTAACTCTACTACACCTTATGTTAAGTGGAGTGATTAATGATAGATGATTATCACTTGCCAATCGATACTGTTATGCCGGCCAGTTGGACTTCTCCGTAAAGGATAACCTATTTATAATTCAGGACATGGGCTGCCTCGGTGGTGTAGTTGTATAACGGTACGATTGCAATGCTGAGGTCTCGGGTTCGATCCCCGGGTCGGGCAAAGTGGTATTGGATTTTTCTATTCAGTATCAGCCCGGAGTCTGGAATTAGTGCCCGATATGGCGATAGGCTCACCCCCTATCACATCCTGGGACGGAATACACACGGCGAAAAGTTCATACATTAGTTGCGCCTATGCCTACCCCTTCGGGGATAAAGGCGTGAATGTGTATGTGTGTGACATGGTCTACATGCGTGTCAGGTTTCATCCAAATACATTGAACAAGTTTTGGGTTTACTTGTAACAAACATACACACATCTTCGCACACTTATGCATTTATTAGTACGAGTATGTAACGTTTCTCGGCGTACAAAAAGTTAATAGTAAAAAATTTGCATTGTTTTAATTGTTTGTAGCGGTTGTTTCATAATAGAGTATTTTGATTGATACCATTGGTTCAGTGGCAGCGTATTTGGACTGATAGTCAATAGCACTGGGTTCGATTCACACCTTAGCTCCACAGAAACATACGCCTTAAAACCAACATAAGTAAAGACTAACTTAGTAGAAAATCCTATTCTGCAGATCGATCAAAACTGCAAATAAATTTCAGCTTTAACTTTGCCATATTAGGATACGTCCAAATATGGCGCATTTGGACACGCTCTTATCGTTTTAACGTAGACACAGCTTTAACTTACCATTTGTACGGTCAGCAAACCTCACCCAACAATAAAAAATCACAGACAAAGAATCAAATTATAAAATTAATGAAACACAAACAAGCAAACCTCGCACAGAATTAAACATGGCGCTAGACCAAATTAACCACTCAAATTACTATTTGTCTTCGTTAGTCGTTGTAAATCACTAGTTACTCGCACCAGACGTCTCCCCCTTTATCAATTAACCATTCATAGCTGTACACGACACGAAGCTCTCATTACTTGTATGGGGAGTATCTCGCGCGTCATAGTTCGCTGAACTAGAAAATCGTGGTAAGAGAGTGACGAATCTGTGTGATAGGCGTGGGTGGCGCTATTAGGAGAGCAAGCGGCTTATCTCGTTATTCTGTTGTCTAAAATACTTGTTTATGCCGCACCACCTGTAGTGTATCACAGTCATATACACTGTCTATTGGGACATTATAGCTTTGGATTGTTTTTTTCTACTCACATTCAGCCCGGAGTTTGTAATTGTTGCCCGATAAGTCTATAAGCTCGCCCCCTATCACATCATGGGACAGAATACACACGGCGAAAAGTGGGTGCACTAGCCTCTGCATACACCTTCGGTGTGTGTGTGCGTGTGTGTCTGTGTTTGCCCTGCCCGTTATAAACATTATTTCAGTTTTCGAACAACGTAGTGAAATTACTTAATCCTGTTAGCCGACTGACACTAGGGCTGCCATCATCTAAATTGCCGACGCCGGATATACACGGCAAAAATCCCGGACATTTGGGCAAAATATGGGTATTTCCCCGGACACCTCTGAAAAAATATTATGCCGTTCCTTCTTGAATGCGGGGAAATGCACGAAGTTTTAACTAAGATTTATTTCAATTTGTCGCTCATCTATAAAAAATGGATTTCCCCTGACAACAATAGTGTCCGGGTTTTGCCCGGACAATTTTTAAAACCCCGGCCGGACGGCCCCCGGACGCCCTTCAAAATAGGACAAATCCGGGGAAATCCGGACGGATGGCAGCCCTAACTGACACTAACGTGTGAGAAAAGTTTCGGTACAAGCAGCGGGAAATATGTGGGTAGAATTTTCCAATTGGTTTAAAATTTCAATACAACATTCATGCTACATACGTGGAAGCGAGTAGATCGCTCCAAAAACAGATATCGTTGGGCGCAAATCTCATTTTGTCTTTCTACAAAAGTTAACTGCAATACCTAACTGCTTCAGACAAATGGTTTTAAGGTTCATTTTTAATGTCGAAACATGTAGTAAATAATTATACCAGTAGTCAAAATATTATAGTGTAAAAGAAAAATCTTTACAATTCAATAAAGCATTGTACGACAACTTCACGAGACATTGTGAGCTAACGACAAATTAGAAACATCTTTTCGACTCAGTTTCCCACATAAAATTGCGATAAAGCCCGAACTCTCGTCTTAACAAGTGAAAAACAATATAAGAAAACAGAAACGTTCGACGGGGCCAATCCAAACTTGCAAAAGTTTGGCAAGCCTATTTATATTAAAGCCTGGTTACACGGTGCAAGTTAACGTACGAGTTGGAGTTGTCAGTGACTGTTGAGTAAGTATACTCTAAAACAGCAGGATCATAGTGAGAGTTTTTATTTGTATATACAGTGTATTTTGCTTGTGTTTTCACAATTGGCATGTAAAGGCGCGATTCCGTTAGGCAAGTTGCAAATTGCATGCAACTTGAAGAAACCTGCATACAAGCTGCAAATTGCATGTCGGTAGTTTGAACTTGTAAATTTCCATTCAAGTGACGCACAAATTGAACGGGCACAGGTAAGTTGCATGTTTCGAATTGCAAACGAGTGACATGTTGGTGTCTTTTGCTGTACAAATTATCGAAACATAATGGCTGTTAGGTGGGGGCACGAGAAAATAATTATCTTTTTTGAGAAGTACCTATCACAGAAACGAGTGCCTTTCACACATGATTTCCAACTCAATTTTGAACGTCTCCACTTGTATTCAAGTAAAACTTCCATGCAATTTGCACACTCTCGAGAACATATTTCCAATGTATACAACTAGTACGCAAATGTGACGTCATACTTGCATGCAAGACTTGCCTAATGGAATCGCGCCAATCGCCAATCGAAATGGAGAGCGGCGAGGTTCCATTGCTTGATACATATTTCACCCCCCTCCGAAAATGCGACGGTACGGAAACAAATAGTAGTATATTCATTGCAGATGAATACAATTTTATAGTACATACAATCAGTTAAAAATAAGAGTACCTTTTTTATGGCATCGAATGACGAGACGAGCATGCCGTTCGTCTGATGGTAAGCGATACGACCGCCCATAAACAGTAGAAATACCACCCAGCACCTTGAGTTACAAAGTACTGTGTAGTATTTTCCACTGCGCTCGTTATTCAGAGACATAAGATGTTAAGTTTCGTTATGTCCTGTAGTTACACTGGCTACAATATCCTTCAAACCGAAACACAACAGTGCATGCACACTGATGCTTGGCGGTAGAAATAAAGATTGCGGTGGTACCCACCCAGACGGACTCTTACATATGAAAGTCCTACCACCAGTAAAACCTACAATATCAAGGCGATAGGTTGAAGAACATACGTAGTGAGAATTTGTTAACACCTTAATGTGTCTTATAGGCAATAGAGATTAAGTTCAGAGGTTACATAGATTTGAATTGACAAAAATATGGGGTAGATTTAATTTGCCGTTCACGCGATAGTTCTCAGTAAAAAATCGTGATGAAATGCTATTGGCTATGTTTGATTTTATTCTCCGCATTCCTAACTAACTCATGAAAGGCTTAGCTGAATCGGAGTACAAATATGCGAATTAGCGATTTCTCCATCTACTATTAAGCAGCAGCTTGCACGGTGTAACCGAGACTTCAGGGCTTTATTTAATCTGTGTAAACTTACAAAGAGAACGGTGATTAAAAGGGAACTTTGATAAAGAACCCAAATTACAGGCCAATAAAGTCTTAATTTTAATTAAAACACTCTCGCGTTACTGAATTTCTTGTAAGACAACACTTACGGCCGGTACAGACAAGATTTGAGTCTAAATTAAAAGTTAGCACTTACCCAAATTTTACAGCTGGCATATCCTGAAAAATAATTAAAAAGAAGATTAAAATGGCGATCGACAATTTAACATCAGATTCGATAAACATTTAAATAGGGTTATGACGTTATTGCTGTTATAAGGTCACCAGTTTCAAATGGGGTAACTTTAATCATTCTTATCCTTTCTTTCATAAAAAGCTTCTTTACTTTCGAAACGTTAACCAAGCTGGCCATGGAATAAAACAAAAACGGAATATAAAAATATATTTACCTGATCATACAGTATTTGCATTAAATTGCAATATTTTTTTTTGTAATGTTTTTCTTTTTTTTTAAAGTGCCAAAGAAAGTAAAGATTTCAATTTTATGACTTTAATGTCTTTAAGATTCTTAAATACAGTATACCCCTTAAAACACCTGTGTCCACCATCAGACACCCCAAAACAAAAAACACCCCAAATATACATAAACAATGTTCGTACATAGGCAACCCCCGTTTTAAGAAGTTATTAACTAAAAGGACGTAGGGATCACAAGCCACACAAACCCTAAATGAGATATTTGCGATTTACCCAGCCATACGAAATTTTTGGGGCAAACCAAATGAAATAAATGCTACGAGGTATGTAGTATACATTCGAGAAACATTATTCAATGGGTAATTCTGTACCATTACCATGGATTTCTACATTAGACTAATTTAAAATATTGGTTGGTTCGGCTTTTGGAACAATTTAAGTAAGTTCGTTAACCAATTTGACTTAAATTATCACAGCTATAAGCACTGTAGTCAGAAAGGTAATTCCGAAACGATAAATTGAATCTTTGGTGCCGCCTAACATAGAACTGATTTAGAAATTCGTCAAAACAGGCAATCAGACGAATTCTTCAAAACAAAAAATTTTACCAAGCAAACCTGTACACAAAACTTAGTATCACAACCTTAATTCTAAACAAATAGACGAGAGATTCAAAACGAAATACAAAAGAAAATATTTGTACTCTGCTAAGTTCAACACGGCACAACGAAGGCAATTAAACAATTTCGGAAATTGAGTATTTCACTTGGGGGTGAAATAAATGGATGTGGCATATAAATAGCGCATTTTAATTGGGGTACAGAAATTAATGTAGTAGGTACGGAGAGGATTGAAGATATTTCTATAGTACTTCAAAACTTCGTATGAGTAGTTAGACTGGCTCAAATGAAACCAGAACTAAATAATTCGTTACGGTCAGTAAGATTACCAGATATCGAGTAAATTCTCTTCTTTCTATATACAAAGGCACAGACTCTTCTAGACGCCATTACAAACGCATTCAAACATTCGTATATCACAATAAAAATACGAATCACGCAATAATGCATGTAACACGTGGGTCAAACCCCTTAACATTATCATAAAGCACACAATAACCAGCCATACACCCTGTCGATAGAGTTGACAGTCGTGTGATGTCCACTGCCGCCCCTCTTACTGTAAATTTACTGCATACCATGCAAGTCGGGGCGCAGTTGGATCAATAGAGCTGCGAAATGTTCGGGCCTCAGCATATTTAGTACCGTATAATTGGTTACGAATGAATAATTGGGATATTGCAGATTTTATATCGCATATTCGGCTTTATACGCCTGTGTCGTTGGCGCATGCGCAATGACGTCATATTTTGTATGAATCAAATGCATTTTTATAAGACATCACTAAAAAGTAAACTTATCTTCATGTTTGCACGTCATTATGTGAGATGTATCAAAATATGTGTACTGAAAAGAGTGTTAGTTTATCAGTTGCTTCATGAACTCAGTATTTTATTTACAAATTTAATGATCCCATATGGTTTCAAACTTGACCCTGAGCAAACCAATACTTGATCCTTCACTAACGTTTCTAACAAGGTAAAAAGAACAGAATAGAATAGGCGTCAGGCGTTAGTTGGATGTGTTGTACTAATAAAACTAATTTAAATATTTTGTACTTTGTTAAAAGCGTCTTGTATGTTTTCTATACTACTTGTCAAAGTGGGTGAGAAAGTAGTAATATTTACGGCATACATTAAATCTTCAACACAATTAAGTTGTAACAGTGGTGCAGATCATAGCAGTTTCTCTAGACTGCACTATTCAATTTTTGTTGGCCGATATTGCTTTTGATGAGAATGAAACTCAAAATTATCCATTCCATCCATTAATTCAATTTTGAGTTTATATGATATGATATATATGTAATTAACATGCCAATGACTTATATAGATAGGTCATTGCCGTGTTACTATAAAAAGTACATCTTTAATAGAATCTTCTTGGACAGCATTGTTGGGAGTAACCAAAAGTTATCATATTTTCTAGAAATTTCTAAAAACATCATCATAGTTTCTGTAATTAAAATTGAAGTTTCTGTGAATCGTTACACATCTTAAGAAAAAGTAAGAAGGAAAGTGAATGGGACTTTTTTACTTCATCGGCAATATATCCTAACGTTTTACACTGAAATAGTAGTACTACCCAAGTTAGCCCATTCTAGTTTTGGAACACAATTTTTAAGTAAGATCCACTCCTATCAAGTCGGCTAGTAGGTATGCAAATAAAATGGACAACATAGCTTCATCATCATGTGATAATGAAACATTAATAGAAAACTCCCAAAGACCATTTAGCGATGTAGGTAATTAGTATGCATACATGATTATTTACTAAAACGACGGCCGTTAAACAGCAAATTTCTTTGAAATACACACACGAGCCAGTCCTCGTATGAATAAAACACAATTGGTTGTTCGTGATTTCGTAATTAGCACTCGTTAGGTAACATTACGTTTGAACGTAAATTAAGTTGGTAGATCTATTTATTCCGAGAAATCGATCGTTCATGACGGCTGAGATTCTTATTTAGCTGGTCACAGGCTACATTAGATAATATTGAACGGTAAATCGTAACATTGAAAGTAATACTGTACGATTTTTCAAAATGTATCATTCTTAGCTCCGTGATCCGTGGAATGAATCAAGTATAAAATCAATAGAATTTAAACTGCATAGTTCGATCGTTTGTATTCTATAGAAATATTTGTTCTTTTTTTTTTTAAATATACCTATTATTATTTGAATAAAAATAAAAATATAGCAGGGGTAATTAAAATTTGGTCAAGTAACCTATGACGAATTTTTAAAGTCAATCCATCCTTTTCAGCCTTTTGGAAGTCCTCTGCTGAAGACACAAAGATTTCCAGATCATCTTAATCACATAAACAAAAGGAGATCAAATACTTTAATCAGTTTGTATCAGGCAACGATCGCTTGTAGTCACAACAAACAAAAAAACAATTAAACACGACGGCACCGTGTTTACGATCTCCGACCAAGAGCAAATGAATTAAAACAAGTCGTTTGACAGCACGCGCGTGCAAGATAACAGACGCTTTGTCATCCCAAATGAAAGGAAAATGACGAAACGTAAACTGGCTGAAGATAATTAATTATCTTCATTTGGATTGTTTGTGAACACTGCATTTAAATCCTACGTCTTACTATAATTCTAATACAAATGTGAAAGTTTAAAAAGTTTGAGGCTCATAAGCCAAAGTTTGCCCTGCAATTGGAATATCTACACCTATATTTTAAAGAGGTAAAGTTTGTTAATTTGAGGAAGTAATCTCTGGAACTATTGAGTCGATTTCGACGAAATTTGGTTTGGAGATAACTAAAATCCTGGGAAGGGCATAGGCTACATTTAATTTTCATCGCGAGAGAACTTGTTCATGCGGGAAAACCTGCGAGTAAAAGCTAGTGATGTATAAATAGGAAGTCGTTGAACGCAAGACGCTTCCAAGAGGTCGCTTTCAAATTTAGGAAGTCTATGTTCAGCATTGGATATCTGTGACTGATGTTAAGTATAGTTACAATCAAGCAATCACACCATAGGATGGAAATAAGCTGATGAAACTGCTTATATTTCTCCTTTGTTTGTCAGTGAGCTCATGTTGTCTAACACAATATTTCGCCAAATAATTTAGAAAATTCTAAATAAGCATAAAATTCTTAATTAATCTCCAATGAAACCGATTAATCCGAAACGGCTGAAACAAGGAAACGAGAAGCCCGCGCCCGCCTAATTGTATTACACTGCGCACCCTTTGTGAGGACTTTCGTATTTACTTTGATAGAAACGTTAGCAAACAAAGAAAATTGGGTACGTGATAAATGATCGAATTAGCTATTATTCGTATGGATTTTCGTATCAAAACAGGGAATGTGACGTCGCTTGCCTGTAAATAAATAAATTATTTTAATTATGAGGTACAGTTAGGCATGCGATTATCTGAATTATTTCTTACTATCATTACGGCAAAGTTCTGTATTTAACTTACATAAACTTTTGATAATGTTAAGGAGCATTTAAGGGAAACAACGTATATCTTTTAGATCCTTCGATAATTACCGAACTGTGATGCCCCACCAACAAAAATTGACGCATCGGCGAGCCACCAACTCAATCGGACCACCCTGATCGGCCCACTATCCAAACTACTCCAGTTAACAAAAATGCCCTTACATTGTGTTTGATCAAGTATAATCAATAGTAACCACATTTACACAACCAATTCCCAGAAAACAAGCCAATTTTGGACACATTCCAATATAACTAGAGAGCTAACCTCACTCGTATATACGAATTTGTACGAACTAAGCACGACACAATTGGAAACAGGAAAGATAACGAGCTGAATAATAGTTCCTTCATATAGATTCTATGACAAGAACATTACTTGACGATTTTCCGTTTCGACGCCAAGTGTCATCATATTGACAAGAATGAAGTGGTATTAGAATGACGTTTGTATTCTTTTTTATATCTAACAGTTTAGATAAGAATGTTAACAACAATCGCTATTTTATCCTCATGTTAGCGATAAAAGTATCATATAAGTAATAAATGAAGTTTGCAGTGGTATGACATTTTTCAACGATTCTGAGCTTTCGTTGGTCATACAACCTAAAAGTAAATGAAAGTGATCACATGAGTATGAAAATTGATGATAAATTTTAAATAATTTGCAGTAAAATCATGTATGACTCAAGTAATATAGAACAGAATACATAAAAATATTTCGCTGACCAAAGCAATTTTCTAGATTCCAGAACGAAACTTGAACGTTGACATTCCTATAATCCGACTGGATTAAGTAAGTCCTCGCCTCCGTACAAGTTCACATATCGATTACCAGTGTAGAGGGCAACGACATTTTTGTAACATTGAAACTATTGAGAACACCACGCGTCATTTGTGGTGTAATACTTACTTGTGTTTGTGGATCTACGCGGTTGTAAAAAGTGGTCGTAAAATGGATTTAATGTATCTTTGAAAGATCTACATCGTTCGAGATGAATTCACATTTTTTCGATTTTTTTCGTAAAGAATGTCATCAACAATTTTACAGCCATTATTTTGCGTTGATTTGTTATTTTTATTTTATTCAAGAGGAACAGAAAACAGTTACACATTAAAAACTAAAGAAAAATTATATAGGTATTACATTAATAAACATGTAACCAATACCACTGTTCACAAATTAACAATGATTGATTGATGATTTTAAAACTTCAATCATAATAAGTCAGTTGATTCTAAATTCTGTTTAATAAAATTTCCCAATACAACCAACACTACGCTTACAAAATCCTCTATTATACATGTCATGAGAGTCAAAACAATTAGCAATTAATCTCGCAAGAAGTAATCCTTATTAATAAATCACAAGAAAAGAAACCAGAAAGTCTCCTTGCACCTACTAAAAAACCCCTAAGCGGCGTCATAACAATCTTAAACTGTACAGCTGCAACAAAACTTAAAGCTAAATTTTTCCAAACGATCCATTACACGTCCTCAAACACCGAACAAATAACCTAAAACCGTAAAATGCACATCGCCTCGGATCATTAAACGTACATTGTTTGTTAACGAACGAGATGGCGAGACTAGCGCCAGGAGGGCTGCCACTGATTCAAATGTTCACGGCGGATGGTATAAAAATCGTACGTCATAAATTCCACATTGTTTTTTTAATTTGGCAACTTTTACCACTACGATAATGTTTAGACCATAATTAACGAAAAGAATACAGTTTTATCGAACAATTACAAATTTTATTTTAATCTATGTTAATCCAGAATTCCGATCGAAAACTCCATAGAAAAACTTTCTTTATACAACTAAATGAAAAGCAAGTATCTTTCCTGCCCATAAATTATAAAAGTGCAACCCACAATCTGAATTATTAATACCAGTGCAGAGCACTTATCAAGCTTAACAAGTCAGAACGAATCCAGGAAAACCCAGACGAATGTAAGAAGTAGCCTCAAAGTTAAATCGCAACACTTAGTTACTGACGAAATAAAACCACAATCTGAACGATTAAGATGGAAAGTTGAAAACAAAAGTTTCACGGACAATTTAATGCGATGGCAAGGTGTAATTTAAACTAGATTTCATCAGTTCCGTTTGGAATTTTCACGTTTGTACGATATACATGATTACCATATATTTAGGTAGATGTATGAGCTTGCAGTATATGTCAACTGTCAACGTATTGCATAACAATCGGATACGCAAAAAAACATATTGCACAGATTCGAATTTGTACAAAATGAAAGACCGATTTGTTTGAAGCAGCTTGCATCCAACGTCTAGGACAGAAGTATTTGGGGAAGATTTAGTCGAGTTAAAGACATGACGATGATGATGAAAAGATGAGAAATTTACGATGGTGACGGTAACGCACTAAATGACGAGTTCTTAGACAGTATAATGAAGTTTTCAATAAGGAGTTAACAAGTAACAGTAGCAGTAACTATGCAAGCCTAAAGTAATCGGATTTACTAATCTAATTACTATACTAACCAGACATCTCTAAACGTCACAATTCAATTTTTAATGGCAAGGTCTGAACGACATACTACTGAACCTGTACGGTAGATAATTATGCTACACTAGCTTTTGCCCGCGGCTCCGCCCGCATTAAAAAGTTTTTCCGGGATAAAAGTCCCGGTTTATATTTTCCCGGGATAAAAAGTAGCCTATGTGTTAATCCAGGACATGATCTACCCGTGTGCCAAATTTCATTGAAATCCGTTCAGTAGTTTTTGCGTGAAAGAGGAACAAACATCCTTACATCCATACATCCAAACATCCAAACATCCATACATTCTTACAAACTTTCGCCTTTATAATATTAGTAGGAAGTAGGATACATACTTAACAAATAATTATTAAGTAAAAAATTCAATTTATCACTTAACGCAAACAGAATTTTGTTGGTAGTACGCAGAACGACTAATGATTATTATTTCTGTCTAGATAGAAATAAACTTAACAACTGGTTGAAGTTTCAAAAACTCACAATAAGCCCAGATGTGACTACAGTTTTAAGTCTAACCACAAGAACGCGCCGTACGCCAGATGTGGGTAAGGCTGAATGTTTGACGAATTATGAACAAATTTATCGACAATCTCACGTGTTGATGGTAATCTGTACATAAATGTAAACATGAAGGACTGTTTTAAAATAAGGCCGTTGATTAAAAATAGCTTAGTCATCTCCAATATCTCAACAAGACAAGGAATTAGGAATATTCTATTCCATGTAGGATGCTCTGCGTCTTTTTATATTTAGCTTTATTTATACTATTTACGATAGAAAACTTCCGAAAAACAATCCAACAAGTCTATAGCACTTTTCCTAAACGAACACACACTAAAATCCGCTTTAGTTTTGTGCAAATCCACAAAATCCACAATCCTATCATCAAACAAACGCAAACTGCGCATTTTAGTGCAGATTTGAAGAACAAGTTCTCATAATTGCGAGACACCGAAAACACAAGTTCAAAGGGAAATTTAAAATGTATGCAAATTGAACGGTGCGGTCCAGCGCGGCGCTTGACGCCGGGGGCTTCGCATTACTCGAATTTGCACAGTTTTTAATGCAAAAACCTTAACGCGCGAAAGTGCTTCGCTTCGTGTTAAAAGCGACCTTCATGTATTACGTTAATTGTTTTTAGATTGCCGAATTAGATTTGAATGCAAATTCCGTTCCAAATTGTAAGGTGCATTATTACGTTACTGTGAAAGTATAGCTTGAAAATTATTTACTGTTATAATAAGCATCGAAAAACACTTAAAATGATATTACAGAAAGCTTAGGAGATTACAGGGAACAACAATAAGACATTTTTCTAGACTTTCCGCAGTTAAAAACCTCATCAGAAAGTATAACTTTTTGTTGCGGGGTTGGCCAATGTTTACTGTTGGTAGGACTCTCATATGTAAGAGTTCGTCTGGGTGGCTACTACCGCAATGTCTATTTCTAACGCCAAGCAGCAGTGTGCTTGCATGTTGTGTTTCGTTTTGAAGGACATTGTAGCGAGTGTAACTACAGGACATAATGAGACTTAACATCTTATGTCTCAGGATGACGAGCGCAGTGGAATGCTACAGAGTACTTTGTAACTCGAGGTGCTGGATGGTGTTTCTACTGTTTATGGGTGTTCGTATCGCTTACCATCAGGCGAACGGCATGATCGTCTCGTCATTCGATGCCATAAAAAAGTACTATTCAGTAAATTAGGTCAGCATAATTCTTGTGATCTTTGAGGACCAAAGTTAATGGACAGTATGTTGGGACTACACTACTCTTACCTTAAACTCCAGTATAGTTCAAATCTAAAGTAAAAAATATCACCAATACCGAAAACAGGAACTCAAGCTAGCAACGTCCAAAAGCATTATCTAAACTGAAACCTAGGTAATAATCAATGGCACTGGGAAATCCACAATACTCTGAGAGATCGGTTCCGTAACTAGCAGATCCGATAACCTAAAATTGACAAAGCTCGACGGATTACAAAGCTAATTGTCAAATCTGTTGATTGGGTAGACATTGATTTAAGCGGACAACTTCAAAGTAGATTGAATTTGGACTTACATAGTTAATCGTGCCTTGACGAAGTACAAATAGAGTTAGTAGTAGATGCAGACAGTTGAGGTTCGCTAGAGCCTGTTTAGCTGAGTAATGCAGTAAGTTCGATTATTTTACTGCATCAGGATTCAGTACAAAAATACATTAATTGATTTTATACGTGGTTCTTCATACTTGATTTTATGCAAGGTTTTCTGAATATTATTGCTTATATTCTAAAATGTATTTTCACAACTACCTGGGTGGCAATGTTGTAATTCGTGCACGCCAGGACTGTCGCGCTGAGGTCTTGGGTTCAAACCCGGGTCGGTCAAAGTGATATTGGACTTGTCTGCCTAATATCAACCTGGAATTCCGATAACGATTTCTAGAGTCAGGAATTTGTGTTTGATATGGTAGGAGGCTCGCCCCTTATCACATCATAGGACGCAATACGGAATGATGGGTTCACTAGTGTGTGTGGGCGTGTCTTGTGTGAGCGTGTATGGTTTTCACAACACAATGGCTTAAAACCTTATTATATTTATCAAAAACATCCAGCACAAACCAACGAAGCCATGAATCAAAATCCCGTCACGCCGTGCGGAAAAGCCACAATTCTTGCATCCAAGTTCTAACTTTAAATATAAACCCTCCGTGAGTAGTAATTAATCACATTTCGCATAACACTAAAATTAGACGAGAGTGTGACGCACCATCCATTCGCAGTGTCTCGCGAAACGGCTCGAATTCGAACTTCGCGTTGGTACATCCATATTTAGATGGGACGCTCCCACAGCCCTGGCACTGTCTCATGTCGTATTAATAAGTTCGTTGTTTATTGGGTTCAATATGTTTAAATTTAAAAAATCGAACACATTTATTTTAATTAACATGTTCGATTTTTAAACACGTATAACGGTCAGTAATAAAAAAAATATAAAGACGAAAAATAATATTATACTCAGGCAACAGTATTATCTATTACGAAGAAGTTTGTAACTGTATAGGCAGTGGATAATCTATGAAACTAGTGCTGTGATTTGAAATTCTTCCAAAAATAGGAAGCTACATTACCCCTGACTGCTACAGGCTACTTTTTCATCCCACGAAAGGCATTCAACACGGACAAACTGTAGTGTAGGTATATGTACAAAAAAAAAAAATTTGTTATTTTAAAACCTGTTATATGAAACATTTCTATAGTTTAAATGCGTTGACGATCCCGGAAAAATATTTTTTCCGTTTTTTAACGTGTCTAACACATTTCGCGTTAACATTTTGTTTCAGAATGCAAACACTTTTGATATATTGTCAAAAACAGAGCTTTAAATATTTGACACATTTAAATTAAGGGTTCTTAATTCCGTCGATTATCTTTGTTTGAATGTTATGCTCTGTTGAGCGAAAAAAACATAAAATGTATGGGAATGACGCATCCTATCAATAAATCTAAAACGAGGCCACTTGTCTAAGGTCCCTGGTCTACCTTACAAAAGAGGTAAGTAGGGGCCATGCCTTTTTACTTTTCAGGCCACAACGCAAAAGGGGGTGTGTATCTATAAAGAAGTAAAATTTTTGAGGGCTTTGTTCGGTTCGATCTATGTCTATGCCACTTTAGTATTATCTTATTATACCAACAAATTTTGTTGTTGAAACAACTGTTGTTTCTCCTAGCTGTTTCTTACACATGTCATTCTTATCAAGGCAATTAAGTTGTATTTGTGTAGCTACATGAATAGGTGAGAATTTAATTTTAATTCTCAAGGTAATTATAACGGATTAGTTCTCCTAATTGGTTGATGTCATGTCGGCCAGCACTAGTTACTACTACTACTAAAAGATTACATCCTTCGTAAGAGGCAAGCCGGCCGGTCGTCAAAACTAGTAAAAATCGATTTGGAATGTTGCTTCAAAATTGTGCTGCGCCAACCTAACATTGCGGCGATAGCCTAGTTGGGAATAGAACGGACTGCCGAGACGAATGTCCGCAGGTTCAAAAACCAAAGGCACGCGCGCACCTCCTGACATTTCTAAAAAGTGATGTGTGTATTCTTAGTGAATTATGGCTTGCTTTAATGCTGAAGGAAAAAATCATGAGGAAACCTGTATATCTGAGAAGTTCTCTATAAGAATTTCGAAGGTATGTGAAGTCTGCCAACCCGCAATACGCTAGCGAGGAGACCCGTGCTCAGCAGTGCATAATACATGGTGGTAACCTAACATTGAAGTGGTATTAAAAGCAAACAGAAGAAGAGATAATTCTTCTATAAGCAAGCATAATTTGACATTGATTATATCTACTGTCAGACATTCAGGTTAAGCAATATTTCATTTATAGTACCGACACTCTTTAATGGCCGTTTCGACGCTTTAATTTAAAAAATGAAATTTCATCTCGCTTTTGTAATGTGTCACAACGGCCACCATAGCGTGCCGGTACTATAAGTGCTACGGACATCATAATTTAAACAGAATTGGTATTTTGCCAGTTATAACGTTATGGCTATCAATATTTGATGGAAATGCCTTTGGTATAACGATCGAATGTTCGGCCAACAGATTGTCGCAAATCTTACCTCTCTCTTATTACTTTAAGCAATTTTCTTAAAAATAGTAAACTACATTAAGAAGAGAAATTTAAATTTCCGCCTCATAAGTCTTTATCTCTCTATGTGTTAGTTGGTTAACAGACCTAAAACTATTGTACAGATTTTTCTATATCAGCTCTATATTACATACTGTCCCACAGCTGGGCACGGCCCTCCTCTGTTACTGAGAGGGTTTAGGCCTTAGACCATCACACAAACCTAGTACTGGTTGGCAGAATTTACAGGTTTTACTGGTGGTAGGTCTCTCATAAGAGTCCGTCTGGGTGGGTACCACCGCAATGTCTATTTCTAACGCCAAGGAGCAGTGTGCAAGCACTGTTGTGTTTCAGTTTGAACGGCATTGTAGCCAGTGTTACTACTGGACACAATGAGACTTAACATCTTGTGTCTTAGAATGACGAGGGCAGTGGAATGCCACACAGTAGGTAGTTTGTAACTCAAGGTGCTGGATGGTGTTTCTACTGTCTATGGGTGGACGTATCGCTTACAATCAGGCGAACGGCATGCTCGTCTCGTCGTTCAATGCCATAAAAAAACACATACTTTATAGAGAACATTTCAGTCATGCAGTTTTCCTAACGGTTAAAGCGAGCAATAATCACAAAGAATACACTTATAACTTTAGAAAAGTCAGAGCTGTGTGCCCTTGGGTTTTGAACCTGCGGACATTCGTCTCTGAAGTCCGTTGCATTCCAAACTAGGCTATAATATACTACCCACGTTCTTCGTGCTTAAAACCGTCTTATAATGTGATAGGTAGCTAGTATATTAAGGGGCATAAAATCCTTTTACAACAATTTAACTCCGAATTAATCACCCAAAAAACTAAACCAGAGTAAACAAATAACAAAAACCAAATTCCGACAATTTCCCTAATTCCCTAACCTCGATAAACACATGTACAGTCGCGTCCATAAATAGCTGCATCTTATCGAAATCTAATTCGGTATCGTTCGGCCCCGCATGCACTTGATCGGTGAGTCACGGCCGACGCGCCGCGCACGGCCACTGCACCCGCGCGCATCTGCGTTTTGTTGTCATTATTTTATGCACTAACTGTACTTTATGCTTTAAACGCAACCGGTGTATCGGTTTTTTAGTATTTGACCTAGTTTTTCCTCTTCGGGTGTGTGCTGATATCACCGTACTGTTTTATTTTTAAAGCATCACCTTAATAATACAAGATCATATTGTGATAAAGAAATCAAGGTAATAAATACCGTTCATTTGTTTTGTCCAACAAATCTGAAGTAGACTGCAGTCAATTGCATATAGTCATTGGTCCACGATCCAAATTAATAAACTATCCGAATAGCTAGCGTCAAATCGATCCGATCCAAATAAGTAGGTAATTTGTAAGCACGTCTAACGACGTTTAGTTTTGGTCCGTATTCGCGATTAATGCGCAAACCCACTGGTACCTCAAGAAAATACATATTTCCGAAAACATATTTGATACGCAATCAACCCTCATAAAGGCTAAGTTCATGCAAGACCGTTCGAGCTACTCAAAAAAGAAATAAACAGCACAACTATCAAGCAAGCGAAACCAACAAACACCACTATAGTACATCAATACCCATTCAAATAATATAAACTCTCGTGGCACTCTAACGATCAGATTACATGATAAGCGAAACACACACTCGTGACGTACAAAAAGACAAGACGACAGTCATTACAATATAATTTCTACGTGTAACTTGCGAGTTTGTTTGTGACTGCAGAGGGCTTAGGACGTGAAAAAAAAAACACGATGCGTCTCCGCTTCGTTTTATTGTGATTGGTTGAGAGACTGACGTATCGATCTCTCCATCAATAACAAACATCAAAATACCGATACCGTTTTTTTCATATCCTAAGCCCCCAGACCACGGAACTAAGTTGGTGACACTTGGTTTGTATTCGTAATGGTGTTACCATTCTCAGGTGGGTTTCGGTGGGTTAATAAGGTAGTATGATCTAGAATTAGCTTAGTGACAGTATGCCTCAGCTGTGAAATCTCTGGTTTTGATTCCCAAGCTACTTAAGATAATAATAAGGCATTTCTCGATTCAAAAAATAAAATTAAGTTACTGGTGGCAGGTCTCTCATATGTAAGAGTGCGTCTGGGTGGGTACCACCGCAATGTCTATTTCTAACGCCAAGCAACATGTGCATGCACCGTTGTGTTTCGGTTTGAAGGACATTGTAGCCAGTCTCATTGTGTCCTGTAGTTATACAGGACACAGTGAGACTTAACATCTTATGTCTTAGGATGACGAGCGCAATAGAATGCCACACACTACTTTGTAATTCAAGGTGCTGAATGGTGATGCTACTGTTTATGGGTGGTCGTATCGCTTACCATCATGCGAACGGCATGCTCGTCTTGTCATGTTAAGCAATAAAAAGAAACTCATATATGTCATCAAAATTTCCATCCACATTTAATGCTCTATCATATCATTGGACGTAAAAAACCTCAATGAATACTGATGCATAAGTTACACCATAACTGCCAACCCTTTCGAGAATAAGCACAATGGTCATAAATTAATTTCTGAGTCTATAAATCTCAATCAACTAGACTTATTTCATACACATAACACTCGGAAGTTCAGTGGCAGGGGTATCAGAAACTTCGAAGAACTCCTCGTCCCCTGGCATCAAAACTTGGAACTAATATATCCAGCCAAACAATTTCTGCAAAATGGAAACAGACAAGGACACTTTCTTTTCCTATGCTGAACTATTACATTTAAAATACATTTTATATTTAAAATATTTTTACTGACTGCCTCGGTGGCGTAGTTGTATTACAGTACGACTGCAAAGCCGAGGTCTCGGGTTCGATCCCCGGGTCGGGCAAAGTGATATTGAGTTTTTCTATTCAGTATCAGCCCGGAGTCTGGAATTTGTGCCCGATATGGCGATAGGCTCGCCCCCTATCACATCATGGGACGGAATAACGGCGAAAAGTGGGTGCACTAGTTGCGCCTCTGCCTACCCCTTCGGGTATAACAGGCGTGAGTGTATATGTATGTATGTTAAAATATTTTTACGTTCTGAATAAGAGTGTAAATATCAGTCAGGAGCGATTTCACCGCTTGCTGATAAATACTAGTCGTCCGTAATGTTTAAGCCGACCAAATACACACACTCCCTGTTACACTAACCTATGCCCAAAATCTAAAATATGTAGGTACTGTCTACATTAGCTGTTTAATACGATAACTGTCAAAAAACAATCTTTCGACTGTGAAACTGGCCTTTTTTAGGGGACAAAATAATGGAAACTCGAGTAGGGGCTAACATCTCGAGAAAATAATTTTTATCGAAGGATTCTTGTCAATAAGAATGAGTAGATGAACATTTATGTTTTAGTAAATTCCAATTTAGTACCTTGATCCATACTTAAAATTTGACCCGTTGTTAAACCATAATGTAACCCATAATTTAATTCCAAACAAATTAACAATTAATGAAACAATCAAAGAATCGCGTGGCAACGAGCATCAAGCTCCGCTTATTCAGTTCAAAGACGACCAAGTTTACTTATCACAAACAATATTATTCCTACATCGAAACGTTAATTTATACAAAATTAACTTCACTAATCATTTGTATACAGATAGGCAGCAATATTTCATGTCTAAAAACACTTACTGTTGATCTTGCCAAAATCAACCTAAAAGCGATTGAGTTTGTGATTAATATTCCGTGAGTTTTGTGTTCTGATTTACTTCGTAGTGCGAGAGGTTTGTAAAGCATTCACGTGCGTATTGAGAGGTACTTATAAAACTGAAGCCGTGCCTTATACAGCTATGAAATGCGTGAGAAAATAATTTTACTTAAACATAAGATGTTCTCAGCTTATTCTCGACTTCATATAATTGCGTCATGCTAGGACTCTTATAAGTATGTGAGAGTTCATCTGAGTGTGTATCACTGATTTGTCTATTTCTGCTGGCCAACAGTACTATTAGTTCCTGTTACATAATGTTGTATAGTATGTAAACTATTTTTTTTATTGCAGTTAAATGAGGAGACGACCATACCGTTCGTCTGATGGTAGCGATACGACGGCCCATAAACAGTAGCAACTAGCAATGCCGCACATAACTTTGAATTACAAAGTATTACGACATAAGATATTGAGTCTCATAATGTAATTACACTGACTATAGTGTCCTTCAAACTGGAACACAACAGTGTATGCACATTGCCGATTGGCGGTAGAAATAGACATTGCGGTGGTACCTACTCAGGCGGCCTTACGCATACGAGACCTCCCAACAGTAAAACATTATTAAAGTTGTATCACTATGTTTAGTGATTCCTGTTCTTGTCACAGTACTATCACTTCCTATTTCCGCGTCCCGATGGCGCCTTCTGCTTGGTCATGTATCTTAGTCATGTGATTATAATAAACTAGCTTTTGCCCGCGGCTCCGCCCGCTTGAATAAATTTTCCCAGGATAAAAGTAGCCTATGTGTTAATTCAGAACATGATCTACGCGTGTGCCAAATTTCATCGAAATCCGTTCAGTAGTTTTTGCGTGAAAGAGTTACAAACATCCATACATACTTACAAACTTTCGCGTTTATAATATTAGTAGGATAGTAGGATATAATTTTCAAGATACTCCGTGTCGTCATTGATTTCAAGCCATCACACAACCTAATACAGTTGCGATTTAAGGGTCTTTTGTAGCCAGTGTATAATCTAAAACTAACATAAGTACTGTACAGTGTACAATTTAAAAATATCCCTAAAAACGGGTTACAGCTTAAATAGTATAAACAAAACATGTTTTTCGAAATATACCTACCATCAAGTTCATACAGTCCGTACGTAATCTTGTCAAGTCAAACATGGATGAAAGGTCAATAAAGTAAAGGAGCATCTCCGTACCGAAGACGGAAGACCACAAACAAGGCAGATTGGCATTCGATACGGTAATTACCGTTAAAGGTAGACCAGATTACGCTTTGACCGACACAATAAGCGAAGGAAGTTGAGGTCACTGTACATAATATTTTATAGTATTGAAGTTATATTAACTTAATTGCTGTTGATGTTGATATATTTGAAAGACATTTCCCTGCCCTCAGTATGCTTTGTTCCGGAATAAAAAGTATCCTATATAGTAGTGCTCGCAGCTCCGCCCGCGTGAAAAAGTTTTCCCGGGATAATGTGTGATAGTGCCTATAGCACTCAGGAGTTATGTAGCTTCCTATTAGTGAAAGAATTTTCAAAATCGGTTCAGTAGTTCTTGAGATTAGCGCGTTCAAACAAACAACCAAACTCTTTAGCTTTATAATATTAGTATAGATGTTTATCCAGGACATCTGTGTGCAAAATTTCAATTTCCTACTCCTAAAAAAAACTCAATATTTTCACAAACTTTTGCATTTACAATATTAGAAAGGTAAGTAATTTTAATATTGCTATTATTATTCAGTTTATGATTACATCGAAGCCGAAGTAATTTAAGTCTAAAACGGTATCATCTTTTTTGGACGAGTGGAAGCCGAGGCCGGAAACTTGAACCTTTCCTTTTACTGCCATTTGCTGATTAAAGCAGGTAAAAACGATGATTTGGATTTTTTTCCGAGAGACGAAACAGAAAATAGTCCTGATGATAGTATGTTTACATGCAATGACTAATAATAATTACCATTAGTATCTAGATAATTTCATTATCAGTTCAGTTTCGTAAAGAAGACTCAGAATATAAATGTAGCACAGACGATATCCACACATACACACGTGTAAAATATCAGCAAATACAAACAATACCTTAAAAAAGAAAGCAGAAGATGGTCAAGGCTGATAAGAGACCTTGCATTAGTAGTTGAAATAACTAATATTGGTGGTAAACATAATTGGTGTCCTTGTTTATTATATTACTACAAGACTCACAAAGCGGTTGTAGGAAATCAGTAGCAATACGCGAGGCATTGAGATCACCTTGTAGACTGAGTAATGCATTTCAATCGGTTTCATTGGAGAGGTTTATTTCATTAAGGTTACACAATATCCTAGTGATAATGTACTAGTTGTTACACTCACCTAAATGTTACTAGACGATACTGCTATTACTCTTGTGTCGCTCGTAAGCTAAATTCTCGGTGGTACTTTGTTAGCAAAAGAATTAACTAAGATGATAAGTAACTAAAAACGTTACGTAAAAAGTTAAATAGAACACCGATAAGTACCCAGAAGATATAAGAAAGAACGCGTCTTGTCTATAGCTATTTGCTGTGCGTAATATCAAGAAATACAATACCGCACAACCATAAAAAAAAAAAAATCCCCTATTCTGATACATTAAATCGGATAGCCTAATTTCACAGCCAGTAAGCATCTCCTAAAGCTAAGATTCAAAGAGAAATATTATAACGATAATTAAGTGTAACACAGGCGGCCATTTAATGTCTACACTAAACTTTTCAAGGAAAGCTCTCCAATCACTTCTACGAAATCCTGTCGGCTGGGCTATCAAGACCAAACCACGGCTATCGCCGGCGCCTGCCTTTCAATCACTTTTTGTCATAGTAACTGCCGTTTGCTCTATCATATGAAGCAAGTGCGTGATGACGTGATGTCACGTGATGACGTGACATCAATGTGTAGAAGCAATTAAGTTGTATGGCTCATTAATACTTAACATACTTGATTTTATTGGGTTGTGGAAATGGATTGAGCGTATAAAACTTCTTGGTTTATTCAAGTCGTATTTAATTTCTGTGAAGTACTAAGCGTGAGTGTTGTTTTATTAGAAAGGATAAGTTGGTAATCAATTTCCATTGAACAAACTCACCGCATATGCGTTTTCCATCTAGGCTGAGGATCCTAAACCGAACAAAACTTGGTCTCGATTTTCGAGTCAAAATCATTTTTTTAATCACTACCTCCATTCAAAACCTGCGGCCGTAGACAAGATGCCTTGTAAAATCCTTATAATGGTAATAGAAAACAAAAAATATATGGAAATTACATCAACACCTAAGTCTATCACGAGGCATATCATTCGCATTTTTTTTTCTATAAGGGTTAATAATTGTGGAAAGGCGAATTGTTGACGGCCCCAATTCCCAAAATGAACGCAATCGAACCAGTCATTCTCAAAAAATCCAATAGACACGAAGGACACGTAATTTTCAAAACAGGGAAGTGACGTGTTACTTAACAATATATAAATTTGCTGCCGTATCGAGACCAGAGATAAACAATGCCGTGTTTGACGCTAAAAGTCTCGTGTTCGACATTTTATTCGGCGCAAACCGATTTGGACACGTAACGCTGAAACGATTAATATTATATCACTATCTTATCGAATGATTGGTTTTAAACTCGATTTCGGTTGCGATCGGTGTGGATTTTTTATGTAATACCTACACACTACTTGTGTACAAGGCTGACCCAATTAATTTTACTTTCCACCAGTTCTATATTTTTTTCTACGTATATTTCTCATTGAATATTATAAATTTAAATATTAAGTATAAATTAACATATAGCTACAAAGTTATTTAAGAAAATAAAAAACTCCATTAATGCATAAAAAAATCTGACTAAAAGGTAAACTCTGGGTGAGCAATGAAATGACGAAGACGAGTAAGTTGCTCGTCTGGCGATAAGCACCAGTCACCAGCTAACCCATAAACCGAAGCACCATCATCTAATGCCTTATATTACTAAATACTACATTCCACTTCACAGCATTCCTAATTTCACAAAATTTCTAGAAATCCAACTTATCCATAACTTTCATACGAGTCACAAAGACCTCCAATATCGTCGAATATCACACACATTTGATTCAAATGCTAAACATCTCGATATTCAGACGGAATTTTTTTCAAAAGGCTTAAGGCGTGAACTGCAGTTGGAAATCGTTCAAACATGGCCCCGTACGTGACGGCGCATTGAAAACCGAGTTGAGCTTTTAAACATATTTTTTATATTTTTATCGAGGAGAGGACCCTCTTCCAACGATTATGTGATATACATTAGTGCCATCTAGAAAAGTCTGCAAAGCAATCGACATGCAATAATTTTACTTTGCATACCTATAGAGCTATGCATATGACGGAATTCAATAGGTCATAACTCATAACAAATAAATTGATGTTAGCTACCTGGTTCTAAAACGTGACTCGTTGGAATATATTACTAGAGTTTTCCGCTGATTTCCAATGACAATTGTGAAGGCAGTCTTAATTAAGCATTAAGGACCTCTAGGACCTCTCAACTATCATAAATGTGACCTAGATAAGATATCCTAATATTTTTTAGGGGAGACCTATGTTTAACAGTGGAATACATGCAGCTCATGATGAAGATACTTTAAAGTCTTTGGCAATCACAACCCCGAGCACAGCGGAATATTACAATAATAAACACCTAAATATGGTCAATGAAAACATCCTGAGGAAAGCTACATACCTTGAGATTTTATGCAAAAAGAAATGTCGAAGGTATGTGAAGTCTGCCAACTCGCACTACGCCAGCGTAGTGAACAAGGCCTAAACCCTCTCGGTAGTAGAGGCCCGTGCTGTTATAAACACAGTATTGCAATATACACCTGAATGCAATAAGATACTCCAAAAACACGTGTACCTACAACTATCATTGTTCAAACTATAACTATTATATTCATGTTAGCAGTAAATAACGAATGTTTATAATGAACATAATTAATATCTGTAACGACTGAACGCAGAACTGTTTTTAACGTTCCACATCGGACCATGTTTGGAAGTTTATAGTGCACCTGTAATTTATTGGGTAATATTTTCGTGTTGTAAAATGTGGTGTTACATGATTTTCAACAGGGTAGATTGGGTAATATCTATTTTATGTGTTAGTGGTTTTAAATTATTTAAAGCGGAAAGTACATTTTTTATTTAAACCCTTTGCTGTTCGGAGAATTTTGATCGTTTTAACCTAAGTTACGCAAATTTAATAAAAGTACCAGTGTTTAGTTTAAGCTTTAATAGTTAGGTTGAATCTTAAACCTAACAACAAATACCTCTCCCTAAACAGAGACTCCAAAAATGTTCTCTAAATTTCGAAGGTGTGTAAAGTCTGCCAACCCGCACTAGGTGAGCGTGGTGGACTAAGGCCTAAAACCCTCTTAGCTGTAGAGTTGGCTCGTGCTCAGCAGCGGGCAGTATATAATACAGGGCTGGTTATGGTAAATAGAGACTATCTTATTGTGTTCTGTCTGCCACATGCCACATAGTTGGTTCATATAATAAGACAAAACCGCGCCGTAGGCGCATGTCGAAAAACATATTGTCAAAGGACATGTCCATAAACGGCCTTCAAATTCTAACCAAGATACTTTACATATATTTAGATAGTACTCCCAAAAATAAGCCTTTGTAATAAATCGTTCAATTTTAAAGTCCTCCGATTATGAGATGTATGTTTTATTATGGTTAAAAACAGGACTTCATATGAAGGTTTTTTAAAAAGTTAGTTATAGGAGGGGTCTACAAATATTTTTTTAATAGATCAGAGACCCATATTTTTGCCTCTTAAATACACAAAGTTCAAGCCTGGTTTCATTTTGAGGCCCAACAGTCATACAAAAACCGGTCATCTGCTTTATAATGATACAAAAAAATTACAGTTTGCAAAATCTGCCAGAAATTATTTAAACATTTTACTGCGCACGATTATTACATCAACACCATTTCCATATCAAAATATTACTCAACGAAATGACTCAATCAATGTTTAATCGGATTTTATTGTACATTATTACGATCAAAAGAAACGTAGGTAACGTTAACCGACGGCTTGTTGAAATCGGTCAGGATTCATCAGATTCGACGTCGTTACACATCAGTGGCTTCGAAGTTTGGCCAGTTAATGAGATTAAAAGGCGAATCACATTTAAAATTTAAATCCATATTTGTATGGGGATTTCGTAGGATTCTTAGGAGAGGAGATTATGGTTTAATTTATAAGCTTTCGGTTTAAGATTTATTTACTTGAAACCGTGACTGAGAATGATAGAATAGTTAGTAAACATGTAACGTACGTAATAAGAAAATTACGATAAAAAAATATTGTAGGTTCGCACTTCGTCAAATAAGTTGAGCCGTCGATGAACGACTAGTGCTTCTCAAATACCTTCCTTATTATGGTACTAACTTTTGCCCGCGGCTCCGCCCGCGTTAAAATGTTTTTCCGGGATAAAAAGTCCCGCTTTATGTTTTCCCGGGATAAAAAGTAGCCTATGTGTTAATCCAGGTCATGATCTACCCGTGTGCCATTTCATCGAAATCCATTCAGTAGTTTTTGCGTGAAAGAGGAACAAACATCCATACATCCAGACATTCTTACAAACTTTCTCCTTTATAATATTAGTAGGATTAGGAAAAGCCTTGTCACAAAATTTCCCACTGATTTTATTGACATTACATATATACTATTATTAACAGGATAGCTAGTGGTAGGCAGAGGCGCAACTAGTGCACCCACTTTCGCCATGCGTATTCCGTCCCATAGTGTGATGGGGGCGAGCCTATCGCCATTTCGGGCACAAATTCCAGACTCCGAATTGATTAGAAAAATCCAATATCACTTTGCCCGACCCGGGAATCGCACCCGAGATTTGAGCATTGCAGTCATACCGTAATACAACTACACCACCGAGGTAGTATAAACAGGAAGTTTTTTTTACTGCAGTTAATGATGAGACAAGCATGCCCTTCTCCTGATGGTAAGCGATACGACCGCTCATAAACAGCAGCAACTCAATACAACTTTAAATTACGAAGTACTACGTGGCGCTTCATTGCCCTCGTCACCCTCAGACATAAGACGATAAGTCTCATAATGCCCAGTAATTACGCTGGGTACAAAGTCCTTCAAACCGGAACACAGCAGCACATGAACACTGCTGATTGGTGGTACAAATTCATATTGCGTTGGTACCTACCCAGGCGCCCCCTCGCATACGAGAGTCCTACCACCAGTGAGTTTGTAATTTGCAGGGACTAGTCTCTGTAACTACTGATTTTTTCTTAATAGAAAGCTACATTACTCCTGAGGGACATGGGCTATTTTTATCCCGAGAAATTATAAAGTTAAACATTTATCCTGGAGAAACTTCTTCACGCAGGCGGAACCGCGGGCAAAAGGTAGTATTATATAATTCGGACTGAGATCCTTCATATCCCTTACAAACACGAGTTATCAAGTGCCCTTGAACACAACTCCGACAATCAAACACAAGGAAGCTCTCAAACATAAAGTACTAAGTAGTTTCAGAGCAAATAGCATTACAAAATACTTAGCAGAACTGCGAACACCAAGTTGGGTGCCATTAGAGCGAGCGAAAGATTCCGTGAAGCGACCGACAAATTGTCGAATATCGACGGCCATCGCAGAAAGTTTGAGGCAATGACGGTTGATGTCGTTGGTGGTTGTGTTTGATGAAATACTTGAAACTATTTCTGAGACATTATATACCGTAACCGAAATATCTACTACTAGTATAGCTAGGTGAAAAAGTTTTACCGGCAGCAAAAATATTCTCCCAGGACAAAAAGGAGCATAGAACACTCAAGAGTAATGTAGCTTCTCATTAGTGAAGAAAAATACAAAATCGGTTCTGTAGTTCCTGAGATTAGGGCACACAATCAAACAAACAAAAAAAAAATCTTCAGCTTTATAATACTACTAGACTTTTGCTCGCCGCTCCGCCCGCGTGAATAAGTTTTCCAGGATAAAAGTCCCACTTTTTATTCCCCGGGATAAAAAGTAGCATATGTTACTTGCTGATAATGTAGCTTTATATTGGTGAAATAATTTTTCAAATCCGGCCAATAATTTCACATCTTTCCTCTTTATAACATTAGTATAGACAAATAATAGATTGAACAAAAGTGCAACTGTGAAAAGTAACAATAATGAAAGATGTCTTGATATATTGCAATTACTATTCTAGCAATGCTCCAAAATATCGTGGGAATCTTATTGCGAAATGACTATTATTATGCCCAATACATTGGCTACTACACAGAAAAGCGAGCGGTTTCTTTGACATTCATACTCGAAACTAGTGCAACTAAGGTCCGGTCGAAAGATTCCTTAAAGGTTGCATTAGCGTCCAAAGACGCGTGCGAAAAACACCAACTTATGTATAAAGTAGCTTCCTTTACATTGTTAGTAATGTGGGGATTTTGGCAAGTTTCCTGGTCAGTGTCGGGAATTTTTCGTATATTTTTCCTTCTTTGCTGAATTAACTACTTTATGGAGTAGCATCTGTTTTACTTGTAGCTCGCGGCGGGTTCTCGCGGAAATTTTACGACCCGGTAGCAAGCCTTTAATATATTTTTTCTTGACTATTATGTCTAAATAATGGTGTAACTTATAATATTTGCTGAGTATCTCTAACTAGTGGACTGCATTTAAAATACATATAGAAAAGAAATTCGAGATACAGTAGCCGGTGGACGGCTTAAAACCCATTTCAGTAGTAGAAGCCCGTGTTCAGCAGTGGGCAGTATATATAATACATGGCTAGTTATTAATCCATTTGGAGTTCTAAACCAACACCTCACTATAGTATTCGCATCGCATACCTACGCAATACATCTACTCTACGAAGGCAATTACAGAGCTTTTACCATTATCAAAAAGCAGTTTGTAATCGAATCACTATAATGAACACATATACAAACAGCAGAAACATCGATGTAATAAACACTAATGCATTCGTGAGCAGTGTCAGACACGACCATGTGTTCACGGTTAGAATTCCAAATGTGTTTGGAAAGCAGTCGATCGTTTAAGGTGATCTAGACGGAATCCAAGTGGAAGTGTATATCCTGGAGACCTCAATTTGTCATGCATCTATTCAAACAAAATTGGGTTCTTCTAGCATTTTGAAGTGAATGCGGTTGTTTCAATTTCATTAGTAAATATGGTTGAACCTAGAAAAAGACAGCTTGTCTGTCTTCTGTAAAATTTTTTGACAAGCAAATAATTTTATGAACAGAGGGTGATTTTCTAGAATCACTAGAGGTGTTAATAACGCTTTATAAAACTACTAAGAATCTACAAAATGCGCCTGAATACATATTCAATTGTATTTGAACATTTATTTTTTATCATAAATGCCTAACTCGATGTACCCATTTGCTCACGAGGCCAACTTTAGCCAGCCAGTATCCATAGCAATTTAAAGCCTTCTGCCACAAAAAATATTTTCCAGCAATAAAATCCAAATCCCGGAGCGCTTGCTTCACTGCCCGGCGGAGCGTGAAACGATTCGTGTCCTGGGAAACCACAGAGCGCCAAGTTAAGTGGCGCATTGCGCAAGCGCCTTACAACAGTCACTATTTTCAGGGCTGTCTACGAATACGGTACACCTGGACATATGTTGTCTACAGAATTCAAATTATCTATGCTGTAGTGTTCGAAGCAGTGTCCACTAGTTTTGAAAGCGTAGAGGTGTATAAGTTACAACAGTTGTTGTTATTGAATCAATTAGAGTTATTTTGTTTGCCGTTGAAAAATCTGCGTCAAAGACGGTGTAAGTAAATAAAAGAAATGATAAATATGATTCTTAGTCGTCAGTTTACATCAAGACTACCCGATTTTCTCGCACTTGATTAACTCTTAACCCGTCAATACCCACTTATATATATAGACGTATGGGGAAACCCTATATACTCGGACGCCGGCGTCCGTAGCGGGCCTTGACGAATCAATCTAAGACTTTCATAAAAAAAAAAAACTAAAACTGCTCAAACGCACCAACGCGCAACGTTTTTTATTTGTCGCATAGGTATAATCAAAACAAACAGTAACATTACTTATCTAGATTCTGTAAAACTCACCAGCCCTGTAGGGGGGGTATAAGCGGCTCTCTCGTCACATACACGTTGATAACACGATGTTTGACGACCTGAATTTAAGTTTCGTAAGCCCCACACTCAAGTACAATATTTATATCTCTATTATTTACTCATTGGATGTAGATGATTAAAATAAGAGAATTTAGAAGTTTACACTTTTACAATTCTGTCATGATTTTGGAGGCAAAGAGAAATAAGTAATTAAAGCAACGTAGACAAGAAAACAAACTTAATTAGCTATGGCTTGTGTGATTAAGTTAGTAATTCTAATGAAACAGAACAAAGTACTCCGATTTTGATATCTATTGTGTTTACTTTTAAGACACTATTGCCTAAACGGGGACAGTTACGGATTATCAACACCTCAAACATTGTGAAACCGTCAATTGTCATACAACAAAAAGCAGATTCTGGGCGAAACACACTCTGTCACGGTCCAACAAAGAAACGGAAAGCATTGCACACACAGCTGCAAAACGTTGAAGTTCATTGCAACAATTACATCTAAACAAATACACGTTAAACAATTGGATGACCTGATATGATGCAATACATCGACGATGCACTATTGTTAATGACGCCAGACAATACCGAACTCTTATGACAAACGAGAATCATAGAACTGTAGATCAAGAGCAACTGGTCGATTTATGCACCAGCGAGCAATACAGTAACCAACCAAATAACATAGAACGTTACTAGTGAACAAAACACACATGTATGTAGCTCTTCAATAATTGGTAATGTTAAGCTTACCATCCAAAATCTGTTGAGCTCTGATACCTCCCACGTTCGAGTTGCTTTGGAAGCTCGTTAAGCGTCTTGCGGAGTTCAGTTTGCTTTGGTAGTTGAACTCCGTTCGCCGCACTTGGCCTGTTTCGCGGTAGCAAAACAGGGGTTACGTTATCAAGATCGCACTGATTCCGCTGCATTGTGAATAACTCACACAGATGATTCGCAAAAAATAATGTGGACCAGATTTTGTATGTGATTAAGTTGATTAACAAAAAGTTTAGAAAGGTCATAATTAAGAATTAAATGTCTGAACGTACCGTAAAGAAGTGAGAAACTATGTTTGATATAAATTTACATTCTTTGTTGTTTGGTTTTACTGAACACGGGAGATTATAAAACATTAAAAACTTGAGTAATTGCATTCGCATCATATTATTATAGCAATTAGCAACGGTTTTTTCAACACAGCAACAACACCTAAACTGAATATTTATGAGCAATCCAAAATGACTAATACCACGATTCACGACTTATCGGTCACAAGGCAAATTATATTTACCTGTACTAATTGCAACGCTACTTTGATTAGTTAAGTTGGCAATACATCATTTGCATCGATTGATGAGCCTCAAGTATTTTACGCTCAACTTTAAATAGAAGGCCGATAATTATTGCCTCCTCAAGCACCGACGATACACAAACCAATAAAACAAACGAAAGTAATCCAGCAATTCATTGATCAATTGAATTATTTTCAATCAACTAACATTTCCCATTTTTTTCAAGTTCAGTGACTCGGCACGTTTAATTTCCACCCGAGTGGTTTATTTGTCGACAACGCTTGGAGCTATGAATATGTCGGTACGGCTAGTGCAGAATGCTCGAATGGAAACGATCTAAATAAAAATCGACCGTCAGTGTTATGCTGACAATATTAAAATATATCTTTCACGTGAAAACTGTCGAGGATGCTTTCATTTACAGTGTGTATCTCGAAAACATGAATATATAAGGTTTTAATAGTATCTTAACCCACGTGGATTATTTTCTTGATGTTCAAGTTTATTTACCAAAATTGGCCCTTGGCCGGTAATGAGCAATTTGGTCGCATGATGTTAAGTGATCCGCAAAAGCCCAGAAAAATCCAAAATAATAGAAGAGTCAGGCATATACCGTCGTCCTAAAAGGAAATAAATAGGAATTAGGGAAAGGAAAGCTATTTGGTTCCCCGGAAATCGCACTTACGAGTGCGATATGTTATGTTCGAAATCCACCTAATTTAGAATGCATTACGTGTGCTCGAGGGTCTCGGAGGTTCACAAAAGCATCATCAATGTCATTGTTCTTAAGGTGGTCTTGAACTTACCTATATCTGCTAACGCCAATCCCTTTTTTTTCTACATTTTAAATTATGTTTTGGCAATTTGTTCAAAGTCATATTGAGTAAATACTGTCAATCATTATGCAAACGAAACAATATTCCTGTGCAGAATCAAACATACCGAAATTCACAAATTTCTGGTTCATCGATCGCTTTCGATATCGGCAATGGATATGATCTTCGAAAACATGGTTTATATCAAGTCGTCAATGTGACATTTGAAACGGTATTTCTGATAAACCGTCTGCCTTGTAGCGCCGTCTTGCTACCGGATTAGGGGATATAAGAAAATATATTTATAAGGAAATTCGGCTGAAAAGAACTGAAGGTGTTTATGGAAACCGCTAAAAGGGGAAATAAAGTTGCAAAATGTTACCTAGCTTTTTGAAAATGTGCGAACAATATGAAACAAAAGTCCTTGAAGTATTCGACTTTACACTGAGTAAAAATATACACGTACACACGAAATATATTTCCATTTCCTCTACCAATTTTGCCGTCTTATGTCATAGTATCCTTATAAGAAAAGTTTATCACATTAATTCGTACGACGTAGGTACAATGTAAATTACACCTATGAATTTCTGCTAATCTCCGAACTAAATACTAGAAATAAAGACTACTAAACACAATAACCTATTTCATTAAGGTCCAAAACACTCAATCTATCAAAAGAGCACTCAAACCATCCCATCAAATCGAGTTTCACGGCTCACTCCCGTCTGTTACAGTAAACAACATTTATTAATAGAACAAATGAATAACCAGTACAATGCACAACTTTCCCAACCCAATTGGGAAGACAGCGCTTCTGTAGTAATGAGCAATGCAAACTGTATTGTCTAGTTTCACCCGCTGCGACTGATCCGAATGGGAAACGACTGCGTTTGTACATGGATGTTGTGTACATACTATACTGGTGATTTACTGCCTTCATTGTGTCGTGTTTAAAATGCTGTGAATTTTATGGTGAAAATGAAATAACTGCATCATAAACATCGGATAAATACTCAGGTATAAGATCACATGGTCTTCGAGGATGAAATTAATCCTAACACCGCCTGAGAGAGAATCATGTAGTAGACTAACAAATGAACAAGTTTATGGTTTTCAACACAGATTGGTTTATAGTGATATGGTTATGGATCCAAAAGCCTTAAGAGTTTGATAATTTTAAGCAAGCAGTAAACATTAAAAAAATATGTTTACTTCGACATAAACTACAATTTCTATATACGTGATATTGCAGTTAGCTTTAAATTTTTTAATCCCGGAACACGTCAAGCGAAAGCTAAGAGATGCGGAGATTTACAACGTACGTGTAAACGGCTGCAGATATCACTGGAAGCGAGGACGTAGACATTAAATTATGCAATGCCCTCGCAGTATCCACTAAACACGTGAACTTATATCGCTTGACGTTGCATCATTTTAAATAAATATGCTACTAGACACTTTGACTATTCGTGTCGTGATAGGAAAATAATGTATTATACAGGACCGTAATATGGCATTGGGATCGTGATAATGAAGAGTCATATTTGCGGAGGAAAATCGTACTACTTAAATAGAAATCAATTATTTTACGGATTTTATCGCGGTTTTTAATAATTATATTTTGTACTACTGAAACCTAAAGTTCGCGTTCTCTACTGTCTTTGCCGGAAGTATCTGTCAGTAAATTTTTATTATTAACTGCACGCTAATTACAAGGGGTGCAAAGTCAGGAAACCTCCACGTGGTGCACCCTGGGCAACGGAGCGTCGGTCGAGTTGATCGGCGCTACGGCCAATATCCTGACAACAGTGGTCTCGGCGGTTGTCGCCGCTTTTTGCGGTGGCTGCCGCATTTTTAGATGGTGGGCCCGTTTATTCGGGCGGCTCCCGGTTCATCCGGGGGTGTCGACGGGCTCGGTGTGCGCTAACACCGCCCCGAGCAGGCAGTGGGGGGGAACCTTCCTCTCCGCTGTCACCGTTGCAGATCGTAATCTAGTATGGAGGTCTGTGGACATGTCTCGCGCTCCTGCTGGACCGAGGGTCTTGGCTTAATCGCCCGGACCACGAGGGAGAAAACCTCTATAAAAAGTTCCCCGAATCCCAAGCGGCGGCGCACCGCGAGGGGATGCATGGCCGATGGGTAGTTCGGTCACTAGTGCGACCCCCGCCAGAGTACCGGCCGACCCTCTTGGCGGGTTACGCTAGGCTTACCCAGGTACAGGGGGCACTGCCTGGGTGGACCCTTTATTTCCCCCATACTCGTGGGATTCAATATGAATACTAATCCGAAAATTATTTTGACGAGGGTGCCTACTCCAGTTCCGGCTGGAGAGGCGGAGATTGGTGGGCGGAAGCCCGTTGATGGCGGACGAAGAGTCGGCGCGGACAAGTTGTCCACAGGCGTCGACTCTGAGTCGAGTATGAGCGTTTCCTCCGCTCGGAGCCGTAGGCTCTGGAGGAAACGCTCGGAGCTGAATAACAGCAGGTCGTCCTTAGGGAGCGACACTGAGGAGCCGGTCCCGAAGTCGCAAGCGACAACCGGACGCGGCAGAGGAGGACCATCTTTGGTCGACGATTCCGTCGACCAAAGAAAGAAAGCCAAGGCGCGCGATCTCCTGCAGCGCAGGGAGGCCCGCCAAAGGGCAAGGAGGGAGGAGAGCGAGGAGGGCATGGTCCTTCGCTCTGCCGCCAAACCGAAGGTGCCCGCCGAGGAGGTGGCTGTCGCAGCGGCGGCGGAACCGGCACCGAGCGCTCGCCCTAAAGGCGAGGCCAAAAAGTGGCGCGATAAGTGCGCAAAGTTAGAGGAGGCGGTGAAGGAGCTGAAGCGTGAAAACGCTTCTCTCCTTCGCCGGTTGGAGGAGCTGGCAGCAGTGGAGGCCAAGTGGCAGGCCAGAATGGAGTCGGTGCTCCTAGGGCCGGCCCAGAGGCCTCCATTGGCACACGAGAGACGGTCCACCCCCGGGGACATACCACTCCCCGTCCAGGGTGGTTTCGTTGGAGGAGCTCCCCAGCCTTCCTCTAAGGGGAAGGGGAGGGGGAAGGGGAAAGGAGCAGTGCAGCCTGCTCCTCTCAAGGCTCCTGCCATCGTGGCCGGGCCCTCCACCTCTGCTGCCGTGGCGGTCGCTGGGCCGTCTGGGGTGCCCAAGAAGGGGAGGGGGAAAGGTGGTCCTCCTGCTCCCCCCGTCGCGAAGTCCGCTCCGAGGGAGCCCCGCCCACTGCCACCGGCCCCAGCGTCCATGGACGCTGAATGGACCGTGGTGGTGGGAAAGAAGAAGCGGGGGAAGCACACCCCCGCCGCGGCGCCTGCAGGGAACCCCCAGCAGAGGAGGCAGAGGCGTAAGGAGCCCAAGCTGCGTCAGCCACGCTCGGCAGCCATAGTGCTGTCGCTGACGCCAGCGGCGGTGGCCAAAGGGCTCACTTACGCCAAAGTGCTGACGGATGCCCAGCACCGAGTAGACCTCGCCGGCCTCGACATAGACAGGTTGAGGCCCAAGGTGGCAGCCACGGGTGCCATGTTGTACGAGGTGCCCGGGGCTGAGTCGGAGCGAAAGGCGGACTCCCTCGCCGCAAGGCTGAGGGAATGCTTTGGCGGGTCGGACGATGTTCAAATCTCCCGGCCCACCAAATGCACGGAGCTGCGGCTGTCGGAGCTAGATCCCGCAGCCACGTCCGAGACGGTCGCGGCGGCCCTTTGCCTTGCTGGCGAGTGTGCTGCGGACGCCGTAAAGGTGGGCCAAATCCGGCCCGATCGCTCCGGCCTGGGCTCCGTCTGGGCCAAGGTGCCGACTAGGGCGGCACAAAAAATAAAGGCGGGCCGCCTGAAGGTGGGGTGGACTGTGGCCCGGGTGACCGTGCTCGGGGCGCGCCCGATGCGCTGTTACCGTTGTTTGGAGCACGGTCACACGCAGAGTACCTGCGTCGGAGGACCGGACCGCAGCGATTTGTGCTATCGCTGCGGTAAACCGGGCCACAAAGCCCGTGAATGCGAGGCCGCGCCGAACTGCGCTGTCTGCGCGGCCGCAGGGAGGCCCGCCAAACATCCGGTGGGCGGGAAGGCGTGTCCCGCCCCCTCCCGTCGCGATAGGCGTCGCGACGGAAGACGAAGTGTTGCTGCCGCTGGGGCTTCGACCCAGCCGCAGGCAGCGAGCCCACCGCAAGGGGCCGCGATGGACGTGGTAGAGATCGCCCAATAATGGATTTAAATTTCCTCCAGGCGAACATCAACCACTGTGCCAGTGCCCAGGACCTGTTGTCCCAAAGCCTGGCGCAGTGGTCGGTGCAAGTGGCCGTGGTCGCTGAGCCGTATTTTGTCCCCCCCCGGGATAACTGGGCGGGGGACCTTGACGGCTTGGTGGCCATCATCAGCCGGGGCGCCGCTGGCTCCCCACCCTTCGAAAAAGTAGCGAAGGACAGGGGATGCGTGGCGGTTCTGTTGGGAGACATTTGGATAGTAGGAGTGTACTTTTCTCCCAACAGACCCCTCGCCGAATTTGAGTCTTTCCTCGTTCGGCTGGGGGCCTTGGTGGAACAAGGCCAACCTCGCCCGGCGGTCGTCGCCGGCGACTTCAACGCCAAGTCCGTGGCTTGGGGTTCGCCGGCGACGAACGGTCGTGGTCGGGTCCTGGAGGAATGGGCGATCTCTGTCGGCCTGGTCGTCCTGAACAGGGGGTCGGTGGACACGTGCGTGCGGCACAACGGCGGGTCAATTATAGACCTGTCGTTTGCGAGTGCCGCCGTCGCACGCCGTGTCCGGGACTGGAGAGTCCTCGTGGGCGTGGAGACGTTGTCGGACCATCGTTACATCAGGTTCGGCGTCTCCGCGTCCCCGAGTGTCCAGTCCGGTGGTGTACCGAGTGCCCCAAATCAGGACGGCCCGCGGTGGGCGCTTCGTCGCCTCGATGGGGAGGCCCTAGTGCTGGCCGCTCTGGTCATGTCGTGGCTCCCCGTGCCGGACGGGCCGGTACGGGTTGAGCAGGAGGCGGAGTGGTTCGGGGTGGCAATGTCGGATGTCTGCGACGCCGGCATGCCCCGAGCTCTCCGCCGTTCGCCGGTGCGACAGGTGTACTGGTGGTCGGCGGAGCTAGCGCAGTTGCGCGCGTCGTGCGTTGCTGCGCGCCGCCGATACGCCAGGCATCGTCGTCGCCGGCTCCGAGACGAAAACCACGCAGACCAGGAGCGGCGGCTCTATGGCCTCTACAAAGAGGCAAAGAGAGCGCTGCGGGTGGCCATTCATGGGGCCAAGGTCGCGGCACGTAAGGCGTTCGTGGGGACTCTCGACAGGGACCCGTGGGGGCGCCCTTACCGTCTGGTGATGAAGAAGCTTCGCCCAGCGGCGCCCCCGCTGTCGCAGAGTCTCCGGCCAGAATTACTGGCCAACGTCGTCGCGGCCTTGTTCCCGGCCACCGAGGAGTTCACTCCTCCACCGATGGCGCCACCGGATGTGGCGTCATCGTCGAGTGAGAATCCGGCAAGGGATATCCCGGAGGTTTCGCCCGCTGAAATGCGGGCGGCAGTGCTTCGGCTGCGGAGCAAAAACACGGCCCCAGGGCTCGATGGCATCCCCGGGAAAGCCTGGGTGCTAGCCGTTGAGTACCTGGGCCCGAGGCTCCGCAGCTTATTCACCGCCTGCCTGGAGCAGGGCGTCTTCCCGGTGCGTTGGAAAACCGGGAAGCTCGTCCTGCTGAAGAAGGGAGGACGACCCGCAGAGTCGCCGTCGGCCTACCGGCCCATCGTGTTGCTCGACGAGGTGGCAAAGCTCTTCGAGCGCATCATTCATACCCGCCTCGTCGAGCACCTTGAAAGGGTCGGACCAAATCTGGCCGACGAGCAGTTTGGATTTAGGAGGGGACGTTCCACTGTCCACGCGATTCTGCGGGTGAAGGCACAGGCGGAGGATGCAGTGGCCAGAGGCAGTGTAGTGATAGCAGTATCGTTAGATATTTCTAACGCATTCAACTCGCTGCCCTGGCCCTGCATCCACGAGGCACTGCGGTACCACGTGGTGCCGCCCTATCTCCGGCGTCTGGTGCACGCGTACCTGTCTGACAGGCACGTGGTGTATCCGGGCGCCGATGGGTGGCACCGAAGAGCGATGTCGTGCGGTGTTCCACAGGGCTCGGTTTTGGGCCCTCTCCTGTGGAACATCGGGTACGACTGGGTGCTCCGTGGTTCCAATCTCCGGGGCGTCGGCGTGACTTGTTACGCCGACGATACGTTAGTCACAGCGACTGCTGGGACCTTCCGGGACGCCGCAACTCTGGCGGCGGCGGGCACCGGCCAAGTGGTTGGTAGAATCCAACGTTTAGGGTTAAAGGTGGCCCTCGAGAAAACCGAGGCCGTGTGTTTTCACGGACCTCGGAGAGGGCCACCGGCCGGTGCCGGCATCGTCGTTGGGGGGGTGCGGATCCCCATCGGCTCTAGCATGAGGTATCTAGGTTTAGTCCTAGATAGCCGATGGCGATTCCGCACCCACTTTAAGGAGTTGAGGACAAAATTGTCCCGGGCAGCGGGCGCTCTTTCCCGCCTGCTGCCCAACCTGGAAGGTCCTGGCTTCCCTTGCCGGAGGCTGTATCACGGAGTCGTGCGGTCCATAGCCCTTTATGGCAGCCCCGTCTGGGCTGACTCCCTGGGCCGCCCCTGCGTCGCCCTTCTGCGCGCCCCGCAGAGAGCTTTAGCGCAGCGGGCGGTCAGGGCGTACCGCACGGTCTCTTTCGAGGCGGCTTGCCTATTGGCCGGATTTCTGCCCTGGGACCTGGACGCCAAATCCCTTGCCGATGTATTCCATTGGCGGGAGGAGGCGTTCAGTCGCGGGGAGCGTCCGGCCCTGAAGGAGGTGGAGGCCAAGAGGGCCGCCTTACGGCGAGCCGCCGTGGAGGAGTGGCGTCTCAGGCTGGAGGCCCCGTCGTGGGGGCACCGGGTCGTAGAGGCAGTGCGTCCTGTCTTTGCCGAATGGCTGGACAGGCGCCACGGAGCGGCAACATACCGCCTGACGCAGGTGCTCACCGGGCATGGCTGCTTCGGTGAGTTCCTGTTTCGGGTGGTAGGTGTAGAGGAGTCGGCCGTGTGTCACTATTGTGACAACTGCCCAATGGACACGGCCCAACATACGTTGGAGTGTTGTCCAGCCTGGGATGAGGAGCGCAGCGCTCTCAAAACAGTCGTCGGAGAAGACCTCTCGCTGCCGGCCGTGGTCGCTTCCATGGTCGGCGGCCGGGAGGCCTGGCAGGCGGTGGCCCACTTCTGCGAGGCGGTCCTCTCGCGGAAGGAGAGTGCCGAGAGGGATCGCCAGCGCAGTGGTGATCCCTCCCGCCGCCAGACGAGACGTAGGAGGCGTCGGGTGGACGACTGACCGACGTCTCCCGCCCTGTGGATTGGGGGCGTTTGGAGAATTCCACCACGGTATCCCCTGCCTGTCGTAAAAGGCGACTAATAGGGGCCTCCGGGGGTCACGGGTGGGCGGGACGTGCCGCCCACCCATTAGTCTAGCCAACTTCTGCGACCCCCGTGATGGACATGTCCAAGGCAGCGTGTCTCACGCTGCCTCGGACACCAAAAGGCGGACACGATACGGTGTTTCGGGGGCTTCTGAGCCCCCGCAACAGGAAAAAGGACCGCAAAAACGCGGTACGCGCAGGGGCGGTTGCGGACGACAACTTAGACGTGAGTCGGAGGAAGCCCGCAGCCGTCCCTAATGAGCCGAAGATGGCCATTTAAAAAAAAAAAAAAAAAACGCTAATTACAAAAATTCTGGAATTTTATTAACTTGCCATATGATGTCTCGATCAGTTTCATGTTTTAATTTAAACTTTGAAAAAAAATTAAGGCTTATTTAAGCGTGACGCTTATAATTAATCGATTGACTTATACATTATTAGTTGCATAAGAAATATTTGAAATTATAATTACTAAGTAAACAATGGCATTATTCTTCCTCATTCATCAAAAATGCCATAAATAATAGTTACGACTCTTTTTTTCTCTCTTTGGTTTCCTCGTGTCAGCGCCACGCGCCCTCGCCTCCATTCTCACTCACGAAGCGCTAGTTTACACGTTTTATTTTATCTCTCAGCTTCATAATATCGACGTTAGGATAAACGTACAACGTTACAGATACTAGGAAGTTTTCAACACGTCCATTCTGACCTGCATTATAATGTAAACAAACACTTTTCCTTATAACGTCTAAAACAAACTTTATACATGTATATTTTAATCATTTTATGTTTCTGCGTTTATCGTATTCAGATCTGGAATAACGTACAAACTAATAAATTAGGTAAACGAAAGTCATAAAAGTAAAACATAAAAATTACACGAGTGCATATAATAACAAAATAAACATGCAATAACTCAATGAATATAGATACATATGTAAGGATCCATAGAGAAATCTAATTCACTCTAATTGGAATCACGATAGTTACAGATATTTCGAACAACAGAAGTAAAACCGCACAATCGAAACGCTATACGAATTCCCACACGATGACTATCGAATACGTTGGTTGCATTAGCAAACGACAGTGACCGAGATAGCCCCCTTTTCTCCTTTGAGATCATCGGTACGGAATAAAACGCCACGAATCGGCGAGCAGATGGCCCAACTCGCAGACAAGGGCAAAAAATTGATTGAAATTGAAAGGACCGTCGGCTTGCGACACTTTTTATTTCAATCAGCTGTTGTCAACGAAATTTCTTATTTAATTTAAGCAAATTTTACATTGTCATTGAGCAACGTTAAACATGGTTGTCAAAGATTTTTAAGGTAACATTTTATTGAAATTGACAAGAATAAAATAAAAGTCATTCTTGAAACAAGTAGATCGATTACACTAAGAGGTTTAGGATTTGAGAAATCATCTTACTTATCTGAACTTGCGTAGATAATATCAGCTATCATAAATATTACGTCACAATAATTTATCTCACCCAACGACGTAATCTTATCGGAACCATTGAACCACACATTTAATTTATTCTACACCAATTCAGAAACAGTGTTGACAACCGCAGTGCTACATTATGTAAACGATTCGCGAGGTGGAAACAATGGATTTGCGGTCTAAGACGATTTTTCGCTTAGGTAATCTGGATTTAGTCTGGTTTTGAAACAAGTTGGTAAAATGCAGTGCGGTCGACACTTAGCCGACTGAATATTTTACTATAAAGTGGATGCTTAAGATACTGGAGCGACTAAAGTGGATTTTTATGAGAGACCGTGTCTGATTAAATTTTGTTCGTAGTACAATTGCTACTTATTTTATTAAGGATATAAATTAAACTACACCTTTACGCAAATCGAAGGACATAATAGAAAATCTATTACTTCCAAGAATCATTAACACGAGAGAGTAAAGTGGAGTACACGAACATAACTTAGTGTGAAAATTATAATAAATTGTTTGCTTTATTGTTCACAGAATAATAATAAATTAAAATTAATATTCTGTAAATACTTAGAAATTATATGCATTATGCAGAGACTTGTACATGTTAGTTTCTCTTGTAGTTACGAAACAATTTCACTCAATCGTAACATGACTGTAATTTACATTTCGCATTTGATTAAGAATTAAGATAAGCCGATATAGTTCAGATAAATAGTAACTTAATTTAATAGATCTAACAGTAACTACAGTTAGAAAATATATGTTAAAAATGGGACGCAATATAAATAAAACCATCTCAAATTACCAATTATGACAGAATTCAGTCAATATTGTTTCTTTATCTGATATTTTTGTATTTCACGCACATAAACTTAAACTTATTTGTCACAGAAACAGCTTTAGACCGCCCACGTGAACTCAAACAGCTCTGTTGCCCTCGTATGAAAAGGTTTTGGAGTGGCGCCAGACCACGGCAGCGATACCACCACAATCATACCACAAAAAGCTAATTCCTTGCGTCCATTTGATTTAGAACGTACTTGGCAGTGAAAAGGTGTGCTTCATTTGAAACGCATTTATTTTACAAATCTTCAAGATAAGTTGATACGATTTTGAAAAAATAAATTACTAAACCATGTTAAGTATATTCTCGCTAATGATGCAATATTTCAAGAATTTTGAAACCGTGAACACCTTGTTAGATCTTAATTTCTATAAAAAATATTGCGTATTACGCAGTTACGCTCCCATGGCGAGATTTTTCGTACCATAACGATCAAAAAAGTTCCATTTATAAACTCTGTTGTTACACCGTTAACGATGACCGTCTCACGTGTTGGGTAATTAGGCCATATCTTGAAATAAAAATGCTACTTTATTCATCGCACGTCGCGCCTGCATTTTTCACTAATAAAGGCATATATTTTATTTAAATTCTGAGAAACGAGGTCAAATTTAAGTTTTTCATTCACAAGGCTATTATAAACGTTATATATGAATAAACTCTGCAAATTTGGAGCAAAATAATAATATTTATACTAGTCTGGAGTAGGTACTTTTAAACTTTATTACAACTTTGGTTAATTCAAAAACTGGCCTAAAAAATTTAAACGTAACGTTATTTATCCAATTTACTACTCAAGTCGCGGATTTTGGTCTACAACGAACTACTAACCCAACACGTCGCCATGTAAATATTCTACTAGCATACTAAAGACCATCGACTTTAAATCAAAGCCAACACTAAAACGACAAGGAACGTCGGTCAATGGATGTGTACGTCACGCGGTCTCTCGGGCCCCAGATGCCAGGATCGCATTGTTTGGACGCGTTTACGAGCGGCGCGGGCGCATGTGATCCGATTGCGGGGAGAAATATCATGAACGGGTTAGGTCAATGGTTCTTAATCTTCTGTGGGGTCAAATTAATTAGTTTGTTTTATTGCTTTTTAATTTTTCTTCTTTCTTGGTTTTCTAAGAATTATTTTCTTCTGAAGTACCTAGTGTTTCAGCATCACAGTGTCGATAAATGCTTATTTGGAAGTACGGCCGTATGATTGTTTGCACTACTGTTTAACATTATCTTGATATGATAGCTTCAAACAATTACTATCAATTTAGATTCATTTAAGACTAATACAGCAATGGCGTGTGATGTCCCTTATACTAATTTATAGGTAATGAGGGATTATAATACACTAGTGTTTGTATTTTAATATATTTTACCCGAAATACAAAACTCGTCACCAATTATAATAGATACTATCTTACAGCGAGCAATATATTTACCAAACTTTCTTTAAAATTGGAACATAACACTGCTTGGTAGCAAAAATTATAAGCGTAACGATGGTCTAGTCGTAAAATGTTAAGAAACAGTGGGTTAGGGCGTTGGCCCGCACATGTTGGGCACGAGATAGCGATCTTTATGGGGAGCCCAGCATTGTTACGAGAAACGAGATTCGTACAATTATATAATTAGCCGTTTAGCTGTGTACCAGCTGTGTTTCACCAAGGGAAATTATAATTAACTAGTGGTCGTCCAGTAATCGAAATTCGACCATCGTAAATTTGTGTCGGGGGTTATTTAAATTTTAATTTTTTAACACATACATTTTATGTTTATGCACTTCTCGTGTTATGAACTTTAATAATGCCAAATCCCACACTGTTCCATGCGCGAAATGTGCTTAAATAGGGCTACAAATATTTTTCTTCAAGTAATATTATATAGAATTTTTTTTTCATGCTTTTGTCTTTTCGATTTCACTTTTGTTGATACTAACGCAGTTCTTTTTATAATTATGATATTAACATATCACTGCCATTTACGAACATCTAAGGTACTTCAAGAATTGTAGGTGCCTTGTCGACATTTAACGAAGCGAATGGTGTTAAAGAGGCTATTGTTTGGACTTGTGCTATATTATCTTATTATCTGAAACCATAGTGAGGGCAGCTCTTCGGATTTCTGTAAGACAAGCAATCAGTCTTTGCAATAAATGTTGATAGCAATTATAAAATAAGTACAACGAAATAAAATAAACAACAGATTTCGTTGTTGCGGTTAACCGATTCCGACTCGCTGCAGTTTTATAATGAGGTAATGATTTCGACAGTTTTTGTAAACTCGGGGTACATTAACTAAAGTTACTTTAGTAGCAGAGTTTCTATAATACATGAGAACGTCACTGAAAACAAGGATTTCTAGACTAGGTGGTATCAGAAAATACACTCTAAATAGTCCATATTTTGATTACTTTATTTTTCACAAAAAAAATTACGGAAGTTTGAATAATACCAATTCTTCTTATTATTCTGCCTGATGTTATCCCGTTCTAATATTAGAGACCATCTTCCTTCACAGATTATTTCCCTTAACCCGATCTTGTACATTATGTACTGTGAGACCAGTGGATGCAGTGTCCTTTTAAACTGTGAACCTAGCGTTACTGGGGCATCCCCGGGAACATATTATTACTCAATAATCATGATAGAAACAAGCACAGGAATTTTAAATTAATCTCCATACCTTTCATTATTCAAAAAATAACTTTTACATTATCAAAAACGGGAAACCAATTTACCAAACGGATTATATTTATCATTTGACACTTCCATTGACTTTCTTTATCCGCAAGTGAATTTTGACGCAAACGATACAGTTCAGATAAACTTGATAAGATTACGCGATTGGGTATTGCCAGCACATTTCATTTATCCATTCGAATATTCAAAACAACTCTATTGAGGCTTAGAACTTTTGAAACTTTGTAATCCCGAGATTGTAGATCTCATTTATCATTCAATTTTTCAGTTTCTTCTCGTGTGTTTATACATATTATCTCTTATTTTATTACATTAAAGGTTAATTTTGTATCTTACTTATATTGTTACCCATTGTCGAATTTCATCAAAATAGGGTAGGTGTATTTGCCCGGTGAGACTAACAGATTACACACTAATGGCCTGTTTCATAACTTGACTAAATGCTAATCGTCACATACATTTATAAGTTGACCAACAAAGTCGCACTCCAAGCTATGCTCCAAAATAAATGATAACAAAATAAGTACTATCTGCATTAGCTGTTTAATACGATAAAATTTACATGACATTTGTCTTGAAACAAAACCTTACTCTTGATCTACTATAAAAACTCAAGTAATCGCGACTCTTCATCGTCGACTACTATTCATCACAGCTATTAACTATACTAAACTTCAATCATATGATGACTAATCGACCTTAAAGTTTACCGGTCGCCTCAAACTAGTGTACCTAAGGCTCAGCCGTAAACAAGTTTGCCTCGCTTTATGTCACCTAGATCAGCCCGGCCGAAACTCCCAAGCCTGACAGTTGGAACTAGACATTATCTAATGGCATCAGGAGCGCTTTTTGAAGATCTAAAAAACTAGACCAGTGTGATGAGTGGATATTATGGTTGAGAGACTGACGTGTCAGTCTCTCGATCAATCACACACATCAAAATACCGATACGTCAGTCACTCAACCAATCACAATAAAACGAAGCGGAGAAGCATCGTGTTTGTTTTTCACGTCCTAGCCCCACTGACGATTGAAAAATCAGTCCTTAATATACATCACCTTAAACTCGTCCTCATAATAACTTACTTCAATAAAAAAACCCTCGTGACATGACGTCACACGCTAACGAACACACGCGCCTAATAGACGATTTTATTAACACGTGTGATCTAAGCGCGGCTCTCAACGGTTTATTAAAATTAAAACGACCCGTATGGCCGTCGGCATACGAGCGACAATATTGTCGTTAAAAATATTATGTGGTTACATGGCGGATTACAAATTGATATGTGTTGCTCATCTTGATTACTAATGAATTAAAAACACATCACGCTTTTATCTGTTATGGGGTAGGCAGATATGCAACCGGGGCATGAACTTTTTCCCATGTCTGTTCCATCCCATGATGTGATAGGGATCGAGCCTATCAACATTTAATTCCAGACTCCGGATTGATACTAAGCAGAAAAGTCCCAAAAACACAAAAAAAATGGATTGAACTTTCGCCGTGAGGTAATTTGGAGCCTAAATAAAGTAAAATACTAGTTATTTAAAACAAATATATTATACACATCTTTGAATGTCAAAGTTTTGTATTATCTCGAGGAATTTTAGATTTTTTACTATGTTCGTATTTTTCCTCATACGTACATTTTTACATATTCTAAAAGAATAAGGCATCGAGACCACCACATATCAATTCAAATAATTTTAAGACACAATATGCGCATTCAAAAGGGAGAAAAGACGGGCATAGACGCAAAAGTAAAACTCGGTCGAGACGGGAATCATGTAAAAGGTTTTCTTTTTATCTCATTACACACTCGGTGATGCTGCGTAAGGGTCAATAACTGCGTACTAAAATTGTTAAACACATACGAATAATATTCTTAAACGTAGTTGTTATAGATTTTGATTTGGATTAAACGTGAGAGGCATTAACCAATGGATGGGTTGAAGTGGAAATATGTAACAAAAAAGACCAAAATCCGGACAAGAGCCGGAAATATAATGTATTGCATATATCGCTATACGTTAATAGTGATTACACAAATCTATACTGTATCGTCATACCTAACCATTTTCAATTTAATGTGTGCTGTATCGGGATTCCGTTACTGGGTCCGTATCGATCTATCATGAACCGTCGCCAGAGGGCGCAACCAACCTCGAAATCCGCGAGGAATCGGCTACCATCGGCAAAACCGAAGGACGTCTACCAATGCGATGCGCTCGCGGTAGGCGACAGGTTTTTGGGGGAAAAACCGTTGCGACACTTCGATTTCGATCGTGCGAGAAGAAACCGTTGGTGAATCCTCTGCTGTGGACTTATAGCATTTAACCGTTATATTATAGTGTCTTAGACGTTTTACAATTGTGTGCAAGAGTATTGCTGTTGAAGCTGCGCGATCTGCAAGAGTTGGTGAAGCCGGAAAGCATCGGTAAGTGGTAGACGATAAGTTCTCAGTGCCGGATCTCACCGTTTCTCTACAGCGCACATTTTATTGGAAAATCTGTTGGGTATACCCCCTCGGCAGCTGAAAACTTCAGCTGAACATCTTGTCCAGCCTTCGTGCTGGTACATGTTTTGGTGCCGAAACCCGGGAACTTAACGAATAAATCGATTGCCGCATCCCTCTTTACATGGTCCATAGTATAGATTTATAGATCAACATTAATTGCCCCGTATCATTTCCATTTGTCCACTTTGGTTCCTATTCATAATTTTGGTAGCGTAAGTTCGTTAGATTGGCTACAATTTTGAATCAGCTGATAATCCTAACTACGATCAGTAACGTTAATTCCATAGCAAACACAATTCGCAATTCTCTCGGTGTCTGCTGTGGTTCAAACAGTTAACGTACCTAACTGATATTCTTAACGCTCATCAGCTGATTTCCGAAATCATTAGAAAGTTGCCATAGGTTACTATCCTAATTGTTAACGGTTACCATGAGTTATTCAAAACGCAAACTAAGTGTAACAAAGAAATCTCGTTCTAAGGATACGTGGGGCTATACGACTGAGGATTTACCATCTTTACGTAGAAAGCGTACACTCGCATACAATCGCTTAACAAAAGCCTACGAAGTCGCCACACTTACAACTAACGATCCGACTCAAGTCGACTTATTTTTATCATACTATCAGGAGATCAAAAAAATCGCGGGTACTTTCGAGGAAGCACATTTAACCATCTTGGATTTAGTGGACGAGCCGGAAGAAGATGAACACATTTGCACACATTTCGACGATATGTACTACGAGATCATTCGAATACACCGATCCATAACAAAATCCACCTCTCAAACTTCTGAATCCGCCCTTGAACACATAAATTCACAGAATACTAGTTCACACGTCAAATTACCTAAAATCACGCTTCCGTCCTTCTCAGGTAACATAAAAGAATGGCCTAAATTTATTGCTACATACGACAACCTTATCCATAATGCTCGTCTTAGTGACACGGATAAGTTTAACTACCTGACATCTGTGCTACAAGGTGATGCGTTAGCACTTATACGCACATTCCCGGCTACAGGTGATCACTATTCGGATGCCTATACTAAGTTAGTAACTAGATATGAAAGCAAACGAGACCTAGCATTCACTTGTTGGCGCGACATATTAAACGCAGACTTCAAGTTACATAACGCACACGATTTTCGCCGTTCTCTCGATATGTTTGATGAGAATTTAACCATTTTGAAACGTTTAAATTTACCGGTCGATCAGTGGGATTTTGTGTTGTCGTATCACATTTTATCAAAATTAGATGCAAAACTGCGTAGAGAATTCGAAGAAAAACACCCTAACATTGAACTGCCGAGCTACGCGGATTTACAATCATTTCTCTATTCGAAGTGTGAGGCCTTAATCCGAGATACACATTTCACTGAATCCGGACATTCTAGTAGCACTCCGTTATGTAGTAAGGAACACCACATAAAGCCGAACCCAAACATACGATCAATTAAACCAAAGGCAGGTCATTCCTTGGTCGCTGCGCAGGATCGTACTGATAACGATGTGATGTGCGGAGCACTCGTCGCGTCCCACTTGCCGCCACCGACTCCGCCCATTAGCAAACCAGTTCTTAAATGCGCCTATTGTTCGGACGAGCATTCAATAACGAATTGTAAATCTTTTACACAAAATACCGTAGATGAACGGATAAATATTGCGCGTAACAATAAGTGGTGCTTTAATTGTTTAAGAACATCGCATACGATAAAAGATTGTAAATCCATATTTTGTTGTCAGAAATGCAAACATAGGCATCACACACTTTTACATAAGGATGTTGAGCCCTCGCCTGCGTGCGCGACTCAAACTACGTTAATTACACAACATGAATTCGCATGTACCAGTCCTACCATCCTACTCGCCACGGCGATAGTATATGTACGGAACTCATTAGGGGACTCTTTGGCTTTGCGCGCCGTATTCGATACTGGTAGCCAAAATAATTTTATAACACAACAAGCAGCCGATCGTCTTTGTTTCACACCTCAGCCGATATCCGTCAATATTAATGGCATTGGAGGTACCGAAGCACTAATTAATAGTGTAGTGCGTTGTAATTTAGGTACGGCTTGTATGCCCTTATTTGATTTAGAAATGTTGGTTATTCCAAAGATCTGTAGTGATCAACCTATCGCCAAACTCAACACCCACGGTTGGTCGAATATTAAAACGTTGCAGTTGGCCGATCCCGGATTCGATATTCCCGGTCCAGTCGACCTTTTGCTGGGAGCAGACGTATTTGCCGAGTCCTTACTAAATGAACGAATCAAAGGTCAAGGATCTCAACCTCCAGCGCTCAGGTCCGTGTTCGGTTGGCTTTTGTTAGGCAAAACGTCTGTAGTTCACAGTTCCCCACTTGGTATTCACGCAACTACAGACAGTGAGCAGTTGACCAGTGTCGTTCAAAAGTTTTGTGAGGTAGATAGCGTTCCTCAAGCTTCCATTTTCACTCCACAAGAGCAGCGGTGCGAACGTAAATACGTTTTAGAACATTCCCGTGACCCGACAGGACGCTACGTTGTAACTTTGCCATTCAAGGACGATTCGATCCCTGTGTTTAGCGGATCTCGTGACATCGCTTTACGGCGATTCTTTGCATCAGAGCGACGCCTATCTAAAGATCCTGATTTACGAGCACAATATGTTCAGTTCCTGAATGACTACTTGAACAGCGGCCACATGTCCTTGGTACCAAGAGCAAAATTAGGACACGGACGGTATTATATCCCACATCACGGCATTCTAAAACCGGAAAGTACGACCACGAAACTACGAGTAGTGTTTGATGCCTCGGCAAATGATTTTAAGGGTAAAAGTTTGAACGATACGTTATTAACGGTGTCCAGACTTCCTTTAAAGATCTTATATTTATGGTCTGACTCCATAATCGTTTTGTCTTGGCTACGATCACACTCCTCACGTTGGACCACGTTTGCAGCGAATCGTGTAAGCTTCATCCTGGACAGCGTACCAACAGCATCTTGGCGACATGTACCGATAAGCGATAACCCCGCCGATATATGTTCACGTGGACTGATGCCCACGAGCTTGGTCGATAACACACTATGGTGGGCGGGCCCCAGCTGGTTATCGCAATCATCCGAAGCTTGGCCTGCCAATATCGTAGAACCTGGAACATCGGAGGTAGAAAACATCCAGCTAGAACAACAATCCAAAAGCAGTCTGTTGACGGAAGCGGGCACTGAACCTATTGAGTGGATCGATGAACTCTTCCTAAAAATGTCCTCGTTGGATAATGTTCTTAGCACCATCGGCTACATGTATAGGTTCGTCAACAATATGCGTCGAATTAATCCGCGTCACGACCGTGTTACGTTAACGGACGGTGAACGGCTTAAGGCTTTACACGTTGCGGTACTATTCTACCAAGATAAATTCTTTCGCGAAGGTATAGCCAAGTCAAAAAATCATCAAGCACTGCCCAAATGGTTACGGAAATTAAAGCCATTCATTGATAGCGAAGGTATTCTCAGGGTGGGCGGCCGAATCTCTCGTAGTGGTTTGGAATATGATCACAAACATCCCGCACTGTTACCCAGTCGTTGTCCTCTTACCATTCACTACAGTATATGGGTGCATCGCAAACATTGTCACACTGGCATCAACACTGCACACTATCTGATACTACAACAATTTTGGATAGTAGCCGCGAAACGCATCATCCGGCATCAATTAGCACAATGTGTGTGTTGCTTTAAAACTCGTCCTGTATCATTTCAACCCGTTATGAGTGACTTGCCATCATATCGAATAAACCAAGTTAAGGCATTTTCCGTGGTCGGGGTTGATTTTGGCGGTCCCTTTCGCATTAAACTGGGAAAACATCGTGGTGCCAAATTAGATAAGGCCTATTTATGTCTATTCGTGTGTCTAACAACAAAGGCAGTTCATCTCGAAGTGGCTTCTAGCCTGTCAACAGACGCTTTCTTAGCAGCGTTAAGGAGATTCGTGGCGCGAAGAGGTAGATGTTCTGTGATCCATGCTGATTGTGGAACAAATCTCATAGGGGCAAGGAATCAATTGTGTAGTTTGATGGATCAGGCCGCGCAGAACGAACGAATCGAGTTTAAGTTGAACCCACCCCCTGCACCACACTTCGGAGGCGTATGGGAGATTCAAATTAAATCCGCCAAGAGTCACTTGTACTGTATTATAGGGGAACATGTACTAACATTTGAGGAGATCACTACCTTATTCACCCAAATCGAAACCGTCCTTAATTCCCGACCATTGTGCCCATTAAGTTCAGACCCCAATGACTTAACCGTTTTAACTCCCGGACATTTTCTTACCTTGGAACCGTTAACTAGTGTCCCAAAGCACGATTTCACTACTATCAACTTGAATAGATTGAACCGTTGGCAACTTTTGCAAGCATTTCAACAACATTTCTGGATGAGATGGAAAAATGAATATTTACACTCATTAACGCAACGAGCAAAGTGGACAAGGGACTGTAAACCTTTACCGTTGAATTCCATTATTATCATCAAAGACGACAATCGAACACCACTGCAATGGTCTATAGGTCGTGTTGTCGATGTTCATCCTGGTCCCGACGGGATTACAAGGTGCGCATCCATACGGATGGCTAACCAACACGTTATCACACGTCCTTTCGTTAAACTTTGTCCTCTACCTACCACATAATGTTAAATTACAATTCTCAATTATAATTCTTATCATCTAGTTCGTCTCCATTTTAACCCTATTATTGTAATTTTTTAATTATTCTATGTAATGTTTCCCTTACTAAGTATATATATATTTCAATTTTAATGACCGTACTCTAACTCATCCGACTTCTTTAACTCGCAAAACTTAAATCCGTTGATTATTTAGGAAAATATATTTATATTTTGGTGGGCGGTATGTATCGTCATACCTAACCATTTTCAATTTAATGTGTGCTGTATCGGGATTCCGTTACTGGGTCCGTATCGATCTATCATGAACCGTCGCCAGAGGGCGCAACCAACCTCGAAATCCGCGAGGAATCGGCTACCATCGGCAAAACCGAAGGACGTCTACCAATGCGATGCGCTCGCGGTAGGCGACAGGTTTTTGGGAGAAAAACCGTTGCGACACTTCGATTTCGATCGTGCGAGAAGAAACCGTTGGTGAATCCTCTGCTGTGGACTTATAGCATTTAACCGTTATATTATAGTGTCTTAGACGTTTTACAATTGTGTGCAAGAGTATTGCTGTTGAAGCTGCGCGATCTGCAAGAGTTGGTGAAGCCGGAAAGCATCGGTAAGTGGTAGACGATAAGTTCTCAGTGCCGGATCTCACCGTTTCTCTACAGCGCACATTTTATTGGAAAATCTGTTGGGTATACCCCCTCGGCAGCTGAAAACTTCAGCTGAACATCTTGTCAAGCCTTCGTGCTGGTACATATACTAATATTATAAAGCTGAAGAGTTTGTTTGTTTGTTTGAACGCGCTAATCTCAGGAACTACTGGTTCGAATTGAAAATTTTTTTTTGTTTTGAATAGACCATTTATCGAGGAAGGCTTTAGGCTATATAACATCACGATGCTACTATTAGGAGCTAAGAAATAATGGGAAATGTGAAAAAAACGGGGAAAATTATTCATCCTTGAGGGCTTCCATTGCGAGCTCTGTCAAGATAGCAGTAGCAACTTAGCCGAATCAAATCAAATATATTTTAGAATTTGTAGCTAATTAGTTACCACAACATCGATTTTGTTGCTCAAGCCGTTTAAAAAAAAAAGCTGTCACTGCTATCTTGATATCAAGATAGCAGGGAACTAACGAAACTTAGAGATATGTGATCAAATGCAGTATAGGAATTTGTAGCTAATTTGTTGCTAATAAGTTACCGCAAAAACAATTTTGTAGCTCAAGCCGTTTCCAAAAAAAAGCTGTTACTGCTATCTTGATATCAAGATAGCAGGGAACTAACGAAACTTAGAGATATGTGATCAAATGCGGTATAGGAATTTGTAGCTAATTTGTTGCTAATAAGTTACCGCAAAAATAATTTTGTAGCTAAAGCCGTTTCCGAAAAAAAGCTGTTACTGCTATCTTGATATCAAGATAGCAGGAAACTAACGAAACTTAGAGATATGTGATCAAATGCGGTATAGGCATTTGTAGCTAATTTGTTGGTAATAAGTTACCGCAAAAACAATTTTGTAGCTCAAGCCGTTTCCAAAAAAAGCTGTTACTGCTATCTTGATATCAAGATAGCAGGGAACTAACGAAACTTAGAGATATGTGATCAAATGTACTATAGGAATTTGTAGCTAATTTGTTGCTAATAAGTTACCGCAAAAACAATTTTGTAGCTCAAGCCGTTTCCAAAAAAAAGCTGTTACTGCTATATTGATAACATGATAGCAGGAAACTAACGAAACTTGTTTATACATGATCAAATGTAGTACAGGAATTTGTTGCTAATAAGTTACCGCAAAAACAATTTTGTAGCTCAAGCCGTTTCCAAAAAAAGCTGTTACTGCTATCTTGATATCAAGATAGCAGGGAACTAACGAAACTTAGAGATATGTGATCAAATGTACTATAGGAATTTGTAGCTAATTTGTTGCTAATAAGTTACCGCAAAAATAATTCTGTAGCTCAAGCCGTTTCCAAAAAAAAGCTGTTACTGCTATCTTGATATCAAGATAGCAGGAAAATAGCGAAACTTAGAGATATGTGATCAAATGTACTATAGGAATTTGTAGCTAATTTGTTGCTAATAAGTTACCGCAAAAACAATTTTGTAGCTCAAGCCGTTTCCAAAAAAAAGCTGTTACTGCTATATTGATAACATGATAGCAGGAAACTAACGAAACTTGTTTATACATGATCAAATGTAGCATAGGAATTTGTAGCTAATTTGTTGCTAATAAGTTACCGCAAAAATAATTTTGTAGCTCAAGCCGTTTCCACAAAAAGCTGTTACTGCTATCTTGATATCAAGATAGCAGGAAAATAGCGAAACTTATTGATATGTGATCAAATGTAGTATAGAAATTTGTAGCTAATTTGTTGCTAATAAGTTACCGCAAAAACAATTTTGTAGCTCAAGCCGTTTCCAAAAAAAAGCTGTTATTGCTATATTGATAACATGATAGCAGGAAACTAACGAAACTTGTTTATACATGATCAAATGTAGCATAGGAATTTGTAGCTAATTTGTTGCTAATAAGTTACCGCAAAAATAATTTTGTAGCTCAAGCCGTTTCCACAAAAAGCTGTTACTGCTATCTTGATATCAAGATCTTTTTTTTGGAAACGGCTTGAGCTACAAAATTGTTTTTGCGGTAACTTATTAGCAACAAATTAGCTACAAATTCCTATACTACATTTGATCACATACCTCTAAGTTTCGTTAGTTCCCTGCTATCTTGATATATAATTGTTTTTGCGGTAACTTATTAGCAACAAATTAGCTACAAATTCCTATACTGCATTTGATCACATATCAATAAGTTTCGCTGTTTTCCTGCTATCTTGTTATCAAGATAGCAGAAACAGCTTTTTTTTGGAAACGGCTTGAGCTACAAAATTGTTTTTGCGGTAACTGATTAGCAACAAATTAGCTACAAATTCCAATACTACATTAGATCACATATCAATAAGTTTCGTTAGTTTCCTGCTATCTTGATATCAAGATAGCAGTAACAGCTTTTTTTTGGAAACGGCTTGAGCTACATAATTGTTTTTGCGGTAACTTATTAGCAACAAATTAGCTACAAATTCCTATACTGCATTTGATCACATATCAATAAGTTTCGCTGTTTTCCTGCTATCCTGTTATCAAGATAGCAGTAACAGCTTTTTTTTGGAAACGGCTTGAGCTACAAAATTGTTTTTGCGGTAACTTATTAGCAACAAATTAGCTACAAATTCCTATAGTACATTTGATCACATATCTCTAAGTTTCGTTAGTTCCCTGCTATCTTGATATCAAGATAGCAGTAACAGCTTTTTTTTGGAAACGGCTTGAGCTACAAAATTGTTTTTGCGGTAACTTATTAGCAACAAATTGGCTACAAATTCCTATAGTACATTTGATCACATATCTCTAAGTTTCGTTAGTTCCCTGCTATCTTGATATCAAGATAGCAGTAACAGCTTTTTTTTGGAAACGGCTTGAGCTACAAAATTGTTTTTGCGGTAACTTATTAGCAACAAATTAGCTACAAATTCCTATAGTACATTTGATCACATATCTCGTCAGTTTCGTTAGTTCTCTGCTATCTTGATATCAAGATAGCAGTAACAGCTTTTTTTGGAAACGGCTTGAGCTACAAAATTGTTTTTGCGGTAACTCATTAGCAACAAATTAGCTACAAATTCCTATAGTACATTTGATCACATATCTCTAAGTTTCGTGAGTTCCCTGCTATCTTGATATCAAGATAGCAGTAACAGCTTTTTTTTGGAAACGGCTTGAGCTACAAAATTGTTTTTGCGGTAACTTATTAGCAACAAATTAGCTACAAATTCCTATACTGCATTTGATCACATATCAATAAGTTTCGCTGTTTTCCTGCTATCTTGATATCAAGATAGCAGTAACAGCTTTTTTTTGGAAACGGCTTGAGCAACAAAATCGATATTGTGGTAACTAATTAGCAACAAATTAGCTACAAATTCTAAAATGTATTTGATTTAATTCTGCTAAGTTGCTACTGCTATCTTGACAGAGCTTCCATTGCGTGCGCTGCGAAAACGGTTCAAGATACCAAAAATATATCTATGAAAGAATTATTCCCCTTGAAATGATTTAAAAAAATGTCTGCGACAGTATATGTCTATCTTTTAAGATTAACTCACTAGAACAGTTTTTATGGTAATCAAATTTGGTCGAAGTTAATGCATTATTTGTTAAGAGTTGTATCAACGTCATAGTCATAGAGTGATTCAACGGGAAGGTTTTTATGTACTTTTAGCCCGGAAAAACTTATTAACACGGGCGAAGCCGTAGGCAAAATCCAATATAATTTTGCCCGACCCGGGGATTGAACTAGAGACCTCAGCATTGGAGCCGTATCGTAATACAACTACGCCACCGAGGCAGCCAATTTCCTTACACTACGTTCGAATTTCACACTATACAGATATTAAATTGCATAAAGCTACTTATGCTTCTGATAATAAATAGCCTTTAAAAGCTCTGAACCCAAAAAACACGCTCGCGTGCCTCAAGCCTAGCTTTTAAAGCCCGAAGGTCCGGTTTGAACAATGGCTCGCTTGTGGATGTTAAAATTTATTGTGCCGTCACACCTCGATTCGTATCACATGAAAATGCTTACACTGTTGAGTAATAATTGGAATTTTTCACGGATTTTTAGTAACGAATCTATACGTACAATACTTTGTTGATTGGTCGTGTCTGTTCGTTCAATGTTTGGGGTTGTATTTTGAAAATATTATGTAGGTTTAACGGCCTCGTTATTGTCTCAAAGATTGCTTGTTTATATATTTTAAACCAGCTTTTGCCCGCGGCTCCGCCCGCGTTAAAAATATTTTCCGGGATAAAAGTCCCGCTTTATATTTTCCCGGATAAAAAATAGCCCATATGTTAATCCAGAACATGATGTACCCGTGTGCCAAATTTCATCGAAATCCGTTCAGTAGTTCTTGCGCGAAAGAGTAACAAACATACATACATCCATACATTCTTACAAACTTACGCATTTATAATATTAGTAGGATTCATTATTCGTCTACGTCGATGCTTATGTCAATAACTTCGCCTTTAAAAATAAATACCAAAATTACCTGATTTTAGTAACAATGAAAATAAACTACCTACACACCGTCGTAATTACCACCAAATAGACATCATGACACAGTAGCTACGAAAAAATTATATTTCCAAGAATTAAGTTTCCCGTTTAAACTTTTATAGCATTTAGCGTGAAATTGCCGTGGTGTCCTTGGATGACAATAACTTATTATTAACCTTCAAAATAACTTATTAAACTTTTTATAAATTATGGTTGATTCAATTACGACATTCATTATAGATACCTATATTGAACACTATATTAAGGAACAATAGTTTGACATTGGCAGAATCATAGCGTGTGCGGGGACGGGATAATTAAAAAAAAGTAACTGAAACTTTGTGCAGCGACAGAATTTTTTTTCGGCTTTAATTTCCTTTAGATCAGAACACAGCAGTTTTTACACATTTCTACTTGACAAAAATACACAATATGATTAAAATACTTAGCAAAGACAATAGGCTCGCCTCTTTTACATGGGACTTAACATAGCTGCCGCAATGTTGCTGTGAAACCTTACTGCCTACCTCTGAATAGGGAATAATGGTTGATGCTATGTATGTATGTATCTACTCATCGGATTATCGCAAACAATATTCCCACCTAGTTTTCTAGTTATAGCAAATAGCAATTCATCTGGATTTTTCACACGAAACATCGGCCCTATCTCCATCCGCATCTTCGTCTTCAGCCTTTAGAACCCCACTATGGAAAAAAGGCCTCCCCCAAAGATTTCGAGACCAACCTGTCAGAAGCGGCCTGCATCTGCTTTATCATACTTCATATCAAGGACCTTGACATTTTAAACCACGTCTGTACATCAGTGACAGACAAAGACGCGGCACACGGCTAGTCAATTAATTATCACATTCCATAGTTTTTGTACGAAACATTGTAGATGAAATAATGTAGCACATCACGCACACGTTGGTAATGAAGTTACTGGAACATTGCATGTATTAACTGAGATTAAACATGTATAGCGCGAAGTGTTATGGTCTTTAATATTTATGGCGTAAGGCCGACAATGAACATATGGGTCACCGTTGGTAAGTGACCGCAATACTGAAGGAAGGCGCTACTGACTTAACAGAAGGATGACATTACGGATAATATGACAGTTATAATGTCCATGAATACAATAAAAAAATTATGATAGTCAACGGCTCGGCTGAGCCTTTGGCATTGCCCATGGGAGGTGGAAGTTACTTTTCCTAAGGCAGACTGCTTGCTCATAGGCCACTAGGATAATAAAAAAATAGAATAGAATGAAATCATGTATGAATCCTACAATTTGTTGAAAAGCAGATTTATTGCATCTACGTTTAGTTTTAAAATAGTACTAAACTCGCCAAGAGTCACTTATTATGAATAAGTGACAGCTTAAGGAGGCTAAACAAGTCATCATCGGCTTGCTAAGGGCTCTCAACACCCAGCTAAATAATAACAGTGTCCATGATAGAAGCTCGCTTTCTAAGTGAGCTGTCCGCCTGTACTTTATTTGCAACAGTTTTAACTGCATTCGTATTTTGTATTCTATAGTCTACTTAATAGAAAAAGTTTTTCTACGATACAATAAAGCAAGGAGATCGGTCCAAATAGAACACTTTTTCATATTGCGAGTGGTTATGCGTGGAGTATAACGTTAAGTGACCCAAATATTCATATGTCGACTTACGGCACAATAAAAAAGCAATGTAAAACATTAGGCTCACATATTTCGTCAAAGATATCTTAACAAAAAAATATTGATTCAAAAACGTGAGGCCAATCTCTCAATATATCACTTTTTTAACAGTATGCAAGAACTCTCGCTTGAAGAAACTCTTTTCTTCATATTTCTTGTATTACTTTGAAATTCGTCCTTTCTTCAATCGCAATTTTGAACTCCGTTGAACTTATATTAGGTGTAATTATTTAGCCGTTGAGAACACAAGGATATGACATAATCAGCCTTATGACTCAGACATTAACAGGTTGACCTAATCGTAATAAATCGAAAGATATAAGGAAGTTTGCGTGTGACCAAAAAAAGATTTCCAGTTAGCTTAACTGGATACAAAGGTGGATCCAGAGGGGGTCATTGGGTTCATGAATTCCCTCCCCCCTGGTCTGGGTCTAAGCGACTACTGATAATTTTTTATAATCGATTTGGAATCAGTCCTGACTAGACATCGACTATATGACTCCACTGACTTAAAAGCTGAATCCGCCCTTGCATGGATATTGGGGCCAGAAGGGCACGGAAATGGAAAACAGGACGTCGGTGAGACGAGAACTATAACAAGAAGTGGCCGGGAATGATAATATAATAGAACAAATTAAGTAGATAGTATTTAGCCTTTCCCCGACCACCCAGGGCGTAAAGAATTCATTTAACAATAGCTTATCTTTCCATACCTGTATAGTTATTGGTTACCATAGGACTAAAAACAAAACCTTGTTTTTGACCAGCTTCAAAAAAGGAGGAAGTTATCATTTGACGTTTATTTTTGTTTCAAGTTTGTTACCTCAGAACTTGGTTATTTTATGAGAGATTTGGAAAATATTTTTTTCATTTGAAAGAATATACTTTTAGATTTTTTATCAAATTCGTTTCTGTAGTTTATAATCTCCATAACTAGACTAAATATATCGTTCAAGTGAACGAAATTGCGAATTTGGCTTTCCTGTGATTTTTCAGTGATATTTTTTGCGCTGGGTTTTGTTCTGTCTATTTTCTATGTATTCCTTGATTTCCTCCAAAGCAGTCACTACCATAGCAATATTCTTCTGTTAGCAATAATTACTCTTAAGTGTTTATTCATAAGAATAGCTAAGACATTAGCGTCCTGTAGTACTGTTCACATAGAATATTTTTTTTTATTTAACCTCACCAATCCCTAGAACTAGTAAATAGTTTCAGCAAATTTCTTCACTAAGGTTAAGAGGTTAAGACGTTACTTCAGAAAATTACAGGCGGAGGCACAACCAAAAGTTAGTATCTAATATGAATACGTGAAGAAAAAGGTTTGTACCCATTTTAAACACATTACGCACACCGGGGAGTGTAAGATTTTGCATAATTATAAAAAAAAATGAATAATTAAGGTCCGCATAGAGTGAGACAGAAAAAAAAATTGTGTATAATTTGCATTAAGAATATATTAAACACGAAGAATTTCAACCACTGAACGATCACTATTATTTCAAAATACGAGTAGGTATATTTCACGATCTTCGTCCGGCCGGCACTGTCCTGGAAATGTGTACCTAGTCATTTTATGGGTCATAACAGTCAGTCATTAGTGTTCCTCTCTTTGGTCGTCGTTATGCTTAACTAATATCATCTTGATAGTGCCTTCTTCTCAATGATTATTGACCCTTGTTGTCTTAGAAAGTACTTACTTAAGTTGTTTAATTGAATTTAATTGACTGCCTCGGTGGCGTGGTTGTATTACAGTACGACTGCAATGCTGAGGTCTCGGGTTCGATCCCGGGTCGGGCAAAGTGATATTGAGTTTTAATATTCAGTATCAGTCCGGAGTTTGGAATTTGTGCCCGATATGGCGACAGGCTCGCCCCCTATCACATCATGGGACGGAATAACGGCGAAAAGTGGGTGCACTAGTTGCGCCTCTGCCTACCCCTTCGGGGATAACAGGAGTGAGTGTGTGTGTGTTTAATTGACCAGCTTTCTTAACATTTCGCTGAGTACTAAAATAACTCGAAAATTATGACATTAACATCTCATTGTATTGTATTGAAGCGAGCAGCTTGCTCGTCTCCTATAAAAATATAACTTTTTAGGCAATAGCTATGTATTTGCTCCTAAGAGTGTATTAGATATTATTTTATGGCCGACTGGAGAGTGAACACCGTACACATAAAAATCTTGCTTTATTAAATCGTTCCGCGGAATCGTTTTCCAGGGTCTGCCATTGAGTTATCCAGTAATCCAGGCCGGCATAATTCTGGCAACCATCGGTGAACGTATTCTTTCGTAAGGTTACAAGGTCGACGTAAAAAATAAGTACTTTGTTTAGTTCATGCCCATACTTACAAGAGGGTTGGCAGAGACTGTAAATTAATATTGCGCCTTTTCCCTATCTGCCTGCTATACATTTCTTTTTACAAATTACAATGATATACTTAGATTCTACAATAATTATGATGTCATAAACAATTTTAGATTAGATTGTTGATGGAGATAGTTTTAAAGGAATTCCTTATTCCACAAATTATTACCATCTATAAGGTCATATTGTGTTAGGAATTAGTTTGGGCCGTCATCAATTAGGCATTGTAATTGAAATAATATGAGATTGTGGATCATAATTTTTATGTAAAGCCTAAAGGTAATTTATTATTAGGTCACAATATTTGATGGATTAAAAGGGTTTAATAATTAATATTTTTAAACTGAGATACATATTATCACTGCTTTATCTCTAAATGTCAATTTATTTGGCATAAGGTGGAGAGATAAACAGCCTACCAGTTCAATCATCAATCAATTATCGTTCACTTTAACGGTGAAGGAAAACATTGTGAGGAAACCTACATACCTGAGAATTCTTCATAAGAATTTCGAGGGTATGTGAAGTCTGCCAACCCGCACTAGCCCAGCGTGGTGGACTAAGGTCTAACCCCTCTCAGTAGTAGAGAAGACCCATGCTCAGCAGTGGGCAGTATACAGGGCTGATTGCATTGCATAAGTCTACCAGATCCACTTCCTTCAGAGAATACTATTTCATTGAAAACATTTTTTGTAATAAACTACTTTACAACACAATCAAAGCATCAAAAACAACAAAAAAATAACATCAACGTTAATTTAAAAGTCTAATAAAATATAATTAATTTTTAAATATAAATGACAATTTAAACTACTCAACCAGTGATATTCATTAGAAGAACATGTGGATCAATCTTGCCCCACAACACTGGGGTGTTAAAACAAACATGACATGACCGTAATGTGTGTCACAGATCTTTGAAGGGTTAATGTGTTCACACACTTTTTTGGGGTGAGTGGATTTAAAAAAAAATTATATATCTTTTTATTTATCTATTTTATTAGTAAATATTTTTTTACATTAAAAGGATTGTTTTAAATAATAACTTTGTTCATTGTATAGACATCAGATTAAAGGTAGCCACTGTATTTGATGCAAAATTAAATTGCGTTAATAGGTAAACTAGATTTACTTGTGCAACATTAATTTACGTACTGTCTTACAGTTCACGAAATTTAACAATAAAATGAGAGAATAATAAAAAAATATGAGAATTTAAAAAAAGTTTCGATTATTCTGTAAGTTCGTACGCATTAATATTAGGAACCGATTTTTTATACACTTTAATGCATCAACCGCCATTAGAACCTACCTATTTACCTAGAACGAAACTTGCATAACGATCCAATATCAAAAAGGCGAATGAGACATAAACATGGTTCTCACACCAAATTTATAATTCTAAATTTTTAATTATCATCAAACAATTTTTTATGTAATACGAAGAAAATTACCCATCTATTTCGCGTTACATGAACTTACCCAGTGGCTATATCGAACTATGAGTACAAAAGTATTATTAACGGAAATCCTATAAGAAACTATTACTTTAAATATAATTCGATTACAAAGGTAATGCTCGTGTGTCGACTTAAAAGGAGCTCCCACAGGCCACAATATTCCATACTTTTAATCTCCCAGCCCGGAAACGGCACGTTATGTAGATAAACAATTAAGGAAGCCTTGACAATAAAACAATCGAACCATTTTTCGTTACGAAAAACTTACATAAAACCTCATTTAATGTATGAACATGTTGGAAAAATGTACGGACACGATGTTAATACCCAAAAAGGAAACATACGAACGCTAAAAGGGGGTAAATATCGATCATACACTTACCACAACACGATATGCCGGCGAACTTGAAGTAATCGTCCCGATCAACACATTTGAGTCACGATTATACACTGTATGTTCACTATTATACACAAAACACCATTTCACTGTTACGGTCAACACCAAAACTAACGATTTCATACAAATTTCAGTCACAAATAATGCAATAATACACTTTCACAGCATTTCCTCGAGAATTTTATTGTTCCGACTGTCATTAGAACGCTTTCAAGCAAAAGCGACAACAGACTGACGGCCGAATACACACAACCGACCATAGACACAGCTAGGTCTTGTTATTGACTCCATTACTTTTACTATCACTCTACAAAATGAAAATGGTGTTTCTTGCTTAAGTAATTCACACACCGGGGGTGTATTTAACTTAGTCGGATAATATTAACGCCATCTACCAGAAATAGTATGTAGTTTTTGTAACAACGCCATCTAGCATAAGAATTATAAAGTCTTTAAATAATGACATCTTCAATTTTGTGTAAGAAACTTTTGAAAACAGCAAAACAAAGAAACCTCAAAGTTCAATATTTTACGTCCGATTTAACAGATGGCGCTATAATTATTTTTCTTAATTTTTATACCTAAAATGAAAGAGGAATCCTTATAAAAATTAAATTACTTTAGATGAGTTTCCTTGTAATTTTTTTAATTGTGTCTAGTCGTTTAAAATATTGTGCCAAGTATTATATAATAAAAAAAAATACAATTGAATATATATATACTTACTTTCCTAAAATGATTGCAATATTATCAGGTAGTAAAGAAGTAATACACATTAAATCCCCGCCTATTTAAATGAGGTTATGTTCCCAGCACCAGAGAACTTAAGATTAAGCGACTTTTTGTTGTTTTTTCCAAAGGCCGTAAACTTTCCAAGAAGAGGTAAGCCAGAAAAAATCTGGGAGTCGTTTCGAAAACTCCAAATGAACGGTTTTGGTAGACTTCCGCCCGCGTTGACCGCTTGCGACGATCACATTAGGGCGCAAAACTTTAATGGAGTCGTTATTTCTATTAAAATAATTTATAAGTGTCCCATTAGTTCATTTGACATATTACTCGTTAAGTAGAAACTTGTCTAGTTTGCTTGATGTTACAACAGTTTTTGTATTAGTAGGTAAGTACCTATGTCCTCTATTGTGATGAATAGATTTTTCAACGGAACATACCTACTGGTTTCTAAATTTATTTGTAAGTGTTTGAGGAGGCATCTTTTTCGAGAACAAAACATACACAGTCAGAATTATGAAGACAATATAAGACACAAAAGCAAAATAAAACTGCCGGTTTCACACAAGAGCGGAAACTGAAAGATACCTGGTAATCCTTTTTCCTTGTCCTAAAATGATGCTGTTTTATTGAGCGGGGAGTCAGTTATTGTTGCTAATATAGCTTAATCAAATAATTTAAATAACTAATTATAAGTTGATTCAACTTCGACTCCATCCCACCTTCGTTCGTCAGCGTGAAGAATGTTATTAAGTGGGTAAGCAGAAAAAAAAACAAAAATATCTCTATCGAGCGGTGCACGACGTGATAATTAGTGGATGCAGCGAGCCTTCCCGATACCGACTCAAACACGTTTTTCTAATACATTGTGAAAAACTAACTATCAACGGTGTTTGTTATTCGCGCCTTTTGTAGAAAGATTTTTACTATTTGTCTAGGTATGGATAGCATTTCAATTAAATATATATTTCTTATAATAAGACATTACAGAATATAGATATGTATTACTTAGATATTTAAACTCTTTGGTTACCAAGTACTTTTTCGACGATTAATTTATTACAGTTGTTGGTCCGTGTAATAAATTTCATACATTTTCACTGGGAACTTTTTTTCACATACATACACACTCACGCCCTTTATCTCCGAAGAGGTAGGCAGAGGCGCAACTAGTGCACCCACTTTCGCGCCGTGCGTATTCCGTCCCATGATGTGATAGGGGGCGAGTTTATCGCCATATCGGGCACAAATTCCAATCTCCGGCTGATATTGAATAGAAAAATTCAATATCACTTTGCCCGACCCGGGGATCGAACCCGTTACCCGAGACCTTAGCATTGCAGTCGTACCATAATACAAATATGTCACCGACGTAGTCCTTTTGGACTGCCTTATATCTATACTAATATTATAAAGATGAAGAGTTTGTTTGTTTGTTTGAACGCGCTAATCTCGGGAAGTACTGAACCGATTTTTTTCACTAATAGGAGGCTACTTTACTCCTGAGTACTATAGGCTACTTTTTATCCCGGGAAAATATTTTTATCCCGGAAAAACTTTTTCACGCGGGCGGAGCCGCGAGCACTACTAGTTAGGCATAAATGTGAATTATAATGCATGATATGAGATTTATTAGGACTCTCGAAGACCCAAGTGCAGTGGTAAATATTTCCACTCCAGGAAAACTTTGAGAACTAATACTTTGCATATGTATGAAATCCTCCTAGCCGGTTTTTCGGCCACGGCGGCCAATCTCAACGGAGATCAGCCAGGTACGCAGGAGATATTATAGTGCACAAGTGTGTACGCAATACACAGGTGTACTCGCTATTCCTTCACTCTCATAGTCCGGTGAGACGCAATCCGACATGACCGGAGAGAGGTCAGGCGCAGAACCAACGGCTTTACGTGCTTATGTATACTACAGGATTATAATATTAAGAACATAATTGTACCCTATATTACGAGAATTAACATTTATTCTGGCTTCACAGTTCACAAAATGCAACGCAAAATGCAATCTGTATCTATATTTCCTAACACGTCATTATTATTTCGCTATTGGATAATTTCTTCAGAGAAACTGATGTCTCATAAATACATAAGAAATATTGGTGGTCGTTCATCTGTGTATATTTTCTCTCATCTGGTCAGGGTTACCAGGTTACGGATGAAAGTAAACTTTCCAACAATTGTAATTTCTAAGGTATCTATTAATTTCTAATATTAAGAACTAGCTTGTGCCCGCGGCTCCACCCGCGTTAAACATTTCCGAGATAAAAGTCCCCCTTTATATTTTGCCGGGATAAAGGTAGCCCATGTTTTAATCCAGAACATGATCTACCGGTGTGCCAAATTTCATCGAAATCCATTCAGTAGTTTTTGCGTGAAAGAGTAACAAACGTTCATACATCCATACATTATTACAAACTTTCGCGTTTGTAATATTAGTATTAATAGTGTTAAATATATAGGATAAAAAATAATTTATGACTTTTTTATAGCGTGTAAATTGTACTCTGAAATTACTAAGCCAAGACTGATTATTCTATTACGAATAGAAAGCTCTATTGTCTCCACAACATGGGTAAGTAAGTATTTTATATTCATTCAATTTTCATGCGAAGGGAAGAGCTTTCAAAGTTATTTTTCGCTTAAAGCTCGGCACATTTGGATTATGATTCATATCGATTTATTATAGATGTCAAATTATCCTCTATCCACAGGGTAGAAAATGGCACCATTGCCAGTGCAAGACTTGTGTTTGTTTCAATTTCCGTTAGTCACTTTGACGACACTTCCACTTCAGTAAATTATGCGAATGGATAAAATATTCGCACTAAACTTAAATTCCTTGCAGTAGATCATTATACAAGAAGGATTTCAAGAAAATATAATTTTGTAAGAAATAATTACAATATGATGTTACGACATAGGGAAAGGCCGAGGAAGAGATGGTGCAACTGCATCAATGAGGATCTCGAGGCTCTTAGAAGGTTCACCAACTGGAGGAGGATAGCCAAGGATCGTCGCGCATGGCAGTCCATTGTAGAAGAGACCAAGACCCACAAAGTGTCGTGGCACCGAAGAAAGTAATGATGTTGCGACGAACAACGGCATTCAAGTATATAATTCTAATGCCGGGTTTAACAAAAACCCTGAAAACCCAGTTATTCGTACACCTGGCAACACTGACTATCAGCGGCGTAACGAACTACACGAGGCGGCAAATCGGTACATGTTCCTATTTTAATCTTCGTTAAACTAGTATTAGAAATCCACTGGATAAATTCACTAGTAACAGACGCTGTCGTATCTGCATACGTGTATTATTTATAGTAAAAACTGACATGAGAAATGTAAAACCACAACATACTATGAACAAGAGAACAGACTCAAACACACACACACATACACTCACGCCTTTTATCCCCGAAGGGGTAGGCAGAGTCGCAACTAGTGTACCCAATTTTTGCCGTGCGTATTCCGTCCCATGATGTGATAGGGGGTGAGCCTATCGCTATATCGGGCACAGATTCTAGACGCCGCCGGGCTGATTCTGAGTAGAAAAACGAATTATCACTTTGCCTAACCCGGGATCCAATGCGAGACCTCACCATTGCTTCGTACCGTAATACAACTACGCCACCGAGGAAGTCATATGTGTTAAGTTATTTATTTATTTAAGATCCTCGTTTTTTAAAGCCGTTTAAAGAGGTACATCAACCGTACATGTATAATGCATATTCAATACTCTAATACACTCTTCTTAAGTTTTAAATTCACTCACCAATTACAGATGTACATACACAACATTACTTAAGTAAATATACAGTGTTCTGTGTATGACAAAATGTAGAGAGTCGGTGTTCTATCTTGAACTTAGTTAGAACTAGGTTTTACCCGCGGCTCCGCTCGCGTTAATGTTTTTTCGGGATAAAAGTAGATATAAACATTCCTCTTGAGTCACTCTATCTATTAAAAAAGCCCCATCAAAATCCGTTGCGTAGTTTTAAAGACGACTAACGACTCTATTGGCACCCCATTTCGCTTCAGGTGCAGTGGAGTCACCTAGCTGACCCCATGTAAAAAAGGAGGGAACTAGAGTTTCAAATCGGCATCCCTGATCGTGAAACGAAGCTTGAGCCAAATTAGAGTGTAGTTATTATTGTTACATGTATTCATATGGCAATAGTCGTTAGGATATAAATATCTTGAAGGTTGATATTGAGGTTAGAATAAATTGAACTCTTATGAGTCAAAAGTACGGTGTCAGTTTTGTTGGTGATGACTCCATTAATGACGTGACTCTTTAAATGGAACTTGTATGCATTTCCTTCAAGCTTAAAATGTATGAGTCAAGCTTATTAACTCAAGCAATATCGAGACAAAGTTATTGAAACATACAGAAATCCGAAATATCTTCGGGCAATACTCGGGCACTTGACTGGGCAATAGATAGCGTACCGAGTGAGAGAGATCGCTGTACACCACATGCTTAAGTGTGAAAGGGATGCATTCATATGAAGTCATAAATATCGCACAGCTGGATTCTCAACCGATACTTTTTTCTCCAAAAACGAGGATCTTACATCGTTTACGGCTTGGGACAGTCGCGCGCGCAAGTGCACTTCCGAGAAATTATTCTTTTATTTTTATAAATGTCATTGCCTCCGCTTTTGTCGTTTGGGTGGCAAAAAATTTGACAGATGTTGAATTGTCTTATTTAGATGTGATTTTGCAAACTATTTTTGGCGAAGTTGCAAAGCTTTTTACGTCTGTATTGGACAAAAAGATAAACAGTCCATTAGTTTAACCATCTGAAAGCCAAACATACAACTAAACTGGCTTTTGAAAAATGTACCCACATATTATAATGACTAAACATAGAAATAAGGTCGAGATAGCTCAGTCGGCAGAGTACCGGCACTGTACGCTGGCGGTCGGGGGTTCAAATCCTGCTTTCGACTGTTTCATTTTCAATGTTTCCATTAAAAAAATCATAGAATCTAGAAAAATCCAGAGGGTAATATTAATATGTATCTATATTTCGAACATGTTGTCTTAACCACCGATTTATAAAAACGACGCCAATCACTTTTTTGATAGGTAGAGTTTTATGTATATCGTTACAAATTAATTATATCGATTGTTTTTTTTTCAGTCTGGCATCGAAGATTAACACTTTCTCTTGAATTGTTTATTGGAAATGCTCGTCAGAATTTGGAAATGATGCCAAAGCTCAAAACGTAGTCAAATATTTTTTCATTTTGTCAGTTACTAAATATTTATACAGGAGCAATAAGAAATTAATATTGAAATTAAACTGCTACAACGTATTTTATCGCGGCTTATAATTTTATTTTTCTTCCGACGTTTCGAAGGATTTGCAGCACTTCGTGGTCACGGGGCGGACTGGAGTGTTGGAAATTACTTAATTACAATTTACCGTAGCCCCTTAACTTTATGCTGGGTAAATATTAAATAGTAAAAACAGTAACGTTTAATAATAAATAGTTCTTAGCTTCCTTGCATAGTATAAAACAAAGTCGCCCGCCGCCTCTGTACGCGATAAACTCAAAAACTGCTAGACGGATTTCGATGAAATTTTGTATAGAGATAGTTTGCGACCCTGAGAAGGTTTATGGCTACTTTTTATCCCCGAACAACTATCACATAGACAAAGCCGTGAACAAAAGCTAGTCAGTAAATACTCATTTATGGGATCCTTAAACAACACCTACTAAAAATATACTGCCTTATAGCATTGAATGGCGAGACGAGTATGCCGTTTGCCTGATGGTAAGCGATACGACCAGCTATAAACAGTAGCAACACCATCCAGCGCCTTGAGTTACAAAGTAGACCTGCCCTTGTCATCCTGAGACATAAGATGTTAAGTCCCATTATGCCCTGTAGTTACACTGGCTACATATGAAGTCTTATAACTACTTCAAGACCCATTATAGGATATCTTCATTCCACTTGACGTGAGGAATTAGCAAACAACACGTATTTAAAATAATCATTTCCATTTACTCTCGCAGACATTTTCCAATCGATACCTTTAATGCAATTGCTAGATGACTGTGTTTATGTTAGCTTGTTTTAAACTAATTTAAGTAACAACCTAGGAGAGTAGAGGAAATCGAGATGGTAAATATATGGCAATCTAAAGTTATAGTGGTAAGAAATATGTGGGAGAGATTAAATTATTAGTTAGACCTTAAAATGTGTAGTATTTAGGAACTGAAATTGATTTTCTAAGGGCGGTTTTAATAAACCAATCTCAAGTTTGAGTAAAGTCTCAAGTAGACATTTAATGTATTGAACTATTTAAGAAACCAAGCTTAAGCTGTCATTTAAGAGCTTGCTGTCAACTGAGAAATGGATGTTGCACAAAAATAACATGGAGCAGTTGTTTATTTTTACTGGTGGTAGGTGTTTCTATTGTTTATGGATGGTCGTATCGCTTACCATCAGGTGAACGGCATGCTGGTCTCGTCATTCGATGCAATATAAAAAAAAATTAAAAGCTGTCAAACTCCGCCTCATATTGTAAGTTAAAATGGCATTTGAGCTGATGTTAATATGGGTTTATTAAATAGCAACTATCTCAAGATGTTGGCCCTAATATGACAGCGTCCCAGCTGATATCGCACTTTAAGCCGAAATTAAGTTGCATTTATTAATACAGCAATCAGCCCTGTATTATATACTTACCCACTGTTGAGCACGGGCCTCTTCTATTACTGAGATAGGTTAGGTTTTAATCCACCACGCTGGCCTAGTGTGCCTATTAATACAGCCTTAAGACCTTATTTTTAGAAATTCTGTTATTATATTTTGCCTGTCACTATTTAATTAATCTATGACTAAAGTACTTACCTATATCGTGTGTAGTTTTATGCTATACTATATCACACAAATAAAAAGCATAGCCAACTGTATGTATGCAACCGTATGCTCGTTGGCCCCCTATATCATAAAAGGTCTCTTATTGGAAGTTTACATGAACTAGTTAAAGCTATTTTGTCTTTGGAAGGATTTGTTAGGTTGCAAGTTGTCCAAAACATACACCATTGTTTTAAAAATGTAGTATTTGCAACATCCTCACGATACTTACTACAATGTGTATTTTCATCTTTGAATTAAGTACAACCAAATCTAAAAGAAGGAAATTACGAACTACTTCATTTGTTTTCATTATTTCATTCTACTAAAAGAATATTATAATACCATTTTTGTTCTTCCGGTGGCGTAGTTATATTACGGGATGATTACAATGCTGTGGTCTCGGGTTCGATCCCCGCGTCAGGTAAAGTGATATTGGGTTTTTCTATCAGTATCAGCCCGGAGTCTGGAATTTGTGCCCGATATGGCATGGCCCTTTCACATCATGGGACGGAATACGCACGGCGAAAAGTGAGCGCAGTAGTTACGCCTCTGCCTACCCCTTCGGGGATAAAAGGCGTGAGTGTGTCTGTGTATTACAAGAATATACTTAACCTCAATTTACAAGCACAAAATCCCACTCCAAGCCTTTTCTCCCCGCCAGTACACTTAGAGCAAGCTAATAAATCCAAATAGGCTTTATTGGGAACCCTACAGAGGCATCCGACACCGTTTCTGTATGGTTATAGTATGTTTTATTAATTATATCTGGGGCTTTATCGATTATTCATAGCATTATCGGGTTAAGAAGTTATTTGTCATACTCTTTTTACGGTCCCGCTTAATGGAGCACTTATTAAATTGTAATCTTTAAGTTGGAATTTCTAAATGTGTTTAATTATTTATTATTAGAAAAGGTTACTTGAAGTGATTTACAATATTGAAGGTCTGTCGTCATTTTTTCTTGATGATGGATAGGAGGTGTTGACGAATTTCCGCCCCTAGTCACCGGCTTTCTGAAATAGTAAAAATAAAAGTGTTATTTTGATTTAAAAAATTTGTATTTTCTTTGATTTATAAACATTGTATTTTTTTTTACTACGCTTAAACGCACTCTTCATTTTGGAATAGAGTTTAGGTGTTCTTAGGTTTTACGGTTTTGGTAACTATGAACAACACAGTATCCTCGAATGTGAGGTCCGCAGCCGGCAGTTGGTAAGGAGAGATAGATTCTCGTCGCATCCTACATCTTTTTTTATGACGTTGAATGACGAGACGAGCATGCCGTTCGCCTGATGGTAAGCGATACGACCGCCCATAAACAGTAGTAACACCATACAGCACCTTAAGTTACAAAGCACTGTGTGGCATTCCACTGCACTCGTAACCTGAGACATAAGATATTAAGTCTCATTATGTTCAGTAGTTACACTGGCTACAATGTCCTTCAAACCGAAACACAACAGTGCATGCACAATGCTGCTTGGCGGTAGAAATAGACATTATGGTGGTACCCACCCAGACGGTCTCTTACATATGAGAAACCCACCACCAGGCGCATACCTACATGACGCTAAGTCAAAAGTTCTTTAACGCCTTATCCCTTACAGTGAGCGTTAAACCCAAAGCACCCTGGACAAGACGTTTTATTGTCTCGATTAACATAAATTCCAGCGCCGGCCCTTGTGACACTTCGCTCTTATCAATAGCTTTTTTTAAGTTATCCTTAATAAAAGTGATCGCTTATTTTCAAACCTGTTCGTGAGAATCAAAAGCCATTTCGTAGGAACAGTCGGTTTTTATGTTTGTTGATAGCGTTTATTTACTTGAGTATTTTTTTATGGTTATACACTCGCTTCGGTTCGGTGGCGTGGTGTTGCGTGTGTAGTACACTACTTTGAGGTCCCGCGTTTGAGTCCCAGGTCGGGCAAAATAAGGACTTTTCTGCTCAACATCAGACCGAAATCTGGAATTCGTGCCTAAGATGACATTGGGCTCGCCCCTATCACATCATGGGACTAAACATACGGACGAAAAGTTGCCTTGGTTGTATCTTTGCCTACCTATTCAGGAATCAGGATAAAGACGTAATATATGTAAAGACTCGTCTTCTATCTCGTCGAAGATGGCTGTGATGGACTGGTTGACTCGTTTACTATCACTGGATTGCTCTTGTCCTGTTGTCTGTGCCTTTTAGAGTATACAATAGTGACTCTACCAAAAATGGTTGGCGCCATGCAGTAATATTGGACAAAGTGATATTGGATGTTTCTACACATTAAAAAATGCGTCAATCCTGGTGACAAATCATTTTAAAAATATCAAATTTCAAACCAAAAATCGAATTCAGAACCAGTCCACCCATATCCATAGTAATACCATAAAATGCAATACAAACACAATGGTTCAAAATGACCATTCTCAGCTTCTGAAACATGGAATATACTGTTACAGCGATAAATATAAACAATCCCACGATGCTTGAGCGTCGATCAGCAAATTTGCAGGTGCGAGCTTGACGCGTAAGCGCGATTAATGGGAAAATATGCACCTCACTTCCAGATTTCGTACGTACACCAAGGAAACTTTATAATCAGTTTTTTTTAATTAGATGGCGCTGCTGTCGTGCTATGTTTTAGGGACTTTTGTAGCGGGAAAGGCTTCTTACGCCGGCGAAACCGCGAGCAACTCCTAGTTATATAATAAAAAAACGATTTCAAAACCACTACATACCAAAAAATTATTGAACGTTATATACGTATATTTGGAGTCGATACCTAGTTTAAATTGAACATTATTTTCGCATATTTGTTCATGTATTTGCTTAGCTTAGCTGGCAATTTAAATTACGGGTCGAATATAGAACCTCTTTTTTGAAGTCGGTTAAAAATAAGGTATACGCCTGCCTTAAGTGACGTGTTTACTTTGCTCAAATACTAGAAGTTCTACCGATCAACAAGAGACGTGGCGTCCTGTAACAATAGCCAGAATGCAGCACTTTGTTTTATGTAAAATGGATTTTAATCTCTAGCATGTGGTGAGTGCACCTCATTACCTAAATATACTACCCCGTTCCTACCCAATTTCTTTTTTTAAGTTATCCGCGCCTATACGCTGACAAGGAGCCTCCTGTCACTTCTGATTTCCTTTGTCGCCTTTTTTGGCTGACTGACTCGGTGGCGTAGTTGTATTACGGTACGACTGCAATGCTGAGGTCTCAGGTTCGATCCCCGGGTCGGCCAAAGTAATATTGGGTTTTTCTACTCAGTGTAACATCGGAGTCTGGAATTTGGAGACTCGCCGAGCTTCACCGCTCGGTATCATAAAATGCGCGCCACTGCTGATCCTGGCTTACAGGAGTTGCAGTGGCAGGTGTAAGGGTGAGATAGTGCTATCACATCATGGGACGGAATACGCACGGCGACAAGTGGGTGTACTAGTTGCACTTCTGCCTACCCTTCGGGGGATAAAGGGTATGAGTGTGTACTTATGTGTTTTTTTTGGGTGATTTAAGATAGAGCCTATCATAAACGATATTAATGAGTAAGAATTTAGTATTTTTTGTAAATATACTTTTCGTAGTCTTGAATCTAATGAAAGGAGATGATAGGTAGATATTAACATAGGATAATTGCATTATAATGTAGCACAGATAAATCCGAAATGTATCACATATTGATTAAAAAATGCTTCTTAAATCGCTCTATATTCAGAAAACGTTACTCCACGTTTCAAAAACGATAAAAACACGAAACGCTACGACAGAGCAATAACAATATATCATAAAAATGACCGCAAACACATTTTTAACACAACGTATATAAATGCAAAAGTCGTTGTTAAATATATCAAAGTGGGGCGCATACTTCACGGTGAGTTTCTTAAGGCGTCTTTAATGTTGACTCATATTGTTATTTCATTATAAATGCACAAAATGTCTTAATTAAATGATCGAAACGGGCATAATAATTCAGAAAAAATACACAGCCTCCAACTCCGGTTCTCTTATCAGCTGTCCTTGTCGCACGCGTGGCGATACCTTCACCGTCTCTTTCTGTTCCAGACGAACTTGTAAATTGTTCTTTTTACGTTACGCCCGGCGGTAAAGGACGTAAGCGTCTGAGTGGTTGCGGATTTTGTGTTTTATTGCGTTAATTTAGAGTCGAGAGTTATAATGTATGTGTATAGTTGAACCTTTTAAGGAATTAAAAAGATGATCAAGTTATCTCGCTCGGACAAAACAAAATACAGCACAAGTCCTTTGAGCTTTCGAGTTTAGTTGCTTTACCGCGATTGCTTTTTGTATCCCTGTCCCTTTTCTCGGATCATTTCATTCGTACAAACATGTTTGATTTTAAAAAACTATTGCGTATCTTGCTGTATATGTCTAATATTTGTAATGGGAACTATTTTCGCGAAACATTACGTAGTTGATGTTCAGTTGTAGTCATTTTACTGTTAATGCTGTAGGGGTCCTTTTTCTCCACTTAGCCTGTAGAAAGTCGGGCCGTTGTACGTGATGTGCCAGCTCAGTCTAGTCAGCTCAACTCCCTCCAGAAACGCAGGATCTTCCTGGTTCATTCACAGGCCTCCCGGAGTGACCTCGGTGTGCCGAAGATTTCAGCCCGTTGGAGTCATATTACGTAACTATACTCTTCGCGGTTGCCGACATTTATCAAACATTTTCATAGGTACGCATTTTAATTTCATAGAAATTATAAGATTTAATTACAGCTTAGTTTGAATTATGATACTTAGAATATCGTGTAAATTACAATATTTATTCTAGGTTCATTAATTTCAAGCCTCGTAGCAAACAACACGCTATTAAGAAATTCAATTTCATCGTAAAGACCCGCATTTAAATCTGGAATTTAAAGTAGGTATAGAGGAATTTAGTCATAATATGCTGGATCATTTATTACATTTATATGGCAAACTTACGATTTCTTTGCTTTTAGGTCTACAACGTGGTGGAAGTTCATTTCATCTTAAGTGGTATCAATCACCCATAAAGGAGAATCATAGATGTGGTAGAATCTTTTAGTTCATAAAAAAAAAATTTGTAAAAATGACGTCTATAAGTGACCTTAGCCTAATTACTTAAAAAATGATTAGAATTTGAAAAAAATATATATTTGGGCACTGTCGGAAAAAATAGGAATTACAGAAGGAATTTAGGCAGATGTACTAAGGGGTGTTTGGGCCCCAGGCAATCAACGAAACGTTCAAATGATAGCAGTGCCTGGGAAGATGACCGTTTGGCCCAGTCCCTAACATGATTTTATCCTGTGAACCGAAAATAACCAGATACCCGGTTCTGTTCAAAATCCGAACCGAAATACCCGGTTCCTAAAAACCTGCCGGTACTGCATCCTCTCATCAGAGGCAAATATTGAGCCATTTGACCGTTTTTCTATCATCTCACTACAATAATTATTGTCATTAAACTGCAGCTTATTGTAAATGAAGTACATTCCAAAGATAAAGAGGAACGAAGTCGACATAGTTCTCAGCAATCGCTGGAATTATGCCGGACTGCCTTCATGTTCTTAATAGTTGCAACTCGTTCAATCATATTTAACGATAGTTGCACTTGTAAATCACGATTCCAGAAGCAATAACAATGTAATTTTTATGTAAAAAGTAGAAACATGAGACGGATTTATGAACTTATACTTTGCAGAACCTCTCTTTACTGCAAATGCCATTACGCCTACTCAATACCTTTCTTATATTGCCAGTATAGTGCGTATTGTCTCTCGTTTCATGCAACTAATGCATGATTCATGCGGGATCTATCGCTGGTGACACGATTTCACGCGTGCTGCCGACACGTGCATTCTTTTGTAAGACGCAGCTTGCCTCGTTTGTCGCCAGGCAAATAGGCTGGAGTGCCTATGTTTCTTTGAATAGTCGTGTAAAAGTTACGTCTGGATATACTTTTAGGGCGCTATTGCTTCTAAACTTTTATTATCTAAAGTACATATATTTAATGCTTTCAAGATAATTATTTTTAGCAAGTTATTAAGAATGATTAGTTACAAGTGGATGAATAAGCTACAATTTATGTTGAAGATCAAAAAATTCCTTCTCATAAACTCCCTAATCGCACCTACTTTGGAGCTCACAACGAAGAAACATAATTATATTATTATAACGTGTAAGAACGTAGCTTCATCGCATACCATAAACTCATATTTACAATGCCGAGAAGTAGTGCAGCTCCTGTGTACCCAAGGAATTTTTGTAAGGTTTTCCCAGAAGATGCATTGCTTGAGACGTCATCGTCCTGTCATCCCAGAACAAACATTTACACACTAGTCACCTCCGCAAACACGCTGCCGTGATGAGTATTTGGTGTCCACTTCACAGATAGATAATTATTTAGTCCGTGTACGAGTTATATTTAAGATCGAAAGTGCGCTGGTAATGTTGTGCTTACGTTTTTCAATGAATTAAACTGCGTATATTTTACAGTAACTCTACAAAATTTTGTTACACTTGTGGTAACAAATTATTTTGGGACGCGATTTACACTAGAATGGAATACATTTGTATATTAAATCATAGCTCTGGATTTCATAACTCAGCCATCTTTTATTTTTCGAATCATCTTTATATTAATACATGAAGAAAAATCTTTGTACACATTTTTAACCACATTGCGCGCACGGAGGAAAGGTGGGATTTTAGATAAAAGTTTATACAGAGATAGGGTGCAGAAAAACAAAAAAATGTGTATAATGTATGCTACAAATATATTAAATTCATAGGTTAAGTCTCGACTTCTCGATGGTCACTAGTGTTCAACTATCATGAATATTAAAAAGCTTAGTACGCACCTAAAATATTATGTTTGAATGAAGATATTTGAAGACATTCGCGCTTAACGACTTTATCAATTACAAAACTACAAACTAAATCAACAAACAAACAAAACTTGTTCATATTAAAAGGATCTCTTTGTTCTAAATTAAATTAAATAGATTAATCTTATCCTTTCCTAGTTCCGCAAACTTTTTTAACAATCACACAACAAATCTTAATACTATTGTAACAAATAAATTTAACTGTATTAGTATAACATTTTATTGTTTTACTCCTTTTGTCTCAAGCTCTTCCTACTGTTATTTACATAGATAACGCAACTCTAAGGAATCCCTTGTTATATGACGCAAAAACCTTTAAACAATAGACTTTGGCTAACATTTGCATTATCCCAATAAAACTATGCTTTTAACAATTTATTTCCACTTCTGTATAATATGATTTTCAAGTTCTTGCAAGGTTTCTAGTCTATGTAGCGGTGCGTTTGAAATGGTTGTGTCCAAATGTTAATCCAAATGGAATGCCTTAGGCGCATTTATTTCTATGAAGCTATTTCGTGATGTTAATGTAACCGTAAATATAATATATTATACGTTTTATTTATGGAGGAAAATATTATACATGTAACATTTTTTTTAATGTCCGGGTGAATCCAATATTTTAAGCGTAGAACTTTCTTAGTAGGTTTAAGTCAAAAGGTCAATAGAACATGGATTTGTTGATTGATCTATTCTACTAATTAAAAAGTTATCAACATCATCATCATTATCAGCCACATAATGTTCATTGCTGAACATAGGGATCCCCTAAAATATCTCAAAAAGTAATGCATTTCAATAATTAACCTCGCTGTTATCTGTAAATCTAAGTGGATGTATGCACAATAAATATTCAATTATGTACCATGTCATGATCTTCATATTATGCAAAAATACACTCTTGATATTTATATGAAAAAATTGCATTCATTTATGCCGCTATTAATTTTAGCCAATCAACTATTATTAATTATTACAAACTAGATTTCACGGACCTCCCACTAACTATTATTCAATATGTTTAATATGAATCAATAAAAATACGTTTATCAGTAATGCAAATCCATGAATTATCATTGTTTATGTTAGTGCATCAGTCAGCATAGCACTAAGAAAATGCGATTAAGACATTATCTGGTTAGCACTATCCCAGCCAGACAGAGACGGAAGACAAATACGAGCGCATATAATTTGTACGGAAATAACTTTCGGTGCGAGTGAGACGGCGCGATTGAAATGTCACGCTCGACGAGCGCATAATGAGAAAACAGCTGTCTCTCTCGCACTTGACGTTTTACAATCGTTTATTGTCATGTTACTGTCTCGTTTCGACGGGCGAGATTGAGATGAAATCGCCGTCGGCGCGTTCCATCCATGTCCTCCCGCTGTTACTATTCTATATCGGTAATATCGGTTTGTGCCGCGGCCGTGGCGGACGTCGCCGCGTTTTTCTGCACGCTTCACTTGATACAATCGTTATTTTTTTTATGAAAAACTTTATCAACAATGTAAATATTTTGGATTCGGGTGCGTGTGACGTGACTGCATATTGCCATGTTATGATACAGTGACAAAAGTTTTGTATTTTTGACACAAATTGACAAGTGGGTATGTGTTATGTGAGATATTTATTATGCGAATGGATTGCTTTTGCCGGCGATATAGTTTGACATGATGACCTGACGAATCAAGATATCTGTAAGTAACGCATTTGTTTGTTTAATGTTTTTGGTCGTAAAATATTCTATTAGCACTTAGGGGTTGTTCGGGAATATGTCAAAAATCCCAAAATTTTGTTTTACCGCGACTTTTTTTCCAGGGATTTTTGATAAGGATTTCGTAGTTTTCTGACAGTGTCTCGAGCTCATTTTTGGCTTAAAGTTTTGAACATGTGGTCGAAATAGCACGGTTTTATACCTGCCACAGACAGGACCAGAAGGGGCTGGCTTTTTGTATGTTAAAAACAAAGGAGTAAGGAGGACGACGGGGTGCCCCGTGCAGCAGTGCAGTCACGTTTTAAGTTTTTCCCGGGAACGGCTGGAATTTTTATTTATCGCCTTTACGTGTTCTCGGGTTAGTTGCATTTTTTATTAATACTTGCGACTTTGTATGCTGCGTGTTATTTCTCCGAAACACGTCGGATGTTAGTCACATTATGCTCGTTATTAAGTTGATTTACTATTGTTGTTGGTCTAATCGGTTAGTGTTATATCCTGCATACATTATTTTTCATTCAATAAATCCTCAGGTGTATTGTAAATTGTTTTGTATGAATGAATAGAATTTGAACGACGTTTATGTGAATACGCTATTAAAATTCTCATACGCACTTGAAGAAATTCACAGTTCAAAATCAATATCTTGAATATTAATCTAGCATCCTCTTAAAAATTTTGTTGAGTGTCCATGAAAGTGTTATCGCAAAAAATGTAAAGATATAAATGACATATTATATTTTTTAACATGCAGCCCAAAAATTCAAAATCACAAGACATTAAAACAAAATAAAAAAAAAAATTATTTTTAAACTTTGTACAGTATGCTACTAAATAAAACCAACAATCATGCAGAAATACGAAAATATATTGTCAACTTAAATGTATGTAAACGCGCCAGTTTCGAACGATCCTACGCAGATTGCTATCTGTTTATATTGTAATTTATTGTTTCATTCATAATTCAGACACGAAATTCGTTTTATATATGGAAATTGGGAATATTGGAAGCATTTCAATACGATTTTAGAGCAAGTTGGTGGTTATTGCGTATTTAAAAGCTGTATTGCAACATAGATCCCCAATGTAAACCGACCAAATCAGATAAACACAATTTTGACTTTTTTTTGTTTTGCCTTAGTAGGCAAATGGGCAAGCGGTACGCCTGATGGTAAGCAGCATCCGCTGCCCATTGGCTAAAGCAATGCCAGAGGCACAACCAAGCCGTTGCCTGCCTTGACTACAGTTCTATCATGAAATCGCAATGAAACTAGGTTGAAATATCTTTTTTATTATAGTTTATTAATAAAAAAAAAATATTATTGTAAAAGATTTAACAGTAATTTTTTAAATTTTAAGGTATTTAAAGTACAAAAAATATGCTGCTTATATATTTTTATAGAGTAAAGTTTGAGAATCCCTTTTTATTTATTTTATTACTTAGTAATTCTAGTAACAAATCCATTCTAATGCAAAAGGAATTCTGACTGCGCTTTACAGCTAAACAAATGAACCAATTTTAGTTGTAGTACCACGAAACACAGCTGGGATAGGATAAAAAAGCTAAAATGCGGTTGATACATAAAATGCAAAGTAATTATTGATACGCAGTTTTAACTCGTCACTGAAAATATTTATTTTACATATTAGGCGATTTACCAATGCTAGGACTAAATTGGACCGTTTTAAGCAAAAAAGATCCAGCCAACATTTTTTTATAAAATTGAGTAAACACATAGCCATAATCTCCTAATCAAGTTTCATATGTGCACCAAAGATTCAAGTAATTTGTTGATATATAAATAATAATAATACCAGCCCTGTATTATTATACTGCCCACTGCTGAGCACGGGCCTCCTCTACTGAGAGGGTTTAGGCCTTAGTCCACCACGCTGGCCTAGTGCGGGTTGGTAGACTTCACATACCTTCGAAATTCTTATAAGGAACTTCTCAGGTATGCAGGTTTCCTCACGATGTTTTCCTTCACCGTTTTAGCGAACGATAATTGATAAACAATACACACATAACTTCGAAAAGTCAGAGGTGTGTTTGGGTTTTGAACCTCCAGACATTGGCTCGGCAGACCGTTCCATTCCCAACTAGGCTATCGTCCACTTTATGATTATTCTATTATACATTATGATTACTACTTAAAATTGTCTATTCGTCAAGCATCATTTTTAGATTGTTGAGTTGATATTTTGATTTATTTCATCCTAATAAAAAGGTACCACTCATCAACCTTGGTCCGCGTGCCGACGACGAAATAAAAGATAGGACTAGGTTAAAAAAGCCAATCTTCTCCTAATCATTGATGCCTCATCTTCTTTCAGTGACCGTCCTGAGCCGAGGTTCGTAACCCGTTAGTGGGTTGCCCTCAGCATGGTCACTTAATTTAAAGGGTTGCGAGCACCTTAAGCGGTCACCCTAAAGACCGGTGTGGCCAGAAAGCCGACTCGTGCCAGGCTACTGGCCGTAGGGACAAGAATAAAATCATCAACCAAATATTTTAGTATTTGCATAAAAGATCCACTGTATATTTTCAGTAATTACAGAGATTCTTCATATAAAAATGCCTTATATTTTACGTTCAACTTAATGTACATGTCATGTTTTATTACTCAACTAATTTTAAATCAGTTAGTACTAGTTTTAAATTCGCTGTCAAACTTTAAACAGCTTTTACTTAATAGTATAAAAACGTCAGTTGGGTCTTTTCTGCTTAACATTGTCCAATTATTTCATTGTTTTCATACCGAATAACATGCGGTCAAACACATAGCTTCGTAGGGTATAAATACTATTTCAAAATTCGAAGACGTGTATACTTATTTAACGGAGATAATATTTGTTCTCTATAATACATACATACAGACACACTCACGTCTTTTATCCCCGAAGGGGTAGGCAGAGGCGCAACTAACATTAGTTGCGCCTCTGCCTACCCCTTCGGGGAAAAGTACATACTTTTCGCCGTGCGTATTCCATTCCATGATGTGATAGGGGGCGAGCCTATCGCCATATCGGCAACAAGTTCCAGACACCGGTTTGATATTGAATAAAAAAATCCAATATCACTTTGCCCGACCCGGGGATCGCATCCGAGACTCCAGCATTGCAGTCCTACCGTAATACAACTACGCCACCGAGGTATTCGTTCTCTGTAAATTATGAATAAATTGTTTAACAAAGTTGTGTACCGTAAAACTATAAATCAAGACATTTGCTAAAACATCTGCTTTTACGGACAGTTTGACGACAAAATAAATTTAATATTTTATATTTCGTTGCAATGCGGGTGTGGGTACTTTATTGTTTCTTTTCAATATCATTATAACCTACAAATAAATACAATAATAGGACCTTTTTGTAGTATTATTGCTGAAAAAAAGTTAAGGATTGATTTATCCATGAAGTTAATTATATCCAGAATGGATACAAAAGAGACAGTTGTAGTTCTTAGAGTGTTATGCAATGCAATCAGCCCTGTATTATATATTGCCCACTGCTGAGCACGGGCATCCTCTACTACAGGGAGGGGTTAGGCCTTAGTCTACAACGGTGGCCTAGTGCGGGTTGGCAGACTTCACATACCCTCGAGATTCTTATTGAGAATTCTCAGGTATGTAGGTTTCCTCACGATGTTTTCCTTCACCGTTAAAGTGAACGATAATTGATAAACAATACACACGTAACTTCGAAAAGTCAGAGGTGTGTGCCTTGGGTTTCGAACCTCCGGACATTGTCTCCGCCATTCCATTCCCAACTACGCTATCGTCCACAATAAATTCAACAACAATTTTATTCATGCATCTGTCATTTCTAATTTGCTCATGTTGTATTTCGTTTTTTTTTTGTCATTGAAAAATAAGCCTTAAGTAAAACTTATCATTAAAGATACCTATTTATACTCTTCAGTATTTTTCACTCTTATCAATGCAAATATGTATAATAGTAACATTAAACTCGAGTAAATAGGAGCAGTTTCTTTATTACCTTTAATGCGAAAAATTATAAGCTTTTAGCCTTTGTAAGGCGCCGCTCAGTAAGATACGTTTTAATTGTAAATTCATAACTATAAAAGTATGAAACATAATTACGAAATGTACATAAAAAAATATTTATGCATTTTTTTAATGAAGAGAACAAGCCGCTTGCTTCATAGTAAGCGAATCAACTGCATACAAAAAATGTTAAACAACATTATATTATGAAGAGAGTTATCATATAATTATTACAAGTGCTTATTACTTAACCGTCCTTTATTGATAAAGGTTTAGACTTTAGACTCGCTTGGACGCTGTATTCTCTTACATTGGGTAATAAGACCTCTGAAACTTGTAATATCTGTTCCTGTCATACTCCGAGTGAGAAGATAGCTAAAGGATTTGAAATGTAACTTTAAAGCTAATCCAATGATGGTTTGTTGCTTCTTCTCTTCGGTGCGTCGCGTCGGCACTCTATCATCGCGCAGTGACAATTTATTGTATTATATAGATTATAGAATGATTTTTAACTGTCTTCAAAACTGTTTAAAATTTTTAACAGTCTTCAAAAAAGGAGGTTCTGAATTTGACCCATATGTTATTTTGTGCTTGTATGTCGGCGATTTTTTCTAAAACTCCTGATCCGTTTTGGATCAGGTTTTTTCGACAATGTAAGAAGCAGTATTTAGATATTACTATCTAAGCTAAGTTTAAAGTTAAATTTTTTACCTTGCGCATGGTAATGAAACAACAGTATTCTATTCCCATTGCTTTAGATTTTGCTGTTTCCTATATTATTAAACATTCGAATAATATTTTTGTATAAAATGAGTTTTTGAAAAATTGTCTAATATTTCTCCAAATACCAATCACATCAATACCAACACCAAAAAACAACTTGAATCTGGCTTTTAAAACGCATCTAATACCAAAAAAATCCCTCCCAAAACGAAGCAGACGTTAGGCGAAAACTTCACGATTATTGTATTAACATTTCACGAAGAGTTCCGATGACACACGAGTGTTTCCGAACCGCCCTGTACCGAATGACCCTTGATCACGAATGTCATGATAAACTGTCGGCATGGTAGGAAGCTGTGGATTTTAATATCTTCAAATGGAGGGGTATTGTCAAATGTAAATGGATGATATTTATTCTGTAATAAAAAGTGAATTTTGTTGGTCATAAATGTTTTAAGGAAGTAAAGGAATAGATATACTCCTACTAAAACTCAAATAATAGGGAAGAATTACGTTTTTTACACACGACTGTTGAGAGGGATTCTTTATATTTGTAGTGTAAAATAGATTTTAATATAGGAGCCAAGTAATATCAGGAGTTAGGAGAATCTTAATGGCTTCAACCCAAACGTCTTTAAAGACAACGTCCTCAGAGACATCTACCTGCTATTCTTCCTCTTCAACTGGGATCGGCACAGCTTATTTCGTAACCATATATTTTACAGTAACTAGAGTATCCTTACCGCTGCAACTATTCCTCATTGAACCGTGTGGTTTACACTATGTTAATTCGTTAACCTATTTTCAAAAAAATTACCACAAAATCATTTATCTTTGGATCAAAAGACATGTCCAAAAACAGGCTTAAAATTCTAGCCAAGATACTTTATATATATTTGGCTAGTATTCCCAAAAACTAAATTGCAATAAATCGTATAACTTTGAAGTCCTCCGATTTCGAGATTTATATTATTTATGTTATTTTATTTTCCTTAAAAACTACACTTAAAATTAGAGAGGGAGGGGTTTAAAAATATATTTTAACTAGCTTTTGCCCGCGGCTCGGCCCGCTTGAATAAGTTTTCCAGGGATAACATTCCCGCTGTATATTTTCCCGGTATAAGAAGTAGCCTATATGTTAATCCAGGACATGATGACGATGACGTTCTATAAAAACCATTTTCCTACTACAACTTAAATCATTGCGACGCTATGTACTGTTCGCTGAAGATTTTTTATCGATTTACACTCATCGATCGTTCTCAAATCTCAATAGGAAACATTATACATAATTATGTGATCATTAACCGAAGATGTGTCCATCTATCATATCTTCAAAGTATTGTTTGGACGTACGTGAACAATTTGCGCAATTATAGTTTTTTATGGAAATGAAAAAATACCTCCTCTATGGTGAGAAGCTTGTTATGTGATCGAAGACGGCGTTGTTCAAACTTTTGTAGATTTTCCTAAACTATCGGTGGTAATCCAAGTGAATAGTGGAGTCAATAAAAGACTTTTAATGAATAAGCTTACTAAAATTCTGTGTTCTTCACTGATGTTCCGTCAAGGGAGACCTTAGGCCGTCGGTGTCTGAGCTATCAAAATTTTAAGGAAAAATTATTTAATGAATTAAAATACTGCATTTGTTATCAACGTACTTAATACGGGGAGCAATTCATAGCTAGATCAGAACACAGAAGCCATGACTTCAAGCATACAGGATAAATGCTAAAACCTCAACTAAATATCGTCGTCGTTTCCAATAGCCTCCACAAAACTGTACCATCAAATGAACACAAATACACACTTACATAACATCACGCCTTTTTCCCTTTTCAGGGCTAGACAGAGGTCTAACACACCCACATTTCGCCAGCTATGGTAGGTCCCATGTAATAAAGGGCGGACCTATTGCCATTAACCAGGCACATTTCCAGACTCCTGGCTGATACTCAGTATAAAAACCCAATATCACTTTACCTGATCCGAGAATCAAACCCAAGACTTCAGCTCTGCAGTCGTACCGTAATCCAACTACGGCATCGAGACAGTAAATCGAATTTTAAAAGCATTTAATCCTGAAATGAAAGGTATGAAATACAAAAAACTATATTACAACATTGTAGTAACTAAAAGATCTGAAAGACAATGCCATAACAGAATATTGTAGATCTAAATTCCAAAGCATCCGCTTAGATAGAAATTACACTATTCACATAGCCAGCCTCACGATCGTCGGTCGTCGACTCGATCTCTCTATCGGTTTTCGATTAAGCAATTACCAATACTTATCAAAAGGGGAATGACGCTTGATTTGAAAATTGTATGAACATTAAATATTTTTAATAGCAAAATATTGCATAACGTTCCTAAATTATGACATGTTAAGAAATCTTCCATGGGGGCTTGCAACAATGATTTTAATAAGTAACTGCTATTAAATACATATATACACTCACGCCTGTTATCCGCGAAGGGGTAGGCAGAGGCGCAACTAGTGCACCCACTTTTCGCCGTTATTCCGTCCCATGATGTGATAGGGGGCGAACCTATCGTCATATCGGGCACAAATTCCAGACTCCGAGCTGATACTGAATAGAAAAACTCAATATCACTTTGCCCGACCCGGGGATCGAACCCGAGACCTCAGCTTTGCAGTCGTACTGTAATAAAACTACGCCACCGAGGCAGTCGTCGTTGCTATTAAATACTTTTAAAATAAATGCCTAATGCAGAAAAAGCGCACCAGGCAATGTCAAGACTGGATATCAGGTGAAGAAAATCTCTGAACCTCACTTTAAAAGGTTTTCCAACGACTTCTTATTGTTAAATCCATGAAAAACACATTGTAAATCAAGTACACTTAGTAATATCAACTCTATCAACGGACTCGTCATTGCAATTTGTAAAGATGTCTCTTATATCAGAATCCTCTTAAGGGTTCATATCGATCTTATTTTCATCAAAGGTTATTGGTCGTCCATGGTACGTCCATGGTACGTCCATGTCCTCACGACTTGCGGTCAACGATCTCCCTCGATTAAGCAATTATCAAACTACACCTATGTCCGGCCCGCGGCATCGCCCGTTTCCTAAATCATCTATACATGCTTATTTCGAACGTGATTTATCGTGTTCTATTACAATTGATTATGGCTTACAGTTTTTTCTGTATCATATTTTTTTATCTGGAAAGCCGTAAATTGTGCGTGATGATTTCTGTTTTTAATGTTGTGTTGTAAATTATTGATTCGGTCAATCGGATTAAATCTTTCGCTTTGGAGAAATTGGAATGAGTTGTACAAATGAGTTTAGTATTAACAATATTGAATTTATTAATTAGGCGTTTATTTGTGTCTTAAAATATATGTTGTATAAAAAAAATAGTTATTTTGTTTGCTGAATAAAATGCTGTTTAAGAGACTCAATGAGCTGCAAATATTCTGTGCAATAGGTTTACTTCATTACTTTTAACAAAAAAAAAAGCAATAGAATATAAATTCTTAAAATTAACCGTTGTTTTATATTTCAATTATTTAACATGAAAATAAAAACGTTAAAAATACATATGAAATGAATTATTAATTATTTGTGATAAATCATCCACCTACGCACATATTAAATTTCGAACGGATTTTTGTTCAAACATTCCGTTCTAAATCACGTAAACGTTTTCGAACAATCGTAGTGTAATTTCGCCCATGTTGGGTTCGGTTTGGGACTGTCTTCAGAACTGGTCGCGGGTCACGCGCGGTCAGGGACTAGATGAAGACATTCGGGATGGAACGGGAGTACTATGGAGTGAGTCGATTATGGTTTTAGGGAGTTGGTTGTGTTTTGTATGTTTTTGTTTTTAAGCTGATATATATTGGTAAATATATATACGCTGTTATGTCAGCAACAACAGTACAAAAGAATGAATATTTTCACAATTTTCTACAAGTCATTTTAGTGTCATAAAATCTCACAATACTTCTCTTGCACATACTTTGAGAAGTCTATGATCTATTTAACAAGCATAATAATGAAATATACTTATTCTTGTCCACATTTATTCTCTTATTCTCCATAATACCTAGAACAAAATTTACGTAAAGCCTATAACTTTATCATTCAAACCGTTTTAGACAACTGGACGCCCATTCACTATATTTTCAAATCCTGTCAATTCTAGTCAATTAAGTAAACTGTTGAATCAACAGAATTCCAAATTCAAACAAAAAAAAACAATCATAACAATTCCAAATTCAAAATAAACAATAGAATCAGCACAGTTCCAAAATCAGAAACTGATACTGGCCAACTAATAGCGTTCGGATACGCTTGCTCAGTTCACAAGTCCGTAACGTTTGATATATCACCGTGGCTCGAAAACAACGTTGTAACTGCAGCGGGTCCATCAATTACATCAACGGACACTGCGAAGTAATCAATTTTTGTTACAGTACAGACAACAGAAATGTTTGATGTTGGGAATGATAGTGATGATGGTTTGAGTTCTTGAAACTAGAACATTATATTTAAATTGATTAAGACGATTTTGCATGAAATATATTTTGTTATACTACTCGCTAAGTTTGTGTGAGTAATCTTTAGATTGTTGGGATCTCTGGTGAAACATCTGGTGTTTGATATCATTTAGAAGAAAATGTTGGAATAAATATATAACTAAAACTTATAACCTACGTACATTGTATTGATGATAATTTTTTAAGAAGATCAAATTTTTACCCCTTAGTTTACAATTGATAAATGAAGCTAAAAATAAGGGCCTACACCTTTTTCAAAATTCTTTCAAACCATATAAAACAAATGAAAAATACTGTATCCCAAAGCTTTCATGTTCAATTAACAGATAGAATCGAAATGTAAACCCATTCATCGATACTTTCATAACAGATATTCTAATTGACATATGTGGACTGCTTTGTAGGCTATCAATGTTTTGAATACGCCACTAAATTGTTCAGCAAACAGTTTCGAAATTGGCACATTAGTTTGTATGTCAATATTGTCTGGTACTCTTGACATAAGTGATCAGTATTTATACCCTTTTTTGTATCTTTGGTTCCTATTGATTTTGGTTTTAACGTCAGATATTGAGTATTAGTTAGTTATTTATTTTAGAATTATGAATGTGGGAGAGCCAAAAGATTTTCATATTGTAGCTACGCTACTATCCTGTGACACTCGAAAACGTTCCAAATATTAATACTGGAAAAATAAAAATCTAATTTTAAAATTGGAAGAACATTTTGACGACAAATCCTCGTATAACATTTACAGAGAAATTCCAACGCTCAAAACCACGAATGGAACCAACCAATACATTCATCAACAAAGTAATCAATACGTTTATTGACATCGAAGCACCGTGACACAACCAGAAAATATGACCAGGAAATATTTGTACAGTCAGCACTCAGAGTCGTAATAAACACAGGAGCGCGTCGAATCGTTACCTTTACTAAATAAATTTCCTACCGGCCTGAAGCACAAAAAACGCATAAAATAAGCGACGAAAGAGCCATCTCGGGTAGAACTAATTGGTCTCCGTTGGTTTATACGTTTAAAAAAGTTATTTGTTATACGCAACACTATTTTGATGGCCGCCGGTGGAACGTGAGGTTAGTAAGGCAAAAAACGATAGGAATTGACCAGCTAGTAATTTCTTTTAGATTCGTGATGTAGATAAATATTTGGAGGGTTTTTTCGTTATTGGGATTCTTGCATGGTTTCTGAATATACTGTTTTTGGGGGAAACAGTTATTTGGAAATTTCTTGACGTAAAAATATTGATTTATGCACGGATAATCATGATACTGTTGTTACTGACAAACCATAGAAGAATATCAAATCCAACAATAATTTTAATACCAAACAAAGTTATACAAAAATCAAATCTTTCACAACCCGCGCATACACTATGAATAATTCATCCCTCAATACCGTATAATTTACGTCAAATTTAATAATGTTATCCATTACAGTACTTGATACCCATCGAAACACGTTGATACGGCCAAAACACCTGTACTACCTACATATAAATATGTAACTCCTATTGTCCTCACAAAAGAACCTATACGAGAAGTTGCTAACAAGGGTTTTGAAAAAAAAAGCTGAACACAACCGAAAGCGCATTCGGAACAATAGGTGGCACAGACGGCCAGGTAGAATACACTATTGTTAGTTGCCATTAGGACGTAATTCTTTAAGGTATTCGGATGTAATAAAACATCATGAGATTTGGATGTACTACTGAGTTCAATGGAGATTTTTTTTAATTTTAAGTCCACTTTACTCTTTGTTTGAAGGTTGGAATTGTAGGAGGATAAATCCAGCAAATAAATGCTATTGATTGCCCTAGAAACATAAATGTTTGTAAGTTTTAAGAATATCTTCAATAAATTTAAAACAGTCCACAAAGCGTTTGAAAGGTTTATTTAGTACTGGATCTATAATACAAAAAGTTACCTAATTTATTCTAGGTACAAGACTCTACCTTATTTCATCACCTCCCAAGCATCAAACATGGCACTGATACTTATCATATTTTTTAAAAAATGATGCCCCTTCATAAATTAATCCTGCGGTTAATAAATTCGGGTTTCTTGGAAACTAAGCCAATTCCAATAACGGCACATCTAAAGGAACCAATATTAATAACTTAACGAAAAACGATTCGATACTCACATCTTGATCAGATTCCGAATGAGCTATCGAATTTAAAAAAAAAACCCTCGCCGAGTCACCGGGACACCGACTGTTCAAATTAATGACAGTTCAGCCTACCCCGAAACTCTCTACCTGCGACGTGCCTATTTAGACATCAAAATAAACTTTTTTGTTCGATACATCTGTGAAACTAGTTCCTTTAACACAAAACAATCTATTGTGCGCCACCTTTAATGATTTTCAACACATCGAAACTGGATATTCTGCGAAATATACGCCACCTAGTTTTTCTGCAGCAAGGTGCGTTATATGTCAAACCATAATTTACGGTTTTGACGCAATACGTGACTAATCCCGTGTAAATGATACTTTAGTAAACGTCAATATATATTTTTTTGCTTCTAGTAAAGATATGAAGCCGATATTTGGCATTGGGGACACGTAAATCTTCTTAAATGTTATAGAACTATCTTATTTCGTAGTAGTGTCCAGTTTTGGAAATGATAATTAATTAGAGCTAAGTCAATTATAATTTGAATTTCTACTTCTGATACAGGTCAATTACAGTACATTGAAGATACATGTGCCCTTTTATGGCCTATGTAAGTCAATGACGATGCACTAACTCAATACAATTAAGTCAATATTTGCATTTTAAATGAATCGCTTTTAAAGTTAAATTACGTCCATCTATTCTGAACACTAAAGCTTAATTGACCCTTAAATGGTAATTTAAGCCCTGATGAATACCCCATTACATAATATCTCAAAAATATTATATGAGGACTTAAAATTATCTGTTGCACCGGAAATCTTAACGTATTAAACAATCAGGCGATGTATGCTCTATCTTATCGGGACAGACAGACAGACAGGATGCCCGCGTTAGCTCCCTCGTGACACTTCAATCCAGAAACAAACAGTTCTGTTAGTGAACATGATTGCTTAATGTTCAAGAAATTTGATATGGGGTCAAATATTGGTGTAGTTGCGCTTGACGCTGCATGACATGTTGGCTCAAAGTCCTTTCCAACATTGTGTTCTGTCTTTTTCATACTTTGATTTGGTTAAGAAGTGCAAAAAAATTAAATGTGTATCTGTTATTTCAAATATGGATGCCCTTAATTTATTTCAAAAAATTTCTTCTGTGTATCTTCTTTTTATTCCAATTGTTTTCTTTCGTATAAAACGCTTCTAACTACTATAAAATAGCTTTATATTAGATCTACATTTAGTGTTAGTAAATAAAGTAGCACATAAAAACTCACTGCCATCCCATCATTATGTAGTACGGAGTACATAATGACATACAACCAGCCACTCGCAGCCAAGTCCAATATAAACACAGGTACTGCTTTAATTTTTCTATTACAAAGACCGGTCGTAAGTCCAAACACATTAGCTAGGCAAGTTGGCAGGTGATAATGATGGTTTGCCGTGCCAGTTAGCGAAGTGGTGCGAGCTACTGGCGCGAGCCCTGCTCTACGGAAGATAATGTTTGGGTATGCGAGGATATTGTATGCATTTCGAGGTTTTATTTCGTGTGGTCTTTATTAAATAGGACGTGTAATTGTATATAAGATGATTTTAAAATACTTTTGAATTGAGAAATGACCTTATAAGCTAGTAAAAATGTAAAGATGCGGTGGTCAAAAAATTAAGGATACAGGTATGAAATAAGATATTGGAGTTCCTCAAAATAACTTCAGTTAGTCAAAGCCTAAATCAAAAGATTTTTTTTCTTGGTAATATTGAAACAATAAGCCCCACTGGTCTTATTTGGATTTTCTAATCACCGTTACACACCTACACATGATGATAGATGACTTTAAACAAATTTATGCTGTCATTTCTTTGTGATAACGTTATTATATTTGTTATTTATTGGACCAAAAATTAATTACTTGGTTAGAACTGAATTTGATCATAGAAAAGTGCTTTTACCATAATTCTGACACAATTGGAATTTGCAAGTAATTTTTTCAACTAAGTTAATAATTCAACAAGACCGACAATGAAAGTTTGGCTAAAAAAGATAATTTTATATTTCATCTATTGAAGTAAAACATTGTTCAGATGTTACCGAAGTTAAGAAAAAGGTACATTTTGCCTTTTAAAGTAACGCTTGGGTATTGTTTGGACAACATTATCTTGACTTTGATTTAGTTTTCGTGCCCGTCGGATTACCGTGTTACGTTAGTTTTGTAAACGCCATGGTATATGACTACGTTGAAATTTATGAGTATTTATTGTGTTATGTGGGTTTTTACGTAATGGAGGAAATACCATACTTATTTTTAGCGCAATTTGAAAAAGAAAACCTTTAAAGTTTCTAGATTTAGTTGCCAAGATTTTGATTATAAAATTATTGAAAGTTATAATTTAGGGCGTATGAAAACAATTAAAAGAGCCTTCTCCCAATTGATATTGTATAAATATTCTTTAAATCTTACATGTCCAGTATAATAAGCGTACTTTCTATCCTGTTCCATCAACAAAACATCCACAATTCCGAAATACCCTTATAAAATCCAATAGTCATGAAGCAAGTATCGGCCAGACAGCAATAAAATCTCTATGCGGCGCTAATAGCTCGTAAGCTCATAGGAAACCAGTTAAGGAATGCGAGTGGGCGATCGGTTCGATTCCCGACACGGTTTCGGACACTGTCCATTGTAATGCAATTGAAACTGATTTAGACGTTTATATTGGAGACACACTTTTAAGGATTGGAGTTGGTTTTGACTGAATAGGTTAAAATATTGTATTTAAAATGTTGCTGGTGCTTGTATTTTATGTCATGTCTAAAGGTTGTTCAAAAGGGGTAGATAATGTCATTCAGACAGGCGGATCAAGGGCTGCTTTAAAATGTTGAATGTAAAAAAACACTGATTTAAGTCAGCCAGGATTAGAAACCACTATTCAAAGAACCTCGGGAATTAATTTGAATATGACTCTAGTAATATATTTCACTATGATGATGCTTTATGTTTACGTGAATAATAAAATAAAAAACCACGATAAAATCCGCAGTAGCAGTTTAATTTCAATATCACTATTTTTATCAAACACCAGTTCTAGGACATATTTTGACTATCCAGCAATGGGATCCGTCCAAGCCACAGTCAGCAGAGACCGCGAATCAAACACATTTATCGTATTTTAGACGCGTGAGTATTTTACGATTTAATTCAATGGCAATAAATATGAACACAGCAATTAATGTTTAGCCCGCAGGCGTGCCGTAACGAGTTTAATGTATTGTTGGTCCGCTGCACTTATCTTATGATAAAAACCGTGCGTATTTCGCATTCGTATTCGTATTGCGTAAACAATAATGCGTATTCGAAATGGTTTTGTTAGTTGATTTTGATGGTACATTGTTAGTTTGTAAAGACTTTGTAAAGCTTTTGGAAGAAGTGAATATTAAAACTAATACGGAAACTTAAAGTACCTTTTTGTAATCTATTCTGATGAAAATACTTCATACTTCAAAGGGCAAAGTAAAACATGCAAAAAAGAATGTTAAAGAGCTACTTGAGTTTACAAAAGGACTTCATTCAAAATGACTTAAGTTTATTTTAATTCAGGTATAAAACCAATATTTGCAGTAATGAGAACGGAGAAATGTAGGATTAAAACTAATCCCAAAGTTGAACAAGTGGACGGTATTTAGGACAGGATTTGTCATCTAAGAAAAGCGATAACAATAGAAAGTGACGATTTGGTGAAATTATTAGAATTTCACAATACAGGTACTCGAAATTTGACGAGGGATGTCATTCTATTATGTTTGGTAGTATGTATGATATTTTTTTTTTTTTGAATAACTTTAAGTACTGTACTTTAACTATTTCCTTACATCATTTAAATTATTGTCTCGGAACTTTCATCTTCTCTTTGTTCTGTCTTAGTATATTTTGCTTGTGCTAGAGCTTTTGATATATATTTTAATCATTTTTCCATTTAAACATAATTCTCGACTTTCTTCTTCTTGAAACTAAGGTTTTCGGAGTTGAGTTGATGAGTTCTCCTCAACTGTTCCATCTTCTAAGTAGTTATTTCTATTTAATTGCATTACTTAATGCATTCATAGAATTATCTCAAAGCATTCGAAACATGCTAAATGCGTCACAAACAGAGATGACTTCCTTCACAGAAATAGAATTTCCAATACCTTTAAACCTTAGGTACACTTCAATTAGTATAGGGCTGCATATCCTCCTACAGATTTAGTTGATCGCTTTCCTTCGCCTCTGTTAGGGGGGAATAAAGTCGAACTTCCCTTAAACGAAGGTGATGTTGATCAAGCCGACTCTAAATAGACAAGTTTGTTCACTATATCTCAGTGTAACACTAAAACTGATTCTCAGAAAATGTTTTAAGTATATTCAATATTGACGGAGTGAGACGGGGGGCGTACGGTAGCTTATTGATATTTTGGATTTCTGGTGCCTGTCAATATTTGGTCGGATACAGTCAATATGGGTTACTAATTTCTCGTGGGCAGTGTTTTTTACGTGTCAATTTTTTGGTTTCCGATTTTGATTTTTATGGTGACCCCGCCCATGACGTGGGATAATACTAAAAATTATTTGAGTCAAGTATTTATTTAAAGTTCAAAAATTTTGGTCGCCTTTATAAATTGGTTTGCATTCCTTTGATGGTGTTTCCTGAAATGTCATTTTAATGGATGAACTATGAATATTTTTCTTGATTTATAATATACTTAAGAATATTAATGTTTGTAGTAAAAGCTATATTATTTTCATGGAATAAAATAGATTTTTAAAAATAGAAACTCTTGCACATTTGTCGCAGTAAATTATTGTCTGTTCATTACCTATATAAAAGTCCTCGAAGCTCTTACTACCATAGGCATAAGATATGTATTAGCACGAGGCAAGACTGTGCGTAATTACAATCACATTTCTATCTGCTCCTGCAATGTAACCCGTAAAACAATTCAGTAAATATAACACGACAAAAAACCACCTGTCACCAAGGAATCCAGATAAACTCACCTAATTACCAACTATTTATACTAATAAAACTAGAATGACAAATTAAATGTAGTCCAATGATATACTTCTATGACAAACATGGTTTTAGAACGCAAACTTTTATCCCCGCCAGCACCTATACAAATACGGACTTCGTGTGCAAACAGCCTAAAATTGTGTGATTATCGTCGTGTTCGAGTCCATCGCCCCTTATGACGATGATGGGAACATAAATATCGCAGTGAGGTAGCAATGTAACGTAAATTTACGATATTCTCATAGCCGTGAAGTTTGCTCTAGAAATGCTTCTAGATACACATGGTTAGGGTTGTCACTATTGATTGTGATTTATTGTGAAATGTTTAGTTAATGTGAATTACCTTCAGGTTTTGTAATTGTTAACTGATTAAGGGCTAATTTCACTGATTTTAAATTAATTTTATTCGACAGATATCATATTAAACTGCTAATGTAGATATTTCTTCTTTTTTTCTATTCGGGCACGGCAAAGTAACTGCACCTTACCTGATGGTAAGCGCGATGCCGTCCAGATAGAGTATCAAATGGCAGCAGATGGTTATCTCATGCCATTCGACACAATCATACCGGTCTACTGAGCTGCTTCTTCACGCTGCAGCGGAAGGACCCAGGATTATAGGAAGGAGGGAACACGCGCGCCGGCAAACTATTCCAAAGCCTGATGGTGCAGCAAATAAAAGATTTGGAGAATCTATTGGAAAAAAAACCTATTTACATTTTGGGCATAGATTACAATGTGACTTTAGTATTTGGTTGGCTTATACAATTATTTGACAAGTAGCATTTATCAGCAAGCGGTCAAATAGGCACTAAATGAATTAGTATGTAATACAGCTAGGTGAAAAAATGTGGTGAACAGCGGTAATTGCACACGTATCTTTTCTCTTAAAGTATAGAGGCGTAAAAATTCGTTGATATGTAATATAAAAACGTTAAGTACTTACTGCCTTGGTGGCGTATTTGTATTACGGTATGACTGCAAAGCTGAGGTCCCGGGTTCGATCCCCGGGTCGGGTAAAGTGATATTGGATTTTTTATTCAGTATCATCCCGCGATCTGGAATTTGTGCCCGATATGGCAATAGGCTCGCCCCCATCACATCATGGGACGGAATATGCACGGCGAAAAGTGGTTGCACTAGTTGCGCCTCGACTTACCCATTCGGGGATAAAGGGCGTGTGTGTGTCTTAAGTACTTAAGAGGTTATTTATTTAAAACGTATCAACCTGGACTTCTAGTACAATAATGGTCCGAGGTGCGCCAGCGGTCGTATACATAAAGTATTTAATTCCGAAGAGTAATCTGACAGATGCAAATGTGATGTCAGAATTCGGCGGCTGCATACTCTGATGTTGCATAAAGCTGGCATATTAGTACATGAGTTGAAAAAAATAATTATTGAGGTATGCTTGTGCACAACATCTATAGGTATATGTATAAAATGTACTAATATTTAAATAAATAAATATTGGATGAATTGATTTCTATAATTCAATATTTATTTTAACAAAAATATAAATATTATTGCATTTTTTTCGAAATTTGAGTTATTACAGAGTGGCAACCCTGCGCACGCGCACGCCACTGTAAATATTGACGGTGGCAGTAAGCTGCAGCGACGCGTCTCAGCAAACGCAGCCCTGGCACCGGCTCAATATTGACTGTTTACCGTTCACCATCAACGTAATAATACACCATCCCACCATCAGCTTTAGATACCACGATACCTTGTAGCAAGGAATTATGTTGAATGAAAAAAGTTGAGAAATCGATTTGAGGAATTTACTTGAATGAAGTAGAGAAATCGATTTAAAATCGATTCTTGAGATGAAGTCTTAGAACCCTCCATAATTTACCTTAATTTTAATACAGATTACAAAATTGTATTAAAATCACTAAGAACTAATAAAAGGTATTTTTATTGTATTATGTACCTACATTTGAAGTTTTGAACCCTTACTAAATATGTATTAAGTATAGTGAACCAAAGAATTTTCCTACTAGGCACTGCGATAATATTATGCGTATCACACGCTATATCAAAGATATTAGTGTCAATTCGATTTGGGCGTGGATTTAGGTATTTTAGAAGCGGTCAGCCAATCAAAATGTAGTACATAAAAAATAATCGTCGAATCGTTCCTCTAGATTCGACATTTTGACGAATAGAATCGAAAATATTTTTTTATAGCTGTCGTGAAAAATACATAAAAAATGTTTAATTGATTTTTTATCGAGTTAAGACATAAAATATATTCATCATCATCCGTAAAAACAATTAAACAAATAATTGTTTAATAATTTAATCATAATTATTTATCAGGCAATTAAATAAGCTATAAATTACAATTAGAATACAACTGTATCTCAAAATATCATTAACTCACTCATAATAGTTGTCGATAAAAGTTATTTGTTGTAATGCTGCGTATATTGGAATTGTGTGGTTACATGTTAGTGTCCAGTTGAGGGTGATAAAGTCGCCCCATGGGGCAGCGCGACCAGCAACAGTGATGGGAGAATATCGACATCAAGAAATGTATATTTATTAATAATGAAATCGTAATTCATTGCCTAATCATTGAGTGTCTATAGCAAAAAGCTGAAATTAAAATTTCTTTATTTTCAAAAGTAAGAGGTATTTTTGTGAGTACAGTAGATTTATAAATATTTGGTTAATTAATTGCTTATTTCTGACTAAGGTATTGACTACCTAACAGTTATCATTGTCAGCCACAGATGATGTAAACAGTTAAACATAGGCTTCTCCCAAAGAAAAGATAAAAAGAGCTATGATCACATCCAAATATAACTTATCTTAAAAGGGTGTATTTTGTCTATTTTGTTACTGGCTGTTTCACAGATTATCAATTTTTATCATAGTCTAATGACAAATAGACCTGCATTAGCTCATCACAATAAACCTTAAGATTCTCTGTCATCAAGCCATAACATATTTTCATACAAAGAAATCTTTGCAATAAAACTTACCAATGACACCATACTTTAATACATATTCGAAACACATAGTATAGAAGTCATTGTATTCTTGAATATAAATAGTTTGATCGCTGATTCACGAATGAATCATTCCGTTTGGTATTGGACATCAATCTTTCTTGAAGTAGAGTAAACAGAGGCATTTTCATATATCATGCTTGAGATATTATGCTTGAACATTGCATAATTGATCAGCTTCTGTATTCAGGATGTGATAAACTGTTGTATAAGATGGAAAATATGTCTATGGATATATATTGAAACTATTTTCGCATTGGTATAACTTTGTTGCGTTTGTAATGCTTTGTTAGGGCATATGATGGCTCGTGTATTTTTATTAATGTGTACTGCATCTCATTAAAAGTGCAATGTCGACTAGTAAAAATTAAGAAAAATCTAGAATCATTGTGTATGTCCACAGTTGCCATAATTATGGCGTGTTGTGTAGTTTTTTCCTCGCATATTGACAAAATATCATAAGATCAAGAGCATCGGTAATCTTCCACAGTTGAATAGTGCGGCAAATATTTTTTCCGTTTTAATTCATATTAAGGTTACCATAAAGCTCGAGTACTGTGACCACGCGTGGTTTTCTTAATGTCAGGTGAAGATTGAAGTCCTAACACGGTTAGATAATTGTCAAAAGAACGAAAGTTCGGATGATCTTTCGTCCTATACTGGAAGGAAGTAGAAAATATCAATATACAATAAAAATAGGCGTCGTTGTACGCTCTTATATCAAAAATATTTCAAAATAGGTACTATTCATTTACATTTTTTTTAACATGATCTACATACTTTATAAATAGCCAAAAAAGAGATTTATTACAAAATAATCTTAATCTTATAATCTCAAATTCTCTTTATTTAGACGTAAATTTATATCCCATGTCATTACGCGCCAAAACCACAACCAAACAAAAACAATATCGATAAAATCAACACAAACACGAAAGAAATCGTATAAAATGGTGAGCGTTAAAGCAATAGTGCTGTGTACGTTGTCGATAGCCCGGTTCGCAATAATCGTATGGGCGTGGTACAACGAGCGCGGTACAAAACGAATGCGGAGATAAAAACAGGTATATTGTTATTACTACGTGACGAATACGAGTAATAGACACGCGAGAGATGTCGGTGCGATTTAGCTTCCTGTAATTATGTGGTGTTTTAGTAGTAGCAGTACTAGTAGTACTAGTAGTAGTAGTTAGTAATGGTACAAATTGATGTTGATTTTTGCAACGGTTTACCGGAACACGCTGGATGCAGGACGCTTTTAACAGGTGCGTCTGGAAATCTTTAAGGAAGGCCTATGTTTAGCAGTGGACGTCGTGTGGCTGATGATGATGCAATGCATAGAATGCATGATCGTTCGGAGAAAAACTGTTGAATTCGGTTATTTCTATACCGAAAGTAATACATATTATTTAATCTGTAACTAAGTACATAATAGTGTAATAGCCCTTTATTATAAACAACCCACTGTTGAGCACGGGTCAACTCTACTGAGAGGCTTTAGGCCATAGTCCACCACGCTGTCCTAGTGCGGGTTGGCAGACTTCACGCACACCCGTTTTTTTTTATTTCAGGTGTGCAGGTTTCTCACGGTACATAAACATATACATATGTTTATATGCATGTTTCTCACAGTGTATTCATTATTGAGTTTATAATTAATTACCCAAGTCTGAATTCTATTTATAATAGGTTTGTATAGTGATCAAAATCAACACTTAGACATAATTACTGACAGCAAGCGCAATAAAAACACCAAGACGTGATTGTTTCACCAAAATATTTACACACAAAAAAGAAAAAAAAAACGATTTTACGCGATCACCGTAACCGAATGTGTCAGTGTCTTACTCAAATGACATAAAGAAACGTTAAATGACACAAAGAAATGACTTATGTATTTTAAAATAACGCACCGCGGCACGCTGAACGAACTATAATGATAGTGATGTGAACCTCACGAGTCTATATAATTTACCAAGGATTGAGTTATTAGTAGTTGGTCCGAGATATGTACGAGTACTGGTTTAATGCTCTCGGTTTTTGGACATCTTAATGTGATTTTGATACGGTTGAGTGTTGAGTGGGTCGGAGCGGCGCATAGGTTCAGATTGAGTTTTCTTCAATTAAGATGTTTTTGAACGTTCCGGTGTTGAAATTAACATTTTGTAATCGGTCCGAGTGTTGTGCTCGGATTGATTTTTTACGATTCGAAACTATGTGGCACTTGGTTTGGATAGGCACAAGCTTAGCATTGCCTTTGAATATCTTATAGAGGTGTACTTTTTGTACAATAATGAGTTTACAAAAATGGTGATGAAATCAATTCGATGAATATTTTATTCGTTCACAATAACATTTAAATCAACGTGTTAGTTTTTATCACCAATATAAAATCACAGAAATACGACATGTTCCAAGTTTCGACACTGGGAGCGTCATAAACATTGTAGGCTAGACAATTGACTTAATTAAGTGTCATACCAGATTTTTTCTCTTACAAATTACCTTATTATTGTTTTGGGTCCTTCGTGGCGGAGCGTGGGCGTAAGTTTGTCGCTTTCTTATAGGCCCCTTGAATTGATTAAGGCATTTTTTGTCTCGCATTGTAGGGTAATCAGTGCATGTCTTTATCGTAGCTAATGATCTCAGATTAACATGTTCGGACGGCCGCTTGATGGTGCTGTGATGACGAAGCCGAAACTTTGATTATGTTTTAGAATACAATTCTAACGTGTTGTTACACAGATATAGTTTTACTTAAGTATTTTATGTTTTGAGATTTATTTTAGCATTCTCTTATTTAAAGCTCTGCATTTTCATACAAATTTATTCATTTTTATAAAAATTTCATTCATTTACATAAAAATGTAGTCACAATAGATCTGCTTTATCCGATCACATCTTTACTAAAATCGTAAACTATTGACAAAGACTGTGAACTTTGAAATTCGTTTGATACAAATCTGAGACTTAAATTCCAAGCGCCATGATCTTAAAATATTTTCATGTAACATATTTAACTTGGTTCAAGTGGGCACCGTCGTGGAGAGCTCTCGTTCAAGGCACACCATGTAACGGCTGTTGCATGATTAAGAAATAGTTTATGTGTAAGATTACTGCCTTGTCATCTTCAGTTTGTTAATTTAGTCGGAGCTCGGCCACCACTTCTAATGATAGAATAACTTCCTTTTTTATCCATCGGGAAGTAATTAATTAATATTTTCGGAGCGTCAATTATTATATCATTAAAATTCCCTCATGAGATCTCACTCAAACATCCGACGTTCACCATTAAAAAGTAACTTTTGACAAGAGCCGGTTAGCTGCGGCCCACGATTCTAAAAATAAAAGCATCTAAATATTTGAATTCGAAAGCGAGACCGCGAAACGAGTCCTAACGAACTTAAATGCGCTTTTTAATTCTTTTTCTACTCGGTCAAGACAGCATGTCGGCGCACGAGAGTACCTTCGGGCGATTTGGGCATACATTTTTTTATTTCATACGAGTTGCGTTCGCCCAAGCTTGTTCTTGTGGGTAATGGCTTCATTATACCATTCGGAATCTCGGAAAGAAGTTGGGGCCCGCCTGCAAAAACTGGCCACACTTACACCAAGGCTCGATCAAAACTCACACAAATTTCACATTGTTTTAGTAGCGGGGGTATAATGCACACTGCGTATTGTTGCGGTAATCGTTTCTGAGTTATTACGCAATTATGTGCTCAAATTCAACATTTTTCGTAACCCTGTGTGTAGTTGTGGTAATTTTGTGGCCCTTCGCGATAATTGTGGCTAACGTGGACTCGAATTCCAGTAACAATATGACTACAGTGAACTTTCCTTGATAAAAGTGTAATATTTTTTGATTAATCAATATATTAACCGTAAAAAATTATCTCAAGTGCCAGCTTACCGTCACGGGGGTCCAATTGACCCTGTGTAATGACAGCCCGTCGTGTAACTTCTTTGAATGTTTTCGAATTTTTCATCTTAGTATCTGGTTTGGGACGCGCCTCGTTTTATTTTGCGCCTTGTAATTAGGCGTGCCGTTCCAGCCAACGTGCAGTTTTTCTCGGAATCGATAATTTATTACGGAAACATATTCGATGATTTTTGCGTCCTGAGCGACAATTACGCTTGCAAATAACTTTTAAAATAAATTACTTAATTTAAAACGCACTTTAGTGTTCTTTGGAAGCGAACGACTTTGAAATTACAGTATGTTGAGTTATAAAAAATATTTCAGTAACATTTAAAATCATTTAACTTCCAGACATTTGCCTTTAAGCTCCCAACGACGCCCATAAACCTTAAAAAGGCCTAGATTTAATTCTTTTGAAAAAACGCAATAACACGATACTCGACACAAAAGATATAAAAGGAACACCGATTTTCGTTACAGATTGCAAAGTAACAAACAATTGTTTAAGCCCCGCCATTCGTCGTGAACAAAAACAACATTAATCTGTTCCGAACATGGTGTTTATCTCTATTCAGCCATTGAAAAGGTGCAATAAATATACTGTGCACACGTCTTGCAATTGAAATGTATACTACTTAATAATCTTGCATGCAAGTATGTTGGTGCGGGCGCTACGTGTGGCCGGCGCTTTATCGATAGCTGGATAACTCGCTTCCCCATCACTATTTTATTGACAGTTATGAGTAGTTTCGGATAGGCTGATTTGATGCGATTGTAAATCTTTTTAAACTTAATTATAACTATTATATATTCTTGTTAACAATGGCATTAATTGGGAAGTTTGATGTGGCAGGTGTATGATTAATAAATATGCGTGTATGGCGCAAAGGAGTTTTAGGCATTCATTTGCCTTTATAGTGTTTGGTTGTTAGTAAAAAAGACTGACATGATAGTTTCAAACATTGCATCATGCCAATGGAGTTATACTATACCATTCTAAGGGTCATTTTCAAGTTCCAAGTAAATTTTATTTGATAGTTATCGTTAGGTAGTACTCATTTTGTTACCATTTAGGAGTATAGATTAAAGTGTGACTTTTTATTTGGTCGGCTTATACATTTATGTGACGAGTAGCATTTATTAGCAAGTGATTAAAAATCGATAGCCTAGTTGGGAGTGCCGGGCTGCCGAGACGAATGTCCGCAGGTTCAAAACCCAAGGGAACGCACCTCTGACTTTTCTAAAAAGTTATGTGTGTATTCTTTGTGAATTATCGCTCGCTTTAACGGTGAAGGAAAACATCGTGAGGAAACCTGCACACCTGAGAATATCACTGATTTTCGAAAGGTATGTGAAGTCTGCCAATCCTCGCTAAGCTAGCGTGGTGGACTAAGGCCTTAACCCTCCCAGTTGTAGAGGAGGCCCGTGCAGCAGTGGGCAGTACATAAAACAGGGCTGGTATGGTATGGTATGGATAAAAATGTTTATAATTCCTTAAATGATCTCGGGAATTTCGTAACATACTTGATAGTGACTTTTGCATATGATTTTATTTTACTGAAAAGTATTATAATAGGGTCTGAATGTGTGAAACTGAAAACTCGATCCATAAACAACTTAATGTTCTTATAGCTACCGCCTTCTGGAGTTCAATGACCGTTATACTATTACAATTATGATTAAACTACTCTTACAGCGAATTAACTTTTTTAACTTACTAATAAAGTTTAATTTCAGTTTTTAGTTTACATATTCGCGGTCCAGACAAATTACTTTAATTTCCTCGATATTTCAAAAATGCTTCGCGTAACGGTATTGTGGTATAATAAGGTTTGAATCTCGCCTGATGAACAAATTGTTGGTTTTATCTCGCTTTTTATATATGGGATTGTATTGCCAATTAATAAAAATAAAAAAATAGAAAATCGTGATCTTCAATTTTTTTGTTTTTTTTTTACTGTGTTCCTATACCATACTAATTTTGTCTATAAAGATATTTTTTTCGGAATGATTGATTTGTGAAAAGATCAATAGAAAAATACATACGAGTATATTATCTAATTCTAGGTGTGCTTTTAAAGTAGGCAGTGACTTAGCCTAAATTGTTAATAATATGCTATTGTGATACACCATGACTAATCTAAGGTGACCGCTTTAGTTTCACAATGAACTTCATTTTAGGAAGTAAAGAATTATAGTAGGCCTAAAATTGCCTGAAAGTCGCCATAAAGACTGAACTTCAAGATTCGCAAATAGTTTGGCTGTTTTATACGCAAATAATAATAATCATCATTTGCCAATAATTTCTGCTATTGAACACAAGCTTCCAAGATTTCCAAACCGACTGTTAGAAGTGGTCTGTATGCAAAAAATGAAAAATATCACACGAATAATATTGGCAATATAGGTCGGTCGAATTACGCAGCTCACGTGTAGCCCATGGCCGTAGACACTAAGGTAAAAGCTTCACGGGTTCACAATAGACATGGGCGCCGCCTAGGAAAAAGCCGGCGGCGGCATGCTGGTAATTTTTGGTCGGCGGCGGCGTAACGCCGGCGGCGTGAATTTTTTTAATGAATATTGAATATATGTATAGGCCACATATAAATTCCTCAGTTACATGTTCGTAGGTAGTTGGAAGCACTAGCCAATTAGCTTATCGGTATAAAAATCCCTTCAGGACCCATGCTCCATCCACCCTGTAGATTGGGGGCGTTTGGAGAATTCCACCACGGTATCCCCTACCTGTAGTAAAAGACTATTAGTCAATAGAGGCCACCGGGGGTCCCAGGCGGACGGCAGGGGGCTGTCCGTCTTTAGTTTTGTGTTTTTTAGCACATTGTTGCAATCCCTGTGATGGACGGCAGCGTGGCAGGACCGAAGGACGCCCTCTGCGTCAACGGCAACGTGAGACCTAACGTTGCCGATGACGCAGAGGGCGTCCTTCGGTGCGCGGGAGCGTCTGAGCCCAACACAACAGCAGACGAGTCGCACTAGGCGGCACCGCGCAGGGGCGGTTGCGGACGACAACTTAGACACTTCCGTCAGAGAAAGCCCGCGGCCGTCCCTAATGCGCCGAAGATGGCCACAGCGGAGTTTTGGTTTGTATGCCGTGCGTTGTACATACGTTGGGCGGTCACCTAATGGTTTCATCTCTCCGGGCGGCTCAACGTCGGGTCGTAAGGCACGGTGAACCCAGCATAACCGCTCAGTCGCCCCCTTTGAAGGATGGGCGGTAGTAAGAAGTCACTTTCTCCGCGAAAAATAAACAAAAAAAGACAAATGCTCCATGGCACCCGCGACTCTTTATCTTGTTTCACGGAGAAGGTGAAATGACCATTAATGCCCTTTGGTGCCACCATCCCGTTATCAAAAATGACTGCGCGGTTATATCATTATCACCGCATTTACAACCTAGCGTTACGCCACTTATAGAGATGGAAGCATCGGGCGACACACCAAACTGGACCAAGTCTTTTAGTCTATGAAAACTAGTAGTGACGGCATTAGGCGTCGGCGACCGCCGACGGCCTCGCGCTTAAGGGGCCTTACATTATTTTTTATTTAATATTACTTTTTGATAGTGGCGGCCTTAGCCAACGCAGGGCTCCGGGGGCAGATGTTTGCACGTGGCCTTTTTCTTTGTGCCCTTTGTCAACCGAGGGTTCAGCCGCCGTTAGGCCCGGGCGAGAGAAAAGTGGAAAATAAAAGGGGCCTCACAAAGCTGATGTCGCCGACGTCCACGTTTGGTCTAGCGCCGCCATTGTAAACTACCACGGCATACTAAATGTATACCAAAGCACTTTGTTGCGGCAGGGACAGCTTCATGATCTCATGGTCATGTGCGCCTAATCATTTTATCCGCAAATCTCCATAGAAAGGACGGGTAATATTCAGTTCTCCCCCTCATGCCTCAAATTTCTCTACTTCTGGTGGGAGGAGTCCGACCTTTCGTGTTCCTGCACCATCTCTTTTCATAAGAGGTCTACCTTCGTACTCGTAGGCCATCAAAAATTAAGATCTCTTGCTGTGGTCTTGGTTAGTAACACAGCGACAGCGAGAGGCCTCCTCCATTAAATGGCACGAAATCGCTATGCTCTCAATTAAGATTAGCTAAAACTCCAATAAATGTTAGGTTATATATTGGACCGTATATTGCAACCTCAAAGGCCGAGTGGACGGTTATTCGGGAGACCCCAAGATCGCCCGATAGCCCCTATTAGTCGGCTATTATAACAGACCGGGGATGCTGTAGTGGACTTCCCTAAACGCCCCCAATTCACAGGTCAGGACCAGGAGTCTCTAACGTCTTTGATGGCAGAGGGATTGGCCCGCTATAGATCTCTCGTAGCACTCTCTTTTTGACGGAGGACTACTCCGAAAAAGTTAGCCACCACAATCTAGAATCTCCGCCTGTTGACCATGGACCAGTAAAAACGATCACATGCACCTGACCGTAAGACACCTACGATCTGCCACAGATACTCTCCGGAACAATGTTCTCCGATGGGTACATTTATCAGTTGATAGTTGGACCATAGTTGCTTCACACCTTGGTGAAATCAGGGTGGACTACTAAAACATTTGGGCACCGAGGACGGGGTCTCCAGCCTGACACCACATCCTCCATGGCAACTCCGCCGAAAGTTGCCCGCTTGGCCTCTATTTAGGAGCCGGACGCTGCTCGTGTGTGGAAGCTCCCTCGAGCCAGTGGAAGGTGGCCGTAGGGCTTTGGGGTCCAGATCCTAGGCCGGTATCTAACCAACAAGTAAGTCACGTACAAGATCGTGTGGTACGCCCTTATTATCTGCTGCGGATTCCATTGGAGAGCATTGCAGAGAGATTCGGAGGTCCAAGGTTTCGGCCGAAAAGGTACTGCTGTAAAAGATCATGGACCACATAACTCCGTGGCATAAAGTTTAGTTAGCGATGCCAGGACCTTTTACGTTAGACAGCTTGAAATAGCGCAGCCGCGAATGGGCGCGTGAGCACAGAGGCCGTAGCCAAGATGCCTTTTACAATCGTTAACGCTAATAGTCGTTTTTCTGTTATTAACTTTAAAAAACCCAAGTCTGCCAATAACTATGAATAAAATTTTTGAAGAAAATGATTTGTTTATTCCAAATCCACACCGGCGCGGCGCTTATGTCTACATCGAACTAAATATGACATTTGAGACCCAATCATTCATAAAATTTTACAATAAAAATTAAAAGTATTCACAAAATCCACGCCGTCCAAGTTAGGCGGCGGCGGCGGCGGCGCGCGGGTCCTGCCCAGCGGCGTAACGCCGGCGCGGCGCCCATGTCTAGTTCACAAACCTGCGAATGAAAGTATTCTTGATTTAAAGAGGTAAGGAAGTAAAATTCATACAGCCTTGTATACCATACAGGAAACTTCCCAAATACTAGTGGTATTTACTGATGGTAGGTATCTCATATATAAGAGTCCGTCTGGGTAGGTACCACCGCAATGTCTATTTCTACCGCCAAGTAGCAGTGTGCGAGCACTGTTGTGTTTCGGTGTGACTGTTGCGGACGACAACTTAGACGTGAGTCGGAGGAAGCCCGCAGCCGTCCCTAATGCGCCGAAGATGGCCACCGCGGAGTTTTGGTTAGTATGCCGTGCGGTGTACATAGGTTAGGGACTCGGCCCGGCGGTCGCCCGACGTTTTCCATCTCTCCGGGCGGCTCAACGTCGGGTCGTAAGGCACGGTGAACCCAACATAACCGCTCAGTCGTTCCCCTTGATCACTGGGCGGTAGTAATAATTCACTTTCTCCGCGTAAACAAAAAAAAAGACATTGTAGCCAGTGTAACTACAAGATATAATGTAATGAATGTAACATCTTATGTCTCAAGATGACGAGCGCAGTGGAATGCCACACAGTACTTTGTATCTCAAGGTGCTGGATGGTGTTGCTACTGTTTATATACGGTCGTACCGCTTACCATCAGGCGAACGGCATGCTCGTCTCGTCATTCGATGCAATAAAAAAAGTAACTTACCTACTTGTTTTATTATTGGTATAAAAAAGCGCATCCTTCCAATTTGGGCCCGTAACGTCTGCTAAGTTGGACTAACTAGTTCTTGGAGCAATATATTGAGGAAGAACTTCCGCCTACTTATACTCGCTGCAATAATTTTATACACATTCGACTTGCCGAGAATCCTGCAAGCTTCATTTAATGAAGTCAACTTGATGAGACTTTTACATATTAAAAATAACTTGGAGAAGTCAATGCAAGTTTTCTTGCTAACCTAAACCTTGCTTAATACCCCTGTACCAAAGCCCTAGCTCCGGCACTGTTCCTCATTAAAAAATTAGCACACAAATGTAAGCTATCGCCTGAGCGAGCAACGATTATCGATCATGGGGACGCTATCGCGATACCGAGCGACAAGTCACCTCGCGCTGTATTTACCTTGGAGCTTTAATTTTATATCGAGTGACAAATTGTGGTTTTATTGACACACGCGATTGATTTACTGTTTTATGATCATTTTTTGTAAAAAGTGTGATCGGTTATGGTGAACATGTGACATTGGGACATTATAGGCTAATACGATACAATACAAGAACCCCTCCTTGGGTGAAGGCCTCCTCCAAAAGAGACCATGCATCTCTGTCCTGAGCAAGCTGTGTCCATTTTGAACACGCTATCTTTACTATTTCATCTTGCCATCTCGTGTATATCTGGTTCAAACTGACCGGCATTATTATGTTGCCTAACGACGGATGATCATCGCTCGTCAGAAGACACTAACCCCTCTCTGCATCAGGTGCATTGGTGGCATGTGCTGTGCCCTATAAAAAAAAAATATACACGTGCCGTTTAGTTCAGTTATATTTTCGGCTAACAAAGGACCTGTTTATATTATGGAAGTTTTACGCACTCACACACTCACTCCTTTTATCCCCGAAGGGGTAGGCAGAGGCGCAACTAGTGCACCCACTTTTCGCCGTTATTCCGTCTCATGATATGATAGGGGGCGAGCCTATCGCCATATCGGCCACATATTCCAGAATCCGAGCTGATACTGAATAGAAAAACTCAATATCACTTTGCGCGACCCGGGGATCGAACCCGAGATTTCAGCATTGCAGTCGTACCATAAACGACTACGTAACCGAGGAATTTTTGCGCCGCCTTATATTACTGGTGTCAACCCCTAGAGAGCTCAATTTCGGGATAATCATTACAAAAACCACACCAAATTACCTGACCTGTAAATTGAATTCAAGATCGCGGTCTACATTATAACTTCAACTGGGCGACATAACACAAACCTTTTATAATTAACACTGTAATCATAGATTCTTATCACAAATTCTTATACCTAGTATACTAGTTCTCGTGTCGAGGCGCGATGCAGCCAGATACACGTGATAAGGTGGTATCAAGTTCCTCCTCAGATCTTAATCGGCAAATGTATTAGCGCGGTGGTTGGGGGCTGCCTCGAGGCATAAGAGATAGTCATTTTTATCGTCTACTAGCTTTTGCCCGCGGCTTCGCCAGCGTTAATAAGTTTTTCCGAGCTAAAAGTACATAAAAACCTTCCCGTTGAATCACTCTATCTACTAAAAAAAACCGCATCAAAATCCGTTGCGTAGTTTTAAAGATCTAAGCATATATAGGGACAGACAGCGAGAAGCAACTTTGTTTTATACTATGTAGTGATTTTATCGTCTCCTTTCTGGTGGAACTTACGTTCGAATCCCCGGTGGAAAATCACTATATGCAGGCCGCTTTTAACTGGTCCGACTGGAAATCTTTAGGGGAGGATTTTGTTCAGCAATGGAAGCCATGTGGCTGATTATGAAGATCCATCGGAGCGGGTTGATGTCAGCCAGACGTTCTTCGCAACTTAAGATTAAGGAGATTCAAAAATAGAACCAGCCTATCCTTGCCTCTGTTTTGTGAAAAGGTAAAAATGTATGAAAATTATGCTGATGCTTTACTATTTCTTCTTCCATCAGTCTTTATCCCATTCCCTTTGATGTAGGCACACCACAATTTTACAAACACTTATAAACTAGCTTAATTTACGTCTAGCCTGACCTACTCTAGAAAAAAATATTTAAATAAATAAATAATTACCTCATTAATCCGTTTTAGTGCTCCCACGTAAGTTAATTATTTTCTCATATAAAAAACAAATATGACACTTGACCCTTTTTTGACCTGCCCGCGTCCGCTTAACGATTAAAATCTAACGTCTCTCGTGCTTAACACTTAAAGCATTGTTGGCAGTTCATTAACTCTGGTGAGATTTATCGAGCTCACTTTCTGGGGTGTCACATGTGATATAGGGTTTTGTGACCCGTTGGGGGACGTATTTGGAGATATGATGCAGGGGATATATTCATAACTTATTCAGGTAAGAGAACGCTTTGCATAATTATGAAGGAACTTACAGTTGGAATATTATCAGAAAGCTTTTGAGGAAGATTGCCTTTTTATGCATCGAAATGTGCGTCAATGTGCTCATATGAAAGAAGGGCAAGGAACTAAGCATGGACGAAGTAGTAAAAATGTCTTGGGTTACTAGAAAATTGTATGTTAACTAATAACTAGTCACTGAAACTGTTCACTTAAAACAGCCTTTTTAATTAATATAAAACATATATACCATAAGTCCCAATTGTTTTTAATAACCTTTAATTCGACACTGAGCCCGGCCCTTTTACTCAAAATCGATTACATATCGGCCTTAATTGAAATATAGGTTGATTAAAAAAGTTCTTAATTGCGCACACATTCGTAGTGATGCACCTTTTGAATGATATCGACACAATTTATCGACAGTTCCCTCACTAATTAATCATAATTACTCTTTTTATAAACCTTTAATTACATCTAAATTAATAGAGTTGTAAGCTTGTCTATTGCAACTGTATCTGTAATTGTTCAGCAAATATAAGGTTAAAGAAAATGTATTCTCATAAAAAAGAGACGAAGAATGTCACTTACACGAGAACAAAATAACAAAACATAAGTAATTATTCAAATATATAAAACATAAATGAAAAAAAATATATAGAGACGTATATTTTTTTTTTTTTATTCTGGCACGGCAAAGTGACTGCACCTCACCTGATGGTAAGCGCGATGCCGTCCAGATAGAGTATCGAATGGCAGCAGATGGTTATCTCATGCCATTCGACACAATCATGCCGGCCTACTGAGCTGCTTCTTCACGCTACGGCGGAAGGACCCAGGATTATAGGAAGAAGGGAACACGTGCGCCGGTAAACTATTCCAAAGCTTGATGGTGCGGCAAATGAAGGATTTGGCGAAATGTGAACACGTATGGTAATTTACTTTTTTATTATGGCTCAACCAGGGTACCAACATAATTTTCTTACAAGCATTTCGTTTAGCGTAGTATTTAATATAACAGGCGAAAACTCTGGTGGTAGGTCTCTCATATTTGAGAGTCCGTCTGGGTGGGTATCACCGCAATGTCTATTTCTACCGCCAAGCAGCAGTGTGCATGCACTGTTGTGTTTCGGTTTGAAGGACATTGTAGACAGTGTAACTACTAGACATAATGAATTATGAGACTTAACATCTTATGTCTCAGGATGAGGAGCGCAGTGGAATGCCACTTAGTACTTTGTAACTCAAGGTGCTGTATGGTGATACTACTGTTTATGGGCGGTCGTATCACTTACTATCAGGAGAACGGCATGCTCATCTCGTCATTCTATATCACAAAAAATAATCGAAATTACCACTCCTTAACGATTGGCAGGTAACATCACCATCTTCCTTATGGAACACATACCAATCGTAGTATTAGTGTGTACCAAATTGTTACTTAATGCCTATACATTATGTCACAATTTAGTATACTTCATTTAGTCTATAACATTGTCATTCAACCAAATTCTTAGAGATCTTCAACAAACCCTTGTTCCCTTGCATTGTAAGTGTTCAGGCACTAATGACTCTCCATCAGGTTATTCACTTGCATAACAACGTTAAGAAAAGTCAATTATACTGCTTTTATTATGAAACACTTCCGGTTATCATTCCATTGGATCCTTAGGCGCATCGTGAAGGAGCAATTGACTATAACGATAATAATTCCCGACTTACACCTGTCCTTACTTGGAGTACCTTAGGCGCAATTTGTTGTAAAGTTTTTTATAGAATAAATTGTATTGCATAATTTGGACTCAAAAAGCTCAATATTTTTACAAATGTAATTTTCGTGGTATAAAAATAGTATTTTCAAATTTTTATTAGTCAAATATTATTAAGGGCTAAGTGTCGAACGCGGCTCCGCCTGTGCGAATTATCTTTATTTGAATACTAGCTTTTGACCGCGGCTCCGCCCGCGTTAAAAAGTTTTTCCGGGATAAAAGTCCCGGTTTATATTTCCCCGGGATAAAAAGTAGCCTATGTGTTAATCCAGGACATGATCTACCCGTGTGCCAAATTTCATCGAAATCCGTTCAGTAGTTTTTGCGTGAAAGAGGAACAAACATCCAGACATCCATACATCCATACATTCTTACAAACTTTGGCCTTTATAATATTAGTAGGAAGACTCAATTTGTACTCACCAAGGATGACATATTATGCTAATGCATAATCTGTCTACCACCTTGTATGACATGCACATTCGTTCAACGATTACTGAATTTGTTGTAGACATACAAATATACTGGTGGTAGGTCTGTCATATGTAAGAGTCCGTCTGGGTAGGTACCGCAACGTCTATTTCAACCGCCAAGCGTCAGTGTGCATGCACTATAAAATTTATAAAAAACGATTAAATAAGGCTATATAATTATATTTAATTAGATCGTATCGCTTACCATCAGGCGAACGGCATGCTCGTCTCCTCATTCAATGAAATAAAATAAAAAATATCCTCACAAACTGCATTTAGTATTGGCCAAATTCAATTGTTCCTTAACAAACATACAGACTACTTCTTTAATACATATACTATATGTGCTAGACATACTTGAAGCCTTAACAATCATAAGTCGATGAAAACATAAGGATGTGTGAAAAAAATTGTACGTGTCAAAAATCATCCCTCGGATATGGTGAAACGGCTTCATAAGAACATGAAGTATGATGAGGTCCGTTCACACTGATCGATGGGATACGACACGATAAAATCTTTGGGATGAGCGAGTATTGATATTTACTTTCTTAGGTTTATTAACGAAATTATTTAAATATAGCCAGAGTCGTGTCTAAGGTTTACAAAAAAGGAATTAATAAATATCTGTTAAAATTAGTACTTAGAACATAACGATAGTTGAATAGATTTTTTTACACTTTATAATATTTCACATTGGATGATTTTGTTCATAACCAGTTATTTGATAAGTATGCTTTTATTATATTACTAGTTTTTTCCTGCGGCTCCGCCCGCGTTAATGAGTTTTCCCGGGATAAATGTACATATAAACCTTTCTCTTGAATCAGTCCATCTATTAAAAAACCCATCAAAATCCGTTGCGCAGTTTTAAAGATCTAAGCATACATACGGTCAGACAGCGGGAAGCGACTTTGTTTTATACTATGTAGTGTTGCTGTTAGTGAAAGTGTAACAACTGCAAGCTTTATTCATATTTTAACTAAAAATACGTTGAAAATAACTGCAAACTGCACATATTCTCACATACTACCCTCCGACACGATAAATCGTGTCGTCCATGCAGACGCGTAAGGTGGCGCACACACCGGACCCGTCCGATAATTAAAGAGGCCACTGGATGATAAATAACCGAGTGTCCATGTTTTTACCGCAGATGTCATTATCTCGACCGACTCTATCAGCCGTCACTCGATTACATCGTACGGAATTATATAAAGGTGATACAATCAACTTTATACACTTACGAATAATGTTAAGTGAGACGCAGCTTTAGGGTAATAATGATAGGACTAATGTAATTCTCGGCTATAGTAAAATAAAATTTTATTAACATTATTTTGTTCCACCCAGCAGTGGCTCAGGTGTGTTTGATGCTTTCGAACTATGTTTTTAAATCACTCAAAATTGTTATACCTGACTCCACCACAGAACACAAATTAAATGTAAAAGTGTACAACTTTTCAGATGGTATAATTGGAATAGTTTATAAAAATGAAGATTTCAGTGTGTATTCAATATCTTTGTTGTTTGTGTGAAATTTATAATTAACTAATCTGATACTAAATTTTCAAATTTTATATCATGTAATCGAGACTCGATTAAATTACTCTAAACTTAAATCTGTAAAAGTACATTACAAAAAAAGACACAAAACCTTTGTTGTAACAACTCCATACAACATAAATGTGTCTTGTGCCAGCGTAGCGCATGAATAATCGAAAGGTCTCAGTTGATGAGTGCGCGTGAGAGCTTTTTTGTCCTCACGCGGGCACCGAACACCGGTCCGGGGAGATGCCACCAAACAAATAATTATCGGGAAATCGTCGTATAACCACCGCCTTGTTAGTTTCGTGGGTTTATTTTATGGTTCGGGCGAGTTTTTGAAGCAAGTGAAGATATTATATTATTTATGTACGAGCTCTGAATTCATACACGTTTACTATTAGCCACATTAATTAACGATCATAGTCGCTATCTTTGGATCGATCTCTAAAACGGACCAATCCAAATTAAGTTTGCTTACTTTAACTTGATTGGTTTAGGAAGTGTGGAGTATGATAATACACGGAGAATGGGCTTGTTTCCATGTTTAAGCCAACTTTGATCGACAAACATGTACAGCTATATATTTGTAGAAACTCACTTCAGTATAAATTTTAACTAGCTTTTGCCAGCGGGTCCCCCGGTAAAAGTCCCGCTTTATTTCTTCCCGGGATATACATACAGAAATACAAATCTTTCCTCTTTATAATATAACTATAAAAGTATAGATTCGACGAGCACTTGCTAGTGCAGTACCAGAAAGAAGATTAAAAATATACTCATCGATGATTGGTTTTACACACACACACACACACACACACATACTTACGCCTTTTATCCCCGAAGGGGTAGGCAGAGGCGCAACTAGTGCACCCACTTTTTGCCGTTATTCCGTCCCATGATGTGATAGGGGCGAGCCTATCGCCATATCGGGCACAAATTCCAGACTCCGAGCTGATACTGAATAGAAAAACTCAATATCACTTTGCCTTACCTGGGAATAGAACCCGAGACCTCTTCTTCGTCTTTTTAAAAATGGCTCCACCGTTTCATTGGTGATTATGCCAATGACAATTGGTTAGGTGTTAAAATAATATCGTAACTTTGTTAGAATAACTTTCGACAGCATTGCATGATTGGTTTTACACATCAAAATATTTTTTTTGACCAACAATTAACCCAATTTCAACCCAACAATCTACCAAGTGACTCACATTATTCATTGCATTTCCCTTAAACGTTGACACCCAATGAAATCATGCAGTGATCTTTAACCTAAATGCGAGCATTGATAAATAAAGTAAGTAATCAATGGTCAATGTAAAAACAATAAATAACAGAAAACTTATACGTCAACTATGAAGCGAATTTATTATAAAATTACTACTTATGGTACAGTACAGGTTTGTCCTCTTAATTAAGGTACGGTTTCATACGCGTTTAAAGTCTTTAGGGTTCCGTTTAATTTGGTGTCAGTGGACCTTTATTACGTACTATGCCCTCTGTCTGATTTTTAAAGAGCTCTAATAGCGTCTACATTCGTAACTGCAATACAATGGGTTGAAATTTTCATAGATGTATTGTGAGTATCTTTATCAGTTGCCTTCTTAGTTTACTGATAGTATATTGTTAGAAAGTGAAGCGATTTCGATTTAAATAAAAACGGTTTATCACAGATTTTACATAGACATTTATCACTGGTTTTACATAAAGACATATAACAGAAATACTTTTCAAAGATATCTGCAACTAACCGACCAAGAAAGCGAATGAGAGCGAACGTCGATATGGCACCCTTTTTATACACCCAACTACCACTTACACGATTCATTTGACATTTAGACTGGTTAGTACGTTACAAATACCGTTACAAATGATTGAATCCTAACAATATAGTTACTGTTCAATTTGCAGATCGAACAATGTTCGAGTTTCTCTAACACAATTTACCTTAAACTAGATACTTCAGGATGTCGACGTCTACACTTATATTTTCCCCGAATACTCCGGGATTTTCCTATAGCACTCAGGGGTAATGTAGCTTCCTATTAGTAAAAAGAATTTTCTAAATCGGTTCGTTAGTTCCTAACATTAGCGTGTTCAACCAAACAAACAATAAACTCTTCAGCTTTATAATAGTATAGTTTACGGAACCCTTGTTACGCGAGTCCGACTCACACGCAGGTTTTACGATGATTAGGTACTTTATTTTACTAGAAATAATTTCTTACGCTCTTAGCTGACAAATAAGCGTCTTTACATAGATAACAGCCCTAATTAAAATTAATATACGCAGTCCTTATTCAGTAATTCACATAATAATGCTAAGCAGATGAGTAAAAATCTTTTGTAGATTTGTTAATTATTTTTAAGTATGAAAGTTTCTTATTTTTGATCAGTTAATTATTAAAAAACCTGAAATTGCAATGTGCTTATCTATATTGAATTTAATTTTATTTATTGATCTTATTTTCCTTACTTTAATTTAACTTCTTTATCTTTTATCTATAACTTTCTTCGAATTACCCACTCTTCAATTAAAATTTAGTTTCTTTCATGAACTTATATTTTCGTACAAAAACCATTGTAACGAGGTTTTTCTGAAAAATAATATTCGCAATATGCAGCTCGATGCCTGATGGGTGACTGACGATGTAATAACAATTAGTTGCAATGACCAACAAAAAATGTCCGTCCGTCCGCGATTACGAAAAGGTTGTGAAATGACTTGTAAAGAAAATTACTTATTAATAAAATTTATAATACGGATAAAAGTAGGTACCAAGATTTAAAATTACCGATATTTATCTCAAGTTTATTTTATTTAGAGTAGCAGTGGTTAGTTAAACGCTGATTAAATTACTTCGGTTTATCAATACAGATTTCATATTGATGGGTTTGTCTTAAGGTTTGGTAAATTTAAACAGTGATTAAACACCGAATAAATGTGTTATACATAAAGATTTCAAACATAATTGTTGTCTCAATTTAATTTGATGTTGAGTTAATCAAGTACTAATTAAATAACTGAGTCTTATTAACAAAGATTTCAAATTGAATTTTTTGTTCCAGAATTTGATGTAGAGTTAAGCAGTGATTAAGCACTGGTTAAATGACCAATGCCTTTGATAATAAACGATCTAATCCAGAGGACGAACCAATGAAAATAAGTCTCTATGTATAAAAAGCTGCTTTGATTGGCCCATTTTCTCGATGAATCTAAAAAAGCGATTGACATCGATTTGGAAACAGTGGATAGTTACAGGGGAAAATACGAATGATATTTTTAATGTTAAAGAGAAAGGATAATGACAAATAAGCACTAAAATATGTTTTTAAATTATTCACACACCTTGAGACTACTTTTAGGGGTTTAATAATTAAGTTGTTCTGAAATAAAGACTTTACTGTACGTGTATTAATGTTCTTCCTTTTTTGGCCAAGTAAGTAAACTGACTTGGAAATTCGTGTTTAATAGCATCGTAATGATTTTATAATACGAACATTTTGAAGAGTCGTTTTAAATTAACATTTCTTTTACGACTGTTATGCAACGTTTTTTGGGAAACGTTTAAAACTGTCTTTTTTATTATTTACTATGTTTTATTAGGAATCGTTTTAAATCAGCTTTTTTTTTTAATTTTTTTTGTTTATGCCTTTTCTATAACCACTATCAAGTAGCATTCTGTTGATACTGTTTTAATTTGAGGACATCGGTATTATTAATAGGCGCTTATGAATGCTGAACAAAGCTTTATAATCTAAAGCTCTTGGCTTAGCTAGTATTCATAAACATCTGTTTACCATCAAGCGAGCAAGAAGCTTGTTATTTAGTAGTATAATAAAGTATCATACTAATATTATAAATTCAAAATATATTGTATATATTGAAATTGCCTAAGGCGCGTTTATTTGTAATACCAATCATATGTGTATTGCTGGGGGAAGACACTGGTTCCTGAGACACAGCTAACGCTAGTTCAGGGGCTAGGGTAATAACATTTCTATAATGTCATGTGTTTTACTGTGCAAATAAACAATATTATTATTATTATTGTTTATTCCCAATAAACCCAGAAATGGCTGAACAGATTTGAATGAAATTCGCCACACAGATAGACCATGTCGTGGGGCCGTAACCAAGACGCTTTTCTGCAGTCGTTAATGATAAAAAAAAATTAAAAACATATGCGACACACATAGCCTATCGGTCTTTCGCAAGAATGCGCCATTCGCATACATATTGTTGTTTTCTATTAGCGTTACGATTTTTAGAAAGGAATCTTAACTGCGGCTACTAGATAACATACGCTACAATTTATCCCGGAAAGTACACACCGGGATTTTTATACTGGAGACGTAAATTCTCACGGGTAGAGTCATTAGCAACACCTAGTATTTTGCAAAATAAAGAGAATGGTTTTCTTTTAGCTCGTTGTATATTTTATGTCTTTCCGTCTTTCGCCTTATATCTTAATTTATTTTAAATAAAACAATTCCCTCTTTTACATTTAAAAACAACGTTCCCCCCATCCTTCTCTTCCTTTAAACATTCAAACCTCCTCCTTCTCACTCACTCATTGTGCACTCCATTACACGCACTCGATACGTTTCGTTCATAAAAGTTATCATACATATTATTAAAATTTAAACCTATTAACATGCCTATCCTATATTACATAATTGTAAAACGGTATACATTTGTATCGTATTGCCTAGTAAAACAAGTGGACGATAACCTAGTTGGGAATGGAACGGTCTGCCGAGACAATGTCCGGAGGTTCGAAACCCAAGGCACACACCTCTGACTTTTCAAAGTTATGTGTGTATTGTTTTTCAATTCACTTTAACGGTGAAGTAAAACATCGTGAGGAAACCTAGGTACCTGAGAATTCTCCATAAGAATTTCGAGGGTGTGTGAAGTCTGCCAACCCGCACTAGGCCAGCGTGGTGGACTAAGGCCTTAAACCCTCTCAGTAGTATAGGAGGCCCGTGTTCAGCAGTGAGCATTATATAATACAGGGCTGTTATTATTATATACATTTGTATGAAACCCCTTTAATTAAAGATCGCAGCTGTATTCTATCGACAACAAATCGATTAAAACATTAGCCAGTTTTTCCATTAGTATTTAACACGAATTATAAATACATTACTTTTGTTTGCAGACCGGCACGAGAATCGAATCGGGTGAGTTTCGTTAGTAAATTATTTATCACCAGCTTGCCCGGGGCTCCGCCCGCCGTTCAGTAGTTTTTGCGTGAAAGAGTAACAGACATACGAACTTTCGCGTTTATAATATTAGTAGGATTGTATTGTTATGCTAATGTATGGAGATATATTTCAATTGAGTTATTTTCAGGGGATGTCAAAGGCCTGTCGGTTTTATAAGAATAGGAATTTATAGCCCATAAAGGTAGATGTGCTGACGGATTGGTAGTAAGTGGTCATTGTCGCCCACGCACAATATGAATATCATGAGCGCAGCCAAGCCTAGCCAAGAACTAAACGCATTTGTATGTTTGGCACAGGGCGATTATGTCCTGGATAGGCTACTTTTGGTCGAGGCCTATGTCCAGCAGTGGACTGCAACGGGCTGATGATGATGTTAGGCTACTCATCATAATTTGCTCTCATGAGAAATCTATACTAATATTATAAAGCTGAAGAGTTTGTTTGTTTGAACGCGCTAATCTCAGGAACTACTGAACCGATTATGAAAATTCTTTCACTAATAGGAACCTACATAACTCCTGAGTGCTATAGGCTACTTTTTATCCCCGGAAAATATTTTTGTCCCGGAAAAACTTTTTCACGCGGGCGGAGCCGCGAGCACTACTAGTAATGAATATTTTTAAATGGATTCTTAAAGTAGGTGGCGCTGGCTTCGTGTGTTTTAGGGACCTTTGTAGTGGGAAAGGCTTCTCACGCAGGCGAAGTCGCGAGCAACCTAGTAGATAATAAAGAAAGAAAAATGGGTATGAAAAGAACCGATGAAATATTTTTTACTGTTAGTAAAGTTTATCTATTAAAAAACTTAAACATTATGATAGCTGTTCTATACACATACACACATACGCTCACGCCTGTTATCCCGAAGGGGTAGGCAGAGGCGCAACTAGTGCACCCACTTTTCGCCGTTATTCCGTCCCATGATGTGATAGGGGGCGAGCCTATCGCCATATCGGGCACAAATTCCAGACTCCGAGCTGATACTGAATAGAAAAACTCACTTTGCCGGACCCGGGGATCGAACCCGAGACCTCTGCATTGTAGTCGTACCTTAATACAACTACGCCACCGAGGCAGTCATCTGTTCTATACATAAAAAAATCTGAAGAATTAACCCTTCATATTTTTCTTGAATGCCTCGGTTGTGTAATTGTATTACGGTACGACTGCAGTGCTGAGGTCTCGGGTTCGTCTCCGGGTCGGGCAAAGTGATATTGCGTTGATACGCAGTATAAGTCCGAAGTCTGGACTTGTGCCCGATATGGCGATAGCCTCGCCCTGTATCACTTCATGGGACGGAATACGCACGGCGAAAAATGGATGCACGATTTGCGCCTCGGTAAAAGGCGTGAGTGTGTGTGTGTGTATATATTTTTCTTGATGGTTTTATTAAGACTAGAATTTCAACTCACCTTACCTTAGGCGTAAATAAAGCTATATAATTAAACATTAATGACTCCGAAATGAAGGCACATTTTAAACGTAAACCATTAGTTAACTACGGCTTGACTTTTACACGCGTTTAATATTCGAACAAAGTTCGTATCATTAAATATAACTGTAGTTTTAACACGGCACTGTCACGGTTGCCTCGTTAAATGGTTAATGACGTGAAATTATGTTTTTCACTACAACGGGGTATTAAGGGTTAATATATAGCGGGTCAGATGGCACGCAAGGTGTGTTAGAGGGTTAAAATCATTAAGTTTTGACTGTTTTGATAGACGCCGGCATTATAGGGTTTCACCATACATCTATATATACAAGCGGGGTTTGACGGGTTAATTTCTTACGATCTTATTCATAAAGCGATTGCTTTTAAAGGTGTTTAGATGTTTCTGAAAGTAGCCGCAAAACCGCTGAACATGTTTATCAGATATAATCCTACTCTATAAGAAAGGAGACCCAAAAAATATAAGCAACTACAGACCAATAAGCTTATTACCCTCCTTGTATAAACTTTTTGCATCACTCATTGAAAAGAAAATACGTACAACAATAGAAAAATACCAACCTATAGAGCAGGCTGGTTTCAGAAGAGGCTTCTCTACAGTGGACCACATTCATTCGCTAGAAATTCTGATGGAGAAATACCAGGAGTTCCAAAGACCACTTTACATAATCTTTATAGATTATCAAAAAGCTTTCGACACCATACATCACTCGTCGATATGGGATGCCCTGCTCTCCCAACAAGTAGAAACAGAATACATACAAGTGCTAAAACACCTTTACGAAAATGCCACGAGTAGAGTAAGGCTAGAAACTGCCGGACCGCCTATACAAATAAAGAGAGGCGTTCGTCAGGGGGACCCCCTATCACCAACCATTTTTATAGCAGTGTTAGAGTCTATCTTTGCCAAACTAAACTGGAACGAATTCGGGATTAACATCAACGGAAAATATTTAAATCATTTGAGATTTGCCGATGACATTGTCCTGTTGGCGGAAAATACAAAACAACTACAATTAATGATAGACTCTCTACAAGAAGAAAGCCGAAAAGTTGGTTTAGAGATTAACCTGACCAAGACTAACATCATGACAAATTCCACCCAGACGCCAGTATGTCTAAATAATATACCCTTATCATATGTAAACTCTTATATATATCTTGGAAAACAGATTTCATTTGACGGACAGAATAACGAGAAAGAAGTAGACAGAAGAGTAAAAATTACATGGAACAAGTTTTGGAGCCTAAAAGAAACACTTAAGAGCGACATTCCATTAAGAACCAAGACGAAAGTGATGAATATGTGTCTACTCCCTTCACTAATCTATGCTTGCCAAACATGGAAGTTTACCAGTAGAGTTAAAAATAAAATTAGGTCTTGCCAAAGGAGCACGGAAAGAAGCATTTTAAAAATACGGAAAATTTATAAAATTCCTCATTCACATATTAGGCACAAAACTAAAGTCATCGATGCACTCAACCATTCACAAAAATTAAAATGGAAATGGGCTGGACACATAGCCAGACTAAAAGACCAAAGATGGACTACTAAAGTGACGTCATGGCCGGGCCCATTAGGAAAAAGAAATAGAGGTAGACCTTTGGCACGCTGGGTGGATGACATAGTAAGAATAGCTGGACCTTCTTGGATTAAAATAGCAAACGATAGAGAACGTTGGCTATCTCTGGAGGAGGCCTTTACCTTCGACTGAGAAGGGTTCTTGCAATATTATGTACACTAAATTTAATATAAAGAATTGCAGTAATACTTAAATTTAAAATAATAATAATATAATGTAAAATATATATATATATAAAAACAATAACAAAAATAAACAAAAAGAGAGGATATTTGTATGTATATGGTAATTATAAATAACAATAATTTAGACAATAACCAAATTAAATGTACTTACTTCAAAAACAACAATAATTTTATATTAATGATAATTACATAATACAATATAATTTTAACAATAATAATAATAAATTAGAAATAAAGAGATAATAATAATAATGATACTTAATGAAAATTCCTGTGTCGATTATATTTTATTGAAATTGTATTTAATGTTTTCAATTCTGTAATTTATTAGCAAGAAATAAAAGGCTTTTTTTATTTTTTTATTTTTTTTTTTTTTTTTATTATTGTTATGAGTAATTTTTGATGTTCATCACGATAGGCCTCTGGGGGTCGGCAGGAGATATAAAAATTTTAACGAGCGACATCCAGACAGGTGAGGGTAACATTGTTTGAAATTACATGCTTTTAATTTGTCAAATGATGAGGCAGGCTATCAGAATTTCATAAAGGAGTTTACATGTACCTACAGTGTTCGTTGGTACACAGAAAATCTTACTGCACTTTAAACTTACTTAAGCGAAGTTCTTAAACGGACTGAAGGTAATATTAATAAATACAAGTTTTTTTACGCTTTATCTACACTAATATTATAAGGAGGAAATATTTGTACGGTTGTAAGTTTGTAACGAATAAACTCAAAAACTACTGGACCTTTAAAAATGATTTCACTAATGTAATGCGACATTATGAGCGAGTAACATAGCCTACTTTTATCCCGGGAAAATGTAAAGCGGGACTTTTATCCCGGAAAAACTTATTCACGCAGGGGGAGTCGCTAGTAAAAGCCTAGTAATTTACATAGATATAGAGATAAGGGTGGAGTGAGTAAGCAGACTAAGGCAGTCCATAGATTTAGAACCTATGTGACAATCGTGCAAAGGGAAGCCAGTAGAAATTGTACGTTATGTACATACATATACATATACACTCACGCCTGTTATCCCCGAAGGGGTAGGCAGAGGCGCAACTAGTGCACCCACTTTTCGCCATTATTCCGTCCCATGATGTGATAGGGGGCGAGCCTATCGCCATGTCGGGCACAAATTCCAGACTCCGAGCTGATACTGAATAGAAAAACTCAATGTCACTTTGCCCGACCCGGGGATCAAACCCGAGACCTCAGCTTTGCAGTCGTACTGTAATACAACTACGCCACCGAGGCAGTCGTATGTATGTTATGTATTTCCCATAGACCCATCGCCACTAGTTAGTGTGGAAAAACCTTTACCAAAAAGTATTACCCACAAGAGTAGTCGTGCTTAAAACAATTCTCTTGAATTTGTCAGAAACAATACCGAAAAAGGCATTTATTATTAGTGCAATGTTTTTGCAACATAGTGCATTATTTTTAAGCTGGCAACATTGTGTTGAGTTTGCGGGAGAAGTCACGCGCGAGCACTTTATTGACGTGTTTACATTTAAACAAAGTTTTTTAATATACCCAGAGGCTATTAAGATGGGGAGTTTGTAAATAATAAGTTTTCAGAAATATCCAGAGGGCTAAATGGTTTTGGAGTGTGACTACATAGTTATGTAAAAAGAATTATATTTTTGGCGCAGTAAATAAACAGCAGAAATCCGATTTCAAAATGCTCACATAGAGATAATTTTGCTTAAAAAAACCAAGTTAATTAAATTACGAACCTAAGATTAAAAATCAAACTAACCTGTACAGGTGGTTCGAAGTTTTAAATTTGTTTAGATATTTTTGTTGCTCTAAAAGCTCTAAAATTATTATTTACCAATTATAACTGCATAGTTTTCAATATTATCGGCGCCATTGACCTCAGCTTATTCAGTGCATAATACTAATCGAATGAAGACAAACCGATTGACACCCGTTGAAACGATAAGTCACAGTGTTTACATGTTTGTGCCCGCGTCAGGAGCGGCCAATATTTGTCTTGTTTATTTGTTGAGTAACTCGAATCGATGGATCAAATGTTGGGTTGGGTATATGCCGTGATTCATTAAGAGTTTATTAGATTCGTTGGTTTTATAAAATAATAGCTTTTGCCCGCGACTCCGCCCGCGTTAAAAAGTTTTTCCGGGATAAAAGACCCGCTTTATATTTTCCCGGGATAAAAAGTAGCCTATGTGTTAATCCAGGATATGATCTACCCGTGTGCCAAATTTCATCGAAATCTGTTCAGTAGTTTTTGCGTGAAAGAGGAACAAACATCCATACATCCATACATCCAAACATCCATACATTCTTACAAACTTTCGCCTTTATAATATTAGTAGGATTATTAGAATTAACAAAATTAACAGATGGAGGAGATAAATTTTATTTACAGATTACTTAACTAGACTAACTTTTAACTCTTATAAAAGTTATTGTGAGTTTTTTTCAAAATAGCTGGGCTATATAAATATAATGTCAATTTGTATTTTGTAACATAAAAAACAGACAAGCTGCGAACAAACTTTCGCATATAAGCTAAGAAATATTTGTATCATATTCCTTACAAGCTTCTAAACAACACCAATAGAAATACACGATAATCTCGAGTATTGGACCAAATAGTCCAACGCCGTCAAACATTTGACCCAGGCTAGATTGCGTGTCGTTCACCGCGCGCACGGGAGCGGATGCAGTGCCCGTTGTTTATGTTACTATATGTTTTTTGTATAATCCATTTCCTTTCGGCATTGTTCCAGTTATGATATTGGAATACTTTTGAAATTGAATTTGTTTATACATGAAAACATATTTACAATTTAGGCTTTATTGGTCTGAGGGGTATCACCAACTATTAATATTTTGAGTGTTATATATTTTTGTTTAGACTGCCTCGGTGGCGTAGTTGTATTATGGTACGAATGCAATGCTAAGGTCTCGGGTTTGATCCGCGGGTCGGGCAAAGTGATATTGAGTTTTTCTATTCAGTATCACATCATGGGACGGAATAACGTTGAAAAGTGGGTGCACTAGTTGCGCCTCTGCCCAACCCTTCGGGGATAAAATGCGTGAGTGTAAATGTATATGTATGCATGTGTATTTTTGTATTGATACTACGAATAACGTCACGGATCCTTAAGTGCAGAGTCTAAATAATATTTATTTATGAAAGCTACGTTCCTTGATCTAGCAGTTTGGATTCTAAGGCGTTGCCCTTACGCTGTCTTTTGTTACTGAAAAACACTATATAAATCTGGCAGTAGTTGAAATTACATCAAAAACATCTGTACGCTTAAAACATTTCATTTGAGATTAAAAATCAAAAGGGTCTAAGCCCTTTTTCCTTTGCACAAATATTTTAAATCTTTTATCTAACTACAAGAATTCTATGTACCCATAGGTGCGTTCGGAACACGGGCACCATTCCTTGGTATTGTTATAATCCAATAATAAATGACACGTTGCGTTCCGAAGCCCGACTACGCCACGCGTGATGTTAAGATGTAGAGTTTTATTTAGTTTCAAATACTTTTAGGCGGTATTTTTAAAGTAATATTTAATATATTATTTTAACTTGCATGATTCGTATTGCGGCTTATAAAATCAATTTAGTGACTACGAAATGTAATTAATATTTCGTATTTTCGTATATTAACAACGTTTCCATTAAGTATAGTAAAGATGATTAGTAACAGCTGTTATTCTAGGTTAGTAGGCATTGTTACAAATTATTAAAATTATTATATTATTTCAATACAGGCCGCTATTGACAGGTCCGTCTGGAAATCTTTAGGGGAGGCCTATATTTAGCCATGGACGTCGTGTGGCTGATGATGATGATTAGAAATGCTTGAATAGTAGGATTCAGCTTTAAATTTAGAGAACATGCTATAATAACTGGCAGTGTAATAATTACTGTTGTAATAATGCAAATTAATACACACACACACACACATACACTCACGCCTGTTATCCCCGAAGGGGTAGGCAGAGGCGCAACTAGTGCACCCACTTTTCGCCATTATTCCGTCCCATGATGTGATAGGGGGCGAGCCTATCGCCATATCGGGCACAAATTCCAGACTCCGAGCTGATACTGAATAGAAAAACTCAATACCACTTTGCCCGACCCGGGGATCGAACCCGAGACCTCAGCTTTGCAGTCGTACTGTAATACAACTACGCCACCGAGGCAGTCAATATATTTGTCATATTTCAAAAATTGTTTATTTAAATATGTATACATACTTTTCCGATAACTCCTATACATTAAAGTTCAAAATTTTCAACTCTCCATTTATTTCTCTACAACATACCCAAATTGAAGCTATCCCTTAACAGGTAGCGTCCCAACCTTCCGAGAAGTAAGATAAAGCAGCGTCACTCATTGTGCTTTTGAGTTACTCTTACTTACTTGAGTAAATAATGAGCAATTTGTATTATAATATTTTCTAGGATTATTTAAGTCAAATCGGATTTTGAATTTAAATTATCATTCGAATTTGATGTTTTTATTATTCGTATTTGGAATAGTGTATGATTTATTATGTTTTCATATAAATGTGTACATTGTAATATGATGAGACGAGCAAGTTGCTCTCCTGATGATAACCGACACGACCATTAACATTAATAACAACACTAGAACCCTGATTAACAATTTACGTAGCTTTTCTTTACGCTTGTCATTCTTAAATATTACATACTAGTAGTGCTCGCGGCTCCGCCCGCGTGAAAATGTTTTTCCGGGACAAAAATATTTTCCCGGGACAAAAAGTAGCCTATAGCAATCAGGAGTTATGTAGCTTCCTATTAGTGAAAGAATTTTCAAAATCGGTTCAGTTGTTCCTGAGATTAGCGCGTTCAAATAAACAAACTCTTCAGCTTTATAATATTAGTATAGATTAATTGTAACATCTTTAGGTACTTATAGAATAATTGTGGAGTGCAATAAACTGTGAATTTGAATTGTAATTATTAACTACTCCCCACCACACAGGCCTCCCACAAACTCACTAACACTCCCACTTTCATTATAAGTGTAAATAAGACCCATTTAACGATACAAAATTGTGATTATAATGCCCTCGCCTGCGGTTTCCTTTCACGCCTGCTTTGAATGGTCGTACAAAAAAGTGAGTACAAATTCTTCTAACCGCAGCCCTAAGTACTCGAACGGGACCCAATCACGCGGTTTCGTGACCATAAGGTAACTGGAACATTAGAACATATATAAGAACAGTGGGATATGACGTAGCTAATAATTTTTTTACTGGTGGTAGGTCTCTCATATGTAAGAGTGCGTCTGGGTGGGTACAAGAGGTACACACCCAATGTCTATTTCTAACGCCAAGCAGCAGTGTGCATGCACTGGTGTGTTTCGGTTTGAAGGACATTGTAGCCAGTGTAACTACAGGACATAATGAGACTTAACATCTTATGTCTCAGGATGTCGAGCGCAGTGGAATAGCACTCAGTACTTAAGGTGCTGGATGGTGTTGTTACTGTTTATGGGTGGTCGTATCGCTTACCATCAGGTGAACGGCATGCTCGTCTCATCATTCTAAGCAATAAAAAAATGTTAATATTATGTTCTTTTATTATTATAATTGCTACTGAATGATGAGACGAGTATGCCGCTCGCCTTAAGTCTCATGCAATGCAATGCAATCAGTCCTATATTATATACAGCCCACTGCTGAGCACGGGCATCTACTACTGAGAGGGGTTAGTCCTTAGCCCACCACGCTGGCCTTGTGCGCATTGGCAGACTACACATACCCTCGAAATTCCTAAGGAGAATTCTCAGGTATGCAGGTTTCCTCACGATGTTTTCCTTCACCGTTAAAGCGAACGATAGATAATTGATAAACAATACACACATAACTTCGAAAAGTCAGAGGTGTGTGCCTTGGGTTTTGAACCTCCGGACATCGTCTCGGCAGACCGATCCATTTCCAACTAGGTTATCGTCCGTGGCTATCGTCTGTTAAGTCTCATAATGCCCACTAAATACGCTGGCTACAATGTCCTTCAAACCAGAACACAATAGTGCATGCACACTGGTGCTTGGCGGTAGAAATAGACATTGCGGTGGTACCCACCCAAACGGCCGCTCGCATACGGGCGATCTGGCACCAGTAATATATTGTATGTATAATAGTATTTGCGGTTTCCCCCTCGGTACAAAAACCTGATTGTGAATTTTCTCTTAGACTATATAGTATGTAAAAGACACGGCTTGTATGTTTTTTTTTCTCTCAAAGCATAAGATCAAATGCTCTTGCACTGTTGTATTTAGCAGATTAGTGTGCGTAAAATAAACATGTATTTAAGATTTATTTATGTGTGCGTTCATACCACGAAACGGTATTAAAATGTGTATTGTACTTTTATGTATTTGTATTGAAAATGACAGATGTTTTTAGTGGCAGCAATAAGCACATGCCGCGTCCTTTTTAGATCGTCTAAGTTTCCAGAATAAAAGTACCTAGCCTTTGTTAATTTACCACAACTTTCTATGCTAAATTTCATTAAAATCCATTCAGTTACAATTCATCCATGGTTCCAAAATTTATACAAGACTGTTTTGCTAAAATATCAGTTAACTTCATTGAATTAAAGATGTGTTTTGTTTCATATAATACGATACATACAATAGTATATTATGTCACCTTCACGGTTGTCACCTTGAGGGTTTTTCAAACTTAGGACACATTTGAAATTCTAAATACACTAACTAAGCTTAACTTCAAATAGTAAATAATGGTTCTGTATACAATTGTAATAGAACACCATTTTAGTACATCCTTAAAGGACAATAGGGTAGTTTCCTATATTTCGTTTTGTAAATTATTTTATATGTAACAGAAAATAATACGAAAAAGAAGTTCTGTGAAATTAGCATCAAAATTGGTTAAAAACAAAGCAGTCATTTATATGAACTATTGTTGTGAGCAAAAGTAGGAACGTGGGGCGGGAGATATCACGCTATCTCTTTCGCACACACATAGCGATTTGCCCGGCGACTCTCAGTGACGTCACAATGTAATATTACTGTTATTTGACAACTGCCACCAAATTTCAAAGCTTTATAACTTGCTAATTATTGCCCCAATTTTGAAAATAGTTTTCTGTAAGTTTTTGGATGGCATACATTTTTCATAAATGTATTACAAAAGTAGTCAACTAAACTATAGTAGAGAATATTTTGATTTGTAATTTTTTTTTTGTTTTTCAAAATATTTTTATGTCCAAAAACACTGGTAACGAAAGTGCATAAAAACTATTTTCGCATTGTAAATTATTTTCAAAAAATATTCTACTGTCACATAATATGGCCAGTATTTTTAACCTACATTAAAGTCGCTCTTATAAAAGTTGAAAACGAATACAAAATTAAAAGTCTACATTTTCCGAGTTTTTCAAACTCAGACCTAGAGAACCCGAAAAACACACCCAACACAACCAATTTAAATACGTCTACCAAAATTACCATAACGCTGCACGGACACTGCCAATTATTTCATTACAGCATAATGCACAGAATTCTAAGTGCGCCCGAAAGATTTATGTGTCGTGGGTCGAAAAAGACCCGCTGAATTGTCAATCGGCTCACATTCCCGTATAGACGGGTCTAAATGATCACAAGTGGAATAAATCTCGGGTTAAAACAATGCTTTTTGTATGCATTCGTAATTTTGTTTAATATTTATTTCTGTGTTAATTGGAATGAGTTTTTGCGTGAAAAGAGCTTAAAAGAGTAAAAGGGCTTTTTTATAAACTTCACGATGAAGTAAATTTACCGTAGAGGTATAACTAGATAATCCAAAAAAAAGATTATCCCAAGTATTCAACTTAAATCTTGTCGATAAAGAATTGGTTGGGACGATAAATATCGGATTAAAGAAGCTTACACGATATGAATAAAACTTTTATTCTGATATTTATTCTTCTATTTTTCATTTCTTATAATAAAAATTCAAATATTGTAAGATACAAGAAATAAAATTTATTCCACGATATAAATATTTATTCAAACTGCAACTCGAATTCTATATTTGAATCACGGAGTTGTCGCATTTTTGTTTTTTGTGACGCAAATATTTTGTCACATGTAATTAGTAGCAAACGGTTTGCTGAGACGAATACGTATTAGCGATAATAAATAAGTTAGCCTTGTATGTACGCGTTTTGTGTTTATGTACAGTATACGATTACTACACGGTATTTGGTCCAATGTTTGCCACTTGGTCACGAATTGGCCATTCGATGGTCGATTCTGAATGTTTGATGGATTTTTTAAGGTGACTTTACTTTGAGGACATTTGTATTTCTTTGTGAATTGAATGCATTTGAGTTTCCAAGGAAGTTATGTTTATGAAAAAAAGTTAAATAACTGTTAATATTTTATCACTATAAAACAATTTAATTCTATTTTTATATTTAAAAATAGAAGCATTATAGAACCAATAAATTCCTTTTTATAACATGATATCACCACTCAGACCGACTAGAGATAAAAACACCAGATATATCAATCAAACTCTTTATTATTTTTATTCGCTACTCAAACGACGAGGTTATTCGCAATGGGAACTATTCTCGAGATGAATAAATATTTTATCACCTTTATGTAATTCGATAAAATCACGCACTCCCACTTGGCAGAGATCCATCGAATGTCCATTTTTTTTCTTATTTAATTACATTCCCACACTACCGGCTAGATGTGTGCACCACATCGCTGTTTGCTTTTATGGTAGGATTTAGTTCACCAGATTCACAATCACCGTTGTCTAAGTCAGTCTTATTTTAAATCATAACATTGATCCTATTTCCGCTTTTATTCATGTGCCTACTATGAAATTTTACTACCATTTTGGTTATAAACTCCACTCTCAATGTTTATTTTTCAGAAAAAATACTTTTCATATTATATAAGACATAAATTAAACTTCTTGCTTCCCAGTTGACGAAATCTTTACCCTAAACTTAAATTATCAACATGCATTATTTTTGTTTATCACGCATTGGCCTGGTGTTGGAATAATAATCAGTATTGTTCGGCGTGTCCATTGGTTCTTCCTGTTCCTGTCTGGCTAGGAAACGTCAGATGACTAGCAATACAGAGATTCAAATCTGTCGAAAAGTTATTGTTAGCCCCAACATACATTTTTATGCCGTTGTAATTACTTTAAGGTCCTATATTGATTCTTCTAAAAGTATATAAACTTACAAATAATGCCAAGAGTAGGTAACTGAGCGCATGAGCAGGCAGCTGAAAGCATAATTCATTTCAAAATCCATTATCTGTTAAAAATCGAAATCTTGAAGCAGCGCGGACCGAAAATAATATTTTAGTTTCAGATAATAATTTATACAATCATCTAAATGTCATCTCAACCGATGAAGGGTCTACAGAAGTCTTTTTGGACATAGATTTTGATTTGGAGAAAAGAGCTTAAAAATAGAGAATTAATTGATATCTATTGACAGCAATTAGGATAATTTTTAATAAATAAATGTATAATAGCAAATTATTTACCTACTCCATACCAAAGGAATCACCAATGAGTTGCCAGTCTTTGAGGAAATGGTATTTCCAAGGAAGTACCTATATATCAACATTTTTTCAACAAATAATAAATCCTGTATTCTCATGCACCTTCTTTGAATCATTATCTTTCCCAAAATATCTCGTGCAGTTCAAACCAATAAAACCTCTATCAGTCTAAACTGATCAAGCCGTAACTATTTCACATTATTATTCCAAATACGAACATACACTAATTTATGGTTTTCCCAAAAAAGCTATAAACGGGCTATAAACATCGTTGAGCGTCAATAAGTCCCGAAAATGAATGCCGATCGGCGTACAAAAATAAATACTACTCTATTTTTAACTTTTGGGAATTGGGACAGTATCAAGATAGCTTGATCTGAGATAAGGGATTTTGACTACTAGTTGGCATTTCAGTCCAAATGTTAAAGACTAATACCATTTGTAGTTTGGAATACTTTCCAGAGAGTCCGTTAGTTTCTTACAATAATAAAGATTTTTGATTCCTCTGCATGACAGTCTTCTGTAAAATTTTGGTATTGTCACGATTCAGCTATTCTAATCGCGCAATAGACAAAACTGAGTAAAGTACTACCGCAGTTTTTGGAAACATCTTAGTGGTTGAACGCATTCCATGAGTTACAAACCGACTTATTCACCAGTAATGTAGTCGCTTTCTATCTAGGATTTGAAGTCAGCTCACAAAGTATAAGTCGTAAATACCGTACCAACCGATCCACTCCCACGAGCCGCCATACTAAATTTAAGCTTCACCTAAATCTTTATTGTTTCGTTTTACATACGCGCTGCCAGTTTTATTCTTTACTTCCTTCGGCCGTGTCGGGAATACGCTAACTGCACCAAAACCAACTCACCCTCAGTTCAAAACTATTAATCACACAATTACCAACTCAAATCACTTACCACTAAAGATCAGTTTAAATTTGAGAACGGTAATGATAAGTTTGTGAACCAAGGCGTCAAATCATTAAGCAGTCGACGCCTAAATGTAATAAAAAATAGAAAACATAAATAAAGACTTACTGTGAATGAGTATAGTACCTACATACGCGGCTGTAATATTATAGGTATGTAAATAATGTCGAATGTTGTAATAGGACAGCTATTTGCGATGCGATTGTCGTAGGAATGAAACGCTTTTAGACTTAAAGACTACGCGGTTCATGGCGCTTAGATTTTTTCCGCGAATTTTTTCTTCAGGTACTCCAAGATAGTTTATTACGTCTGGTTGTATATACAATATGGTTTTTATATTTTGGTTAGTGGTCGAAATTAGATATAATAATTGGGATTTTTGAGGATTATGTTTCATATGAAATTATAGTTATTTCTTTATGAAATTTTGTAATGAACAAAAATAAACCTTAACCAAAAATAAAAAAAAAATCATCTAAATTACTGAAGTAAATAACATTTACTAACGTATAATAAGCAAGGATACCTACGAATATAAATAGATGGAATTAATTGAATATAAATGTCTACATAAGCTATTAATGGATATTAAAAGGGAGTTTAATTTTAAAAAATACCCACAAAACTATTCAAATTATAATCGATCTGATAAGTGTCAAAGTACTATGAAAGGACCTCGGGGACTAACAGTAACTCTGGGCTCTTCTGGCTTTTGTCATTCTATTTGGCAACTTCGGCCCGCGCTGCCGAAGAGGTTTTCGTCAGTTTTACTACTGGAAAGTGACACAAATTGTGATTTTCTTTTCGCGTAACGAATTGGTATTCTTTGGCGCATGGTGAAATCGTTTGTTAAGATAAGCGTAAGGGTTACCGCTATATTTAGAAATGGAAAGTTCAAGATATAAAGCAATTAAGCAGATGCACGTAGACACCGTTGAGAAATTATTGGAAACAATTCTAGTTTATTTGTATCGATATCAGAACTTTCTAGAGTAAAAGGGCAATTAGACTGATTAATTATTTATGATGTTTATTGTTTACTAATAAATGAAATTACATTGAATGAAGTATTATATAGTGCCTCAGTGCCGTAGTTCTACGGTACGACTGCAATGCTGAGGTCTCGGGTTCGATCCCTGGGTGGGGCAAAGTGATATTGGGTTTTTATAATCAATATCAGCCCGGAGTCTGGAACTTGTGTCCAATATGGTGATAGGCTCGCCCCCTATCACATCATGGGACGGAATACGCACGGCGAAAAGTGGGTGCACTAGTTGCGCCTCTGCCGACCCCTTCGGGGATAAAAGGCGTGAGTATGCGTATGTATTTAGTAGGTTGAAGTGGCAATGGACTGGCCAGATATGTCGCAGAACAAATAACCGCTGGAGTAAGCGTGTTATGGAGTGGAGAGCGCGTCTTGGCAAACGTAGCGTGGGACGCCCTCTGGCCAGATAGCGGGACGACTTGCACAAGAGGGCCGGCAGCGACTGGATGCATAAAGCAGCAGGCCGGGTTCTGTGGCGTAACTTGTGGAGGTCTATGTACATCAGTGGACTGTAAAGGGCTGATGATGATGATATTAAATGATATTTGATATTGATTTTCCTATGCTCATTACCATTTGAAAGCAAGAAAAATCTAAACACACTTTTTGGGGACCAATTCATTTTAAACTGTTTCCTATAAAAAGTAACATGATTTTTATTAATACTTACCGAAATTTGATAACTTTAAAAATATTAAGTACAAATATTTTTCATTATTGAAAAAGCAAGAAGTTTATGAAGTATGCTAATCTGTTATATTATCATTTACGATCCTATTTCAAATACAATGTAGTCATAAAAATTTTACGCAATTTTTTTTTCTATGTATTTTATCACCTATTATTATATCGTTAAAGGCTAAAACATAAATTAGTTTTAATAATACGTCATCAATATTTATTATACGTTGGACGGAACTAATCGTTTGGTAATCGTGTTTGAGTTAGGTGCGATGACCAGTGTTAGATGCGAGATATCATTATTTATGGCTTTGAAATATTGCTAACGTATTGAGTGCGTACGTAACGTGTAGTTTATTTTGTCAATTGTGTAAAGTATCTTATTATGTAGTACCTGTTTAATAATCTCGTGTTTATTTATTTGCCGTGTGACTTTATTGAGATAAAGTATTATTGAACCGAAAAATGCTGATGATTGGGTCAAGTGAATTCATATGATAGATACTTACTGTCACAAGTTTATCACATGACAGAATACACATAATTACCTGAATAACAAAAAAAAAAAACCAACACATTAAGGAAATACAGTAAAATATTTTGCACCGAATGTTAAGTATGTCGATATTGATAAAGTTTTCCAAATAATACAATTTTACAACTAAACGAATATATCCAAGAACAAGTACACATCTTGAGGCTTTTAACAGTGACAGTTGAGCTGTATGCGCTTAATTCATACCAACGACTATATAGCCTCTAGTCGTTGATTCCTAGTAAACTGATAAAAATCTATAAATCTTCACCATTTGACAACCGACAGTAGAATAATTTAGTGTAATCTACATATGTAGATAGAGTCCAAGTGATTTATGTATAGTATAACTTGGACATGCATCGACAATAGGTAATAAACACGAGTGGCATCCGCGACGCGTGAGCTGGAATTCGATTAATCTTTCACTAGGTATTACATCCCAAGGATGGACAACGCAATTTTTTGGTACCTAACTTTTTATATAATCAACAGGACGCTATAGTAAGCGATTGCCCAAAATGTAAGCATTGAGAACGTGGGATAGAAAGCATTTATGGCTAAAGAGATATTCTGTGTAGAAGTATACATTATTGAATTATTCATCATCATCATCCACATGACGTCCACTGTTGAACATAGGCCGCTTGTGACAAGTCCGTCTGGAAATCTTTGGGTGAGGCCCAAATTATTACAACGAGAAAAGTATCATAACATAAATCAAAATAAGAACAATATTATTTTATATGTTGTAGACCTTACTAATCTTGTTACATGATTTACTTTACTATCAAATATCGTATTTTTAAAAACAATACACATAGAACTGTCTCTATTTCCCCCATTTCATCACCATCAACTTCATTACCGTACCATTAAAAGTATCACCAAGATCGCGTATCTTTCTGTACACTACATACCCACATCGCCGGACGCGCACGTACGAAGCTCTTTAGGTCCACCGCTTAGAAGGGCCGTATGGGTGCCGGCCAGACTCATTGTAATTTATGGATGTCCCCGCGCTCTGCCCAGCGAATGTTAAAACCAGCGATGAAAGGATTAGCCGCTGCCAACGAGCTTGGATTGTATGACACGCTTGGAGTGATTTGGATGGGCATTCTTGTTTTTTTGAGTGTTATGAAGATATGTTAAAGTATTTTTTTTTTATTAAAAAATAACATATTATTATGTATTTTATAAAACCGATGGTACTAATTCATTTCGGGAACAAAGAATAGGTATATAGGTAAATTTGGTAATTTTAGTGCATCTATAACCACAGAATACAAAATAGTACGATGTACTATTATTTGCGAAAAATATTCGACTTATATTAATAGACATGATAAACCAACAAACTAAGGTACTAAGTATACTCGCAAATCAAAGTAGGCAAGTGGCGACTAGATTTTCTACGTCCCAATGGACTAATGAGACAATTCACGTTCAAAACACATCATACACAAGCAGAGGCCATATCTAATGCGGTCCATTGTCCCGCTGACTTATAGGTAATGTAGCAGCAATGAGTCCGTGAGCCGGCAGCTTAATGACTGACTTATGACAAAGTTTGGCATCGCCGTCCTCGAACACTCTGTACATTTGTTGCTGAATATTAATTATAGAAATGTGATGGATGGTTTCCTATGTTTTTGCACTTGGAGTGGTCGGTTTCTAAATTCAAATAAAAATTTGAAATATTTCCATGATTTAAAATTGTTCGCTTTTCGTACCAACGAGCTGAATAGGGTAATTTTATTTTTGTACATTATTTTAAATGTAACAGAAAATGCCACGAAAACTATTTTTTTCTGAGAAATTAGCATCGAAATTGTTTGAAAAATGAAGCAGTTATTCATATTTGAAAACTCTCGCTAACGCTTGATAACTCATTTATTATTGCGTGGATTGAAAAAGAAACCGTTTATTTTGAATGACATTCATAATTCTTTGATAAATGTATTTAGAAAAAGTAGTCATCTATTCTATTCGTAAATTGAATAAGGCACCCGCTTGAGTTTTTTAGTAGAAAATTTTGTCACGCCACAAGATCCAAGCTCCGATCTAGTAAAAACTTAAGCTATTTAAAACGCTTTTATTTTAAGAGTCCGTTCCAGTTTAAACAACATAATTCATATGGAATTATATTCGGCAAAAGATTTTAGTTGATGGATGGCAGTTTTTGTCACTCGTTATTTGCATAAAATTCCTTTTACTGAATTAATAATAATGAATGTATTAATGCATATCATGAACTTTCTCTTACATAATGTCTAGACTCAGCTGCCCGCGATTACCTGGAATGCACAGACTTAAAAACAAAGTATTTTACACATTTAAGAAATAGAAAACATAAATTCCTTGTCTAAATACCGTATTATTACAAACCACGGTATGCATACAAAATATAAAAGAACTTTTTAACGTAATTAAAGTTATTAACTAACTTAAAAACATGTCAGTGGCTATTTTTAACTTAATTCTTGAAATAGCGTGAAACCCATCTGCGGTTAACAATGCAGAGAACAAGGTTCTAACTAGACTGGTGTAATTAAGTCAATTAAGTTATAACCGACTTAATTGAAATGTTACTATGAACATTAATACTTCTGTTGAGGCTGTTGATAATAAATGTCAAAATTAGCAAGGCGCTCATCTATGGAGTCACATTTAGGAGCACCACCCAGAACTTACATACATACATACATACATACATACATACATACATACATACATACATAAACTTACGCCTTTCTCCCATTGGGGTAGGCAGAGACTATGGAGCGCCAAGTGCTACGATCCAAGCATACCTCTTTCGCTTCTTCCACAGTCATCAGTCTCTTCATACATGCTCGTCGATTACGAGAACTCCTTATTTGAACCTTCCTTAAGAGGTCGTCAATTTGGTCCATAAAGGTACGTCTAGGACGTCCCCGTCCGACACTACCACTCACCTTCGCGATATAAATTTCTTTCTTTATATATTCCACCCAGAACTTATAATTAATACAAGACTCTCTTCATTCTGAGACACCATATGTCTCAAAATGCTTGGTAACTACACTAGCTACAATACGTTCAAACTAGAACACAGTAGTGTTTGGTCACTATTTTCAGGTAATCAGACAAAATTTATAAAAATATCTTATTAATTTTGTGTTAAAAAATCATTACCATTCCTTGCTTCGCTGTAGTCAGGTAAAAAGGAATATTCGTTTCTTTTTTTAAATCCTACTAATATTATAAAGGAGAATGTTTGTAAGAATGTATGGATGTTTGGATGTATGGATGTTTGTTCCTCTTTCACGCAAAAACTACTGAACGGATTTAGATGAAATTTGGCACACGGGTAGGTCATGTCCTGGATTAACATATAGGCTACTTTTTATCCCGGGAAAACATAAAGCGGGACTTTTAACCCGGAAAACTTTTTAAGGCGGGCGGAGCCGCGGGCAAAAGCTAGTATTAATATAAATATATATTGCTGTAGAAATAAACTTATTAAACTATAAACGTATTATAATTAAGTTCTATTTTAGCTTGCACCTATTCTTAAGTAAAACTTAGTACTTCATGTCATACGCAGGCTACGTCGTAATTATTATGTTTAAAAACTATGTAATACAACGAAATAGTTCAATCGCATGTATGGCTTTGTGCCAATGTTTGGTCCAACATAAGATACGTTTTCTATTGTCCACCTATTTTGGATATTTGATCAAATCTTGGCATAAGACTAATGATGATTTGATAAGTTCAAATAAGGAATGGAATTAAAATTGTGTGTCATGCTACATAGGTATATTATGACTACAGCATACAATTGGCTTCTGGCAATTTTTCATGGTAGGTGACCGACATTTTTGTGATATAATTTTGATGAATAAGGACCGATTCCACAACTTATTGATAAACATTATTCGTCACATAAAATAAGCCAACCAAATACTAAAGTCACTTTCTCATGCTCCTAGATAATGATGATTTATGTGTCATTTATAAACACCACTAAATTCGAAGGACTTTGAATTCAAAATAGTATTCCCACACTTTTATTGAAGGCATACTCTTATCACAGTTATAATTTTCGGTTTCATAACCTAAAGAAATATTTAATGAATTAAATAAGAGCATTTCACATGATATACATACAAAGCGACGCTAAAAACCCTATCCAACTGAACGTTTCCACGAAGGGTTGGTAATGTTCGACTAAAAACAATTAAATCGTAATTAAGAGTCGTATTAAGGCGGCAGGCATGCGCGGGCGCATTGCGGCACTCATTTTAGGAGTAGTGATGGAGAGAGGGTTGTCGATTGTTATTGTTTACGCAATATTAATGAAAGGAAGTTTGGAATAATATTAATTTACTCTGAAATAAAATTAATTTAGATATTTAAGTTCTGCCAAAACTGTTACTTTAGTTCCGTTTATCGTCGTCTGAAATAGATCATTTGTAACGATATGTCTAGTTTTACTTGTATCGTTTCTATGCGTAAGTTGTGAATGTTACATGATAAAAAACTGTTATAATTATTTAAAATCAGTTAATTTAAGGACTAAAATCGATGAGAATCTGATACCGATATAAATTCTGAGTAAAACCGATATAAAACTAACTAAAGTTGAGACTTTTGAATCACAAAAAACACTAATTATAGGCATGTCAATTGAGCTAGCAATTAAACGCATTGGTTTCTGAACGTAATACGCGTGTTAATGTATTAAGTAACAACACTAATGGACTTTTATTAGGAGTGTTAGAACTAAGAAATCGTTTTCTGTAGACAAGAACTAAGGTAAGAAAGATAGGATTTTATAACAATAAAAACAAAAGGCCTATATAGTCTTAATTTACAAACGTTTGTTGCTAAAAATAAATAAAAAATAAAGTGGTCATATCCTTAAAATACTCGATAAGTACAACATAGCAATAAAAACAGTGCACTAATCGAAACTCACAATTTACAATACGAATTTTGAATACGCCATAAAATTCGATATTCGAACCGCCCGCCAATTTCGCATGCATAAACATCGTAAATCTCACTCAATGAAAATGAGTATCGATACATCGATATCGAACGGGGATCGATTACGTGTCTATGGTTATTTAGGGGACAACGCTCGGGCGAAACAATCACATCTTCATTAATTACGAAAAGAATTTTGTGATGGCGGCCTCGGCCATGCTTGGTGTAAATAATGTTTAAAAGCGATTTATTGTGTGTTGTTAAGCGGTTTCCGATAGCAATTGGTACATGTTATTCTTGAATAAATTTAATTATTTTTTATTTCGTTTACTTAGAAAATCTTTTGACTTAGTATCTTTTTTTGCATTGGTTGACTATAATTGATGTTTACTTTGCTTAGAAGTAAAACTTATGTGTAGATTTATGGTTGGATTGAGGTCTTCTTGCACTGTTTCAAAACGTACTGCAATTTCAAGAGTCCCAATGATGATATCCAAATAACAAACTTATTATGAAGCGTCCAGTCATTACTACCTGCCATCTCTGGGGACTTTTATAATCTGGGTATCTACGGTCGCGTAATGTTCGGTAACTTTCCAGAGTTCCTTTTTACCATTAGATCCCTTACTGTTTCCATCTTAGAGTAATAAACTTACTTAGATTATATTATCAGTTTTCACGCTGACAGCGACACCACATCCCAATTCTCTGTATGTGATAATGACGAGCGGTGGACCAGTCCAGCTCAATTTGTCGTGCGACTTTTTGTCGTCCGAAACTCGTATCGCACCGGTAATTAAGACCGTTTCTCGTGTGATCTTTAACGTAATCAAACGTGCGTTTTTTATCGTAAACAAAATACATCGCGCTAAAATATTGCAATTACTCAAATGTTTTTATATTATTCTTTTGTGTGGTTTTGGCCAGTAAGGTGCTGATTATTCAAAGTCTTAGTAATCTCACGTTCCAAGACATTAATCAAGATTAAATCGATGTAGCATCCTAATTAGTTGACAATTTCCCCACATACTGAGTCAAATCAAACAGATTAAAAAGCCGCAAACGCATCCAATTTTGAGTCATGTAATAAAAACCCTAGATAGAAATTGCAAAAACAAGACCTTCGAGATAACGACGTATGAAGCATTGAGATTAGGTCGTTACCGCGATTCGAACTGGCGTCCCGGCACCGTGGGATCTGCGAATGATGGATGACCGTACATGATGATACCACGGCTAATACTAGTAACGCTATAAACCGAAACGTCGGTTTGTTTGTCACTTGATCAGGCATTCAGATAAGATTATATTTATGCATATTTTATTCTAGACATTTTGTATTTTCGAAAGGAATTCCCAAGTAACACAAACGGAGGTAATGAATACCTAAATATAATTTATGGTTTCATGTAAATTCCATCCGGTGACAGCTCATTTAAACAAAAGGCACTGAACAAGGGTATACACGAAACGGAAACAGATATAACACCTTTATTCAAATTAATGCATGCAGAATAAATCCACGACCGGCCAATCACGAATTAAGATAATATTTCTGAGGAGTTGAACATTCACGCGCGTGATAACGTAACACCAGTGTTCAATCTCAACCACTCGTAAAATGAAGACATAATAGAGTCAATTGGAGTAACAACTGCCCGACACGCGAACTTAACGCGCCCGCATTAACACTTTTTGTTTACACGAAACAAAAAAGCATATTAATTCACCAACAAAGCTACCGAATTTAAAGGATATATAATTAACAATAATTAACTCTTTGTTTCAGATGCAAAAAACGGAATAATGGAACATGTTTTCGACAGTGCACTATACGTCATAAGCAACGATGCAAGAAATCATAATTTATAACAATTTAACGACGTTCCCGATGAAAATGGAAGAAATACGACTCGAATTGACTTGACAAGTGGATATTTTTGAACTTTTAGTTTGTGATGTACTGTCGTGAAGTGACTGGGTGATGTGGCAGTGTTAGGATTTTGAATAATGCCAGATCGAGAGTCAGTGGGAGGTCCCGGGAGTGCAGGCAGCGCTGGTTTCCTACCGCTACAGTTTCCCTCGGCGTTTGCAGCCTTCCATGCGACTACTCCGCCCGGCACACCGGCCGCCATGCACCACGCCACTCATTACCACCACCATGCCCAGTAAGTATTACTTGTCTTTATTATGCAAGTCTTCAATACGAGGTTGGACGATCTAAGCACATAATTTCTATATAATTATATGCTCCAAGAGCAGATTTTGGTGAACACTATCATTATTACTTAAAACCAATTTATTTGACAGAGATGAATAAAAATGTTGAATTTGAATTTAGAATAGCTCATGTGACTTTTAAACGTTGCAACATTGAATTAACATACCACACTGTTGACTCGGTAGTCGGTACAAAATATTTTGCAAATTACGGGAATAATTTAAAGTAACAAATTCCTCTATTTGTTTTTAAATTTGCGATATTTATCAACAATTTATTAGGGTCCGTTTATTAGTGTCATTAAAATTGTAAGCTTGTATTTCTTTAGTGTTGCGTGTAGGAATTTTACTCGGTGTTTTTATGTGCTAATTTTGAATAACTGCTACATATACCTGATTAATATTTATGACAGTTCATGTATTCCTCAATTCCATGTTATACTTTCCGTTTTTAAATTATTTTAATGGTTAGCTTAACATAATCTATCGGTTAAACAGATCGAGCGGTTTCGTATCGTGCGAATTCATCTACATATGTAATTTTACGATGATTCTCTTGCAATACAAGTGTCCTTTAATATTACGATCGCTCCACGTTATCCTGCCTTCTCTAAACGTCCGATGCGTTTATTGGACTAGTCCATAAAGAAGAGTGGTTCATTAAGCTCCTCGAAGGCATCGACAGAAGGCGCGACGGCTCCTTTTTATTACATAATTGCACAACTTTTTAAAATTATCTTTATTTCAAACATTGTTGTTCGCTTTTAATTAAAAATATTTTTGCATTACGGCAATAAAATTCGTATTTGTTTCTTATAACCTTTGTAGATGCGCTCGTCCATTAGCTTTCATATTTTTATTTCCACTTCAATAACTTTTTACGTTCAACTATAAGATAATTTATATCAGCAGCAGGTAGAAAATTTTAGATTAGATTAGAAGCGGCACATTAAGCCTGCTTTACGGTCGGTGCCCCATAAAACGTGGTCCAGGTGAGACAAGGTGTTACTTAATGATAATTTATTGCAAAACATCGGACACGAAAGCCGACCGATTTGACGGCCGCATTAATCTTTCGTAACTGGCAACAATAAAATGATCTCGTAAAGTTTCCAGGATGCGATTGACACCTAATTGTTGACGCTAGCAGGAAGTGTATTGACGTCTCAATACGTTGATGTTTAAGATGGACGTTAAAGCGACTCGTTTCAACAAATGAGGTACTCGCCAGTCTCAAAGGGTGTGTAAGCCGTGGCCACGGTCTGCCGGGATGATTAATGTCTAAAGCGCTGCCCCGGAGCACAGCACTCCTCACGCTTCTCCGAGATTAAACTTTTGAAATGTTAATTCACTAAACTGTGCGATATTATCTGATATGGCCATTTTACTAACGTTACTTGCAGGTAGTAGCTTTATTTTAAGAGTTAATGAAGTCATCACTGTGACAAACTCATTTATGATTTATTTTTATTACATCTTTTAAATCATCTTTATTATGAATATGTGGACTGCCTCGGTGGCGTAGTTGTATTACAGTAGGACTGCAAAGCTGAGGTCTCTGGTTCGATCCCCGGGTCGGGCAAACTGATATTGAGTTTTTATATTCAGTATCAGCCCGGAGTCTGGAATTTGTGCCCGATATGGCGGTAGGCTCGCCCCCTATCACATCATGGGACGGAATACCGGCGAAAAGTGGGTGCACTAGTTGCACCTCTGCCTAGCCCTTCGGGGATAACAGGCGTGAGTGTATGTGTATGTGTGTATGAATATGTCTAGAGAATTTGTGTTATATAATTTATTTTTCTTTATCATCGAAATTTCCTCATTTTTCACTTTCTTCGTTCCATTGATGGTTCATACGTGAAGGTTTTTTTTTTTAATTTTCTACCTATGATTAAGTACATTATGGAGTTTATGGCAGCCGCTACCCTGATCTCGTACGTTACTTTCAAAGGAGCCTCTACCACAATAACTCTTCACATTATCGATTGATTCCGTTGCCGACTTCACGCATTATGGGTAGATTTATTACACATTTATCTGCTAAACCAGGAAGCTGGGAATAATGTACGAGTATAAGAAGCGAGAGAAAATATCAAGGCAAAATAGGCACAAGTAATTCCTCTGGATTACCTAAAAATATCAGCTCAAGTGTACTTATATGTGATTTCAATAGATTTAGGTTAATCAAAAAAAATCTAAACATGCGTCGTTGAAAGGTCCTGAACATTGTCGCTTTGCCGATCCATTATATTAACCCTTTCTAAGAAACCACGCAATTCTTCACGCAACAACAGCGGCCCAGCAGCCGGATGGCCGTACGCATTAAGGACAGATTCTCGTTGGCTCATTTAACCCGCTCCAGCGATAATTGCTGCCACGTGTTTATTTCAAACCGTTCTAATTATAACGCGCACAATGGGTTGGACACGATCGGTTATTTTGGCTTCGTTCGCTCCGTCAATGTCGATTTTGTCCGGTCACAAAAGAGGTGTTGCCATCGTGTCGTTTGATTCATTAACTGGAAATCTTTGAACTGCAACGTGTTCTGCGTCTCTTTTGATCCTTTTTGTGTTACTAAATACGGATTGATTGAATTGTTTTGCATTGTTGTCGTGCATTTGTCTTGTTTCTGCTTTGCCTGTCGTCGCATGTTTAAAGTGATGTGAAGGAAGACCAGTTTAATCTAGCGTATAAAATTAATTAATGAAAGTGTTAAGTATTTCACAGCTATACTCTATGTGATACTAAGTAGATTTACTGGTTCTCCGGGCTGATTTATTGATTATATAAATCGGTCTTGTTTCAGTTTAGATGTTGAGTTTAAATTTAGTTTTATAGAGAGGGACGTGTGAAGAATTTTTATCGCTAATTGGAAATTCATTAAGTTAATGAGAGGAATTTAGGTTTTTATTTGTGAAGTATTCAAGAATGATCTTCCTATATAACGACTAATGAGAATTTTAAAATAATTTATTGATAACACAAATAGTCTCAGTTTATTTATATTTTCTCAGGTTGTGTATAATTGCCGTAAAGTGTGTAATTTATTCGAAATTACTCCGATATGACTAAGTACCTCAGTAGGACTTCTTTAGTATAGGCCAGCAATCGAGCAAGCCATTTGCTCACTTAATCTCCCCACCATCCATAAACACCCGTACTTAGAATTTTGAATTCAGTATGTGCTGCTGGCTTATTCCTACCAAGATACAGGCTGTTAGCATTTTTTACAGGAAAGTTCAAACTCCACCCTTACATAACCCATATTAATCTCAAGAAACCACTCCATGTCACCACAATAGCGAGCCATTCAGCCGCCCGCATCCCGTTGCATTGTGCTCCACAAATCATCGTGCATATAAAAGTACACCATTATTTGGCGTTAAGACAAAGCGTCATCGGATCTCGATTGAGCATCGTGTGTGGCTTTATTGTTTATGTGTTAACAATATATGAGATAATTAGGGGCGATGTGTTTATTAGTTTTATCGATTGGTTTGAATTTATTTATGGCAGGTTGGGTCTAGAAGTTTTCAGATACTTTTTTGGCGTTTCATTTGTTGTTAGTAGATAAAGTTAAGCAATCATTCATCTACTTACTGGTGTTATCAAGAATGAAGCTTTAGAATACGTGGAAATAACCTACCCTGGATTGGGATTAATAATATGGCGATTGGCGCTCGCCCATTTCCAAATCACAGGCCTAGTTGCGCCTCTGCCTACCCGTTCTGGGATAAAGTGCTTGAGTTTTTGCTAATTTCTATTCTCTTAAAAGCATTTGAATGTTCATCGTAATAATACTTCAGTTCTTTCATTAACTTCTTGCAATATTTTACAATGTACACTCATCTGCAAGATAAAAAATGGTCATCAATCACAACGTACGAAACATCGCATGCTGTTCCCGGGTACTTGAGTGACAAAAAATGTTGCATATGGCGACATTCGAAATGTCCTTACATAATAACATCTTTGTTTTATATCTGCCTGTTACGTCTTATTGTTGGACACGGGGTTTTATTAATTAGAATTCTGATGTACGAAATTGAGCGATGATGAAATATTCATCCTTTAGCATACCATATCATACCAGCCCTATATTATATACTGCCCACTGCTGAGCATGAGCTTCCTTTATAACAGAGAGAGTCTAGTGGATTACTTAGTCCACCACGCTGCCATAGTGCGGGTTGGCCATACATAGTATACCAAGTTTCAATTACTTCCTAGAGATGGTTAGGATCAAACTCGCGACGTCTGTGTCTCTTTCTTCTCCCAACAAGCTATAGCCACGCTTAAATTCCATAGAAAGAAACTTTATTACAATATAAAGATATATCTAGTATCAAGATATACGATATGATGTCCCATATAGATTTTTCAACAAAGATGAGTCTATTCAGATAATTTGATACTTTACGGGAAACTTACGAGACTCATAAAATGTTTTGTTTATCCTAGTGGCTCAAGCTCTGTTAGTTTATATCTTATGACCGTTTTAGGGGACGCCTTAAAAAAAATAAATTATTTAGTGTTTACATTGAATATTTTTAGATTTATATTAAAGATTGGAACTGCGAGCGTTAAAATTGTGAACGGTGAAGGAATCTTTAAGTTAGTTTACGAGTAGTTTATTATTGATATATTTTGTTTAAAAATTTTGTAGTAATGTTTATCTTGGAAATTATTAATTGATTATTTCCTTCATCATTACTTTGTAACTTATCCCCTGGAGGATCACAATCAATCTCTTGTTACTTGTATGATTTTTGCAAGAGTAGACAAGGTAATATAGTTTCCTTTGTGTCTGAACGCCCGATTTTATAGTACTAGTTCATTGATGTATTGTTTTTTTTAATACATCAATGTACTAGTCACTCAATATCCGATTTTCTTTCGACTTGCCCACTATGAAAAGGTGGCTTCCACTTACCAAATAAATGGATAGAAAATAATGGTAGGATTCGCTTCATGGCGCATTTACGTACACACTTACGCCTTTTATCCCCGAGGGGTAGGCAGCGGCGCACCTAATGCGCCCACTTTTCGCCGTGCGTATGCCGTCCCATGATGTGATATGACAACTAGAAATGAATAAAGCCATCCAAATACCTCAGTATTTGGATGGCTTTATTCATTTCAAGTTTCATTATTAACTGAACTAAGAGAAGCATTTCATACATTTTTGTTCAGTTCCAACACAAAGAATGCGGAGTTTTAAGTCGTGTTTGTGATTGATTTATTATTTTTGCTCGAGTCCGTTTGTTCCCGACTCAAATGAATATAAATGTCCAGAAACTAATTATTGGTTTTTGAAAACACTTGAATTGTGGAGAAGATTTAACGCGACTTTGAACTACGGCGTTTCAACTTCAAGGAATAAGTTTGAGATTTATTTGTGTTATTTTCTTTGTTGTTTTTAAAGGATAGCTATTTATGTTTATGGACTATATTCGGATTGATATACTAATCCCACTTAAAAACCATTTTTATATTAAATATTAACCCTTTAACGCTCAAAAAATATATTATGATTTTTGATACTTTTTTCTATTTTATTTTATTATTAAGGCTTTATAAACGCCCAAAATATCATATAAAAAATCTGCTGTGCATATATATTTAAATACTATATGTTGCAAATATGCTACCTTGCGAAATATAGAATTAAGTACATTCTGAATACAATGTAGCATATTTGCAACATTGCACTTGATAGGAAGTAAGACATAGTAAAGAAATTAAACCCAAAATATGAAAAAAATACTTATTTGCCATTATGAATATTAACAAAACATTGTTTTTAGGAAACCAAACACGATTGATAATTACAATTTAAACAATTGACATTTGAATACCCAGTTGTACATTATTTGAACCAACCGCATTGTTTAAAAACTAGGAAATAAGTGATATTATCTAAGTAAAGTAGGTTTACTGTTTTTTTAAATGTTTGTGGAAGATCAACCTCTGAAAGAGAACGAATGAAGATAACTATGAACACGATTTCTTTTTTTGTTTTAATTCCATGTATCTAAATATATTTATTTGTACGCATTGGTTACTTTTGCTGAGCAGTCTCTTCTATACAGCAACCAGGTATTATACCCATAGATATCATTGAAATGTGAAGATAGCCATGTACCATCGCTTAGTCTTCAAGATAAGGCGATCAATATAATCTCTGCGAGATCAACCCCTATCATATGCGCGTTATGCTGAATAACAATTTGAAAACAATCTCCTTTATCGTTAGAATTGATGTTCTTTGACCAATGCCTAATTTTGCTCATACTAGAGAATTCAGGAAAGATGAGGCTACTTCTAGTGCAACTAAAGACAAAAACTTTCTTGCTTTTCCCATTTTAATTAATAAACAAAAAAATTATGCAACATTCATCCAACACCCAACAAATCTATACATATAAATAAAATTGGAGTGTCTGTTTGTAATATTTAAATAACCGTTTTTTACTACATGTATATGAGTATATATACGGTACATGTACCAAAATAACATTTTTTACAATTTTTGTCTGTCTGTCTTTCTGTCTGTCTGTTTGTTCCGGCTAATTTCTGAAACGGCTGGACCGATTTTGACAGGACTTTTATTGGCAGGTAGCTGATGCAATAAGGAGTAACTTAGGCTACGTTTTATCCCGGGAAAATATAAAGCGGGATTTTTATCCTGGAAAAACTTTTTAACGCGGGCGGAGCCGCGGGCAACAGCTAGTCTATACTAATATTATAAAGTTAAAGAGTTTGTTTCTTTGAACGCGCTAATCTCAGGGACTACTGAACCGATTTTGAAAATTCTTTCACTAATATGAAGCTACATAACTCCTGAGTGCTATAGGCTACTTTTTATCCCGGGAAAAGATTTTTGTCCCGGAAAAGCTTTTTCACGCGGGCGGAGCCGCGAGCACTACTAGTATATTATAATATCAAGTATAGCAGTATATTTTAGTAATCAAACAAGCATTATTGGATTTATTATAGGAATATAACAATGTGAAAAAGATAATATAGACCTATAAATTAATATAATCTCAAAAAACATAGTATGAAGTAATTCCAATTCAGTGTTAGTAAAAGCGCAACGTTGCACCCGCGCAACAACTATACTTGTTTGAAAGCTTCGCATTGTTGTAAATACGCAACGTCTATGAATATGTGGGAATATCCCGTAGGCAATAACTTATATAACATAGATTTACCTTGTCACAATTTAGAATACTTCTAAAAACCAATAATTCATTGCCAATTTTAATCAAAATTTCCATTTCTTTTTCCATAAGTAGTATGTCTCATAACACCAGTCAGTAAAATTAAATGTTATAGTTTCTTCGGAATATTGATTTATTTTGATTTTTGCACTACTGCAACGTTGCGAATTAAAGGGTTAATAGCGTTATTACTTCGGTAACTTGGCAAATAGTTAATTTTTGTATCAAGATTTTCTTTATGTTCAACTTTGTGTACATAAGTAATTAAAACATAAAATAAGAAACCAAAAACAGGTTACAGAACGAAATGGCAGTAGGCGTCACACCAAAAAAACGTGACGATAGTCGGCAGATAAATAAATTTGGCGCCAAAATTTGTCTATACACACAAAAAACCATCACAAAAAATTTCACAACTCCAAGAATTATCGCCCTAATTTCATCATAAATACCAATGTTTATGTTTTGCAACTGTCCACCGACGCTGGTCTAAACGGCCCTTTTTTCTAACCCATTAACGTCGCCAGCAAATGTCCCACGGACTGGGCTGGACCGTGAATTGACCAAAAAAACGAACGGATCGGTCAATCGGGCCCATAAAGGAGTTCCGGTCGTATTCAACCCGGGCTAACCGTGCATCCTGCTTGACAGTAAAGATTGGTATAAACAGGATGGGTACTTGGGACCGAGATTGCCATCGTTGTGGCTTATGGGAGGATTGAAGGCAGGTAGTGTGTCGCCATAGAATTATCTAATTGTTTTTTTCACTCCAGATGGTTTTATGGACATGTTAAGCTGTGAGTTGTAATTAAGATATTGGAATGGCATCCTAAATTCATAGCATTTATAAGCATTTTGTCGGTGCATAAAATGTCATATTACGGTTGTTTGTGTCAGTGTTTCGCCTATTTATCTATGCAAAGGGGGCGTTTATTTTTTTTAATTTACTTCGTATTATTTCTAAAATGACTAAACCGATTTTGATAAGGCTTTCATTAACAGAAGACTCTAGAGTAATCAAGGCATTTTTTTTTATAAATTATACACAAGCCAAACAGCGATCAAAAGCCATTACCTACTATTATAAATCACAGCGTAACGATACTAACTACCAATAAACAAGCAACCCAAAAGCGTTTACAACTCCATTGCCCCACAGTGGCTCAATTAAACAAACTAAGAGCTATATTATTTAGATTGAACTTGTCTCGATACGAATTTGGGTTAATCACTCGTAACTCATCAAATGACCTCCCACTTGGTGAACTAAAAATAGTTAATAACTAAGTGAACGTTGTACGCAAATTTCGTGCTATAGTTGCGCACGCACGAGTGCGTTTCGTTCGTTGCGTTCGTTTCGTGCGAACGCTTGTGTTTTACTTACATTTAAGATATTGACGTGTAATTTTGAAGTTCCTTTATTTAGTGTAGAATTTAGATATTGTACACAAACTGACGCCTTATAATCTCCGATGGGGTAGGCAGAGGTGCAATTACTGCACCTTCTTTTCGCCGTGTACCTATATTTCGTACCATGATATTGTGATTACGTATTATCTATTCATTTTATTGATGGTTTGTGTATTTTATTATTAAGTTTGTGAATATAATTATTATAGCTAGATCTAAGCAAGTTTATAAATTCCTTTTTTATATTGCTCAGTTCCATGAATACTATGGCATCACCGTGAAATCACAGAGTTGTTAATTTTGCTTTTCAGAGGTATTAAGACATATTTCCTTATATCTGGTATGTTTTATTATGGGCCGAAATTTGCATATCAATTTATGCATTAATATTAATACCTTGATTTTTATACCCTCATGACAGCGACTCCACTGCCCCTGACAACACATGTAATGACTTTCAGATATAGTATCTACTGATGAGAGACGATCATAAATTTTTCGTATTTTTGGAAAATCTACTTATTTTTCATAACCTCATTAAAATCGTACTCCAGTGAACAAATCGTCCGCATATCGTAACGCAGTGCCCTTAACATGTGTTATGAATATTTATTGGTGTTTAATAGTTACCAATGCGTTATACTATTTAAAAATGGTTGAGGTATCAATTATGTAACACTAGGGACGTGCGAGTGATTGCTATTTTTCACTCTTCGTGCAGGAATGTTTGGTGTACAAAATTATGGTTTTATTAAGCAACTATTTATTGTTCTAGATACAGTGTTCTTATTGTTTTGAAATGCTTATAGGGTTTTGATTAATATCATTGTAACGGTAACAAAATTTTTGGGTTTTATATAGTCAGAAGGACGAGAATTGAATATTATATCTCAATCACTATTGTATTCTGTTAATGGTCTATTTAAAATTGAAAGAGCCATAGTATAACAGAAGCTATTAAAGTATATTTTCTAATAAGCCTCCATCTTCCAAAAAAGGTCCAATGACACTTTAAATTTAGTGATGACGTTTTGTATACTATAACTTATCAAAAACCCAGCCAATCTTTCAACCCTCTGCGCTCGTCATTCTGAGACATAAAATGTTATGTCTCATTACGCCCTGTAGTTACATTGTCTACAATGCCCTTCAAACCGAAACACAACAGTGCATGCACACTGCTGCTTGGCGGTAGAAATGGACATTGTTGTGGTACCCACCCAGACGGACTCTTACATATGAGAGTCCTACCACCAGTAAAAATCTCTCGCCATTCTTAACGCAATCAAATTGTCGAAATCTCATCCCAAGTCAATATTCAAATTCACCAATAGAGATCAATCATGAATAAACGTACGAACCATTTTAACGACGCGACTGCGCGCACGCAGTTTGTTTCAGCTTCTGTGTGCACGCGACGTTGCATGACTGGAAGTTTTGTTTTTCAAAGCTATTAAGGTAGTTTTATGGGCTGCCTTTTGCGATTATTGGAAATTCGAAATTTGATTTCATTAATGAATTTCTTTGTTGTGGGTTAAGATGGTGAATATTAGCGTTCTGGTAAAGGTATATAATTATTAATTTATTAGGTGTATCCAAAAAGTAATTAAGTATAATATTACAGTTACTTACTCTTAGCACCTACCGGCGTTGCCTAAAGACATGTAACACTGTAAGATCGTTGATTTGAAGTCTTGTTTATATGCCTTATTCAATTCAATTGGTCTCACAGGTCTCACTTTTGTTCGTATAAATTTTTTTGATAAAATTTAGACTGTATATAATATTAAAATCTAATTAATGCATAAGAAATTTGCAAATTGGCCTAAACCTTCAAATCGGAATAAAACAGACTTGATATTGTCAAAGTACTTAGTGCTTTCAGTACCTATCATTCAGAATGCACCGAGTATAATGCTCTCAGTAACTTCAAATCGCATAACTCTCATCCATTTAATGGAAATTCTTCCTTACCTATTCGTTACGATATGTTTTTATTCAAACTCCTTAATCCTCTCACCATTCAGGTCCTCACCCTCCTTAAAAAGGAAACGCTTAGTACTTTAAGTATGACTGCAGTTAGTCATAATTTGTTTCAATAAATCCGAGACAATGGGCCCGCGCGTATGAACCGATAAACGTTCATTTTGCATTTAATGCTTCGTTTTATTGTTTCATTAGGGTTGGGTATAAAGCGACACGCTGTTGGACCCCAGGGGACGATAATAAATGAAAAATTTCGTGTTTCTAGATTAAAATTTGTTCACCCAACCAATATAGGTTGCGTAAACGTTGTCAAGAGAGAAACTACGCGACTAGGAAACTTAAAATTGCTTCAGCAATTTTAGCCTAAAAGTTATAGTAAAGCAAGCACAAGCAGCCCCTGCCTGTTGTTTCTTATTTAATTGGTATATGTACCTTTGTAATTGTCTCTACCTTGTCATGACTGGTCATAAGCGCTTTTTTATAATCCTACTTGATACATAAATGATTTTATTTTATTTTTATGTTTTAAATATCTCAAGCACTTTTGCTGTAAAACAATAATACTATAATTGTTTACACGATGTAATATATTCATCAAATTCCGTATAATTTGCGTGATTCCACAACATTTATTTTTGTCACTTGTCCAAGATAATAAACTATAAGATCAGCGGATGTGCACCTATTTTAAATAGAATCTAATTTCTCTGCATTTAACCGTTGATTTAACTCAATGTTCCTAACTATAATCGGAAAAGGAAAAAAATTTTAACATTAGTGAAGAGTTAACCGCGTAACACAATACATTATCAAAGCGCGTCTGTTCGGAAACGCGCCACCTGTTGTTGTTTACAAAGCCAACAAACTAGTGACAACTGGCAATCCAAGTGAGGGGTTGTAGCGGCAGCAAGAAGATAATAATGTCTATGGATTAAAATTAAGTACTAAGTCACGAGATGTAGCGATATTCGGCGTTATTATAACACTAGACTTCTGCTCGTGGCTCGACCCGCGTGAATGAGTTTTTCCGGGATAAAAGTCCCGCTTTGTATTTCCCCGGGATAAAAAGCCTGTCTTACTCGCTAATAATGTAGCTTTATATTGGTGAAAGAATTTTTCAAATCAGTCGAGTTGGGATGTAATATACAGTTGATTTCTTTTTAAATATCTATCTGGCAATAAGGTTGTTCGAATAGGTACAGATATTGGCTGTAAAATAAATACAAGAAAAATAGGTAATACCTAGGGTTGTATTTATGTACTTCACAAAGTTTATATTTATAATTACATTTTATTCACGCTAAACGCGCATTTTAAACGCTACTTTTATAGATGTGTACCATTCGAAACATCTAAGTAAATATAGATCTAAATTTTATTTACAAAACACACATTGTGACATCATTTATTTAAAAATAAATAATCTCTAATACTTCGCGCATCGCATACGGCGAGAGTTCACTTTTAAACTCAATAAACTTTACAATTTATTTATCAAATTACAATATGTTTAAAACTGTCCATGATTAAATTGCCCAAAATCGTACCTTGGAAGCTGTAAAACTTTAATAAAATCCAAAGCACGACGCCACTTACCAGAGGACAGTCATGTCTATATTTTTATCGAGAATAATAAAATCAGCGTCACTTGAACATTTGCGAAGGAGTAATAAAAATGGTATGCTTTTTCGTGGCACAATTCAAGAGCGTTTGCGTTAAGGACATAAGGTTTATATTGGCGCTACTGTATTCAATTTTCGTTGAGATTTTATTGCATCGTTAGTCTCATGGCAGTCCATATGAGCTGGATTCCTAGACCCTGGTTTCAATTCCTTTATCGGACAACACAACACAAGTAACACTTTTTCTGGGATTTGTTGGGAACTTGATCTTTAAGAGAAGATCGAAGTCTGACATATAATATTATGAATAAACATTATCTTAATAAGTACTAAGCCAAACACATAGACATACTCGAAAAAGTGTATTATGCGGAACTTAATTACGATTAGAATAAAAGTGGGTGGAAGGAGTTGAGGTTTTATTCCTAGTTCCAAGGTAATGCAATGCTATCAGCCCTATATTATATACTGCCCACTGCTGAGCACGGGCCTCTACTACTAAGAGGAGTTATACCTATTTGTGGGATCTTGAAGTGGTTATTCCTCCCTTTATAGTAAAGGCAATACGGTCGAAATTAACCTAATAAGACGTTTGCTACATTTGCCTATTTAATTTTACAATAGAACATAATATAGTATATTATGTATGTACAGCTCTTATAATAGGGTTTCAAAAACTATGCAGGTTTCAGGATATAAAAGTTACTCCCAAGCTCACCAGCCTTCATTATCCTTGTATTATTAACTTATACCTATATCATACAATAAAATATAGACACTGAATTAATCCATAAATTAACAACATTTATCTTTGATCTAATTTCAACTGATTTCCAATATTTCCTGACGTGAGCCGAGCAGACTTGTCTGTTAGAATTACGATATCAGATGTCTAGACAAATATGCTCCAGTTAATGTGTCAGGTTCTATGTTAATAACGTTTAAGATTTACGCAATTTATCGAGGAAAGGTTTGCAAGTTAATTGCTTGATTTGTTATATAGTTGCAATTAAATTGTGTATTAGTTGCAGTGTATGTTGGACCTGGATATTCAGCTCGATTCCCATTAGGCAATTTCTCATAATATTAAATAAGACTTTCTACAAATTGCTGTTGATTAAGACGTGGTAAGATAATATTATTCTTTGATGATGATGTCAGTTTATACATGTGTACTAAAGAAACAGAAACTATGACGTGTGTAATTAGAAATGTTGAGCCTGAGAAGAATTCAGAAGCGGAATAAACAAGAGCTCCTTGTTCATTCATAGGTTATATCACCGAGATAAAAACATTATTTATGAGCAAAATATAACACAATATTCATTACTGGAAGAAAATAATATTTATAATATTTAACTCTAAATTATCTTTATAATACTTAACTCGCTATTTTCTACCACTTGTCCAGCACTCATTCCTTTATTCCCAATAGTTGTGAAATTATATTGAGTTTCGGTAAAACACTCTTAAACTCGTTTTACAATTTCATTATGACATTGCGAGTGCAAGAGTGCAAACTGAGCGTGGGCGGCACGAGATATGAAATTATATTTTTATAACGTGTGGGATGTTTATTAATATAAATAGTACGTAGGTTGGTTATATGCCCTTCATTTGCACAGAGAATTGGTTAGAATTCACACTTTTTTGTATAAAAAGAAATATTGATGCATTTGTGTACGTTTTATCACTTTTGATACGCTTTCGATGGTTTAAATCTTTTCTAAACCTTATTCTGTGATTATCTTCTTCAGATCTAACTTTTCCTCCTATATTATGGTAATGTCTCCCTAAGGGCATAAAACAGGCCGTTAATAGGCCGAATGATTAAGAAATTTCAACACCGATCTAGTTCACTTTTGTTGTCGTGAAAGGTCAAAAACCCTGCCGCTAGTCAGGATCACTATAAAAAAAATAACCCAGCGCAACCGGCCGAGTTTACGAGCCATTCCGGATTTTATAACACCCAGCATATACAAATGTATGGGAGTTGTATGTATAATTAGTGGGGTAATTAAATGAGCAGGCATCTAGGTAGCGTCTTTTGTTTGTTTACATAGAGTTTAATGTATATTACCATATCGGGGTGTATTTGGTGTTGTCACTTTCTGAGCGTGTAAGATTCCTTCTTCAACGTCGATTACTGTATCTTCATACTCTATTTTCAAGATAGCTTCGTATTATGATTCATATTTTTCACATTATTAGGTTGTTGTGGCCACTATTTTATCAGTATTAACTTCTATAAAAATATCATGTTTTTCAGTTCCGTTACTAATCGATCTTTACAATTTCGAAAATTGTCTTCTAAAGTCTTTCAACATGTCTAATCTCTACGTCTTTCTGCGTCCTGCGATTCATCCAATTCTATTCCACATGATGTCGCTTTCTCAGTCTAAGTGGCTTCATGTCATTCACTTGTCAGGAGATATCGTTATTGATTCAATGTATTTTCGTGTCGGTTCTCTCAATTGCAATGTATTTAATGACAGTTTAGCTAACGTTGTTTTAATTGATACAAAAATTTAAATCGTAATTGAATTGCAAAGGCTAGTTGCTCGATGATAATTCCTTACCAGTTGCTTCTGTACGCCCTTTTACAAATAGTAGAGATGAAGTATATGAGCTTCGTAAAGCCCTAAATAAAGAAATGAGTAAGAAATCAACTAGGATGACTCAAGTGGATACTTTAATTTCAAACAAATTGTCATATTAAAAGCTAGTCAGTGACAAATCAGCCCTACGGAAGAAACTCATAATAAAATTGAATTCCAAGAGCAAACTACAAAGTACTTAACAATTGAGAAGGCAATTTCAATTCAAAACACTTGGTTCGCTATACAACGATAATGAACTCTAAGAAATGAAAAATCTGCATTACGATAAAACAAATGCAATACAAATTGAATGCATTCTAGTTGGAGCAATACAATCATAGGTGACGTCATTGCAGAAAGTTATTGCAAATGTTCGAGATAAATTTACGGCACAGTGCGCCCGTTGTGCTCGCCACAAAATAGAGGATATTTTGTAGAAGGCTTGCGTCATTCGTTAAGTGGATCACATCGAAAACCTATAAGGATTTAATAGTGCGTGGATATTAAAATATCGTTTTGCTCTTAGTGTACGGCTCTCAGGGTGTGAATAATTCGATTATGATCTGTTAATCAAAATAATATTTTAGTCATTTGGCTATAACGTTGTTTGTTCTTTGTGTAAAATTTTTAAGTTAAATGTGATTGCTTTATCAAGTTTGAAATTAGATTTTAGGAGTAAATTTTCGTATAACGAATGTTTAGATTAATATTTCAATAAAAGTACATACTCCCGTTGAGCGTCATCTATTCACAATTCTTCTTTATGAGAACAACATCACGTTACTCCAAAAATCCAATTTTAAGGTCCATTTCTTCAAACAACATACTAATTCAAACAAAACAATGCGATCGAAATTGGCATGCAGTCGTCAGAACCAATGATTTACAAGACACTAGTAATAACACTTGTGCGTTTGAAGAGTTTACGAGTCAACACTCTGTGTCGTTTTGTGTTGTGGCATCGAGCTTAAGGTCAATAGGAACGTTGACAGTGGGACCCCTCTGAGGTTATTTAGCCCGATCGATACTTCAATTGATAAGAATTGTACCTTCTGTGATACTGGTTTTTATGTGGGTTCTTATTGTTGGTACAATATTACGCTGTATTTTTCATTTTTATGTTTAAATTTGTAATTTGTTTGTCACATGAATAAAATATTTCTTTCTTTCTATTTATTTTCCATTAAAACTTAAATTTTGCAGTTTTATCTCCTTTTATATTTGAATTCAGTTGAGGGCTGCTGCATGCAGATTTACTAGTAAGTAATCGTGACGAAGTAAACTGAATGAACGGCATCAAAAATCCATAATCCAATACTATACCGAAATATTAAGCTATTATAGTAGGGCATAAAAACAATCTACGCATTATAATAAATCATAATAAAGCACTTGATATTAATAACCATCTGCAAATAGCACTTGCTCATAATATAGGAAGAGCAGAGTTTATTGAGTTAGATAAGATATTTCGTAATTATATGTTAGACTAGACAATTTATATCAATACAGATTGTAATAAATGAATTATTGGTAATAAAGTACGCACTATCATGGATATTTACATGAAGTCTATTTATAATATTGCCTATCAATATTATTATATTAATGGAAACTTCTACAATTAGCATAAATAGTAAAGTTAAGATACATGTTGTAAACATTAATGGATTTAGATGACATTTGGCACATAGACCATATCCTCGATAAACTTATTGGTTATCTTTTATCTTGGAAAGTATCTGTGGGACTTTACTGAGAAAGATCTCTCAGGCGGTGGAGCCATGAGTAAAAACTATGCAATATATTGGAATACTGTAGATTTCCAGATTGGCAGAGACTTTGTTACAGGAGTCAAGTGATTTCACAAAGTCTTAACAAAACCAGCGTTTTTTTATTGTCATCTTTGTATTTCGTAGGTCTGGGTGGTGTTTCTATTGTTTATGGGTGTATTTAGCGTTTACAAACAGGGAAGAGTCTTATCCTCCAACCATATTATTACAAAAAATCGGTTTTCATTTTCTTTACCCTGTAAAATTTTACGTATTTTCTGTGCCTGAGGACGATAACGATAATCATACAAGTATTAACAAAAGACTACAATTTTTTTCTACTTCTCAGTTTATACATATTACTACATTAATATATTAAATCTTTATTCAATCAATAGGAATGAGTTTCTGTCCGTTATCAGAAGTCGCGACCGATAACCTTTAATATTCCAAAGTAAATAGTTAACAGCGGAATGCTCTGCAATTAAAGTCATCTCTATATTGCAAGACACGTCGTGTTTTGGTCCTTATTCCAATGAAGTTTGTTATTTACGTTGTAAATTCTTCAGGGATTAGTTTTACGGTAATATTAGAGGGGAAAATATTTTTTTTATTATTAAAAAGAATTATATCATCAAGACATTACTGCCAACATTAATGCCAGTCAAGTAGTTAACCTATTAACAGGTATCCAAGGTCTATCTACATATCTAGGAACTTCCTGTGCATATCCGCGATATAGCGAACATCATAATTCACAAGCGTGGAGTGCAATGACCCGAGCCACTACTACGAGTAGAGTCTTATTACGTTTAAAGTTAAATTATTTTAATATTGCAATTGTTGACTTCTTGGTTCTGTAGGTCTGAATATCGGAAAGTTCCAGGGTCAGATGCCAGGTCGAAAATAATTTGTGCCCGGGACTAAATATTTAGAAAGGGTGTCTATAGTTGACAAGTCGTAAAAGCTAAATAATTGTTTTTTTGTTGAAATTTATTATTCTCGATTTTATCGCAGTTTTTTATTTTATTTTTCTACCGACGTTTCCAAGGCTTTCGCAACACTTCGTGGTCACGGGGCGGACTGAAGTGTTGGTCATCTGATTTTTTTTGTTTTATATTTCGAAAAATGTTGAAACACCACCACCATCACCGCACTACCCGTACCACAACACAATACACCACATTAATACAATTTAAGTTCGTCGATCTTATCTGCGGGTATCGAGTTCGACATACTGCAGAACATTTTACTTTATTCATATTAAAAAAACTATAATATGCAGAACAACGATTATTAACCTGCTTTAATATCACTGAGAAATAAGTATAGGTTGTGGTGGGAGTGTATCGGATCTCGTACTAGGTGTTTCCAACGGCTTCACTCGCATAGACTTTCCAAGAAAAAAGTAGCATAGAATATTGATCCCGGATATTTATTTATTCTAATAGGAAAACATACAGCGTACAACATTGTGTGTAATAAAAATAAGGTAATATGTAAAGCCAATAAAGTTTTCACTATTCAATAATACAGGTTTGTGGAGTGAACCTTATTATAAGCAGCATAAAAATAACTATTAACAGAAAATAAATGTATAAAATGTATAATGAGGTCTATTTGTAAGCCGTATTTCATTCAAATACATTGATTGTGGGAGCCAGTTTACATAAAATTAGGCAGAAAAAGTAATGGCAACCGTGAACACAGGGTCTCTTTTGTCGACCTATTTGGCCAACACTGTGCCAGTAGTTACGATTCTAGTAATCTGGGGACATTTCCAAATGACCCCTAATTCAAATTTAGAAGCATAGTAGCGGCGGACGGAAGTGACCGCACCAGCTCCGAGCAATAAAATAATGCCAGATGATTTATTTGTAAACATTCGTGAGCGCTGTGTACGTCAACGCGACTCGGTAATACGCGCACGTCGCGCGACATTTAGGATCGATCGTTTCCTTATTTAGGCGTGTGAAATTTTTGTGAGTTCCGTGGTCGTGGTAGGGGTTAGGCAATAGATGTGGATGAAATTTTTGGTACCTTTGTACGTTTCGTTGTAGTTTATTTTGGTTTGAGTGGTATATTTGTAAATTAAATTACATGAAATGATTTATGGAATTCACAGAAAGAATGCTTTATAATTCTGTGTTGTTATGAATACTTCCATTTCTTTTTGGCCAGTTTCTGACAGCTAACTAAATTTTTTGAAGCAAGTTTCCCATTTAAGCTATTGGCTAATAATTCGCCAGATAACTTGGCGAATAAATATGACTATGAATTATGAGTAAACTATTCATGACTTTTCGTATCTACTCGGAAGTATCTAAATTAGGGGTTAAAATTCAGTTTTTTATTTTTAGTATTTAATAAGTACAAAAAAATGTGAATTTAGTATTTTGCACTTTTTCAGATAATATACTTCAAATATTACGTGACAATAACTTTGTGATATCATCATCATCATCAGCCACATGACGTCCACTGCTGAACATAGGCCTCCCCCAAAGATTTCCAGATGGACCTGTCAAAAGCGGCCTGCATCCAGCGCGTTCCTGCGGCCTTTACCAAGTCATCGGTCCACCTTGCAGGTGGACGGCTGACGTTGCGCTTGCCAGTACGTGGTCTCCACTCGAGAACTTTTTTGCCCCATCTGCCGTCAGTTCTTCGAACTATAAATAATATAACTATACTTTGTGATATAAATAGCGTATATGGCAGAGTAAATAACGCCTATAGAATTTATTAAATGGACTACACAGAAAGCTCTTTATATCATTAGAAATATTTATTTACTATTAGCAGAGGTACATAACATCGAATGGATAACAGTAACACGTTTTGCGTTATTTTAAATCGTTATGGAAATCACTATGACATACAATATCGGCCAGCTATATTGATACATGTAAAACCATATACTATGATTTTTATACATCTCGTCTCGCATCAATTTCTCCTGCATGCGTACGCGCACGCTCGCCCGGCAAATGTTTACAATAGCTGAACTTGTTTATTTTCGCTGCATATGGATTAAAAAGCTTCCAAAACTCCATTTCGGGCGTTTATCGCTTTTTATAATTTAAACATTGCTGACTAATATTTTATGTACTACATATTAGATATTTAGGGGAAGATTATTAATATATTTTTATTCTTTTAACATCCTTGGTCTTGGTATTCGGGCGTAAAGCGTGTTGTATTTGGGTTCGATTTCCAGTTCGTTTATAATAAGATGCTCAGGATTGGAATTTGTTTTATAGAAAGAAAGAAAGAAACATTTATTCGCACTATACTGGGACGCACACAAACAATTAACAAAAAAGTAATATATGTTACATAAAGCATGCGGGCAACGTGCATCCCATGATACTGTCGGAAAGGATCCATTTCAACATAAAATGCCAGGCAAGGTGTGCCTGGCGCTGGTTTTCAACTGGAACCTTCACTTAATGGATAGTGACTTACGGATTGATTATATTAGACGAATAGAAAGAAATAGAACAAAATAGTGGGAAAAGGAACGGCAAAAAGATCGTCCTCTTTTACATACGTGTCACATCCTACTTATAATATTATAAAGGCGAAAGTTTGTAAGAATGTATGGATGTTTGGATGTTTGGATGTTTGGATGTATGGATGTAAGGATGTTTGTTCCTCTTTCACGCAAAAACTACTGAACGGATTTCGTTGAAATTTGGCACACGGATAGATCATGTCCTGGATTAACACATAGGCTACTTTTTATCCCGGGAAAATACCTCCTTCTTACCTGTCTTCCAACTTCATTTACCGTTGTGATGCCCATGATAGAAACCTGCGTTCATCTAGCAACCTCCTTCTTAAGTGTCCTCCTCATAGCTCTGATTTCCTTCACTCTTCCTTTGCTATCCAGTCCATCCTTCTCTGGAACGCACTCCCACTCGAAATCAGGTCATGTACAACACGGCTGGCATTTAAAATCAGAGTTCGGCAATTACTCCTCGCCGAAGTAGCAGAGTCCCATCATTAGCTTATTAGATATGTATTTATTTATGTATGTATGTATTTATTTATTTATGTAATTGTTTATGTATATATTTTAAATAATTATTTATGTACGCAGTTGTATATGTAGCAAATGTAAGTATACATGTATTATGTTTAATAAGTAATTATCATTGTATTTCATTTTCTTTCTTTTTTTCTCTTCATTATTTATAATTTACACCTGCCTCCGTCTCTCTGCACCACCTTAAGGTCGACTGGGAGAAAATGCCTTTAGGCATTAAGTCCGCCTGTACTATACTCTTGTACAAAGTGTTAAATAAATAAATAAATAAATAAATAAATAAATAAATAAATAAAATATAAACCGGGACTTTTATCCCGGAAAAACTTTTTAATGCGGGCGGAGTCGCGGGCAAAAGCTAGTATTACATAATATCATAGGGAGGATGTAAACTCGGTGAGTGCAGATACATGTTAGCCCGTTGCCTAACCCCTTGGGGATGAAGACTTAAGCTTTTCATGACATGTTTTAATGACAATAATATAAATTAGTTGGTGCTACATTTCTACTTAGATATTTTCATGAAAATCAATTAAGACCTTCGATCAAATAGTTAACATAAAAAAAGTTACGATTCTATTATATAAAAATGAATCCCTATTTTCCTTGGTCACGGCATCACGCGTGAACGGCTGGACTGATTTCGTTATTTCTTTTTTTGATGTGTTTATTATTGTCAGGAGAAGGTTCTTATGATAGAAAAAATTAAGAAAATTGCGCGGAAGAACGGCTGGACTGATTTTAATGAATTTTTTTACAATTCTATATATCCGGTAGGTAGCGCTGTACTCGGGTTCTAGGATTTTATTTCCTTTTTAGGGCAGGGTCTGTCGGGGCCGCTAGTTTCAAATAAAAATAAATTACCAAAAATAACGCCTATCAGTATTCTCATGACTACGATAAATCGTAAAAATGGACCAATTTGCGCGTAATAAATGATATATTACGCTATAAATTTGCAATAACGCTATAAAAATAATATAGTCATAAATATAACAAAACGGGATGTGAGATTGTAAATCAGTTGAGTAACAATAAATTTCGACACTGTTGGTAATAAAACTATTATTTTTATTGATAGACAACAGTCTGGTTAGGTTTATGGTTCTTTTTTGTGTTGTAAATGTGTTTTGTGAAAACATTTGCGTGGTTTGATATTTAAAGGCTTAAAATCAACACTCTATTTCTTATTTTTACTTTGGTCGTTGTCTTGCCCTAAAAAACCACCCATAATCAATCATGCAGAACTTTGATTTACAAATCAATTCGTGACACTCCGCTGTGGTCACCCTGAGACATGGGATGTTAATTCTCATAATGCCTAGTACACTGGCTATATGTCTCCTTAAATGAACAATAGAACTAGGTTGACCACGTCAGTGGTATGTCTGACGAGCTTTGTGCCAAAATTGCCACTTTATGGAGCCCTGACACTGCTCGTAGGCGTCGAGAAGAGATGGCGAGATGAACTGAATTCATTTAAGAGTAACTGGTTCACTAGCGCAGCATCGCGATTCGTGGATAGATGTTGGGGAGGCCTTTGCTCAACATTAGGACATTATAGGCTAATACAATAATATCCTCCAATCCGGCATACATTATGCATGTACTTTTTTGCTTAGCTGCAGAAATAGACATTGCGTGGTGGCCTAGAATCTAGATGGGTCTACGCATACGTTAGAACTTAGACCTAATATGCATAAATATAGTTCACACTAAATTTAACCACCACCCAAGGCATTTTAAACAAGGCCCGCAACCCCTATTAATTGAACTGCATGGTAATAAACCTACAAAAACCATAAACCATACAATCTAATGTTGAGCAATCGTCGACCGTAACATCTTAATTTGGTTTCATAAAGTTTTTTATCACTGCGCCTACGCAATGCATTAAACGTCCGTGTCACGAAATATGGAGAATTTCCATTTAGGGTTGTAGATTTGGGAGAAATGTGTTAATTGAATGGGAGAAAGGTAAAACGTCTATAAAATAGGAGATTAAACCCATCCACAGGCAAGTAAAGTTAACGGTCTTATTACCCAAAGCCTTTGCCTCATTTTGAATTTACCCGGTTCAAACAAGCCGGCATAATAGGGTAGTTGAGTGCTTTTTTTGTTATCCTACATTTATCAAAAACGTATGCCTTCCAAAATGTTACGGAAATATATCTTTCAAAATCGGCGTAGTAATAAGTTATAAAGCTTTGAAATTTGGTGGAAGGGATAGTTGTCAAATAACAGTAATTCAGACTGTGACGTCACTAAGTGCCATCGGCTATAACGCTGTGTGCGCGCGAAAGAGATAGCACGATATCCCCACCACGCGCACACTTTTGCTCAAATATGAATCTGCTTTATGTTTCAACCAATTTGGATGCTGATTTCACACAAGAATTTCTTCGTAATATTTTCTATTACAACATTAACCATAGGGAACTACCCATTGTGCCGAATGACAAGGGATCTCGGTCTTCGCTTATTATTAGCTCCAGTGAGGTCATTGCCGTGACCTTATGAAAAAATCGCTCGCAATTCGCCAGGGTGATGAGAACCTTAACCTACCTACGGATGAGACGACCCGGCCTGAATAAATTCACACACACAGTCACACCTATTATCTCCTAGGCAGAGGCGCAACTGGTGCACCCACTTTTCGCCGTGCGTATTCCGTCCCCTGATGTGATAGGAGGCGAGCCCATCGTCATATCGGGCATAAATTCCAGACTCCGGGCTGATACTGAATAGAAAAATCCAATATCACTCTACCCGACCCGTGGATCGAACCCGAGACCTCAGCTTTGCAGTCGTACCGTAATACAACTTCGCCACCGAGGCAGTATAAATAAATTCAATCATGACCATTTTGTGTGAAGTAAGTGCGATAATTTATCAACGTGTAGCTGTATACTGTGGACTGAAGGCTCTACCGTGTCTTTCAGAAAATTATACTTCTATTAGAAACTGCAACGGTTTTGATTTAAATAAAAATATGTACCACTGACTTTACAGGAATACTTTCACAAAAAATATCACCAAGCGAACGACCGGCACGAAGGCAACTGACTCAAACTGTCAAACGTTCTATGCTTTTATAGCAAAAAATTGTAGATCATGTCATTAATACCCGCACAAAAAATATTTTTGCCCTAACACTTACTAATAGCTGTGGCCACAAATTCGTCTGCGTAGATCTATCTCAGACTGTTATACCCCGATATTCATTTCCAAATATATTTACAAAACTCAAAATGCACTATTTTATTATGTATAGATCACACATCAATTCATCGAAAGACCTGTTTAGATACGTCTCTCATTCCTATGTAAAAACTCTGTGCGCTAATCTATTAGGATTTAGGAACATACTTTTATCATTCCCCTGCTCTCTATATCTATCAAAAAATTGGATACGTAGTTATTTGAATTTAGAGTTATAGTATAGTACGATACCGTGTGCCTTATTCTAGTAGAAGCATACATTTATCATTCTCCTGCTCTCTCTACCTATCTAAAAATAGGGTCCTTAGTTATTTGAATTTCGAATAAAAGTACGGTACTCTGTGTCTCATTCTTCATCTACAAGAATCGTGGTACTAATAACGTCACCCTGTGACCTCTTATCTTCGTCTAACACTCTATAAATCTCGTGTAAACATGTGGGTCACTGATAACGCGAAATGTGTTTGAAATTACATTAACTAACTAGTACAGGACCTACGTCGACGATATTGGTTAATTTTGAGGAAATTCAAACTATTTTCGCCCATGATTACAAGAAAGTAAAGTATATTTTTGTTTATATAATTATCATGACGCATATTATTATATAAATATTAGTTAGTTCTATAAAATACTAATTGAAATAAATAATTTGGGGTTGCCACTTTCATCTCTATTTCATACAATTTTCAGCCAATGAAATACATCACTGTATATGGGTAAATATATTTAATGAAATTGTTAATTATGTATTATTTTATTTTTATCTCGCCCCCAAATATTATACATAATTGCGAGTGCTTATTCGTTAAATACCGAATCGATATCTTTACATATAATAAAGCATTAGAACCGGTGTGTCTGTACGTTTAAAGAAATGTAAAATAAAATAATTAATAAAATAAATTATTCATCACGTAAGCGAACATAGTTGCACTTATCATATCTCAAGATACATTCAATTAATAATAATTATTATTACAAATATTCACTTATATAACTAGTAATTTTTAAGGGGAGCAAAATCAATGAAAAATAAATATAAAGAAGCCAAGCTCGGGCTGGCAGGAAAGAGATAAAAAAAGAATATTTTTTATTAAAATTAATGGGAGGCACGCGTCGCGATCCTCACCGGTGATGTTCTACAGGCCCTAGCTTAGCTAACCTACCAGCCTTTCACTAGCTACCTCAGCGATGATAAAGAAGAAAGGCAGAAAGAAACTCCGGGAATGTGATGAAAAGGTAGGGGGTGACTGAAGAATAATGGAAACAAATCAGCGATTTATATAATTCTTTTCCGTCTGTCTGTCTGTTTGTTTGTTAAGCTGTGATTCCGCAGGACGCGGCAAACGGCAGACGGTAACGGCAGACGACAGACGGCCGCACACGACGGCAAATGACGCGCGGCAAGTGACGTCCTGCCAGGCGTAATTTGCCGTCGTGTGCGGAATCGGTCTCATACAATTTAATACTGCGTAGTAGTGCCGTCTGCCGTCGCGGCAAGTGCTGTTGCCGTCTGCCGCGTCCTGCGGAATCACAACTTTACTGCACATCTCCAAAACTGTTGAACGGATTTCGATGAAATATGACACTCGGGTAGATCATGACCTGGATTAACAAATGGGCTATTTTTAACCCGGGAAAATATAAAGCGGGACTTTTATCCCGGAAAAATCTTTTCATGCGGCCGGAGTCGCGAGCTAAAGCTAGTATTTTATAAAAAAATTAAAATGCTACTTTAACTTAAAACCAGAAAGAAATCGAATCCATTGAATCGATTTTATTGTCACGATTCTAAAAGTATTCGAATCACACAATATTAAACGCGAGTAATGAACCAACTATTCAATTTGCATAGATCAGTGGATTTATAATTTAAACACTCGTAATTACCATGCAATAAGGACGATTTTATCTTTATATTTTTTACAATTGCGATTAAGTACAGTTGTCTTCAATTAGCATTTACATTTGTAATAATAAAAAGTATTTATAGACCAAGGCACGAAGTAAATACAATACGACGTTTCATTTAACATGTATTAATTAGTGCGATCGGCGTAATTTTAAGGTCGTGATAGCTCTTGTTATAGTATTTTCAACCCTATGACGTTGGAATAAGGTTTTAGGATTTTGGTGAAATAAGGCCGGGCGTACATTATCAATTTTTAATAGTGCCGTGAAATTGTAGTTGTCAAAATAAACAAATTTCGAAGTCGTTATGTAAATGACTAGATGGAGATCTGTGAATGTTTTTCAGTCGCCGGTTTACTAAAAAAATATTTGCGACCGTGTGCATAAGTTATAAGTTCTGCAACTTTTAATTTACTGCAAATAACAATTTATTTGATTGCTTATTTAAAAAAAAGTGAACTTTTGTAAACCATTTTCGAATTTATGAGGACTCGTTAATCTTAACTGATGAAGATTATTACTAACTTTACTATTTTACCCTTTCGATTGTAAAATAACTACCTAACCGTAATTATATCGTGTCTGCAGTAGTCGCTAGTTTACGATTGCCCTGAGTTACTACTGCACATTAATTGTCTCTCGTTAGTTATATTATTTACTAGGTTTTGCCCGTGGACTGAAAGACTTTTCCCCCTACAAAAGTCTTAAAATCATAGTTCCGCGTCAGTGCAATTTACTTGAAGAATCAGAAAAACAATATCAATTACTTCCCATGGGAGCAAATTACCTGGATAAAAGTAGCCCATTTGTTAATCCAGAACATGATCTACCCGTGTGGCAAATTTAATCTAAATCCGTTCAGTAGTTTCTACGTTTATTTTTAACAAACATCCAAACGTTTTTACAAAATATCGCATTTATAATATTATTAAGATTAAACAAATTATTAAATCAATCTCGGTTTTATTCAACGCCATAAAGATTATTTTGTCATTTTTATAATTTAAACAAATGGAAATAGGCCCGTCCCCTATTAAATGGGACTTAACATAGCTGGCAAAATGTCGCGTGATATAGCTCTGTCTACCCATAAATAGGGAAGAAAGTGATGATATATATGTATGTAATTTACATAATATCAGTTTCTCAAAAAGATGCGATTAAAAGTCGTCAGTGTGCGACTGCCTTATACCCGAATGCAATGTCACTGGACGGAATGCCTCTAATGCGCGGTGACACTTTGTAGACACATCAACTCTGATGTGGATGAGTTTTAAATAGCCCTCTACATAATTTCGTTTACATTAAATTCTTTTGAAAGTTTCATGTAAGTTTTATAGTTAAGCTATGTTTTTAACCGACTTCAAAAAAGGAGGTTCTATATTCCACCCGTGTTTATGTATTTATGTAAGTTTGTATGGCCGCGCATTTCTCAAAAACTACTGCCTCAAAAATTGCCAGCTAAGCTACGCAAATACACGAACAAAAATACGACAACAATGTTCAATTTAATTTTGGCAACAAGCATCGACTCCAAATATATATAAAGTCATTATAAAGTAAAATTATTTTTTGTTTTGTAGTGGTTTTGAAGTCGGTTTTATTTTCTGTTAAGTAAAAAGTTTTTATTTATCTTTATTACCAGCAAAAGAAAGTTAAAATGAAATAGTAACAAATAAATTTATTTTATGTCCAGTTAATTTTTATATAATCGGTAACATAAGTTTGATTCCTAGACAGGGAATACATTATTTAGCATTACAAAAAACTATTTTAGGTTTATCTCATCACTTTTATCATAATAAAAGGCAAACAATCAGAAAATAGACATACAATCGTTCTGAAGTTCTATCCGTTTACATTTAAGAACTTGGTATCCCAAATAGTTTTTGAAGCCAAGACTGAACAGCCGCAATAATTTTACATTCTGGAATTGCACTCTAATGCGCATGAAGGTAAGGTGCAATGTAAAATAAATTCAGTGGTCTGCAAAAATTTTAGGCTAGTAAAACGAAAGGAAAACATCGTGAGAACACCTACCAACCTGAGAATTCTCCATAAGAATTTTGAGGGTACCATGCGAAGTCTGGCCTAACCACTTTCAGTAGTGGAGGAGAACCTTGCTCAGTGGGCATTATATAATACAGGGCTGATTCATTGTAAAACGAAAGCATTCCTCAAGAACAAGGCAATGCAACATCTATACGTAGATTCAGTATTATGTGTAGTGCAAGGGTACAGATGCGCTTCGAAACTCGTACATTATTCAACACGACCGATTGATATGTCAGAGATCTGAGATCGCGGCCTTGGTCTCGAAAGTGATATAGGTGTTTTGGTTTCGATACATAACATGCTTGTATACGAGAGAATATTTTATTTACGTAGAGTGTAGTTAGTAATGTTTAAGAAGGCGCAGATCACTATGCAAATAACATGCTCGTCTTCTCAAAAAGTTACTACTATTTATTTAAGACTAGCTTTTGCCCACGGCTTCGCCCGCGTTAATAAGTTTTCCCGGGCTAAAAGTACATACATAAAAACCTTCACGTTGAATCACTCTATCCAACACATTTATTTGAATAAAGATTAATATTATGACGTTGATACAACTCTTAACAAATAATGCATTAATTTCGACCAAATTTGATTACTATAAAAACTGTTCTAGAGAGCTAATTTTAAAAGATAGACATATACTGTCGCGGACTTTTTTTTAGATCATTTCAAGAGGAATAATTCTTTCGTACATATATTTTTGGTATCTTGAACCATTTTCGCAGCGCACGCAATGGAAGCCCTCAAGGATGAATAATTTTCCCCGCATTTTTCACATTTTCGATTATTTCTTCGCTCCTAATAGTTGCATCGTGATGTTATATAGCCTATAGCCTTCCTCGATAAATGGTCTATTCAACACAAAAAGAATTTTTCAATTCGCACCAGTAGTTCCTGAGATTAGCGCGTTCAAACAAACAAACAAACAAACAAACAAACAAACTAACTCTTCAGCTTTATAATATTAGTATAGATATCTTCGTCTCATATGGGGACAAGTGTATAGTCAAATCGGCCATATATTTCATCGATGTTACATTAAAAATTAAATAATGTAAATCCAGGTTAGAAATAAATCTTAATACGTTGAAATCAAAGTTTAGTGTCGTTAAATTTCACGACGTATAAATACGAACATGCGATAATATGATTCTGACGTCTCGGGTTCGATCCTCGGAAAAGTGATATTGGGTTTATCTGATCAGTATCTGGAGTTTGTGCCCGATATGGCAATAGGCTCACCTCCTATCACAATATAGGACGGAATACGTACGTCGAAAAGTGGATGCACTAGTTGCGCCTCTGCCTACCCCTTTGGGGATAAAAGATGTGGATGTGTATGTATGTAAAAATAGAGCAGACTGTAATTTCATCTGGAAAACTATTCCTAAGCTACTGCTACCCAAAAACCGATGCATTTCTACTATCAGCACATATTTTAGCATAAAAACTATAACAATATGGTGGCTGTGAATGCACCCGCGGTGTCCACTCAAGCCTTCCTGGAAGGACTTGGTATACAGGGTGAGTCATTTCGTAGGTAACATTTATTCCAAGGTCGTTATCACCTCGAATTTACAAGCGATTTTATTGATTTATTGATATTTGATTTGGATCATGTTTGCGGTTAATTTGTTGATGAATTAATGTTTTTTTCCTACTTAATTTATGGAGAATTTCGTTAAAAGTGAATGTTAATGATTGAGAACAGCATTGTTAAGGATATGGAACATTAAAGTCATATACATTCATACAAATTATTATATTTTTAACTTTACATATATTTTCACTCGTCATGAAATTGCAAAGGCGTTTTACTGAAAACTAAACTTAAAATCAATTTGCACATGGCACCAATTCGTAAGACAAAATAGGGCCAGCACTATACGCTTCCAGAGATCATTTTTATCTCGAACGTGTTCAATCTGGAATTAGCTTCCTCCCACGGTGTTTCCTCAGCGCTATGACTTATCCTTCTTCAAATGAGATTAAAAAGAAGTTTTTTTTAAGCATGCAGAGGCTTAGCTGTGCCCCTGGCGTTGCTGACGTCCATGGGCGATGGTAACTACTTACCGTGGGCCGTAAGCTCGTCTGCCTTCGAAGGCAATAAGCCTTGAAGCAATTTCAGTGAAATAATTCAGTAAAGCCTTAGCACAAAATATATAAATCATAAACCGCTTAAAATAAATAAAATATCACCCTACATATCACGACCATTCAAATTTCGCCGTGTTAATTCCAAACGGAAAGGGGCTTAGTTTTTATTTCTCACTTCAGACCTTAATAAATCTGTCTCGGTCTTAAGTTTTCACGTTTGTCCAAAATCCTGATAAAGTGGTTCGTTGAAGGCTGATACAAAGATTACGAAGTTACGACTTTTTAAAATATGCAAGTTCACTTAGTGCTCATAAAATAATAATTAGGCACTAAAGTTAATTAAATAACCTGTTTGATTAAGCTTTTTAGCGGTCTAGTGTTTAATGTTTAATATTCTTGGCTATTTTATGGAACTTTTATCCTAACGTGAGTTTTTAAGCTTTATGATAAGAGCGGTGTTTATTTAGCAGCTTGTGCTGTGGCCTGTAACCTTAGGGCCCTCATTCTATTATTATTTATATAAAAAACACATCGTTTTTATTCAATATTCCATTCAATAATGAACCTAATAACAACTTGGGACGGAAATATAGTTTATATTAGCTATACTGTCTGCCTGTACAATTAACACATTTTCTGCAACTCCAACAATCAGTTACCTGTTTAATTTTCAGCTATTTAATGTTCAAAATCAAAAAATCCACTTACGTCACAAACAGTATAGGCTAATTGGTCATCGTGCAAAAAGTCTAAAAGTTCGAAACACGTCCATCGGCTACAAGAAAGAGGGGTGTAATTGCCAACTGGTTTTTTCATGAAACATTCATGGTGCAATGATTGAGTCGCTGGCTATGACGTACGCATGTAGAATTTAAAAACCCCTTTTATAATCTGCGCGAGCGCTGACAGTTCGACCATGTTTAACATGATTTTTTAAGGTTCCGTGGTTGGTAATTTTTAAGTTTTTTTGTCAGTGGTAGAATGAAACAGTTGCATTATGAAACACAATTTAATGCCAAATTAACCGTCGAGCCTTAGGCACTAGTAAAAGAAGCATAAAAACCTAGTCATTACGATGCCACGAAATAAATCTATGTCAAATCATACTTAATGAGAAGCCAAAGCTGTATATTTTATAATTTAATCGCATAAATCTGCCCATGTAAAATTACCCTAATGACAATCACTAGCAATTTAGGCGTCGCACAAACGTACCTTTATTGCAAAAGCACGTTACAACAGCTATACTTCATCTCTTTATTAATTTATTTGTAGCAATAAAAACGGTAATACCAATTGAACTGGCAAAAACAGCATCTCAATACATACCGTAAATGGTAAAATCACGCATTGTTTACTAAACAACAAAATAAAATTAAAATAATTTTCAGAAAATGTAAATAAACCCGTCAAATCAAAAAAAGTTTTGTCTGCGCGAAATCTGTAAAACTTGTTCCACGTCCAGGGAACAGTTTCAAAAACTTTCTTCCTACACGGGGGGCAATCTGTACTCCTTCCGTCCCTCTCGCACTCGCGCACGCGAACGGGGGAATTACGTGCGCGAAAAGGACAAGCAACATAAAGACGTCACGCGGGGCGAAGGCGCGCGAGTGTTCTTGCACTTGTTTTATTTATTTTGTTGGCCGCCATGTTTTTTTTGGTCGTTTTCTGAAAGCTACGTCTTTGTTTGGGATCGGCCGGGGTGCGCGCGATCGTCCGGGCCCGGTAAGTTGGATAATTTCTTTATTCTACTGAGCCCACCCGACAATTTTCTGGGCCGCATTATTATGAGCTTGATTTGTTTAATAATTTTATTACTGAGCGCATTGCGCATCTTGTTGTTGCTTTTATTTGAGTTTGCGCTTTAGCCGATTGTGTTTTGTTAGTTGCTAAACGTGGGAATGGATTGTTTTCTCATTTATATTGTATGAATAGTAAATGAGTTGATTTTTCTATTGTTTTGGGTATAAACAATGTTGTATACACTTGTATATATTATCGTCGTTTGTATACCAGCATAGGAGTGGTTACTTCTATCAGTACTCGTTTAATTTTAAGGTTTTAACAGTTGATTTTATGATAAGTACTGCTACATGCATAATATAGTACTATTTATGACTAAACACTGCTGTAAAATATAATGCAGAGATGAAACAGTTTTGAAAAGTTTGACCAGAAAGTTTACTTAAAAAGTTGAGAACACCTGACTTCACATTGACAAATGTTGCCAATGAAGAATATATTTCCGCAGACATAAACAAATAAATGCAAACATAGCGCGATTAAATTGCATCCCATTAATTGTTATAAAAGTATTATTTATCATACAAAGAACTGAATGAAACCTATGCGTTTCTTAATAAAAGTAAACGAAACCACGCACGTCGCTTTATACTTAACGTTGAAACCAAACACCGGTATTGTAAAACTTATTTTTTGCTCAAAACTGGCCAGACGGACTGCGTCACGGATTCTGCTGGTCTCCGGTCGCAGTCTTTTTGTTGGCACGGTACCACGGAACCCCACTGTTAGGCCTTGATGTTCGCGCCGATACTTCGAATGCCTTGAATAGGCTCAGAGGTGTAAAAAAACGCAATTTATTATGTGTCATTGTGTGCAGCGTTTATGGCGTGGTTAACTGGTAGTATGAGATTCATAATTGTATTCACGCCTTATGGTAAGGGAAATGTGTTTCCAGTTTATTGTAGACGTGGGCTAATAAATTAAAATAGTTTTGGATATTGGGAATCTTACTTCTTACTAATCATAAATGCGAAAGTTTGTAATAATGTCTGGATGTTTTAGAAATTACTGGTGGTAGGTCTCACACATGTAAGGGTCCCTCTAGGTGGGTACCACCGTAATGTGTATTTCTACCGTCAAGCAGCAGTGTGCATGCACTGTTGTATTTCGGTTTGAAGGGCATTGTAGCCAGTGTAACTACTGGACATAGTGAGACTTAACATCTTATGTCTCAGAATGACGAGCGTAGTGAAATGCCACACAGTACTTTGTAACGCAAGATGCTGGATGGTGTTGCTACTGTTTATGAGCGGTTGTATCGCTTACCATCAGACGAACGGCATGCTCGTCTCGTCATTCAACGCCACGTAAACGCAGAAACAACTCAACGGATTTGGATGAAACTTGGCACACCGCTAGATCATGGATTAACACACAGGCTACTTTTTATCCCGGTTATTTGCTTCCATGGGATATAATGGACGGGCTCAATGGACTAGTATCCAGAGCCGTAATATTTAAATAAAAAAAAATCAGTCAACTCGAATATTTTATTTTGAAAATATATTATTACTCTTGCATTCACGTATGGATAGGTAGAGATGTAAACCGTCAACCCTTACACACGCACAAGTCAAACGAAAGCTTAGATATTTGTGATCAATGACACATAGCAAGTTGTTACATACGTGAGAATTTCATATATTTCCTTGGCGTAATAAAAGTGATTGCATTTGACGTCATTATCCTGTAAACGTGAATTTTCTATACTCATTAGTTTGATTGGCTATTATCGAATCATTTTTAGAAATCAATACCGTTAGTTACTATAGTTATTACACTGTATTTCCCTATTATGCCTCCAGGCTCCGCGAATACGATAATAATGTATAGGTAATACAAATACGGGTGCCTTTTGGTGTCACATTTACCTATTAACCTCTTATATTTTCACTGGTGGTAGGAATCTTATATGTAAGAGTCCGTCTGGATGGGTACCACCGCAATGTCTATTTCTACCGCCAAGCAGCAGTGTGCATGCACTGTTGTGTTTCGGTTTGAAGGACATTGTAGCCAGTGTAACTACTGTACGTAATGAGACTTAACATCTTATGTCTCAGAATGACGAGCGCAGTGGAATGCCACTCAGTACTTTATAACTCAAGGTGCTGGATGGTGTTGCTACTGTTTATTGGTGGTCGTGTCGCTTAACTCGTGTCTCGTCAATCAATCAATCTCCCGTAATGAAATGAAATGAAATGAAATAAATTTATACGAACCCATATAATGTTATACATTATTTAAATTCCGCCAACATTAACTCTTCCACCAGTTCGGAAAACAGTTCTCACTAGAGAAGAACGGGCAAAAAGATAGTGTTGCTCTTTTCAAAATCAGTTCAAGGTATAAAAGACAATGCATGGAATATGGAAATACAGGAAAAAAAATACAATTAAGTATTTCTTTATTTTGTTTAGAACAGAATATTTATATACTCTCACGTAGTAAATAATTGTTCATTTGAATTTTAAATTGTTGGATTTGATGGCATCGTACAAATAACTCTACGGATCGGTACTGTGTTTGAGGGGCTTTTGTAGCAGAAAAGGCTTAAAACGCGGGAGAAGCCGCGAGCAACACTTAATTCGATTTTAATCTTTCATCTTTCAAACATCTTAGCAAACTATTTTTTTGAGGTATAAAACTTTTTTAAATCACTCCTTGGATTACATTTTTTGTGATAATTATACATACGCCTTTAATCCCCGAAGGGGTAGGCAGTGGCGCAACTAGTGCATCCACCTTTCGCTGTGCGTAGTTCGTCCCATGATGTGATCGGGGACGAGCCTGTCGCCATATTGGGGACAGACTCCGGGCTGGTACTGAGTAAAAAAAATCAATATGACTTTGTCCGACCCGGGGTTCGAATTTGAGACCTGAGCATTGCAGTCGTACCGTAAAACAACTACGCCACCGAAGAAATGATAATTATCTAAATTAAATATTGCTTTTCTCTATCCAGGCTGGCAGCAGCGGCGGCGGCAGCTGCGGGCGCCACAAGCGAGCTAAGCTACCTCGCGGCACTGCACCCCGCCTACCGTCCAGTGCCTTACGACCACCCCATCTACGGCGCGAACACGCTTCGAGGTAAGTCTTTACGAGCAGTCTTGCAATGCAATCAGTCCTGTATTATATACTGCCCACTGCTGAGCACGGGCCTCCTCTGCCACTGAGAGGGGTTATGCCTTAGTCCATCACGCTGGCCTAGTGCGGGTTCGCAGACTTCACATACCTTTGAAATTCTTATAAAGAACTTCTTAGGTTTCCTCACTAAGTTTTCTTTCACCGCTAAGCGAACGATAATTGATAAACAATACACACGTTACTTCGAAAAGTCAGAGGTGCCTTAGATTTTGGACCGCCGGACATTGTTTCGGCAGACCGTTCCATTATTTATAATACATGCCCTACAGTCTAGCTCTGAAGTGCGATATCAGCTGAGACGCTGTCAAATTAAAAGCAACATCTTAAGATAGTCGCTATTTATTAAACCCATATTAACAGCTCAAATGACGTCTTAAGTTACAATATGTGACGGACTTTGACTAAGTTTTGTTTAACATCGCTTACTCAGCTGAGAACGAGCCCTGAAATGATAGCTTGTTTTAGAGTTCAATACATTAAACCTACTTCACCTGATGGAGTGCATCAAATACAATTATTCTTTCAATAAATTAAAATTACATTTAATAAAATTATTTCAATTCTCTTCTTTTATTTTTGTTTTATTTTTTTGGCAAGATAAAAAAATTACTAATAATTATTATTACTTTCCCCTTAATTAAATAACGTGTTACAGTTAACTAGCGCAGTAGTTTACAGTGTCTTTTATTATTTTAATGCTGTGTATACCTGTAATTGGCTTGCATATCTGAATCATTGTATTGTTACCTCCTATTTTCGTGCATGTTTAGTGTGTAAGCTGCTGGTGTACCATAAATAAATATGAAAACGAAAGACAGTCGCTGATGCATAGATTTATATAAATAAATATGACATCGGTACTTTATACATAATATTTTATCGGAACCCACTTCAGAAGTAGCCAGTTCGTTGTTCAAGATAATGTTTATGCACCGGTGAGTTAGACGTTATTTTTATAATTACAAAAAATATTTTGTAAGCATTATTTCCATTAGGATACGATGGACTGACATTCCACCTCTGGATAAAAGTCCCTAAATAAAAATAGAATAAAAAAAAACCTACTTGAGATTTTAGTCAAACATGAGATTGGTTTAATTATACCGCCCTTAGTCCCATTAGCTAAGTCACCGCGCAGATGCTTGTCAGATTTGGAAGTTATATTTTTCAGTATAGCTTTAAGATTACGCCAAAATTGTACCTAAAGGTAAGTTAAGTCTACTATAAAACTTAATTAATAAATAGTGATGAGATGAGCGATCTGCTCGGCTGATAGGAAGCGGCATAATTTTATGTCGAATACAATGCATGCACATTCTTCCTTGGAGGCAAAAATAGATACAGCGGTAATACCTACCCAGGTAGATCCTTAAAATTGAATGATACAGAGAAATGACCTAACAGAATTTTGCTGATACTAAAACGCTTGTATTCAAAACGTTAATTAGCTAAGGACAACCTAATGCTATGATAATGAGTCTGTTCTCAGCGTTTTCGGCATGACAGACTTGTCAGTGCGTAAGCAAAGGCGCGCTGTGATTGGATAATTTTCAAATAAATTTTTGATTCAGTTGGTTGTCAGATAAACAAGGCCAAAGAAAACGATGAAATGGTCGACACTATGCGTTCGGGCGCACTATGCGTCTTCATGATATTGTTAGTGAATGAGTGTTGTGTAAGTTTCTATAGATGTAAATATTTTGAATGTATCACACACAAAATACTGTAAATATTTAGATGGAAATTAGTATCCCATAGAAGTTCGTGTGTGTTTCCCATTTCAAAGTTACGTGTGTATTGTTTATCAATTATCTTTCACTTTAACGATTAAGGAAAACATCGTGAGGAAACCTACATACCCGAGAATTTACCATAAGAATTTGGAGAGTGTGTGAAGTCTGCCAACCCGCACTAGGCCAGCGTGGTGGACTAAGGCCTAACCCCTCTCGGTAGTAGAGTAGGTCCGTGCTAGTACTGGGCAGTATATAATACAGAGCTGATTGCATAGCATCCAATACACCAACGTCCTGTTCAAAATAAACGCTACATTCCGTCCTTAATAGTAGTCCTCATGAAACTGAACCGATGCAACACAACCCATCCTTGTTATGAGTAACACAACACTATTAAAGCAAATACTTCGCGTTCGCAGACGATGGTGTGAATGATGCAATTAGTGTAATTAGTTCTCGAGTTGAGTGTCATTCCCAGTCTTTAGGGGAGTGGGAAGTAAGGCCCTTTGTGAGATGTATTTGAAGGTTCTGGATTGAATCTTTAAGGTTTGACCATGATTACTGTTGAAGATGAACTCAGTTTTTTTGAGGATGAGATATTGGTAAGTGTCAGAGCAAGCTAATTCCGTCCTTTGATAAGGGCGTGAATGTAAAAAGAACTTTACAGTCATAAATCTAAGTCAGAAAACGACTTAAAATTGCTTTTTGAACAGTCGAGCTATTTATTATTCTTCAACATTTTCTTCATTTCGCACACAATACTACAAGAATTAAATAAGCATCAAAAACAAAAACCGTATTAAATTCAAACAAAACAATTGAAATCATTGAATTTCTCCGCTACCAAATCACATGCGGCCACTATCGCGGCCAATACCAAACGCTGCGACTGTACACTATCGGCACAATTTATCTATACTCTGAGGTGTTAATTAGGATTTGAACTCACGACTGCTTCAATCCCTAACAATTCGAATGGTACACAAATATCAATCTTATTTCTTGGGGATAGGGTTTGAAATAGAGGGAAATGGTTAAGATTTAAGATACGCAAAAGTGGCTATTAAAGGACAGGCCATGGCTAAGTCACGGGTTGAAATTGGCATATATTTGGAGTAACGAAGGGTTGTTTTCGACCTTCAATTAAGCTCTTAGGTCTTCGTGTTTGACTTGTTTAGGAATTATTAAGATGCCATTATATTTATAGTACTATAATGTTCGTAATTATTTGTGTTTCGCAGAATAGACATGTTAGATTTATTTTTTAGGTTAATATATTTTGTTCAAAGTAATAATATATATTTTTCACTTAAATCTATTGTCTCAAAATATCTGATGAGAGCATTTTCGAAATTCGGTTTTAAACTGATCTTGCTACAAATTTTTCGGCAATCGTAGCGTTTACCATTAGGCGAGCAACTTGCTCGTCTCACCGGTCATTTATAGAAATACTTAAATGGTTAAAATATGAAGCTTCAACATTATGAAGACTACTTTCAAGTTTTCCATATTTTCTAGACGTTTGACGTCATTCTGATTCATTCCCTTTGTTCGGTTGTCTTTTCTAATATTATTCCTTTATTTATAACAATTTGTATGGTTGTTTTATTTACCTTAACAATGAAATTAGTAATTTATAAGCAATTTGTACGTGTGTTTATTTTTAACCCCCGCGTGTGATTTTACAATGACGTGTGATTTCCTATCACTTTTTTATATCTCACTAATATGAATGTTTGTTGGAAGTTAACGCAAAAATGCTAAACGGAATTGGATGAAATTTTCTTTTTACCGATAACAATTTCTGACAATTTCTAGAACATAACAAAACTATAGAAAATTGCTCCTAAATTATCAGCGTCTTTTTCCTTTCTCTCCTACAATATTTAAACTTATCCCATTCTATCATGAAATGAATTAACAAAATCGGTACACTTTTACCTAATTAAGGCATAAATGCGGAAATTTAATACACCATAATAATAAATTAAAATAAAAGCTTTTTAAAACTATATTTATCATCGCCTCCACGATATCGCATAATGGTTAGCACACACGTCGGTTGGCCCGCATTGCATATTATCGATTCGTCCTGGTTCAGTCAGTGTGCGCTCGAACTAAGCAAGTTATAGACATTGAAGGGAATAATTGTGAGTTACTTAGCATACATTCAGTCTGGGTTTTAATAAAATAAGTCTATTTTGAAGTCACAAGTAAGGGTTAAATCAAGTTTAGCAAGTCTTGATGTCAGTGACGCCTTGGTACGTCGATCATAATTGCTACTAATAAATCTATGAGGCAACATAAAAACTCTTTTATTATGTTCAGTAATATCAGACGTCGACTGCCTCGGTGGCTTAGTTGTATTGCGTACGCGTTACGAGTACGATTTGCGCGCTGAGGTCCTGGGTTCGAATCCCGGGTCGGGCCAAAAAAAACTTTGTGACTGGGTTTTTCCATCTTAAAAAAAATACTCAGTCGCAGCTCGGAGTCAGGAAGTTGGCGGTGTGATACCCCCGTGTCTCGGAAAGCACGTAAAGCCGTTGGTCCTGCGCCTGATCTCTCTCCGGTCATGTCGGATTGCCGTCTCATTGGACTATGAGAGTGAAGGAATAGCGAGTGCACCTGTGTATTGCGCACACACTTGTGCACTATAATATCTCCTGCGTACCTGGCTGATCTCCGTTGAGATTGGCCGCCGTGGCCGTAACTGGCTAGGAGGATTTCATTTTCATTCAATATCAGACGTGATTTAACGTCCAATATAAGGACCACATTTTTTTCTTAAAATATAATCCGCCGTGGCAATATAACGCAGGAACTGATCCATTTTATGATGTTTCTGTATTGTGACTATACTAATAAAGCGATATATATCTATACTAATATTATAAAGCTGAAGAGTTTGTTTGTTTGAACGCGCTAATCTCAGGAACTGCAGAACCGATTTTGAAAATTCTTTCACTAATAGGAAGCTACATAACTCCTGAGTGCTATAGGCTACTTTTTATCCCGTGAAAATATTTTTGTCCCGGAAAACTTTTTCACGCGGGCGGAGCCGCGAGCACTACTAGTAAGTAATAAAAAAGATACTCCAATTTTGTTTACAAGATATAGATGTTAACACTCAAGGGTCCAGCTTATATTTTTAAGTCATGCAAAAATATAAGATTTTTATAATCTACTAGACTTTTGCCCGTTGCTCCGCCCGCGTGATTAAGTGTTTCGCGGGATAAAAACAGCCTATATTGTTCGCTGATAATGTAGCTTTATATTGGTGAAAGAATTTTTAAAACCGGTCCACTAGTTTCGGTGCCTATTCAATGCAAACAAACAAACAAATCTTTCCTCTTTATTATGTTATAGTATATAGTATAAATGTAAAGCTTAAACTAGACCAAAATAACTTAATATTTAAGCAATGTAACACCAGACGTGATTGAACGTCTCACGCAAGTAACACAACCCTTTACGCCTGCTGTAGAATTTACGAAACGAAAATGTTTATTGTAAAAAAAAATCGCGCGGTGTCTGTTTACTTTAACAAGACAGTGTCGGCTTACACGCGTGTAGACGCACCTTCAGATAACGCTCAATTAGTTGCCAATTTTTTTGCTTTTTTTTGGATGGTGTCATACAATTATAACTTTTTTGTATGATAGTTTTTGTAGGGAGGTTGTTATTCTATGGATAATTGTTGTTCCAGCTGAACTGGTTTTGATAAAATTCAATATAGGGAGAAATAAATATTCTGATATAAATAATTGTCACGTCATGATAATTATGCAGAGTAGATTGATGCAATAGATAGCCAAATTTATACATAATATTATATATACGAATGTAAATTTGTATACCACTACAAGTTAATTTAAGTAATGCTTTTTCATTTGCAATTGACAGGTAACCTGAAGTGCGATTGAAGTATCCTAAAAACTGATAAACCTTTTTAGTACTACATTAACCTTACATAAAATTTCAATTAAAACATTAAAAACAATATTAATGGTTGATAAATTTTCAACAAAATTGCACATAAAAATATTACAGCCGAAATAATCCAAGTGGTAGGTACAGAACATTTTATCCCTGATTTAGATGCCCACAGACCACGAAGAAAAGAAGAAGAGCTACAGACGAATAGTCACAAATACGAATGTGTGAACAGCTTGTGTGTATTTGTTACTCACAAATCACAATTCGTGGTCATATTCGTGCACGAATTATTCGCTAAGTTATTCACTAATAGTCAAAACGAGGCATTAGAGTTCTTTATCTAGTTAATGTTATAAATTTTGATGTTTTAGAAGTAAACGCAGAAACAACTAAACTGATTTTGATTGGCACGCGGGTAGACTATGTCCTGGATTAACACATAGGCTAATTTTTATTCCGGTAATTTTCTACCATGGGAAATAATTGAAATTTTTAATCTGACTGTTTAAGTCGAGCTGATGTTATGTGTTTTAGGGGCTTTTGTAGCGGAAAGGCCTTTCATGCGGGTGACGCCACGAACAAGACCTAGTATGCCATAGTCCATATATTCTGACCGATCGAACATTAGATCGAAAATGTCACAAAGAACCTCGAACACAACAACTTTATTTACGTAAATTAATTCAAGTCCGCCTTTGATAGTTAATTTTATTCAATACTTGGAATAGCTTTGCCTTAATGACTTTATTGTTGGCGGACATCTTGTTTTTCCGAGCGAACATTTTTGTACAATCCCTCGAATTAACCGAATTTTTTAAATAATATGGGGTAATTTGGGTTTTTACTCGTGTCTTAATTGTTCGTCCGGATGACAACTCTGTCGTTTTCGGGAGCGGCTTCTTATGTGAATTAGTTATGAGTGCTTTATGGGGGATTCTTTGATCCTTTGGAATTAGTAGCGATTGCCTCTATTTCTTGCATTGTTTTACCAATTCTATGTTTATTGTTGATATACAATTCACGTATCATACTTAAATCATCTGTTCTATTCTCTGTTACCTGGATTCATTCACAAGGTTCCTAAAATCAGACAGCAAAATTGTGGAACACTAATTACCAATCTGTTGAAACTACTTCCTACACAAACATTTTAAAAGCTATTAATTTTATTTTTCATTAACCTTTATTATAAATTGCTCAGAATTTTAGAGATAATGTATAATGCCTATCACTGAACAAAAAGGATTATTATGTACTAGCTTTTGCCCGCGGCTCCGCCCGCATTGAAAAGTTTTTCCGGGATAAAAGTCCCGGTTTATATTTTCCCGGGATAAAAAGTAGCCTATGTGTTAATCCAGGACATGATCTACCCGTGTGCCAAATTTCATCGAAATCCGTTCAGTAGTTTTTGCGTGAAAGAGGAACAAATATCCTTACATCCATACATCCAAACATCTAAACATCTAAACATCCAAACATCCAGACATTCTTACAAACTTTCGCCTTTATAATATTAGTAGGATTCCGCATATTTTTAAAGGATTCTTACTTAATTCTCAAACCAGACATTGTGTTGTTTTAAATTGTACCACATTCAACATACAGCCATCCAGATTTAACTGGAAACGGTACGAAGTGAACGCTCGGGTTACGGCTTGCGTCCACTGCACGGGATGGACCCAGTTCAGCGTCACACAGACCTATTTGACCATACACGACCTTCGGCAGATCACGAGCTACCTAAACACCGTGATAAAGGTTAATTAAACGTGGAGTTTATATTGCCTAGTGGATGCCAGTGTCAAACTTGGTGGGTAGATGTTAAAAACTGAATCAATTGTGACCGCAAAAGTAGCTGGTAAAGCTTGATGTATTCTTGTTGCAGATTTGTCTTGGAAAAGTTTACTGGTGGTAGGTCTCATATGTAAGAGTCCGTCTGGGTGGGTGAATGTCTATTTCTACTGGCCAGCAGCCGTGTGCATGCACTGTTGTGTTTCGAATTGAAGGAAATTGGGGCCAGTGTAACTACTGGATATAATGAGACTTAACATCTTATGTCTCAGGATGACAAACGCAATGGAATGCCAAATAGTACTTTGTAACTCAAGGTACTGGATGGTGTTGCTACTGTTTATGGGTGGTCGTATCGCTTACCATCAGGCGAACGGCATGCTCGTCTCGACGTTCAATGCAATAAAAAAAGTACTGTCTCTCAAGCGTTAATAATGAAAACATTGTTATTCGATTTTGGAGAAGAGCTCTCGGAGTAGAGTTGTTACATATGACTTGGAACTTACCTTTAGACGAGCAATCTGACCGTTGCATTTCTCTTTAAGCACATTCATTGGCTACTAGGTTGATTTCAAAATGAAAAATAGAATAAGGTTCTTCATTTTCATCTATGAACAAGCTAGGCTGATAATCTCTTGACTTGTTGTTGACTTCCAATAAACCAGTTCAAATTTGGCGTTCTATCCATAACATCTATCGACTTCTCTATTACCTCTCCTATTATTTGAAGGCATGTGACCTATACCAGGTCGAACGGAGGTTAATTACGTGCTTGATCAAATAGAAAAATAAATAGATTGAAATGTTGATCAAAATTTAACGTTGTCTCGGGATCTGCAAAAAACAGCTTCTGCCGAATACGAAAGGTCTGCGTGTAACTCGATATCTTTCAAAGGTTTAAAACAAAACAAATTTTGCAACAATAAATTTGGTCCCACTACCGCACGTATGTTCATATTAAAATGTAATAATTTTACCGAGTTAAAATATGTGAGAAGAATAAAAAGTATTATGGATAAATTTCGGAGAGATGTTTTAAAACTGAACCGAAATAAATATTAAAGTATAATATGAACTAATTTTTAATCATTTAAAATAAACAACATCGAGTCTAATTCAAGTATTGATGGAATTTAGAAGTCTTTTATCTGATAACTCTTTTTGAAATGAAAGATGCAATCAAATTTATCATAATACATAAAAATTACGCTCAGCAAATCATACCTTTATCCTCATTCGTGAGATCTCCACTACCTGTATTATCCTGCACAGATGCAGTACCTTTTGACCCTTAAAATCTGTGGTCAAATCCTCAACGTGACCGCAATGGGACGTGTACAAACTAATAATTTAATATAAATTGTGCATTCGTTACCAGATTTGGATGATAAAGTTGTCTTGTGCATACAAAATGTTTGATTAAATGATAAAGCTAATTAGCTAGATGCCGAAACTTAAGTAGTCATTGAAGATGTTTAATGATCATTATGAATTCTGATTATGCAAAACTTTTTCGCTAACGGTACCTACTAAATATTACCATTAGAGTTTAAAAAACAAAGAATTTGGTATTGGAATGGAAATTGGAAAAAATTATGAATCCAATAGGCTATTTCTTACTATTTTAAATACAAATGTTAGAAGTAAACTCAGCAATCGCTGAACAGATTTGGATGAAATTTAGCATACGAATAAACTATGCCCGGATTAACATAATATATGCTACTTTTTCCTGGTAATTTAATCCTGTGGGAAATATTGGATTGGTCAACTAGATGGCGTTGGTGCTGCATAGATGGCGCTATGTGTGTACAGTGATTTAAGAACTTTTGTGGCGGGGAAGGGTTTTCGCGCGGGGAAACCACGAGCATCACTTAGTATTCAATAAGTACACATACTGTCACGCCTTTTTGTTTACGAAAGGGTAGGCAGAGGTGCAATCAATGCGCCCAGTTTTCGCCGCGCGTATTCCGTCCCATGATGTGATAAGGGGTGAGCCTATCACCATATTGGGCACAAACTCCGGGTTGATACTAAATAGAAAAAACCAATATCACTTTACCAGACCCGGGGATCGAACCCGAGATCTCAGTATTGCAGTCGTACCATAATACAACTACGCCACCGAGGCGGTCATTCAATAAATAATTTGTAAAGATATGCCCTCGATAGTATAATAGTAACCCAATATTCTTGTAAGCTTAATCAGACCAGTGTAGTTACAAACTATGATTATTAAACAAGAAATTAATTGCGTAGGTGTTCAAGAATAATTCAGATGGACAGATATCATAATTAACATAAACCCAGGATGATAAAATCTTCATTATTTATCACTTTCGAAAGTATTTATGTAAATTATGACCTTACGTGACTATGTATTAATTGTATCTAATGACACCAATGTTTAGAAATTCTAGTCTCGAAGCACATCAATCAAAATGTCACACAAGCCTAAAAAGCCTAGATACCCAGATATTAACGAAAATATCAATCCGGTCGCATCATCAGTCGACTGCAAAATTTCGCAACCGAAGTGACAAGCCGAAACTTAATAACTTACTCAGAAATGCACCAGCAAATTGGGAGCTGAGTCGCTCGACCAGCTTTGTAACCCTACACCGCCTTACCGAACTCTCCGACACATATAAATTGTATTTTTATTCAAATCGAGGCCTACGTGCTGCGATAAAGTCCGCTTAAAACAAATATGTGCCCACTCGAAAGAAAAATGCTAAGGAAAAAGCACCCTTTCATCAGGGGATAAAGTACAAACTTTCTCGGCACACTTCCTTATTATAAAGACGCAGACAACAACAAGCTTTACAGTTGCAATAACAGAGTTGCAGTTTCAGAAATGCGTAGTCCTGTTGCACTACTTTTAGCCAGACCGGACGATACTGAAAGGGACCATGATGCTTATACAGATAATCGAAAGTATGTTCTAGGTTTAAATACAGAAGTGTTAGAATGGAATGTCGTGAAATAATCAGATAAGATGGAGGATTATGATGTCGGAGAGGATCATGGTCCTGAGAATCGTACAGAGGACAATTTAAAGGTTCATCGGGACACTTTTTCACTCAATTTGTACACTTTATATTCTTATTGTATTGACATTGCGCATTGGATATTAAAAACGGAAAGAACAATGATTTGGTGTTATTGTATAATGAATTTCTCTTTATAGGGAGGATTCAAGGGGAACAACGCAGTAGCACGATTATATTCTCGTGTTTGCCTTTTAAATAAAGTTGTTCGCACCGATACCCTTCGTTATTCAGAGTTTTTCTTACCAAAATGTTAATCACCACATTTACTTGTGTCTGATTTTTTGCGAACTCTCTTATGAAACGTTTTAATAAAGTCGCTAATGATACAGGTGCCAATCAAGTCGATAATGCACTTAAAAATTTTTTGCAAGCACGAAAAGCAAATATAAAAATTAATGACAATAATGAAATGAACACTTACGTGATTCTTGGAAAAGGTTGCATCTTGCAAATATTGCAATGACATAAAAACGTTTGTCTCGAGGGAGAACGCGAGAGCGAAAACCTAAAACAGTATCGTAAAAGTCCATCAAACGGTCCAGTTACCCTGACTCTGAACGTATAATTGTAAAATTCATATAATATGTATATGTCTTCATTCGTCGATAATCGTAAATTAAGAGTTCGCCTCTCGTTTAACCGAGCGTAAAAACTGTGAACGAGATATTGGGAGTTCATGTTACTCCCAAAATGAAAAAAGGTTTGGGCGCTTGGAGCGAGGGCTCACCACAGATTCAATACAGCCGATAAATTTATAGAATAGATTCAACGAGGAAGTCTCGGGGAGGAAATCGGTGATTGCATGTGGGTGTCCGCAGATGAAGTTGTCGTGAACTTAATGAAGGCTCAAGATTGATCGTCCTTTTTAAGGTGCCTGTAAATTTTTGCAACAGATTCCAATTTACGAAATGTCACGAACGCAATTGACGCATGCAATCTGGTTGTTTTTTAATTGCCTTTGTCAAACGCTATGCTGTTCCTTAATCTTTGTCAACGAGCAGGCGAGAGGCATAAACCGGAACGGGTTTTAGAGTGAGACAAGTACACTGCGCTCGCGCATGACAAGTGACCGGATTAATGCATTTTAAACGAAGAAGGCTTAATTTTGATCCCGGTTTCCTTAATTGAATGAGTTAATTTTTTTGTTACTTTTTTTCACCATGACAAATGTGTAACAAGTTTCCATTTACAGCTTGGTTTATAATCCTATTGTCGAATCGATTCTTGAGGTTAATGCGACAGTATTTTACATTGTGGGCGGAAAGTGGTAAACTAAGTACCTCGATTAGTTGCACTAGATAGCTAGGGAATCGTATCGGGTATTTTAATGATATTGTGAAATCCTTTTTCACTGTCCACATTGTGTTTACAATAGTTATTAGAAATGTTTGCTATTAAATTATAAAATCAATCTAATAGAAATTGAGAGAGTTCTAGGGAGAGTAACTTCAATATGTTCAAGTGTGTATTTTAAGTTGAAAACTCCCATAATTTTCATTTTCTTTGACCTAGGAATCAAAACACCTCACCAGTTTCTCAGCCTCTCTAAACAAAGCGACATCACCATGAAATTAATTGTCACGAAATTATTAACATAATTTTCTGACGCTACTCAAGAAATCCAACAAAAAGACTTAAAAGGAAGAGTCAATAACAGCGAAATGTAAGAGTGACAAAATAATTGATACGCGCCCGCCGTCATACAATATAAATAATATTTTGTAATCTATTTATCACTGCGTTTGTTAGTTTTGTTGCGAGCGCTGAGAGACTCCATCTATGGCTTGGCGGAGAGCTCGTTACTTTGTAAGCACATTATATATTGTTTTATTTCGAATTCGGTCGGTGACAATGCTTTAATTGTAATAGTTTGAAAGTAATTAGAACGTTATGGGTATTAAATAAATTTACTGAAACTCAAAAAACGTAGATGAATCAAATCCTCCTAGCCAGTTTCGGCCACGGCGGCCAATCTCAACGGAGATCAGCCAGGTACGCAGGAGATATTATAGTGCACAAGTGTGTGCGCAATACACAGGTGCACTCGCTATTCCTTCACTCTCATAGTCCAGTGAGACGGCAATGCGACATGACCGGAGAGAGGTCAGGCGCAGGACCAACGGCTTTACGTGCTTAAAAACGTAGATATTAGGTAATTAAATTGAGGAAATCGTTATTGTTTCTTTTTAGTTAGATCCAGATTTATGTGTTTTCAACTATATTCAATTACTTCATTTCCATTGAATTGTTCGCACTGTTATTCACTGTTATTACCCTTTCAAGGAAATAGTCAAATAAATACAGAAATTTAAGTGATAACACGTTCAAGCCAAAAATATCTATAATATAGAAAACAGCTCCGTTTTAACACGTAGATATCCAAATATCATGCAATATCCAATAGATATCCAATGACCGCCTCTTAAGACAACGAACTCTATCTCAAGTCCGTCTCCTAGACAATAAGTATAATGATTGACGAGCGGTACTCTAGATCGGAAAGGCCACAATATTGCCCGCTGAGTGCGCTAACACAAAACATTTTAATAAATATCCCACAGGCTCACTAATGGCGATAATTCCTCCACTCGGTCGATTCTCTTTTAATATCAATGTACTCATTTGTATTTATCGTTATATCGGATTGGCTTTTGTTTTAGTATAGTGGTGGTTTTGAGAAGATATTTCTGATTTTGTCTATATATTTATGAACAGTAATATATAGACAAAAATATAAATATCTACCCATGATCTATCTATTTTCAGTAAATGTTGAAGAGTTATTTTATCCTACTAATATTATAAAGGTGAAAGTTTGTAAGAATGTATGGATGTTTGGATGTTTGTTCCTCTTCCACGCAAAAACTCCTGAACGGATTTCGATGAAATTTGGCACACGGGTAGATCATGTTCTGGATTAACACATAGGCTATTTTTTATCCCGGGAAAACATAAAGCGGGACTTTAATCCCGGAAAACTAATTAAAATATAAAAATTCCTAAAACCAATGTCTTTCAATCTCAACAATTACAATAATTCTTTAAATTCTTTACTAGTTTAGTAACTGAACACCCGCCATAAATTCGTGTACAATTTTCATTTCAATCTAACAAAAATATCTCCATCAAGTATCAAATATTGTAACCATAACCGTACACTTTCTATAAAAGTATATCATTTGGTTAACGTAAAGCGTATCGTAGTGTTGTGTTTTTTCGGTTCGTAAACCCGTTCGATGATCGATGAAAAACGCCGTGCTTCGGTCCGATTGATCCGGTCTATCGTGATTGAGACATCTTGGAACGAGTTCCGTCCGCTGGTGCGCTTTACCTGTGTGATGCAAGTTATGAGCGGATAATATATTTTTTTACTTGCGCTATTGCCGTCACTTGTTTCTTTTGAGTTTGTTTTTATTTCCTTGTGCTAAGGTCATCAGTTTCTCCTTTTAGTCCATTTATGTTCTATCAGCGATTATTATTTAATTATTATATTTGTAGTGAAATTTATATTGCGAATAGATATTTATGAATTATTTAAAAACTGTATTTGAAGAATCTAGTATGATTTTTATAATCTCATCGATTTTTTTTATTATGTCAACTATTAAAAATGATGTAAATTACTGCATTGTATTTTGATACTTATCCTGACTTTATTTTAATCATTTTCAACCACCCAGCCGTGCTAACTATAAGTTATGTTCAATTGGTATTGATAATTATGATTTAGAAGATTAAGGATTATTTTATGAAGTAAACGCTCCGCTTGTAACGTATAAATCGCTGTAGCTTTTAAATTGCGTCGACAAATACCCACGCCACAGCACATTACCAGAAATTTGGATAGGACTTCTTTAATCACATCACGGTAAATTATTTGTTTCATCTGTTTCTATAGCATCGTGACTAATTTCCAGTTATTTAAACATCTTTAATAGTACGTGGACTTATTTATGATAGTAATACTAATTATAATAATAAAACATTTATTGAACACAGAACACCACATACACAATTATAAAGTAAGAAAAATATTAAAAAAAGAGAGGGACAATACAATAAATCAAAACAAAAAATGAAAGAAAAAGCAAACACGATTAATATTTATGGTTTAGTTTTTAAATACTCATTGTTCGGCAGCAAACTTTGTAATAAATGCAAGGATCATGTGAAATTTCAAAAAGTGATTTTAGAATTTATAGAACGAAGAAATTAGCTTGGAAATTTCTAGTAAACAACTAAAATTAGGTACTGCAGTTTTTGAAGATTAAATTAAAGTTGTTGGTAATATATACTTGATGCTCATGTTTTTTTTCTTGAATAAAACAACGAAATTAGGCGGAGCTGCCCATATTGCAACATGATATAAATTCCTATTGGCTCATTTGTTTTGAATATATTATAATTTAAAACCACGAATATCATAATGACAGGATGACAGAACAAGATTAATTCAGCAATCCTCATAATGTTTTTATCAAATTGGCCGTTACTTAAATAGAATGGAATCTTATTTATTAAAATGTTCTGTATTATTTTTGTTAAATATTCATAAGATTGAATATTGAAGACATTTATTCACAGGAAATAATGTTATAAATGTCTTTTAACTATAAATTTGCTGTTCACTGGTTTTGTAATTAATTATTTTTAGTTTTATTAAGTTATATGATGTAATAACCGTTATAAATGAAATATACATCTTGATATTATCGTCACACTTAATATATCTTATTATAATATACTCGCTAGCTTTAAACTAAGCAACTAGAATGAGCACACTCCTATCACTTGCGATATCAAAATAATATTGATTACGCAGACAATTTCTAAGAGAACAAAAGAAAGACTAGTGAATGTGTCTTCACTCTACAGAAACTGAAAACCTCACGGTAAACGCAACTCGTCAGTTTTCAAAGAAATCCACCTCTTCAGAGCCAGTTAACTGATGTTATAATCAAGATAACACATCTAAATTAAGCTCCAGTTTCCAAGACTAATAATTTTAACCGTAATGTCGCCAGTGGAAACATAAATCATAACACGGTGATTTCGTTCCGTTCTCAGAAAGTTAATTAACAGTTCAACACATGTTTTTGTTAGGAAACGCGAATTTCGGCTCCATGTGGCGTTGACACTTATGGATCCCTTTGAAATGTGACCGATTTTGTTATGGGAGTTTTGATGGGTGTTTATTTTGAAGAAATTGGTTTTGCAAGTCTAATGCGGGTTGTGGAACGAAAACCAAGCTTGGTTACTGTAGCGTAGCTCGCATAGCTGAGACATTTTTTATATTTGTTGAAGACCGCAAACTATAAATTATGTGTAATTTTATGATTTAGCTTAGTTCTTGATCTGCAACCGGCGGTATTTTTTAGTAATAATTGTCATCAGTAAGAGCTTGTGATTAAAATCACGCTTTGAACAGTATATTACGATATACTTCATTCCGCTACTACGAAATACCTTCCCCATGACTGTGTACTTTACCGGTGTGAAGTGTAATCTGTACGTTAATTAAGAATATTATGCTCTATATATGTGTGATTACATCCAAAATCGTTTAGTAGTTCTTTCTTTTAGTTCTAAAAAAATTCCAAACAGACTTGCGCATTTATTATAAGTGGTTTCAAACTTTATACAATTTTAAAAATCGACTTTCCAAAGGAAAAGCTACTAGTCAAGAATGCAAAGTTACAAGAAGGTGTAGATACACCTTCTTGTAACTTCTTTTTTTATATAAGTAGAAGATTTCTACTTATATAAAAAACAGTGCATTCACTTCGCTGTGTCAGTTTAAAAAAAATGCTTTAACCCAATACGTTGTAACCATAAACGTGTATGTAAACGTTACCACGTTTGGAACGAGCGTCCTTCATTAACTATCCTCAAATAAATCGCGTCCGGGAACAATTTATGTACACCGCACTCCTCGTGATTTATGCGCGGGCGGCGCGAAAACGGTGTATCTTGTGACTTGGGGCGGTGACAAGGTTAAAAGTTTTTTGTGGTTTCAGTGTTTCTATAATTACATGGAGAATATTTAAGTAGGTATTAAACACGCATTTTTTTTCCAGTATACAGTTGGAAAGGTTTAAAAAGCTCATATTTTTAGAGCGGTCGAGATTAAAATCAAAGCTACATTTTATAGTGATACTGGGTTTTTCTATTCAGATTTCAGTACAGCCTGAAGTCTGGAATTTGTGCCTGATATGGCGATCGGCTCGCCCCCTATCACATCAAGGAACGGAATACGCACGGCGAAAAGTGGTGGCACTAAGTTGCGCCTCTGCCTACTCTTTCGGGGATAATAGGCGTGAGTGTGTGGGTGTGTATATTTTATAAAAAGTACTAATTTATATAACTGTGCAATTTTTATTCGATAATAGCAAACATAAGCCTCTATTGTTTCCTATTTGGTCCAGTTCGTAATTTCACATTTCATGTCTCGTGGAATCCAACAGAGAAGTTATCTAAGTACGCAATACTTTGTCTTGTTCCGTCGCTGAGTTATATCCGTCGGTTCACTCGGTGATAATTACTCACTAAGAACAATCCATAAATGTATCTAGAAACGTTTCTAAAATAAGACCCTCGACCAATTAACAAACCGGAAGGACATGTGCTCGCAGCTTGTTGGTTTTGGGTTTCCGACCATCTCTTTCTAGCCGGCTTTTCAATAACCATATTTAGAACTCGGCTTACTTGAAATCACAGTTACAGTAGAGGTCGCTTTTAAATGGTTAATTAGTTCCATACAAATATTTTGACTACCAATTATGTGCAAGTTAATTAGTGAAGTTGTTAAAGTCATTTCAGATTGTGTCCATTAAATTTTTTTGACACCTTTTTGGGTAAGGTGTTGCATATCTGAGAAAAGCGATCATAATTATATTTTAATTAACAATTTTCAAACCTCGTTCATAGTTTTATGATAGAAAATGGGTTTAGAATAAATTATAAGTAGTTGAATTTGATTTAAAAGATTTGGTAAAATCCATCGCATACGAAAAAAAGAATACAAATAGTTTATTGTTATGCGAATGTACCATTTTCGTTTATATCACGCAATAACACTATTTCAATAGCATTTTTAAGTTTGCAATCCTAGAACACAATCCCAAAACACCTTCATGTAACCAAAAATATGGACAAGGCTATAATTTTTTTCTCTCAAAAGTAATTTAGCCACAAATTGTTCGGCCTAATGAGGCGAGGCAAATTAAACTTTAAACTCCAGTAGTGCCTCGAATCACAGTTCTAAACCACTTCCAAGAATATAAAAACGCTAAAAAACGTATAAAAAAATACTCAGGAACGTTTATGAATAAATCATCAACCATCTCGCAATACGTGATCAAAAGGATCGGTAGAAAGAGACAGAGATACGTGGAATCAATTTGTAAGAAAGAAACAACGCTAACTAGATCCTTCAAGGTGTAATTATGCTGTTAAGAATATAATTTCACGTTGTTAAAAGCGATGTATGCGTCACATTATAGTGTTTTTCATTATTTTTTGTTATGTGAATTGAGACATTTTGATACTTGTATTTTTGTGTGGTTTATTTGTAAAATCAGGGTGGCCTCAGGTACGTTAAATCTAGGTATAGACCTTTTCTGCGGGTCGATGAGGGTTCGATCTTATTTTTATAAAACAGTAGGTGGCAGGAACGACGCTTTGGCAGGTAAAAATTTGCATACTTGAGTGTCTGATTTGTTATATTACCTAAATCGATTTCGTTTTAATCACCTATAAAGATTGTAGTTATTTATAATCTGTTCATATATCTACACATCACTGCATATATCCAGGGATTTAAAGATTTATGCCATGCGTTTGAAGTAAGACTTAATATAATCCGTGTAAAACATGATTTTTCTTTGGAAAACACGTTTTACTAATGCAAAATGAAGTAACATGTAAAGCCTGGGATACTAATAAATTGGTACTACTTAATAATCTTGTATCAAGTTCGTTTTTCTGCATAAAGTGGATATTGTATAGGGTTGCCATCACCTAAATTGCCGACGCCGGATAAACACGGCAAAAATCCCGGACATTTGGGCGAAATATGGGTTTTTCCCCGGACACCTCTGAAAAAATATTTTGCCATGGCTTCTTGAATGCGGGTTATTATGAATAGATTTTTTAACTAAGATTTATTTCAATTTATCTCTTATCTATATATATAAAATAATGGATTCCCCCTGACAACAAAAGCGTCCCCTGACACTTTTTAAAAACCCCTGCCGGATAGCCGCCAGACGCCCTTTAAACTAGAATCCAAATCCCGGACGGATGGCAGCCCTAATATTATAGGGAATAACTCACTTATGTATTAAAACTTGAACAGTGGTGCATAGTAATTTATGTTGGACAAAAAAGAGCAAGATTATTAACAAAATGTTCTATTTTCTACTTTTAATTTCCTGTTAATCAACGCTAACAATTGTAACCAGTTATTTCGAATTATGTTAAAACATGAATGCTATTCTGAATAATATACTTTTACCATAATTTGATTACTCATCTCATTAATTTCCATAGACATAATATTAATGTAATAGATACCAATCTAATTTCATAAATATAGTTATTAAATCTATTAATACGCACGCAAAGAGTATTCTAAGTACTTGTATAAAATAAAAAATCATACCAATATAAATATCATCATTTATTCTGAAGGTTGTATTAAATATTATTTTAGGTCATTACTCGCGCCAAAGTGTAATTACAGTAAGTTACACAGCTTGTCATAGTCATAACTAAAGCCAAATTATCCGCCACCTGTTCAAGGACACAGTAACGTCTAACCACAATAAATAGAAAAACATTTACAATCAACCTTAAATCCATAGTAATTGCTAGACATGCATACATTATTTTTTTCCGACCACTTAACAAAGTCGTTAAGTTCGAAATGATCTTTCAATCAACCCGAACTCAATCAAAAATTAAATGGCGGGTGTATCTTTATCATATTTTTTTTCTAATTCTTAGAAGCACCTGCATACTACCGAACTACCTGCATCTTATAAAAACCTCGTTAGTGCCCAGATTTTTTTGCAGTGACCCAACTAATGAATGTACTAAATGTTTTACGACATTTGACGGTTTAATGGCAGCGGTTGTGTCTGCTATTTTTGACGCTTCGCAGCACTGGCGAACGTGTAAAAACTATTTTACAAATTGATATGGGAAGACTATTAATTATAGAAGTTTTCGGTCATTATTAATTTATTTTTGTTGATATTTGATCCTGTTAATTTATCATCCTTTGTAGATCAAATACTATTCATTCAGTCGCAGCTCTTTTATGTACCTATGTCAGTTTAAGTCAGGAAAGAGTTTTTAGTATGGAAGGGAAACATTTTTCCCCATTGAGAACGCATCTTCAAAAATATCTGAACATCATTAACAAAATAAATAGCACGTCGTTAAAAATTATCTCTTAACTTACAATAAATTAATCAAACACGGAACGTACATTTTTATAAAAGTGAATATTTATACGGACATAAAAAATACACGCCGGCATTACAAATTCACATCGTAACGCCTTCATCTCGCCGCACATTCGAATAACAACCAAACTCATAATTTACAGCGGCTCATTAGTATACGCGCACAAAGTCTCGACCCAAAGCCGCCGCCCAACAAAGCCATTGACATTCGTATTTTAACACTAAACGTGGCCACGAAACCACTAGACGTCCACGATCGAGATACTAATTTTACGCCCAATCGACTTCGATAAAAATTAATACATCAAAGACGCAAGTCCATGGACGGTGAGAAATAAAAACTTGAATACGATCGACATTAGTAAAAAGAAGCATAAAGACAATTTTCGAATGAACTTTTTGCGTGCGGTTACGCCAATGACGTTAGGGTGACCATAGCGATAATGGAATCCGAAACGGAGACGATTGACCTCGTTCTTTTTTAGGACATCTCGGCGGATGAAGACATAAAAATTTTGGGATCGTCGCGCGGCGTCTCAAAGCGGACCACATGCGTTAGGACCATGGGAAGGGGCTCGTTTCGTGGGCTCTTCGCTAAATTGGTGGTCGCTGACGCCTTTCGCATCAACCTATTATTTCTTACTAACAACCGGCTTGGAGCGTGATCAACAAATCATAATTTTTAGTGGGTTTTTCAAACCTGCGGCGTGTTTGTTTTCGTACGTAAGAGACAAGATAATTATGGAAATTGGTTGCTGAAATTGCGCCTGTTATGAAGGACAGCTTGATTGCGATCAATAAAACGGGTACGTGATGCGCTAACGCTCTTATTTTGATCAGATTTTATTATTCCATTATTAAAATTACTTCTAAAATGACAGCATTAAATTCTGTCAAAAAACCTCGTGATTATTAGTTATTTTTGATGCATATAAAAACGGTTTTTAAGATTAAAGAATTCGTAACTGGTATATATGATATGAAATATGACATCCTAACCACATTCAATTCTATAAACATTCAACAACTCAGAAACTGCGATACATCAAAAAACAACCCAAAAACCACTTTCACATGCAAAATTATGATACACGAAGCAACAGACGTTGTAGACGTCAACGCATCTAATTTGGTCTTCATGAAATCATTTCTGGTGAAAAGGCTCGTAAAGCCAGAGAACATGAATCACAACTAAGTGGACAATTTACATTCTAACTAGTATAAGCAGAGACAACTCAATCTGCAACCAAACTTGATATGTAGGCTATAAAAACGATATCGGCACTTTTTGTCATCTTTGAAATGTTTTGCATAAATGATCTATAAAGTGGTTCTATTTTGGATTTTTTTTACATCCACATAGTATTTCATTACCCTGAAGTGGAAGTAACGTCACCAGAATTAATATTGTGGTGAAGTTGTGATATCTTTCTTTGCTGTGAATGGGTGTGATGTTATTCAATCTCTTTGTATTAAGTTCTATATAATTCATTTTATAATAGTAGATGACAAGTTCATAAATAAGTGGAATACTGGACCGACATACAATCACTGAAAGCAGTTTTTTAGGATGGGAATTTGAAGAAAATCGTTCTTACGCCCACTAAAACAGAAACCTCCATCGATCCCCTTTTCATAATAATAAACTGCCTTGCTGTTGAAGGAATTCCAAAGAGGTTACTAAATCATTATTTTCTTTTGTTCCAGGTTTGGAGTACTTAAGCGCGGCACGAAGTTTACACCCAGAGTTACACGCTGGCAGCACCCTCGCCAGCCAGGACTTCCAGCTTAGTTTAGATGGTAAAAATATCTTTAAGGCTTTATTAGACACATATACACTCACGCCTTTTATCTCCGATGGGTAGGCAGAGGCGCACCTAGTGCACTTACTTTTCGCTGTGCGTATTTCGTATCTTTAGAAGTCTAATTATAATCTATACAATAACCAGTTCTGTATAAAAACGTACAAATTAATTTGAAATCTAGATATTATCATTATAGAGTATGATGACGTCAATAACTAAAACAAAATGTATGTATATTATCAATTTACGCTGTTCACGTTAGCTACATATTTTAAACTACCGGAAACTTATACAAGATCAAATAATTATTTTTCCAGGATCAAGAATAGCCTCCCCCACTAGACTGAGGTTATCAGGAGGTGCTATAGGAGCTTCTATTAATCGTAAGCGGGCTGTCTCCTGGAGTCCGTATTCAGCCGAGTCTTTGGACTTGGCTGCGGTCATCAGGGCGTCTCCTGCTAGTTTGGCGGTTAGAGCACCCTCAGCTGCCTCTACAGGGAGCTATGGACATCTTAGTGCTGGTAAGCTAGAACACTTTAAGGTGTATCATGAAAAAAGCTACATTAGTTCCCACATCCAGCATTAAATTAACACAGGTTGATTTGGTTATACAGTGAACTAAGTAACTTTGGTCAAAGAAGATTTAAATGAGATTTGAGAATATTTAGTGTATTTTTTTTATAGCATTGAATGACGAGACGAGCACGCCGTTCGCCTGATGGTAAGTGATACGACCACCCATTAACAGTAGAAATACCTTCCAGAACCTTGATTTACAAAGTACTGTGTGGCATTCCCCTGCGCTCGTCATCCTGAGACATAAGATGTTAAGTCTCATTATGTCCTGTAGTTACACTGGCTACAATGCCCTTCAAACCGAAACACAACAGTGCATGCACACTGCTGCTTGGCGGTAGAAATAAACATTGCGGTGGTACCCACCCAGACGGACTCTTACATATGAGAGTCCTACCACCAGTAATTATAATTATATTATGTGTGTATTTTTAATGTTTCCAGGTGCAATATCACCAGCTTTATCCCTTTCCCACGCATCCCTCGCGCAGCAGCTTCTAGCGCGTGGCGGTGTGGTGGGAAGTAGTGGGGTCCTGGCTGGTGGTGTGCTGCTAGACCCAGCGCATCAGCAGGCGGCTGCGGCTGCCGCTCATCATGCCGCGCATGCCCACCTTGTGGCTGGTATTCATAGGTAAACTGACATTTTTATGATCGATTGGTTATAATGGATATTCGGGGAAGTTGTGCAATGATGAGCAACGCAAAAACTAGTACTAATAACTACACGAATAAACGTACCTGTTATTGTGGGGTTTTCCTAAATCACCACTCATCTGACAGATTAAAATCTGGTATTGGCATCTACAATAATAATATTTGTACATTGTTTATCGAAACTTTTTAGATTAGTTATTGTGAGGGGCACTTTATATTGATCATGAGCATTTCATCTTCTAGATCTCATATTTCGTCTCCAACTCAACTCCTGATGGGCGCTCCGGTGGATGTCAGGCCAGGCTTGAGCCTGGACGGTACACCGCCTCAACATTTACAACAGCCTCCGCAGCAATCTGAAGTGACGAGTATAATGGAAGCAGATAGGTAAGCTTATACAAACCCCGCTTATATATCGCACCTTTAGGATGAAAACGGCACAATTCAAAAAGATAGGAAATTGAGTTATCGTCATAAAATTACTTAAAACGAAGTTCTCAATATAATAATAGTTCAAACAAAGCCATATTCAAGCAGGAAAAGGACAAAACTGTTATATCGGTCCCTTTTTTATTACATTTTTATAAATGAGGCCTAGTTTTTAGTCATTTAAAAATGACAACTCAATTTTCTATTTTTTTAATTGTGTCGTTTTTATCCTAAAGGTGCGATATATTGGGAAACCCTATATACTCGAACGCCGGCGTCCGTAGCGGGGCTTGACGAGTCAAAGTCAACACATTCTTTTATCCCCGAAGAGGTAGCCAGACTCACAACTAGTTCACTTTTCGCCGTGTGTATTTCGTCCCATGTGTTTTTTTGGTAATGGCCCTACTGCCAGTAGCCTGACACGAGTCGGCTTGTCTGGCCACACCGGTCTTTAGGGTGAACGCAGAAGGCACTCGCAACCCTTTGAATTAAGTGACCATGCTGAGGGCAACCCACTAACGGGTTACGAACCTCGGCTCAGGACGGCCACTGAGAGAGGATGAGACATCAACGTTTAGGGAAAGATTGGTTTGGTCGTCCCATGTGTGATAGAGGGCAAGTCGTAATATCGAGTACAAATTTTAGGCTCCAGACTACTGAGTAGGAAAATCCAATATCACTTTGCCCATCTCGGGATTGAGAACTCTGTACTGAAGTCGTACCGTAATATAACTACCCCACCGAAGCATACAAGATTACTAAACTTACAAGGCACAAGTATCTACTATTAGAATTATTTACCCTAAAGTAATGTTTGGTGTATACCGAAATATGATAATCCTATATTATGATTTTTATACACGTTAAGGGCCATGTAGTGCCTGGACAATGTTTTTATTTTTATGGAAACATTGAAAAAGAAACAGGCATCTCTATCTACTAGGCGTCTCCTTTAAAGAAATAAAATAGGGAACTTGAAATTGAACAGACGAAGGTAGGTCGAGATAGCTCGGTTGTCAGAGCACCGGCACGGTACGCTGGAGGTCGCGGATTCAAATCCTACTTTCGATTTCTTTTTCAATGTTTTCATAAAAATAAAAACAATGAAATATGATGTTCAAAATTATATTCTAGTGCATCCGGCATGACTCAACGCAAGTCACCACAGAGCCTGATGTCGCATCGAGACAACATGCACAGCAACAAGCCGCTGTCAGCTGCTGCAGAGAGCACAGTCCACGACGGACTTGACTCTAAAGATGAACCAGGAGACTTTATTGAAACTAATTGTCATTGGGTAAGTATAACATACACATATAATAACACACATATAAGTGGACGATAGCCTAGTTGGGAATGGAACGGTCTGCCGAGACAATGTCCAGAGGATCAAAACCCAAACACACCTCTGACTTTTCAAAGTTACGTGTGTATTGTTTATCAATTATCGTTCACTTTAACGGTGAAGGAAAACATCGTGAGGAAACCTACATACCTGAGAATTTCGAGGGTGTGTGAAGTCTGCCAACCCGCACTAGGCCAGCGTGGTGGACTAAGGCCTAAACCCCCTCAGTACAGGAGGCCCGTGCTCTGCAGTGAGCAGTATATAATACAGGGCTGGTATTATTAAGTATAACACAAGAGTATATCTAGTCCGAATCTGATTGATGTCTGTGCATATTATTAATCTACTGTTAATTAATCTATGTCCAAACGATTGTGTTTAGTTGAAATGGTTAGTAATAGCCATATTTTTTACTGTTAGAACGGTTAGTCTTGTCGCTGTTTCTTCAGCAACAACGAAAATAGCTTATGTTGATTTTTTTTTGTGTAAAAATTTGGGGGATGTTGCGTGGGGACTCTGTAAGCATGTATGAAATTATGATGAATAGACAGTTTTGTGTGTAAGCGAGAAGTATGAATGTGTCGCCGGGCAGTTGCTGTGGGCTACTCGGGCAGTGTAAACGTGGTTAGCTTTTAGGTATCGATTGGACAGGGCCTGATTAACCATTAGGCTAATTAGGCTGCAGCCTAGGGCGCGAGGATTGGGGGGGCGCGCTGAAATCGTGTCATCGCATGCACTATTAATCTAGCATCATTGCATCTACCCTACATATTACAACTAGACCGAGCCAAAATACTAAAACTAAATGCACTGTGAACTGAAAAAGCCTGGGACTCCCTGATTTGTTACTTTAAAAAGCGCGCGAAAAACAAACTGATTTATCACTCGAATCGGTCGGTGGTCGAGCGACTCGCTCGACTGCGATGTTGCCAACTCACTCGTCTCACTCACTCGCTTGGAGCGACGTCAACGACGCGCGAGGACTCCCCAGTGGTTAATAGTCAGTATACTTTGCCGCGCTTCATTCTCTTTCGTTAATCGTCGTTCGTCCGTCATATTATCACGCACTCGAATATATTCGTTTTTTGGTGATTGATATTTATTGTCCTTTCCTTCATATTTCGGTATTTTATTAAGACTATGAGTAGTAATGAGAGTATTTCGCTAGTAAAAAAGCCAAGTGGAACAGAATACAGAAAAAAAGGAAAAGAAGAAAGAAAACATTTTAAAACATACTCGTAAACTGGAAACATTTTTTACGAGCTCTGCAGAAAGGAACAAAACGGTGAAGAATGCTGAACTATCGCCAGCGATTTCTTGCCCTGGTCCTTCTATCGCGGACTGTTCTTACGTTTCTCCGTCCAACACTAGTCCTATAGTAGCGACGACGCCGACGACCTACAATGAAGACGAAATTCTAATAGAAGAAAAGCCGTCTATTCCGTCAAGTGACCCTTTTTTTTTTAACGCGGAGAATGTGACTAATTAATACCGCCCAGCCTTCAAGGGGAAGACTGAGCGGTTATGTTGGGTTCACCGTGCCTTACGACCCGACGTTAAGCCGCCCGGAGAGATGGAAAACGTCGGGCGACCGCCGGGCCGAGTCCCTAACCTATGTACACCGCACGGCATACCAACCAAAACTCCGCGGTGGCCATCTTCGGCGCATTAGGGACGGCTGCGGGCTTCCTCCGACTCACGTCTAAGTTGTCGTCCGCAAACGCCCCTGCGCGTACCGCTATTGCGGTCCGTCTCCTGTTGTTAGGGGGGCTCAGAAGCCCCCGTACACCGAAGGACGCCCTCGGCGTCAAAGGCAGCGTGAGGCCTAACCGCCACGCTGCCGTCCATCACGGGGGTCACAAAAGTTGGCTAGACTAATAGGTGGACGGCCCCTTCCGCCCACCTGCTACCCCCGGAGGCCCCTATTAGTCGCCTTTTACGACAGGCAGGGGATACCGTGGTGGAATTCTCCAAACGCCCCCAATCCACAGGGCGGGAGACGTCGGTCAGTCGTCCACCCGACGCCTCCTACACGTCTCGTCTGGCGGCGAGAGGGATCACCACTGCGCTGGCGATCCCTCTCGGCACTCTCCTTCCACGAGAGGACCACCTCGCAGAAGTGGGCCACCACCTGCCAGGCCTCCCGGCCGCCGACCATGGAAACGACCACGGCTGGGAGCGAGAGATCTTCTCCGATGACTGCTCTGAGAGCGCTGCGTTCCTCATACCAGGTTGGGCAAAACTCCAATGTATGTTGGGCCGTATCCAGCGGGCAGTTGTCACAATGGTGACACACGGCCGACACCTCCTTCCGTACCACCCGAAACAGGAACTCACCGAAGCAACCATGTCCGGTGAGCACCTGCGTCAGGCGGAACGTTGCCGCTCCGTGGCGCCTGTCCAGCCAATCGGCAAAGACAGGACGCACTGCCTCTACGACCCTGAGCCCCGACGACGGGGCCTCCAGCCTGAGACGTCAAGTGACCCTGGACTGTGGCATGTAAACGATGAATTTCGAGATTATATTGTTAAAAAAGGACTGCAACAATACGAAAAATTAGACTTTTCCAGATCAGAAAGGTACTATACATACATATACACTCACGCCTGTTATCCCCGAAGGGGTAGGCAGAGGCGCAACTAGTGCACCCACTTTTCGCCGTTATTCCGTCCCATGATGTGATAGGGGGCGAGCTTATCGCCATATCGGGCACAAATTCCAGACTCCGAGCTGATACTGAATAGAAAAACTCAATATGACTTTGCCCGACCCGGGAATCGAACCCGAGACCTCAGCATTGCAGTCGTACCGTAATACAACTACGCCACCGAGGCAGTCTAGAAAGGTAGTATAAAAATTAAAAAAGATTTCTATCTAAACATATGTTTGTGATAAAGCTTGTTAATGGCGAAATTGTGAAGAGAAGCTGGTTAGTATACTCAGAATCCACAGGTCACGTGTTTTGTGGTCCTTGTAAATTATATGGAGGAACATCCATATTTGCCAAAAGTGGATTTAATGACTGGAAAAATTCTAACTGATCATGACAATTCTCCGGATCATCGTAAATGTTTGGGACAATAATATGTATGTAGAGGAAACTTTTACAACGATTGGATACCCAAAATAATCAAACAATATAATGAAGAAATACGTGTAATAGAAACAATTAAGTTTTTAGCTTCTCGTGGCCTTCCATTTCACGGTCAAAATGAAATTATTGGATCTGCACTAATCAGAAATTTTCTTGGCTGTATTGAGCTTATATCCAAATTTGATCCTTTCATGGCTGAGAGTTTGGTGAGATTTGGACAAAAAGGCAGAGGTGCTCCATCGTACTTGTCATCCTCTATAATCGATGAATTTATTTTACTTCTCGCTGATAAGATAAGATAAGATAATTTTTATTTGTATAAACATGAGTATTCATACGCACATGAGTATGCAAGATGTTTCATAATTACAGTAGAGACATCATGTTTAGCCGCAGCAGCGGCGTACCTACTGATGAAGTTCGACTTTCGATTATTGGAGAAATAAAAAAAGCAAAATATTATTCGATTAGCATTGATTCTACTGCAGATATTCCACACACCGATCAGTTGACATTTATAATTCGTTATGTTTTGCCTGACGGAGAACCTGTCGAACGTTTTGTCACCTTTTTACCCAATTGCGGTCATAAAGGTGAAGACATGGGGAAGGCTGTTCTGGCGACAATTGATAAAACTTTGGGACTTGATATTAAAGACTGTCTTGGCCAAAGCTATGATAATGCTAGCAATATGTCTGGTCTTCAGTCAAGAATTAAGAGGCCGTATCTAAAATTTTGACTGTTTCAGCTTACTCTTCATAGTGATTTTTTTTTTTAAATAAGCTGATCTGATTAATTTATAATACATTATCGGAAAGACTATTTCAACACTAATAGAATAAACGAGCGAGATTTTTCATATCTTTCTTTAATTTCAATCTAGCCACCAAGTTCCAACGTCTGTTTCAGAAATTTTGACGTACGGAGACTCAAACTTGTCGTTTTCAATCAAAATCGTGCTTGAAACTAATTAATAAAAATTACTATTTATTGGTATAAAAGTCGCCTAAAGGATAAATGCAACTTCACACACTAGATGACCACGCACATGGTTAATGGCCGCAACAACTAACTTCTCTATAGAAATTAAGCCAATACAAGTCATGCGGCCAAACACGACATGGATTTGGTTTTCTACTTGGTAGCCTGGAGTCACTTGTCATGATTTTGGTCGTATAATTCGCGAGGTCGTATAAAGCGCCTTTATATACGGTCAGCTAAAAAAATGGTTTGCCACGCTAAGGCTGAATATCTTGTAGATTAATGGACCACATTAGTTGCACTGATCGATCTGAAAACATTTATAGGTAGAATGAACCATGTTAAAATTTTCACACTAGTAAACAAAGTCAAACTATTATACTACTTTTTAGGCCTACCGTATCACTTACACCTGGCGGGGGCGCGTCCTCATAATTAGCCTAGGGCGGTCAGAACTCTTAATCAGTCGCTGCGATTGGATAATTAAAACAACATTAATATCCCACGTTTTATTTATCACCAGTGACTCCCAATGCAACACATACAAAGACAATCCCTGAAGCGCCATGATATCTTTGCTTCGCAAACTTTAGCGGATACATCATGTGAATAGATATATAATAGTTTTTAACGGTTTTAGGGGCAACCACGGTGACAGAATTTTTACTTACCTTTACAACTAAAGTGAACAATATCTAGTTCCTATATTATTTTGAATTTCCAACTCTGACTGCCTCGGTGACGTAGTTGTATTATACGACTGCAATGCGGAGGTCTCGGGCTCGATCCCCGGGTCGGGCAAAGTGATATTGAGTTTTTCTACTCAGTATCAGCTCGGAGTCTGGAATTTGTGCCCGATATGGCGATAGGCCCTCTATCACATCATGGGACGGAATAACGGCGAAAAGTGGGTGCACTAGTTGCGCCTCTGCCTACCCCTTCGGGGATAAATCGTGGATGTATATGTATATATGTATGTAAATTTTATTTTATTTTATTTAATTATTTCTATATACGTTTGTCTATGTATGTTTAATTTATATCAAATGACCTTGTTGCACCTACTTTATTTATATCTGCACCATCTTCAGGTTGACTGGGAGAGAATGCCTTTGGCATTAAGTCCGCCTATATACCTTTGTATATTAAGTGCAAATAAATAAATAAATTTCCAGGTGGACTGCAAACTCGAGTTCCCGACTCAAGACGACCTGGTGAAGCATATCAACACCGACCACATCCACGCCAGCAAGAAGGCGTTCGTGTGCCGCTGGGTTGGCTGCTCTAGAGACGAAAAGCCGTTCAAAGCCCAGTACATGCTCGTCGTGCACATGCGACGGCATACTGGTGAAAAGCCGCATAAATGTACCGTGAGTATCAGTTATTTGGAAACTATTATGAAGAGAATTATGATTGGTACTTAGATTTGTATGTAGTGGTCTATTTGTCGAGGTTTTCGATGGCTATCTTAAGTTATCGTCTTGAGATGAGATATAAATCTGTTAAATATCAGAAAGAGAAAAGAGGTGAAAAAATATCCGTTTAAACAATCAGAGTAGTAATTAAATGTGTCTTATTATGTAACTTGCTAGATTAATAAATAAATGCGAAAGTTTGTAACAGTGTATGAACTATGGATGTAAGGATGTTTGTTCCTCTTTCACGCAAAAACTACTGAACGGATTTCAATGAAATTTGGCACACGAGTAGATCATATCCTGAATTAACACATAGTCACTTTTTATCCCGGGAAAACATAAAGCGGAACTTTTATCCCAGAAAAACTTTTTAACGCGAGCGGTGCCGCGGGCAAAAGTTAGTACTTAATAGCTTTATTTTTAGTTCGAAGGTTGCTGCAAGGCGTACTCTCGGTTAGAAAACTTGAAGACCCACTTAAGAAGTCACACCGGCGAGAAACCTTACACTTGCGAGTACCCTGGCTGCGCTAAAGCCTTCTCCAATGCTAGTGACAGAGCGAAACACCAAAACAGGACTCATAGCAATGAGGTAAGCAAGCCCAACCAATCCTAGAACTTTGTAAAAGTACGATATATTCTGTCTTCTGTGATTCAGATTAAAATAGTTATTTCTGTCTTGAATATGAAATAAGTAGGTATCAATTCCGACGATATTTAATGATCTTTTGTTAAAGTTCAGTCAGTCAGTGCATCTATAATTTTATTTTCTTCACAGAAACCTTACGTCTGCAAAGCTCCTGGATGTACGAAGCGATATACGGATCCATCATCTCTTAGAAAACACGTAAAGACTGTCCATGGCGCTGAGTTCTATGCCAGTAAAAAACATAAAGGTATGTTTAGTCTATCAACACAAATTTTATTTGGAATCTAATCTAATTTCACCAAAAGCCCTTGATAAGTATTTTCTTTTTGCATTTATATTCCAAATTAAGTGCCGTTTTTTTTTCTAAAAGTGTGTTTATTACGGACACATTAAGAGCCAATTCTAACGTAGAAATATACGGTCATCAAAAAGCTTCGGCGACATGGATTTTTTTTTTGGTAATGGCCCTACTGCCAGTAGCCTGACGCGAGTCGGCTTGTCTGGCCACACCGGTCTTTAGGGTGAACGCAGAAGGCACTCGCAACCCTTTGAATTAAGTGACCATGCTGAGGGCAACCCACTAACGGGTTACGAACCTCGGCTCAGGACGGCCACTGAGAGAGGATGAGACATCAACGATTAGGGAAAGATTGGTTTTAACTGTTGTCAATTTACTAATGATCTTGATCTGCTTCTAGGCTGCAGCAGAGGCGAGGATTCTGCTGAATCTGGTGGCGGTGGAGCCGGCTCATCTCCGCGCTCGGAGGAGGGAGGCGTGCCCGGTACCGCGAGAGGACATGTCTCCTCCGCCTCTGTCAAGAGCGAGAGTCCTGCCTCGCCTCTCCCACATGGCCTACATACTCCTGCGCATCAGGTACTAAGAGTTGCTAGATTTGATGTCAAATCATATTCAGTTCAGGATTTTATTAGGCATAAAGTACAGTACAATGTAGTAGTGCACTTGCCAAAATTCAGAATAGGTATTAAAAATGGTCGTTAATAGCTAACTAAATTCTTCTGTAAAATCAGAATCAAAATTGGTTGACAACTAAAGTAGATATTCATATTTGATATATTTTTGTGAGCAAAAATGGGGGGGTAGTGGGGAGATCGCGTCATCTGTTTCGCACGCATGCAGCGTTATGGCTGGCGACGCTCAGTGACGTCATATTCTGCTGTTTCCGTTATCTGACAGATGCCCCTTCCACCAAACTTTAAAGCTTTATAACTTATTTATTATTGTTTGTATTTTAAAAAAAAATATTTTTTCTCTTAATTTTAGAAGACATTCATTTTTGATAAAATTATTTTAAAAAAAAAGTAGTCAACTATCCTATTAAGAGGAACAGAGAAATTGAGAAGTTTAAAATAAAATTAGCAGTACATTGGAAGTATCATTGTCATCAATATTTTTAGTTAATTATTGATCATTCCTTGTAGCTGTCAGCACAATGTGGTGGAGAGTTGGACTTCGGCGGTGCAGCGCTTGGAGGCTTCGGTGATGATAATGGCGCTCCCTACTTCAGACTAGATGGGGAGGTGCGAAAGAATTCAAATATACCAGAACATAACTTCAAATATCTTTATTTATTTCGTTATGTTTTAGAATCGCAGTTTGAAATCATGGATGATAGTGATAAGCATATCTTGTGATTAATAAAGTGAGAAATGAAGGTTTGAATCCAGGTTCAATAAAGACATGATTGTTTTTTACAGTTTAACACACCCGTGTCACAAAATAGGTGTGTGTTCAGGAATATAGTCGAATCTTTTATAATAAATATAATAACAATACCAACCCTGTATTATATACTGTCCCACTGCTGGGCCTCCTCTACTACTGAGGGAGTTTAGGCCTTAGTCCACCACGCTGGCCTAGTGCAGGTTGGTGGATTTCACATACCTTCGAAATTCTTATAAAGAACTTCTTAGGTATGCAGGTTTCCTCACGATGTTTTCCTTCACCGTTAAAGCGAACGATAATTATAACTTTGAAAAGTCAGAGATGTGTGCCTTGGGTTTTGAACCGTTCCATTCCCAACGAGGTATTGTCCACTAGTCGAATCTTTTATATAAACTGAATTTTTAATTCCATTATAGGTGGAACAAGAAGTGGTGGGTGAGGTTGGCCAACTGCCCCTGATGCTGCGCGCGATGGTGGCCATCGGCGAGCCACGAGCTCATCATCACACTCCTCGTTTTGGAAACAAGATGGGCGTGGGACGGCTGATGCCACCAGGACATGCTGACATTGGTGGAGGTAAATTAGTAGTTTATTTCTGGCCACGAGACTGCTTCGGTGGCGTAGTTGTATTAAGATACGACTATAATGCTGAGGTCTCGGGTTCGATTCCCGGGTCGGGCAAAGTGATATTGAATTTTTCTATTCAGTATCAGCTCGGAGTCTGGAATTTGTGCCCGATATGGCGATAGGCTCGCCCCCTATCACATCATGGGACGGAATAACGGCGAAAAGTGGGTGCACTAGTTGCGCCTCTGCCTACCCCTTCGGGGATAACAGGCGTGAGTGTATGTGTGTATGTGTATGTGTGTATTTCTGACCAATTAAAATACTCTTTTTTTTGTTTTTTTATAATTTTCTACCTCTACTTTTAAAATATACAATACTGAAATAATATTATGTAAATTTAACAGGAGGAATGCCAGGACGAACTGAGCTGGGAACCAACGTAGCAGTAGAGTTAAAGACCGGACTTCCAAATACGAGACGGGACTCGGGGATATCTTCTGGAAGCAGCCTCTATAGTGCCAGGTAAATGTTTTGAATACTTAATCAATCTATAAAAAACTTAAGACAATAATAGATTTGCGCATAATATTTTATTTTTGCGAAATTTTTCATTTCTTAACCAATTTCGAACGAAGTTTATATTATTTCAAAGCAGAATATAGTTTTGAAAATCTTTTCTGAACTAGCAGTTTTTGCAACAAAGTATAATATTTGTATTACAATCCTCAGATCATCAGACATATCGCGGAAAAGCAGCCAAGCGTCAGTGGTATCAGGAGCGGTGACTGGTGCAGCGGTCGTGGGAGCCCAGAGGTTGGTCTCGCAGCATCAGACGGTCTACGACCAGCTCTCACCTGACAGCAGTCGCAGGTAAGGGATCAGCATCATCAAGACCAGAATCATCATCAAGAAACAAAATATTATATAAGGTTGAGTTTTTGGGTGGAAGGTCCATGCATCTTACAGTCTACCAGGCACCTTTTTCTGCAAAACTGCGACCTACTCATGCAGTTATGAATGGACAAAGGTCGTTCATTCAATCAAATTCAAGGATTATGAAGACAATTTGCCATCTGAAGACCAGATGGGTAAGGCAATGTTAAACGGAGTTTATTTTCCAGGTCTAGTCAAGTATCTTGTGTGGGTTACGCGCCGGCGCCTTCGTCCGCTCTCGCTGCCGTCCAAGCTGTGAGAACATCACAAGGCAATCAGGTTTGCATATATTTTTTATTACTTTTTTCTGATGACTTTCAAAGTATTAATGTGATTTGTAGTCTTTTGAAAATAAAATATTTTGTAAATGGCAATAAATACATCGCATATTAGTTAAGATTTCAAAAATATTGTTTTTTTGTTATCTGTATTGTTAAAAAATTCGAGTCATAGGTAAAAATATGACGGGTATCATGATAAAAATAAAAAAGAAGATGAAATCAAAATCAATTACATTTTCAAAGCACATTTGGTAATTTACAACAAATTTTCATCAGGCGGTTCTTCTCCGAGGAGTGACCTGCTCAGAGGTACGAGCTGAGGAATTAGCTCTGGAGCTGGACCCTAACGTCCAGGTCAAAGAGGAGGCGAGAAGACTCTCCGAGCAATCTAACCTCAGCGACCAGGCGCAGGCGTACCAGCCTTACCCGTGTGGTACTGATGACGTGGTGAGTGGTTATTTGATAACTATGATTATAATTTTCGATTATACTATTTCCTGGTAGTACAACTCTTTGCGTAGCAGTAAGAATTTGATGTCACATTTGCTTATGGCTCTACTATATTACTTCTATTGTCTAAACATAATTCAATCATGGAAACTAGACCTACAATCTAATCCGCATAAGATTAAAACACTAGAAATCTGATCATCAATAACATATTTGTAACTTTCATTTTCCTATAGGGTGACGCTCCTTTCCCGTTCAAGACAGAGAGCGACCAGGAGACAGTGACGTACAAGGAGTCCCGGTCAAACTCTACCAACACGGTGGTGATCACCACCGCGCAGGTCCACCACCCCAACCAGGAAGTCAATCTGGAACAGGTAAATATTCCTGATGTGAGCTATATTTCCTTGTGCATACAATAAAGACCGTCTTAAATACTTCGAGCCACACAGAAGATTAATCTGTGACGAAAAAAGCTGACTTAAATATGGTTTTATATATAATATATATACTTTTTTATAGTTTTAGCAATGTTTTCATACTACAAAGAATATCAATGAATTAATGTATATGTCTAAGAACATCTATCATTTTGTATCCTAAAAAAATAAAAATGAATGATTGGAATTGAATATTTCATTTACAGGTCGCCGAAGGCGAAATGGTGGAGAACAAGCTGGTAATACCAGATGAAATGATGCAATATCTTAACCAATCAATATTGGCAACCGAATCGGTAACACCAGCTAAAACTGACTCCAACCAGCCTGAACCGGAAACAAACGATAAAGACAGTGCTACCAAAGACAATGCAAGTGAAAATAAAAAAATAAACAATTCCAGTGACAAAATCAGTGACGTAGCGACCAGTGACGATTCCCTACTCAAAAACCTAGGTGCCATAGGAAGTGATCTCAATATAAGTGATATACAAGTCGATTTAAGGTCGCTAGATGTTAGTATGTCGGGTAATAGTGGCTCTCTGTTGGCTGCTAAAACGCCTGATGACAAATCAACGCCCTTACAGGAGCAAGTCATTCCAGAAGTGACTCCAGAAAAGGAAAAAGAATTTAAACCAGTGACTAGCGCTGTTACAACAAATCCTTTGCAGTCTTTGCAGACTATGACAGCGAATCAGACGGATCAATCGAATAGGATACGAGTTAGTCTGCCCCAGAAACAGAATTCGGCGAGTCCTAAAACGATCATCAGTCAGAATGTGCTAAGTCCTCAAAATCTGCCTCACAGTATGCTGAGTCCACAAAGCCTTCCTCATAGCGCAATGAGCCCACAAAGTATCATGAGTCCTCACCATATTCCGCATACTGTCATGAGCCCGCCAAGCATATACAATGTCATGAGTCCGCAAAGTGTGATGAGTGTGATGTCGCCTCAACAGAACGCTATGAGTCCTCAAAGTATGCAAAGTCTTATGAGTCCACAAATGCCAAATCAAATGATGATGAGTCCTCGACATAATAATATCGGTAGTCCAATGTCACAGAATATGGCCAGCCCTATGGTGAACATGGCGAGTCCTATGACCCAAAACATTGCAAGCCCTATGAGCCATGGCATGCCTAGTCCTATGCATCCTGGCCTTCAAAGCCCAATGGCGCAAGGAATGGCAAGTCCGATGGTGTCAAATATGCCGATGGCCATGAATTGCCCTGGAAATCAAAACGTTCCCAACCAGATGATGAACATGAACCAAGGTCAAATGGTTCCAAACTATCCCAATAATGTACAGAACTGTTCAAAAATACCTAATAGAAATAATGTACCTAACCAATACCACAATCAGAATTATCCAAATCAATATCAAGGCCAGAATCAAAATGTTATAAGAAGCCAAAACGTTCAACAGTATCCAGTTATGCAACAGTATAATCAGAATCAAATGCCTATGATGCTTCCAATGAACCAGAATCAAAATATGATGTACAATAATCAAATGATGAACTACCAGCAGGTAAACTATTCAAACCAAAGCAACCAAATGCATCCGTTGCAAATGTCCAGATCGTCTATGATGAGTGTAGACAACAGTGCCAACATGAGCAGAGGAGCTATGAACAATTATTGTGAACCCCAAAACCAATGTCCATCAATGCAGAATCCTGCTTACAACCCCAACATCCAATATCCTCAACCACCACCATACAACTCTGTAGTAAACAATACGAATGTCATGGGTCCACCGCCGCCGAAAAACAATCACCAGTACAACCAAACGATGATGAACAGCAACCAGTATTACAATCATCAGAGGCCATACAACCAGTGGGACTACCCAGGGAACCAGTTTAACAAACACAACATGCAGAAATCAATGCAGAACTCGGTAAATATGTCTACAGGAAGTCAGAAACCGATCAACGGCACAAGACAAATTAATTGCAATCAAATAAAGACAGACCAGACTGATTGTAGTATGAACAGTTTGAGGAGTCAAAACAACCAAACCAGCGAAGTCCAGGTTTGGGATATATCTCAGTCACAAATAGAAGCTAGTAATGGAAGAAAGAAGAATCAGAACAACACAATGCGTCAGGAAACATACCAGAGAACGTTGGAGTACGTGGAAAATTGTGAGAATTGGAAGAGTTCAGAAATGGTATCGAGCAGTACGCACCCGCTACAAGGTGGTGATAACATGGTTGTGAACGATCTTCAGACATCCTTATCTTCGTTTTATGAAGAGAACCAATACCTCCAGATGATACAATAGTTATTTATAGTATATTTTATATTTGTAGTTAGCTATACGTTTAGGTAAGCAGATAAAATATCTGATTATGGTGCAAAGGAACAAAAGGTTGTAAAAACGTTTTCTCTTTCAGAGACTGATTATTTTTAAATAGTTTACAAAATTCTTAAAAGTACAGTAGTTAGATTATATCAGAAAAGACACTTTTTTTGTAAATAACATGTTCGATATGACGTCTTCCACTTAATTAAGTACAATATTGTAATTGCATTTACTATACTTTTTGCTATAAGTGCCTTAATGTACATAATTGTACATAACACAACCGGTTTTAAAAGTGCCTTTACAATCTTTAAAATAATTTTAGAGTGCTGCAAATTGTTTCAGTAGGTTAATATCGATGCTAAAATGATTCTCTTAATTAAGTGATCTTTGAGATTATTAGATAGACTTAAAAATTTTGTACAAAATATACGTTTTTGATGAATTTTACGACGTTGACATTTGAAATTACTCGCGAATCATTTTACTTAGTTATAATTAAAGCAATATAAGTTACTGTAACTTCGAATCTCCTAGGTTAGAATTTTATTATGAGATTATTAGTTGTAAGATTAATTGTTAATATCTTTTATTTAAAACAACGCACAATTGTAAACTGAACATTTAGAAATTGTATTTTGTATTAAATTATTGTTTTTACTGTTTGTAAAATTAATTTGCGGACATCTGTGACAATATTTTAATAGAACTATTAAATAAAATGTCTTATTCTTGACTGCGTTTTCGTTATTGCTTTATTACGACTCTTTCGTCCACCATTAACATCACTTATTTAAATTAATGTTCAAATTATTACTATCAATAAATTTACTGAGGAGTGAGGACACACTCGTTCCAGTGTTTATAAATTACTGCTCATTACCCACCATCAAATTTATTTTGGTTCATTATCATTTGCCTACCATCATTCCCTTCTGTGAGATTATCTAGATATTTTAATTAGTATCTACTTGGAAGAGTTCAAATTTGCCATAAAGAGTAAATATAGAAGAAACCTTCATTGCTTTTGTCAAACTTTACTTCTAACTAATATTGCCAAAGGTTGCCTGGAAGAGATTGATAAGGCCGCCCATTGTACACCATTTTTTTTTGTGTGGCCATCTTCGGCGCATTAGGGACGGCTGCGGGCTTCCTCCGACTCACGTCTAAGTTGTCGTCCGCAACCGCCCCTGCGCGTACCGCTATTGCGGTCCTTCTCCTGTTGTTGCGGGGGCTCAGAAGCCCCCATACACCGAAGGACGCCCTCGGCGTCCGAGGCAGCGTGGCCCACTGTACACCATAGACTTGAGGAAATTGTATCAACCTTATGATTTTTTTTCCTGTTGAAAAATGGTTACAATAAAGAGCATTTCTATTGCATTGTATTACTTGCTATCTTTGATAATTTATGTCCGCATAATGCGTGTCTACTGTGTTAGAAGTATGCGCTATAATATGAAAAATAAACATAATTGTAAATACAGTTATAAACCCAAAAATTTATGTGTAGTAATTCTTTGGTTTGTATTTGTGTACAGCAGTAGGTAGTGACTGCCCTGAAACACATTATAAATGCACTACCGTTCGTCTCAAGTTAGTACTACATAGTCCTAATAAAAAACTAATATTACTTGACCATACACTATATTTAGTATAGTAAAAACGGTATTTTGTTTCCACCAGAAAACTTTCAGAAAAACTCGCGGTCAATTTGAGTAGGTCACGATGACAAACCGGAGATTTATAAATGTCTGTATGCGTGTATAAAAACGTGACCGTTTTGTAATGGGTTACACGATAAACAACTTTAAATATACCTATACATATTGCTGCTGGTTTGTATCGGCTGAACATGGAGGTTGCAGCAGTAGGAGAAAGAGAACTGAAGGTAGTACTAGGGCTTATAAACAAGAAGTACGCTTTAGGAAAGAAATAGTATATTGAAATACAAGTAAATGTGGTAGGTAATGATGATGATGATAAATGAGAAGAAGTAATTACTTAAGCATTATACTAGAACATTCAAGAAACACAACCGACCCTTCTTGAAATCTAGAATAGAGTAACCGAAATAACCCGTGGAGTCGTTTACATTCCACGCGATTACGTCACTGGCAACATTCAAAATAGACATTGTATTTCTGTACGTTGCCAGCAGACAGCATCAATAAAATAGGTTTATTAGAAAAATGGTCAAGATGTGTGTTTTAGAGCTGAATTTTTCGGAAATTTAGCGATGTTCTTTTGTTTCATGTAGTTCTGTTACTGTTTCTTGAATTTTCAGTTGATGTTTATTGGGTCCAATTAGAGTTTCTCGTGTTTAGGACATTAAACTACTCTAAATATTGTATAATCGCATGCCATTTATACTTTTATTACAATTTCCAGACGGATCTATCAAATGCGGCCTGCATCCAGCGAGTTCCTGCGACAAACTAGTAGTTTCAAGTTTTAAGTATTTGTACATGCCTGTCTATGTATTAAATCCCTTCATTTGGATTTTATATCATTTCAACGGTGATGTGCGTGCATTAGCTTATATAACTAATCTGACTTTGTATACAGCACAAAAATATTTAAAAAAAGAAGCATTGAACAAATGATGACAAAAATGTAAGCCCGGAGTTTCTTTCTGCCTATCTTCTTCGGGTCGTCATCGCTTAGGTAGCTAGTGCAAGGCTGGTAGGTTAGCTAGGCTGGGGCCTGTAGTATCCTCACTGGTGAGGATCACAACGCGTTCCTCCCTTTTTTTTTTTTATAAAAATGATCTCTTTTTTTGTATTGCTATTCCTGCCAGCCCGAGGTGGCTTCTTGTTTTTTAATTTTCATCATTTCTTTTACTCCCAATAAAAAATTATTTAGTTATATAAGTGACCTTAGTTTCGGTTTTAAAAATATTATTATAATCAATTTAATGTATCTTGACTTATCATAAGTGCAACTATGTTCGCCTACGTGATGAATAAAATATTTTATTTCACAAATGTGAAATGTCTTAAATATTGGCCATAGCCATAAAGTTATTATACCAGGAGTACTACATCATGGTGAGACAGAACGATTCAGCGTTTTCCGACTTTAACACCCGAGAAACTGAATCCTACCATAGTTACGCCTACAAGTCGCAGTATTTTCCTAAAAGCAATAATTAACACTATTATTTATAACAAAACACACCAGGGTCCTTAAATAAAATGTCTTTGTCACACCTTAAAGTTTGTTACCTGAACAACAATCACTCACACCGAAAGGGACAAAAAGATTATCAAAAAAATGTCCTGACTCACAGACACACTCACGCCTTTTATCCCCGAAGGGGTAAGCAGAGGCGCAACTAGTGCACCCACTTTTCGCCGTTATTACGTCCCAGGGCGAGCCTATCGCCATATCGAGCACAAATTCCAGACTTCGGGCGGCTGATCATCATCATCTTCCTGCCCCGGTCCCAAATTACTTGGGGTCAGCGCAACATGTTTTTCTCTTCCATTCTCTTCTGTCTTTCGTCATCAAGTCATTCACGCCCTTTTCTTTCATATCATCTCTTACACAATCCGTCCACCTCTTCCTTGGTCGTCCTCGTCCTCTCCATCCATCAACACTCAAATTCATCACTCGTTGGGTTACATGTCTTTTATCCCTTCTCCTCACATGTCCATACCAAGACAGACGATTTCCTTTCAACTTTTCTATCACTGGTGCCACTTTCAAACTTCCTCTAATATACTCATTCCTCACTTTATCCATTTTCGTCACTCCACACATCCATCTCAACATTCTCATCTCTGCTGCGTGTAATCTTCTTTCATCCGTCTTCTTTAGGGCCCAGCATTCTGATCCATACAGGACGACAGGTCTTATCACGGATTTGTATATTTTGCCTTTAAGCTTTAGAGGCATCCGTGGATCGCAAATTGTGCCTGTGACCTGCCGCCACTTCATCCAACCCGCGTTGATCCGGTGCCCAACGTCGCGGTCTATTTCACCGTTCCCCTGGACGAGTGACCCAAGGTACCGGAAGTCGGAGCAGGCCGGTAAAGATATTCCTGCAAGGTTAATGGCTACTGGACTAGAGAGACCGCCAAAGTCGCAAAACAGATATTCTGTTTTACTTCGACTTAACTTTAGGCCAACATTCTCCAGTCTTTGCCTCCATGTCTCCAGTCTGCTCTGGACCTCTGGGCCAGTCTCGGCAACCAGCACAATGTCGTCAGCGAACAACATACACCAAGGGGCCTCTTCCTGAATGTCCGATGTAAGAGCATCCATTATCATCAGGAAGAGGTAAGGGCTAAGAGCCGATCCTTGGTGCAGGCCCACTGCCACACTGAAGCTGTTGGTAGTACCAGCTGTAGACCGGACTTGGGTACTGCACCTGCTGTACATCACTCGGATCAACCTCACATACTTCCCAGGTATACCTTTCTTCTTCAGGGCCCACCATAAAATCTCACGAGGAACCCGGTCATATGCCTTTTCGAGGTCAACGAACACCATATGCAAGTTTCTATGTGCAGCTCGGTACTTTTCGCACAGCTGTCGCAACGCGAAAATGGCATCCATTGTTCCCCGACCAGGCATAAAACCGAATTGATTTGGTGAGATTTCACACTCATCTCTCAATCTCCGTTCAATAATTCTCTCCCATATCTTCATACTATGTGACATTAGCTTGATCCCCCTATAGTTGTTGCACTCCAGCACATCACCTTTATTTTTGTAAATGGGTATTAGTAAACTATTACACCATTCGTCAGGTATGGCTTCTTCCCGCAACAACTTATTGAAGAATAAAGCTAACCATGTCCATCCATCCATTCGCAATAACTTCCATACTTCAACTGGTATTCCGTCAGGTCCTAGTGCCTTTCCATTCTTCATTCCATTCACTACACTTCTCACTTCGTCTACGCTAACATTTCTCACTAATCCCTCATTCATTGGATTATTCTCAAGCACTCTATTCCAATTATTCTCCTCATTCATTAACCTTTCAAAATATTTTTTCCATCTATCCTTAATCTCTTCCTCATTCGCAAGCACCTTTCCGGATTCATCTCTAACACACTTAACCTGACATACATCTCTAGACTTTCTCTCTTTTGCCCTTGCAAGCCGGTATAGCTGTTTTTGGCCTACAGCGCTATCCAAAGTGTCAAATAGTTTGCTTTGCGCTGCGGCCCTTGCTATTGCAACGGCTTTTTTTGCTTTTTTCTTCCACTCATCATACTCATTTTTCTTTTCTGCTTTCAGACTTACATTCGTCTCATCCACACTCTGCCACTCTTTAAACTTCATTTTCTTCTCCTTAAGCACATTCTGTACTTCTGTCGACCACCACCATGTATCCCTATCTATCGTGCCTTTTCCTTTCGATTCTCCCAAAATATCTTTTGCTGCATTCTTGATACACCCTGCCATTTCATTCCAACAATCCTTTACACTATATTCATCCATATCGCCCATTTCTATCATCTTATCTACCACTCTTTCTCTAAATTTCTTCGCACATTCTTCCTTCTCTAGCAAATGCCATTTTATTATAGGAGGGGGTCTGTTCTTTCTTTGATTTGGTTTCACCTTAAGAGACGTGTCCAAAATTAATAGCTTGTGTTGTGAAACCAAATCTTCGCCCGGGAGAACTTTACAATCTTTCATATACTTGAGATTGTTGCGTCTGACGAGGAAGAAGTCTATTTGTGTTTTGTGCACACTACTTCTGTAGGTTATTAAGTGTTCGCTCTTTTTCTGGAACCAGGTGTTGGCTATTGCCAAATCGAATGCAATAGCAGATTGTAATAGACTTTCTCCCTCGTCATTGCGATTTCCGAAACCCCACCCCCCGTGTACTCTTTCATAACCTCCATTCATTCTTCCTACATGCCCATTGAAATCGCCACCTGTGTACAGTTCCTCGTGTGATGGAATAGTCATAAGCAGTGAATCAAAATCCTCCCAAAATCTCTCTTTCATGCTTTCATCACATCCCGACTGTGGGGCATACACACTTATCACATTTAACATCACATTTTCTAACATTACTTTCACAGATATCAATCTATCATTCATCCTTCTAACATCCATCACGCCCTCTTTCAACTTTCCATCTAACACTATTCCCACACCATTCCTCCTTCCATCACTTCCACAATAATAAAACTTATATCCTTCACCAATTTCTTTCGCTTTTGTTCCCTTCCACTTAGTCTCCTGCAAACACGCTACATTTATTCTTCTTCTTTTCAAAACATCCGCTAACTCTCTAGCTCTTCCAGTCATCGTTCCAACATTCCAACTAGCATACCTCACTCTTACTTCCCGGGCTAGCCTCTTACGTTGCCCCCGCCCGGGCTGGTGCAACAACCCTTGTCAATTTCCCACAGGAGCCGGATGCTGCCCCTGCGCGTCGCCTTTGGGGTACGCCCTAGCCCTATCGCACATATCTTCGAACAACATGTTGCATAGGGGATTTGGCAATTTGGTTTTACAGCCGGCCGCCTACAGACTTCGGGCGGCTGATATTGAATAGAAAAACTCAATATCACTGCCCGACCCGGGGATCGAACCCGAGACCGCAGCATTGCAGTCGTACCATAATACAACTACGCCACCGAGGCATGTCCTGACTCCTGAATTGGAACATCATTGATACCAACTTACGATCATTTTATTTTGAAAGTAAATTTTCCTGATAGATTTATGCTTATATTCGACTGGTATAGTTGTCTCTATCCGAATCAAATATTGATTCAGCACTACATAAGTTCTAGCATTTGCAAATCAATTGGATTTATTTATTATGACCAGGCTAACTAACATTAACCCTATCTAAATATTCCGAATCCGAAAATTGTTTTAGACATCGCTCGTCACACAAGATATCGCTCAGCCTAGGAATCGAACCCAATTCCTCTTTCTACATATTCTTATTGTAAAACTATCACCAAATCAAGAGGGTAACACCTAAAAAATGAATACAATGATATTCAAATCCTCCAATTTCTCATACCGCAGTATTTTCTTTGCTTAGGTTATCACTAAGGAACAAGTGTAATAATAAGAATATTTATTTATTTATTTTATTTATTTTAATTAGGTCCACCAACAGTTTTCACATTATTACATAGTGTTATATTAAATATAGTTATAGTGTTAATCTAAATGTGACAAACCACTTATAGGTAAACACAGCGTGCATTATATAAAAGTTATAACTTTAAACTAAGTGACGGTTACAAACGATATGCTTGTAATTAAAATTAACGTAAAATTATGAAAAAAAGGCGTGGAGCCCATTTAAACAAAGAGATTGAAAAAAAAGTAGAAAACAAAACAAGATAAGGACTACTTAATTCTATATACCCCCAGAAACAATGCTTGCACCCCCAACATCCTCCAATATGCTTTTTCGAAAGTTGGCGAAAGTTTGGTAATTGACATCTACCTCATTACAATAATTATTCATCAATTTACTCAAGCGACACAACGGAGAATTAGCACCTGTGACTGTATTACGAAAAGGTGGAACAAGTGGTTTTATTTTATATCTAGGATATTTAAACGGGACTCTAAAACTTATTTTCTCCAACAGCGGTGAACAATCAATTTGATTTCGCAGCAGTTTGTAGAGAAATTGTAAATCCAAAAGTTCTCGCCTTTTAGTAAGAGAAACTATTTTAAAATGTTTTAGTCCATGTTCGTACGAAAAGGGTTTTTTGTCAGGATTCGTAGAGCGAGCAAGATGCCACAAAAATCGCTTTTGAATTCTTTCTAGCCGTAAACAGTGAGTGGAGTAGTGTGGGCGCCATACAACACTAGCATATTCAATTATACTGCGCACGAGACTGTAGTAAAGTATCTTTTTCGTTCGTGTATTGCGAAATACTTTGCCATTTCTGATAACAAAACCAAGCATTTTCGATGCCTTTTTGACAACGTTGTCCATATGTGGTAGGAATGAAAGTTTACTATCAAAAATGACGCCGAGGTCTTTATTTTGAATAACTTCCTCAAGAGGATGAGAAGAAATATTGTAATTTTACTGGTGGTGGGTGTCTCATATGTAAAAGTCCGTCTGGGTGGGTACCGCAGCAATGTCTATTTCTATCGCCAAGCAGCAGTGTACATGCACTGTTGTGTTCCGGTTTGAAGGACATTGTAGCCAGTGTAACTGCGGGGCACACTGAGACAACATCTTATGTCTCAGGATGACGAGCGCAATGGAGTGCCACACTGTACTTCGTAACTCAAGTTGCTGTATGGTGTTACTACTGTTTATGGGTGGTCGTATCGCTTACCATCAGGCGAACGGCATGCTCGTTTCATCATTCGATGTAATCCTACTTCCTACTATCCTACTAATATTATAAAGGCGAAAGTTTGTAAGAATGTATGGATGTTTGGATGTATGGATGTTTGTTCCTCTTTCACGCAAAAACTACTGAACGGATTTCGATGAAATTTGGCATACGGGTAGATCATGTCCTGGATTAACACATAGGCTACTTTTTATCCTGGGAAAATGTAAACCGGGACTTTTATCCCGGAAAACTTTTTAACGCGGGCGGAGCCGCGGGCAAAAGCTAGTAAAAAATAAAATATTCCGCAGCTGGAAGACGTCAGCACTCCAAGACCTCTCACCTGAGTAATTAACTCGCGTTCTGTCGCAAGACTGCTTTCATGAAGGTTTTAAGGTCAAGATATAAGTGAAATCGGTACGCGGTTGAAAAAATCTGGCAACGGTCTGTAAGAAATGAGAAACTGCTAGTGATATGAACACATATAATGTTCATGCTAAGATAGGCCCCATACTAATGAGATGAGATTTTCCCCTTCATTTAATCGATTATATTTCGCTACACAGGAAAGTTATTTGAAATATTTGATTAAGGTACTGAAAATATATAAGTTTAAGAAATGGATATGATATTTTAATAAAACAATACCGACTTGGTACCTGTACTAAGACAAAATAAGAGAAGAGGACATCTATACATAAGAAAGAGCGTCAGCAAAAGAATCTGAGTATACAAAAACAGTTACATTAAAAATATAATGGTCCTTAAAACATCTTTAAAAGGACAAATACAGGTTAAGAAAGTGACAGCTTTAAAAAAAACAAAGCCCTAATGCAAAAAAACATCAAAATGATCAAACAGCCCTTGAAAATACTAGAATTTAAATAGCAATAGTTGTGTAAGCTAGTACCTGCGCAAATTGACCTCTACGTTATATTTAGCCGTACAGAAATACATCGCGAATTAATAGTTGTCTGAACAACAAAGATAATTATGTTCTTGGCACTGAGTTGCTCAGAACAATCAGGTGAAAAGCGAAAACCTGAAGACATTTGAATTGGGTTTATTGTGCCTTTTGATAATAGATTGGTTGAACAGTAGGAATATACTGTGAGTCAACGCTAGCAGAGAACCTTATTGTGATTGGGTTTCCCAAATTATATTAATTTTCAAAGCAATGTCTGAATTAAGCGAATGTACCGTTTGCAGTAATGAAATCCGTTGTTACTAATACTTTACATTATTAGGCTAAAAAAATACCAAAATGGTATTTACCACTTCAGTAACCAGAAATTCTCATATTATAGGTATAATCTTGAACATATGCTTGAATAGTTTAGTATTCTCATAAAAATTGGAAGCTATTTCGAAATTTCTATCGTACCTTTTATACTATAGTAATATAAATTATTATTTACTTAGTTTTATAAGTCAAATGCCTGATTAAATCCCATCCCGAGTAAAAATAACGACACAATATTTATTGCGAACCGCATGCTAATGCACGTGCGGTTCTTCATCAAAAACTGTAATGTTGCTCTTAATTTATGAAAATATTCATACTGATCAAAAAAAGAATCTATTCGAGAGATTATAAATCATCACGCCTTTTCCTTTTCAGGAGTAGGCAGAGGTTTCACCTTTTCCCCAGCTATGTTAGGTCCATGTAATAGGAGCCGGGCTTATCGCCATATCGGGCACAAACTCCAGACTCAAAGCTGACACTCAGCAGAAAACCGACTACAATTTGCCCTTCCCGGGATTCGAACCTGAGACCTCCGCGCTATACGTACCGTATACGCAATACAACTAAGCTAACGAGGCAGTCATCATGCACGACATTATAATAACATGAAAACTCGTTTTCTGGGGTAAAAGTTGCTTATAACCTACTTTTAAAATCATTGTCCAATCCTGGCAACTTCTGGCCATATTCCATAAACAAAGTTAGGCACCTCATGGGAAAAAGCGCTACCCCCAACTGCATAGAGTGCGATATCATTGATGATGTCCAACACATATTAGCAGTGTGTATCAGGACGAGGGCTATGAGAGAGGCCTTGAATGATATTTTTAATATTAATTTGTTAGACGTTGGGGCCTTCCAAAGTATGTTGTCAAGGCCTCTATCTGAAGCCCCTGTAGTGTTATATAGTTACATAAGTAATTGAGAATAAGAAGGTAATGTTTAGGATATGATTGGGCTGGCATGGTGAAAATGACACCAAAAGTCCCTAAAAAATAAAAGATATAAAAAAAAAATCCTGGCAACGAAAATGCGGTCAGTATCAGTACTTTGGAGACTAGTCTTTAGAAAACAGACAGACACGAAGGATAAATGTGTGTAGAAAACAGCTTAGAGAAAACCTTACGATATCACAGTTTTTATATAGTTTTATATAGGATTTTCATTTCATTAAGTCCACTTAAATATTATTGTGGATTTAGCACTAGTCAAAGTCTCCGAGGATATACAATATGAAGTCATCGTGAGATGAAAACATAAAAATAGAGATTCACGCGTAAAATAAATCATAACTAAACATGCCTTGGCAAAATATTGGGCCTGAGACACATATTTTTAATAGGAGGAGACAGAAAGTGACGAGAATGTTATTGCTTGGCGTAGAGTGCATTTCGAACTTTTACTACAAATATTGTTCGAATATCTCGACGGTTCCGTAGAACAAAGTCGTATATGCAAAATGTTAGCTTTTCAGTAGAGCGCTTTGAAAGTCATTAGTTTGTATTCATGTGCGAATTAGTGCTATTTTCACACATTAAGTTCAAAGTTGTTACTGAACCCTATAGAATATAATGTTTTGTTCACTATAACTTGTGATTTTCACAATTAACTTAGACTTTCAAAGCGCTCTACTGAAAAGCTTCATTTTGCATATACGACTTTGTTCTACGGAACCGTCGATCTTTCTAAATGCAATTTTATGCCAAGATGACACTCGATGCTCTACTCCATTTCAAATTTCATAGAAAATAGAGCAGGCATTTACCATTGATGAAGTACCAACAGAAGGGAAAGATAAGTAGATAAATCTAAGGACGGTATTAATAAACGAAACTCAAGTTTGAGTTACATCTCAAGTAGACATAATATATTGAACTCTTCATACATTATGTCTACTTGAGATGTAACTCAAACTTGAGATTCATTTATTAATACCGGCCTCAGACAGCGCCTATTAGATAATATTTTTCTTTTCGTTTCGTTTTGCGGTTTTGAGTATAGCACTACTCTATTCGCACTAAAGGTGGTTGTTTTATGGGCTGTTCTTTCTGAGTTGTCCGTGCGGCACTCTGGGTGGCCACTGAAAACCATTGCTATGTGATGACTCTCATCATTACACAGCGTATGCTGAGATAGCTACCTAGATGCCACGGTGTGGGTGCGCGTGTGGCAATGGTTTTTTATGGCATTGAATGACGAGACGTGCATGCCGTTCGCCTGATGGTAAGCGATACGACCGCCCATAAACAGTTGAAACACCATCCAGCACCTTGACTTACAAAGTACTGTGTGGCATACCACTGCGCTCACCATCCTGAGACATAAGATGTTAAGTCCCATTATGTCCAATAATTACACTGGCTACAATGTCCTTCATATCGAAACACGACAGTGCATGCACACTGTAGCTTAGCGGTAGAAATAGACATAGCGGCGGTACCCACCTAGACGGACTCTTACATATGAGAGACCTACCGCCGGTAAATATACACGCACTCACGCCGTTTATCCCCGAGGGGGTAGGCAGAGGCGCAACTAGTGCACCCACTTTTCACCGCTATTCCGTCCTATGATGTGATAGGGGGCGAGCCTATCGCCATATCGGGCACAAATTAGACTCCGAGCTGATACTGAATAGAAAAACTCAATATCACTTTGCCCGACCCGGGGATCGAACCCGAGACCTCAGCATTGCAGTCGTACCATAATACAACTACGCCACGGAGGCAGGTCACCAGTAAATATCTAAAATATATAATAGTATGATGAGATTTCCTGGTATGATTGAATGGCAATAAATTCAAAATTCAAAATCAATGTGTAAGACACGCATAACAAATCAGAAAAGAAAACTGTTCGTGTCATAGATTAGCTTGACTTTATTAATTACAAATACTTGCACCGTTCAATGTCAACCAACCAAGACAGCTATTGGAACTAAAAGCCCAACCATCACTGCTGCAAACGAAGCGATCTTGTATTTATGCTTCCGAGCATTCACATTCATATACGCTTCAAAGCGGTGGAAACCTTTCACGTCGTAATTCTGTCTATGGTACTCCCTCAACTGGCTCACAAAACCAGGGTTCGGGTTAATGAACCTCCTTCTCTGCCTCACGTATATGAACGCCTGCTCAAAACTAAGCTTATACTTCTCCATGAGGTAAGCCATCACTATCGTGGCTGATCGCGATACTCCGAAGTGGCAGTGGACGAGGACGTTGCCTTTCTGGATTCCCTCATCGATGAACGCATTGGCCATTGGAAAGTATGGCAGCAGGTTGGTCTGAGGAGTGTCGTAGGCCCTAATGAAGAGCGTGCTAATGTTTGTATCATAGAATGTGGACTTCGGCAGGCGATGAGCCTCAATGGTGAGGACATGCGTGATGTTGAGCCGCCTGAGTACATCTTTGTCGGCAGCCGCCCTCGCATTACTGAGATAAAGACCTGGGATGATCTGGCTGTAGCAGGATTGAGTGCAGAGGTCGATTTTCTGGTAGAGGGCTTTGCGCGACCAGTTCTTGATGCCAGTGAAGGCTACCACCGGGTTGGGAATGTTGAGGAAAGCGACGATGAAAGCGCTTCTCAACATTACAATAATTAACCCTCTGACACTAATCATAATAAGTATTTGCGGTTCACATGATTATTTTTTTGTATTTTTTCATATGTTTACAATTTTTTGCGGTTCTCACAGAGACATTTACGACGTCTTGACGTTTAGTTTAGTCTTTTCTGTCATATTGAAGGACGACGAGGTAGATAATACTCTTTGATGACGGGCTTTGATCCTCTTCGCTGGAACATTTGATTTAAACGAATGAGTTCTTGGAAGGGAGTAATATTTATAGACGGCATTGCGTGTTAAAAATATGTATGCATAATCCTTAAAATAACGGAAGCACCCTGATATCCTCGTCTTTTCCTTTATATTCTTTCCTATGCTTTATTTGTGTTTTTTTTTATGGCAACGAATGACGAGACGGGCATGCCGTTCACCTGATGGTAAGCGATACGACCACATAAACAGTAGCAACACCATCCAGCACCTTGAGTTACAAATTGTATGGCATTCCACTGCGCTCGTCATCCTGAGACATAAGATGTTAAGTCTCATTATGTCCTGTAGTTACACTGGCTACAGTGCCCTTCAAACCGAAACACAACAGTGCATGCACACTGCTCCTTGGCGGTAGAAATAAACATTACGGTGGTACCCATCCAGACGGACTCTTACGTATGAGAGTCCTGCACCAGTAAATTTGATTTAATTCAGTTGATTGTCGGGCTTAGCAACGCCAATTTCGGATGTTCAATTAATGGAGTAATGGTCAACAATATAAGTTACGCAGATGACATGGTTTTGTTGACACCGTCAGTTAACGCGCTTAATATTATGATGAGCATGTGTGAAACATATGCTACGTCTCATGGGCTCAGGTCAAGAATTTTATACCCATGCTCAGGTACAATGCGAAAAAGAGTGAATTAATGCTTTTCAAAGCGGGAAAGAAAACATACTCAGTCCCTAAAGTGACGCTAGATGGAGCTATACTCAACTAAGTAGAAGAAGTTTAAGTACCTAGGCCACTGGGTCACTGATGATATGTCAGATGAAACTGATATTGAGAGGGAGCGTAGAGCATTGTCAGTTCGATGCAATATGCTGGCTCGCAGGTTCGCACGTTGCACAGTTCCTGTGAAAATAACACTATTGAAGGCGTATTGTCAAACATTTTACACATGCAGCCTGTGGGTCAACTATACGCAGAAAACTTATAATGCTCTACGAATCCAATACAATAACGCGTTAAGAATGCAGTTGGGTTTGCCTCGCTTCTGTAGCGCTTCGGCAATGTTCGCTGTCATGCACACAGATGACTTTAATACGATTATTCGAAAGCGAGCGACATCGCTGATGCGCCGAGTGCACCCAATAATATTTTAGCCCTTCAGATCATCAAAGATTGTAACAATCTAATTGTAGCATTTTGCATTTGTAATGTGCGCCGCTGTTAGTGCTTATGGGTGGTCGTATTGGTTACCATCAGGCGAACGGCATGCTCGTCTCGTCATTTCACTACAACAAAAAAGATCTTGGCTTCCAAAAGTGCGAGGAAAAACATGAGGTCTATCAAGATATGGTCAATTTTTGTCCATCTCCCACAATAGTTACGTAAATGTTCCTAATATTACAGAGACCATTTTGAAAACAAAACCAACTTCTGTTAATATTTTAAACACATTTTAACGTGCAAAATATTTGTTTCTTGAAGTACTTTGTATATTTAAAACGTTGAGAGTGTGAACGGCGACCTTCGTGTAAAGTGAGCCAAGGTGGATCGATTTGTGTTCAGTCAAAACAGTGTTGAGTTCACTGAGTCACCGGAGCTTTCTTGCTTTAGGGCTGTTGAGGTGGAAATCTTCCATGGATCATCCATTCCTTCATTCATTCGTTTCATCTAAGTAATATCAGAATTTTCTGTTACCAAAGTAGTTTTTAACCAAATAAATTTTAGGGTTGAACAGGCGGATAAATTCAACGATGACCAATTTATTCATTCGTTTCATGTGAATAATATCGTGGTTCTATGGGCACCTTGGTGACTAATCTTTGACTGCCTCAGTGGCGTAGTTGTATTGTTAGTATGACTGCCATGTTGTCTCAAGTTCGATTCCAGAGCGAGGAGCGATATTTTCTTTTTCCGTCAGTATCAACCTGGAGTCCGGTATTGTAAAATGAAATAGCAATAGGCTATCTACATGAGACCTTACGGAGATGGAGAAACAGCTAGTAGAGGCATAAAGGATTAGGGAATAGGAGTTACAATGTGGAAGGTTTCCTCTATGCAATTTTTTTTCCAGTTGTCGGACGAGACAAGCATGTCGCTCGCCTGGTAGTAAGCGATACTACCGCCCATAAACAGTAGCTACACCGTATATAATTTTGAATTACAAAGCACTGCGTGGCATTCCACAGGCCTTTTCACCCTGAGATATGAAGTCTTATTATTCTTAGTAAAAGGCTATATCTATGACATTTATTTTCCGGGAAAAAAAGTAGCCTATAGCATTCTGGAGTAATGGAGCTTTCTATTAGCGAAATAATTTTCAAAATCGGTTCAGTAGTTCCTGGGATTAGCGCGTTTAACCAAACAAACTCTTCAGCTTTATAATATTAAAGTATCGATTATCACTCACTAAAAAATTACCTAATGCTTTTGCCTACTATGAAAAATATGTGACAACCCTAATCTCTACCTGTGGTGGCCGCGTAACAACACGTGAGTGTGACCCACTTGTGTGACTGAAATTTAGAACGACATCGCATAAAATCGACAACTATATGCGTAGAACATGTTACTGAAGCTTGTCTGTAGTGTATAGTGTTTTCACCAGCGAATGTTCTTCAGTTATGCAAAAAGGAATCAATTTACAGGTTCATAAAACTTATTATTATTATTTACTAGCTTTTGCCCGCGGCTCCGCCCGCTTTAAAAAGTTTTTCCGGGATAAAAGTCCCGCTTTATATTTTCCCGGGATAAAAAGTAGCCTATGTGTTAATCCAGGACATGATCTACCCGTGTGCCAAATTTCATAGAAATCGGTTCAGTAGTTTTTGCGTGAAAGAGTAACAAACATCCATACATCCAAACATCCATACATCTATACATTCTTACAAACGTTCGCCTTTATAATATTAGTAGGAAGTACACAGTCAACTGTCCAGGTTATCTCAGACGTTGTTTTATAAAGCGTTTATTATTAGTTGAACAAAGAAATTATCTAATCACCCAATGATTTTTTCGTTGTGTGTTGGTTCCTCTTGGCGTAACTATGTCCAATTGTATAACGCTTATAATTTACGTAGACATTCGTTCACCAAACAATTAACTTATGAATTATGCTCCGACACGCTCTTGTTATACTTCGGAGCATTATACGACGCGTTAAAAAGCTTGTAAAATATATTCAAGGTGCTCCCCCCAGCAAAACTCGCGCTAACCGTATTTTTGGAAGCTATGTTCTCAAAATTTATAATGCATATAGATAAAAAAAGTTTTTTTAAAGTAATTATTCGTAAATCTTTGCATATTCTCGTTCAAAATGTATGGATCTTTAGGTACCACGTAGTATGGAGTGATCCTACATAGGTACATACACACTCACGGCCTTATCCCATAGACGACTGAGCTCCGTATGGTACAATCTTGGGACACCTTTTTCGCCTCTTCCACATTGATAGTTCTTATACATTTTCGCTGGTTAAGAGTACTCCTGACCTAATTCCTAATTACCGGGTATTATAGACTCCAAGAGCACAAAAACGTCACTGGCCGTCCCGGAATTTGAACCCGAGACCAGAGCGCAGAACATTGAAAGTGCTTAAAATACCTTCCCAAAATTCCTCGCCAGCTCTTGGAACAAAAGTTATTAGTTCGAGTTCAATGCTATGACTAAAACCGTCTTTCACAAATAAATTAATAACAACAATAATTTCATACTCATTCAGATTTTTGGAGCCAAATCAAATATATAATTGACTAGTAGTGCTCGCGGCTCCGCCCGCGTGAAAAAGTTTTTCCGGGACAAAAATATTTTCCCGGGATAAAAAGTAGCCTATAGCACTTAGGAGTAAAGTAGCTTCCTATTAGTGAAAGAATTTTCAAAATCGGTTCAGTAGTTCCTGAGATTAGCGCGTTCAAACAATCAAACTTTTCAGCTTTATAATATTATAGCTTTTGCCCACGGCTTCGCCCGCGTTAATAAGTTTTTCCGGGCTAAGAGTACATACATAAAAACCTTCCCGTTAAATCACTCTATCCAACACATTTATTTGTATAAAGATTAAAATTATGACGTTGATACAACTCTTAACAAATAATGCATTAATTTCGACCAAATTTGATTACCATAAAAACGGTTCTCGAGAGTTTATTTTAAAAGATAGACATATACTGTCGCGGACTTTTTTTTAGTTCATTTCAAGAGGAATAATTCTTTCATACATATATTTTTGGTATCTTGAACCGTTTTCGCAGCGCACGCCATGGAAGCCCTCAAGAATGAATAATGTTCCCCGCATTTTTTACATTTTCCATTATTTCTTCGCTCCTAATAAATGCATCGTGATGTTATATAGCCTATAGCCTTCCTCGATAAATGGTCTATTCAACACAAAAAGAATTTTTCAATTCGCACCAGTAGTTCCTGAGATTAGCGCGTTCAAACAAACAAACAAACAAACAAACAAACAAACAAACAAACAAACTCTTCAGCTTTATAATATTAGTATAGATGTGCCGTGACATCCAAATCGTTGTTCCAAAGCTTTAAACACATGTCGCTGTAATTTATAAAATTAACCGCCCATTAATGTCCAATGGTTATCAATGCATAGGCTATAGAGTGGCTAGGCAAGTCACTCGATGGTAAGTGACCACTGCACCTAACGTCTGCAAGGTGCTACAATTGACTGCCTCGGTGCCTTCTATTGCGTACGTGTTAACAGTACGTCTGCGTTCGCATCCCGGGTCGAGCCAAAAACAATGTGACTGGGTTTTCCATCTTAAAAATTACTGAGACACAACTCGGAGTCAGAAAGTTGGTTGTGTGATACCCCTGTGCCGGAAAACACGTAAAACCGTTGGTCCTGCGCCTGATCTCGTTGGTCATGTCGGATTGCCGTCTCACCGGACTATGAGAGTGAAGGAATAGCGAGTGCACCTGTGTATTGCGCTCACATTTGTGCAGTATAATATCTCCTGCGTACCTGGCTGATCTCCGTTGAGATTGGCCGCCGTGGCCGAAACCAGCTAGCAAGGGATTAATTAACAATACTAGAAATTTCACCTGATTTACCTCTTAAGAGGAATAGAGAAAGGAAGGCAGTATTGATCCTCTAGGGGCGGTTGCGGACGACAACTTAGACGTGAGTCGGAGAAAGACCGCAGCCGTCCCTAATGCGCCGAAGATGGCCACCGCGGAGTTTTAGTTTGTATGCCGTGCGGTGTACATAGGTTAGGGACTCGGCCCGGCGGTCGCCCGACGTTTTCCATCTCTCCGGGCGGCTCAACGTCGGGTCGTAAGGCACGGTGAACCCAACATAACCGCTCAGTCGTTCCCCTTGAACACTGGGCGGTAGTAATAATTCACTTTCTCCGCGTAAAAAAAAATTATTGAGCCTCTAGCAAAGGTATTATCCGAAATGCAAGAGCAAAGGTGCACTTATAATGTATAACACTATATTGCATGTCCCTATTAAACATGCAGTAACTGCAATTATCATACTTTTCAACACAGCTAATGAAAGATATTATCTAAAACTTCAACAGAGGATAAAGCTATAAACATTTTGCACGTGGCAAAATTATATTCGAAATGATTAATTTCTTTTATTATATTAACTGAAACATGCGATATGATGTCTTGGATTAGATCTATAGGCAAACAGAAATAGTTTTACCACTTTGCCAAAACATGTAATTCGTGAATTAGAACCACTATGACGATAGCTTCATCATAGTGGTTTAGGAATTCCTAAGACTTCCACATAATAATTTCGAATGTATGTATATCCTCCAAGCTGTAATAGACCAGCGTGATGAACTACGGCCTAAAGCTTTAGGTAATAGTAGAGACCCATATACAGTATAGCCTCGGTGGCGTAGTTGTATTACGATACGACTGCAATGCTGAGGTCACGGTCACGGGTTCGATCCCCGGGCAGACACCGTGATATTAGGTTTTTCTTATCAAGGTCTCTAAGAAAGGTAAGAAAAATAAAGAATAAAGAAAGAAATGTATTTTATTATAAGTATACACTATACAGTGTAAATTATATTTGTAAACATGGGTTAATGCACCATGAACGTCAATATATTTTGATTAGGTTGCTTTCTTAGTAGTATTTTATTTATATCTTAGTGCTACATCCAAACATACATAAACCAGTGTAATAATCATACTGTAAAATATATATTAAAAAAAATATGTAAAACTCATGACAATTGATGACGAAAAAATTAAGCCCGGAGTTTCTTTCTGCCTTTCTTCTTCGGGTCGTCATCGCTTAGGTAGCCAGTGTAAGGCTGATTTTAGCTAAGCTAGGACCTTTATTATCCTCGCCAGTGAGGACCGTGGCGTTTCCTTTCCTCGTAATGTTAAGATACTCCTTCCCTTTCTTTTATATCAGCTCCACTTCTCCTTCCCTAGCTCTATTCCCGTCCCCAATGTCCGTGTCCTCTGTACCTATCAGCCCGTGCTGGTTGTTCATTGTTTAATGTAGGTACTTAAATTATTGAATTGGTATATGTACCTTTGTAAATTTGTTGTCTCTACCTTGTCATAAGTGCTTTTTTATAAGCCTGCTTGATTAATAAATGATTTTTTTAATCAGTATCAGCTCGGAATTTGTGCTCGATATGGCGGTAGGCTCGCCCCCTGTCACATCATGGGACGGAATACGCACGGCGAAAATTGGGTGTACTACTTGCGCCTCTGCATATACAGTAGTGGCTTAGTCTAGAGAGTAGAGACCTGGTTATTAAGATATTATAGAAATTTAGCGGGTGTGCTATGGATTTTCATTGTACCTCTACTTACCTCTTCGAAGACAAGCGTGATATGTTATATTACTTACGACCTACTAACAAACCCATTACTATAACTTTAAACGGCCTCTCAAATTAACGCGGTGGTTGGTAGTTTGTTTTAGAGTCCATTTCATTTTATTTAGTAGCGTAGCGTGTAGTTTGTGGTGTTTACTAGCCAAGATTACTCGGTTAGTTGCGTCTATTTAGGTCTAATTATCTTTTTATTAATGCAATGCAATCAGCCCTGTATTATATACTGCACACTGATGAGCATGGGCCTCCTCTACAACTGAGAGGGTTTAGGCCTTAGAAGTCTCTGGTATGTAGGTTTCCTCACGATGTTTTCCTCCACTGTTAAAGCGAACGATAATTGATAAACAATGCACAAGTAACTTTAAAAAGTCAGAAGTGTGTGCCTTGGGTTTTAAACCTCCGGACATTGTATCGGCAGACCGTTCCATTCCCAACTAGGCTATCGTCCACTATAACTAATGGAGGGAGTACAAATGAATTTGAAAGCTGAATAATAATGACTTCATATTACAGATATACTAGTAGAAGAGTTACCAAGTACTGGTCACATGGTAAGCGATAATCAACGTCACATGTCGGATGAAGAAAAAAAACACAAGTTTCTAAATCTGATTCACGTTTATACAAAGAGTGTTTATAATGATGAATCAGGACTTGGTGCTGTAAGGATGCCAGATATTGAGTTTATTTAATTGAGTATTTTAAGTATGAATAATCATGAATATGTAGCAGCTTAACATAATTAAAAATAAAGCTAGAAGAAGAACTGCATGACACGAATTAAAAAGATTTATTGCAGTATCAATACTTTCAATTTTATTTTTATTGATACATGTGAAAAATTATGTAAAACTGTATTCGTTTACAGTCTTCAAAATTAGTTTCTATTATCTGAATCTAAAACATTCTCTGCTTCAAAAAAACTTCAATGTACCTCCCGAAAATCACATTTGGATGACCATTACGCAATATTTTGCTAAGCAACACCGTTTCTAATTCGGTTTGACCGGCCGATGGCTTCGGTGTAGGCGCCAATAAATTACACGAATAAATTCTTTCCCATCGCCACTTCCACCCAGATTTGATTTAAATTATCAAATATATTTCAGTGTAGGGCCTTATCGATTAATATTTTTGGTTATTTGCTTGATTCATTTTTATTTTCGTGTCTTGAATTACATTATAAGGAAGAAAGTGTCAAAACGATAATTATTCAGACAGTGTGGGGATTAAGTCCAGTTTCACCGGTTCCTGATGAAGTTCCAGATAACTGTCTGATGTATAACGCTATCTAACAAATAAATCTGACACATTACTAGTGACATTTTCTGCATGATAATAAATAAAAATAAAGGTATTTTTATTCGAGACCTGTAAAACAAAAATCTAATGTAAACGTAATGTAATGAACTCTACAGCTCAGGTATAGAACCTAAATTAATTAATCTCTACATTACTTGAATTAAATAATTATGTTGATATAATTATGATGCAGTATACGATTGTAATGGTAACTAAGATGGCATGTAGTAGCTTTAAGATTTGCTGCCGACAACTTAGACGTGAGTCGGAGGAAGCCCGCAGCCGTCCCTAATGAGCCGAAGATGGCCGTTATAAAAAAAAAAAAAAAAAAAAAGATTTGCTGCTATATTTCGTAGTTAGATTTCCATACAATTCACACATTCTACCAACATATACCCAAATGCGTATTCCTTGGTTCAAATTTCAGCAACACTCATGGTTTCCGTACTCTTGTTCATTGATACATTTTCTTTCTGGTGTACTTTTTTTCATTGCATTGAATGACGAGACGATTTCAATAACTTCTTAACATGGATTAAATGACCGGCTCCTATGCTATTATTAAGAATTTATAATATTATATTTGTAGCGCTAAAACTATCAAATCTTAATTTCTGTGCCAACATTTTACTATTTTTTTTTTATTATTAATTTATTTTATTTAAATAAGATTTTACTTCGTGTGTTTCAAGCTAAACCGTATGAAGGCAGTAAATGTTCAGGAAAAGTTATTTTGAATGAGGCCTTCAGTAAGTTGCCAAGAAATAAGGGAAAAATCTCACAAAAGCGGCTGAAAGCATAAAAAAGAGTTGATAATACGCAGAGGAAGAAATTTTCAAAGATAAAAAGTAAAACTATTGGTAATATCAACCCTATACAGGTCCATTTCTACATTGCGTTACTAACTGAAACCACATATTCGTCTATACCTCTGCTAACATCGTGCTAAAAATTATCTATGAATAACAAATACTTTCGCCAAAAATCCCGGTTGTAATATTCGTTTTTTTTTATCATTTTTTAGTTTAGTGCGAATATGCTGTGTGCGTATTTCTGACTGAAAATCTAATGTTGCTGCTGCGAGGAATTCTCCTAGAGCAGTCATAGTGGCATTAGGGCGTGTAATCTTAAAGTTACATTTTATTGATAATCATTTTGTTGAAACTTACACTTTTTATTTTACATCTATGGTTAAAGTAACTTAACGAAAAGTGTTATTTTCAACGAGATAAGTATGTGGTTTCATTTATTAACGCAATGTCAAAATGACCCTGTATACTGTTCCAAATGGGCTCCTCCTTTACAACTGAGAGGATTTTTAGCTGTTACTGCAGGTTGACAGACTTTACATACCAACGGAATTCTTATGGAGAACTTCTTAAGTTTCCTCACGATATTTTCCTTCACCGTTAAATCAACCGATTACATTTCATAAAGAATGCACACATCACATTTTCTAAAAAAAATCAGAGTTGCATGCCTTAGGTATTTGAACCTACTGACCGTTGTCTCGGAAGTCCGTTCCATTCCCAACTAGGCTATCGCTACTTACTGGGAAATATCACACCAAAAAAAAGCGATGATAGCCTAACTGGGAGTGGAACGGACTACCGAAACGCATGTCCGTAGGTTCAAAACCCAAGGCACACACCTCAGACTTTTCTAAAAATATTATGTGTGTATTCTTTGTGAATTATCGCTCGCTTTAACGATGCAAGAAAACATCGTGAGGAAACCTGCATACCTGAGAAGTTCTCTTAACTTCGAAGGTATGTGAAGTACGCCAACCCGCACTAGGCCAGCGTGGTGGACTAAGGCCTTAACCCTCTCAGTAGTAGAGGAGGCCCGTGCTTAGCAGTGGGCAGTATAGAATACATGGCTGGTATGGTATGGTATCACACTAAATATCTTGTCTCACGATGAGGAGTGTGGTGCTGTTCACAAATATTTTATAATATCAAATATATTTAATACTAGCTGACCCGGCAAACGTTGTTTTGCCATATAAATAATTTCCTAGCAGATCAGTTTTCGACCGGAGAGGAAAAATGATTAAATAACTAAAATGGCTATTAAAAAATAAGGGTTGATCGTAGAGGGGTGAAAATTTAGGGTTGTAGGTATTTTTGTATGCTGTATCATAAAAAAATTAAAACAAAAAATTTTGTCTGAAAAATAAAAAAAAAAATTTAGGGGTGGTCCACCCTTAACATTTGGGGGGATGAAAAATAGATGTTGGCCGATTCTCATAGATACCGGATAAGCACAAAAAATTTCATCAAAATCGGTCAAGCCGTTTCGGAGGAGTATGGCAACGAAAACTGTGACACGAGAATTTTATATATATAGATATTACCAATGTTTTTGGGCATTTGTTGCGGCTACATTCAGGCAAATTGATTGATGATCATTTGATTGTACAAAAAGTGATTTGTAAAAATATTATGGCGTCCATTGATAGACTACTCGGAGAATTATTCAAACTGTTGGAGATCAGCGGTAAAAATTGTGCGAGGCGGTTTCTAAGCACGTGACTTGGCATCGTTTCCAAAGAATATTGTGGATTTTTCATTGATTGAATTATTTGAATAATTTCACTGTTTGTGGTAGATTGTAGAGCTTTTTTTTATTTTATGCTACATATACATCATGTAGTATAGAGAACACAGGCAGATTTAATTTTATAATATTAAAGTTATTCTATAAATTTTGAGTGTTGTCCGGACCAAAGAAGATAAGTTTATATTGCGGAACAATTTAATTTGTAATTTTTAGAGGGGTTTTGTATCCAGCCTTGTCGACATGTATGGTTAACAGAAAATGATTTTATAAAAAATCCTTTGTTTAGATTTTTACGGTATTTAAGGAACTCTCCAAAACTCTTTAAAATCCAGATTTTTTCCAACTTCCCTCTTTTTGTTAAAGGCATCATAGTATTCTCGATGTTTTTGGTAATATAGGTGATCATATTATTTATTTAAGCTTTTATTGCTGTTATTGCTATGTCATACCAGCATATACCTGCTCTGAATTATATATGCCCACTGCTGAGCACAGGCGTCCTCTACTACTGAGAGGGTTTTGGCCTTAGTCCACCACGCTGGCCTAGTGCGGGTTGGCAGACTTCACGTACCTTCGAAATTCTTACAGAGAACTTCTACGGCATGCAGGTTTCCCCACGATGTTTTCCTTCACCGTTAAAGCGAGCGATAATTCACAGAAAATACACACATAACTTTTTAGTAAAGTGAGAGATGCGTGCTCTTGGGTTTTGAACCTGTGTACATTCGTCTCGGCAGTCCGTTCCACTCCCAACTAGGCTATCGCCGTTTACTAAATAAATTACTTTATTCATCACGTAGACGAACATAGTTGTACTTATGATAAGTCAAGATACATCAAATTAATAATTATTATTATCACAAAAGTCACTACAGACATTTTATAGAGAGTAAAAGTACTACTAGTGGTAGGACTCTCATATGTACAAGGCCATCAGGGTGGGTACCACCGCAATGGCTATTTCTACCGCCAAGCAGCAGTGAGCATGCACTGTTGTGTTTTGGTCTGAAGGACATTGTAGTCAGTGTAACTACAGGACATAATGAGACTTAACATCTTATGTCTCAGGATGACGATCGCAATGGAATGCCACACAGTACTTTGTAACTCAAGGTGCTGGATGGTGTTTCTACTGTTTATGGGTGGTCGTGTCGCTTACCGCCGGGCGATCGTCATGCTCGTTTAATCATTCGATACAATAAAAAAAATTGAAAAAGTAAAATCAATGAAAAATAAATAAAGAAGCCAAGCTTGGGCTGGCAAGGAAGAGGAGATAAAGAAAATGATAAATCATTTTTATTAAAAATAATGGGAGGAACGCGTTCCTCACCGGTGAGGACACTATAGGCCCTAGCCTAGCTAACCTACCAGCCTTTCACTAGCTACCTAAGCAATGACAACTCGAAGAAGAAAACATACACACACACCCACTCACGTCTTTTATCCCCGAAGGGGTAGGCAAAGGCGCAACTAGTGCACCCAGTTTTCGCCGTTATTCCGTCCCATGATGTGGAAGGGGGCGAGCCTATCGCTATATCGGGCACAAATTACAGATTCGTTGCTGATATTGAATAGAAAAATTCAATATCACTTTGCCCGACCCGGGGATCGATCCCGAAACCTCAGCATTGCAGTCGTACCATAATACAACTACGCCACCGAGGCAGGCATACTAAACATACTTATACTTAAAACAATACATAATGAACTTAACTCATCGGATTTTCTGTTTTGATGGTCAGCGGGTCCTGTGGCTCATTGGCCTGTTCCAGCTGTTTCCACTCGTGCCTAGCAGTTGCCTTTCTTGGCCATATTGCTTCTCCAAGATTTTAAGTGTTTGTCGATGGTGGTCACTGAGCTTTAAGTGACTTGCGAATCGACCACTGTATAAGAATGAACAAAAACTGCGTCTAGATTTTTCCGTATAATTAAGAAATTGTCTGTGTACTAACTACTACGTATGTTTTTGAAGTTACATATGTATTATCGTTTATTACATTATTTTTTCGGCCGTTCTTTAGAAGCCATAGATTATTTTAAATTGTTTGCCTGTTGAGATTTCTTCTCATTGAATTAATGTACTTTAATAATGATTCAAATTACTTTAAAGCGCCGTAACTAAGTTTGTCTACATATTTTAGAAGTGAACCAAGTGTATTTATTTTTTGTCTACTACGCAAAACCTTATCTAGAAGCTAAAATTCCTTGTTATGATATATCAGGGCACAAAAATTATTTTATTGGATTAAAATAATCCAAATTGAAATATGCGAATACAGAATTATATGACATTAATTAACGAATTTCTCTTCTAAATGGTCCTATACATAATCAACAGTCTATTAACAATGTAAAAGACGTTAAAATTGATCGCAAATTAGTTTTTCTATTTTTTTTTTATTAACTTGTATTTTGTAAGTGGCAAACGCAGTTGGCAGGATGACAATAATTTTTTGTATGTTTTCAAAATTTCTGTTCACGGTTGCCTCTTAATTGTAGGTGTTATAGGGTTGGCATTTTTTCTAGATTTTACCATGTAAGTTATTAATTTGAAATAAGCATATTGACGCACAAAAGTGCATCCAAACTCAAGCCGCATATCCAGGTCGACCAACTAGGTTAATAGCTGGAGATTTTATGCCTTACCCGTATCGAAACGCACTATTTATAAAGTTTTATACCAAAGCCTAGTTATTATAAGTGTTGTGTACACAATGATGTGTATTTTTGGCGAGTCGAGCGGCGGCAGGCTCGGCTCAGTTGAGAGGCAGCTAGCGTCCGAGTCGCGAGCGCATCGATCCACGCGTTAGCCACCAAACACCGTGCTCTAGTGGGCAGTGATCAGTGACGAGTGCACGACCGTGTAAGTGAGTGCTTTCTAATGCTTCCGGTGTCGCTCAGTGCTTTAAGTGTCGCCGCGACGGTGGATTAAGTGAAGTAACACGTAATAAAGCTGCCTGTGCTAACACACTAATGCATGATGCGTAGGAGAGCGGGTGTGGGCTGGGAAATTTGATAAGGCGCTGTGACGGCCCGCTAGCCACTTTTGTATGCAACGACGCGTCGGCCGGTGGCGCGCTATTTTCGTATTCGCCGCTTGAGATACACGGTCCGGCTATTTTGCGAGCGGACCGCTGTGGGAACACTCGCTCGCCTTCTATTTGATGTATGAGCTATTTCAGTATTACGTGGGATGGGTGAAACTTGCTTTGCATGCGGCTTACACAGGGTTTAGTTTTACATTTTGGTTTATATTAAATGTAATTAATTCGAGCGGTTAATTTGGCTCGAGTTATGTTTTACGAATGTGTAATATTTTATATAGGTTTATGTGGTGTAATAAACAGAAATATATTTACATGTTTTACGAGTCCTATATACGAATTTGAGACACGTGACATAATTTTCATGTTTAGAAATGAATATTATTGTTGCAAATGTATAAGAGATAAAATAAATAATTTTATTATTACTACATATTTTAGAAAACATATTAAGAATACAATTAAGTACTCAATATATACATTTCAAACATTTACACTCTTAAAAATAATAAGTACCAAAAATAAATCCATTGATTTTCTAAAAGTAAATTCTTTATTATTACGACATATTTATGATTGACTGATGGATGGGTAACACATTATTGTCAGACGCTAGTCCGACACTAATAATAATAAAGTTTACAAGCTATCATTTAAATTTATTTTTACCCCACAAAATGCACATTTACATGGTAATTAAAATGTTATTATATTTATTTTTAAATTCGAAGTATTTACTTCGACATACCCATCACTTATAAGTAATATACAAATGTTAATAATTCTAGAAACTGAAAGATAAACAGCGGTGTAATAAAATGCGCGCTACGAATTTCGTAGCACATTCGTAGAGTCGGCACATGTGTCTACGATAATCAAAAATTGAAATGAATTTATAACAGGACAACTGTTATATCTCCATCTTAGTTATTTTCTGTAATTTATGAAATTATTAAACATAATTTGGTTGGTTACAATTATTGATCGAATAAAAAACTCAAAGACGTTGTGAAAGTTGTCTAATGTATTATTATTTATAGTTTTCTGATACATAGAAATCTAGAATCTTTCACCCTTCAAGCCAGCATAATGCAGCTTGATAAACTACACAAATTTTTGTGAAGCATTTTCAGTTTTTCCCATTCTGTTTCATTGTCGCGTTTACGAAAAAAAATTATAGGTCTTAATTGATAATATGTATGTTAATCCGTCCCATGATGTGATAGGGGGCGAGCCTATCGCCATATCGGACACAAATTCCAGACTCCGGGCTGATACTGAATAAATAAACTCAATATCACTTTGCCCGACCCGGGGATCGAACCCGAGACCTCAGCTTTGTAGTCGTACTGTAATACAACTACGCCACCGAGGCAGTTTTTACATTGATGTTATTATTTTATTAACTATGGTGTATTTTATTCGTTCTGGGGTATAGGTAACTTCGGGTCGAAATTTTATAGTTTCTTTCGATTTTCATAATAATTATTGCAACGGAAACTGGAAAGTCTGACACTTGACATTGGCGAAATCACTGATAAACGGTGGAAGCCACAAAACGAAAAGAAGAAGAAGAAGAAGATGTTATTATTATTACCTGTATATTATTATTTACGTAACCGAGAATCTCACTTGCCATGCGTTGTACATTGGTAATAGCATAGTTGGGAATGGAACGGAATTCAAAACCGGAGGGCATGTACCACTGACTTTTCTACAGTTATGTGTGTTTTCTTTGTAAATTATAGCTTGTTTAACTGTAAAGGAAAACAGCGTGAGGAAACCGCATGAAGTTCTCGAAAAGAACTTTGAAGATATGTGAAGTCTGCCGCCGCATTAGACCAGCGTGGTGGACTAAGGCCTTAAACCCTTTCAGTAGTCGAAGAGACCCGTGCCCAGCAGTGGGACAGTATATAGGTATAGGTATTTTTATGTACATAGTCAGTACTGCCAGCTACGTACGTATTTTTTTATTTGTAACATAAAATTTCTGTACTCTGTTTTTCGGTAATTTTTTTTAGGTCCCCGTACCTATATTTTCGTTTCCAAAACCTTCCAATTTATATCACAAAGAAAATAAAGGCACTAGCATGTTAAATAAAAGGCACTAGCATCTTAAATAAAAGAAAATTAGATTTGGAAGCCCAATTAAAATAATATATTTCCGAAAAACTGTAAAGCTGGCAACACCGTAAAGTAGTATAATAATATAGTTCACGTTCTCTTTCCGTGAGTTTTTTTACCGCGAAAAAAAACTGCCCCTGTCGACATACTGTATACAATGTGTAGACTGGGCTCTAACACATCGCCTAGGAGATTATGTTGTATACTATTTTTTTTTTATTTTTTTTTGTTAATGGCCCTACTGCCAGTAGCCTGACACGAATCGACTTTTCTGGCCACACCGATCTTTAGGGTGAACGCAGAAGGCGCTTGCAACCCTTTGAATTAAGTGACCATGCTGAGGATAACCCACTACGGGTTACGAACCTCGGCTCAGGACGGCCACTGAGAGAGGATGAGACATCAACGATTAGGGAAAGATTGGTTTTTAGGCCTAATCCTATTACATTGTGTTGTCATCGGCACGCGGGCCGGAACTGCTAGGGGGGTCGGGGGGGGGGGGGGGCGACGGGGAACGCGGCGAGGTCCTCGACGGCGAGGACGGAACTGCGGTCTTGTGGAGTGTTGGAGTTTCAAGAACCCGTTCTTACGCCAGAGTGATTTCATCCTCTGGATCGGTTAATACGGAACGCGGCCGTCTCCATTTGGTGCCACTGTTCTTCAATGAATACCGTAGCTTTTAATGCCTCTTTGTTATATACTACGGCCAATGAACTTTAAGTTTTCCGTTTGATGCCTATGTCGAGTGTTTCTGCAGTTAGATTTTTTTGTCACTTCGAAGAGAGTGGTTCAAATAATTTTAATTTTGAATCTTGTTTTATAATTGTGTTTTTGAAACTTGTAACGTGCATTTTTTGGAATAAATTAGATAAGATTAATACAGATTATAGAAAAGTTATAAAATATAGCCCCGAAGAAAGACCTCTATAAAATATCAAAAGCATGATAGATCGAATCCTAATAATTACGAATCTTCTTCCCAGTCTTCTCAGTCAGACACTCTTGGCAGATTGGTCGTGGTTGTCGTGATGGTAATACATGGAGAGATGTCAGCGTTGTCAGTCTTCTCGGCGATGTTCGTAGGTCTACTAAGGCTTCTCCATTTTTGACGGTTAGTAGCGCTGCATGTACACTCTGTCATGGAGGACTGTGTTGCCGTTTTAATCAAGTAATCCAGCGAATGGGGATCTATAATAATTACAAATAGATATCTGAATAAGTCGAGAACAACATCAAACTACCATCATTAATACTGCGTCATACATTAATCTATATTTTTTTACATACGAAACTCTTTCCAATTTAAGAAAACATTTTTGGAGATTATAAATCTTATATCCGTTTACAACCCGCAAACTCCAAACTAATTTTGAAACACAGAACTGTCAGTCGATTACCAAAAATACGACCATCCAGTCCTGGCCCACATTCCCGGAGTCGCGTCACTCAAACTGTCACCCGTTTAATGTGGTGTAAGGGGTTACAACAATAAATCTATTTTCTAAACATCAAATAGATGAGGATTTTTAACCGACTTCAAAAAGGAGGTTCTGTATTCGATCCGTATGTATATACATACATGTATGTATGTATGTATGTAAATTTGTATGGCCGCGTGTTTGTCAAAAAGTACTGATCCGATTTGTATGTGGTTTTCGATATTGAAATGTATATATTTCAGGGAAGGTTTTAGTATATAATTTATGAAAACCTGATGAAGATCTTCGGAGATACACAATGAATCTCTTCAATTACTAACAGCAGATGACTCGCGAATGCTGCAATCGTATATTTATGATGTATTGTTTTCACCATTCTATAATTAACTAACAAAAAGCAATAAATAAAAACTTTTTATTAAAAAATAAACCGACTTCAAAACCACTACTAATCAAAAAATAATTAAAATTTGTATTCGCTTAGTATATACGTATATTTGGAGTCGGTGCCTAATTTAAATATCTTCGAATAATATCTTACAGTCACAAGACCGTATCGAAGTGCAACTTGCTGATGTATGTACTAGGTTGGGTTTATGCAAGTACTCGCCGTTACCAAGACGAACAACCAGAAATCACATGCCTGATTGACTCACCAGGACGGTTGCATGCCCGACAGATGATCCTTACCATCCTTCATGATTTCTAAATCCTAAGGTTATTCATCTTGATAACTTCATCCATAATTGTAAAAGAAAATTCAGTTCCCCAAAGAGGTTAAAACAACGTAGCACACATTATTATTTGGTTGTTACAACCCTATACATCAGATAAATTCCTTAAATAATTAACAGGAACTGTATGAACAAGTGTGTCGGTAAGTTTTGTATTTAACGATGTTTTCGTACGAAGCAGTCAATGCCAACCATTATTTCAACAATTTACTGACAAATGTAGTGCTGTATAGATGTCGCAGTCAATGAACGACAATGAAATCTTTATAGATCACATTTGGCATGAGAATTCCTTTCAACTGTCATCATGCTTTCGGTATCTGCATTCAAGTTTCTCTTTGCTTTTTTTTGTAAAAATGTCTGTATTTATAAATGGCTATTCTTAGTCCTATATTATTTGCACCTTATGTATACCTTTTTTGTCCGTCTGTTTATTTGTATCTAGTAATTTACGAAACTGTTAAATTAACACGTTCGCGGACGCTACCACTTGAGTCGGTGTTCTAGATTGACACAGAAAATGTCCATACAAAGTTATATGACGTATGAGTACGTAGAGTCCCATGATATTATATGTTTTAAAGACACCATGACAGAATCGTTTTATCACGTCAACGTTTGCGTACGTTCTGTCATAATAAATAAAAATTTCGAGACGTGTACGGACACAACGTATAATAACGTCCAACGTATATATACGTTCTGGCACATCATATTATGCTGATATAACCAGTAGCATCACAACGTCATTATGAGTAATTTTGCAATTGTATAATTGGTGTTAAATTTGCTATTAAGTCAATGTTACATTTTGAGACTCGTCGAATAAAGGCGGTAGTTTGTCAATGGATCTCAATTCACCTGCATTATCGTAATTTTCAGCCAATACATCATAAATTAGTGATAAAGTTGTTAAAACCCAATCTCCCGTTTTAAGAGACGTTGTGTGAAGGTGGTTTATCCTAAGTCGTCTCATGAGGTGATATTTGTACCAGATTTGTCGAATTTAATGCCACATATTGATAGGATAATTCAATAATTTCAGGTTCTTAGAACCTACGTCTTTCTTGAATTATCTAATTGAAGCTTTGAATCCCAGTAGGTCATACGGTCATAATTGGAGATTTAACCAACTTTAAACGTTTGGCTAGGGGAAAAATATCTTCCGAGGAATTCGAGCCATAGCCTGCACCCTCCTCTTGAAAACGTGATAGGGTAAGGGTTTGAGGTGATGGTATGTTCATAATGTTTCGTGAACATCACTCCCAGCTGATTGTGTACCGTCTTCATCGCTACTAGATTTAAAACTAACATTGGTATCGGGGTTCTGAGTCGAAGTGCCAACCGAATTTGATTGAAACTTAGTAGTAGTTTCTGTCGATTACTGTCGGTAATGAAAAGAATAAGAACTATCACTATATGATTAATTACATTGTGGGTCAAAATCCTTATCCGAACCAAAGTCTCCATCATTATCCTGGTAAGGATCCACCTCACTAGAGTTGTCGGAATCATCAAAAATCCTCATGAGTTATGTATTGCGCTTATCTATCCAAAACAAATCAAATAACGCAATAGACATCAATTTCATACAATAAGCTTATTAGTTCACAGTATAATAATATAGTCTACAGTCATATAACAATAAAATACATGATATAGCATAAATTTACCATGTTTTGTCTCGGTAAAAATTACTATACGCTACGAAATTGTCACAAGAACGCGAACGCACCGCTGCCGTGACGCTGCTGCACTGGATGTATGAGCGCGGAAGGCGCGGGGGACGTATAAACACGTTGTGCGGGTGTGCGTACTGTTACCGAACACTATCAACGGCACTTATTTGAAATGGTTAAAACTTGCTTGTACGTGACAGTAAGGTGTCGGGTATTTCACGTGTTGTGACGCAAGGTACATCCAATAGGATTTTAACTTGAAAGTTCATCGGAAATGAACGATCTGGCGTAAATAATATTTTTCATTTGAACGTCATTGTACGTTGTGCCATATCAAAATTTAAAATTATGACGTATAATCTCGTTCTGTCCGCGAACGTGTTAATTTCGAAGAGACTTGTTAGTAGTTAAAGTCTCTCCAGATCATTTAGGACCCTTTTTATTCGTAGAAAGAGGTTTTATGCGTGAAAAGGAGAAGAAATACTAATCTGTAATTAAATACAAATATAACAGATTATACTCTACATTATGATGTTTAAAAAAGAAATTTCTAATTCGTTCATCACTACCTGAACCAAAACAAATGTTTGCAGATCAATCAAACATTTGCTCCAAACTTGGCAAGTACTTCGCGGATATAACAAAAAGTTTGGTAACGAGTTTTTGATGTTGATAAACTTCATGAATTTATGATTTAGTAGATACTTAAATCACTGTTTTTCCGATATTCTTTCTACAGCTTAAAAGATTTAAGCGCCCAGGAGTTATAAGTCAAACAAGTAAAATATAATTTACTAGCTGTTGTTCGCGTTTTCGCCCGCGTGTAGAGGCTTTCCCGCTACAAATCAAATCATTTATTCACTTGTGATACGTAGGTGGTCACATTATTGAAATAGTAATAAGTACTTATGGTAAGTGCTCTATGCTCAGCCTCATATTGGCATACAAGCGTGGCTTTAAATATTTTAGCTACAAGATAAACATTAAGCCAAATGGAATTGATATAAATAATATTGTAACAGAATAATACAAATAATAATGTACATTAATACAAAATAAAATATGTCAAGATTAGATTTTACTTAAATTATTAGATTGCTAACATGTCACAATACACAAAATTAGAAATTCTTTATAATACAAAAATCCTTTAATACTGCTAGCGCCATCTATTTAATAATCGGATTTAAAAATTCTATTATTTCCCATGGGAGCAAATTCCCAGGATAAATGTACCCTATGTGTAATTTAGAACATGGTGTACCCGTATGCAAAATTTCATCCAAATTCGTTGTTTCTGCGTTTAAACATACATTTTCAATATCTTTCATATTCACACACACACACACACATACACACGCCTTTTATCCCCGAAGGGGTAGGCAGAGGCGTAACTAGTGCACCCATTTGTCGCCGTTATTCCATCCCATGATGTGATAGGGGACGAGCCTATCGCCATGTCGGGCACAAATTCCAGACTTCAAGCTGATACTGAATAGAAAAACTCATTGTCACTTTGCCCGACCCGGGGATCGAACCCGAGACCTCAGCATTGCAGTCGCACCATAATACAACCGAGGCAGCCATGTTCATATTCATAATGCTAATCAAAAATCCTACTAATCCTTCTTAATATTAATAAAAACGCGAAAGTTTGTAAGTAAGAATGTATGGATGTTTGTTACTCTTTCACGCAAAAACTGCAGAACGGATTTCGATGAAATTTAGGACACGGGTACATCATGTCCTGGATTAACACATAGGCTACTTTTTATCCCGGGTCAGTATCAAGCGGGACTTTTATCTCGGGAAAACGCATTCATGCGGGCGGAGCCGCGGGCAAAAGTTAGTATGATATACTAGCTTTTGCCCGCAGCTCCGCCCGCGTTAAAAAGTTTTTCCGGGATAAATGTCCGGCTTTATGTTTTCCCGGGATAAAAGTAGCCTATGTGTTAATCCAGGATATGATGTACCCGTGTGCCAAATTTCATCGAAATCCGTTCAGTAGTTTTTGCGTGAAAGAGGAACAAACATTCATACATCCAAACATCCAAACATCCATACATTCTTACAAACCTTCGCCTTTATAATATTATTAATTAATATTAATAATTAATAGAATAAGAAGTAAGATAAACTACTAGAATCATTTATTTTCTCTGAATTTAGTTACTCTGATTATATCACAACATGATTTGGTACTTTGCCGGCGTCCAGTTTTAGACACCTAATTTGTTTAATGACTGCACCTTTGCTGTTAATTTGGAATACAAGAAACTGAAAGGACAAATAAAAAGCAATTCTATTTTACTAGTGTTTTTATTTTATAAACGAACTAGAATTTTACACGCGACTCCGCCGGCGTGAATGAGTTTTGCCGGGATAAAAGTCGAGCTTTATATTTTCCCGGGATAAAAAGTAGCTGTTATAAAATGTAGCTTGCTGATTATATTGATGAAACAAATTTCTAATTCGGTTCAGTAGTTTTTGAGTTTATTCGTTACAAACACACACAAATACAAATCTTGCCTCTTTATAAAATTAGTATAGATTTAATACAAAACATCCTCTACATATCCAGAGGTTCGTTAATATGAACCGCGTGTGGTTAGTGTTTACATTTAGACGTTTAATGCTATACAAAACACGCCGTGACGACTCATAGAGAAGCCAGGTGGGTATACATTCCGATATCTGCTCACTCCGAGATTTTGTTGCTCTACGTATATCACCAACCAAATTATGAGATGTGAGCGTGTTATGCTTCCGTCAACGTTTGTGAACCCTGTCAAATAAGATTATTCAAAACCAAAATAAAATATTCTAATTAAAAACTTGTTCTAGCTTTTCAGTTCTTCAATGAATTTAATAAAGATGGAAGATATTGACGTAGTCGGGTTTTTGTTTTTTAAATAATTGTTTTTAAGCTATTGCATAGCTTATATCGCGGGCCTTGAGCGTGCCACCCCTCACTATTTTCAACTCTATCACAACCAAGTAGAGTGTAAAATTCCATAAGTAATTTTAATATCGCAGTCTAGTAAGAATACAATATGTAAGAGGATATGAGCTGAATGTTAAACGATAAAAGGTCGAAATTACCGTGTATTTAAAAAAAATTCCAGTCAGTGAAACGCATTGAAATGTCAAACGCGCGCGGATGAAGTGATTCTAAGTTTGAATTTTTAAAAAGTTTTTATTTTATATGTGTTCAAAGAGGTTACAAATATTAGAATTGCCTGCTTAGAGTTTCGGCGTTAGGGCAAGAGTGCAATTTTATCAACTTATGTAATTATAATAATTTTTTTTTTCTATTCTCCAAATTTCACTCATTTATAACCTCTTTGAACAGATATAAAATAAAAACTTTTTAAAAATTCAAACTTAGAATCACTTCATCCGCGCGCGTTTGACATTTCGATACGTTTCACTGACTGGAACAATTTTTAAATACACGGTAATTTAGACCTTTTATAGTTTAACATTCAGTTCATATTCTCTTACATATTGTATTCTTACAAGACTGCGATATTAAACTTACTTATGAAATTTTACACTCTAAATGGTTGTGATAGAGTTGAAAATAGTGAGGGGTGGCAGGTTATTTTCGTTACGGAATTTCTGGATTCGGTCTCCACGCTCAAGGCCCTCGATAGAAGCTATGCAATAGCTCAATAAAATAAATAAATAATTATAATTAAATGAGTTGATAAAAAATGCTATTCAATAGCTTTACCGCGGCAGTCTCCGAGTGCCACACGTCTTTTTTTTAGGACAAAGTCATCCCACTGCACCTACAAGTGGAGTGGGTTCCTAATAGTGTTGAATGACTAGAGATGATCCCTCACCAGTCTACAAAGTATTCAAATATCCTATGTATTTGGCTACCTTTTTTAAAATAAATTGCTTAGGAATATATGTCATTCAATATCTACCGGAAAAAGAATTATCAAATCTGGCCCAATAATATGTAAGTTAATACTTTGAAATTTGGTGGAAGGGGTAGTTGGCAAATAACAGTAATATCTGTGACGTCACCGTATGTCACTGGCCATAACGCTGCTTGCGTGCGAAAGAGATAGTACTCTGTCCTTGCCATGCCCCCACTTTTGCTGAAAACCATATTTCATCTCTGAGTAACTGCTTTATTTTTCAACTAATTTTGATGCTGATTTCACAGAAGAATTTCATCTTCATATTATTTTCTGTTACACATACAATAATGTACAAAATCAATTAATATAGAAAACTACCCTATTATGTGGGCCTGTTTGGACACAGGCTGATACCGAAAAGTGATTCACTTAGATGGGCCAATAGAGCGGGTATTAACAATTTGTATACTATAGTCACTATCCGGGTGCAAACAACGATAGCTTGAGTTACTTGTAATGAACAAATTGCTTGTACAATAGAGTCAGTCTCTACACCTTTGTGTTTAGGGGAAAATTGAATTACTGGGGCATTCACATTCAAAATTAAGTGCAAGATTACTCATTTTTTCAATCTATATATACAAAACGAAAGGTCACTCACTCACTCGCTCACTGACTCACTCACTCGCTCACTCACTCATCACGAAATTTCAGATACTACAAGAGCTAGGAGTCTAAAATTTTGCATGGGGATTCCTTTTAGGACTTAGGTGCTCACTAAGATAGGATTTTGAGAATTTTATACCGGGAAAAGGTATAGCGGGACTTTTAGTTAGGATTAACTCTTTCATGCAGGCAAAGCCGCGGGCAAAAGCTAGAAGCTTTATGGACTTTAATAAAATATTTTTTTATTACAAAGTGTCTAGTTCCTTTAGCCTACTTTTCTTTTGGATCTATTTAAGTATTAGATGCAATTCAAGCTCCAACCATATTTATATACACGTTACCTATTGAACCCAAAACAAGTTTTATATTTATTATAGTTCCAATTTTAGATCTCAGATGAAACACATCATTAAAAATAATATATTTATCAGTAAAGGTGCCAGGTGTTAGCAACACGTCCTTTTCCTCGGAGATGTACTATCACTCGACACTGAAATATCTTTCGAGTGACTAACACTCTACTTTGTTGCAGTTGTGCACGTGCCAAATGTGATAAGATATTACTTTGAACCCTTTACGATGTTTGATTTGTTCGTGACTTCGCCTGTGAGTTTTGACGCTGAAGTTTCGGAGCAGTTGTGGGTTGTCTAGGATCATAATGTCCGAGGAGTTGTATTTTCTAAACTACCTACTTTAGCTTTCTTGTTTTGTATTATCTTTATGCATCGAAAATATTCGATTCGTTGTGATGTTGATTCGTAAAGCATTTTACACTTTCTATTTGACCTTTAGACACAAATCACTAACGGTTTTGTTTCTATTATCATCGTTTGTTCTATCTTTTTTAAGACTGGTTCAGTTTTAATTTAATCTCTTAATTTAATATGTTTTTTTTAACTTTACCCTTATCTTTAATGTGAAGGACAGGCCAAGGGTTGTAATGATTATAATTCTTTATTCTTCAGCGAGTTTACAAAAAGCGAAGAAGATTTATTTCACACTAGATTTTGCCCGCGGCTCCGCCCGCGTTAAAAAGTTTTTCCGGGATAAAAGTCCCGCGTTATGTTTTCCCGGGATAAAAAGTATGTGTTAATCCAGGACATGATCTACCCGTGTGCCAAATTTCATCGAAATCCGTTCAGTAGTTTTTGCCTGAAAGAGGAACAAACATCCATACATCCAAACATCCATACATTCTTACAAACTTTCGCCTTTATAATATTAGTAGGATTAAGATGGATTTATAATAATTTCTAGAACCTTTTACATTAAAACAGGTGATTGATTGTGCTCATCAAGACTAAGCGCTGAGGGAATATCTATGCATCATAATAATATTGGCTACAATAATGAAGGTAATTTCCTTGAAGCAAAAGTAGGTAATGTCATCTGCGTATAGAACTCCCCCCATTAAAACTGAAATTAGCCACTCAATGTTAATAGTTTTGCTACGCCAAAAGATAATAGAATGGCCAATTAGTTAAACGTACAGACGTCATAAACAACTAACAGTACATGATTACAATCTAATTACACCTGCCAAAAAATTAAAAGATCTCGTGTCTTAGAAAAATATTTCGTTTCCCCAAAACTTATTTTTGGTTTTGTCATTTCTAATGTTCGTCAATTCACGTGGATAAGTTGCTGAAAGTACGTACAATGATGTTGCTACGACTCTATTACACAATAATTTGAAAGATGTCACAAAACATGATTTCAAGAAGTAATAGACAAAAACATCTTTTCTTGCATATGTTAGTTTCTATGTGTGTTAACCACATGTTCATGATTCATGTTCGTGATATAGGTGGCTTTATGCGCAGAAATTGTGGGCAATCTCGATGTAGAAGGAATGTTCGTATCACCAAAACCTCTCTTAAGTGACCAGAATGCAAACATAACTTCCTGCCCTACTACTACTACCTTTAGTAAAACCAATTTTTAATTTCCCATCTTTGGTAACAGGATCATAATTTATAAATCATCATAAAGGTTTTTTTTTAATTCCGGCGTCCTTATGGCGTAAGGACAGACAACTTGATAAAGGTCGCTAGGAACACGCTGGATGCAGGTCGCTTTTGACAGGTCCGTCTGGAAATTTCTAGAAGAGGCCAATGTTCAGCAGTGAACGGCATGTGGCTGATCATGATGATGATGGCGTCCCCGCACACGTGATGATTCTGCAAGATTATTATAAAACGGACAAACATGTCAAATATAATGATATTCCTAGTAATCTATAAAGAACCAAAAGAACATTATAAAAAGTAAATAAATAAGTTCATTGTGATAAATACTAGTTGAAACTCAAATACTATCGAGTCAGTTGCAAACTGAACTTAATCAACAAATCATAAACGTGAAATACGACTTCAAGCAAACAAGTAACCTTCAAACCGACATACAAAAATATCTGAACACTGAACCGTACTATTCATAGAAGATATCCAAGATCTGAGGCCTTAGCATAAATATTTTTCGAGATTATCACTTGTCTCTGTCGCACGCGTGATATTGCCGTACTCCATCCCTCTCTAGATGGAAGCACGCCAAATTTATGCGTTACGAAATATGAAAGTCTTATATTATTATAATTTACGTTTTTGGGGTAAGCGAATGAAGTAGGCAAATTGTGATAATTAATTATACAAATGTGTTCAATATGACAGTGAATAAATTAGTGAATAATCCCGCATAAACACACACACACACACACACACACACACACACACACACACACACACACACACACTCACACACGCCTTTATCCCCGAAGGGATAGGTATCACAACCAATGCACCCAGTGTTCACCATGAGTGTTACTCATGATACGATAAAGGAAGCAAGCCTATCACCGCATCTGGCACATTTTCCAGACTGGGCATACTGAGTGGAAGAACCCAATTACACTACCCGAAAAGGGATTCGCATCGAGACCTCAACAGTGTTGTACCTCACACAGAATAAAACTATGCCGCCAAGGCATTATTACACTCTTTGCTCTTTGCATTAGTCTCATATAAACAGTATAAACAGAATAAATAATTTTTCCGTTTCACAAATATTTGTGGATTTTGACGTAATATCTATTTGTCTTGATGCAGGAATCCACAGGAATCCAACTTGTTATTTCAAGTTTATTTTCCAACTCGTATAATGTAGGTAGTGACACTTTCAACGTTCGAGTGTTGATACTGTTTATGGGCTATTGAGATGCTTATGCTATAAGGCAGTGTAGTACAAAAAACATATCCACCCGGGTGAAATGTATCACTGCACTAAAATCATGCCTTCCTACTTTACTAGATTTTCTTAAATAATCTATCCTTTCTGACGTCCATCTGCATAGTGAACAAACGTCTGCATGAACTCCAAGGAGTTCATGCATGTCGCTTCTAGCAGATCGGTTTGAAATTCTTTAGGGGAGGCTTATATCCAGTAGTGAAATTCTTGTGTCTGATAAAAGGATATTTAAAAGACACTGCCTTTCTCAAATGTAAGTCCAGTCAGCGGTTTTACTTCTACTCTTGTTCTGTCCTCTGTGTTTCTAACAAACATTCAAATATCTTCATAAACTTTTGCATTTAAATATTAGTCGTAATATCCACACATACATACATACACAGTCACGCCTTTTATCCCCAAAGGGGTGGGCAGAGGCGCAGCTAGTGAATCCACTTTTCACCGTGCATATTCCGTCCCATGATGCGATAGGGGGCGAGCGAATCGCCATATCAGGCACTAATTCCAGACTCCGGGCTGATAGAAAAGCTCAATATCACTTTTCCCGACCCGGGGATCTAACCCGAGACCTCGGCATTGCAGTCGTACCATATTACAACTACGCCACCGATGCAGTTTGCAGAGTTATCCATACTAGCGTTAATGGTGACAGCAACTATATAAAGTTCCGTCGACACAGTTTACAATGTGGATTCCAATTCCAGAACAAGCGTTGTTACAACTATAGAATATAATTTTGCATCTAAATGTAAACTAGTTTCCGTCATGTCGTCTTTAAGCCGAGTTATTTCTACGTTAATTCGACTTTAACAGTTTAATATTTCTTCTTTTTAATCTGCCTATGGCACAGTTCGTAAGTTTAAATGTTTGGAGTTTTAATTTTGGTGCGTTAAATTGTTTTGATTCGACAAAAAATTAATGAGTGGAAATATTTCGTTAGCATATTATTTCCCAAAAAATCTTACGACTTGTTTTTTGTAACGAAGGTTTTTTTTATTCCATTGAATGACGAGACGAGCATGCCATTAGTCTGATGGTAAGCGATACGACCATCCATAAACAGTAGCAACACCAACTAGCACCTTGAGTTATAAAGTACTGTGTGGCATTCCAGTGCCCTCGTCATCCTGAGAGATAAGATGTTAAGTCTCATTATGTCCATGTCCAGTTACACTGGCTACAATGTCCCTTAAACCGAAACACAACAGTACATGCACACTGCTACTTGGCGGTAGAAATAGACTTTGCGATGGTGCACGCCTAGACGGACTCTTAAATATGAGAGACCTAGAACCAGTAAAAGCAATCGGCGCAGGAGCAAATGTGTCAGCTGAAAACCTATTAAATAGTCTCTATTGCTCATAAACACTTATGGTCTCGGAACGATGAAGGGTGATATGCCAGATTTAAAAGAATATACAATTGATTAAAGAAGAGAGGGTATCTTTAGGCGTGCAGAAAGTGATTCCAATATGATTTGATATACTTGCCTTTATTAATATATCGGCGCTTTGTATGAATAACCACACAAACCAAAGTTTTGAATTTCCTTTTTTTCACACCATACAATCCATAATAGTCTATATTTTACGGTAAATAAAACTCACAGTCATACCGGCAAAAACGGCGCAGTGGCATGACAAAATGTCTTTACATCATTGGTTGATTTTCCGTTATTAATTAATTATGGTATTAAAAGCCGCGCACATAACAATAAGAATTTCAGCAAAACATTGATGAATACCCTTTTGCATTAATACATTCTTTGATTAATAATATATCTTTGTTAAGTACAAAGTTACAACAAAAATCATAGTTTTAAATTTTCAAAATAGCTGTCCTGTAAAATTTGCTTTTTTGGAATTGTGTGGTTATTCATGCAAAGCAGCGATATCGATGAATATTAACAAACTTCAAAAAGGACGTTCTGTATTCGACTCGTATGTTAGTTAGTTTGTATGAACGCGATATTCTCAATAACTACTGATCTGATTTGGATCGGGTTTCCATTATTGAAATGTATATATTTAAGGAAGATTTTAGTGTAAAATTTACTAAGATCTGATGAAGATCTTCGGAGATAGACAACGGACTCTTCAATAGCTACCAGCATATGATCCGCGAATGCTGCAATCGTATATCTATGATGTATTGTCTACACCATTCCATAATTATTACCTAACAGTAAAGCAATAAAAAATCCTTTTTAAAAAATAAAAACGACTTTAAAACCAGTAGTGGTTTTGAAGTTTTGAACCAAAAAATAATATAACTATGTATACGTATGTATATTCGGTACCTAATTTCAATTTCCTGCTAAGCTAAGCACATACACGAACAAATATACGAAAACAATGTTCAATTTAAATTAGGCACCGTGCGGCGTTTAGCCGCAGATAGGTAGTAAAGAGAAAGAAGAAAGAAAGAACTCAGGGTTTTAGGTTCGTGGTACGAGCTTTATTTTTGCATCTCCGCGTACACTCGATACGTTTGCTGGTGGTATGCAAACGAGTCACTGGCCTGCCGGGTCTCCGACTCAGGCGAACGGCACGACGCTGATGCACGTGGCTGGCTCCGGCGACAGCTCGCCGGGCAGGTGGTATGGCCACGTGGTCGGCGCTGCGGTGGTCAGGTGGTGATCGGGGCTAGCGCGCCCGACTGCGATGATGGAGGTGAGCACGTGGTCGGGGCCAGCACCCGCGACGTTGATGGTGAGCACGGAGTCAGCACCCCGTGCTAGAATGCGTCAACGCCGTACCGTAGAGGTGAACCCTGAAATCAGACACCCAGCGGTTCGGAATGCAAGCTAGGCTTGCATTCCGCGCCAGCGACTCGTGACAGCTCACGAGCCCAGGTACACAGAATACACAGGTAGCGGTTAGTACGGATTGATTGGCAACTCACCCAGCGGGAACAACGGTATGCGCGGTAGCACGCAGTTATATAAGGCGTGGTGCCACGGCGAAGAAGATTGTGAAAGAAAGGCCGCATGACAGTGCACGCTTATTTATACGGTCGCCATTCCGACGTACGTCAAACGAATGACAACTAAATAACGACCAATCGGCACCCACGAGGGCTTCGATTGGTGGTTGTAGCCATAGACAGTTTACGAAAGAGTGTAAACGTTCCATGCAACGCTACAACCGATTCGATTTCGATTCTATAAATTTAAATTATTTTTTGTTTGTAGGAGTTTTGAAGTCGTTTTTGTTTTGTTTTCGTAGTTTTTAACTGATATTATGATTATGCATTATCTAAAATTAGAAGCGTTAAAAATCTCATGGCAATAGTGACGTTAATATTAACCACGTGGCCCTCGTAAACTGGTCATGCTGTTAAACACATAAAGTGCTACGACTTTGGGCACATAAAAATATACATACACGAAAACATTAACCGCGACGCAGCACTCCATGGAACTGTACTGCAATAAACATCGGTTTTTCTTGGAAATTAAGGTGTTTTCCAGGGTTTAAAATGACCATGACCAAATCGAAATGTATTGGTTAAAAAGAACACGATAATGCGCCAATTTTAAGTGTACATCAGGCCACAGAGGATTTGATCCTTGAAATTGACGCTCTGATATTTTTTCTGGGAAAGTAGATCCTTTTGGGCTTAGTGGTAACTTTCAGGAGCTATGCATCGTGATATTTTAGCTTCAAAGGTTTATGTTGAGCAAGTATTTATATGTTTATTCTTATTTGTAAAAATAGATGCAGTCAAGATTTGGACTTGAGTATTACAATAAATGTAATCAGCCCTATATTATATAATGCCCACTGCTGAGCACGGGCCTGCTCTACTACTGAGAGGGTTTCAGGCCTTAGTCCACCGCTAGCCTAGTACGGGTTGGCAGACTTCACATACCTCGAAATTCTTATGGAGAATTCCCAAGTATATAGGTTTCCTCACGATGTTTTCATTCACCGTTAAAACGAACGATACTTGATAATTGCAAAGGCTAAAGCAAGATATGCTGAGCTGACTGCCAACCTTCGTAGTTGGAGAGGCACTGCAAGAAGAAGAAGATTTGATTATAATCTATACACACTTAACTTAAGTCAGAGAGGTGTGCCTTGGGTTTTGAACCTCCGGACACAGTCTCGGCAGACCGTTCCATTCCCAGCTAGGCTATCGACCACCTAAAATCCTATATTATGATATGCCTAATGGGTGAATTCTCTGCACCACTTACTCTTTATCATATCATCATCAAAAGCGAGCTTTTACTGGAAAATAGTTAACTTTATAATATTATGTAGGTACTACAAACGACAATTTGACACATTGGAAACTGCTGAGTACTAGCTGTGTTTACATCTCCATTGTACAAAATTACCATTAATTCATAATTCTACATTGGCATTGATCACGAGCTAACAAACAGGTCGTCCTACCTAACCTCGCTAAACAACAGGTGTTTACGTGCTGACCTTTATTTTGTCAAAATTACTAATCTCACTTAGTGTGTAGTCAAAATATCTGTAAGCGTGCCAACTCTAAACAATAATGTAATTACCAGTAAGTTGGATGCAGTGGTTGCTAGCCAACAGCATTGTTTACATTTGATCATGCCGAGATGGTTTAATTTTCGTAAGTGCACGTACGTGATTAGTAGGGGTTGATTTTTTTATTCTGAGTTGTTTTATTCGTTCTCTCTTCTTCTTCTTTGGTTAATAATGACGAGCGATATGTCAGTCTATTCTGATGATGTCTTGTGATAAATCACCGTATAATATTATCCTTAGTTGAAGTACTTTTGGTCTTTGAAGTTGACGAAGCTTGTTATTGAAAAATATTCTATCAAATTTTTTCGGTTTTGTTTTTAGACAGCAAACCTTTATGAAGAAGTTTATTTTTGGCGCTAAATATTTCTTATTTTTTATTTTTCACAACACATCCCTTGAGCAGTATTTGCCTAGCATGGACTCTTATATGTAAATATTTCTCACAAGCTCTCGTGAGCTCATTGTAGTTTTTTAGACCATTCTTATTTATTTAATGTCCTGGAGTGGTGTTTCTGGTTATTCCTTTTTATTGACCTTACTGTAGTTTCAAACGCATATTATTTTCTTATGTTCTTTATTGTGTATTATATACTAGGCTTTAGGAGCAGCTCCATCCACATAAAAGTCATATTCCAGAAGAAAGTATGATGATATTTTATAAATGTGATAAGGTTCCATTAAAATCATTCAACTGACTTGAGGACAAACAGAAAAGAAAAACAAAAAACACGAAAAACTTACACCAAATTTTATCTTGACCTCTACATCTGATCATTACCCAAAACATTTCTCCATGAATAAACGTATCTGCCAGCCTCGATGGCGTCACGACATGATTTAACTTGCACATTCGCCCTCCAATGCACCGGATTCAACGTGGGCGTATAGAATAGTTGTTACATGAGCGATTATTTGTGGATCGCAAGAATAGCAATACATTAATGTGCTATAAATAAATACATGATCGCGTACACGCTGTACGAAGCACGTAGACTCGACCAGATTAAAGGTTATTAAGGGCTTTTTAAAAAGGTGTGAAAACATTCGCAGGAGGGACAAGAATAGGGTGTAAAAGCAATATTTTGGGATGACTTTTCGAAAATCATTTTTTTTTTAAACCGTGTTGCTATGAACTTGGTTAGGATTTATTTTTGTAATAAAGGAGATACCTGCTTTTTATATGGGTGCTAAGCCTCAAAATCTAACCAGGCTTAAACAGGGCCAAAAATATAGATCTTGGATTCATTAAAAAATATTCGTAGGCCCCTCCATATACAACAAACTTTTTTAAAAAGGTTCATTTTAAGTATACTTATTAGGCAAAATAAAATTACATAAATCTCAAAGTTTGAGGATTTTAAAATTTTGTGATTTATTCCAAAGGCGTAGTTTTTGAAGTAATATCAAAATATGTATAAATTATCCTGGTTTGAATTTGAAGTCCGTTTTTGGTTTTTTGACTGCCTCGGTGGCGTAGTTGTATGACGGTACGTCTGAAATACTGGGGTCTCGGGTTCGATCCCCGGGTCGGGCAAAGTGATATTGGATTTTTAACCGACTTCAAAAAGGAGGTTCTGTATTCGATCTGTGTGTATGTATGTCTGTATGTATGTATGTAAATTTGTATGGCCGCGAGTTTCTCAAAAACTACTGAACCGATTTGAATGCGGTTTTCGATATTGATATGTATATTTTTAGGGAAGGTTTTAGTGTATAATTTATGAAGATCTGATGAAGATCTTCATAAATTATACACTAAAACCTTCTGCTGCAATCGTGTCTATGATGTACTGTTTACACCACTCCATAATTAACTAACAAAAAAGTAATAAATAAAAACTTTTTAATAAAAAAGAAAACCTACTTCGAAACCACTAAAAATCAAAAAATAAAATTTGTATTGGCTTAGTATATACGTATAGTGGGGGTGGTTCGGTGGGTTCCGAAGATGTTGCAGCTGCTAGACCCTGATGATGGTCTAGTATATACGTATATTTGGAGTGAGTGTCTAATTTAAATTGAACAATGTTTTCGTATATTTGTTTGTGTATTTCCTTAGCTTGCTGGAAATTTAAATTAGGCATCGACACCAAATATACGTGTATACTAAGCGAATACAAATTTGAATTATTTTTTTATTTGTAGTGGTTTTGAAGTCGGCTTATTTTTTACTAAAAAGTTTTTCTATTCAGTATCAGCACAGAGTCTGGAATTTGTGACCAATATGGCGACAGGCTCGCCCCCTATCACAGGACGGAATACGCACGGCGAAAAGTGGGGGCACTAGTTGCGCCTCTGCCTACCCTTTCGGGGACAAATGGCGTCAGTGTATATATGTGGCTATACAGAAAGTGGTGTTCGAAAATATAATGGATAGTAATAAATATGCTTCATATCACAACAAGCTTACACGACCTGAACAGATTTAGACTAACCCCGCAGTCCTAGGAATTAAAGGTCGAATGACTTACATCAAAATATCTAAAAAGCGTTCATACCTACACAAAATATTTGTAACTGGATGGACTAATTAGTAATTGGATGCCTGAATTTCATTGTCATGTAGTCATTACTCATTCTTAAAATAAGAAATTGATTAATATTTTTTCTGATGTTGGCAAAGACTTCGGAATTGTGATCTCAAATTGCTAGAGACAAATTTTGTTGATCTAGCAGCCCAGTCGTTGACTTCTAGAGATACAATGACAAATTGAAGATGGTTCACCTTTTGTTTCATGTTACGAATATCTAATACATTCAAAAATGTTTTTGTAATTTATAAAACTCTGTTAAAATAAATTACCAGGTTTTTATATTATATATTTTGACACTAATTTTTACGGTTTTCTGCGTGGACCGTCGATGATACCTACAACGTATAAAACCAAGATTTGGGCTGCTGTTTTCTCTACAAGGAGTGAATAAAATCAGGGTTAGTGTCTACAAATATTTGGCTATACTTCAACACATATTGACAATTAAATTATGCACTATTGTACAATACAATGCTGTTCATTCTTCCATGATCCCATGTAAATTATGAAAGTTAAGTAAAACAGAATTAGATAGTATTCAAGCACCAGCTAATAGCAAGCTAAATATCATGACAGAACATATTAAGATACACGTGCTTTTATTCTATCAACGGTTTTTTCGAGTTATTAGCAGAAAACTAACGCTTCTTGCACTTAAGCCGTAGAAACTCAAAATTTTACGTAATTTTTATTGTTCCTATATCTGTGAATATGGCTGTATATTTAGAAACATTTTATTATTCTTTTCACGCACAGTTAGAGTGATTACGTTTTGTGAATTCATCCGTTGCAATGTTGTGGCATCAGCCAACGATACAGTAGCCACATTTCTTTTTAGATCTTTAAGTAAAAAATATTGAGTACAGTTATTATTCCAACATTTGTGACATAAAATACTCTCTTTAGAGGTGTTTCATGTTTTAATCCGGCCATTAGAATTAAAATGTCTTATGATAACTATATGGTGTATTCTATGTGTCTACTTTTCGTTAAAGGTGTATTAACACTACAATGAATCAATAATTAAATGTATTGGCGCTATCAAGATTCATTTCGTTATTATTTTCAAAGTTAGCTTCACTGAAATTTCGCATCAATAAACATACAAACGTGAATAAAGCAGTAATTCTCTTGATTTTGGTGTCAGGCGTAATTAGAAAAATAACGGTTTTGGAACACCAATAATATTTTCGTTCGAATGGTTTTTCATTTCGTTTTATTCCATCATCGATGTTAATTTAACAAAAATGCTAACACATCGAGCCTGTTTCACAGTTTGTTTACACCACGATATATTTGTGAATTCGTAAACTATCAAGACGTTGAACAACAAGTCTATTAATAACCTTTAAATAAATAACTGTCAAACATAGATCATTTAGCACTGTATGACAGTCAGAAGACACATGTTTATGGAAAGACGATGAGTGGAACCGACAGTGGATAAAAATAGGGAAAAATGGCGCTTTTATTTTATTTCTCATCCTGTTTGAATCGACGCCAGATACTAAAAACGGTTGAGTTGCAAATAATGAATCAAGTGTGTTCAGTCGTAACCCTGGTGACAATTCTTGCTCATCTGACGACTAGAACAATTAATAATTAATAAGAAACAATGAATAGAATTATTTACATCATGAATTTCATATGACCATAAGAATTTAGAAGGTATATTAAGAAGTTTACCAATCCGCACTAAACCAGCGAGGTAGGTTAGTCGTAAACCTTCTCAGTAGTAGAGAAAATCCGTACACAGTAATGAACAGTGTATAATAATTAGACAGTATTATTTATCAAATGAATTTTATATAAAATGATAGCAAACGTATGATACATCTACTACATACAATGGCACAGATGCTTCTAACTAAAGTGTTGTTGCCAATAATTTGAAATGTTGATGGAGTTATAAATCTCCACCTGTCACTCTATAAATTAATTCTTTTCTTTGTATGTAAGATACAGTGGATTCTTAAAACCTCTATTAATCATTATTTTTAGTTTCTTTAATCCTAAATTCATTTCTGCATCACTGATCATTGAAATATTTGCTACGTATAACACCTGTAATGGCGTGATGAAATGATACAAAGCTTCAAAGACTAATGATGGATAGGAGAAAACAAGTCAACGAAATCCAAATGATTCATCAATCAATATGTGAACTCATTGGTGCAGTTCAGTTTCTCTGCCAAATTCTCTTTCTACTAGCCACCGTAAATATTTGAAAACTTTACCAATGACTGATAGGTTCTGGCGAAAAGTTCAGCTTGCTGCCAGAAATATTTATACCAAATAGTTAGTTAGCATTTTCGTGTTATTTTTCTGGCAAAACTGCGAATGTATTCTTGAATTCAGTTCTGGGAATCTGTGAGTCACCTTTTGTTTTAATAGATGTAAAGTTTTGTTGATTATCAACCAACCGGTGTTGGATCAACCTAGTAAGTTTTCCAAATCCTTATTATTATAAGATGTATGGAAGACTCTATATTCCATTGAATTAAGATTTAGTATTTCGATTCGCATGTTTTATCGTAACTTGAGACTGAGAGAACGATCAAGGTTTTTAATTTTTTGCTTAGACTCTCTAGAATAGTTCCAAACACAAGTAAACTGGAGCAATTCTATTTTTCATAATTACTCGTTAGATTTTTTTAACATCCTAAAACGGATAGTACTCCCAAAAACAAGACCTTTGCTATAAATTGTTAATTTTAAAATCCTCCGATTTTGAGATGTATGTAATTTTATCTTGCTTAAAATGAACGTTTTTAAAATAGTTCGTTATTAATGGAGGGATCCATAAACATTTTTTCAATGGGTCCAAGATCCATATTTTTTGCGCTATAATATCCATAAAGTTTAAGTCTCGTTAGATATTGAGCTCTAGCATCTGTACAAAAAGCGAACATCTCTTTTAGTAAAGTACAAATAAAGACACATTTTCTGTTTATGAGTCGATTGGTATTAACACAGCTGACGATAGCTAGATATCAGTTATTCCAGGAAATGGGCTACCGCATCATCCAATATGTAAAGGTTAAATACAGATGTAACGCGCTCTCCGAGCGAATCATTACTAACGTGTTATTAATCTAACTCCGCCTGGAAACTATTTAAACTACTTCATACGTTGGAAACTGTTTTGCGAATACTAAAGGATTTCATATGCTAATGCAAATGGTTTTCTAAAAGCAAAAGGTTTATTTTGTAGCCATTCGTGTAGTGGCAGCGGAATTGCCTGTTGTTATGAAGAAATACTATATTGGTATAAGTGAATTTTAAATGTGTTTTATAATGCAAAATGACTGCCTCGGTGACGCAGTTGTATTATGGTACGACTGCAATGCTGAGGTCTCGGGTTCGATTCCCGGGCCGGGCAAAGTGATATTGAGTTTTTCTATTCAATATCAGCTCGGAGTCTGGAATTTGTGCCCGACATGGCGATAGGCTCGCCCCCTATCACATCATGGGACGGAATAACGGCGAAAAGTGGGCGCACTAGCTGCGCCTCTGCTTACCCCTTCGGGGATAATAGGCGTGAGTGAGTGTGTGTGTGCGTAATGCAAAATGTAAGTTGCCTGGTGTAAGACTTTTTATGAACTGTGTTGACTTGTTACATCACGAGACAGAAATAATCACGTATTGTGGATAAACTAGCAAATCATTTAGCCCTTCGAAAATAAATGTTGTTTGGACTTTTTATTGACATATTAGCCTGTGTAAACTGGCTTTAGTTATTATTATGAGTGCTTACCTGAAATTTGTTCACAAACCAAAATGCAATGATACCTACCTATAAAATTTTTCTACGCATTCGATGATAAGTTTTAATTCATGTAACAAATTTCCCTTCGATACAAGAGATTGAGGAAAACTGAAATAGATAGCAATAGTAGACAGTAGTCTTGTAAATGTCACAGTTAATCACATGACAAGGCATCACATGATATTTGACTTCAAAATATAGTGGGCTGTGAGTTCGCCCACCGAACTACTGTTTCAAATATATTTCCTGTGATACAGCCGCTCCATTCATACATGTCTATAAATATAGCAATTAATCGATATTCGAGGAAATTCGGCTGCAACTTTGATCTTTGTTTGTTTTCAATCATTTGGTATTTGAAATCCCAAACTTTCCGCGTAAGTGGGATAATTGTTTGTGGATGTTATTTGGAAAATCCGTATTTCTTGGGAAATTTCAAATAATATAAATAGCCTTGGGTTTACGATATTTTGATTCACAATAAGAAAGATGATTTAGTGACAGTTATTATATTTAGCCAGCAGAAGTTAAACCTAAATTAAAATGGTTGAATTAATCCATAATAAATATGTTTTCTTCAATACAAAGATAGTTGCAAAAATAATGGCACACAGTACTATGTTGGAACTGATAACACTGATACATGAAGTGAATGAAATATATTTAAGTATCTATTACTATGTTATGATTTTTATGCATGTTAAGGGCCATGTAGTTTCTGGACAATGATTTTATTTTTAATGGAAAAATTGAAGAAGAAACAGTCGAAAGTAGGATTTGAACCCGCGACCTCCAAGCGTACCGTACCGGTGCTCTACCAACTGAGCTATCTCGACCTTACCTTCGTCTGTTCAATTTCAAGTTCCCTATTTTATCACTTTTAAAAGAGATGCCTAGTGTGCCTCACTAGGCAGAGCACCGGCACGGTACGCTGGAGGTCGCGGATTCAAATGCTGCTTTCGACTGTTTCTTTTTCAATGCTTCCATTAAAAATAAAATCAAGTATCTATTACCAATTAGAGAGTAAATAATTCCCATAATAGGCGTCTAATAATTTCCTACTGTGTTTTTCTTATAACCATTTTCTATTTAAGGTCGATCAATCATAATCTTTATATTTTTATGAGAACATTGAAAAACAATCAGTAATCTTAAATAATATTTTCTGTTATGCTGCAAAAATGAACAATGATTGATTTTGGTTACAGTTACAGCACTATAAAAGATGATAGTAGGTCCGCATAGCTTTAGCTTTAATTTAAGGAAGTCGTAAAACTAGACCTCCATACTCTCCAAGTATGACAAACTACTCTAAATCATCGTCAGTTCTCACCGTCATTCAGAAATCTAAATCATCGTTCAAGTCCGAGAACTCATCGGTGGACAAATCTAGCACTTGAACTGTCTCTACCTGTAGATTTATTAGTCAGGTGTTTCCAAATACCAAAGTGTCTTCAAGAGATTGAATGAAAAATTGTGGATAATATTATGAATGCAAAAATATAAGTCATTTGATTGTTTGATAGAAGTAAATGCTTAAAATTTTTATGGAGATGAATGAAAATTGCAAAAACAGATGTTCTGTGTGTGTGTTAATCTGATTAATATTTAATGTAGGCTGGTATATATTTGTACCGGGAAAATACATAGTGGGACATTTGATGATTTTCGCCCAGCAAGATAGATCAATCGGGGTGACCCGGGAACAATACTCAGGTTTATTTATTAATATTATGCAAAACTGGGAACAAATTGTGAATTTAACAGCAATTCTTTGTTTGAAACCTACAGATTCTGAATCAACTGTGAATACTAGAATACTGTCAATCTTAAATCAACGTCAGTGTGCACAAGTTTCATCTAAATCATTTCTCATTGCATCTCATCGTGTAACAAGTCTAGCGCGTGAATGTCACCTCCAGCTGTGAATTAATCGACCTTGTCTTGCTTATGCCAAGAGAACATCCTTACGTTGAACAAAATTGTTTTATGAAATAAGGGATAAGTGATCAAAAGTACTTATTCTTTCAAAACTAGATATTCATATTATGGTATGAAAGAAATTTGGTGCCATAAATGCATAAAACGTTGTAGCAATATTCAATTGATTAAAACTTTTAAGATCCTGTCTCACTCAGCGGTTATATCTAAAGTTATAGTTAAGGCAACTGAGTTGCAAATTACGAAAACACATAAAAGTTTGCGTGATGTGTAAGCTATTAGCTATGAGTTTTTTATTGAATACATTTTTGTTACCGAATATTTGTTGTTAGCCTTTATCAATATACACCATTTTCACCTCAAACCCTCGTTCAAAGGTACAAACTCATCTGTTTTAGTACGATTGTCATGTACACCTGCAGATTTATCGGTCAGGTGAATTCTCCAATCTCCAGTGTAGTTGCCAAGGAGCGTCGACTAAAGGAAAATTAATGACGCAATCTGATTTACGAGCTATAATAAACCTGAGCCACTTGTTTGTCAGTGAAGTAATCTTGGTTATATTTCTGACGATTATTATGAGCGTGTCGTGAACTTGTCAGTGTGATTTTATCATTGACAATATTGATGGCAGAATTTGTTTCGTGCATGCTTTGATTATTTAGATATGGATTAGACATCTGAAGTATTTACTTATTTTATCTATTTTCGGTTGGGGTATAAACAATGCAGCCAGGGCCGCGCCGTCCCTATGTGCGAAGTGTGCGGCGCACACAGGCGCCAAGGCAATAGGGGCGCCGAAATCAGGATGACATTTTATATTTGTTATACTACCACTATATTCTTTATAGGTGAGTAGGTAAAACAATAGGTACACGTACAAGTCTTACATATATTATTACAAACGTCTTACTAAAGCTCATTTTCTAAAATAAAACTTATGAAACAGGTTACAGGACGACAAAAATCATAGGCGCTTCATAGATTTCGCACACAGGCGCTGTCTTGGGTCGGCGCGGCCCTGAATGCAGCAATTGAATATATCCTTCCAAAGTTGCTTGGATCAGTTGGCAGAGCACCGGCACGGTACGCTGGAGGTCGCGGGTTCAAATCCTGCTTTCGACTGTTTCTTTTTCAATGATTCCATTATTAATAAAATCATTGTTTGGATCAGTTACAACTCCCATGTCTGACATAACGCATCATTTGCTTAACCTAAGGGTCTATTAGATCAGCGTCTATCAGTGGAAAACACCTCTGCACTGCTACGTCATTCCATGACGAGTTATCCAACCGCTGCCTGCATCCGCCCACGCGAATTCCGGACCGCCCGCCTCGGCTCACCGCCAAAATTTTCATAGTTTAGTTACGATTTCGAAAACGACCCGACGCGTCCCGCCGCCGGCGACAAATCTGCCCGATTTCTCTGACGAATTCAGTTTAACCTTCGCCAAGTTCTCGAACTTTATGTGATTGTGACTTGACTGTGCGTGTGTTTATTGGATTTTTGCTTATTTTCCGTTTGGTATGTATTAGTGATTTTTTATTACTTTTTTCCAGAAATAGTTGTTAACTTTGATTATAAATTTAAATGGTAATAAATAAATACAAATGGCTTTAAAAATTATTCTACTGCAATTATGCATAGATAGAGAGCCTCTTAAATTTAATGATAAATTTCTATAAAAATAAAGCTTCATGTGCTTTGGATTTTAAAATTTTAATGTTTGTTGATTCCATATTCTAAAAAATAAATTTGAATTCTAACGCTCCTATTCCAAACTCAAAAATTATCCAATAAGAAATGTCAGTGCAAGTTATAAAACTGGTTCGCGTGGAGACGGCTATCGAGAGGCCTTCAAACGTTACAGAAATAGCTCGAGACGTGAACATTTTAACAGTGGACACCCACTCTGTTACACTTCACCTTGCGAGCACAGATGGCGCTGACCGCCGCTGACTCATGAATCGGAGTGCTCTAGTGGCCAACAGTGCTACGGCCAACGAATGCATGATTTCACCACGATAACCTTTCAACACTCATATTTCAGTAGCTCCTGTGAAGGTCAATGTATTGTATAATAATATGTTAAGTCTGAGTTGTAATTTAGATTTTAGATGTGATTGAGATTCTGGGAATGCAGTAGCGTGCTTTAGGGATGGTTTAGGGCGTTCTTTAAAAATTCTATGGAGTGAAAGGTCAGTATTTTACATATATAATCATACCATCCCTGCATTATATACTGTCTCACTGCTGGGCAACGGCCTCCTCTACTGAGAGGGTTTAAGCTTAATTCCATCATGCTGGCATAGTACGGGTTGGCAGACTTCATATACCTTCGAAATTCTCATGGAGTACTTATCAGCTAATCAAGATTCCCCACGTTGGTTTCTTCACTATTAAAGCAAGCGATAATTCACAAAGAATACACACACAACTTTTAAAAAAAGACAGAGGTACGTGCCCTTGGGTTTTAAACCTGCGACCCCTCGTTACGAAGGCAGTCCGTTCCACTCCTACCTAGGCCTCGCCGCTATCTATCTATCGCAGAATTTTACAAAGTATGAATGAGAAAAGTCCAGCAGGCGAAATAAAATATAATATCTCAGTTTTTCCTATGTCCAAGCTTACTTTAAAGTCCTGGATAAATGCAGTTAAATGCATTAAGGGTTGGTCTTTTTGTAAAAATATTTCAATATGAACATGAAAAATTTTGTTGATAATAGTTTATGATAATGTTAATATTTTTTACATTATATAGCCTCAGCTTTTTTGCTTTAAAGTTAACTTTGTCAGTATTAAAAAATCAGTTCCATATTTTATTACAAACATGGCGAGGCTTTTTACGGTCAAACAAAAGTAGCAGTAAATCTATGAGTTGTGACAGATTATACGCACATAACTTTGATTGAATACTATTGAAAAATTCCCGAAGAAAGTTTTGACCGACTCTTTCGTGACGCAAATGCTGTAAATTACTTTTATGGTACCATAAAATTGTACAAACACCGGAAAAGATGTTCAAACTTTGTAATTTTTAGTCGGAACTGTTGATGAAATAGCAGAATTCTAATTTAAAAAGTTTGAATCCTTTTTTACTTTGTTCATTAAATACTGGACGAATTACTAGATTTTCACTTTCTACGTAGCGATAAGCGACCGTTAATAAAAAAGATTTTGTTTACTTTCTCCCCCTTATTTTTAAAAGAAACAACGATAAAGTATACGTAGTAGAAGTAGCATCAATAACATTATATGTACTCTTCTTCCTTGTTTGATAGTAACGTGCAATCAAACAAGGAAGAAGAGTATAATATTATTTAATTATGAAGCTATTCTGGCAATGTCAGTTTGTGCAGAGTTTTAACCTGTTTTCTCTTTTCTGTGATTAATATACACTTAAGAAGTTATTTTGATTTTTGACCGCTTTTTGTTAGTCTGGGATGAGGACAATGTGTATGAGCGTTGGAGTTATCATTAGATTTTACCAATTTTGACATAATATTATCGCCTTTAAGTACTTTAAAAATGTCTAAAGTTTTAATTTGTAGCACACATAAGTGGCCTATATTATGCATTCAAACAATATGAGAGTAAACGGAATATTTAACATCTTATACAATGACATATTAAATATCGTTGTGGCTTGTATCTACGGAAACATAAATTACAGTACCTATATTTGTGTTATACCAATTATTCATCATACATCCAAACATCCATACATTCTTACAAACTTTCGCCGTTATAATATTAGTAGGATTAAATTGTTTGAGACCGTTTCTGCCGTTGTCGTCTGCCGTCTGCCGCGTCCTGCGGAATCACAGCTTAATAGGAGTTGCGGTGATGTTTGTAGGAGCGGGAAAAGTAGCTACCCAATGCCATTCGACAAAAGCAAAGTCAGCATGTTTGAAAGAGCCATAATTTCAATGAATTCTGGATACCCTGCAGAACTTAAACTTGGTGAAAAGTTGTATTTGCGAGTGCGGATATTATCTCATCATCTATTATAAACAATTTCTTTTTGTTCTTATAAATTCTTTTACCGTTAAAAGCACCTTATAGACATTTATTTGATAGGTAGATAACAATTTATTGTACAATACCATACCAGCCCCGTATTATATATACTGCCCACTGCTGAGCCCGGACCTCCTATACAACTGAGAGGCCATAGTCAACCACGCTGACCTAGTGCGGGTTGGCAGACTTCACATACCTTCGAAATTCAGAGAACTTCTCAGGTATGCAGGCTTCCTCAAGATGTTTACCTTCACCGTTAAAGCGAGCGATAATTGACGAAGAATACACACATAAGTTTTTAGAAAACTCTGAGGTGTGTGCCTTGGGTTTTGAACCTGCGGACATTGGTCTCGGCAGCCCGTTCCACTCCCAACTAGGCCATCGCCGCTTTTCTTTATACGCAACGCAATATTTTAAAATACGTGCTGCGATATCTTTGTCGGACTTTAAAGCGATCTGTTCCACACAAACAGTATTTAAAATTCTGAATCCTACTAATATTATAAAAGCGAAAATTTGTAAGTATGGATGTTTGCTACTCTTTCACGCAAAAACTACTGGACGGATTTTGATGAAATTTGGCACACGGGTAGATCATATCCTGGATTAACACTTATGGCTACTTTTTATTCCAGGGAAAATATCAAGCCGGACTTTTATCCCGGAATTTTTTAACGCGGGTGGAGCCGCGGGCAAAAGCTAGTGTCTAATAATTATTATGGACTAAACATAGACGAACATTATTATTATATACTCTATGTATTAAATCATTTATCTTGATTATTTTTTTATGTTATTTTTATGTCCACTATTAAATAAATTGCTATAGAAGATATAAATTAACTCTATCGTATGACATCGTATGGTAATGCTGTTTGTATTGTGGTCTTAAAATTGAAATGAAACTTCTATATTTTGTATAATATGTGTTCTTTTATGATAAAATAATAGAATAAGCGGTGCTTTCACTACGTGGGACTATATGCTATTCATAATTTAAAAATAAAAAACAAAAATTAGAAAAATACTCATAACGTATGTGAATACTCTCCTATTACCTATACTTATATGATAAAGAGGAAAGATTTGTATTTTTGTATGTAACGAATAAACACAAAAACTACGGGAACGATTTTAAAATTCTTTCCCCAATATAAGGATATATTACATACAGCCAGTAACGTGGGCTAATTTTATCCCTGAAAAACTTATTCACGCGGGCGGACCTGCGAAAACAGTCTAGTCTATACTAATATTATAAAGAGGAATATTCTATTTACTTAATCAATTGGAAGCAGATTTTTTTTAACTTAATCTAAACACTTGAAACTGTCCCAATTGGAGTGCATATCATCATCATCATCATCATCAGCCTTTATCAGTCCACTGCTGGACATAGGCCTCCCCTAATGAGCGCCATAGCGCCCTGTCTTCAGCTTGCCGCATCCAGCATCTGCCTGCAGTCTTTCGCAGATCGTCATCCCACCTGGCCGGAGGGCGTCCTACACTACGTTTGCCCAGTCGCAGTCTCCACTCAAGAACACGTTTACCCCAGCGGTTGTCGGTTCTTCGCGAGATATGGCCAACCCACTGCCACTTCAGCTTGCTAATTCTTTGAGCTATGTCGATAACTTTGGTTCTCTGTCGGATGTATTCGTTGCGAATCCTATCCTTCAGAGAAACTCCAAGCATAGCTCTCTCCATAGCCCGCTGAGCGACTTTAAACTGGTGGACCAACCCTACCGTGAGTGTCCATGTCTCGGCTCCGTAGGTCATGACGGGTAGGACGCACTGATTGAAAACTTTCGTTTTCAAACTTTGCGGTATGGATGACGAAAAGACTCGACGTAGTTTTCCAAACGCTGCCCAGCCCAGCTGGATCCTCCTCTTGGCCTCCTTCTCAAAATTGTTTTTACCCATCTGCAGAATCTGCCCAAGGTAAGTATACTCGGAAACAATTTCAAGAAGGTGGCCATGTACGACCACCGGTCCTGGCTCAATGTGGCCATTGATCATGACTTTGGTTTTATCCAAATTCATGCCAAGACCGATGCGTCGCGAGGCTGAAGCTAGGCCGTCCAGCATCCGGTTCAGCTCCTCCAGTGACTCCACCATTAAGACTATGTCATCTGCGAATCGAAGATGTGAGATGTGATCGCCGTTTATGTTAATGCCCATACCTTTCCAGTCCAGCGTCTTAAACATATCTTCCAACGCGCTAGTGAACAGTTTCGGCGATATCACATCACCCTGTCTCACTCCCCTGCGCAGTTGGATGGGTTTAGACTGCTGGCCCTGTACTTGGACACTCATGGTGGCGGCGTTATAGAGGCATCTCAACACCTCGATATAACGATAGTCTACTTGGCATCGCTGTAAGGATTCCAGAACAGCCCAGGTTTCGATAGAGTCAAAGGCTTTCTCATAGTCCACAAAGGCCAGACACAGGGGCTGATTATACTCTTCGGACTTCTGTATAATCTGCCTCACTGTGTGAATGTGGTCTATGGTGCCATATCCTCCGCGGAACCCGGCCTGTTCCGGTGGCTGGAACTCGTCTAGTCTCCTGGCGAGACGGTTCGTAACTACGCGTGAGAACAGCTTATAGACGTGGCTCAGGAGTGTGATTGGTCTGTAATTTTTAAGAAGGGTTTTATCTCCCTTCTTAAAAAAGAGCACAACCAAACTCCTGCTCCACGCCTTTGGAGTTCTCCCACTATGAAGGACGGAATTGAAGAGGTTCTTTAGCTCCTGTATAACAGGAGCTCCTCCTGCCTTCAGAAGCTCTGAAGTAATTCCGTCCTCACCTGGGGCTTTTCCATTTTTAAGCTGCCTCAGAGCTAGCACGATCTCGTCTTGACTGATGTCAGGCAGTTCGTCACTGTAGTGGCGCGTCAGGGTGGCATATACTACGTGTAAATAACTGATACTAGCACTCTTTTTAACCCCGACGAAAAAAGAGGGGTTTTATTAGTTTATCTGTATGTTTGTCTGCAGCTTCATGATGGAGAACATAGTATTTTAAAAAGACCGAATTAAAAAAAAAATATTGCCCACGTGTTCGCTTTTTGTGTCGGGGATTATGTTTTTTTTGTTTTTGTTTTAAATACGACTTCTCTTTCACAATGTCAAGTGAAAAGTAAAATAATGTGTATGTGAGGGTACGGAACACCTTTTTTCGTTTGATTTGTTCGTGTATGGCGTGTATCTTTTTTTGAATATCATTGGAAGCAGATCTCTACGCAACTGATGCTGAAGCATAAAGTTTACCACTCATAAAGTATCTTTCCACTTACAACTAACAACTAACCCTGAATAATTCATGAATAACAGCTGCAATTTAGTTAATAACGAATAAAAATTACATTACTGGTGGTAAGATATATACCGTATCGAAATAAACGGTGAGGATTAGGTTAAACACCAATCTTAGTAGGTCTCTCATATGTAAGAGTCCGTCTGGGTGGGTTTTTTTTAATTGCCGGTATAGGCAGACGAGCTAGCGGCCCGCCTAATGGTAAGCGGCCACCGCTGCTTATGGACTCGGCAATGCCAGGGACACAGACAAGCCGCTGCCTACCGGGACAATACTCTTTTTGTTCTGGTGGGTACCACCGCAATGTCTATTTCTACCACCAAGCAGCAGTGTGCATGCACTATTATGTTTCGGTTTGTAGGGCATTGTAGCCAGTGTAACTACAGGACATATTGAGACTACATATTATGTCTCAGACGAGCGCAGTAGAATACCACACAGTACTTTGTAACTCAAGGTGCTGTATGGTGTTACTACTATTTATGGTCGTATCGCTTACCATCAGGCGAACGGCATGCTCGTCTCGTCATTCAATGACATAAAAAAAACAATTTTAAAAGCCGCTACAGTGACCCACGTGTGTCGTATTCCGAGATCAGTAGGTATGTGTTTATCTGGTTCATACAGGCCGGCGAAATTGTCTCGTCATCTCTCGTCACTTGACACTCTCAGCTTACCATCAGGTTCAGTAGAGTCAATTTGACGCGCAACAATAATGGCAACAACCGATTGTGTCACATTTTTTGAAGTCCTTTAAAATTATATCTCCCTTCCTCCAGGTTAAACTCCGAGCGGGCAAGTCTGTTCGGTGACCGTAATGTCCAGTAGTTAGCACGATGGGGGTCAACGAAGACTTTGCCCCAAGCTTCACGCAGAAGCCCCAGCTGCGGCAGGAGGACGATGGGAACAAACTCGTCTTCGAGTGCCAGTTACTGGCATCGCCGAAGCCGGAGATAAGCTGGTACAGAAGCGATGAACTGCTCAAAGAGGACACCAGAACTAAGTTTAAGTGAGTATATATACTTTGATGTCTCAGTTATGTAGTTGTATTGAGTGTGCGGTACGACCACCGCTTTGGAAACCCGAGTTCGAATCTCGGGTCGGCTAAATGATATTGGATTTTCTGGAATTTGTACCCAATATGACATTATACCACATCATAGGACGGGACACACAAGAAGAAAAGTAGGTGTCCTTTATGCCCCTGCGTACCCCTTCGGATAATGCGATATGTTTCTTAAAATCAATCCAATATAAATATATGGTGCATTTGATGAAATAAAGTACCTTTTCACGCAAGAACGTAAACGGTGAAGCCAAATGCATCGGCCCACTTGGCACGAAAATTGTTATATTAAACAATATGATCAACACCGAAAGTGAAACGTGAATTGGTGCTAATAATAAATATTATGAAAGTGAATCGTTGGCGCCTGAATCACTTGATAAATCATTTAATGGTACTGCGTCATAACTATTGTCCTCTTACATGATATAAGGTGCAACTTTACCTCGGTTTTCAAGTTGTTGACCCTAGTCGCGCCTGTCTATTCATGGTTCATAAAATATGTAATTCTGTACGTTGGTTTTAACCAATTTCGCTTAAGTAGCTTAGAGCCTATGACACAAAATAAACCTAAAGTATCATCATTAACTACAATATGAGGCCCACTGCTGAAAATGGGCTTCCTTAAGGATTTCCCAACAAAACTATAAGGCATTAGAATCAGAACACAGTTGGGAGTTTTACGCGGAAATTCAATTTATCAGTATGTAGAACCAATTAGCTATGGGAAATACTTGATTTCATTACTTTTAAATTTGTCTAGGCCGTTTTGTGCCTACTTTTGTTTGCCTGATCGAATATGAATGGCGACTGCATCAGACATACAATATAATGAATATTTATAAATAGATTGTTATCGATATGTTATTTATAGATTGTTATTGATTGGGTTCGATCCCCGGGTCGGGCAAAGTGATATTGAGTTTTTCTATTCAGTATCAGCTCGGAGTCTGGAATTTGTGCCCGATATGGCGATAGGCTCGCCCCCTATCACATCATGGGACGAAACAATGGCGAAAAGTGGGTGCACTAGTTGTGCCACTGCCTACCCCTTCGGGGATAACAGGCGTGAGTGTATATGTATATATGTATAAATAGATTGTAAGTGGCAAACTTCACGCACCATTAAATTAATGCGAATTTGTGTGTATATAATATTGTTAATAATAATATTCCAATGCTTAGAATATTCTCGGATTTTGCATCTGCCGGAAATTGATGTAATTAATGTTTAGTTTTCAATTCAAGGAAATAGAATGTTGTTGACATGTTAATTTCAGTCTGGAATCGACCATTCCTGTTGAAGACATTACTCTACTAAACATGTACGTTCAATAAAAGATAATATTATAATTATGAAAATCAACTTATCGAAGATTTCATTATTATGCTCTGACTAATAAATTAAACGATTAGCATCTTAGCTAACTACAAATAGTTTCTAGTGAACACAGCTTTTATTACAGGTGTTAAATTAATTGAACAATGCCTTGAACTTTTTATAAATCAGAGTCTAAGTTTACTCGAGCAGCACTCAAAAGTAGTCAACTTTAAATTAATTGCACATTGCATCTACAGTCTTTATAATACGCATCTTTAAACCAAAGAAAATGTCATAAGTGGTATTTTGAAAGTCTAGACTATTTATCGTTTTAAAAATCAAAGTCAAGATTGCGAATCTTTCGCTTAATATCCATAAACATTAGTAACACCATCCAGGACTTTGGATTAAAAAGCACCGCTTGATATTAATTCACTCATTCACACAAATTAGATCTAAATGTCAATATTTAAAATACAAATGCTAGAGACATTGATATATGAAGCTGGAGAGGACATTAAGGTTCCTAAATATATGTTGGGAGCCTCTGTTGATTGCATCTGGACGTGACGAGTTATAACGGCTAATAAACAAAGTTCTAATGATCCCAGGAATCATTAATAAACCAGTGTAGTAGTCTAAAATCTAAATCTTAATCTAGAGTAATTAGTGGTTGACTATGTTCCAAATCACGATAGACTAGGGCAAGGCCTTCATTTGGAAATGCGATAATTAACAGGCTATTTAAAAAAGAGTATTATAATTATAGTTCACCTTTGTACAAATATTATTCGACATAGCACTTTAATTTCATCGCACCCACACGCAATAACATTTTTAATCGCAACACAAATTACTCAGAAACAACAAAAATATAAATCTAAATCAGTTGTACTTCAAAGCTCCTACGTTCATATTTCTTATTGTTGTTTATTACTTGCATACTTTCTTTTGGGTTTTAATGTTTCTTGAGTTCTTTCCAACGGTGCATCGCGTTAGCAATAAACTAGGATACCTAAATACTAAAATACACGGCCTAATTTTAATGACGCACATCGCAATGAAGTAGCGTGTCTCAATTTGATGGTATTTCATTTACGATTTATGATATGACAAGTTCATTTCGAGCGTCGACTGTGCAAAGTCATTAATTCTTAGGCCAATTTTATGTACCTTTCTGCCCTTACTCCAATGTGAGGTCGGCGCTATAATTTTTCAATCATACAGAAAAGGTTTGACGTAGTTTTTAATCCTAGGTGTCGATTTTATGTTGAAAAAACATAAAGTGTCGCTCGCCCTAGAACTCGATCTAGGACTTCCCGTCTATAGCGCACTACATACCTCTTGTTTAATACATTGTTTACCCATGCAGGTACAAACGATATGTTATGCATCATCTATCAACGTAACAAACCGAACGTCGTCATGTGACGCCCAAACTTTTGTCTAATGAATACAATCAATATTAACTGACAGTAACCCTGATCTCCAATTGCAAGGATACTACTAGAACACTATTTCCTAATAGTTACACCAGTAGACTTACTTTCATTTTCAAGGTTTGTAAGGATACTTCTGCTTCTTCAGCGTTTGGACGTCCACTGTTGAACATAGGCCTCCCATAAAGATTGTCAGGCGAACCTTTTAAAAACGGCCTCATCTAGGAAGGATATTTGCTTTTCCCTAAAGTGGTCGATCTGCAAGAAATGTATCGGTCGATAGTAGCATACATAGCGCGAGCTCAGTTACGAGACTTCTATCGTTTAAATAACAGAAGTCTTTGAATTTTCTAAAGAACTAATTTTCGAAACATATTAGTCGTAAGTCGATCCTAGTGAGTCATTACCATATCATATACATGCCAAGGATCACGGTGTTAATTCTTCACGTGTAGGCACTAGGTGGGGATGTATTCTAATGTTCTTTTGCTAGCTTTATAAGTAATAGAGGGTGAACCTATCTTCACCAGGTATAATTCGAGTATTTCGCCGTACGAGTATTTTACTCGTCTAAGAGCAAGCGACATTAATATCTTAGAAGCACTAGTCAACCTAAAACTTCGAACTGCAAACTTTACTCTTACATATAGTCTCTGTGTACGTAATTTTTTTTTTTTTTGGTCGATTAACTACGATATGTAAATTTCTATTTGCAGTAAAAAGGCCATTAAAAGCGAGCCAGAGTATCAATATAATCCCGAAGAATAAAATCAGAGACAGATAAGGAAGACACGCGATTTGCGAATGAATAACGAAATAGAAGCCGAAATGAAATGAAAATTTATTTTGGTAAACATTAACACAATTTTTCCGTACAGGATCCAAAGCATTGCCAACAACAAGTTCTTGGTGGTGCTTGAATTGGACGATGTGATCGAGACCGATGCGGGGCTTTACAAAGTTAAGGCTAAGAACAAGATGGGCGAGGTGGCCGCTTCCATCAATCTTAACTTCAGCCGTGAGTATAATTACATTTTTATTGAAGTCGTCATAAATGTTAATGAGATCAATGTTTTAGAAGGGTGCAACTATGTTGCATGAAAAATAGATTTCATTCGTTTGAATTCCTTTTTCCATAATACTTCTGTTATAATGTATGAACTTCTCTAAAAAACTGATATAAAAAACTGTTGACTGAGGATTAAACATGATAGACGCCAAAAACTTAAGGGCATAGCTACTAAGTTCAACAGTTCATACAGTCACAAAAAAAATATTAATCCTACTAATATTATAAAGGCGAACGTTTGTAAGAATGTATGGATGTTTGGATGTATGGATGTTTGTTCCTCTTTGACGCAAAAACTACTGAACGGATTTCGATGAAATTTGGCACACGGGTAGATCATGTCCTGGATTAACACATAGGCTACTTTTTATCCCGGGAAAATATAAAGCGGGACTTTTATCCCGGAAAAACTTTTTAAAGCGGGCGGAGCCGCGGGCAAAAGCTAGTGATTATTAAAATCTTGCATAGTGTTTTGTATATTGTGGTTTATTACTCCTGTAAATTTCTTAAAATATGTCATTTTATAACTCCCCAAAAACCCAAACGACCAGCAATAAACAGTTTATGACAGCAACGTTCATAATTGACGTATACTACAAACATTTGTCACGACGTTGGTCTCGTAACTCAATACTGGACTGATAATCACAAATAACATCATTAGTCATGGACAAAAATAAAATAGAAAGAAGTATGAATAACCCACGCTCGGTGCTTTAGGCCAAGATACGTTGGCCAAATAGATACGCCAATACGTGACGACAATGATGCAAAAATATTTGTAAACATTATGACGATTGATGATAACTATGTCCGTTAGTCATCAGGGCATGTCTAAAACGAATCTACTTTGGATACGTTCCTAATGATGTAATTAAAGGGAGTAGAGGTTGGAAGATTGTTGTGGTAGTAAAACAAATGATGGTTATGAATACCTAAAATTTGTGAAATGTGTTTCAGATTTCTTTTGCCTTTCCTAACACACAAAATTATGTGTTAACACATTTGAATACGATGTATTAAATTGTTACACACAAACACATTCACGGCCTTTATCGCCGAAGGGTAGGCAGAGGCGCAACTAGTGCACCCATTATTCGCCGTGCGTATTCCGTCCCACGATGTGTTAGGGGGAGAGCCTATCGCCATATCGGGCACAAATTCCAGACTCCGGGCTGATCTGATTAGAAAAACCTAATATCGCTTTGCCCGACCCGGAGATCGAACCCGAGACCTTAGCATTTCAGTCGTACCGTAAATTGTTACTATATTCATAAAACGACGAAAAAAAATGCGGCAACACAAATATAAAATTATTAATTACATGATATTATTGTAATTCATAACACATAATATACGCTAGGATGCATTTTAGAAAGATGTTTTAAAACAGAAACAACGGAGGTTATAACTCTTAGTAGAAATAAACCACACTATGTTTACCACTAAATTTATAATTAAGTTAATAAAAAAATATACACTCGGTGTATTTCAAAAGGCTCAAAAATATAAATGGTCGAAATGAAAGTAAAAAGGTCAGAAATGTTACTCTTTAGCTGGTTAGAATCGCTTTGGAAGTATCGTTTTGATATCTAGCTACCCGAACGCCTTGAACGTGTTATTTTCAGATGTATCACCGACCGGACCAATGTTTACGTCTGCTAGATGTAATGTAAATGTTTTAAACATAATCTAGAACAATCTCTAACACTATTTCACGAATTCTTAAGCTAATTTCAATTTATATGTTCAGATAGGTATACTATAATTTTTGAAAATAATTATCTTTGTTTTACGAGCAAATCAGTAGATATTGGTATTGAAAACATAGATAGAACGAGAATGCTGTCGATAATTTGTATATAGAGAACGTGCACGTCGTAAGCTCTGCCATCTGGTGGTGCATATTGATACTTTAAGCCTATCGATACTTTGCATTGATCTCAGAATAATAATGGCTTTAGTTATTATTCTGAGGCACTGATTAAAAATATCATAACATTTAATTGGTTGGTGTATATCTGAATGCTCTGTAACTTAAAAATGAAAAAATCAAATGGTGTAAAATACTAGATTACATCCCTAAGAATAGTACCTGAATACTTACATTCCACGGTAATGTGAATATCGCCAAAAATAAAACATACATAAGCATACATAAGTATGAGTTCAAAAAGCATTTAGAAATGTCTCATCACGTAATTTATAAAAATAAAGAAGTTTGAAGATAATATTCAATACAAACAATTCTCTAAAGGGAATAAGCCTCCTAATTTTACTTTAATAACATCAAAATAACTAGCGTCCATCTAAAAAAATACATAATCTGGCCACGGTGGGTATCAATAATATTCGGCCGGAACCCATATTTTATCATTTTTGTTATATTAAAAGAATATAATATAAATAAATTATTGTTCAAAAAGTTTTTTTTATCCTCATTTGGTTCGTGTGTCGATTTTGTGCTGCCACCGTATAGTTCGTGCACGTTCCCTATAAGCAGGATAAAACTAAAGTCTATAATTGAAATAAACGACAGAATTAATTTTATGTTCCTTATGTTTCAGCCGCCGACGAAGAAAAACAGAAGTAAGTAATTTTTGTTCATATAAAAATGTTACTAATTAATATGCTCGCATCCCCAATAATTCATGTTTTAAAAAATGTAGAAATATTAAACAAAAATAAACAAATGCGCTCACATTCAAGAGAATCAATCGAAATGTTTAAAGGTTTAGGACTTTAGGTCTCATAAAAGAAAAAAGATTGTACAGATGATTTTATAACTTACGTGGTACCTTCCAGACAAGTGGACGGCAAAGCGCCGACATTCGCGCGCAAGCCGGCCATCAGGCAGGAGGATGACGGCAAAAGATTAATATTCGAGTGCCGCATCGAGGCCGAGCCAGTGCCTAGCGTCGCCTGGTTCCACCAGACTATGGAAGTCAAACCTGGACCAAGGCATAAGGTGAGATATCTGTATTTTATAATCTTTCTTGAAGACAGGATCATAATAGACAAATTCTTGATGGGTGCTAGATGTAGGGTATTTTACTAGCTCTGTATTATATTTTAGTTTGAATTTTCGCTTCAACGTATTTTCAAGTTATTTCGCAAATCCTTATGATTGGAGACATGCAATTTAGAAAGCGAGGCTATAAAGTAGAGTGGTCGTAGTTGTATTACGGCTCTTATAGGCTATAGGCTCGCCCCTTATCACATCATGGGACGGAATACGCACGGCGAAAAGTGGGTGCACTAGATGCGCCTCTGCCTACCCCTTCAGGGATAAAAGGCGTGAGTATGCGTATGCAATATTTAAAGTGCCCAAAGAATTTTACATGTTTACGACATAAAAATAATATCTAAAGGTGTTTAGAACATAAACATTCTACACCAATTGGAGTGTTGCAAAAACAAAAGAAAAATAAACCTCTTAGAATGATATACGCCGGTATTATCGTCAATAAATTACTTTGAAAAAGAAATGTTCTCCAAAAGTATTTCAAATTGTAAAGTGTAATACTATCAAGCAGGCTGAGAACGTAGTAGATGACAATGCCAATGACTAAGATGCATTTTAAGAAAACAATGACATTGAAAGTTCGAAAGCAAAAGTAATTATCGTCGTTGTCCTAGTTTTAAAAGTACACGGGGATGACCTTGACCCCGATCTACTTGGCTAGGACCAGTGCCAGGTGGTGTCCGCCACGACCGACGACCTTTCATCCTATATTTGTCCTGGCGATTCGTCTATTTTCTATTCTTTCATAAATCAAATAATAATTTTTGTAATTTTGTTTTTTTTGTTACTTGCGTTTCTCTTTCGTGTTTAATGTAGTTTGTAATCTTTTACAACAAGATTTACAATTGAATTAATTTGGAATTGAATATGCAATGCTGAATTCATTTATTCGTTCCATTAATCTGAATGTTTGGCACAAATGCAAACTTTTTCTTAATAATAATAATAATTAATAATAATACCAGCCCAGTAATACTGCTGAGCACGGGCCTCCTCTACTGAGGGGGTTTAGGCCAACAAATAAAAACTTTCTCTTGCATTACGCAATTACTGTAAATTAGTTCAAACATCGTGTTTTTTATAATACATACATACATACATATACACTCACGCCTGTTATCCCCGAAGGGGTAGGCAGAGGCGCAACTAGTGCACACACTTTTCGCCATTATTCCATCCTATGATGTGATAGGGGGCGAGCCTATCGCCATATCGGGCACAAATTCCAGACTCCGAGCTGATACTGAATAGAAAAACTCAATATCACTTTGCCCGACCCGGGGATCGAACCCGAGACCTCAGCTTTGCAGTCGTACTGTAATACAACTACGCCACCGAGGCAGTGTTTTTTATAATATTACCTTCTTACTTAATAAATGGTCCAAATAAAATTCTGTAAGCTGCAATTTTTCTAGCCGTGACCCATTTATGCTACATACGTTTTAAATTATAAGTAGTAATTAAATTTTTACTGAAGTATTGAAATGTAGGTATGTTTTTTTATCCACAGTTAACAGTAAGCAAAGATGGTAAATCATACTATGCCTCATTGGAGATCAACAATGTTACTGTGGAGGACGCTGGCAAGTACAGAGTCACGGCCAAGAACGAACTCGGCGAAAGCAACGCCACGATCAGCTTAAATTTCGACAGTAAGTTCAAACAACGTCCATTAATATTTTTTTATTAAAAAAACAAATCGATAATAATTCTACCTTAAAAACAACAATGAAGAAGTAAACTATGTTCATATAAAACAAATTTAAACGAATTAAAATTAGATCATAAGACATTTCAAATACGCTTCAAATTGTTTTAACCTTAACTATTTAATGTGTGGTCCTAATCCCGTTCTTGTAATAGATATAATTCGTGTCATTACAAACGTAGATATTGCAGCAAAGCTTTTATAATCATCAACTAATTCATTTAGAATATTAGTTACTCAACAATTTACACTCGAAGTTGTGTTAATTACGATGTTATATTTAAGATGTTTTCTTATTCTAATGAAGCTTAGCAAGGAGTACACTTCTTTACACAACACAAACACTGCACACTATCATTAATCCACTATCTAATGCTATTTTCACGAGTGCATGTTTTATGTATCTGTTATCTGTGTCATTGTCATCACTATCATATTAATATCTATTGCCACCACGCTTCTATTAACCCACTATATTCTTACGCGTGTGTTGTAGTTAGACGTAACGGTTCAAATTCTATGCTTAGCAAATGCACTACTAATGACATAACCACAGCAGGCAACTGTCATGCGTACCTACTGTTTGTTAGAATGAACGTAGAATGAAAAAAGTACACGAATAATCCAAATTATTTATGTATTTATTTGATTTATCATATTTGTGTTTTCTTTATTATTATCCTCCATTAACTCTTTACAAAACTGGTTGAAAATATTAATCCGTCATACGTATACAATTCCAAAAGAAAACATCTTAAATGTTGCCAATTACAAAAGCTGCAAATCTTCGTGTAAGTGACAAAATTTGGAGAATTTATTAACATTTGAATTGAAATAGGCGACGAAGCGCCCGTGCCTGAAGATTTTATCAAACCGACGTTTACGGAGAGACCCGTGATCAGGCAATCGGAAGATGGTACCAAAATCACATTCGAATGTCGATGCGTTGGCAAACCGAAACCAAGCATCACATGGTAAGGAAATTTTGCAAACACATATTAAATAAACAAAACATACAACGGAAATATAATAACATGTACAATCGATACTACAGGTACCACGGTAAAAAGTTAATAAAAGAAAGTAGTAGATACAGAATCACGTTAGATGAGGACCAAACCTTATATCATATGGCGCGACTCGAAATCATTGGCGTAGAGAATTCGGACAGAGGAGAATATAGGGCTGTTGCGAAAAACAAACACGGTGAAGGCGTAGCGAAAATTAATCTCAACTTCGAAGGTGGAGATAAGCCTAAGTAAGGAAATGGAAAAATACGTTATGGTTCGTACTTAGTAGGATCTCTATTAACTTTTATCTTTTAAACAGAATACCGGACGGTAAAGCACCAAGATTTCCTAAAAAACCTACAATCAGACAAGAAGGCGATATATTGATTATGGAATGTGTGCTCGAAGCCTATCCTGTTCCGGATATCACGTGGTTCCACGGCGATGACGAAATCAGGGATGGTGCAAAAATGAAGATGTCCAGAAAGGCTATCGCCAAAGATACATTTAATTTAACGTTAGAGATTTTAAGTCCCACTAGGGAAGACGGTGGCAACTATAGATGTAACGCCTTCAACTTGTTTGGTGAGAGCAATGCGAACATTGCTCTCAACTTCCAAGGTAACCACAAAGTAACAAATGTATTCAATTATTTAAATAAATCGTAACAGTACGCATACAGTAGCAAAAGCATGTAAAGCTTTCAGCTTCTGGGCTGCATGAAGCATCCTTAAAAACAATAATTTTTGTATAGTTTAATAAAATCATTCATCATTTAGGTGGGGATGACGAGAACGGTTTCGCTCCATCGTTTATCGAGAAACCCCGAATCATTCCCAACGAAGATGGCACACTCATTACGATGCGCTGTGTCTGTAAAGCCAAGCCGGCGGCCGAAGTCACGTGGTACAGAGGCACGACGGTCATCAAAGCTAGCAGCAAAATTGAAATCAAATCATCAAAAATTGAAGAGGACGTATACGAATTGTTATTGCTTTTAACGAATCCGTCGGCAGCGGATGGTGGTGCTTACCGTTGTCATGTAAGGAACGAATTCGGTGAAAGCAATGCTAACCTTAACTTGAATATTGAGGCTGAGCCAGAGCCGGAAGGCGAAGGCCCGACATTTGTCGAGAAGCCCACTATTCAGTCCAAGGATAATGGAAAACTAGTTATTATGGGGTGCAAAGTGAAAGCTAGCCCGAGACCGACGATCGTGTGGTACCATGAGGGTAAAGAAATCAGGGACTCGTCGAAAATTAAAACCAGGGTTGAGGTGAAAGAGGATATATACACAATTACCTTGGAACTTATCGACCCTGGTATTGAAGACTCCGGATTGTATAAATGCAACATTAAAAATGAACTTGGAGAGCTCAACGCGAATCTTACGCTCAATATTGAAAGTAAGTACTAAACTAATTAATAGCTCTGTTATAACAATAGGTACTTAAATTTTTAAACGATTTTTACGCTTACTACAAAATCTATTTGTATTTTTCCACAGTCATTCCAGTTATCAAAGAGAGGCCAAAGATCATTAAAATAGTTAAAAAGAAGACTGTTATTGTTGAATGTAAAGTATTAAGTAAATTTGCGCCTCAATGCACATGGTACAAGGAATCCAGCGCTGTCAGGGAGGACTCGAGACATACTGTGCTTGTCGAGCCTGTTAGAGAAGTAAGTATAGCTGCATTACATCTAATAAAAATATAAGATTTCACATATAATTAGAATTAATTAAATTAGAAGGAATAGACAGAATCGGAGTTATTTTTGCTATTGAGTAGTTTCATGTCAAATATACATTTAATTTGTTTAATATGATAGCTGTATTTTTAGTTTAAAATAAGAGAAGCAGGTCACTTATTCATGTTATGTTCAATTTTAGGGCGAATTTGCAGTCAAACTGGAAATTTCCAACATATCTCAGCTAGACAAGGGTTCATACAAACTCGTCGCCAAGAACGAGAAAGGTGAGGCGGCGTCACAGGTGGTCGAAATCACAGATATTCCTGAGGAGAAGGGTGAAAAGCCCTATATCATCAAGCACCTTAGGAGTTTGGTAAGTAACCATGCACATTTGTATTGAACATGATCATAATTGAAAATTAAGTTATTTTTTTTATTCTGGAAGGGGAAAGTGACCCCACTACATCTGATAATAAGCAGAGAGGGTACAGATGGACATCGACAGACGAGCGATTTTGTAGATTCTTAAATGCAGAGTATAGTGAATATACAATACTTTATAAGTTTTCTACACAAAATTATTTTATTTGCGTTTTATTTGTTTAAATTATGTTGAAAGAAACATAATTTAAAAGGCATGAATAATTTATTCCATTAATGACCATGATCTTTAAATTCTTGTTTTACTATTTGAACAGGCCAGGAAAGAAAACGAGGAAGCTGAATTTGTTGCCGTCCTCAAAACATCAGACCAATCGTGCAGATGCACTTGGTATAAGAATACTACTGTAATTAGGGACTCTTCTGAAATCAACACTTCTTTCGACGGCACAAATGCTAGACTTATCATTAGGAAGGTATCTTCCAAATACGTCGCTAACTACAGAGTAGTTATCAAGAACGAATTTGGTGAAGATGAGTCTAGTGCTGATTTAACTCTAGTAGAGGAGAAGGTATGTTATTAACACGCTTTAATTAGCTTCATATGTATGTATCAATTATCGTTCACGTTAACGGTGAAGGAAAACATCGTGAGGAACCATAAATCCTGAGAATTCTCCATAAGTCTGCCAACCCGCACTAGGCCAGCGACTGGTGGACGAAGGCCTAAACCCTCTCAGTAGTAGAGGAGGCCCGTGCTCAGTAGTGGCAGTATATAATACAGGGCTGATTGTTTTTTTATGTTGTGGTATGTATGTAGGTATGTAACGGAAACTTTGGACATGATTTTGACCCCCTTCAAAACGTTGGATTGTAAAAAACGTTGAGGTGCGTGGTGGCAACAGTTATAAATATTTTATTGACAAAATATGAATAGAAGGCTTATCATTTTGACAGTATCTTATATAAAACACCCCACGCTTTTTGACATTTTTTTTTTAATTCAAATTTATTACAAATTGATTTTCTATTTTTAGTTGGATTTTCTATAAGTCAGGTTTTTAGTTTTTTTTTAACTATTATTTTTATTTATGGTATGCTAAACAATTTTAATGTTATATACAGATTTACTTATATTTTTTTACTGACACAGAAAAAGAAGAAGAAAGAAGAGGAGGAGGAAACAACAGTCATTGAAGAGTCCGAGGAAGAAATGTCTATCGTAGAAGAGAAATCCATAATCGAAGAGAACCACGTTGACGAAAGAAAGAAGGTAAGTTAATGTTAAAATATAAAAAAGTACTGTAAATTATCATTGTAAAAAATCCCGTTTTTATGTGTTGCACCATGTATACGTCTTTTTGCCCCATTTGTAAAACAGGAAGAAGTAAAGAAAGATGAGGAACAAAAGATTGTTGAAGAAAAGAAATCAGCTATGAGAAAGGTTTCCAAGAAAGAGGAAATAAAAGTTGAGCAGACACAAGAAGAACTTAAAGTGGAAGCTATGAAAACAGAATCGAAGGTTGAAGCCAAGAAGGTCGAAGCTAAGAAACAGGAGACCAAAAATGCAGAAGTCGAAATTGAAGAAACTAAGAAGGTTCTAGAAAAGAAAACGGCTAAGACAGAAGAAGAGAAGAAGGCACTTCTTGAAAAAATTGAGCAAAAGAAACCTGAACCTGAACCAGAGAAAAAAATTGAAGGCATTCCAAAACTTAAGCCGGTTAAGCCTAAGGAGGAGCCGGTCGAAGAGAAAAGTGAGGTTGCGAAAAAATCATCAGCGGAGAAAAAGAAGGTCGTTAAAAAGAAGGTTGTTTCAAAGAAAGAAGAGGTAAGGGTAGAATAACTTCTATAAAATGAGGCATTTGTATAAAGCTTAAAATGTTCAAGTTTAGATGATATTATGTATATAGGCAAACAAATTAGAACTATTAGAGAATAGAGCAATAGACGTGTTAAATGTTATAGTTTGTGTGACCAACCTACTTGTATTGTGTCACTTTTCCATTGTCAATTGGACGATTGGATACTTAGAATGTGGTAACTTTATGTTGTGTGTGTTTTATGTGCTAAATTGTATTTAAAATTAGGATGAAATCGAGTTCGTCGATGATTATGAGCGTCCTGTACTGGAAAAATACGAAAGAATTACACCAACGCCGCTCGCTAAAAAGCCAAAAGAAGAAGACACACTAAAGGTAACAACACTACACTACAACATACACTATACATAAACAATATTATGTACCTAATGCTAAAATCTTAGTAATTTAAAATACGTTTAGGGTAAACGTGCTTCCGTATCTGAAAGTATTAGAAGCGAACAAGATAGCGAGGAAGAGCCATCCGTGGCCACACCAGAACCGGAGAAAAAATCGAAAGTTGAGCCAAAGAAGGTATGGGGAAATCTACATTTTCAATTCGATTCGGTTGCCAAAATATAATTTCTATATAAATTAATGTTTTAATAATATGACATAGGTCGAAGAAGAAAAGGCTGAGCCTAAAAGGCCTAGCATCAAAAAGGGTCTCCCTAAGCCGGAAGAGCCGGTTGATGAATTATCTAATGTTAAGCTCGGCAAGGCTCCGACAAAGCCCGGCGAACAAAAGCTTGAAGAGCCACAGGTGGCTAAAACTAAGAAACCTGTACGAAAGGTAATGACTCGCGATTTGAAGTAGCTATAATATTATTCAAAGTGGTAGAAACATAAATTCATTTTATAATATCTTCTTAGCCCGAAGCATCTGAAGAATTTATAGATGACTATGAACGGCCCGAGCTCGAGAAATATGATAAATTCACACCTACGCCATACGATAAGACTAAAAAACAAAACGGTGTTGATAAGGTATACAATAATATAATATTTTTAAATCCTTATTTTTGTGATTCATATTTATAATGGTTATTAATTTGCTTTAGTATTCTGATTTTCTATTTATTTTAAATATCATGGATACTTATTATAACCGTTATTATAGGCCGACTCAGAATTTATTGACGATTATGAAAGACCTGAACTCGAAAAATACGAGAAATATACCCCGACGCCTAAAGATAAACGTCGTCCTAGCGAGCAGGTAAAATATCAAAACCAGTACAATTTTTTAAGGTAATTGGCATTAAATACGTACATAATTTCGAAAATAAATTTACTTTATCGCATTTTCCATAGGAGGATGTAGAAATGATGAAAGGCAAAATTAAGCCAAAAGATAAAGAAGCGGAACCCGAAATGCCTACACTGCGCAAACGTTCAGTACAAAAAGACAAGGTAGTTAAAATAAATCTATGTTCATCTCACTGTATTAGAAAGATGTATTATGAAAGATTAAATTAAACTATGTCATTTCATTTAGGAGGGGGAAAAGAAACCGGAAGATAAACCAAAACCAAAATCCGTCAAAAAAGACGAATCAGAGCTCAAAAAACGTCCTTCACTTAAAAAGAAAGAGGTACACATTCTCGAACACTTTACACAGTATTTGGCACTTACTAGTAACAGTTTGGTAGTTAAGGATAACGAACTTTGAGGACTTTCACGACTATTCTTCTTGCATAACACACAACTAAGTTTCACAAAGCACACTATCAACAATTTACACGCTATAACAGAAAATGCGGCGTATCATTTCGAATGTTTTACAGCGTTAATTGAAGTAAGTATGACTGTCAGGCTAAATGCATGGCATATTCGTAAAGCTTTGCTCGTGTTTATTGTAAAATTTCAGGGTTCCTGTGCAAGATATTGTTAATTCTAGATTCATAAGTTTAATCGTAAGGGAAGAATTGGCTAAAACTAAAACACAACAAGCTTTACACCACAAAATTTAAACTAACAGATCTTGTAATAAAATTGTATGTATACACCAATTGACAATTAATCTGGAAGACGAAACTTCTATTGATTAATGTATTTTCTTTCACACTTTACAACTAAAGGTCGCTGAAGAAGAATTCATCGACGATTACGAAAGACCAGTGCTCGAGAAATACGAGAAAATCACACCAACACCTACAGAGAAAAAGAAAAAGGTACACATTTTTACTTCATACACGCTTTTGTAGCCGTACCGCTTTACCGCACCGTTACTCTGAATGACTACAACTTTAAATATTTGGTAGGACGAGAAAAAGCCTGAAGAGATACCTTCTGCTACGGCTACTAGAAAGCAATCTGTTAAAGAAAAAGACAATCCTGAGGTAGTATACATAGATATCATAGCTTCTAGTATCAATAGAGCGCACAATACTAAACATAACAATGTTCTTTAGCCAATGGACGTTGACGAGAGCGTCAGCCTGACCAAACCAAAGACACCGGTGAAACCAGGAAAAGAACCTGAAGATGTTTCACTTACACACAAAACACCCGCTGAAATTAAACCAACGGTTCGTACTCACTTACACCTCCCTCTTATTAAATTAACTAAAAACTATACATGGTCCATTTTATTAAAAATAATACATCTGTAGGAGGATGAGGCAGAAGCGAAACTTCACGTTAAGAAACCAGAAATTATCGAAGATAAAACTATTAAAAGACCAACTCCCAAGGACAAGGACCAATTAAAGGTACTACATAATGTTGATGACAAATAATTTCAAAGGCAGAGTATACTACTTAATTTTTTTATAATCCTACAGGATATATTTTAAAGTATCAAATAATTCGCAGATAGTTATGAGGCCTATGGATAGCATGCCAACTTTATCAGGACCAATGTTTTTGAGGAAAATAGTTTACCTCGTAAAGGTATCAATTGTGCTACATTAGAGTAGTTTGTAGGGACTTATTATAAATATACAAAGAACAACCACGCACAACATGGCACAATTAGGCACAAACACTAAACCTTACATATATTGTCCATGAAAGCATTATGAAAATGTATTTCTTGAAGTTCTTCATTAATTTTTCAACCTTTTACTTCATCATCTATTTATTTTCTGTGTGTATCCTAACAATGATGTTTGGTGGGGCAGGGGGAGGACACAGAGGAGGCTGTCAGCCTTACCAAACCTCGTACAAAGACGAGCACCACCGCCCCAGGAGAGGCTGAGCTCACACAAAAAACACGCCCCAAGAAAACTCTTATGGTATTGATCTCCATCCGATACTTTTTAATTATCTCAGCTCTATACTTAACATTCTTTACATAATTTCTTCATAATATAAACATAAATAATCAATTTTGATGGCATTCACTCTGCAATGTCATTTCTTTTTAACTATTCTGTTAATTATGTAAACAACCACCAAATAAATTAAAAAAAAATCGATCATAATGTAATCAATTTAAAAACGATAAATTAATTTGTATAAATTATTTCAGTTGCACTAGAATTCTTTAAACAATATGTTTTTAGAGTTGTAGTGTTTAATACTTATATTAAACTACAATTAAATACAATATGCATAAATTAAGACGACAAAAATTAACTATTCCATAGGAGGGGTCAGAGGCAGCACAATTAAAGGTCAAAAAACCCGCTGTAGTCAAGAAGGACGAGGAGGAGGTAGACAAAAAGAAATGCTTATGTGTCTTTATGTAGTTAGACAAATAATTACCTAGTACATAATGTATTTAGACATTGACACACAAGCTGAGATAGTTAGAAATTTTGAAACTAATGTTTTTTAGTAGATAGTATAAAAGCATGTAACTTTACAGTATTCTATGCACCACCACCACCACACTAATTAGAGACACCTGCGATAAAAAGTATGCTTTTATTAATATAGATTACCCACTTAAAGCTTTTATTGATTCTTAGGAACCTCTCAAGGTAGAAGGTGGTAGATTTGAAAAACCACAACTTAAGAAAACTGTCAAGAAGCCAACTGAGAAGCCTAAAAAGGCTGAAGTCGATGAAAATACTACTGTCGATCGGTTAAAACAAACAAAGCCTAAAAAGGCAGTCGACGGCAAAGAGAATGTCGACTTGGTAAACACTGTTCACGTATTTGAAAACAACTTAGTGGCGTCCATTCCTACTTTTAACAATGTATGCTCTCTGTCACAATCTCTAGATTTAATGCACACCCTTACACGTGGGATTTGAAATAGACTGTTTAGAAATATTTCATAAAAATTAAAAATATTTTACTGCCGGGTCTATTTTAAATTTCGTTTAATGTTTTACACTTCTCACTTCAAATATTTCCGAAACTAACTGTACACGTCCCGAATGCACACACCTTATCAATCAACAACTATAAACTTTCAAATCTGTCTGAAGATGTCGTCGTCGTCTTTATATGTCGTTTGATCGCAAGTCGCATGTTGCATGTTTTATGTGCTTTAGATATAGTTTTTACAAAGGTATTTGAGAAGATTTTTTCGTTATTATTCTTATGGAATCTAATCAACAAATTTTCATAGATCAACAAGGAAATGAGAATAAGCCGGACATCATGAAGAGCTATGAAGGTTTTTATTAGATAATAAACAAAATAATAATAGATGCAATGTATATTTACAGCTGGAACTTGACTTCGTGGACGATTACGAGAGACCTGTACTTGAGAAATATGAGAAGATTACACCCACTCCCACCGTACGAGAAAAGAAAGAGAAAGTAAGAATCCATTTTTTTCATAATTACTATTGATATGGGTTAGAAAAAAATAATTTATTTTTACAAGTTTTTTTTAATGGCATTGACTGACAAGACGAGTATGCCGTTCGCCTGATGGTAAGCGATACGTCCATCCATAAACAGTAGAAACATCATCCAGCACCTTGAGTTACAGAGTACTGTGTGACATTCCACTGCGCTCGTCATCCTGAGATATTAAATGTTAAGTCTCATTATCACTGGCTACATTGTCCTTCAAACCGAAACACAACAGTGTATGCACACTGCTGCTGAGCGGTAGAAATAGACATTGCGGTGGTAGCCACCCAGACAGACTCTTAAATATGAGACCTACCACAGTATAATATAAGGGCAGTATTATTGCCATTAATATAATATTTTTAAAGCTACACATAAGTAGACTTAATTTAAAAGAAATAACATAAAAACACAGAGCGTTTTTATAATTTTACGTTATTAAAAGTTTAGTATAATAACCACGAAGAAAAGAAGAATAGCGGAGGTGTGTCAAGCCAAAATCTCTTTAGAACGTAGCGTCGCTAAATGCGGGGGGTCGGGGGATGAAATATAACGATAGCTCCACCCCCCAATCAAAATCCATCTAGCGGTGAATGGCATTATTACAGCGTAACAGAGCTAAGTTGTCAATAATTTAGTTCGTCTTTTCACCCCTATGGCGTAACAAGCAATAGTGTTTTGTTCCAGACGATTCTATGTGCGTTAGTATGGTGGGACCACATTATTTATTATGCTACTGGCGCTTAGCCGTTTTTCAGCATATACATTACATAGGTGACACATACATACAGGAAAATTAAGGAATAAAACAAAATAAAAGAAGTTGTTAAAGTTGTTGATAAAAAATCTTTATTGATTAAAATTAATAATGATAATCTTACTAATATCTACTTCAGTATCCTGTGATAATATTATTAATGCGAAAGTTCATAAAAATATTTGGATATTTACATGTGTGTTAGAAGTAAACACAGAAACAACAAAACGGATTTAGATGAAATGGCACGCGAGTAGATCATGTCTTAGATAAACACATAGTCTACTTGTTATCCCAGTAATTTAGCCCCATGGAAGTAATGCATATTTTTAATCTCTTCATAGGGACTTTTTTTTAGCGGAAAGGCATTACACGCGTATGAAGGCGCAAGAAACACCTAGTATTATGATAAAAATGAATGTATTCCTTATTGGCCACTAAACAAACCGCATCATGCACATAAAAATCAAATTCAACCGAAACAACGCAACCTTTACGCCCAGGTTCCCGCCAAAGTCCGTATTATAGTTGCGATCAGAAATTGTTAGTTGTCAACGTCAAATGTCAAAAACAAATAAAAAAACTAAAGTATTCTTTTAAATTTAATTTATTTCTAAACGATGGGACGAATATTAAACGTTTGACATTCAAAACCAAAACAAGAAGAATAAAACTCCACTTTTAATGATATTTTAACTTGTAAATATAATTGATTTCTAAACGACGGGCGAACATCAAATGTTTGACAGGTAGGAATATTTTCTAAGGAAAAGCGAAATTATTGTTTTTACTATATTCCAACCATTTTTTTTTATGTTTTCGAATATTTTGTTGGCGTCCAGTTGTTGCGCCTAATCATAACACGTATTCATGCATTTCTAATGTCTGTATTTACAGCATCGGTAGTAATAAGTCACTTTCTCCGCAAAAAACAAAAAAAAATGGGGAATCTAAAATGATAACAAATAAATCAATAACACGAAAAAAAATTACAAATACAACGAAATTAATAAAAATAATATCGACGCTTGAAAGGCAATCATATCTAAGCGATATTCAGCAATTTTTTTCAGTAGAGCGTTTTAAAGTTTTGATTTTGACAAAAAAAAAACATAACTAAACTATTCTCTGCACAAAAATAATTGTAACTCTTTTAGGAACTTCTTAATGTTTGACATTTTTTGACTTAAATCAACAGCCTTGACAATTATAAATTAAAAAGTTACCGTCGCTTAGTTAAAAATGACCTTAATTTACAAACATGTAAAATCATCTAAATGGATAATTTTATGGATACCGTAACAAGTAAATTTAAAGAAATATCAAATATTTAAAAATGCGCAGTTGGTAAGAATCGTATAAGGATAACTAAATATATTAATAAAATCAATTAAAAATATTTATAGCTAAATTATTGGGTCGCACGAATGTAGAAAAACATAAATACGTGCCCAATATTGTAAATATTGTTATTCCCACCAACATTAAACTATTTAATAAGCAGCAAACTTTAATGAAAATCAAATTTTATTGTTAGATAAACATACATACATCCAAAATATGGCATATTGATATAGAATTTGATAATAGTTAACAAATTCGCTGGAAGGAGGTTCTCGCCTCAAGCAGAACTAGAAAACAATAATATTATCACTAGCTTTTGCCCGCGGCTCCGCCCGCTTTAAAAAAGTTTTTCCGGGATAAAAGTCCCGCTTTATATTTTCCCGGGATAAAAAGTAGCCTATGTGTTAATCCGGGACATGATCTACCCGTGTGCCAAATTTCATCGAAATCCGTACAGTAGTTTTTGCGTGAAAGAGGAACAAACATCCTTACATCCAAACATCCATACATTCTTACAAACTTTCGCCTTTATAATATTAGTAGGAAGTAGGATTTATTCATTGTGTTGGAAACTCGTAATTTTCACTCAAATTTTATTTTTGCTGAAAGCACACACATACAAACTCACGCCTTTATCCCATACGGGGTAGTCAGAGACTATGGAGCACCACATTCTACGATTTTGACATACGTTTTCCACAAAAGATTTTCATAGTACTTTGCAAACACGAGAAAGAAAGTGGGACGATGTAAAAGAGGCCATGGAATATAAGAAAAATACATGGCTAGATGAGAATAGCCAACGACACTTTCAAAATACTAGGTTCGCAAGCGGGTGTATTTTCTTTATTGCGAACAGGTGAATATCTCTTAACAATAAGTATAACCACCTGAACATACCCGGTAATATTAACTATGCGACATCATTGAAGTTAAAGGTTGACAAGTAAAAATATCTAAGCATAAAAAATAGAACTTGTATTATTCAGGTAAAATTATCTAACCGATTACTCTCTTTTTATTTCGTTTTATGTAAAGTTGTATATATGTACTATTAACAATATATTTTATTAAGCTGAAAATATCTTAGCACATCAATATGGTGAGTATGGGTCCAGGCAAATATATATCTACGCCAATGCTATAATTTTGTTGTGTAGGTAATAAACAATTAATTAAAGAGTGAGCATTGTTTTTATTTCAAGTAAACATATATTAATGCAAAACAGTAATATCACGATTTCAAGTAAAACACGATAAGTTCAAAATCAATTTCCTTAAGTGTACCAACTACTATAAATCCGAAAAGTCGTAAATTTTTTGTCGGTAAATGAGAAAAAAAAATGTGAAATTTACCGGAATCATCTAATATCTAACCGCCAAAAAAATTGTCCTAGAGCTACGAAACCCGGATCAATCGACGCGGAAAAAATTGGCGATTTCAAATATGTATATAACTCATTTTCGGTATATCTGTCGTTTAGATATTATTGCCTTTCAAGCGTCGAATTATATTCGATGTTGGATGTCGCTGGCATGACGCACATATTTTTCGCTATCCGTTATTTCCGAATACTTATCCACAGATGTCACTACATTTTTTAATATATTTTTTCACATTTCCTGTAACTAAATAATAAATGATTGAATAATGAATATATTTAGAGGCAAAATTAACTAAGTTTACTTATTTCTGCCGAAAAATTATTGTAATATGCGTTTATAATGTTAAAATCAAGATATCGGTGAGAAATATGTAGAATGCAATTTTTCGACGATAGATGTCTCTTGGTAATGCAACAAGAAAATATGTTTCAAAATGCAAATAAACATAAATTTAAACGGCTTACACATAAAATGTTATGCCATCTTGTTTGATTTTTGATCCTGAGCAACTTCTACTCTCATCAATATCACATTTCATGGTTAAAAGAATTTAACACGTATTTAAACGTCAGATGAGGCCGAACCGAACGCACTGACGATTCACTCAGAACTACGGTTTTAGGCCCCGCCTACTGTGACGTCATGGCCCAAATTGATGGTGACATGACCTATATGCCTTGCGGCACCTCCGCTATTCTTCTTTTCTTCATGATAATAACTAATATTAAAAATAGTATAAATGGCAAAATGATATTGAATTTTTCTAATTGATATAAATCCGGAAAATGGCTCGTCCATTACAATATGAAACCTAATATAGTTACTAAATGTGGTTATGGTTATGGACTTGTGAGACTATGCAGAGTTAGTTTACTAAAAGAATAATTGACATACTAGATGACTACAGTAGATAATACTAATTTAAACAAAACAGGTGGCGTTGATAGAAGTGAACCGTGTGGCAAAGGTAAAAACGTCAACCAAGGTTGAGATTGCATGACATCCACACCAGATACAAATACAGACAATATTATAAACTTCTGTCGCCTGGAAGGACCAATGAATTACTTAGAATATTAATTGAAAGTCCAAAATTTACTTTTGTATGTGATGAAAATTTGTGATACCTTGCAACATTTAAAACGAACATGTTATCAAATGAAGACGTAATAGTACTAGTAATAGTTTCATTTTATTATTGTTCAGGAAATTTTATTTACATTAGTAGAAGTACCTGAGAAATGTACTTATAATTTTTTATTGCATTAAAAGGGCGACTTAATTTAGAACTTCAAGTCACGTTTTAAATTTTTTGTAATCTTATCTCTAAAAGAATACTTCAACATACTGGTTTGAGTACGATGTGTAAATACCCCATTTCATCCTGTTTGTTTATTTATGTCCTTTTTTGTATATTCCATGTTTATATCATTTGGTGCGTCAATAAATTCCAAATTGTCTATGTGCTAATCTGTACCTACGATTTTTGTTCCTTTTAGTCTGAAAGCAGAAGGACTTCGTTACAGAGTGAGGTTAGTATTTATTACAATAATTGGTATACATGCAAATGTTTAACAAGGATTTGAGAAGCTTCTAAAAGATTATATTTTCCGCCGAGAATTTTTCGGAAAAATCGCTTCTGTAATTGACGATTTTTTTTTTCTAATTAATACTTCATAAATTATTTCAATGATATTGCCTAATCCATGCCGCAAATACTGAGCGTCATTCAGTTGCTACCTACTTGTTAGAAACATTGACTAGTACCTATAAGTTTCAGCAGCTGAAGTTGCTACTGCAACTGTCAGTTTCACAGTAGTGTTTTGTAAGCAACAATTTGACATTCTCTGTGCGACTTGTACGTTTTGATAGCTTTTCCTTTCACACTTTCGTAAGTTTGGCATGAATTTTATTCTTAAGTGTAGAAAATAATGTTTAAAGATTACATTAAGGTTTGATTCAGTTTAACACTCATGAAAAAATAATTTATGAGCAAAATATAAAAATTTTATATTATTGTTCAAAAATATATTGTGGTTGCATTTTTAAGAACAATCTTTAACCGAAAATTTATTTTTTGTCTTTAAATGTTATAGTGACAAAAAATGCATTTATATAAAGATTATACTTTGATATAAATTTTCTAGACTAGCACAATATTATTTGCAATATGGATTGCCACAGTTCACTATGTTATTATTATTTTGACTGTAATTTAAAAAGATTATACAAAATCACATTTCCTTTAAACAGGTGAAGCAAGAAGTTAAGACAGAGAGCCGGAAGAGCTCCATCGTCGAGAATAAAGCTGTTAAGGTGAGAAGAATTTAGCAAATAATATATGTGAAACACTTTGCTGGATGTAGACCGCTTCTTTGGTCGGTCTGGAAATCTTTGATGAAGTCTTATGCAGCAATTCTGGACCTCATATCTTAGGTGTCATCGTACGAGATCTTAATAATAATATGTTGTCAGCCCCTGCGTCAAAGGAGGTTAGGGTATTGTTTGAAAAATATTTTTAACTGTGTGAGGAGAAATTAGAAAGTACTAAGCACAAACCAAAGAGACAAATGGAGCGACATGGTCGTGAGCATAGAACTAAGTTTGTTAAATTGGAATTTAAATAATTAAGTAATGGACTCTATGTCTGAAGATGATGTTATATTATTAATATCTTTAGATATAAAACGTGTTTATAATACCACATTTTAACGGAGAAAGTGTTACATTTGGTAGTGAACTATATATTTTTTTCGATTAGATGACAAAGGAAACAGCAGAAAGCCGCAAAGCTTCCATAGCGTCTGTCACCGAACAACAGGAAGTCACGGCTTTGAAAAAGAGCGCCCAAAAGGTAAATCATTTAAAAATACAATTTACGAATTTATTATTGACGAAGGCCTTTCATGATAATAAAATGTAGATAGAAAAAATATGTGAATATAAAATTCGACATAACTTTGTGTTCATGAATAATGCGACTTTGTGAAAATCTCGTAAGTTTTGAGACAAAAATAAACAGTAGTTTAAATAAAATTTAGTATTAATATGATCGAAAAACATTTTTAGAATTTTTAAACATAAGAAGAATTATCTTGAAACTAAGATACATGAGTATGTATATGTACTATAATAAGTAATTTATTTTAGACATGTTTTGCAAAACTTCGAGCAAGCTCATTAGCCCGTTTTATGTACTAATGTAGAGTGTATTAGAGTTTTATGCTGAAAATATGCTTTCAACTAGTAGCCCTGTAGTATGAAAACAAGGCTTTACAAGTCACCTTAATTTGCCTAATTTAGTGCTTAGTCGCCGCTCTGCGGATAGATTTCCTTTCCAAACAATTTCTTTATATGTGATTTCATTCAGAATACCAATAAAATTATATCTGCAGTAATATTACCGTAAAATATAGTTGAATCCAGTTAGATGCAACCCCAAACGCTTACTCATATCCCCCAATAACTTGTGATTGTAGATGTCCATAAAGCAAGCCGAGGCGACAGAAATGGAAGCAGTCAAATTAAAGGTAAATCTCTCGGAAAATAGTGCATGACTTAAAATCAGCACAGGATCAAAAGAACAAAGCCTCTATTGTACATAAATCTTAAATGTGAACTCGAACGAAACTCGACTCGTTTGAGCTTTGTCCAGTAAATAATTATGTTGTGAATAACATGTTAAATAAGATAGGTCACAGAGGAACACATGTGCCGGTGATTTACATTTATTTTTGTAACTAGGATGATGATAATAAATACGAGGAGACTACAGACACTGTCGATAAGCGTACTGATAAAACATACCCCTGGCGACCTGCGAAAACTGACACACAGGTACAAACTCACATACATTACATTACACATTCATGCATCAAAAATAGGTAATAGTAAAAATGTATGTTGTTAGAAACGCATGTCAAAGGTGGAACCAAATAGTAATGATAGTGTTGGTCAAATGAAGGAAAAAAATTCTAGCCTCTGTATAATTAAAACTGTTAAATTATAACATATTTATAAATTTAAATTACCTGAGAAATATAAAATTGTATATTGAGGTGTAAACCTAATAATTAACACACAGGACAATGAGGATGTCGAGGAAATTGAAGAAATAAGTGATATTAAAAGAAAGGTTTCTATTGATGAGCCAGTTCGTGCTAAAGGCCCACCAGGAAGACCTGATGAGGTATATAAAACTTAAAAATGACAATTTATTCGTTTAGCACTTGCTAAATTATATTGATGTATAACGGTAGACGGATATCAAATCTTTGTTTGTTATAATTGCGTAGTAAGAGCTATATTTCATTTTAATACGAATAATGTTGGGCAGGATAAAGAAAACATAATGGAAAGTGAGGTAACAGAAAAAACTGTCAAAAGAAGGGTTTCCGTCGATAGACCTACAGAACCTACTTATCCTTGGCGTAGACCTAGTAGAGCTGAGGTATTATTATTTTATTATAACATAATCTGTTAAGCTTTGTTCTCTTGCTAATATTTAAAAATCTAAACAGGATAACGAGGATATTACTGAGATTGAAACTGTCAAGAAGACTGAAATTAAAAGAAAAGTATCGATTGATAGACCAACTGAGCCTACGTACCCATGGCGTAAGCCGAGTAGTACTGACGAGGTATTATCTCCTGAAATATAACGAAGTATTCATTAAATTTTTTAAATATACTAAATGTAAACTATTTGAACAGGACACGGAAAATATTATAGAAACTGATGTAACTGAGACAACACAGTTTAAACGAAAAGTATCTATTGACAGACCTACCGAACCAACGTATCCTTGGCGTAGACCTAGTCGAGCGGATGAGGTATTAAACCTTACTAACAAAATTTCGAAATAATATATTAGATAAACAATATAAAATGAATATTCTATTAACTTTATTTGACCGTAAATAGGATGAGAAGGAGAATGTAGAGCCTGTAACTGACTCAAGGAGGTTATCGACTGAAAAATCTAAGGAATCAGAGTATCCATGGCGTCGGGCTAGTAAAACTGAGGTAGATCTTTATTAACTAAGATCTTATGTCTTTATTATTAGGGGGGTAATTCAGCCACGTTTCATAACACGTTTGTTAATTAAAACAGGATAAGAAAGATGAAGTTGAGGTTACGGAAAACCCTAAAGACGAAGTTAAGGTTCCCGTCGAGCAACCAAAAGAGCCTAAGTTCCCTTGGCAGAGACCGAAGAAAACTGTAGAGGTAGTTATTTTAGTTTATACACTTAGGAAATATTTTAAAAATAAATATCTAATAAAATTAAATAATGAACAGGACACGAAAGATGAAGTAACAGAAAAACCGAAAGATGAAAGAAAACCATCTCTTGAACCGCCAAAGGAGTCTAAATATCCTTGGCGACGACCTAGTAAGACAGAGGTAGATTTAGTTATATTTAATTCATTCTGAAATTTCAAGTTATTCAATAGTTTCAATATCTTTAAATCGTTAAAAACGTATTAATATTTCTTAGGAACCACCAGTTGCTAGTGACCCAACTGACGAACCAGCAAAGGTTACAGAAAAACCAAAGGTAGTTCATACTTTGATTTATACTATAATTATCTATTTAGGTTTCAAATCTAATCGTAATAATTTTGTTAGGACGCTGATGACACACAAACAACACAAAACAAACACTTGAAAACATCATTACCATTTTACATGAGAAGGAAGTCACAGACAGAGGTAACACACTTGATTACACATACACAGGCAATAAACTCAATACATTATTATACTTGACTTACTTGAAAGTGCTTAAAATATTTTAAATTACGAATCTGTATTGCACTTATAGGAACCTGAAGCACCTTTTCTTAAAAAACGCCAGGCCCCTGAACTACCTAAAGAGGTTCCTGATAAGCCTAAGGTAGATTTTATGGTTCATTTATAACAATAATGAAATAATTCTAATAATTACAGTTATCAAAGTACATATCAATAGTGTAATTTAATATAATTTTAGGAACATGAAAAACCTATTGAAATTCCAAAACCGACGTTTATTGAACCACCAAAAGAGTCTATTCCACAAATTAAGGTAGTTTTTTCGATTCGTTTCTTTGCAGTTCATGATTTAATAAGAAATGCAAGAAATTAAACAAAGATTCATACACTTTACAAATTACACACTGAAGTTCATATTACTTAAAATTACATAAAACACACTCTATTCACTTTCCAAAACTATATCTATGCACACTTTGACTTTATAATGCACTTTTACTTCGCATGCTAAATTTCTCAAAATTCACACACAAACCAAAAACATAAACAAAATTATAACTCAGGTACCCACATTGGCTCCACCGGAACCGGATAAAACAGACGTAGCCTTCTCATGGCAGGCAATTCCTGAAATACCACAGGTACACATAAATAATAACACAAGTCATGATGGATTAGGTCACAAAATTGGTAACGAAAATATTTTTGATTAGGCCGAACAAGCGCCAGAGTTAGAGGACAAATACAAACCCACACTACTTGACACTACAGAGAGTACAGCCCCGTGGAGACGCGGCCGCTCCCCGCAGGTACACATCACACATCACCGCTTCCACACCCACGCATCATGCGCGCACACACGTGAAAAATTGCATGACTTCTGACGTTTGCAGTTTTTCACCAAATTCATACATTCGTACGGTCGCCATTTTCGCCAATAATTCAATTTACTCTATAGGCTGAGACGACAGATGGTACTGATGAACGTAAGCCAGCTACATTAGGAATACCCCAGCCCGCTTTTAGCAGCAGACCTCAAAACCCCAACGAGGTATACATTGGCACCAGGAAATGTAAAGGCACATGTACAATGCACAAGAATCATTCACAGGAGTGTCTATTGCAACTGCACAATACACTGGCACTTAGATACGAGCTACTTGCACCAATACAATACGTTTAGACTTAACCAGGTTAGAAGGCCCGTTGACGTCATTTTTGTATGGCAGGATGGTTTTAAAGTCCAAACTTGTTTTTATTGGTATTAGCAGCTCTCAGTAATAGCTGTTTGTAAAGCTATTAGTCTATGCACCGTAGATAGATTCAATATGTACTTCGGCACCGTCTCTTCTGTGTATATTTGAATTTGAATAATGTATATATTTTTTGTATGTTTTATTTTATAGATGAGTTTAACAATGCATTGTTAGCATAAACCTATGTTCTGCAATGTTCTTTCCTATTATGTTACCTCTCACGTTTCCCGCTTCTGCTTTCGCTTTGTAACTACTTTTAACTTTAAGTAATTCAGTACGTTTAGGTGTTTCTGTCGGATCTTTTACATTAAGCGGTAAGTATTATGATGTGTCTGTCTATAGGGGGTAGGTATTGACCATATAACAAAAATTAAAAAATAAATTATAATTTTATTGCTCGTTAACAAACACACAGTAAATGAGTTTTCGACATCGTCGGAAATATTACACGCGGTTATTTATTTCATTCACGTTTTTAATATGAAATCTAATCTTGCAACTTCTTTTCAATGAAGGTAGTTTATTTTTCTATGATGTTTCACTGTTATTGTTGTTCAACAACATGTTCATTATTGGGTGTCAAAGGTATATAATGACACGAAAAACAAGGTGCATTCAAGGCCAATTAAGCTACATACTAATAATCCCAAATTGCAGAAAGTAGCTGTCAAAGAAGAGAAAGCGGAAGAAGAAGTCAAGAAGGCTAAAGTCTCTACGGTCAAAAAGAAGGCGGAAGATCTACCTGAAATTCCCGATTACGAAAGACCTGACCTTGAGCAGTATGAAAAGATATCGCCAACGCCAACACAAAAGGAGAAACCAGAAGAAAAGGTATTGTTAATTGTTAATCTTGTTAATTGGATGCTTTATAAAGTATCCAATTAACAAGTCCAATAAATATGAAGTGATTGCCGTATAAATTATATTCCAAATCGCAATACAATCTTAACTTGTGCAATGAGTCTATTAAGGCAAAGAAATAATTCAAATTACTTAAAGCATTACGACATCCTCTGATAGGCGCCCATGACCCCTGATGGCCCCTATTAGTAGCCTCTTACCACAAGTAAATCGTATCTTGGAAAAATTACCCATTTAGGCCGCCCATCCATAGTTCTGACGGGCCTCTTCTATTACTGGGGAATTTAGGCAATATTTTACCATGCTGTCTAATGGACTTTGGCATACTTCATACACCTTTGAAATTACTATGAAGATTTATTAGGTATGTAGGCTTCTTCCCTATGTTTTCTTTTGTCGTCAATGACAGATAATTGATAAAGAATATAGAATAAATATGTTACATTGAAAAGACAATGTTGCCTTGGATATTGGATTCTACCTTCGAACCCATGGCATCTGTCTCAGCAGTGCGATATACTTCTAACTATGCTATCGCCGCTCTTGCAAATATAATAATTACTGAATAATAAACTATTGAATTGTTCATTTAGCCGGCTCCAAAGGTACCTGAAATTAAGGCACCTGAAGAGAAGCCCGCAACGCCGAAAATTGAAGTTATTCGTGAGAAATCACCACAACGAGATATGCTCCGAAAACCGTCGCTTGTACCCACACCTCCAGTTGGTAGACGTGGTTCACTTATTCCCCCTCCAGAGGAAATGGGAAGACGTCCTTCCCTCATCATCAGCGACGAGGTACGTTACATTTATTATATTTCAGCATACAATATACAAAACGAAATTAATTACAAAACATTTATACAGCAAGAATGAATTACTGATTTTTTAAGGTATGATTAGATTTTTAGATTTCAATTATGCCGTCTTTTAGTAACAGTAGAGACAATTACATTAGGTGCTGTAAGAGCGGAAGCAACCAAATCCCTTTTCAATTTATAATCATAGATTTTTATCAGGAAAATTATCACCTTAAAACTTTATATTTAGAGAAGGGATTTAGAAGGATGCAACGCTGAACGAATTCAATAATTTTAAACTGTAGTGTAGATACACCCTATTCTCTCAAGCCGAACCCATAACATTAGACTGTCCTATTGACTCCCCATATGAAAATGCATATCCATGTACAAGATGCTTATGTTATTTAGATTATCAAGCGCTTGCGTAGTGCCTACAAAGTTTTTTTTATAGTGGATTGAAGCTTAAAATCCTTCACTCCCCGCTTCTAGAATGAATAGCCATCACAGCAAAGTATCTAAACACAAAATCTTGGTTAGCAATGCAAATATTAAGATCGTGCAAAACGTAATCCACAGGAGAATAGAAAACTAAGACCCGGTGAGGTGATCGAAGAGAAGAAGGTAAAAGCAAAAACGCTAAGGATACGTGAATGTTCTATTGCCGTGATAAATTTAACTGTATCTGTAAACGGAATTAATGCATCTGCATCCGACGCGAGTACACATTTTTGGCAAAATCTGGATAATCACATAGAACTTGCATCTTCTATGAATAAAATTTACTCGGGCGTCATATTATGTTATTATCCAGACAATATGTTCTGAAGTTTTGTCGTCTACAGCACAGAGCTATATTGCACACACTTGTGAAGTACGCGCACATAGATAAACTGCACAGCTTGTAGCACGAACGCACACGAAATAATTACAAAATATTGATCGTGACGAGGTACTTTGGCGGGAATGGTGTGTTTAAGAAAGCTTTTCTTACACATCAAGTTGAAAGGGAAACTAACAATAACGATTAACATGACAATTATGCAGAATATAACGTAATAACTTATGCACTTGCTGGCTAGGATATGCACCAATAATAAACAGCACTTGATAGAAAGGTAGGGTCAAGGTTCGGCAGCGGAGACGTAGGTAGACATCCTTTATTCGGGTTATTATCAATGTTTTTCACAACAGGTCACCAAATTGCGTCCTGGAGAAGTTTTAGACGAGAAAAAGGTGAGATCGATTGGATCTGGTCAGTTTTAGGTGGACGCTGCTCGCTTTTGCCAAAGCATTTTGTCTTTTAGTTTTTTTGTTATTTTTTCTTCTATGTGTTACATACAAGACTGCACAGGTTAGGGAGTTTCGATTATAAATTTGTAAGAGTCTTTGGAAACTTTTGTGTTTGTGAATTTGAATGATACACTGGCAATCGATATGATGCAATATGCACTGAAAATTGCACTAGTTTACTGATTTATTTTTTGTCTGAACTTGATATCTTTGATTCATTTACCAAATTCTCACAATATCAAAAACACATACAGTATCAACATTCAAAACTATAGCTATAATAGAACCTATAGTTGCTAAATCTAAATGTCTACTACTCTTACTTCTATTTAGTTTTCTTTTCTTAGATGTTCTCTTAGAATAGTGTTAGTTGCCGCTTTGCCGACCAGCGGGGTAAAATGTTATACAACATCGCTGGATACCTTTTCTTTCGATGGGAAGATCGATTCCTTCAAAATTAATGAACGTTATTTTCAAATTAATTTCGACTGTTTGGATCGATTCTCTCATTGATGTTGCTAATAGTTTTACTTTTAGAATGGCTTTAGTATTTCCAACTAACGACGTACTGTTAGTTTTCCGCTAACCCAATTTTCTTGAGTTGCGCTTAAAACACAAACACAAAATGCTTGATATTTTACGACTAAGCATTGTGGTACAAAAGAATATATGAATAATATAACCAAAACATCATCAACACAAACAATTGCACAGTAACAGACATAATAATACACAAATTAACACAAACACACACATTTTAAATTATACATAATGTACAAACTATGATATAAGCACTACATTAACAGAGAATGTTTTACTAAAACTTTTATTTTTTTTGTTCATAAAAGAAACGCAGCAGACCGGGTGAAGTCGCGGATGAGGTATATAATGTGTGAAAAATATATGTTTAGATCATAAATGTTATAGAAGAGAATTATAGATACGTGGCTAACATAGATATTTTTCAAGTGATTAATTTACCTGGGTCTTTGAAAAGTAAATAATATCTGAAGGAACAGAACCAGTCATATAACGAAGGCGGTATATGACTGGATTCAATTTCATCAATGTATTTTCACGTAGAAAATTGGTATTAAAATTCATGTTTGGCAAATATACTCGTTAGTAATAGTGCTACTTATCCCTTATCATTCTAACTGATAAATGTAACCTTTAATACAAAACATAACCGATTATGGCATGAACCTTAAAAAGCAATAAATAAAAATATTGATAAAAAAATGCACCAAAATAACTAAATACTCTGCGTTAGGTAACGTAATTTGGAAAACAATAACATTGGAAGTCATTTTGCGTTATTTTGCAAACGAATTAATAATGCATGTAACAAGGAAAATACAAATCGCTACCTGACTATAAATTACTGTTCATGAAATAATATCTGTGATTTATGAAAAAGGAATTATTTAGTATCGAAATTATGGACCTTACCTGAATTAGTCCATTTTCGAAGTCAGTATAGTCAAAAGTGGACACAAAGCCCGCTCTGTGGAACAAAATATTATTTTTCCTATATTATACTTAGATTCTGAATCAGTACACTGGAAGTCAACAGGGGTATAACCATAGCCAATAATTCTACTATCCAATAAATAATCATAGATGTTATTACACGTGATAAAGATGCCACAAAATATAAGGAAACTTCAAAATCGCAAGTTGCATTACACGGTATATGACATCAAAACATAGATAAATAAATGGAAATCGAATATAGAAGCGGAAGTTAAACAAACATATTATAATTAACAATTAATGAGTACAAGCTTGCAGCCAACATTTTGTTTCGTAACGCAAGTACTACATACATAGTATACAAATATGATCCATACGATAACTAATGATTTTAAGCTTTACGTGCTTCAAATTACAACTTATTTCGAATTTGGCCATGGAACACATAAAAAAAAATTACAACACATTAATTGTTTTCCTTTTCTTCGTTTACAAACTACAAACGGTCCTCGGAATTCTTAAATAAACCACAAAATATTTCAAAAGAATCGAAATATTCGACCGCGTTTTGTCTGACCATCAATAATTTAGAAAATATCGCTTTCGGTCAAAAAATATGTGAGAATAATTTAGTAGCGGCAGCGTTAATAAGCGCGAAGTGCGAAACTCATAAAGAACAGTAAAATACATCACATGTTACGTCCACCTGCTGCGAAGATAATGTATAGAATGACGCTAGCAGTTATTAACGCAGACAAACTAATACCGAGCCAGAACCATACTTGTTATGATCGATAGATATTCTTATAAATATGACTGTAGGAATTAGGCCAAGTGTTTGTCAACGATCTTGATTTGTTCTCGGGGCGGGCATTGCTGCCAAAATGTGACTTATGGGCGATACCCTGTCTCGCTTGACGTCTTCAAAATTATATTCAACTGAACCTTTGAACTGAACTAGGAAGATGAAAAGATCTTGTAGTCTTTTTATGATTTTTCACCTTGCGCAGTACTGGTTAAAATTATTATCACCATTATTTTTACCGTAGAGACCAAAATGAATTATACAAATTTATTAGAACATCAATTCATTGTGTAGTTTCTAGGTATTTCTACATAGTGATATACATAAAAAAGCAAATCTCACAAGTTGTAAAAATATTTTTTTAGGTTCTGTCTTTGAAGTTACAATATATTAATTTAACGCTGTCATTTTTATAGAAATATAAATGGAAAGTTCGCAGGAATACCACGGGTTAAAAAATTTACTAGCTCAACAAATAAAAAGCTACAAATGTAAAAATAAAACGTAAAATAAGTGCGTTAGGTGAAACACGAGGGAATAATAAAATGAACTAATGAATTTGATAAAACGTAATAAAACGAATTTAAATAGCAACAAATTCGTCTGGTGTGGTCGTATTTACAGTGATACAAATAAACAATAAATTACTGGACACAAATAGAAGTAGAAGACAACATGGTTTGTGATTGACATAATGTGGGGAGGTAGGGATACCTAGGTGTGCGTGGGCAGAAACGCAGGCACTCTGATAGTGGACCGCTACCAGAAGTATCGAATATAGATGCAAAAACTTTCTGGCAACTGTACAAATACCGATACATTAACCAGTGTAAAACAAACCAATTGGCAAACAGAAATAACACCACTTCGATTCCAAACACTCATTATGATCCGGTAATGTTGAAAGTTTAGATTTACCATAAGTGTGGCTTTCTGAACTTATTACATTAATATTGATGCTGATGCAATAAGAAGAAGTAATTGTGGTTAAGTCAATGAAATGACTAAACTGTGTACTGCTGAGGGGTGAATTCATCGGCTCGTGCACAATGGCGTTATCTGAGACGCTACACCACTTGCCAAATATTACAATAATTTGAAAAGTGCACGTTAATAAAGGTGCCAATTAATATTTAGATGGCATTACGCAAAACCTCAATCTAACATAATTTATGAATGTAGACGAACGAACGTCCCTACTCTGTCTTTTTTAGATATCTCAGTTTGGCTGGGGATCCGTAATTACTTTTGATGTCAATAATGTCGTTCGTCAACCGCGGAACGATGCACGAATAAATAATGCCAAGGAGAAACCTTGTCTCAACTTCAATCATTCAAATCGTAAAGCACTGACCTATTTTAAGCTGTCGGATGTCGATATCAAAAATGCAGTAATGATAGATTGGTACACGATGTGGAAACGATTTCTAGTATCAAAGCCAATAACTTGGGAGGCAAAACAGCAGATTTCGAACGGTGAAATTCTCACGCAACGTCCAAGAACATGTTACACGGATGGCTCACCTTAATCTGATAATTAATTGAATTGGTATGCTGATGTGTGCAGTGCACAAATAGAAGCCCGCTGCCCCCGCGCATTGCCCCTCCGCCATGGCCAGCCAACCATGTCCGCGCGACCCCATCCTCAGTCTATTGACATTCGCGCCCATTTTTAGATGGAACGATACTAACGAACTTCCCCAAATCGAAATCGCACACGAAAAAAATTAAATAAAAATAAAATTTTTACTACTGAGGGTGTAACACATACTAATACTTTAAAGCATTTAATAATGGAACAATTTTTAGATACAACGGAAAGACCTGATCGCCAGGAAAAATTTCGTTAAAACCGGTAAAACAAACGTGATCAAAATGAAGCTGTGATAAAGTGCAATGCAATTATAGAAACTATAATTTTACATTATTTTATTTATAATTTTGTGGTATCTTATTTATATGTGATTAACAATGGCAGCAGTTGCTAAGAAACCTATGGTTACATTATCTAAACCAAAACCAAAACCCGACACGGTAAGTATAAAACATATTTCACATTATTCAAGAATCAATAATGTTTAAGGTCCTGAAATATTGTTATTTGCAATTTAACCTTTGGAAACCGTTAGTTACATAAACAAAGTTACTCATCTTATTTATTAATTTCACAATATTAAAGACAGTTTCACTTGCGTCAATGTTTTCTCACTCGTTACCTCACAAATTTACATCATGCTTAGTTACTAAATCATAGTATAAATCTTGTTCCACTTCATTATTTACAACGTAAACTATTATATCATAAAATATGATAGAACACTTGTGCTGCATTAGTCAGGAAGTCCAAATCTCCATCATCAGATCATTTGGCTACCGCAACTTGTGGTCCAAATATGTCAGAACGTACAAATGTTTCACGAAATTCACCGGTTGCGATGTAATTTTTCAATCTAATAGCAGACCAATGCGATATTTCTGTGACCTTTAACTTTATCTAAAATACTTTCATATTTGTTGTTGACGATTTTATCAATTTATGTTTTATATACTCTATAACACTCGTATTTATGTAGTAAAGGAACTTTGAAAAAAGTTGAAATTAAGTTAAAGTTTGAAGCCCAAATGCTAAAAGTATCTGAAATAAACATTATAATTCAAATCATGTTGTTTGTTTACTATTGACGCTAAAATTTCTCAACTCATTTACTACATAATTTTAATGTCGATTTATATGTAAATAACATTATTTTAACTCTTTGTTACACCATTTATAATTAATACAACACTGATAATTTAGCGGCGGAAATCTGGAGATGCGAGGAGGCCTTCCGTGCAAGACCTGGAGGACCTCATTAACAAGCCTTCGGTGCCTCTGAAAGCTATCGGAAATGAAGGACCTCCGGTTATTGTTGACATGCCTGACAACTACGCGGCGGTTGAAGGTTTGTAAAACATTCTTATCAGAGGCATGGTTAAATCGCCAAGAGTTAAAACAATAGTTTCCGTTACCTACATACATACTTCTGAAGCTAATAAACGCGTGTTAAAAATAATATAATTTGCAAATATTAGACAAAGGCCTTTACATTCCAACCAATAAAAGTATCAATTTGCAAGATTGGACATGATAGGTTGTTTGAACCTATTTTTAGTGATATATTGAAATTTACCCTGTTTTTAATTTTGCAGGCCTTAGCTTAGGCTCTCTAAATTATTTAGACTAAATAAAACTTTAATTTTCGGAAAACAAGCTGGAATAAGCTTTTTCCACCTAATATTAAAATTGTCACAGTTTTAAAATTTATTATAAGGTAGCCTTTATTTTAACAGGTGTTTCTACTCAACAGAAATATTATCTCATACAAGACTTATCTTAAGACGTATCTAGAACACATGTATAATATTAGACTTTACTTCTATGATTTTACATTTCAATGATACATTAAATTTATGAAATATGTCCACCCGACGAGTTATTGCCGGTTAACTACTTATAGAGGAAGTTTATGATCTTTAATACTCAAAAAGAGTTATGAATGTTTCGATAATTACGGCTTCTTAGGTTTTTACCCAATTTTATTTAGACTGCGTCGGTGGCGCAGTTGTATTACAGTACGACTGCAAAGCTGAGGTCTCGCATTCGATCCCCGGGTCGGGCAAAGTGATATTGAGTTTTTCTATTAGTATCATCCCGGAGTCTGGAATTTGTTCCCGATAGGCTGGCCGAAAAGTGGGTGCACTATTTGCGCCTCTGCCTACCCCCTCGGGGATAACAGGCGTGTGTGTGTGTGTGTGTGTTTATTTAGATTGAAATAAACTTTAGCTAAAAGTTTTCGAAGTGTGGAAATGGTCTTTTTGACTCGTCAAGCTCCGCGACGGACGCCGGCGTCCATATATACAGGGTTTCCCCATACATCTATATATATAAGCGGGGCTTGACGGGTTAAAATGAAATAGTTTAAACTAACGTCAATATTTCAATCTAGATCAAACCGCCTACATTACCGTACAAGTCGAAGGTTCGCCGGCGCCTACATTCAAGTTCTACAAAGGCATCACAGAGATCATCGAAGGTGGTCGATTCAAGTTCGTCACCGACGGTGAGACTGGTCTCATCACGCTGTGCATGAGGAAAGTAAAGCCCAACGATGAAGGAAAATACAGAGTTGTGGTCAGCAACATCCACGGTGAAGACACAGCTGAGACGCAAGTTTACGTGTCCGGTTAGTATAGCTTTATTAAGAACTAGTTTTTTCCAGGATAAAAGTACCGCTATACATTTTCCCAAGATAAAAAGTAAAAGCCTAAAACCTTTCCAGAGGTTCAGACTATGTCCATACCAAATTTCTTCGGAATCCGTGTGGTAATTTTTGAGTTTATGTCCTACAGAGGAGGCGGGTCACTTTGATTTATATTCTAATTAAGGAAGGAAGGATGCATAGGTACTTAATTAACCTTTTATTTTGTTTCATTGAAAGATATGAACAAATCATAAATATTTCCAAAATACACATAGATACAAATACATGCACGTGATGTATTCTCTACTTATTAAAAAAACAACATATTTAGCTCTTTTAATACAAAAAATAGGTGAAAATCAGTTAGCAATTGATAAGGGCGTATATTATGATCAATGCCCCTGTTTTTTCCCTAATGCAGATCCTAGTGGTATGGACTTCCGTGCTATGCTCAAGAAGAGAAAATACGCCAAATGGGGAGACAAGAAGGAAGATCCCGACTGGGGAGACCTCAAGGAAACCGAGAAGCCTATACCACCTCTTAAGAAGGTTGAAAAGGTAAGGCTGCTGCATTTACTTAAATAAAAATAAATTACTTGAAGATGGTGATACATAAAAGAAATCTAATAAAATAAATCGAAAATTAAAGTGATTGAAGACATTGCATAAACCAGTTAAAGGTTCAGCTTAACTCAAAGCGAATTAGAGATAAGAGATAAAAATCTACAAGGGAATGAAACTACCCACTTAACTTGACATTGATTAGCACATAGCTAGTAGCTAAGGCCAAGATATTTTATCTCAGCACATCTGCAATTTATCTATTTTTAAAGTCATTGGCTTCTGCAATGTCTTGCAGTCTATAAAAAGACATTTATAAATAAATTGACAGCTCCATCGGGCTAGTGTCAAGTTTAATATTAGGCGATGTGCTAACTATGTAGATTTGGTTTACCGTACATATTTTATTTTATGTGCAAAATTAACATAATATCCCTTTATTGGCATGTAGCTTAGCTTCGCTAAAAGACAGTACATGGTAACTTAGCTAAGCTTCCTGGAGCATTTGATTATCGTCCTTGAATTTACTGAAAGTGTATTTTCAGCGTAATTAAGGTGTATGTGAAAAAGGCACGCTTTCAGTAATTTAAAGGTGAATAAACGTATGTCAATAATATATCTAGAATTCCTAAATTAAATTGTAATCAACGTATGAAAGTTTGTAAGAACATCGTATGCATCATGGTGTTTGGTCCTTAGGGCTTAGAAACTGGATATTTTGAAGAGGACGGCTTCATAGTGGTCATATCTGAAGGTGTCGAGATGGGTAGATTCCCTGCTGATAGAAGGAGACACTCTTCAAATTGGTCCTGGTTTAAGGTCATCAGTATTTTAGACCATAATATCATCGTCCATTCCATCTTACATTTCCACTTTCTCTTTCCATAAATCTGCTGTCTAAGCATGTTTTCAAAATCTAAATTAATTATGAATTTTTGAACCTATAAATGATCAAACTTCTTCAAAATTTTATGCGTCAAAAAATATGTCATCTAACCTCATTAACCAGTGTTGTCAGTTAAACGTCAGATTTTGCTTATCAATACGGCCACGGATGTGTTAATATTGTTATAATAATAATATTAATCAATAATGGCAAAATGGTTCTACGAGAAGATATCATACTTGTTTTACGTTAGTGCCATACATACTTACAATTCGATTCCCATTTCATTGGCTTCGATCTAATTTAGCTTCTTCATCGTAAACATTCACACTGTTGCTTTTCGTGTAACGAATGTTGTAAATTCTAGGGTGTTTATGAGATTCGGAGACGTATGTCTCTACCCGAAATAGTACCCGACTGGCCCACTTTGATGGAGGCTGTTAAATTAAAGGTTCGATAAAAAGGCGAATAAAAACAAAAGCTAAAATTATAGATTGTATTTTGAGTGTTTGAAATATTATCAAGGAGCTAATTTAGATAGGACTAGATACAATGAAGTCTATTTTATTGCAAATCGTTGCGAAACACATCTTAAAAAAAACTGTTGCAGTGCTAAGTAATAGAAATTCTATATTCTATATACCTATTATTCATTAAATTTCAAACGAACAGAATACAGTCTTTTAAATAATGAATGAATTAAACCATGAATGATAAATTGAACTAAAATTAATCGTCTGAATTTATCGTCTTTAACATGAAAATGGAACTGTGAATTTTATTGATTTTGAACAATGTAAATTAATATTGCGTCCTTAGTTCCCTGAAGTATTACATTGAATAAAAGTCATTAAAGACGGAATGTTCAGTACGACCTAAATAAACCACAGCACTAAATAAGAATTTTAAATTAACACACATAAAATGGTTTTTGTATCACCACTTCACGTTTCTTTAACTAGAACATGACTTCCAGGGAATGTAAGTGGAATGTATTTGATGATTATTATTTTGTCTTTTTTGGATTTTTGTCAGTTATGTACAATTGCAGGTTTCTCTTTGACGTCGGATTGAGGAGCTTCTGTCACGTCATCATAATATTAAAAAAACTGTTTTCTCGTCTTCACCTATTACATTAATTCCAGCTGATGCATCCGGTGTTTTGCAGATTTTGGAATTTTTCTCTGTATTCTCTTTACAATATTATGTGCAATAGTGCCGCCACACTACATATATTTAAATGTACCTATTTATGTTATTTAATATATAAGTATTTATGTCTAGAATAAGTAGATTCTATACACTTATACAAATATGCTCGCTAGTGTAGATAATCGAAATTGATTTACAATGGTAGATTAAGAGTGAATGGATATTTTATAGAGATCCCATAACAGAAGACAGTCACTGGCGGACCTGATCCCGGATTGGCCGGTGCTTCACTCGTTCAAAAGAAACGAGGTTTGACTATAATGAAGACAAAAGACTCCATGCACTTTGAAATGTACCACGAGACGCAATGTTTAGCACATGACATTCTATTACACGTTCACTTCCTTTAAATAATTCAGTACGCACGATAAATGCACCTTTGCTTCATCACCTGCTACAAAAATATATTTAAGTTAGGTAACAGAAAGACGAGAAACCAGGAACCTTTAGCTTTCAATAAAAAAACATATTCGTAAATCATACTTAAATCTATAGTCAATAGAAGCGTATTAAAATTATTCTGGTTGATATACTGTATTTCATTTGTAGCAATTGGTGACGTAAAGTTCCTTAGATTCACTGAATTATTTACTTCGACTAGGGCACTCGCAACTGAAGCACAACTTTATTCTTCTTTTCTTCTGTCGTACAAATTTCTGTGCACATATTATCCGATATTCATAATGCACAAGGCACAGTATCTACCACACCGATAGCAAATAATTTCTATAGGTATATTTATTCGTCTCATTCGAAAATGATGAATTATATCCTGCAATCTTGATGTGGTTTTCCCTTCAAGCCCCGCTTATATATATAGATGTATGGAAAAACTCTATATATATGGACACCGGTGTCCGTCGCGGGCCTTGACAGACTACTTCATCATTATTGTTATGTGTATATATATCATAAATGTGGAATTATATCGAGTCACCCCACTTTTGCACAATGTTCTACGAAAACATAGAAATTCCAATTTCTGTACAAATTAGCATGGGCTTAAAACTGTGTGGGTCGTGATCGAAAAATGGCTGACGATTCTAACGCCTCGGTTAAAGGTTTCTATTGTTTTCGTTGATTTTTTGCACTTGAGTTTATGTGCGCGTGACCGACGTCGGTAAATGGAGGGTTTTGCCGGTCACCACAACTGCTTTATGTATTAAAGAGCACTTTTTGTTATTGCACTGTTCTAAGTGATGTGCCGGTCGGTATATTAATTCCACGGGATATTGTTTTCCAGAAACAAGAGTCGTTCTTGAAGCCTCTGGTAGATCAGACGGTTAAAGAAGGCAAGGACAAAAAGGCGGTGTTTGAAGCTATCTTCACGAAGCCTAACTCTAAGCCAAAGTGGTTCTTCCGTAAGGATGTAAGTACTAATATCATCTATTAAAAAAAATTGCTTAGATTTCATAATATTAATTAAATATAATTTCACCAGGAATTATTCCCCGGCTCTAAATACAAGATGGTTAACGAGCAAGATTCTTACAAGCTGATCATCATGAACCCGAAAGTGGAGGACACTGGCAAGATTACTCTCGAAATCGGTGGTATTTCCTGCACTGCCTTCCTGCAGGTCGATGAACCTGATCCAACATACACTTTCACCAAACCGTTGAAGAAGAACACCAATGGCTACACCAAACACGAGGTGGTGCTTGAATGTACTGTCTCCAACAGCCTCGCCATTGTCTCCTGGTGGAAGGGAGATCAGAAATTGGAAGATGGCGATGAGTACCAGATCTCTAAGGATCTGTCTGGAGGCTGCAAGCTCGTTATCAAGAGTGCTAAGTTTGAACACGCCGGCAAATATATGTGCAGGATTGAGAAGCAGCCTGACAAGACTGAGACTGACGTCAAGATTGTAGGTGAGTAAAGAATATACAAAACATTTCACAATTGGGCGCACTGTAAAAAAAGGGATCGTATTCAAAAGCTCGCCAAACTTATCTCGTTGTCTTCAAAAAGCTTTGGTGTAAGTATTATTGATATCAGATTGATTTTAATTAATACAATTCGTAACTATAGCAATCAAAAACGAAACACGAGTACTAACTCATGGTATTTTTTGTAGGCTAGATCTTTTTTGTTAAAGTTATTTTTGTTAAAGTTATTTTATACAAACTAACTTAAATATCAATAACTATTCGTTTGCAGAGTACCCATACAAGTTCACCAAGGTGCTCAAATCTCAACAAGCCATTGAAAAGGACACCATCACTTTACTGTGTGAGCTTGATGATGCCGGTGGTGATGTCAAATGGTAAGTTTTCGTTCAAGTTATTCTATTAAAATACAAAAGTCTCTGAGGTGTTAGGGTCATTAGTTTATTTTGATGATGAAAGAAAATCTAGTAACTGTTAAATAGATTTGATACTTGATACACAGATAGATTAAGAAACCATAACATTTTGATACTTGATGCGTCAAATCCTGGATTAATACGTACAATACATTTATCCTGAAAATATGCACAGTGAGACTTTTCTTTGTAGGCAGTCGAATAAAATGTAGCCCTTAAAAATATTGATTTCAATACCAACAGGTTCAAAAACGATGAACCTCTCAAGGCGGACAAGCGCATCTCGATCGTCAAGGAAGGTCGCAAGCGGAAGGTGGTGATCAAGGAAGCCAAGGTCACTGATGCTGGCTTCTTCAAGTGCGTCAGTAATGCTGACGAGACCAAGTGCGAATTGATTGTCAATTGTAAGTAATTTTTCTAGTGATAAAAATATATACCTATCCTAATTGATACGTAAATAAGTCTCAGTAGTCCAAATTACTACAATTTCACCATATTATGCGTAAATATGATTCTAAATTAAGTAGCAACGCAGACTCAAACTGTATTTATTAGTTTCCTACAATTCTTGAAAATGCAAACATCGGTGTCGAGATATCCTTATTAAGTATCATATTTTTTTCCGAGAGTCTTATTAACCTGGCCTATACTTTAACTGGTATTATAAAATTAATCATAATTAAGAAGTGTATACGTTGTGATCTAACAGGGATTGGCGTTATATTCCTATTGTTTGAATTTACCAGACCCAAACAGTCAAATCTAGACGCATATTGATCTCGTAATATCATTTAGTAGGTAATCGTATTCGGTGCAAATTGATCCCATGTTTCTTTGCAATGTTTATCGACTGTTCTGTGATCGCCGGTTCGTTCTTTGTAAGTTCCTATAAGCTAATTCACGAAAATAAATTAAAGACTTTCATAAGGTTTGTGTACACAATATCCAGGTAACAAATAAATGGGCCACATCTCTGAATCAAATAAATTGAGTCAATTTTGAAATAGTCATATCTTCTGGTGGTTTAAAAAAGAGCCACGCTAGAGTTTCTTGATCATTCATTTCTGATTAAAATTGCTTTCCGATTGGGATGAAAAGAAAATAAACATTATATATTTTTTTTAGTCTAGTTTAATCTAGCAAACTATCGTCAAATACGTTTTTAATTTTTCTTTTACTACTTCTAGAACTCACTTATTTGCCCGAAATGTATTTGCCTCATTTTTTTTCAGATGCTAACCGCTTCAACAAGAAGTTGAAGGACACGGAAGCCATTGAGAGAGACAAGGTCGTACTTGAAGTTGAACTGCAGGACCAGACAGCCGAAGCTGTTTGGTCATTCAATGGAACGCCTATTGTACCTGATGACAGGTGAGGTTTTTTCTGAAACTACATAATAACGATAATGCATTTCATAATCATAATATCGACTTTAAGGATTGATTTAGTAGTGGGTAATCTTTTATTGCGCGCAGTAGGTAAGGCAAACTTACCACAATACATTATTCATGCTCTCACATGATTCTACATAGACAATTTCGTACTATAAGTATTACTTCAAAACATCATTTGAAATACATATAGGTAAGTATAAATGCTGAATTCATTAACGGAAACGATCCTTAGCCTATACGGAATATATTCCAGAAGATCTCATACACATCTCTTATTTGATTAGGTACATCTAATTCATAGAAATAGATCAACTAAGAACTAAATTGTGATCACATAAATTTAGTGGTGGTAGGTCTCTCATATGTAAGAGTCCGCCTGGGTAGGTACCACCGCAATGTCTATTTCTACCGCCAAGCGGCAGTGTGCACTGTTGTGTTTCGGTTTGAAGAATATTATAGCCAGTGTAACCACAGAACATAATGAGACTTAACATCTTATGTCTCAGGATGATGAACGCAGTGAAATGCCACAGTATTTTGTAATTCAAGGTGCTGGATGATGTTACTACTGTTTATGGGTGATCGTATCGCTTACCATGAGGCGAACGGCATGCTTGTGTCGTCGTTCAATGAAATAAAAAAAACCTAAAACAAATTCTTCAACAGGATTGAAATCAAGAACCTGGGTGGTGGCAAACACCAGCTGATCTTCAACAAGCTGGAGATGGAGGACGAGGGCGAGATTCTGTGCGAGTCGGGCAAGCTCAGCTCCTCGTGCAAGCTCACTGTTAAGAAGGGCGAGTCTAAGCCCGCCATTGAGTGTCCAGACGAATTTAACGGACCAGCCGGACATCCTTTCGTCATCGAGGTACCTTATAAAGGTCAGTACCGTGTTATAATTTAGTAAGAAATAATACAATAGTATTACTTGGATAAACAACCTTAAATGCATACAGATCAAAATAAATACCTAATACTAATTAAATTACGCACTTCGTTGTCACAAGTCGGTAGCTGTAGAGTATTTACAATAGGTTCAGTAATTTCAGAGATTACGAACTCACGAATGACAATGATATTTTTAGAATTGTGTAATTAGGGAATAGGCATTACATTGCAATACTTACAATTGGCTTAAATTCAAATTCCGAATAACACTGTAATTTTCTTCATATAATTATTATGTAATTAAATAAATTATGATCTAATGTAATTGTGTGCAATTTGATTCACCTTATAGCCGAGATCGAAGACAGAATCACTAAAACTTTCATTAGGAATTCAATTTTATACTAGATTTGTTTTTACAGTTAGTGGTACCCGCCAGACTCCGATCGAAGCCAAGCTGTGGAAAGACGGCAAGGCATTACCAGCGAAGGAAGTCGAAGCAGTGGTTGAACAGGAGAAAGTGCTTTTCAAGATCAAGAAGCCATCTCGCGAACTATCTGGAAGATATCAGATCAAACTGTCCAACGCCCAGGGAGAAGACTCCAAAGATGTTACTATTGTTATGCAGAGCGTCCCAACTGCGCCTCAGAACGTTGAAGTCACAGAAGTATTCCAGACATCTTGCGTGGTTGCCTGGAAGGCGCCCACTGATGACGGTGGATCGCCGATCATCAAATACGTCATTGAGAGACAGGTACATTTATGAATAATTTTTCGTTTTTTAAGTCAGTATCTCTGATCGATGTGTAGGATAATATGAAGTCATGGCTCTCGCGCCTCTGTCGTGATGTCTAGTAAGTTGGTTTTTGGCAAAATTATTTTAAATTACATATTATCAAATATAAAAAATACTATAATCAATCAATGCTCTTGCTCAGGATCTGTCGCTCAAAGCTGGTTGGGACAACGTCGCCGAGGTACCATTCGGCGAACCAACCAAATACAAGGTCGAGGACCTTGTACACAAGAAGACTTACAAGTTCAGGATACGGGCGGTCAACAAGATCGGCTCCAGTGAGCCTGGTCTCTTTGCCAAGCCCGTGCTGGCTAAGGACCCGTGGGGTGAGTACATAATTGCATCAAATTAAGATCAGACCTAGTATCAGATTGAATCGTAAAGACTTTGATATAATAACTACTTACCATTGATAAATGAACATGAAGCTTCACTTATAACTTTGTATATAAAATTAAATAACTTTGGTACACGCTTTTTAAAATAAATAAGACATGACATTCAATATTTGTATTATTTGCTACCAACGGTAAAGTGATGATAATATTGAACATTCTACAGACGAACCATCCAAGCCCAAGAAAGTGGAGCTCACAGACTGGGACAAAGACCACGCAGACCTCAAGTGGCAGAAGCCCGACAACGACGGCGGTGCTGAAATCACCGGCTACGTTATTGAATACAAGGTTTGCTACAGCATTTAGATAGTCTTTTTCTTCTTTCTTCACACTTTATTTCGCCATGATGTGGGGTCGGTGTAAGATATGTGTCGCGCATACTTTTTCGTTTAGCTTTGTTTTACGATAGGCGTCTATCTAACAGCAACCACCTTGGGGTTATCATTTAATTTTAGTTATCACACACACACACTCACGCCTTTTACCCCCGAAGGGGTAGGCAGAAGCGCAATGAATGCACCCATTTTTCGCCGTGCGTATTCCGTCCCATGTGATTAGGGGGCGAGACTATCGCCATACCGGGCACAAATTCCAGACTTCGGGCTGAAACTAAATAGAAAAATCCAATGTCACTTTACCCGACCCGGGGATCGAACTTGAGACCTCAGAATTGCAGTCGTACCGTAATACAACTACGCCAACGAGGCAGAACTATTGTAAATAATTTAGTTACAATAGTTCTATTTATCAATTATCAATATGATAATTAATCACTGTAAGATGGAGCACTTTAATCCTCTCGTCACTCATATTTAATATGTACTTTACACTCGTCAATACCACTATCCCTACTGCTTACAGGAGAAATTCGGCAAAGACTGGGTAAAGGGTAAGGAAGTGCCCGGGGACTGCCTGTCTGCGACCCAGGACGGTCTGAAGGAAGGCTGCACTTACGAGTTCAGGGTACGCGCCATCAACAAGGCTGGACCTGGAGAACCTAGTGACACTACCAAACCGATTGTCGCTAAGTGCAGATTCGGTAAGTTCCCGCATTTATTTTTCAAATGTAATAAAGCGGGTTATGTTGTCAGGTCTACGGAGGTTGTGGTCCACAACGGTGTTCAGCGTGGGTTTTTAAAACCACTTATAAGTCTCTCAGTCTAACAAAAATGAATTTTTTCTACAGTCAAACCCTATATCATCGGTGATGGTGTACAGAGCATCATCATCAAGAAGGGCCAGGTCATCTCCTTCGACATCAAATACGGTGGTGAACCCGAACCCGAGGTCAAATGGATGAAGGGTGAAGAGGTAAATATCTACTTGAATATTTAACTGTGTCAGATATTATACAATATATTTATTTCAGTTCAATAAGAATTTGTTTACGTTTTTTTTTTTTGAGACATAAATTGGTCATAATTAAAATATATAAATTGGCAGCTGTTGCATAAAAATGTTTAATTTTAATGAAATTTTTTGTGTTGTAATTCATAAACTATAATCATCCAGCGAAGCGGCGTATTAACCAATAATTTAACTTTTTTTTTTTCAAAAAAGAAACGTGGCAAGCAGTATACGGAGAAGGTTAGAGGGTTAAAAATAAATGTTGTGTCACTCTATAATATGTCTCTAAACAATTACTATTACATTTCTCTTTATCTACACTTTATATGTGGCTAACATACTGCACAAATGTAATGGGGATGGCAGCGAATTTTTAAGTTTGATCAAAAATTTGGACCCAAAATAATTTTTCGACAGGCTCTCTTAGAATTTTATTAGAATACTACAAATCAAATATCAAAACTGGGTAAGCACCCCGGGTGTTTGATTTGGCTATAATAAACTTCAAAATTCGTTGTCACGCCAAACAAAGAAGCAATAAACGCACTATTTTTTTACATTGTACACGCAAATTGTAAAAGAAATCTATGTAAGCTTTTGATGTTATAACTACAATCTAAATCTTTTTGTCTAAATGTTTCAATTATTTCGGTGCACTTTTCACGAAGATAGCTGTGCACATTCACTACCAATATCATTGTATGCTGAAGCATACACATTTCCTACATTTTAAAACTTCGATTTATTTTTACTGTGGTAACACTTTTGACCTGACAGTTTGGCGCCATTATTCAAACTGTCAAACAAGATTCTAACACTATCAAAATATACTAAAACTGATCAAAATCACTAAAATATAATAAATGGGATTGCAACTCTATACCTACATCTTCCATCAAAAACTTTTTTCTTCTCTAATATTTTTTCTGCACATAACATTCACAATAAAATTATTATGACGTACGAATCTGGTCACCCTATTGATTGAAATATCTAAATAAATAATTTCATAAATCCACATTACTGCAATATATTAATTATCATGGCACATTACAATTGAGTGAAAAATTCACATCACTACCTATTTACTTATTGCATACAATATTTACATCGACATTAGTGCATAAATATTTTTATCTGTACACCATAACGGTTCATTTATCAACACTTCAAAACTCATAATTCTCTTACAACAAAGTACTTCAAAATCCAGTGTCAGTTGCAATCCCAACATCCATTATTCTTTCATCTAAATGATGAACTATTTGTAGGAAATCCGTGATGATGGAGACCGCATCACGATTGACAAATACGAGAAGAACACTGTAATTACTGTCAGGAAGACAACCAGGATCGACAGTGGAAAGTACAAACTGGTACTTACCAACTCGTCTGGCACTTGCGAGAGCATTGGCGATGTTGTTGTGCTAGGTAAAACTATTTTTTTTTTATTTTGCGAAGACTTTTTCAGTATATTTTAGTAGATTATTGTCCTTGAATCACAGATTATTTAGAGAAGCTACGCTTCCTTGAATACTTAAATATCAACTTTGTAACTCAAGGTGCTGGATGGTGTTTCTACTGTTTATGGGTCGTATTGCTTACCATCAGGCGAACGGCATGCTCGTCTAGTCATTCAAAGCAAAAAAAAATTGGAATGGGAAATATTTTATCTGAAAAACAATATGTCTGTGACAATGGATTCTTACCTCTATACTCTTTGAGTATCTAGTTGGTTAAATAGTCTAAGTCTACACTAGATCGAATGTTACTAAAATACACCGTCAAGTCATTAGCAAGAATCTTGATCATTGTTTTAACTAACATAATATTTAAGTTAAAGTCGTGAACAAAAAATAGGCTCTCTCATTGCATCTACACCTTTATCTATAAACGATAGTACATGGAACTAAATTTAATTAATAATTCCAGACAAACCAAACAGGCCAAACGGCCCTGTGGAGGTGGTTGACGTCCGCGCCGAGAAGGCGACAGTCAAATGGCAGAAGCCGGACGACTGGCAGGGATCCGACATCACCGGATACACTCTCGAGAAGATGGACTTGGTATGGACATTCCAGTTTTGTCAGTCAAGGACTTGAATGATTAAGACACTTATAAATCAGAATTCAAAACTCTAAGATACAATATTTATGCCCTCATTTTCGAGTTTAGTAAAGTTTACACTAATAGTACCTACTGTTGGCCAATAAAAAACTAAAACGCCTAAAATCATGTGAACTTAAATTATTTATTTATTGTAGACTCTAAATAAGTAGTATAAAGCATACAGTCCTTTGAAATTAGATCATAAGAAAAATGAATGAAACAAATACCTATTACGAACCTCAAATTACAGGACACTGGCAACTGGGTGCCGTGCGGTGAAACCGGACCGGAACCCACAGAGTTCACGGTGAAGGGTCTCACGCCGAACCATAAGTACAAGTTCAGGGTGCGCGCCGTCAACAAAGAGGGCGAGTCTGAACCATTGGAGACCGATGGGTTCATCGTTGCTAAGAACCCTTACGGTAAGTACTTTATTTAAATAATTAATATCCTTCAAAATACATTTAAAAAAAATAAGAGCTGACCTACTTAATATAAAATTACCACTACTGTCTGACTGTTTCGACCAAATAAGAAATTACAGTTTTTTTTATAAAATATCTGTAGAAATAGGACATTTATAGATATTTTTTACTTCTATCAGACCCACCAAAGGCGCCTGGCAAGCCAAACATTGTGGACTACGACAACAAGTCCGTGACGCTTCAATGGGAGCCGCCGACCGACAACGGTGGACGTTCGGTCCTCGGTTATGTGGTCGAAATGAAGGACAAGTTCTCTCCTGACTGGATCGAGGTAACTGAGTTTCGCAGATAAAACATTTTAAAAATAACTTGATATATAATTATCACATGTGAAAATGTTGTATGCATCTTATCCAGAGCCGTAAAATGTTAGAAGGAAACACATGCCATGGCCACATGAGAGAGAATTTGACAGGTGAATTGAGTAAATCTACACCGCACCATTTTGTAATAGATTTAGTAAAGTTATTGACACTTTTAATAATCTTTTAACAATCTGAAAACACCCGATACTAAGCACAACAATTTAACGACAGAGTTAAAATGTAGAATTTCAATTCCGACTTTGAAAAAACCGGCACGCACTACGAGACGGCAATAACATGATTCTATCTCTTTGTTTCATGAGCAATACCTCTATAGTACCATCCCTTTCTGTAAGACTGAATAGAAACTATACAGTAGTCTATATTTTTTACTCTGTGTACATCCCCTATATTTGTATCAAAAAGTTATATTTGACAATTGGAATTTGGGTTTCGGCGGGAACTTGGAAGTGTCATGAGATGCTCTTGTTTTAATTCATTGTTTCGGTGACACTTGGTGGTATATTGCGTAATTATGGTGGTATATTATCCAATATAGTTCTATTAAAGGGCTCAAACGAAATGAATTGAAATAACTGCTAATCAAGTGTTACCGCGTTATGAGTATGATTTGCGCGCTGAGGTCCTGGGTTCGAATCCCGGGTCGAGCCAAAAAAACTTTGTGACTGGGTTTTTCCTTTTTAAAAAAAATTACTCAGTCGCAGCTCGGAATCAGGAAGTTGGCGATGTGATACCCCCGTGCCTCGGAAAGCACGTAAAGCCGTTGGTCCTGCGCCTGATCTCTCTCCGGTCATGTCGGATTGCCGTCTCACCGGACTATGAGAGTGAAGGAATAGCGAGTGCACCTGTGTATTGCGCACACACTTGTGCACTATAATATCTCCTGGGTACCTGGCTGATCTCAGTTGAGATTGGCCGCCGTGGCCGAAACTGGCTTGGAGGATTTCATTTGTGGTGCTGCCAGAACTGCTAGACAAAGTCTCTTCGTAAAGTAGCCACTGCTTTATTTTGATATAGTAGTTAGCACTGAAGAAAAAAAAGAAACGACAAAACAGCAACAGGCAACTTATTTAAAAAGAAATGTCTAACCGAAATTTTGACACAGGCAGATGCGCAAACCGCGCCTTGCCAAAGAGAAAAAAAAGGATTGGAATTTGACAGTTCTCAGTTGTTGTTGTTTTGAAAGTTTTAAGTTGTTTGTATACATTTTTACCGGCAATGTTTCGTGATATGAATTAAATTAATAAGTTGCAGTCAAAAAACGTGATAAGACTTATTTTGAAGCTTGCCAAGTAGTCTTAGTTATCATTGCAGCGTGATTTGAATGTCTGACAACATATTTTATAAAAAAAGTGCGCGAAAATGCACAATTATCTCCGCTTTAAAAATACAAGAGCAAATACACATTCCATTATGTAACTTATCTACCTAATAATCGTAATATCCCAATTAATGCATGCGATTGTCGTAATATAATGTACTAGATTTTGCCCGCGGCACCCACGTAGCCCTATGTATCAGTAATTATTAATTAATTAGGTAAAACAATCAAAAGAGTATTAGATTTATCTTGGAATTAATGCTTGGTTCGCTCTTATGCAACAAACAAAGTGCTAAAAGAAAACCAAATGTTTCAAAAGCTTGGAAGGTGGATCTAAAAATTTATTTACTTGTATTTAAAAAAGATGTCCGCGTTTTATATGGGTGCCGGCCTTCAAAATCTGAACAGGCTCAAACTTTAGGGATATTAAACGGGCAACATATGGAACTTAGCTCCATTAAAAAAATATTTTTAGACCGCTCCATTCATAACCAACTTTTTTGAAAACATATTAAGTGTAGTTTTCAAGCCAAACAAAATTATATGTATCTCAAAATTGGAGGCCTTTAGAATTAAACAATTTATTGCAAAAGGCTAGTTTCGGGAGTTCTATCCAAATACAAATAAACTGTCTTGTTTAGATTTTCAGGCCCATTTTTGGACATGTCCTTTAATCCCTCTTAATTTTTAACTTCATGAAAAGACAATATTTTAAGCAACTATGTCCTTAGCTGAGGATGTAGCAACTACAAGAACCTTACAGACTGCTACAACACACTTATTTCCATCAGGTTGTCAAGACCAATGACACCAAGACTGAATATAAGGTGGAAGGTCTCAAGGAGAAGATGGTGTACCAGTTCCGAGTGAAAGCTTACAACAAGGCTGGTGTTGGTGAAGCCTCCGAGCCTACCGAAAATCATCTCTGCAAACACAGGAACTGTAAGTAACTTGATTGTAACTTTGATATTGAATTTTCATAAAACTTTGCCTGAAGAAATCACTACATAGTATAGAACAAAGTAGTTTCCCATCCGTCTGCCCCTATGTACACCTAGATCTTTAAAACTACCCAAAGGATTATGATGTGGTTTTTTAGAGAAATCACTACATAGTATAAAACAAAGTCGCTTCCGGCTTTCTGTCTGTCCCTATGTATGCTTAGAACTATCAATGGATTTTGATGCTTTTTTTTTAAAATAGATAGTGATTTAAGAGGAAAGTTTATATGTACTTTTATCCTGGAAAATCTTATTAATGCGGGCGAAGCTGCGGGCATAAGCTAGTTTTGTTTGTATATCACAAATGTGACATGCAGTTTTTTTTCGAGATTTTAATATTTTCTAACTTTACCTTTATTGAATTACAAGGACAGATCTGTATCCTAACAATATTATTACAGTGAAACCTCGCATCGAACGCATCACATTCAAGTCTGTGATCATCAAGGCTGGTCGCACTCACAAGTGGTCAGTGGATGTCACCGGTGAACCAGCTCCGGAGATGACCTGGTTAGTAACTTGGCATTTAGGCTTGTAAGATAAAATGGCAGTATTTATTTATCAACTAGCTTTTGCCACTACACATTTTCCCAGGATAAAAAGTAACCTAAAACCTCCCCAAAGTCCCAAACAATCTCCATACCAAATTTCATTGATATCCAGTTGGCGCAAATTTTGCCACCCCTTTTTGCACCTTTAGGGGTTGAATTTCAGAAAATCCCGTCGTAGTGAGCATCTACGTCCTAAAAGAAACTCCTATGTAAAATTTGAGACTCCTAGCACTTTTAGTTTCTGAGATTTTGTGATGAGTGAACCTTTCGCTTTTGTATATCACAAAAGTTTGCAATGGAAATACTACAAAATGCCTGAGTGAAAGAAATACAAAGAAACAAAAAAAGTAAAAAAAATATCAATAAAGAACCATTAAGGAACTGCTTATTTAATTTCTCTCTGCATTCCTGTACATGGTGTAACTGTATTAAAAGTGGTTAAAAGTGGCATATTATTGTGTACTTGTTACATTTTTTTTTATTATTAGTTGGTATCAAGGTTACATGTTTATGCAATAGATCTGTTATTAAAAGAAAATAATATTACTTATATCTTTAAAAATGTTGTGCAAAGTAAACTAAAGTGAAAAATGTGACTATCTTTTCCAATAATATATGATTATTATTTTACTTACAAAGGTAATCTTAATAACATAACCCCAAAAGGATATAAAACTTGTTATGCCAAATGTATTAGTCTAAGGCCAAACGTTAGTCTTTTGAGAGCCGTATATTATAATTATAAATATATTAATAAGAACCATCTGCTTAAATATTAAGAATAGTCGTCGTAACATACTGGGGTAACTAATTATTACGAATAACCGTAGATGGTGCCACTGAATGGTTCACATTCGCGACGAGAATGGTTAGTGGTTACCCCAATCGTATACAGATGACGCCACAGGAAAAAATACATCGCGATATCAAGATTCTCCGGCGTTTATAGACCGTCTGAGCGCGCGTCGGCAAACTCATACTTACCTGGCGTAGGGGACACCGTGATCAACAAGGCGGTTCCCCCAGGGCGAGGCCTGTCCATTGCACTGCGGACGGGTTGACCCTTGCGATTACCCCTAATGTGGGTAACTCGGACGCGTAATTTTTGGTAGTGGGGACTGCGTACGCGCCGTCCCCCATATCATACATGAAAATGAAAATAATCCACCGTACCTTTCCAGTGTGGATGTGCATAATTAGCATCAGTGACCACATTATCTTATATTTTATCAGTCCGCAATCTATGCATATTACAAATCGACGGCCCCTACGTATAAAAAGACATGTCGAAAATGGCATTTTTTTTTATTGCATTTTATGCTTATATTTATCAATATGCATGTACCAATTTAATATTTTTTTAATTATTCAATTATTTCACGAGATACGTGAAGCGTATATGGTAATAAGTCCGACACATTTCACGGAACGTGTAGTATAAACGGTCAAGTCGTACTTAACGCGAAATACCATGTTTGAAAAGATAGTTGTCCGTTTACAATGTCACGGTTTTTGACGCAGGAGTAAAGGAAGCGACATGTTTTGTGTAAGATGAAACTAAAGCAAGACGCGGCGCAAACGAAGTGGCAAGTTGTTTATATTTTTTTTATTAAAAATAAGATTTAAGGATGGTATAGTAGATTTCCGTTTTTGGTCTGATAATTGCGCAGGCCAAAACCGTAACCGGATTGTTTTTTTTATGTACATGTGGGCTTGCAAAACATTTAATATTAAAATATGCTACCGGTTTCTTGAAAAAGGACGTACACAAAATGAAGCAGACAGTGGCCATGCTTTGATTGAAAAAGCAATTAAAAATAAGCTTATATTTTATATCCTAGACAAGTGGTACACCTTAGTAAGATGGGCTAAACAAAACAATCCTCCATACAAGGTTGTAGAAGTTAATCAGGACCTAGTGCTAGATTTCAAAGCTTGGTTACACACAAAAACCTGGATTAAAGATGCCAATGGTAATAAAATAAATTGGAATAAGATTCGAGAAGTAAAAATTCTAGCAAACGAACCTGATAAATTGCTTTTTAAATATGATTTATATGAAGAATTAAGTTAACTTGATAATACCAAAAATATAAAATTACAAGAGGAAGAAATAGAGTATAGCAAGAAATAACGTTTCAACCTTTGTATAGAGAACCAATCCATTTACCAGATTTAAAACATAAAGATTTAATTAATTTGTGAGACACAATGATAATACCTCAGAAATATCATAGCTTATTTAAAAATATTAGTCACAGCAATAATGTTATGTTGATGATGAAGACTGATTTCAATATATTTTATATAATTACACTATTTTTTATATAATTAATAACTGATCATTGTATTGATCCTGATCCTTGATTGATTTAAGTTTCTTTTTCTGGTCTCATATCTATGAGACTGCTAAAAGTAAAATTGAGAGCTTTTTTTTAACACCCTTTTGTTATTTCTATTGATTATTAAAAATGTTTATTTGTTTGTTGATTGGTTTGAATAGAAATCACTAAACAGTATTAAACGAAGTCGCTTGCCGCTGTCTGTCCCTATATATGCTTAGATGTTTAGAACTACACAACGGATTTTGAAGCGTTTTTTTTTTAATAGATAGAGTGATTCAAGAGGAAGGTTTATATTATGTATTATTTATCCCGGGGAAATATAAGGCGGGACTTTTGTCCCGGAAAAACTCATTCAAGCGGGCGAATCCGAGAGCAGAAGCCTCGTATAATTATAATTAGCATATTCCCTAGTTTTCCGAGTAACAGTAATAGTTTATTGAAAGTGAATTATAGTACCAAATAATCTAGATTACGTCTATAAATATAAAACTTTATTGATTGTACCTACTGTGTTTTAGAATATGAATACTTTAAGTATAAACCATTATTACCACATTATGGTTCTAAAGAGATAATATTCTAAATTTTGTTTTGTAACTCATAATTTTTTTTATACATAATATATGTATATATAATTAATTAATTAAATATAATTTTCTATATTATAAACTAAACATTTTCTATACTAATATTATAAAGGGGGAAAATTTGATAGTTTGTTCATGGTGAATAAACACAAATTCTACGCGACCGATTTTGAAAATTCTTTCACTAATACGAAGCTACATTACTCCTGAGTGCTATAGGTTACTTTTATCCCGGGAAAATATTTTTATTACGAAATTTTAACTATGTAAAATAATTAAAATTTCGTAATAAGCTGATCAGTTTTTAGGTGCATGCCACCTACGTGCCATTTATGGCTTTAATACCTTGCCTTTGTTTTTTTTTCCAACTGCCTTCCCTAATATTGTCCATCCTTCCAGGTCTTGGCGCGACAACGTGAAGCTAGTAAACACGGAGCGCATCAAGATCGAGAACCAGGAACACCACACCGACTTCACCATTATAAACGCAGTGCGACGTGACACTGGAAAATACACCCTCCGTGCCGAGAACTGCAACGGTTTCGATCAGGAGACTGTCGAACTTACTGTATTGAGCAAACCCAGTGCTCCTAAGGGTCAGTTTTGCTTGAGGATTTGGAGTAATTTAATAATGATTGAAATCGTACTGCCTTGGTGGCGTAGTTGTATTATGATACGACTGCAATGCTGAGGTCTCGGGTTCGATTCCCGGGTCGGGCAAAGTAATATTGAATTTTTCTATTCAGTATCAGCTCGGAGTCTGGAATTTGTGCCCGATATGGCGATAGGCTCGCCCCCTATCACATCATGGGACGGAATAACGGCGAAAAGTGGGTGCACTAGTTGTGCCTCTGCCTACCCCTTCGGGGATAAAAGGCGTGAGTGTGTGTGTGTGTGAAATCGTACTGTGTTTGTTTATGTAGGCCACAGGGTTATACTTTTGCATCCGGATAGGAGTTATTTTAAATTGCTACTGTCATAATTTTATGGTGTCAATTCTGGAGTTGGGTAAATATATATACAGGGTCATTTTGACATTGCGTTAATAAATGAAAATATCGTATTCCATTAAGTTATTTTAACCATAGATATAAAATAAAAAAGTGTAAGTTTCGAACAAAATAAATATCAATAAAAAGTAACTTTAAGTTTACACGCCCTAATGCCACTATGACTACTCTAGAAGAATTTGTCGCAGCAGCAACATTGCACTTTCAGTCAGAAATACATTTACGCACACACCATATTTGCACTAAACTACAAAATTAACAAAAATATGGAATACTACAACCGGGATTTTTGGCGAAAGTATTCGTTATTCATGGATGATTTTTGGCATAATGTTAGCAGAGGTATAAACGAATATGTGGTTTCATTTAGTAACGTAATGTAAAAATGACCTTGTATAGTAAATATATTTTGTTTCTAACGGAGACAAAATTGATGCATAATGAATGTTAATTTGACACAGAAACTTTTAGCGAGTGTTAGGCTAAAAATATCTTCTTTCAATGTTATTTATTTCATATAATATATTAAATACAAAATAAAAAATAGTATGATTTGCATAAATTTTCACCTTGAACCTAAGATATTTTTTTATACTTAAGCTATTTCTAAGTCTTAGATAATAAATAAAGTTGCTCTCTGTACTTATTTGCGTTTTTGTACCAGGCCCGTTGGAAGTGTTCGACGTGCACGCCGAGGGTTGCAAGGTGAAATGGGAGAAGCCAGACGACGACGGTGGCTCGCCGGTCAAGGAGTACGAGCTCGAGAAGATGGATCTCGCCACCGGCAAATGGGTCAGAGTTGGAAGGTGGGTATACCAAGAAGGAAGTTTTAGATCTGTTCGGTATTTAGGGGATTGCCTCGGTGGCGTAGTTGTATTACGGTACGACTGCAATGCTGAGGTCTCGGGTTCGATCCCCGGGTCGGGCAAAGTGATATTGGGTTTTTCTATTCAGTATCAGCCCGGAGTCTGGAATTTGTACCCTATATGGCGATGGCTCGATTTTGAGTCCATGTTTTTATGTAAGTATTTTAACACGCAGGTTTGTAAGGAAGTGTTTTCTTAACAAAATCCCAAGGATGAGATGACCAAGTAACCTGAAACTATCTGTATGAAAAGCCCTTTCTTCAAATAAACAAGAGCAAACTAAAATACGTTCACATTCTTACAATATGACAATCTCCTTGCTCTTGTCTTTAGAGTGGCTGGCGACAAGAAGCCCCTGGAGATGGAGGTGACCGGCCTGGAGCCAGGACACCAGTACAAGTTCAGGGTGACGGCCGTGAACGACGAGGGTGACTCCGAGCCCCTGGAGACGGAGCGAGGCACACTCGCCAAGAATCCGTTCGGTTAGTACATTATTTATGAGATCTTTATGAGATAAGATCAAACTTTATGAGTATTAATTCCTCAAGCCCCGCGACGGACACCGGAGTCCATATATATAGGGTTTTCCCATACATCTATATATATAAGCGGGGCTTGAACGGTTAAAGGTGCAAAAAAAATTTAAACCGTTTATAGATATTTTTTTAATAACGTTAAGTGTAGTTTTTAAACAAAATAAAATTACATAAATCTCAAAATCGGAGGACTTTAAAATTATACGATATACTGCAGAGGCCTAGTTTTTGGAACTACTATCCAAATATATGTAAAACATATTGGTTAGAATTTTAACCCCGCTGTAGGACATGTCCTTTACGTACCCCACAATAATAGAGCCCTGGACATTATAGTTACCCACTCTTTTTTTTTTTGCTTAACCCGTCAAGCCCCGCTTATATATAGATGTATGGGAAAACCCTATATACTCAGTCTGGCCATAGATATCGTTCCATTAAAAATAATAAAATATTACATTTGAATTTGGAATCTGTCATTTTTATACGATTGTTCATTGTGTTTTCTCGTTTTGGCGACAATACATTGTACATTTTGCGATATTAAAATGGAGTGGGGCGATAAAGAGAACCGAAACACACTGTAAAAGTAATAAATGTTATTTGCAACTAGCTTTTGCCCGCGGCTCCGCCCGCGTGATTGAGTTTTCCCGGGACAAAAGTCCCGCTTTATATTTTCCCGGGATAAAAAGTGTTAATCCGGAACATAATCTACCCGCGTGCCAAATTTCATTGAAATCCGTTCAGTAGTTTTTGCGTGAAAGAGGAACAAACATCCATACATCCAAACATCCAGACTTCAGAATCCAGACATACATTCTTACAAACTTTCGCCTTTATAATATTAGTAGGATTAAAAAAATATTTTTTTCTTTGTTACAATATTTATGGCAAGACTAGGTATATGGACGCCGGCGTCCGTCGCGGGGCTTGACGAGTCAATCTTTCTACGTATTTTATCTATAACTAATCCCTTGGTCCCACAGATGTATCCGAGAAGCCCCAGAACGTGGAAGTGGCTGACCACGACAACCAAAGCGCGGAGCTCAAATGGGAACCGCCGAAGGACGATGGCGGTGCTCCTGTACTCAAGTACATCGTGCAGAAGAAACCCAAGGGCGGTGATTGGGAGAACGCTGGAGAGGTAATATGGAAATGGGGTATTAATTAAATGGGTTGTGTTTGGGGTAAATTATTAAACTAGTGTTGCTCGCGGCTACGCCCGCGTTAAAAAGTTTATCCGGGATAAAAGTAACCTATAGCACTCAGGAGTAATGTAGCTTCCTATTAGTGAAAGTACTTTCAAAATCGGTTTAGTAGTTACGAGATTAGCGCGTTCAAACAAACAAACTTTTCATAGTGTTAGTATAGATAAAGTTATATTAAGAGTTTAATTGTTTATTTTACTTTTCTAAATTTGAATTCTTGTTTATTAATGTGACATTATAATTTATGTACTTAAAAAACCGTTTTTGGATCATTATAACATATTAACAAAGTATCGAAATTGCATCTTTATCGGAAAATCATACTAATGAACTGGTTTCTATAATTATTAGCTTCAGATATTTAATTAAAAATCGTGGGAAAACTATAATTGATATATCGTACAGACATTTGTTTTACCAGAGTCTCGACTTTTCCCTTAGGTACCAGGAAACCAGAACTCGGCGAAGGTGGACGGTCTGCCAGAGGGCAGCGAGTACCAGTTCCGAGTGATCGCCGTCAACAAGGCGGGACCCTCGGAACCATCTGAACCTACCAAGATGACCACCATCAGGCACAAGTCGCGTAAGTTTCACCACTCCATAGACAGTGAAATAAAAATATTCCTAGTTTTTCGATGTCTTTCCGAGAACTTCTCAGGTATGCAGGTTTCCTCAGGGTTGCGAGCGTCTTCTGCGTTCACCCTAAAGACCGGTGTGGACAGAAAAGCCGACTCGTGTCAGGCTACTGGCAGTAGGGCCATAAGGTTTCCTCACTTTCCACAATGTTTTCCTTCACCCTTCAAGCTCCGCTTATATATATAGACTAGTAGTGCTCACGGCTCCGCCCGCGTGAAAGTTTTCCCGGGACAAAAATAATTTCCCGGGATATTGGATTATTCTATTCAGTATCAGCCTGGAGTCTGGAATTTGTGTCCGATATGGCGATAGGCTTGCCCCCATCACGTCATGGGACGAAATAACGGCGAAAAGTGGGTGCACTAGTTGCGCTCCTGCCTACCCTTTCGGGGTTAAAGTCGTGATTGTGTGTATGCGTTAATAATTTATCGTTTTTTTTTCAGTGAAACCGCGTATCGACCGCACGAACTTGAAGGCTCTGGCTGTTCGCGCTGGCAAGCCGATCTTCTTCGACGTCAACGTCAAGGGCGAGCCTGCACCCAAGGTGCAGTGGTTCCAGAAGTGGAAGACCGACGAGAAGGAGGTTTGAAATTGCTTGAAATGTAATTTGTTTAATTAAAGGTCGATTTTTATTTTAAAATTTTAGTGTTAATATTAATTATCGAACTTAAAACCCTATAACAAACTACTTTCCTATCTGTAAACTGAATTTTTAGTTGCACTGTTTTTGTATTGTCTTAGTAGGTTTTGTCACAAATATTATATACTAGATTTTGCCCGCGGCCCCGCCCGCGTCAAAAAGTTATTCCGGGATAAAAGTCCCGCTTTTTATTTTCCCGGGATTAAATGTAGCCTATGTGTTAATCCAAGACATGATCTACCCGTGTGCCAAATTTCATCGAAATCCGTTCAGTAGTTTTTGCGTGAAAGAGTACAAACATCCATACATCCAGACATCCCTATATACTTACAAACTTTCGCGTTTATAATATTAGTAAGATTATGTACATACTTAAAGTTTTTATCAATTATCGATACAAACTCTTGTAATATTCGACTTTTACTTACCACAAATACTCCACAGGTCACACAGAATGTAATCAACGTAGACTACAACACGAAGCTGGACGTCAAGGAGTCAGTACGCGCCATGACCGGCACGTACCGTATCCTGGCAACCAACGAGCACGGCACTGATGAGGCCGAAGTCGAGATCACGGTGCTGTCGGCTCCTGGCAAACCTGGTGGTCCACTCAAGGTCACTGATGTCACCAAGAACGGCTGCAAGCTGGCCTGGAAGAAGCCTGAGGATGACGGAGGTGGGTATTCCTGTGATTTATCGATAGCGATCATTTGGAGTTTTGTGATTTTTGCTTATCGATGTATCAATATTATAAGTTTCGAGGTGATGGTAGGTGGGGTTGTGTTAAGGTAAATTAATAATATGTAGTGATAACTTTATTTGGACTGCCTCGGTGGCGTAGTTGTATTACAGTACGACTACAAAACTGGGGTCTCGGGTTCGATTCCCGGGTCGGGCAAAGTGATATTGAGTTTTTCTATTCAGTATCAGCTCGGAGTCTGGAATTTGTGCCCGATATGGTGATAGGCTCGCCCCCTATCACATTATGGGACGGAATAACGGCGAAAAGTGGGGTGCACTAGTTGCGCCTCTGCCTACCCCTTCGGGGATAACAGGCGTGAGTGTTTGTGTGCGTGTAACTTTATTTTTTTATTAAATTTGTCAAATATAATTCTATGAGTCTTCATTGAACGAAGGTAGCAATTTTATTTTTGTATTTATTTACAATTTCGATACCCATATCGAATATCGATAAAAATTCAACCCTAACAATCTTTCTACAGGCAAACCCGTCTCTGGCTACATGGTGGAGAAACTCAACAAGGCTACAGGTCGCTGGGTGCCGGTCGGAAAGACCGACGACACCGAAATGGAGATCAAGGGTCTGCAGGAAGGCGAGGAGTACGAGTTCAGGGTTAAGGCTATTAACGACGAAGGAGAGTCGGAACCGCTGAAGACCGACCACTCGATACTCGCTAAGAACCCTTACGGTAAGTAATTAACTGTGTTGACTGTATCGTCAAAGGATAGTTCGATTAGTATTTTGTGTTTTTGGCGACTATAACATGGCGTTATTAGATAGGTTTTTAGTTTATGACTTTTGTTGACTGATACCTTGATAAAATCATAAGTATATCATGTACATTTATAGTGGTAAGAAAATTAGGAATGTTTAATGAATTATACACTCAGAAGCAAATTGAACGATGACTTTCTCTCTTTCTATCTCTCTCCCTCAATCTATCTTTAATCCTCTCTGGTAGACTGGTAATCTCAAGTCGATTAATCCTGCAAAATATTTACGCTAATGATGGGCAGAACATGACATACTTGCCTTTTTTCTCAAAACATCTTCTAATCCACAGACATTCCCGGCAAACCCTCGGTACCAACCCTGGAGGACTGGGATGTGGACCGCGTGGACCTCAAGTGGGAGGCGCCCAAGAACAACGGCGGCGCTCCCATAACCGGCTACATCATCGAGAAGAAGGAGAAATACGGACAGTGGACCGAGGCGTTGGTCACTACGGTATGTAATAATGAATTCTAAAAGTTGGAACGATTTTAATGGATGGATAACTAATCGATGGTGAAATTTTAATCGATATTATTCTACTACCATAGTTTAATTTTTTATCGATATTATTTATACAATTTCTCCCGTTACCCTAAAAGATTGGATGTTAAGTTATGTCATTCTCAGTAATTATAGTGTCTGCTATGTTGCTTGGTGTCATCTTCCTTGTCAGACTATCGCATCTGAGTCAACTATGAACTATTTATGAGTATTCCCCAAAATCGACATTATTATAACTGCTTGGTATATTACTACTACAACAGCAGGCATTTCTAATTACCCCATTTATTTATTTCCCACAGACTCCAGAATGCAAAGCCCGCGTCCCGGACCTGAAGGAAGGCAATGTGTACCAGTTCCGAGTACGCGCTGTGAACAAGGCAGGTCCCGGAGAACCGGGTGATGCCACACAACCGCATACAGCGAAGGCACGATTCTGTAAGTAATCATGTGCTACCTGACTGGTTAGGTCACTCAGAATTAAAAAAAAAAACTACACGAAAATGAAAACTACCTATGAAATATGAAAAAAATCATTTTTGAAAAAAAAAATTAAGAACCTCTATAAAGTTTTCAACAGATGCTTCATCAATATTAATTATGTAATTTATTAAATTATGTAATTTATTTTAATTTCAATTATGTAATAAATCATCGAGGATGCATAAATGTCCTCTCTATATCTTTCTTGAAACTCTTTCTTTCCTTTGAAGTTCATTATTCGATTCAAATACACTGAAATAATTTTCATTAGCTAAATATGAAAAAAAAAAAATATCTACATTCAATATTGCTAATTTCTATACAAATATCTGATTGTCAAACAGTGAAACCGTACATCAACCGCGACAAGATGGTCGCCATCCGCGTACGCGCCGGCACCACCATCAGGCTGGACGTCGACATCAGGGGCGAGCCTCCACCGACCAAGACGTGGAGCTTCGCCAAGAAGGTATGCTTTATCGATAAATTGAGGGTAGTTTGTATCGAATATCGAGTATATTTGCCTTTAGAATTTATTCATACGCCATGAAATTGTGAATAGTTGTGACTGTAACTAGGTGATATGAACGTGATAACGGCTTGGAGTTAAAAAAGACAGAACTGTGTAGGTTATATCGATACATTTTGAGCGAATTCTAGTTTATTTTATCGAGCTTTGTTTTATCGATAACTTAGGATACTTTAATGAATCGAATAAGATAATGCGTTGAAATGTGGGTGTGTTGTGTTTTTGAAAGGATTTTTTGATCGAGTAAGTAACCGTGTTCTTGAGTGGAGACTGCGTCTTGGTAAATGTAGCGTGGGACGACCTCTGGCCAGATGGCGGGACGACTTGCACAAGAAAACCGGCAGCGACTTGATGCATAAAGAAGTAGACCGCGCTATATGGAGTATCTTGGGAGAAGCCTTTCTCCAGCAGTGGACTGCAACCGGCTGATGATGACGATGAAAGAAAAGTTCTATAAAAACGTTCAGGATTTACAAAAAAATATCTAGGAAAATGACGTCATAAGTAAACTCTATAATTTGTCCTCCAGGTCCTGGAAACCGGACCAGGTGTCAAGATCGAGAACGAAGACTACAACACCAAGTTGCAGATCTTCGAGTCTTCGTGGAAGAACACCGGTATTTACACGCTAAAGGCCGAGAACGATTCTGGAGTCGACGAGGCCACGGTCGAGATTACTGTTTTGGGTATGTATCTAATTTAAAATCCTTTTCGGTAAGGTAGTTATAAATCTGTTAGTAGTAAGATTAATATTTATCATATTGGACTTGTTACTGAAATTTTGTCAAAATGTACATTACCTTGTAAAAGATGCCCGATAAAAGATTATGTACTGATATTGTGACAATTGTGACTGCCTCAGTGGTGTAGTTGTATTGTGTTACGACTGTAGTGCTGAGGTGTCGGGTTCAATTCCCGGGTTGGGCAAAGTGTCATTGAGTTTTTATGCTCAGTATCAGCTCAGAGTCTAGAAATGTGGACGTGAAATGGTAATGGGTCCGCCCCCTATTACATGGGACCTAACATAGCTGGCGAAATGTGGGTGATACACCTCTGCCTACCGCTGAAATGGGAAAAAGGCTTGATGCTATAGTATGTATTTTGGGATAATTTGTTAAAAAATCGATTATCGATAAGTTTTTAAACTTTTAAAGTACATACTGTATGAAAATCGTGTAGTTTGTACACCCTTAAGCAGTTTAAGAGTTACAACTTTCAGAATTATACTAATTACATCTTGGTACAGACAAACCAGGCAAACCCGAAGGCCCGCTAGAGGTGTCCGACGTTCACGCCGAACACGTGAAGCTGAGCTGGAACAAGCCCAAGCACACTGGCGGGCTGCCGCTCAGCGCGTACGTGGTGGAGAAGATGGACACGCTCACCGGCAAGTGGGTGCCGGCTGGCACCGTGGAGCCTGACACCACTGAGGCTACTGTTACTGGTATGTTGAGATATGGTGTGGCATGTAGGGTAATGGTTTGAAAAGTAGGGTACTTAAAAATATAATGATGGGGTGTTGATGAAGTTAGGACCGCGTGTGGTCGATTTCGAACATGACGTCTCCTGTCATCAAGCGAAAATCGTCATAAGGTTTTAGTAAAAAAAAAAAACACTAATGTCAGCTGTCAAACTCGCGGTCTTCGAGAGGTATAAAAAGTTCGATAAGGTGAGGCTTAAAGAAAAAACCTCATTTGCAAAATAAAATAAATTAACGATTAAATAAAATATTATACTTTAAAAAAGTTTTTGTTTATGTAGACTCGTAAATTCATCGAGGCACATTTGGTGCGTATTTAAATAATATTAAAATTGAAATATCAACTAAATTCACCAGTATTTCACAGATTATATTTATCGATACTTTTTACAGGCCTAGAGCAAGGTCACACCTACCAGTTCAGAGTGAAGGCTCTCAACGAGGAGGGTGAGTCAGAACCCCTGGATACGGATCATGCGACCCTCGCGAAGAACCCGTACGACGTCCCGGCGCCTCCCGGTCTTCCGGACATCGTTGACTGGGACGAAAAGTCGGCTAAGCTCAAGTGGGAGCCGCCTATTCGGGACAACGGAGCGCCTATCACCGGATATGTTATCGAAGTTATGGATAGGGATAAGGGCGAGTTTGTTAAGGTTAGTTTTTTATTATCGATATGTTTGGTTTTGTTCATAATATATTTGGTATACCTAGTATCGACATATTTGACTTTTAGCAGTTCTTTATACTTGTTGTCTATCTGTTTATGGATTGGAATTTTTTATCCTTGCGAAATGTTTTTTTCGTGTCATCCGAATCTACTCTTGTATAAATAATGTAATTTTCTTTTTTTCCCACAGGCCGCCGAAATCCAAGGTAACATCTGCCAAGGCACTGTACCCAGGCTGGAAGAGGGCAGCCAGTACCAGTTCCGTGTACGCGCCATCAACAAGGCTGGACTCTCCGAACCCTCGGAGAACACCAACTGGCACACTGCTAAGCCGCGGTTCTGTGAGTAAAAAGTTCTTTAAAATTAAAGAGATTTAGAAATTCGAACCTTTTATAGTAACCTACCTTTTATGTAACAGTGGTTACTGTTAGGGTTTGCGACTGTTCTTCGCACGTCTGCTCTAGCGCTAGTATACTCAACCGCTGAGTACTGCGCACCTGTGTGGTATCGTCGCGCTCATACTAATAAGGTAGACACTCAGCTTCATGAAGCCATGCGTATTATTTCTGGAGTAATAACATCAACCCCACTTCCATGGCTTCCTGTTCTGGCGCACATTCCACCCCCTGACCTACGAAGATGCAAAGCAGCTGCCAACGAGTGGGAGAAATGTTTTCAGCTAAACCACTCTGAACCCATGCCCATCAGGAAAACACTGGACGAGCTCCCTCGTCTCCGTTTAAACTCCAGGTCTCCAATCTGGACAGACGAGAGGATCCAACACCAGTTTCAAGTCAACGAGGCATGGCGTTCGGAGTGGGGCCTCTTTAAAAACTTTAACTCGCACCTTGTTAAGGACCCTACAAAAAAGCTACCCGGCTTTAATGCTGACCGAAAATCGTGGAGCCGCTTAAATCGATTTCGGGCCAACCATGGGAAATCAAACCACCACCTACACAAATGGGGATTGAGGGAGTCACCACAATGCGACTGCGGAGCACCTGACCAGACCCTTTCCCATGTGGTGAATGAATGTCCGCTTCGCTGTTTTCCCGGCGGTATAGCAGAGCTTCACGAATTCACGCCTGCCGCAGCTAACTGGTTGAAGCAACTAGACCTAGAAATTTGATCCATGCAGGATAATAAGCCATACGCAATGATGATGATGAGGGTTTGGAATAGTTTGCCAGCTAATGTTTACTGGTTCACAGTTTTCACCATACTAAATGAAGTATACGATGAGTGTGGTGTGCGCGAAGTGTAAATAAAAAGTTGATAAACTATAATCTCTTTGGTCGATATTTTCTCTGGGCTGTATTAATTTTCAAAAATTAATTTTATTTTGAGACTATTATTATTCATATCTATATCATAAGATTTTTTAAAAACAATAATATAGTGATAAGAATTAATGTAAAATTTTATTTTTATTCGCAAAAATGAATAAAATAAATATCGACTTGTAATTCCAGTGAAACCAAGGATCGACCGCACCAACCTGAAACCGATCACGGTGAAGACTGGCCTACCAGTCTCCCTGGATGTGAAGGTGTTTGGCGAACCCCCTGCAACAGTCACCTGGCACTTCAAGGGCGAGGAGCTGAAGAACAGGTATTTAAAAAAAATGTCGTTTTTTTTAAAGATTAGCTTGTACTTCTACAGTATTCCCATGCCCTTAGTCAAAGCTACAAGTTGTTTCGGAGAAAGGTCATGAACAAGGGTTTTTAAATTCAGCTTTGTCGAGTCTTTTTATTCTAATATGTCTTATACAGGTTCAATATTGTAAATATTTTACTATTAGGCGTATTCGATAGACTTTTTTTACGAATAAAGTCTATTACAAATACATATCACTATTGTAATTTCGATATGTCAAATTATTGAATTTTCTGACAAGGATAGTAAAGTCATCGATGTTTTTAATCGATCGATTTTTTTTTTATAAATAACTGAAATTATTGACGGAAAGTATTTAATTTAATAATAATAAAATACGATGATGTCACCAGGGAGAACTTGGAGATTATCAACGTGGACTACAACACCAAGTTCCTGATGACGAAGAGCAAGCGCGCCAACACCGGCAAGTACATCATCAAGGCGAAGAACGAGGTCGGCGAGGACGAGGCTGAGGTCGAGATCACTGTGCTCGGTAAGTTGAGGAGATCATACAATTAGTAGAAAAAAAGGTAGATTTGTAAACATAAAACCGAAAGAAGTTGAAAAATAAAAATTGGGTACAATATAATATTTAAAAAGAATATGATAAATAATTAGGTTTTTCCAGATCAGTAAAAACAATTTTTTTCAATTGATCTCACCCGTATTCATATTATTAAAAACTAGCTTTTGCCCGCGGCTCCGCCCGCGTGAATGAGTTTTTAAGAGATAAAAATCCCGTTTCACATTTTCCCGGCATAAAAAGTAGCCTATGTGTTAATCCAGGAAATGATCTACCCGTGTGCCAAATTTCATCAAAATCCGTTCAGTAGTTTTTGCGTAAAAATCCATAAATTACAAACTTTCGCCTTCATAATATTAGTAGCATTGATATAGCTCAAATTAAATCTTAGTACTGTTTATCGATATACATCTTTACAATCTCCTGACTATACTGTTTCAATATATGCAGGCAAGCCATCCAAGCCCAAGGGTCCTTTGGAAGTGGCTGATGTGACCAAGAACGGCTGCACGCTGTCGTGGCAGAAGCCGGAGGATGACGGCGGCGCTCCCATCGAGTACTATGAGATCGAGAAACTCGACCCACTTACTGGTAAGAGATAACTTCATTTATATATGTAGATAATATTAGTTTTTTCTTTATAGCCTGACTAAGGAAATATAAAACCTGCTTCGTGGTCGGTAGTTTTGCTTTTTCGTTTTAAAGTTAGCGTTTACAGTACAAAAAATTAGTTTCATATTTTAGTACAAATTGGCGAGGTTCTTTACCTTCCTAGTCAGCCTAAAAATTGTTGTTGCATCAGCATACGTATTCATGGATTAATGCAATTGTAAACTTGGAACACAAGCAGGATTAATTAACAAGTTCCTTTTTTTAAATCGCCTAAAATTTAAATTGGAGGTTCGACACTAACGTTCAAAATATAGAGCGGCATATTTTCAATTATTGAGTAAAAATTATGATACATTTTGCTTTCATTTTCATTTACACATTTTTATATATCGTATTTTTCCAAAGGACAATGGATCCCATGCGGTACCGCCAAGGACACAAAGGCGAATATCACCGGCCTTTCCGAAGGCAAACCCTATAAGTTCAGAGTCAAGGCCGTCAACAAGGAAGGCGAGTCCGAGGAACTCGAGACCGAGAAACCGATCATCGCCAAAAATCCGTTCGGTAAGATGTCTGAAATTTTAATCGATATAGTAAAAAGTCGTTAAAAAGATAAGAGGCAACAGAAAAACTAATTCTAACTTGATAATATACGAAATTATAATGAATGAATTGTAAGGACTTAAAATATTTCCAGGCAGTAAAAAAAGTAATATGACTTGAAGATATAACTTTGACTTCCATGCGTTATTTGAAATCGATATAAATTATTTTAGTTCACTTCATTATGTCGATTATTTAATTTCTCCCAGCGTTTTAACATAAAATTTTGCACCTATCTAATAAATTTTCCTTATTCCCAGACGAGCCCGGCAAACCCGGCCGTCCTGAACCTCGCAATTGGGACAAGGACTTCGTCGACCTGGAGTGGTCTCCGCCCAAGGATGACGGTGGCGCCCCCATTACTGGATATATCGTGCAGAAGAGAGAGAAGGGTGGAAGGTATGTCTTTTATTTGATTCTGTAAAATATATACATTGTTCAATTTTACATTTATTTTAAGTAAAGTAGTGTTGATTGATATTTCATCGATTGTTTTGTTTCCATGCTAATCGATTCGTATCGATAGTAAGTACATGTTTATCGATAATTAAAATTACGTTTTTATTATTGGAATATGTATTTGTAAATTAAAACTGAATGATTTCTTCATCTTAGTTCATACTGTATTTACATGAGATTTTATTTTTCAACCTTCCCCAGGTCGTGGCAAGACTGTCTCAAGACGACCGGTGACAGGCCGACAGGCCGCGTGACCGACGTTGAAGAGGGACATGAGTACGAGTTCAGAGTCATCGCCCTCAACAAGGCCGGACCCTCCGAACCCTCTGACGCTAGCAAGTCTGTTATTGCTAAGCCACGATTCTGTAAGTATTTCGACGCATTTTTTAATGATGGAAGTTACTAGCAAACGAAATTAGACTAAGGATTCCTGATCGTATAAACATACTATTCTTTAATATGTGATGTTTACCGTTGGTTATTCTTTTGGAACGTTGTTTTAAATCTTCAAATAAATATTAGGACATAAGTCTAGAATTAAATCGTTAATCAAAATAATAAAGTACCTTAACTGTAACTACTAAAATTCTCAGTACCCACGCCAATACCTAACCTCAAATTCTTATACAGTGGCACCAAAGATCGACCGCAAGAACCTGCAAAAGAGGAAGATCAAGGTCGGCCAGCCTCTCAAGTTCGAGGCTGACGTCAAGGGTGAACCAGAACCTACCATCACCTGGGCCTTTAATGGCACAGTCCTCAAGAGCGACGAGAGGTTGAAGATCGAAAATGTTGAGTACCACACGTCGTTCACACGCCAGAAGATGACCAGAACTGATGCTGGAAAGTACACTGTCACTGCCAAGAACGATTCTGGCACTGACACTGTTGATATTGAGGTTGAGGTGGTCAGCAAGCCATCAAAGCCAAAAGGACCTTTGCAGGTATGTTTCGATATTTTTCATAAAACTCTAGTGATATTCAAATATCGATATTATGTTTTTCATATCGATTTTTTACTCCAATATTCACAATTATATTCATAACAATAATATTGTCCCAAAATTCTGATTTTTCTATATGAAACTAAAACTATCGACCAAGTTTTACTTCACTTTATTCTTCCCTTACAAAGTATTTTTTTTAACCTAACCTAACCTAACAACCCCCAGGTATCAGATGTTAAAGCAGACGGCTGCAAGCTCAAATGGGAGCCACCAGAAGACGACGGCGGCGAACCTGTCGAGAGCTACGTCGTCGAACGTATGGACACGGAGTCAGGACGCTGGGTGCCCGTGTGCACCACCAAGACTCCAGAGGCTGACGTCACGGGGTTGAACGAGGGCAAGGACTACCTGTTCAGAGTGAAGGCAGTGAATCCCGAGGGAGAGAGTGAGCCGCTTGTAACAGAGACCGCTACTACGGCTAAGAATCCTTATGGTGAGTTTTAATTTATAATTTTTATTATATTTTAGATAGTGCCAAAAATTTCAATTTTTTTAATATGTACTGATCAGGAAAATAAAAACCTGGCCATGTAATTAAATATGGAAATTATTTTTTGTACTGACAACGTTAACTTTAAAACGGAAAATCGAAACTGGCACTCCGAAGCAGTTTTTATTTTCCTACTACTCGACTTTTAAAAGTGAAGAAACTTTTGCTACGTATATTGCGTTTATAAACTATGTTTGACTAAACATTTTTAATGTCAATTATTTTTGGATAAACTACATTCCATCTCTATATCGATACTTTGAATTATCGATTGTATTTTTTGACATTATCGTACAAGTTATGCGTATCATGAATCAACAATCCTTCTTATAATCCAATCTCTCCTCCAGGCGAACCCGACGCGCCCGGCAAGCCCGAGTTCAAGGACTGGAGCAAGGAGCACGTGGACCTCAAGTGGGAGAAGCCCGCCAACGATGGTGGCGCCCCCATCACAGCATACATCGTCGAGAAGAAGGACAGAGACACCGGCAAGTGGGTGAAGGCTGCTGAGGTGAGGAACACGCATTTTTTCTTTGTATTTTATTAATATTTTCTTCATAATAAGAAAAAAACTCTAAAAAATTGACCTTAAATAATAAAAAAATCAAGTAATTATTTAAATACCATTTTTGAATTTTTGCTGAACTCATTCCATTCCCTCACAGGTACCTGGCAACAAGACCGAGGCTCGCGTGCCCGATCTGATCGAAGGCAAGACCTATCAGTTCAGAGTGAAAGCAGTCAACAAGGCTGGACCGGGAAAACCGTCCTCTGCCACCGACAACCTGCTGGCTAAGGACAGGTTTGGTAAGTATCTGAAAAAAAAAAATATTACTACTTTATTTTATTTGTCGGAGTCGATAAAAACGTATTGCTTCGAAAGTATCCCATAAAGATGTTTTTATGAATTCATTCATGTTTAAAACTTTTCAGTAAGTAGTTTCATATTTTATCCTGAAAAAGAGATTGGACTGCCTTGGTGGCGTAGTTGTATTATGGTACGACTGCAATGCTGAGGTCTCGGGATCGATCCCCGGGTCGGGCAAATTGATATTGAGTTTTCTATTCAGTATCAGCTCGGAGTCTGGAATTTGTGCCCGATATGGCGATAGGCTCGCCCCCTATCACATAATGGGACGGAATAACTGCAAAAAGTTGGCACAATAGTTGCGGCTCTGCCTACCCCTTTGGGGATAAAAGGCGTAAGTGTGTGTGTGAAAAAAGCAATTAGCAATCATTTGTCATACTTAAACACAAACATTTTCCAAACGTACTCATGTAATTTGTTCATCAGCCCCGCCGAAGATCGACCGCACGAACATGCGCGACATCACCATCAAGGCTGGCCAGCACATCAGGCTTGACGTCAAGGTCAGCGGTGAACCGCCACCGACCAAGACTTGGTAAGTATGATTAGAAGTTTTTCTTAAGGATATGTCCTTTGGGGACATTGTGTTTCTGAAGGAACTATGATTATTTATTTGCGTTTCAAAGGAAGTACAATAGGTTACTACGTCAAAATTTGTAGTACTACACTCAGACCTATAATTTGGAAAAAATAATAATAAAATAATAAAAACACTTTATTGTTACAATTTTGGCGGTCTTATCGCTAAGAGCGATCTCTTCCAGACAAACCGAGAGGAATAAAAACAATTGATCGCCATAAAATTCATCCAAATTAAATTAAAACCCCTTAGATTTTATGGCATTCAATACGACAAACCTCTGACTGTAACTACCCTGAATTTCTGCCCAGGTTCCAAAACAAAGAGAGGCTGTCGTCCCGCGAGGACCTCTCCATCGACGTGGAAGACTACAAGACCAAGCTCTCTGTAGTGATCGCGTCGCGCAAGCACAGCGGCACTTACGTGCTCAAGGCTGAGAACAGCAGTGGCAAAGATGAAGCCACTATCGAGATCAAGGTCCTCGATGTACCGGCCAAGCCTGAGGGACCTTTGAAGGTAAATATGGTGGATGGACGGGAAATATTGTAGGTCGGAGTTATGAAAACGATTTTGTAATATCGATAAAAAACCTGAATAAATATCGATAAAATTGTATCGGAAAATAGTTTGCATAAAAATTGTAAACGTTTGCTATAATTTTTGTAATTGATGATAGATGGCAATATTTTTTAAATTGCATTAATCAACAAAAAACAAAACTAGTGAATTAACAATATCGATAACCCATAGATCTCAGACGTGCACAAAGAAGGCTGCACGCTCAAATGGAACCCGCCACTAGACGACGGCGGCGCTCCCATCGACCACTACCTCGTGGAGAAACTTGACACAGAGACTGGTAGATGGATGCCAGCTCTGAAGACCAAGGATCCGAAGGCCGAAATCGAGAACCTGGTACCAGGTCATGAGTACAAGTTCAGGGTCTCCGCTGTCAATAACGAAGGACAGTCTGAGCCTCTGGAAGCGGATCACTCGATCATCGCTAAGAATCCGTTCGGTGAGTTTTTTAATAAACTTTTTCCGATAATGTTCGTGTTGTTCATTTTTTTCTGTTAGAATTTAACTCGTCGTACAATGTTTACTCAATTGTTTGACAGAATTTTCACTAGAGTATTTTCGATTTTAAAACATTATGATAAAAAATAATAATTGACATAAAATCGTACACCAAATACAAACCAAATCAGTTGTCAATTTTCCATGATCTTTAGATATGACTACCATGGGACGAAATCTTTTAGTAGCATTCCCATTTTTAACACTAATAACATCGTGTTATTCTGCAGACGAGCCTGGCAAACCGGGAACACCCGAGATCGTGGACTGGGACAAAGACCACGTGGACCTCAAATGGGAGAAGCCGATCAAGGACGGTGGTGCGCCCATCACCGGCTACATCATCGAGAAGAGGGAGGTCGGCTCACCCAAGTGGGTGAAAGCGTGCGAGGTGAGATATCGATATATTCGAGAGTGAGGTAGCGATATCGGTGTATCGATTGTGAAGGATAATCGACTAATATCGAGAGTTTAATTAAATATGAAAAAAAAAAACGTTTTCGAATCAATTGAAAATTTCTTATACCATTTATGAACTGATGGCAAAGATTTGTCATATAAATCTTATAAAAATATTAAACGCTGTTTTCATGCTAACTTTTCTGCAATATTTAATTGGCACGACTTGATAAAAAACCTGAAGATATAGAGGCTGATTGCTTTTTTTTTCATTTATGGATAGTACAGTTCAAATACAAATAATATTAATTTTCCCAGGTCGGTCCCAACGACAACGAGAAGGCGACAGTACCGCACTTGGACGAGGGCGTGGAATATGAATTCCGCGTGAAGGCTGTCAACGAGGCTGGACCTAGTGAGCCTAGCGATGCCAGCAAGAGCGTCGTCTGCAAGCCTAGGAGACGTGAGTTACCGCAATTATATACTTAAAATATAGTGTAGTAACGTAGTTTTTAATAAAGCATGCTAGCTTCAAAGACATAGGGATACGACGTTTTTGGTGAGATAGGTTAATGATTATAATTAATCAAAGCAATAATGTGCTTAAAGTATAGTGTAGTAAAGTAGTTTTTGAAGAGATATAATCATTTTGTTTATAGAAGTAAGGATATTTTGTTCTTGACTTAAAATAAATTGTCATTTGTTTGTCTTCTCTTTAAATTTTATCAAACTTGATCTAGTGAAACTACTTCGGTTTTCTTAACAAGTTAAAGAATCTAACCTGACTTTTATTTGCGATATTTTTTATAAATTCAAACAAATGTAGTATAGTCTACTTTAATAACATTTATTATAGATTTTAATAATATACAGCTGTATCATATTTGATCTAAATGTTGTTTTTCACAGTGCCTCCCAAGATCGACCGTCGCAGCCTCCGTTCCATCAGGGTGCGTGAGGGCGAGCCCATCTCGCTCGACGTCAAGGTCAGCGGCGAACCTCCACCGGAGGTCACTTGGACCCTCAACGGCAAGTCTGTTAGCAGCGGCAACGGACTTAAGCGTAAGTACCATAATCTGTAAATTGTTAGACAAATTAATTTGAGTCTTGTAAAATAAGGTTTAGCAGTTTTGGGGCTTATAATGTTGGATCGGGGAAATTACAATGAGTTTGATTTTTTTATATGCTTTCGATTTTATGTAGTTGATCGAAAGAGCTATATTTTTTTTAAATATAGCCTAGGCCAGCATACGACTACTTAGGTCTGCTTTCTTAACCGAACATGACCTTGCCGATCATAAGGGAAAAGAATTAGGATTAAAGACGGTAGGCCTCTAAGAGCTAGCAACCAGTCTGCTAAACGTGAATACTATTCTAGTAGTGTAATAAAACGGACCTTGCTGTAATAGGAATAAATTCCTTTTTCCAGTGGTTAACGTGCCGTACCTGAGCAAGTACCAGCACTCGAGTCCGCGCCGCAAGGACTCCGGCGTGTACAAGATACAAGCAGTCAACAAGTACGGACAAGACACCGCCGAGGTCGAGATTACTGTCACATGTGAGTTTTAAATCGATACTATAATTTATCGATGCGATACGTACATTTATCGATATTGTATTGAGTATAAATCGATTTGAAATGTTTATATCTCTATACCCTTTTCAGCGAAACCGGACAAACCAGAGGGACCTTTGGAGGTATCCGACATCCACAAGGACGGCTGCACGCTGAAGTGGAAGCGGCCGAAGGACGACGGCGGCGAGCCAATCGAGGCGTACCTCGTCGAGAAGTACGACACCGAGACTGGCACGTGGCTGCCTGTTGGCAAGACGCTTGGCAATGTGCCTGAGATGGAAGTGAGTAGGAGATTAATTAATGAGTATGATAAAATAGTACAGAGAAATGACTATAGGCTCGCCCATATCACATAATGTAAAACAGCGAAAAGTGCGTGGCCTAATTGCAAATCTGCGTACCACATCAGGGATAGATGATGTTTGTTTTGTTTAAAAAAAATTGCTTAATGATCAAGTAGATCATTTGATGGTAAGTATTTACCATTGTTTATGACTCATCAGAAAGAAAAATCTGTTGAATGTCGGAGGTTTACCGTTTGTAGTGTTTACAAGTACACGCATACTCACGACTTTTATCCCGGGAGTGATAGGCAGAGGCGCAACTAATGCACCCACTTTTCGCCATGGGTAATGTGATGTGATAGGAGGCGAGCCTATCGCCATATCGGGTACAAATTTCAGACTCCGAGCTGATACTGATTAGAAAATTTCAATATCACTTTGCCCGACCCGGGGATCGAATCCAAGACATAAGCATTGCAGTCGTACTGTAACGTAACTACGCCACCGGGGCAGTCGTAGTTGTATTATTTACTAAGATCTGTAACAAATGATTTGCAAGATGATACATCTATCGATATTATGACTTTACTGTAGAGAACAATAGATGCTAGATTCAATAATATACAAGTAATCAAATTTATTGAAAATTATTATACGTTTTCCTAGGTGGATGGTTTGACTCCCGGACACGAGTACAAGTTCCGCGTGAAGGCGATCAACAAGGAAGGCGAATCCGAACCTCTTGAGACGTTCGGTGCTATCGTTGCCAAGGATCCATTCAGTAAGTTCACCTATACAACTATTAACATACAATTAGTTTTGCTGCAGCTTTAAGTAGATGATGTTTAAAAATTCGATAAAAATGATTCGACGAGCTATTTGGATTGTAACAGTGTTTTTTTGTATTCAATTTATTATAGTCGATATCTAGCAATCGATACATTACCTATGTTTTGAATAATATTAACTTTTTGAAATGTCCAATCGATATGTTGTTTCGATAATATAATCGATTAATTTGTTTCGTTCTAAAGCCGTACCAGACGCGCCTTCAACGCCAGTGCCAGACGACTGGTCCGCTACTCATGTAGATTTAAAATGGGAGCCGCCCATCTCCGACGGTGGCTCACCTATCGTCGGCTACATTATCGAAAAGAAAGACAAGTACAGCCCGCTGTGGGAGAAGGCGGTTGAGACTCACACGCCGACACCTACCGCTACTGTTAACGGGTATGATTCGATTATTATTATTATTAGTATCGATATCATTGAAATAATTTTCTTCCAGCTTTTTATCGATAGTATAAAGTGTTCTAGAGTATTTTTTTAAGACTGCTCTAATTTAAGCTTATCGTATATTATGTCACGTGATCTCTGTTGTTTTATTTCCAATCAATTCTAAATCTATACTAAATTGATAAGCAAATTTAGAATCAATCAAATTAATTTTAGATTGCCTCTGACATAAAAATATCGATATCCACAGCCTTATCGAAGGCAACGAGTACCAGTTCCGTGTGATCGCAGTCAACAAGGCTGGTCAGAGTAAGCCCTCTGAAGCGTCCAAGAACTTCGTAGCCAAGGCACGATTCCTGGCGCCGAAGATCGACCGTCGTCACCTGCGTGATGTCACGCTGTCTGCTGGAACCACGCTGAAGCTGGAAGCTGCCATCACTGGCGAGCCAGCTCCGGCTGTGGAATGGAGGTATGTACTGTATAATAGTAAAATGGTTTAGGGGCTACAACACATCTGTAGGAAACTATATCACAGTGTAAAATATCGATTGAGCAAAATACATGTTAGGTACACTGCCGTTAGGACAGCCACAGGACACCCTAGTCCTGCTATAATCAATGCAAAGATCAAGAATAAATGTGTGTTAATTATTTCTCTGGTGACATCCTGATATTATAGGTGGATTAAAAAAAATTACCAGTTTTATATCGATTAACTTATCGATAAAAATAAATATCTTTCATAAATTGAATCAAATGTACTCACTAGCTATAACTTCCATTTCTCCAGATACCAGAACATGCCACTTCGTCCATCGAAGGCGGTGACCATCGACAACCCGGAGTACTTCACCAAGCTGGTGATCCGTCCTGTGAGACGCGACGACTCCGGCGAGTACACCGTCACCGCGGTCAACTCTAGCGGCAAAGATACCGTCACCATTAATGTGGTGGTCACTGACAAGCCCACCAAACCCGAAGGACCATTGCAGGTGAGCTAACTTATAATCCTTAAAGTATAAATAAATAATTAAAGTTATAAGTGTATGACTACGATTTTATAATCGATTACACAATCGATCATTTTTTTTTGAGTGCTCATGTTTTTGTAATTCTTATTATTTTGTTATTAATAAATTACTTAGTCACTCAAATGTGCCTAAGGTTATATTCTAAAGAAATTAAGGTCCTTAAAAAAGATGAGTTCAGCAAAATAATAATCTTATCTGATAAGTTGTCCAAGCAAATAAATTCAAAATTATTATGTCGTGTCTGCAGATTTCGGATGTACACAAAGACGGTGCTACGCTCAAATGGAAGCGGCCGAAGGACGATGGCGGCACTCCCATTGAGTACTACCAGATCGACAAGCTGGACACGGAGACCGGATGCTGGGTTCCATGTGCCAGATCCGAGGAGCCTAGTGAGTAGAGATATAATCATACTGATTTCCATACTCTATTTGAAGATAAAGTAATCGATAACAAACTTTAAATGTACCATAGTATCGATAAGAAAGCCATATACTAACAAATTCTTTTTCAGAATGTGACGTGACCGGTCTGACGCCCGGCAAGGAGTACAAGTTCCGCGTGTCTGCTGTCAACTCGGAGGGAGAGTCCGAGCCACTGGTGTCGGAGGAGGCGATTGTCGCCAAGAATCCATTCGATGAGCCTGGTATGTTGTGCTTCATATACATTTGAAGTCAATTATTATTATTTATTGGATTTGTTGAAAGTGATATTGGTCCATGTTTCCTAAAAAAATGGTCTATGTTGTCGTTTCATTGATATTTTAATGCCTCCTTGAAGTGGCAAATATCGATAGTCATAAAATTATTGACAGTCATTATTACATATAATGGACCCTCATTAAGAAAGGTCAGATCATCTTGCTAAGCATTTGGAACTTTGTTCAAGTTTAAAACAGCTTAATACTGAATACGCTTTGCTATCCCAGGTGCACCAGGCACACCAACAGTCACTGACTGGGACAAAGACCACGTGGACCTCAAGTGGACCCCGCCCCGCGAAGACGGAGGCGCGCCCATCGAGGGATACATTGTGGAGAAGAAGGACAAATTCGGCAACTGGGAGAAGGCTCTCGAAGTACCCGCGGATAAGACCAACTGCACCGTCCCTGATCTTATTGAGGGACAGACTTATGAGTTCAGGTAATTTGGTAATATCCTTTAAGTGTCAACTGCGTTAAATTCAAAGAAATTGGAGTCGATGAAGATTTTGAGCTCAAAATACCGCCAATGTCGTATTTTGCCGTGGTAAAGGTGGTAAAGGTGGTCATATTTTTGACTTACTGTTATGATTACCAGGGCAGTGTAATATTGATAATGTAAGAACCGCACATACACCAAATACCAATCAATCCAGTTTTTCCATAGGCATACGGTAAAACTGCCCTGGTAATCGATATTGCAGTAATTTAGAAATATGGCCACCTTTGACTTACTGCCCTATTGATTACCACGGCAGTATTAAAAAAAGTGTATAATTTAGAGTTACATTGTCGGTCTAGTTAAAGCTGTATTGTATATTGTTTGATTTGAAAGTAATTAAATATCACAAGACCAAAAAAAGAATTGTTAGATTAATCTTACATTTCTATAGTATTAAAATTTACATCCTTCGTGTTCTTATAATCTCAATGTGTTCAGGGTACGCGCTGTAAACAAGGCAGGACCTGGAGAGCCAAGCGACAGCACTCACCCGATCGTAGCCAAGCCCAGGAACTTGGCGCCGAAGATCGACCGCACCAACCTTATCGACATCAAGATCAAGGTCGGACAGAAGTTCGCATTCGATGTCAAGGTATGCACTTTTTTATTATTGTTTATTTATAATTCTGAGTCGTGTCTATAAAGGAATATGACGATTTTCATTAATCGTCCATTTAAAATTATAATCTTTTGCTAGTGCTGTAGTGCATAGAACATTAACCCGTTAAACCCCGCTTATATATTATATATAGATGTATGGGAAAACCCTATATACTCGGACACCGGCGTCCGTAGCGGAGCTTGACGAGTTAAATATCGATTTTCGTAGCGTTGATGTGATTTTCCTTCAGAAAATGTACGATTCACAAACCATTTCCTTCCATATCAGGTTACTGGTGAACCAATGCCGGAAACCAAATGGTTCCTGGCCAAGAAGGAGGTGAAGTCTGGTGGTGACATGAAGGTGCAACACTCTGACTACAACACTAAGTTGAACTGCAAGTCCGCTACTAGGGCTGACAGTGGTAGATACACTGTAACCGCTGAGAATATCAATGGCAAGGACGTCGCTGAGGTTGAGGTTATCGTGCTCAGCGTACCATCGCCACCTGGCGGACCTCTTAAGGTTGGTAATCATTTATTTGATATCTTGATTTGGCTTTTTGGTCGACACGTAAAATCGATATAGAACTAATGAATCGTTTGGTTACTTATTTCGATAATGTGTTTAATTAGAGAAAACTATCGATTATAATTAAGCACATTTTATCGATTTGAAATTGATTTATTGAATACTAATTCATGCTCGCGGCGCCGCCCTTGTGCAAAGTTTTTCCGGGTTAAAAATTATCCCATAGCACTCAAGAGTAATGTAGTTCCTGAGATTAGCGCGTTCAACCCAACAAACTCTTCAGATTTATAATATTAGTATAGATACCAGTGAGATGTAACTGGTATTTAAATTTGCCTGTCTCACTTCTGGTACTAAAATCCGAGCCAATTTGCCCGCCATTTACTAAAGTCACCTTTATCGTCACTAACAAAAGACTTCAAATTCCTCATCAGGTATCGGATGTACACGCAAACGGCGCCACACTATCCTGGCGTCCGCCGTCAGACGACGGCGGCCAGCCCGTCGAGAAGTACGTGGTGGAGCGCATGGACGAGGCCACCGGCCGCTGGGTGACGGCAGGGGAGACAGACGGCCCTGTCACCAGCCTCGCTGTGGATGGGTTACAACCCGGACACAAGTACAAGTTCCGCGTTAGTGCTGTTAACAGGTGGGTGATGGTTTCGATTCTTACGGTTGATTTTTTGAGTTGAGTTTAAAGTCTTTAAAATTAAGATAGAATCAATTTAATAGTGCGTAAATAAGCAGATCATTAGACTAAAAAAAATTGTCTGAATGTAATTTACAATGAAAGAACCGCGATATAGACATTTCTTTGGCAGATTGTTAAACTAAGAATGAGAAATTTAGGGCAATCGTCACGCTCGATAACGAATAACATATCAGTTATAACTGTGGTTATAATATAAACACCATACTGAAATATAAACGTGTGCTCAATATTATAACCCATTTTTACCCCAACAGACAAGGCCGTTCCGAGCCACTCACAACGCCGCATTCGACCGAAGCGAAGAATCCGTTCGATGTGGCCGGAAAGCCGGGCACTCCGAAGATCAAGGACTTCGACAAGGACTTTGTGGAGCTGGAATGGACCAGGCCGGAGGCCGATGGCGGCGCTCCGATCACCGGCTATGTTATTGAGAAGAAGGATAGGTTCTCGCCTGATTGGGAAGAATGTGCACAGGTTTGTTGCTGGTCTTTCGTTATTGAAATTGATTGTAATGATTCTTTAAATGATAAAACGATATCGATAAGTACCAATAAGTCCAAAACATAAATAATTTCTACAATAAATCGATTACGACATGGAATTTATAATCGATTAAATAAAAGTAAAATTCATTTCAGTAATTTACTTGTAGTGCAGTAGTCACAGTAAGGAAAAAATAATGACGTAAAAATACTGTGTGTAATATTTATACAAGATTTTCTGACAATGTCATTTATTACAGATTGAAGGTGACGTCACAACCGGCAAGGTGCCAGACCTCATCGAAGGCAACACATACGAGTTCCGCGTACGCGCGGTCAACAAGGCTGGCAAGGGCGAGCCCAGTGACGGAACCGCTCCTCATCTCGCCAGGCCTAAGAACCTGCCGCCCAAGATCGACAGGAACTTTATGTTCGACATCAAGGTTAAGGTCGGACAGAACTTCGACCTCGACGTGCCTGTCGCTGGCGAGCCAACGCCAACCAAAGAATGGCTGCATGGAGACAACGTTGTCCTCAACACTGACAGGATCAAGGTCGTCAATGATGACCACAGCACCAAGATCCGCGTCATTGACGCCAAGAGGGCCGATACTGGTACCTACACTCTCAAGGCCAAGAACATTAACGGCACTGATACAGCGACCGTTAAGATCTTGGTCATGGACGTGCCTTTACCACCAGAAGGCCCGCTTAAGGCTGACGACATCACTAAATCTGGATGCACTCTGCGCTGGAGACCGCCCAAGGATGACGGTGGTAGCGAGATTACTCATTACGTCGTCGAGAAGATGGACCAAGAGAACATGCGCTGGATCCCGGCTGGTGATGTCAACTCATGCAGCATCAGGATTGATCATCTTATTGAAGGTCATGACTACAACTTCCGGGTGCGTGCAGTTAACAAGCACGGGGAATCGCAGCCACTTGTTGGTCACGAGCCTATTACTGCCAAGGATCCCTACGGTACACCCGACAAACCAGGCACTCCTGTCGTCAAGGACTGGGACAAGGACCACATGGACCTCGAATGGGTGCCGCCGAAGAAGGATGGTGGATCGCCCATCACTGGATACATTATCGAGGCGAAGAAGAAGTACGGACCTTGGGAAATGGCTGCCACAGTACCAGGAAACCAGACTACCGCTACCGTACCTGGCTTGCAGGAAGGCGAAGAATACGAGTTCAGAGTTATCGCCGTCAACAAGGCTGGTAATGGAGAGCCCAGTGACGGCTCCACTCCTCAAGTCGCCAAGGCCAGGTTCTGCGCACCGCACTTCGACAAGATGCTGCTTGCAGACAAGACTGTCAAAGCTGGACAGAGGATACAATACGAGATTCCCATTGAGGCATCGCCTAAACCGACTGTCGAATGGCAGATTAACGGCAAAGTTGTTCATCCTTCAGACAGAATCGACATTCAGATCCTGCACAATAGGGTCATTTTAGACATTCCATTCTCCGTCCGCGCTGATGGAGGAGTTTACAAATTGACACTTAAAAACGACCTCGGAATATGCTCAGCGACCGCGCAGGTCACCGTCCTCGACAAACCTTCAAGGCCCGAGAAGCCGTTGGTTGTGTCGGATGTTACAAAGGAATCCTGCTCGCTGTCATGGAAGGTACCACTCGACGATGGTGGTTCACCAATCCTGCACTACGTTATTGAGAAGATGGATCTATCTCGCGGTACATGGTCTGATGCCGGCATGAGCACTTACCTGTCCCATACAGTCACAAGACTTATTCACATGAAGGAATACTTGTTCAGAGTAAGCGCTGTCAACGCTATCGGGCAGTCTGAGCCTCTGGAATTAGATAGGGCTATTATCGCCAAGAACGAGTTCGATGAACCGTCGGCACCAGGCAAGCCTCAAGCCACTGACTGGAGCAAGGACCACGTTGACCTGGAATGGACTCCGCCCAAATCGGATGGTGGATCGCCTATCACTGGCTACATTGTACAGAAGAAAGAGAAGGGCAGCCCATACTGGGTGAACGCTGCTCACGTGCCAGCTAACAAGAACAAGGCGACTGTACCTGACCTGATTGAGGGTCAAGACTATGAGTTCAGGGTCATCGCTGTCAACCAAGCTGGGCAGTCTGAGCCTAGTGAGCCTTCAGACATTATCACCGCTAAGGACAGATTTGTTGCTCCTAAGATCCTCACGGCACTTAAGGAGATCCGCATTAAGGCTGGACTTATCTTCCACTTGGACGTTGATTTCCTCGGCGAACCAACGCCTGAGGTCACATGGACTTGTGACGGCAAACCTGTTGTGAACAACGAGAGGACTACCGTAACATCAGTTGGACACCACACAATTATACACACTGTGAACTGCAAGCGCTCTGACGCTGGTAAATATCACCTGAAATTGAAGAACGATTCGGGTACTGATGAAGGCAGCTTCGAATTAATTGTGCTTGATGTACCCGCGCCTCCAGAACCGCCATTTGCATACGAAGAGATCACCGCACAATCGGTCACTCTTTCGTGGAAACCACCCAAAGACAACGGTGGCAGCGAACTCACTGCCTATGTTATTGAGAAACGTGATCTTACTCACGGAGGAGGCTGGGTACCAGCTGTTACATATGTCAATCCTAAGAACACACACGCCACTGTACCTCGACTTTCTGAGGGCACACAGTACGAATTTAGAGTTTTCGCAGAGAACTTACAGGGTCGTTCTGAGCCATTGGTTACTGATAGGCCAGTTGTCGCCAAGAACCAGTTTACTACACCTGGACAACCTGGCAAGCCAGACCTCGTATCTGCAGACAAAGACCATATTCAGATCAAATGGAAGTCGCCGATTTCGAACGGCGGATCTAACATTATCGGATACGACGTCGAAAGAAGGGACAAGGCTACTGGCCGCTGGATCAAGATGAACAAGGAGCCTATTAGGTTCAACGAGTACAATGACGACAGAGTTCAGGAAGGTCATCAATACGAATACAGAGTATCCGCTGTTAACGCAGCTGGATCAGGCCAACCTTCCGAGCCGTCGAACGTGTTCATCGCCAAGCCGATGAAAGAGAAGCCGAAACTATGGTTGGATCACCTCATTGGTAGGAAGATCAAGGTCCGTGCTGGTGAACCAATTAATATCAACATTCCAATCACTGGTGCGCCCACACCGAAAATTTCTTGGACTAAGGGATCAGTTCCTCTTGTGCCATCACACAGGTTGTCTGCTGAGACTAAGGCCGATGAGACTAAGCTGTCCATCGAGAAGTCCACAAGGGATGATGCTGGCAAATACACCATCACCGCGTCCAACGAACACGGCAAAGACTCCGCTGACATTGAAGTCATTGTCGTCGACAAGCCCGGAGTACCTAAAGGACCTCTTCTATGCACTCCTGTCACACACGACGCCATCAGCCTTACATGGCAGCCACCTACCGACGACGGTGGTAGTGAGATCACCGGCTACGTTGTCGAAGTTGCCGAATTCGGCGTCAACGACTGGCGCACAGTTGCAGGATTCTGTCCCAAGTGCTCGTTCACTGTAAAGAACTTAACTGAAGGCAAGAAGTATGTATTCAGAGTACGCGCCGAGAACTTGTACGGTGTGTCGGACCCGTTGGAAAGCAAACCGATGCTCGCCAAGTCACCGTTCGACCCACCAGATGCGCCGGAAACGCCAAATATCACCGGATACAGCTCCAACAGCTGCTCTCTCGAGTGGCAGCCGCCTGCGAACTGCGGTGGCAAGCCTGTCACCGGATACTACGTCGAGAAGAGAGAACGCGGTGGCGAATGGGTTAAGGTTAACAACTACCCGACACCCAACACGTGTTATACTGTGTCGGACTTGCGCGAAGGAAACCGCTACGAGTTTCGCGTCATCGCCGTCAATGAAGCCGGACCAGGCAAGCCTAGCAAACCGACGGAGCCAATCGTTGCTGAGACACAGCGTCTCAAGCCCAGCGCTCCAGAGGCACCCAAACCAGACAGAGTCACAAAGGACTCTGTCACGCTATCCTGGAGGCCGCCCAAGAACGACGGTGGTTCCAAGATCAAGGGATACATCGTCCAACAGAAGAAAAAGGGCGACAAAGACTGGAAGGACGTCAACGATGTGCCTGTTCCGAGCCTGGTGCACACCGTGCCCAATCTCAAAGAAGGCGAAGAATACCAGTTCAGGGTTGTGGCCGTTAACGATGTTGGCCGCTCAGACCCGAGCAAACCAACCGCCGATATTACCATCGCCGAACAACCGAACAAACCCTGCATGGACCTTGGTGGAGTCAGAGACATCACAGTACGCGCTGGAGAAGACTTCTCTATTCACGTGCCATACACTGGCTTCCCGCAACCGACAGCTTCTTGGTTCGCGGACGACAACCTGCTTGATGTCGAGGGAGACTCGAGGATATTCCAGAAGATTACTCCAGAGTCGGCGTCGCTTGTCGTCAAGAATGCGAAGAGATCGGACGGTGGACAGTACCGTCTGCAACTGCGCAATCCTTCGGGATACGACACTGCTACAATCAACGTGCGCGTGCTTGACCGTCCTGGCAAGCCTGAAAATCTGCGCGCGGACGAATTCGAGGGTGAAGCGCTCACGCTCTACTGGAACCCGCCGAAGGACAACGGTGGCGGTGAGATCACCAACTACGTCGTTGAGAAACGTGAAGCCCGCTCGCCCAACTGGACCAAGGTGTCTGGCTACGTCACAACACCGTTCTTGCGCGTGAAGAACCTGACTGTAGGCAAGAGCTACGAGTTCAGAGTAATGGCGGAGAACCAGTACGGACAATCGGAGCCTGCGCAGACCCTCGAGCCGATCAGAGCGAGACATCCATTCGATCCTCCAGGTCCTCCTGGAGTGCCACGCTCTGTGGAGACCACCGAGTCCTCCATCACTATCACTTGGACGAAGCCACGTCACGACGGCGGCTCTCCTATCACCGGCTATGTAGTCGAGAAGAGACTGATCACAGAAGACAAATGGACCAAGGCGTCGCACGCGCATGTTCCTGACACTACTCTGAAGGTCATGGGCTTGATTGAGAACCATGAATACGAGTTCCGTGTTGCGGCCGTCAACGCTGCGGGTCAGGGCGCGTGGTCTCAGGCTTCTGATGCTATCAGGGCCTGCGCCCCGCCCAACACCCCGCGCATCACCAGTGACCTCAGCCTGCGCGACATCACCGTCATCGCCGGCGAGGAGATCAAGATCACTGTGCCGTTCACTGGAAACCCGAGACCGAAGGTGAGATAACCTTAAAATTACATAAACACTTCAGTTTTTTTCTTTGACGTATCTGTTATCGCAAATATAAGTGGGTATTGATACCCCCTATTTAAAAGGCATATTAATATATTTTTATATAAACAACGCGGTCATCTTTACTTTTACGCAATAGTATTATAGGTACTTGCCTGCTTAGTGGTATTTTTCGAACCCATTTCTTGGAAAGGAGGCTAAAATAATAAGAATCAGGTCTTTTAACTTTCTACAGTAGAAAATGTATTTTATTATACACAAAACTAATTACTACCCTACCTGCAGGTATCATGGATAGTGAACAACGATGAGGTATTCCCTGACAACCGCATCAGGTTCGTGACGTCAGACGTGGACACGGTGTTTTACAACTCGTGTGCCAAGCGTTCTGACACCGGCTCTTACACTGTGCAGCTGGTGAACAGCGAGGGATCTGACAGTGGCACTTGCAGGGTAAGAACTACGATATATTGTTACTTATTTGAGTGGACGATAGCCTAGTTGGGAATGGAACGGTCTGCTGAGACAATTTCTTGAGGTTCAAAACCCAAGGCACACACCTCTGTCTTTTCGTGTTGTTTATCAATTATCGTGCCCTTTAACGGTGAAGGTAAACATCGTGAGGAAACCTACATACCTGAGGATTCCCCATAAGAATCTCGAGGGTTTCTAAAGTTTGTCAACCCGCACTAGGCCAGCGTGGTGGACTAAGGCCTAACCCCTCAGTAGTAGAGGAGGCCCGTGCTCAGCAGTGGGCAGTATATAATACTAATACGGGGCTGATTGCATTGCATTGCATACTTATTTTCATATACTGGTTATTATTGTACAACCTTGATTCGAAACAACAGGTAAATGAAGATTTTTTTGTGATATAGAAATTATAAAGTTTGTTTTATTTCTTTAAATACTCTAGTATTTATTTTAAGGTATTTGAAAATAATCAATAACTTACACCAAAGTTAAGTCAAAAAGACATTCAACATTTAGATTTAATTTTGCATAGAATTTTTTATAAAGAATCTCACTCTTCCCGTTTTTCGTTTTTTTATTCAATGCTGTTCTTCGTCATCATGTGCTTAAGGTTCACTTTTGAACAGAATATTCCATACCCTTTTATTACGTACCATTCATCAATATTGTTGTCACCAGGTGCTGGTGGTAGACAAGCCATCGCCGCCTGTGGGTCCGCTGGACGCGTACGACATCACGCCGGACACTTGCACGTTGTCATGGAAACCACCGCTAGACGACGGCGGCTCGCCCATCACCAACTACGTGGTCGAGAAGATGGATAACAATGGAGTAAGTAGACTCAAAAATTATAAATGTGTGTCAATCCCGCCATACTGGTCCACTTAAATGTGTCTCATTTCCGGATCAGACTTTACATATCTTGTTTCACTCTGGCCTTCATAATAGGGTAGTTTTCTACGTTTGCTTTTGTACATTATTTTATATGTAACAGAAAACATTACGAAAAAAATACAAACACACGAATTGAGAACTTCTTCCTCTTTTGGAAGTCGGTTAAAGAAATTCTTCTGTGAAATCAGCATCAATATTAGTTGAAAATTAAAGCATTTAATTTAAATCAAATTTTAATGTTGATACAGTCTAATACAACTTTATTAATTAGTACTATGCAATTATCGATATAAATTCTATCGACAGATTTAAAGTTGTATCGTACTAGAGTTTGGCCGTGGATCCGCTACTGGTATCCGCAAATTACAAAGATTATCTACATATATACCATTACAAACTTTATTTCTTCAGATTTGGGTAAAGATCTCGTCATTCGTGCGCAACTGCCATTACAACGTGATGGGTCTGGAGCCGAACCACAAGTACTTGTTCAGGGTGCGCGCGGAGAACCAGTACGGCCTCTCCGAGCCTCTGACAATGGATGACTCTATTACTGCTAAAGTGAGTAACACTTGGATTTTTAATAGGTTTATAGACATTGTCGAATATGCTCCTTAACATAGTGATGAAGGAAATAAAATTTTTAGATGTTTATATTTTGTAAACGATTTCTTGATCTCCTTATATATGTACTAGCTTTTGTCCGCGGAATCGCCCGCGTGAAAGAGGTTTTCCTGGATAAAAAGTACCCTCCAGGGTCCCGAACTATCTCCGTACCAAATTTCATCGAAATCCGTTCAGTGACTTTATACTATACAAACTTTGCCATCCCTTTTTACCTCCGTAAAGGTTGCATTTAGCAAAATCCCGTTTTAGTGAGCCTCTACGTACTAAAAGGAACCCCCATGTTAAATTTGAAACTTTTAGCACTAGTAGTTTCTGAGATTTCGTGATGAGTGCTTGAGTGAATGTGTGAGTGAGTGAATGAGTGAGTAAATGAGTGAGTGAGTGAATGAGTGAGTGATTGAATGAGTTAGTGAGTGAATAAGTGAGTGTGTGAATGAGATAGTGAGTGAATGAGTGAGTCAGTGAAAAAATATCTACAGAATCTCACATGAATTATGCAAACATACCAAATAATTCCGGAATTTGAATATAATTCACTTTCCTACCAGTTCCCATTCACGATCCCGGACCCGCCTGGCGTCCCGCGCGTCCTGGACTGGGACGGCTCCACCGCCTCGGTGGTGTGGGACAGACCGCGCTCCGACGGCGGCGCGCGTATCCAGGGATACAAGATCGAGTTCCGCGACGTCACCGACAGTGTATGGAGCAGTGCCGACTATCTCGTCAAGGATTGCAATTACCAGGTATTTATCGACTGTAATATGTTATGTACTGTAAAACCATCTCGGCCCGAACCAATAGGTTCACCAAATCCTTTATTTGCCGCACCATCAAGCTTTGGAATAGTTTACCGACGCACATGTTCCCTCCTTCCTATAATCCTGGGTCCTTTCGCCGTAGCGTGAAGAAGCAGTTCAGTAGGCCGGCATGATTGTGTCGAATGGCATGAGATAACCATCTGCTGCCATTCGATACTCTATCTGGATGGCATCGCGCTTACCATCAGGTGAGGTGCAGTCACTTTGCCGTGCCCGAATAAAAAAAAACATGAGTATTTTTTCATGTTTTTGTTTCTATAAAAATGTGTACAAATGTTACTGCAAATTTATTAGATTCAGAAGTAAAGATAAATATTTATGAATTTCATAGGGGTGCTAAAATGTCGATATATAAATATCGATAATGGGATAAAAATTTGTATCCCTAATAAATTATGTAGTATAAATCATTAAAAAAACATCAGCTCAATATACATTTTTTTCGATCTCATTTTTTATATTGTTCTTCAACACTGCACGCTAAAAATTAATCAAATATATTCTAATGCAACACGCTAACCTTCCCACTTCAATTCATCTTTACTTATTATAAGTGCAACTATATTCGCCTACGTTAAAAAACTATTTATTTAATCGATTATCTCCACCCGTACAGTAACAAACAAATCGATATAAATCCGCAGGCATACAACCTAGAAGCGGGCCACGAGTACGAGTTCCGCGTCCGCGCGAAGAACGCGGCCGGGTTCAGCAAGTACTCGGGCAGCTCGCAGCCGTTCCGCGTGCGGCCGCGCGCCGGCCCCCCCGGGCCCCCGCGGGCCCCGCGCGTGCTGCGCGTCGGCAGGAACTACGTCGACCTCAGCTGGGACCCGCCCGCCAACGACGGAGGTCAGTACCTGATTTGCACACACACACACACACTCACGCCTGTTATCACCGAAGGGGTAGGCAGAGGCGCAACTAGTGCACCCACTTTTCGCCGTTAATCCGTCCCATGATGTGATAGGGGGCGAGCCTATCGCCATATCGGACACAAATTCCAGACTCCGGGGTGATACTTAATAGAAAAACTCAATATCACTTTGCCCGACCCGGGGATCGAACCCGAGACCCCAGCTTTGCAGTCGTACTGTAATACAACTACGCCACCGAGGCAGTCCTGTATTTATTGCAGGTACAAATCAGTACCTGATTTGGTTGGCTAGAATACCGTGCGGTGTAGGTTAGGGACTCGGCCCGGCGGTCACTCAACGCTGGGTCGTAAGGCACGGTGACCACAACGTAACCGCTCGGTCGCCCCCCACGAAAGCCGGGCGGTAGTGATAACGCACTTCTGCGCGAAACCAAAAGAAAAAGGTCTCATATGTAAGAGTCCGTCTGGGTGGGTACCACCGCAATGTCTATTTCTACCGCCGAAAGCAGTGCATGCACTGTTGTTTCGGTTTGAAAGACATTGTAGCCAGTGTCTACTGGACATAATGACGACTTAACATCTTATGTCTCTGGATGACGAGCGCAGTGGAATGCCACACAGTAGTTGTTGGATGGTATTACTACTGTTTATGGGTGGTCGTATAGCTTACCATCAGGAGAACGGCATGCTCGTCTCGTCATTCAATGCCATAAAAAAAAGATCCTGAGGAGACCAACACGGGACAGATTTTGAAAGGGAGAGAGTATCTCAGTCGCCTAATGCGCCAGATTTTAGGCAAGGCACCAAGTGCACCAATGGGGTGCGTTAGATTATGTGTTATCGGTACACGCATAATTTAGAGATCGATGAAATGTACTGTATTGCACACTTAAATTCCATTTGTTAAAATATAATTCTATAAGGCATGAAAATCCATCATTCAGTCAAACACAATAAAAGCATTCAGAAGCTGCAACAACAATGTTAATTGTAGTGAACTACAATTTCTAAATCCTCACATGTTCCATAGGTTCCCGCGTGACCGGCTACATTATCGAGCGTCGCGAGGCCGGCAGCTCTGTATGGATCAAGTCCAACGACTACAACGTGCAGGACACCACATTCACAGCGCTCAACCTCAACGAGAAGGCGGACTATGAGTTCCGCATCGTCGCTATCAATTCCGCCGGTGAGTATCGATATTAATATTGATAAATTTAATTAGATATAAGTAATACGATTAGAGAATTAGTCTGTTATTTTGTAATTGTATTGTAACGGTATGTTGAATTACGGTTGAATCGGTGTTATAATCGATATTGCTTAAAATGATCGATGTCTGTGTTATTTGATAATTAATTACTTATAATCGATAATCATTTTTCATGTTTTAATGATATCGATATTATTACTTTGTTGAAATCACGGTATGTTTATATTAAAATAAGTAAATACGTCAGAGTAAAAGATAGGTGAAAAAAATATGGATTGGAAAGAATCCTTTCATAAAACCATTCTAATTTCCACAGGCAAGTCCGAGCCATCAAGCTGCACCACGCCAGTACGTACCGGCGAGGAGCTTGGCGGTACCAAGCCAGAATGGGTGAAGCAGATGCCAGCACACATGGCGGCTCCGCTTGGCAGACCATTCACCATCGAGTGTGTGGCTACTGGCAACCCAGTGCCAACTGGACGGTGGTTGAAGAACGGCCGCGAAGTTGTTTTGGGCACCAGGTAAACAGCTATAATGGATGTTTTCTGGTTTTAAGAATGAGTAAATTAGAGATAAGAGAAAATATATTTCTTAACGCGATTGAAGTCATGTACCGTTTAGTCCTCAGCATGGACCATCAATATTTCTAGTTATATTAAAAAAATATCTAGGACTTGTAGTGATACTGAACTTATTTTTAGGGTTTTAATTTTTGGTAAAATTGAGTACTTTTTATTCGTCGACTTTTAATAAGAATATTTTACATGACTATTGAAAATACAACAAATAATATCAATCAACTTACCATGTGACCTGTCGACGCAGATTCATCTCGGAGTCGCGCGAGGGCACGCTCAGGCTGAACATCCTGGAGGTAGCGGACGGCGACGAGGGTGACTACACTTGCGAGGCTATTAACAACATCGGATTCATCTACTGCATTGGTCATCTGAAGATCGGAAGTGAGTACATTGATTATTTAGGTCTATAGTGATAACATTTGTTGAGGATCAATTGAAAAAAAAATATGTTATAGAGATATTTTTTTATTACCTAAATGCGGTATTGTTCGAAATTGCTGCAAAAAAATTATGCTCTTATGGAAAAAAAGTTGATAGTTTGTAGCAGTCAAAATAAAGAACTAAAATTCAATAGTTTAAAATTGTCCAAAATCAAACCAATAATTTTCGAACGGAACCAATTTTATATCGATAATATAAAATCGATATCCACAATTACTTTATCGATATACTTTTTCCAGACCCGCCACGCATCACTCGCATGCCAGGTGACTTGCACCTGCCAGAGCACGACAACACCAAGATCAAGATCCTGTACACTGGAGACCAGCCCGCTGACGTCACTCTCTCCAAGGACGGCCACAAGGTCACCGAGTCACCGCATCTCAAATTCACCGTGTTTGATGACTACATCCTTATATTCATTAAGGATATCACTAAGGATGACATGGGTAAGTATTTGATTTTTTTTTTTGAGAAAAATGGGCAAGTGCTACTTGATGGTACAAGTTATTTTTTTATTTGACTTCAGGTCTTTAACTTCTCAATATTCAATGTCAGTTTAACAGCTGTTGTTTAAAATTTCTAATATGAGTCTTATGGGTAGGCGCGTAAAAACGACTTTCGCTTAATTGGGAGTGACGTCTTGTTCCCCGGGGAACACGTCTAAATATTCACAGATTAACAGATATTAAAATGGTGTGATCATGTTTATTTATTTATATTGAGATTTTACTACGGAGAAAACGCATCTAAAAATATATGAAATGAGATGTTGATATATTGAACACTAATTGTCACACAAATAACTGATCATTGATTTTTTTCTCTGCGGTCTATAATGGAATGCTTAAATAGAGTTATCGGGTCGAGTAACTGTTTAAAACTACCACTCCTATGTTCAATATCTTTGTTGTACTCCCCCAACTCTTCATAAGAACCATTCAAAATATCGGCGATAAAATTACAATTTCCTTCACCAGGTACATACAAGATAACTATAAAGAACAGCTCAGGCGAGACCTCAGACACGTTCTCGGTCACCGTGACCGGCCTGCCAGGACCTCCTCAAGGTCCTCTCGAGGCCACTGACATCAGCAAGCACTCCTGCACCCTCGCATGGCGTCCGCCCACATACGACGGCGGCATGCCTGTCACGCACTACGTCATCGAACGCCAGGATATATCTGGCACCGCCTGGATCACGATCGCGTCGTCCGTGAGGGATACTAAGTTCACGGTGCAGGGGTTGACGGAGGGGCAGGAGTACAACTTCAGGGTGCACGCTGCTAATGAGAACGGTATTGGACCGGCGTTGGAGGGTCCTAGTCCGATTAAGGTGAGCTGTGTTTAAGTCTGTAATTTTATCGACTGTTACTTACTAGTGAACTTACATACAAACATTTATGTTTATATATGTATAAGACTGCCTCGGTGGCTGAGGTCTCGGGTTCGATTCCCGAGTCGGGCAAAGTGATATTGGCTTTTAAACTCACTATCAGCAAGAAGTCTGGAATTTGTGCCTGATATGGCGATAGGCTTGCGACTTATCACATCATGGAACGGAATATGCACGGCGAAAAGTGGGTGCAGTAGTTGCGCATCTGCCTACCCCTTCGGGGATAATAGAAGTGAGAGTGTGTGTATGTGTGTATGTACGAAGTAAATAATTAAAATTAAAAATCTAGCTTTTTTACAAATTATTCCTCTAAAACCATTATAAACTATTGGAACAAGGGATGCCTATAATATCGATTACTATTTTGTGACAGGCTAAGGCACCTTACGACCCACCATCAGCGCCTGGCATTCCCAAGATCCTGGAAGTCGGAGGCGACTTCGTCCACCTGGAATGGGACAAGCCAGAGAGCGACGGAGGCGCTAGGATCCAAGGTAAAATTTTGATATCGGATAAGATGTAAGAATTTTCTTTAATGGAAGTAAATACATTTCAAGCAAGTACTTATAATTTTTTTTTTTGCTCATAGTCCAAACTTTACAGAGCATAGGCTCAGATGATTTTATGCATTGTAAATACAAAAATATTGTCTTTTTGTTAATTCAGGTTACTGGGTTGACAAACGTGAAGTCGGTGCGACGACATGGCAGCGTGTGAACGCGGTCCTCTGCCTGCCGAACCAGATCAACTGCGCTAACCTGATCGAGGGTAGGCAGTATGAGTTCAGGGTGACTGCGCAGAACGAGGCGGGACTCTCGCCGCCCAGCACCGCCAGCCAGCAAGTCAAGGTCGTCGATCCTAAAGGTAAGAAGAATCGATAGTATCGATATTAAAATCGATAGTAATACTGATATAAAATCTATTAATGTTGATTTAATTGATATGTCGACGGTCCCATAGAACAAAGTCGTATATGCAAAATGTTAGCTTTTAAGTAGAGCGCTTTGAACTAGCTATTTATATTTGAGCTAACTATTTGCATATACGGCTTTGTTCTATGGACCGTCGATGTATAAACAATCTATGAACTTCTGAAACATTTGAAAACTAACGAATTTTTTTTTAATTATATAAGATCTCAGTGCCTCGACTGCCTCGGTGGCGTAGTTGTATCGGGGATCGAACCAGAAACCTGAGCTTTACCGTGCGACGGTAAAGCTCAGGTTTCTGGTTCGATCCCCGGGTCGGGCAAAGTGATATTAGGTTGTTCTATTCAGTATAAGCCCGGAGTTTAGAATTTGTGCCTGATATGCCCGCTATCACATCATGGGACTAAATTCGTACGACGAAAAGTAGGTGCATTAGTTGCGCCTCTCCTACCCCTTCGGGGATAAAGGGCGTGAGTGTGTGTATATAAGAATATTTATTTTATTTATTTATTTTACATCTTTATTGTACACCAACAGAAGTACAAATAAATCAAAATATACACAAGTGATATTAATAATATAGGCAGCGGTGATACAATTGGCGAATATAATAGAATAATATCGATATGAAAATGTTAATCGTACAAGAAAATTATCGATGAGAATTGTGCATGTTTTAAGCCATCAGTAGAGTTTGTTGGTAATTTATTAAGTTAAATTTTGGACATTAGTGACTAATTAATTTTGTTTCTCCCACAGCGGCAACACCGCCAGAGATCGTGAAACCTTTGAAGAACGCCAACTGCATTCAGTACCACAATGCCAAGTTCCAGTGCACCATCACCGGAACGCCCAAACCTACCATCACATGGTACAAGGGTAAGTAGACTACTTATGAGATACGAGATAACTATTTTTTGTAAATCTAGTAAATTATTCCCAACTTTATGGTAAGTGGCCACAGATTTGAAAGGTCCAGACTCCAGAACCCCTGAGATTATGTTCTCCAGTAACAACTTTTATTAGATGGATTGTGGACCTGTGAATCGAACATCGACTGCATTTATTTATACTAAGCTGTAAATGAAAAATGATTTCTATACCAGGTGCCCGCGAGATAACCAACGGCCCCAGACACCGCATCTGGAGCGAGGGTGACAACCACTTCCTGACGGTGATGGACGTGTTTGGTGAGGACGCGGACGAGTACGTGTGTCGCGCCGTCAACCGAGCTGGAGTGAAGAGCACGCGCGCTGAACTGCTCATCATGAGTACGTATACCTTAGTCTTCTAGCTGGTACCGTAAAATAACCCTACTATGTAGGTCTCTCACGTGCAAAAATATGAGTCTGGGTGGGTATCGCCGCAACGTCTATTTCTACCGCCAAAAAGCAGTGTGCATGCGGTGTTGTGTTTCGGTTTGAAGGACATTGTAGCCAGTGTAACTACTGGACATAACGAGACTTAACATTTTATGTCTCAGGATGACGAGCGCAGTGGAATGCCACACAGTACTTTGTAACTCAACGTGTTGGATGGTGTTTCTAATGTTTATGGGTGGTCGTATTGCTTACCATCAGGCGAACGGCATGCTCGTCTCGTCATTCAATGCAATAAAAACTGCGCTTGATGGTAACTATAGCATATTCATTCGCCGTCAAAGGACTTTAATCTCCTGCCAGTCATTAACCTTCTGAGTCAGATTGCAGATGATGCAAAAAAGGCAATATGCATGATTAATGAATGAGGTGGTAAATATTGTCTACAACATGACTGCTGGCTCGATCAAGGTATCATTAGAAACCCAGCATGAAGATTCCGTAGAAAGTGTAGATTTAATGTGTTCCGTACGCAGTGGAACACCATGATATTTTCTACACCTTTCTTAGCCATCATCATCATCATTTCATCTTTTTGTTTTAAAATTCAACAATAGTATAACACCTACTTGTTAACTTGTTAAACCTTACAAATTTTCAAAAAAAGCATGAAGACCTGAATTACCTTTTTCAACAGCCGCGCCGAAACTCAACGTGCCACCTCGTTTCCGCGACACGGCGTACTTCGACAAGGGTGAGAACGTGGTGATCAAGATTCCGTTTACCGGACATCCGGTGCCGAAGATCACGTGGGTGCGCGAGGGCGAGACCATCGAGTCTGGCCTGCATTACCATGTAGAGAGGAAAGGTGGGTACCGTTGTGTGGAGAATCCGGCTCGGAGGACCAAACTATAGAGACTAAGAACGAGTATCAGTCAGGTACAAGTCATAATAAAATGAATAAGAGTTTTTAAAGAAAGATTATTACAGTAATCTTTTCTCAGTTACAAACTAATTGTGTACTCACAAAAACATCAGCTAGAAATTTATAAAAATTATCTCAGATGGATGTATGTATCAAGCAAAGTAGAATATATTTTAAAATTTTAATTCTATTACAAAACTTTGTAAGGTTATCTACTTATCTAATTGTTTTAAAATTAAAATTCGATCCTACCAACCTGTAACTATTTTGGATCATCACCAGAACGCCACGCGATCTTGACGATCCGCGACGCGAGCAAGATGGACTCCGGGCCATACAGAATCACCGCCGAGAACGAGCTCGGACAGGACACCGCCATCATCAACATCGAGATCAGCGGTGAGTTACGGGTTTAATCGATTATAGGAATATCGATATGAATTCGATTAAAAAGAGAATAGATGTTGGAACTCTTAGAGTATTTATCCAGTGCAGACGATATGGCAATAATGCGCAAACATTTTTTCTGACAACCCTGACGGGGGGTGAGGTAGACATGGATAGCACACATTTAAAAAAAAAAAACCACACGTGTAGGGCTGAATATAAGGTCACTTTTTACACAATAACACAGCAAAAATTACAATTTCTGTGGAGCACCGCTTTATGTCATTATCGTAGAATGTAATGATAGCGATCGCAAGTCACATAGGTTTTAATAAAAGTTTATGACCAAGTCCGCATTTATGACCAACGAAGGGTTCGCGCGGTCATCCCATCTTGTTAAATGCTCTAAGTTGGAACATGATTGAAATTGTATGTAAGTATCATGTATTCGCATTTATCTTTTTTTTATATATCTCATTGCGCAGTATTTATTGCTAAGGAAGCCCAACATTTTTTAAATACTTTACAGTGTAATTAAAGCTTTAATGACGTGTATACTGTCAGTATTATAATATGTAAGATTTATTTACTTGTAATTTTTAATTTCATCTTCGATGTTCTTGGTTCTGATCTGTTCATAATAATATAATAATAATACCAGCCTTGCCCACTGCTGAGCAGCACGGGCCTCCTCTACTACTGAGAGGGTTCTTTAGGCCTTAGTCTACCACGCTGCCCTAGTGCGGATTGGCAGACTTCATATACCCTCGAAATTCTTATGGAGAATTCTCAGGCATGTAGGTTTCCTCACGATGTTTTCCTTCACCGTTAAAGCGAACGATTTTTTATAAACAATACACACATAACTTCGATAAGTCAGAGGTCTGTGCCTTGGGTTTGAACCTCCGGACATTGTCTCGGCAGACCGTTCCATTCCCAACTAGGCTATCATCCACTGATCTGTTTACTAATCCCAAAATGTCCATAGACCGTCCCGACCCACCGCGATTCCCAACAACGGACAGCGTGGGTGTGGACTCGCTGGCGCTGAGCTGGCGCGCCCCGGTGTGGGACGGCGGCTCCGACATCACCAACTACCTGGTCGAGAAGCGAGAGCATCCGATGACCAGTTGGATACGCGTTGGAAACACCAGGTATGTTCGGAAACTGAGTTCAACTATTAATGTGTGAAAAAAATGTCGATAACTTTTATTTTATGGTATTATCAAATTAGAAAAAATATTTTAGTGTAATGTGTTTCTGAATTATTTCAGAAAACAAAATAAGCAATTACTGCATGATGCCTCTCAGTAGACACACATCTACAACCTTAATATAAAAATATGATGTATTTATCGACTTTGTAATCTGTTATATCATAAAATTCACTGTAGATATTTTAATATCAAACTCAACTCATTCATCTCCACACCGTAAAAGAAATAATAAATAATTAGAGCATAATTTTTTCTACTCCCCAGGTTCACAACCATGGCCATCACCGGCCTGGTGCCCGGCAAACAGTACGAGTTCCGCGTATACGCCGAGAACATCTACGGCAGGTCGGAGCCCAGCGAGCCAACCGGCCTCGTGCAGACCAAGGCCATCGTCAAGAAGGAGTTCAAGAAGAAGGAATACCCTGGTAATTTACTCACATGCACTTATTTTTGAGAGTTAATTTAAGAAATAATTTTCCTATTATTAAGGAGTGCTTGGAAAAAACTAAGCTTTTATAAAAATTGTTGAGCTTAAATTCATAATCACCTTTAAAATTCTATAAATGAGTGTCATTACCAAAAATATTTGTAATGCTTTTTATCATAGCCAAAATGTATTTCAATAAATGTAGCAGTAAATTATAATAAGACTGACTCGGTGGCGTATAGTTGTACTACAGTACGACTGCAAAGCTGAGGTCTCTGGTTCGATCCCCGGGTCGGGCAAAGTGATATTGAGTTTTTCTATTCAGTATCAGCTCGGAGTCTGGAATTTGTGCCCGATGTGGCGATAGGCTCGCCCCCTATCATCATGGGACGGATTAACGGCGAAAAGTGGGTGCACTAGTTGCGCCTCTGTCTACCCCTTTGGGGATAAAAGGCGTGAGTGTATATAAATGTATGAATGATATTAAAACTATAAAATTTCCAATTCCAGTGGACGAATCAGGCAAGCGTGTACGCACGAATGCAGACCACGGCCCGGTCAAGGACTACGACTCGTATGTCTTCGATATCTACAGCAAGTACGTGCCGCAGCCCGTGGACATCAACACGTGCTCCGTGTACGACAAATACGATATACTAGAGGAGATTGGTAAGTTTTGGCGACGTTTCGAGATTGTCGAGCTTAGTAGTGGCAAAATAAGTTTTGGTTACATTTTGAAATTATCGAGCTTAGTAGTGCCAATATCGATAAGTTTTGGCGACTTTTCAAGCTTATAGTGTAGATTGAGCGAAGGATAAAACTATATCGCTACTTTTATATTTTTTTATTTTATATACATTAATATTGGAATTAAAAAATACAATAATATAATACATACAGTTTTCTCCTTCTCTACAGGTTAGTAGGATTAGCAAGCATTGCAAGCTTAGTAGAAATATAGTTAGAAGATAGATTTTAGACGATATAGTTCTTATATTTTTTTTCAAGATAGCTCATTTGATATTATCTACTTCATGCTTGATAAATTCGTCACCCAATTTATAATTATCTATAATTGTGTAGACGAGTGATAAGTTAGACCCGTAAACCTATATGGAGGCTAGAGCAAACCTAGTGAAAAACATGATAATCAAACTGAATTGCTCTTGCATGCTAATTTCAACTGTATTAGCCTGATATAAAGTTGAAATTGTAGGACATGTAACATTCGTAGTTTTCTTCTAGGTCAGAGCTAACCCTATCAAATTATTAAATACTAGCTTTTGCCCGCGGCTCCGCCCGCTTTAAAAAGTTTTTCCGGGATTAAAGTCCCGCTTTATATTTTCCCGGGATAAAAAGTAGCCTATGTGTTAATCCAGGATATGATCTACACGTGTGCCAAATTTCATCGAAATCCGTTCAGTAGTTTTTGCGTGAAAGAGGAACAAACATCCATACATCCAAACATCCATACATTCTTACAAACTTTCGCCTTTATAATATTAGTAGAATAAGTATGGAGAGATATTATCTCAGCAGTTTATAGTTATATGAACCTTCACACACAAAAACACACTTCTACACATTTTCCAACTTACGTTTTGCATATATTGATAAAATAATATGATTTTGCGTGATTTAATGCGTGAAAACTATCTCACTGTGTTTTAAGTATCCTATACTAATATTAAAATGGTGAGTATCAAGCTTCAAATGATTATCCAAATGAAAAAAAATGTGCTAAGTATTTTAAGCTATTAGCATCCACAGCGCCAAAAAAAAACAATAAAAAAACTATTTTAATATAAAATATATTTCTGCTACACATAACAAAATTACACTATAATAAACAAGTTTATTCTATTCCGTACACAAAAAATCGCATGTAATGATTTTTAGAACTAAACCGCACTCACGAAGTTGCTTATGGAATTTTCAGAGTTTCTTTAACACTTAGTCAACTAACATGAGTAGATTTTGAACCTTAAAGTGCGTACAAATAAAGATGAATTTCACAGGTGACTTCGTGAGGGCGTCGTCTAAAAGGAAACGCGCCGGAGGTCTGTGTGTGAATAGATCGATGTAGTGCATCTCTCTCTGCATCTCTCTGTCTCACGCACACTATTATATTTTTATTATATTATAAACATTATACGCATGCGCTAAATTTCAAGCGATAGTATTGAGTATATTGAATATAGGGTGATTGGAAAAACTATTATTGTGAAGTTATGCCAGAGAAAAGGTTAGGAGTGGCATCATTTGAATATCTTGCGCAAATTCAAAATAAATAAAAATATTCCCCTCTAATATCAAATACACAGACATACAGTTTACACAATATACCTCGGTAAATACATATTTCGATACAAAAGTGCATTTCCAGTGACCCTAAAATATTGACACGATATATTTTTATCGATAATATTTATTTTTATTTTTCAGTAGTTAAAACGTGCACGGTTTTACGGCTTCATATTATTATATTTAATATATTTATGACTACAAAAAGAAACACTTATACTTAACGAGAATGCGCAGTACTATATTTTTTTTGTAGAAAATTGGCACTTCGATTGATTAGAGAACATCTCTTATAGTCAAGATCGAGTCACACTATATCGAATGACATATTTTATCGATTATTATTAAATTCAACCGAGATAACGTCACTTATAAGCTCAGAAATACAGCACGCTCTTTACTTAATACCGATAATAATAATCGATAAAGCATCGATATCGATTTTATAACTCGATCTGACGATAAGAATAAAAAATTCCAAATTGTTCAAAAACCATGCACACACATCAAAAGCACGGATGCACGAGGTGAATGGCACTGTTGTAGGCACAGGCGCGTTCGGCGTCGTCCATCGGTGTCGCGAACGAGCCACCGGCAACTACTTCGCGGCCAAGTTCATACCGGTCAGCGGAGCCATGGAGAAGGAACTGATCAAGAAGGAGATCGATATCATGAACCAACTGCACCACAGGAAGCTGATCAATCTGCACGATGCCTTTGAGGACGATGACGAGATGGTCCTCATATTCGAGTTGTGAGTATTGTTTATATTTTGAGATTATTATTAATTTTGAGTTATAAGTCGAATTCATCGATTTAAATTTTACTCTCATTGATGCTGTTTTTATGCAGACGCTGACTATACCTAAGTTATTGGTATATAGTCGAACTAGAGATGTCGCCTATCGCTGAATTATGTTGGCGCATGTAATAAAAAAAAATGCAATTATCTTTTTTCAAAACTGACCCCAACTTATCGTGTCTATTTCGCTTAAAATATATACCATATGCGGTTAATGGACAGGTCACTTGTGTTTTAACTCTTCAATAACTATGCCTGTTTGTCCGTCAGCCTGTCTGGTGGAGAGCTGTTCGAGCGCATCACCGAGCCGGGCTACAGCATGAGCGAGGCGGAGGCTGCGCACTACATGAGACAGATCTGCGAGGGAGTGCGACACATGCACGAACAGAACATCATACACCTCGACCTGAAGCCGGAGAACGTTATGTGCCAGACAAGGACTGGTACTGATGTTAAGGTAGGTAGGGTTGGAGGGGGGACAGCAAGGGTGGGAACCGCCTGACGGTAACCGTTGCTCATAAACATTATAAACAATGATGACTGATTATATTAATGAACGCATGATGGAAATCAGAGCAAAATTATTCCTGAATTTAGTGAACATTATTAACAATGATGAGTGATTAATAAATTAATGAACAATGATGGAGATCAGAGCAAAATTATTCCTGAATTTAGCGAAGTAAGAGAAATTAATCTAATCCTCCAATTTAACTTACTTTATTCTAGATCTATTTTTGAATTCTCTTCCATAATATTTTGTGGAACTTCATTTAGAACCGGTCTACCCCTAAAACACCTATTTCAACTTCCAATCTTCCCCAGATCATCGACTTCGGCCTGGCCACCAAGCTGGACCCCAACGAGGTGGTGAAGATATCGACCGGTACTGCAGAGTTCGCGGCGCCGGAGATCGTTGAACGCGAGCCCGTCGGCTTCTACACTGACATGTGGGCTGTGGGTGTACTCTCCTATGTTCTGTGAGTGTCAATAAAATCGTTGTTATGTACCGTCAGCGTCATAAATATCTGTACAAAATCAAAATTTCGATTTGCCTACATACTTTTGTGCTCTTACTAATCTTTTTTTTTTTCCTAAGGCTTGCGAGCGCCTTCTGCACTCACCCAAAAGACCGGTGTTCTTTCATAAGCCCACCCTCGTCAGGCTAGAAAGAGTAATGCCAGGGACAAAAAAAAAATCTTTTTTTTTCTCTTCACATAAATATAATGAAAGAGATTTACTTTATTTTAAAAGTAGAAAAAAAAAATGTTTCAGTTTAACTTAATGCGTATATAGGCGATTTGAAATTTGGATTTTGTTCAGCTACTCATGCACTACTAGGAACTACTAGGAAAAATATGGGGATATGTCTAGTTGTATTTTGAAAATATTCTATGTGATGTGTTCATTGAATTACATAATATAGATTTATAGTTCAAAAAGGTTTTAGTGCTAGATTTGATTTAATTTCGACGGCGAGAAAGTGTGATTTGAAAAAAGCGTGTATATTTTGAATATTATCAAGGTTGAATTTCGAAATTTCGTCTAATATGGGAACATACATGGCGATATCTCTAAGCTCATAGTTGCTTATAATAATTTAATATAGAAATATATGTACGTCCATTAAAACGTTACATCGCTCTATCAAAGTTTTCATTATCTATTTTTACCGTAATCGATATGAAAATAACCTTATCAATCGATATAAAATCGATATTTTTAACACACACATTCTTCTTAGATTGTCCGGTCTGTCGCCGTTCGCTGGCAACAATGACGTAGAGACCCTGAAGAACGTGAAGGCTTGTGATTGGGAGTTCGACGAAGAAGCGTTCCAGCACGTTTCCGATGACGCCAAGGACTTCATCAGGAGGCTGCTTGTGAAGAACAAGGAGTATGTATCGACATAGATTTTTAATTTATTATAGGCGTTGCAAATTGTAGGTAAAAGTCACAAAATACCTTAATTGTTTGATATTTACATACTAAAATCCTCTTAGATATAACTTGAATATTTATAGGCGTCATCGACAATTTACGTACTTAATTGGCAATAAAAAAAATCGCTACTCAAAGTTCTAGAAATCAATCTAGAGATGAAGATGCGATGAAAGTTTAAAAAAAATGAAGATCAGTACTCAAAGAAAAAGCCAACATCTCCTTTCGCATCGCTTTTAAAATGAATTGTTCAGTTGGGCTAGATTGTGAAAAAAAAACTCGATGAGTCTCCGCTTCGTTTAATTGTGATTAGATGAGAGACTGACTGACTGATATAGGCGATTTGAAATTTGGATTTTGGAACGAAGTTCCTTATCGCGCGTTGTGAAAGGGGGCTAGACGGAAAAAAATCTCACGAAAAGTTGTTACGACACTTTTATAAAAATGGTCACGACACTTTTATACTTGCCCTGTGAAACCAGCCAGTAACAATAAAGAACTGGTTCGAAATTTAAATAAAAAAAGACAATTTAAATCTTAGAGTAAGTATAACTACGTATACATACTCTAAGATTTAAATGCTTTTTAGAGTAGTTTTTTTTTTCATTAGTTGTATGTTAATTTTAATGTCAATGCTTGCTTAGGTGATGATCGTGATTCGATGACATATCTATTGTGTAGGTAGAAGTAAATGTTTTCATTGATGTGGTAACGTTTTAATGAAATATACAATTATTATTATAACTTAAAAGAAATAAAATTTTATTACAATATCTTCACTAATTAATCGAAAACAACTTCGTTCCATCCGGGTGTCCCTTGACACGTTTCAAGTTTTTTGTACATATGTTTATGGTCTGACTGTATATATATTTATGGTGCTGACTGTGCAGGAAGCGTATGACGGCGCACGAGTGCCTGCTGCACGCGTGGCTCGCGGGTGACGCGTCCGCGGCGCGCACGCACGCACTCGACGCGCGCCGGTACGAGGCCATGCGCGACCGGCTGCGGCAGAGATACGAGGTAACCACTTCCACAATAGTACACATGTTGTACACCTTTTATCCTCGAAGGGGTAGGCAGGGGCGTCACTAGTGCACTCACTTTTCGCCGTTATTCCGTCCCATGATGTGATAGGTGGGAACCACTTTTCCCATGTCCCATGTTGTGATAGGGGGTGAGACTGTCGCCATATCGGGTGTAAATTTCAGACTCCGAGGTGATACTGAATAGAAAAACTCAACATCACTTTGCCCGACTCTGGGATCGAACCCGAGACCTCAGCATTGCAGTCGTACCGTCATACAACTACAGCACTGAGACAGTCAATACAATTGTTATATTGGATAAAGTCATCCCTTGCATCTACCATGTGTTCAATCGCAAAGAAATTACGAATACCTGGAAAAAGAAAATATTACTATTATATAATTTGCTAATGTTTTTGATTCTGGTACTTACTGACAAACAAGCTAAATTATAAATCTTTATAGTCGAATAACACAAGTAAACCTTTGATTAAAATACACGTCTAATGGCGATAACACTAGTACAACTTGTCACAATTTGGAAATGAACTTCTCTGCCTACTCCATTAGAAGCAAACGCTAGATATGTGTGTCTCCATGATGATTCTAATGTGTCTCTCCTTTGCCTGACAACAGAACTGGTCATCGTTCAGACTGCCCATCGGCAGGCTAAGCGAGTACAGTTCGCTACGCAAACTGCTCATCGAGAAATGGAAGATTTACGATGGACAGTTCGGTGAGTTAAATTCTATTGCTATTATTATAGTCCTTGCTACGATACAAAAACGATAAAAGTAATTTATTTAATTTCTTACAATTTTACCGTATTTATCTCTTATTGTGTATCGCAGCTATCGATTTTGAGACAGCCAGTTTTTACTCTAGAATCAAAAATAATATCGATACAACGTTCAATAAATAAAACAATGTATCGATTTCATAATCGATTCTGATGTAATATCGATATATTTTCTAATCGATTCTGACACAATATCGATATATAATCGATTCCGAACAGACCGCAGACAAGCGGCGCCGCGGTTCGTGATCAGGCCGCAGTCCGCGTTCTGCTACGAGGGTCAGTCGGTGAAGCTGTACTGCCGCATCATCGCGTGCGCCACACCCACGGTCACGTGGTCACGCAACAACCACGAGCTGAGACAGTCCGTCAAGTTCATGAAGAGGTGAGTTTTTTTTATTGCATCGAATGACGAGACGAGCATGCCGTTCGCCTGATGATAAGCGATACGACCACCCATAAATAATAGAAACATCATCCAGCACCTTGAGTTACAAAGTACTGTGTGGCATTCCACTGCGCTCGTCATCCTGAGACATAAGATGTTAAGTCTCATTATGTCCTGCAGTTACACTGGCTACAACGCCCCTTAGACCGAAACACAACAGTGCATGCACACTGCTGCTTGGCGGTAGAAATAGACATTGCGGTGGTACCCACCCAGGCGGACTCTTACATATGAGAGTCCTACCACCAGTAAAGAGTCCTACCACCAGTAGGTGGTTGTCAAGTGTCTGCCAACCCGCACGAGGCCAGCGTGGTGGACTAAGGCCTAAACCCTCTCGGTGGTAGAGGAGGCCCGTGCTCAGCAGTGAGCAATATAATATAGAACCGGTATGGCGGTATGGAGAGTCAACTACAAAAAAAATTGTGAAATAGTTGTAGCTATAACTAAAAAAATAAATTAAAAAAAATACGGCTGGTCCGAAGATGAATGTCAGTTATATACTTTGGTCATTTTATCTATGCATAGAGAGATCTAAAGATGGAAAAGATGTAGATTGCAAGGGTAGATATGAGTAGTTTGTTTTTGTATTTTAAATGGGAAGTTCTGTATTTATGTACAAACCCAATCATGGACACGGGTACTATGACAGGAGAAAGCGATCTTCAGTGGATTAAAACTTTATTATTAAAAAGATATCTGCTTCCAGATATGTTTGATGTTGAAGAATATAATTATTTAATATTTTATGATACTAGCTTTTGCCCGCAGTTTCGCTTGCACGAAAGGTTTTTTTTCCTGGATAAAAGCCCCGCTATACGTTGTTCCTGGCCGAATTGGAAATCCAAATCCTTTCTCGAATCCACGTGTAAACACAAAAAAATCATTAAAATCGGTCCAGCCGTTTCGGAGTTCAATGACATCAGACGCACAGAAGAATTATATATATAAAGATAATATATCAATACTTTTTGAATGCTTAATGAATTACTTCGGTTAACAACATATAATTTACGTACAGTTTTTATGTCATCCTACTAATATTATAAAGGCGAAAGTTTGTAAGAATGTCTGGCTGTATGAATGTATGGATGTATGGATGTTTGTTCTTCTTTCACGCAAAAACTACTGAACGGATTTCAATGAAATTTGGCACACGGGTAGATGATGTCCTGGATTAACATATTGGCTACTTTTATCCCGGGAAAACATAAAGCGGGACTTTTATCCCGGAAAACTTTTTAACGCGGGCGGAGCCGCGGGCAAAAGCTAGTTCAAATATAAAATGATGGTTTATGAGTCTCATAAAAATCATGTTCTGAGTATTTATTCCCTTGTGCAGGTACGCGGGAGATGACTACTACTTCATTATCAACCGCGTGAAGCTCGAGGACCGCGGAGAGTACATCATCAGGGCGGAGAACCACTACGGCTTCAGGGAGGAAGTGGTCTTCCTGAACGTTCAACGTGAGTACCAAGTTTATTGCCTAGTGTTCAAGGTTAATAAGTGTAATGCTCCTAGCCAGTTTCGGCCACGGCGGCCAATCTCAACGGAGATCAGCCAGGTACGCGGGAGATATTATAGTGCACAAGTGTGTGCGCAATACACAGCTGCACTCGCTATTCCTTCACTCTCATAGTCCGGTGAGACGGCAATCCGACATGACCGGAGAGAGATCAGGCGCAGGACCAACGGCTTTACGTGTTTTCCGAGGCACGGGGGCATCACACCGCCAACTGATTCCGAGTTACGACTGAATAATTTTTAAAATGGAAAAACCCATAATGTTTTTTGGCTCGATCCGGGATACGAACCCAGGACCTCAGCGCGCGAATCGAACTCGTAACGCGTACGCAATACAACTACGCCACCGAGGTAGTCGGTTAATAAGTACTGTTTCAGGGACGGTCCCGTGCCGTATCTTAGTGCAACAAGATACCTCAGGGCCGTCTCGTATGCGCCGAATAAGGCCACCGCGGGTTTTGATTGGTATGCCGGTGTAGGGTGTACAGTCGGCCACATAAATAGCAGAAATCACCTCCACGCGTTAAGTTTAATAGAACATTTTTTTTTCTTCGTGAGAAGTAAAGTTAATCGTATACATACATATACACTCACGCCTGTTATCCCCGAAGGGGTAGGCAGAGGCGCAACTCAGTGCACCCACTTTTCGCCATTATTCCGTCCCATGATGTGATAGGGGGCGAGCCTATCGCCATATCGGGCACAAATTCCAGACTCCGAGCTGATACTGAATAGAAAAACTCAATATCACTTTGCCCGACCCGGGGATCGAACCCGAGACCTCAGATTTGCAGTCGTACTGTAATACAACTACGCCACCGAGGCAGTAAAGTTAATCGCCTTTATTTTATTTTCGTGAAGAGAAAACAAAAATTGCTAAGAACACGCAAGTGTAGACGCGAAAGTTTTAAATTTGTTGCCCTATTTATGTGGCTAACTGTACATAGTGTTAGGGACTCGGTCCAATGCTCGCTCGGATGATGCTATACTCCCGAGTGTCGACATTGGGCCGTAAGACTTATGTGTGAAACCAACATAATCGTTCCACTCACCCCCCAGTGGTGGTAGCGATAAAGCGTTTTTTCCCCGCGAATAAGAGGTTAAGCATAGTTGATATGGTGACTTTGTAGCAAAGATCTAATGGGAAATGACAAGGAATTTTATTCAATACAATTTGATATTACTAGTAATATCATTATTAACTTACAGGCCTGTTTTTTTTACAGTTATCGTAGTAAAAAACTAATGTAGATAGTACTCATCTTATTACAATTTATTTAGAAGCATAGATTGTAGTGTGACTTTTTATTTGGTCGGCTTATACATTTATTTGATGAGTAGCATTTCCTGATTGTGAAATAGGACCGTAGTAGTTTGATAGTTATTTTATGGCAAAGAACTTACGCATAGAAAAAAAGGAAAAAGGAATTCTGCTTAGTAAAAAATTTTTTATACTAGAAGTAATTATACTATTGGAGTCAGTAACTACGATAAATATAAAATCTAAATCACGAAATAGCGACATAAAAATAAAAAGTAATCGAGTCATTCGAATGTTTTAATAAATCGATACTTAAAGAAATGAAATAATAACTTTAACAATTAATAATTTATTATTATCGTATGCATAATGATATACAAAATTTATGACGTTATATATACATATATATGTAAATATTAGTGATAAAAAAAGAAAATAAAAATCATCTTGACAACTTCAATCGATAAAGCCGTTCCAAATACCACGCACCAATGCCTTCCGCAAAACTCTAGTCTAATTATATTGATCAATGTGTACAGCCGATGTGAGTACGGAAGTGATCGCTAGACATCTGGGTCGCATTCCATACCTATTCTAGTGCGATACATTAGCACCAACTATTCGTATCGAGTTGACATATCGATAAATCATTCGGCTAGTGCGTTTGGTAGATTGTGCGTAGTTTTTAAGGAGTCTTGGGAATAAAATTGGAGTGTTATTTCAAAAGGATTATTAAAGTTCTAGATTTGTGAGTAATGTGAATTGTGACCTTTTTTATAATTGAATGAAGTTTGTGATTTGTCTAAGGTAATTTTTATTGATTTAACAATTTGAATTTTTAGCTTTTTTTAAACGAGAAAATACGTCAATGGTTTATGTTTCTGCTGTTTAAAAAATCTTTACAAACCAAACACAATAGGAAATAATGAAATAATTATGCGAATTTTTAATGTCATTATAATCATTACATTTTATATAAAATATAAATGCATATTATTTGAATGTATTATATCAATGTGGAATTATTCGTTTTACTCATCTAAAATCTTGTAAAGATCATGAATATTTGGGGCTTTTTAAGTTGCACATAATCCAGTCTTTAGTTATTATGTAAAGTCAGCAGCATAAACGTCTGTACAAAATCAAAATTTCAAATCGCATATATACGCGTTAAGTTAAATTGAAACATTATTTTCTTCGTTTGATGTGAAGTAAATCTCTTATTTTTGTGAAGAGAAAAAAAGATTAGTAAGAACACAAAAGTATGTAAGCAAATTGAAATTTCGAATTTGTACGGATACTTATGCTCCTGGACTGTACATGAAATATCTCTTCATTGAAGTTTTCAACATTAACATTTGTCTAATCCTATTTTACAATTTTATACATGTTAATGGCCTGGATAATGCTTTTATATATTTTATAGAAACTGGCAAGCTCAATTGGTAGAGTACCGACTCGGTACTCTGGAGGTCGTGGGTTTAAAATCCTATTTTCGACCGTTTCTTTTTTATTGTTTTTATAAAAAATACAAGCGTTTGCCCGCGGCTCCGCCCGCATTAAAAAGTTTTTCCGGGATAAAAGTCCCGGTTTATATTTCCCCGGGATAAAAAGTAGCCTATGTATTAATCCAGGACATGATCTACCCGTGTGCCATATTTCATAGAAATTCGTTCAGTTTTTGCGTGAAAGAGGAACAAACATCCATACATTCTTAGAAACTTTCGCCTTTATATTAGTAGGAAGGGTAATACCGTTACCATTTGTCCCCCAGCCGTCCCGAAGGTCCAACGCCAGCACCTGCCGGAGGCGCCGCGCCGCCGCGAGCCGCTGCCCTACACGTTCTGGCAGGAGTCGTCGGAGACGGCGCCGGTGTTCACGTTCCAGCTGCGGCCGCGTGTGATGCAGGCGCGTGACACGTGCAAGCTGCTCTGCTGTCTTAGCGGCAAGCCCACACCCACGGTTAAGTGGTAAGTTTTTGAAGTTATACTTCTTTAGGCGCGTTATGAAAAATTTATGCGAGTGAAATTTTACGATGCGCGCGCATGTGTGACACAAAAATTCTCACGGTTGTTTTTTTACAATTATCTCCTTATAGGGAAGGCAAAGGGTTCAAGCCCATATAGCCTCTTCTTAAGTCTTTTTTTTAATTAATTATTAAATTTATTTATTTACTTTTAAATAATATTATAGTCCGGCCGCTGAGAGAATGCACATTTGACAATTAACAGATTGACTTAACTAGTGATGGGCAATAAGTAACAGTATTTGGTATATCGATGGCATAATCGATACAAAAAATACTAGTAATGGTTATGTGGCATTGCATATAGGTACTTAATTAAGAAAATAAAATTATGATATTAATGTAAATATATTTATTGTTCACATACGGACTCAGAATCGCTATCGGAGTCCGAGGCGCTGTCATCATCGTCTTCACCGACTTGAATTACAATATCATTATCGATAATGCTGTCAATTCTGATATCACGCTCATAATCTGCAAAAATAGTTTTTTTTGTTTTTTCTACGACCTTAGTCCAGTCCTCTTTCGTGACTTTTGAGCATGCTTCTTTTAGCAAATTTAACATTTTCTTTGTGCCAAATGGTGGAGCTGTATTGTGCCGGGCCGCGTAACCTGGAATTCATTTATCTAATGTCAGTTTTTCTATCATGAAATAAACCTAATATTATAAACTACTACAACGGATTTTATTTTTATTTTATTTTTCTCCCGACGTTTCGAAGACTTTGCAGCACTTCGTGGTCATACTTATAGTAGTTTAATTTCAATGTCTAACATTGGCGTAAACGTAAGGAATCACTGATATTATAAAATAAAATATTTCTTTTCAAAATCGTTTTTATATTAAAAGTGTACTTATTGTAGTGTTTGAGTGAACTTACCTTTAACTTGAGCCCAAATCAACTCAATCGCGTTATATTGGCAATGGTATGGTGGAGTTCTCAGAACGCGATGACCGTAGGCCAGAGCCAGTTCGTCGATTTCATCTCTCTGATTGACTGACAGTGACGCGTAATGGCGGACCACGCCACGCATCGACATAAGCGCGATGTTACCATTTTTATCACAGTGATTTAATTTTATTATTTAGTATGTTAAAGAGTATGTTATTTTATTTATTTTATTCATAGAAATGCTCTGAAATTTCAATGTTTAATTAGAAAAAAAACCGTTTTAGTAATTTCAAAGTACGATACTATGTATATTATTATCGTATACGCCTAATATTTTTAGCACATCACTACGAGAATGGGCTGTTGACGTAACCTTGCAACGACGGAGTATGGGTTTGAAAAAATCATGTTCGTCGCTTCAAAGTTATATCGAACATTCGATAATGAACTGTCAAATGTGCATTCTCTCGGCGGCCGGACTATAAATAACCAATAATAAATATTTTAAATTAAGGATCTTATAATATTTAGTACAAATTATGTCATATATATTTATTATTCTCTAAATTTTATATTTAATAATAATTATATATAATTATTTTTTTAGTAAAAAAAGAAGGCAAAGGCGCTTAGCCATGCAGCCCAGTCTGTTGTTGTTTTACCACTTCCAAGGACTTTTTCAAAATTCAAAAGCCGAAGCCAACACTGCAATTTTCTCAAACTATAAAGTTTAATGATGCCAAAGTATAACTTCTCACGCGCGTACATAAGTACACGCACGGATTTTTTTTATGGCATTGAATGACGAGACGAGCATGCCGTTCGCCTGATAGTAAGCGATATGACCACCCATAAACAGTAGAAATACCATTCAGCACCTTCAGTTACCAAGTAATGTGTGGCATTCCACTGCGCGCGTCTTCCTGAGACATAAGATGTTAAGTCTCATTATGTCCAGTAGTTGTACTGGCTGTAATGCCCTTCAAACTGAAACACAACAGTGCATGCACACTGCTGCTTGGTGGTAGAATAGACATTGCGGTGGTACCCACCCAGACGGACTCTTACACATAAAAAACCTACCACCAGTAAAAAATCCAAGACATGGTCTACCCGTGTGCCAAATTACGTCCAAATCAGTTAAGTTGTTTCTGCGTTTATTTCTAACAAACATCCGAATATTTTCACAAAATTTCGCATTTATAATATTACTAATAACTTAGATAAGATTAGTGAATTTTCAAAGATCAGAAATATCGGCACTCAACCACTTAGAGCAGTGATGGTGAATGAGTATTCAGGATATGGTATCTCCTCTATTTATAGCAAAATCCATATTTTATGTGTATATATGGAACAATTTACACATAGCCCCTTATTCTTCCTATGGTAAAATCAAATATCGAGCAAACATTTATAGACTTAAGCTCTTGCACATTTTATTCTTTTCCTTTTAATTTAAAATAATAGATATTATTGGCCAGTTACAAACAAGACTAAATTCCTAATTTATACCTTTGATAAGTTACATTATTCGATTAATCGATTAGCTCCCAATCATTGAAATCGATTTACCCTCAGGTACAAGGACAAGCGCGAGCTTTCCAAGTACGACTACTCGATGACGCATTCTGATGGCGTGGTGACGATGGAGATCATCGACTGCCGACCGGAGGACAGCGGCAAGTACACCTGCGTCGCGACCAACGTGCACGGCACCGATGAGACTTCGTGTGTCGTTATCGTTGAAGGTGAGTGTCGTTGCTGTTAAAATCGATTGTTATATCGATTATAATTAACAACAAAAATAAGCCTCAATATAATAAACAACATTTTTATTGATAGGATACGTCAATCTCAGTCCACTAAGAGCAACGATGGAGTCGATACAAACAAGCATACGGTGTTAAAATCATTACCCTTCCTCGCTTCATCATTATTCAGTATGATAGTCGGTTAAAAAAGAGATAACGTCCAAGGTATTAAATCTGCCTGTATACATATTTGTATATAAAAATAAATAAATAATTATTGTGTTTATCGAAAGTCATTGAATATCGATATTATTTATCGATAAATATTTTTAAAATGGACACTGTTATGGTTCAAGTATGCGATTATGAGATAAGATATGACTGAGATGAATCTGTAGATCATCCAATCTGTTAACTAAGAGAGCTCTATTAACCTATTGTTAATCTTCTCAGGCGAGGTGACATCCCCAGAGCAACAACAAATGGTTCACAACTTCCTACATTCAGGCGACAGGAGGTATATCGAGAAACCCATCAAACCTGCGCCGCCACCAATCATTACAAAGACTAAGGTAACTTTAATTGTAACGAATTTATTACAATTGACATTCTGTTTAAGCGTACAATGTATGGATTTGTAGACAAAGCATTTTGGAGTTGTTTTTCGCTGAGTTTCTTGGTGCTTCTTCTCAGGTCAGTGGGCTTTTCCGAAGCACCGGTAGAATCTTTTAGTATAACAACATTGTGAAAAATGAAAAATGAATTACTGAATTACTGAATAAATGATTTGAATTTGAATTTGAATTTAAAAACTATAACCAAGAATTTCGGTATTTTTGGGATGGTATTAAATTTATCATATAATTAATTTGAGTGGAAAAAAATATACTTTGTTTATTAATTGATACACAAGCATTCTTATGTGATAATATCCACAAATCTACTGTCTATTGTAATCACAATTAATATATCGATTTTCAAAACTCGATTAAAAAAATATCGATACTCGCAGGTGACAATCGATCCGCCGTCGAAGTCAACGCCCAGGCCGAAGTACTCTCCGCAGAGTTCTCTCGACACCACCAAGAAGAAGTATGGTGCGCGTCTCGATTCTGACACATCGTCCAGGTCGAGGAGTGCCACCAAGGAGCTAGTCCGTGAGTACTCATAGTATTTTACAAATATAAATAATTTTTTTTCTATTTTTTTTTATTTTTTTTTTTGCTGTACAATAAAGTTTTAAATAACTGTCCAATGTTTGTGTCAGTGCCTGCGTCTGACTCGTCGATGTGCGCGCCGTCGTTCGCCCGCGCGTTGCCGGACGCGTGCCGCGCGCGGGACGGCGCGCCGCTGCTGCTGTCCGCGGCCGTGCGCGGCGACCCCGACCCGCGCGTGCAGTGGTACAAGGACGGCCAGCCGCTGCACTCCTCAGAGGTCAGCACCATAACACACCTTTACAACGAAAACGACTCTTCCCCGTCACCCTGAACTCTCTTAGCAGTTCCGACCCGCGTGCCAAAGACTACTAGGTACGATACCACTAAATAGGATTAGATTAAAAACCATCTTCCCCAAACGCTGATGTCTTATCCTCTCAGTGGCCGTCCTGAGCCGAGGTTCATGACCCGTTAGTGGGTCGTCAGGTTAGAAAGAGTAATGTCAGGGACAAAAAAAAAAAAGAAACGACACAATTCAAAAATTAGAAAATTGAGTAGTCATTTTTAAATGACTAAATACTAGTCCCTTATTTGTAAAAATATAATAAAAAGGTACAGATCTCAAAGTTTTATCCTTTTCCTGTTGAAATATGGCTGTGTTTGAACTATTGTTGTGTTCAGAACTTCGTTTTGAGTAATTTTATGACGATAACTCAATTTTCTATCTTTTTGAGTTGTGTCGTTTTCATCCTAAAGGTGCGATAAGTTGTTTTGTTTTCCGGAGTTTTGGCGGGAACGTGGAAGTGTCATGAGGTGCTCTTGTTTTAATTCATTATTTTGGTGATGCTTAGTGTTATATTGCATAATTATGGTGGTATATTATCCAATATAGTTCTATTAAAGTGCTCAAATGAAGTGAGTTGAAATAACTGTGCCAATCAAGTGTTTTTTCGTTGCTGCCAAAACTCCTTGATAAAGTCTTGGTAAGGTAGTCACTGCTTTACTACGACATAGTACGTAGGAAAAAAAAAGAAAACCAAAAATACCACTTACGACGAGGCTGTATGGGCTTGAACCCTTTGCCTTTCCTATAAGGGAAAATTATTAAAAAAAAAAATCCGTATGCAATATTGTTTCAATAAAAAACTTCTTTCCTTTCAGTTATACTAAATATCACGCACGTAACAAAAAAAAAGCTTGTAAAAGCAAACAAAGTATTAATCTGTTCGAAATTATAAAGTTATTTTGCGCCCCATATAAATACAATACTCACTCTCACAATTTCGATGTGATTATTCTATATTTTTAACACGCTTTTATTAGCTTCACACGTATATGTGTATGTAAGTGACTTACACTTTGAATATGATTTTATCCCACTTCAAAACGTCGGATTAAATCGAAATTCGACATACTTATCAAGGACCGATACCAATACAACAAGTTCTTGAAACTCCAACACTCCACAAGACCGCAGTTCCGTCCTCGCCGCGTTCCCCGTCGCCCCCCCGAACCTCCTAGCAGTTCCAGCCCGCGTGCCGATGACAACACAATCTAATAGGATTAGGCCTAAAAACCAATCTTTCCCTAATCGTTGATGTCTCATCCTCTCTCAGTGGCCGTCCTGAGCCGAGGTTCGTAACCCGTTAGTGGGTTGCCCTCAGCATGGTCATTTAATTCAAAGGGTTGCGAGCACCTTCTGCGTTCACCCTAAAGACCGGTGTGGCCAGAAAAGCCGACTCGCGTCAGGCTACTGACAGTAGGGCCATTAATAAGAGTAAAAGGATTATCATTCTGGTAATATCTTTAAAAGCACTCCACACTTTTTTTACAGTAAAATATATTTTTTTCTCTTTAACACTATTCTCAATTGAAGTTTATTAAAAAATATTTCCTATTTTTTAGTTAGATTTTCTATAAAGCGTGTTTTTTTAGTTTCTTTTAACTATTATTTATTTATGTCTTACATACAAGGCCTTAATTACATGATCATCTGAAAAACTACCCTAAAAACGTATAATTTTATTACTATAGCCATGAAACTACAGACTACAAAAACAGCAAACTGTTATGTCAAATTAACATTACCAACTATTACCGTTTGTAACTCAAACCTATTCTTGTAACCAGGTGGTGGACCTGAAATACAAGAATGGCGTCGCGTCCCTCGCGATCAATGAGATATTCCCTGAAGACGAAGGCGTGTACTCGCTGAAGGCGACCAACAGCCAGGGAGAGGTCGAGACCAAGTGCAAAGTCACTGTTAAACGTGAGTATCGATTATTGCTTTATTATATACCTTTAATAATAATAGTGTGTGTGTGTGTGTCTTAAAAATTTATTTCATCAACATAAAATATGGTGACTGCCTCGGTGGCGTAGTTGTATTACAGTACGACTGCAAAGCTGAGGTCTCGGGTTCGATCCCCGGGTCGGGCAAAGTGATATTGAGTTTTTCTATTCAGTATCAGCTCGGAGTCTGGAATTTGTGCCCGATATGGCGATAGGCTCGCCCCCTATCACATCATGGGACGGAATAACGGCGAAACGTGGGTGCACTAGTTGCGCCTCTGCCTACCCCTTCGGGGATAATAGGCGTGAGTTTATTTATTAAAAATATGGTTTACATTTTATGGTTTGAAATCTCCCTTTAAGCAAAATCTATTGCTTGTGTTAGGAGACTTCGCTCTTCCAATGCTTTCGTTATAAATAGTAAGTAGTAACAAAGCGATGCTATTAATTTTACAAATTTACAAAGTGTAGTGATAAATACAGAAAAGATTATTAATCGATTGCATAGTCGTTGATTTAGAGTAATCGAATATTAACGTCATAATATTTAAAATTAACATTATTTCAGTAATTTTCGGTATTTTAAACCTTGATTTCTTCATGCAATAATACTACTTTTACTGTACTTTGGAAGTTATCAAATATCTCTACAATATTTTTTATTCGATGTTTTCGTCCCCAAAACGAAACTGGGAATGGGACAGTGTATTTTATTCATTCGATATTTTCATACTTATTAATTACACTAATAGTGCTCGCGGCTTCGCCCGCGTGAAAAAGTTTTTCCGGGACAAAAATATTTTCCCGGGATAAAAAGTAGCCTATAGCACTCAGGAGTTATGTAGCTTCGTATTAGTGAAAGAATTTTCAAAATCGGTTCAGTAGTTCCTGAGATTAGCGCGTTCAAACAAACAAACAAACTCTTCAGCTTTATAATATTAGTATAGATTAGTAACTTAGTCCTTCAAAATTGGACATAGGTTTTGTTTTCGAATCATATAGAAAACACACAAAATAAGTTACCAAATAAAAAACAATAAAATTATGAATAATGATACTCTCAACAGCCATGGACGGCAGTGCGGCAGCTACCCTGAAGTCTGGCGACAAGCCTCCCAGGATAGTGGACCACTGCGTCTCGCAGATCGTCAACGACGGAGACGTCGTCACACTCTCCTGCAGGTACGATTACTTATAACTGATCTATGAACTGAATTCAGTATCAGTCTGAGTCTGGAATTTGTGCCCGATATGGCGATAGACTCGCCCCCTATCACATCATGGGGCGGAATAATGGCGAAAAGTGTGTGCACTTGCTAGGCCTCTGCCTACCCCTTCGGGGATAAATGGCGTGAGTGTGTGTGTGTAAAACGTGACCTAAAAGGACATGTCCAAAAACTGGTCTAAAATTCTAACCAAGACAGTTTATATATATTTGGTTCGAACTCCTGAAAACTAGCTTTTTACAATAAATTGTTTAATATAGATCATCTCCGATTTTGAGATTTGTGTAATTTTATTTTGCTACACTACACTTTTATGAATGTTTTAAAAGGTTCGTTATAAATGGAGGGGTCTAAAAATATTTTTTTAATGGATCCAAGTTCCATATGTTGCTCCTTTAATATCCCTAAAGTTTGAGCCTGTTTATATTTCGAGGCCCAGTACCCATACTAAAATCTGAAATCTCCTTTCTATCAACATGACATCTGTCGGATAACGCGACAATTACATACAACTGAATTTTACAAAGCGACATAGCGTCAGCAATTACTTACTATCCAACTGCCATTAAGTTTCCCATCCGTACCGCTAGATGTCACTAAACCAAATAATCTCAACAGGATCGTCGGCGCCGAGAGATTCGACGTCGTCTGGCTTCACAACAACAAGGAGATCAAACCTTCCAAGGACTTCCAGTACTCGAGCGAGGCGAACATTCACAAGCTCACCATCGCCGAGATATTCCCCGAGGATGCCGGTTAGTATAAGGAGATAGATGGCGCTGTTTTGAATTTTTCAAAATGTTTTAAAAATTATATGTAATTTAAAATCGGTTAATTAATAATAGTAATAGTCGCTGTTTAGATTTTCAATAATTGAGATGCATATATTAATATTAGACTGATGCGGGATGCAGTCCAAATACTAAACTTAGTTAAGCTTGGTACCCATAGCTGAGAAAATTACTCGTAAATATCTGAGTTTATATGCTGTCTACATACAAGAATTTAAAAGTATTTCATCTACGCAAGCTAAGTTCAATCAAGCTTAGTTTTCGGATTACTGCTACATAGTAAATTTATGCCATTAATTTTCTATACAATACCCTACGGACTGCCTCGGTGGCGTAGTTGTATTATGGTACGACTGCAATGCTGAGGTCTTGGGTTCGATCCCCAGGTCGGGCAAAGTGATATTGAGTCTTTCAGTAGCAGCTCGGAGTCTGGAATTTGTGCCCGATATGGCGATAGGCTCGCCCCATCACATCGAAAAGTGGGTGCACTATTTGCGCCTCTGCGTACCCCTTCGGGGATAGAAGGCGTGAGTGTATATGTATATGTATGTAAAAAAAACTTCCCTGATAAATATACATTTGAATAACGAAAACCACATCCAAACCGGATCAGTAGTTTTTGAGAAACTCGCGGCCATACAAATTTACATACATACATACGAATCTAATACAGAACCTCCTTTTTGAAGTCGGTTAAATACTCTAGAAGGTAGTATAAAATTTGACCTCTCCTTCCCCAAGGCACATACACATGCGAGGCGTTCAACGACGCTGGCGAGTCGTTCTCGACGTGCTCGCTGGTGGTGGTGGTGCCGGGCGAGGCTCCCCCTTCTCCCACGTACAAGTCCTTCCCTGCCTCGCTCACGGTCAACGCCGCTGAACCCGCCGTGTTCACTGCTGAGTTGGAGAAGGTATGTTATCATCATCATCAGCCTTTATCAGTCCACTGCTGGACATAGGCCTACCCTAATGAGCGCCATAGCTAGGTAAGGTATGTTATAATAAAATTTAATTCGGCTTTACAAGTTCGAATTTGGTCCTTCCAACCGGACTTTTAAATTCCTCGTTCCGTGTAGTCGGTCGCATAGGATTTGGTCCTAACAACCGGATTCTCTAGTACTCATATCAATGTACATAAATTATAAGCAAGAGTATGTTGTTAAACCGTAATAATACGTCAAAAACAATGATAAAATTATCTCTTGTTTATAGGTAGATATTATTTGTCTTTCGGTTACATTGACCGAATTTCCTATACTTTTATTTTTCTTGTATTAAATTATTTATTTCTTAAAGCATCAAGATTTCTAAAATACTTCATTTTCTCTACAGCCACCTCTACAACTCCAATGGCTGAAGGATGGCAAGCCAATCGACGAGACGTCATCACGCTACAGGTTCACGATGGAAGGCACCGCGCGCTACCGCCTGGAGATCGCATCCACCGCCTCCGAGGATGCTGGACACTACGCCGCCAGGGCAGTCGGCTCCAGGGGAGACTCCACTGCCGCCTGCTGTCTCAACGTTGACATACAATAAATATTAATACTATAGGGGTCATACCCCCAACCTAACTGCTACGGATAAGCACTAAATCGATTGTGAGAATGATTTTATAATTCGATTATTGATGACCACAACTCTGAAGAATCGATATATCGATTAATATCGATAACTGGAATGTACAATACAATTCGGAGTCTTGAGTGTGATGAGTTTTTTATTTATTATTATTTAAATTATATATTTATGTTATTAATAAGTGTTACACCCCGTCGAAGAGGGGGCGGCCGCGGGTTCTAGTCACCGTGTGCTGTCTATATCGATGTCGGCCGCTTCTTCGAAGCTTCATTTTAATCCGTGTTGCGATGTAGTCGGGGGGCATGTCTCACGTCCTTGGGGAGGGTCCGCGCCACCATGGACCGTCCCTTAGTACGTCCAGACATCCCCCCCGATGTCTGTATAATTATTTTTATATAAATTTAACTGTATTATTTAATTGTACATAATTTAATTTATGTGACAGCGTAATTTATGAATAAATATGTATACGTAAAAAATATTACTCGTGTTTTATTTTGGTGTTTTTTTCGTGGTTAGAATTGGAAATTTTGCAAATAAATTCTTGTGTGTTATTGAAGTCAATCATTTTAACTAAGTAACTATCTATATATATAAAATTCTCGTGTCACAGTTTTCGTTGCCATACTCCTCCGAAACGGCTTGACCGATTTTGATGAAATTTTTTGTGCTTATCCGGTATCTATGAGAATCGGCCAACATCTATTTTTCATCCCCCCAAATGTTAAGGGTGGACCACCCCTAAATTTTTTTTTTAATTTTTCAGACAAAATTTTTTGTTTTAATTTTTTTATCATACAGCATACAAAAATACCTACAACCCTAAATTTTCACCCCTCTACGATCAACCCTTATTTTTTAATAGCCATTTTAGTTATTTAATATTTATATGGCAAAACAACGTTTGCCGGGGCCGCTAGTAAGATATAAAACCCTTTTAAATAAAAAAAATCTACTAAATCGTGACTACGGTACTACTAGAGCCATCTATCGTTATTAAAATGCAAGTAATCTCGTTACACCACGTGCATCATAGATGGCGCACATAACGTAAATATTCATTGAACCAAAAGAAAGAGTAATATGATTTTATCTCACAATAGGATCAGTCCAACTTGAGATTAGGAACTTTGGACGATTCTAAATTGACAGCCTCCATGAGGGCGTAACCTGTAGGTCTCCAGGTTGCCAGAGACCTGATTTTTTCCATTTCTACCACTGAGCTAGATTTTTTTCCTAAGCTCTCGGACGGTTTGGAACCGTTGGGCATGCGAAGAGACATTGGGTCTCTTTGCATGCTCTATCGGCTCTTCCACGGGGAGTGCTCTGAGGAACTGTTCACCATCATCTCCTTTTTACCACCGGACTACCCTTTCTCGGAGGAAAGTTCGTTCCACCTGGTTACGCCCACTGCCAGAACTGTACGTTTCCAAAGAACATTTTTACTTCGAACGTGTTCACTCTGGAATGAGCTTCCTCCCACGGTGTTTCCTCAGCGCTATGACTTGTCCTTCAAACGAGGTTTAAAAAAGGTTTTTACGGTAGGCAGCGGCTTAGCTGTGCCCTTGGCATTGCTGACGTCCATGGGCGACGGTAATCACTTACCGTCAGGTGGGCGGTTAGCTCGTTTGTCTTTGAAGGCTATAAAAAAGCAGATTGATGCACTGTTGCTAGGAATAAAGATGTTGCCAGTGCAATTACTGAGTCGATAATATCTCTCAGTGTCAGAATGAACAGCGCAGTAGGCACTTCTCATAAACCGACAAACATACTAACGTAACCATCTGTTTAATAAAATGTGTACTAAAATCTTATCTGAAAAATAAAACATTAAAATAACGAATACCCCATCCAAGTGTCAGTAGTGTTAGAGCAAATCGCAGCCACACATATGGGTGGAACAGCGAACCTCCATTTATAAGTTGGTTAATATGTATCAAGAAGTGACAAAATATAGGTACTTAGGGCCGATTTCACCACATGCTAATAAAGTCCTTGATAGCTTATTCGGAACTTACTAACCGTCATATAAAGCTTTGGTTTCACATGTCTCGAATTGAAATATCTGTCCGATAAAATCACTAATGTCAGTTTTGTTAGATAGCGTTATATATCAGATAGTTATCTCAAACTTTATCAGGCACCGGTAAAACTAACCCTTAGAGGTCTATCAACAACAACGGCACAACTTTCTACGGGCTAAGTGCGGAAAAAGAAGTCCGACAACAGTAGCCTATCAAGAGTATAACTCACTCGAACCAAAAAGTTTTTCACGGAATCTCTCACCATAAAAATACCATAAACAAAACAACCGACAAACGAACGTGACTTAGCACTAGCGCACACAAATTTGTATTTAAAATATGAAATCCGAAGAACAGGTCATCATTTTATTTTAGTATCGGAGTGACGAGGCAGTTTGCGCCCTTTATACCTGTATGCTTGTATTGTATGATGTCTGACTAGTTTTTGATGGAAATGTTCATTGGGTAGGCTTTGTTTAGAAGTGTAGGTGAAACAGGTTCAATACTTAAACAAAATTTGTATTTGGATCAAATAAATATTAAGTAATCTCCCAGCATTTGAAGTTATGTTTGATGCAGATATAAGTCAAAATAATAATATAATATTATTAACCCTATATTATATACTGTCCACTGTCACCAAGGAGTCCTGGCGCCATCACTAACGTATGGGAGTGAGTCGTGGGTGTGGCAGAACAAGCATGAAAGTAATATAAATGCAGTGGAGATGAGAGCTTTGAGAAGTATGTGTGGGCTGAAAGTAAGTGATAGAGTGAGGAATAGCGTGATAAAAGAAAAATGTGGATTGAAAGAAGATGTAGTGACTGAGACAGGAATGCTTCGGTGGTTTGGCCACATTGAAAGGATGGATGAAAGGAGAGTAACGAAAGAAATTTATGTCGCGAAGGTGAGTGGTAGTGTCGGACGGGACGTCCTAGACGTACCTTTATGGACCAAATTGACGACCTCTTAAGGAAGGGTCAAATAAGGAGTTCTCGTAACCGACGAGCATGTATGAAGAGACTGATGACTGTGGAAGAAGCGAAAGAGGTATACTTGGACCGTAGCACTTGGCGCTCCATAGTCTCTGCCTACCCCAATGGGAGAAAGGCGTGAGTTTATATATGTATATACTGTCCCACTACAGATCAAATCAAATCATTTATTAAGTAATTAAGGCCCTAAGGGCACTTTTACACGTCATTTTATACAATGCTTTTTATCAACTAAAGAAATACCAAGAAACTCAGCGTAGGTAGGTCTTTTATTGTCATCTTATTTTTTTGCAGGGCACGGGCCTCCTGTACTTCTTAGAGGGTTTAGGCGTTAGTCCATCATGCTGGCCTAGTGTGGGTTGGCAGAATTCACATACTTTGAAATTCTTATAACTTCTCAGGTATGCAGGTTTCCTCACGATGTTTTAATTCAGCATTACAGCAAGCGATAATTCACAGAGAACACACAACTCTTTTTAGGAAAGGCAGAAAGTGCGTACCCTTGGATTTTGAACCAACGGACATTGGGCACACAATGACATAATTATTGTAGTAAATATTGTATGCCTCACTAACACTGATTATAAATTGAGTCTCAATCCCTCCTTGAGAAAATCTCTACCTATTCTGGGAATCGTTTCCGAACTCTGTATTTCCTTTACCTGTTCATTAGAACACAAGCCTAACAGCATTTTAAAGAATTATTAAAAATTTAAGTTCTTATTTTATGTTAAAGTTATATGTGAAAGTGGACGATAGCATAGTTGAGAACGGAACGGTCTGCCGAGACAATGTCCGGAGGTTCAAAACCCAAAGCCGACACTTCTGACTTTACAAAGTTACGTGTGTATTGTTTATAAATTATGGTCCACTTTAACGGTCAAGGAAAACATCGTGAGGAAACCTACATACCTGAGAATTCTCCATAAGAATTTCGAGGGTGTGTGAAGTCTGCCAACCCGCACTAGGCCAGCGTGGTCGAATAAGGCCTAACCCCTCTCAGTTGTAGAGGAGGTCCATGCTCAGCCGTGGGCAGTATATAATCCGGGTCTAATTGCATTAGATTGCATCGCTTTTTATGTTAAGGTTCTGGATGTAGATTTTATTATATTTATAGCATCCCCCTTTTAATTTTTAGTTGTAGGCAGATGTCTAACATATCCATTTTACCATACTTACATGTCGCCAGATCCTCTGGGTCCTATGTAGGGCCTTTTGCTAATTATCTGGGACCATTTGGATTCCATTTATTAAACAGGAAAACCCATGTTATTTGATCGAGGAATCGAAATATAATATTGCAAAATGTCAATTTGTTAATCTTTGTCACATCGTGCACACTTCACTGTGCGCTTGGCCTTATCTAAGGGCTATCTTGCACTACAATAACGTTATTATTTTCATGTAGATGTGAATTGTTCCTAGCCAATTTGAGAATATGCTAACCAACGATAATAAGATTAAAATATCATTTATCGCAATTTATTACACCGGCATAATATTGAGGATTAACAGGATAATTATATTAATAGTCATAATTTTACGTAATTTAAATTTTCAGTAATAAGTTTAGTAATTAAATTTTTTGTTACTATGGTCACTCTTCAAATTAGAACGAACGACGCGATTTGGAACTATGAAAAAGATAAAAAGGTAATTGCGACCCTGCCAGGATTCGAACCTGGAATCTTCTGATCCGTAGTCAGACGCGTTATCCGTTGCGCCACAGGGCCATACATTTTCCCGACGAAAGAAAGAAAATATAGAAAAGTCTCACAATCTTTAAAAAAAAATCTTATTTATTTTAAACTGCAGTGTAGGTACCTATGCTCTGGATTTCACTTACTTTAAAATCTAAATACGAATATTTTTCTGCGTTAAAAATAACTATTTCTGATTCAAGGCGGAGAGCTCAGTACATTGCTTGGCAAATGGCAAAGTTCTGGAATTGATTCTGTAAACAGTCGTGAGATTTGGCATAAAACGAGTAACTTGCTCGTCTCGTCATTCAGTCAAGTCAATACTATTGCATAAAGCTGGGGAGGTTGAACGCGCCTAATTTAATTCATACTCAGGGAACGTATTTCAATGTTTCTGGAACCATGAGTAAACCTACTAAAATATAAGATCTAAGAAAAGTATTGAATCTTAAGCCTTTTTTTTTATTGCATCGAATGACGAGACGAGCATGACGTTCACCTGATGGTAAGGGATACGGCCGCTCATGAACAGTAGAAATACCATCCAGCACCTTGAGTTACAAAGTACTGTGTGGCATTCCACTGCGCTCGTCATCCTGAGACATATAATGTTAAGTCTCATTATGTCCTGTAGTTACACTGGCTACAATGCCCTTCAAACTGAAACACAACAGTGCATGCACACTGCTGTTTGGCGGTAGAAATAGACATTGCAGTGGTACCCACCCAGACGATCTTTTACAAATGAGAGACCTACCACCAGTAAAGTTTGAGTCTGGTTTGAGTTTGAGGCCTAGCACCCATACAAAAGCCGGATATCTCCTTTCTATTCGATACTTGTGAAACCCAAAGTTTATATGGTGGATAAGTACCGTGAAATCTAATCTACTAGTGAAATCGGCCCCAAGAATCTTATATCAAGTATCTTACGAGATCCAAACTACGAATGTGTATGTAAACCAAACATTATAAGTGTAACAATACCAAATAAAGATGTCATAACGTTACAATGTTGCATCTCGATTGATATCGATGATGCTATTACGGGTGGAATAAAAAGTACACATTTTGTAATACATTTAAAGAAATGTAGTACAAAATGTACGTTACGTACGTTTTGTACGTTACGTACGTTTTGTACGTTATAAACAAAAATTAAACAAGCACATCACGCCATTATTCCCGAAGGGTAGATAGAGGTGCATCCATCACCAACTTTTCGCCTTGTTTTTTTCACATGATGTGATAAGAGACGTGCCTATCGTCATATCGGGCAAAATTTCCAGACGCCGGGCTGATACTGAATAGAAAACACCACCATTATGACCTTAGAACGTTGTAACGCGAACGCCATACAACTACGCCTCCGAGGCAGTCGAGTTATTTAATACTATTTTACCTAGTTTCGTACCACAGTTAGATAAAAGAACACGTTACATCCTAACTAGTAGAGTAGCGTGGGTTTTTGCCGCCCGAGGCGCACTCAAATTTTACCGCCCGACGGGCGAAAAATGCAATTAAAAACATAATATATTTTACGCATTTTACCGCCCATTCCGCCCCAACCACGCCACTCCAATGATCGTAGCATTTTGTGGAGATGGACGTGTCACTTGGCTAGATAGGAGACTGGACCATGGCAGTCACTGGTATCCAAGAAACGGAATTAGAGTCAGCCCACCAGCTCGATGGTTACATGATTATGCCGTCAAGCAGGGGGTGCTTGCATAGAAACGGAAAGAGTGGACTTATACCCAGAAGTGGATGAATCAAGGCTGGTTAAACACTAAATCATAGTTTTCATAAGCAAGAAAAACAATCACGGCAAACGTCTGCAAATTTTGAAGCTTGCAAGATTTGCGGCGAGTCACATGTATACCTTATTATTGAAATATTGCCGCTAATGTAAAGTCGTTTGGAAGTTCTTGCGCAATATGTTGCTGCGAGACGTGCTATTCTAAACGTAGCGTAACCAGTAGTCATTTAGAAACAAGGAGTTAACACTTGAAAGGATTTTCAACCCACGCTTTTTCACTGCCCAAAACAACCATCAGAATAAGTTAAAAATACGAACATAAAACCAATATAAATACATAAAATCCCAATTATAAAACGGTTATGACAACGTACGAGGAGGGAAGTCATTAAAGCCATGTAGCGCGCGCGTCCCACAGCGGGCCGCGGTCCACGCTAGTCGGCCATGCAGCGCCATCAAATTAATAGTCTATAAAACGGTAGCGCACTCAGCGCCCAAACCGCCATTAACCCCTGTTCCAAACGCCATTAGGAATAAAAAAATAAATAAAAAATAAAACCCAACCAAATGAGAATAAAAAGTATCATATCTCCATTCCATATTTCAATATTTATCGCGAGATCGTTCGTTTTCGAACAAAATTTCGTGTTGTTTTTTGTTGGCGTCCGTTCGGTTTCTCATATTATAAATGAGCGCGCTCGGACGAATACATTTTTTAAAAATCATTCCGTTTTTGAATTTCTTACGCGGTTGCCGGGGACGGTTGGGTTAACGCTAGCCGAAAGTGGATAGGATGCATGTGTATATTCTACTTGAAATAAACTTATTAAAAAAAATATAACTATCTTAAATTCATGTTGTACTAGCTTTTGCCCGCGGCTCCGCCCGCGTTGGAATGTTTTTCCGGGATAAAAGTCCCGCTTTTCATTTTCCCGGGACAAAATGTAGCCTATGTGTTAATCCAGGACATGATCTACCCGTGTGCCAAATTTTATCGAAATCCGTAGTTTTTGCGTGAAAGAGTAACAAACATCCATACATCCAGACATCCATACATACTTACAAACTTTCGCCTTTATAATATTAGTAGGATTATAATAATCCCCAAAATTATATAAATAATTTCCGGCATGTATTAATATACCTAAATCTGCATCCGGACAGTATTTCCAAATCAAAATCGCCAAGTACCTAAATCTCAGTGATTCCAATTTAACTTTACATAGGTACCTACTCTACAAATATTAGCAATTTGAACGTATTTTTTTTATGGCATCGAATGATGAGACGAGCATGCCGTTCGCCTGATGGTAAGCGATACGACCACCCATAAACAGTAGAAGCACCATTCAGCACCTTGAGTTACAAAGTACTGTGTGGCATTCCACTGCGCTCGTCATCCTGTGACATAAGATGTTAAGTCTCATTATGTCGTGTACACTGGCAACAATGCCCTTCAAACCGAAACTCAACAGTGCATGCACACTGCTGCTTGGCGGTAGAAATAGACATTACGGTGGTACCCACCCAGGCGGACTCTTACATATGAGAGTCCTGCCACCAGTGAATATTTAAATTATAAACATTGTTTTTACGATACCACCAAAAATAAAAGGGATAAAAAAAATCATTTTCATTGTTGAAGTACAAAAGAACGAAGGATCTAGAAGACGAAGATTGGTATTGATCTACCATTGCACAGTTTTTAATATTAGTCAAAATTAAAGTATGTACGTACACAGCAGGAAAAATAGCATTAGTAATAAATGATTGTTTCCAAATAATACTATCAATTACTTTTTTACATTCAAAGGAATCTCATAAATCACTTTCAGAAGAAATTTTCTAAATCCTAATCACAGCGCTTCGAACAGACAAGCACCTCATAATTTATTTAAACCTTATCCACACTTTTGCCATCGTCGATTTGAAGTTTTATATTACTATCCAGTTCTTAAATATCATTTCTTTTGTTTCGATTGGTTTATATTAATTTTAATTTTTCTTTTAAAACCTGACGATCTGTTATCGTGTGCGTGTATGTAAATGTGTGAGTGACGTTAATGACACGTTAGATTCCTTTGCTTCACTTAAATTAACAAAAGCTGTTTTTGAATTTAGAATATGAGATTTCTTTGTTGTTTGGCTGTATCGGTAATACAAAGACAATAATATTAATATGAATGACAATTTCGATCTCAGATGGAAATAGACGAACTAACAAACAATGTCTATTGAGCATAATGTTGGTTTGTTCATTAAAATATTTAAAATACAATATTCCATTAACGCAAACATTTTATTCCAACACTACATAATATGTTTAGTGACTATCCTTACTGTATAATTTAAAACTGCAGATGAGTACGTACACGTTTATCTGAGAGGGAATCGAACTTGCGACATAGTACAGTTTTTCTTGATCGCTTATAAAAACATATAATTTACTTACGAGATAAGTACTGTATTGTTATTCAGGTTTATATTTTCTGTGATTTAACATACATACTGTTTTTTTAATGTAATTTATCTGGCCAGGTTGGCAATCAAACACCCAATAAAATAATATACACACACACACACTCACGCATGTTATCCCCGAAGGGGTAGACAGAGGTGCAACTAGTGCACCCACTTTTCGCCGTTATTCCGTCCCATGATGTGATAGGGGGCGAGCCTATCGCCATATCGGGCACAAATTCCAGACTCCGGGCTGATACTGAATAGAAAAATTCATTATCACTTTGCCCGACTCGGGGATCGAACCCGAGACCTCAGCATTGCAGTCGTACTATAATACAACTACGCCACCGAGGCAGTCAAAATAATATAGTTTTATTAAATATAGTCGGATCGCTGAACTTCATATTATTATTCAACTTTAAAAATGTGTCTTGAGGTAAAAAGAATAACTCGGAATATCTGCATGCTCCATGATTTTGTTTATAAAAAATGCAATTGGTCACTTATTCACGTATCATCGTCTATTGTTTCTCGCGAAGGTAAAAAAAAAAAACATTCGATATTCAAATATAATTTACTCATCTTCTATATTTAAATACTTACACCAGCCAGTCACATCACATCTAAATTCAAAAAGTATCATTCTCAAATCTCATTGCATTTAAATAAAACCAAACTATTTCAAGTAAGACACTAAAAATTATGAAACTAAAGCTAGCTACCTAAATCGGTTGATTTATAGAAAATATAGAGAATATCATAATGCAGTGTAAGTAGAGGCCTAATTCCCGTAACAAAATACATTGATTCAGTGTGGAACACCCTCGTGTTGCCGTTTGCAATTTTTCTCCCATCTTATTTGATTCACTGACTTGCTTTAAAGGCGTAGAGTCGAACCGATGTAAAATTTTATACTTTTTGTCATTTTTTAAATATTATGCAAAGTGAAAAAAATCCAATATTTAGTGTATGAGGTATAATAAAATAAGATACCATATTACTATTTTTTTATTCCACTTAAATCTATCTTAACCAGACTCCTTTCAGTCTTTAGTCATTTTAAATTATTAAATGTTTAAAAATATACAATATTTTTATAAGTATCTAGAGTACTGCATTTTAATAGGGACTGTCAATGGTTTCTCCATTATTCAACTAGAACAACTTTATTCGTGTTTCGTACATTAAAATTATTTTAAACTCACAAAGTATTCGACTCCACATAATTTCTGTTCCAGTTGGATACAATAGCTTGTAACATGGTCGGCGGACTCATTTATTTTCGCTCTCGTGTATTGATTTAAAACGCGTGTATATTTGGTTCGATTCCCGACGCGGGACAACGCCCTTATTATCAACGTCTAACTTTTGCTCTCCGCTTTGCCTGTCTTCATAGATTCATTAGGAATGTACAAACGGACCACCCGTCTAATGATAGGGATTTAATGAAGATTAGTTTTATTCTCACAAACATTTATTGGGCAGCGTTTGGCATTATCATAGCGAGAATCGTATGAAGGACCAAATAAGGTCTAAATTCTTTTAGTAGAATAGGTGGCACCTAAAGCTATTAGACAGCATGTAATATGGGCTTGTAGTATTTTAATATGTCCAATATTGTATATGTCAAATTAAAATTTCAGGGCATAGCACTGTTTGCCATCCAGTTACATCACAAGTTTCCTCATGTTAGGCTAATGTTCTTCGAGCCCGGGCAATAGCACGTCATCTTCTGCACCATATTATGACATGTTTCGTAAAGTCGTCAAAAATTACAAACAATAAAGTAGAAACTAATAATCGCTAAGATATCTTGGTATAAATACAGAGTATAGAATCTTAAGACATCATCTCATGTGTAGCTTATTTGTGCGTTTTACAACAAATAACACACATCAAAACATGATATCTGTGTTTCAAATTCAAATTTCAAATTCAAATCATTTATTCAGTAATTAGGCCCCTAAAGGCACTTTTACACGTCATTTTTCACAAAGTTTTACTTTAAGATTCTACCAGTGCTTCGGAAAAGCCCACTGACCTGAGAAGAAGCACCAAGAAACTCAGCGTAGGTCTTTTGTCATTTTTTTTTTTAATATATATTTTACAATTTACAAATTACAATATTACTTCAATTTTAAAGATGGATATTAAGTGCGAAAATTAACGGAAAGTACCTAAGTGAAACAACCACCTACATGTTTAATTTTAAGTAAAAAAATAAAAAATAAAGTCAACCATCAAACGGAGCAGACCAGTCCACACAAGCAGCACCCGTTCACGAGTATGACGCATGTGCCAGCCATCGGCCTCCTCAACCATGTTACAGGGAAGTGACCGACCCGGCACACGACGCCGCCGCAAGCACAGACATTAAAGCGAGCGTGACTACTCAGATTGTGGCTAACCAACAGAAAAGAGATGCAACAAAGCGGTATATCAAATGAGTAACGTAGTATATTAACAAATATACTCTTAGGACTACCCGGGAAAGTCGCACATATCCATCTGTCACAAATCACTTAAGCTAAATACAATCGATCTTATCCTTGCGTAGCGAGCAACTATTCCCATGGGTTTAAAAATCGAACATAGCTGACCACACTTAAATATTCGGTCATAAACTAAACCACAGACGAAGCCGAGCTTTATCAGGTCGTTGACCCCACCCTATTGTCTCTGGTACGAAGGGCGGGTCAAAAAAAACGAAAAAAGGTCCAAATATTTAGTGCATTGTGCGCGGGCCGTTGATCATTTTTCAAGAAACCCACAAATTCCGTTTTCAAATTGAGTTTCTGAAAAGGATATAAAGAGTTCTCGGACATTGTTCGTTTGTTTTTTTCTTGTTGGCAAAGGAAGCCTTTATGTCTCAGTTGATGTGTGGAGTTAGGAATTGATTAAAATTTTGAACGTTTACTATGGGAAGAGGTGTGTGTGACCAATGTTTGAGTAAAGGAATATTCCGATCTAGGATATAGCTACCTATCACTGTTACTTCATTATATACTTAGCGATAAAAATTGCATAATCATAAATAATTGAGAAGGTTATGCCAAGGTGGTTTGGGCATTTGGAGAGGATGGATGATAGGAGACCGACAAAGAGGATGTATAAGGCGAGTGTGGATGGAAGGTCCGGTAGAGGTCGACGCACTGAACCTTCTAATGTTAGATATCTGACATTCTGGAAAGAAAGCCAGGTCAAAAATATCCTGTACCAGCGGGAAAGAATGAAAAGATTGATAAAGGTGGAGGAAACGAAAGTAGTGGGCCAGAATCGAGCAATGTGACAATTCATAGTCTCTGCCTACTCCTATAGGATAGAAGCGTGACATGTGTGTATGTATGTTTGTATGTAATCATAAACTCCTCGAAAAAATTACACACACTCACAAACTCATTCACGTCAATATCCCCTAATATTTCACGCGCCTATTGCGTTGAAGATTTTTAGTATTTAGGCACAGTACCTATAAATATATCTACACAGTAGAACATCTTCATACAAACGGTAGGAATAAGCGTGATACCTACGCGCCTCGAGTTGGTACACATTAAGTACACAAACAGACGCGAGTGCGCCGCAGTGACGAACGAAAGGTGTGATGATTTAGTAAGCAGTAAGCAGTGCATATTGTGAATATTTAAATTAAATAACTACAAGTACTTACTTAATATGGCAAAGAGCAATTATAGACTACATTGTGCGGTTTTTGGTTGCTTGAACTCTTGTCCATGTTTCCTAAAAGTATATTTAATTAAACTTTTTATCCGAATGCGGATTTTTTATACAGTTAAATTTAACAATAAAGCTTTTCGTACGTCTCAGTCGAGGCGCAAATATTTTTCAGTCTCGAATTTATAAAGGTTTTATTTATTAAATGTACTCTGTAATCAGAAAACTCAAAATCTATTTTAATTGAACACTTCTTATTTCATTCACAAAGAATTAATTTTTTTAAATAGTATCTTTTACAATCGCAAACTAGGAAAAAACTCAAGTATCTTAGATTAAATTAAAATAATGTAGACGGGCAGCCCTATCGCGTGTTTACGTAGTGCGCGGCTGTAGGTAATTGTTTCAAGGACACGGCCGAGTCAGGGTACTTTTAGAGAGCTTTAATATGATTTAGGTCTGGCATTAATTTAGCACCGTCGCATATTATCCTACAATTAAAAAGCAAAAATTAGTAAATATGTGAGTTCGAATTACATACAACGCTTCATGAGTCTTGATTAAGATATAGGCTGATTTTATTTACATACAACGCTGCATGGAGTTCTTGATTCAGATATATATTCCAGAAAGTAAGAAGTCTTTTCTTTGACTTTAATTTTTATTTGGGCAAAATTACGAGAAAAATCTAGCATCAATGAACACACTCATTAAAAAATAATTGCCTTGGTGGCGTAGTTGTATTACGGTATGACTGTGCTGTCATGAGTTCGACCCCTGGGCAAGGTAGTGATATTGGCCATTAGGTTTTTCCGCTCAGTGCCAACCTGGAATATGGGATTTATTACCAGATATGGCGACAGGTTGCGCTCTATCGCATTATGGGACAGTACACACGGTGAAAGATGGGTGGAGTAGTTCCACCTCTAGCTAACCCTTCATCAACAGGAGATGGACCGCACTAGCGGTACGCGCAGGGGCGGTTGCGGACGATAACTTAGACGTGAGGAAGCCCGCAGCCATCCCTAATGCGCTGAAGATGGCCATCGCGGAGTTACCGCTCAGTCACCCCCCCTTGAAGGCGGAGGGGTAGTCACTTTCTCCGCGAAAAAAAAGCTAACCCTTCATAATAAAAGGCGTAAGTGTATGTGTGTGCTAAAATAAGTCGCAAAAATTTGTCATTAAGAAACATTACACCAATGAATTCCAACCTTAAAATCATTTCAGTAATATCAACCCACATTAATTCTATGTTGTCTAAACTTCCATAGTAATTCCAATGAACTAACCAGCGCGCGAACGCTAGTATCATTGGAAATCATTAGGATGTACCACAAAGGAGCGGCTGCGGTACATTGTACTGCTTATTTATAAGTAAAATATATTGTACATCCGCGCGATCTGCCTTCACCCCTGCACATGAATTTTATGAATCGAGAATACGGGATGCGTGGAGACGGTGTTTGGTCTTTATTATTTTCTTAATTAATAATATACATACACGCCTTTTATCCTCGAAGGGGTAGGCAGAGGCGCAACTAGCGCACCCACTTTTCGCCGTGTGTATTCCGTCCCACGATGTGATAGGGGCGAGCCTATCGCTATATCGTGCACGAATTCCAGACTCCGGGCTGATACTGAATAGAAAAACCCAATATCACTTTAGCCGACCCGGGGAGCGAGCACGAGACCTCAGCATTGCAGACATACCGTAATACAACTAAGCCACCAAGGCAGTCAAGCAATATAATATCAAGTGATTAATCATATCAATTTTCCCTAATTTAAATAAGCAGTGCATACCGGCTGTTATAGCTTTGATTGATTTCACTTAAAAACTATAATGAAAACAAGACTTCATAGTACCTATTTTTTTAAACTGCGTCGCTGAAAGTTTTTGAAGACGCCATATAAAGGCAGCACTTTCCTACAAAACCTAAGACAATTTTAGGAGTAATTTGCTTCGAAAATCGACATTCCATACACAGTGTTACATCACCATTAAATGAATTTTCAGGAATTTAAATATCGAAGGAAATGATTTTCATAGAAATTTTTTCAACTTCCATAATATTTTCTTTTATAATAAAAATCCATCACAAATATTTGGCAATCTGCTGAGGCAAAAAAAAATTAACCGTCTATCCACGGACAGTCCATCACAACAAATACTCTTCGGAATCGAATACCCTCTCCGAGCATTGCGCGCGCGACTCCGCGGCGAGCCCGCGGCGACGTGCATCGATTTATGCCGATACTCGATAATTAAAAACAATCCGCCATATTGCTTTTTGTCTCTCGTTTTATTCCCGTTTTTGTGCATCCCTCATTTGATTGTGTTGCGTTTTGTTCGTGTTTCCCCCCCTCGTCTCGGAACGTTTTTGCATTAACCTGGCTATCTGTTCGTTCGTCTCGCTTTTGTATCGCATTGAGACGTTTTAATTTATATTTTTATCGTTTAGTTTACCACTACTATGTGTCGTATTCGAAATTTAAATAACTCGAATTATGAATTAGAAGTTTTTGTGAATTTCGAATTTAGAACCGGAAGTAATAATCGGACGTTAAACTTTAAAAATTTAAATTTAGAATCATAACAATAAATATAATTTTTATTAGAATCATTATGATTAATAAGCAGCACGTAGGTTGAATTAGACACTACGCAATCTCAGTTTTTGCACTCATTAATTACTTAAATTTAATATCGAAGTTATTAATCACCAATACAACCGTAATGGAGCTATCAAAAATATAGCATTTAACATCTAGATATCTAAAAACAAGACAAAAACCTAAACGTATCGTTTCTATCATAACTCATTCGAATATGGCCGGTAGGAGCGATAATAAATGTCGTTAATGAAATATTGTTTTAATTAAACTGTGTCGAGTAGTAAACGGTATAGTTAACTAGTGAGTGACTGTGGCGAGAGAGTTGTAAACGAGAGGTCTTTAGTTCGATTCCGTATTGGGACAAGTGCGGGATTCGCAGATATTGGTTATTCTAATATCCGAGACCACATATTGTTACCAGTTAATATTTGCCTTATGTTTCATACTGACTCGGTGGCGTAGTTGTATTTAGGTACGATTGCAATGCTGAGGTCTCGGGTTCGATCCCCGGGTCGGGCAAAGTGATCTTGAGTTTTTCTATTCAGTATCAGCTCAGAGTCTGGAATTTGTGCCCGATATGGCGATAGGCTCGCCCCCTATCACATCATGGGACGGAATAATGGCGAATAGTGGGTGCACTAGTTGCGCCTCTGCCTACCCCTTCGTGGATAAAAGGCGTGAGTGTATATGTATGTATTTTATATTACTTTAAATGCCTAGAAAATCGCCTTTTGTTAATTAAGTGTTATTATGATTAGTTGCATTTAAATAAGTAACTACACATCTCGACGAATAAGTCACGATTATCCAATATCCATTAAAAATAATCATATCATTCAGAATTATAAAATTATAATTAAATTAATGAAATTATATTCAGTGAATGACATTTCACTGTACGTATAAGGTCCTTAAAATTAGAATAAAATTCTCTCAAATGTTTTTAGGCAACGGAAATACACAAGCAACAGTAACTAAGTAAGTCCCTAATACTATAAACCTAGATCTAGTAAAGAATGCTACATAGTAATATTTTTCTACTTACTAGTCTCGACTGCCTCGGTGGCGTAGTTGTATTACGGTACGACTGCAATGCTGAGGTCTCGGGTGCGATCCCCGTATCGAGCAAAGTGATATTAGATTTTTCTATTAATATTTTTTATGTCCCTAACGTATAGTTAGATTCTGTACTCGTGGTAGTGGTTATCGCTCGAGGGTAAGCAATAATCCAAAATGTAACGCTTTGTTCCTTTTAAACACTAAATTGGATATGAATTTGTAGTTTTGTGTTCGGATGTTAATTCGTTTGATGTTTTTTTTGCATATTTCCGTTTATGATATTTTATGCGCTAATGAGTTAACTAAAAAGAGATTGTGTATCAGAAGTGGGCGATAGCCTCGTTGGGAATGGAACGGTTCAGGACGAGACGGGGACTCAAAACCCAAGACACACCTCTGATTTTTCGAATGTGTGTGTATTATTTATTTTATTTCCAAACATAATTAAGTAATACACAGTATAACTGTCTTAAATAAAGTCTTAGGTTAGGGTTAGAGCCGTGTGCTTACCTCTTAACGGTATTTACAACTTACCCCAAAGAAAAGTTATGAGGTACTTGATTGGATATATGTTAATAGCTTAATATTAATATTTAAATTTGAACCATTTTAAATAAGTACATTAACTCAATTATCGTTCGCTTTAACGGTGAAGGAAAACATCGCGAGGAAGCCTACATACCTGAGAATTCCTCAAAATAATTTCGAAAGTATGTAAAGTCTGCCAGCCCGAATTAGGCTAGCGTGGTGGACTAAGGCTTAAATCCTATCAGTAGTAGAGGAGGCCCGTGCTTAGCAGTGGGCAGTATCTTATCATACAGGGCTGGTATGGTGTATCAAAGTCCTTATTAATGGGTAGACGTCCTTAAGAAAATCAAACTGTTCGGTTTCTTTTTAGATTTTTATTGATAATGCGATAATAATTGCCTCGGTGGCGTAGTTGTATAACGGTACTACAACAATGCTGAGGTCTCGGGCTCTATCCCTGGGTCGGGCAAAGTGATATTGCGTTTTCCTAATCAGTATCAGCCTGTAGTCTGGAATTTGTGCGCGATATGGCGATAGGCTCGTCCCCTATCACATCATGGGACGCAATACGCACGGCGAAAAGTGAGTACAAAAACATGGTAGTCTTTAGCTAATACTGGAGCATCAAGTTGTCTGCGGATACCCAACTCTTTAGCAATGCGTAGCGGATATAGCGTGTAGGGGCTTATAAGAATGGTCTCAGTGAGTAGGTGGTAGATAGATTATCAAGGCTCCATGATGGAGAATATAGTAATATAAGTTAGAAAATTTATTAAATTTTCATTTTATCTAAAAATAAAACTAGAGACGACTTTGTGTGGAATTTGTGCTCCACATTGAGGTAGACTTACCTACTATCAGCTCTTGGGACGAAAATATACTCGGGGTCTTGTGTTTACCAAGTAAAGTTTCTGCTTATCCTTTGGAGACGATGGCATGAGCTTATGAATGAACATCACAATGAATATGAATATGATCATAAGTTTCTCATTTAACCCTATCTACCGTATAATTTAGAGCGAAAATGAAAATACACAATTGATAAAAAAAAACATTCTGAAAAAATGCGCCATAATGAACCAAATAGACATGACAACCAATGTCACCCATTATCAGGTCAAAGAGTAATGGCAAACACTGGCACATAACGAACATCATTGTCCCCGACCAAAATCAATATTGACCCCAAACATAAAGAAATTTTGCACTTTTTTAAATTCGAAAAAATTGTAACGGGCAAAAAAGGTCCAGGTGCGGCGAAAGGGTTGACTGTGTGAGTCTCTTTCTAACGCGATACAAACATTCGCCGTCTCTCTCGGTAACCCTTTGATGGAGGGTGTTTTTTTGGGTCAAATCTCGTATTTTACCCGTTGATTATATTTTTTCGACATAATGAGATATTGTGTTACGTGCTCTTTGTTCGGCTTTTTTAAAGTTTAGAGGACGGGTTAAATTATTATTTTTTTATACTGAGATTTTAAAGTTTGTATGCTATTGGATTCTTTTATGATTCAACGTTTTACGTTTGACATAAAGTACGAATGTGTGAAATAGGGAAGTCTTCAATATGTTATTGTAAAAGAAAAAAAAAACAGTAATTATTGGAATTAGCTATAATGTATATTTTTTTTTTTAATTTTGTTATTTTAGTATCCACACGCAAACATTATTACCCTAAAAGGGGAGGTAGAAGATTATGTGCACAATTTGTCCCCATAATTTTCGTCAATCTAATTTTTCGTTCCAATCCGTTTCATTAGTACGTTTGGAAGAAAACTTGAAATAACTCTCTAAAAATCAAGTCTGTAACTTTTCCCGATCCTCTGAGCCCGCGGTCATTATCTCACAATAACTAAAGCAATAAAAGATCATCTTCGCGTAATTCTAAGAAACTGTTTTTATTCCATTATTTGCGAGAACCGCGGAATTTGCAACAAAGTATGAAATTGCGCTCAACAAATTATTGCTTTTAAATTCTTTAGTACAGCCCTAATGCTAACCACAAGTTATAAAAGTACAATAAATTTACTATTGGCTAAAAAGTAATATTAGTACGACTGTAATGCTGAGGTTTCGGGTTCAATCCCTGGGCAGGTGATATTGTTTTTTCCTATTCAGTATCAGCCCGACTAGACTGACTGCCTCGGTGGCGTAGTTGTATTGCGTACGTGTTTCGAGTATGATTTGCGCGCTGAGGTCCTGGGTTCGAATCCCGGGTCGAGCCAAAAAAAAACATTGTGGCTGGGTTTTTCTATCTTAAAAATTACTCAGTCGCAGCTCGTAGTCAGGAAATTGGCGGTGTGATACCCCCGTGCCTCGGAAAGCACGTAAAGCCGTTGGTCCTGCGCCTGATTTCTCAGGTCATGTCGGATTGCCATCTCATCGGACTATGAGAGTGAAGGATCGCTAGTGCACCTGTGTATCGCACACGCACTTGTGCACTATATCTCCTGCGTACCTGGCTGATCTCAGTTGAGATTCGCCGCCGTGGCCGAAAACTGGCTAGGAGGATTACGTTTTTTACGTATTAGCCCGAAATCTGGAATTTGTGCCCGATATGGTCATAGGCTCACCCATTATTTCATCATGGAACGGAATACGCACGGCGAAAAGTAGGTGCATTAGTTGTACCTCTATCTACCCCTTCGTGGATAAAATGCGTGAGTGTGTGTGTACTAGGTAGACTCCAAACAGGCCGGCATAATTATGTCGACTTGTGAGGAGTAGTCATCTCCTGTCAGACGACACTATCCACGTATTAAAAATAAAGCCTAAGAGGACACGCGCTCGGACGCTTAGTCGGCAATTTCATAGTTTTCTTTTTTTCATAGCTTTAAAGTTGATAATCATAGCGCCCATGTGCTTATTGCGTAGGCTGTCATGCCAAAAGCACTGAAAAATAGACTAACACCCGTATTCTCAAACAACACTATGAGGACACACAGTGCGCCAGAACGCATAGTGTTTTCTTTTTTTTTTTGGTAAGGACTAAAGTCTTGCTAGCCTGACGAGGGTCGGTTTATGCAAGAACACCGGTCTTATGGGTGAGTGCAGAAGGCGCTCGCAACCCAGTATCTGCAATTTGTTCCTGACTAAACTCTTGTTAGCCTAACGAGGGTCGGCTTATACAAGAACACCGGTCTTTTGGGTGAGTGCAGAAGGCGCTCGCAACCCTTAAATTTAAGCGACCACGCTGAGGGCGACCCACTAACGGGTCACGAACCTCGGCTCAGGGCGGCCACTGAGAGGATAAGACATTATCGTTTGGGGAAACATGGTTTTAACCTAATCCTATTAATGCGTGCGTAGTAGTCTTCGGCACGCGGGCCGGAACTGCTAAGAGAGGGCAGGGTGATGAGGAACGCGACGAGGTCCTCTGACGCCTGCCGCGTTCTGCGGAATCACAGCTTTAGAAGTGCACATAAGCATTATAATGTTTACAATTTATGTGGCACAGATTATTTTTGTTGTAAGTTAGGGGGGGGGGTCGGGATCCCCCTCTTATGTACGACAATGAAACTTATTATCATAGCATTAGGATGTTGTAATGTTTCATAGCTTTGCTCCGTTATCCAACTTATGTTTGTGAATACCTTTATTTGGACCCTAATTCATTAATCATTAAATGCAATAAGCTCAGTTTGCTGTGACCGTATAAACAGCCTCAGTAGTTTCATTGCGTGCTTCTGAAGTCCTAGGTTTGAATCCTGGGTGGGGCATAGTTATGAAGTTTTTCTGCTCTGGAGCCCGAAGTCTGGATTTTGTGATCAATATTTTCTGGTCTTTGGTTTCTTAGAGATATATTGAAATAGGTCATCGATAGCATTTACTTTGTTTGCTTGAGGTAAAGGATTTATCTTCAAACTGCTATAGTGGTGGAAGAATTATTTTAGTAGTTATTGTTTGCGGGTTCGCTTGCTTGGAGTACGGTTTGTGATAAATATTTTAAAAAGATACCTATCCTTTCGTAAGGTTTAAGCTTTTAACCAAAATCGGTTCAGTGGTTTAGCTGTTCATAATAGGTAACAAACAAAAAGAGTTCACAATAGGTAATTAATATCAATGTAGATTAGCAACGATAAGATTTGCGGTCCAATGTTCTTGAGAGTTACTTAGTAAGCAGTGAGTACCTCCATGGTGATATTCTTAATTTGAATAATATTTATTCATTCCTAGAAGCTATTTATGCATTCAAGATATACAATGATGCCAACATAATCAACGAACAGCAGTCAGCACTACCAACACCGCAATACACAAATATTTATAAATGAATTACGAATAATACTAATGAACATTAACAATTCAAATTCTAATTTCGGCAACTAACGGAACCAGATCTAAGCGTGACATTTAAAAAATAACAATTGTCTGCCATGTTGAGAGTGACTGACGCCCACGCACTAAATTCTAAATAACAAACGACTCGAAAAAAATAATTAAATAGAATCGTAATTGTGTAATATGCGCCCCGCCATCTTCTGAACATCTGTTATTGTCAACACACCTGAGTAAGACGGTGGTGTTGCTATCTCTATCTAACTTTACCGTACTGTTAGTGTTAAAAAGAGACGGGGCAACAGAATCGCTCTGTACAATGTGGAAGTGACAAAAAAACCTCATGCTTCCTGTGTCTTTCGTATCATTTGAAAAAGGAATAATGTTGTGTGTAGTATATGAGATAAAGGAAGATAAACTATTAATATTTATATTATAATCTGACATTTGGGAACTTCTCGCGGAACGATTTTAATGATTAGGGGAATACAAAATTGTGTTTTTCGAAGGCATTGTATAGGTATATTTTTTCTAGTCTTGTGACAAGTAGTACAATATTATCAAAATGTTATAAAGAATTTTCCGTTACTTGAAAAAAGAAAGGAGTTGAATTTATTATATTATTAAGTATAATAAATCATTTTTTTACATGTTTCCTTTTATTTTTCAACTTTGTCATTATGACGTAGCATTAAGTTAACCTGCACCACTGTAAATGACGTTTATTTCTCTTATCTTATTTCGTCTCTCTTATATAAATATTTAGTACAACCATTTTTATCCAATAAGTCTGACATAGAAGTAAATAATATCATGTTATTCCTAATATAACTGCCTCAGTGGCGTAGTTGCATTACAGTACGACTGCAAAGCTGAGACGAGTTCGATCCCGGGGTCGGGCAAAGTGATATTGAGTTTTTCTATTCAGTATCAGTCCGGAGTCTGGAATTTGTGCCTGATATGGCGATAGGCTCGCCCCCATCACATCATGAAACGGAATAACGGCGAAAAGTGGGTGCTCTAGTTGCGCCTCTGCCTACCCCTTAGGAGATAACAGGCGTGAGTGTGTGTGAGCGTGTGTGAGTGTGTGTTATTCCTAATAAATTCCAGAGCATCTCATTTTAAGATAGTTGCGAGAGAGTTTTTGAGGATGGTTTTAATATATTTGTAGCCGTTTCATCGACATTATCACATGATCGGGCTAATTGGGATGACATTGTTGCCAAAGATTTTCGGCATTCCAAAAATTCATAAAAGTCGGCAGCGTAGACACGTCACACGACGCTCAAGATCCTAGTGGTTTGGACGGTTATCTTTTATCAATTAATGATTTCCATTGTTTCATTCCAGATTTTGGTATATACTACGCATACCGAGTATGAAGTTTTGACGTATTCCATACAATGTAGACTTTTTAACAATTCGAAAATAGAATGTTTTTAACTTAACCCTTCCATATTTGACAAAAAAGAAGTTTTTTTTTTATATTTAGAACGCGACGCGCACCGAATGAGGATTTGGTTCTTTTCAATTTAGAAACTGTTCAAAAATGGAATACGTGCGATCCGAACATCGTGATATGGAATAATATGGATTAGTGTAACGGTTTGTACTCTAAAAAGAGTGGGCGTTTAATAACCTAGATGTGATCTGTTTTTAACATTTTATGTTTGTGTGTTTGAAATATGGAATAAGAAATAAATAAAAATACTTTGCACCTGTACGTAATGACGTCATATTTCAAAGAAGTATAAAATCGTATATTGAGCGGTTCCTGTGACCATTACTATGTCAGCTTCATCGTGATTCGTGACATTGGCTGATTGCAAATCGCAATTCAATGCCAAAAAATGTGTAGTAATTTCAAGTTACACTACCTCTTTGCCCATTTTTGCTAAAAATTTGTACGTACTACTTTGTTCCAATTTGAAACAAAATGTCGTAGTATGTTGTAGTATTAGTTTTTTTTATCTCTAAGTACGTATAGCCCTACTATTTATAAATGTTCTGGTCGTGACGCCTATGATGATCATTATCAAGATTTCGAGACGGACCTGTCAAAAGGGGCCTGCACGTATAATGAAGAGTGGACATTGAATATGGTCAGAAATTTGGCTTCACATATTTACTATTGGTAGACTTTTCTATTTGCAAAGCATGTATTACTAATTCTATAAGTTTGATGCCAGGGAACTGAGACTGCAAACGTGAAGTTCTCTGGTCGATTCTTAGTTTAGGAATTTTAAGATTTCCAAAATATCGCTAAGTTGTGCTTATCATCTACAGTTTGAATTACTACGCCTAAATGTTTTTTCTTACTTCAAAAGTCTGTAATGCCATCAGATATTATAATATCAGTAACATCTGCAAATTAAACCGTTACGTAAAAACATCAACGGATTTCTGTCATAAAATAGGCATTTAAAAAAAAAAATCACCGAATCTACAATTATCTTTATCTTAAATCACAGATGTCGCGATTGCAACCCTTCCTTGCCGGGAACGGGTTAAAAAAAATTGATACAATATTTTGACAAAATTGCGGAGTCACGTTACAGCCTGGTGTGAGAATAATGTTATTTTTTTAAAAGGATGTGATTTTTTTTCTTTTTACGTTCTTTTTATGAATTCTTTGTGTGATGTAGCGATTGACAGTTTACGATTTCGTTTAAAGATTAGGGTGTCTTCCTTTGTGCTAAGTTTCTAAGCTAGATTTGTTTCAAACCCACCAATAGCAAGCGTTATTTCCATAGCTTTTGACTGGAGCTAAGTCAGAACTTTCATACCTTAGCTTTTACTATAGAGCCAAGCCAAGCTGAGTGACGTAGCCCATCTTTGTTGTGAAAGAAATTAAAATAACACTTAGAGCGGTATTGGTAAATCAATCTCATGATTGAGTAAAATCTCAAGTAGATATTTAATATATTGGACTATCTAATAAACCAAGCTTGACCTGTCATTTAAGAGGTCGTTCTCAACTAAGTAAGCGCTGTTTCACAAACAAAACTTAGCTATCAAAATCTGTCACTTATCGAAACCTAAGATGTCATTTGAGCTGATGATATTATGAGTTTAATAAATAGCTATTATCTCAAGATGCAGACCTCAAATTGACAGCGTCTCAGCTGATATCACACTTCAGAGCGAAATTGAGATGCATCTATTGATACTGAGGCTCAGTGGCGTTCCTTCCATAGAAGCCGAAAAGCCCGGCTTGCCCTAAAATAATTTACCTAAGTACTTAAAACCAAATGTGGAAAAATAACCAACATTTTACGGTCAAAATGCTTTGAAATAATTTTCTTTACAATTTTAAAATTCCCGCGCTACGGTTAGCTGAACCAGTTCGCCTCGAGCGCACCATCGAACACACCAATATACCCACACACACACCACCACACCCGCGCCGTACACGCATTTAATATTATTAGTACAAAACAGCTAAGTGCGAACAAAATATACTCATCACTCTCTCTCTCGTTGGGTTTTACCTGGCTTTTTGCCGTTATATTTCTGCCTCATTCACACTTATGGATAGAATACGCACCAACTGCTACCACAAATGTATAGCTATAGTAGGCTTAAAAGAATAAGAAGAAAATTCTATAGCAATCAGTACTGGAAATTAATCCAGGCTTAATGCCTCGGGTTGCCAATTGAAAGAGTTACCTCTAATATGGTTTCTTTTGTTCTGCATTATATTCCTAATGTAAATGCGTATTTTTTTATTTATCATGACTATGTTAGGATTTTAGTATTAATATAATTATAATTACATATCTTTTTATAATTTTTAAGGTAATACACTATAATTTTATTTATAAATAAGTTTTCGTCACATTTTCAGCATTAAATTCACGGTATAATTTTGACGCGGACCTGGCAACACCAGTTATTTGTTGTGATTTAGATAAATGAGTGTGAATGATATATATTGAAGTATTTGTGTTTATTACGTGGTTTTTGAGATATTAAAATATGAGTGAAATTATTCCACGTAATAGTTTGTAGTGTGTGAAAGGTTTGATCGGCAAGAATAAGGTAAATTTGTTAGGTTATGATGGAAAACAACAAGTTTCAACGAGTTTGCGAAAGGCGCGAAATGTATTTGAAGAAACATAAAAGGTATGTAGATGAGTATACAAAACTAATAATAATTGTCTTATTGGAAGCTCTAATACGTAAAATACGACTATGTATCAAGTTGTATTGTTAGTCTTGCATATTTTTTTCGAACGAAACAAGTGTTTGGAATAGGTAGGTACAATCTGGTAAAATTATTTAATTATTATTGTAGTATTTTTACTTCTTCTTGCATGAGACGATACAGGTATAATAAGTATTTAGTTTATCTTTAGGACAAAAACTTTTCAGAAGTTGCCATGGCCCAAAATCGTTTTTGAATTCGTACCTAATTTTACAATGTAACTAAACGCTTCCATGGCATAGTTGTATTGCATGCGCGATATGAGTTAGACATGGGCGCCGCGCCGGCGTTACGCCGCCGGGTAGGACCCGCGCGCCGCCGCCGCCGCCGCCTAACTTGGACGGCGTGGATTTTGTGAATACTTTTAATTTTTATTGTAAAATTTTATGAATGATTGGGTCTCAAATGTCATATTTAGTTCGATGTAGACATAGGCACCGCGCCGGCGTGGATTTGCAATAAAAAAAACATTTTTCTTCAAAAATTTTATTCATAGTTATTGGCCGACTTGGGTTTTTTAAAGTTAATAACAGAAAAACGACTATTAGCGTTAACGATTGTAAAAGGCATCTTAGCTACGGCTTCTGTGCTCACGCGCCCATACGCGGCTGCGCTCTTTCAAGCTGTCTAACCTAAAAGGTCCTGGCATCGCTAACTAAACTTTATGCCAAGGAGTTATGTTGTCCATGATCTTTTACAGCAGTACCTTTTCGGCCGAAACCTTGGACCTCCGAATCTCCCTGCAATGCTCTCCAGTGGAATCCGCAACAGATAATAAGGGCGTACCTCACGATCTTGTACGTGACTTACTTGTTGGTAAGATACCGGCCTAGGATCTGGACCCCAAAGCCCTACGGCCACCTTCCACTGGCTCGAGGGAGCTTCCACACACGAGCAGCGTCCGGCTCCTAAATAGAGGCCAAGCGGGCACCTTTCGGCGGAGTTGCCATGGAGGATGTGGTGTCAGGCTGGAGACCCCGTCCTCGGTGCCCAAATATTTTAGTAGTCCACCCTGATTTCACAAAGGCGTGAAACAACTATGGTCCAACTATCAACTAATAAATGTACTCATCGGAGAACATTGTTCCGGAGAGTATCTGTGGCAGATCGTAGGTGTCTTACGCTCAGGTACATGTGATCGTTTTTACTGGTCCATGGTTAACAGGCGGAGATTCTAGATTGTGGTGGCTAACTTTTTCGGAGTAGTCCTCCATCAGAAAGAGAGTGCTACGAGAGATCGATAGCGGGCCAATCCCTCTGCCATCAGAGACGTTAGAGACTCCTGGTCCTGACCTGTGAATTGGGGGCGTTTAGGGAAGTCCACTACAGCATCCCCAGTCCATTATAACAGCCGACTAATAGGGGCTATCGGGCGATCTTGGGGTCTCCCGAGTAACCGTCCATTCGGCCTTTGAGGTTGCAATATACGGTCCAATATATAACCTAACATTTATCGGAGTTTTAGCTAACCTTAATTGAGAGCATAGCGATTTCGTGCCATTTAATGGAGGAGGCCTCTCGCTGTAGCTGTGTTACTAACCAAGACCACAGCAAGAGATCTTAATTTTTGATGGCCTACGAGTACGAAGGTAGACCTCTTATGAAAAGAGATGGTGCGGGAACACGAAAGGTCGGACTCCTCCCGCCAGAAGTAGAGAAATTTGAGGCATGAGGTGGAGAACTGAATATTACCCGTCTTTTCGATGGAGATTTGCAGATAAAATGATTAGGCGCACATGACCATGAGATCATGAAGCCGTCCCTTTTTTTTTTTTTGTTTTTGCGGAGAAAGTGACTTATTACTACCGCCCAGCCTTCAAGGGGGGCGGCTGAACGGTGATGTTGGGTTCACCGTGCCTTACGACCCAGCGTTGAGCCGCCGGGCCGAGTCCCTAACCTATGTACACCGCACGGCATACCAACTAAAACTCCGCGGTGGCCTTCTTCGGCGCATTAGGGACGGCTGCGGGTTTCCCCGGACTAATAGTGTCTAAGTTGTCGTCCGCAGCCGCCCCTGCGCGGTGCTGCCTAATGCAGCCGGTCTCCTGTATGGGGGGGCTCAGAGGCCCCCGCGCACCGAAGGACGCCCTCGGCGTCAACGGCAGCGTGAGGCCTACCTGCCACACTGCCGTCCATCACGGGGGTCGCAGCAATGTGCTAAAAAAAAACACGCACAAAACTAAAGACGGACAGCCCCCTGCCGCCCGCCCGCGACCCCCGGTGGCCCCTATTAGTCGCCTTTTACGACAGGCAGGGGATACCGCGGTGGAATTCTCCAAACGCCCCCAATCCACAGGGCGGGAGACGCCAGTCAGTCGTCCACCCGGCGCCTCCTTCGTCTCCTCTGGCGGCGGGAGGGATCTTCTCGCTCCCGATCCCTCTCGGCATTCTCCTTCTGCGAGAAGACCACCTCACAGAAGTGGGCCACCGCACGCCAGGCCTCCCGACTGCAGACCATGGAAGCGACCACGGCCGGCAGCGAGAGGTCTCCTCCGACGACTGCTCTGAGAGCGCTGCGTTCCTCGTCCTAGGCTGGGCAAAACTCCAACGTATGCTGGGCCGTATCCAGCGGGCAGTTGTCACAATGGTGACACACGGCCGACACCTCCTTCCTCACTACCCGCCACAGGTACTCACCGAAGCAGCCATGCCCAGTGAGCACCTGTGTCAAGCGGTACGTTGCCGCACCGTGGCGCCTGTCCAGCCATTCGGCAAACACAGGACGCACTGCCGCGACGACCCTGAGCCCCGCTGACGGGGCCTCCAGCCTGTGACGCCACTCCTCCACGGCGGCTCGCCGTAGGGAGACCCTCATGGCCTCCATTTCCTTCAGGGCCGGACGCTGCCCACGACTGGATACCTCCTCCCGCCAATGAAAGACATCGGAGAGGGATTTGGCGTCCAAGTCCCAGGGCAGAAATCCGGCCAACAAACAAGCCGCCTCGAAAGAGACCGTGCAGTACGCCCTGATCGCCCGCTGCGCCAAAGCTCTCTGCGGAGTGCGCAGGAGGGCGACGTAGGGGCGGCTCAGGGAGTCAGCCCAAACAGGGCTGCCATACAGGGCTATGGACCGCACGACTCCGTGATATAATCTTCGGCAAGGGCTGCCAGGACCTTCCAGGTTGGGCAGCAGGCGGGAAAGAGCGCCCGCTGCCCGGGACAGTTTTGTCCGTAATTTCTTAAAATGGGCGCGTAATCGCCATCGGCCATCCAAGACAAGACCTAAATATTTCATGTCTTCGCCGATGGGAATCCGCACCCCCTCAACCACGATGTGGGAACCAGCCGGTGGCCCACGCCGAGGCCCGTGAAAACAAATGGCCTCGGTTTTCTCGAGGGCCACCTTCAAGCCCAACCGTCGAATCCGACTTACTATTTGGCCGGCACCCACCGCCGCCAAGGTGGCAGCGGCCTGGAACGTCCTGGCTGTCGCTGTAACCAGCGTATCGTCGGCGTAACACGTCACACCGACGCCCCGGAATGAAGCCGTCCCTGATGCAAGAAAGTGCTTTGGTATACATTTAGTGTGCCGTGGTAGTTTACAATGGCGACGCTAGACCAGACGTGGACGTCGGCGACATCAGCTTTGTGAGGCCCCTTTTATTTTCCACTTTTCTTTCGCCCGGGCCTAACGGCGGCTGAACCATCGGTTGACAAAGGGCACAAAGAAAAAAGCCACGTGCAAACATCTGCCCCCGGAGCCCTGCGTTGGCTAAGGCCGCCACTATCAAAAAGTAATATTTTTTTTTTTTGTAAGACCTTCAAGCGCGAGGCCGTCGGCGGTCACCGACGCCTAACGCCGTCACTACTAGTTTTCATTGACTAAAAGACTTGGTCCAGCTTGGTGTGTCGCCCGTTGCTTCCATCTCTATAAGTGGCGTAACGCTAGGTCGTAAAAGCGGTGATAATGATATAACCGCGCAGTCATTTTTGATAACGGGATGGTGGCACCAAAGGGCATTAATGGTCATTTCACCTTCTCCGCGTAACAAGATAAAGACTCGCGAGTGCCATGGAGCATTTGTCTTTTTTTGTTATTATTTTTCGCGGAGAAAGTGACTTATTACTACCGCCCATCCTTCAAGGGAGCGACTGAGCAGTTATGCTGGATTCACCGTGCCTTACGACCCGACGTTGAGCCGCCCGGAGAGATGAAACCATTAGGTTACCGCCCAACGTATGTACAACGCACGGCATACAAACCAAAACTCCGCTGTGGCCATCTTCGGCGCATTAGGGACGGCCGCGGGCTTCGTCTGACTGAAGTGTCTAAGTTGTCGTCCGCAACCGCCCCTGCGCGGTGCCGCCTAGTGCGGCCCGTCTGCTGTTGTGTTGGGCTCAGACGCTCCCGCGCACCGAAGGGCGCCCTCTGCGTCAACGGCAGCGTGAGGCCTACCTGCCACGCTGCCGTCCATCACAGGGATTGCAACAATGTGCTAAAAAAACACAAAACTAAAGACGGACAGCCCCCTGCCGTCCGCCTGGGACCCCCGGTGGCCTCTATTGACTAATAGTCTTTTACGACAGGTAGGGGATACCGTGGTGGAATTCTCCAAACGCCCCCAATCTACAGGGTGGATGGAGCATGGGTCCTGAAGGGATTTTTATACCGATAAGTTAATTGGCTAGTGCACCTACCTACGAACATGTAACTGAGGAATTTATATGTGGCCTATACATATATTCAATATTCATTAAAAAAATCCACGCCGCCGGCGTTACGCCGCCGCCGACCAAAAATTACCAGCACGCCGCCGCCGGCTTTTTCCTAGGCGGCGCCCATGTCTAATATGAGTATAGCTTTCGAGGCCCTGGTTCGAATCCCGGTACGGATTGTGGTTTTTTATTTTATTTTTAGATATTGATTTTCTTTATAGGTGCACATTTTATATGAATCGGAAATGCGATTTTTTTTTAGGTCTGCTTGGGCTTGCCCTCATCCAAAACACTAGGCACGCCACTGCTGAGGCTAGACAAAGATTTGAGGGCGAGGATCAACCTTGCAATTTTTGTTTTACTTCCAGCTTTTGCGGAGCCACAGAGCTTCAAAGACATGTATTAATCTTAAACCGGGACTGATTTATATTTCAATTAGTAAATATCAAGACCCTTCCAATGTTCTTCTATCAAGCTCAATTAGTAACTATAGCGGGTGGCATGTAATCCTACAACAACAGCAACCTTTGTATTATAAACCTTCTAAAAACACACCGAGATGTATTCGATGGCTTAAAATGCGCGATCAATTGGAACAAAGTAACATGATACTAAATAATATTAGGTACTAGCTTTTGCCCGCGGCTCCGCCTACGTTAAAAAGTTTTCCGGGATAAAAGTCCCGCTTTATGTTTTCCCGGGATAAAAAGTAGCCTATGTGTTAATCCAGAACATAATCTACCCGTGTGCCAAATTTCATCGAAATCCGTTCTGTAGTTTTTGCGTGAAAGAGGAACAAACATCCATACATCCATACATCCGTACATCCAGACATTCTTACAAACTTTCGCCTTTATAATATTAGTAGGATATTCATTGAACATCAAATATTATTTCTCGTTTAGGAACGACACAGGATGTCCTACTCTAGGCCTTAACGAATATGTACTGTGGTACTTATAGTTGTCTTTATATTAATATTTAATATCAAGAAACATCGATTATAGCCATCTTGATGCTCAAGGTCAGTTAACAAAACAAAATCCCAGGAATTCTCAACACCGCGACAACGAAATGAAATAAAATTTCCGAACGGACCGGGCTTTGTTGCCTTTATGAATTTAATATTTAACGCATTCGCGGTGGCTTTGCGAAAAAACCGTGCTAAATGTCCAAATATTTCTAATTAAAGGGCCTGCCGGCGAAAAAATCCGTCTGGCGAGGTCTCGTTATTAATTTTACAAAATTTAAACAAAACTGCCATATCTCCGTTCGACAACTATGCCAAACATTTTGCGCGGCATGGATTTTTGCGCGCCATTTTTAAGCGTATGTGAGTGAGACGGGTGATAAGTTTTCTTTCATATGAGCGAGATGGAGATAGTACGTGGCGAAAGTGAACGTAAGGGATAAGTTACAATTTTATTGTTTTGTGCATAAGGATGTTTTATGCGTAGTATTGTGTGAATTATTATGACATGTTAGCTTAATTTTACAAATGTATGACCTAATATATGACCTACTAGTTACGTATTTTTAATTATTTTAATTATAAAATAATATAAAAATCCATAGGAAAATATGCAAAAAATGCTTATAACTGAGTATATTTTTAAACTACATTACAATATTGGTGCGGCCCACTATTGAGTTAAAGCGTCCAAAAATACTTTTATTAAAAATTTTGGTTTAAAGAAAAGTTTCACCCATACTTTAGGCCCAATATTGGAATGATTTCGCTCATGACATCATAGCTAAAAAATATCCATAGCATAGAATTACGATGCTACCAAATACCATTACAAATTATTAAAAATTTAATAGATTAATCACAGCAAAATTTAAAACCTAATAATCCGACTTACCCAACTTCACATCGCAACACTGACGGATGCAACAAATTTCCGAAAAACCGTTCAGTTTTTGCCCTGGCACGGTAATTTTTGGGAAAATGCTGAGGCGCGCGACTCGCCCGTCACACCGCTCCGATCTGTAATTATGCCTATTTCGATCGTATACTTTTTAGTCTGTTGCAATTGTGTTCATTATTTGAATTTATTTGGTATTTGGAGGACATGAGTTTTTGTTGTTATTATTATGTTTTGAGTTTGGAATTGGAATGTGTTTCTTGGTGCTCCGCGGTCGATGTATGCAATGTACCGATGGATGCATTCCATTTACAAAATTATATTTAGAATGTTCAATTTTTTTGATTGAAATGTTGCTGAGTGAATGAATGATTTGAATAATTACAAGTGGCTAGTGGGATGGGATTGATGAAGATTATGCAGATAAAAGGTTGACTCAAGGTTTCCCAGACAATGGGTATGGAACTCTCCGTGTAGTAAATAATATAAAACTAGTAACATTTTACCGTTTTAGTACTTTACGTATTTAAATACATGTTCAAAACGTATCAAATTAAACTACTCAATAATTCTGATTCTGTCAACACATCAAACTATTAAAAAGTAAAGAACCCACCAACCCGTAAACGCACATCTGACCCACCTGCTAAATCTCGACGCAGACAATGAAAGGGCAAACTGAAAGGGCGACCCTCGCCCCGGCGCGGCGAAAACCCAAAAAATCACATCACAAAAAAACGGAAAGATGGCAAAGGTGTCTTAATTTTTGACAAAAAACTTCGCGAAGGTTAAGAACCATGGGAAAGAGTTGCGTTCGATTTTTAAAAAGGATCTTCCTAGTTTTTTTTTCTTTTTTGCGTAACTGTTTAGCAAGGGTACCGTTTAGGAACGCGTATACACCCCTTTAAGGAAGTATCGCGTGAGATATATTTTTTACAATTTTCTCACTTTGATTTATGGATGTTTGCAGTAATTTGAGATATCTTGAATGGTCTATCGCGTTGCGGATTTTTTTTTTGTGGATTTAATAACGGTTTTTTAGACTACGTTCCGTTATACGATATTTTTATGGATTATTTCACGCGTATCTCATATAATTTTTTTGTGAAAAGTATTTTTATTTAGAGTTACTTAGCCAATTAGATTTTTCATTGAAAAAAAAAATCCTCCTAGCCAGTTTCGGCCACGGCGGCAAATCTCAACGGAGATCAGCCAGGTACGCAGGAGATATTATAGTGCACAAGTGTGTGCGCAATACACAGGTGCACTCGCTATTCCTTCACTCTCATAGTCCGGTGAGACGGCAATCCGACATGACCGGAGAGAGATCAGGCGCAGGACCAACGGCTTTACGTGCTTTCCGAGGCACGGGGGTATCACACCGCCAACTTCCTGACTCCGAGCTGCGACTGAGTAAATTTTTAAGATGAAAAAACCCAGTCACAATGTTTTTGGCTCGACCCGGGATTCGAACCCAGGACCTCAGCGCGCAAATCGTACTCGTAATGCGTACGCAATACCACTACGCCACCGAGGCAGTCAGATTTTTCATTACGAAGTATGTTAAACAATACATCGTGTAACTTATTCAAGTTTTATAAAAATAATAATAACATTCTAAAAAAAACTTGTAACTTTTAATTATAAAAATGAACTTTAGAAGCCTCTAGAAATAGATAAAATACAATAAAAAGCTTATTACTACATCATACGTTTCTAGAATCCTCGCAAATGTCGGAATAACAATTTAAATTGGCCTTTTTACATAAATTATAATTCATCATATCCCACATCTGCCGTACAATGAGGTGTAAATAAATTCTTTTGTTAAACGACTGAATTCTTTACTGAGTTTTTTACTGGTGGTAGGTCTCATATAAGAGTCCGTCTGGGTGGGTACCACCGCAATGTCTATTTCTACCGCCAAGTAGCAATGTGCATGCACGGTTGTGTTTCGGTTTGAAGGACATTGTAGCCAGTGTAACTACTGGACATGAGATTAAACATCTTATGTCTCAGGATGACGAGCGCAGGGGAATGCCACACAATACGTACTTTGTAACTCAAGGTGCTGTATGGTGTTACCACTGTTTATGGGCGGTCGTATAGCTTACCATCAGGCGAACGACATGCTTGTCTCGTCATTCGTTTAAATAAAAAAAAAATATTGCATTTTTAGTTTACTTGGATAAGGTGCATTATTTTTATAAACTGAGAGGAGCACAATCATATTGCCTTCCAAAATTAAAAAGTTCTGCGCGGCAGTCAACTGTAATTTGAATACCAAAACACTGCTCTACATTGAGCTTAACAGCCATAGACATAGATCTCATAATGCCTGTGGACATAATAGTTATCTATAGAAATGCATAATATTTGAAATTAGAAGCAATTCGAATTAAATTCAAATCCAAACTCGAATTTCTAATCATTGCGTGGCGGTACACTGCGTTCGTTACTCGAATATATTGAAAATATTTATTACAGTAGCTACACTGTTTTCAAAAGAACATTGATTGCACACTGCTTGGAAGTAGAAGTTAAAAAAGCATTACAATTTACAAGAAGTACCTGCAAACCTCAGAATAAACAATAATACACAAAGCAAAAATCTGATATCAAATAACACCGTTACAAATTTTATTTGACACATCAATGAAACACAAAACACACACTTTCTTGGTAATTGAATGATTTTCACCTTTCTTACAATCAGGAGCCATTGTCCAGCAAGATGCCCCTATGACCGACAAATACAAGAAAAAGTCCACGGGTCGCACGTCTTTCGTCGAACAAAAGGGTCACTATGGGTCTACTTCACGCAAAAATAAGGTCAGATGTTGTACTATTGCGATTTTTTTGCGTAATTCGATATCGGTGTGACCCCGGGTCAATGCAGGTTAAGGGTTATTGTAATAATCGATTTGTCTTTTGAAAATATAAGGTCTTTCAAAAAATTATAATTTCAGAATTTCTTGTGAGAATTCACTTTTATATTGAATCCGCGTTTTTTTATTATTTTCAGAGCATAGTAACCATAATGAACTGATATAGTGTATTAATTATAATAGCCTTGTATTACACTGTCCCACTATTGGACACAGGCTTCCTCTACTACTGAGAGGGGTTAGGCCTTAGTCCACCACGCTGGCCTAGTGCGGGTTGGCAGACTTCACATACCCTCGAGATTCGAATCTAGTACCCAAGTACGCAGGTTTCTTCGCGTAGTACATTATTTTACCTCGAACAAGTATAGTTCTAGTTATAATTAATTAAATCTGTGAAATATGATTATTATCCAGTATTTCAATAACATCATTTTATTCGAATCCGTTTGGCGTAATTGAGCAACGTTAAAATTAACAAGCACTATTTCATTTAGTTTAAGCAACCAATTTTCGTCTCACCATTGCAACTTTGGTAGTAATAAGTAAAATAATACCATTCACGGAAAAGCACAAAACATAATACTAAATATCACCGTCATAATACTAAATATCATTTGAACCCGTATAAAAGAAATCCATAAATTTGGTTTAAAAATGAAATATCGCATTTAATACCATACAAATAAAGACCACATATAAATCACTAAAAAATCTCAATGCAGATTAACCTTGGTGTCTTTTCGCATTCACGGTCTTCACGACCCCAAATTTAATCATTTCCCACGATTCACCCCATTTTAGGGTTATCTTACTTTGCCAGCGTCAAAAGTGGATCACTTTAGAATTGCTATCATTTTTTTTAACTTAAAATATGTAAAAAATTTGACCCCATTTGAGTGATGAGGTCTCGACATTGTGAACTAGGGTTAACCCTGTGTTATTTTGAAATTCGATCCGGTTATTGCGATTTTTTGAGGTAAATTTTTTGATAGATAGTTTTAAGAAAAATTCTTGTGAGAAAGGTAAACTTAATATTTTTGAAAAGTGAGTTAATAAAAAAAAACAATTTTAAAAGACAAGGAAGGGTTCTAACTTTGGTTTAAATATATGCCTATAAAATCTATTCGTTTCATGAAATAAGTAATAGCTTTTGCTTGTTGGTAGGTTTTCAACCTCCGGAATAAAGCTCACCCGGTAAGCTTTTTGAATTTGTGCCCGATATGACGATAGGCTCGCCCCCTATCACGTCATGGGATGAAATACGCTCGGCGGAAAGTGGGTGCACTAATTGCGCCTCTGCCTACCCCTTCGGGGATAAAGGGCGTGAGTGTGTGTGTGTGGTAATCTTTTCCGGTTACCTAACAAACGATCTAAATCATAGATACTAATCCAGGACATGGTTTATCAGTTTGCTTAGTCCCATTCACACCTTAAATTTTTTTGACCCGAGAACGGATTTTAGACGTGACGATCCGTGAACAAAATCTAGTATCTCCATATTGTCTCAGGAGCAGCGTAGTTAAACCATTAAGTTTCAGGGTTTGATTGCCAGGCCAGGAAGAATAATGAAATAAATGCAAATATTAATGAATGAAAACACTTGATTGTACACCACGTTATACATAAAGAAAGCATATAATTAGCACATAGGTTTGTAACTATGAATCGCGCGATAATAGGCGGTCTTATCTCTAAAAAGCGATCTCTTCCAGACAACCTACAAATAATAAATATGACGCATAGAACTGTAATTGTATATGGCGATAGGCTTGCTCTCTATCATGGGACGGAAATACATACCATGCGTGAAGTAGTTGCGTCTCTACCTACACCTTTGAAGATAACAGCGTAATCTTAACCCGTCAAGCCCCGCTTATATATAGATGTATGGGAAAACCCTATATATATATATATGGACGCCGGCGTCCGTCGCAGGGCTTGACGAGTCAATGTGTATGTCTATCTCAAGCCCGTTGCTCTACATTTTTGTTAATACCCACGTTTTGATACATACGAAGTCTGGTGTCGAAAACATTAGAGTTCAGACGACAAAGAATTAAAGAAAACTGACAAAGAATTAAAGTCTACCAACTCAGTCACCGAATTCCAATAAACTGTCAATTCACGTTTCAAATAATTATCACTATAACATTGTTAAAATTAACATTTATAATTAAAACATCCAAATTAAATATAAGTCAGAGGTGATATCTTCATTTGTCAAAATATAAACGTCAATGCAAATGACTTCATTACATAATCGACCATTATTAAAATATCGTCAGCGAAAAAATTAATAAGCGTCACATGTTTTTATGCCATTTGAAACGTGGGAAGAGCCGTCGCAATACATTTCTCCGTCATAAATTATTAAAACTCAACACCTTCGCAGTTCTATCGCGGGCCGTGTAAAAACTCTCAGAAAACAACAAATACAGTATTTAAAGACAACTCAGATGCACTTTATCATATAAATATTACATGTTCCGATAAAAAATACGCGGAGGGCCGTTTCTCGGTACAAAAACAGAGTGCCAGTGCCTCATATGCGATGCTAAAAATAATTTCCAACGTTTAATACAAAAATCGCAATAATTAACTTCGTTACAGACCAATAAATTACAATACGAGAAAGAAATGCTACACGATACGCACACACGCGAAGCTTCCCGTGTGCACGCGCGTACACAAGTAAAGTTAGGGCGGGAAGTCTGCTAATCGAAACGTGTCAATAATTTATCGACAATTTCAATTTTAGATAAAGTTAGTTTTGAGTAATGGTGTTAATGGTAGCGATAGGGTGTAAAAATATGCACATTTACAGATTGATATTTTCTTTAACTGGGAATATGAGATGAAATATTCTAGTTTGCTAAGTAATTACAAATAGTTGCTGTGGATATCGATAAACTATTTTAAAACATCAGTGGCTATCACTGAGGACGTAAATATAATCACTAAGCTATAATACATAACTTTGTTTTATGTAATGATTTCTTACGTTTACGCAAAAAAACACACACACAAAAAATAATGAAAATAAAAAACGCTTCATAGCATTAAATTTTATTTATTTTTTCTTACAAAAAGAATTAAACTACTATTACGGATTTCATCACGGTTTTTTATTTTATTTTTATCCCGACGCGACGTTTCGAAGGCTTTGGAGCAGTTCGTGATCTCGGAGCGAAGTGAGTTGTTGTAGGCTTGAAAGGTTTTTGTTACAAATCTACCTTCAATTAAGAATTTAGAAAAAAAGAAGCAAAATTACTTTTAAGGTTTGATATAGTCGGTATAAAGTTGAATGAGTATAATATACAAATAAAAATATTGTGGTTATCGTATTTATAATAGACCATTGTTAATGAATACACTTGTCTAAACTAATGTTTACTATAGACAAAATAAATGAATGAGCTCGACGTTAAAAACAATCAAAAACAAAGATAATGTAGGTCTTATTGATTGCGAGAAAAGAAAGTTACCGAAATAATTAGACCATCATTAATATTCGTCAAACAACCAAACCTTATCGACTAATCGACATCGATATACAACCAAATTAAAACTCTCACATCCCTAACTGCACTCCGATCACAAATACATTCATATGATTTATTGTTAACACGAGTAACAACTCATGTGTGGAAAGTATCATTCGGTCACACACACGCGCACACACACTCGCGCGCGCAGATTATTATGCGAACGGGTCCCGTGGAGACGTGACGCTTTGGAAAATGTTCGCTTTATGTTTATATATGGAATGATTACTCGTTCGAAACTCAATTTTTTCAATCGAACTCTTTGGACGTTGAATTTTTGACGAATATAATCTGTGGCGAGAAATGGCGGTAAAATTTTATAGGTTAGTTTGTTGGGTATACGTTTAGGAGAGAAAAAGACGTTTGGAACATTGTTAATGTTTCGATGACTTGCAGTTGAATACAAACTGTTTTGTACTCATAAGACAGACGCAGTTTACGAGTTGATAATTTTCTCTGATGGATGTGAATGAAATAGATTTGAGAGATCTTTGGAAATTGTTTAAAAATATTTGCATTTTGAATCCAACTAGTGTATCAATCTTTAGCAATCTATCTATATAAATATCCTTTAAATCTGAAATCCTTATGGTCAAACCAATGCAGTAATAATGTAGAGTCGCTGTAAAAATCAGATTCAAAAACAATTTCTAACATTAACTTTTGGAAAAACGATTTACAGTTTGCTAATGTATTTTCAAAAATAAAACTATTGTCACCAAATAGAAAGCTATACAAATTAGCATCGAGTTCGAAAACATTTTCAGTGTTAATAATTATTACTTAAAGAGTACTTTAAGCATGTAATAAGTAATTGAATACAAATGTATGTAATCATCTTCACAGCATAAACGAGTGTAGGTAATATCTAGGAAGGCGATTAGGTAAAACCTAGTCAATTTAGACAGATCCTGTTAGCATTACAATCAATACCTGCAATGTATCGATAGCAGAGCTTCACAAAACATAAACTACGTACGTAAGCGTTTAGCAATTTTTTTTACTAGAATTAATACACACATATAAACGCCTTTTATCCCCAAAAGGGTAGGCAAAGGCACATTAGTGCATCCACTTTTCGCTGTACATATTCCATCCTATGATGTGATAGGGGGCGAGTCTATTGCCATATTGGGCTCAAATTCTAGACTCCGGGCTGATATTGATTAGAAAAACTCAATATCATTTTGCCCGACCAGGGGTTCGAGCCCGAGACCTCAGCAGTCGTACCTAAGTACAACTAAGCCACGGAGGCAGTCATTAGAGTTCATCTAAAGCTCACAAAACATTTATTTTAGTATACATAAACGTTTTATTGTATTTTTATTCTAATGAAGTCTAAACTAATGTCATATAGGTTTCGTGACTTATAAAAAACTTAATGTGGAGTCATGGATTTATTTCAATGAAACTTTAATCACTTGCTTTGTCATAGTTTTTATGTTTTTCATGGTGAATTATACATTCGGTATTGGAATTGGTAGAGGCATGCTGTCGCCTGCCAAATGGTTGAGCTGGCTCGACTCGGAATATTTTTTTTTTATTTTATTAAATGACGAAACAAGCGTGCCGTTCGGCTGATGGTATCACGATCACCCATAAACAGTAGCAACACACCGGCACATTGAGTTACAAAGTACATCTACACTGCGCTCGTCATCTTGATAAATAAGATGTTAAGTCTCAATATGTCCAGTAGTTACACTGGCTACAATGTCCTTCAAACTGAAACTCAACAATATACACTGTTGCTTGGCTGTAGAAATTTACATTGCGGTAGTACCCACCCAGATGGACTCTTACATATAAGAGACCTACCACAAGTGAACCAGTACCACTGTGTCAGAAAACCTTTGTGGTTATAACTTCTGCGTTCCACAGGAGATATTCGCAACGTTAGGATTATTGTCTGTCAGGATACCAGCTGTCATACACAAGGTGGAAAGCCTGCTGTAACAGTTACGCGTGTCGCGTTCTAAGATCGGCTACATATTTGATACACACACTCACGCCTTTTCTCCCCGAAGGGGTAGGCAGAGGTGCAACTAATGTGCCCACTTTTCGCCGTTATTCCGTACCATGATATGATAGGGGCGAGCCTATCACCATATCGGCCCAAATTTGACTCCGAGCTGATACTGAATAGAAAACTCCAATATCACTTTGCCCGACCCGGGGATCGAACTCCAGACCTCAGCATTGCAGTGGTACCGTAATACTACGCCACCGAGGCAGTCAGAGGATTTGAAAAGGCCGGCATAATTGTTTTGACTGACAAGGGGTAATACTCTCTCAATAACCCCTCTCTGCTAACCATCAGTGGCCGTGGTGATACTATACCTTGTTCATATTAAAACAAATAACTCTTCATTCTTCTTTAATCCTTTTCTTTTCGCAACAGCATTCTTACAATATTGTAGGTTTATGTTGATCACTTAACGTAAGGAGAATCAACAATTCATCCATTGTAATATGTACAGTCAGATTGCCTCGGCGGCGTAGTTGTATTACAGTACGACTGCAAAGCTGAGGTCTCGGGTTCGATCCCCGGGTCGGGCAAAGTGATATTGAGTTTTTCTATTCAGTATCAGCTCGGAGTCTGGAATTTGTGCCCGATATGGCGATAGGCTCGCCCCCTATCACATCATGGGACGGAATAATGGCGAAAAGTGGGTGCACTAGTTGTGCCTCTGCCTACTACTTCGGGGATAACAGGCGTGAGTGTATATGTATGTATATATATATATATATGTATATACAGTCAGCCACATAAGCAGCTGAACAAATTCGAAATTTAAAATCGCGTCTATACTTTCGTTCTTACCAATAATTGTTTTCTCTTCACAAAAATGAACTAAAGGCGATTAACTTTACTTCCCACAATAAAAATAAAATGTTTCAATTAAACTTAACGCGTGGAAATGATTTTAAATTTTGAATTTGTTCAGTTACTTATGTGGCCGACTGTACTAATGAAAAGGTAATATCTATCATATAATTCAGACTTACGCGTTTCATGCTAAAATTGGTATATAAGTTTTCGTAATTTTCTTTAGTTTTATTTATCTTATAAAATACTAAGAAAATACCTTATTGATATCAAGTTATTCGCCTCTATTCTTAGAGCATTATACAAGTAACATTTTGTGATTACATTACTACATTTCAGTAGGATTTGAATATTTAGCACATATACATCCTAGAATATCTATCTAAACTTCATAAGTTCTTGTGAGATTCGAAGCTATTAATTATATATACTGACTGACTGCCTCGGTGGCGTAGTTGTATTACGGTACGACTGCAAAGCTGAGGTCTCGGGTTCGCTCCCCGGGTCGGGCAAAGTGATATTGAGTTTTTCTATTCAGTATCAACCCGGAGTCTGGAATTTGTGCCCGATATGGCGATAGGCTCGCCCCCTATCACATCATGGGACGGAATAATTGCGAAAAGTGGGTGCACTAGTTGCGCCTCTGCCTACCCCTTCGGGGATAACAGGCGTGGGTGTATATATATGTAATTATATATATAACTAGCTTTTGCCCGCGGCTCCGCCCGCATTAAAAAGTTTTTCCAGGATAAAAGTCCCGGTTTATATTTTCCCGGGATAAAATGTAGCCTATGTGTTAATCCAGGACATGATCTACCCGTATGCCAAATTTCATCTAAATCCGTTCAGTAGTTTTTGCGTGAAAGAGGAACAAACATCCTTACATCCATACATCCAAACATCCAAACATCCATACATTCTTACAAACTTTCGCCTTTATAATATTAGTAGGATTATTTATCTTCCGCATGGCTAAAGAATGGAACTCTTTGCCAAATTTGTATTTGCCGATAATTATAACCTGCGCATCTTCAAGTCGCGGCTGATTAGGTATCTTCTAGGCAATTGAGCTCCACCGCAGACGTCTCCACTGACCATCATTCGAGATACTGGTCAAACGCAAGCCTATATGAGACCTTTAGAACGAAGATTCAAAATCGATTCTTACGACATGCACTTGGTGCCCCGTGGTACGTTCGCAATCGCAACCTCCACGTGGACACCAATATGCCGACCATCAGGCACTTTGTGCAGTGCGCCAGCAGACGCTATTTCGACAGGGCGGTAAACCACCCGAACACGCTTATCCGTAAAGCGTCTATATATACTCCATTTGACCGCGCCAAATGGAGACGACCGCGATCAGTCCTGACCGATCCAGAGGACGAAATCACTCTAGCTTTACGCGAAAAGAACGAGCATTTAAAGCTCATACACTCCACAAGACCGCTGTACCGTCCTCGCCGTCGAGGACCTCGTCGCGTTCCCCATAACCCTGCCCTCTCGTAGCAGTTCCGGCCCGCGTGCCGAAGACTACAATCAACACGTAAAACAGGACTAGGTTAAAAACCATATTCCCCAAACGTTGATGTCTTATCCTCTCAGTGGCCGCCCTGAGCTGAGGTCGTGACCCATTAGTGGGTCGCCCTCAGCGTGGTCGCTTAAATTTAAGGGTTGCGAGCGCCTCCTGCGCTCACCCACAAGACCGGTGTTCTTGTATAAGCCGACCCTCGTCAGGCTAACAAGAGTTTAGTCAGGGACAAAAAAAAAAAAAAAAAAAAAAAAAAGATGACACAATTAACAAAAAATCGGAAATTGAGTTATCGTTATAAAATTACTTAAAACTGGTCCCTTTTACATAAACATATCGCAGCTTTAGGATGAAAACGACACAATGCAAAAAGATAGAAAATTGAGTTATCGTCTTAAAATAACTTAAAACGAAGTTCTCAACACAATAATAGTTCAAACACAGCCACATTTAAGCAGTAAAAGGACAAAACTGTTATATCGGTTCCTTTTTTATTATATTTTTATAAATAAAGGACTAGTTTTTAGTCATTTAAAAATGACAACTCAGATTACTATTTTTTGTATTGTGTCGTTTTCGTTCTAAAGCTACGATATATAAAAGGCCTGATATAACAGTTTGGTCCATTTCACACTTGAATATGGCTGTGTTTAAGATATTGATGTATTGAGAACATCGTTTTAAGTCATTTTATAACGATAACTCAATTTTCGGTTTTTGGAACGAAGTTCCTTATCGCGCGTTGTGAAAGGGGGCTAGACGGAAAAAATTCTCACGAAAAGTTGTGACGACACTTTTTGCTATATTTTTTATACTTGCCCTGTGAAACCAGCCCGTAACAATAAAGAACTGGCCGTAAAAGTGACATTCGAAATTTAAATAAAAAAGACAATTTAAATGCTTTTTTGAGTAGTTTTTTTTTCGTTTGTTGTATGTTAATTTTAATGTCAATGCTTGCTTAGGTGATGATCGTGATTCGATGACATATCTATTGTGTAGGTAGAAGTAAATGTTTTCATTGATGTGATAACGTTATAATGAAATATACAATTATTATTATAACTAAAAGAAATATTTTTTTTTATTACAACTTAAAAGAATTAAAATTTTATTATAATTCCTTCACTAATTAATCGAAAGGAACTTCGTTTCATCCGGGTGTCCCTTGGCACCTCTCAAGTTTTTATTTTTTGAGTTATGTCGTTTCCGTTCTAAAGGCGCGATTATTATGTTTTAATAAAAAATCTGTACCAAGTAATTATTCAACCAAAACCACGGGCAATATAGTATTGTTGTGACGTGGGCCGTTGACAGAGCGTTATAGATGTTGTTCGAAAATAAACCGCTGACATTTCGCTAGTCAGGAATCGAACGGGCGCCGTGTTATGTGTAATTACAGTACGCCTCTCTGCCAACTGCTTTTATTGTTTTTCTAGTTTGTGCCCTAATTTCTAGGGCTTGTTTCGTTGGTTTTAAGTGTTATTTTTGTTTAAAGGTCTGAAATTAGATATTTGTATGGTAAATGAGTAAGATTGGAGTTGGAGTGATGTTTCAAAGTTTAAGTTGTACGGGGAATTTATATATTATTTCAAATCCTCGGAGTAGGTAGAGATGCAACCCGTTGGCGTTGTTACAAAGACATATTTTCGTTTTAAAATAGGTAACGATTTTAAATATAAATATCGTATTTTCAAATTCTACATATAAGTAGTTATCTACATACAAATATTTTTCTATTCTGTATCAACCGGAGTCTGAAATTTGTGCCTGATATGGCGATAAGCTCGCCCCCTATCACATCATGGGACGGAATAACGGCGAAAAGTGGGTGCACTAGTTGTGCCTCTGCCTGCCCCATCAGGGTTAAAAGGCGTGAGTGAATATGTATATGTATAGTTATCTAAAAAACACACTAGTTATTTTCCGATCTGAGGAACGAAACGGGATCCATGCAGCCAGTAACCTACTAATAAAGCGTCTATTTAATATGTAGTGACTGTCAAACATAAAAACACATACTGCTAATGTTAACTACTTTTTCTTGTTTCCATTTTGACATTTAATTACATCGCAATTATAATGTAGGGCGCGCGGAACTTAATTGCTATGACACAAACGAAACGTCTCTGGTATTGTAACCATAACGGAATTGTAACTGCCAAGTTGCGTACGAAGATGGTCTCGGGTTCGATCCCCAGGTCAGGCAAAATGGTTATTCGATTTTACAAATCCAGTGTATGTAAGTGTTCGGAAAATGGCAATTAGCATCATATTATATTGGCGGGTGTAAGATAGCTGAATAAATGTAGGTCTCTATCTACCTCTGAAAAGGTTAATCGTTGGAAAATCTAATCAACTAGTAGAAAGTCCTATCCCATTTTTATGGGTTGAAATAAACTACTTTCTTATCTTTCAATAGAGCATAGCATAGCTGTCTCAAAGGACCCTTCGAGCATATATTTTAGCTGCAACTTGCAGTAGCGAAAGAACTAATGAAACTGTTCCTAATTTACTTCAACTTACTGGTGGTAGGTCTCTCATATGTTAGAGTCCGTCTGGATGGGTACCACCGCAATATCTATTTCTACCGCTAAGCAGCAGTGTGCATGCACTGTTGTGTTTCAGTTTGAAGGACATTGTAGCCAGTGTAATTCAGGACATAATGAGACTTAACATTTTATGTTTCAGGATGACGAACGCAGTGGAATGCCACACAGTACTTAAGTCAAGGTGGTGGATGGTGTTGCTGCTGTTTATGGGTGATCGTATCACTTACCGTCAGACGAGCGGCATGCTCGTCTCGTCATTCGATAAAATAAAACTTTGTAAAAATACGAATAATAAAAGTTTCTTCTACTTTTGCATTTTCATGTTATATTCTGACAAAATTGAACATGTTACTTGTAGAATAAATATAAATAGCGGTGTTCGATGACACCATATATAAAAGGTCTACGTGATTGTGCATAATAAATAGACAATATTAAAATATTCGCATTTTACGTAGTTAGGGATAAGACGGCGATTATGGATTTTTTTTATAATAAATTACAATAAATAACTAGAGACAGGAAGGCGCAGTTTTGAAATAAGGAAGCATGTAAATTATAAAATCACGATTTATATTGACACAATACAAACAAATAGCAATTCAAAAAACTTGACATGCATACATTTAGAAAAATAAAATTACAAATTACTTAGTATTGTTTGAAATTAATTCAACCTCTAAACAACAAAGTTTAGAGGCTAAGTGAGCGTTCGGAAACTTACAAAATAAACATTTAATTACAATGAATACCAAAGAACATTCACAGACGTTCATATTTATCCGTTTGGCTAATAAACAATACATTATCAAATTATTTATCGAAATTAAACACACCAAATATGATATCGAGACCCTCAAAATTAATACAATAGAATTTTTTCGTCAATCGTGACTTTATACGTACTTAGAAACCGACGTTCAACATTCTTGGAGTATTTACAACTACCCACATCCTGCATACAAAAAATATTGTATGAACATAAATCATATCATGTGATACAATGTTGCACATTTGTCGCTACCTTGTATCAATATTAACATACATGTCCGTACACAAAAAGTGCCACAAAAAAGTTTTAATAACTGACCTGTGCGGTCGAAGGTCACCGTTCCGCGTGCAGCGGATCTCTTGTCAAAACATAACGGGCCGTATGGACAGTTTCCTTTGCCCATTCTTGACGAATTTTAAAAAGGGAATGAAAAAACATATTTGCAGTTAACCCTAAGCCGGAGGACCCTTTCTTAGCTTTTTGGCGGAAAAAAAGTGCGGCCGATCTCGCGCCCGCTCCGCTCCGTATTCGTGGCCGAGCGGCTGCAGCGCGCGGTCGCCACCTCCATAAACGTATTCCAATTTCGAATTTCCAGGACCGCGGGAAAACGTCGACAACGAAATTTGGAGAACCAAACCCACCGCGCCCATCATTGTGACGAAAGAACGGGCAACGTAAAGTTAGTGCATAGTTAATGTGTTGCATTGGTATTAATAGTCGACATCTGAATCCTTTACATATTTGTATTCCGATATAAACAATTGTTAATTTAGCGCAGGAGCGAGCGTGGTTTTTATGAATGTTTTTGCGTATCGCCGCTGGTGGGGGAAGGGTGGGGCCTCACTTGACTCGTCCCTCTGCTAGCGAGTATTTTGATTTAGTTTCCGAGTCTTACGCAGATGTGGCAATTTTTTTCAGTCGCGTGTGTACGGCGCGCGCGGCTTGCGGTATATTATGTGTTCTCCATAATTTTTTCTCGATTATTTCCCGCGCTCGCTAACTTTTTGAACTTCTAGACGTGAACCGTGTTGTGTTGGTGTGTGGAGTAACATTGAGGATCAGTGGAAAACACTAGTGACATTGTGTGTGACCCGCTGTGCTTGATTCGTTTGGATGTCTTAGTATAAGGTGAGTATTTCATTGTTATACAAATAAAATTTGAAAATTTTGCCAATGTTTAAAAATGGAATTGATACGGAGTTTTATGTGCGATTATGTTTGAATTTAGAAAAGTCTTGTTGTAATATTATAAATAATGTAATTAATAAGATATTTTGTGTACATGTTTATAATTATTGTTTTATTAGATTGATAAATAGTGTATTCTGCATAGATATCAACTATAGCATCATATTGATTACTTATAGATTTTAATGCGCAATTTATTTGTTATTCGTGACAAAAACAATGAGGTCCGTAAAATATTTATTAAGGACTTATTCTGTGTTATTATATAAATAAAGCACAATTATGGTTCTTTGAATGTTAAATAAAATGTATATTTTTTTTATTATAATGGGTGATTGATTATAATAGAAACTATTACGAATAATGGAAAGCTAATATAAGATAATAACAATTATAAAATGCAAATGAAAGAAATTATATAATGGCTTTCATTTACAATAAAGTTATAAAAAGGTTTTCAAAATTAGTTGGCACTGTGCTACTTTTATTTAAGCTTAAAGATAGATTGCAGAGTATTTATTATGTTTATACAATTGTTTATTTCATTACAGCCATGTTAATTTATTATATACAAATTATATTTTAATCACAACTTGTTAAATTAACCGAACTTCGTCTGATAAAATGAAATAGGATTAAAGCTCCTAAAGCTTCTTAATAAAGCTCTATATTATACACTAATTTGAATATTTAGAGTTAAGCAAAGGTTGTAAATTGGGATCCATTTAGTATTACTTAATTCGGCTTTTAAAACTGCTATGTTTCATTAAATTATAATGTCATATACAGTGTCATTTCAACATTGCGTTACTAAATGAAACCACATATTCAGCGTGACCTCTGCTAACATCGTGCAAAATATTATCCATGGGTAACGCATACTTTCGCCAATAATCCCGATTATAGTTTTAAAGTTTTTTGATCACGCTGTGTTTTAGCGCGCTTGACTTTATTCAGTGAATCACGTCACAGCTGACGACGTTTTTACAAAACCTATAGGATTAAGAAGGGCAACTCACAAATTCACTTGCAATATATTCACTCACATAGCTGCAGCAGTACCGCTTGAGACGTGGAATTTGAAATAAAATAATTAAATTGCTACTACAGCAGTCCCTACTCCCTAACTAATACGTTATAAATATCAACATGAAATAAAAAATTGTCATGTTATTGTATGAAAAGGAACTAATTATTTTTTAAGTGTTATGCTGTAAAGAAAAGTATTAATTCTTTAATAATAAACTTTGTTTTCGTTAATAAATAAGTTTACCTACCGAAATAGGTAGGTACTAAACAACTCGCAGTCGGGTTATTAAAAAAGTTACAGGATTTTAATCTATTGATATCATATTTTTTAGATTCCGTATGATATTTCAACGTTCATTTTAATTTTAACATCAATATTTCTGGACGTCATGCCTAAAATAGGTTTACGTAAATACTTTATACTACCAAAGGCCTTATTATGCCTTCTGTACCTTCTAATCTCTAGCTACATTTTGTATCGCGTCAGAGTCGTTGATCTTGTTACTAACACATTGAAACTAACGTGCAGATACCAACATGTTATGTCTCTTTCGCACGCCATTCATTACAAACACGCACTCAAACACGCTGTGTTGCCAGTATAAACATTTTAACCGACAACTTTGCTAAAATGACACAGCTTTTCAAAGAATCGAATATTAGTTTATTTATCACATGGATTTCTAACACACTTAAATAAGCGTATTAAATAATAAAATAACTAGGGTAATTATGCTAATGAAAAGTCTACTTAAACGAATACGCAGCAATATCTTTGTATTGTAAAAATAACATTACTTTAAGCAATAAAGCATACCAGAGCTCTAACATCATTTAATTTCAATATGCATTGTGGTACGGTTTAAATAGCATAGAACAATGTAAAACTAAAATTGCAAGATATTGCAGAATAAGGTAATAGTACCAAAGCTTGGTATCCCTGTGGGAGCACGTGTAACACGAACATCAGCTGGCGGGGCCAACGATCGCGCGCGCCAGCGGGCGCACGGCGCACTTGTCGGCATGTTCTTTGTATAGGGCTGCCATTACCTAAATTGCCGACGCCGGACAAATATGGCAAGAATCCCGGATATTTGGGCGAAATATGGGTTTATTCCCGGACACCTCTGACAGAGTACCCCAGTATCTCCGCACCGCAATAACAATCGCAATTTTTAATTGTTCCTGCCTGAGTAATAATACCTAAAACTGGCGTTATTTACTAACCACTTATAAAGTGACTCGACCAAGTGCATAAAAATCCTTCTAAATACCTATGTTTTACCTACTTACAATAATTTTGGTCATTAGTCAATTGAATATCCTGGTTATCTTAAATTATGTTCAGAATACGTACGTAAATGTTACTTATTCTTGACAAAAGTGTGCGTGTATTCTATGAAGTGGTAAAAATTAAACGTTTTTTACCCTACTAGTAAATTACGACAATTCCAAGTAATAGCAATAAGTACAAGTGATATTTATCAAAATGTGTAACGTGTCGAAATACATCGAGATTCGCGGTCCGGGATTCGTGGACTTCATGCCTATGGCCCCGCACTGGCTCCTTCAGGCGCATGCGCCGCGGGAAAGCGGGGGACGGCGCGCGCGTCGCCCGCCAGTCGCAACTCGGCCACAGTACTCGGCACTTGTCATTTTGCTAGCGGCCACTCGCCCGGCAGCAACACGACGTGGCGTATGTTGATTTAAGTACCGAATGTTAGGCCGATGCGCCCTATGTACTTACTCGTAACTATTGTAATTTTATTATTATATCGTTTTGTATCGATCCGAGTGACCTTGCTCAAAAGCAAAGCTCGTGAATAAAGTGTTAATGTTTCCGAGAAGGTCGTTGAAATGTCTTTTGTACTTTTAGGGATTACTGAGTAAATGTTCAAAATTCCAATTTTCCAGAACCTCGCTGACACTCGTATCATAACGGTAGCATCATAGTCGGTTTCACGAAATCGATCGACGAATTTGACGGCTTGAGCGTGCGATTCTTGCTGATGTATCGTGTGATAGTTGATAGAATCTTAGGGTTGTGAGGCTTTTTGATAAGCTACGTGCGGTGTACGGACTGTGACCATTATCGAAGATGCCACAATGATTTCAGTCTTTTTAAGGAGACATAACTGGCTCTGACAGAATCTAGTAAGTGACTGTTGTTTAGATTGACCTATGTGACCTGACACACAAGCATTGGTAATAATAGCGACCTCATCTTTTCGGTTTGGAATAAAGCTTCTTGGTTACGATGGCGCGATGTGACAGCTTATCGTTGCGCTCCGTGTGTGCATCTCTTGTTCGCGTGTGCGTGAGCATATTATCAATGAAACACACAGACCTCAGTGCGATGTTGACGCTTCGACGATTTCTCGTTTACTAGTAGTGGCAATAGGATGTCTAAAATTAAAAGACCTTTTTTGTTATTTATTTTGTTTGAAAAATGTACTTCTTTATTTTACACTTATGGTTAAATTAATTAACTGCATGGTGTTTCTTTCAAATTGATTTTATCGCAGTTAAATTTATGTATTCGGTTACAAAATGACCCTGTATAAAATAATATTGTATTTCATATGAATGGCTAATGAATATCGTATTAGCAAATTCGCATTGAACATATTGCATACTCATTAGTAATAAAATTAATTACTAATAGGAAATATCATGTTATACGCCTTTCATTATGTACTTTAATTTAAATGCTTGATAACAAATAATATTCATTTTGATAATGACATATCTGATTGATTAATTTTATTTTATACATTTGCTTATTCGTGTAACGTAAATGAACCTACATTTAAAATTAAATTCAAGTTTGGAACTTTACATTCAACTTTTAAAATATTGTATTTAAACTTCTTGTTCCATTTTAAAATGTAATATTTTCAGTAAATGTAGTTTATTCTAGTTTTAAAAAGTCCATAAGCTTGTTGTGTATCAGATCAGATAAGCTGAGACATACGGATCAAGGGTCACGTGGGTAAAAGATCATGCCAAAACGGTACAGCATTCGATCCTGTCATGCGAGAAACGTTCTAAAAATTTTTATTTCGTAATTTGGAAGCAGGAGACGCGATATAAAATTTCATGTTAATTGATTTGATAAAAAACTATGTATAAAGTTTTTACGCGAACGAAGTTATAATACGAAATTCAATTTAAACTTTTACTGTAAAATTAATTTGTAAATAAACTTTGTTCTTTTATTATTAATTGTTAACTATCCATTTTTTATTTAGACATTATATAGTTTAAATTTAAATGATATAGTCTTAATAAACCATTAGAGTGTATTTCTGAAGCAAAAACGCGATAAAGTCGATTGGAATGTTTCGTTGTAAAATTGTATAACAAATTATTCTAAATTACGAGCTTTAATTTTAAAGTACAACGAATTTAGATGCAGATACGCATATACAAAGCAATTATAGTTTATTTAAAGTACGGCTTTATTAAATTATCATTAAAATAAATGGCTTGTTACAAACGCAGCCGGTACAAAAAAAACCACAAGGTCGACCCAACTAGTTCACATGAAATTTTGCAAGTTTAACAAATAAATTAGAAAATGTTTTCTTGTGCAACTCATGTCAATTTAAACATGAAACTAGTTATCGCCCGCGGCCACGTTTGCATAAAAATCATGCAAAATAACTTCAATTATGGCGAGTACGTGCGGCCAAAGATTGGGTAAATTTTATTGGCCTTGGGATAGTCACGATGAAAAATAGACTTCATAGATCAATTTACTTAATACAGTTTTAAAAAGTTGTGTAACAAGAAGTCTATCTCTTAGTTTTGGGTTTTAATCCGTCGGTTCTATCTTTGATAATTCTGTTCGTTTATTATTTTCTGATATCAATTTAGATCTCTCACAATAAGATTCAGTTAACTAATTAGTCGTATTTTATCATTGAAATTACGTACGTCTCAAATAAAGACATTTTTAAAATAATAATATAAGAGCCTAATAAGTGTTCTTGGTTGGTCTAAAAATTGTTGTGTCGTAATTTTTTTAGGGCGTTGAATGACGAGACGAGCGTGCCGTTCGCCTGATGGTAAACGATACGACCACCCATAGACAGTAGCAACACCATCCAGCACCTTGAGTTACAAAGTACTGTGTAGCATTCCATTGCGTCGTCATCCTGAGACATAAGATGTTAAGTCTCATTATGTCCAGTAGTTACACTGGCTACAATTTCTTTCAAACCGAAACACAATAATGCATGCACACTGCTGCTTTGCAGTAGAAATAGACATTGCGGTGGTACCCACCCAGACGGACTCTTATGAAAATGTGAAGTGTAATCACTGTTTCATTATTGTCTTCCTTTTGTTGGGCCTTGCAAAGCAATCAGCCCTGGATTATACACTGCCCACTGCTGAGCACGGGCCTCTTCTACTGCTGAGAGGGGTTAGGCCTTAGTCGACCACGCTGGCCTAGTGCGGGTTGGCAGACTTCACATACCCTCAAAACTCTTATGGAAAATTCTCAGGTATGCAGGTCTCCTCACAATGTTTTCCTTCACCGTTAAAGGCGAAGTGGCTTGAGCCTTACTTCTTACAAAATATGAGCGATGGACAGAAGCTTGTTTATCGCATCATAAAAATATAATAGTAATCATATTTAAGTCTTGAATCTACACTGAAACAAAGCTCTAACTTATCAGTAATAAATTGAATCATGAAAATATTTGACTCGGTGCGAGATTGAACCTACGACCTTTCGTTTATCAACCCACTTATAGCAACAGAATTTAAACAAAATGGCCGATACTCTTCCGTGATTATGAAAAAAAACTAATTCGCCAGGCTCTTATCAACAATACAATCAGTATTTGTAAAATAAATGTATAAAAACACACGATCTCTCGAAATCGTGATGTTTTTTTGTGAAACCGTAATAAATAACATATTTCTTAGAAACGTATAATTCTATACGTGTATGTTGAGGCTTAAGGAATATTTCAAATGTCATTTTCTTATTATACCCATCATCATCATCATCATCATCATCAGCCTTTATCAGTCCACTGCTGGACATAAGCCTCCCCTAATGAGCGCCATAGCGCCCTGTCTTCAGCTTGCCGCATCCAGCATCTGCCATATACCATACCATATACCATATACCATATATATACATCATCTTATTATACCCATATTGTTTTAAAGATGCCTAAAAATTTAAATTGCAATACACAATCGAATCCTATCGCGAGCCTATCGACATATCGAAATCGATATGTCGATAGGCTCACCCCCTATCACATCATGGGACGGAATAAAGGCGAAAAGTGGGTGCACTAGTTGCGCCTCTGCCTACCCCTTCGGGGATAACAGGCGTGAGTGTATATGTATGTATATGCAATACACAATTACAATTTACTGGTGGTAGGACTCTTATATGTAAGAGTCCGTGTGGGTGGGTACCACCGCAAAGCCTATTACTACCGCCTAGCAGCAGTGTGCATGCACTGTTGTGTTTAGGTTTGAAGGACATTGTAGCCACTATAACTACAGGACGTAATGAGACTTACATCTTATGTCTCAGAATGACGAGCGCAGTGGAATGCCACACAGTACTTTGTAACTTAAGGTGCTGGATTGTGTTGCTACTGTTTATGGGTGGTCGTATCGCTTACCATCAGGCGAACGGCATGCTCGTCTCGTCATACATGTGTTCTAAGATAGCTGAAGAAATATGTATGTTATAGATCTGTCTTCTTCTTCTTCGCTTCGCTCCTGACAGAGCGGTCGTGGTCACGATGATTTGTGCCCAGACGATGATGTAGCTCGCCGCACGATATCCCTCCATCTGTCTCTGTTAGAAGACAATCGGGTACATTCGTTTACAGGGCCTCCTACTGCTGTTTTAATTTGGTCGGTCCACCTCATTGGTGCCCTACCACGAGGTCTATTTCCTTCCACTCTGCCCTTAACGACTAGACGCTCTATGGAGTCATTATTTCGCCGAGAGATATGACCGAAAAAATTTAGTATACGCGACTGTACTAACTCTGATAGACGCTGCTTGGTGCCGAGTTCTTGTGCTCTGTCTACGCCTATAAAAAAAAGTAATACTATGTATGTACAGTCAGTAACATAAGTATCTGAATAAATTCAAAACTTCAAATAGCCTTTCCACTTTTTTGCTCGTTACAAATTTTAGTTTCCCTTCACAAAAATAAAATTAAAGGTTAACTAACATAAAGAAAAAAATATTGTAATTCTTTTTTTATGGTATTGAATGACGAGACGAGCATGCCGTTTGCCTGATGGTAAGCGATACGACCACCCATAAACCGTAGCGACACCATTCAGCACCTTGAGTTATAAAGTACTGTGTGGCATTCCGCTGCGCTCGTCATTCTCGTCATAAGATGTTAAGTAACTATGTCCCATAGTTACGCTGGTTACAATGCCCTTCAGACCGAAACACAACAGTGCACGCACACTACTGGTTGGCGGTAGAAATAGACATTGCGGTGGTACCCACCCAGACGGACTCTTACATATAAGAGTCCTACCACCAGTAATTCAACTTAAGGCGTAGAGGCAATTTGAAATTTTGAATTTGTTCAGTTACTTATGAACTGACTGTAAAATGAATAGTCATAAAGCATTCTGACTCTACGTAAGACTACTTTTGAGTTGTAGTTAACAATAACTTTGGTTTTTTATTCGGTTTGGAAATAATATCTCCAAATTATTCATTTATCTGCGAATAACTTACCCGCTATCTCTCATTACAAGTCTCACCACCACTGCGAAGGCTGTTAACATAACTTCTCTAGTCATGTTTGCCTTTCTATCAGTTTTACTAAGAATTTTAAACACTTATTAATTACTTGTCATGAAATATGATATGGCACCACTGATCAAGATTGCGTTTTTAAGATATCCTGTAGCTCCAAATGAAACAACCATTGCGACTCGTAGAACAAAGATTATCGTTTTTGAAAATACCGTATGTATGTTAGTGAAAACTCAAGCAAATTGCAAAAACAAAACAAAATTTAAAGAAGTCCAAAAGATACTACAAATTATTGTCTTGTAACTTGTTTGATTGCCGAATATAGTTGAAGACATTATCTAAAAAAAGCTTTATACTTTTTTATCTCATTTCCAGCTTATACGTCAAAGATAGCTAACAAAAGATAAAACAACGATGGATCGAAAACTTCATCAAAATCCATCTATTCTTATTTTACCATTACGCCATCTTGCGGAACATTCCCGAACTACTCAACGCACTATATAAGAATGAGGCTGTCATCGCGCCATATATACAACCATTAATGTCCGATGAATGAAAATCGTTCCCTCATAAATTAAATTGTAATTTTATGCATCACATAATTAAAATGGACGCACTGTTGCATCAGAAATGAAGTGATGCAAAAATATTGTGTCGGATCAGATGTATATATTAAATATTAATATGACTAATTTATTACATATAATGAGGTACATATACCTATGAATATAAATCTATACTAATATTATAAAGCTGAAGAGTTTGTTTGTTTGTTTGAACGCGCTAATCTCAGGAACTACTGGTTCGAATTGAAAAATTCTTTTTGTGTTGAATAGACCATTTATCGAGGAAGGCTTAAGGCTATGTAACATCACGATGCAACTACTAGGAGCGAAGAAATAATGGAAAATGTGAAAAAAACGAGGAAAATTATTCATCCTTGAGGGCTTCCATTGCGTGCACTGCGAAAACGGTTCAAGATACCAAAAATATATGTATGAATGAATTATTTATTCCTCTTGAAATGATCTAAAGTCACAATGTTTTTGGCTCGACTCGGTATTCGAACCCAGGATCTCAGCGCGCCTATCGTACTCGTAACGCGTACGCAACACAACTACGCCACCGAGGCAGTCGCCACGATATTATGATATACTTACGTTAAAAACTATAAATATTGTGGATGCTCGTATAATTAACAGAGTGATATATACCTCGTTCCAACTTAAAATAAGAAGAGGTGAGACTAGTAAAACGCTAGATATTGAAAACTAGTAACAACCCAAAAATATTTTCATCAATTTATAGTAAAATAGAAGGATTTAAAAAAAATGTTTTACGGAGTCAACTTTATTCTGCGATAGAGTTGGTTTTAGCCATAATGTATATCTACCCAAATTTCTTATCAAAAACTTTGAGTGATAGCAGGGGCATTCCAAGAAATATATTGAAATGAAGAGAAATTAATTTATTCGAACCAGTTCGGAAAGCAGTTCTCACTAGAGAAGGACGGGCAAGAAACTCTAGTGTTGCTCTTTTCAAAATCATTTCAAGGTATAAAATACAATGCATGATATATACAAAAAAAATACAATTCAGTATTTTATATTTTGTTTAGAGCAGTTCATTCACGTACTTGCAAAATAGCTATTAAATTTAAAATTCCAAAACGAGTGCACAACCCTCTCAGGAATCATGTACTTAATAATTTGATCTAAAATGCTTCAAAGTATCTTTATTAATCCAAGTTCAAGATATAGGTACCCCTAATACTTAGACAAAGTAAGCGAAATGGGTAGACCAGTCCACATGTCCATTGTTGATGGTAAAATATAAGACTAAAGTAAAATACAGACTGCCTCGGTGGCGTAGTTGTATTACGGTACGACTGCAATGCCGAGGTCTCGGGTTCGATCCCCGGGTCGGACAAAGTGTAAGATTTTTGGAGTCTGGAATTTGTGCCTGATATGGCGATAGGCTCGCTCCCTATCATGGGACGGAATAACGGCGAAAACTGGGTGCACTAGTTGCGCCTTTGCCTACCCCTTTGGGGATAAGAGGCGTGAGTGGGTGTGTGTTAAAATACAAATCTTTAAAATAGGACACAATCCAATTAAAGGCATTTGTATAGGTATTTACATCTGCAATTGTAAACGACGTCATAATAGTTTACAATTTGACTATATTACTTAATCCTTTTAAAACTTGCCTAGATAAAAGACAAGAGAGTTATAATCTCATTCGTTCATCTGCCTCTATCCATACAATTTTTAAGCCATGTTGCAGGAAGACTTAGGGACATTAGGGATCCCGGAAACTCGTCGAGCTTCACCGCTCAGTGTCATAAAATGGGTACCACTGCCGATAATGGCTTACAGAGGTTGCATTGGCGGGTGCGAAGGCAGGATAGTCTAAGTGAAGTGAGTATACGCGGTCTCATTCAAAATAAGTCACATTCCATCGTAGACATTTAAGGATTCCTTAGACCCGATGTCACAGTACTACCGTGTCCTCGATATTATGGATAAGGTCGTTCGTTCCGTTCATTCGGTCATTCATTCATGGGGATTTCGGCCGGAAGTCGGTCCTTATCAGGCGGCGGAGGTGACGTCACGGCCGCGAACAATCATACGCGAACGTGATTGTTATATAAATAAAATTTACTTTATTTTTTCATATTCCGCGTAAAACAATACCAAACGAGAATTGTTTTTATTTGATAATATAAACAATTTCGCGCCGTTTCGGTTTTTGTTACACAGGAAGTGATTTTCTTCTTAAATATTGTTTTGTATGGATGCCACTGTTTTTGTGGTTATTGGGGTGAATAATTTCTGTTTCAATTCACACGAAATTCAAATATTCGACTTTTGTTCATGAGTCATGTATCAACAAAGGTTTATTAATTTTATTAAGCGAAGGTAAACGAAATCGCAGATGTTATGTTTACTTATATTTTAATGAGAAACACTGTTGTTGAAAATGTGGTAATCTTATAAGATTCTATATGTACAAATACTTATTAGGATCAAATTGCACATTATGTTAAAGTATCAAATAAGCGTTTATATAAATTTAAAACACGTATGATAAACAATAAAACCGAGAAATTTGAATTCACACCGGCTTCTAACACAGCCATAACTTGGCCATCAAGCTACCGTATCCAACAACACATTCTTGGAAATTTATGACCGATATTTTCCATACATATTAATAATCGCCGAAAATTTTTAAAGATGACACGCGCCGCTAGTGACGTACGCATATCGATAATATTCAAATATTCTCACGACATTAACTGGAAACTCGTACGTGTGTCATATATTACGTCCAATTGTAATTCAACATGGCTTTCATATAAAAAACACATTTCCTAATTTACTTCGTCTGTACGACGTTAGTGCTGCGCATTGTGTACGAACAATGCTATTGACTCACATGTTCTGATTCATTCAAATATCGAAAGCTTTAACGATATCGATAAAACAGTCTTCGATTTTCAAAAACTGCCGCCGACCAGTGTTACGTTTATGAAATTTCGATTGTAATTGCCATTGTTTCGTTTTGTTTTTTGAATATGGAACGCCGAGTTTTCGTGTACGGCATGATTCTGAATTAAATTATAATTTTAATGTCATTCAAAATTGTTCACTCGAATACGGCAACATTATGCCGACTGAGTAAAGAGATGACATAGAAAAATCAAATGACAGTGACTCAGGTACTAATGGAATTAAGCAAAAACAGTTTATTACCGATCTTGTTCGTACATTATCAAATATGGCGAACTACGAACGATATCTTACTAAGTTAGCTGTGTTAGTATTAATAAATCTTCGGTTATTTTTTGTCGCACGACTGATACGCGCCGAGATACGCATGTTAGGCAACTAATTGCCTTTTCTAGTAAATAATACGACACGCAACAGCAATGAACCCATCTCGGTAGCCCGGCATCACGGGCCATATTCAGCGCGCAGCCGTCCGTCTGTCCGTCACACGAGATGTCGACCATTTACGGTCTATATGGACTGTTTAAAATTGTAAAACAGGCAATTTATTTATTGTTACTACTGCCAGACATTAATGGGAGATAATTATTTTTGATGGTATGTTAACGTTTCTATTGGTTTTATTTTTGTGTCAATTTATGTCGTTAGTATGAAATACGAGTGGGAAAAAAATCTAACCTACGTTAGGCATTTACAAGCCTTATTATAACATGTAATTCTCATTGTCATATCAGGTATATCCAGATTGATAGCATTTTTCTCTGACGATGGGATGTAGCTATGCTCTATAAGACACTAGTAGAATATCAATAAAGAGCTAAAATATTGTGATTTTATTGGACAATACAACTAAGGCCGGGCTGTTTTAGTCGTGGTTAAGGCTCTTACCATATTGGCGAACTTGAAGGGAATTGGAAGCGAATACACAGCTAGGGGAAGGCGCTGCGCTCGTCCAGTGCAATAAGACCGTCTACTTGACCACGAACGAAACACGGGCTAAAATTTTGTTATTAAATCTTCCTTGTAAACATTCAACATGTTATTATTGTTCTATTAGGAGTGTACCATCTTCTCAATTCAGTCTACAGGAACGACAAGCAAGAATGCCAATGGGCTTGGACTTAGCTCCTGCATATTAGAAATTCGATCTCGACGATTTTTTGTACTCAAAAAGTGATGACAATACATATAAAAGTTGATCATTGATATTAAAATACATTGCTCATCTAGATCTCGGTACATGGAGGAAGATTTTATACTTTGTTTAAAACCAATATCACGTATATTCAAGACTAGATTCCCATTTTCGTCACTGTTAGTCATCACCATATAACACAATCGAAGGAAATTTAACCTTTTTTAGTCACGGATATTACAATATTTTGAATGAACTCTTTAGTACTAGAACAAATTGCTACACGCAAACGTTTACTCTTGTTAGAGTGCAGTCTTTTTCTTAACTGGGACAGTATGTGGAAAACCGAAACGATGGGATAAAGGAAAACTTTCTTAGGAACCATTAGGTCTCTTTATCTCAAAAAATATGTTTTCTATTAAATTTGACTAACTTCTGCAGCTCAGGTTTTTTTCTTCCCATACAATGAAATGGTGCTTATATAAAACTGAGTCGATGCGTATAATTTTTTTTTGATCATTTTCATAAATTTAAATAATATTTTTAATTTTCTATGCCATATTTTTTTATACATCCGTCCCGATGGTTCTTAAGACAATTTCCCTGTATGTCCTATGGTTTCGGTTTTCCCCATACCGTCCCAATTTAAAAAAAAACACACTGTATAGTACTACAATAGTAAGGATAATTATGTAATTGTGGACGAAGATGTTACCAGCAACTACAACTAGGATACACGCTGTAAGTTATACAACTATTCTGTAAAGCATTTGAGGAACTGCGAACTTAGTTGAGACTTCCGAGAAACCTTAAAAGCTTATTCCGATAGTTTGATCGCTCCAATATCTATTATTGAGATAGTTTTAGTATGTACATCTGTATCTCGATGTATAACGTTATTTATAGATTTACTGAAAATTACTAGTCATAAGATTTAACAAAATTTCCTAAGTAATGCCAAAAATACTCTCTATACTCGTAGTGTTGATGGTATTACTACTGTCTATGGTTATGCGTGTGTCATCATAAGATTATCTGTGGTTTAAAAATACGTTTCTTATTATCAGTATCTATAGGTGTGCTAATTTCTAATGAAAGGACATGTCCAAAAATGGGCCTGAAAATATAAACAAGACAGTGTATATATATTTGGATAGACCTAGCCGGAAAACTAGGCTATTGCAAGAAATCGTTTAATTTTAAAATCCTCCTATTTTGAGATGCATGCACTTAATTTTGTTTGACTTGAAAACTAAACTTAATGTGAATGTTTTTAAAAGGTTGTTTATGAATGGAGGGTCTAAAAATATGTTTTTAATGGATCAAGTTCAGATAAGATATGTTGCCCTTTTAATATCCCTAAAGTTTGAGCCTGTTTAGATTTTGAGGCCTAGCACCCATACAAAAAGCGAACATCTCCTTTGTTTTTTACTTTTCGTTCTTTTTTTGAATTTTTGAAAAATTTCACATTTCAATTCCGGCAAATTCGAAATTTAAATCCAATATTTGTTGAAATCAAAACACACGGATCACCCAACCAGTCATTAAATACATTTTAATACTGTGTTACAGTTTTGGACATGATGACTTGTAACTCTTTAGTTTTATTGAATGTTCGTCATAAAGTTTATTGACTTGTGTGGGAGGTGTAACTAATGTTTATTAAGTAACGAATTATTTTCAGATTGAGATTTGACGAACTAGTGTTGTTAAGCGAGTCTTTTTGCTAAGTTACTGACGCAATTAACTTAAGCGAGGTTAATTTGATGGAAGTGAATTGCTACATCTCACTTAAGGTATAGCCAATACTTGCAAAGAAAGGGAAGGGAAGGCAGAAGAACAGAGAAGAAGTCAATCTTCTTAAGGCGGTATTAATAAATCAATCTCAAGTTTGAGTTACATCTCAAGTAGACATAATGTATGAATAGTTCAATACACATAAAACCCTATAACTGCACTATTCTATGAAAGTGGTTTTCGTTAAGTTACTAGAACTCACCCGGTCGTAGATGCCCTTTGGATTTTTAATAAAGTATGTATAGTACGGCTCTACCACTCAAAATCTGATTTATAAATTTCCTTAAATTGCTTTGGATGATTACAATCGAACTTACAGTTATCTCTTTATATTTAGTTACTAAAGTTATAAAGGAGGTACTTTAATAATACCAACAACATTTATCACATGATTTGTTCATCTAAAGAGCCAAAATCCCACCGATTACGTAGTTCCACCATTGTCTACCCATTAAGGTACACGCCGTGATGTTCAAGTAAGAACATGTAACCATTAATCTATACTAATATTATAAAGCTGAAGAGTTTGTTTGTTTGTTTGTTTGTTTGTTTGTTTGTTTGTTTGTTTGAACGCGCTAATCTCAGGAACTACTGGTGCGAATTGAAAAATTCTTTTTGTGTTGAATAGACCATTTATCGAGGAAGGCTATAGGCTATATAACATCACGATGCAACTATTAGGAGCGAAGAAATAATGGAAAAATGTGAAAAATGCGGGGAAAATTATTCATCCTTGAGGGCTTCCATTGCGTGCGCTACGAAAACGGTTCAAGATACCAAAAATATATGTATCAAAGAATTATTCCTCTTGAAATGATCTAAAAAAAAGTCCGCGACAGTATATGTCTATCTTTTAAAATAAACTCTCTAGAACCGTTTTTATGGTAATCAAATTTGGTCGAAATTAATGCATTATTTGTTAAGAGTTGTATCAACGTCATAATATTAATGTTTATACAAATAAATGTGTTGGATAGAGTGATTCAACGGGAAGGTTTTTATGTATGTACTTTTAGCCCGGAAAAACTTATTAACGCGGGCGAAGCCGTGGGCAAAAGCTAGTATCGGAATAATTCGATATTGTCATCTCATAATTATCATAATAAGCGGACACATTGGGAAATCGCGCATATCTTCTTCCCACTCGCACGATCTACCCGTCTCACTCTTCACATATGCAATTCCCGTAAACCAATTAGCGATCAATTCTCACTCTATACACTTTATAATAAGAACCGTTTTTCTTTAAGCAAATATTTACGCTTAAAGCAGCTGCAAGCCGATCACACAGTCGATTCCAGACTTTACAATTACCGAGTAGAGTTGGGTTTCGCATGTGTTTGAATAATCAATGAACCGCTCGCGATGAAATGCGAAATGGATTATTTTTTCAAAAATGGAATTAAGAAGAGACAATAACGTTCATTGTTTTCAAAGATGGCGGACGGCACTCGGTTCAAATGTGAGATTATTACTTGTCCGTCTCATGATAATTTTACAGCTTTGTACACAGCACAATGGGAACTTGTATTTTGAGGCAAAATTAAGTTGCGATGAGCAAAACGGAAATATATCTCGTCATGCCGGCTGCTAACAAAAAGTGACGTGAAATGGATTCTTTCATAAACAGGAAACACGGTGTTAAACTCCTTTCTCCACTCTTTATTGAAACGCGGTGTTTGTAGAAATAAATTGTAGTTTTTCGCTCACAACTGCTGATATTTTTTTTGTTATGCTGGAATTTTTATTGCTTGACATTAGTATAAAAGTTTCATTCTACGCACGTCCATATAAAATGGCTATAATTACATATGTATTAATTAACACAGAAGAATGTTTTACAACTGCGGTAAGTACACTGCGTTTTGTTAATTATGTTGGCTTCCGTGTGAAATTAAACCGAGTAGATAACTTGTTCCACAACTACCTATATATTAGACACAATACTTTTAGGTGTAACGTTTCAACGCTATCGTTTGACGCTCAGAAGGAGTTGGTAACGACATGATAATCTTTTTTCTAAGGGTTCGAATTCCGTTATATTGTAGATGATGACTTAATTACTTAGTGTTTTTTTTATATAAGTCTATTGCCAGGTAAATCATCGTTCTCAATTCAAAACAGTTCATACTGGTACAAGTTGGTGACAGTTTAATATTGCAAACTGAGACTCAATGGGTAACAAGTAACAATCTTTATTCATCAAACAAAAGCCAACAAACAAAAAGTTAACAGTCCTAAAGCATCAAACGTCATTTTTAATCATTCAACCAGTAACATTCTTTAATCAAATTAAAAAATGGAACGCGTAAAATAAATTTCAAATATCGAATGATAACGTCATTTTAAACGACAAACATCTCTGCAGCAAATAGATTAGTGACGTGTCACACGCTTCCAGAAACTTGAATAGTACGTTACGAGTAATTTAAATAGAGCGGTCCCTCAATTGGGGTTAATTCTCGTGTTTAAGGAATATGTGGAGTTTAATTATGAGAACGTGAGGACCGAGCGCGAGACAGGCAGTAATGTGAGATTATTTTTGTGGTTTATTGATTGATTCGGACGGAGGGAGGATGTACAACAGTTTTTTTTTTTGTTATCATCTTATTAATGTACTTACAGACTTCCGTTGCCTGAAGGCGCGGAGGTTTTTAGGTTGAGCAGACGATAGTCAATACGATAAGGTTGAACTTTGATTTTAAATAGGCAATAAAATGAGCATTACCCCGTTTAGTACATTTTTCATATTTCCATATCTGTAATCGTTACTTTGAGGTTCTTGTGTGTTTTGTACTTTCTTCGGTACAGCTTTACGTAACGTAGTAATTTGACATAGCATCGTGAGTTAGTTATAGAAATTTTAATAAAACCAATTCACTTGTGCCGACCGGTGGCACAGACTCGCTCCGTTAAACTTTCAAATCAATCCGGAAACTTCAAATTCTAATAACATAAAGAGCACGTTTGCTATCTACTTACATCACAGACTCGTTTCAACTTTTTACCGAATCGTGATCCGACTTTTTGTGAAGAACACATATTCAGATGTGTAATGACCAATCTCCGGGCGTTGAACAAAAAAACTTAAGAGATCATTCGAGGCATTAATGCATCAGTTACTAAACCGTCAGGCGCATGCTCTTGCGCATCCTTAACGCATTCATAATAAGAACAAGACGTTCCATTTTCAAACGGACGAATTACAAACATGGGGAGCATTCCATTTTCAAATGTTGCTTACATTCGGTTCATATTCAAATTTGTGTTTTGAAAATAGAACGAGTATGATACGTTATGAGAGATGAGGCTTTCGAATGAACGAATGAATGTTAATGCGTTACCGTCTTACAGTAAAGCTTTCTTTATAATTGGAACTACTTAGTTTAACGACAAAAACAACTCATATCTGATTGTTACACCGTACGCGGATATAGTTTTTTGTGAACATTAAATACTGACAATAAACATTACTTATTTTGTTCATGTAATTTTAGCTCGGATTCAAATTATTTAGAATGTATGTAGTTACGCTATATCCGTTTCCTATAACCAATGAATAATTGTAAAAAAATTAAATAATATCACGATTATTATGTCATATCAGTTACGCGGATATTAACTACTTGATATAATTGCTTAACTAAACTCCTAGCCCGTATGTGAGTCAATTCAACTTTTTGATGAGTTGCGTCATCACGAATCTGATACTGGCAGGAAATTTAATAAACACCATCCGAAAATATAAGAACTTTCCACTTTTTAAATATAGAATGTCAGCAAAATTGTGTTCTATTGCAACCAATTGGGTGTAATTAAAAAATCTGCTCTACAAACACGGGGGCGTATTCTTGACACGCAATAAATTCTTTTATACATTTTTAATTAAGTTCAAAACATTGTACGGACTAGTCCGCACCGCTTTCGGGGTCAACATACTTGGAACACATAACGACCGTTTAAACGTGATCTCGTAAAACACTCACAATGTGAAAAAGCACATGTCTATCTAGAATGGTCACTAGGAGTGTACACGCAGCGTGGTCACCCATCAATCAATGGGATCATATCGCCGCGCCGAAACGAGCTAGCCACGTTCGACATTATGATTTTATAAGTTCCAGTAATATTTTATTTAAATTTTCAGTTGATTGAATGTTTTGAGTTTGGAACGTTACGGTTTTACGAGTTAAGAAAAGATCGACCAAATGGCTAATGATTAATATAGCATTTGCAATTCAAATACTCGTATGAAATAACTGGCGTTCAAACAGGCGAGTCTATAAAAAAAGAGGAGGAAAAAAAGTGATTTGTGGCATATCAAGATGTGTTCCAGCGCGCCGTCCCGCACGCCCGTCATAATCCATCTCGAGCCGTTCGATATTTGAATACATTCGAATTTGGAACGCGCGCCGTAATATGAACTTGGTTCGTTTCGTTTTTCAATTGCTTCACTTATATTTTGAATTTAGAACGTCGGGCTCGAGATAAGAATGCCGTTTCCATTTTGTTGTGTGACGTTCGAAATTTAAAAATTGAACACGCGTGTATTTCGGCCAGTCTAGACGTTGTTGTTTTATTGGACAATAAATTATTGTTGTCAGTGTTGTATGAAAGGTGCGATGGTCGATAGAGAAATCGTAGTGTGGGTAATTCCTTGCGCGTTCGTGTTACGTAACTGATGGTATTGTGTATGCGAGCTGCCGGCACGCGCCACCGCGCCACCTCCACGTATTCGCAATAAGGCGAGCGGGGTGGCCGTCACATTCTTTTACGAACGCACGCCTCATAGATAATATGTTAAAAAGCATACGATTTATAATCGCTTTATGCTAATCTCGTAAACTAACCGGAATATGTAAATCTCACTGTATTGATTGTCTATTGTTCTAATTTTTATGTTGTAGACATATCGTAATTTATTTCGTTTGTGATTTTTATGTTTTTAAGTATTCTTTGTTGGACATAGTGAACGGTGGTTAAGGTTTAAATTATAGACACAATTGTATGTATGAAAAATGAGGTTTGACGCGATCAATCAAACTCTATTTAAGTAATTATTAAAAATGGACTTTATTGTCTTACTATTGAGTTATAAATTGTCGAAAAATAGCTAAAAAAACAACGACAAACATAAGCCGTTGCATCAGATAAGTCGATGAACCCAAATTCTAAGGCAGCTTCAGAATCAGCACATTATCACCTCCTGGGTCACGACACCATGCTCAATGAAGGCTCGTGGGGATGGGGCTGGCGGGGTATGGGAGGATCGAAGGGGGGAGGGGAGGAGGGGGTAATTATTCGCCGCTGGCACGACCACGCCTGCCATTGTCGTGCTAAACATGGTCTTTGCGGCCTGAATGACGTATGGAACATATCCTATACTAATCAGGTATGGGGAAAATGAATTTCCTGTGTAAGGTTTTTTTGAGTTTTAATTAGTGATTAAATTTAGCTCATTGGAAATGAACAACAAAATCATAGAGTATTAATGTTGTAGCCAACTCTACTTTTTTGACTCTATCATTCATATACTTCGAGATAATTAATCGTTCTGGGATCAGGCTAAAATACAATTAAAATTTTCATCCAATAAGCCAAGCCGGCATAATACTAACTACCCTCTAAAAGCAACGTCTTTAATATATCAACAAAATCTTTGGAAAACACGATTGTCAAATTTAAATATATCAATGTTCACTCACAAACTTAAGAATGCATGATATAAAAGACACCCTTAAATTAAAAACTAATCCCAAATACACTCCTGTCTCAAAAATTATAACATGATAAAACCACGTCCGTTTCCATACATCAATATTACTTATCTGTGCTCGAGCACTCAAAAAATCTATTTTTAAGCCAAATGCTCGATCGGGGGAAAAACGCACGGGAGTTATGAAGAAAATGATTGATTTTATTACAACGAGATACCGGATTGATGTTTTAAAATACTCTGATGTGTTTCACTGTATTTCTGTTTATTGTGTATTATTGAAGACTAGATTAGCCCTCAGATACGCTCGTGATGCCGATATGAGTATTTTGGAATGAACTTTATCACATCTCCCATAAACTGGTAAAGTCATATCGAATAGATGAAAGAAGAAACAAAATACACACACACACACACACTCACGCCTGTTATCCCCGAAGGAGTAGGCAGAGGCGCAACTAGTGCACCCACTTTTCGCCGTTATTCCGTCCCATGATGTGATAGGGGGCGAGCCTACCGCCATATCGGGCACAAATTCCAGACCCCGGGCTGATACTGAATTGAAAAACTCAAAATCACTTTGCCCGACCAGGGGATCGAACCCGAGACCTCAGCTTTGCAGTCGTACTGTAATACAACTACGCCACCGAGGCAGTCAAGAAACAAAATAGTTGAGCAAAAAACCTTTCCAAAAGCTTTAAATTATGTGTCGGCAATGGAGGTTCTACTGTAAAACTTATCATTTATTGTAGATGCTTATATGATAATAGAGATTCTTCTAGGTTGAGTGCTAAGGCTATTCAGTACAGAAAACATGACAAATATCTTTATCCAAGTGTTTCATGCGCCTGCGCACCATCCCCCGTGTGGTACAAAGCGCTTATGAATATATATAAAAAAAAAATATGTCTGTTTAATTTTAATGGTTTCACACGAACTTCAATTTATTAGATCACTGGTGGTAGGACTCTCATATGTAAGAGTCCGTCTGAGTGGGTACCACCGCAATGTTTATTTCTACCGCCAAGCAGCAGTGTGCATGCACTGTTGTGTTTCGGTTTGAAGGGCATTATAGCCGGTGTAACTTCTGGACATAATGAGACTTAACATCTTATGTCTCAGGATGACGAGCGCAGTGGAATGCCACACAGTACTTTGTAACTGAAGGTGCTGGATGGTGTTTCTACTGTTTATGGGTGGTCGTATCGCTTACCATCAAGTGAATGGCATACTCGTCTCGTCATTCAATGCCATAAAAAAATTCCAGTTCTTTCTACCACATCACATATCCCAATCCTGGGAATCTAAGTCATTGTCATCACAAAATAATCCATAAATAACATCGATAAAGTAAAATATAAATATACATAAAATCCGTCCGTCTGACACGATCATAAAACTTTATAAAAGCAAATAAAGCGCGTATTAGTCATGGAGTGTCTGGCGATCGTCACGTTTGTAGACATCTGGTGTGGAATGACGATTGAAGTGATTCTGATAGAAATCATTGTCGTCAGTCTCATAGACGAAGTGGATCCTTGAATTAGCGCCCGATATGGCGATAGGGTCGCCCCCCATCACATCATGGGACGGAACAACGGTGAAAAGTGGGTGCTTTAGTTGCACGCCTTCAACGTGTTGTGTGTTATTTTTGTTTATAGACGTTGACTCACCAGACCAACCCAGTATACCTATACTATAGTAGATAGAATAGATCAGATTTTTTTTTCATGGCATCGAATGACGAGACGAGCATGCCGTTCGCCTGATGGTAAGCGATACGATCAGTAGAAACACCATCCAGCACCTTGAGTTACAAAGTACTGTGTGGCATCCCACTGCGCTCGTCATCCTGAGACATAAGATGTTAAATCTCATTATGTCCTGTAGTTACACTGGCTACAATGCCCTTCAACCTAAACACAACAGTGCATGCACACTGCTGCTTGGCGGTAGAAATAGACATTGCGGTGGTACCCACCCAGACGCATAGATAGAAGCGGAAGAATAGACATTGCTAAAGCACCTGCCTAGGTGTTTTAGCAATGTCTATTCTACCGCTGAGCATCATCTATAAGTAACAATACTGAGTGGTGAGACTTTTGTATGCTAGTTAGTCGGTAGGCACTGCAATAACTATGTCTGCAAACAGTTTATGAAGGTCCTATTATATTGGTTTAAAGTCCCTTTAGTAGTCATTCTTATGATTTGGACATTCATCATCACCCATATATCCACTGCTGAGCATAGGCCTCCCCTAAAGGTTTCCAGACCTGTCAAAATTATCCAAATTCGAGCTTGTTGAAACATGATTCTTGTTGAAATTCGATTGGATGAAATGTGTTGTTATCTCAGGGCGACGAGCGCAGTGCAGTGTTGCAAAGTTCTGCCTGGTGTTGTTTGGCCTAGCTCACCATCAGACGAGCTGCTTGCTCGTCATCATTCATTGTTATAAAAAACAAACGAGCAAGCGGCTCACTTGGTAAGTAATCGTAACTAGTCATCTACACTACATCTATGCATTGCCAATTTCACGAAGTTATTAGGGTATTAACGAAACGAAAACTTATTTTTACCGTATTTTCTATTACTAGTAATAAATACGGATAACTTAGTGTTATCGTAAACCCATGTTTACAAAGAACGTGAAAACAAACCGCAAAAAGAATGTCGCCGACCATACGTGACCTACGACATCGCGCGGAGGGTTTGCGAGGACTGACCGCGCCGTTCGTTGCGAATTAACCCTTCGCTTCTTATAATATTTCTGGTCCAATCGACCAATACTTGTTTTTTACAAATTGAAGGGTTAAGTTATTGACTCGGATGAATACTTTTAATGGTAGAAACGTCCCGCGGGTCGGAGGATTGATTTTCAATAAAAATGAATATTCGTTTATCGCTGGTGTCCGCTGGCGGGTGAGGCCCGCGCCCCCGCCCGTGTCCCCCGCGACCCTTCCGCCGCCCGGCCGTTCGGTCGCGCTTATGAATTCGGAATTTGACTGTTTTTAGCTCCCATTCCGCGGTGCCAAATTAAAAATGTAAGAATTCTCGCTTGCAAAAGGAATTTATATTTTATTTCATTTCATTAAATCCGCCATCTTTTGTTTCCACGCGACCGTTCCGATCGGTATTCATATTTTTCTGTGTTTTGTTTCGGTTTGCGAGCGCCGTATTGTTTTATTGTTATGTCCGCTCTAAACGTTCCTTCGCCGGACAGAGTATTAATTATTTTCTTATTTTGACGAAAGCGGCCGACGAATTTTAAGACCACGATTAACTGCGATATAATTTTGCTTTTTTATAGATTCAATCACGTTTTTCATTAAATTCAAAATCAGCGCACTCGTTGGGTCGCATCATCTCTCGCGAAGCTTTCCTGCGTCCGATCTATCGTACTTAAACCATTAAACGCAACGTCGAATACAGACGGACAAAGATACATATCGTTTACCGAAAATAATACGCCCCGTAATCCGTTCTCTCATACGAGTGATCCGAAAGTTACGCAACCGACTTTCCGCCTTCCGACAACAGCACAGATTATTTGTTGCTCATCAATCTCAAATAGACATCGGCGCACTATTGTTCCCGTGACATTTACACCGCGCTCACTACCCGCCGCTGCATAAATTCTGATCTCTATTTATACATTCAATTAATACATCCGTGTGTAATTCGTTGCGATTTTAAAATTGGACCACATCGTGTCGCGCCGCACCCACCCTCGCCCCGCGACGATTGTTAAACAATTATAATTTATGTCAAATTCAAATGTAATACTCTTTTGAATTTGGAATAGAGCGCATTCCTAATTGTTGGTCGTTAGGTTGGCATTTGGGCGCTAAGACGGAGGGCTGCAGCGCGCGCTCTAGCGCCATTGGCCGATACATTTTCGCGTTTCGAACGTTGCGTCCGCGTCGCTTTGTATTCGAATTTAGAAAAGTGAATTATTTTGCTTTCTTTCGCAAACGTGGCCGGTTATTGTGTGCAAATGTAATTGTTGGTGCGGTTGGTTATTGCTGTAAATATGAGGGTGGATGGATAGTTTCGTCTCGCGCATCCGCGCCGTCCATAAAGATTATGATGTTGAATGCGGCCGCACGGTGACGTGCGTTGCTTGCTTGCTTGCGCGCGTTATTGACTACATTATTTTTAATGGATTATTATGATAATTTCTAGATTGTTGCGTCCGACATTGTGTATCTATTTGTATGACGCTAGAAAAATGTCACGCTGCATTGACGCATAGCGCGCCAAAAGTAAAATACAGATACACAGAAATCAAATTCCATATAATGTATTGTAACGTTGCCAATATAACATACTGCCAAATTTTAAGTCCAAGATTTACCTAGCCATTTGATGTGAATGCTAGTTTTTTTTTGTTTTGTTTGCACGGAGCTATAATCGGAGTCGTTATGCATTATTGCAGTTGGAGTGCTATTTTATTATCTAATGTATCAACATCATGCTAAGATGTAAGTTCGTTAACATTATTTGTGTATGTATAAAATGTTCCCCGCTGACATTATAATGAGATGTAATGTTTCCTTATTGTTATTGTTTAAATGAAAAGCCATTTCCGTTTACTAAAACTTTAAATTTATGAAAAGTTTAATATTATATTGATATCTCTACGTGGCGTAGTTGTATTATGGTACGACTGCAATGCTGAGGTCTCGGGTTCGATTCCCGGGTCGGGCAAAGTGATATTGAGTTTTTCTATTCAATATCAGCTCGGAGTCTGGAATTTGTGCCCGACATGGCGATAGGCTCGCCCCCTATCACATCATGGGACGGAATAACGGCGAAAAGTGGGTGCACTAGTTGCGCCTCTGCCTACCCCTTCGGGGATAATAGGTGTGAGTGAGTGTGATCTCTACGTATAAAACTTACGTAGAGATATCAAGTTGAAAATAAATTGAATGTAGGGGAGGCCGGGGCTACAATTAACAAAAAAAGGATTTTTAGTTGTAGATTAGTGATTATTCAATAGCCATATTTGATTATTATGTTATACGATGATTTAATTATTCAGGTATCGTTTAATTATCTCAAATTAAACAAAACAGAAACGATGGCGTAAATAGAACTCTTTTTCACAAAAGAGTCAGTTGTTAATTCTTACCTCACGTTCGGGGCTAGAATTAACAGGTCGAGGGTAAGTATTAACAGAAGGGGTAACAATTAACATAATGATATGCTGACTCATGTAGAGGAAAACAAATACATTTATGACACATTTCTTTATTAGGTAATTAATACAGACTTGTATGGGTTATGCTTTCCTATAAACTGACAACAATAATCACAATTTATAAAAATATGTAATCATGAACGATACCTATTTTTTTTTCTAATTAGCTATATTCAACGGTTTATAGTATATTTATTCTGTTATATATTACATATTAATCAGTCTCTGTTATACATATATTATTCAGTCTTGCATTATTCATCATTTTTATGGTATTAAATAACCAAAACAAACGACTTATACAGCATTATAAGATCCGTCACAAAACGGCTTAACAAATAGTCGGCTATGGTTATTTTTTTTTTTGTTTACGCGGAGAAAGTGAATTATTACTACCGCCCAGTATTCAAGGGGAACGACTGAGCGGTTATGTTGGGTTCACCGTGCCTTACGACCCGACGTTGAGCCGCCCGGAGAGATGGAAAACTTCGGTCGACCGCCGGGCCGAGTCCATAACCTATGTACACCGCACGGCATACCAACTAAAACTCCACGGTGACCATCTTCGGCGCATTAGGGACGGCTGCGGGCTTCCTCCGACTCACGTCTAAGTTGTCGTCCGCAACCGCCCCTGCGCGTACCGCTGTTGCGGTCCGTCTCCTGTTGTTGCGGGGGCTCAGAAGCCCCCGTACACCGAAGGACGCCCTTGGCGTCACATGCAGCGTAAGGCACGCTGCCGTCCATCACGGGGGTCACAAAAGTTGGCTAGATTCAGATACCCTGTTAATAATAGCCCTCACATCCGGGGCAGCTATTACACGTTAAAACAAACCCCGCAAATTTGTTAATTGTAGCCCCAAAGGTTCATTTAAAGAATTAAATAACATACTAAAATATTGATCAATAATTTTGACAATTAAGCAAAGTAGAATTATTAAGTATAAAATATGCTGCCAGAGAATAATGAATATTATCATAGCACTGTATAATTTTTGTAGAAATCAAAAAATTGTAAACTTTAAAATGTTCTTTACCTGCGTAAAAATGTCACCCGGCATACAACTCACTTGTACGGCGAGTAGGCCGCAACTGACCGATCCTGTGGCATTCAGCTTGGTCTAGTTGACGAATTAAAACTCGCGTTGGAGATCTAGTGTGTATAGTTTTAGAGAATTTCGCTTGTTAATACTTACCTCCGTTAATTGTAGCCCCGTCCTCCCCTACCTACCTACTATTGTATTTGATATAATTTTATAACGATTTCATGTTTTGTAAATAGAACACAGAATTCATAATGGAATAGAAAACGACACAGTGCGTGTTCGAAAATTCGAATTCAAATTTTCCATAGCGGCCAGTAACATTCAATGTGTAAAACAAACAGTCGGATAATAATGTTCTAGATTTAAATCTATCTAAACTGTAGTGCAGCGGCTCGAAATAGGGCGCGTTTGCAGCAATTATTTTAGCTCTGTCTTTCTGAAAATTGGCAGCCGTGTGAGATCTTTTGCGAACGGTATTCAGTTGGGAAACCGTTGTGTACGTGGCCAATGTAACTAGAGCCCCGTTTTGCCCACACCGCTGATTATTTTCTTAGTAATTAACCGCACACTGATATGTCAGATAAAATTGGACGTGCTTTATAAATAAAGTGCCCTGATATGCGAATAATAGGGTAAGTCTGACCGTCACGTCCGTGCGTCAGTCGTATATTAACTGTCGTCTATCTATTTTATTTCAGCGCGAGCTTTGGACAGTTTGATTGTGAGATGTCGATGGATGAAAATGGCAGTTCCAGTATGTGAGATTGTATTGCAAATTAAGTTATTTGAATTTATAGCTTAGTATTTAACTTAAAGTTATCGCAACTTTTAATCAACTTGGTATCGTTTTTATTCGGTTACATGCGCATCTTTGCATAAGTTTGTAAGCGAGTAAAAAACAATAGTGTTTTTCCTTTTATCATGTAGGTACGGCCCACAAAGCCGCACTATTAATTTCATCTACAATTTAATACCATAAAGAGAAATCGAACAGAAAAAAGCCAACCAACGCGGTCGCGCGCTGAAAATTTACATTTGTAATCAGAGCCATTAATGTCTACAATAAACTGCATTGACACGCGTTAGAGCGGGACAACGCTATAGGGGAGGAAAGAGTGGGACGATTCTCGCCGAGTCGCACCAGACACAATAGCGGCGCGTGCACCGATAGAGAGAGAGCGACGTATTCAGCCGGATAGAGATGGACAGACTTTGTCAGTTGCGTCGGGATTCAATAATAGGTGCGTTCAGATTTTATGCGTTCGCGAAAAATGCATTCAGATTTATAGTTTCGCTTTCCGCGTAGTCTATTATCGTGCGTGTACACGGCGCTCGATGCGATTTTATTGTTATTGATAAATTTCACTTCTCTTCGTCCACAATCTGTTAAATATTTGTCATATTGTAAAAGGGTCGTTTTTCATAGAATATCGCAATGGAAGAATATTTAACACCACGTTGGAAGTTTACCATGATTCTTAATACCAATCGTTTAGTTTTATTGTTTATTAGTTCATACAGCTGGCATGAAAACAATAAAATACCTATGATTTATAAAAATAATTTGAGTTCTTATTTTGATATTTAAATTTCGAATAATTCAAATAAGAATTTGAATTTAGAATGCTATCAATCCAGTATCAACATTACTAAATATTGGGGCTAACTCACGCCCCAAAGACATAAGCCAATAACAGAAAATTTCGCCTACGTCACCATGGATCATAAATTTGAAATTCGCATTTCGAAACACAATAAGTTCTAAACGCGTCACGCATACAAAGTGCGTGCGCTGTAACAGAGTGCCGGACAGGTGCATTCCGGCGCGTTGTGCGAAAACGAGAAACGCCGATTAAAATGAAATACGCGACGTATTTTCACTCAGGTTAATTAATAAACACTATTTCTAGTCGACGAAATATTGTTGTTATTTATGCGTCTACATGTTTGTCGTCGCGGTGATGTACTGCGTTTTGTTGCATCACAACGGGTGCAATTTACGGAAATTAATGTTAATTTTACAATAAATCTATTTTAACCTGTAACTCTGGTCATCTTTCGAAACCGTTTCAGATCAATTTGAAATCCTATATGCATTAAAAAAGGCTTTAAAGATTTCGCACTTATTCATAAATTTAAAATGCATGCCTTACAATAGAATTTTAAGTTGTTTTCTATTAAGAAAATATAATTTAAACCAATTACTATTATACTTGCATTATTATGTTATTGATTAAAACAATAACGTCATCTATACAAAAACATCAATAACGCACGATGTGCAATAAAGTTTGATTAATAATTCCAATGTTTGCGTACGTAACACACGATACATGCGAATTGTGTTACATATGAAACAACAAAACGCATCTCCATAAATAGCCAGACGTCTGCCCAGTGTTCGATTGCACTCGCAGAAAGCTATAATTCACAACGTTTTTTGACTAAATATTCTCATTATGAATTGTATGTTTGAATTTAGATACTGGCCGTTGATATGAAATTTTGAAATTAGAATTTCCTGGCCGTGTAGGAAAACCATAGAAACTATAACGTGGTGTTTTCAAATTCTGAACGTTTGAATTTAGATTTGTATGAAATACTTTAAAACGAGACAAAATCATTCGAAAGCTTATTAGAAGGACCTCATATTTTTAAATAGTACCTACCTACCAATTCTAAGAGCAGGTACATACGATACTGTACTATTTCTAAACTTATAATCATTATCTACTCAAAATTACCTATATAACAACGCTTTGTTATTATAGTTGAGCTTTATTGCAAAGCCTAATCATATACCATCGTACGTAAACTACAACGCGGTAAAACAGCAATTTCTAAATTTAAGTAATAGACATAATATTTGTTATTTTATTAAACGTGTAAATATTGTAAATAATTTACTCATTAGTCCGTCCGCGAGTTATTCACACGTTGTCTTGAAGATTTTACAAGACCGTACGCTTACCTCAAAAATCAACTTTAATTCCCGTGCATTAGGTTTATTATATCCCGCGGTCGTTTATGGTAGCAAATCAGCGAATCTAAAGCGCTAGACACAACACAGTGGGAAGTGGCGTGTTTATTGTGGTTGTCGTCGTAAAGCTCGCTTTACAACGGTTTTATTAACACATATCTCGTAAAATACGCGATTATCACGTGTCTGACGGACGAGTGTAGAACTTACTTAAATTGTGCGTATTCGAAATTTAAACGAATATTCGAATATCGTAAACTATAGATTTGATTATGTGGCCAGTATTTGTGTTTATTCCTCTTTACGAGGTACGATTGGCTAAGTTACATAATATCTGAGGACATCAAAATCTAGGTTTTTTCGTACCTTACTATACTGGGATATAATTCTGTCGTATTTCTTAGTCATAAATTTTTTATTACATCGATTTGCCTCAATAGTAATTTTCCTTAAAAAGACTCTACAAAATCATTCCACACATTAACGTGTTAATATTACTGATTTTACATTAAAGTCCTTGTAATAAACAACACACATCTCAATCAAAAATAAACTTCAAAATAAAAAACAAGAATTCCACAATTAATTCCCTCAAAACCCTAGTTACCCGTTCATAAAGGATTATGAAAATGCATTTCTCATAGCCACATGTGCCGGGGACGTTGACCTTTCTTTTTGGTTTTTTCTCAGAAACCGATCGCTTCCTTTCCGTACTTTTTATATTTATTTCATTGTAGCTCCCCATTTTTTTGTGTCCTTTTTTTCTAATTGTTTGGTTTTTGTTGAACCCTTAATTGTCTTGAGGTGAAACAATTAATTATGATACACAATTTAAGCAACATCTAAGCTTTACAAACCATTTTTTATATACGACATGTATGCGCCGTCTAGATTTTATGAGATATTTACAGGCATTAAATAAAAATAATAGTAAAAATATTTTTTTAAACTGTACTCGGAATATCATTTGATCATCCGAGAATCGAATTCGATACCTCTAGGTTCAAAGCTTTTACTCACTTCAAAACATTGTTATTACAAATGTATTTCTAATTTAATGTATACATCTGTTAGAATATATACACTTATGAAATTACGACTCTAGATAGATAAAAACTTATGTGAACATTTGGGAAGAATGCGCAGGAAGCGAAAAAGTTAACGAGAAAAGGGGATATTGTCTTTGGACATTTGGGCAATATTTGTTGTCTTTGGAAGTTCAATTAAAAGGTCTGATTGCTGTACTTATAAATTTCTAATCTTATTTTATTGGATCTTGATCATAAACTAAATAAACTAAGTCTTATCATAACAAAAAATTAACGTTGGATAAAAAAAAGCACAATCCATCAATTTAAGTAAACCGCAATACTCAAAGCCGTTTAAATCTTGAAAAGAACACACAAAAAGAATTCTCAGCTGTCCCGAATTCCGAATCAAAACCCATAAACGGGAACCCTTTTAATTCTTATTGTACGCGATTCAATCAATTCAAAATATTAATTCGGTGCGCCGCCCGCATACTCCGAATCTAACTAAAAATATTGTTCACCCTTTAAATGAAAAAACACCCACATAACCCTCGCCCCAAGCTAAAAATGTTCCAGAAATATTAAAATAGTCAAAAGAGTTAAATTTAAAATAGAGGGTAGTCACACAAAAACTTAATCCCAAAACTAACACAGCTGAACGGATCCGTAATAAGTTTATCTATGGATGTATAGCGATGAAGCGCTTTAAAGCGGAACAATTTGATCTCCATTATATTTTTTTTCGCTTTACCTCTTAAATATAAAAGATTATGAATGAAGGCTTCTGTTTTTCGTGCTAGTATTATTTACCTCAAACTCAAAAACATCTTCGTAAATCAAGTTGACATAACGTAAATTGTTTAATTTTGGTACGCAATATTCTTATTGCTTAATTACAATATTATATTTATTTATTTAGATACATTATGCACAAACTTATCCATTACGAGCTGGCTGGTAATATTTCATAACTTATATGAGCGTGAAGAAAAAACTAGTTCTAAATTCAAATTTCTCCATGATAAATGACGTAAGACTTTTTTAAATTCCACATCGTTTTGTTGTTGCATAGTATAATAGTGGCAAAGGGAGCGCCATGACTAAACCAATTTAAAAATGGAAGGGTTTCACTTTTTCGTTCCAATTTTAAAAAATGAACTCGCGACGAATGATTTGACGATACGAATGGATTGTAAAATGAATTTTATTATGCGAGAGCGAACTAGCGCGTTTACATTTTTATTTTTACTATCGATGTTAAGGAAATTAAATGGATACTTTAATATCCGAAAGTTATTAATTTAGTTATCCATGCACTTTAGTCATTAAGAAGCGTAACGTAAATATTTATAATTTATGGCACATCTATATCTTAATACGATACATTAATAAAAACTAAACATGTGATTCTAAAATTGGAACATGAAAAGAAAGAAGTTCTGAAAACGTTCCCATCCACTTGAGGCATGTTACTTTTAAGTAATTTCACTTGTGTACATAAACCCCTCGCCGCAGCACTCACTTCGGGATAATACGCGCACACATTCACCGTTCACTTACACACGCACACTCACACACACACAGGCGGCCGCAGATGTTGATTCCATAAAATAATATTTCATGTAAAGCACTAACCGCCCGACCGAGGGCGGAAGGATTGCGTTCTATTTTTAAATTTTTATATTTCGAAACAATTTAAACGTGGAACCAGCCCATGTGTACTTATGTTGGTAATACCTGCTAATGTTCATTTGAAATTCAATTATGTACTCTGATCCCTTTTATTTCTCGTTTTCAGTGTACACGGCTCCGTTTCACAATGCTCTAGTAAAAGTAATTATCAATAACGGCGTATTACAAAATGTCAAGTCAAAATTGACCTCTAAAATTGTTTGAACATTTCGCTCGTGACCATTCGTCAATTAAATCGGACGCGGGGACTCGTTATTAAAGCGAATAAAAAAGAAATAAATCTCGGGACGAGTTTTAAAAAGCTCCGTTTCGAAGTAAAGAATGTTGTGTACAATCTCCGTTCGGACAAAAAAGTGACAACAAATAAAAAAGGAAACGCAACACGGCCAAAGAACAGATTATCAGCGCTAAAAGGGTTGCTCCCGCGCTCTCCTTGTCCTTCTTTTGTTTCTTCCAAATTCAAACTGGGCCCCCGCGCCCGTACAAGGAGTGTTCGAATGCGAATTCTATTTTTGAATATTCTACCGAGAATTTTTAATTAATGCCGCTTGGCCGCGCTCGTATTTTTAAAATTCGTATTCTGTTTTAAATCGAGTTCGATATTCAATTTTTGCGTTCGATTCCTGAGTTTTTTATTTATGTTGTGCGATAATGACGTTTCGCTTTAAGTGCTTTATTTCGATTGCCGATTTTATTCCGATGTTCTCCTTGAAGGTCGGTAGTTTTAGTGATTAATGGTTCAGATATGTGGAGTGCTTTTTAAACGAAATATTGAATTTAATGATGTTTTGTGGAACTCTCCGCGATCTGTTTTTGTTTCGACGTGCGTGGGCGGTATTCTATAGGCGGTCTCAATGACATCGTAATGTTTCCACATCATAGTTGCACGGTTGTGTTATCGATCACTCCAGTTCTCCAATTGAATGCTCTTTCTGTGATATTTAATAAGACATCCGATGTATTTGACGATAAGGTTGCTACTACCGAACTTTTATTTATTGTTAAAACCTTGACAATAACATTTTTGGAATGTTATAAGATGGTGGAATGTAAAGTGTAATTAAAAACTGCAGTGATTGTAAAATACCGTCATGAAATGTTTCGCAGACAGCGGCAGCCCGTGCACTTTAAATGAGTAACCAATAAGTCGCATTAAGGGGTCACTTGACGCATAGCATCACACGCAGCCAGCATACGCAAGTCGTTGACCCCGATACGCAAACGACGACTTGTTATTATAGATATTATAATCGATCTTAAAATCGATATAAAATCAAAAACTCACTATGTACGATTGCTTAATTATTTCCGAACATCTCGTACTGGCATGAAGTTTTTTAATAAGTAATAACACGTTACGAACGATTCGATTGTATAATAGCTTCACTTAATATTCCATTTTCAAAAATATTTGAATCGTCATGCTCGTTCCATTCTTGCTGTCGATACGGATGTGGCTATCTGATTTTAAATTTGGAAGTCGATCGATAGTTCTTATTGGGCACGAAATTTAAATTTAGAACTTAATTGTCGGTACATGGATGTTAATTAAATTCATTCTGCCGCTTCCTTTAAATTCGATACCCCGCCTTTTAGTGCTAGATTGATAAATCATGAAATAGCTGAAATGATAATCGAAATTTTCATATAAGAATCCAACAAGTCTCTATCTTCTTTCTAAGCATATCAAAATTATTTTTAGTTTTATTTATTATCAATTTAGTAAGTACTCTCAAAAAAATAATGTCAATATCATTTATTTATTATAAAATTCTATTTCTATCACAGTCGTCACACATTATAGTTATTATACGTGTTTTAATAACTATTTCGTTTCTTTCCAGGTATTTGGCCGATCGTCATGTAGAGCGGCGCGCGAATGGACCTACAGAAACAATGTTTGTCACGAACTCTTCCGAGAAAGAGTGAGTTGTAATTAGAACCCATCGATTAGTTTTAATACGAGAAACAATAATTTCCAATGTAATTCTATAAGAAGTCAAGATGTCTTTATATATCAGTCATTAAGTTCACAAGTAATGTTTATTTAATCGATCTAAAGATTATTTTCAATAAAAACAATTTTAACATAAATTATTTTCGCTTTGTAATGACGTCTCCAGCTTTTCAATAGTTAACCAACCAACGAATATTTTTAAATTTGTTGAATTCAAATTTCGAACGAATCATTTTCATTAATTCGGAACACAATCGAATGAACTTTAAAACATATCTCGTTCGATAAAATAGGTTATTGATGTACCGGACTCGCCCCTTCATAATCCTATTGCAGCGCTGCCATGGCAACCAGATTTGCTGAGACAGGCTGAATGCACACATGTTATTGTATTTAATCATGTCTGTTAAAATGGTATGGAATTTCGCTTTGTCATTGCGGATTAATACGGTAGAGTAATATGAAGCTTCGCCTGAAAATGTTTTGAAACAGGATTTCAGAGTTTACATTTGAAATATTTGTTGAAATTGAAATCAACTTAATTAGGATTTGTTTCATTTTAATTATAGTTTCCGTAGTCTCTGCCTACCCTTATGGGATAGAGGCGTGATACTAAGTGTGTATGTATCTATACTAATATTATAAAGCTGAAGAGTTTGTTTGTTTGAACGCACTAATCTCAGGAACTACTAAACCGATTTTGAAAATTCTTTCACTAATAGGAAGCTACATAACTCCTGAGTGCTATAGGCTACTTTTTATCCCGGGAAAATATTTTTGTCCCGGAAAAACTTTTTCACGCGGGCGGAGCCGCGAGCACTGCTAGTAGCAAAATATTGTGGAAGCGGCGATCGCCTAGTTTGGAGTGGAACGAACTGCCGAGACGTATGCCACATGTTCAAAACCCAAGGGCACACACCTCTGACTATTATAAAAAATTACGTGTGTCTTGAAATGAAATAAATTTATTCGAACCCATGAAATGTTATACATTATTTAGATTCAGTCAATATTAACTCTACCACCAGTTCGGAAAGCAGTTCTCACTAGAGAAGAACGGGCAAGAAACTCTAGTGTTGCTCTTTTCAAAATCAGTTCAAGGTATAAAATAAAATTATTAATAAAGAAAAAAATAACATGATATAAATATATTTGTTATTTTTGTGTAGAGCAGTTCATTTATATACTCGCAAAAAAATTTAAAATCCTATACGAGTGCATAACCCTCTGAGGAATCATGTAATAATTTGGTCTAAAATTCTTCAAGATTATTCTTTGTGAACTATCGCTTGCCTTAACGGTGAAAGAAAACATTGTGAGGAAACCTGCCAACCCGCACTAGGCCAGCGTGGTGGACTAAGGCCTTAACCCTCTCAGTAGTAGAGGAGGCCCGTGCTCAGCAGTGGGCAGTATATAATACAGAGCTGCTATGGTATGGTATGGTAAAATATTGCAGTTTATGTGCGCGTTTCAATTGTTTAGTTTCTTTAATCTTTTAAAAACGAAATAATATTTAGAAATGATTAGAATTTCTAATGTTTTTACGCCAATACGTAGGTACTTCCAAGCACAACAGTTTCAAATAAGAATCGGCATAACAAAGGTGTTTAAATTTCAAGATAACATCACAAAAATTAGTCTATACATTCGAAAATGGCTCACAAAACCTGTCAAAGCAACAATGGCCGGAGTGCGTCGACTTTAATCAGAAATAACCATTACACTGTTAATTATATACCAATGTGTATAATTAAGAAACGAATCTCATCCAGTATTGATATTGAAAATTATGTTTTTGTTCGGCTATCGTTTGAAACAAAACGTTTAATTCGTATGAAGTGACTTGCGTTTCGTTTGTGCTCAAAAGAGTTTTTTTTATAATTCGTTTTGTTCTGGCTGTGGGGGCTAATGAGTGGGAACATAGTTTTGTTTCTATCTCTGTCTGACAAACATTGAAAAGTCGTTCCCTTATATGAAATTTTTTGTGTAGATCTTCGAAAATCTTTCATTAATGTCACTTAATATATTAAAAACTTGACGAATTTTACATGCATAACTTCTATAATATCATTATAGTTCATAATACCAATTTCAGTATTCTAAATAGCATTTTAATTTTACAAGTGTTAATCTTACTAATCCAACAAGAATCTTAGTATATATGTTAACTTATGCCTTGTACGATGCAAATAAATGAGTGTAGACCCGAATAAGACCAACCCTTTATGAAGAAATTTCCGCAGCGAATGCAACAATGACTAACTCTATACATGAATAATTTATTAACAACTTTATACTTCCCGAGGCCGAGTTTCGCTGCAAAAGAGTAAGTTTTTGGATACGAAATTCATCGAAAAACGCCTTTTATACAACATTAACATTATTTACGGCCGGCCCCGGCTGGACATAAGAAATTCGAAACACCGACGAAAGTGGCTCGATTGTTGGCAATTTCTTTTTTAAAAATATTTTGTGTGTACGCGTTCTGTATTACGCCGACACCTGTTGCATACGAAGTGTCCTCCGGGATCACTCGGAACATCTTTTTACAACCATAAGCTGGCAATAGAGTCGGACTTTTATGAAAAACTTTGAACCCTTCGCGTCAATGTTTACAGCACCGAAATAAGTGTCTCTTTCAAATGCATTATGTAATTTCACAGAAAATGCAGTGCATTCTCACTGATGCAATTTTGGATGTGGCTAAAGTTGGTAGTAACAGGAAGTGCTAATCAACAACAATCGCTAATAGACCTGTCGTTCAGACTCTTTAAGACATCAACCGTTACCAAACGGATATCGCCGTTCGAAATTCGAAAAAAAAGAACAATCGGAAAACGCCAACACGTCGCAGCGATAACGCAACGGATTCGAAATTTTAAATAGTTCCATATTCAAACGCCCATTTTCAAATATGGAACTGGTCGATTGTTTCCCGTTTTCGCCCGTGTGTACGCGCCGCGTTAGTTTTAATATGCGGGTTGCGCGTGCGTTATTGAAGTTTCACAATGGATCCAAGTGGCAATATGGCGGCTAGAATCGATGTCCATAATGTCCAGTTTCTTTTTTTATTGAATAATAAATTGTTGTTTATGGACACGACGCATACTTTGCTGATTATTTATTGACGCTTGGCGTGGTTAAGGTTTGATGGTCTAACTATTGTCATTTGAAGGTAGTTGGAGACAAACAAGTGTCAGATTAAGTGTTATATGACCTCATTTTGGCAGTTTCCGTAGTCAATTAGTGAATATTAATCATCTGTTAAGTTGCGTGATGACTGGAATGTGATATTGTTTGACATATTAATATCTACATCAATAATTTGAGAAACACCACATAAGCCGAAACAAAGAGAAGAATGTAGAAATGTTTTTCCAAAGCGAAATCTTCAAATAATAAATGAAGTTAATTTTGTATAATTCACAAAAGTAAATACGACTAGTAGCTTGCATTTATATGTTTTAAACCATAGACAAGACTATCCCTAGATCAGTTCTACCATAGAAATCCTTGTCTATAGGCCGATAAAAGCAAAGAATATATCCGAACTATTCTTATATTGATTTAAACTCCTTGTCTATATCAAAGTAAAAACATAAAGTAAACACTGTTTACTTTAGAGCGTACTGACGCTCTATAATTCACTTTTTGCTTATTCGTTTACATATCAGATCTGTTTTTTGGAGGTGAATCATGAATAGTTTATATGAATCATAGATGACACATCACGAAGTAAATCTAGGATTGATGTTTAGTCTTGGCACGAACCAGGAATTTAAAGCTATCCTGATATTATGTCCATAGCTTAATATTAAAGAATAGCGTATTCCTGCCTCATAAGTCTAATACTGGTGGACGGTAGCCTAGTTGGGAATAGAACGGTCGAGACAATGTCCGCAAGTTCAAATCCCAAAGCACACACCTCTGAATTTTCGAAGTTACGTGTGTATTGTTTATCAATTATCGTTCGCTTTAAGGGTGACGGAAAACATCGTGAGGAAACCTACCGACCTGTGAATTCTATATAGGAATTTCGAGGGTATGTGAAGTCTGCCAACCCGCACTAGGCCAGCGTGGTGGACTAAGGCCTAACCCCTCTCAGTAGTAGAGGAGGCCCGTGCTCAGCAGTGGGCAGTATTATCCGCTCCCACTCCAGCATTCCCGTCAACCCCCGCTTATATATAGAACTAGCTTTTGCCCACGGCTTCGCCCGCGTTAATAAGTTTTTCCGGGCTACAAGTACATAAAAACCTTCCCGTTGAATCACTCTATCCAACACATTTATTTGGACAAAGATTAATATTATGACGTTGATACAACTCTTAACAAATAATGCATTAATTTTGACCAAATTTGATTACCATAAAAACGGTTCTAGTTAGTTAATCTTAAAAGATAGACATATACTGTCGTAGACATTTTTTTAGATCATTTCAAGAGGAATAATTCTTTCATACATATATTTTTGGTATCTTGAACCGTTTTCGCAGCGCACGCAATGGAAGCCCTCAAGGATGAAAAATTTTCCCCGTTTTTTTTCACATTTTCCATTATTTCCTCGCTCCTAATAGTTGCATCGTGATGTTATATAGCCTAAAGCCTTCTTCAATAAATGGTCTATTCAACACAAAAAGAATTTTTCAATTCGAACCAGTAGTTCCTGAGATTAGCGCGTTCAAACAAACAAACAAACTCTTCAGCTTTATAATATTGTATTGTATAGCTTTATAATTGTTTGTTTGTTTGTTTGTTTGTTTGTTTGAACGCGCTAATCTCAGGAACTACTGGTGCGAATTGAAAAATTCTTTTTGTGTTGAATAGACCATTTATCGAGGAAGGCTATAGGCTATATAACATCACGATGCTACTATTAGGAGCGAAGAAATAATGGAAAATGTGAAAAAAGCGGGGAAAATTATTCATCCTTGAGGGCTTTCATTGCGTGCGCTGCGAAAACGGTTCAAGATACCAAAAATATTTGTATGAAAGAATTATTCCTCTTGAAATGATCTAAAAAAATGTCCGCGAGAGTATGTGTCTATCTTTTAAGATTAACTCACTAGAACCGTTTTTATGGTAATCAAATTTGGTCGAAATTAATGCATTATTTGTTAAGAGTTGTATCAACGTAGTAATATTAATCTTTATCGAAATAAATGTGTTGGATAGAGTGATTCAACGGGAAGGTTTTTATGTATGTACTTTTAGCCCGGAAAAACTTATTAACGCGGGCGAAGCCGTGGGCAAAAGCTAGTTATAGATATATACATGCTTGCCCTATATACTCCAACGCCGGCGTCCATCGCGGGCCTAGACAGGTCAACCGTGTCAGTAATTTTCTATTCGTCTTCATTTTAGGTGTTCTATCACGTTTGGTTACTAGATTACTTACCCGAAGATTTCTCGTATGCAACGGCCTATATGGTAGGTACACACCGCAATGTCTATTTCTACCAACCAGTGTGCATGCATTGTTGTGTTTCTGTTTGAATGACATGGTAGCCAGCGTTATTACTGGATATCTAATGTCTCAGGGGATGAGCGGCGTGGAATGCCACGCAGTACTGCGGTGCAATTCTTTAGAGACACACTTAAGCTGTGATTCCGCAGGACACGGCAGACGGCAACGGAAGACGGTAGACGGCATGTGCCGTGACGGCAGACGGCACTACTATGCAGTATTAAATTGTATGAGACCGATTCCCCACATGACGGCAAATGAGGCGCGGCAGGTGACGTCCTGCGGAATCACAGCTTTACCGCTAAGTGCGGTGACTTCGACATCTCGGGTGAGATTATGATACAAAGCCATTGTGACGATCGTAATCTTTGTTTACAGAATCCGATTAGCGTAATATACGTAAGATCTCAGTTATTAGTGAGTGGGGTTCGCTTCATCGATATTCTCACCTTATGGCGCTAGTGTAGACTACACTGTGGATTGAAGCGATCTCGATAATGGGATCTTACAGAATAGCACAGCTGTTTTGTATGGTGTTGCTAATGTATATGGGCGGTAGTATGGTTCACCATCAGGCGAGCGGCATGCTCGTCTCGTCATTCAGAAGCAATAAAAAACTAGCTATTCAACTCAAATAGCGTAGTCTGAATTAGGTTATAAAGAGCCTAAAGGCTTAATCATCAAAGGGTATGTGAAGCCTGCCAACTCGCACTAGGCCTGCGTGGGGAATAAGGCGTAACCCATCTCAGTAGAAGGGCAGTATATATGCAGCTCTGGTATTATTATTTTTATTATAAAGGCTTAATCAGGCTGGCAACATTTAAATCGTTTCGTAATTATGTTGACCAGTCCTAAATATCTCAAACTCTATTTACACGTCTATTTAATTTTGTTTTCTTTCTTTTGCAGCCAGCCACCTCAACTTTATCTCTGTAGAGTAGCAGATTTCATATTACAGATCTAACTGCATCTCCCCATTCTCCTACTATACAATACAATATAAATACTTTTTATTGTAACCATTTACTGCCTCGGTGGCGTAGTTGTATTACAGTACGACTGCAAAGCTGTGGTCTCGGGTTCGATCCCCGGGTCGGGCAAAGTGATATTGAGTTTTTCTATTCAGTCAGCCCGGAGTCTGGAATTTGTGCCCGATATGGCAATAGGCTCGCCCCCTATCACATCATGGGACGGAATAACGGCGAAAAGTGGGTGCACTAGTTGCGCCTTTGCCTACACCTTCGGGGATAACAGGCGTGTGTGTGTAGCCATTTTGAAATAATAAAAAAAAAACAATTTCCTGAATATTGTGGTGTACAACGGGAGGCCTTATCATCTTCAGCCACATTTATTTTATTTTTATTTTTTATTTTTTCGGAAAACTTACAGCTAACATGAACAATATTGATATAAAGTAAAAGAAGGCCATTTACAAGTTTTCACAAGTAGAACAATACGTAAAAAGTAAGGGTCGGTTAAGATATATTTTATATAGTAATACAGAAAAAAGGCTTATAAATTATTTGCACACACAAAAGAACTGTAATAAATTCTAGACGGCCATAAAACGTTAGAGAAAAAAGTTATTGGGAAGGTTTTTCTTTAAGTGAGAGACACTGGTAAAAAACAAGTCTAAATCACAGTCACTGAAGAGTTTATTAAAGCTCCTGCATGCACGAATCGTAAAGCAGTTGTTCAGCAGTTGACATGACGTCCACTGCTGAACATAGGCCTCCCCTAAAATTTCCAGACGGACCTCTCAAAAGCCAACACACCAAATTCCCATATCTAATGGCTTCCTCGGACCGCGAATTCGGAGTAAATATAATTTCTATAGAAAAACATCGAATCAGTATTCAAGACCGGGGTCGGACACGTTCCGGTTGCAATGTTTGCTTTCTACGCCGTTTTTGGTATAACATTATATATAAAAATTAATTGCGTTGATGCAACTGCGTCAGTATCGAATTTTAATGAGTTGTTAATTCGTGTTACGGTCCTTTATGGATTGCTATAATCTATAGAGTGGTTACATACAATTCCAAGTTAGTTTCATATAAAGCTTCAAGGAAATAATAAGTAAGTATGGTTTGTTTGGTTTGTCAGTTTTATTGAGTTCTAGACTTTTGCCCGCGTGAATGAGTTATTCTAGGTTAAAGGTTCCGTTTTATATTTTCCCGAGATCAAAAAAATATGTTACTTGCCGGTAATGTAGCTTTATATTGGTGAAAGAAGTTTTAAAATCGGTTCATTAGTTTTTGTGCTTATTCTTTACAAAAATACAAAGCTTTCCTCTTTATAATATTAGTATAAACTGACTGCCTCGGTGGCATAGTTGTATTGCGTACGCATTACGAGTACGATTTGCGCGCTGAGGTCCTGGGTTCGTATCCCGGGTCGGGCCAAAAAAAATAATCTTTGTGACTGGGTTTTTCCATCTTAAAAAAATTACTCAGTCGCAGCTCGGAGTCAGGAAGTTGGAGGTGTGATACCCCCGTGCCTCGGAAAGCACGTAAAGCCGTTGGTCCTGCGACTGATCTCTCTCCAGTCATGTCGGATTGCCGTCTCTCCGGACTATGAGAGTTGAGGAATAGCGAGTACACCTGTGTATTGCGCACACACTTGTGCACTATAATGTCTCCTGCTTACCTGGCTGATCTCCGTTGAGATTAGCCGCCGTGGCCGAAACTGGCTAGGAGGATTATTATTATAAGTATAGAAGTACACTTGACTATAAAATCTGCAATTTTATGGGGGTTATCTGATATACGTACCACTACGGTAAATTCTCTCAGAAATCAGAAACGATCCTGGATACAGTTCAGCTTTTGTAACAAAAATTCTAGTCAAAAGGTGAAGGAAATAAGTCGGTAAAACGTTTTCCGTAGGTCTGCTTATCTATAAAAGAGTAAAAAGATGTTTCAATTGAATTGATGTCTTTTAACATTTTGGAGAAGCATTAATTAATTATAATCAGTAAATTACGCAAATATAAATCTAAATTTGTTAAAACTATCAAAACAAACACAAAAAAATTTACAATTCCGCGAAAAAATCAATAAATCAATTTATGTTTTTGTACGTTACGCAAAAAAATCATGCCCTTGTCCATTCGCTTTAAAATGTCATTGATTTATAGGAAATATTCAGACATACTCGTACATTGTGGTCATAATAGAACATTTACAAATTGATTCCATAGCATAAAAAGACTAATTTAATTTTACAATAAAATCGATAACATTATGCAAAACTGGACCATACGCATACACCATAGAGTGGGAAATCATATGGTTGAAACCGATGTCGTTCCGTCAAACGGTCCGCCGCAAAGTGGTGACTTCCTTGAAGATTTTTATTTTTATTGTCAAAAGCGTCTCCGACGACAATTGGTACGGATTTGGTGTTGAATTGGTAGTGCTTTTGTTGGCGGCATAATGTTGTTGTAAAGATGCTCACGTACTCTTGTTAGTTATATTTAGTGACAAACAATTGTATAAAACTAGATTTCACTAGCCAAAGTATGCTTAGTAGAAAAATAAATTAATCATAGTAAAAAACTCTAATAGTTAGTGCCCTAAGTAACTATCCGATAAATTTTCGTAAATGCGGCTGTTTGAATTATTATCAACAGCCTAATTGGTAAAAAACAACAAAGAGGATTTTATTTTAAAAATATATCGAACATTTTCAAATTAGAACGTCTTTTAAATCGCTGATAAGTTTGACGTTTTTTATCAATTAATAACTCCGACGAAGTTTAAATTCGGAACGAGTGATAAATGTGGGTAAAAATCTTTATTCATCGTGAATCTTATAAAAGTAGCAGTGGTTTGAAGATCTAAATGAAAATTATTTTTATATTTGGAGATTTTAAATGTTCTATTTTTGAAATTTATCGGCGTTTATGGTTCTATGTGTCTTGTCGCGAAGGCTCTACAGAGTAAAACTATAACAGATTATAATTAATTCTATTTGTTTTATTTATGATCATTATAATTCGTATGTATAAGCGTTATGTCTATAAAATAAGGTTACATTAGTATGTAGAGATTACATAAGTTTAAATAAACACATCTCTACAAAATTTTCTGCGCCTATGACATAAATTTCAACGGCTTCCCTAGCGATCGATGCGAATAAATTATAAAAAAGCTCATCCGTCGTGCACATAAACTTTCACCCCATTGTAGAAACAGTTCTAGTGTCAAATTTTCCACAGTGCCCCACGTCCACTTACACAACCCTTCCCGAAAATACTAAAAATAAAACTCGAGGGGGACTTTTTAAAATCGTTATTATAATCTCGGACGCCATTTTGCGTACAATATGGGGACGCGCCCTTCAATTTTAAATCTTTTTTTAACAAAAAACCCCTTTGATGTTTATGCATTTGGACAATATCTGCCGCGCGGCTAGATGCGACATTTGGCCATTTCGGGGATTTGCGCGATGCATATTTTAGATTAAAACTTTAATACTGTCCTATGCTATCGTATTTTTTTTTTGTTTGTAGAAGGTCTGCTCTTGACTTCTGGTTTTGAATACTTTTTCCTTAAGTCTTATAAGAACTAAAAGACGAGTTTCATTGAGTAAATTTTTAAGCAAGCGGTTACATTATCTTGTCTAATGTAAGCTTTGTTTTTTTTTTATTAATTATCACCTATCAAGATAAGAAACGGCATTTTATATGAGAGGACGATACCCGCTATCAACTAGATTACAAACTAAAAACTAATTATCAAGTAATTAATTCTATACTAAGTAACTACGAGTACATCTACGACGTCGTGCTAATACGTCTTGTCATCAATACGTCATGTAGGTTTTTACGGCGTCGGCGCATGGTATTGTAACCTCGTAAAGCGTTAAACTGCAAGAACAATTCTACCAAACTAACATCCAATTAATCAACTCGTTTTAAATAACACTAGAAAAAAGTCGTGTGGGAAAACGTACACGTACCCGAGAGCGGCGCATTCCAAATTCGAATGAATCTGAAAGGCGAGCGAGATTTGAAAAGAGAATGAGATTTGAAAATAGAACACGCCATTACGAGCCAACACAATGGTCTCATTGGTAGATTTGAAAAAGGAACAATTTGTTAAACGTCAAATATGAACTTTTTTATGTTGGCAGTAATGAAACACTCCGTATGATGTCTAGTACACATCATGGGTTTTTTGTCCGATCCTCACTCGTTTTACATTTGTTTTGTACATCCGCGGCCGCGCTTATTAACGTCAACATTAAAATAAGATGGCGAGTGATAGCCGCGGCCCGTGATGCGCCCACCGCCACCGGCGACATCGCTATTGCGGTATTAAACCAATTCCACCACGTCCTAATTAACAAGCAATGATGCAGATACGCGAGCAATTTAGGCACTTATCGCGTTTAGTGCCGCTCGAAAAATAATAAAACGTAGACTAACATACACACGTAGAGGCGAGCCCGTCAGTTTTTTGCGCGCGCTGCCTACGCGCTCTATTCTCTCGTGCGTTCAATTTCGTTCTGTCATACTTTCTACATTCAATACGTTTATCGTTTGATCACAAACACGAGCAATGACATGAAACTATCAATATTTCTAATAACATTTAAAAACAAAGTATATTAGTTTCTTATACGAATGAGGCGGCCATATTAATCATTGGAACGAATTTCCGTGCACCATGTCATACGAAGTTCGTTTATTAAAAATGTGACGTATCAAGATCAACATCTCATCGGGCGAAGAGGATGGATGATAGACGAACGGCTGCAGCGTGAAAAAGACAGTACAGTGCTGACATTTCAACGGGTCATCAACCCTACGGGCGTCCTGCTCTAACGAGAATTCGAAGATTTGATTTGAATTGTTCCTAATTTGAAATATTGACTCGTTCGACGCGGCGGGCAATTTTATAATGTAACCATTTTTTACGTTTCGTTTCACATGGTTTATTAAAATTTATATCTAATAGATATGCTTTTATGGAGCTTCCGTTCGTCTCTAATGGCCGACCTCCATAAACGATACAATAAACGGTAAAACATGATTTTACAATAGTTATATACATTTTTTGTGGACGGAGATTAATAAGCGTAATTATTCAGTTTCAAAGAAATATAGAATGTGTTCTACGGTCGGTGTTTTTAATTTATTATTGTAAAAAGCGCGAAACGATTGCTGACGAGTTTTGCTGCGCGGTGATTTGGGCATAACATATTAGCGTATTTATTTATTCTATAGTTTGGCTATAAAAAAGATAGAAACAATAATGGCTTGTTACATGTGTTATACTATGGGAAATAAGTCTCACTTAGTACTTTACTGGTGGTAGGACTCTCATATGTAAGAGTCCATCTGGGTGAGTACTACCGCAATGTCTATTTCTACCGCCAAGCAGCAGTGTGCATGTACTGTTGTGTTTCGGTTTGAGGGGCATTGTAGCCAGTGTAACTACTGGACATAATGAGACTTCACATCTATGTCTCAGGACGACGAGCGCAGGGGAATGCCACACATTACTTTGTAACTCAAGGTGCTGGATGGTGTTTCTACTGTTTATGAGTGGTCGTATCGCTAACCACCAGACGAACGGCACGCTCGTCTCGTCATTCGATGCACTAATAAAAAAATTATCAGTTATTTTCTAAAGAATTTTATAACTAACAATGAAAACTAAGAAAAATTTGACGTCCTTACCGCAATAAATCCTATCTCATAAGGGCGATCATAATATTTTCCACTAAAACGAATGTTTATGACTTCAAACCTTTTTGGTTCAATGTGGGCTATAAACTGACCCACAACATAAACTTACATTAGACTCTTCTGTCAGATTTTAATATGGAAAACGACAAAACATCATCATGCTTGCATTTTTCATTCAAAGAAAAGATGTAAATTTTACAACAGAGTCGGAAAATTTTATCTTGGGATTCCTCCGGCTCTACTAAAAGCATCAGATTCAATTAAATCTTCATCGTTAGATACTAATACCTGTAAACAAAAATGTCTCCTTTTGTTTTCTTTTCTTTTACGCTTTAAAAAATCTTGCATCGCACATTTAATTTTGCATATAATAGAACTTTTATACCAGAAAATTAAACAAACCCGCTAACAACGTTAAACAAGAAACGCAAACAAGTTATAGACCATACTCGACTCCGAATTAAAATGCAAGTACAAGTCCTATTCCAAAACAAAAGCCGCAAAAATGTTAAACGGCCAGCGATCATAACTGGTTGCTAACCTCCATAAAAGGAGATGTAATCCTATTGTGCGAGCATATACCTTGTATTTGTATAATATGTTCAATCATTAATTTTGCTCGTAATTGAACGAGTCGGACTTCGACGTACAAAAACGTCACGGTTCGGCGAAACACGTCGATCGGCGACGGGTATATACGTTAAATTCTTTTGACAAATTTACGCCGGCATCGCCTTATAAAATGGATTCTTTGGGGAAATGTAAAAAGTTTCTTTCGGCGATAGTCTCACGGTATGGCGCTTGGGCTGCAATACTTTTTGTAGTTTCTGTAGAGTCGATTTCGTAGACTTATTTGTATTAGCTACTCATTTGTTTACGGCATCAATGGGCTCAACTGAGGTTGTATTGCTGTAGAAAACTAACGTGCATTCACCCAATTTGGTGGTAGTACACTTTCTCAAGACAAAAAGTCCACTTTTGCATGTTCTACCAAGCAGAGGCGATCATTTTGGAAATGTACAAAGGAAACAGATGATAACTCTTATCGTCTACTTTAGTTGTAGTTTCATGTTACTGACAGATGACTTGCAAGCAGTTTAGTACCTTAAGGTGGTCGAGCATACACTGTTCTGCTTGTACAGTGACGGCTTGCTGTTGTTTTTGTATGATGAGTGAGATTACCGAAGGCTGACATACACCTTCCTGCAATAAGTGCTATTTCGTCTCTGTAAGTCCGGTAGTCCATAAACAATTCTGTAATTATAGGTTACTGTGGACAGTAAAGACCATCTACACAGTTACGCGACTATTTTGATTTCTATAAAAATACGATAAAATTCTATCAATCTGTACTAATATTATAAAGCTGAAGAGTTTGGTTGGTTGAACGCGTTAATGTCAGGAAATACTGAACCGTTTTGAAAATTCTTTCACTAATACAAAGCTACATTACTCCTGAGTGCTATAGGCTACTTTTATACCGGGAAAATGTTTTTATCCTGGATAAACTTTTTCACGCGGGCAAATCCGCGAGTATCATCTAGAGTGGATATAATGTGGAAGCAACAATAAAAAAACCTAGGATTCTTAATATCTCGAACTATAACGAACTGCCTACGAAGTAAATACACAAGTCAAATCCAAATGTCAAAAACAAGATCACTGGCCACTAAGCTTCCGAAATAAAAAAAAAGAAAGTCGACAATTACGAACCAAAAACGCATTCATCATTTATCTATATCGGCTACCAACCGGTGACCAGCGACCACATTTTCTATTATTCATTAAGCCCATTGTAACTGGCGACTGAAATTCGGTAACTGACTTTGCGTTAATAATTACTTCTCAAAATAATGCTAAGTCTGATGCACGATCGAGATAACTGTACGGTCGGCATGGCTACCAGACACCCGCCATAGCGCAAATGTTTACAGATAGTCAGGGCTGTTGCGACATTCCAGTTATCGCTTTCATTATAGTTTTCGTATGAGTAAAAAATATGGTAAGTTTAAATTGATTTTTCAGCGTTATTTTAGGTGGAAATTATGGAACTTGTGAAGTCGATTTAATTTTGTGATTTTTTCTTGTTAATATCGGTAGGTCGGAATTGGAATTTTTCTTTAATAAAGAGGATATGTAAGTTAGAAAATCAATGTCTGTACTGTTACTTTGTATCTTGAGAGGTATACGCGTAATTCGCAAGCTAATGAATTCTAGAAAGATATTGGTAGTTATATCGTGTTCGATTGTTTCAAAAGTCACGAAATTTTTGACCTCTATTTTGCAACTGATAGCTAAGTATTTGAAATCTAAAAATAAAAAATATAATGTTTATACTTTCAAAGTAAATGACCTTAAGTGTCTAATTAGATTGAACAATTACAACCCGTAGGCGGAACGTGGAGCTAAGAAATATTATTTAAATCTAAATCTACCTTTCAAAATCAAAGTTTGGAGTAATACATTTAGGAGATATATTTAGCATATTACAGTTCACGAGCCTATTTCCATCCTATGATTTGCTAGGCTATAAAAAAGTCTGGTTTTGATATGTAAACTAATCTCGGTACCAGCTTTACAGCCCAAATATACTATCCTAGGCCGATCAACAGTATATCATAGCTTCCATATAACAGCGGTATTAAAAGAAAGAAAAAAAATAAAAATTGCAGCCAGCAGTAAAAAAAACTAGACACAATATAAAAAACTCACATCCCAAATAACGCAACGTCTTTTCAAAGTTTAATCTTCTTTACCGTTAGTACGCTATGGCATCAGTATTGCATCAGTTAATTAATTTCATGCGACGTCGGGATCGATCACGGCGGATTTGCCACAGATCAACGTAACAGACTCGTCAGATCGAGTACAATAGCCGTCAGTATGTACCTACGAGTATCGGGCTTACTCGTCATATCTACCTACGAGTATCTGGTTTACACAATACATTTGGCATACACTTTTATATTTCAGGTTTATAAACAATACTTGTCAGATATACCTTTAGTATGTAAAATGGCAGGCAATTGTGCAATACAACTAGATTTGTAAACAAGTTATATTCAATTTAAGTTGTCGATAAAGTCCGGTAGAGGCGCTGCATGTTTTTCAGATATTATTCAGAAAAAAATGTTATCTGTCGCTATATAGGTTGTAATTGATCAAGGCACTTACTGAAATTTTGTAAAAGTCCGCGTCGATGACAATAAAAACTAAGCCTTAAAGTTTGTCAGAAAGCTTCAAAATTTCTCATCGAATATAACTACCCAAAAATTTAAATTTATTAAAATGAATACCTATATTTGTTCATATGTATCTTGTTAACGTAATTCAAGGTACTCATATAAAATATTACACTGCAATCATTGTCCGTTGATACGAATGATTAATGACAATTGGGCGCGGTCGTGATGATTTGTTCATACAATTGTTAGAAAGTTGTCAGTAACTGGTCAGTAACTCGCCATCGTATCGAGAATGTGATCGATTAAATTAGCCTGTTTGTTTTTAGTTACTCTTTGTCCTTGCATAAGTGAACTTATATTGTTTGATTTTTTCTTATAAAAAATGTACATAAATATCACGGTTTTTGGTATCGATTTTTGTTACTCTTTGGCCTTATTGACTGACAATTCGCACCTTTAGAACGAAAACGGCACAATTCAAAAAATAGAAAATGGAGTTGTCTTTTTTAAATTACTGAAAACTAGTCCCTTATTTATGAAAATATAATAAAAAAGGGACCGATGTAACAGTTTTGTCGTTTTCCTGCTTGAATATGGCTGTGTTTGAACTACTGTTGTATTGAGTACTTCATTTTTAGTAATTTTATGACGATAACCCAATTTTCTATCTTTTTGAATTAATGTCGTTTTCATCCTAAAGGTGCGAATTATATAATTTTACTGTAGTAATGTAATTGGATTAGATTTTATTTTTATTTTAATCATTATTCAGTTAACTTCTGTGGTGGTACGGTGGGCAACCTCCCCCTCCCCCCCTTTACGTCTATGATAAACAATAATACACACTATAAAAACCACAATAAACATTTTTTTGCCGACCATACAGCAACTGCAACATTTTTGCCAATGTAGCGCAATCCGACGATAATGAGCCTTATCTAACTTACGTAAACAGATAAATGATTTACATTATTCTAAATTACATTCATATTACAATATGAATTACTACGAACATGTACCAATATAATAGTACTAGCTTTTGCCCGCGGCTCCGCCCGAGTGAGTGAGTTTTTCCGGGATAAAAATCCCACTTTATATTTTCCCGGGATAAAAAGTAGCTGTGTTAGTAGTAGATGTGTTAATCCAGGATATGACCTACCCGTGTGCCAAATTTCATCGAAATCCGTTCAGTAGTTTTTGCGTGAAAGAGTAACAAACATCCATACATCCATACATTCTTACAAACTTTTGCGTTTATGATATTAGTAGGATTGAATATGCAGCAGTGGGCTCACTTGATGACAAAATCATCAGCACCAAGATCATCGTAAGACTATAAGTGCTTTCAAGCTATTAAGCTTAAAAAAACACAAACATACAAATTAAGAACCTTCTCCTTTTTGGAAGTCGGTTAAAAAGGTATGAGAAGGGAGGAGGAGCACTTCACCAATAGATATAGTTCACTAAGCTAGTGAACCCCTTCATAAATTACGTTGAAAGATATTGAGAATTGTTTAACTTCTGACAGAAAAAGAGGGGTTTAACTTTATCTGTATGTGGCATCGTAGCTCTCAAACGAATGGACCGATTTTGACGCGATGATGATGATGATGTGATCGAAATGGTTCTTACATCTCAAATCTAGACAAAAATATTTCAGTAAATCTCGGTGGGAATACGTATTAAAATTCAAATCATTTATTAAGTAATTAGGCCCCTAAGGGCACATTTACACGTCATTTTTAACTATATTTTTAAATTCTTCCAGTGCTTCGGAAAAGCCCACTGACCTGAGGAGAAGCAACAAGAAACTCAGCGTAAGTCTTAGGTATTTGGAGCTTCTTTCATTACCTAAAACACGTTACTAATAACTTGTCCCACGATGATTTTAATGCCCAAAGGTCAAAGCCGTGAGAATCAAACTTGCTAAAAGGTATAAATGATTTATCGAGAATGTAAACGCATTTTATCCGCGCTAATTACACGGTTCGTTTTCCAGTTCTTAAGTGCAATTAAAATAAACACTTTTTTGTTAGTCATTAAATGAGTATTCGATTTATGAATAAGCTTTAGAAGCAATTAATTTTTTTTTTCAGCCAGTAATAATTGTTTGAAAAATAGCAGAGGCAGAGCTGGGCATATAAAAAAAAAAACTTTATTCATCACGTAGGCGAACATAGTTGCACTTATGATAAGTCAAGATACATTCAATTAATAATAATTATTATAACAAAAAATCACTTATATAACTACTGTCATTTTTATATGGAGCAAAATCAATGAAAAATAAATAAAAAAGCCAAGCTCGGGCTGGCAGGAAAGAGATGTTAAAAAAAAATCGGAATTAATTTTATTAAACATAATGGGAGGAACGCTTCGCGATCCTCATCGGTGAGGACACTACAGACCCTTGCCTAGCTGACCTATCAGCCTTTCACTAGCTACCTAAGCGATGCCTACCCGAAGAAGAAAGGCAGAAAGAAACTCCTATATACCTTTTTAGGGAGAATTTAGTTCCTACAACCAACCACCAATCCTACTGGAGTTTTTTCAAAGCTTTTTTATCCTCAAAAACAATTTTTTAATCTCTCAATAACATATAAAACCTCAATGTACGAAACGTATCACACATAGAGGTCTTATTACGCTAACCGCCCAAGGCGGTTACGGTACCAATGCTCCAAATATCAAGAATCCGATTAGAAACCACCGGTTTGATGGAAAACAGTTATTAAAAAGCCATTATTGACTCTTTTTGGTTTTTGTAACTGTCAAGGCCTTGAGGGCATGTCAGTCTAGGTCTTTAGCATGGAAGCTAGGTTGGCTAACTATTTCATATTTTAGAGAGGATTTTACTTATAGAAAATTTTTGTAGATATTTGTCAGAAATAAACGCAGATACTGCTGAACAGATTTGGATGTAATTTAACACATTCTCTAGATTAACAAACTACTCATCTCCCATTGAACACCTAGTAGTACTTGTCTTACAATATTTGACTTTTATGCGTTAGCATCAGGCCAAATATCTTATAAAATAAAAAATCTCAATTCACGCAAGAATTTCATTTTTTTAAACCCTTTTGTAAATACCCGTGAAGATTTTCCTCCGGTGACTCTCAAGTGTTTGTTTCGCGCTCGAGAATCGAGTAATCCTTAGTTAAACAACCTCAAACTTTAATAAAGTTGTTCATAAGTTGTAACGAAAATGGCGACAGTTATTCTAGCGTTCTGATTCGGTTTTAAAGTACGTAGGGACTGTCTGGTGGCGTAGTTGTTACATTACGACTGCAGTGTTGAGGTCTCGGATTCGATTCCTTGGTCGGGCAAAGTGATATTGGATTTTTCTAATCAGTATCAGCCTTTTTTTATAATGGCCCTACTGCCAGTAGCCTGACGCGAGTCGGCTTTTCTGTCCACACCGGTCTTTAGTGTGAACGCAGAAGGCGCTCGCAACTCTTTAAGTATCAGCCTGGAGTCTGGAATTTGTGCACGATATGGCGATAGACTCGTCCCTTATTTAAACATCATGGGACGGAATACGCACAGCGAAAAGTGGGTGCACTAGTTGCGCCTCTGCCTACCTCTTCGGGAATAAAAAGCGTGGGTGTGTGTATGTGTGTGTGCAGTCATTTAGGACTAAGTTAAGGCAATTGTAAGTTGTTCATACTATAGGGATTTAATAGCTAGGTAAGTCAAAAAGTTTCTTATAATGGCGAATATCTCTACCTTTCAAAAGGCGATATACAAACATTGCTTTGATCTTAAATTCAATATAACCAATTTGAAAATGTACAAGAATTCAATTGAAATAATTTGCCTTAAAAAAAGTCATAAAAATCTTTAGTCTTATCGAAAAATATCAATTTTAATATAACCATTAAAAAAGCTGATCCGTTATACGCCAAAACGTAATCTTTGTAGACATTTAAATGTTAGCCAACTTCCGGTAGCCGATTTAAAGGTGACTATTGTTTGTCCTTATCAACGCAATATCGTCTGTGGAACGTAGCGAACGACGAATAAAAACTGTTTATTACTCGAACACTTGGTTAAGTTTGTTACTGTAACTATGGTATAACATAATTTTTATCTTGTAATTGAGTATGATAAAACATTTTTGTAGTACTCAAAAATAGGCACATCAATAAAAATGAAGAGACGGTCGAAGTTCGGTACCAAAGTATATAAATATAGATGTTTATTTTATTATGTAACGGCATAATCCGAATCATAATTCTCTAAATAGTCTATGATTTATGCACCATTCAGCATGTTGATACAAACTCGCAATAAACATCACGTTAAATAAATCATAAACGGAACGACAATAGAACAGGATTTTGAAATAGAATTAGAAAAAAACTTAACAATGTGTACATAATCTGATACAAAAACTGGCTACTCTCTCGTTACTGATCGAATCAAACCTCACGTATGTCGAGGAATTCGAATTTCAAAAACCATAATGATTGATTGTCAACCAATGACAATCGCGTATCTACCTATTCAAATTCTATTCCAATTTGAATGTCGAACGGGTTCTTTTTCCTGTCGCGGCACGCGTGTCGGCTGCCAGTGACATTTCCATAGGAAAAATACAATGAGCAATTATTTTTTATAAAGATTTTTCATTGTTATGTTGTTGGTGTTACATGCAACAGAACGTTTTCACGGAACTCTGCAGTTTTCACTTGTCTTATTCGTTTAATGAAAAGAATCATTGTATTGCGTGATTGTAGGGCGGACACAGTAACTCAATATCGCTCACGAGTACTAAACTTAACTGTTGGTGCGTTTAAAAAGCCATATGTTTATCTTATAATTACTGCGAGGTCGATGTGTGCGTGCGCGGCATCCGTGTGGGTGTCTAAGTACGTAATTAAACTATGGAAATAGTAATATACGTTTTGAAGTGTTTTCTCTATAAAACATTCGAGTGGCTGGGAACACTCCGGTGCCGATGACCTCTGTAGATTTTTTCCCCTTCTGTTATAATAACAGCTCTGTTTACCGACTTGCGTCTGTTATTGGTGTTCCTTTTTTGAAATTTCAACTTTAGAACACGTTTCTAGGAAATAATGATGTAACACTCATATTTTATACAAACTCGATCGCGGCAATCGGTTTTTTAAGTGTAATTTGGTAGACGAATTGTTTATTGCCAAAGCTGTTCTGAACCGGTAATTTGTGTTGCGATATTTGACCAGTACGGTTAGTAAGATCATTAATCTTTCCTTGATCCAAAACTGTCTGTTTGTTTGAAAAATGTATGCGTTTATCTAAATTCGAGTGTAACAAGCGCCGTTGGCTGATACAGTCGAAACTTTAGAGCTGCAAAGGTTTTGAACTTGCGTGTCTGTATGTGCCATTCGCCTACGTCTCAACATACCTACTATTTCATTGTGAATGAAAAAAAAAACTAGGACAATGGAGCACAGAATTCGCTCCGCGGCCGACTCACGGTAATTGAAAATAATAATTGAATTCAAATTAAGAATACGAAATCAGAATAATACGTCCCATATTTGAATTTCGCGCGCGAGCAGTACGTTGTTCTTTTTTAAAAATTTGAATTTGGCATCGTGTGTGCTCTATTGTTTGGCAAATGGAATTCTTTGTAAGGTTCGTGTGTTTTGTTACATTGTCCAATTTAAAGAGAGCCCACGGAAAATATGATTAATAAAAACGCAAGGGTCAACTTAAATTGGAGGTTTGGCTGACGCAAGCTATAGTTTTGCAAAAATGTTGAATAGAGATCTTAAGATAAACGTGTACTAGATGTATTACACAAGTATTTTTTTGTAAATCGATATTCGTTACACAATATTGACCTAGATCTTATTTTTACAATCTAACCGGACTAGGTAATAAAAAAGTCAATAATGCTATAGCTTTTATTTACATCTTTCGCTTTCGTGTGTAAAGTGGAATTATTTTATTTTAACATTTATTACGTATTCATTAAGGTCGAATGTGCAATCGCTTCGAAATGTTCTAATGTGGCCTCACTATTTAATACTTGAAAATGTGTATTTGTCGTCTCGTTGTACTTTGGAGGTAATACGGCCGCCGCTCTAAATTAGGCTGATTTAGTAAGTTTTGAATAATGTTGCCACATGCGTTACAAGAATCTCGAGAAATTTACTGATAATTGTTTTACGGATTTCGGAAAAGATTTAAAAGTTACACTTTTAATATACCTTCCATATAAAACTCTATAAATTATAGCAATCTTATGTCTATTAATTTAACTATATCCCACAACGCAGCTCTAAGCGCTATCAATACCTACTCACCATAGCAACATGAATGCTTTATGCTTTCTGTCTGCCCTATAATGTATAAATAGTGATGTCAAGTGTGTGCGGTACGTGTCGTGTGGCAGGTGGTGTGGATGTCGTTTAAAATGCGTCACATATTATCCTCGCATTGTTTACCGCGGAAGAGCTACGCCGAACATGTGTAGTTGGACGAATTCATTTGCACATTTGACTGATGGTTACGTCTTGCCAAAATGTCACGGAATTGTGTCACTATCGTGTACTCATCAGTTATGTTCGATTTTCAAATTTGTTTTGTTTGACTCATTGTCGTCGTGTTTGTAGAGCTGGTATTATTAGATTTTAAATCTGAATTCGAATTTCGAAATCAAGTTGATTACTTTTCTATTACCTAAATGTCCAGTGCATTATAATAATTCGTTTTTATCATTCACAAATTAAAAATCAAATCGAATTGCAAGCTTTATTCGTAATATAGATATGTAGAGCTAATACAATATAAATCATGTATTATATTTTTCATTTTAAATTCTCAAAACCCATAAAGTACCGTTTAATAAGGTAATTTACAGTCCAGCCGAGTATTATCGCCGAGTACTTAGTACTTACGAGTACTGCGGAAATGGTCGAAAGTACAAATGTATAGTAAATATAGGTTAAATGATATTCATAAATACATTCACGAGCATATAACGCATGCGCGACAGTAGGTTTAATAACAATATGCAGTGAAGTTGGTACTGAATGTATGTCTGTAGGGATGTGTGCGCGTGTGCTTGCTCGGCCGGCGTGCGGCGCGTACCAACGCGGCTCGCTCGCACCGGAAATTTATGAATTTAAATGAAGAAAGTGTTAGGAATTTAATGACGACAGTTCGAAGTAAACCGCGCCATGTCTTCCTTGTCTATTGCATGGCTTTTTATTGTCTACGGTTGAGGCATCGACAATTTTTCAGATTTTTAAACTTTTATATATTTCCTTCATTTTATGTTTATTTGCTGCTAATAGGAAGTTTACGACGGTATTTAACTATCAACGATGTCTAACTCAATTGATTTATGGGAATAATGTTCACTTAAAGCGTGAACCGTTACGGGTGTTTAATGTCATTTACTATATAACAGCTATGACTTCCTATTCTTTTATAACGCATTTTACAAATAGTTTCTTCCATACGAACATTTGCATGTAATACGAATGCGAAAACATCGCCATCATAATTACACAGTAACTTTTTTCTCTAATAATCAACCTGCAAATGCATGCAAACTACACAGCACCAACCAAGCCCTCCTACAAGTCCACATAATCGCCTAATTTCACAACCTAACGTAACGTCCCATGCCTAATTAGGCGTCACGTGACAGCTACAAGCCGCGCCCGTACACAAACTTAGTGACACACGGACGCACTGCGCGACCGTAATTCCCCTTTGTATGCTAAACAGTGAATTATCTAGCCACTCGAAATTGTAATCTTAAAACTCGCTTACAATTTCTTCATCTGTTGTTCTGTGCGAGTTGCGACGCCATGATGGGTATTTGTCAGTTCGAATTTGGAACGGGCTTTGTTGCTTTAAAAGTGCCGTCTGCTATCAAGCGTTCGATATTTGAATCAGTATAAAAATTAATTCGAATTTTGAATTTTGATTGGTGACTAGACCAGATTCATTCGAAATTTTAATTCTATAAAAATTATTCGCATTTAATCTTTGAAAAGAGCGTAGATTAGATATGATCGATATTTGAATTGAATAATTGATTTCAATTTCGATTTTAATTCGATCATACCGATTAGACGAAGTGTGTTGTAACTTAATTTATTAAAACTTATAACTAGACTATCTTACTGAAACACCTCCCTTCTTTATTAATAGCTGAATCATAAACCATTAAAACCGACCCCAAACTTAGATGCATACACCGTATATACCCAAACTGGCCAATGTCAGACACATCTCAGTGTTTCTATCATACATTAGAATCAGTATTAGTCATTAGTGAACACAGTTATACGATCCGGGACCAAACAATGCTAACGTCGGCCAAATATCGCAGTCAATAGAAACCAGTCTGCCGGCTGTATTGCTCAAACTTTTATTCGCTATCATATGCATATAATATAGAAAGTTATATATTTTGTTTATGTAATTAACTAGTTTACTAGTTAATGTTAAGAGTATGTTTGGTTATATGTCTAACTCCTTTGTCATTGTGTTTAGACTAAATATTGAGAAATATATTTGTAATTTAAATAACACGATAATAAAAGCTGATTTATGACAACATTTGAACTCCCGTGTTCTTCACACGAATATCACACATCACAAGCCGAATGAATCAATCGACTACACGTGTTCAAAAAGTGGTCACTTTAATTAAACGTTAGCTTGTAAACATCAAAGCAGGCCGAGTGCGAGCGAACCCGTCGCCATCTCCTAGTCGCAGTAAGTAGATTACATACCGTCGTGTGTGGTGAAACTGAGTCGTAAGCTGCTTGCTTGACAGCTATCGTGGCTGATAGATTAACGGACAAGTAAACTTTTCGATCGTTGTCATAGACGTCGAATTTAAAAAAAAATAATTCAAATTTGGAATTAAATTATACTGGTACAAATTAAATGTATTACACATTGAATTGAATATGGAATCAATGTTCTACCAACTTTCAAAACATAAAAATGAATTCTTATCATGTACATGAAATGAGGTTTCAATTGACCGTTATTTTTTAAGTTAAATGTAAACATTTAAAGCTGCTAAGCTTATGGTTCGAAAGGCTAGATTAAGTGTACTTCAAACCGTCAAACAGCTTGAAGAGTTCGGAAGATGATACGAAACAGATCACACTATGAAAAAGGTAGTATTTAGAGGTTCGGGAACCATGGACTAAACCAGAAAATTTAATCGTTGTAGTATGTAGATCAAATAAAATTTAAATCGACGTAAAAATTTTGGCAATACTTTATGTATGCCAAGTACCAACTCAGCCAGAAAGCGATATGTCGGAATGATCTACTAGTGCAGATTTTTGCTATGCCTGAGATATGATGTGGTAATTACGTTAAATACATCCATACCATACCAGCCCTGTATTATATACTGCCCACTGCTGAGCACGGGCCTCCTCTACAATTGAGAGGGATAAACTGTAATATTTTTTCCTTTTTTATAATCTTTAATTAACAAATGTGCAAATAGCGCCTTGCCACAGATCATGAAAATAAAACTAATCAATGCTACAGCCAAGTCATGTAGTTTCATATCAATATTGATGTAATAATTTCATTATTCATCACAATAATTAAAGCAAACTCAACGCTAACGAAACTTTGTTTATTACAAATTATAAACAATAACCCAATTGATATGTTTATTTACCAAAGATCTCGAGTGACCTGGCACTATGTGACAAATGTTGGTATAAACAATGACGCGATTCGATGTAGCTAAAATTAGATTCATTTTACCTATTAGATCCTATAGCAATCGTGAAGCAGATACGAAAGACTTAATTTTCATAGTCATTCCTTAGAGTTTCTGATATCCAATTTGACTCGTATTTTAGTATACAGACAGATTATGCTGCGGTTTAATGTGAAATATAAAAAAAATGTAAGAGTCTATTTATTTTAACACAAGTATTTACATAATATTGAAATCAAATAGATTTTATACTAATTAATGGGTACATTAAATAAGTATCTAAATAATTTTCGAGTATTCCAAATTTAAAATGCAATGATTTATTTTTTATTTCATGAACGCAGTCACAATTTGATGCTGGCACTCGAAAAATGGTAACGTAATAATTGTCGCGACAAACTGGCATTGTATTCAAACCTTTTACGTTTATATTTAGGTAAGTGGGTGCTTCACAATTTACATCGCGCGCAATGAAACGAATACATAATTCCCTTCAACTATTATTGTTATAATAAATTCCATTATAATTCTATGCACAGTTTGCAACAGTCAAACGCATTTCAACATGTCTGTCACACTGTCCTTCGCTGACAGGAAAATGGCGATCGATTAACGATGGAAAACCAACGTTTTAATATTAAAAACATGTCTGAGGCCTTTTCACATTCCATACTGTGTTACTTGGACTTTAAATTAGTAGCCAAAGTAATTTTCTTCAATGTCTTTAACAAATATGTGGTGTATGGCGGCCGCGTGACGTCACAGGGCATATTCTACATACAAAATGTATTGTTGATGCAACCAGTAGTGCGATGACAAAGATTCCACTAATAACGTGATTCAGATCGTTATTGCTCAGCACTTACATAATTGCGATGTGATATTAGTGCGACGGATCTGTCAAAACAATATATCAATATTATTAACTTATAGATTTAATATTCATCTTTAGCATCGAAATATTCTGTCATTATTATTGGTTAAATAAGCCCGCATGGCAACACCGTTCGCAACGGTCATAAATTGATTCAAGAAATAAAATAGTCTGTGTTGGTACATACATCAATCTGCTTTGACCTGACCTATATTCTCAGTAGGCAGGCTTATAAAAAAAACAATATGCCGATACCATAATACGAGGTATTGATACTGGCTGCATAACTCGGTCTAAGCTTTCAGCGTAATTAAAAATTAAACAACCAAATAGGACACCTGTGTTCCGCAACGCACCATAGGGTTCGAATTTCAAATTTCAAACCTTATTCCTTCGCGAATAAATCTCACAGACGGCATTAATGGACTTGTCAATGCACCCGTTCCAATTTCAAACATCTTTAAATTCAAATCTTTATTAGTGCAATGTTATTATTGCGCGTCATTAACTTTTTTTACGGTCCTATTTCTCGGAGTTAAAGTTCGTTTTGGCTTGCCGGAGTTTTGAGTAATGATGAACTGCCATTTGTTTATGTTATGATATCAAACTTCTGAGAATGATGTTAAGGGCAGACACACTTGATACGTTTAACCATGTTTACAGAGGTGGTGTTGTGTTACTAACACTGTTCGCAGATTTGTGCGTACCGCAGACTCTTATCGTTGTCGCGGTAGGTCGAAGTTACAGGGTGGTCCTTTTATTTAAATCTATTATACCTACTTATGAAAGTCGATTAACTGCACTTTATAATATGTAGAGATAGAGTTATGGGTATTTCATTTTTTTACGGTTTTATGGGTCTTCAAACTAAGTACATAATTTTAGTTGTAAACGTAAATTACGAAGATTGTAGTTGAATTTATATTTTGTAATTTCATTACGTTACGTCATTGAAATTACTAAATAGTTAATCGAAATTTGTTTTACATTATGTGCAATTTCAGATAGAGTTATGCTTTATGCAAATAAATCGCTGATAAAATGATACAAACAAAACATAGTAAAAAAACACGTGGGCCGACCAGACGTTGACCAAGCACATCTACGTATTGCCTTACAATAACAAACCTGACAAATTTCTTCAGGAATTCCTTTACAATGATCATCGCCAGATCTTGTTTCGTAAACATTTTAATAACGCATACTAAAGTATCATCTGTATGTATATCACTAAACAAGGAGTTATAAATGATATCATTTAGACAAATACACTGATTGCGTTTTTTATACAGAATACATCGATTTTCAAGGCCGTAGTAGCGTGATTAGTTGCACTATGCGATACAGAATTTTTAAAACTAGAATAAGGTCGTTAGCGATGGAGCATTAATAAACAGTTTCGGGAATCACAATAATATAAATTATAACGTGGACGTAATAAAATATTTATCATACAAAGTACCGATGAACAATAAAAAAAAGCCGAGAACACATGTTCCACAGCTTAAAAGAACACATTTACATCTTCCAATAAATCTTAAAAAATACAAATCCTCGCTGTAAATGAATAAAAACAAAAATCCTGCTCGAAAATGAATAAAAACGCAATAATGCCAGTACCTACGGTAGTCGATGGATTAAAAAAGAAATTAAAAATACAAATAAAAGAGCGTTCCTTAAGATAATGCTTATTCATTCCACATTTAAAATCAAATTTTCAAATAAAGAACTCGCGGCGGTCGATCGGCCTCATGGGTGCGAGCGAAACAGATAAATCTACGTAATGACGAGTTAGACAGGGACAAATAGCTTATTATGATTGACAGCTGAGAACGGTTAGCCTTGAAATATTTGAAACATTATATTATTATAAAGTACACTATCTTCGGCGTACACGCGAGCGTAGCGGACATTAGATTGGAAGCTTTAGAAGTTACTATAAAAATAGAGCCGTTAAATGACGTCCTATTTTCTTGTTTGATAAAAGTGTTAATCATTTTAACCCGTTTTATTGCTTTTATAGTAATATTTTATATTTATAACAATTGTATAAATGTGTTTTCGCCGAGCTGTTTCGAACCCTAGCTCACGCACAATGCAGATTTGTGAACAATACTCAAACGTGTTATTAATATTTTATTGCGTCCATAAATAACGGCTATTAAAATTTATTATGTGTTGACTTTAATTAATTATTTCGCAGAAGTTCAAAAAGCTGTTTCCATCAAACCTACGCAGAAACTACTTTTTACGCTTTAAGTTATAAATGATAATGGCTTAGGTTTGTTGATTAATAAGCGTAGATAATTATAATTATAAAGCGTTATTGTGATTAATTATAATTTCCATAATATATAGAATCATGTATGCTGGAATAGCGATGTTTGCTAATTTTATTGAGAGTCTAGTGAAAGAGATAAATAGCACTTAACTTTTTTGATAATTTTTAGAAAATATCTTATAGTTCAATGATTTTGTTCATCTTCAAAATACTTTTTACTGTATGCTATAATAAAAGCTAAATAATACAAAAACAAATGAAACATTTTAAACTGAAAATAGATAATGTCCGCATTTTTGAAGTGTGTACCACTCATTACTCGTATGTATAATGACGCTCGGTCGCCGCTAGATATACGTTTTTACGTTCGGCCAGTTTCTCCGGAACACGTTTTAAATCATAATTCGAACACCGTTTTGAATTTAGAACATTGACTTTTTAGGTTTTTTTACTTCCAGTTGGATGGTAATGGACAGAGTTTACCGTAGAGCTTAAATGTTGGGTGCAGTTTGTAATTATGTGTTATTAATTTAGAACGTTACATGTTAAACGTATTAAGTAGGTAGTATCTGTTCATAAACAATATTATCGGATATAGATAGACGACCACAATGTAGGTATATGTTTTTTTATACAACCGAACGACGAGACGAGCACATCATTAGCATGGTAGTCAGGTTACCCATAAATATTATAAAATGCATTCTATCACAAATTACATCTCTTCTTCTTCAAACTTAAAAAAAAGGAGTTAAGTCGCATACTGCTTAGAAACTTAATTGGCTTTATTAATTTATGGTAAATAACCTACTACAAGCTGCACTAGGCCAGCGTGGTAGACTAAGGTTTAAAGTCTAAACCCTCTCAGTAGAGGAGGCCCGTGCTCAGCAGTGGGCAGTACATAATACAAGGCTGGTATGGTAGATACCAGCCTTGTAAAATGGTAAGCAACCTAATTATTCAAAACACCGTAACACAGATATATAAAGAAACTGTTACGTACTACGAGTGTTTATCAAGTTTACATCCACTCGCATACTTTAAGCAAATCTACTTTAGATGTTGTTAGTTCAACAGTTCCATTACTGGTTTTTAAATTCCGTAATTTTGGCGTCAATCTCGAGCCCATGATTAATGTAGCGATTATTTACACGCACATTTTTATTTCGTGAATTATTAAAAATAATAAAAAATATGTTAATGCTATAATACGGATGTCCGCGAATTTAATTGGTCCTAAATTAGTAATTCTCATTTATTCAAAAAACAAAAGAGTATGACCCATATCGATTGAAATTTAAATTCAGAGTTCTAAACTCAAAAACCATTTCCTTAAAATATTATCATTATGTCATCAATACTAATTCAAACGAAAACTAATCAAATTACGACATAATAATGAAATATAAAAACATGTTAAGAAATTCATAAAAAAATCTAACGAGATAGAGCAATCGTGTAATAGCCAAGAAAGCGCGCGCAGTTCCGCTTCTGGCGCGTAGAGCTACGAACGGCGCGACACGCTACGATCGTAGAGCGGAAGCGTAGCAAGGAAAGCATTAATTTTGTTTTTGTTTTTTTTTTTTATATATTATTATTTCTTTATTAAATTATAACGATTTCACGTATTTCAATTTCTGCGCGAATCAATTTTATTACTGACTTAATTTTTATTTATACAACAAGCAAAATCGAATTACAAAATTTTATCATCTGAAGATTTAGTGCAGATTAAATAAACCGCCAACTCTATTGAATTCATATCTCAACGCTGCTTCTAATAAATTTCATTCACAATTTGGAAGCGGTTCGATATTTGAATATTCAAATGCAGCGCTAATCGTTTTTATTGGTCACTTTACGGCCTATAATGATAACTGGTCGAAAACACGTATCAGACAAACCAAACATTATTATATGAAAGTGTCAATACGAAAGAAATAGAAGCTATTGTTCGTATTAATTAATGCATTTAATGTGAAAGAAAAGCTGTTCATTTTGAGACAAAATTAAAACTATAAAAATTTAAACAAAACAAATACTTAAAATTAACTGTCATAAAACGGCTCCAGTTCAGTATATTCTGGTGATAAAGCCAGCGCTGTTCTTCCGTTGGGCCGCTTGGTGATGTCACGGCCGCCAAGACTGACTTTTTAGATTGTGGCGCCATGGTATTTATACATTGTACTGTTTTGTATGTAAGGGAGATTATCTAAAATCTAAGAACTATTTTTTTTAATGCTCTAAATTACACTTTTTTAAATTAAACTTCCAGCATACTTGACGCCTTTACATAAATCATATACATACATTAACATAGTTTACAGTCATATTATTACATTTTAATACTGAATATAGCCGCAACCACGTTAGATACTCGCGCTGGACTGTAAATCTTTAAAGCAGTTTCTACTTCCGAAACGTATGGCGATGACGATGCTCGATCATTTCAAATTCGTTCCATTTTTAACTTTGACATTTTTATATTTTTTACATTGGCAACGTTGTACAATTATGCTGCCAGTATCAATAATTTTTATACAAAAAATGCTCTTTGCAAACCAGTATTATAAACCAAAGTTCATGTGTTTTTAGACAAGTATCTACGTCGATTTATTCTTGTTTCTAATACTTGTAAGAATAATAAACACCTTTGCATAAATGTCATACGAAGCGAAAAATTTAAAATACATAGAAAAATAAAACATAAATTACTGTAGTACCTATTAATATTGACATACAAACTATTTGTTTAGTTCAATCACGGACACACAAGTAAATCGTAAAAATGCTAGTAAAACGGCTGCTTCGTACGGTATGCTAATCATATCGTTTCTTAATCGATTAAATCAACATTTTATCGTTACATCATCGTCTCAACAGCCTATTTACCGAGATAATAATTAAATTAGTTTGTGAACAGGTCGCGTGGGTGCAACGTCTTATCTTATTTTTCATACATTAAAGTAATTTCGAATCGCTATGTTTCTGTTATAAATTATTTAATCGCCCGAGGCGATTTTTTGTTTACCTCTAGTCGATTATAATTATGTATTTTTATGAAATCCCTCGCATGTGGGTGTGTATGAATAAATATTACTTTTTGTGCGCAAATTAACGGCCATTGCTTGCAATATTTTTGAGGTCACGTGAAGAGATTTTGTGAAGTTGATTCCTTTGAGTGAGAAAATTACCTGCGTATGGATTTATTTACGACTTCAATTGCCATTTACAAAATGTTTAAAATAAACTGGTCGAAAAGTCACCTGTATAATTTTTATGATTCTTCATATTTCCCTTTTTTTTATTGCATTGTACAACGGGACGAGCATGCCGTCCGCCTGAAGCTAAGGGATACGGCCACCCGTAAACAGTAGGAACACCATTCAGCACCTTGAGTTAGAAAGTACTTTGTGGCGTTCCACTGCGCTCGTTCTGAGACATAAGAAGTCTCATTATGCCCAGTAGTTACACTGGCTACAATTTCCTTCAAACCGAAACACAATACTGCATGCACACTGCTGCTTGGCGGTAGAAATAGACACTACGGTGGTACCCACTCACATGGACTCTTTCATATGAGTCCTACCACCAGTATTCCTATTAGTTGAAAGTAATGATTGGGTCCCTACAACCGATTTAGACAGTCGTGATTTTGTTAAAATTATACCAAAGACCTTGTTAAAAAATTCGCCACAACGACGCCCATTGTTCAATCAAAATTCAATGTCTAATCATAAGACAATTGATCGTGACGCTAAAATGTAGTTGAGTTTGTCTGAACATAGGTATAATATGTTTCATATAGTCAAATAACATAATAAGAAACGTAGTGCTTACTGTGCGCTGTAATATTGCGTATGATTGCTAAGGTTTCGGGTTCGATCGCGGTGCGCCAAAATAAAATTGAGTGTTTTTGTAACCAGTCGGAAATCTGCATTGCAGATGTGTACCTCTGCCTACCCTGAAAAGACAGGCTGATGGTATTATAGTAAAAGGTGATGTATGACATCTTAAAGTATTATTCAAATACAAAATTTACCAACTAAGCCTCTTAATAAAGAAATCCAACCCGAGCAAAGCTACTAGTATTGTTCGATGGCAAAGGTCACTTAAACTCAATTAAGTCATTTCTAAGTTTTAGAATTGTGTAACGAATGTAATTATAAGATAAAACATTTTGTAAAGATATAAAAGATACAAAAGAGGTTTCATAACGCTTTGTCTTGATGGGGCGGGCAGTGTCGTGATCTTTTGTGACTGTTCACAATTACCAACGAATTGACCTGATTATGTTCTTATGTAATTTCTATAATGATTTCTTTAGTTTTACTTAAATAAATGTAATCACAGAACGGTGTAACACTTTTAGATCTAAGATCATACAAACTTTTTGGGATTCATAATTCCAGGCTTGCTCTAAATAAGTTATTTTCTCTGTGCGTCACTTATAATTCTAAATTATTAATATTGTTCACACACACACACACACACACACACACACTCACGCCTTTTTATCCCCGAAGGGGTGAGCAGAGGCGCAACTAGTGCACTCACTTTTTGCCGTTATTCCGTCCCATGATGTGATAGGGGGCGAGCCTATCGCCATATCGGGCCTAAATTCCAGATTCTTAATATTGCTATTATTTAAAATGTACTCTACGCCTTATATTCCAAGGATATCCCTTCAATATCTATAAAACCATATCGATAAAAATAATAAACTTTTTACTCAACGTAAACGATGTTAGATGACCAGCGCCATCTTTGGACGAGTATTGAAAGTATTATTCTTTAAACAGCACCAGGATACATTAGGAACGTGCCTCTATGAATACATAGTTGAAGATGAGATAGTAGGTTAACTTTAATTCATATTTATAAATAGCATTCTTAAAGTGCTTTCGTTTGTGAGTCTATTTGTTAACTGCAATATTTTGGTTGTCTACTTTTACCCTTTTGAGGATTTTTTTTGTGAATGGACTCCAAGGAGATTCTAGGCAGAGTGAGCTTAACGTCAAGATAACAAACGTATTTCAATGCAGTACTTTTAACATTAGATTGCTACTTTTTATTGACAGTAACAAAAAGAGACCCACTTGCACGTTTTGTATGACACAAATATGATCCAAATTTATTAAATAAATCTATCTATCAATATCAATATTTTTAACCTACTAAAAACACACCAACACGTCTACATATTAATATTACGGACGCATGTAATATGCACCTTTATTGTTATTATTGGATATTGTTCCACACAAGGCTGCGCCAAAAACGGTAAGTTTCACATTTATGGCGGCCGTACTCGACGCACGCCTGAGGATAATGTCACCCTTTATGTGCCTTTACGATGTGGTCAAGGAGACACTTCTAGAACGGTGTGAGGAATCAATAAACTAAAGCGTGCTGGCTGGCACGTCTCGGATAAAAAAATAAATAAAAAGTTTTTAATCATCTAAAACTAAAAACTTAGGTACAGTTAAAACAATATGAGAAGTACATTTAAAAAAATAAATCGATTTAAATACGTCATAATGGCCAGTGTGTGGACACAAATGATAAAGGTATGTTCGGGAATTTTAAAAAAGGAATTAGTATTTTTATTAACATTTCACACATGTTAAATGGATTTAGTTTCTCGATACATCTACTGCTCCGAGCAGAAACACCTCCCATAACATGTCACAAAACATGTATGCATGTCGAAATAGGGCCAACAATTCGAATCTCGAAATTCGATCCACTACCATCGATGAAGCTCCCGACTCTGTCACCTCTAGTTATCGATATATCGATGTGTCACGTGCCTATTATACGGTAATTTGGATTTAATTTTTTGTGAATACAGAGCGTCGACCTGCGTAATGCGACCTTTGGATACATACAAGGATGAAAGCCTCGGGCTAGTTTACTTCATAAGTGTGTTATTTCTAGCAAAGTATAGACTTTATATGTATAGAGATGGGCTGTGTTTCCTAGAACAACTTCGAAGATTATGTATTTTACCGAATTAGGCAGCATTTATTCCAATTTTGACAATATTTCATCGATCTGTTCTACTAAATTTGAGTACGCATTATATGTGTTTTGCAACTTCTTCTGGTACAAAAAAAATAGAGTTTCTTATTGTACCTGTAATCTAAAGAGCTTTTAAAACTAAAACATTCCCAACGTAAATAACATTTCAAAGATAATTCTTCGCCGGCATTTCATTAAAATGCATAAGTTAAAAGATCAATAATCCAAACATGACATTATAATGGAACGTAAAAAATGACACGCGAGACGTTTTCTTCGAATCAACGCAAAAGTTCAGTTTATCCTTCTAATGCGTTACAACACTATTACACTATTATTGATATCTGGATTTGCTTGTTTTTATTTTTAATATTTGCGTATTATAATCTCTTTGTCTTAACTATGAGCAAAAATATTTTTTTGGTTTCGTTTCTCAGGCTGAACAAACCAAATTTTTGTGAGTTTCTGGATTAATAATATTAATATCTGTTTTTCCTAGAATTTGTTGACCATATAGTAACAACATCGCTCCCTATCACAGAAGCAGAAAAAGTTTGACATAATTGCAACTTTTGCACCGTTACTTACCCTTTGGATTATGTATTAACATTCCTTAGTCTTATCACGTGATATCAGTCACCAAATAATGGTCTAAGCGACGAAAACACGTCAATCATAAATACAAGCATGTGCTGTATCACCAAGATTTGATATTCAAATTGTAATGTACAAAGCAGATTTTTTTGCTGTTTCATTCGAACACGGACATGTGTTCGTGTTATTAGATCATTCACTTTAATTTAAAAACCGGAGACAAACCGGATGACCGAAAATATTCAACGCTGAAAAGTTAATACACGTGATAAAAAATCTGAGATGACAGTTTTTTCGAATATTTTTTTATGTATGATACATTTAATTTTTAAGTCGCTTATATGCCTGTACAGTTATCTGGGTATATGCTTCATTGTGATATTTAGGTCACATTGAATTATTAAGCCTGTTTAGATACGTTTAAATTAAGAACGCGTCGAATTAAAAGAAATATAAAATTTGAATTAAGAATGCATTGGCTTATTTCACTAAACTTTTTAACATTACCGTCTTAGGTTTCTAAAAAATATTCGAACATAAAATTATTTCTGCTGTTTTTACATTAGACGTAGAAACCTTCATACAATTTTTATGTATATAAATTGGTTGTAATGCAAGATTAATTTCCACCTTGACAAGATAATGAGGGATTAATTTCGAAAAATACCATAAAGAATATGTTTTGTAAGAACGTAAATTAAGCAACATCCTCCTATCGCGTACCTACATAAAATCTTTATTAATTCTTGTACTATGAAAATATGAATGTTAGCTCTTATTTCATTACAGTATAGGGTTTCTTAAAAAAATCGCATTAAGTATCCTAAATTTAAATCAAGTACATTTAGTCCTATTGTCTAGGCATTACATTACAAGAGTAAAGGACCGTGTTTTTGTTTTTAAACAATAATCGACGTTCCGTTTCACGTTAGCGATAGCCCAATAACTGACCCGCGCGTGAAGGCCGTTTTGTATTAGCTTTTAATAAGTAATTGTACACCAAACCGTACCAATTTCGTCATGAATACACGTTTTTTTCCACACGCCTCGCAGCAATCTCGTTTTCTCGAAAATAGATCTAATATGTTGAATATAATTAATATCATACCGACATGATCGATGCGTGTTCTTTTTGACTATCATTATTTTTAAATTACCGTATTGCGTAATTTAGTGAAAACAGAATGTTTGTGGTAACGCGAAATTTTTGAATTTGGAAGGTGCGTTCCGTGACTCGCTTTTTAAGTATTTAAGCATACTTGTTCTCGTTGAACATGTATTTAGCATACGTTTTATTATAAAAGTAATTTTGTTATAATAATATAGAATTAATGCGACTAGACCACGATACGCTGTGTATATATCCGATAATATGTAATTTTACACAATTTTGTTACAAACTCGTTTGCCCGTTACTTTTATGAGGTGATTTTTTCTGACGTGTGTTATTTTTTGTTACAGATGCTTTGGCTGATCACGAAGACTGATTAAAATATTTATTAGAAGATTTAAGAAATGATGGATCCATGAAGTTTCTTCCTAGGTAAAGTGACTAACTAACAGTATATTGCTCGTTATATTAATTTTTATAGCTGTAAAATGAATTAACATTTAATTTATTTCTAACGGAAATTAATAGCGAAGAAATTAACACATACAAAGGTTTATTCTAAATCCTAATCGAACGTTTTCAAATACATCCTCTCAGCAATAAGTATTGGCCCGCAAGAAGGTGGAATACAAAATTACGCGGGTTAATTTTTAAATTTCGAAAACAATACAATATGTTATTATAAACAGATAACATTCCGCAGCATTCAGCTAATCTCACCGTGGACAAAGACCATTGTATCTCGCACATTGTTTCGGCTCATGTCAAAAATGAATCACTGTTTTGATATAACACTTAAATTGTATTGAGTTTTTTGATTGTTTATACATCGTTAAATAAACTGTCCACGGCTCGCACGTCGTATTTATAAATATAGTGCAGTTTTTAATATGTCGCTATAATATTTACATATTTGTACGATTTGTGAATGTCTAGAGTGCGGCTGAAACTTTACATCTCGTAGGTGGTACGATTAGTAGCTTCTTGGTAAATAAATGTTATATAAAAATAATAAAAAATACATACTTAGCTAGTACATGGTAATTGAAACTTTATTTTGTTCCCAGGACGGACTCGTTTCAGGTTGTGGTCCTCGAAAGAGTCCAAACACTGCAATGACTACTGCGATGGCCGCGCATCAAGAATCTATACACGAGAGACTACAGCCGACCACCGAGGACCCCATCTACCTTCACCATGGCCCGGCCTCGTGGCCTGAGGCCAGCGACCACCAGGAGGATCATAGCACCGACATGTCCCCCTACTACAACATGCCAAAAAGGAACAAAAGAAAAAACTTCAAACCCAGATGCGCTCCAAACGCATCCGCCTTTTCTGACGAGTCGAATGGTGCTAACTACGAAGATAATGGCGGCACTGTAAATGGTAATGATAGAACAACTCCAGAAAGAATGGACGATAAGGACGATTATCCAAAAATAGGAGTCAAAAACTTCAGTCTTCTGAAAGGAGTCGCAGTTGACCTCAGCAGGAGACTAAGCACAGACTCCAACGAGAATATAGAGTCAAATTACCAAAACAGGTTACAGGAGGATAAAAAAGTGGATACTTTCCAACGGTCGTACATTCACAGCCTGCAAATTAAACAGGAGGGAGAAAACGACAGAACGATGTTGAACTTTAGCAATTTACAAAACAAATCATTTTGTGCCAAAAATCCTTTCGCTATATCGCAACTTATTAAGACGAATTCCCCTCCTAGGAGAAGGGATTCTGAATCCGATGATGACAAAGGTCGGGATTTGAACTCTAACGAAAGATTAGAAGGCCAAGAGCCTATGGAGCTTGATACTCCTCAAAATGGCGATGCAAGTAACGCTACAAATAGGATATTAAGGGATTACGCAATGAATACTATGAAGGAGCTGCTTGGGATCTACGGTCTGTCGTCGAATGAAGTGGCTGATGCTATCACGGGCCAGATTAGAGCTCTGGAAGCACTTCAAGGTAATTTTGAATTGTTATTGAATGTCATTGCCGTTTAAATGGTTTAAGAGTAATATATAACTGTATATCTGATTACATATTCTTTATAATATCAAATAATGCCATCGTTTATAATATTAATCTTTATCCAATTGAGAAATGTTAATGGTTTTGACTTATACAAAATCTTTTAGATGTAGTGTATTATTATACACTATTTAAGTTAAATTGCATTTTAAAACCAGTAATTAACGTCTGATTTCGCATATTTCAATAGCGTCTACAATCACTCAAATATTTTCTTCCATCAGGCAAACCGTTCACCCAGCTTCCTCTAAGTCTGAAACGACGGCATGACTCTACTATAGAGGACGGTACTCAGAGAAGTCTTCGAAGGTCCTCGTCAGCAACTGAGGACGAGGGTTCAACCAACATTACTCCACCGAAAACTCCTGATAATGACTTAGAAGCACAGAGGTAAGTTCATCACAAAGTTATTGAAAGATATTTTTTACCTGCAAAGTGTGCTTTGAACTTGTAAAACAATTAATATGAATGAAGAAATACTACATTAGATAAATTAGTGTCTAAGTTAACAAAGAAGAAAATAATCTTCTGTTTTTATTTTAGAATGCCTTTTGCGTGAGCATGACCTTTTTGTTCAATGAAATTTAGTGTTTTTTTGACGAAATCTAACAAATAATTTTGTCACAGACAACGAGCTCTTCAAATACACAACCAACAATCGATGAGGCTGTTCAACAGATCCCAAGAGGATGATGGCAGTGGCTCTGATGATGGAGATCAGACCCTCGACCTAAGCGTGTCCAGGGACACTGATGGACAGGTAAGCAACAGCTTGATTACCTGTAAAATCGCGACATTGACTTTGGACGTGTTATGACGTCTTGTTTAAAAATATTCGTATTTTTTTTTTATCTTGTTTGATTAGTTTTATTTTTGGATTTATTCTATAATCATAGCCTTTTGACAGTTAAGTCGATGAGGAAAACATAATGGCGTAAAATTATTAACTAAATGAAGTTGCGAAGAGCAAATTTAACTAAATCATAATCTTCAAGGAATCGATCAAATATTTTTAATATAATGCTTGATAATTATGCCAAAATATCAGGTTTATGCGAAATTCGTATCGAAGGCCCGCATTTGATAAAAGAAATGTTCTTTGAATATTTTAAAAGCTTCCGTTTATGATTAAATATTGAACTCTGTTTAAATTCCTTACGTATTGTTTGAATTTTCTTCTTTATACAGTAATAATATGAAATTAAATAAAAATAAAACTGTTTTTAATTTTTGGTCATGTAATATCAAAATGTATTCCGTTTCGATATTATAATATACTTTAACCAAACTTTAGACGCACATAATTTTACTACAAAAGAACGTAATCACACGTATGCGTCACAAATGACGTGTATACACGTCTGCAATTCACGATATAAAAATTAGTTTTTCTTAGAAATTCGAGATCCGTATAGATTGTTATTTTTTTACAAGGAACAATCGACGACCTCGAGCGCCGGCAACAGCGTTTCCGAGTTCGAACAACAAAATATTATAATGAGAAAGAATTTGGAGGATTTGGCTCATTTACAAATGCAAGTGAGTATCCTGTTGACGTATTTTTTTATGGCATTGAATGACGAGACGAGCATGCCGTTCGTCTGATGGTAAGCGATACGACCGCCCATGAACAGCAGCAACACCATCCAGCACCTTCAGTTACAAAGTACTGTGTGGCATTCCACTGCGCCCGTCATTCTGAGACATGAGATGTTAAGTCGTATATAATGACGTCTAACAACGTTCAATGGAATATGTTTCGTTATGACAATTAGATATTCTTATTAATTTTATTCTTAATTTAAATATAGTAAAAGTACAAAAACCTTTCTTGCCGTAACTTCTTTGACTCCAGAATTTAAATGTAACAGTGAAAGCAGCTGGTATGCATTTGTTTCAATAATAAACAAGTAACGCAATTTATTAATTATAGAATTTTTGCTTTTGTGTAACTGCGCTGCGTCATGTATATTTTTTTATACGTTTACTAGCGTTTCGCCGCGGCTCCGCCCGCGTTGAAAAGTTTTTCCGGGATAAAAGTCCCGCTTTATATTTCCCGGGATAAAAGTAGCCTATGTGTTAATCCAGGACATGATCTACCCGTGTGCCAAATTTCATCAAAATCCGTTCAGTAGTTTTTGCGTGAAAGAGGAACAAACATCCATACATCCAGACATTCTTACAAACTTTCGCCTTTATAATATTAGTAGGATAGTAAGATTAGTAGGATTAATAAAACTGTCAAACTAAGTTACCTCGCTTACCTCGTCTAATTGCCTTTAGTTATTAGAAAATAACAAGGTTATACCACTTATCGCCATAAAAATAAAATGTAGTCAAACAGTTGTTTTTCTAATGAATATTACGCGTTAATTATCTTTGATATAAATGTCAACGAGCACTGAGAGAAGTTTGATCGATATTTGTTTTGAATGTTTTTACCGACTTCAAAAAAAGGAGAAGGTTCTCAATTCGACGTGTTTTTTTATGTTTATTACCTCAGAATTCCGCCATTTATCCAACAATTTGAAAAATTCTTTTTTCATTACACAAAATATACTTCCAGATTGACCCATAGATTTTTTGTAAAATCGGTTGAATAGTTTTGTTTTAAAACCAAAATAACTTGAAAAAATATGTTGTCCGAGTATACCAAATTACGAATTTTGCTTTTTTGTGACTTTTTCTTTGGTGTTTTCGCATGGAATTTGGTTCTGTCTATGTCTTGCATACATTTAAAAATAGCATCACGCTTTTTTAAGTTTTCTGGGGTAAGACAGAGGCGTAATTTTATGTTTGTTACCTCAGTACTCCGTTATTTATTAACTCATTGACTCCATTTAGGCACCGACTCCAAAATTGCTAACCGGTGTATACGTAATATCCTCGTATATTATTCATTTATTTATCTAGCTCAGTTAGGAAATGAAATTAGTCACGGAATATAGATACGGTAAATTATGTTCTGGTATTAAGTGTTACTTTTTAGTTATTTTTTATAACAATTAGCGTATATTTTATAACGTATTACGTAAAAAAATATTAGAAGAAGTAGTCGATAAGCTGTAGAAAACACTATTTAAAATAAACGCGTAACTTGTAAGCACAGGTTAATGATTACTACGTAAGTAATACCGATTTTTGAAAAGAAATTCCGACAAAATGATAATTCTCAACTATTTTAAAGTACTCGCTTTTCGAATTTATTAGATCCGAGTTTATAATCATTAATAACAATTATTTTTCCACCAGGGCTACTTCCAAAAACAATCAATGGATGGAGACGATTCACAGGAAAGGAAACTCCAGGCAAGCGGTAAGTTATCAATCAAATATATATTTTTTTATCTATAGAATCGAAGAAATATTAGGTTTAAAAAAATATAAAAATAAATTACAAGAATCTTCATGCATCATATTCTTGAACATCAAGTCGTAATTTAATATCGCTTTTAACAATATTATATCTCTTATAATCTCTCTCTCTCTCTCTATCTTCGCGGAGCGTGAAGAAACAATGAGCAGGCCGGCATAAAAAAAATCACAAAAAAAGGAAAATTATCAGGTTTGGAAAAAACAGTTGCGTCACATTTAATATGAAAACTCAAGAGTTATTTTTTCAGAGTTTATTTATATTTAATTCTAGTATACATGTGCCATTTTGTTCGAAGACTTTCTACCATCTTGTAGGTAGTGCCATGATCTTATTGCTGTAGAGATTTTGGGACATCTAATAAAAAAACGCGACAAGTTGTTTTCGCAGTCCTCTATTGATGTTAACCTGACACTGCCTAAATAATTCTGATGAGACCGAAAGAGGCAGAAATCTGAAAGCGCTATATGGTTGATATATTAACACCTCCCAGCCAAACTCTTAATATTTGCTGAGTGGCTAAAGACGTTTGTGGTCTAGCGTTATTGTGATAAAAGACTACATTCTATTGATCAATTCCAGCCGCTTTCTCTCAACTTCTTGCTTTAATCTCATTAGTTGATGGCAGTAGTCTTCAGAATCGATGGTTCTGCCCAACGGTAAAAGCTCATAATGAACAATGTCCTTCCAATTCCACCATGCAGCATCGCCTTATTGCAAGTTAACCCAGGTTTTGCCCTAGTCGGTGAAGCCTGACCGACCTTTGACCACGACCTTTTTAGTACGTTCTTGTCGTACGCGATCCAGTTTTCTTTTCATCACCAAATCAATCTCTTCAAAGACGATTCGGTTTTATTACGTCTCAATAAAGGATCGCAAATGAGTACACGGATCACTAGGTTCCTTTCAGTTATCTCGAGTGTCGCCCAAATATCTAGATATTTTGTGTATCCAGCTTTTTTTAAATGGGTCAAAACTGTTTTGTGCTCAATTCTTAGTTCTTCAGCTATGTCGTAGCTTATGATATGTCGATCGTACTCTTTTTCAAAAATGACGTCCACTCTATCCGTTACCAGGGTAACCAGAGAGAGGTGCATCTTTGACATCAAAATTTCCGAGATTTACGCTTAAACCCAGTTTGTGCTATTCTTACTGACACTGTATTAGGTCCATAAACGTCACAATTTTTTCGCGGTTTGCCATGCATTTTTTTCATTTTTATATATTTTTTTAAATGTATCGAATTTTATTCTGACCAAAAAAAAATAGCTGGAAACAAAATTTTACTAATATCTTTCTTTTTTTGAAATGTAACCTTTTTAATGTCATCTAAACCAGCCAGATATAAATGGTAAAGCCAAAGAGATTTTATTACAAGTTTATACATACTAAATACGAAAAGGCTTTCCCCGACCTATTATATCATACTCTCTTAAGGTTGCATGAAATATGTTTTTCAGAAACTAGAGCATTTAACACAGTATGGCTAAACGCAGGTTTCTTGGCGACTAATTAGCTACTATTAGAACAGTTTTCACTCGGTTTCATAATGTCATTTTACACGTAAAGATGTTAAACTTGAGTAAATACTCTTGAAATAACGAAAATGGCAATAAATATCGATATTTAAAAAACTCATAAATACAAAATATTTGATTCCTGTGTAGTTAATTGAACTATAGAAAGGAAAATGTAGTTACTTTCGGCTAGAAACGTATCTTCGTTTTGTCTTTTTTTATGTGCATGTCATCATTAATAAATCCATGTCAAAGTATAATAACCCCAAGAAATATGAGCCGTTCATAACATTTGAGTTCATCATTCACGAAATCATTCTTCTATATTTAAATCAACGCTCAACGAGCGACTCATTCGATTCCAAATTCAAAATTCATTCGAATGACATCCGGATACGTTACTTTTATTTCGTACTAATCTTAGCTTAAACAGTTCGAACAAAAGTCTAATTTGTTTTTTACCAAATCTATTTGTTAAATCGATTTTCATTCCACAATTCATTCTTTGAGTTGCTTTAGTTCATTTTTTGTGTGTGTCAAATATTGTATGTATTTTCCTTATTATGGGCAAAACTTACTATATTTTTTGCTACTTTTGTTTAGTCCAGTGTGTATTTAGTAAAAATAGGTCTATCTTACTGGGATAGTACTATTATGTCTCGGAATACCAGCGGAAGTTACCAGCGAAATAAGCTTTTTTGTTAAGTGTCGGAAGATAAAAATTTCGTTGTTTACCATACCTTTAGCGATTTCTGTTAGAGACATCACTTATATGTGAACTAGTTGCTTATTTTCTGGAAATTTGCTATAGTGTTAAAACAATTTGTCCTTTGAATTAGAACTCAAGTTCCTTGAGTGTAGGTATAATATCATATAGCATTGTCATGCCATCATATCGTTGTGTCTACGCATTAATTTGTAATACAAATTAATGTTTATGGTTACAGGCCATTATGACTCTATTAACGCAATGAATATGGGCTGGATTACGTAAGAAACTTGCTTTAGCATAAGGTTCCGTTTCAATGACAAATGAGTCCATTAAAACATATTCAGCTCTAAATTTCTAGACTAAACTCAGAGATAGAACTGATTTATGAATTTCCACGATCATCTAGCACTATACATAGCCAAACTTTATTACTCTATAGTCCTATCTATATTACTGTAGCCTTTCGAGCATAATGCTAGTAATTTAGTCGTAAATCAAAAAAGAACTAAATTATCCTACTCCCGCATAGGTCCAAAGTGCAAGCAATCAAACAATCACAGTACTAAACAGGTTAACATACACCAAAACGGCACTCACAATCTCAGTCGCACGACAATAAACGCAAATCGTCCTTCTCCGGGCGACAGAACTACTCCATTACACAATAAATGGGAAACGCTATTTGCCTATTTGATAGGCCCCTCCCGTGCGACGATATATCTCAATGATTCTTTCGGTTGGTACGATGATTTGTTTTGGGAACTGGGTTAAATGTACTAGTACTTGTAATGAACCATTTGCATGTGCTGGATTATAGTTCTTAGTACGTTTTCTGTTTTGTTGGCATACTTGGTTTAGCTTTGTATTTATTTGCATAAGTTTTCGAAATGTTTTAATACAACATCGTCCGAGGGGTAAACAGTAGTGTGATTGAAGCGCTCACTAGCTCTTGTCTTTGCTTATCAAAGTAGCAAGCTGATTGCTATTTAGGTAGTTTCCAATGTAAGCCATTTTTCCATATTAGGTATCGAACTTCATCCTCTCAGTTTCCTCTCAGTTGTAGAGGAGGTCCGCGCTCAGCAGTGGACAGTATATACAGGGCTGCTATGAATGTATAGATGGACTTCATCCTTAATACGGTAACTAGTTGAGATACCAAAATCAATTTCCTAAACGTATTACAATGAACGCACGCCAAAAAACCAACCACCACATATAAAGATACTAAAAAAAGAACACACATAGGTACTAACACTAAGTACATACAAATAAATAATAAACGCTATCCACCGCTCCCAGGGTCCGTCGGCAATTGACTGAATTCGCCTCTATTGGAGCAGATTAGAGCCGAGGATTCTACAATTACTGGTGGGGGACCATCAGGATGCGTCGCACTGATTGTTACCTAAAAGCGACGTTTGAACGCGGTTTTTGCGATTTGATATTTGGTTTTATTAATTTAAATTTGATTAAGCTTATTTTTCTTTTCCTCTTTTATTGGGTACTAGCTTTTGCCCGCGGCTCCGCTCGCGTTAAAAAGTTTTTCCGGGATAAAAGTCCCGCTTTATGTTTTCCCGGGATAAAAAGTAGCCTATGTGTTAATCCAGAACATGATCTACCCGTGTGCCAAATTTCATCGAAATCCGTTTAGTAGTTTTTGCGTGAAAGAGGAACAAACATCCATACATTCTTACAAACTTTCGCCTTTATAATATTAGTAAGATTATACTACTACTTGGACTGCCTCGGCGGCGTAGTTGTGTTAGTGTTACTGCTATACTGAGGTCTAATGTTCGATCACTGGGTCGGGCAGTGATATTAGATTTTAATATTCACTATCCACCCGGAGTCTGAAATTTGTGCACGATTTGGCGATGGACTCGCCCTCTAGGGAAGAAAAGGTGTGAATGTATGTATGTATGTGGATGTTCTTGGACAATACAATCATTAGCATCATGACGGAATGGCTCGTCAGAAAGTCGTCTAATAAAACAAAATACAAAGTTTCATAAGCATAGATAATTATAACCAAACATAATTTCCATAGAACGTTAAACCAAGAAAAGTTGTATCTGCCACAAAAATGGTGGATTCTTTACAAGTGCTTGTGAAATGTGACACGTCAGTAATTTATTCAATGATCGGTTATTTCGGATCTTTCTGTTCTTAATTAACTATTCGATGGTAAATGTTTGTTTTTAGTATAATGAACTTTGACAGGACGGTGTTACGGAATTTTTGTTGTTCGTAAAATGTTACGCCTTTCGACTGTTTTGCATTTATGACTGATTTCATACGGTTTTTTGATGTGTTTCATAATTGGTTCTCATATTATACGATTTTTAATGTTACTCATATTTGGTTCCAATTTCAAACTGTTTGTGGATGTTAATCTTTTTTAAGATACAATTTCAAAAGGTTTTTGAATGTTATTAATTTTCAAATCTTAGATGTTACTTGGTTTAATATTCTGAAGAACAATATTCATAAATGCTTTGTTATTTTTTGATGGAAGTGTTTCTAATTAGTTGGTTTAATAAACGCTTATTACTATTGGGTCTCTTCTAAGAAACGCTCTAGAATATAGGTACAACAATCATTTTGAAAGCACAAATAACTGAAGATGTAAGTGCTACAAACGTTAAAATAACGGTTACCAGCTACCGTGAACATAAAAGACAATCAACAAACAACTAAACAGAAACAGTAACTTATTTCAAACGTATCCGCTTTACACCAACACAAATATAAATTAAGAAAAATGACACACGCCGATTGTTCGATAAAAATCATCGATTAAAATGTTTTCTACGTCTTCCGTCCCTTTCTTCCGCGATACGGAACTGTCTCTATCTCTTTTTGACATAATTTTATTAGTCCGTGGTCACCGGAGGCTATATATAATTTATAAAGTTAAAAATAGTTTAATTACAGTAATTTAGTCGGTTTGTTTCGACGTTTCCATTCTTTATAATGTGATTGTTAATATTTATCAATATCTGTGGATTACGTATTAGTTGTGTTTGAATTTTGGGGATCCGTAGCTGGAATTATAGGTAATGTTAACCAGTTTTGGAATTCTGAAGTTTTTAACCTCATAAGTGAGCGACACACCGAAGAATCAAATAAAACCATTAAAAATTGGTCAAGACGTATTTTATAATAGAAGTTTTGAACAAAATAATACCTTCTTTATAATTAGACATGCATAGTTTTCAATTACAAAAAAAGGCCATAATAATTCACCATCGTTGGCCCAAACCTAACACGATCGAATGGTAGAAAGACGTTGGAAATTAATTTTCCACTTAGAAACTTAAACCAGCAGATTGATGAACAATACCTAAATGTTGCAGACGCTGAGACGTTTATCACAAATCAAATACCGATAAACGGTAAAACAAATATTTATAAGGAAAACAAAACCAAAACCATCCTGACGTGGGTAAAAAAGGTGGTTTTCCTCGTGCGCAACGATCAAAACCGATAGCTTGCAATTGGCAGTACCGTTATTAATAACTGCATTAAGTTGTAAGTCCATTTGTAATTAAATTGTAGCATTAGTAAGGCTAGGCCGCTATTTATCACCGGATAAAGTAAGTGCAAGATGGTCACAAACAATATCCTCAAACAAATATTCTGAGGCGAGATTCTTAATTTTACCTATAGGTAAATTTTGGCTTCGTGGAGCTTCTTTTCATACTACATTCTTATAATATAACTCCGTTAATAGTTTTCAAAATACAATTGTGATAATTGATAACACAAACATGATAATACTTCAGAAAACCGTCCGGGGAACGCTCCTTCACAATTCTGATCACTTACCGTTGAGACACCAGTTGTTTATTTCTTTAAAAAAATCTACGGAACCACAAGAATGTTTCTGTCCAAGCCATAATTTTAATAAAAGTACCCGATGATTAGAACACATGTTCCAATTCAGTGTACGAGATTGCCTCGTATCGGATGTAATCGAATGATTACGCGATTAACTCGCTCTTTAATTAGATTTCTATTCGAATGATCGCTTTATTTGTAACAAATTATTGTGTTTATTAACATATAAAATGTCTTGAATGTCAGTTGACGGTGTCTTTTGTGTCTCAGTTTTTGCACTATAAATTAAGCATGTTTAAGATTAATTGCCTCTAAAGACTGCCTCGGTGGCGTAGTTGTATTATGGTACGACTGCAATGCTGAGGTCTCGGGTTCGATTCCCGGGTCGGGCAAAGTGATATTGAGTTTTTCTATTCAATATCAGCTCGGAGTCTGGCATTTGTGCCCGATGTGGCGATAGGCTCGCCCCCTATCACATCATGGGACGGAATAATGGCGAAAAGTGGGTGCATTAGTTGCGCCTCTGCCTACCCCTTCGGGGATAAAAGGCGTGAGTGTATATGTATATATATGTAAGATTAATTGTAACGTCTTAAGTGGTGGTAGCAAGCTTGGGCTATAAAATCTAGGTTCTGGGTTCGAGCTGTACTCACATATAGGTGTTACCTTATATACCTACTCCTTTAAAATGGCCATAATGTTATATTCATGAATTATTTACATCGTAATCGAGAATTTGCATTGACTAATCAAGACCTCGTAATTTAAAAGACGTTCAGATTTCTTACAATCCGAATGAAAGGACAATTTCATTCGCATCTAACGACCCGGCACAAAGGGAAGCGGGTAAGGCACGGAACAGACGGGGCATTCATATCCTCACACATGGCGTCTGCGCCGACCCTTTTGTTAATTAACTTAACTCTGACTTTGCATCCTGAGACTGGATAGAGGAAACGGTGGAGATGATCGCAAAGATTTAAAGGAATAAATAATGTGACGTATTGTAATGAATGAGGGTTAACCCCTGGAATGCCGGGCTCAGTTTGCGTAAAAAACGCTTGCGTGCCGCCCATACATTTGAAAAAATCGGATTTTAGGTGTAAAGGATGTTCCAATTTATACACCATAAAATTCTTTTAGTACGAATTTTGAAATTATTTATTTACTTATTTATTGTGGATCAATGGTCACTAAAATATTTAGAAACATTGTGAGATTTGGCATAGACGGCCGCCATTTTGAATTTCTTCGTTTTAAGGCCAATTGACTTCAAAATCGATATCTGGGCAGGCCTGTAGGTACAAAATACGGATCCAATGTTAGAGTTGAAAAAAGTAGCCGCCATTTTGAATTTCTTTGTTTTAAGGCCAATCGGCCTCAAAATCGATATCTGGGCAGGCCTTTAGGTACAGAAGACGGATCCAATGTTAGAATTGGAAAAAGTGGCCGCCATTTTGAATTTCTTTGTTTTAAGGCCAATCGACCTCAAAATCGATATCTGGGCAAGCCTTTAGGTACAGAAGACAGATCCAATGTTAGAATTGAAAAAAGTGGCCGCCATTTTGAATTTCTTTGTTTTAAGGCCAATCGACCTCAAAATCGATATCTGGGCAAGCCTTTAGGTACAGAAGACGGATCCAATGTTAGAATTGAAAAAAGTGGCCGCCATTTTGAATTTCTTTGTTTTAAGGCCAATCGATCTCAAAATCGATATCTGGGCAAGCCTTTAGGTACAGAAGACGGTTCCAATGTCAGAATTGAAAAAAGTGGCCGCCATTTTGAATTTCTTTGTTTTAAGGCCAATTGAACTCAAAATCGATATCTGGGCAGGCCTTTAGGTACCGAAGACGGATCCAATGTTAGAATTGAAAAAAGTGGCCGCCATTTTGAACTTCTTTGTTTTAAGGCCAATCGACCTCAAAATCAATATCTGGGCAAGCCTTTAGGTACAGAAGACGGATCCAATGTTAGAATTGAAAAAAGTGGCCGCCATTTTGAATTTCTTTGTTTTAAGGCCAATCGACCTCAAAATCGATATCTGGGTAAGCCTTTAGGTACAGAAGATGGATCCAATGTTAGAATTGAAAAAAGTGGCCGCCATTTTGAATTTCTTTGTTTTAAGGCCAATCGACCTCAAAATCGATATCTGGGCAAGCCTTTAGGTACAGAAGACGTATCCAATGTTAGAATTGAAAAAAGTGGCCGCCATTTTGAATTTCTTTGTTTTAAGGCCAATCGACCTCAAAATTGATATCTGGGCATGCCATCGTTTTGTTTTAACACTAATGGGATTTAAGATAGATATTTGGGCTTGTCTTTAGCCAAACAGAATAAATCGAGGTTGTAATTTTACTAATTTAACAATTTAAATACGCAATCACATCAAAATTAGATACTTTTAAAAATGAATAAGGTAATCAACCTGAGTAGCCTTTTAAGTCTGGTGATGGGGGGTAAATAAATAAAAAGATACAGTTATTTAATGGCCACCCAACAGGGCATAACGATGTGGGGGAAGAAAAATATAATAAGATAATTTCTACTACGCGGCTAATTATTCTTATAGCAATCGTTGAATTGTTAACGACTCCCTGATTTTTAACCGATTTTGATGCTTTCACAAAGGAATTTACTTTATTTGCTGTTTGCTGCCACGGGACACTTTTTTCTTCTTCAATTCTTTATTTTGCGACATAACAAAGCTGCGTTATTGAAGAGAATTGAATAAGCATTGATGGTGGCCATAATATTTAAAAAATCTATAATTAAAACGTACTATAGTTTGTGGCCATGTCCAGCGGGTTTTGATTTTAAAATCAATAGCCCTTAAAACAAGAACATTTAACATGGAATGCAGTTCTTAAAATTCCAACCTCGAGTTATTCTACTTGGCGAAAGACAAGCCCGAATATCTATCTTTCCTCTCGCGGAAGGAGAGTGCCGAGAGGGATCGCCAGCGCAGTGGTGATCCCTCCCGCCGCCAGACAAGACGTAGGAGGCGTCGGGTGGACGACTGACCGACATCTCCCGCCCTGTGGATTGGGGGCGTTGGAGAATTCCACCACGGTATCCCCTGCCTGTCGTAAAAGGCGACTAATAGGGGCCTCCGGCGGTCACGGGTGGGAGGGAGGGGCCATCCACCTATTAGTCTAGCCAACTTCTGTGACCCCCGTGATGGACGGCAGCGTGCCTCACGCTGCCTCGGACGCCAAGGGCGTCCTTCGGTGTACGGGGGCTTCTGAGCCCCCGCAACAACAGGAGACGGTCCGCAACAGCGGTACGCGCAGGGGCGGTTGCGGACGACAACTTAGACGTGAGTCGGAGGAAGCCCGCAGCCGTCCCTAATGCGCCGAAGATGGCCACCGCGGAAAAAAAAATCTGTCTTAAATACAATCAGTCTTAAAACAAAGAAGTTCAAAATGGCGACCACTTTTCTTAAGTCTAACATTAAATAATTATGAGTTTTACTATCAATGCCATGCCCAGTACCGATTTTGAGGTCAATTGGCCTTAAAACAAAGAAATTCAAAATGGCGGCCATTTTTTTCAATTCTAACATTCGATCCGTCTTTTGTACCTACAGGACTGCCCAGATATCGATTTTGAGGTCGATTGGCCTTAAAACAAAGAAATTCAAAATGGCGGCCACTTTTTTCAATTCTAATATTGGATCCGTCTTCTGTACCTATAGGCTTACCCAGATATCGATTTTGAGGTCGATTGGCCTTAAAACAAAGAAATTCAAAATGACGGCCACTTTTTTCAATTCTAACATTGGATCCGTCTTCTGTACCTAAAGGCTTGCCCAGATATCAATTTTGAGGCCGACTAGCCTTAAACTAAGAAATTCAAAATGGCGGCCACTTTTTTCAATTCCAACATTGGATCCGTCTTCTGTACCGAAAGGCTTGCGTAGATATCGATTTTGAGGTCGATTGGCCTTAAAACAAAGTAATTCAAAATGGCAGCCACTTTTTTCAATTCTAACATTGGATCCGTCTTCTGTACCTAAAGGCTTGCCCAGATATCGATTTTGAGGTCGATTGGCCTTAAAACAAAGAAATTCAAAATGGCGGCCACTTTTTTCAATTCTAACATTGGATCCGTCTTCTGTACCTAAAGGCTTGCCCAGATATCGATTTTGAGGCCGATTGGCCTTAAAACAAAGAAATTCAAAATGGCGGCCACTTTTTTCCATTCTAACATTGGATCCGTCTTCTGTACCTAAAGGCTTGCCCAGATCTCGATTTTGAGGTTGATTGGCCTTAAAACAAAGAAATTCAAAATGGCGGCCACTTTTTCAATTCTAAAATTGGATCCATCTTCTGTACCTAAAGGCTTGCCCAGATATCGATTTTGAGGTTGATTGGCCTTAAAACAAAGAAATTCAAAATGGCGGCCACTTTTTTCCATTCTAACATTGGATCCGTCTTCTGTACCTAAAGGCTTGCCCAGATATCGATTTTGAGGTCGATTGGCCTTAAAACAAAGAAATTCAAAATGGCGGCCACTTTTTTCAATTCCAACATTGGATCCGTCTTCTGTACCTAAAGGCTTGCCCAGATATCGATTTTGAGGTCGATTGGCCTTAAAACAAAGAAATTCAAAATGGCGGCCACTTTTTTTCCATTCTAACATTGGATCCGTCTTCTGTACATAAAGGCTTGCCCAGATATCGATTTTGAGGTCGATTGGCCTTAAAACAAGGAAATTCAAAATGGCGGCCACTTTTTTCAATTCTAACATTGGATCCGTCTTCTGTACCTAAAGGCCTACCCAGATATCGATTTTGAGGTCGATTGGCCTTAAAACAAAGAAATTCAAAATGGCGGCTACTTTATTCAATTCTAACATTGGATCCGTCTTTTGTACCTAAAGCCATGTCCAGGTATCGATTTTGAGGTCAATCGGCCTCAAAACAAAGAAGTTCAAAATGGCGGCCACTTTTCTCAATTCTCATATATGATTAAGATTTGCATCCAATGGAAACAAAAATTAGCTAAAAAGAAACCACCTGTAGATGTTCAGTTTTCATACATTTTGCAGAAATCGGCCCGAGCGTGGATCCACGCTCCCGGCAGAGTTTGAACACTTTTTTGAGCGTGGATCCACGCTCCCGGCACGCGAGGGCTTAATATTCAGTACAGATATACGGAGTCTTGCTTAAATAAAATTACAAGATACGTATACAAAGCGTAAAAAACCGCATACAACAAAACATATCCATTTTTATATCTCACATGAGTCAACAATTCTTAATTTTCAACATTCAACATAATTTTGCCTGCCATACGCGTTCAAAAATGTATTTAAACTCATGCAAAAGAAAAAAGACGATCACACCTCCACGGATTTAATGCGCGTATAATTTCTTTGTGGCACCGCGGCAGAATGTGAACAGACGTCATAAAATATGCATTTCTTTCGATGCGTGCGTTCATCGGCGCGCACACACTGCACAACCTGCACACACACGCACCAGCACAATAACTCAATCGTACTACACGCGCGTCCTTTGCATATTCATTTGGCCCTTGCAGTTTGTATCATTGTATAAAATTATAATGCATTATGTGACCTCGGTACTCGTCGTTTTTAATATATAAATGGTAAAAGGCACATAAGTGCGTTGACACTATTTTATGAATTTCTATTGTGCACTTCCTGTGCCATGTTTGGTGTATCTACTGATGGACTGGTCACTGGTCGCAGTCGGATGGCTTGCGAATGGTAACACTAGTATGCAACGTGATACTTTTTGGTATCTCTGAATACTACTGCTTGTACTGCTATTTATATACTGCTATGTACTATGTTGTTATATTTTAGTATTGTACTCTTTATTCATATTGGCTGTGATTTCCCATAATTTATGGGAGATCTTTAAATAAATAAGTATAAGAGCGCGGATTCTTCAATTTATTGGTAGAGAATTTTAAAGAGCTAAGTTTACTTATTTTAACAACACATTCCAGAAGTGCGAATAAAGCTGCTATTGCTATTATGTGCTATTTATGTAAATAGATTCCAGAATCATCAAGAAAATCACGGCTTCTACGATCTACAATAGATCATAAAATTGCGATGTTTTTCCTTATTTTGCAAATGTCATTGATATGCGTTCACAATTCAAATTCTCGACACAATAGGATCATAACATGAAAGTACTTCGCACCTTTATTTCTATATTATGCGCTTTACGTGTCACGGATTCTATTAATGCATTAAGATTCCTATTGTGCCATTGCGAAGTTTCCGTCAATGTTGTTCTTTGTTTGAATAACGGAATATTTGCTTTGACCTTTCTTTTACACCCGGTGAATTTATATCGTCTATAAGATCATCGATGTTTCCTTTTCCAAATTGTATTTTTATAAATTTATTATTTATTTCAGATACAATTTGATTTTACAAACAAATTTATAAATATTTTCTACTAGCTTTTGCCCGCGGCTCCGCCCGCATTAAAAAGTTTTTCCGGGATAAAAGTCCCGGTTTATATTTATCCGGGATAAAAAGTAGCCTATGTGTTAATCCAGGACATGATCTACCCGTGTGCCAAATTTCATCGAAATCCGTTCAGTAGTTTTTGCGTGAAAGAGGAACAAACATCCTTACATCCATACATCCAAACATCCATACATCCATACATTCTTACAAACTTTCGCCTTTATAATATTAGTAGGATTTATGTGTCTATTTTGATATTAAAGAGCAAAGAGCGCTATTTGATAGGAATTTAATTTACTCATTTCCGTCGGGAAAATAATGAAGACATCAAAATTCCTCAACATACATTAATACGAGACAAGTCGATAATCGGATCAATAAAATTCATTTAAAACAATCGGCTCGCGTACAGCTGCTCGGTGAATCGATGAAAATAAAGCATCGATTATCGATACTTCAATCGGTATCGATTCGCGATGTCGATAAGCGCACGTCCATCCATCATGTTGGAGTTTTTAGTTTCTAGTTTTAATGAGAGGTTCTAAGAAAATGATTTTGATGGCTAATGAACGCTTAATATTGACAGAAAGATATGTACAGAGTAAAATTGTTTTATTATTTATATTCCTCGTGACTCCCTTTTTTTTTGCAAAAATAGTTAATGTACACACACCGAAAGTTATTGATACTATTATAAGACTATTATTTCAATAGATATGACTTCCATTATACTGTTTTCGTTCCGGAACTGCATTATGTCCAGTAGTTACACTGGCTACAATGCCCTTCAAACCGAAACACAACAGTGCATGCACACTGCTACTTGGCGGTAGAATTAGACATTGCGGTGGTACCTACGAAACCGTAACTATTTTTATTTTTCATTTAATTCAAAGCCTGACCTAATCAACATCACTGATATTCAGAATACTGTTGAATCATAAAGTTCACATTGGACATTGCGGACTTTTTTATACTGGTCCGACGATGGCACTGCATCTGAGGGTAAGTGAAGTCCTGACAGAGTGTCGACTAACGATGGTTGTCCCTCGTTAGTCGACACAATTATGCCGGCCTGTTTGAACCGGGTATACACAGGCTGACCCCGGAACTATGACGGGTTTCAAGACCTTATATACGGTTGCCGATATAGGCGGATATAAATGACTAGCTTTTCCGGGATAATAGTGCCGCTTTATATTTTCCCGGGATAAAAGTAGCCTATGTGTTAATCCAGGATATGATCTACCCGTGTGCCAAATTTCATCCGAAATCCGTTAAGCAGTTTTTGCGTGAAAGAATAACAAACATACATACATGCATACTTACAAACTTTCGCGTTTATATTAGTAGGATGTCCTACTACCAGCATTATTATTTGACTCAGTTTTTTTCTTAATTCTATAGCACTTCGCTTCTCTCATTAAAGTGCTCATAATGAAGTCTACATACAAATTCATGTTGCGCGCATTACACCGCCATCTAACGGCAAACGCCTTCAACTAAGATTAACCAATCCAACCTAAATTACCTGAACCCAGAACAAAATATTTACATCAAAACTAAAAAGAACTACAGTTATTTATTTTGCCGGAACATCAATTTCCGCACTTAGAAATTGAATTGAGATAGTAAAAATGCCGCACAGCATCCTTAGTGGACCATAAATCTGTTTGAACGACATCCGCGAATTAAACGATTGTCTAATGACGGCACGCCCAAAATGAACTTGTATTTTTAATTACATTTTTGAAATGCCTAATAGAAAGTAATTGATTGCTATGATCAAAGATTTGCGCAGTCCAAGCCCATGATGTTTCATCCGTAGTCAAGTCAACGGTCTTATTACACTGGATGTCAGCGCCTTCATCTCGCTGTGAATTCGCTTGCAATCTACCAGTTTGATACGAGCTTTAACTTTAACTGACCACGGGTGAAACCACCCGGCCTAAAACGTCTTAAAATATTTTAACGATTTTTTGTTTCTCTCTTATCATTCTCATCAAGTGGACGATAGCCTAGTTGGGAATGGAACGGTCTGTCAAGACAATGTCCGGCGGTTCAAAACCGAAGGCACACACCTCTGACTTTTCGAAGTTACGTGTGTATTGTTTATCAATTATCGTTCGCTTTAACGGTGAAGGAAAACATCGTGAGGAAACCTACATACCTGAAAATTTTCTATGACAATTTCGAGGGTATGTGAAGTCTGCCAACCCGCCCTAGGCCAGCGTGGTGGACTAAGGCCTGAACCCTCGCAGTAGTAGAGGAGGCTCGTGCTCAGCAGTGGGCAGTATATAACACAGAGCTGATTGCATTGCATTCTCATCTAATTGATGTACAGCACCTCATTGTATAACCTACGCGAAATTGTTTCTGCAATATGCCCGGAAATGTGACTACCAACCCCACATGTTGGTGGGATTACGGCAGAAGAGAGACCAATAGACATTTCTATTTAGTTAGTAACCTAATTAGCACTGTTTATTTACTTTCCTAATATTTTACCTAAGAAAACAAAAATAAAACGCACATCACGGTTTTATGAGATGCTGGGGTGTGACCAAAGCACCCATTTTTCGCCATGTACGTACCGTCCCATTATGTGATGGGGCAAGCCTATCCACATAACAGCCATAACTTCCAGACTCCGGACTGATTCTAAGCAGAAAATCTCAAAAACGCTTTGTCTGACCTGGGATGCGAACTATGGACCTTACAGTAGTGTCGTACCGCAATACGACTAACGCCACTTAGGCAGTCACCTAAGGCAATTGAGAAAACAACAGTGATTATCTACTACTGATAAACACTCGTTAGTAAGTAAGTTCATATATAATTTACAAATACAAGCAATCTTAGGTAAGCCAAACTTGAAGCTGTACAAATTTAGTTCAACATAATTGAACCACGTACGAAGACACGTTATTTCCGCAGGACATGTGACATTCTGAGGTCTATTGTGTTAATTTAGGGCTCCTTGAGTGGGTAAAAAATCATGTATCTGCCTGTACTCGATTCAGTAGGTTGTTTGAACTTTATGAATCAACATTTTAACAGTATTTTGAATACCAGTGTGTTAGATCAAGCTTTGAATCAAATGAAAGATAGAAACGGTTCTATGGTTTGGTGGGTACCATCGCAATGTCTATTTCTACCGCCAAGCAGCAGTGTGCATGCACTGTTGTGTTTCGGTTTGAAGGACATTGTAACCAGTGTAACTACTGGACGTAATGAGACTTATGTGACTTATGACATCTTATATCTCAGAATGACGAGCGCAGTGAAATGCCACAGTAGGTACTTTGTTACTCAAGGTGCTGGATGGTGTTGCTACTGTTTATGGGCGGTCGTATCGCTTACCATCAGGCGAACGGCATGCTCGTCTCGTCATTCAATGCCATAAAAAAAATATTATAAGGCAAATACCTACTTTCTCAACTGCGCCACGAAATGAAATGTTTGCTGAGTAAGTATTTAATTATTGAAACTAGATAATAATTATTCCTGTTATGCGTAACTAATTCTATATGGATTTATCATCAAATCTTTCTTACCTCTCATAATTTACAAAACAAGGCCAACCTACAGAATCAAAACTGATAGATACATAAAATTACCCTATTTAAAAGTAACAATCCAAAACCAAATAATCCCAAAACAAAAAAATCCTCCGCGTATGTCGTTAACAGCGTATCTGCGCGCTAAATGACTACCAGTAAAAGAAAAAGGGCCCACCATCAAACGACAGAGTAAACAGAGCAAAAAGTAAACAAGATCATGCGGAATCATTTACTGCAATCACTGAAGGGGGCGGAGATGAACAAAGCAAACGGATGCGACGTTACGTGTCGTGATGGCGATTGATGATAGAGATTGACCGGCTATCGATTTAGAAAGGTTGGTTTGTTTTTGGAGCAAGCATGGCTTAAATCGTAAATTTGCTTTGAATTTGTAAGGGGTGTATTTTCTAAAAAGTTTTTGTAGTAGAGGAATTAAACGAGTAAGAAAGTCAACTGGTAGTAATTAATCTCCACAGTCTATAAACATCGACAATACCAATATCATTAATGAAGGCATTTGACATGAAAGAGATACAACAACAGAATATATTATGTTAGCCACTATACATGTAAGACTGAAATCACAGAAACCAACCCCTAACAATAAAGCGTTCGCGATTCCCATCACAACACGCGATGTAAACAAACGATCGCCGGCAACACATCTAGATGGCTTATCGATGGATCCCGATTTGATCTACGCATGCGTACGTCCATAATTATCTGCGCTCTTTCATCCGCCGCTGAAAGTTTATGACCGCGAGCCCCGTGTAAACGTCCAATCATACTCAGTACAATTAATGGATTACATACTTATGTATCGACAATTAACATGGCATTATCGGCTCGTGTGCCTTTGCTTACCTACCATAGTTTATGGATTAGGAAGTTTAAGAACTCATACAAAACTTCATTAAGATTAGCATTATTTTTGTGAAATGACATAAACTTTTCTTTTTTGTTCTTATTTTGAATTTGAAATTCGTTTAAGAATTGTAACGTCTTTGGTGTTATTATTTTAGTAAATAAAACAGATGTAAAGTTCTGTCCATAAAACCTGTAGTTTCTTCTATTCTCAATTTGAATTTTAAATTCTTTAAGAATTACAACGTCTTTTCTATCATCAGTTCAGACCTTAATTGACACTAATAATGTAAAGTTCTCTGCATTATAACCTATTTAGTTGCTATTAGTAAAGTCGTATTACTTAATATCAGCCCTATGACAAAGACGAGTAATTACGATCGACGTATTACGCTTCACCGTTACCGGAGAAATAAATGTTATTAGCCACTGACAAGTAAATGAATTAATATTAATAGATAACGGATTGCAAATGAAAAAGTGTACCGAAGTTGCGTCGGTGACCCCAGTTTTTGTGTTAAACGTTTTTCAAACTAATTTGTTCATGATATGATTTATAAGATAATTAGTAGATTAACATACTGTAGTTTTAATTACACCTCTCGTGTAAATGTTGGTGGACTAAAAGACTTTCTCTAAAAAACTTGATCTGCTTTTAGAGAAACACCAAATTGGATAATTAATCAAGACAACTCTGGTTATTTTAAAATCCACATTATTGTAAATTTGTTTTTGTATTGTAACACAATTTAATGGGATTTTCATACATTGGATTATTCTCTATACTTTCATTCATTTGTACTCTAAATATTGGAATGTGCAAATAATTTATGAATTCATTTATTCCTTTGAACGAGGCCGTCTTCCTTTTGTACGTATTGAAAGAAATGTACGAGTTCGTTACTTAACTTTTTGTTATCAGTACAATCAAAAGGAACATCGCATTAATTATGTCGAAAAAAACTTAACACAACACAACATAATAAAAATACAGAAAAAGTATAAATATTTTTCAATGATAGCACGAAATAGTTTGTTAGAAACTGCTGTTGCATTAGATAATGATAATTCTTGACTATTATAAAAACTTCAAACACCAATCGCAATGAAACCTTCTTAAAATAACACACAATGAAACCAAGTGGTATTCAGCCCGTACGCCTGACGTACATTACAACATACACAATGTGAATCATCCACTGTTACAAATTGGGATGCAAGATTCAAATTTTTATTCAATTAGTTACACGGGAACATCCATATACGTCGTGTATTCAATAACACGTTTTTATGCAAGATTAAGTTGGGCTCTCTTATTTATACAAGCCTTGAGATTCTGTATTATATATTAATGATTATGATTCTTATGGCATCTGTCTATTTCGAAGTAGGCTTGATTAGATCTGATTCTATGTTTTTATTCTTCAAGTAATTTACGTTAATAGACCTACTTTGTAACGTTTAATTTGTTTCGATTTTTTCTTAGAAATAGTTACGAATGAATTGTGCCGCCGTAACAAAATGAGTAATTTAATTTGTATCTCTCACAGCTGTTTTAATTGCTTTTAAATTTATATATTTGATTGGATCTCGAGATTTCAAGTGGGTTCTTGAAATTATTTGTCTCAAATTGAATGAATCATCGGATATTCTAACGAATACTCGGAAGAATGAGTTTAGAATGAGAAGTCAATATCTAGTTCTACGAATAGTTATAGTAAATGTAATTTAACCAGTACAACAAAAGAAAACAAATACCAATTGCATAGTTTTTACAATATAATAAAACAAACACAATAATGAGCTCAAAACAGAAATGCCACAGCGTATCATCAAATATCATTACGTGCTTGTTTAAATTGCGCATTCCGTATTAACTTTTTGTCCGTTTCAATATTTTAACATGTCACAAAACGGATCGACATCATAACTTGTTAATCACAAGAATCCTAGCCAGATACGTTAGTATATTCCATCGGTGAGATCTTTGTCCGTTCATACACCCATCGCCCCGCCTTATTACCTCCTCTATGCGTCTACAGCTTCACTCAAATGTACTATCACATTGATTCCTCAATCCATTTCTATCTGATCTCCCGTTTCAATAAAAACATTAATAATTTAATCAGCATCGCGTGTCTGGCTATGTTGGACGCCGACTGTGAACAATTCAGCTTTGCCGTCATCAAATTTGCTTTCGATCTTCCTTGCATGAATTAAGGTTCATTTTTGAATCTCCTTTGTTGTACCGATGTAAAGATAAGTTTGTGTGTTATGAATTGGTGTGTGTAGTAACCACATTTACATTTTAGACATACTTGTAGAGTAAACGTCAATTTAGATGGAAGACGGGCACCGATGTAGGGAATTGATGCAGTTATTGAACTCCGAGTTGACGATCCGTTGGAGTCGTTGGAGAGAGACAATGGACTATATTAATGGATGGATTTTCATTTTGACGAGCTTGAAATATGATTGTTCATCGTAAGGGGAAAAGAATTCAATAAAACGTGTTGTCACTTCGAAATTACAATTGTTTGGATCCCTGATTGGGTACTTCCTTAATTTTTCCTATAATTTAATCAATGAATCACAAAGTTTCCAGAAGTGGAATCAAAGCAATTGTTATTGCATTGACTTAATTATTTAAATTGACGTTTATTAAGACTTCCATTCAAAAAGTCGTGAATTTTATCTGATAGATATAAAGCATAATTTTCAATGATTCAATTTAAAAACTGATGTGGTAATAGGCTCGCCCCCTATCACAGCACGAGACGGAATACGCTCGGCGAAAAGTGAGTACACTAGTTGCGCCCCAGCCTATCCCTTTGGGGATAAAATGCGTATGTTAATTTAATATTAAAGAATTTATGATTTCCGTAACACAGGTAAAGTAACAAATGAAGCCAGTACATTTCGTTCTCACAATGTTTTAAAGCTCCCATATTAAATCTACGATTGTTTTCCGACTAAGCTCGTTAAGAGATGTTAGCTTAGGACATTCAAAACGAATTCCTTTGAAGCTTATTTTTCATTCTTCGTATTCTTATTTGTATCAGTATTTAACGATAGTTATCTATAGTTTAGTTCATAGAACAACCTACTGTGACAAAAGTCATCAGTTCAATCCCAGAGCAGTCCCATCCCTTAGAGCAGTGGTCGGCAACATTTTGGCAGGGAAGGGAAATGGAAAATGAAGTAAAGGCATGCCGCTATTATTGTAAATGCTAATAATAAGGACGCTTTAAGAGGGGGGGGGGGGGGTGCATGGACGGTTACCGGCCTTAAACAGCCACGGGCCGTAAAGAAGGGGGTCGCGAGTCGCGGGTTGCCGACCGCTGCATTACAGCGATGCAGTGCATTGCCACGCAGTACTTTTTAATTCTAAGTTCTGGGCATTTTTGTTTGTAGTCATGAAGATGCATGCGTAATTTGTGTCAAAAATCAACGGAACTCTACGTTCACACAAATTGCTCTATGAAATAAAACCATTAAAGTTTAATTACTAAACACAAATCGGACAAGATCATTTCATCTAAATGACATTTAATTTGTATTAGTTTCGAGATAAGCGTTGGCATTTAGATTTTTCATCCAACGAAATGCCAGAAGTGGATTACTGGCATTCCCGAGTACGTCATCGGATTTTGAGATTTTGTCTTAAATGTCAATGGTGTGGTGTAACAGCACTCTTTTTCTTTTTAGACTGTATACAGCGTACGCACTAATTAAGTACAGGTATCTGTAAAAATCGACTATTGTGGGAACCTTATCAAATCTCTATTTTTAGTTCTAATAACACGAATCAAATCAATGAGGTTTCTCAAACCGAACCCAGAACGTTCAAAGTTTACGGTAACACTACCAGCACAACACAATACTCAATTCACATTATACATAAACAACATTTCTACTCACATTTATCAAAGTAACAAAGAACCAATATCAACTCAATCTACAAAATATCAAAGAACACATTTCCTAAACTTTGAATTCCGACACCTCCAACCCATTAACCGCAACATAATATCAAAATCAATATCGTGGGAAACACATCTGAGCTGTTTTTAACAATTGGTTCAAATTTTTTATCACGCTTTTTTTCTTAGATTATCGTCATCATTATTTCTGATACCAAAGATTCCATTAAAGGCTTACGTCATTTCATCGAATAGAGCGCTTTTATTACTGAGGATGGACAGAAATTGCTTAATTATTGAATATAGTCCAATTATAATAGCCGCGAATGAATTTAGTTTGTTTTAGTAACGGTAGTCTCAACGCCATAGTTTTTATTATATCTACATGAAACACGTGTTAAGTTAACGTATTTATATCTAAAAGTGTAGCGAGAGAAGAAACTGCAGCACCTCGCAGAACTAATTTTAGTTTTTATTTTACTTTGATTTCATTGAATTGGGTAATTTCAATCCAAGAATATTCCTCATATTTGAATCCTAATACCACCAAAATATTATTTGCATCCTGGCAATCTAGGATATCAGCGATTTAACTGGACAAGCACGTTAAGAATCAATGAGGCGATAGGTTCTGAATGGATTAAAATATCACTTACAGACTTAGCCTTAATCCAAAATATTATTGATCCATCACCATCAATATTTGACCTCAACTCCTACGTACTCTTCCTACATGCAAAGGAAGTCCCACCCAGATCTGTGAATCATAAATCCGATTACGAGGAACTTTCGTCGATCGCTGGTTCCGCTGAACGAGTTCAAAAACCCATTATGTTGAACATTATGCCAACCCATTGTCTCAGCCGAATGAACCGACACAATCTTACGAAATTTCCTAAAAAACCACGTTAGTATTATAAATGTATATTGTTACGTTCATTGTATTCTTGTGCCCTCGCTTCAAATGTGATTTACATCTTGATTGGGTTCCATTATTGTTATTTTTGTGGTGCTTTCGATTTGTTATTATTAAAAATTGTAATGTTTTACATGTGAAAGTTCATGGTTCACATTGGTCATCATATTGTCAAAAACGCATCACGAAAAAAACATTCCCTCGTTCCGATTTTCGTATCATTTCAACTAATCTCCAATATCATCAGTTGTACACGATTCCACTACTCGTAACAACACGTTAGATTTAGCACAGCAAACGTGAGCCATTATCGCTCAGCATCATGAAATAAGTGATTTTGTATCCATTAATAATATTACTACTCTCCTGTTATTACAAGCTCAACTTGAAATTATGAAGCAATATGTAACCCATTGTTAAGTACAGGTATTAATTTTTCAAAAACGTTTCGTATAAAAAACGGTCGACGTTTCGACATGTCTTGAGTTTAATCTCTCTAAAACGGTACTCCCAAATCCGCATTTTTCAATACAATACATTGTAGTGTGTGTTCATATCTAGATCGTGTACAGGCGGGCGGAAAACTCTTACGTGTCGTTTACCTCGTTTTATTTATAGGTTTTTGTTGAACGAATTTGTTGATTGGACGATAAAAAATTTAGTTGGTTTTCTATTTATGGACATAGGCTTTGTTGGAGAATGATTACAACTAAAGTGTACCTCGTGGCTCGTACGTAACGGACTACTTAACGCACTCGTGTCAATGCTTTGTGCGTAATTTCGCGGTATAGTCTATTTCAGTTCTTATCAGATATTTTTGGTCACGTCATTGCTTACACGTGTTTTTGTGGGACTAACAGTTGATTTAATTAAATGCAAACTTCCTACGAATTTCAATTATGAAGTTTTTTTTAGTATTATTTTCTCCATTGTTAGCACTGGTCTTAAAAGAATTGTTGTTTTCTGTCAAACCTGACTCTTTACCACCAAGCGCGTGATTGGATACCCTGAACCACATCAAATAAGTAAAAAATGGTCTACAAACGGCGTGCCATACGCAGACATTACTTTTTCAACAACATATTTCTATTTAAGTGATACGATCTTTGTACGTGGAAAAAAAAGACGAACAAAAACACTTTCGTGACGCAATGTACTTAGACGTAAAGTCAACGATCACTCACAATGGACCGCTCCGGAGTGACTTGGAGAAAAGATTGATTAATTACCATAATAATTTATTTGATACACCAAAACTTGATACGGGGTGGGGCGGCACCGACGACGTTTACGTTCTTTCGGAACTAAAAACCGTTCATGATAGAGACGGTAACGTAAACCCACCGCAACCGACTTACAGACTTAAATATATTTACAACACGATGAAAACAGTATATTGTTCGTCGGAATATGATGCATGGAGGTGATTTGGCTGTTCCAAACAAAAGAATAACTTTACGAAAAAGGAATGGATGAATGTATCGTTAGTTTGATTGTTTCGATGTATTAGCATATTATAAGTTTTTGTGTCTAAGTGTAATTTTATTTTTTGTTAAGGCCTGCTTACCGCGTTAAATCATTTGGACCAGGCGCGTAAAAACTCCATGCAGACGACGGTTGACTACTCCAGATACGTTAAAAGGTATTTTTTTAGTTTAAGTAACTTAATTTCGTATTAAACGTACATTTGTTTTTTGTGGAGTCATTAATTTAAACAAACTGTTGGATCAGAACCTGATTCTATCTTTAGTTTGTCTTAATCATGTTCAGATGGATTAGATATGGCAAATGCTCTTGCCTTTTTTACTGGATTATAAGCAGTGAAATATAATATTAGTTTACTCATAGAGCAAAAAACTGATATAATTTTTGCAAATAAGATATGAACCTGTAGATTGCATAGCAACAATATGTATATTTATTTTTTGCTCTCTTTCAAATCCATTATTGACAATTTTCTTGTAAAGGAATCTTAATACACACGTTTTCGTATTTAAAGTCATTTTAGCATAATATTTAGGTAGTCACAAAAAATTCAAGAGTATTTTTTCTTTTGATAAATAAACACTTTAATTTTTTGGTTTAAAAGTACCAAATTGTAAACGGTTATCATTAATCATGATAGTTATATCGTCAGCTCTGGTAAAGGCAGCTTAAATCAAATCTAACCACAAAAAACATTAATAAAATATTTCTTTGTACATTCCATTAGGTACAGTTCAACGTTAGAGTGCGGGTCTTCCTACTGCAAGGATTTGGGTTACCGGGAACACTTCCACTGCATGGACTGCACAGCCAGGGTGTTCTGCAAGAAAGAAGAGATGATCAGGCATTTTAAGGTAGCCTAAAATTGAAATAGTTTGTCAGGAATGTCAGTATGTTTCGAAATTGCCATGATATCCGGCTTATATAGATTACATGTCCGAAAATAATTAAGTCATTAACATCTAATAAACGTTATCAATAAGTTGTTTAAAAGCTGTTTTGACATGTCCTTCCTCATATCAAATGACTTAAAAGTTAGATACTACGACTAGACTAGACTGCCTCGGTGGCGCAGTTGTATTACAGTACGACTGCAAAGCTGTGGTCTCGGGTTCGATCCCTGGGTCGGGCAAAGTGATATTGAGTTTTTCTATTCAGTATCAGCCTGGAGTCTGGAATTTGTGCCCGATAGGCTCGCCCCTATCACATCTCGGGACGGAATGACAGCGAAAAGTGGGTGCACTAGTTGCGCCTCGGCCTACTCCTTTGGGGATAACAGGCGTGAGTGTATGTGATGTATGTGATGTGACTACGATTACTTTAGGAGATTCGAAATAAATATTACCATACTTTTATTATTGTAGTCAGTTTCTTGTTGAAGTCAAATAATAATGCCAACCCTACATTACTATATACTATCCCATTATGGGACACCAGCCTCCCCTACTACTTAGACTTTAGTTCACCTCGCCTAGTACGGGGTTGACAGTTACGCTAATACAAAACTTATTGCTCAGACTCTTAAGCTCAAATTTAGTTACTTTTATAGTGGACGATAGCCTAGTTGGGAATGGAACGGTCTGCCGAGACAATGTCCGGAGGTACGAAACCCAAGGCACACACATCTGACTTTTCAAAGTTACGTGTATATTGTTTATCAATTATCGTTTGCTTTAACGGTGAAGGAAAAAATCGTGAGGAAAGCTGCATACCCAATAAGATCCTTATAAGAATTTCGAAGGTAAGTGAAGTCTACCAACCTGCACTAGGCCAGCGTGGTGGACCAAGGCCTATAAACCCTTTCAGTAGTAGAAGAGGCCCGTGCCCAGCAGTGGGGCAGTAAATAATACAGGAGTGGTATTATTATTATTTATTTATTTATAGTGGCATAAGAAACGCGACGAGTCCTTAGCCCATGGGTTCATGCGGTACTCTCCCCTAGACGACTGTTCAGAGAGATTCAGCGACTGTCCCCACAATCGAAGCCAAACGCACTACCATTGCATACAAGATGGCTGTGATAAGGTAAGGAAATATTTTGGTAAATGCTTAATTTTTAGTAGTGAAAATATTAATCTCTCGGTCGGAGATAGTTTTTGCGTAGAACTGTCATAGGCCTAAGTGAAGCCTTTTTAAATAACAGTACAATATGCTAAGAATGTCCCGAAAAATCGTCTCGTAAGTCCATATCGTTTAATTTTGATGTTTTGTGATCGATGAAGAGACCAATACGACAGTCGCGTGTTTGTCTCTCAATCAATCCCAATAAAACGAAACAGTGTTTTTTTAGCCACATTGTAAGCACTGACCCTTTTCTAATTGCAGTGACTCGACTTTTAATTGTAATATTGGATCTCATATTCAAAATTCTTCCAATTGACTTACTTGTTTAACTGGTTGTAAATTAGTTTTTCTTACTCAGTGAAATCTCCATCCATTTTGAACATCATATTATAACAACTTTTAATTTTTAGGTGTACATATCAACATCAGATGTACAAATGCACGCGAACTACCACAGGAAGGATTCCGCGATCCTCCAAGAAGGATTCCAGAGGTTTCGCGCGACGGAGAGCTGCTCAGCCCCCCACTGCATCTTCGCAGGGCAGAGGACCACCCATTTTCACTGCAGGCGACCTGGCTGCACATATACATTCAAAAATAAGGCTGATATGGGTGAGAACTTCATTTTTAATGATATAAAAGGCTATGCAAGTGCTAATAAGTCCATACAAATTCGAGTTGATGGATAATTCTAATAAAGACTAATTTCAATACTGATTGTATAATTAGTCTTAAAATTATTAGTTATATTTAAAAATCCACTAGGTTAGGCAGACAGGTTAATTTCTTTTCTACTCACAAAATCTTGACATTTTAACCAAACTACGTAGAAAATTCATCAACCTTTTTCTGCACAGAAAAACATAAGACGTACCACATCAAAGACGAGGCTCTCTCCAAAGACGGCTTTAAGAAGTACATGAAGAACGAAGCCTGCCCGTATCGTGACTGCCGGTTCAGCAGGACCTGCAACCACATCCATTGCATCAGACCACACTGCAACTACGTGCTGCACTCCAGCAGCCAGATCTTCACTCATAAGCGGAAGCATGAGAGGAAAGAGCAGGAGATTAATTTTGGGTTAGTGTAGTTGAATTGTAACAAGATGATTTTATCCATGTCTTGACAGTAGCGCATTATTAAGCTACTGAGGATAACTAGGAATACAATTATCATTATCTGTTCAATTTCTATCCATTGCAAGTTAAAAATATTATAACAAAGGAACATTGCTATTTTATTAATTTATTTTTGCATTTGCATTATCACATTCTCTGGACTTTAAACTTTAAATTATTGAAGTTCGTTCAAACAGCAGACTTATATTTACTTCCTCAACAGATTAGGTTGCGCTTTTACAATTTCTTCTGAAATTAGGTTCAATGTTTTATATAATCTGTCCAAATGGATTCAATATACATATACACTCACGCCTGTTATCCCCGAAGGGGTAGGCAGAGGCGCAACTGGTGCACCCACTTTTCGCCATTATTCCGTCCCATGATGTGATAGGGGGCGAGCCTATCGCCATATCGGGCACAAATTCCAGACTCCGAGCTGATACTGAATAGAAAAACTCAATATCACTTTGCCCGACCCGGGGATCGAACCCGAGACCTAAGCTTTGCAGTCATACTGTAATACAACTACGCCACCGAGACAGTCAATATACCTAATTATATTTCTTCCTCTTCCTAGTCTTCCAACGTCAGTGATCCAGAACGCCCTGTTGCAGCAGCAAGGCGCCGACCTGAGCATGTACTCCCCCGGGAGCAACCTCCACATCGACGATGATATGTCTAACTCCATGATCGACACAGACTATCCGCATCAATTTGTAAGTTTTGATTTCATTGTGATTATGATTAACGATAAATTAAGAGTGTACACAGTTGATACTTCTTTCTTTACATTCATTCCCAAAATATAGTATGTTTGCTAATTTCAGATTGTGCAAAGTAATTCGAAACATTGATGAATTAGAAGGGAACTTATGCAAATACAATAGATTATATTTTAAAATCTTCAATCCAATATTTCCTTCTAGAACCCAGCCATGGTGGAAGAAATAACCAGAAGATTCATAGAAACGTTCAACGGTGGCAAGGATGCTGACGACAAGTGCAGTAAATGCAGTGCATTTAACAAGCACTATCACTGCTTGGCAGATGGATGTAAAATGGCGCATAGGTTAGTATACAAAACATACTGTAAGGAAAGACAAGAAAAACTAGTGCACCACCAAAATTTTATTTTTTAAATGCTTTAAGCAATAGCAACCTAGAAAAAAGAAAAGCTAGTCAGTAGCCTAACATAAGTCCATACCTAGACTTACATTTAACATAGTATTACCAACTAGCATCTATATCAAACTATCATGAAAAGCAATTACTACCCTTCTGATAAAGAAATAATCCTCATTGTCCTTTACAGCTGCCACACTACAATGGTCAAACACGCCATAGAGCACGAACAACAGAACCAAGTGACGGAGGCTTACTTTGTGACGTACACGCGGAACAACCCTTGTGCGAACTCCGCCTGCCAGCATATTAGGGACATCACACACTACCATTGCACTTGGGTAAGTATTGGTAGGTCTCTCATATGTGTGCCCTGTGGTCCGGGTATCTAAAGAATTCCGCCACGGCATCCCCTGCCTGTCATAAGAGATGTAAGTGAGAGTCGCGGGGTGAGCAGTGGGAGTCTGCTCGCTCAACTACTCCAATGTAAGCGACTCCGAGGTGGATGATAATGCGGGTGGTCGGTCTCCTGCAGTCGTAACTCAAAAAGCGTGCTTTAGAGTTCGGAGGATACTCCTCCTCCTCATTTACAAAGGTACCACAATGCGGCATCGCGCAGGGGGGGTTCCGTAGGCGCCACAGAAGGCCACCGCGGGTTTTGGTTGGTAAACCGGTGTAGGGTGTACATAGTGTTAGGGACTCGGTCCAATGCTCGCTCGGATGATGCTATACTCCCGAGTGTCGACGTTGGGCCGTAGGACTGTGTGAAACCATCATAACCGTTCCACTCACCCCCCAGTGGTGGTAGCGATAACGCGTTTTTCCCTGCGATAAAAAAAAGGTCTCTCATATGTAACTGTCCGTTTGGGTGGGTAACAACACAATGTCTATTCCTACCGCCAAACAGCTGCATGTACTGTTGTGTTTCGGTTTGAAGGATATTGTAGCCAGTGTAACTCCTGGACGTAATGAGACTTACAACTTATGTCTCAGGATGACGAGCGCAGTGGAATGCCACACAGTACTTTGTAACTCAAGGTGCTGGATGGTGTTGCTTATGGGTGGTCGTGTCGCTTACCATCAGGCGATCAACATGCTTGTCTCGTCATTCATTGTAATAAAAAAAAAAGAATAAACATAGAAAAGTAGATCTGTCTTTGGCCTATATTTAGAAGTATCTTAAGGAAAATCAGTGAAGTTAATTTAAATGTAAGACACATAGCTGAAGTCAAATAAAACTAAAAGCATAATCACTTTGTCCAAAAATAAAAGCTTTTAAAAACACGAGCACTTCTATTACCAAAAATATTGAAATAATTATTTACTCTCTAGGAAAACTGCGGCACAGTCATCCTATCATCAGAAGAACATCCCTTCAAACGTCTCGAGCATCACCGTCAGCACGCAATACTCAGCCCTATGTCTCCGAACTTAGCTGCGAGATTTGCACCAAACTTTGCTCCGCAGCTCTCCGCCCAGCTACATCCCAATATGGCAGCACAGTTAGGCCAAGTGCCAAGTTTGCCAAACCTTCCACCAAACTTGGCTCAGTTGGCGCAAATGGCACCAAGCCTTAGCTCGCAGTTGACGCCGAACCTGCAAGCCCAGCTGAACCTTGGACCCAACCCTAATGTAGTGCCTCAGCAAGTGAACCCTTCAAGTTCGCTGGACGAGATGTTTAGCAGGAAGAGAGGAAGACCACCGAAGAATAGGGTTGTCGAAGTTTGGACCGATAATGTAAGTTTTAAAAATTACAATATTATTCTAGACCATACTCAATTATCTATATATTCACCTTAGATGTTGACTACTTAATGCAAAAAAAGATGATTATAATAATATTGTCTTTTGTCTCTTTATAGGGTTATAAAAGTATACTACCATTGACTTCATATTTCAGATAACACCACAGGCTATTTTCACGTCGTTTAAACTACCAAAAAGCAATCAACTGCCGCCGGTCGTTCAGTCCCCAGTAATAGCTACGGTCGAAGAATTTCCTGTAAGTATTTTTAGTCAATTAAATATTTTCCCGAAGATTCTTAATATCAAAAGTTTTTGAAGGTAACAATCGGGGTTCCTAGCCATTTTTGTTACTTAACACTAACCCAAGACCAATTTTAGGAAGTATGTCTGACATAGTCCATATTTCTTTGTCCACAGCGCATAAAATTCCAACATTTCGAAGTCTTCACCATGCAAGACACCTGCGTATCTTCGTACCCCAACTGCCAACTGCGCATGACTAGGCTTCACCTTCACTGCTTCAACTGCAGCTTCGCTGGCGAAACCCACTCTGTCATGGAAACCCACATGAGGGAATCCCACTCCATCGCACCCCTATTAGAGGGATTCGACTATTTCGGATCCTACGATCAATGCGGTGGCAAGAGTTGCTTCAAAAACCAACTGAGATCTCACTTCCACTGCGCGCAAGGGAACAATTGTCCAGCAATTTTGACACAATATTCGGCATTGGCCACACATAAGCATGGCAGGGGAACTCCAGTGATTAAATGTGAGGACCAAGAGAGGCAGTATGAGGAAGCCAAAGATTATTCGTTGAAAGAACGAGCTTCGGCGGACAGCATCAGTTCTATGAAGGAGCTTGAGTACACTCCTGCTAACTTCTCTATTAAGAGTGAGTTTGATAGAGAACAGGATAATGTTTCTGGTGAGTGTTGTTTCTTAGCGATATTTTTTGCTGCTATAAAATGTAAAATTATACCTAAAATTTACAGAATAAAACGATGAAAGCCAATTAATTACTTTTGATGTAGCAATCTTTCACCTCTATATATGCTGTTGTATAAAAAAATATTGTTAAATAAGTTAAGTTCATCTAGCAGGTACTTTCATTCAATTATCATAAAAATACTTTGGCATATTAAGCAATCCAAAACTGCAGTCATCTAATCACCAACCATCATCTTCTTTCCAGTAGTAAAAGCGACAGGCACGTTTTACCCGTCTTCTCACCTCAGGAGCAACTCCTCGCCCTCCCCCCGCAGCATCTACGACGCCTCACCCTCCAAGGACTTCAAACTTCGCATGGACTTCGAGAAGAAGTACGATCAGAAGACCAGTGGACCGACTATCCCCCCCTCTTGTCATGACCAGGCTTGCCCCCTTAATAAGAACGCTGGGGGCATGAATTTGCACTATCATTGTCCGCATTGCAGCCAGGCGTATGTGGATTTGAAGCTGCTTTTTAGTCATATGATGAAGAAACATAGTAATACTTCTGATACTGGATCTGCTGGATTAGCTGCTACTAAGGTGAGTGCAGTTTAAGGTTTGAAAGGAAAGAATATATTGTTATCTTAGGTGAAATAGCAAAAGTAGTTAGAGTATTCAATGACGATAAGGCAGAATCTTAAAGAGTTTCGAAGGAATTTGGAACAACAGTTTGTTTGATCTTGTTGATATTAATAGATCACGATAGATAATATTAAGGAATGTCTGTTTATGAAATTATATCACAATTACAATTCCTTGTTAACTAACTTCCAACATAAAAACACGCGTGAATATGTCATGGTTGTGCACAGGAGACTCTGGAACGAGAGTATCCAGAGATATCGATACTGCCGTCCACCGCCTCTTCCTCGTCTGTGAGCCAAACGCCGTCACCCAGCCAGAGACCGCCTAACCCTGCTGATCAGGTAAGCTTTCCAAAAACGAAGTCAAATTTTTTTTAATATCTGTAGATTTGGCTTAGGTGCTGACATTTTTGTTTAATAAACGCCATTACCTCATTTGATTCTTTCACGAGAAATTTCAAGATCATCTGAACCCTTTTTAGTTGCCAACCACATACAATTAACTTTAACTATTGAGTAATAAAAGAAGAAAGAATAAAAAATTCCAAAATATTCGTTTCGTGTATAGTTAACTAGGCTTCTGCTCGCGGCTTCGCCCGCGTGTAAAAGATCTTCGGGGATAAAAATATTTTCCCGGGACAAAAAGAGCCTATAGCACTTGGATGCTTTTGTAATGTTAATGTAGGTGCCTATTAGTGAAAGAATTTTCAAAATCGGTCAAGTAGTTTTTGAGTTTATCCATTACAAACACACAATCAAATCTTTCCTCTTTAGAATATTAGAATAAATTAGTATAGATCAACGCTTATTTATAGGTACAAGCGGTACAAAGCCTACTTCTCCAGCAATATTTAGCTGGTGGGAGAAAGGGAAGCCTTCAGGAACAGTTGAAGATGCAGCAGCAGTACACGGCGTCTTTAGCTGGTCTGCCGGGACTGGCGCAAGTCGCTCTCTTTTCGCAAGGGTAAGTGATAGGATAATCATTTAGAGCTCTATATACAACATTTAGAACCGCAATGATTATAAGGTATTGAGGATAGATATGCTGTGATTCAGATCCCTGTTAGGTTCTTAGCAAATCCTCTTACTCCATTTATAATATCAATCTCTAAACATAATAAATTATAATCAACAATATTAGATACATCAATTAAAATTAGTTTTTCGTCTCCAGACACTCTGATTATTGTTTTTATGTTATCTGCTATAATTCGAATTTAAGCATTATTAAATACTGTTTTCTCTTCACAGTGGATCTCCTTTCCCTCTCTACCCAACAATGTTGTACCCACCAGAGCTGTTACTGGAACAAAGTCTGCTGCAAGGGCACGGTCTTCCTCCAGGAATGGACAAAGAAGCTGAAATGATCGCTAAATCGTAAGCATATTCTTTTTCAATTTCAAAATAGTATTTTAGAATCATCATCGTTTTGTTATAATAAGATTATGTAGTTAGTAATTCCTATAAGTGTTCCTGTAAATAATTTGTCACTTGATTTATTCACTTAATTAGTCTAAACACCGGTGTAAGATGACTTCATCCTTTGACTTCTTTTGATTCGTAGAGCTCGATAGAAAAATCTAATATTGAAATATCAGTATCAAATCTAGAATAATCAACCTGATCCAGTTTATAAACAGTGTTTATGTTATTTCTCCAGGAGACGCACGCAGGCGACTCGTGGGCCCCACATGCGCGTGCTGAAGGACGAGCCCATCCCCGAAGGATACCTTCGATTCCGGTTCAACGAAGACTGTGCTTACCAGAACTGTGGATACAGGTAATGCTACCATGACTTTACGGTCTTTGTCTTTCTTTTAAACCACCGACAGATAAACGGGGTGTTATTAGATTAGGAAGCGTATGATCTGTTTCAACGAAGATTGTGCTTACCAAAACTGTGGATACAGGTAATGCAACCATGACTTTACGGTCTTTATCTTTCTTTTGAACCACTGACAGAAAAAACGGGTTAAGGTTAGGAAGTGTATCTGTATGTCTGTGGCGTTGTAGCTCTCAAACGAATGGAACGTTTGTGATGCGGTTTTTTTTTATAAACATCAGCTTTTTTATGGCAGTGGATATTGATACAGTAACGGTGGCATAGTTGTAAGGTACGACTGCAATGCTGAGGTCTCGGGTTCGATCCCCGGGTCGGGGACAGTGGTATTGGATTTTTCTTTTCAGTACTAGCCCGGAGTCTGAAATTTGTGCCCGATATGGCGGTAAGCTCCCCTATCACATCATGAGACGGAATACCTACGCACGGCGAAAAGTGGGTGCAGTAGTTGCGCCTCTGCCTACCCTGTATGTTGATGAGACGAGCTGCTCGCTAGATGGTAAGTGATACGAGTACCCACAAACAGAAGCAATACCACCTAAACTTTGATAAGCAAAGCTATGGCGCAGTGCTCGTTTGACCACCCCTGAGAGTTTAGACTGCTCTTTGCAGTTTACATCTAAAAGTGGATATTTTTCCTCAAAAAATCTTCGATTTGTACCATACTTATCAAAGCACCATCTTCATATAATTTTATACATCTGTCATCTTGATTTTTACATCAAAATAAAGAACTAATAAATGGAGAATTAATATCAAATGTGATTCATAGATGGCGCTATCAGTCTCTAAAATAATTTAGGCAAACATTTTTGAATAGAAAAATGACAAAATACGAAAAATTACTTATATTAAGAGGATTAATGATTGTTTTTTATTTGCAGGGAGCATCAAACCCATTTCCATTGCACTCGCAAAGACTGCGGGTACTCGTTCTGCGATAAAACTAGATTCGTTCAACACACCGCTAGACATGAGAGGTAATTAATAAAATATGGATCTAATAACTGCCTCGGTGGCGTAGTTGTATTACAGTACGACTGCAAAGCTGAGGTATCGGGTTCGATCCCCGGGTCGGGCAAAGTGATATTGAGTTTTTCTATTCAGTATCAGCCCGGAGTCTAGAATTTGTGCCCGATATGGCGATAGGCTCGCCCCCTATCACATCATGGGACGGAATAACGGCGAAAAGTGGGTGCACTAGTTGCGCCTCTGCCTACCCCTTCGGGGATAATAGGCGTGAGTGTATATGTATGTATGTATGGATCTAATAACAGTAGGCAGAAATGCCTCGAAATACATTTAACTTAGATGGAGCCTATTGAGAATCTGGTACAATTTGATTAATGACCACTATTTATCCAATGGGGAAGATTTTACAATTGCTACATCTCGCAAACTTATTTCTGTCTCGAGCTTATGCTGAACTAGCTAAAGTATTTATAAAAAAAGTTATAATTTTTAGATACACTATTCTCTAGACTACAACATCTTTACTTATGATGTTTTCTCCTAATTATCTTAAAAGAAGACGATACGTGGACGATAGCCTAGTTGGGAATAGAACGGTCTGCCGAGACAATGTCCGGAGGTTCGAAACCCAAGGCACACCTCTGACTCTGACTTTACAAAGTTACGTGTGTATTGTTTATCAATTATCGTTCGCTTTAACGGTGAAGGAAAACATCGTGAGGAAACCTTAATAAGAATTTCGAGGGTATGGGAAGACCGCCAACCCGCACTGAGCCAGCGTGGTGGACTAAGGCCTAAACCCTCTCAGTAGAGGAGGCCCGTGCTCAGCAGTGGGCAATATATAATACCTACAGGGCTGGTATTATTATTATTATTTATTATTATCTTAAAAGAACTGCAATGTTTGATCTGCCATACATTTTTCAAACAGTGTAACTAATGTAAAGTATTGTTTTCAGACTGGATACACTAATGGGTGGTGACTTCCAGCAGTACCGTGCCAATGTATACTGTCAGAGGCCCGACTGCCCTCACGCTTCTACATTTGGTGAGTAATCTAATTATTATTAGTAGAAACTAGTTTGATATTTTCGTCTTTATGGCTGGGTCTTTGTCTAGTTTTTTTTTTGCACTTGTTAGCAAGGTATGGGTATCGATTTTTTTCAAAACCCTAACTGCATCCATCGACTCTTAAATGTTTTACTGGGTTAGTAAACGGTTTATACTAAGTTACAAAAAAAATTAACCTAATTTTAAGTGAAGCCCAATGAAAATTGCGACTGGCAAAGAACTATGGCCGTCGTAGGTTCCAAATTTATACTTGTATTATTCTTCACGTCGCGTTCTAAATTAACGCATACTAAGTATTTTTCCTATCCTCATTTCAATCAATACAAAATTGTCGCCCAATTATCATTAAAACCATTTCGAATTTTTCATCTACCTTGACAATCAATACAAAATCTTGGCATCTTATTAACGATCCTGCTGTGTCAGGTACAGGCCAGAACAAGGCGTCCCACTTCCACTGCCTCAAGTGCGACTTCGTGTGCACCGACACCAACAAGGTGGTCGCCCATCGGCGACAGCATCAGAAACTCGACTCCATCCAGGCCGCTGGCTTTGAGAAGTTCCCTCCTAGCAAAGGTAAGCATTCTATTATCTTCTACTCTGTAATTTTCATTTCAGTGACTTTTGAAATTTCTTATTAGTAATAATCATTTTTCATTTTCTATCTTTTTTTTTAACGGAGTGTATGTCATGATGCAAATCTTGAGATAGAGTGCTCGAAGATTTAGATGGAAATTTTAAATAAAAATTTTCTAGATGAAACCAATCTGTGAGGTTAGAATGTGAAAAAAAAACACGATGCGTCTGTCACGTCACGAGACTGACGTATCGGTATTTTGATGTTTGTGATTGATCAAGAGACCGATACGTCAGTCTCTCAACCAATCACAATAAAACGAAAAGGAGACGCATCATGTTTTTTTTTCAAATTCTAACCCCTCAGAGTGTTAAATAGCGTAGTAGAAAATCACAAAAAGATCAAAGTAATAGTAGGTTAGAGATCCCAAATGGTCTGTAACACCAGTTTCAGTTCAACCATCCTGGAATCTTTCTGATTAAATCCCTATTGCTGTAATAAACAAAACGATGTTTAATTTGAAATATCTCATAAAATTGTCTTCCACCAGGTTGCGGCTTCGAGCCCCAATGCATCCACAGCAAGAAGCAGACCCACTACCACTGCCTGCAGTGTGGGTTCGCTGTCCTTGGCCTCTCGCAGATGACGTCACACAAGTACAAACACCAGGAAGCGAACCTGGGACCTTCCACCAGCGGCACCAACTGACGACCACTCATGTACATAATCATACATAGTTACTGTATATAGTATTACAAGTGAGAAAGTATGTGGACTTTGTAAATGACAATACTTTGGACTAAGATTCAGTCTATAGAATGACGGACTAGTGAATTTTTGATGTAGTGTTCAAGCCGGCGTTCAAGTCTGGCTGTAAAATGGTAGTAATTAAAATTTCTACCATAAACTACCAAAATGGTAGCTTTTTGATTACGAGAAAAGTGTGTCCCACAATAATTGTGCCTTACACGCGAATGATTTTGGAACGAAGTTGTGGCAAAAACGTGCCAAAAGATTCTTAGTATAGTATATACGAATGTTAAAATTTTAAACTTTATGAAATGTGTGTGCTCTGGATTTAAGAGTTAATGACCGAATTAGGTATTTTCCTACGATATGTACGAAGAAATGTAATTTAAACACATCGTTACAGTTTAAGAATAGTGATACACTTCCATAAAAAAATTATCAATTAGAAGAAAAAAGTGTTTTTACTTAAAAAAAAACATACCATCAATACGACTTATTTCAATTTAATTCAAATAGTCGATATTTTTTTACATTCTATCGCTATTCTTAAAAAGTATAGATATGTATAGAACATGTTTATTATAAAATGTGTGTATACCTAAATCCTGACCAATCGTAGATGTTAGATGATAAAAAATATATATTTATATTTATTACTTCCCCATTGAAAAAAGACATTTTTACGAATAGTATTATTAATGTAGATTTCACAAAAATAAGGCAATAATGTTTGGGTTAAAAACGCCATCTTGTGCCTGTTAAATGACAATATAATATTAGTGTCGAAATAGTTTCAGATAGATCACTCGTTTCTACTAAAAAGAAAAGGTAGCTCTAAAAAAAAATTACGAAACAGTAGAAATTTATTGACTGGCAATCCTAAATTAGCAGAGAGCCATAAATCCAGTCTATATAAAAATATTTTATAAAAAAATTGTCAATTCTATAAAAAAACATTTGTAAATAAGAATAGATATAGAGATATATAGAAAAAACTTGTTACGAGAATATTGGTATACAAAAATTAATGTATAAATTTTACATTGAACATTAGTGTTCAGATCATTAAATGCTAATGTGATCCATGAGGTAGCCATAATATGCCATAAAATTCATTTTTAAGTATTTTAATTCTATCAGTCAGTATTAGGGCAGATCATCCTTCTAAAAACCTTTTGCATTCCTGTAATTTGATTCCTGGCGTCCGTTAGCCATTTAGTTGTATAGAAATGGTCTACTACCATTTTTTTCGTGACCAAAACATTTGAACCCTATTTCCTATAGCATATCAGTATTTGTAGCGTAAGCTGTCCGATTGTTCCTATGACGTCATTTTCTACAATGTATTTTTAATTTTATTTTAGGGACTGGTAGTTTTTTCCGCCAGTGGCAACACTCAGTCAATATGTTATGTAGAATCACGATTCAGATTTAATGTTGGTAACTAAAAATGTGCGTTTTAGACATGACACTGTTTTAATTTTTTTATGATTCAACCATTTAATTTTACAAATTGTATAAACAATAAAGGAGACGTCGATAAATTTGTACAAATTGGAAAATTAATGTTGCCAGCAACAAATCGCGGTAGAAATAAATTGATATTCTAGCGTTAAATTCCTTTTTCGAAATAAAATGTTTAAATACCCTTAGTTTTCGAAATAGTCGGTGCCATAACAATAATTATAATTAATGTAATCAGCACATTCAAATTTGGCATAAAATTGGTCACAAGAAGCGCATCATCCGCTTTTATTGTTATATATTGTTTTGTTATTTAATTTTACGTTCATGTTTTTTTTTCGAACTCTTTAAGTTTTCTCTCGCAAACTCTTTAATATATATAATTAAAAATCCTAATTTAATCGCGTATTTATGTATTTAGATTTTTAGCTTTAATTTTAGAATACAATATAATTTCCTCACAGTATTGCGTTAGCACGAGTAATGAGTATTATGGAGTGTTTTGATTTCTCCGAAATCATGTGTGTCGTACAAAATTTCTTTTAGATTTTAAATAAGTTTGGAATACGAACACTTAGACGTTTGTGAAGAAAATTGGTATTAAAAATATATTTAGTTTTGTTTACCTCATGAGTTCTAGGAATTAAACAACAATATCCTTTATTTTTGTTATTTTATTTATTTACCATATCCTTCCTGATTATAGTTAAGAACACACACACTTCCTGATTATAGTTAAGAACACACATTCCTTCCTGATTATAGTTAAGAACACACACACTTTCCTTTTATTACATAAGGGGTAAGGAGAGGCGCATTTGGTTAATACCATTTACGCGGAGCTTATTTTTCGTCGCTTTAGGACATACACACATATATAAACTCACGCCTTTCTCCCATTCAAATCATTTATTCAGTAATCAGGCCCCTAAGGGCACTTTTACACGTCATTTTTCACAATGTTGTTTTACTAAAAGATTCTACCAGTGCTTCAGAAAAGCCCACTGACCTGAAAAGAAACACCAAGAAACTCAGCGTAGCTCTTTTATCATTTTTTTTAAATATATATCGCACCTTTAGGATGAAAACGACACAATTATAAATGATAGAAACTTGGGTTGTCACAAAATTACTTAAAACGAAGTACTAAATACAACAATAGTTCAAACACAGTCATATTCAAGCAGGAAAAGGACAAAACTGTTATATCGAGCCTTTTTTTATTATATTTTTATAAATAAGGGACTAGTTTTTAGTCATTTAAAAATGACAACTCAATTTTAAATTTTTTTAATTGTGTCATTTTCGTTCTAAAGGTGCGATATATTTTACAATTTGAAAATCACAATATTACTTCAATTTTAAAGATGGATATTAAATGCGAAAATTAACGGATAGTACCTAAGTGAAACAACCACCTACATGTTTAATTTAAAAAAAAAAGTCAACCATCAAACAGAGCAGACCAGTCCACACTAGCAGCACCCGTTCACGAGTATGACGCATGTGCCAGCCATCGGCCTCCTCAACCATGTTGCATTGGGGTAGGCAGAGACTATGGAGCGCCAAGCATGCCTCTTTGGCTTCTTTCACATTCAACAGGCTCTCTATACATGCTCGCCGATTACGAGAACTTCTTATTTTGCTCTTCCTTAAGAGGTCGCCAATTTGGTCCATGAAGGTACGTCTAGGACGTCCCCGTCCGACACTACCACTCACGACATAGATTTCTTTTGTTACACTCCTTTCATCAATCCTTTCTCAATCTTAGTCACTACATGTTCTTTCAATTCACATACATACATACATACATATACACTCACGCCTGTTATCCCCGAAGGGGTAGGCAGAACTAGTGCACCCACTTTTCACCGTTATTCCGTCCCATGATGTGATAGGGGGCGAGCCTATCGCCATATCGGGCACAAATTCCAGACTCCGAGCTGATAATGAATAGAAATACTCAATATCACTTTGCCCGACCGGGGAATCGAACCCGAGACCTTAGCATTGCAGTCGTATCATAATACAACTACGCCACCGAGGCAGTCACTTCAATTCACATTGTTTATTATCACGTTATTCCTCACTCCATCACTTACTTTCAGCCCACATATATTTCTCAAAGCTCTCACCTTCATTGCATTTACCTTACTTACATGCTTGCTCTGTTACATTTTTGTTTATTGCATTAAATGGCGAGACGAGCATGCCGTTCACCTGATGGTAAGTGATACGACCGCTCATGAACAGTAGAAATACCATCCAGCAGCTTGAGTTACAAAGTACTGAGTGGAATTCCACAGCGCTCGTCATCGTAAGACATAAGATGTTAAGTATCATTATGTCCAGTAGTTACACTGGCTACAATGCCCTTCAAACTGTAACGCAACAGTGCATGCACACTGCTGCTTCGCGGTAGAAATAGACATTGCGGTGGTACCCACCCAGACGGACTCTTACATATGAGAATCCTACCACCAGTACCAGTACCTACATACAGGACTCACTCTCATAAATTAGTGTTGCTATATAAATGGTATACACATTAGTATTGGTATACATTAGTATACTAATGTATATGATAGAAGCGCGAGTATATTAGAGTAATAAGCTCTTTTAATTTCAAACTTAATACACTACAAATTAAAATCTAAGTATGGAATTGGGATCTAAAAAACCAAATTCTTTTTAATTTGAGATTGAAATGTGAGAGCCTATGAATAATCTGCTTAAGTTGGGCCTTTTCAGATCCACAATACGTTGAATACAACTGGGGGACTAGGATGTGAAAAAAAAACACGATGCGTCTCCGCTATATTTTATTGTGATTGGTTGAGAGACTGACGTATCGGTATTTTGATGTTTGTGGATTGATCGAGAAACCGATACGTCAGTCTCACAACCAATCACAATAAAATGAAGCGGAGACGCATCGTGTTTTTTTATCACATCCTAGCCCCCCTGATTGACGAGATGCGTATTTCTCTCTCCTGACGATACCACAGCCATTGAGGAGTAGCAACACCACCCAGCAAATTGAATTGCAGCACTGTACATGGCACTGAACTGCACTTAATTTACATACTCATTCACGCCTTTTAATCCCGAAGGGGTAAGCACAGGAGTATCTAGTGCACCCACACAGTCCCATAATGTGATAGGGGGTGAGCCTATCGACCCCGAGACCTCAGCATTGCAGTCGTACCGTAATACGTAATACTACGCCACCGAGGCAGTCTTAATTTAAAGTCTGTCGCGGCGTGTATGCGAAAATGCATATCTTATTTAAAAAAACGGTATAGGTTCAAGCATACGAGCCCTGCCCGCGCGCACCTCCACCCCGGGAGACGATTAAATCGGCATTGCGGAGTCTGCGGAAGCGCGGGGCGGTCGACGCCAGCGCAACCCGTAGGCTTTCAACGGGGCGCAAGGGTTGGCGGCACGGGAGGCCGCCGTGCACTAGGGCAGCGCGCTATGACTTACATTGCTCTACACATACTACATTGTCCTTCAATCTGTAACACAGCAGCGTTTGGATAATACTGCTTAGCAGCAAATTAAGTGGTTTTTGAAGGCGGTTTAATTGTTGGCTAACAAGGTATTACGTTTCGCCTTTTTGTATTAATAAAAACATCGAGACACGCGGTAGCGTGTCAAGCCAAGAAACAAAAAACGCGTCGAAGGTGCCTAGTGTATATGTATGGTTTGTTCCGAACATCTTTTGAGATATGAATGAAACAAGGTATATGTTTCACTAATGATAAAATATATTGAGTTCACAAATGATATTTTAGTGCTGATGATGATGATGAATGATGGTGAACTGATTGATTTTATTGCGATTACAATTGCAATGACAAAATGCTGAGTCTGTTGATATGTGCGGTTGCACCGTCCAGTATACCCAAACCATTTGCAGCGATTTTTGACGCCTCATAAACTCAAAATCTGTTTAAAGTAAATACATGAGATTTGAATCCCAAATTTCATAAATACAGCTCAAACGGTCATTGAGATACTAACATTTAAAAATCGGCATTTTTATAACTGACTGACATATAGATCAAAAACCTAACCCACTTCCAGATGACCTAGAAAATTTAAATTTGGTTTCCAGCTAGGTAATTATATGTGTGCAAAGGAAAAAGTCTGAAAACAGCACATTTTTAAGATTTGGAACATTTTCCAAGCAATCGGAAAATCTGCATACTATCTATAAATTATCTTTAGAATATTGAACGTTTAGGCGTACACGCCCATTGAAGTTTTATTTTAATTGAAATACTATTTACCTTGATCCATTAATTATGTTCCCTCAGTATTAGGGCACTACTTTTGCTTGAATTTTTCTATAAATTTTCCGACTATAGACAAAGCTATTGTGGGATACGGCGGTAGGTTCTTAAGTGCCCATTAGACAGTACGTTTTGCTTTCAGTTTTACCACAGTCACGTCTGTGAGTGACGAATAACCTATCGTCTAATGTGGTGATTGATGGTTGAATGATTTGCACGTCATACAACCATCAATCATGACTTTTAGGCGATCGTCTAATGGCATTTCGTCCGACAAAAGTTAGTCAGAGCGTGGACAGCGGTGGAGTGGGACATATTGTGTTGAGTCGGAGAGGTGCCGGCGCACCCGCGCGGCCAACTACATTCTCCGAAGTCCGAACTAACATTATGCTACAGTCGCAGAAAAAATATATTTTAAGTTATGAAACAATCCCTGAGATATGGTATACCACAAATCTTTCATTGTTAGTCTATACTAATGTTATATAAAAGAAATATTTGTTTGATTTTGTAAATTTTTCACTTATTGGAAGTTACATTACTCCTGAGTGCTATAATAATAATAAGCCTTATTCAGATCAACTTACAAGTACAAATATAAATAATTTAACTTACAATTAAAAATATAAATAATTAAAGACTTAATCTAGTGAAGTATTTCCTCTTTGCTTCTTGCTTATCTTCTGTAGATCTGTTTGCCAGTCGGCAAAGGCCTCCTCCACCTTTTCCATTCGTTTCTGTCCTGAGCCACTCTATTCCACATCACACCTGCCACTTGTCTTATGTCGTCATCCCATCTTTTGTGTGGTGTACCTCTTTTCCTCTTACCTTCTCTTGGATACCATTCCGTAACAATTTTACTCCATTTGTCCTGTCCTCTGATCATATGTGCTGCCCATTGCCATTTAATTCTTCTGATTTTGCATGTTGTGTCTCGGACCTTTGTCCTATTTCTGATGACACGGTTTTCCAATCTATCGGACTTCTTGACACTCAGCATACTCCATTGCGTGTTGACAAGTTGCAAGTTTGCTTATCGTATTTAGTGTTAAGGCCCATGTTTGGCTGCCATACATAAGGACAGGTAGGATGCACGAGTTAAATAATGCCTGCTATAGGCTACTTTTTATCTCGAGAAAATAATTTTATCCCGTAAAGACTTTCTCACGCGGGCGGATCCGCGAGCAGAGGTTTAGTAAGATAATAAAGAAAATAGCTGTTGTCATAGTCTTTATCTTTTTTGTATCTCGTATTTCAGACTAAATTAATCTATAGGTACTAATATTACACATGAGAAAACTTCAATGCTTTTTTTCTCAATCACACCAGAACGGCTGAACATCCAGATCGATTGAAAGTTGGCACAAAGATAGATTATAGTACAGAATAACACATAGTTTACCTTTATCTCTGTAAAATATACAGGGTCATTTTGACATTGCGTTAATAAATGAAACCACATACTTATCTCGTTGAAAATAACGTTTTCCGTTAAATTATTTTAACCATAGTTGTAAAATAAAAAAGTGTAAGTTTCGAACAAAATAAATATCAATAAAATGTAACTTTAAGTTTACACGCCCTAATGCCGCTTTGACTGCTCTGGGAGAATTCGTCGCAGTAGCAACATTACACTTTCAGTCAGAAATACACTTACGCACACACCATATTCGCACTAAACTACAAAATGATGCAAAAATTGGAATACTACAACTGGGATTTTTTGTGAAAGTATTAGTTATTCATGGATAATTTTTGGCATGATGTTAGCAGAAGTATAGATGAATACGTGGTTTCATTTAGTAACGCAATGTAAAAATGACCCTGTATAGCGGGACTTTTATCCCGGATAAAAATAATCAAACCGGCGTAGCCGCTAATAAAAGCTGGGTAAAACAAAAATATGGCTATAAAATTGCCTTTTTCAAATCAATATTTTACCCAACGTTTTCTTGTTACACGTTTTTTTCTCTAAATTCTAATTTATTTTATGAGTAATACCAAAACGCGTGAAAACGTATGTTCTCCGTAAAATCTTGACTATGACTGAAGATACCCTAATTTTGAGTGATAGTGTAATGTCACTTTGTTTTCATCAATCACCCGTCAATCATGAGTAATGGAATTGAATGCCGTTTGTGTGAGCGTGTAAAGCTGTGATTCCGCAGGACGCGGCAGACGGCAGACGGCATGTGCCGCGACGGCAGACGGCACTACTATGCAATATTAAATTGTATGGCCGGTATTAATAAATGAATCTCAAGTTTGAGTTACATCTCAAGTAGACATAATGTATGAAGAGTTCAATACATTATGTGTACTTGAGATGTAACTCAAACTTGAGATTCATTTATTAATACCGTCCTATGAGACCGACTCCGCATACGACGGCAAATGTCGCGCAGTAGGGGACGTCCTACCGGGCAAGTAGAAGAAGGAGAGGATAAATAAAGAAGGAAAGGCGAAGGACGAATGAAACCCCGGAAATGGATGAATGTGATAGATTTAAGATTAAAACAACAGCTAGGCCTAGAGTTTGCATAGATAGGAGGTAAGTAACAAAAACAAGACTAGATCGCAAATAACTTATTAGATTTAGGGGAATGAGAAAGGGGCATAGCACCCCACAAATTAATTAAAAAACCTAAGCCACACCATAATCAAACCTCAACCAAACTTGAGCCAAACCTCACATAAACCTAATCCAAGCTTAACCCAAACAACAAAACCTAATCCAAACCTAATCCGAGCCTTACCCAAACCTAACACAAACCTAACCAAACCTAAACCAAACCTAATCCAACCCTATACCTAACCTAAACCTAGTTACCTCTTTTTTAGTTTCGCGGAGAAAGTGCATTATCACAAGACCCGGCCGTCATGTAGGCATGAATTAGGTTTAGATTCGGTTTGGAATAGGATTGGGTTAGGTTTTGATTAGGTATGTATTAGGTTTGAATTAAGTAGTGATTAGGTTAAGGTGATTAGGTAAAGGTTTAGTTTTCATGTGGTTGAAGTTAGATTAGGTTTAGATTAAGTTTGGATTAGGTTTGAATTGGATTTGTTTAGGTTTGGGGTAGGATCGGATAAGGGTTTTTTTTTTGTTGACGCGGGGAAAGTGACTTATTACTACCGCCCAGTGTTCAAGGGGAACGACTGGGCGGTTATGTTGGGTTTACTGTACCTTACGACCCGACGTTGAGCCGCCCGGAGAGATGGAAAACGTCGGGCGACCGCCGGGCCGAGTCCCTAACCTATGTACACCGCACGGCATAGGCATTAGGGACGGCTGCGGGCTTCCTCCAACTCTCGTCTAAGTTGTCGTCCGCAACCGCCCCTGCGCGTACCGCTGTTGCGGTCCGTCTCCTGTTGTTGCGGGGGCTCACAAGCCCCCGTACACCGAAGGGAACCCTTGGCGTCAGAGGCAGCGTGAGACACGCTGCCGTCCATCATCGTATAAGGGTTGGGTTTGGTTTGATTTCGGTTTGGATGAGGTTTGACTTACATATGATTAGGTGTGGGGTAGGTTTTGCTTAGAATATGTTTGGTTAGGATTGGATTAGGTTTGATTTAGGTTTGTTATAGATTTCAATTAGGTTTGGATTAGCGTTGTATTAGGTTTGGTTTGCGTTTGGATAAGGTTTGTCTTAGGTTAGGTTAGGTTTGGTATCATTTGGGTTAGGTTTTGAATAGGTTTATATTACGATTTTATTAGGTTTAGTTTAACTTTGGGTTTGGTTTGGGATAAGTTTGGAATAGGTTTCGTAAGGTTTGGATTAGTTTTAGTTTTGGTGTGGTTCAGGGTAGGTTAAAATAGGTTTGGTTTGAAGTAGGTTCGGTTCAGGTTTGTATTAGGTTTCGTTTAGGTTTGTATGAGGTTTTAATTAGGTTTGGTTTAGGTTTGCGTTAGATTTGGCTTAAGAATGGGTCAGGTCTGGATTAGGTTCGATTTAGGTTTGGAATATGTTTGGTAGTTTTGTATTAGGTTTGTATTAGATTTGGTTTTGGTTTAAGTTTGGTTTGAATTAGGTTTGTTAGGTTTGGAATACGTTCGTGTTAGGTTTGTCCTAGGTTACGTTTGGGTTTGGATTATGATTGTATTAGGTTTGGTTTAGCATTGGATTAGGTTTTGATTAGGTTTGGTTAGGTTTGAATTAGTGTTGGATTAGGTTTGGTACGGTTTAGATTTGGTTTGGAGTAGATTTGGTTTTGCTTTGGGTCGGTTTGTCTTAGATTTGGGATGTTCGTGTTAGGTTTGGCTAAGGTTTAGTTTTGGTGTGGTTAAGATTAATTAAGTTTATACCGTGACGATAGCTTAGTTGGAAATGGAACGGTCTGCCGAGAGTTCCGGAGGTTCAAAAACTGAAGAAGAAGAAGAAGAAGGAGAAGGAAAAGGAGAAGCAGAAGGAGAAATAGAGGGAGAAGGAGAGGGAGAAGGTGATAGAGAGGGAGAAGGAGAAGGAGAAGGAGAAGCAGAACCAAACCAAATCCAAACCTAATTCATCGCTACATGAAGGCTGGGTCTTGTGGTAATCCACTTTCTCCGCGAAACCAAAAACAAGGTAACATTAGGTTTGGGTTTGGTATAGGGTTGGATTAGGTTTGGATCAGGTTTGGTTTAGGTTTGGTATAGGTTTGGATTAGGTTTGAGTAAGATTTGGTTTAGGTTTGGTTAGGTTTGTGTTAGGTTTGGGTAAGGCTCGGATTAGGTTTGGATTAGGTTTTGTTGATTGGGTTAAGGTTGCATAAGGTTTATGTGAGGTTTGGCTCAAGTTTGTTTCAGGTTTGATTATGGTGTGGCTTAGGTTATTTAATTAATTTGTGGGGTGCTATGCCCCTCACTCGTTCCCCTAAATCTAATTAGTTATTTGCGATCTTGTCTTGTTTTTGTTACTTACCTCCTATATATGCAAACTCTAGTCCTAGCTGTTGTTCTAATCTTAAATCTATCACATTCATCCATTTCTGGGGTTTCATTCGTCCTTCGCCTTTCCTTTTTTATTTATCCTCTCCTTCTTCTCTTTCTCCTTTTCCTCCTCCTTCTCCTTCTCCTTTTCTTCTCCTTCTCCTTCTCCTTCTTCTTCTTGCCCTTACCCTTGCCCTTAACCACGGCCGAAACTGCATTTCAAATAATACAATTCCAATCCAAACCTAAACGAAACCGAACCCAATGCTAAATCAAACCTATTACAATCCTAATAAAAACCCAAACGAAACCTAAGGCAAACCTAATCCGAACCTAATACAAACCAAACCCAAACCCTATCCAAACCATACCACACCTAATACAAATCTAACCCATTGGTAACTCAAACTTAACCCAAAGTGAAATCAAACTTAACTCAAAACCCTGACCTGAGCTATACCTAATCTAATCTTAACCACACCAAACCTACACTGAACCCAAACAACCCAAACTTCACCCAAACCAAACACAGAGCAAAACCAAACCTAAACCAAACCAACCAAATCTAAACCATACCAAATCTAATCCAAACGTGATTGAAATCTAAGACAAACCTAAAGCAACCGCAACTCAATCTTATTCAAACCCAACACAAACCTTATCCAAACCTAAACAGACCTAATTCAAACCGAAATCAAACCAAAACCAAACCTACTCCGAAATCTATTCCAAACCTAACCACACCTAAACCAAACTTATACCAAACCTATACCAAAGTTAATATAAACATAACTCAAACCTAAAGTAAACCTAAATAAACCAAACCTAATCCAATCCTAATGCACCGGTTAAGGACGATTACTCGGTTTCCAAGGCACATCGGTCGATAGGACCGTTGCTAGTGATGGGAAAGATTCTGGAAAACTTACTGGTTGGTAGGCTAAAATGGCACATCGTTCTGAGGATGATCCACCGCCAATACGCCTTTATGACACAAAGGGGCACCGAAGACTCCCTTTATGACCTGATGAGTCATATTCTAGAGAAGAAGGCCTTCATGATACACTGAATGTGTTCAAGCAAAAACTAGTGAAGTACCTAAAAGAAGATTGATGTTCTGGAGTCTTCTCTGTATAAATTAATGTACTTGGGCACCTGCTTATATTTCTTATGTTGCCCTCTTTAATTGTCGATAACACTTACGTTTGTTCACACCTAAGCAGGGGCTCACAATGTTCAACCAACCACTTCCTTTTTTTTCCTCTAAATTGTATATTATACCTAACCTTTCAAGAACGTAAATAAAATAAATTTTACTTTCACCGCTGTTATGGCGAATGTTGTAAACGCCTGTCATAAGTGTACATATCAGAATAATGTAATGTTATGGCAACTCTGTCATAATAAACATAGAAAAATGATAATTAATAAGTGTGTGTAAATATGTATACTGTTGGTGTTTCTTAAATAAATAAATAAAAATAAATAAAGAAGGCCATAATTGTGATATCGTTGGACATAGAGGGAGCCTTCGACAGTGCCTGGTGGCCGGCTATAAAAGTCCGATTGGCGGAAGAATGCTGCCCACCAAACATCAGACGGGTGGTCGCCCGCTATTTAAATGATCGGATGGTCCGATGCGCGTGTGCCGAGTCAGCGGGCAGGACTTTTAAAGATTGTGTTCAAGGTTCTCAGCGAATAATATAGGCTACTTTATAACCCGGGGAAATATAAAGCGGGACTTTTATCTTAAGCTTTGAAATTTGGTAGAAGGGGTAATTGTCAAATAACAGTAATATCAGACTGTGACGTCACCTAGTGTCACCGGCCATAAAGCTGCGTGCGTGCGAACGAGATAGCGCGATCCCCACCACGGCCCCACTTCTGCTCACAAGAATATTTCAAATATGAATAACTGCTTTAGATTTAGGATGGCATACATTTTTGATAAATGTATTAAAAAAATTAAGTCAACTATCCTATTGTGTCCATTGAGGGGAACCATCTTTTTTTTTATTGCATCGAATGACGAGACGAGCATGCCGTTCGCCTGATGGTAAGCGATACGACCACCCTTAAACAGTAGCAACACCATCCAGCACCTTGAGTTACAAAGTACTGTGTGGCATTCCACTGCGCTCGTCAACTTGAGACGTAAGATGTTAAGTCTCATTATGTCCTGTAGTTACACTGGCTACAATGCTCTTCAAACCGAAACACAACAGTGCATGCACACTGCTGCTTGGCGGTAGAAATAGACATTGCGGTGGTACCCACCCAGACGGACTCTTACATATGAGAGTCCTACCATCTCTCATGAGTCGACACTCTACCTGGACCCCTCTCCACGAAGGGGGGTCACTGTCATCTCCGTATAAACAACAGTGCATGCTGCTTGAAGGCTGAAATACACATTGTGATGATGGGTAATTTAAAAGAAAAAGTGGTACAAGAAGGAGACGAAAGGTGTGCCTTTGCAATGTACGAGACAGGAATATAAGCGGTTGAAGAACTCTTCCGACAAGCCAAGGACACGATGTTGGAGAAACTGACTGCAAACCTACATGAGTGAAGAGACACTTGAAGAACTGACTGCCTCGGTGGCGTAGTTGTATTATGGTATAACTGCAATGCTGAGGTATTGGGTTTGATCCTCGAATAAAAGTGATTGGGGAAAGTGATAACAGGTTTCCGGAGTCTGGAATTTGTGCACGATATGGCGACAGACTCGCCCGCTATCATATCATGGGATGGAATACGCACGGTGAAAGTGGGTGCACTAGCACCTCTGCCTACCCCTTCAGGGATAAATGGCGTGTGTATGTATGTGTGAACCTAAAGAAGAAGAGGTATCTACGTAGACGGACTATCTAGGGAGACCTACTATCTAGTAATTCCTGAACATAATCCAGGATTCCTAGACCAAATATACATTTAGGCTGTAAATAATTTTATAACACTCAACTACAAAAATGTTACCGTCGAAAACATATTAAATCGCGGACAGATATTGAAAATGGAGGTTTAAGAGTGTTTCTATTTATAGTTCACAATGTAACTAAAGTACAAATATGTTCATATAGATATAGTATTTTGTGAAAACGTAACATGCCGGATAGCGGTAGCTTTCCACTGTTGACTCAGGTCGGAAAATTTCATGTACAGCGTATATTTGTCGATTCCTTAGTCTAGTCGCAGCATGTGGGCTGATTGGAAGGTAGTCGTACCTAGACCAGGCACCAATATTTAGTTTATAAGCATGATTTGCCTTGGACCGGATCCCTAAGAGCGAGTTGGGCTTATGTATGAAAAAATATGCTAAATGATTACTGCAATATATTTGGAAAATTGTGTTGCACCGACCGCACATTCGTGTGAGATGGGGACAAGTAAAAGATTCGTGTTATTTTAGACCATGAGGAAATAATCTATTTTTACTTTAAAACACAAACAAGGTCATAATCACGCCATTATCAGCGAAAGGGTAGGCAGAGAAGCAACCAAGGAACTCCCTTTCCATCAAGTGTGTTCTGTCCCATTATGTGATAAAGGACGAACCTATCCCCATATACGACACAAATTCTAGACTCCAAGCTGTTTTTGAGCAGAAAACCCAACATCAATATGTCCAACTTTAAAACTCGGCAATGCAATTATATTTTCTGCGGTATGCTGGTATTACAAGTGACGATGCCCATTTAGTAAATAGATGGCCAACTTGCTAATACGCTCAACACTTTAAGCAAGATATAGTAAGTCTTCTTATGCTAGTCTGTCTAGTTAGTTACTACCTTACTATATTCTCTAGCGCCAAACTGTAGCCGATAAACACTGTTTGAAAAATATGTTTACTTACACAACTAATTGATATTATAACCTTAATTTAAGTCGTAGTGCTTATTATGTGAATGGCTCGTTGGTTTCATCACATAGCCCGTGTTATTTCACCCATGGTCAACTTAACGGCCTTATTACACTTACTGGAGCGCAGCACCTTCGCCTCGTTGTGAATTCGCCGTAGATTTACATGACCACAGATGAAATAACCCGGCCTTATTTACCAGTAACAACATGATGCTTGCTACTTCGTTGCTATAAGCATTGAGCTCATTCGTATCACTTAGTATTAAAATTATCTATCTGTACACGTTTCCTTAATATCAACACAACATTTCCTGTACGATTTTTCTTTATCCGATGCCCCTTTTGCTTTCTATTCCTGCTTACCCTTGAATAAGTCTGTTCTATCTTTATAGTTCTCATACCGTTCTTTCCTTACTTCTCAGATCGAGAATATGTTTCACTTAAGTCCCTTTTGGATGGTTGTACCGGAACTAAGTTTCACATGTGTTAGCAATCCTAATCATTATAACGTCTATTTTATTATTAATTCTAATTTTTATTTTATAATTATATTTTCATTCTTAATTTGTTAACTCATGAATTATTATTGATGTGAAGCATGTTCCCAACAGCTATGTCCGGTTGTCACTTAATTGATATTGACTTCCGGTATAGTTGACATCTGTCTAGTATCCGGTGTAGGCGGTAGACAGAGTTGAGTTTATTAACAGCAGTTGGGAACATGGCAGTCTAGTCCGAGCTCTCTTAGAGTAAAGACGTCTTGTAAAATAACGTTGATTAAAAGTGTTGTGAAATACTAAGTGCAGTATTAATTAAATAAGAAGTCACGAAATCACCTCGGTCTAACAGCTCAGAAGTGGGACACCACTATAATCACACATCTTGTGGACGGTATACTCGCTTGTCTAGAAGCCAATTCCAGACTTTTTTTTTTTTTTTTTTTTTTTTAATTAATTTAATGGATGAACTACATCGTAAACGAGTCAGGCACTCTGATCTTGAAACAGAGTTGCCAAAGCGCAAGCGGGTAAAATGTGATTCAAATTATACGGCACACAGTCATGTCGGTGCCACGCGGTGCAGCCGATCGAGAAGCAACCGTCGGGAAAGTACGACGTCCGACCGCGACAGCGTGATTCTCCGACCAAGTATTGTTGCACGTAGTATTCGTAGCCGGCACACCAGGTCGACACGTGCAGATCATAGAATACGAAAGGAGCGCGCTAATGAAACTTCTCAACGCAGTCATCGGACTTCGCGTAATCATCACCGGGTTTCACGAAGCCGAAACCGCAGGCACAGCCGAAGTCAAAGCTGCAGGCGCCGCAGAAGCCATAGCAGTAGACGACGCAGCAGGCGCAGCCACACCCAAAGCAGTAGGCGCAGCCACAGCCAAAGCCGCAGCCGAAGCCAAAGCCGCAGCAGCAGCAGCTGCAGTAACAGACGCAGACGCAGATCTCCCACTAGTCATCACGGGGTAAGCAGCCGTTCACAAAGTTTTAAATTAGTAGATATCTTCGAGAACCTGGTTAAGACCATAAAAATGGATAACGCAAATGAACGTTTTCCAGTTTTAAATGTTTTACCAGAATTTGATCCCTCTAAACGTAATCAAACTATTGATATGTGGATCTCTAAGGTTAATGAATCTGCACAAATCTATAAATGGACCGAAAGGCAGACAATCCATTACGCACTGCCTAAATTAGCTGGTTTGGCTCAAAAATGGTACCAGGGACTTCCTAGTCTCATGTTTTCATGGTATGAATGGCAAGTTAAGCTACGTTCAGCATTTCCTAGCGATGAAAATTACGCTCAATTATTGTCTGACATGCTAGCATGCAAGGCGCGTTTTGGAGAATCTTTAGAAGAATATTTTTATAAAAAAATTGTTCATTTAAACCGATGTAATATTTATGACAAAAACGCAATAGACTGTATTCTCTTCGGAATTGAAGATCGTTCTGTAAGAACCAGTGCGGAAGCAGCACAGTATTCAGATCCTGATAAATTGTTGGTTTATTTAAAAGGAGTTAAATTAAATAAACGTATGGACAAAACGTCGCAGCAAAGTAATATGACTGACAATAGGCGTAATAAAACTAATAAAAATTCGATGAATACAACTGAAAATAAACCAAAATCTTATAACTGCGGAGAAGAAGGGCATCCGTATTACAGATGTAAACAAAATTTTAAACGTTGTACCAACTGCAAATTGGTAGGACATTTTACTGATGATTGCCCTAATAAAAAGGACAATAATTTAAAAACAGTACTACATATTTCTCAAGAACAAGATAACGATCTTAAATATTTTAAGCCAATTCTTGTCAATGGCATGAACTTTGATTGCTTTATTGATTTTGGGAGCCAATGTTCTATGATTAAAGAATCTGTTGCACGTTCATTAAATCAGAAATGGACATCTAATGATTTACCTGTATTAAGGGGATTCGGTGACGCACTCGTAAACTGTTTAGGAAAATGTGACATACAAGTGGTTATTGACACGGTAACAGCACAAGTGCCAGTACTTGTAGTCCCGGACCATTTATTACAAGTTCCTTTATTGTTATTAGGTATAATTCTAAAACAAGATGCATTATTGGCGCGCGTGAAACCCTTTATGGGGATACATACATATACTGTGAATAGAATTTTGAGTAACAGTACAGACGTATCAAGCTTGGACATCGATATCTCGTTAATCAATATAGGTTCTGAAATAAAAGATCAAGATCAGAAGTTATTATCACGGTTACTCAATGAATATCGCGATTGTTTTGCTTTTTCGACTAAGGAGTTAGGATGCATGAAAGGCATTGAAATGGATATAAAACTACATGATAAAACCCCCGTAGCATATCGACCTTATCGATTGGCTCATTCAGAACGCCAAATAGTCCGTGGTATGATTAAAGATTTAGAGGATTCTGGTATAATTCGCCCTTCGACATCAGCATATGCATCTCCAATCCTATTAATTAAAAAGAAGACTGGAGATTACAGACTGTGCATAGATTTTAGGTCATTGAATAAGAAAACGATCAAAGAACATTATCCATTACCTAGAATCGACGATCAATTAGATAACTTGTCAGGTTTCAAATATTACACTACCCTAGATCTTGCTAGTGGGTATTATCAAATTCCTATGTCGGATACATCCAAACATTTAACTGCTTTTATAACGCCTGATGGGCATTTCGAATTTAATCGTATGCCCTTTGGCCTAGCTAATGCTCCATCAAATTTCCAACGAGCTATAAATAATATTCTCGGTAACGCACGATTTAAAGAAGCATTTGCGTATATGGATGACGTCATTATTCCATCCAAAACAATTGAGGAAGGATTCAGTAAATTACATAAAACATTGGAATTGTTTCGAGAAGCTGGGCTCACTTTAAAATTATCCAAATGTAATTTTTTCATGAAATCCATTAATTATCTAGGGTTTGAAGTAACTGAGAATGGGGTTCGACCCGGAAATAGTAAAATAGAAGCAGTTGCAAATTTCCCTTGCCCCACTGACCAACATAAAGTCCGTCAATTTATTGGTCTAGCAAGTTTCTTTCGACGTTTCATTAGAGGCTTTTCTACAATTGCTAGGCCATTAACTCAACTATTAAAAAAGGAGTCACGGTGGCATTGGGAAACTAAAGAACAAGCCGCCTTTGAAACTTTGAAAGGGGAGCTAGTTAAACGTCCTATCTTAGCTTTTTATAACCCAAAATATGAAACTCAAGTGCATACGGATGCTTCTAAGATAGGTATTGCTGGAATTTTAATGCAGAGGTCTAATAAAGAATCTCCATTCAATGCAGTAGCATACTATAGCAGGCAAACGTCCCCCGAAGAATCTCGTTTTACTTCGTATGAGTTAGAGACCCTCGCGGTCGTAACAGCATTAAAACAATTTCGAGTATATTTGCTGGGGCTTCACTTTACAATAGTCACTGATTGTAGCTCGGTTAGGGCTACATTTGAAAAAAAAGATATATTGCCAAGAGTTGCGCGATGGTGGAGTTATTTACAAGAATTTGATTTTGAAATATCACATAAACCAGGGACTAGTATGAGTCATGTAGATGCTCTCAGTCGTAATCCTGTGCAGCAAGACAGCTTCATAGAAGTAAGGTTAATTGACACAAACTGGATAGCTACTTCACAACAAAATGATTCTGATCTTCAAAGAATTATCAACCTCCTAAACGACAAGGAAACTGATAACATAATAGAAATTAAAAACAATTTTGTAGTAAAACGTGGGCTGTTGTGCAGGAAAACGCCCGAGGGCGATCGCTGGGTAGTGCCAAAAGGAGTAAGGTGGCATTTACTTAGGGCTAATCATGACTCATTGGGACATTTCGGTTTTGAAAAGACTTACGACAAAATTAAGCGTCAGTACTGGTTTGCTAAAATGAGACGATTTATAAAGAAATATGTAGATTCTTGCCTAGAGTGCGCCCATACTAAAACTCCCGCCGGGAAAAAGTCCGGTGAGTTGCACCCTATACCTAAAGTTGATCGATCATTTCATACACTCCACATTGATCATTTGGGTCCATTTGTGCGAAGTAGAAAGAAAAACTCCCATTTATTACTAATTATCGAAGCATTCACGAAATATTTAATACTAGTGCCAGTCAAAAGTACTAAGAGCATCCACACGATTCAAGCAATGAAAAATTATTTTCATACTTTCGGGGTACCACAAAGGATTATATCGGATAGGGGAACATCCTTCACATCTCGAAATTTTAAAGAATACCTAAATACTTTAGGAATTAAACACGTTTTAAACGCAGTATCTACACCACGTGCGAATGGGCAAGTAGAAAGGTATAATAGGACTGTTCTGGCTGCCCTCAGTGCTAGAAATTATAATAAACCCGATAATTTATGGGACGATTCGGTGTCTGAAATACAATGGGGGTTAAATAATACAGTCAATAAAGGAACTGGCAAAACACCTGCTCAAGTATTGTTTGGTCTGGAATTAGTTGGCACAAATGACTCGTCGTTAAGTAATAAAACAGCTAGTAACATGGAGTCGTATGACAAAAGCAGTGTAGAAATAGTTCGAAATGAAGTCTCGAACTATGTTACTAGAAATCAAGTTAAGCAAAAGGAATTGTATGATAAGCATAGAAAGAAAGTTACCTATTCTATAGGCGATCTGGTAAGGATTGAACGGGAAGTTCCTGCATGTGGTCAAAGTAGAAAGTTGGTTCCTAAAATCCGCGGTCCTTATCGCATTAGTGAAATTCTTGGCAATGATAGATACATGGTCGTAGATACACCTCTTTCTCGAAAAGGTAATCGACCTTTTAACGGTATTTTCTCAGTAGACAAAATACACCCGTGGTTAGTATTTAATCAAAATGTCGATGAGGATGAGTGTGAATCTGAAGATAGTCTAGAAGCTGATGAAGCAATCGACACCAATATTAATATTAGTGAAAACAACGAAGTAGAGAATCATTAAATTGTTAATAGGTTAGATTAGATTATATACAATTTGTACATTGTTTAGTAATTACATTGACTATGTACATAAGCAAATTATTTATTTACTTTGAGGCGAAGACATGAAGGGGCTTCGTTCTCATATTACAGGCACAGCAAAGTATTTTAGCAATACTGTAAACATGAAGGGGTTACAGTATTGATATAAGTGTTGCTGTAGATATGAAGAGGCTACAGTAACACAGATTTATAACTAATTTTGATTTGTTTACTTTGAGGCGAATACATGAAGGGGCTTCGACCTCATATTACAGGCTCCGCAAAGTATTTTAGCAATACTGTAAACATGAAGGGGTTACAGTATTGATATAAGGTGTTGCTGTAGATATGAAGAGGCTACAGTAACACAGATTTATAACTAATTTTGATTTATTTACTTTGAGGCGAAGACATGAAGGGGCTTCATCCTCATATTACAGGCTCCGCAAAGTATTTTAGCAATACTGTAAACATGAAGGGGTTACAGTATTGATGTAAGGTGTTGCTGTAGATATGAAGAGGCTACAGTAACACAGATTTATAACTAATTTTGATTTATTTACTTTGAGGCGAAGACATGAAGGGGCTTCATCCTCATATTACAGGCTCCGCAAAGTATTTTAGCAATACTGTAAACATGAAGGGGTTACAGTATTGATGTAAGGTGTTGCTGTAGATATGAAGAGGCTACAGTAACACAGATTTATAACTAATTTTGATTTATTTACTTTGAAGCGAAGACATAAAGGAGCTTTGTCCTGATTTATAATGTATATTATTACTAATGTTATTTTGAAACTCAGTGAATTTTAGAATTTGGGATGAAATTGTAGTCATGAAAAATGATTTGGGTTAATTTGTACGTATTATTATTATTATACATATATATTTTATTTTAATGTTCACGAGACGTGAAATAATCAGGAAAGGCCGACTGTTAGCAATCCTAATCATTATAACGTCTATTTTATTATTAATTCTAATTTTTATTTTATAATTATATTTTCATTCTTAATTTGTTAACTCATGAATTATTATTGATGTGAAGCATGTTCCCAACAGCTATGTCCGGTTGTCACTTAATTGATATTGACTTCCGGTATAGTTGACATCTGTCTAGTATCCGGTGTAGGCGGTAGACAGAGTTGAGTTTATTAACAGCAGTTGGGAACATGGCAGTCTAGTCCGAGCTCTCTTAGAGTAAAGACGTCTTGTAAAATAACGTTGATTAAAAGTGTTGTGAAATACTAAGTGCAGTATTAATTAAATAAGAAGTCACGAAATCACCTCGGTCTAACACATGTCTAAAACTCGAATTTGCTCGCTAAACCGCCGTAGAAGTTCCTTTTCGAAAATAAAACCACTCTCTTCACTCTCCCGGCATAAACATTAGCCTAAAGTAAGTTAATCCAGGAGTCATTTATTTTATTGCTAAGTCGCCAAATAATCCTTAATCCATTGTGTCGACTTTACAGAAATTTAAAAGTCGACACCATTGGAAAACACGGAGATGCGTCCCTCCCACACCGCGCCGACGGATCGATCCCGCGCAAGCGTAGCACGAACCACAGTATTGAATGAGCTCATTCATAGAGCAACTGGTGCCTCTAGAATGAATCGAGAGCTATACAAACGTATATGTATACGCTACACCGCACCGCCACGTAGGCGTGCAACCACGGCCACCACGTTCCAAATTCAAAATTAATGCTCCAAATACGATATCAGACGTTTGTCGGTTTTGAATTCGATTGGGCTACGTTCTATTTTTGAATTTAAGTATTTTAAATTTGAATGATGCGTAAAGTTTTAATCGTTATCCCGGATTTTATCAAGAAAGGTCACGTTCCTGTATAAAATAATATTATAGATGGAAAATTTTAAGTTTCGTCTTAGACTTTAATTAGATGATATTTTAAATTCTCTACGTATATGCTACTATACACCTCATCAGATGTAGTTACAATGTTTCAAATATAGTATTAAATTTAAGATAACTGAAATATTCGTCATTAGATATACATAATATAATATTGCCGGCATTCCGGTTTTAGAAAATTCAAACAAAATGAAAACAATATCAAATTATCCTTCACAACATTCTGACATGATGGCGTTAAATATACGTTTCTGTTCTCGACATTGAATATTAACATACATGTAGCGAAACACAGCACCTTAAAATAAGATTGAAAACCATAAATACTTATTGTAAGCATTGAAATTCAAATTCCAATTCAAATAATTTATTATGTAATTAGGCCCCTAGGGGCACTTTTACACGTCATTTTCAACATTTTTTTTTAAACTATAAGATTCTACTAATGCTTCGGAAAGGCCCACTGACCTGAGAAGAAGCACCAAGAAACAGCGTGAATATTTTTTTGTCATCTTGTTTTTTTTTAATATGTATATTACAAATTGCAAGTAAATAACAACATAAATTCAAATTATGGAACATGTGTGAATGCGAGCAACCTAATCCCAAGCATTTGTATCTTCCAAATAATCTCCTGACCATCAAATATGCCTTAAAAAAAGCATCAAATAAAACAATGAATATATACAATATCATTTACTAAACAATAAGCAAGTATTAAATCAGTTTCATAATAACAACAATATGCAATCTCAACGTTCCAAATTTGAAAGTAGGCTTATGATTGGCTTATGGCTTATGCCATTTGCAAACTATTCAGAGACTAGAAGATTATTTTCGCTATTTATTACCAAATTATGCTAAAGTTAGATGAAATTTCAAATTAAATTAACGATCTAAGTTTAGAAGTTTTATGATTACTTTTATAAATTTAAAATTTTATTATAATCATTAAGAGTGAATAAATGTAACCGAATTGCAGACTAGGTCGTCATGGATTTCTTATATATTATAATTAATCATAATATTTTTATGCAAAATTGCCTCCTTTATAGGCCAAGCAGTTTGAGTTAAGGGCTTAATATTTTATGCATTCAGCTTATGAATCTACTTAATATATTTTTTAATACTGATAGAGAACGCTCTGCCATAACTAGAATAAGCATGAAATTTAAAAACGTCAGTATTTTTTTTTATTGCATTGAATGACGAGACGAGCATGCCGTTCGCCTGATGGTAAGCGATACGACCGCCCATAAACAGTAGCAACACCATCCAGCACCTTGAGTTACAAAGTACTGTGTGGCATTCCACTGCGCTCGTCAACTTGAGACGTAAGATGTTAAGTCTCATTATGTCCTGTAGTTACACTGGCTACAATGCTCTTCAAACCGAAACACAACAGTGCATGCACACTGCTGCTTGGCGGTAGAAATAGACATTGCGGTGGTACCCACCCAGACGGACTCTTACATATGAGAGTCCTACCATCTCTCATGAGTCGACACTCTACCTGGACCCCTCTCCACGAAGGGGGGTCACTGTCATCTCCGTATAAACAACAGTGCATGCTGCTTGAAGGCTGAAATACACATTGTGATGATGGGTAATTTAAAAGAAAAAGTGGTACAAGAAGGAGACGAAAGGTGTGCCTTTGCAATGTACGAGACAGGAATATAAGCGGTTGAAGAACTCTTCCGACAAGCCAAGGACACGATGTTGGAGAAACTGACTGCAAACCTACATGAGTGAAGAGACACTTGAAGAACTGACTGCCTCGGTGGCGTAGTTGTATTATGGTATAACTGCAATGCTGAGGTATTGGGTTTGATCCTCGAATAAAAGTGATTGGGGAAAGTGATAACAGGTTTCCGGAGTCTGGAATTTGTGCACGATATGGCGACAGACTCGCCCGCTATCATATCATGGGATGGAATACGCACGGTGAAAGTGGGTGCACTAGCACCTCTGCCTACCCCTTCAGGGATAAATGGCGTGTGTATGTATGTGTGAACCTAAAGAAGAAGAGGTATCTACGTAGACGGACTATCTAGGGAGACCTACTATCTAGTAATTCCTGAACATAATCCAGGATTCCTAGACCAAATATACATTTAGGCTGTAAATAATTTTATAACACTCAACTACAAAAATGTTACCGTCGAAAACATATTAAATCGCGGACAGATATTGAAAATGGAGGTTTAAGAGTGTTTCTATTTATAGTTCACAATGTAACTAAAGTACAAATATGTTCATATAGATATAGTATTTTGTGAAAACGTAACATGCCGGATAGCGGTAGCTTTCCACTGTTGACTCAGGTCGGAAAATTTCATGTACAGCGTATATTTGTCGATTCCTTAGTCTAGTCGCAGCATGTGGGCTGATTGGAAGGTAGTCGTACCTAGACCAGGCACCAATATTTAGTTTATAAGCATGATTTGCCTTGGACCGGATCCCTAAGAGCGAGTTGGGCTTATGTATGAAAAAATATGCTAAATGATTACTGCAATATATTTGGAAAATTGTGTTGCACCGACCGCACATTCGTGTGAGATGGGGACAAGTAAAAGATTCGTGTTATTTTAGACCATGAGGAAATAATCTATTTTTACTTTAAAACACAAACAAGGTCATAATCACGCCATTATCAGCGAAAGGGTAGGCAGAGAAGCAACCAAGGAACTCCCTTTCCATCAAGTGTGTTCTGTCCCATTATGTGATAAAGGACGAACCTATCCCCATATACGACACAAATTCTAGACTCCAAGCTGTTTTTGAGCAGAAAACCCAACATCAATATGTCCAACTTTAAAACTCGGCAATGCAATTATATTTTCTGCGGTATGCTGGTATTACAAGTGACGATGCCCATTTAGTAAATAGATGGCCAACTTGCTAATACGCTCAACACTTTAAGCAAGATATAGTAAGTCTTCTTATGCTAGTCTGTCTAGTTAGTTACTACCTTACTATATTCTCTAGCGCCAAACTGTAGCCGATAAACACTGTTTGAAAAATATGTTTACTTACACAACTAATTGATATTATAACCTTAATTTAAGTCGTAGTGCTTATTATGTGAATGGCTCGTTGGTTTCATCACATAGCCCGTGTTATTTCACCCATGGTCAACTTAACGGCCTTATTACACTTACTGGAGCGCAGCACCTTCGCCTCGTTGTGAATTCGCCGTAGATTTACATGACCACAGATGAAATAACCCGGCCTTATTTACCAGTAACAACATGATGCTTGCTACTTCGTTGCTATAAGCATTGAGCTCATTCGTATCACTTAGTATTAAAATTATCTATCTGTACACGTTTCCTTAATATCAACACAACATTTCCTGTACGATTTTTCTTTATCCGATGCCCCTTTTGCTTTCTATTCCTGCTTACCCTTGAATAAGTCTGTTCTATCTTTATAGTTCTCATACCGTTCTTTCCTTACTTCTCAGATCGAGAATATGTTTCACTTAAGTCCCTTTTGGATGGTTGTACCGGAACTAAGTTTCACATGTGTTAGCAATCCTAATCATTATAACGTCTATTTTATTATTAATTCTAATTTTTATTTTATAATTATATTTTCATTCTTAATTTGTTAACTCATGAATTATTATTGATGTGAAGCATGTTCCCAACAGCTATGTCCGGTTGTCACTTAATTGATATTGACTTCCGGTATAGTTGACATCTGTCTAGTATCCGGTGTAGGCGGTAGACAGAGTTGAGTTTATTAACAGCAGTTGGGAACATGGCAGTCTAGTCCGAGCTCTCTTAGAGTAAAGACGTCTTGTAAAATAACGTTGATTAAAAGTGTTGTGAAATACTAAGTGCAGTATTAATTAAATAAGAAGTCACGAAATCACCTCGGTCTAACAGCTCAGAAGTGGGACACCACTATAATCACACATCTTGTGGACGGTATACTCGCTTGTCTAGAAGCCAATTCCAGACTTTTTTTTTTTTTTTTTTTTTTTTAATTAATTTAATGGATGAACTACATCGTAAACGAGTCAGGCACTCTGATCTTGAAACAGAGTTGCCAAAGCGCAAGCGGGTAAAATGTGATTCAAATTATACGGCACACAGTCATGTCGGTGCCACGCGGTGCAGCCGATCGAGAAGCAACCGTCGGGAAAGTACGACGTCCGACCGCGACAGCGTGATTCTCCGACCAAGTATTGTTGCACGTAGTATTCGTAGCCGGCACACCAGGTCGACACGTGCAGATCATAGAATACGAAAGGAGCGCGCTAATGAAACTTCTCAACGCAGTCATCGGACTTCGCGTAATCATCACCGGGTTTCACGAAGCCGAAACCGCAGGCACAGCCGAAGTCAAAGCTGCAGGCGCCGCAGAAGCCATAGCAGTAGACGACGCAGCAGGCGCAGCCACACCCAAAGCAGTAGGCGCAGCCACAGCCAAAGCCGCAGCCGAAGCCAAAGCCGCAGCAGCAGCAGCTGCAGTAACAGACGCAGACGCAGATCTCCCACTAGTCATCACGGGGTAAGCAGCCGTTCACAAAGTTTTAAATTAGTAGATATCTTCGAGAACCTGGTTAAGACCATAAAAATGGATAACGCAAATGAACGTTTTCCAGTTTTAAATGTTTTACCAGAATTTGATCCCTCTAAACGTAATCAAACTATTGATATGTGGATCTCTAAGGTTAATGAATCTGCACAAATCTATAAATGGACCGAAAGGCAGACAATCCATTACGCACTGCCTAAATTAGCTGGTTTGGCTCAAAAATGGTACCAGGGACTTCCTAGTCTCATGTTTTCATGGTATGAATGGCAAGTTAAGCTACGTTCAGCATTTCCTAGCGATGAAAATTACGCTCAATTATTGTCTGACATGCTAGCATGCAAGGCGCGTTTTGGAGAATCTTTAGAAGAATATTTTTATAAAAAAATTGTTCATTTAAACCGATGTAATATTTATGACAAAAACGCAATAGACTGTATTCTCTTCGGAATTGAAGATCGTTCTGTAAGAACCAGTGCGGAAGCAGCACAGTATTCAGATCCTGATAAATTGTTGGTTTATTTAAAAGGAGTTAAATTAAATAAACGTATGGACAAAACGTCGCAGCAAAGTAATATGACTGACAATAGGCGTAATAAAACTAATAAAAATTCGATGAATACAACTGAAAATAAACCAAAATCTTATAACTGCGGAGAAGAAGGGCATCCGTATTACAGATGTAAACAAAATTTTAAACGTTGTACCAACTGCAAATTGGTAGGACATTTTACTGATGATTGCCCTAATAAAAAGGACAATAATTTAAAAACAGTACTACATATTTCTCAAGAACAAGATAACGATCTTAAATATTTTAAGCCAATTCTTGTCAATGGCATGAACTTTGATTGCTTTATTGATTTTGGGAGCCAATGTTCTATGATTAAAGAATCTGTTGCACGTTCATTAAATCAGAAATGGACATCTAATGATTTACCTGTATTAAGGGGATTCGGTGACGCACTCGTAAACTGTTTAGGAAAATGTGACATACAAGTGGTTATTGACACGGTAACAGCACAAGTGCCAGTACTTGTAGTCCCGGACCATTTATTACAAGTTCCTTTATTGTTATTAGGTATAATTCTAAAACAAGATGCATTATTGGCGCGCGTGAAACCCTTTATGGGGATACATACATATACTGTGAATAGAATTTTGAGTAACAGTACAGACGTATCAAGCTTGGACATCGATATCTCGTTAATCAATATAGGTTCTGAAATAAAAGATCAAGATCAGAAGTTATTATCACGGTTACTCAATGAATATCGCGATTGTTTTGCTTTTTCGACTAAGGAGTTAGGATGCATGAAAGGCATTGAAATGGATATAAAACTACATGATAAAACCCCCGTAGCATATCGACCTTATCGATTGGCTCATTCAGAACGCCAAATAGTCCGTGGTATGATTAAAGATTTAGAGGATTCTGGTATAATTCGCCCTTCGACATCAGCATATGCATCTCCAATCCTATTAATTAAAAAGAAGACTGGAGATTACAGACTGTGCATAGATTTTAGGTCATTGAATAAGAAAACGATCAAAGAACATTATCCATTACCTAGAATCGACGATCAATTAGATAACTTGTCAGGTTTCAAATATTACACTACCCTAGATCTTGCTAGTGGGTATTATCAAATTCCTATGTCGGATACATCCAAACATTTAACTGCTTTTATAACGCCTGATGGGCATTTCGAATTTAATCGTATGCCCTTTGGCCTAGCTAATGCTCCATCAAATTTCCAACGAGCTATAAATAATATTCTCGGTAACGCACGATTTAAAGAAGCATTTGCGTATATGGATGACGTCATTATTCCATCCAAAACAATTGAGGAAGGATTCAGTAAATTACATAAAACATTGGAATTGTTTCGAGAAGCTGGGCTCACTTTAAAATTATCCAAATGTAATTTTTTCATGAAATCCATTAATTATCTAGGGTTTGAAGTAACTGAGAATGGGGTTCGACCCGGAAATAGTAAAATAGAAGCAGTTGCAAATTTCCCTTGCCCCACTGACCAACATAAAGTCCGTCAATTTATTGGTCTAGCAAGTTTCTTTCGACGTTTCATTAGAGGCTTTTCTACAATTGCTAGGCCATTAACTCAACTATTAAAAAAGGAGTCACGGTGGCATTGGGAAACTAAAGAACAAGCCGCCTTTGAAACTTTGAAAGGGGAGCTAGTTAAACGTCCTATCTTAGCTTTTTATAACCCAAAATATGAAACTCAAGTGCATACGGATGCTTCTAAGATAGGTATTGCTGGAATTTTAATGCAGAGGTCTAATAAAGAATCTCCATTCAATGCAGTAGCATACTATAGCAGGCAAACGTCCCCCGAAGAATCTCGTTTTACTTCGTATGAGTTAGAGACCCTCGCGGTCGTAACAGCATTAAAACAATTTCGAGTATATTTGCTGGGGCTTCACTTTACAATAGTCACTGATTGTAGCTCGGTTAGGGCTACATTTGAAAAAAAAGATATATTGCCAAGAGTTGCGCGATGGTGGAGTTATTTACAAGAATTTGATTTTGAAATATCACATAAACCAGGGACTAGTATGAGTCATGTAGATGCTCTCAGTCGTAATCCTGTGCAGCAAGACAGCTTCATAGAAGTAAGGTTAATTGACACAAACTGGATAGCTACTTCACAACAAAATGATTCTGATCTTCAAAGAATTATCAACCTCCTAAACGACAAGGAAACTGATAACATAATAGAAATTAAAAACAATTTTGTAGTAAAACGTGGGCTGTTGTGCAGGAAAACGCCCGAGGGCGATCGCTGGGTAGTGCCAAAAGGAGTAAGGTGGCATTTACTTAGGGCTAATCATGACTCATTGGGACATTTCGGTTTTGAAAAGACTTACGACAAAATTAAGCGTCAGTACTGGTTTGCTAAAATGAGACGATTTATAAAGAAATATGTAGATTCTTGCCTAGAGTGCGCCCATACTAAAACTCCCGCCGGGAAAAAGTCCGGTGAGTTGCACCCTATACCTAAAGTTGATCGATCATTTCATACACTCCACATTGATCATTTGGGTCCATTTGTGCGAAGTAGAAAGAAAAACTCCCATTTATTACTAATTATCGAAGCATTCACGAAATATTTAATACTAGTGCCAGTCAAAAGTACTAAGAGCATCCACACGATTCAAGCAATGAAAAATTATTTTCATACTTTCGGGGTACCACAAAGGATTATATCGGATAGGGGAACATCCTTCACATCTCGAAATTTTAAAGAATACCTAAATACTTTAGGAATTAAACACGTTTTAAACGCAGTATCTACACCACGTGCGAATGGGCAAGTAGAAAGGTATAATAGGACTGTTCTGGCTGCCCTCAGTGCTAGAAATTATAATAAACCCGATAATTTATGGGACGATTCGGTGTCTGAAATACAATGGGGGTTAAATAATACAGTCAATAAAGGAACTGGCAAAACACCTGCTCAAGTATTGTTTGGTCTGGAATTAGTTGGCACAAATGACTCGTCGTTAAGTAATAAAACAGCTAGTAACATGGAGTCGTATGACAAAAGCAGTGTAGAAATAGTTCGAAATGAAGTCTCGAACTATGTTACTAGAAATCAAGTTAAGCAAAAGGAATTGTATGATAAGCATAGAAAGAAAGTTACCTATTCTATAGGCGATCTGGTAAGGATTGAACGGGAAGTTCCTGCATGTGGTCAAAGTAGAAAGTTGGTTCCTAAAATCCGCGGTCCTTATCGCATTAGTGAAATTCTTGGCAATGATAGATACATGGTCGTAGATACACCTCTTTCTCGAAAAGGTAATCGACCTTTTAACGGTATTTTCTCAGTAGACAAAATACACCCGTGGTTAGTATTTAATCAAAATGTCGATGAGGATGAGTGTGAATCTGAAGATAGTCTAGAAGCTGATGAAGCAATCGACACCAATATTAATATTAGTGAAAACAACGAAGTAGAGAATCATTAAATTGTTAATAGGTTAGATTAGATTATATACAATTTGTACATTGTTTAGTAATTACATTGACTATGTACATAAGCAAATTATTTATTTACTTTGAGGCGAAGACATGAAGGGGCTTCGTTCTCATATTACAGGCACAGCAAAGTATTTTAGCAATACTGTAAACATGAAGGGGTTACAGTATTGATATAAGTGTTGCTGTAGATATGAAGAGGCTACAGTAACACAGATTTATAACTAATTTTGATTTGTTTACTTTGAGGCGAATACATGAAGGGGCTTCGACCTCATATTACAGGCTCCGCAAAGTATTTTAGCAATACTGTAAACATGAAGGGGTTACAGTATTGATATAAGGTGTTGCTGTAGATATGAAGAGGCTACAGTAACACAGATTTATAACTAATTTTGATTTATTTACTTTGAGGCGAAGACATGAAGGGGCTTCATCCTCATATTACAGGCTCCGCAAAGTATTTTAGCAATACTGTAAACATGAAGGGGTTACAGTATTGATGTAAGGTGTTGCTGTAGATATGAAGAGGCTACAGTAACACAGATTTATAACTAATTTTGATTTATTTACTTTGAGGCGAAGACATGAAGGGGCTTCATCCTCATATTACAGGCTCCGCAAAGTATTTTAGCAATACTGTAAACATGAAGGGGTTACAGTATTGATGTAAGGTGTTGCTGTAGATATGAAGAGGCTACAGTAACACAGATTTATAACTAATTTTGATTTATTTACTTTGAAGCGAAGACATAAAGGAGCTTTGTCCTGATTTATAATGTATATTATTACTAATGTTATTTTGAAACTCAGTGAATTTTAGAATTTGGGATGAAATTGTAGTCATGAAAAATGATTTGGGTTAATTTGTACGTATTATTATTATTATACATATATATTTTATTTTAATGTTCACGAGACGTGAAATAATCAGGAAAGGCCGACTGTTAGCAATCCTAATCATTATAACGTCTATTTTATTATTAATTCTAATTTTTATTTTATAATTATATTTTCATTCTTAATTTGTTAACTCATGAATTATTATTGATGTGAAGCATGTTCCCAACAGCTATGTCCGGTTGTCACTTAATTGATATTGACTTCCGGTATAGTTGACATCTGTCTAGTATCCGGTGTAGGCGGTAGACAGAGTTGAGTTTATTAACAGCAGTTGGGAACATGGCAGTCTAGTCCGAGCTCTCTTAGAGTAAAGACGTCTTGTAAAATAACGTTGATTAAAAGTGTTGTGAAATACTAAGTGCAGTATTAATTAAATAAGAAGTCACGAAATCACCTCGGTCTAACACATGTCTAAAACTCGAATTTGCTCGCTAAACCGCCGTAGAAGTTCCTTTTCGAAAATAAAACCACTCTCTTCACTCTCCCGGCATAAACATTAGCCTAAAGTAAGTTAATCCAGGAGTCATTTATTTTATTGCTAAGTCGCCAAATAATCCTTAATCCATTGTGTCGACTTTACAGAAATTTAAAAGTCGACACCATTGGAAAACACGGAGATGCGTCCCTCCCACACCGCGCCGACGGATCGATCCCGCGCAAGCGTAGCACGAACCACAGTATTGAATGAGCTCATTCATAGAGCAACTGGTGCCTCTAGAATGAATCGAGAGCTATACAAACGTATATGTATACGCTACACCGCACCGCCACGTAGGCGTGCAACCACGGCCACCACGTTCCAAATTCAAAATTAATGCTCCAAATACGATATCAGACGTTTGTCGGTTTTGAATTCGATTGGGCTACGTTCTATTTTTGAATTTAAGTATTTTAAATTTGAATGATGCGTAAAGTTTTAATCGTTATCCCGGATTTTATCAAGAAAGGTCACGTTCCTGTATAAAATAATATTATAGATGGAAAATTTTAAGTTTCGTCTTAGACTTTAATTAGATGATATTTTAAATTCTCTACGTATATGCTACTATACACCTCATCAGATGTAGTTACAATGTTTCAAATATAGTATTAAATTTAAGATAACTGAAATATTCGTCATTAGATATACATAATATAATATTGCCGGCATTCCGGTTTTAGAAAATTCAAACAAAATGAAAACAATATCAAATTATCCTTCACAACATTCTGACATGATGGCGTTAAATATACGTTTCTGTTCTCGACATTGAATATTAACATACATGTAGCGAAACACAGCACCTTAAAATAAGATTGAAAACCATAAATACTTATTGTAAGCATTGAAATTCAAATTCCAATTCAAATAATTTATTATGTAATTAGGCCCCTAGGGGCACTTTTACACGTCATTTTCAACATTTTTTTTTAAACTATAAGATTCTACTAATGCTTCGGAAAGGCCCACTGACCTGAGAAGAAGCACCAAGAAACAGCGTGAATATTTTTTTGTCATCTTGTTTTTTTTTAATATGTATATTACAAATTGCAAGTAAATAACAACATAAATTCAAATTATGGAACATGTGTGAATGCGAGCAACCTAATCCCAAGCATTTGTATCTTCCAAATAATCTCCTGACCATCAAATATGCCTTAAAAAAAGCATCAAATAAAACAATGAATATATACAATATCATTTACTAAACAATAAGCAAGTATTAAATCAGTTTCATAATAACAACAATATGCAATCTCAACGTTCCAAATTTGAAAGTAGGCTTATGATTGGCTTATGGCTTATGCCATTTGCAAACTATTCAGAGACTAGAAGATTATTTTCGCTATTTATTACCAAATTATGCTAAAGTTAGATGAAATTTCAAATTAAATTAACGATCTAAGTTTAGAAGTTTTATGATTACTTTTATAAATTTAAAATTTTATTATAATCATTAAGAGTGAATAAATGTAACCGAATTGCAGACTAGGTCGTCATGGATTTCTTATATATTATAATTAATCATAATATTTTTATGCAAAATTGCCTCCTTTATAGGCCAAGCAGTTTGAGTTAAGGGCTTAATATTTTATGCATTCAGCTTATGAATCTACTTAATATATTTTTTAATACTGATAGAGAACGCTCTGCCATAACTAGAATAAGCATGAAATTTAAAAACGTCAGTATTTTTTTTTATTGCATTGAATGACGAGACGAGCATGCCGTTCGCCTGATGGTAAGCGATACGACCGCCCATAAACAGTAGCAACACCATCCAGCACCTTGAGTTACAAAGTACTGTGTGGCATTCCACTGCGCTCGTCATCCTGAGACATAAGTTGTTAAGTCTCATTATGTCCATTAGTTCAACTGGCTACAATGTCCTTTAAACCGAAACACAACAATGCATGCACACTGCTGCTTGGCGGTAGAAATAGACATTGCCGTGGTATCCACCCAGACGGAGTATTAAAAAAGTGTTTTTGGAAATACACTCATACCAAGCACACGGTTAGTCACACTCAAATAAAAATATATATCGATTTTATCACAACAATTTGTTTAATTTTAATCCTGACGTTTCTTTGGAGCCTTCATGATTACGTATTAAACTGAGATGTTGGTCGTCAAAAATGTTAATGTTCCAATAATTATAGTACCGGCACGCTATAACGGCCGGTTTGACGTTTGTCCGCTCATCAAGATTCAAAATTCATAACTACGTTGAAGGAGCCAATTCATAGACGTACATAAGGGGGGGTTTTGGGAGTCCGGACCTCCCTTAGCCTACAACAAAAATAATCCGGGCTACAAAACATGGACACATCATATGGCTATGTGCACTTCCATGAAACATCCAATTATTTTCACAAACTTTCGCATTTGTAATGAGATGAAATACACTCAACAAAACCGAACTTGCATACGCGACCTATGGATCCAAACAAACTTCGACATTAGTTTTTCAAGATACGAAATATAAAAAAAATAAATCTAATGTGATCATCACTTATATATGAATAATCGTTATTGATTATATGAATTGAGATTTTGCCATTAAAATCTGTCAAAACGGCCATCATAGGGTGCCGGTACAATAGGTATATTTATTTTAAAATCATACTTAAATATTTTTTTAATTATCTATATTTGCTGACGGTCTGATCCATATAGGAGCACACAATGCCTTGAAGTCTCCAATTTTGTTGCCATCTTACCTTTTAATAATTCAGCTATTCACAATAGAACCTTATCATTACCAAAACTCCTTGCATTTTAAAATCACAGAATATAAAATAATATAATAATATGAATATTTTACTGCATCGGTGGCGCAGTTGTATTATGATACGACTGTAATGCTGAGGTCTCGGGTTCGATCCCCGGGTCGGCCAAAGTGATATTGAGTTTTTCTATTCAGTATCAGCACGGAGTCTGGAATTTACGCCCGATATGGCGTTAGGCTCGCCATATCACATCATGGGACGGAATAATGGCGAAAAGTGTGCACTAGTTGCGCCTCTGCCTACCCCTACGGGGATAAAAGGCGTGAGTGCATATGTTAAATAATATTTTAAATATAGAATTTTTTAAATCAGTGGGCACTGGGCTTAAAATGTGGTACAAAAAGACGCAACTCGCAAGACGATGTCGATTAATTTTGATGTTTGTGATTGATCGAGAGACCAATACAATCACGTGTTCGTCTCTCAACCAATCCCAGTAAAACGAAACGCAGTTGTGTCGTGTTTTATGTCACATTCAAGCCCACCGTTCCATTGTATTTAAGCTAATTAAAAACATAAATAAAAAATTCAACGAAATGAATTTATGAAGCAAACACCCTTCTATTTTGTGAGAAATGTATTCATTCCCCATTTTCCAGCTCGAAGTCGGTTTCAAAATCAATTAGCGGAGACATTTAATTGAGTTTAGACAATTGTGCCTACATACTACATCTCCTGTATAGGTCGACTTTGATGGTGACAGCGAGACGCCGCGCATTTCTGAGACAATTTAATAACTGCGTTTAACAAGACGGTTGAGAAGACTTCAATTTCTTGGAAAATGTTTGACGCAATTTCTATATTAATTAATGAAATGTCTCGTTTGGCTAATGGTTGTGTTTGGCTGCAAAATTGGCGTAAAAGAAGATATTTTTTTATATGTATTAATGAAAACGCATGACTGTGTGCCCATATTAGTCTAGTCGGGAATGGAACGGTCTGCTGAAATGAATGCCCGCAGGTTCAAAACCTAAGGCACCTCTGACTTTACGAAGTAACGTGTGTATTGTTTATCAGAGAACTTCTGATGGTTCGATAACTACCACACTTCATAGAATGCTGGACTAATCTGAAGATTACCTAAAAATTTCATAGGGAGGCTCCCTATGGAATTTTTTATATCTTACACACATTTTTTATATCTTACGATGAGAAGTAAACGCAGTGCCAACCAAGCGGATTTGCATGAAATTTGGCACTCGGGTAGGTCATATCCTGGATTAACACATATGGTACTTTTTATCCCAGTCATTTGCTCACGTCAGTAATAATTGATATTATTATTATGATTTTTGAAGTAGATAGCACGACATACCAACCAAAACTCCGCAGTGGCCATCTTCGGCGCATTGGGCTGCGGGCTTCCTCTGACGGAAGTAAGTGGTCGTCCGCAACCGCCTCTGCGCGGCCCCCTAGTGTGTCCCGTCTCCTGTTGTGGGGGGAGGCTCAGAAGGCTCGCGCACTGAAGGACGCCCTCGGCATCATCGCTGACGTCGTACTGTGTTTTAGTGACTTGTAGCGGAAAAGGCCTTACGCGCAGACGAATCCGCGACTAACAACTAGTATACTATAAAGAATCCTTTCTGCGAACAAATTACAAAACATGTATTTCCTGATACCAAAATACACGACCTGTGACATTATACAAAATGAATGTTACCATGAAACAAAAATACAATAAAATTATCATTAATTATACTAAACTTTAACGCGAAATTAACTCCAAATAAATAAAAATTCGAAATTATTTTTGTAACGATTAATAATTTATATTATACTGGCAGTATATTTCCAAAATAACTCTACACTCATAATATAAAGGTGTAAATAATACTGTCTTAGCCCACATGAAAGTACAACCTACTTGTAATATTTGTAACTAACAGAATTCAATGTGACTGCCTCGGTGGCGTAGTTGTATTACAGTACGACTTCAAAGCTGAGGTCTCGGGTTCGATCCCCGGGTCGGGCAAAGTGATATTGAGTTTTTCTATTCAGTATCAGCCCGGAGTCTGAAATTTGTGCCCGATATGGCGATAGGCTCGCACCCTATCACATCATGGGACGGAATAACGGCGAAAAGTGGGTGCACTAGTTGCACCTCTGCCTACTCCTTCGGGGATAACAGGCGTGAGTGTGTGTGTGTGTGTGTAGAATTCAATGTGAGGCCGCGTAAAATAGTAATAAAAGGAGGCATAATATATTTAAGTATAGTATAGTAACAATGTTAGAAGAACAAAAATTACTGACATAGCCCAGCGGATTAGTAAGCTGAAGTGACAATGGGCAGGGCACATAATTCGAAGAACTGACGGCAGATGGGGCAAAAAAGTTCTCGAGTGGAGGCCACGTACTGGCAAGCGCAGCGTCGGCCGTCCACCTGCAAGGTGGGCAGACGACTTGATAAAGGTAGCTGGAACGCGCTGGATGCGGGCCGCTTTTGAAAGGTCCATCTGGAAATCTTTAGGGGAAGGCTATGATCAGCAGTGGACGTCGTGTGGCTGATGATGATGATAGTAACAATGTTTAGATAACATGAGTCCATTGTATTCTGGAATATTCCTTTTATTATGCTAAATTTAATTTTGAAATATATTGCGCAAGAATTTCCAGATGCAAATTTACACATGCGACTTGCAGCAAGTCCTGCAATCTTCACAACTTGCAGTAGTCAGCTTGCCGTGTTTTTTACCCGGTAAAATTTACTGGCTGAAGTTGACTTCGACAATTTTTCTTGCGAAACTAAAGCTCATTTAAAAACTACAGACATATGCATTACACCAGTTCCTCGAGAGTAGACAGAGGTGTAAACCCACATTTCACAATATTAAGCGTGGTATTTCCTGAGCACAATTCCAAACTCCGAGGTAATATTGAGCATCAAATTTTAATTTCCTTACCCGCAGAGATCGGACCTAAGACCCGTATTCAAAACGTAACTTAGCTAAGGACAGCCCAATTCTATGAGAAGACTTCTCAATTTTGGCATGACAGATTTCGGAGCGCGTAAGCAAAGGGGCGCTATAATAAACATTGCAGTAAGATTGATCTATTTGACACGAATATATTTACATTTAAAAAATAAAAACCAATTAAAGACTCTAAAAAATGCACAGCCATCTTTGAAACAGTAAAATTCCAATATCCCTTTGACTGGGAAACTTCGGGCTGAAATTCTATAGTTTCTAGCGATTCTCTTGACAGTTTTATTGTTCTTACACTTGACATTGGCGAAATCGCTGGTACACGGTTGAAGTTTTAAAAAAAAAGAATAAGAAATGCTTAGCCATATCGTATAATAAATCCTACTAGTCCTACTTCCTACTTCCTACTAATGTTATAAAGGCGAAAGTTTGTAAGAATGTCTGGATGTATGGATGTAAGGATGTTTGTTCCTCTTTCACGCAAAAACTGCTGAACGGATTTCGATTAAATTTGGCACACGGGTAGATTATGTCCTGGATTAACACATAGGCTACTTTTTATCCCGGGAAAATATAAAGTGGGATTTTTGTCCCGGAAAAAATCTTTAAAGCGGGCGGAGCCGCGGGCAAAAGCTAGTATCCCATAAAAGTTCCATTCTAAAAGTCAGATTAGAAACATTCATAATTTCCCATAAAAGCAAAGTAGCGGGATGAAAATGTGGTAATCCAGGACATGGTCTTCCCATGTGCCAAATTTCATCCAAATCTGATCAGTAGTTCTTGCGTTTACTTGTAACAAACACCCAAACATTTTCACAAATTTTCGCATTTAAAATATTAGTAAGATTGTAGCTGTGGTCTTCGATCAGTAAGAGCTGTGGTGCTTAGCTTAAGCGTTCATAAATTAATATTGTTTTTTTATTGTTTGTTCTTTTTTATGCATAATATCCTCTTTATTTGTGTAAAGTGTTCACTTTTTTATATTGTGCATTAGTTAATTACTGTAATACATATATTTCCGTATTTTAAATTAGTGTAACAATTGTTTACGAACTCGTTAAATTAATTAAATAAATTGACTAATATTGAAATACAATTTTGGTTCATTTGACTGTCCGATAAAGCTTAACAAGGCCGAATGTGCGGAGGTTCAAAACCCCAGGCACACACCTCTGACTTTTCGAAGTTACGTTTGTATTGTTTTTTAATTTTCGTTAACTTTAACGGTAAAGGAAAACATCCTGAGGAAACCTACATAGCTGAGGATTCTCCATAAGAATTTCGAGGGTATGTGAAGTCTGTCAACCCGCACTAGGCCAGCGTGGTGGACTAAGGCCGAACGTCTCTCAGGAGTAGAGGAGGCCCGTGCTCAGCAGTGGGCAGTATATAATACAGGGCTGATTGCCAGGTTGAAGACTATGAAATTACAGACACTATGCGTCCAGGCGCATTGTGCGTCCTACAATATCGTTTGTGACTATCTATAGTGCATAGGGCAGTATCGCAATACTGCTGAAGCAAAATAGCTAAAAATAAATCAGCTTAAAAGCTTTTGCAAAATTCCTATAAGTCGCGGCACGAAACTCTAGCGGTGACCGTTATTGCGCAGAAGTAAAAAATAAGGTGTCTTGGCGGGGTACTGGGGTGAAGGGCGAGCGTGCGTTGCGCCGATTGGCTCTCCAGTCGTACTCCGTCCCCCGTGCCGATACGACGCTCCGCGCACTTCCAGCGTACAGTCGCGTTCTGAATTGTTTTGTTGTCATCGTTAATTTTTGTTGTTGTTTTTTGTTAAGTTTGTTTTGTTGATTTGTTTGTTGTGTTTGATTTGGTTCTTATGTAATTCGGACTTAATATAAAAATTATTATTATTTGGTATTTAATATAAAAATTTACAAATCCGATAGTGTATTTATTTTTCTACTCCCCATGAACTTGTTAAAAATTATATTGTAGGTAACATGAAGTAATATTACTTAAGTAATATTTGCGTGCGTGACAGTACCCATACGCAGTTAAGTTCCACATTTTGTTCACCGCTAGACTTACTATTTGACTTTACATTAAAACATTATTTTGCTGTTTTTAATTAAGCAATTAAATTACTAATTTGTATTGCGTGCGCGACGGTACCCATGCGCAGCTATCCCCTCCACGTTTCGCTCAGCGCTAGAGTTTCGTGCCGGGACATATATTTCAAAACCCATCGGATTGGGAATGAAACAAACCGATAGATTCGCTAGCGTTCGTGTAAGCTTTGCAACTTTTAATCGGTGTGATTACGAAACTTTTTCAGATTCCGTAAAAGTAAATTGTTATTTATACCTTACTGCCTCGTATAATTTATTGTGTGAGTGGTGCTAGTCGCGCTTAGGTCCCGAGTTCGAATCACAGTTTAGGCAATGAGGCTTTTCTAATCAGTATCAGCTCGGAATTTGTGCCCGATATGGCGATAGAGTCAGCCTCAATTACATCATGGGACACACTTAGGTAATTAGGTGCCCTAGTCACACCTCTGCCTACCTCTTCGGGGATAAAGGCGTGATTTGTGTGTCTATATCCGAAGGAACAAATGTAATTTAATTAATACGTTTTCAAATAAATCTTAATTTCAGATATGTCAAATACGATACAACAAAAAAAATAAATTTAACTTCTATAAGGCAAACTTTCAAAACATTATAGATGATCTTGCCTCTTTTTCGTGGGAAAAAGAGTTCTTGTTATTAAATAATGTTGATGCAATGGTCACAAAATTTTACGAAATTATTAGAAAAGCGATCTTGAAACATGTGCCTAAAAGTAAACCTAAACAACAAAAATATCCTGTTTGGTACACAAGAGAACTTAAACGTTTACTACGTGAAAAATATAAAACCCATGTAACGTTCCGTAAATACAAGAATCCACTGGATGGTATTATGCTCGAAAGCTTAAAAAAACGCTGTAAGGTATTAACGATATCGTGCTACCATAACTATATCAATCAACTAGAAGACTCGCTCGCAAGAAATCCGAAGCTTTTCTGGACCCATATTAAAAATAAAAGATTGAACAAAAGTATGTACCCATCTTTAATGTATCGTGGTAATGAAGTTGCAACAAACGGAACTGACATTTGTAATCTCTTCGCTTCTTTCTTTGCGTCTGTTTATAAAGAGAAATCACCTTCAAGGGTTGGTCACATGGATGACATAACATCAAGCACTGTGATTACAAACACCATATCGAATGTATCATTTTCTAGAGAAGAAGTATTAAAAGCCCTCAACAGCTTGGATCGAAACAAAGGTGCTGGTTATGATGGTATACCCCCTCTTTTTGCCTTTGAATGTCGAAAAGCAATCTCTTTACCTCTTTCAATTATTTATAATCATTCTATTGCTTCCGGTATCTTTCCGCAGGCATGGAAGGAATGTAGGGTTGTCCCCATTCTAAAGACGGGTGAGGCTGCGTCGGTAAAAAATTACAGACCAATTTCAATCCTATCTATTTTCGCTAAAATATTCGAAAAACTACTTAGTCCTATAATTTCCTGGCATATAAAGCATATGATATCGCCGCAACAGTTTGGTTTCCATAAAGCTAGATCGACAGCAACCAATCTAGTGTCATTTGTCTCATTTGTTACAGACTCAGTAGACTCCCGAATCCCTGTAGATACTGTGTACACTGACATACGCAAAGCGTTCGATACAGTCGACCATAGCATCTTAATTAATAAACTTTCTCAATTTGGATTCACAGGCAACTTGCTTACTTGGTTTACTTCGTATTTAAATAACCGCTCTTCAAGAGTTGTACTAAATGGGTATATATCAAAATATTTTGCATCTCCCTCTGGTGTCCCCCAAGGCTCTGTCCTTGGGCCAATTCTGTTTAATATTTACATAAATGACATTGTTTCTTTATTTAAACATTCTAGATGTTTTCTTTTTGCAGATGACCTTAAACTTGCTAAACAGATTAAATACAACCATGATATTATGCTTCTACAAACAGATCTTGACCGACTAGTGAATTGGTGTATTCGAAACAATATGGACCTTAACGTAGATAAATGTAAATTCATCCGATTTTCACGGTCCACACAGCAAACTACACATCAATACACAATTAACAATAATATGCTCGAAGAAGTAGATACGATTAGGGACCTAGGAGTACATTTAGATAAAAAGCTCAGATTGCACATTCATATTGATAAAATTATAAATAAAGGCTTTCAAACACTCGGATTTGTAATCAGAAACAGCAAAGAGTTTTACAAGCCTCACACTAAGATCAAGCTTTTTTCAGCTTTTGTACGTTCTGGCCTAGAATATTGCTCGCAAGTCTGGTCACCACACTACGAAGTACACATAAACAATCTTGAAAGAATCCAAAAAAGATTTCTTTGGCACCTTTGCTACCAATGTAACAAAGTCAAACAACTACCTAGCTATCAAGACCGACTGAATTATTTTAAGCTACATAGTCTAAAAGACCGAAGACTACTCCTAGATCAGCTATTTTTATTCAACTTAATCAACGGCAGTATAGACTGTCCTTGTCTTCTTCAGCAAATATCCTTGAATACACCTGCAAAACTACCTCGACCATGTAGATATATTCCATTCTCTTTGAGACAATCCAAAAGTAATTTAGCCATGCACGCTACAGTTAATAGACAGCAAAGACAATACAACACACTATCTAAACGTAAAGACATTGACATCGATATATTTTCTAACAAACCTACTCCATTCAAGCGTATAATATTAGAAAGTTTCAAGCCCATTTCGTAATCCTGATTACGTCTACTACAGATTACCTACACCCTAAAGCTATCGCGCTCGTGTCTGTATGGTTCCATCTACCCATGTTATGTTATTATATTATTATTGCTCATCTTTTTTCAACCTGTAATTTAAATGTAATTTAAATTTACTCATTTTGTCCACTGTGCATGCTGTGACAACTTGTAAGTAAAACAACATTTAGCTTATGTTACGAAACCCTTCTCTAGCAAACTAGCATTAATGTATGTTTTGTAAGTTGTTCAAATTAAAAAAAAAAAAAAAAAAAAAAAAAAGTGCCATAGATATAACCACACTATGTAACCATAGATATCTCAGAATGCTAGTCTGTCTCCTACGATTTTGCCACCAAATACCAATTACCTACACGAAGGAATGGATTACATGGTGCAGAAAGATTTACCATGATTTTTGCGGCACATTTACACAAAGGCTGAACTTAGCGTTTCGCCAAGAATTTCTAAATTGCGTCACATCATAAGTATAATATCAGAGTAGAGGCTCTGTCTTTCAGTTTTTATGTGATTAGCAGCTGTCAGGTCAAGTAGAAATTGTAATATTATTTTACTTTAAATGAATTTGGAACAACTAAAATTCGTTGTCGAATTTCTGACGAACCAGCTCTTTGAACCTCTTATACTCAATAGAAATGTTAAATTAAATTCGGAATGAACCGCTAACCAATTTTTGAAGGTCATCCAATCCTCTCACGGATATAGACCGTATTAACTTTCAAGAAGTCAATTAAAATAGGTCACATGTGATAAAACCGTTCCATAAAAAATAATAATTCCATGAATTCGAAATTTGCATGTTTAAAAAAGCAGTTTCGAATGTCATAAAGCCACGTACAGACGTAGTCAAAGCTCAGAAAATTATTTTCTCATAATAAATTGTACACACAACTGAATCAACAAGTTCACCCATCTGTCCGCCGCCGACACTTGATAAATTGCCCGCCTTATTTAGTTTTAATTTCAGACGCGGCTTCCAAAGAAGAGCTGTGAGGAATGTGAAACGAGAAAAAAGTATAATTAATTGAAATGATTTTTCCCATCAGATTGGTTTTAATATTATTTCAAAGTTATTAATAGAACATTCGGAATTTGGATCATTTTTTTAGCGGCAAATGTATTATTGTGTAAAATCGAACATTTTCAAATATTAATAGAATGTCACGCCAAAGTTTTTTATACACAGTAGCGCCATATTTAGAATACAAACAGGCAATGGTACTGCGTTATAATTATCGTTCTTTTTTCGTTTTTGCAGAGAGAAACACATCTATACTAATATTATAAAGCTGAAGAGTTTGTTTGTTTGTTTGTTTGTTTGTTTGTTTGTTTGTTTGTTTGAACGCGCTAATCTCAGGAACTACTGGTGCGAATTGAAAAATTCTTTTTGTGTTGAATAGACCATTTATCGAGGAAGGCTATAGGCTATATAACATCACGATGCAACTATAAGGAGCGAAGAAATAATGGAAAATGTGAAAAATGCGGGGAAAATTATTCATCCTTGAGGGCTTCCATTGCGTGCGCTGCGAAAACGGTTCAAGATACCAAAAATATATGTATGAAAGAATTATTCCTCTTGAAATGATCTAAAAAAAAGTCCGCGACGGTATCTGTCTATCTTTTAAAATAAACTCTCTAGAACCGTTATTGTGGTAATCAAATTTGGTCGAAATTAATGCATTATTTGTTAAGAGTTGTATCAACGTCATAGAGTGACTCAACGGGAAGGTTTTTATGTATGTACTTTTAGCCCGGAAAAACTTATTGACGCGGGCGAAGCCGTGGGCAAAAGCTATATAAGATATGACCGACGCAAAATCCGCTGACCTCTAAAAAAGGGTCTAGCCATACTACGCAGTATCGAAGGTTTGAAAATGAAGCATTCTTTATCTTAAAATGGACGTGTTGGTATTTCGATTTACTTTATATATTTTTAATAAAGTACTTTGTTACGACACTTGACTGCTAATTCGCCGATATACATGATATTTATTCCAAATTGTTAGTTTCAGGAAATTCACCAGGGCTATTTCTATAAATAAATTAACAAATATTTAATTTCTCAGTATTATATCGTTATGGCCAGCGCATCATTAGCTATATTTTTTTGTTAATTATAGCGTGGCTTTATAATCATATTTTTTGCTTAAGAATTAAGACCCGACCGTAAATAAATTAGCGAACTATACTGAATATAAAACAATTTGAGTTAATACGCAGCAGTGAGGTAATCAAAAATCATAAACCAGTGGATTTAGAATGTGGCAAAAACACGCAACTCATAAGACGATGTCGTTTAATTTTGATGTTTGTGATTGGTCGAGGACAAATACCTCAGTCACGTGTTCGTTCCACAACTAATCACAAAATAACAAAACGGAGTCCTGTTTTTTTTTGCCACATTCTAATCCCACTAGTCGCCTTTTATGCAACCTTTATTGTCATCACGTAAATCTATGGTACTATAGGGTAGTTAACTACTTTTTGATGTGAAACATCTATAGCCGCACGTAAAACCGATTTCTGGCGTGGCGACGCATGCCTTGGCGACGCGTCGCCACGCTATATGATGGTATATATATACGGTCTATATGCAGTAGTGTGTACGGTGTGGCGACGCGTCGCCATACGCAAAATTAATTATTTTTTCTAATCATAGTGGAATTTATAGTGAAACATTCATTATTGATATTTATAATTTACGATCTTTAGTAATATATTGAAATAACTAGCTAAGATTCTTGAGTTTACTAATATATTGAAGCCAATTGAAATTTTTCTGTATATTTTAATAACATATTTTTTATAAATAATTCAGAACCCAACAATCATCACAGGGGTCACAAAATATTATTATTGAAACTGGACAACACCAAGATCAGTTAAACTTGCCGTAAAATAATATTTTATTTTATCATTATGACACATTTAGTTCCTATCACAATCTGTTCTTTTCTGCATATTCCTTTTACAAAATAATGTCGATGTTTCACATCTGCCAGGCGTCCCGTGACCGCTCACTTTTTTTTTAAATACGGTTATGAAAAATGTATGCTTTCCAAAATCTAATGGAAAAATAATTCTTAAAACTGGCACAATAGTACCCGATAAGTTATAAAACTTTGAAATTTGGTGGAAGGGGTAGCTGTTAAATAACAGCAATGCTACGCTGTGACGTCACCAAGCGCCGTCAGTCATAACGCTGCGTGCGTGCGACAGAGATAGCGCGATATCCCTTGATATCACTTTTACTCACAAGAATATTTCAAAATTGAATAAATGCTTTATTTTTAAATCGATTATGATGGTGATTTCACAGAAGAATTTCTTTTTCGTATTATTTTCTGTTACATCTACAATAATGTACAAAATCAAACTTAGACAACTACCCTATTTGCCGCACTTTTCCAGCAATAGAGTTTAAATATTGCCTGTCACGTGGCGTAGTTGTATTACGTAGGTACTTCTACCGAACTGAAGTCTCTGGTTCGATTTCTGGGTCAGATAAAGACATTGCATTTCCAGTATAAACCCTCTGAAATTTCGCTAGAATGAAAATAGTCATTTTTTTTATGGCATTGAATGACGATACAAGCATGCCGTTTGCCTGATAGTAAGCGATACGACCACCCATAAAAATCAGCAACACCATCGAGCACCTTCAGTTACAATGTACTGTGTGGCATTCCACTGCGCTCGTCATCCTGATACTTAAGATGTTAAGTCTCATTATGTCCAGTAGTTACACTGGCTACAATGTCCTTCAAACCGAAACACAACAGTGCATGCACACTGCTGCTTGGCGGTAGAAATAAACATTGCTGTGGTACCCACCCAGACGGACTCTTACATATGAGAGACCTACCACCGGTAAAATTATCCCCTATTACATGAGATCTAACACAGCTGATAAAATGTGGGTGATAATCTTCTTACCCCTAAACAGAGAAAAAGGCGTGGTGCATATTGATCTACGATATTAAAAACTAGCAAATTCTCTGAAATACAACAATTTTACGTGGGCAGTTTTATAAATATTAAAAACTGTTAAAATAACTTTTGTAAATACGACCAACGCTCTTTCACCAGACATGTCAAATTATTTTCAATAACAAAATTGTATTAGGTCTTTCCATATGAAATTGGCGTTTAGTCGTACCTACTAGCCACTTTGATCTGAAATATCTCCCCTGTGGTTAAGAATTCCAAATTAAAATATATAAATTTAACTGGTACATTTGGAACACGCTGGATGCAGGCGGCTTTTGACAGGTCCATCTGGAAATATTTAGGGGAGGCCTATGTACATCATGTACATCAGTGGACGTCATGTAGCTGATGATGATGATGATGATGTGAGTTTCGAAAACAATAATTTATTTGTTTTATCCTGATACTTTTTTTTTTGGCGTCGTTCATATCGCACGATGGAAAACATGAAATCAGTGCATGAAATCAGTGCACCTTGCCACCAGTGCAGAAGCAGCTCGAAGGATTAATTGTATGGCGCTGGTGTCGCAAAAGAAAACGCGGTACGTAGTTGGTCTCAACGTTTTCGTTTATGGATATTTCGCCCTTTAGAACAAGCCCCGTGGACGGTCGCAGACCACGGTGGATAATGAGAAATGAAAGGCTATTGTGGAAGTGGACACATCGCAAACCATTCCAGAGTTAGCTGCAGGCATTGGTGTAAGTGATAAAAGTCTTTTAATCCACTTTAAGCAAAATCGGGAAAGTAAAAAGCTTGAAACAACACACACACACACACACACACACACTGCACAACAGAGGGCCGCTAAACTAGAGAAGCTGCAATTGGAATGTCTCCGACATCCACCGTGCACCTCGGGCCTTGCTCCAACATTAGCATTTTTCCCTAATTTGGATAACTTTTTACAAGGAAAAAAATTCAACTCCGATCTGGCGGTCTAAACAGCCAACAGAGAATTTATTGATTCTTGACCTCATGGTTATTTTAGTAAAAGGATCAATAAACTCCCTATGAAATGGCAAAGTGTATAGATAACAGTGGCGCATTATTGACAGTGAACAGTAAAACCAAATATCACTCGCCGAGGTCGAACCCAAGACCTCGCACGGCAGCTGTACAATACAACTACAAGATAGTGAAACTTAAATATCATTGACGTATGATATTCTAATCGAAAGCGGCGAAAGCCTAATTGGGAATGGAACGGACTGCCGAGACGAATGTCCGTAGCTACAAAACCCAAGGGCACACACCTCTGACTTTTCTAAAAATGTATGTGTGTATTTTTTGTGAATTATCGCTTGCTTTAACGGTGAACGAAAACATCATGAGAAAACCTGCATACCTGAGAAGTTCTCTGAATTTGGAAGGTATGTAAAGTCTGCCAACCCGCACTACGCCAGCGTGGTGGATTAAGGCCTTAACCCTCTCAGTTGTAGAGGAGGCCTGTGCTCAGCAGTGGGCAGTATATAATACAGGGCTGGTACGGTATGGTATTCTAAAAATAATTTTCTTAGAGCGATGACAATACAATTTTATAAATCTGTTGGGATACGCCCTGAAGGAAGGACACGCACCGCCTTTATCCCCTAAAGGTTTGAAATGCGAACATTGATCGCGGGTGGATCTGAGTGTATTATCAGTTTTTATATAGAATAGATTTAGGTCAGGTACACTAACAAGCGAGTGGGTCATCTGTTAACACGTTCGGCCCAACAACGCTTTATGACGTATTTTTTTTTCCAATATATGAACACGACGTCTAATGACGTCTTGCCTAAATCTGCATTCGCACTATGTTTTAAAACACCAGCAGCCCATAGTAAATACTGTTAGAAATAAGAACGCTAATGAATGAAGTTCGTAGTCAACCTCTTTGATACTAGCTGTCACTGTGTCGCCTTTGTCTCCAGTAATTGTATATTGTACATGGAATAAATTGTTCTTAACGTTTTATCAAAGTTTAGAGTCTTACTTCTGTCAAATACACTCTAATAGAAAAATTCTTGTACTGGACGCGTAAAAGTGTAAAATGTTTAGTACCACAACGTAATAGAACGTTTTGTAAATAATACAGACACAATATATACTGTGTCATATCGTGAGTTGAGGGCGGCGTTGGGACAAACGTATTAAGTGATTTCTACTGTCTATAAATATCTAAGATTCTTTAAAAACAATTAACCTTGCCTGAATACTAACGGATTTATATTATTTGATACGAGAGTCAAGAAGACGTTTCTATACGTTAGGTCGGCTAGCATATACTTAATATAAGTCAGCGAGGATAAACTGTCTACACAGACGAAGTCGCGCGCTCAGCTACGCTTAATATGTCAATGTGAGTATTAATGAACATAACAATGGAAACATTAAAATTCGTTATTCGCTTAAGCCCTAAATACTAACACGCAATACACTGAAAATACTAAAGCACCTTTTTTAACATACATAATATCATTAATACTGTATAAATAGTAAAAAATATATTATTATGTCAACATGTGATTTATGTTTCCTAAGGAACCGTATAAAAATAAAAAGAAAATAAAAGTGTTATCAGGGAGAATCAGTCATCTCGTTCGGTCTTTCATTCAGCTATCTGAGTGATCGGTTCGGAGCGCGGAAATGGATCGTTCCATTTTTAAACCGATAAAAATAAAAAGGCCATGTGAAGCGAACAGAGCAGGGATTGACTCTTTTTAAATTGTTGTACAATCCTTGGTTATATAGTAAGTTAATAAAGTCAGCTCAAACTACTGCTTTGTTATTTCTGCCTGTAACAATGTGAATAGTGAGAATTATAACTATCTACAAACATTAAACAGTAGCAATAGGCTACTGGCTGGCTGAGTACTTTTTATTTAAACATTTAAGAAGAATGTATGCCTTCCAAAATCTAACGGGAAAAAAATTACAATTGGTGCAATAATAAATCCTACTAATATTATAAAGGCGAAAGTTTATATGTATGTATATCTGGATGTATGGATGTTTGTTCCTCTTTCACGCAAAAACTACTGAACGAATTGCGATGAAATTTGGCACACGGGTAGATCATGTCCTGGATTAATACATAGGCTACTTTTTATCCCGGGGAAATATAAACCGGGAATTTTATCCCGGAAAAACTTTTTAATGCGGGCGGAGCCGCGGGCAAAAGCTAGTAAGTTATAAAGCTTTGCAATTTGGTAGAAGGGGTTATTGTGAAATAACAGTAACATCAGACTGTGACGTCCACTAGTGTCATCGGCCATAACGCTGCGTGCGTGCGAAAGAGATAGCGCGATGTCACCACCCCGCCCCCACTTTTACTCACGACAATATTTCAAATGTGAATAACTGATTTATTTTTCAACCAATTTTGATGCTGATTTCACAGAACAATTTCTTTTTCGTATTATTTTCTGTTAAATTTAAAATAATATACAAAATAGAACATAGGAAACAACCTATTATATAGAACTAGATTTTGCCCGCGGCTCCGCCCGCATTTAAAAGTTTTTCCGGGATAAAAGTCCCGGTTTATATTTCCCCGGGATAAAGAGTAGCCTATGTGTTAATCCAGAACATGATCTACCCGTGTGCCAAATTTCATCGAAATCCGTTCAGTAGTTTTTCCGTGAAAGAGGAACAAACATCCAGACATCCATACATTCTTACATACTTTCGCCTTTATAATATTAATAGGATTCAAACAGGCCGAGATTATGTCAACTGCGAGGGATAGTCATCTCTGATCAGAACAAATTGCAGTAAAACCGACATCGAGACATACTGATATTATGTTTGTATTATAATAGCTGGTAGTTAGTTACACAGGGTCTAATATCCTGCAAAGCGGAGAAGATTATACAATTATGTCAATAACACTAGCTGCCAATAGTTTTTCAGCTCAGTATCAGCACAAGAGTCGGGAATTTGTGCCCGATTATGCGACAGATACGCCCCTTATGAAAAACCTCCTAGCCAGTTTCGGCCACGGCGGCCAATCTCAACGGAGTTCAGCCAGGTACGCAGGAGATATTATAGTGCACAAGCGTGTGCGCAATACACAGGTGCACTCGCTATTCCTTCACTCTCATAGTCCGATGAGACGGCAATCCGACATGACCGGAGAGAGATCAGGCGCAGGACCAACGGCTTTACGTGCTTTCCGAGGCACGGGGGTATCACACCACCAACTTCTTGACTCCGAGCTGCGACTGAGTAATTTTAAAGATGGAAAAACCCAGTCACAATATTTTTGGCTCGACCCGGGATTCGAACCCAGGACCTCAGCGCGCAAATCGTACTCGTAATGCGTACGCAATACCACTACGCCACCGAGGCAGTCACGCCTCTTATAACATGGGATGGAATATATAGGAGCAACAGTGAGTGCCGTAGTTGCACCTCTGCCTACCCCTTTGTATATACAAGGCGTGATGTGTGTTCAATACGCTATAAACCTTTTCCTAGGAACAAATATACACCAAAGACTTCACTCACAATCCTAATACAAAAAGGTTATAATCCCGGAAAAATATAAAGTGGGACTTTTATCCAGGATTCTTTTTTCTCGCGAGTCGTTACGGCTAAACCACAGACCGATTTCAATGAAATTTGGTAGGGAGATAGTTTAAGTCTCTGACAAGGATCTAGGCAACTTTTTATCCTGGGAGAACATAAACAGGGACTTTTATCCCGGAAAAACTTTTAACACGGGCGGAGTCGCGGACAAAATCCAGATTAAAATAATTACAATAATGAAAGTTCCAAGGATCGCGTGGGCATAAGTTACACGTCCTTTTACAAGGGCTGTAATCCCGTCAGTGGGCGGTAATCTACTAGTGACCAGTCTAATGCGAAAACAACTGACCCGTGCTTACAATGTTAGACGTTACGATAACGAGGGCGCTAACAAATTCGTATTATGTACTTGGATTCTTTTAGTACAAAATTACGAAGTGCGGACAGAACTTGGTTTTTTATTTCATAAAGTTTCGAAGATAAGACAGTGGATCTAGGATTCTAATAGCATGGCCTGGAATAAGGGGAGGCCTATGTACATGAAGGACTTCCAACGACTGGGAATGATGAGGATAAAGTTATGATTCCGTTTGCTTTGTGATCTCACTCACATGTACAGAAAGCAAGCATCCGACTAAATTACAAAGCACTAGGATGCCTTCACCACCCAGTACTTATGGTGTTTCGTAATTCAGTTTGAAGGATACTATATCCAGTATTAATGCGTCACAAATTGAACGCAGTAGTTTATCAAGTTCGAGTGAAGTTGCTACATTTTTTTAGTTACGACGCATTAACACACACGCACGCTTTTTATCCTCGAAGCGGTAGGCGGAGGCGCAACTAGTGCTACCTTTCACCGTGCGTATTCCGTCACATGATGTGATAGGAGGCAAACCTATCGCTATATCGGGCACAAATTCCAGACTCCGGACTGATACTGATTAGATAAACCCTTTCGATATACCTACATATAATACAAGGCATTCGATATTCAGAATTTCAAAATGGCGGTCAACATTCCGAAACGTAAAATTGGTCTGACGTCACAACATCCCACGCGAAATGCCTGCTGTTACTTTGAACGGAGTACTCAACAAAAGAACAAATTAATACAAGCGTTAAATGAATTGCGGCTGTCAACTACAACGAAATAACGAAATCCGATTCATGTCCGTACCAGTTAATTCCACAATAGTTGTATGGGGGCTGGACCTAAAAATCTAACCAGGATAAAACTTTATGGATATTAAATGGGCAAAAATATGGATCTTGGAACCATTGAAAACATATTTTTAGACCACTCCGCTTATAACCAACTTTATTTAAAACGCAAAATAAAATAACATACATCTCAAAATTGGAGGACTTTAAATTATACGATTTATTGTAAAAAGTTAGTTTTTAGGAGTTGTATCCACATATCTTGGTTAAAATTTTTGGACATGTCCTTTCTTGGAAATGTAGGATAGTGTTGCTGGTTTTGATTAAAAGTATGTTTTAACTTAAAAAATGTGACTGACGAGGAATAAACGTCTATCCTCAATCGACATTATCTGGAAGCCATTCTTCGTCAGATAAATTAGAGCCACTTTGCTAAGCACGTATAAGAATAGAGAGCAACAGGAAGGGGAGGAAACGGGTCCTTAGGCCTCCAAATCCACGTTCCATCTAAAACAAGATAACCTGTCAATACAGATAATCTTTAAGCTCAAAAGCGTTGCGCTAACAGTTTTAAAAATTGCCAATTTTACTGCAAAATTTTTTTTTAAAAAAACTTATGCATCGGTAATGTGTCTTATCGAATCGCAAAACAGCATTTTTTTTCATCATAAGATCTGACGCTAAAGAATAGGACCGCGCCGTCCCTGTGTGCGGAGTGTGCGGCGCACACAGGCCCCAAGTCAATAGGGGCGCCGGAACCAAGTTGACATGCCCACATTAACTACTGAAATTATATTTGTTATACTACAACACATTCTTTATAGTTCATTAGGTAAGAAAGTAGGTACAAGTCTCCATTTGCATTAATAATTCTTTAATATCAATAATCACTCGACTAGAAATTAATATATTAATAAACAATCTCGACAAGACAAATATAATGCATCTTAAAGAGATCTACTTAAAAAGGTTCTACTATGTCTACACCTCACCTCGTCTCACCTCGGCTCAAATCATCCGAGCGGGCATTGATCCGAGTCCCTAACCCTATGAACACCCTACACCGACATGCAAACCAAAACCCGCAGTGGCCTTGTTCGGCGCATGTAGAACGGCCCCGGGGTATCTTGTTGCACTAAGATAGCTGCTCGGAACCGTCCCTGCGCGATGTCGCATTGCGGCCAGTCTCTAAAGGGGGGGCTAAGATGCCCCCGAACTCTAAAGAACGGCTTTGGCGTCAACGACCACCCGCATTGTCGTCCACGTCGAAGTCACTTATATTGGAGTAAGCAGACCCCCACTGCTCACCCCGGAACGTTCTCCATGCCCCATTTAGTCGCCTTTTACGACAGGCAGGGGACGGAATTCTCTAGATGCCCCCGGACCACATTCTTCGCCCATTCTTCGCCCAAGACGGGATGCCTCCTCTCGCCAGAAAAATACTGATGAGAGGTATTTAGCATTCAATTCCCATGGCAAAATACCGGCCAAGATGCAGGCCGCCTCGTGGGCCATCGTGCGGTAGCTCCTTATGAGTCGAACTATCTACTATTAATTTAATACAAAACAAAAGGCAATTTTCTAAATTATAATGAATTAAAAAGAAATCTGCGCTCCACAATGAGCCAAGATAGGTTAACTTTGAATAGTAAAAAATATCGAAACGAGACTAAAATCAGAGGCGCTTCATAGATTTCGCACACAGGCGCTGTCTTGGGTCGGCGCGGCCCTGCTAAAGAAGCAACTTTTATTATCAGTGAATTGAATGGGTCTTAGGGTGCACAAACGGAACGTTCTAGATGCGAACGTGACTAAGTTAACCTACCCTTTGCAGTTGTTGAGAGATTTTCAAACGCAACAAAGAAAAAAACGTCATGGTAATATGTATTCACGTGTGTTTTTTTAACCCTCGACAGAAAAAGTGGGGTGCTATAAATTAGGATGTGTATATGTGTGTCTGTGTATTTGTATGTCTGTTTGTGGCATCGTAGCTCTCAAACGAATGAACTTATTTTGACGCAGTTTTTTTTGTTGTTTGAAACCTGATTTGATCGAGATGGTTCTTAGTTATAATTTATGAAGATATGTTCAACTCTGTTTGGTTTGAAGATTATCAGCTCATTTCTAACTTCAGAACTCCGATTGATTTAAAAGTTGGTGTTCTGTGACTTCGGCAATGTTTTAAACACATGTTAACCTTGAGCTTATGTCTTGCATCAAGTTATCTGCGGGATACTCAACTCTTAAGCAACTTATAGCAGATATAACGTGTATGGGCTGATAAGAATTGTCTCAATGAGTAGGTGCTAGATAGTTGATTCTCAAAGCCCCATAATGGAGAATATATTAATTTAAAAAGTTTGAAATAAAAGTTAATTATAATTTAAATAGCCCCCGACACGAGAACTTCTAAAAAGTTAAAAAATAAATGTCTTTGTTTGTCGTTTAAGCTCCTAGTAATATTTTGACCCAAGCTTCCTCGCGTCCTGGGCAACTGTGTCTGGTTTTACACTTTGTATACGCAATCTGAGCGGATACAAATATGCTACTAAAAATAGGTTTGTACAAATAGCTCAGTAAATCAATAATTCAGTGGCAATATAACAAATAGAACTAAAACACGAAGCATCGAACAATGACCACAGACAATGCTTTCAACTTATTGGATTCCATGCAGTGCGGACTTTTTCCTCATTTTATATTGTACAAGTTTTTATCTTTTCTGCGGCTTGCCCTTTGCCATTTGAAAGTAAAATAGTCATAATTTGTAACGGAATTATTTATTCGAATCCGTAAAATGTTAAACATTACTTAACTTCAGTAAATTTTTACTCTACCACCAATTTGGAAAGCAGTTTCCACCAAAGAAGAACTGGCAAGAAACTCTAGGGTTTCACTTTTCAAACTCATTAGATGTGACAAATTTTATACATTTAGTTTTCTACTATTTAATGATAATTTGTTAACGCCAAACTAATGCATTTTTTCGAGAGAGTGTTATTTACATCGCCAAGAATTGATTGATGTCTTTTTATTTTAAACAATAAGGAAACAAAACTACTTTACAGTTATCCTTTAATATAAGGTAAGTCATTTATATAAATTAGAAAAAGGATAGGCCCAAGAATTGAGCCCTGTGGAACTGCCCATGAATAGGAGTCAATAATTTGTTATCTTTTCCAAAACTGACTTTGCAATTCCAATAATTTTAGCTTAGTTTAAACAAATAATCAGCTCCACAACGTTTTATAATGTTAATTTCTTTCAAATAATATCAACACAAAGGCTTATCACGTCTACCGTAAATATGCATTGTATCTATGCTATTGGGTCACATTAGGAGTGTCTGACTAGCCCAGCGTTGGGCTGAAAGTGTGAATGGTCCTCTCCTTATTCTCTTGTAACAAATATTAGGTTACAATCAACCATATGAAGCGCACTGCTGAACATAGACTTCCATATTTCTAGGTAATAATATAATATAATAATATACTATTTAGTTCATAATAATAGTACAAAAGCATTTACAACGTAGTTTTCTTTACAATATGATTTAACTCAGCGTCCTCGCTTTGCGGTGTAAATAACATTCTCTAGAGCTTTGCCAGGCGTATACAATCGTTTCAAGCTCTTTACACAAAATAAAGAATACTAACCGCAATGAGAAGTATTACAAAATACAAGAAACCGAAGTAGTGAATACACAAGGATTGACGAAGAGATTTCAAATTAGAGCCTCAGTTGTAATTTTGAAATAGAAACTGAAGAAACTTACATAGCCATGAGACATTTAGTTTTCCTGTTCAGCATCAGCCAAAGAATTAACGTTCCTGTTATGGCGATAGGCTTACACTCTATCACATCATGAGACGGATGGCACACGGCAAAAAGTGGGTGCACTAGTTAGTTGCTCCTTTTTTTTGTTTGTTTGCATTGCATACGCTCCAAAACTGCTGCACCGATTTGAAAAATTCCTTCACCAATATAAAGCTACTTTTTATCCCGGGGAAATATGAAGCGGGACTTTTATCCCGGAAAAACTCATTCACGCGGGTGGAGCCGCGAGCACAAATCTATCAAGGATAGAAAACGTAAGTGTCTGCTTAAATAGTATCTTAGTGCTGGCGGGATTAAACCCTTGACTAAAGTCTCAGCAGTTCACCAGGTCAGCAGCTTTAAATAAAGCTGTAAAAACTACTTGATTCATGGCTCTAACTTCATTATGACAATAGCCAACTCCGTCATATCTGAGGTCTGACGTTTTAAGTCGTAAAGTCAGAAAGTCTAAAATGTAGAGCGAGCTTTGCAAAAATTTCACGGATTCAAGATTTAAACCGTTTTTTACGGTATTCGTAAAGTTTTTAACTGTTCAAAAGCACTTGTCCTACTCGTGTGGAAAAACGAAAGACATTTACTGAAAATGTTGAAAGTTTAGTAAAATTGCAAGAACTATTCAAAAGACGTAATAATGTACTTGGACGCAACGCAAAATAATATTCGAATAGAATCTTATAGTACAACAGATTTTAAGCTTTAAGTGCGTTTGGACTCCATAGCCAGGGCCAGTGGGTACTTCTGTGAGGGAGGTTAGACCACCGAGAGGCTATGCTGCAAACCTGCCACTCCTGAAACATCAGAATAGGTTATGTTAAGATATGCCAAAAAATATATAAAAAGAAGCGACCCTGCCAGGATTCGAACCTGGAATCTTCTGATCCGTAGTCAGACGCGTTATCCGTTGCGCCACAGGGCCAACCCGTTATGTCTGGAATGGTTCAAATAACACACTACAAGGGGAAGGTGCGGTCATTCTGAACTATTTTACAATGGAGAAATGGTTCTTGGAATCTTTATCGATCGTTGAGTTTTAGACCTTAGAGGTTGGAAGTGTTATTACCTCTACAAATAGATGCACCCTATTCCTATTGTATTAATTAACATTAATTTAAGTATAAGTATGTACTGTTTGACACTTTCTTACTTTATAATGAATCCCTAAAAAACATTTTCATGTAAAATGTTGCCAAGACATGAAAATGTTTTTTAGGGATAGGCTGGCACTGTCAAAAAGTTATCAGATCCCATGTAGAGCCAAGCTTCTAAATCTACATGCCCTAACTTGACAAACTCTACACCTTAGTTAAAATGTGTAGCTTGGCCATTTCATTACTACAAGAATGTGGTATGAAAACACGGCACGAAAGTCGACGTTTTTTTTTATCGCATTGAATGACGAGACCAGCATGCCGTTCGCCTGATGGTAAGCGATACGACCACCCATGAACAGTAGCAACACCATCCAGCACCGCGAGTTACAAAGTACTGGGTGGCATGCCACTGCGCTCGTCGTCCTGAGACGTAAGATGTTAAGTCTCATAATGTCCAGTAGTTACACTGGCTACAATGTCCTTCAAACTAAAACACAACATTGCTTGCACACTGCTGTTTGGCGGTAGAAATAGACATTGCGGTGGTACCCACCCAGACGGACTCTTACATATGAGAGACCTACCACAACTATGTCGTTTAATTTTGGTGTTTGCGATTTATGAATAGCCCAAGGCGTCAGTCGTATTTGTCTCTCGGCCAATCACAATATAACGACTCGGACTCGTGTCAGTTTTTGCCTCATTCTAAGGGAACAGAATGAAAGTCAGTGAAGATGGACTGCTAACAGCATCGTGACTTTATCGTGGCCGTTTTGCGTTTGCATTGCTGCAAAAAACGCAATGAGCGCCCTCCATTAGTCAGCGTTTTAAATGCGTTTTCACATGTAACTACACAATCTTTAACACCCTTAAATTAATAATATTAGAATCCTTACATATTATAAAGTAAAGTCCCCCGTCGCGTCTGTCTGATTGAACGCGATAAACTCAAAAAGTGCCGAACGAATTTCGGTGAGATTTGACATGGTGATAATTTTTGTCAGGATACAATATATAGCAGTATTTATACAAATTTTTATCTCTGGAAAATATATAGCAGGATTTTTATTCCGGAAAAATTATTTCAAGCGAGTGAAGCCACGAGCAACAGCTAGTAGACAAGTATTATGAATTTAATTATTTAATTTGTATAAGTTTAAAAAAGAATCTGTTTTAATTGAAAATAAGGGAATCTGCCACGGACTCTCTTTAAGGTTCTTAGGTCTCTCTATATTTAATGCCTTTGTGAAAAAATATTTTTAAGTAGATAAAAACGATAACGACGATACAGAACCTATTTTGATTTTATTAAATCACTAAAATATTATTGGAAAAGACAATAGGATAGTTGACTACTTATTTTTAAAACAATTATCAAAAATGTATGCCATCCAAAATCTAACGCAAAAATAATTTTCAAAATTGGGGCAATATTTAGTAAGTTATAAAGCCTTGGTGGAAGAGATAGTTGTCAAATAACAGTAATACTACACTGTGACGTCACCGAGAGTCGCCGGTCATAACGCTGCGTGCGTGCGAAAGAGATAGCGCGATATCCACTCCACGTCCCCACTTTTACTCACAACTATATTACAAATATGAATAACTGCTTTATTTTTCGACCAATTTTGATGCAAATTTTACAGAAGAATTTCTTTTTAGTATTTTGTTTCTATTACGTATAAAACAATTCACAAAATCAATCATAGGGAAGTACCCTATTTTATTGAACTCAAGTAAGTGTGATGCACAAAAATTGGACACCTAAAAGACTGACACTAAAATACGTCTTATGTTGTGTGTCTCGCTGAGTTATGTTCCAAGATAAAAAATAAATGGTAATCAAGGACATGATCTATCTGTGTGCCAAATTTCATCCAAATTCATTCAACGGTTACTGTATAATATTATACTAATTTATAACATTAAACATACATAATAGAAGAACCTTTTTTCCTTCAAATCAACGCAAACCCGAAATAATCGCTAGTATTATGACGTAATAAAACGAACCATCAACGCTTTCAGAGTATTTAACATGAATTACTGGAGTAATTGAATTAGCCCTGCAAATGGGCACTTAACGAAGAACAGTGTGTGGGGGACTTTATTCGACGTAATGAGTTATTGCGCGTGACGTATATTTACTTGGAGGTACTTATATGCGAGCAAACGCGTAGGTACCGAAATGAATTTGTACCACCAAGTATTATGCCAGAAAATATATTTAGGTTTGAAGTACATTTTAGAGTTCATTATAGGGCATTAGCAATTAAAGCGAGGCTTAAGTTAGTACTGCAGAAGTTATCTCCCGCAAACAAGTTTCATCATATAAATATTCTTGGCAATCTTACTTCTGATTTTAAAATATGAAGGCCATGTAAGTTACATGTGTAAATTATTGAAATCTTACTGCAAGGCGACATTGAGCCGTTAGACTGATGAAACCAATATAACCGTTTCATTCATCCCTCAGTGGTGTAGATAACGCGTTTTTCCCCACGAAAAATTAATAGAAAATGCAATGGACTTAGAATGAGAAAAAAAACGAGTCGATTCCGTTTCGTTTTATTGGGATTGGTTGAGAGACTAACACGTGACAGACGTATTGGTTTCTCGACCAATCACAAACATCAAAATTACAGGACATCGCCCCACGAGTTGCGTCTTATTGTCTATAAGCCCATAGAAAGTTCTTTCGCAATTCAAACTTTAAATTGCAAAGTTTGGCTGATGTTGCTACTAGTTATCTATTTATTCAGGTAAGAGGCGTGCTCATTATTCCGTTGTATATAAAAAATATAATTAAATGGGTAGTCAAAATTTAAGTTCGTGATTCAAAAAACACAGATTTTCTTGTTGCACCGCTGCCTACCCTTTTAAATATAGGTAATAGGTCTATGTATTCCATAGAAACAGATTTAGAAAAAAGTACGAAACCAATAAGATAAAATTAGACCTGGAAAATAACGAAAAATGTGTGTAAAAGAACTCCGACCCAATTTTATTAGACATTCTAACAAAATCACCATTTAGGAGCTTAAATTAGGTAAATACCAGACTAAAATAAAAATGCGTTTAAAAAGCCGCCGTGTAAGGTTCCGTTTCCACTAAAAAGTGAACCGCAACCTTAATTTGACCACGTTTTAACCTAGAATAAAAGTAAATTGCTATTTTACCACGTGTTTATGAAGTACATGTTGTTAACTTGTTTCGAAATACACACGTCACAATAAGGCATTTTTTTTCAAAGTGCAATGATACCTACCAGTGGTTATTTCAACTCTGAATTTATTTGAAATAACTAATAAATCAACTGCAATTTGTGGCGTAATACGTACAATGTTATGTAGTAACAAATTAAACGCTGCAAAACGACGACGGGGCTAGAAATTGAACCTTGCAATGATTATATTCTATGAATTATAACAGTCAGCCCTCTTTATGGTTGACGACAAATATTGTAAAATAGGCAAAACACCTTTAATCTCCTCGACATTGAACACAACGACATGTGTTTTCTGTATTTTTATGATTTTATAGATATTAGAAAAATGCTGTCTGCCTCGGTGACGTAGTTGTATTAAGGTACGACTGCAATGCTGAGGTCTCGGGTTCGATTCCCGGGTCGGGCAAAGTGATATTAAGTTTTTCTATTCAGTATCAGCTCGGAGTTTGGAATTTGTGCCCGATATGGCGATAGGCTCGCCCCCTATCACATCAAGGGACGGAATAACGGCGAAATGTGGGTGCACTAGTTGCGCCTCTGCCTACTCCTTCGGGGATAAAAAGGCGTGAGTGTATATGTAGAAAAATGCTCTTTTCGCCGGTTTAAAAACTGCCGCGATTTCTACTGCTATAGAAGAGACCCCTAACCGTAACAAACGAGCGTCATTATGCCGGCACGTGTGAGCCCGATGCGATTCCTCCAGGCTCGGGGGGAATCTGTGGAATTTCTTATTCACTCTTGACGTTGTGTCGCAATAAAGATTTGTTTTCAATGTATTATTATTTTATTAATAAAGATTTCCGTTAGCTTGACACATTGGGCTTTGTACCGTTCATAGTATAATTATTTTGCTAGTGGTAGAATAGGATATATCTTGTATCTGTCCGAATACCGACCACCGTACATCAGGTGTTAAAAACCCTCATAGTGGCAAGTAAGTGTGCAGTGTTCCGTGGTTCCGTTCCACGTTCACGTGTTCACCTATCTATATCCAGTTTAAACAGGCTGGCATAATGGAGTAGTTTCCTACGTTTGATTTTGTACATTATGTTAGATGTAACAGAAAATAATACGAAAAAGAAATTCTTCTGTGAAATCAGCGTCAAAACTGATTGAATAATAAAGCTAAAGTAGGGGCGTGGCAGGGATATCACGCTATCCCTTTCAGATGCAGGCAGCGTTATGGCCGACGGCGCTTGGTGACGTCATAGCCTAGTATTTCTGTTATTTGACAGCTACCCCTTCCACCAAACTTCAAAGCTTTATAACGTACTATTGCGCTAATTTTGAAATGTTTTTTCCCCTTAGACTTTAGATAGCATAATTTTTTTATAATTGTATTAAAAAAAGTAGTCAAATACCCTATTGCGTGAACTGACGAGGGCTGATCATCGCTCGTCAGACGAGACTATCTGAACCCCTCTCCGCGTACAATCAGGTACAGTGGGCACACTTTGCTGGCTCGAATAAAAACAAATCTAATGCATTGTAAAGCTTCAAGTGTTCGTGACTGTACCTACAATTATCAACTCCATATATCAACTCCCCATCCCCCCTTAACCATCGGCTGGCAACGCTCATGACTTACCAAATTAAATTTTATCAATTTCTGTTTATCTAACAACTGAAAATAACTTTCGCGTATTAGTTTTAGTAGTGGACGATAGCCCAGTTGTGGATGGAACGGCCTGCCGAGACAATGTCCGGAGGTTCGAAACCCACGGCACAGACCTCTGACTTTTCGAAGTTATGTGTGTATTGTTTATCAATTATCGTTCGCTTTAACGGTGAAGGAAAACATCGCGAGGAAACCTACTTACTTGAGAATTCTCCATAAGAATTTCGAGGGTATGTGAAGTCTGCCAACCCGCACTAGGCCAGCGTGGTGGACTAAGGCCTAAAGCCCTCTCAGTAGTAGAGGAGGCCCGTGCTCAGCAGTGGGCAGTATATAAGTAATACAGGGCTGGTATTATTATTATTTACTAGCTTTTTGCCCGCGACTCCACTCGCGTAAAAAAGTTTTTCCGGGATAAAAGTCCCGCTTTATATTTTCCCCGGATAAAAAGTAGCCGATGTGTTAATCCAGGGCATGATCTACCTGTGTGCCAAATTTCATCGAAATGCGTTCAGTAGTTTTTGCGTGAAAGAGGCACAAACATCCATACATCCATACATTCAGACATTCTTACAAACTTTCGCCTTTATATTATTAGTAGGATTTGTTATATTAGTTTTAGTAACTGTAGTACGTTCTATGGCGGCCCGTGTCAGCCGTCTGACAAGCTAAATTGTTATCCCAGCCAATCGAGTTATGGGAGCTAAAATTCCGGCATATTTCGGATAAATCCGCCATGTTTGGGATTCGCGTACTGACGTAGGGTATTTTGGCTATTCTTGTTATTGGTTACCGTATAAGCCGAAGTCTGGACATTTTGATTTTTATTGGTAAAGGAGTTCGATGGGTGATTCCCGGTTATTTGTGTTTAGACTTTTCCATGTAGTAAGAACACGTATAATTTCTGCGATCATCGATCGATTCAATATCTTCCTGGAGTATATATTAGGTATTATTTGGTTTGCGGTTTTGTTTTTTTGTTTACGCGGAGAAAGTGAATTATTACTACCGCCCAGTGTTCAAGGGGAACGACTGAGCGGTTATGTTGGTTTCACCGTGCCTTACGACCCGACGTTGAACCGCCCGGAAAGATGGAAAACGTCCGGCGACCGCCGGGCCGAGTCCCTAACCTATGTACACCGCACGGCATACCAACCAAAACTCCGCGGTGGCCATCTTCGGCGCATTAGGGACGGCTGCGGGCTTCCTCCGACTCACGTCTAAGTTGTCGTCCGCGACCGCCCCTATGCACTATAATTTTCAAAATAACGTGTGGCATAAGGATTTCTCTATGACAGTGTTAACTTGTAACGCGGCCGCGTTACGTTCACTTCGTGTAATTAGCGTTAAATGGTATTCTATATGCCAATTTCCATAGTGATAAACGCGATGAGTTATGTTACACCCTTGTTACGAACGGTGATTAACAAAAAATAAACCTACTTCAAAACCACTACAAACCAAAAAATAATTCAACTTTATATTCGCTATGTATATACGTATATTTGGAGACGATGCTTAGTTTAACCAAAACTGGCCGACTTTTTGAAGTCTATGCCACATGTGATTTTAACAGTTCATAACAAGTATGCAACGCAGCTCATCGCGTTTATGTCAATTGAAATCAGCGAACATAATACCATTCCACGCTAATTTCACAAAAATAACGTAGATCAGCCATGTTACGGGCTAACTATAGAGAATGGGTACTGGATGGAAAAATCTCTAGCCAGTAATCAACTCTATTATAAGAATAGGGTAGTTTCCTACGTTTTATTTTGTACATTATTTTATATGTAACAGAAACGCATACTCACGCCTTTTATCCCCGAAGGGGTAGGCAAAGGCGCAACTAGTGCATCCACTTATCGCCGTGCCTATTCCGTCCCATGATGTGATAGGGGGCGAGCCTATCGCCACATCGGGCATAAATTCTAGACTTCGGCTGATACTGAATAAAAAAATCCAATATGACTTTGCCTGAGCCGGGGATCGAACCCGGCATTTTAGCACTGCAGTCGTATCGTAATACAACTACACCACTGAGGCATGTAACAGAAAATAATACGAAAAAGAAATTCCTCTGTGAAATCAGCATCCAAATTGGTTGAAAAATAAAGCAGGTATTCATATTGCAAAAGTGGGGACGTAGTGCGGATATCGCCCTATCTCTTTCGCACGCAGGCAGCGTTATAGCCAGTAATACCCGGTGACGTCAATATCTGTTCTTACTGTTATTTGACAGTTACCTCTTCTACCAAATTTCAATTCTTCATAACTTACTTATTACTGTTGCAATTTTGAAATTTCTTATTTCCGTTAGATTTTGGATGGCATACATTTTTGATAAATGTATTTCTAAAAAAGGAGATAACTACCCTATTACATGCGTTTTATTTTGAGTCCTATTTCCTATAAAAATATTTATTCGTTCCACAGGTCTTTAATCCAAGGTATCGCTTCACATCCTCGCACTAAACTAATGAAGGAATTAACTCAATAAATGTGCTACAAAAGGTTAATCTACACATTTTCTAGAACAATCGCTTTTTCCGAACTTCGGTAAAGCTTTGTTGAAAACTTTCTCCAATATTCGATTCGTAGATAGTGAATGAAATCTGAATGAATGATTTCCCTGTTCATTGAGATCTAAAGAATGGAACGTCTTTTGTAGTGTTTTAATGGATTAAGAATGTATTTCGTCTTGGGATTTGACAAAAGACAATGTACTTGGTGAAAAGTTTAACCTACCCTCATTAGTCAAGGGATTCCGAAAGCAAATAGCATTTGAATGCGTTTTGTACGAAATTTAATCTTCCAAGCTCGTTTACGGAAACATTTCAACGCTCGAAATGTTGAAGCTAGCAGACTTGATATACACAATATGGGGTGTGTAGTTTTTTTTTTTTAAGTTATACTTCTTTAGGCGCGTTATGAAAAACTGATGAGAGTGAAATTTTAAGATGCGCGCGCATCACTGTAACTAAAATGGATAAAACAGTTTAATAAAAACTTTTTGATAATTAAAAAAAACTAATAAACACGCTTTATGGAAAATCCAACTTAACATAGAAAATAATGTTTAATAAACTTGAATTGAGAATAGTGTAAATAAGAAAAACATGTATTTTATTGTAAAAAAAAGCGTGGTTTATTATTATTTATTTTTTTTAATTTAATTTTTCAAATTTAAACTGCACTTTTTATCATTTTATTGTAATTAATTATTTGCATGCAATTAAAAACTATTTTTTAATGATGCCAAAGAAGTATAACTTCTCACGCGCGCACGTACACCCACCGATTTTTTTTTATAGACAGACATGTCAAAGTGACTCACTGCACCTGATGATACGTGAAGGTCCAGACTCCAAATAGTGTGCTACTAGAGATGATATCTTTTTTTTTTTGTTGACGCGGAGAAAGTGACTTATTACTACCGCCCAGTGTTCAAGGGGAACGACTGAGCAGTTATGTTGGGTTCACCGTGCCTTACGACCCGACGTTGAGCCGCCCGGAAAGATGGAAAACGTCGGGCGATCGCCGGGCCGAGTCCCTAACCTATGTACACCGCACGGCATACCAACCAAAACTCCGCGGTGGCCATCTTCGGCGCATTAGGGACGGCTGCGGGCTTCCTCCGACTCACGTATAAGTTGTCGTCCGCAACCGCCCAGAGATGATATCTTGCCAGACGAAACCATTGTCCCAGCCTATAGGAAAACGTACAGGCCAGCGCAGCGTCGGACGTCCACATGCAAGGTGGCTAGACGACTTGATATAGGTCTCAGGAACACCCTGGATACAGGCCACTTTTGACAGGTCTGTCTGGAAATCTTTGAGGGCTATGTTCAATAGTCGCCATGTGGCTGATGACGATGATTGAAAACTTGAAAGTACAGGTCGCACCTTTAGGATGAAAACGACACAATTCAAAAAGATAGAAAATTGGGTTATCGTCATAAAATTACTTAAAACGAAGTACTCAATACAACAATAGTTCAAACATAGCCAAATTTAGGCAGGAAAAGGACAAAGCTGTTTTATCGGTCCCTTTTTTATTACATTTTTATAAATTAGGGACTAGTTTTTAGTCATTTAAAAATAACAACTCAATTTTTTATTTTTTGAATTGTGTCGTTTTCATTGTAAAGGTGCGAAGTTTATTAGCATAATTCTATAACTGAATATTACTAAAATGGTTTTTGTTACCGGCTTCGCTCGCGTGAAAGAGTGTTTCCGAGATAAAAGTCCTTCGATATTATTTTATCTAAATAGTAGTTTTAGATTTATCGCGTTTATACATACGAGGCGGTGGACTTTGTTTTAAATAAAAATTACGATAAATAAGTAGTTATATGTTTGAAATTAATTTACTTACATAAACATTTCTAACAGGCCGACATAACTTTGTCAACTGGCGAGGGATTATCATATCTCAATAATCAGTGGAGTAGCCCGTTAATAGAATCGAGATACATCACAAAATAAACTGTACTATGGCTTTTCACAAGTACTAAGACAGTTGGCCTATGAACTTTACCAGGACATGTACAAGAGGCGTTACCCCCACGCGGTCAGCCTACAAACAACCCACTACAACGGACTGGCTTATTGATAAACCAAACCAATTTCATACGAATAAATAGATTTTATTCAGCAGAGTTATGTAACATGACTTTCATGTCGCCCACAGTCGATTCCTTATAATTGTATTGACAATATAAGCACTTGCTTATTTGTCATCTCGCTTGCTTGAGACGTAACTCAAACTTGAGATGGATTTATTAATACCGCCCCTAATGTCTCATGGTGACGAGCGTAGCGGAGTCCAGCAGTAGGGGAGACCGGGGATGGTTAGCAATAGGAACAGGGTAATAACACTCAAAAACTCGAGCTATTTGAAAGTGTTGCGTCGTCCTGATATACGCGAGAAACTTTTATCTGTTTCCGAATCTTCACCGCAAACGCGGCATCGCGGGCACACGTAACTCGAGTTTCTTTTTATTTTATTGCCGTATTTTATACCAGTTTTTTCGTATTTGAATTTTTGTACACTATGTTGTAAACAATCGCGAGGTTTTTGGTGTTTCTTTCAAAAGCTTATTTGTAAACCTATCACACTTATAGGTTTTTTTGGCATTATTAACTAAAACAAAAAAAGGCGTCTAAGCTGAAATTTGATCAACTATCCCCAGTCCTTTGTTATTCAAATTTCTATGTGTTGTTACTGTTTGTGGGTGGTCGTATCGCTTACAATCAGGCCGACGGCATGCTTGTCTAGTCACAAAGTTTGGAAAATTATAAAAAGGCGATTTTAGACTAGCTTTTTCTCGCGACTCCGCCAGCGTGTTGAAGTTTTTCCGGGATAAAAGTCTCGCTTTCTATTTCCCAGGATAAAATAACCTATGTCCTTTCCAGGATCTCAAACTATGTCCATAACTAATTTCATCGAAATCTGTTGAGTAATTTTGGAGACGTGCAGTAACAAACAAACAGACAGACACAAAAGAATTACAAAAATCGCAAATTTATGTTCCATTACTCTTATTCAGTCACTCACTTTCTTTTTTATCACATTTCTTTAAATGAACAGACACAGCGGTTTTACTGCTTTATTACATGTATAGATTTAGTCTTCCGACCAGTCAGCATATGACGAAAATTATGGACTCCTGGGCAAATAGAAATACCAATTAAAGTGTTGCTTTACTCCAGAATCGAACCCTAGACGTCAGTACAATCTACGCAACAATCAAACCGGACAAAACAAAAATTCCATCAATGTAGTATAGCAAGATAAAGGTATTGAATTTTCTTAAAGGTGCTCTCGGGTCACGTCCTTTCATAAATAAAAATGTCAATTTTTTATTTTATATTTACAGAACATCGTGTTAAATGGAAATGAATTCAATGCACTACGTGACTTAATTGCTAGGTCACGAAAAAAACTCAATCCGTAAAAATCGAGCTTTAAAAATATTTTTTTATTGCATTGAATGACGAGACGGGCATGCCGTTCGCTTGATGGTAGCGATGCGACTACCCATAAACAGTAGCAACACAATCCAGCACCTTGACTGACAAAGTAGTGTGGCATTCCACCGCGCGGAACACAATAATGCATACACTGCTGTTTGGTAGCAGAAATAGACTGAAATAGAGATTCAGAAACCTTCATTGGTAAAATCTAATGTGAACCAACCTCTAGTGGCAGAAGTCACTGTCTTTTATTAGTAAAATCCTTACATTTACCAATTCATGTTAGTAAATCTTGAGATGTGATTGTGAATCCGATATAAGGCTTTTACAGTACCATATCAGCCCTGTATTAAATACTGCCCACTGCTGAGCACGGGCCTCCTCTACTACTGAGAGGGGTTAGGCGTTAGTCCATCACGCTGGCCTAGTGCGGGTTGGCAGACTTCACATACCTTCGAAATATTATAGAGAACTTCTCAAGTATGCAGGTTTCCTCACGATGTTTTTCTTCACCGTTAAAGCAAGCGACAATTCACAAAGAATACACACATAACTTATTAAAAAAGTCATAGGTGCGTGCCATTTGGTTTTGAACCTGCGGACAATCGTCTCGGCAGTCCGTTCCACTCCCAACTAGGTTATCGCCGCTTTTACAGAAACACGCTATATTTGATGAGCTCGAACTATCGAACTACATTATTTTCCACTAATAAAAAACTACGTAATACAATCTTTTCGTTAATAATATTTGTTTTGATGAGTCTTTCACACTATTTTTTTTTTTCTATGACATTTAAAACTCTATCTTATTTTTTTTAATTAATATTACAATTAACATAGTTATTTTTGACGTGCGTATAGTTGTATTTATGTACGCAACTATCGTACTGAGGTCTCAGATTCAATTCCTGTGTCCGGCGATATTTTCGCTCAATAACAGCTCGGAGTCTGAGATTGTGTTGGAAAAGTAGCAGTAGACTCTGCATTTTACACGGAACCTTACATAGCTGGTTAAAAATCAATATAACAACCTTGTATTCCCCTTGGCATTCCATTTTGCATATCCCGAACGTATGATGTATTTCTTATGTTATAATTAAGTATCTTTGTTGGCCTATTAAAATTCCTATATGTACTTTGTAATTAATCGTCGATCGCAAAGTAGGTATTGGGTAATTGATCAGGGAAATTTGTAACATTGGTATGACGTAAAGACTTATTAAATTCGGAAAACCTCAATCAAAAGAACAATTACGCTCGCCTACAAATTCTTCCTGACATCTGAGTACGTGAGCTCTCCCCTTGGGCTAGCGTCTGTCTCCCTCGCACGTTCAGAGTGGATGGTATGCTATCCCTGTCTACACACCCACTCGGATCAGCCCCTGTTTTCAGCCCACATTTCAGTCTTGCCCTCGGCGGCTTGCTCAACATACGTTCGAGACTCCACGAGCCAGAGACTATTTTTTTGAATTTCGAACGCGGATTTTAGGTCTCGCGTCACGGCGTACTACGTCACGTTTTGGGGTACCCATTCGCAGGCCTGTAATTTTCGTACTGGGGTATTCGGTTACTTGAGGTGTTTTCGGCAGACAACTAGCACAACAGGTGAGTGGATTTTATTATAGTTTTAAAATATATTTGTAGTTTTTTTTTATATAGTGTATAAAGCAATGATACCGTATTAACCATTTTTATTTTAATGATTATATGTATAAATTGAATTAACGTGGTAAGTTTGAGAAATATTATTGAGACCACTTAATTTCGTAAGCCTCTATTTATTTAAAATATCAAATTCATGTCTAAATATATATTTAAAATCAACGAGTATTTTACAATTATTTATTTAATGATTTCTTATGTTTACGCGAATGTTTGTCATAGAAAAAAAACTACTTAACGATTTTTTTCACGATTTGTTTAATTTTTACACCCATTTCTAAGACCTCGGCGTTTATGGTCAAAAAGGGGACTGAGAAGTTGGTGTTCTTTTATTTTTTAATAATAACTATTTTTTTTCATGTAAGCAAAATAATTAATAACCCTAGTCTCCGTTAAGTAGTTTTATTGCAATTATGTATGTCACAATTTTTTTTAAACAATAGCATACTATAATTGTTTTTTGTACTTTACCACATTATTTTACTCGTGCTCAAGCGATATTATAGGTTTGTTTCCCAGGTCTGGAAAAACGGTGCGTATTTTTTTATGCTTCGTGACAATTAGTCACTAAATCCAAAAGAGAGCCCTCGAAAGAAGATTAACAAGATTAACAGAGCCTGCAAGATTTGTAAAACTATTTCTCACTAAACCTAAACCAGAAAAAAAACAGCAGGGAGATAAGGATGTATGAATTACGATTGCAAATCGAACGCAAAATAACTTTTAATGTATAACGTACTACGGCATCGTTAAGAATCTTAAAACAGTTGTTTGATAATTTCTTCGTGTATCACAAACGGTTGAACAGATTACGACAAAGATTATGTTTAAGGCAACTCCAGTGAATAGTTTTCCAGTATTAAATCAATTTATGAGTTGGTATCTATGATAGATTTGCTGGACTACCTTATAAATGACATCTATCATCATTCAACATCAAATTATCGATGTTATTAAAATTAAATACATTTATAAAATTTTATACATTTTATACCAAGGATAAAAGAATCAACAATTTTCAAAAATCTAAATGAAAAACGAAGTACTAAATTAATAACCCATAGTTATATGTTATTATGAATTTTTACATTCTTACTAAATAAATGTATAATATAGATAACAAATACAATAAAAAAAGATTGAAATGAAAAAAAATCAAACAGAATTTATCGATATAATTACATCTTCCAATAACACAAAAATGTTACTGCAAAATACCAATCATACCAACACAAATAACCAATAATTTCTTTCAGAAATATCTTATTACGTTCCTAACAATTCCATTCACCATACAAATAAGCATTTCATGGTATGTATTTCAATAAGCATTTAGGTCGCTTTGAAGATTCTTTAATGTAAAACAATGTAAAAAGTATCTTTCCTTATTTTTTCATAAAAAGAATACCGTGTCTGTAACTTTTTCAAAGTCAAAGGAAACGTTGGCGTTCATTCCATTAAATTGTTAACGTTTTATATAGGCATTTAGCAAAACGTTGTTTATGTTTTACATAGATTGGTTTTAAAATAAGTTCAATTAAATATACAGCATAATCTATCACTTATTGCTGTATATGGTACAATAAGTCAGTATATTTTAAACATGAGTAAATTATCATCATAATAATCAGCCACATGACGTCCACTGCTGAACATAGGCCTCCCCCAAAGATTTCCAGATGGACCTGTCAAAAGCGGTCTGCATCCAGCGCGTTCCTGCGGCCTTTACCAAGTCATCGGTCAACCTTGCAGGTGGATGGCCGACGCTGTGCTTGCCAGTACGTGGTCTCCAATCGAGAACTTTTTTGCCCCATCTGCCGTCAGTTCTTCGAACTATGTGCCCTGCCCATTGCCACTTCAGCTTGCTTATCCGTTGGGCTATATGAGTGACTTTCATTCTTCTACGGATCTCCTCATTTCTGATTCGATCGCGTAGAGAAACACCTAACATAGCCCTCTTCATACCTCGCTGAGTGACCGTGAGCCGTCTTAGGCGGCCCATAGTTAGAGGCCAAGTCTCAGTACCGTATGTCATCACTGGTAACATGAGAAAATAAAATAAGCATTTTGACATGATTTCGTTAATCTTTTTGCCAAAATAAAGCATCGTGCAAAATTCAAATAAACAATGCTTTCAGCTTCAAACGTATAGATCTTCGAAATTCAATATATTTTCATTAAATTAATATTAGAAAATTCTCTTTTCACTTATGTTAACTATTTTCTTCTTTTTTTGTAAAATTGTATTTTACATGTAGGAGGAATTTCATAGTGACTGGTGGGACATTTGACTTCAGAATTCGCTCAACTTTGAGTTGTAACTAAGTTCAATTATGTTCATGGTGGTAAACCATTCAAAATAGCAAACAAAAAACTATTTCAACATATAATTTCTTCAAAGAAACATTCAAACGACCTATAAAACTATAAAAAAGCCTTTTGAATGTGACTGGTGGGACACAAAAAATCCCACTTTGTGTAGTCTAAGTGGAACTTCAGATAAACTAAAGTAAGTTTTTGGAACGTGGCAGAAAGGACTTTAGCGTCCAGATCCCACGGCGGGTCTTCGGCCCGGGACCGTGCGTAAGACCCTCATTGCGCTGTACCACTACTCGCTGCGGTTTCAAGGGACCCCCCAATTCGACCCAAACAGGGGTGCCGTCAAGGGGTATGGAACGCAAGACTCCATGGTATAAAAATCAGTAAGACATTCCAGAGTCCTCCGGCTTAGACAGCAGCCTTTAAAGCCAGCCTTTACAGCCCGCCGGTCTATGGCGTGTGAGTATCATCCTAAACGTTGTGTGCCAGTACCGCCATTGCATTTACCAAGGGATGTGTGTTGGTTTTCCTTGCCTGCTGCATCGCCTCCCGTTCTTCGAAGAAATCCTGGCATGTATATTTTCATTACTTTTGCCTGGCACATTCCTTCTGGCACCCCGAACAAATTCCTAGCACGTATATGACGGTGAAGTAGATCGCGAGGTCTTTTTAAAAAGGTGACGTCAGTGTTGTTGATGTGACAGGGGTCTACTACATCATGGTCTTCCATGACGTGCTAGCAAAATTCCATCTTGTCAATTTTTTATTACAGAATGCTCCAAACTTGTTTACGGAGCTCCGCATAGTCCAATAGTTTGCAAGGGAATGACTTCCTAGCACAGTGTGTGATCTATGAGACTGACTAAAGAGACGTTGGTCGTCCACGGGCCACCAAATGTAATACTGGGTAGGTCCATGCTCACAGAATATTGCATCATATTTGTTTTTTATATAGATCCCTCGTTTTTAGTGTTTTTATGTTACATTGAACTGAAAATTTGAGACCCAATCATTATTTTACAATAAAATTAAAAGTATCCACGCCGTTTAAGTTTAGCGGCTGCGGCAGCGGCGCGCGGGTACTGCTCGGCGGCGGAACGACGGCGCGGCGCCCGTGTCTATCCCGTATACTAAAACAAATACATAAACTCCTAATGAGATAAAAAAAAACTTATTAAGATTTAAAATTATATTGCCTCTGCTTATTCATTATCGTTATAAATACCCAAATTGAAAATCCTTTTAAAAGCGAGCTTATTCTTTAAAACCACGCCTACATATTGTTCAGAAACTTAGAAAAATAATTTAATCTTTTACCTAATTTATATTAATAAAATTGTGTGGGTTGATTTTTTGCACGTAGTGTACATTACGACGACCAACCTACACACACTTACATTTGGCTCTCGATGAATAAAAAATAATTAAATACAACTTTTGTCGGTCTTTGATGTTGACATTGAATTCAGTTTTTATTCCACATTTTATTATTGAATTGACTTCTAGCGCAAGTGGGAGTTTTAATGGTTGTTTTCCATGTTTATCAAAATGCAAAAAAATTGCAATAATTTATTCAAAAGTATTTTCTCTACTAGGATATACCTACTGCTAGTTCTTATTACAGTATTCATTTTTCATCGTATAATCTTTAAAATGTATTTCAGTGGATGGCGTTTCATTATTTTGTATACCTTGCCCTTAATTTATGATGGGGCTCTGCGGCATTTCTGCTCCTAGCATTCAATACAATAAGTTATCATTCATTTGATTTATAGTGCTTGAAATCGATGATCGATGATGATCGATGATGATCGATATGGTTTACCGGTGGTAGGCTCTCATATGTAAGAGTCCGTGTGGGTGGGTACCACCGCAATCTCTATTTCTACCGCCAAGCAGCAGTGTGCATGCACTGTTGTGTTGCGGTTTGAAGGACATTGTAGCCAGTGTAAATACTGGACATAATGAGACTTAACATTTGTTACTATTTTTTATGGGCGGTCGTATCGCTTACCATCAGGCGGACAGCAAGCTTGTCTCGCATTCGATGCCATAGAAAAGGAGACACATATTGAGTCTATTTTAAGCATGCAAGATCATGATAGAAACATGAACTGCGTATTGTTTATGCCCTCGATATTGTAATTAATTTTTTTTTAAGTATGTAAAAAATATCAGGATACACCGAGGATTCAAAAAATCTTATAACAGCTCTGTTCTTATATTGCTCTACTATTCAGCACAGGCCTCCTGTATTACTAAGAGGGTTTAGGTCTTAGTCCGCGATGGCCTAGTAAAAAAAACGCAATCCTCCTAGCCAGTTTCGGCCACGGCGACCAATCACAACGGAGATCAGCCAGGTACGCAGGATATATTATAGTGCACAAGTGTGTGCAATACACAAGTGCACTCGCTATTCCTTCACTCTCATAGTCCGGTGAGACGGATCCGACGTGACCTGAGAGAGATCAGGCGCAGGACCAACGGCTTTACGTGCTTTTCGAGGCACGGGGGTATCACACCGCCAACTTCCTGACTCCGAGCTGCAAAACTCTATCGGGTTTTCTGCATCACTTAAATAACGCCGTTCGGGATATTCGTACGCAGTACATATCGTACAAGTATTGCAGGAACCGTTGGAAATACATTTTTAACACACGAAAAAATATCGATTAGTTACACTGTTTATAAAGCGAAAATCTTCCCTACAATCTTCCTTAACCTTAAGGAAGACTGTAGGGAAGATTTTCGCTACGTACGTTTCGTTACGTACCTACGCCGCAAGGTACCTTGAGTTTAACAGTTGATTCCTTACCTCGAGAAAGGACAAATCTTGAGGGACGTTGAGTGGAGATTCTTTTCAACTAAGAATACAGATTACCTCTAGCGAGCTTGAGTGGAGTCGAGGAATTTTTGAGGAAACGTCTTAGAATACGGGTGTTACTTTCGCTAAGGAAACATGTACGTGAATGAGCTAAAATTAAATATTACCTACATCACACATGACAGGGGACTGACGTCTACTTACGTGCCATTTTATTTTGGCACATATTTTATGATTCTCTTCAAAATATACCTTTGCTACTGTGTTGTTAAAAGTGGACAAGTGCGAGGTGGTCTCGCGTACCGAGGGTTCCGTACAAACTTCTAGGCAAGATATCTGAGTATATAAGTTCAATAGTTCGCCAAAATTTCCATTCGACCGCGCCAAATGGAGACGGCTGCGTTCCGTATTAACCGATCCAGAGGACGAAATCACTCTGGCCATCCGCCGTAAGAACGAGTTCTTGAAACTCCAACACTCCACAAGATCGCAGTTCCGTCCTCGCCGTCGAGGACCTCGCCGCGTTCCACGTCGCCCCCCGACCGCCCTAGCAGTTCCGGCCCGCGTGCCGATGACAACACAATCTAATAGGATTAGGCCTAAAAACCAATCTTTCCCCAATCGTTGATATCTCATCCTCTCTCAGTGGCCGTCCTGAGCCGAGGTTCGTAGCCCGTCAAAGGGTTGCGCGCGCCTTCTGCGTTCACCATAAAGACCGGTGTGGCCAGAAAAGCCGACTCGTGTCTACTGGCAGTAGGGCCATTAACAAAAAAAAATCGCCGAAATTAATTAATAAATCTTTACAATGTTTGTAATAGTTACTTCACTTTTATCCCCGAAGGGGTAGGCAGAGGCGCAACTAGGGCACCCACTTTTCGCCGTTATTCCGTCCATGATGTGATAGGGGGCGAGCATATCGGGTACAAATTCCAGACTCCGGGCTGATACTGAATAGAAAAACTCAATATCACTTTGCCCGACCCGGGAATCGAACCCGAGACCCCAGCTTTGCAGTCGTACTGTAATACAACTACGCCACCGAAGCAGGCAGTTTTGTTATTAAAGTACATATAAACGGTTTTCGGAGCGATCCAAATCAAACATCCAAACAGTTTCACACATACACTCTCACTTGATGATTACTTGGTACCTGACTCGACTGATTGTGAAAATGATGATTCATTTAGTTAGGAGTTGATATATTTATTATTACTTAAATTATAATGTTAATAATTGCCTTTGCATTAGATATTATTTTTTTCATTTCTATGTTAGCTTATGTCTACATTTACGCTCTCATTTTACGTTTTATATATTCATATTATTTTGTGTTTTATTAGACAATTTATTTCGTAAGCCGCCTTTTTATATTACAATTTTTCATCCATTTTAATAAGTTTCTGGATTATTATTATTTTCTAAGCATATCCTACTAATATTATAAACGTTACTCTTTCACGCAAAAACTACTGAACGGATTTCGATGAAATTTGGCACACGGATAGATCATAACCTGAATTAATACATAGGCTACTTTTTATCCCGGGAAAATATAAAGCAAGACTTTTATCCCGGAAAAACATGTTGAAGCGGGCGGAACCGCGGGCAAAAGCTAGTAAAACATATTTACCTATAAAATATTATTGTTTTTAGCCAAAACAACTAAATCACAAACTCAAATGTTTTTGTCCAGCTAGCTAGTTCTAGGCGAATCACTGTGCATCGGGCACAAATTCCAGGCTCCGGGCTGATACTGAATTCAAAACCCAAAAATGTCACCGGGCATCGAACCCAAGACCTCAGCATTGCAGTCATACCGTAATACAACTACGCCACCGAGGCAGTCGTTTATAAAAATAGTAGGATTACAGTGGCAACAAGCATAGCTCAAAATATAATACTACATTGATTTTCAATAAGGGAGCTTGTTATGCGATCATGCAGTTTTATTCCACGTTAGCACATTAAAACGCCATTTCATCTTCAGTTAAATCATCTGTCTTATCGGTGTTTTTGCTGTTCATACCTTAGATTATATAGCCAATGGACACGATATGGCAATAATGCGCAAACAATTTTTTCTGTCAATCTTGACGAGGGGCGAGGTAGACACGGATAGCACACATTTAACAAAAAAAATCCACACATGCAGAGCTGAAAATAAGGTCGCTTTTTACACAATAAACCAACAATCTCACTCAAAAATCACAATTTCTGTGGAGCACCGCTTAATGTCATTATCGTAGAATGTAATGACAGCAATTGCATATCACATAGGTTTTAATAAAAGTTTATGACCAGCTGCGCATTTATGACCAACGAAGGGTTCGTCTGGTCATCCCATCTCCTTCTTAAATGAATGCTCTATGGTTCATACTCGTGTTGCGTATCAAACGAGCAACTTGCTCGTCTCGTCATTCTATTATAAAGAAACTTGTGTTTATTTCTTGTGATAACTTCCAAACTTGACAAGGACAACGTCAAGGAAGCGGCTGGAACCGCGAAGACGCCCTAAATCGCTCATCTTTATGAGTGAGCTATTGCAAAGCACTTAGAACATGGAACTTCTATAGAACTTGATAGGCGTTTTGCAACGTTTAATATTAGTTTGAAACACTTTGGGGATTAAAACTTAAACGTTTTATAAGTATTGACGATGAGTATGTACAAAATGGGATACATATTATATTTTCTGGAGCGTATGTGATCTTTTGTACTCGTCGTACCACTGGAATAAACTTCATACATCCATGTAATAACTAACATAGTTATTCAATTATATAAGTGTTTATTAAGAACTACAACTTTTGGTCTGAAATAAAGGATGTTTATTTATTATAACTTATTATTATTTCAAACTTTGTTCTGGCATGTCATCCAGAAGTAACCAGTGTACATCTAGTAATATTTTGGCGAATCAAAGCGACAATAAAATTTTATAAAAAGACCTAATAACCACGTTATTTTTTACTAGCTTTTGCCCGCGGCTCCGCACGCTTTTAAAAGTTTTTCTGGGATAAAAGTCCCGCTTTATATTTTCCCATTGCATTGTAGCCAGTGTAACTACAGGACATAATGAGACTTAATACCTTATGTCTCAGGATGACGAGCGCATTGGAATGTCACACAGTACTTTCTAACTCAAGGTGCTGCATAGCGTTTCTACTGTTTATGGGTGGTCGTATCGCTTACCATCAGGCGAACGGCATGCTCGTCTCGTCATTCAATGCCATAAAAAAAGACCCTACATCAAATTTTATAAAAAGACCTAATAATTACGTTATTTTTTATATTTTACCCCATCGTTCTAACATCATGATAACCTAGTATATCATTTTTGAAGACTTTATGAAATTTCATTGGTACATAAAGTTTTATTCAAAATATTTGAAATAAAGGACATGTCCAAAATTGGCCTAAAGTTCCAACCAAGACAGTTAGTCCTAAAAACTAGCCTTTTGCAATAAATCGTTTAATTTTAAATACCTCAGATTTTGAGATTTATATAATTTAAATTTTCTTAAAAACTACACTTAATATGGACTTTTTTAAAAAGTTGGTTATGAATGGATGGATCTAAATTTTTTTTAATGTATCCAAGGTCCATATTTTTCCTCGTTAACATCCCTTAAGTTTGATCCTGGTTAGATTTTGAAGCCCAGTACCCATACAAAAGGTGGAAATCTCTTTTCATGATGTTTTACCCCAACATTTTTACATATTCTTCTTCTTTGTCGGTATCACTCTTGACAGAGTGGTCGTGGTCATCCCTTCAGGTTTGGTGGCAAGCTTCACAACACGCCGCCACTCTTCTCTGATGGTCGCCTTCCTCGTGCATTCATATTGTGATTATGGGCCATTCACTGCCGCTTTTATCTGATCAGTCCACCTCATAGGCGCTCTTTCTCGTGGCCTGGTCCCCTCAACCTTTCCCTGGACCAGAAGTCGCTCAAAAGCCACCTCCCCTCGGCGATGGCTATTGAGCGACTTGTGGTCCAGGTTTACATAATAATTAACCTCATTAAAATCACAAATATTAAAGTTTTACATGGTATTACACATGTTTTGCTGTGATTTTTTTTTATTTATTCATAGCAAAATATAATATTTATTAATAATTTTGATACCTCATTCAAAATGTCTACATACAGTTTGTTTTTGTATGGTTACATAATATTTATTAATGATTTTGTTACACCATTCAAAATAACAACATACAGTTTATTTTTCAAACGTATCGTATAATGTAAAAACCCGAATGACTGGCCCATTCATTAACCACAATACAATTGTTCAAGTCTTCAATGGGCGCTCGACAAATTAAATCTTCTTGGCACCATTGTTCTAATTTAATGGAGTTTTCTTATTTTCCATTGTTTATCAAAGATTACATACATCGTTTAACTTGAAAACGGTGTCACTCGGTGGTATTAAAAGTATTTGACTTTTTTATACACATTTGTGGGGTAAAACATCATTAAAATACTAGCTTGCGCTCACGACTATGGCTGTGAGAAAGCCTTTTCTCGAAGTTAAAGTTTGGCTATTTCTCCGGGGTAAAAGAGACTGACCATTAATCTAAGATTTATTGTATGTATTTAAATTTACCTATTCTTAAACATTATCATACCAAACCGGTAGGATCAGCTCTCAATCAACGCTATCTGACTTATATTCATGGGCCTTTCTTAAGGTCTCATGTTTGACTCCTCAGTCGAGCAAATTTATGTTGGGTTTCCTAATCACGATCAGCCTAGACTTTGGACCTAATGTAGCTGGCAAAGTGTGGGTTTGTTACACATCTGCCTACACCTGAAAAAGGGGAAAGGTGTGTTGCTACGTATATATGGCTTATGATGCTGAACGCAGTAAAGACGTTGATATTATTTTAAAGCGGTCCTGATGATTATCATCAGACGAGGAGCTTGCTTGTCTGTTTATCTACATAAAAATATACTTTTAGTACCTACCCCTATAAAAACCTGAATTTAATTTAGTTCAAGGAGATCTAGATCTGTCTGGACGTTGCAATAAAGGTCTCATTTGCTACAGAGCACGGCAATAATGAAATGGCTTCTGTCTCGTCGGTGGACGTTCAGATGTTTACGTTAAGGCGATTATTGCGTTGTTAGTTAATCGCAAGATCTCATCGCAGTTCGTTTTATATATCGTATAGATGTAATATTGTATAGTACTAGTCATTTAGTAACTGTGTCTCTCCTGCTGCTACGATCTATTGTACCAGCCCCCAATAATAACTATTTCATTACTATAGTCCTAGAGTCTACCTCACTGAGCTAGTGCAACACGGCAAAAACTTTTCATATATTTAAAATTCTTACGTCAGTCTATTGGAATACGGGTTACAAATAAATTAGAATTGAGTAAGATTTCTATGAATTTTATTAGTGGTGCAAAAGCTGTAAGTTCAATACATCGTATTTCACAGAGAGAACAAAAATACCGACTTTACTGGCAGAATCATTAACACTTTTTCCTTTTTAAATATAACTGAAAAAGGCCACTACAAACATTAAAACTTCTGTCGTACACGAACTCCACAAGACCGCAGTTCCGCCCTCGCCGCGTTCCCCGTCGCCCCCCCGACCCCCTATCAGTTCCAGCCCGCGTGCCGATGACAACACAATCTAATACGATTAGGCCTAAAAACCAATCTTTCCCTAATCGTTGATGTCTCATCCTCTCTCAGTGGCCGTCCTGAGCCGAGGTTCGTAACCCGTTAGTGGGTTGCCCTCAGCATGGTCACTTAATTCAAAGGGTTGCGAGCGCCTTCTGCGTTCACCCTAAAGACCGGTGTGGCCAGGAAAGCCGACACGTGTCAGGCTACTGGTAGGGCCATTAACTGTAGTTTTGTGCGTGTTTTTAGCATATTACTGCGACCTCCGTGATGGAGGCAGTGTGGCAGGTAGGCCTCATGCTGCCGTTGACGCCGAGGGCGTCCTTCTGTGCGCGGGGGCTTCTGAGCCCCCCCCCCCCCCAAACAGGAGACGGGCTGTATTAGACGGCACCGCGCATAGGCGGCTGCGGACCACAACTTAGACACTCTTAGTCTGGGAAAACCCGCAGCCGTCTCTAATGCGCCGAAGAAAGCCACCGAAAAAAAAAAAAGTAGGGCCATTAAAAAAAAAAATTCTGTCGTACAATTTATTTCCTAACACACTCAAAGTGATATTTTGTTTGTCTACTCAGTATCAGATCGGATTCTAGAATTTGTGCCCGATAATATGATGAAAGGCTCGCCCCTTATCACATCCTGGGACGGAAAAAGTGGGTGCACTAGTTGCGCCTCTACATAGCCTTTCGGGAAAAGGCCTGTGTGCATGAAATTTTTATGGCAATTTCTTACGTATTTTTCATCACTATTAAATCGAGAAATAATTATATACACAAACACAATATGTAGGATAGTGAAATATTGAATTTTAGTAGATTCTCTATAAAATAACACTATATAGTCAAATAAATCTAATATATGACTGTAGCCGCAACAAATGTTTTTCGGACCTCAAAACGTTTTCGGGAATCACAGTCGTGTCGAACCCTTTTAGGGAATAACCACCCTAATCAAACCCAACACATGCGTTTTATATCTGTAAGGAATATTTTGACGATGGGCGCGGAGCTCCCTAGATATCATGGGGCGGAAATAGGTTTAATAAGGTGAGTAGCATAGGCTATTTGAATGTGCTCGGTTTTATGATGTCAGATGAAAATCAAGTTTTGTTCAGTACAACAGTTTTCATTTTTTACATACGTACAATGACAAAACATTTTTTTTTAATTGCTTCGAGTGACCAGACATGCATGCGTATCACCTGATGGTAAGCGATACGACCACCAATAAACAGTAGAAACACCATCCAGCACCTTCAGTTACAAAGTACTGTGTGGCATTCCACTGCGCTCGTCATCCTGAGACATAAGATGTTAAGTCTCATCATGTCCTGTAGTTACACTGGCTACAGTGTCCCTCAAACCGAAACACAACATTTCATGCACATTGATGCTTGACGGTAGAAACAGACATTGCGGTGGTACCCACCCAGACGGACTCTTACATATAAGAGGTTATATTTAATGGTAAAACATACATAATCAATAATCAACGTATCATATCATCACACATAATCAACAACAACAATGATACAATACACAACAACACTACTTACAGTCATCTAACAACAAAACTCCTTGAAAATGGACATAAAACCGTCTGTGTGGAAAATCGACCACACCTTCTGGAGTTAATTTTTTGACAGTATATATCACTCATCTGTTACTGCAGCGCCGCTCATTTCCCTGGGTACCGCGTGAATGACCATAGATTGCTAATTCCCGCCAAGTATTGCAGCACTTGTATCATAATGTCTTGGTATAATGTTAATATTTTGAATATAACACACAGCGCGCACAGAACTTCGTTGCGTTCGACGCAGTTAAATTTACGGAAGAAGAAGTCCGTATTTATTGCACGTTCGAGGTAGCGACATAAAACGCGTACGGATTTCGTGGCAGATACAGATCCATTCGTTTTAGAAAATAAAAAGCATTATCTCAATTTATTAAATAAAATAAAAATAAATAAAAATATCTTTATTCCTTATTACACAGATTTACCTTATTAGCTAATTACGGTAATCTCCTTTTAAGCATAAAGAATATCTGTGCTAGAAGACGCCCTTCTATATCTATTTAATGTGTCTAAGAGTATAGGTATTTTGTGTGTAATGCCACCGAGGCAGTTATTAAAATAAACATTTTAATAACAAAACAATTTTAAAATATTTCTTTTAATTGTTTATTGCGCTTTTAACTACTTATATGTTCAAACTTTAATATAGACGATAGTCTAGACATAATACTTGGCAGCGTAAATAAACAAGAATGAAACCCACCCTATCCCACCTCATAATTTCACTCAAAGGAACAACATATTAAAATACCTTTGACGAACATAGTTTCCCTTATAATGTTATAATTTCTGAGATTTGAAAAGCATGACATAACTCAAGCAAAACCGAAGTTTGGGTGAACAAATTAAGGAGCAACCGAGTACGTGTACTAAGAAAGAACAATTGCATCAGAGTGCTTTAGTTTGTTAACAACTTTACTTGAAAAAGTATGTGTAAATACCCCACTTCGTTTCAAAAGTAATGCGTAATCACCCAACTTTTTGTTTTTACAGAAGAATTTATTTTTTGTAGTATTTTTTTGACTGCCTCGATGGCGTAATTTGTATTACGATACGACTGCAATACTGAAGTTTCGGGTTCGATCCCCGGGTCGGACAAGTGATATTGGATTTTTCTGTTCAGTATTAGTCCGGAGTCTGGAATTTGTGCCCGATATGGCGATAGGCTCGCCCCCTATCACATCATGGGACGGAATGACGGCGAAAAGTGGGTGCACTCGTTACGACTCTGCCTACCCCTTCGGGGATAAAAGGCTCGAGTGAGTGTGAGTGCGATTTGGATAATACTCACAAAAACATGGCCTTTGCAATAAATCGTATAATTTAAAAAGTCTCCGATTTTGAGATTTATTAATTTTATTTTGCTTGAAAACTACCCTTAGTGTGAACGTTTTAAAAAGTTAGATATAAATGGAAGGATCTTAAATATTTCTTTAATGAATCGAAGATCCATATTTTTGCCTCTTTCGTATCCATAAAGTTTAACCTTGTTGAATTTTAAGGCCCGGCACCCATGCAAAAAACGGACAGGTCCATTACAAAAAAAATATTAAGTATACCAATTATTCTTCATCTATAAATTCATCTATAATTATAAATAAACTGCAAAATAATAAGTCAATGAAATTGTTTTTCCAAGAAAAATATTTGCGCCATTTCTGAAATATAAATAAGTTGGAATAAATTGAGTCCGAGGTGCGGGCTTTTAAAATATTCGGAATTTAGTTTCTGCCTCGCTGAATATCCGAAATAATTATATATTTCCGATCTCAGACAAATTCTCTGCATAGCGTTACAACTCTATATTTCCTGTTTCATTCAGACTCCAAGGCAAAAGGTTATGATTATTTGCATTAAAATCTTAAATGCCTTAACCATAATCTAGTCACTTAATTATATACGTTTGATACAAGCAGCAATGTGCATGCACTGGTGTGTTTCAGTTTGAAGGACATTGTAACCAGTGTAACTATTGCACATAATGAGACTTAACATCCTATATTATGATTTTTTATACATGTTAATGGCCATGTAGTGCCTGGATAATGATTTTATATTTTTATGGAAACTTGAAAAAGAACAGTTGAAGGTGGGACTCGAACCCACGACCTCCGGCGTACCGTGCCGGTGCTCTTCCGATTGAGCCACCTCGACTCTTACCTTGGCTGTTCAATTTCAAGATCCCTATTTTTTAATCTCTTAAAGGAGATGATAGCAACATCTGTTAGCAATTATTACAAATTACTAACTCAGCGTTACTCCTTTACAGGAGTAAGATCATCGAAACGAGTCGCTAAACTTTTTTCTAATCCTATATTATGATTTTTTATACATGTTAATGGTCATGTAGTGCCTGGATAATGATTTTATATTTTTGTGGAAACTTGAAAAAACTTGAAACGTGGGTTTTTTTTTTTTTTTTTTTCCTTTATGGTTGTAAAAACATTTCCTGTTTCACTGTATGAGTTGTGGCTTCAATTTGAGGGAGGCGGGGGGGGCAAGGTTCCGCTATTTGATACGTAACTCACCCCCCCTCCGTCCGATAGTACAACGGTACGGGAAGATACATTAGAAACGTGGGTTCGAGTCCCACCTTCGACTGTTCTTTTTCAAGTTTCCATAAAAATATAAAATCGTGACTTACCATCTTATGTCTCAGGATGACCAGCGCAGTGGAATGCCACACAGTACTTTGTAACTCAAGGTACTGGATGATATTACTGCTGCTTACTGGATTAAGTCGAAACTTGGCATACATAAAATGAAAAATAAATAATACAAAAAAAAAACTAAAGACACGTTTTATAGAAAATCCAACTAAAAAATAGAAAGTAAATTTTAATACAATGCTTATTTTTATTTATACGTGATTTTTTTAATCTAGCAAACAATAATATAAATTCCGTTTAATTATTTTGCAAGAGTTCTATCTTAAGCATGACCTAACAATTCGTTTTACGTTTTTACTAGTGAGTTGTAAAGTATTTCTCCAGAGTTAAAAGGAAATGCCTTTGTTTTGTTTTTATTACAGAAGCTTGGATGGATGAATGAGGTCATTAGGTTACATTCGTTTCAATTAAGTTACTAAACTAATGAATGAAGTTGACTGTTGATTACTTTAACAATAAAGTTCAAGCTATTGGCGGTTTCATAGGCTTTTTATGAAAGAGAAATTGACAGCTCATTCTCGCCATGTTGTAGAGTGTTTTAGAGCAGTATTTCAGGTGTGGGTGGCGACCCCTGTGAGGTTACGAAGCTTCCATGGGGGGATCGCAAGAGTCCACGAAAACTAAATATAAAAAACCAACAACAAAGATTTATAATCCCGCCCTGTGGATTGGGGGCGTTTGGAGAATTCCACCACGGTATCCCCTGCCTGTCGTAAAAGGCGACTAATAGGGGCCTCCGGGGGTCACGGGTGGGCGGGACGTGCCGCCCACCCATTAGTCTAGCCAACTTCTGTGACCCCCGTGATGGACATGTCCGAGGCAGCGTGTCTCACGCTGCCTCGGACACCAAAAGGCGGACACGGTACGGTGTTTCGGGGGCTTCTGAGCCCCCGCAACAGGAAAAGGACCGCAATAGCGGTACGTGCAGGGGCGGTTGCGGACGACAACTTAGACGTGAGTCGGAGGAAGCCCGCAGCCGTCCCTAATGCGCCGAAGATGGCCGTTTAAAAAAAAAAAAAAAAAAAAAAAAAAAAGATTTATAATATAGGATATTTATCGATTGGTGACGTAGTCTATGCAAAATAATGTGTTAACTGTATATTATCCGAATCTTAATTATGCAATTGCATAAAATTCGAAGTGTATGGTATTACTACTGTTTATGGTCGGTCGTATCGCTTACCATCAGGCAAGCGGCATGGTCTTCTTGTCGTTTAGATGCAATAAAAAACTGTACCTATTGTGCAAAGTACACCAACAAATGTAGAAAATCATGCAATGTAATCATTATATACTGCCCACTGCTGAGCACGGCCCTCCTCTACAAGTGAGAGGGGTTAGAAAATCATATTATGTGGCAATTGCAATTTGTAGGCAGTAATAAACGAAGAAAATCCACATGAAAATATCTGTGCAGGGCTCTACGTAAAAATTACAGAATTAAAATTCTCTACCGACAAGTAATACTAACTTATTGCCGTGTTTAAGTATTTTATAAAGAAAAATTAAAACATTTATCTGCGACTAGTCTTAGTTCAACGTGGTTCAATTATATTAATGTCAGTATAAGTGAAGATGTGTTAGTTTGCTTGGTCGCGTCACGCGTGGTTGTAATTATTAGAAAATAATTATAGTCGATAATACAAAATTTAACACTGGCTACATTGTGTATGATTTTAAGTTTGCCATCGGATGGCGTTTTTTTTATTTTTTATTACTTCCTATATGCAACAACCTTGTGAATGCATTCAGCACATGTGCAAGTTAATTAAAGTATTGAAGAAACTAGAAAACAGTGCTTATTTTGTATACAATAACCAAATAGTATTGCCGTACGACGCCGCTCTGAGAACGTATGTTCGTATTCCGGGCAAAGATATTGAGTTTTTATGCTCAGTATCAGTCCAGAGTTTGAAATGTTTTGCCCGATTAGACGATTTACCCCAATCATAGCATGAGACGGAACACATTTGGCGAAGAGTGGACGCCCTGGTTGCACCTCTGGATACCCCTTCGGGGATAAAGACGCTAGTGTATATGGAGATATATGAATGACGGTATAGTCGAGCGAGTCGTTCATTTTTTATTATTTGGAGCTTTGAATATGTCATATACAAACTGGCACGTATTTTATCGTGCATGAAGTTTACCTTTTAACCTTTGGTTGAGTTCTAAAAGCATTAACCGTACTATAGGCTCCTGGCATGTAAAATACCGTTCCCAAAAAAACTAACCTACAACTGATATTTTTTTTATTGCATTTAATGACGAGACGAGCATACCGCTCACTTGATGGTAAGCCATACGACCGTCCATAAACAGTAACAACACCGTGCAGAACTTTGAATTACAAAATACTACGTGGCACTCCACTGAGCTCGTCACCTTGAGACATAAGATGTTATGTCTCATAATACCCAGTAATAACACTGGCTACAATGTACTTTAATCCGAAACACGACAGTGTTTACACACTGCAGCTTGGCGCTAGAAATATACATTATGGTGGTACGTACCCAGAAGGCCGCTCCTCGCATACGATAGATCTACCAGTAAATGGTCAGGATTCGACCCAAAACCTCCTAGTACAACCAAAATACACTAAACAGGCTAAACCTTTACAAGCATTAATAAAATTTACGTTGAATCTTATAATAAGACAAATATCGTGCCATTTTACAGAGGACGTGAGACATCAGTGAAGATTTGCAAGCATATTAATGTGATGTCAAGTAAAACATTATTCCATCCTCGCTCGCTACTTTGTGACGTGGTGGAAACACACGGGCGCATGTCACACGCAGGCCCGCAAACGGTTACAGATAATGCGTATACGCTTGGATTAATGTAATTTTTCTTGGAGAGTATTTTGATTATTTAATTTTAACTGTTTTACAATAATTGATGTTTGTTTATCTATGCTGACTGTTTGATTGATTTTCATTACAAATTAGTCAATCTTTATAATATTATAATCATTGCTCCAATTTCACTTATTACTAGTACATTAATAATAACCTTAGCAAAACTGTCATAATATTTTACGAGACAACCATCTTGAATCCTCATAAATCCACTAAGCTTTATAGACACACGTCTGTAAACTTTATTATAAGAATCACGTGCTGTTTAATATAAAGCCGCGACGGGCGTGACTGTAATATACTCCAGTATTTTAAAATTTTATGAAGCTGTAGTGGCTGTAATCTAAATTGAAACATTTACTACCTCTTCATACTGGAGTATTATATGCACATATAATGCTTAACTATACGAGAGTTTCTTAACTTACAAGATTATTTTTAATATCTAATTTTCGTTTCTTTTTTTAAATATTGTACATTATCACTGAATGGTATGTTCTATCCTTGCATCAAAAAACTTTAGCTTTGAAAGGCAAAACACCAAGTAAGTCAATCAACAATAACGTAAGCCTTAATGTTTCGAAACTGAAATAAAGTAATACATTTTCATGAATTTACCTTTTCTTTAATTTATTCACCGTGCGTATTCCGTCCCATGATGTGATAAGGGAGCCTATCGCCATATTTTCCACAAATTCCAGCCTCCGGACTGATACTGAATAGAAAAATCCGAAATCACTTTGCCCGACCCGGGAATCGAACCCGAGACCTTAGCATTGCAGTCGTACCGTAATACAACTACGCCACCCAGACAATTAGTAGTTTTATTTTAGTGTGTGTTTGTAGATAGTAGTTGTGGCTTCGATTCTCAGATTTGGCGATAGAAGTAACTAAAGCCATTTTGTTTCATATGTGGTCAGGAAAAGATAAGGCGCTTATCAAAATGGTCGATTGCAAGCGAATTCACAGCGAGGCGAAGGCGCTTCGCCCGTCCAGTGCAATAAAAACGTTTACTTTAATTGACCACTAACATATCTGTAAGATGTTCGATTCCAATAGGTTAATAAATTTTTTTCCGAGACTCGAACGTATGTTAAACAGGAATAAATTTTACCCACCCTACTCTGGTACTTTTTTTTATGGCATTGAAGACGAGCATGCCGTTCGCCTATGGTAAACGATACGAGCACCCATAAACAGTAGTAACGCCATCCAGCACATTGAGTTACAAAGTACTGTGTGGCATTCCGCTGCGCTCGTCATCTTGAGACACAAGATGTTAAGTCTCATTATGTTCAGTAGTTACATGTATTATTAGTATTTTATTAATAGTTACAAATATTGACTGCCCCGGTGGCGTAGTTGTATTACAGTACGACTGCAAAGCTGAGGTCTCGGGTTCGATTCCCGGGTCGGGCAAAGTGATATTGAGTTTTTCTATTCAGTATCACCCCGGAGTGTGGAATTTGTGCCCGATATGGCGATAGGCTCGCCCCCTATCACATCATGGGACGGAATAACAGCGAAAAGTGGGTGCACTAGTTGCGCCTCTGCCTACCCCTTCGGCAGTGCCGGATTAACCACGTAGCAAGAGTAGCAATTGCTACGGGCCCCGCGCGAAAGGGGGCCCCGCATATTTAAACCCTCTCATCTCTGCCTGAGCGTAATTTTTTGAGTGAAACTTTTTAAGATGTGGTATGTAAAATTTTTTTTATATCACAAAAACGTAAAACGTTACAACTTTTCTTACTAAGACAATCCACGTCAGACACTCGATACCCGACTATTTCCTTGGCGTAAATAATTCAAATAATTCCATACGGTAAACACACAAGTTCTACAAAAAGTTGCTTGTATATGCAAGCTCTCTGACCCAACACTTAGTGTGGATGTGTAGCAGAATTGAAATAGCTCGATTTAAGTTGTTAAAATTTTCTATTTATTTAGGTATAAGATTAACAGTCTACATTATTGTTAATATACTTTAGTAACCATATACCAAAAATCTATTTTCTAAAATATAAGTATACTAGCGGCCCGCCCTGGCTTCGCACAGGTAGCAAAGCATAATATTTGCCCATTTAATTTTCTGTCGTACAAAATACTTATGAATTATACACATAACCCTTCCTCTTGAATCACTACGTCCATTGGTGAATAACATATGAAAATCCGTTCGGTAGTTTTTGAGTTTATCGCGTTCAGACAAACAGATGCGATGGGGGGCCTTTGTTTTATAATATGTAATGATGTAAGGACATACAAGGACATACACACACACTCACGCCTTTTACCCCCGAAGGGGTAGGCAGAGGCGCAACCAGTTCACCCACTTTTCGCCGTTATTCCGTCCCATGATGTGATAGGGGGCGAGCCTATCGCCATATCGGGCACAAATTCCAGACTCCGAGCTGATACTGAATAGAAAAACTCAATATCACTTTGCCCGACCCGGGGATCGAACCCGAGACCTCAGCATTGCAGTCGTACCATAATACAACTACGCCACCGAGGTAGTCATGATGTAAGGACATATCCTTAAAAATAAAAAGATAAAAGTAACCTGTCCTTCCTTGGATCTCAAACTATCTCCATATTTATTCTCTCACGGTTCCACAGTACCGATTTATATTTGTCTGGGATAAGCAATAGCCTAGCTGCTCCTCAAGGTCTTAAATTATCTTCCTACGAAATTTCATGGAAATCGGCGGAGAGTGACGGCTACAACCGCGAGGTAAAAAAATTTGGGATAAAAGTCCCGGTTTCTATTTTTCCAGGATAAGCAGTAGCCTATGTCCTTCCCTCAGTCTCAAACTATCTCCATATTTGTTTTTTTGCGGTTCCACCCGCAAGAAAATATTTTCCGGGATAAAATCCCGGTTTATTTTTCCCGGAATCAGAAGAAGCCTAGGTGCTTTCCAGGGTTTCGAACTACCTGCCTACCAAATTTCGTTGAAATCGGTTGAGTGGTTTGGCCGTCCCACTCGTGAGAAAAAAAATCGGGATAAAATATCCGGTTTATATTTTTCCGGGATGGGCAGTAACCCTGTGTCCTACTTTGGGTCTCAAACTATCTCCATACTTATTTCTTTGCGGTTCCATCCGCAAGAAAATAGTTTCCGGGATTAAAGTCCCGGTTTATTTTTCCCGGGATAAGAAATATCCTAGATCCTTTCCAGGGTCTTAAACTATGCCCCTTCCAAATTTCATCGAAATCGGTTCAGTGGTTTGGGCGTGACGGCTCCACTCACGAGAAGAAAAATCCGGGCTAAAATTCCCGGTTTATGTTTTTCCAGGATAAAAGTAGTCTATGTTTTTCCCTCGGTCTCAAACTATTTCCATACTTATTTGTCTGCGGTACCACTTGCAAGAATATTTTCCGGGATAAAATCCCGGTTTATTTTTTCCCGGGATCAGAATTAGCCTTGGTTCTCCCCAAGATTTTAAACTATCTCCTTACCAAATTTCATAGATATCGGTTGAGTGGTTTGGCCACCTCACTCGCGGGAATAAAACCGGGATAAAAGTTCCGGTTTATATTTTTCCGGGATAAGCAGTTGCTTGTGTCCTTCCCTGGATCTCAAACTATCTCCATAATATCTCCATATCGGGATTAAAATCCCGGTTTATTTTTTCCCGGAATAAGAAGTAGCCTAGGTCTTTCCCAGGGTCTCAAACTATGTCCTTTACAAATTTCATCGAAATCGGTTTATTGGTTTGGCCGTAACGACTCGCGAGAATAAAAAATCCGGGATAAAAGTCCTGGTTTGAATTTTCCCGGGATATAAAGTGGCCTATGTTACTCAGGGATACAGGAGCATTCTAATGGTGAAATAATTTTTGAAATCGGTCCAGTACTTTTTGAGTTTATCCTTGTCAAACATACAAAAATACAAATCTTTCCTCTTTATAATATTAGTATAAAGATTGAGACTGCCTCGGTGGCGTAGTTATATTATGGTACGACTGCAATGCTGAGGTCTCGGGTTCGATCTCCGGGTCGGGCAAAGTGACATTGAGTTTTTCTATTCAGTATCAGCTCGGAGTCTGGAATTTGTGCCCGATATGGCGATAAGCTCGCCCCCTATCACATCATGAGACAGAATAATGGCAAAAAGTGGGTGCACTAGTTGCATCTCTGCCTACCCCTTCGGGGATAAAAGGCGTGAGTGTATATGTATGTAGATTGAGTTATAGAAGTTATAACTAAAAAAATATTTTATTACTTCAAGAGAGATCCTCATGATCACTAACTGCAGTGGCTAACGTTCATTTTCGACAAATGACATAGAACACTATGAGTCAAAAACGTCTGAATTATCTAGCTTTGATGAATATAGAATATGATTTGCTCAGAGAAATTGATACAAATAATATTATTTCTAAATTTGGCCACATGAAATCTAGAAAAGCTACTTTGTAAAAGTTTAAAAAACAATAAGGAAACAGATAAATAAATATAAAATATAAACATTATTTAAAGTACACCATTGATTAAATATAACATTAGCTATTCCTAAAAGTATAATATACTTTGTATTAAATATAAACTTTGAAATATGTATTGAAAAATGTATTTTGTATAGTATCATCTGTTTTCAATTGTTAGTTTCCTATCAAAATTATTCTAAATTGCCAGGAAATCTCATCTCAGGCTTTTTGTACTTGTTAGAGCCTAACAGCGCCTATAGTAATTTACTACACTATTAATTACCCACAAAATTGTAACCTATAGATAGCAAATAAACGTATTGAGTATTGAATTGTATCTTTACCACTTTATACTTAAGAACCCATAGCAGATCAAGGGCTCTTTGAAAGAATTTGCTACGGGCCCCGCGCTTGCTTAATCCGGCACTGCCCTTCGGGGATAACAGGCGTGAGTGTGTGTGTGTGTGTGTGTGTGTGTGTACAAATATTAATTCCATGTAATGTGGGTGCACTAGTTGCGATAACCTTTCGGGCATAAAGGCGTACGCTTATGCTATGAATAAACTGCAGCGGGTGCGCGCAAAATACGCCCCCGTATGTTTCAATACTTTATGACGCTAGATGCTTATCATAATCCGATTAAATTGAAACTAACATTTCAGCGCTTTATCTTCAATGTACATTCGCTTGAAGCGGCTTTATGGGGTAATTGCAGCGTAAAGTTCAACATTTAAGTAAGACGTTTTATACCGAACTAAACTTTTAGCAAACTGCGATATAGACTCAGTTTATTGTTGTGCAAGTCAGCAGTAGTTTACGTTTCAGCGTTTTTTAGTACTGAGTCCAACAAATAAAAAAATTAAATAATTATTTAGAATCTATCAAATGTTAAATATTATTTCATCATCATCCACATGAAATCTCTACTGAACATAGGCTTCTCCTAAAGATTTACATATGAACCTGGCAAAAGCGACCAACATCCAGCGTGTATCTGCGTTCTAATCGAGAAATTGTTTAGAATCAATAAATTTTTACTCTACAATAGTTCAGAAAGCAGTTTCCGTCAGAGAAGAGCGCGCAAGAAACTCAATTGTTGCTCTTTTCAAAATCCAGTAATGCAAAGTAATTTCAGACGATTGATTCAAATTGGGATAAATTACTTAGGAACTTACAAAGTTTTTTTCTAAGCCACATTGAGTTAGAATTCTTAAATAGACAAGCGTATTTCCAGCCTATATAATGGGCCATGGCTGAATGAGTCCCTTAAACACTCTTCTATAAAAGAAAAACAATAATTCGTTTATTGATTACGAACAATGTATTTTTTCAATTTTAAAAAACCTTGCCTAATGCTATTACCATCTTTAAAATATAATAGAAAATCAACAGGTCTCTTTTAAATTGAAATTTGAATTCGAAAAACGAATTCGTAATATCTCACTACGATTTAAAAAATCTAGCAGAGCATAATCCACAGGCTATAAATATATTTTATTCGCATTATGAAGATTAAGTAAATTTGACCCAATATTGGACCCAATCTTGCTCAGTCCCGTTTTTACGTAATACTATTATTAGCATACATTTCCAAATGCCGACATATTCTAAGGTTTGCAAATAATTTCCAATTCAATCATCTCGACCTTAAGGGTGGGTTTTAAGCCAACCCTTCCCTATCTTGCTTCACAAAGTCTTTTTTAATATATTTTTTGCAGAGCCGAACTTAGCTTTGCGAGTGGGCGGTTATACCCTTGAAGGAATTGTACATAGCATCACGGCTCTTTCCCTTTTCAGGGGTAGGCAGAGATGCGAGACACCCACATTTCGCCGGGTATGTTAGGTCTCTTGTAATCACTTAAGTAAATAACATCACTTTGCCTGACCCGGGAATGGAACCCGTGAATTCTCGGTTTAAAAGATGACGGTGGAAGTTTTGCGTAGTTATTAACCGTCCATTTTAAGTGACAGCCTATTATTACAACAGTTTGTTATCAGACAAAGCTGTATAAACTTTACACTCGTTTTTCAACTTGTGCGAGTTAAGAACTAAAAATATTAACTTTTTAATAATATTAAAAACTTAAAATCCGTAAATATGTACTTTTAAAATTTACAAATATAATTAATTTGTTAGTAAATTTTAGCAAACTATGAAATATGAAATCCTCCTAGCCAGTTTCGGCCACGGCGGCCAATCTCAACGGAGATCAGCCAGGTACGCAGGAGATATTATAGTGCACAAGTGTGTGCGCAATACACAGGTGCACTCGCTATTCCTTCACTCTCATAGTCCGGTGAGACGGCAATCCGACATGACCGGAGAGAGATCAGGCGCAGGACCAACGGCTTTACGTGCTTTCCGAGGCACGGGGGTACCACACCGCCAACTTCCTGACTCCGAGCTGCGACTGAGTAAATTTTAAGATGGAAAAACCCACTCACAATTTATTTGGCTCGACCCGGGAATCGAACCCAGGACCTCAGCGCGAAAATCGTACTCGTAATGAGTACGCAATACCACTACGCCACCGAGGCAGTCGCAAACTATAATTCAACTGGGTATACTTAGATACCTTACTTACAAGTTTGTTCAATACAAGTGTAAATTGTCACTTTATAGGAGGTTTTTCATGTATGCAAACTGTCAACGAAATTATATATCCGATTTTCTCCATCACCCATAAGCAACTTACGTTACATCATCAGCCACATGGAGACCCAAAAGCAGCCAGCATCTAGCGTGAACCTAAAATATTTATACTCATGTTACAATGCATGTTGCCCCCTTTCCCTACCGATATCGGCCCCAAAACAAATCCCCAAATACGTCCCATAAAACACATAATCGTTATAAGCGGTTACCCAAGCGCCTTACCGCTTAATCTACGTTGTAAATTTTTACCGTCGCTTAACGTCTTAATGCAGCGATGAGTTGATGATAATAGATTAATTACTCGTTATTTATAACACTGAGCTGCGTCTAGACTTAATCTTTGAGTCTGGGGTTTTCTAGATTGTTTTGCAACGTAATTGCAGTAGATTAAAGCTACGTTTTAATGTAAAACTAAATGTTTTTTATGTTTTGATATTCTTGTTTAGCATTTTTAAAAAGTGATTAAATCAAGATTTGGACGGAATAGATTTTTTGTTTTAATATCCAGAATATTCAAGATTGACAGTTAAATTTATTGGAAATAAATTAAAAGCTGACGTTTAAAATTCTGCGCAGATACAATTTTGATTTCAAAGTCAAAAGTCAGTCAAGTCATCGCCTTATAAAAATAAAAATACAAGAGTTGAAATGCACAACGTTATTTTATAATATTTATTCGTTGAAATGCAAATCACGTTCGTATTTTAAAAATGTAAACGTTTTGCTCAATATCCGACAATGTTCACAATCCTACTAATATTATAAAGGCGAAAGTTTGTAAGAATGTATGGATGTATGGATGTTTGGATGTTTGGATGTATGGATGTAAGGATGTTTGTTCCTCTTTCACGCAAAAACTACTGAACGGATTTCGTTGAAATTTGGCACACGGGTAGATCATGTCCTGGATTAACACATAGGCTACTTTTTATCCCGGGAAAATATAAACCGGGACTTTTATCCCGGAAAACTTTTTAATGCGGGCGGAGCCGCGGGCAAAAGCTAGTAAATCATAATCCGATCGGATATCGTCGGATATCGCGCGTGAGTAACATGAGGCGGCTAACCCAATTTCGACGGACAGGCCCGTCACAGCTTATAGATCATATAACTTGGCAGAATTTATAATTAGAATCAAGTTACTGAAGGAGTAAGTGAAATGTTGCGTTTTAGTCACAGACGACACTAAATTTATGCTCGGTTTCTGAAGTACTATTGATGGCAGTTTATCTATTCGTTAGCGCTATTGGTTCGATAACCCATGAAACTGCGTTTCTGAACCGCGCACTGCAAGATAAACTCAGCTTAAACTTCTTTTAACTTAACTGGCGAATTTTTGCCGTTTATCTGTTCCATAACTGTTTAACGTGTCATTTTATGACAATCGACGACAAACCAGTTAGATATTAGCTGTTACAACATAGAAGAATATATCAATATTTATCACATAATCGATACGGCCAATCACAATAGTTTCAGTAGTGTTATAAATTCATAAATTCTAAATAAAAGAATTTGTAAAACAAATTCGCAAACTAGTGAAAGTATGACATAAAACATTTTATTGAACTGTTTGACTTTTTTTTTATTCGGCAATGATGTCATCCATCAGCCAGAAACAAATACCAAATTACCACAAAATAATATTAAAAATTTATTTAAATATTATGTGTTGATCTGTGTTTAAATAAGATATTTTTGTATATAAAATAATTATTAGTGACGAATTTTAGTATTTACATCCATTTTAAAGTCGTCTGCTAAAACAGAGCCATCTAGTAGCAAAATAAGGAACTGGTTGTCGGTTTCTATAGTCATCAAATGCTTCATTATATTTTCAGAAATACAGTAAAAGTTAACCGACGTTTATCTTAAGTTTAACTTTAATGGATCCGTAATTATGAAAAGTTTAACCGGGAGATTCAGAAACTGGGCATTAATGTCTCACACCCACGGGCGTATATAAGGGCGGGTTTTGGGGTCCGGACCCCCCTTAGCTTACAACAAAAATAGTCTAGGCCACAAAACTTGTACACATTATTATTTTTTTACAAATTATTATGACTGCCTCGGTGGCGTAATTGTATTACAGTACGACTTCAAAGCTGAGGTCTCGGGTTCGATCCCCGGGTCGGGCAAAGTGATATTGAGTTTTTCTATTCAGTATCAGCCCGGAGTCTGGAATATGTGCCCGATATGGCGATAGGCTCGCACCCTATCACATCATGGGATGGAATAACGGCGAAAAGTGGGTGCACTAGTTGTGCCTCTGCCTACCCCTTCCGGGATAACAGGCGCGAGTGTGTGCGTGCGTGCGTGCATTATTATTTTTTATTTTTTGTGACTGGTAGTAGGACTCTCATATGTAACAAACCGTCTGGGTGGGTACCACCGCAATGTCTATATCTACCGCCAAGCAGCAGTGTGCATGCACTGTTGTGTTTCGGTTTTAAGGGCATTGTAGCCAGTGTAACTACAGGACATAATGAGAGTTAACATCTTATGTCTCAGGATGACGAGCGCAGTGGAATGCCACAGAGTACTTTGTAAGTCACGGTGCTGGATGGTGTTGCTACTGTTTATGAGTGGTCGTATCGTTTACCATCAGGCGAACGGCATGCTCGTCTAGTCATTCGATGCCATAAAAAAACTTAAAATCGAATACAAACCAAAATGATAAATTACTAAATAACATGACAAAATATTCAACAATGAAGAAATATTTACGTCAAATCGTTTCGAGTCTGCAAAATGCAAATATCCGACAGTGAAATCACAAATGTCCCGTAGTTAACTCAAAGCTTTATCCGAGTATTCCAACGACCCCGCAATACGCCGACTGGCAGCCGGATATTCCTGGTGGTGTCGGATATTTCGCATAATAAACCCTTTCTAATTACCGCATTCACTCGAATATGAGCTTTAATCTCATTGAAAGTGATTTTAAAATGAACAGTTACTATTCAGAGGTATTTATTATGAATATGTGCACTTTACATCGGCTCTAGAAAATAATGCAAAATTGGGTTGCAAAAAAAGTTTTCTTCTTCTTCTTTGTCGGTATCACTCTTGACAGAGTGGTCGTGGTCATCACTTCATGTGTTGGTGGCCAGCTTCACAACACGCCGCCACTCTTCTCTGATGGTCGCCTTCCTCGTGCATTCATATAGTGATGATGAGCCATTCACTGCCGCTTTTATCTGGTCGGTCCACCTCATAGGCGCTCATCCTCGTGGTCTGGAACCCTCAACCTTTCCCTGGACCACAAGTCGCTCAATAGCCACCTTCCCTCGGCGGCATACGTGACCAAAAAAGGTGAGGTTACGGGACTGTACTAAAGATGATAAACGCTGCTTGATGCCGAGTTCTCGAAGTATAGACTCATTGGTACGGAATTCAGTCCAAATAAAAGTTTATTGGACCTTATTATGTCCATAAATTATCTTTAGGTTCTTAGCAAAAATTTGTCTGGATACGTACTACTGCTTTGTCTTCTTCCATCGCCAAGTAGCGGTATGCACTACTTCGTTGATTTGTAGTACCTACATTGTAGCAAGTGTAATTTTAAGCAAAATAAAACTACACCAATGCCTCATGCACATTCCATTGTAGTTCGAAGTCTTACGTAATATTAAGGTTAGAGACAGTCACAGCACTTTAAAAAATCTCTTAAAAATTAAAATAATAAAATTTTCTTTGTCGTTTATTATTTTACTCTTTAGAGATTTTTCGTGTCGGGGATTATTTTAATTTTAATTTCAAACTTTTTATATTCCTTTATCCTCCATTATAAGGCCTTGATAATCAACTATCTAACACCTACGCGATAAGACCGTCCTTATGAGCCCAAACAGGCTATATCTGCCATAAGTTGCTAAGGAGTTGCGTATCCCGCAGACTATTTGATGCAGCAGCATCAACTCATGTTTAAAAATATTGCCGAAGTCACAGTACACGAAATTTAAATTCAATCGGGTTTTTTAAATTGTGAAAGTGCTGATAATCTTCAAACGCTTGAACACATCTAAGTAACGGTCAGTAAGTAAGTAACGGTCTAGGGGAAAGTCAGGGATATGTTGATTAATTATAGTCTACTACGTAAAACGTAATAATATAGTCAGGGCCAATCGATGTGCAGTTCCTTGCTAAACCTTGCTTCCGTCACACCTAAAATTACCAAAATTAATTTGAAGATAAATGCAATACAATGCAATCAGCCCTGTGTTAGGTATATACTGCCCACTGCTGAGCACGGCCTTTTCTACTACTGAAAGGAGTTAGGCCTTAGTCCACCACGGGTTGGCAGGCTTTATATACCCTCAAAATTCTTATGGATAATTTCCAGGTATGTAGGTTCCCTCACAATAAATGTCTATGAGGTTATATGGTTGATGCTTTGAATAAAACAATGAATACTGTCAAGATCGCGTTTCCGATTTCCATTTGCAAAAATGGGGGAAGTTCTGAAGTAAAGCAACTCCATTATTTGCCTTTATCGCGACTAACTCCGTCGGCTGTTGACGTTTTAATTAAAATATTAATCGAGTTCCACGTCTGTTTCGTGATTGATCGATACTCGGATTGATTCTAGATTAAATTTGAAGTTACGTTTGTTATGGCCTTTGTTTACTTCATTGAAGTTATTTGCATTTACGAAATCTGAAGTTATTTGTAAAAGTATTCGCTGAAATATTAAATGTTTAGCACTGGTAAAACTATACATCTTTTTACAAGTAGGTTTTGGGCACCCGCGAAAAAGCTGGGTCTCTTCCTGGTCGAATTTAATCCTACTAATATTATAAAGGCGAAAGTTTATAAAAATGTCTGGATGTATGGATGTTTGTTCCTCTTTCACGCAAAAACTACTGAACGGATTTCGATGAAATCTGGCAAACGGGTAGAACATGTCTTGGATTAACACATAGGCCACTTTTTATCCCGGGAAAACATAAAGCGGGACTTTTATTCCGAAAAAACTTTTTAACGCGGGCGGAGCCGCGGGCAAAAGCTAGTATAATATATTTGTATGCATTAGCAATCTTTAGGGTTTATTTGTTAGTGTTACATATCATATAGTAATCTGGAACTTTATCGGGAACCGGTGAAACTGGCACGTAACATCAAATCTATTTACACTAAGTGTTTCTCGCGGCTTCACCCACGTGAAAAGCTTTATCATTTACAATTACCAAAAACACAGTGTCATCTACTTTAAGAATGAGATTAAAATATCCATTATTTCCCTTGGAATCAAATTGCCATATCATACCAGCCCTGTACTATATACTGCTCACTGCTGAGCACGGGCCTTCTTTACTATTGAGAGGGGTTAGGCCTTAGTCCACCACGCCGGCCTAGTGGAATCAAATTACTGGGATACAAAGTAATTTAATCAAGGGCATGATCTACCCGTGTGCCAAATTTCATCCAAATCCGTATAGCTGTTTCTTCGTTTACTTCTAACAAACATCCAAATAATTTCACGAACTTTTGCATTTATAAGTAAGATTACGTACCATATTACAAAGAACTGACTGAACTGAAAGACTGCCTCGGTGGCGTAGTTGTATTACAGTACGACTGCAAAGCTGAGGTCTCGGGTTCGATCCCCGAGTCGGGCAAAGTGATATTGAGTTTTCTATTCAGTATCAGCCCGGAGTCTGGAATTTGTGCCCGATATGGCGATAGGCTCGCCCCCTATCTCATCATGGGACGGAATGACGGCGAAAAGTGGGTGTACTAGTTGGGCCTCTGCCTACCCCTTCGGGGATAACAGGCGTGAGTGTATATGTGTGTATGTGTATTACAAAGAAAGACCATATTACAGCGATACATTTGTTTAAGTCAAAGTGAGTTGTCGTCAGAGAGGCTACTGCGAAAATCGAAATCCGAAACGTCGGTCCGAAACGAAGAAACGACGAACTTCGGATTTAACCTTACTACCAAATTACTTCGGATCCGTCACCGTTGAACGAAGGTTTCACGCAGTTTGCGACGCTTCCGACTTCGCTCAACACTTTCGTCACGCAACAACTCTTCATAAAGAAGGATCCGTAACACTTCGTAGTAAGTAAACGTGCGATCCGTCACCCGAAACTACGGATTTCGTTTTTCGCAGTAGCCTCTCTGTAGTCGCCTCGCAGATGTATCGGTTCATTTCCTTCCCTTTTATTTCTAGCGTATAACATTCATTGAGCTCCAGTTTTTATATGAAAATATCTCTCCTGACCTTTAATATTTCATTTGTTTGCCTGTACACTGGTTAGTTGTCATCCTACACATGCTTTGTTGCCATTTAAGAAGTCCTATATCTAGATTTATTACTTGTTTATTCTCCTTTATTGAGTGCTTTGTTCACTCAGCTTATTGTTAAGAAGTTTCTCTAACTTCTTAATTTTTTCACTTTAGTACAATATAAAATACGAAAACATTTTTGAGTACAATTGTTAAGTTAAACTATATTTTTAAAAATCCTTTTTACTTGCTGAATAAGTTGTTAAATTTTGTAACTTTGTAAAAAATTTAAACAATTTTTTTTAAGAACAATTAAGCTACAAATCCGTTACTGTTTATAACATTTGTGATGTTTACGAACTTTTCTTTTAAGTTTTTAGCATATAAAAGGAATAAAATACTTTACATTATAATAAACTAAAATTTTCACTGACTCTTAGCATAAAAAAACTCAAAGATAATTAAAATCCTTAAAGATCATACATTGCGTCCCGTGAGATAGGGTAGAGCCGATAAGAACATTACTGATAGTATATTACTTGCAATAATAATGGAACCCTCATGAGAATGTTCTAGAATATGCTAAGAATTCTTAACTTATTAGTGTAAGGGCGAGTTTCGCAGGTTTCAAGAAAATTTTATTTGTCAGTTATCGTATTAAACACCTAATGCAGATAGTATTCGTTTTATTACAATTTATTTGGGAGCATAGATAAGAGTGTGACATTCGTATTTGGCCGGTTTATACATTTTTGTGACTAGTAGCTGAAATTGGCCCTAAATATTTATTACTAGCTTTTGCCCGCAGCTCCGCCCGCGTGAATAAGTTTTCCCGGCATAAAAGTCCCGCTTTATATTTTCCCGCGACAAAAGCAGCCTATGGGTCAATACAGGGCATGATCTACCCGCGTGCCAAATTTCATGGAAATCCGTTCAGTAGTTTTTTGCGTGAAAGAGTAGCAAACATACATTCGGACAAAGTTTCGCGATTTTAATATTAGTACGATTTAGACGGAAGCGCAACTAGTGCATCCACTTTTCACCTAGGGTATTTCGTCCCATGATAGGGGGAAGCCAAACCTATTGCCATATCGGCACAAATTCCAGACTCCAGGCTGATACTAAGAAGATCCTACTTATATTATAAAGGCGAAAGTTTGTAAGAATGTATGGATGTTTGGATTTTTGGATGTATGGATGTTTGTTCCTCTTTCACGCAAAAACTACTGAACGGATTTCGATGACATTTGACACACGGGTAGATCATGTCCTGGATTAACACATAGAATACTTTTTATCCCGTGAAAATGTAAACCGGGACTTTTATCCCGGAAAAACTTTTTAACGCGGGCGGAGCCGCGGGCAAAAGCTATCTAATAATAGTTTAGATTAACACTTAACACTTTTTTATTCAGTTTCTTAATTATAAACGCTGTACATTCATTAATTTAAAACTATTCATCTCCACTGAAGGATGTACACGACTTGAGCCAAAAAGGATTTGAACTTCAGACATGAACGGTAGTCGTATCCAGCACACAACTACGCCACCGAGGCAGACTAATGTATTGAATTAAAATATATTTTATTTCTTTGCAAAAAATAATTTCACCATACAAATAAAGCATCAAAACAGATATACACAGAATTGATCAAAGAGATTTCGTTCTGTATTCCCATGATATCTCATATATTTTTATTGTATGAAGAGTTTATTATACGTTTATTTTTAGCATTGTAAAATAAGAGACAATGTCTCGTGTGCGTCTCTATAAATGGATTTATTTGAAAGGTTGTCTGTCTGGGTATAAATGTTACCTGGTTAGATCATTGAATGTGTAATATCAAGGTGTTATGAGAACTAGTGGTTGTCTAGTGGTCGTTTGACTGTCAAATTTAATATATTTGTAACTCATAATTAGGGCTGCCATCCGTCCGGATTTCCCCGGATTTGTCCTAGTTTGAAGGGCGTCCGGGGGCCGTCCGGCAGGGGTTTTAAAAATTGTCCGGGCAAAACCCGGACACTTTTGTTGTCCGGGGAAATCAATTTTTATAGATAAGCGACAAATTGAAATAAATCTTAGTTAAAAATTAATGCATTTCCCCGCATGGAACGGCAAAATATTTTTTCAGAGGTGTCCGGGGAAAGACCCATATTTCGCCCAAATGTCCGGGATTTTTGCCGTGTTTATCCGGCGACGGCAATTTAGATGATGGCAGTCCTACTCATAATGAGTACATACTGGTGGTTTACTGGTGGCAGGTCTCTCATATGTAAGAATCCGTCTGGGTGGGTACCACCTTAATGTCTATTTCTGCCGCCAAGAAGCTGTGTGCAGGCACTGTTGTGTTTCGGTTTGAAGGACATTGTAGCCAGTGTAACTAATGGACATAATGAGGCTTAACATCTTATGTCTCAGGATAACGAGCGCAGTGGAATGGCACACAGTACTTTGTAACTCAAGGTGCTGGATAGTGTTGGTACTGTTTAGAGGTGGGCGTATCGCTTACCATCAGGCGAACGGCATGCTCGTCTCGACATTCAATGGAATAGCCAAAGAAACATACATTTTACTTTTCTACGCTCCACTTTATGAACTAAATATCACAGTCCGTGCGCGCAATGAGCTTAAAAAGGGGACAAAATGTTTTCTTCTCGAATATATAGTTGAACGTATCAGAGTAGACTGCCTCGGTGGTTTAGTTGCCTTGCGAGCGCGGTATCACCACCCTTCTGAGGTACCGGGTGGAGTAGAGATATTGGGTTTGTATGCTCAGTATCATCCCAGATTCTGAAATTTGTGCCCTATATGCTGAACACTCATGGCAAAAAGTGGGTGTCCTAGTTGCATCACTGCCTACCTTTTTGGGGGTAAAAAGCGTAATGTATGTTTTATCTCAGAGTGTTGAAGGCACTGTAAAGTTGTTGTAAAGTTTACATAGCACTGCAAGTCGTAGCTTAAGCACAATTGTGTTTTTATCTATAAATGATACGACCGCCGATAACCAGTAGCAATAACATACAGTGGGGCTAGGATGTGAAAAATAAACACGATACGTCTCCGCTTCGTTTTATTGTGATTGGTTGAGAGACTGACGTGTCGGTCTCTCGATCAATCACAAACATCAAAATACTGATACGTCAGTCACTCAACCAATTACAATAAAACGAAGCGGAGACGCATCGTGTTTATTTTTCACATCCTAGCCCCACAGAACTGTTAATAACGAAATACTGCGTGGCAGTCCACTACGCTAGTCACCGTGAGACAGTCCTTATACCCAGTAGCTGGCTACAATGTCATGCTTGGAAGTAAATATTGCTATGGTACCTTCCCAAACAGCCCCTCAGATACGAGAGATGTACTAACACTTTGCCATGCTATTCCGTCTAAGAACGCTGCACCTTATGAAATAGAATCCACAAATTACTAAGAGAAATAGCATAACTCCGCAAAACAGAACTTGGGTCTTATCGATACTGAATCTGCAGTGAACTTGGAATCCAATTAGAACCAGCCTTTGAGTAATGTCTTAAACGTCGGTTTAACTTAACTGGTATTTATAAGTTGGTTATTTCATAAGCTGTCTCGAATACGGCTTTTTGTGGTTGCAATTCAATTTACTTATGCTTGGTTTTCTTCGTCATTTAGGAATTTTGAAAGATTATAAATTGCCCGTTGTGCAATGCAATCAGCCCTGTATTAAATATAATGCCCACTGCTAAGCACGGGCCTCCTCTACTACAAAAAGGGGTAGGCCTTAGTCCACCACGCTGGCTTAGTACAGGTTGAAAGACTTCATATTCACTCGAAATTCTTACGGATAATTCTCAGGTATGTAGGTTTCCTCACGATTCTTTCCTTCACCGTTAAAGTGAACGACAGTTGATAAACTATACACACATAATTGCGAAAAGTTAGAGATGTGACTTGGGTTTTGAACCTGCGGACATTGTCTTTTGGTTGTCTAGTGTAATTTGTATATATTATATCGATACTGAGTAGCTAATTCCAATATCACTTTAACCGACCCGGGGATCGAACCCGAGATCTAAGCACTGCAGTCGTACCTAATAACTACACCACAGACGCAGCCAAAGAAAACAAATACAATAAAAAACGTTTTTCGTAATTAAAATCAGAATAAGTCGTGCAATTCTCGAGCTAAATTAAAAGGCACCTAAAACCAAAATATAAGCAAAAACTATCTCATCGTCATTAACTCATATTTTAGTCTCCACATAACATTTCTGAAAATAGCATGCCCTTCAAAATCCAGGTGAAGTGAGGGACAAATTTAAAGTAAATTTAGTTGGGATTGTGAAGATTCCAGAGACAGCGGGGAATTCGTGATTGTTTACACCTCACACCACAAAATGTCTGTTAGTGTTGGCATTTCAAATTAAATGAGTCTTTTATTAAATAAATTCTGCGCTGTTATTATTGTCTGTGAACTTATCTTTTTGTAAAACCTATTCTTCCTCATGTAGTGCACGATAGGTTAGTTTGGAATGGAATGATCTGCCGAGACAATGTCTGGAGGTTCAAAACCCAAGGCACGCACTTTTGACTTTTCGAAGTTACGTGTATATTGTTTATCAATTATCATTCGCCTTTAACAACGAAGGAAAATTCATGAGGAAACTTATATTCCTGAAAATTCTTTAAGAATGTTGAAGGTATTTAAAGTCTGTCAACCCACACTAGGCGAGGGTAGTGGACTAAGGCTTAAACCCTCTCAGTAGTAGAGGAAGCCCGTGCTCAGCAGTGGGACAATACAGAGCTGAAATTATTATAGTTTTATTTTAATTTCATTTTAATTAATAATTTTAGAGTTTAATCTATCAAACCCTAACCACAAATTCAACTATGACAGAGATAAATCTTGCTACGATGAAAATTGATTGCAAACAGCTATCTGTCTAATTGATTGCAGCTTTATTAGTCTGAAATAAATTAATTCAACTAGCTTTGATTTATTTAAGCGGGTGGGAATTATATCAACCTCTGCTATTCAAGATTACGGTTTCGGGATTGTTTCACAATGTCTCGGCAAATACTGATCGTCAAAATACAGAACTAATTTTTAACAAAGACGTTTTATAATTTTACTGTTTTCATGGATCAGTGTTATTATTGTATACAAGTAGTCAATTACGTAAGTCGCTGCCGGAGGACTCAAAAAGAAACGAAATTAATTTTAAACTAATTTATTTCAAGAGTGAAATAATTAGAAATAGGACTTAGGACAAACTTTGATTGGGTGACTAGCTAGTGACCCGATCAAAGTTTGATCAAAAAGTGAAGTATCGACGGTCGCGCAGACTGAAGCTCGTGGCCCGTGGTGCAGCATCAGCATCTTCCTTTGTATGTCTATGTGTAACGAGGTCGTGGCCTGGGTGCAGAGTCGGCATCTTCCTTCGTAGGTCTATGTGTAACATGTCATTAAACGAGGCTTGTTTCGTTTTGTACAAAAAGCGTTTTTAAAGAATATTATAGCCAATATATTACGGAGCATTATGAGACTTAAGTCTAATGTCGCCCGCCCTGTGGATTGGGGGCGTTTGGAGAATTCCACCACGGTATCCCCTGCCTGTCGTAAAAGGCGACTAATAGGGGCCTCCGGGGGTCACGGGTGGGCGGGACGTGCCGCCCACCCATTAGTCTAGCCAACTTTTGTGACCCCCGTGATGAACATGTCCGAGGCAGCGTGTCTCACGCTGCCTCGGACACCAAAAGGTGGACACGGTACGGTGTTTCGGGGGCTTCTGAGCCCCCGCAACAGGAAAAGGACCGCAACAGCGGTACGTGCAGGGGCGGTTGCGGACGACAACTTAGACGTGAGTCGGAGGAAGCCCGCAGCCGTCCCTAATGCGCCGAAGATGGCATTTTATAAAAAAAAAAAAAAAGTCTAATGTCGCAAGATGAAGAGCGCAGGGCAATGTCACGCAGTTATTTGTAATTCTAGCTTATGATGGCACTGCTACTGTTTATCAGCCACCGTGAAGTTTACCACGCACAAAAGTGAGAAAACCAAAAAAAATACACACAATTGAGAACCTCCCCTTTTTTTAAAATACCGAACACAAATTTAAAAACGGTTTACTTTTCCCAAACAATCTCACCTCAATACTATTTGAATCGAAACTTTCAATCTCAAGAAATCCAATGAAACTGCGCAATACCGAAACGTATCAACATAAACTGAAGACATCATGGCGACCGACATTTTGTTTTCTCATCTCGAGCGCGGCCTTAAAACATTTTTCATAAACATAAAGCCTAGACGGCTTTGGAGTTGGCTTGTGGCAAATAAGATTTGAAGACTGATCCTGGACAGATAGTATGTTTCTCCCCTTAAATTACCAAGATAACAAGAAACAATAGCACTACAGCATGTTACAAACACACGATACCAAAAAATAAATACGGGCTCGTCAAAATAACCTTACTGTACCTTTTTTTTTCATCTTCAGCGCATTAGGGACGGTTGCAGGCTTCCTAGGGCTGAAGCGTCTAAGTTGTCCGGTTGCACCTGCGCGGTGCCGCTTAATGCACCCCGTCTCCTCTTGTGGGGGGGCACACATTATCTTGCGGCGGACAGCACCCGTGCCGACCGACCCGAACCCCTGGGCCCCATTAGTCGCCTCCTAGGACAGGCAGGAGATACCGTGGTGGAATTCTCCAAACGCCCCCAAACCACAGGGCGGAGCCCTACTGTACCTGATGGCAAGCGGAGAGAGGTCCAAATAGGACGTCGACGGACGAGGGCCTGTACAGAAGATGCTTTACTACAAGTTAACGCCAATGGAATAGAAAATAATGATAATGACATGCATATCGACAAGTCTAACGCAGGGATCTACAGCGTGAACGTCAATAGAATAGAGAATAATGTATGCGAATGACGACTGTTCGACGATTCAAACGCAAAGATACGTCCTTCTCATACATATTGTTTCGCAGACCTTGAAATGATCACTTCTCGCTAGTCGACAATTATGCCAGCATGTTTCCACCTGTTATAACCAGGTTGACCCTAGAACGCGACACACTTCGTTGGCCTCTATGGTGGTCCCTGGACGTCTATGGTGGATTGAACCACCTTGTGTACGGTGGTCATCATTCGGGCGAATACTAAATTTATCCTACAACCAGCAAAATTAATCATTGTTTTGATTATAATTATCGTTACTGCAGATTAATTTGATGGGCATAGGTCTTTTTTTTTTTTTTGTATGGCCATCTTCGGCTCATTAGGGACGGCTGCGGGCTTCCTCCGACTCACGTCTAAGTTGTCGTCCGCAACCGCCCCTGCGCGTACCGCTGTTGCGGTCCTTTTCCTGTTACGGGGGCTCAGAAGCCCCCGAAACACCGTACCGTGTCCGCCTTTTGGTGTCCGAGGCAGCGTGAGACACGCTGCCTCGGACATATGGGCATAGGTCTAAGGAATGCAATCTAGTTTTAATGTAGTTTAGTGCTTAAGTGTTATTGATTGAAATGAGTGTGTTCTGTGTTGTCTTTTGTTTAATAAAAATAAAATAAATAATATGTTAAATAACTTGAGAGACAAAGAGATTTAAAAGCACAAGACGAATAATTTATTAAAAATATTGTTTGGTGCCATCGATAACGTGATTGGATCAAAAAATTCTAGCCTCAAGCAAGAAGTTGAAAAGACTAAACTATTATTTGCTTGAAGAAGTGTTAGACTCCACACTGAGTCTGTTGTTTCATCAGTAGCGTAGAAATTTAGCAGTTTTATTACACTGGGGTAGCACATCTTCTTCGGCTCGTAGTGAATTTGGTTGCAATTTGCCAGTGTGATAAGAGCCTTAACACCTTTTACTGGTGGTAGGTCGTCTGTGTGGGTACCATCGCAGTGTCTATTTCTACCGCCAAGCAACAGTGTGTATGCACTGTTGTGTTCCGGTTTGAAGGACATTGTAGCCAGTGTAATTATTGGGGAGACTGAGACTTAACATCAAATGTGTCGGTGTGACGTAGTACGTTATAATTAAAAGTTGTGTATGGTGTTGCTATTGTTTATGGGCTGTCGTATCGCTTACCATCAGGCGAGTGGCATGCTCGTCTCGTCATTGAAGGGAATATAAAAAAACCTGACCACGGATGAAATAACCACGTCTAAGAGAGCTGAATCCCAGCTTCGCCGAGCTTCTGTCTTCAAGCTCTGTCAATCGTGATTTCTGGCTTACAGAATTTGCAGTAGCAGTTGAAGAGAATATTCTCTACTTTATTATCGCAGTTACTATGCCAAACCAGCTAGAAGAAGTAAAAATATTAATAAACATTTTGAACCCTTTCAAAGTCAATTCTCGCCGATACCAACTATCAATACTGTTTGCCCAAGGGACGCGATCGAGCGAAGGAAATAGCTCGCCTTGTGGTAAAATCTTTATGTTACTTTGTTTAGGATCTTCGTAAAGGCCATTTGATAGTCTGAGATTCATCGGATGGAAATATGTATTTCCATGTGTATATACAGTGTTTGTATTGTCAGTTATTGTCGTGTTCTGTCTTATTGAACAGGGTATCGAAGGTCGGCATATTTCTGTTAACTGAGGTCGTAATATCTCGTGTTGTTGATGTGTTTGAGCTGTATTGTACAACCATCTAGTCTATTCATCATATAGACACTTTTAGGGCGGCAAAGAGCGTTAAAAAAATCACAAATTTAAACTGTTGGTTTACTTACGTCTCTTATTTGTTGGAATAAGCTTATCTTTGGTGTCTTAGGGCAACAAATTTTGGGTGCGCCTGGACGGCAAAAAACCATGCTATGCTATTGCATCCGCTACCCGTCGCCTTTTTCTATAAACACTAAACAAAATGAAACAAAAGTAAACATGCTGACTGCCTTTCGGACTCAAGCTTAATAAAGGCTTGAGTGTGTTTGAGTCGTCGACTTTATTTGTTACTAAATTAGGATACTTTATAAATGGACCTCAATATTTTATATTTTAAAAATTTTAAACATCAACCAGCAAATAATTATATTTCCGTACCGCTTTACTACAAATACAAACTTTATTAATTTAGTTCATAACATAATGAGTAGGGGAGACCGGGGATAGTTGACCAAATTTCATCTTGGACGCCTATATTTTTATGGTTTTAGTATATAATGTCAAAAAAACCTACAGGTTCGAAAGGTGCACTAATAAGCTTTCGAAAGAAACACCAAAAACCTCACAATTGTTTATAAAATAGTGTACAAAAGCCATTTTGTGGAACGAGAAAATTAAGTCAACCTACCCCATGCCTGGGGTCGGTGGACTATTCATTAGGGGTAAATTGACCTACGAAGTAATTGGTATAAAATACGGCAATAAAATAAAAGAAAACACTACAAGTACCTATTTACTATTATCAATGTGTCTTATTAAGACAAAATATCATCAATATTTACATAACAAACATATAATTTGTTACTTTTTGTACGATTTTCACTATGAGGGCGGAAACAAAAATCCTGCCATAAGCAGAGGGTTGACTGTTTCGATTAGTTACTCCGTTGTAAATTCACATGGTTTTGGAATAACAAACTTTTGTTAAAATTGACAAAAAAACTCACTTTATTCCATGTGAAAAATATTTGGATTACTACGTGGTACATTTTCTAGGTAGTCAACTAGCCCCAATATAAAATTTGTCTACCAGCCCCAAACAACTTTTTTAATTTTCAACCAAGTGTAAGTACCTCAAAACCGTGGTAAAATATTTTAAAAAATACACTAAAATAATCATCAATAACCAAACTCTTACTTTAAATTGCTCGAAAGTAATTAAGTTTGAGTATAAAGGCTTCAATACAAATAATATTAAGAGGTAAATAATTACTCATAGGTATCATTTTTCGATAAATCGTTTTTTCTCCTGGACTACGTTTGCCTGCGGTGCCACGTTTGCGGTGAAGATTCGCAAACAGTTAACGGTTTTTCGTGTATATCAAGACGACGCAACACTTTAAAATAGCTCGAGTTATTGACTGTTATTCATCCTGCCCCTATCGCCAACCATCCCCGGTCTCCCCTATACTGAGAGAATTAGTTCACCGCACGCACACTATGTTAACTTTAATAAACTCTCCAAGATTTATTAGACGTAGAAAGTACATAAACATCACTTTATAAACTTATTAAGGTTCGTTGAACTCGGTTAAGTACTAACCGTACTTAACCGAGTTCCATGCTTTGACTAGTAAAATTATTAAAGTTTAACTTTGAAGTATAGGTAAGAAAGAAAAATTCAATGAATTATAGAGAATGAAGACAAACCGAGTTATTTATAAATTACATGATTCTTAAAAAAGAAAGACAAGATTAATTATCGATATTAATTTATTTATTTATAATTAAACATTCATTTATACCAACAGTATTATAACTAAACATGTACAAGCTACTTTAAAAATAACAAAGTCGACTGGTGATTTAATGGTGGTAGGTCTCTCATATTAATGGCCAGAGTCCATCTGGGTAGGTACCACCGCAACGTCTATTTCTACCGCCAAGCAGCAGTATGCATGCACTGTTGTGTTTCGGTTTAAAGGATATTGCAGCCAGTGTAACTACTGGACTTAATGAAACTTAACATCTTATGTCTAAGGATGACGAGCGCAACAGAATGCCACATAGTACTTTGTAACTCAAGGTGCTGGATGGTGTTGCTACTGTTTATAGGTGTCCGTATCGCTTACCATCAGGCGAACGGCATGCTCGTCTCGTAATAAAAACTAGTGGAAAAGTTGTCTCGATCTAGTGAAGACAGCAAAGTTAACCTTTAACAAGCCTCGTACATAACGACGGGAAGGTTTAATTATTTTTATTTTACTTGTAACTGACGTATTTACAGATACCGTGCTTGAAACTGCAAAATAAATTCCCGATGTAGTCGTCTTGAAGCAGTACTTTTCGTCTCATAAAATAATTATGTAATACATACATAATGAACTGAGCAATATCTTAACAAAATTGTCACCACTCTTCAGAAAGAGATAAACAAAATCTTTTTTCGTAGGGAAAACCGCGTTATCGCTACCACCATTGTGGGAGGGGGGAATGGATCGGTTTTATTGCTTTTACCGGTCTTATAGCCCAATGACACTCGGGAAAATAGCAACATCCTAGAGAGCATTGGGCCGACCTGACACTATATACAGGGTGTAACACGATAAAGTGTCCAACTGAAGCCTGTCTATGCTAGAAGAACTTACCTTACGTAAGTTCGACTTTCATATTTTTTTACATACATCTAAATAACTTGTGGGCAACTTGTATATTATTACTACACAATAAAACATAACATAACAATTTACAAAACTATTTAATAACTAATTACATAAAATAAATAAATTAATATATACATGCTCACACACACACACACATACACACAATCATGCGCGCACATATTACCTAATATTAATAATATAATTACTCACACGTCATTCTATACAATACAAATTAATAACGGATAAAATGTAGACGCTGTACAATGGAACCGAGAATACAAACCGGCTCGGTCCCTCAAACAACAGCTGATGACGTAGGAGTGGGCGGTCTGTGCGCCCGCGCAGTATCGATGCTACGGGGCCTTCGGCTCTCGACTAGTGCCGATTGAGAACCGTGCCGCGCGCTAACGTGACGTCCGCCGCTCGCTATTAATTATTGCTTGCGTGTAATGCTTATTGTCTCGCTACTTCTGGACTATATTTCTGAACTGTTTCTAAGTGCTATTCTACTGTATACTTTCTGTGACTCTTGTGCTTACTGTAATATGCTATGCTGTACTTCTTGCATCTAGACTCTTATCTTCTCTTCTGTGCTTAAACTATCTACGCTCACTCTTCTGTGCTTGTGCTTTATATACTTCACTCCTTCTGAACAATAAATATAGTTGTGTGTATAAGGTGGTACAATCATTTACACCCGTTCCACACCTGGGACTCGAAGTGACAACCCTACGCACAACCCCATAAACTTATAAACTACTAGACTTCTGCTCGCGGCTTCGCACGCGTGAATGAGTTTTTCGGGATAAAAGTCCCGCTTAAATTATACATATAAAACTTCCTCTTGAATCATTCTATCTATTAAAAAAAACCGCATCAAAATCCGTTGTGTAGTTTTGAAGATCTAAGCATACATAGGGACAGACAGCGGGAGGCGACTTTGTTTTATACTATGTAGTGATTAGGTGATGCTTGCTTCGCCCGCGTGAAATTTTTACGACAATAGCGCCATCTATTTAAACAATTCCATTACGTCTCATGGGAGCAAATTACCTGGATAAAAAGTAGCTTATGTGTTAATCCAGGACATGATCTACCCGTGTACAAAATTTCATATAAATCTGTTCAGCTGTTTTTGCGTTTCTTTCTAACAAACATCCAAACATTTTCTAAAACTTTCGTATTTGAATGAAATCCTCGTAGCCAGTTTCGGCCATGGCGGCCAATCTCAACAGAGATCAGCCAGATACGCAGGAGATACTATAGAGCACAAGTGTGTGCGCAATACACAGGTGCACAATAAATATTTTCCATATTTCATATTTAACAGTTGACTATCCTGGGAATTTATAACAGATTACGAGAGATAAAAGACATGTCGAAAAACTCTAACCAAGCCAACATAAATATATTTGGATAGAACTCTTAGAATCTAGCCTATTACAATAAATTTTGAAGACCTCGGATTTTAAGATTTATGTAATTTTATTGTTTTGTTTTAAAAAGTTAGTTATAGATAGAGAGGTCTAAAATATTATTTTAATGGATCCAAGATCCATATATTGTCACTTTAATATCCCTAAAGTTTGGGCCTGGTTAGATTTACCAGCACCCATACAAAAAGCGGACATCTCTTTTATAAGAGATATTAAACCCTTCAAGGCCCGCTTATATCTATACTAATATTATAAAGCTGAAGAGTTTGTTTGTTTGTTTGAACGCGCTAATCTCAGGAACTACTGGTGCGAATTGAAAAATTCTTTTTGTGTTAAATAGACCATTTATCGAGGAAGGCTTTAGGCTATATAACATCACGATGCAACTATCAGGAGCGAAGAAATAATGGGAAATGTGAAAAAAAACGGGGAAAATTATTCATCCTTGAGGGCTTCCATTGCGTGCGCTGCGAAAACGGTTCAAGATACCAAAAATATATGTATGAAAGAATTATTCCTCTTGAAATGATCTAAAAAAATGTCCGCGACAGTATATGTCTATCTTTCAAGAGTAACTCACTAGAACCGTTTTTATGGTAATCAAATTTGGTCGAAATTAATGCATTATTTGTTAAGAGTTGTATCAACGTCATAATATTAATCTTTATCCAAATAAATGTGTTGGATAGAGTGATTCAACGGGAAGGTTTTTATGTACTTTTAGCCCGGAAAAACTTATTAACGCGGGCGAAGCCGTGGGCAAAAGCTAGTATATAGATATAGGAGAAAACCCTATGTATATGGATACCGGTGTCCGTCGCGGGCCTTGACAGACTACATATTTATCCCGCTTGGAATCATGGACGATATTATATCTATAAATATGAGAAGCCTTTGTTTTGTTTTACTGCCAGTGAATTCGTTTGAATGATTTTATTTGTATTATTTATCTCACAAATTTTATGATTCTTTCATTCATGTTTCTACTGGCTTTTGATCGCGGCTTCTCCGCGTAAGATTTTTTCCCGGATTAAGGTCCCTCTATATACGTTCCCGGGGTAAAAAGTAGCTTAAAACCTTCCCCGGGTCTCAGAATATCTCCATACCAAATTGTATTCAAATCCGTTCTGTAGTTTTTGAGTTTATCGCGTACAGAGACGGCGGGAGACTTTGTTTTATACTATGGAAGGAACGAAAGATATATAGCATTCTGAGCTATAATTCATTATCCTGCGTCATATAAATCGATTTTAGTTTTTTTTTCTCTTAATATAACAAAGTAAAAAGATATGATTTTATGTCCATCATGGATAGATAATTAATCACTATTTTAATATCATTTTGTAATAAAATGCTTTGGGGTAGTACCGAATCATAGGGTAAGCCAGTTATTTAGGTAACTAAAACTAAAACATTGATAAACAATAATTGTAGTATATTGAAAAATTGCACCCGTTTTGTCCGTATTGGAAAATGTTCGGATTTAGTAGTTATCTTGAAACAACGGGATTACCTCGTGATTCGGTATTACCTACCCTACTGTACACTAAATAGGTTTATCGTGTTCATCCACTATTCGATACGTATTGGAATATTATAGATCACCATGTAGAACATAGCCTCCGGTCGGAAGCACGGACATAACTGCACTTAGTTTTTCATTAAGGGGTATATGGTTATTATGGAAGGTAATATGAACGCTATTATAGTCAAAATTGGAAATAAGCTAGCCATATATCTCAGTTCAGCTCGCGAATTAGAGGACTTGGGTGGATTTTTCCACACAAAAGTTGCATATATATTAATTTAAAATATACCTATAGTACTAGTTTAACCCAAATTTAGCCTTGCAATTATTGCCTAAGAACGGGATGTTTCGTCTTTGATCAGGTTTTTTTTATTGCATTAAATGACGAGACAAGCATGCCGTTTACATGATGGTAAGCAATAGAAACACCATCCGGCACCTTGAGTTACAAAGTACTGTGTGGCATTCCCCTGCGCTCGTCATCCTGAGACATAGCATGTTAAATGTCATTATGTTCAGTAATAACACTAGCTATAATATCCTTCAAACCGAAACAAAACAATGCATGCACACTGCTGCTTGGCGGTAAAAAGAGACATTGAGGTGGTGACAAATAAATCGTTGTTCTTGTTTCTTTCTTTCTTCTAGTACCAAGAAATTTTATTAAGACATTAGTCTTACAAAAAGGTCATACAGCGGTAGTAGCTAGGTACGCAATTCTCCAACCAGCGAACAAAATATAATGGTATTAGAGAAACCCAAAAAAATGGTTACCTGACCAGTGCTTTAAATCTAGGGACCTAGTCAAGGACTGCTGACTCCCTCGGTGGCGTAGTTGTATTATGGTACGACAATTCATTTTGAGCTTGTATTAATTTGTTCTTTTGTGGAATACTCCATCCAAAGTAACAGCAGGGCATTTCGCGTGGGATGTTCTGACGTCAGACCAACTTTTACGTTTCAGAATTTTAACCGCCATTTTGAAATTTTGAATATCGAATGCGTTGTATTACGGTACGATTGCAATGCTGAGGTCTCGGTTTCTATCCACGGGTCGGGCAGTGATTATCAGTATCAGCTCGGATACTTTAATTTGTGCCCGATATGGCGATAGTCTCGCCCCGTATCACATTATGGGACGGAATACGTACGGCGAAAAGTGGGTGCACCTCTGGTTGTTGTAGTGGGTAGTTGCGCCGCTGCCTACCCCTTCGGGGATAAAAGGCGTGAGTATGCGTATGCGTAGCCATGGACTAGGATTCTGGATTTAAACCACAGACTATAATACAACTTAATTAAACAGTCGATAACATTGTAAAATCCAAATCTTTTCTATTGTATTTGAATAACGAGACGAGGTAAGCGATACGACCGCCCATAAAAAGTAGCAACACCATACAGATCTTGGAATCACAAATGACTACGTGGCACTCCACTGAGCTCGTCACCTTGAGACATAAGATGTTAAAGCTCATAGTGCTCAGTAATTACACTGGCTACAATGTCTTTCAAACCGAAACATTAGTGCATGCACACTGGTACTTGGCGGCAGAAATATACACTTTGGTGGTAGATACATACCCAGACAGCCCCTCGCATACGAGAGACTTACCACCAGTAGTATATTTTTTTTTTTTTTTTTTTTATTCGGGCACGGCAAAGTGACTGCACCTCACCTGATGGTAAGCGCGATGCAGTCCAGATAGAGTATCGAATGGCAACAGATGGTTATCTCATGCCATTCGACACAATCATGCCGGCCTACTGAGCTGCTTCTTCACGCTACGGCGGAAGGACCCAGGATTATAGGAAGGAGGGAACACGTGCGCCGGCAAACTATTCCAAAGCTTGATGGTGCGGCAAATAAAAGAATTGGCGAACCTATTGGTTCGGGCCGAGATGGTTTTAACCATCAAGCTGTGGCTTCGGTTGCCGGCACGCGTGGTTCTGCTGAGGAAAGGAGAGGAGGGGATCAGATTAAACAACTCTTCAGAGCATTCGCCATGATACAGACGGTAGAACACGCTTAGAGAAGCGACATCCCTCCGCAATTGTAGCGACTCCAAGTTGCTCGTTACGTCTGCATCATCCACAATGCGGATGGCCCGCCGCTGCAATCCATCCAAGGCATCGAGCAAGTATTGGGCGGAACCGTCCCAGAGGTGCGAACAGTATTCCATACCCGGCCGTACCTGTGCTTTATACAAGCGGAAGATTTGACCGGGCGTGAAGAACCGACGCACCTTGTTCAGGATTCCAACCCTGCGTGATGTGGCAGATATAACGCCTTCGATGTGATTCCTTGGATTCAGATCACAGCGGATATCCATACCAAGGATATTCAGGTCATTCCGCATTAAGAGTGGAACACCCTGAAGATTGGGGAGAGGAGAAAACGGGGATTTTTTGCACGTGAACGCACACACCTGCGTTTTCTTGGCATTGAACTCGACCAGGTTCATGGAACCCCACGTGGAAATGAGATCCAGAGTCCGGTTGAGCTCAATGACAAGATCATTGCGCCTCCTCACAGTGTCCACCCGCAAACCAGGGGGCTCATGGTAGTATCGCCCATGAACCGTGCTGTCGTCTGCATAACAATGAATGTTGCCAAGCGATAACAAATCATTGATATGCAGAAGAAACAGGGTGGGCGACAGCACCGAGCCCTGTGGAACCCCGGCATTTACTGACATGAGCTTCGAAGCGTGCCCATCAACGACGACACGTATTCTACGCTCATGCAGAAAGCCAGAAATCCACGCACACAGGTTGTCGGGCAAACCATATGCCGGAAGCCTGGAAAGGAGACCACGGTGCCAGACCCTATCAAAAGCCTTAGCTATGTCGAGGCTCACAGCTAGAGCCTCGCCATGCCTATCAATCGCCTCCCCCCAGCGATGCATGACGTACGCTAGAAGGTCACCCGTTGATCGGTTCTGACGAAATCCGTATTGTCTGTCGCCGATCAACGAGTGATTCTCCAGGTAGCGGGTCAAGTGCGAGTTTATTAGCCGCTCCATGACTTTGCATAGCACTGAGGTTATAGCGATTGGGCGGTAATTGGTAGGGTCTGTCCGATCACCTTTTTTGGGGATCGGTTGCACATTGGCCTCCCTCCAAGATTCAGGCACTATACCTGAGAGGTAGGACGCACGGTAGAGGCGTGTCAGTGCAGGAGACAACTCCGCTGCACATCTTCTCAATACCACCGCCGGTATACCGTCCGGACCACTGGCTTTCCGAACGTTATTATACTAAAATATGACTGCCTCGGTGGCGTAGTTGTATTGCGTACGCATTACGAGTACGATTTGCGCGCTGAGGTACTGGGTTCGAATCCCAGGTCGAGCCAAAAACATTGTCCCTGGGTTTTTCCATCTTAAAATTTACTCAGTCGCAGCTCGGAGTCAGGAAGTTGGCGGTGTGATACCCCCGTGCCTCGGAAAGCACGTAAAGCCGTTGGTCCTGCGCCTGATCTCCCTCCGGTCATGTCGGATTGCCGTCTCACCGGACTATGAGAGTGAAGGAATAGCGAGTGCACCTGTGTATTGCGCACACATTTGTGCACTATAATATCTCCTGCGTACCTGGCTAATCTCCGTTGAGATTGGCCGCCGTGGCCGAAACTGGCTAGGAGGATTTCAATCTCCGTTGAGATTGGCCGCCGTGGCCGAAACTCGCTAGGAGAAATTATATACTAAAATATAAAATAAATTAAATTAAATTATATACTAAAATATAAACTAAATTATTATTATTATTATTATTATTTCAACTCAGACTCGACGACTTGTCAGATATCCGATAGGCGACTCAATACATCGCCGCTAAGCCCCAAGATGGCGCGGATATACGGAACTATACGTCAATGTTGACTTATTTCGTTTTACCTTTATTAATTTCAGAAAGGTCGCGTATAAATATGGATTGTTTAATTTAACAACTTTCATTAATCCAGTGGCAAAAGGATTTGAGTTCGTTCAGTTGTTTGTTGTTTAAAAAGTAACTTTGTGTTTGAAATGTTAAGGTTAAACTCAGAATGAATAACCCACTGCTGCGGGGTTGATGCGGACCGAAGGGGAGGGTCACAGGGGATATGACCCCCCCTCCCACCTCCCAAACATTATACGTCAAATCGAAAAATCTTCTAAAAATTTTGAAAATAAAAAATCAACTTTCTGCCTCTAGTCACGATATTGTTATTATTAGTGACCCCCTTCAAATTTTACTCTGTGACTGCTTCTGGTTGCAACACACTTTCCCAATAACACTCTGAAACGATTTAGGTCATCTAGTCCTGGGAAATCCGCACAATTTTTTCTGACCGGGAATGTAACCATGGACCTCCCAGTTTACAATCCATAAATACGGCTCTTTAACTACGAAGATAAGAAACTATCTTCACAAATAGTAGTTCCATATTATTTTTCGGAGCATCGAAGCGAAAAACAAAAATAGCCTAACTTGGAGCCAATGAATAATTCATAAAAACTTATTCAGATACTCGAGTACACGGGAAATGTGGGCGGATAGCACATTTAAATATTCTGTATGATACAGCGGAGTATCTCTACACGTTTTTCGGATCGTGAATATCCACCTGGATGTACTAAGCGACAGTTCAGAAAATCATTTGGGTATTCGATTGTTGATCCACTTTTTAATAAACACCTGTATTTGGGTTTAGGCATATTGCATGGCCTTTTGTTAAAAAAAAATATTTTGCATTTATAAATACATACATACATACATATACACTCACGCCAGTTATCCCCGAAGGGGTAGGCAGAGGCGCAACTAGTGCACCCAGTTTTCGCCGTTATTCCATCCCATGATGTGATAGGGGGGGAGCCTATCGCCATATCGGGCACAAATTCCAGACTCCGGGCTGATACTGAATAGAAAACCTCAATATCACTTTGCCCGACCCGGGGATCGAACCCGAGACCTCAGCTTTGTCGAACTGTAGTACAACTACGCCACCGAGGCAGTCATTCATAAATATTTAATGAATTTTGATATTAGGTAGGTGGAGTAGGACTTCCTCGGTGGCATGGTTGTATTACGGTACGACTGCAATCCCGAGATCTCGGGTTCGATCCCCGGGTCGGGCAAAGTGATATTGGATTTTTCTGTTTAGTATCAGCTCAGACTCTGGAACTTGTGCCCGATATGGCGAGATAGGCTCGCCCCCTATCACATCATGGGACGGGATAAGCACGGCGAAAAGTGAGTTCATTAATTGCGCTTCTGCTTACCCGTTCGTGGGTAAGATGCGTGAGTGAGTGATATTAGGTATTTTTTTATTGGCGTCATAAGGCGTATTAGTATAACTGGCTTTTGGGTGTTTTTTACATTATCCATATTATTTGGGTTTATCTCTTTCAAAAATATTATTTTCTACTTAATAATATAATCCTAAAGACACGTCACAAATACTAAAGATTTTTTTGGAAACTCATCTCCAAAAGGGGTTAATATAAAAATAAATAATACCAGTCCTGTATTATATACTTACTGCCCAATGCTGAGCACGGGCCTCCTCTACTGAGAGGGTTTAGGCCTTAGTCTACTACGCTAGCCTAGTGCGGATTGGCAGACTTCACATACCCTCGAAATTCTTATGGAGAATTCTCAGGTATATAGGTTTCCGTACGATGTTTTCCTTCACCGTTAAAGCGAACGATAATTGATAAATAATACACACGTAACTTCGAAAAGTCAGTGTTGTGTGCATTGGGTTTCGAACCTCCGGACAATGTCTTGGCAGACCGTTCTATTCCCAACTAGGCTATCATCCACTTGTTCACCGTTAAAGCAAGTGATTATTCACAGAGAATACACACGTATTAAAAAATTCAGAGGTGCGTGCCCTTGGGTTCTAAACGGTCATTCGTCTCGACAATCCGTTCTTCCTCCAACTGTATCTTACAATATCGTCGCTTAAAATGGGGTTGAATTACATTAATTAAACTAGCAAGGTACAAAAATATCCGATGATGAATTGAAATGTTTGTTAAACTTAATTCCTAGGTACCAAGAACCCAAATGAAAACCAGAACCGTGATTGAGTAACCAACAGATTTCGTAACACAAGCTGGGAGATTCTAAATTAATTCGTGTCTATCCTCGAAATGCCAATATAACCAGAGCTCCATGTTGACGTACTCCAGCCCCTCTGTGATGCAAATAGCGCGGGCTGAGGGTGGGGTGGCGGCTCACGACACGCGGTTTTATGTAAATGGAACCGCAACAAGTGGAAGTCTAATCACTTGAATGAAAATGGGGAAATGCGAGTAGTGTTTTATTCAAACAGTTTATTGTGACGAGTTACATTACATACATACATAGTATCACGCCTCTATCCCATAGGGGTAGGCAGAGGCTATGGATTGCCACTTTGCACGAATCTGGCATACTTCTCTCGCATCCTCCACCTTCATCCTTATACTACCTTTGATATTAGTCTCTGAAATTACACGCAAGCTTTTTCGGATTAGGAAGGGGGCAACTTGTACGCTCAATCGTTTAACCTATCGCTATGTCAAGCACAAATACCAACCCCTAGAAACTCATATGTTTCCAAATTGAAAAACTGCCGCAATTTTGGTTTTACTTCTGTTTAAATGTAATCGTGGCGGATAACGCATAATTAAACATTTAAAAATATTACTACTTTTAGGAACACAGCGGTGAACAAGCAATTAGCTCGTCTATCCATACGTAAAATAAAACAACAGAACCCGGTGTATCACAAAAGTAATAAAAGAAGACTGTTTAAAGAAGAATAATAGAAGACAAATCAGCGATTTTTTTTAAATTATTGGAACGAAGTTCCTTATCGCGCGTTGTGAAGGGGAGCTAGACGGAAAAAAATCTTACGAAAAGTTGTCACGACACTTTTATACTTGCCCTGTGAAACCAGCCAGTAACAATAAAGAACTGGCCGTAAAAGTGACATTCTAAATTTAAATAAAAAAAAAAAAATTATATCTTAGAGTATGTATACGTAGTTATACTTACCCTAAGATTTAAATTGTCTTTTTTTATTTAAATGCTTTTTAGAATAGTTTTTTTTTTCGTTAGTTGTATGTTAATTTTAATGTCAATGCTTGCTTAGGTGATGATCGTGATTCGATGACATATCTATTGTGTAGGTAGAAGTAAATGTTTTCATTGATGTGGTAACGTTTTAAAGAAATATACAATTATTATTATAATTTAAAAGAAATAAAATTTTATTACAATGTCTGAAGATAATTAATCGAGAACAACTTCGTTCCATCCGGGTGTCCCTTGACACCTCTCAATTTTTTTTTTCTCTGTCCTTTAGCACACATTAGCACTGAACAGATTTTTCACTTAGTTTGCACAGATGGACAGAGTAGAATTGGGAACAAAATATAAGCTTTGTTTTGTTTTTTTTGTGTTGTTTTTTTGAAATGGTACATCGGTATCATTTTGAGACGAAAATCAATAAAAGACTCCGTCCGCAAATTATAATTACGTAAAATATCAATAGTGGAATATATGAAGCCCTTTAAACTTTTAATAACTATATAATAATAGATATTGATATTTTAAATCACCTTATACACCTTATTAATTAACATTTCAAATTAAAATATATTTCTAGCCCAAATTGCCTTTTAAAATTAAAGCACTAATTAATGTTTCTCGCTGTTCTGCATGCTAATTATATTTTCATTGGATTTACATTTCACACAAACAACGGTAAATTGTATAAAGGCTCGTAAATTGTCTTAATTATTTTCAGAAAATCACTGACAAGTACACAAATGGAATACGAGATTTTCTTTTGAATTTGTATATAAAATAATGCAATCAATTATATCAAAATTAGCTTTTCATTTGTAGACTATGGCCGCTAAGCCGATGTTGTTTCATTCATGGTTAAGTAAAATCAACGGTCTTATTACACTGGAATAGCGTTGAAAATTCTGAAAGAGACAATTTTTTTATTTCACGAAAAAAACGGATTTTTTTTTTTCAGATTTTTTCGTTCTGTGCATTGAAAATTTCATACCACGTTACTGGATGTTTTTTTTCTGTGTTACTCATTGATGAGCTTTAGTGTTATCAATAAAAAATGGTATCAGTGATTCTTTTTGTGTTGGGTTCAATATAGACTGTACGGGCAGTGTTGACTTATGTGAAAACAAATACACACATAAATTTATATATTTAAGAAGATAAATTTTGAATAAAACATGTTTTATTTCGGTTATAATAATAAAAATAATAATACCAGCCCTGAATTATATACTGCCCACTGCTGAGCACGGGCCTCCTCTACTGAGAGGGTTTTAGGCCCTAGTCTACCACGCTGGCCTAGTGCGGGTTGGCAGACTTCACATACCCTCGAAATTTTTATGGAGAATTCTCAGGTATCTAGGTTTCCTCACGATGTTTTTCTTCACCGTTAAAGCGAACGATAGTTGATAAACAATACACACATAACTTCGAAAAGTCAGAGGTGTGTGCCTTGGGTTCTGAACCTCTGGACATTGTCTCGACAGATCGTTCCATTCCCAACTAGGCTATCGTCAACTATATTTATATCGGTTAGTTTCGTTTTTTTTTTCGAAAACAACTCGTTTTTTTCGAGAAACATTCGTTTTTTCCCGATCAAACTTCTGTGAAATTTTCGAATGTTACACTGAAAAAATAATAAATAAAACCTGAAAAAAACAATGGATTTTGAAAGAAACTGGAATATTCCCAGTTTTTTTCAACGCTACACTGGACGAGCGTCTTCACCTTCCTGAGAATTCGCATACAATTCGCCAGTGTGAGAAGAGCCTTAACTTCACCTGACCACGTATGAAATAACCTAGCCTAAGATATAGCCGGATTAAAATAAGACAGAACACCCGTCCTCTACTTCTGCCGTCACCCACAACTCTCCAAGAATTAAGGCTTTAGCATCACCCGTGACCAACTTCAACGGCTGTGACTAAGCAGTCGTACTGTCTTCTGGACTTTGAAACCCCTATAAAAAACAAAATAATACTAGCCCTGTATTATAATACTGCACACTGCTGAGCATGAGCCTCATCTACTACTGAGAGGGGTTAGGCCTTAGTCCACCACGCTGGCCTAGTGCGGGTTGGCAGACTTCACACACCCTCGAAATTCTTATGGAGAATTTTCAGGCATATAGGTTTCCTCACGATATTTTCCTTCACCGTTAAAGTGAACGATGATTGATAAACAATACACACGTAACTTTGAAAAGTCAGAGGTGTGTGCCTTGGGTTTCGAACCTCCGGACATTGTCTCGGCAGACCGATTGAAACCCCTACATTATCGTAATTTCCGTTCTTCCATTAAAGTTAGCGCTCATAATTGCTTTTACAATATAGCAGGTTCCTCGTTCCCGTGAGTCCGCTTTAATAGATTGCTCACATCGTCTATTTCTGCCGCCGATGAGTAATATGCAAACGTTATTATGTTCTAAGAAAATAATATCTCTATTGTTATTGTCATTTTTAAATTCTGTATCAGCCCGGAGTCTGGAATTTGTGCCCGATATGGCGATAGGCTCGCGCCCTATCACATCATGGGACGGAATAGGCACGGCGAAAAGTGGGTGCACTAGTTGCGCCTGTGCCTACCCCTTCAGGGATAAAAGACGTGAGTGTCTATGTAGGAATGTATGTATGGAGTAGATTGGACCAAGGCATCACGTTGTCCCATACAATCTTTGCCCCTCCCCTTTTAACCTCCTTAGGGGTAGGATTTCGGAAAATCCATTCTTATCGGATGCCTACGTCATGCAAAGAACACACCCTTCAAGTTTCACGTCTCTACGATCAGAGGTTTAGGCTGAGCGTTTTATCGTCAGTCAGTCATTCAGGACAAAGCATTTTATACGTATAGATTGCTATTATAATGCTGTAATTAATAAAAAGAATCTGCTATCAGTAAGTCGAGGAAAACATTGTCAGCTGATGCATTTAAATATGTAATAGAACCTCTCGCCTAACACCTACGTTATAACTTTCAAGGCATCAGCTGACGGTATTTGCCCCGGCATACAGGCAGCTGACATATATATTTATTCATAGTTGCGTATAAGCTATCATCAGGTAAATTTCACCATGGACCAATTATCTTTGCCTACGGTTTAAAACATCCACAAATAAAAGTGTGACCTTCCCATCACGGGCGTGTATTTTTATCTCCCACTTCGTTATACTGAGTGCTCCACGCCCCGTCATTTTCACGGACCGTTACGCTCAGACCGCTCGCGAACGCTCGGTGCTTTCGCTTTTTACGCTCGTAGCGTTTATGTATGCTATGGTTGATGTATAGAATGATACAATTTTACATGATTTTGTATGTAGGAAGGTGTAATAATTTGGCTCTTTTGCAACAAAACACAAAAACTAATAGAAACATAATTTATTTTTCCTGCATTCATAGGATTACAAAATCTAATTTCCAAAATTTATACAACTTATTAAAGTTGTTTAAATTTTGGAAACAGCAAAAGTCTGTCGGCGCAAGACCAGATAAATACGGTGGATGACGCAAAACTTCCAACCCTAACTTTTGTAGCTTAGAGACCGTCTGTTGCAGGATTTCTGTCTAATATCCGAGAAAGTACAAAATGCCTTTGAAGAGTTTGTAGGCTCCCGTACACATGACTTCTTCAAAATAAAGGCATTGAATAATTGAATAATTACCACTGTGTTGGCTGAAATGCATCTATAGTATGGGTACATATTTTGATTGATAGAAATATAAAATATTTATAAAGAAATAACTACCTTTCTGTATACTAAACGCCATTTTCATAGGTTAAGAACCAATATAAGTATATTATTTTAAATATAGATTATAGACTATAGTACGATTCCTATAGGCTTGGCTTTAAAAATATCAAATAAGTAGGTGCTTTAAATATACTTAAAGGTACCTAAGCGACGCCCTTTTGCGTCGCACTAAATCAGTTCGTACAATAAATTCTCACCCAAACGTAATTAAATGTGATATAACCTACAATAATGCTGCATAAATAACACTAAGTGACGCAAAGGATTTAAATGAATCTAATAAGTTTTAGGACAAGGCTATGGGGAAAGGAGGGGATTCCTTCGCTGTAGGATATCGGTGGATACTTCAAATGTCGTCACTCGTCAGGGTCATTTGATCAGTATATTACGGAGCCTCGTGCGATATCCATAGGAGGACCGTTTTTCAGGTCACCACCCTATTAACATAAGCATCTCAAGCAACTTTCAAAATTGATTTTTTTTTGCTCACGCCCGGGTTCCCGCACCCTCTGACACCACCACTGACAAACGTAAGCGACGAATCTTACAGCATTGTGAATGTTTTTAGTCAAAATACCATCAGTCCATTTACTGGTGGGAGATCTCTCATATGTAAGAGTCCGTCTGGGTGGGTACCACCGCAATGCCTATTTTTACCGCCAAGCTGGAGTGCGCATCACTGTTGCGTTTCGGTTTGAAGGACGTTGTAGCCAGTATAACTACTGGACATAATGAGACTTAACATCTTATATCTCAGGATGACAAACGCAGTGGAATGCCACACAGTACTTTGTAACTTAAGTTGCTGGATGGTGTTGCTACTGTTTATGGGTAACCGTATCGTTTACCATCAGGTGAACAGCATGCTCGTCTCGACATTCCATGCCATAAAAAAAATACAAGGACTTTATAAAGTAAGATAAAATTTACCCCTGAAAAGGAGGTGTAGAACTTTACGTCTTTCTTAGTGCCTTACATTACCATACGACCGCCTTGTTGGGGCCTTGGGTTCGACCCCTGGGTCAGATTTAATTTCGCTCTATAATCTCGGTTGCTGCGAATGTAGCGAGAAAGTGAAAACTTCATGCATATTTCATGTAACTTGCTATGCAGAGGCGGCAAAAAAAATTTCGAGCGGAAACGATGACGCGGCCCAGTGACAACAGTAAATTACTTCGTGAGTTGTGTTGTATATGTGTTTTAGTTTTTCTGCCTGTAAAAGGGTGTAATAACTTAATCTCCTTCTTGCTTCTATCGTATAGGGTTGGCACAATATTGCATGTTTCAGAAACGATTTCAATTAATTTTAACGCCATCCTCTTTTAACGTTGCCATCCCCGGCAAATTGAGCAAAAACACACACAAAATACTATCTGATCTGGGAATCAAACTTTGCACCTTGCAGTCTAATAAGCGCTACAGCAGACCGAGGAGACGATATTAAATCCACAGTCACACGTTTGTACTACGTGGTCTGTAAAAGGTCGAAAGTTTGTATGCAAGTGCCAAGCGTGTGGTGTTACATTTAAATACTTTCCATTTCAACGCAGACGTCCTAATTGAAAAACTCATTAACCCTACCATATATGTATTGCAAAGTAAAACTTTCTTGTGAGCAAACATTAATTTGACTATGAATAATTATTTCACTCGAAAATGTAGAAGTAACATAGCTTTTAAAGTATTTAGCCATATATAAACAGATTTTAAATAATTACGTAAGTAATTACATTTTGTTTCCACAATCATAGACATCAACTCTTGCGCTCAAACATCGGCACGAAATGGCGGCAGCTGTCAAAACTAATAAATTGGTTGAAGCTAGTGGCAACTGATTGTTTTAGCGAACTATTTGAAGCAACAGTATATATTAAAGAAATAAAGATGTCTAATATTTATACGGTCACGGTTACTGGTGGTAGGACTCTCATATGTAAAAGTCCGTCTGGGTAGGTACCACCGCAATGTCTATTTCTGCCGCCAAGCAGCAGTGTGCATGCATTGTTGGGTTTCGGTTTGAAGGACATTGTAGCCAGTGTAACTACAGGACATAACGAGACTTAACATGAAGAAGAAATAACAAAAAAGAGACAGTATGAAGAAATCCGAAACCATAGGAGATACATGGAAACTGTCTCAGGAACCATTCTTTTTTAGTGTAAACAATTTGGCATCGTAATTTTCTTAGTCAAGCATGAGTTGTCCATAAAAACTAATCAAATTAATCATTTTTATCCGGATCGACTCGGTTATGTAAGAATAATTGTCATGTAACTGAGAAAATAAATCAGAGAAGCCGTCAAATTCGATGACATGTTTTATCATACAATTTGTAAGCTTATGTTATTAAAACTAATGCAAAGGATATTTAATCCGGCCCTAATGAAATTGTTAGCTAATCTTCAGATTAGTCCAGCGCGGCGGGTGATCCTGTGAATTTTGGTAGAGATTAGATATATTTTTTACTATTTTTTAATTGCATTGAATGACGAGACGAGCATGTCGTTTGCTTGATGGTAAGCGATACGACCACCCAGCAGTAAACAGTAGCAACAACATCCAGCACCTTGAGTTACAAAGTACTATTAGGCATTCCACTGCGCTCGTCATTCTGAGACATAACATGTTAAGTCTCATTATGTCCAGTAGTTACACTGGCTATAATGTCCTTGAAAAAACAAATTAAAACACAACAGTGCATGCATACTGCTGCTTAGCGGATAATGATTAACTGATGCTGATTTTATGTCATCATTGCCTTATGGCTATAGAATATAAATAGTTCTACGTGCGTAGCCCGGATGGGTCGCTTTGAATTAAATTGCCATTCACGAATGAAATCGCAAATATCTCAGCTTAAAATTATTCCCCGTCATTATAAAATAAGAGAATTGTAACGACATATTATTTTTGTTTCACAAAAAAAGGTTTTTTTCTGTATTAAACATGTTTTTATTTTAATTCAAAAGCGGTTCGAGTTATGTAGTATTTATGGAAATAATCTTACTAATATTAAAAAGGCGAAAGTTTGTAAGTATGTATGGGTGTATGGATGTATGGATGTTTGTTACTCTTTCACGCAAAAACTACTGAACGGATTTCGATGAAATTTAGCACACAAGTAGATCATGTCCTGGATTAAGACATAGGCTATATTTTATCCCGGAAATATTAAAAGCGGGACTTTTATCCCGGAAAATTTTTTTAACGCGGGCGGAGCCGCGGTAAAAATCTAGTTATGATATAATGTGTTCATCGAGAATTTTTTTTTTCCTTTGTCCTAATTTTTTTCTATATTAAGCTGCCCACTTATCCTCACGTAAGTGCTCTCAGGACTTAACACGACACAGATCGAACGTAAAGCTAATTACCAATTGAACAGACTTAAGACAAAGTTGCTAAGTTTGGTAACCAACCAAACGGCACTTAAGCACGTTTGCTGTGTAGCGATGAGCCGCCTAATACTCAATTTGAGACTCATCGTTGTTATCTACAATTTTCACGAGATTTCGAAAGACACGCTACGTCATACTTATACTTTCGAAAACGTTGAAATTTTTAAAAAGCTGTTTTTTTATGGCATTGAATGACGAGACGAGCATGCCGTATACCTGATGGTAAGTGTAGGGTTTTGGATGTATAAAATAAAGAATACTTGCTTCACTTATAATATATTAAGGTGTAACAACGGTACATTTGCAACAGGGACCACAGAGAGAAAGAGTTTCTTAGCGGGAAGCGCACAGCGTCAAAAACCACAGACTATCAATATACAATATATGCATTTATGGTTGCGTTCCAATTACATCACCCTCCCCAGAACGCAACAACCCCATATTACAAACACAAAAATAATGCTTTTCTCTACTAACAGGCTTTGTTAAAATATCAGCTAAATTTGAGTTACCCTTTACATAGCAAAATTTTAAGTTAAAGTTATTGACATGATCTTTTAAAAAATGATATCTAATATCAATGTGTTTGGACCTAGGCAAATAACTATCATTTATACTAAGCTTAATAGCGCTTTGATTGTCACTGAAGATGGTGATGGTATCTTCATGCTGTGGTTGCTGGCCCAGTTCCCTCTGCAGCTGTTGTAGCCAGAGAGCCTCTTGTGCAGCAGCGGACATGGCCATGTATTCCGCCTCAGCCGTAGACAGAGCCACAGTTTGTTGCTTGCGAGACCCCCAGGAAATTGCACCTCCCTGCAAAACAAAAACGTAACCCGTGCACGACTTACGATCACGGGCATCACTCGCCCAATCTGCATCACAGTATCCTGTGATATTGTTTGCACCCTCTTTGGTATATATCAATTTAAAGCTTTTAGTACCTTGCAAGTACCGGAACACTCTTTTTAATGCCATCCAGTGCTCAGACTTCGGTTCCTTGTTATATCTGCTTAATACATTCACTGCAAAGGATATGTCTGGCCTGGTTCCCTGTGCTATATAAAGCAAACATCCGATGGCTTGCTGATATGGACAAGCCAGAGTTTCATCTTGTGAATTATTGACAAATTTAAGTCCCACTTCTAAAGGAGTCTTAACTGCCTTACAATTTGCCATTTGAAATTTTGATAGAGATTCAGTGATGTACCTCTCTTGGTCCAACATAATAGAACCTTTATTTTTGGTGACAGTAAGTCCCACACATTGGCTAACCTTGCCTAAATCTGTCATATTAAAATGTTGTTTCATTTTTTCCTTTAATATATGCATCATTTCCTTGTCAGAAGTAAATAACAATATATCATCAACCCATACTGTGATAAATGCTTTTTTCTCAATATCATAGTAAACACATGGATCAGTCCTTGATTGCTTCATACCAATTTCTTTCAAAACATTACTTAATTTTAAGTTCCACAGTCTGCTTGCCTGCTTGAGGCCATAGAGAGACTTTTGTAAATGGCACACCTGACCTTCCCGCTGGATGTACATTTCTGGTTGCTGCATGTATATCTCTGTATCAATCTCTCCTTGTAAAAATGCAGAAATCGCGTCCATCTGCTCTACTTCAAGATCATATTTAGCAGCCAGGGCAAATAAATACCGAATAGATGTATATCTTACCACAGGTGAGAAGACTTCTTCGTAATCTATACCCCTTTTCTGGGCATAGCCTTTCACTACTAGCCTCGCCTTATATTTAATTACATTTCCTGTTTGATCTGTTTTGGTCCTGAAAATCCATCTGCATGGTAAAGCCTTTTTGTGCGGAGGCAAACTCACTAGGTTCCATGTATGGTTTTTAATTAAGGAACTATATTCCTGATCCATTGCCCTAACCCATTCATTTACATTAGGTGACGATAATGCCTCATCAACAGTTTGTGGGTCTGAATGGTTTGACAAAAAACAAAGATGAGTACTTCTGCCATCCGCATGTTCTTCCTGACCTGTCCTTTTTGACCTGAGCGTCACATTACTAGTTACTTTCTGTTTTACATACCTTGGCGGTTGGTAAGATTCATCTGAGTCAGATTGGTAGTCACTTGAGCTCCCATTACCAGCTCCAGTCACATTTGTATCCTCATTAGAGTCTCGGAATGACTGTGGAGCGATTGCTTTGACATCTGGCTGCTCTGCACTGGTGTGACGTTCAGGGTTGATGACTTCTGTACACTCATCAGCAGGCACATTAACTGAAACATTGTTTTTGTCAGGTATTATTAAGCAGTTATTTTTTTCATAGAAAATAACATCTCTGCTCTTGGTGATTTTGTGTGTCTTTGGATCCATCAACCGGTATCCTTTAGTGTTGTCACAGTAGCCTACAAATATTGTTTTAAGTGATTTTTTATCCCACTTCATGCGTTTTTCTTTGGGTATAAACATCATAGCCATAGAGCCAAAAATTTTCATATGGGAAAGGTTAGGCCTTTTACCAGTCCACATCTCATATGGGGATATGTCCTGTAATGCTTTAGTTGGGGAGCGGTTAACTATGTATGCTGCTGTAGCTATGGCTTCAGCCCAAATAGGCTTATCTAAGTTGGCATAAAATATCATACAACGAGCTCGTTCAACAAGAGTTCTGTTAAATCTTTCAGCTACACCGTTGTGCTGAGGTGTGTAAGGGGTAGAGGTCTGATGAATTATGCCATGAGTTGCCAGAAAACTGTCAAAAATATAATTACAATATTCTGTCCCATTGTCAGTTCTTATGGTTTTAATTTTGGAATTTAATTCATTTTCTACTCTTGCTTTATAATCTTTAAAAACTTTCAAAACATTTGACTTATCTTTGAGAAAATAGACATGTACAAATTTGGTATAGTCGTCCACAAAAGTGATAAAGTATTTCATACCTCCATATGACAGATGTTCCATTGGTCCACAAAGGTCAGAATGAATAAGTTGTAATGGACCTGTTGCTCTGGTACCAACATGATTAAATGGAAATCTTGTTTGTTTACCTTCTTGACAAGTTGTGCATCCTGGAACTACTTTCTTTATTTCACTTAATGTAACACCATCAGAACAACTGGGTAATTTCATCACACTTGAAATGTTCAAGTGACCCATCCGCAGATGCCATAGATTAACATCATCCTGGTTTTCATTATTTGTACTGAGATGTGTACTGACATCCATTATGGTGTTTAAAACATAAAGATTATTTGTTAGTGTTGCTGAACATATCATCTTACCATTTCCATTATAAATATTGCATCCTTTATCATTAAATACTATTTTGCAACCATTTTTAACAATAGTACTCACAGAAAGCAAGTTGGCTGCCAACCCTGGAACATATAGCACATTATTAACCTGTATTTTATTACTCTCAGAAACATCAATGTTAATACTCCCAGCTCCCAGTACTGACAATGGCTCCTTGTTGGCTACAGTGATAGTTTTGACCGACGGCTCGGTGACGTTGTACATCCATTCTCTTCGGCCGGACATATGCATTGATGCACCAGAGTCTATATACCATTTGTCACTCACCTGACTATCTGTCGCTGAAAAAGCTGCCACAAACTTTGTACTTTCTTCCTTTTTAGTTTCTCTTTTAGCGTTCTTAGGATTCTGGCAATCTCGAGCAAAATGACCATACCTGTTACACACATAACATCTTGGTCCTTTAGATTTGACTGAGTTGGCTTGATTATAAGCTGGCTTAAACTTGCGTTGGTTAAGTTTTCTTGGATGTGAATAAAAAGCAGCATTTGATTCAGGTGTTTTAATTTCTTGCAGAAGTTTAGTTTTTATAAGATCAGCGCTTACTTTTGCTCCGGAACTCTCAAGTGCCATTATCATGGGTTTATATAAGTCAGGAAGGCCTGCCAACATCAATGTGCCTAACCACTCATCATTCACTTCAAAGCCTATATTTCTTAATTTGTGCGCTGTACTCATTATTTTATTCAAGTAATCTTCAACATTGTTACTTGTTTCTAGTGATGTGTTGATCAAATTCTTAAGCAATCCAACTCTTCTGGTCAATCCGTTATCATCGAAGGCTTTCTTTAAGTTGTCCCAAACTTCTTTGGCCGTTTGACAATCTTTAATGTGAACATATAATTGAGTATCCAATAACAAAATTAACTTAGCTTTTGCTTTTATATCCTTAGCATGGTCAACGGTTGCTTCGGATTTCGGACATACACAATCCCATAGGCCCTCGTGCTCTAAATATGTTTTCATACTGAACTGCCACGTTGCGAAGTTTTCTCTGCCCGTCAATTTTTCTAGGTGAAACATATTATTCGGTCCCATCTTGCCGGAATGTAATTTTTCTTTAAGAACCACGCTCTGCTACCATGTAGGGTTTTGGATGTATAAAATAAAGAATACTTGCTTCACTTATAATATATTAAAGTGTAACAACGGTACATTTGCAACAGGGACCACAGAGAGAAAGAGTTTCTTAGCGGGAAGCGCACAGCGTCAAAAACCACAGACTATCAATATACAATATATGCATTTATGGTTGCGTTCCAATTACATCAGTAAGCGACACGACCACCCATAAACAGTAGTAACACCATAAAAAACCTTGAGTTACAAAGTACTGTGTGGCATTCCACTGCGCTCGTCAACCTGAGTCATAAGATGTTGAGTCTCATTATATTCAGTAGTTACACTGTCTACAATGTCCTTCAAACCGGAACACAACAGTGCATGCACACTGCTGCTTGGCGGTAGAAATAGACATTGCGGTGGTACCCACCCAGACGGACCCTTACATATGAGAGTCCTACCACCAATATTATGGTATTTTGAATAGACTGCCTCGGTGGCTTAGTTGTATTATGGTACGACTGCAATGTCAGCATTGTAGTCGTACCCGAGACCTTAGGGTCTCGGGTTCGATTCCCGGGTCGGGCAAAGTGATATTGAGTTTTTCTATTCAGTATCAGCTCGGAGTCTGGAATTTGTGCCCGATATGGCGATAGGCTCGCCCCCTATCACATCATGGGACGGAATAACGGCGAAAAGTGGGTGCACTAGTTGCGCCTCTGCCTACCCCTTCGGGGATAACAGGCGTGAGTGTATATGTATGTAATATATATATGTATGTATTTGAATAGGCTTATTTTTAAATAAAAAGTGGTTTTCGAGAGATAACGTTGTCATTGGTAAAATTAAAAGGGCTGAAATTTTAAATCTTAATAAAATACATGCATACCTTCACGCCGTTTGCCCTATTAAGGCGTAGGCAGAGGTACACCTCGGGTAGATGTGATACACACACCCACATTTCGGCAGCTATGTTCACATTTCCAGACTCAGGGTTGATACGGAGTAGAAAAACCTAATATCACTTTGCCTGACCCGGGAATCGAACCCGAGACCTAAGCATTTTAGTCGTACCGTAATACAACTACGCCACCGAGGCAGTCCAGGAATAAAATACAGAGAACTTAATTTTCAACTATGTAGATTGAAGGTTTACCAAAGTGATATCGTACAACGCTTGCATGTAAGAATTTACAGTCTTTAATATGTAGAACTACTGAATTAATTCTAGATTTTATTATATTAATAGCAGGCTGTTCTTAATACGTACAAAATACACAATACCCCGAAGGTATTCTTAACAAAACTATTTTTATCGGTACCTAATCCTATTGTAACTGAATTCAAAGAAATCTATTAAATAAGGCTTCTCAAGATCAGACTAACATTCAGACGATCTTGGGATTAATTTTAAACTTGAGGTGTTAAAAGCGATTTAATAGCAGCATTGTTTTATATACTACCCACTGCTGGGCACGGGCCTGCTTTAGTACTGAGAGGGTTTGGGCCTTACCACATGCCCTTAAAATTCTTATGAAGAATTCTCAAGTATATAGGTTTCCTCACGATGTTTTCCTTCACACGTAGCTTTTAAAAATTCAGAGGTGTGTGCGTTGGCTTTCGAACCTGCGGATATTCGTCTCAGCAGTCTTTTCCATTCCCAACTAGGCTATCGTGGCTTTAAACAAATCGCCTGTAAACTTAAAAATCTTGAGAATATGATTCACGAATTTTATAAATGATTCGCTCGCGGCTCCGCCTACCCTTTCGTGGGATAAAGATTTTTCTGAATCAAAACATAAGTCTCAAAACGTATTGAAATATATAGATAATTAAAGCAACAATTTTGTCATCGGATAACTGGTTTACAAAATAATAATTATGTTTGAATATAATTTTCATTTATTTTTCTCGGGACGAAGGCCACTAGCCGATACTGGACCCCTAGGCAGTTGCCTAATTTGCTTTTAGGCTAATCTGGCCCTGCTATCAAGGCGGCTACGTTAATCCTACTACTAGTAGCAAAAGTTATATATTATCTTCTTATCTGTGTATCTAGTATACAAGTATAAATCCTACAACACCTGCATCTATAAATGTACAGGATACAAAAACTCGCTAATAATGGAGCCCGAAGCCGCCTGTGAGGGCAAAATGAAGCCATTGAGAGCTCCGCGGCCCACGCATCCTCAATTATTATGCAAATTCCCCCAATGCTATAACAACCCTGCAAGGGTTGTAAAAACGTATGTAACTCTACGCCTACGAGGAATAGGGTTGACACGGCTTGATTTGAAAAATGTACCCGCCTACTTTATCGTATGAAGTGATACTAGAACTACCACATGTCTCATAATTATTTTAATAACAAAATAGTATAATTTAGAAGGGTATGCCAAGCAGTTCCCATTGGTGTGTTCCCCTACAGGCTTTGGATGATGAATGTAATACCGGGTGGAAGGGAAACGCTCTCTATACCGGAACGGTAAGAGAGAAGAACCATAACATTAACGAAAAACTATATTCATTTGCAAAGCTAAGCGATAATACTTACGATTTTAGTATTTCCGTAATTCATGCGCGCGCAATGTAAAGCGTACAAAGAACTGGGCGGCCGTCGCGCTGCGCCGGGACCGGCCCGCGGTCGTTAACCCGTCAGCTGATGTACGTGTTTCATTACGATTTTTTTGAAATATTGACCTTTTTACTATGTTGTACAGAATAATAGTTTGATTTATCTATCCATACGTGAAGCTGTACAGAAATTTGAGAAAATCCTACTAAAATTGTAACAATGCGATCGCGATTTTTTTAGTGCCATCACGTCAGGAATCACCAATACTATCACCTGTATTCGTTACCGAGAGCGTTTCCCTTCCACCCGGTATAATCATCATTATCATCATCAGCCACATGACGTCCACTGCTGTACATAGCCCTCCCCTAAAGATTTCCAGACGGACCTGTCATAAGCGGCCCGCATCCAGCGTGTTCCTGCGACCTTATCAAGCTGTTTGTCCACCTTGCAGGTGGTCGTCCAACGCTGCGGTTGCCGTATTGCTGAAGCACAAAAAACTCTTTCTTATTACATAAGCGATAGAGTGTATATTAATGAGAGGTTTCAAAACTTTCATCGACTGATTTCAAAAAGTTTATTTTGTTGTAAGGGAATTAACCAGGTGTTTAATACGGCTTTCCCGCAAACATTGTTCAACCAAATAAAGCGACAAATAAAGTTCACGATAGGTCGAGCTAAAAAAAGCATTGTGACTAAAGCTGTTAGTCCAGCGTCTGGTCTCTCTCCAGTCATGTTGGATTGCCGTCTCACCGGACTATGAGAGTGAAGGAATAGCGAGTGCACTTGTGTATTGCGCTCATACTTGTGCACTATAATATCTCCTGCGTACCTGGCTGATCTCCGTTGAGACTGGCCGCCGTGGCCGAAATGGCTAGAACGATTACGTATTAACATCAACTCAAATGACATCTTAAGTTCAATATGTGACGGATTTTGACACTTAAGATTTGTTTGTGTGAAACCACTTACACACTTATTAGCCTTTTTTTAAATAACTTCACCGCTTCATTGGTTATGTTGTTATTATTATATTGGCCGATGTCGAGTGGAACAAGCCCTTAAGTTAAGCTCAAACTTAGCTTATTAAATAGTTTAATACATTCATACATAAACTCACGCCTTTCTCCCATTGGGGTAGGCAGAGACTATGGAGCGCCAAGTGCTACGATCCAAGCATACCTCTTTCGCTTCTTCCACAGTCCTCAGTCTCTTCATACATGCTCGTCGGTTACGAGAACTCCTTATTTGACCTTTGACCTTTCCTCAGGTTCAATATATTAAATATATTAATACAAGTCAAAAGATGTAGGAACACATTGCCCATTAATTAGACTGGCTACAAAGTCCTTCAAATTAACAATGCAGACATACTGCTTGGCAGCAGAAATAGACATTACTGTACCTACCCAGATGGACCCTACGCAAAATCTAGTAAGCTTTTATAGACCCTTGTACTGGGATATAAACCTCAACACTGAAGATAAAATAATAATACTATTAGGATAAAAGTTTTGTAACGGTATTTGTAACATGCTAATTTTTTTTTCTCCTAGCCAGTTTCGGCCACGGCGGCCAATCTCAACGGAGATCAGCCAGGTACGCAGGAGATATTATAGTACACAAGTGTGTGCGCAATACACAGGTGCACTCGCTATTCCTTCACTCTCATAGTCCGGTGAGACGGCAATCCGACATGACCGGAGAGAGATCAGGCGCAGGACCAACGGCTTTACGTGCTTTCCGAGGCACGGGGGTATCACACCGCCAACTTCCTGACTCCGAGCTGCGACTGAGTTAATTTTAAGATGGAAAAACCCAGTCACAATGTTTTTGGCTCGACCCGGGATACGAACCCAGGACCTCAGCGCGCAAATCGTACTCGTAATGCGTACGCAATACAACTACGCCACAGAGGCAGCAGTAACATGCTAACCAGTTATGAAAACCAGTTGAAATGTCAAACTAATGGTGGAGGTGGTAGTTGGGTCGTGTATAGAAAGGCTGCCGTACCGCCATTTGCATTAATTCGTACTCAGACGTTCATTCGAGCTCAGTCTTAGTTCAGTCGTCGTTGAATTCAGTTGAGTAAGTTTTATATTGACTTTCATGCTGGTCGGTTAGTTGTAGATGTCTTTGTGAAAGTATTTCTGGTAAATGTGTTTATGTAAAATCTGTGATAAGTGTGTTTATGTGAAATCAGTAATAAACCGTTTTTATTTAAATCAAGATCGCTTCTGTTTCTAACAATACTTTCACAAAAAAATCTAAATCCGTGGATTACTGAAATACATGTAACGGCTTAGCTATTTATGTATTAAATTTTATGTAGGCACGATTGATGGATTATGGAAGCAAGTAAGCTTATACTTTATCAAGAGGTAGATTCGATTCCAGAATTCCCACACAAGCACGTCTTTTATCCCGGAAAGAGTAGGAAGAGTCGCGAGGCTGTATCGAATTTAATGCTTATTCCGTACAATGATGTGATAGGGCATATCGGGAACAATTATAATCATAACTGATGGTAGGACTCTTAATGTAAGAGTCCGTCTGGGTGGGCACCACCGCAATATCTATTTCTACTACCAAGCAGCAGTGTGCATACACTGTTGTGTTTCGGTTTGAAGGACATTGTAGCCAGCGTAACTACGGGACATAAGGAGACTTAACATCTTATGTCTCAGAATGACAAGCGCAGTGGAATGCCACACAGTACTTTTTAACCCAAGGTGCTCTATGGTATTGCTACTGTTTATGGGCGTTCGTATCGCTTACCATCAGGCAAACGGCAAGCTCGTTTCATCTTCAATGCCGTAAATAAAATATTCCTACAGGTTATTTTCAGATATTTACAGTTAATTCAACTAACTCATTGAATAAAGTAATTTTCAATATCTGTAATAATCGTTTAAAGAGTTCTTTTTTAATAAAAAATTGTATTAATCAGCATTTATTTTTGTCTCTAGCATCGGTATGAATATACTTCAATGGTTTCCAGAGACTCGTTATTTACGTGGAATTGTAAACTAAATTGTTACAAAACAACAAACACTTCAGTTAATAAATCAATAAATCTAGAGAATTGTGAAAGTTCTTACCAGGAATTCACAGAGTTATAAAGAAAGAATTACATTTTGAAGAAATTTTTGTTACTGGTATGAAATGAAATTAAAACATGATAAATATCGCCTTTTAGGCGTAAAAGCAGTTCACATGTGTTATGGCTAGGAAATCCAGGATTCGATGTTTTTGAGGAATCCTTTATGTCAATATTTCTAACTTTGTTGGATGAAACCTAGAAAAGGCATTGACTTCAGGCAGGGGGCCATAAAAATGAATAAAGGTCCAACTCCTGTCATACGTAAAAGAAAAAGTGGGTTAAGTGCTGTCCTTATAGTTTTGCTACTGTTTATAGGAGGTTAAATCGCTCATCATAAGCGAGCAACGTGCTCGTTTCGTTAAAAAAATGAATAGTTGCAATAAAAAAATGGAGGGTAAAACTATAGATTTTTTAAGTCAATATAAGTCACCGTGTTTCTTGAAGTAAAAAAAAAAATTTTTCGAAATAAGTTTGTATATAACTAACTATTAAAGTAAAATTTCTCGTTATCACACATTTTGTTAAAATTATTACTATTTTCAATAAAATAGAAAAAGAAATAATCTGTGGGGCTAGGATGTGAAAAAAAAAACGATGCGTCTCCGCTTCGTTTTATTGTGATTGGTTGAGTGACTGACGTATCGGTCTCTCGATCAATCACAAACATCAAAATACCGATACGTCAGTCACTCAACCAATCACAATCAAACGAAACGGAGACGCATCGTGTTTTTTTCACATCCTAGCCCTACTGTTCTCTGTGAAAAAAACGTCTCGTAAGTTCCCTGAAATATATCAAGATATCTCAATTTCTATATAAATGGAGTGTTACTGTTCCACGAACTAAACTTATTATCGAGCTTGACAGCGGGTAATGGTATTACTTTTATCGATAACGCTTGATAAATTCATGTTTATCGATGATTTATGCCAACGGAGATTGACGTCGGAATATTATTTTGGTTCAATTAATAGACTGCCTCGGTGGCGTAGTTGTATTACAGTATGATTGCAATGCTGAGGTCTCGGGTTCAATTCGTGGGTGGGACAAAGTGATATTGGGTTTTAAATTCAGTATCAGCCCGGAGTCTGGCATTTGTACGCGATATAGCGATAGGCTCGCCCCCCTATCACATCATGGGACGGAATACGCACGGGGAAAAGTGGGTGCACTAGTTGCGCCTCTTCCTACCCCTTCTGGGATAAAGGGCGTGAGAATGTGTGTGTGTAAATAAATACAAACATTTTTAAGTTAAGTAAGTGACGTCATTCTGAATCCAATATGGCGGAGGGCCCAAGATGATGGACTAGTTATTAACCAATACTTTTTTTTCCTATGCTACCTACCAAACATCAGGGTCGATTCTTGGCTAGGAATATTGATTTTTCAAAAATCCTATGATGCAATTTAAGTTTCCAACAAAATCGGCCTCTAGACTCCTTTTAGCATTTTTCGAAACCGACACACGTAGGTCACTATGGTGAGTTGCGTATTGCAATTCATGATGCTAAGTGGTGTTTCTACTAATAATGGACAATGGTGGCGCTTGCCATCAGGTCATCACTTTGCTCCTCTTGTAATACATTTATGCTTTATTTTTTTATTGTAAGTATTTTTATTTACGAACAGTCCTAACGGGGGCTTTTAAAAGAATGTACTGTTTTACGTGAATTTTTGGCTCATTATAAGTACATTTCTATTTCCATCCAAGTTTGAATCCATTTGATTTCTATTTAAAGCCTCAATAACATCCCATTCCAGAGGCATGCAGACTGCATATTAATTGGTTACATCCCACTGTTTTTATTCATGACTAGCTTTTGCCCACGGCTTCGCCCGCGTTAATAAGTTTTTCCGGGCTAAAAGTACATAAAAACCTTCCCGTTGAATCACTCTATGACTATGACGTTGATACAATTCTTAACAAATAATGCATTAATTTCGACCAAATTTGATTACCATAAAAACGGTTCTAGTGAGTTAATCTTAAAAGATAGACATATAGTGTCGCAGACATTTTTTTAGATCATTTCAAGAGGAATAATTCTTTCATACATATATTTTTAGTATCTTGAACCGTTTTCGCAGCGCACGCAATGGAATCCCTCAAGGATGAATAATTTTCCCCGTTTTTTTTTCACATTTTCCATTATTTTTTCGCTCCTAATTGTTGCATCGTGATGCTATATAGCCTAAAGCCTTCCTCGATAAATGGTCTATTCAACACAAAAAGATTTTTTTCAATTCGAACCAGTAGTTCCTGAGATTAGCGCGTTCAAACAAACAAACAAACAAACTCTTCAGCTTTATAATATTAGTATAGATTTACCCTTTTCAGTTCACTCGGTATATGCTAGAATTACAATGTAACCTAACAAGGAACATGTACTTTCACTTTTTAAAGGATAAACACTTTACTGGTGGTAGGACTCTATTATGTAAGAGTTCGTCTGGGTGGGTACCACAGCAATGTCTATTTCTACCGCCAGCAGTGTGCATGCACTGTTGTGTTTCGGTTTGAATGGCATTGTAGCCAGTGTAACTACAGGACACAATGAGACTTAACATTTCATGTCTCAAGATGACGAGTGCAGTGGAATGCCACACAGTACTTTGTAACTCAAGGTGGTGGATGGTGTTTCTACTGTTTATGGGTGGTCGTATCGCTTACCATCAGGCGAACGGCTTGCTCGTCTCGTCATTCGATGCCATAAAAAAAAACTTTATTATATTGTAAGACAAGATGTATATCAAGCCTTTATCCTGTGAGGGGTAAGCAGAGAATATTAGAAATATATTTACCTTTTCGTCAATGCCAGTGCCATTTACTTAAATAATCAGATTAAAAATGACCATTTTTCCCATGAGAGCAAAAGTACCGGGATGCAAAGTAGCCTATGTATTCAGGACATGATCTAATCGTGTGCCAAATTTCATCCAAATCCCTTTAGTTTTTTCTGCGTTTACTTCTAACAAACATTCAAACATTTTCACATACTTTAGCATTTTTTAATTTTTTTTTAGTGCATTTCTACTATGCGGTAGAAATAAACATTGGGTTGGTACCCACCCAAAGGGACTCTTACATATGAAAGACCTACCATCTTACTTTATTTATGTTACTAAAAAAAGACTATTCCCGTTCTATAATCAATTTCTGAGAATTCACCTTAATACTAATTATGTTTGAAGTAACGAGGCTTCCAACAAGCCAAGAAAACTCGACGTGACGTCTGACATCAATGTTAATCCTAGTGTTGACGTCACATTACTAGACGAATTCAGTGGTAATACAGAAGTACGATAGCTAGGAAGGAATAGAATTAACTGCAAAGATGAAGGGTAACGGGTTCAAAACCTAAGACACCTATGACTTCTGCAAGTTTTGTGTATTGTTTATCAATTATCGTGCGCTTTAACGGTGAAGGAAAATATTGTGAGGAACGTATATGAGAGTTTTTCATAAGAATTTGGAAAGTATATGAAATCTATCATACTGCACTAGGCCATCGTCACCATCGGCCATAACGCTGCGCGCGTGCGAAAGAGATAGCGCGATATCCGTCCCCAAATTTGCTCACAACAATATTTAAAATCTGAATAACTGCTTTATTTTTCAACCAATTTTGATGATGATTTCACAGAAGAATTTCTTTTTCATATTATTTTCTGTTACCTATAAAATAATTTACAAAATCAAACATACGAAACTACACAATTAAACATGAAAGCAGCAATACTCGCATTGTCAAATCTTATTGTGATTTCTCACGGCTCTAAATGGAACTAAGGAATAAACAGTTTTATATGCAGCAAGAAAGGGCTTTACCATCAATGGCGGCTTTAGGATGGCAATGAGGTAAACGCCCTGAACTTCGCTATGACGCTTCACGCGTACTCGAAGGCTCTCACGCGGTAAGATAGCTGCAGGCCCTTTAGGCCACCACCGTGCCTAGGCATCAACAAAGTATAGGTTGAAATCTTAGATCTTCTTTTTGCTCCTGCCTGAAACCTTGTGTATTGTGTACAGTCTATAAAAACTTCCATGTAACCACTGACCACAAACACTTCTACAATAAAAATCCATTAAATCGGATATCGAAAATAAAACACCGGGATCCGTAAAATACTAAAAATAGATTTGGGACCTGCAGATTTGGCGGCGGATTTATTTTTAGACCGCTACGTGATCTCCCTCCATCTATTTTCTCAATAGTTTTCAACGAAAAATAGCTAATTCACTTATGGATTGCACGCGTTTTCGAATACCTATAATCAAATAAAATACAGCTTTTGTGCCGCGTAGTGCTTGCTGTTAGTAAATATATTTTCAAAAACGTAAATTCAGAGAATACCACATACAATTTATACAATTACACCCTTTATACAATTTCTGGAAATAGTTAAGTGCTTCCAGAAACATCACAATCATGTTTAGTATAAACAATGATGCACACATTTTGTAAATCAATAAATCTTACGAATAATTCAACATTTTAAATGAATCACAACCCTAGCTCAAGCTGGATTAATATCGAGAAGATTATGGAGGGAATTTATTGGAGACGAATTTAGATATCGCTGTATAAATGAGTATTGCAGATGTTCGACCGATTAAGCATTTGTATAAAGACACGATCATTGATCAGACACGGGCTCGGCTTCAAGATTACAGACAAATCCCCAAGACATTATTAGGAAATAAATGTGATCATTTTCATTTATCAGAATTATAATAAACTAGCTTTTGCCAGCGGCTCCGCCCGCGTGAATGAGTTTTTCCGGGATAAGAGTCCCGTTTTATATTTCACGGGGATAAAAAGTAGCCTATGTCCTTTTTCAGGTTCTAAAATATCTGTGTACCAAATTTCATTTAAATCGGTTCTGTAGTATTGGCGTGAAAGCGCGACAGACAGAGTTATTAATTTCGACCAAATTTGATTACCATAAAAACGGTTCTAGTGAGTTAATCTTAAAAGATAGACATATACTGTCGCAGACATTTTTTTAGATCATTTCAAGAGGAATAATTCTTTCATACACATATTTTTGGTATCTTGAACCGTTTTCGCAGCGCACGCAATGGAAGCCCTCAAGGATGAATAATTTTCCCCGTTTTTTTCACATTTTCCATTATTTCTTCGCTCCTAATAGTTGCATCATGATGTTATATAGCCTAAAGCCTTTCTCGATAAATGGTCTATTCAACACAAAAAGAATTTTTCAATTCGAACCAGTAGTTCCTGAGATTAGCGCGTTCAAACAAACAAACAAACAAACTCTTCATCTTTATAATATTAGTATAGATTATAAAAAAAAGCAGCAATAGCCTAGTTGACTTTAATGAAAGTGGAACGGACTGCCGAGACGAATGACAGCAGGTTCAAATCCAAAGGCACGCACCTCCGACTTATATAAAAGTTATGTCTGCCAACCCGCTCTAGGCCTGCGTGGTGGACTAAAGCCTTAACCCTCTCAGTTGTAGAGGAGGCCCGTGCCCAGCAGTGGGGCAGTATAATTATAATACAGGGCTGGTATTATTTTTATATTATAATTTGCTCCCATGGGAAATACTTAACTTTTTAATATATGCACATAGTTTTAGGAACTTTGGAGCGAGAAAGGCTTTTCGCGCGGGGGAAGCCACCAGCATCACCTAGTAAGCAATAAAAGATTCAACTGCCTTGGCAGGAAGATATTTTACATTTTTAATATCCGATAAAATAATCTCTCTGAAGGCTATTGGCTTCGAGACGAAATGAATCTTATTTTAATATAGAGTGGGTAAACATTTGTATATTGAATGGGAATTTATTAATTACTCCAAGATTTTATACATAGAAAGAAAAGGTTTGCGGACTAAAGATTTTTTAGCACAAAATGGACTTATCGGACTTGTTTCCTAAGATTGAAATATTGTGAGGAAATCAGCATACCTAAGGATTCTACCGGTTTCAAAAGTATATCTTCAAATCGCTCTCGCTAACCCTCTTAGTAATAGAGGCTCTTGGCTATTAGTAGATAGTTAAAATATATGTATGATTAATATAGATATAATCAAAAATAATAATAGTACCAGCCCTGTATTATATACTGCCCACTGCTGAGCTCGGGCCTCCTCTACTACTGAGAGGGTTTTAAGCCTTAGTTCACCACGCTAGCCTACTGCGGGCTAGCAGACTTTACATACCTTTCAAATTCTCGAAGAATTCTCAGTATGTATTTTTCCTCATGACGTTTTCCTTCAGCGCTAAAGTAAGCGATGATTGATAAACAATACACACATAAGTACGAAAGGTATGCCTTGAGTTTTGAACCTGCGAACGTTCGTCTCGACAGACCATTCCATTCCCAACTAGGCTATCGTTTACTCATGTAATAAGGCAATAAACTGATTTTTATTTATTTTAAAATATTATTCCTACTTAGCATAACCTTTCTGCACATCACCTTTACGTCCTACCACTAATCACAAAACAAATCTTCATTTATGATCGATGACCAAAACTATTTCTACCACGATTTATCGTTCCTTCGCGCCGAATGAATGATCCGGAAAATTGTGTTCAAAGTCGCCCCGCGGGTTCGCCGCTGCCCCTTCTGACGTTATCGACTTTTGGGGTAAACGTGGATTTGGAATAGGGCTGCTACGGCGCCAGACATTGATATTTTCAACTTTCGCAGTCTTGGGGTAAGCTTTGATTTAGAATAGTCATTTTTGGTACACTTATGAGCAACTTTGAGCAAATTTTGTAGGTTCGATGACTAGCTCGTATTTTTTCTAGTACACTAACCATCATTAACAGAGCTGTATATTCTCGATATTGCACACCAACTAGCTAACTTTAATTTTATCAATCTGAAACCACAAGTGGATTCAGTTGTCCTGGTTTGGTATACAAGGCTATTTTGACATTGTGTTAATTAAGAAAACCACTTACTCGTCTTTGCCTCTGCTAAGAGTACGCCAAAAATCATACATGAAAATCAAATATTCTCACCAAATATATCAATTTTACTTTGTTTCTGCTGTGACGAATCATCTTAGTAGTGCTTAGTAGTAGTGGCACTAGAGCGCGTAAACGTTACTTCTATTGATATTTACGTATACGCATACTCACGCCTTTCTATCCCCAAAGGGGTAGGTAGAGGCGCAACTAGTGCACCCACGTTTCGCCATGCGTATTCCGTCCCATGATGTGATAGGGGGCGAGCCTATCGATATATATTTTGTTAAATTTACACCTTTTTATTTTACACCTATGGCTAAAATAACTTAATGAAAAGTGTTATTTTCAAGGAGATAAGTAGGTGTGATGTTTCATTTGGTATCGCAATGATAAAATGACCCTGTATGTAATAAATCGCCACGGACGGGCACATGACCTGAACTAGAACATGTGGCAAACCTAATTTACAGACATGAGAGGAAATTGCTCTCAGTGTTCATGTTTAGTTCTTTATTTATTTCAATAGGGTTTTAGAAAGAAGCTTAAGGTAATACAAAAACGGTAAGAGATTTTAAAAACCTGCCACGCGAATTAGAAAATGAATTTTAAATTAATAATAATACCTGCCCTGTATTAGATACTGACAACTGCTGAGCACGGGCCTCCTCTACTAAGAGGGATTAGGCCTTAGTTCCACCACGCTAGCCTAGTGCGGATTGGCAGACTTCACATACCCTCGAAATTCTTATGGAGAATTCTCAGGTATATAGGTTTCCTCACGATGTTTTCCTTCACCATTAAAGCGAACCGTTAAACAATACATACATAACTTCGAAAAGTCAGAGGTGTGTGCCTTGGGTTTTGATCCTACGGACATTGTCTCGGCAGACCGTTCTATTCGCAGCTATCGTCCACTCCTTAAATATTGTGCATCAAATAAAAAATCATGTCTATTTATTGTTTGCTCCAATACTTTTAAATAAAATAAAATACTATTTTTAAAAATAAATTATGTTGATTCGAAGGAACATTATTTATTACAGGGTTCAAAAACAAGATTTTTGTGATAAATCCTTAGAGAACAGTTACTAATGTTCACGGGTGACAGCAATACTATCCATCAGGTCCTCATTAGATCGTCAGCTGATGATAATTTCGTCAAATTTGATGCACAACATCCAAAATCTTTTGTGTAACTAAGACCGAGTTTTTCAACCGTGGTTAGAGTAATCCTATGTTATTAAACGCGCTCGTAGAACTTCGAGTGCTTGAGGCGTGAGGCGCTGCGGGCGCGTCCAGCTTAATTAGACCCGGACAAAAAGATACCCACGGTTGAAAAAATGGTGCCTTATACTGAGGGCACTAACTATAATCTACAGCCAGATACCGATGATGACACAAAATTACCAAAAAATGTTGCTCCAAACGCTACCATACTTCACGGATCGCGCCCTGTGCTAGTCTGAGGATTACTTAAAATTTTCATTAATGGAGTCCATAAACATACACACATTTATTTTTATACATATAGATTATATAGACAACATTTAATGAACAACCCTACTAATAACCTTAAAACATATACACAATGTACGTTAAACAATAATGTAAAATGTACCCAAAATATCTTACCCAATTAAATCTAACAATATAATCTAATTGTTTGAAACTTATGACTTTCACACTAAAATATTCGTGTCGGTTGTTGCCTCCCCAATTTATAAATCTATTAATAGCAAATACGTCAATGTTTCTCAATTCGCCGATTGCTTCGTACTTCTCATAAGTTTTCCGACGTCAATCGAATATTTAACATGTTTTAAAAAAAAAAATCCTTGGTAATTCTACTCCTAATTAAGTAACTTACATTATTATTTTTCCCCATTAGTATTATAAAAGGGAAAGATTTCCATGAAATAAAAATTTGTTTATTCTTTACGACCGACGTTTCACAGGCTTTACCGCTTGCCGCACACGTTCAGTTTCGTTATTGGGTTTCCTGATCAGGAATTCAGATTCGGAATTCCGAGTGACTAGCGCAAACGTCCGGTTTTTTGTACCAACACGTTCGTTTTCCTAATTAGGTTTCCTGATCAGGAATTCAGATTCAGAGGGGCTACTGCGAAAAACGAACTTGGGTTCAGTCCAGTAAATATTGATGCAAAATTCCGGAAAATTACACAGTCTTTCCTTACGCGAGAATGTTAGCCTGAACCCGGGAATTGAATCTTCATATATCACTAGGCCAATAATACCCAAGTGTCGCTGTTTTCCAAGCATTACATTCTCAGTAATTATCCGAAGCGAATGTAGGCGATCATTCATTGCCTAACACAATTAGAGACTCCTTTGTACCAAAAATAGAACGGAACCATTCGAATGAACTCATTGTGTTCTCGATTGTGCGTTAATACTTTAGGAACTACGAGGCAGAATAAAAACCAAATGCGAACTGATAATATATTAACGACAAATCTATAAATGTGTTAAAACAACCGTTACATATGCGTACAAGTTATTGGGCCTCACCGGCTTGACGTTGGCTATATTCGGAGGCGGAGCTAACTGCAGAGCGCGCTGTGTTCACGGCTGTATCTACGTCATCATTACGTAGCCGGCGGCAGCCGCGATACATCTGTATGTATGCACGGAGCGCTGCACTACATTACTCCCCCCGCTATTGAAACCGTACTGTAGGCTTAGATGTGCGTCCCGATCTTGTGACGTAACTGTATGTGTGAGTGTCTTCGTTTGGCTCGGTGTTTATGCGGAATGCGGGCTTTATCCTATCAATGGATATGTTCACGCTTCTATTATGTAGCTGTACGGTGAAATATTTCTCCTTGCGCTCGGTGATTTTATATGGGCCGTCAAATGTTGGCGTTAATGGCTTTCTACTGGCATAATTTCGTATATATACATGAGTGCATTTGTATAGATCGTCATGTATAAATGTTGCTCGTGACTGATTAGACTTTCTCTGAGCTTGCGATTTGTGAAGCGCCTCGTTTAGATTGGCCATCATGTTTGATGTTGTATCGCGATAACTGGTTGATTTTTCATAAAATTCTCCGGGCAGTCGTAGCGTTTGCCCGTAAAGCAACTGGGCAGTGCTTGCGCCTATATCTTCTTTGATTGAAGCTCGTAGCCCTAATAAGACTGTAGGTAATTCCTGAGACCATGTTGGTGTTGTAAGTCTCGCCGTTAGAGCGGTTTTGAGCGTACGATGCCATCGCTCGATCAAACCATTTGATTGTGGGTGGTACGCGGTGGTGCGAGTATGATCGATTCCCATGCGTTGTGTTAATTTGTTAAATAAATCGGATTCGAATTGCCTGCCTTGATCAGTTGTTATTGTCACTGGGCATCCGAATCGCGCTATCCAATTCTGGTAAAGAATTGTAGCAACCTTCTCGGCAGTTATTTCTTCCATTGGGCAAGCCTCAGGCCACTTAGTTGCTCGATCTATCATGGTCAACAAATATCGATACCCGTTTGATATAGGTAAGGGTCCGACGATATCTATGTGCACATGTTCGAGGCGGTTTACTGTTTGGAAACTTGCTATAGGCGTTTTAGTATATTTTTGCACTTTCGCACGCTGGCACGGTACACAGGTTCGAGTCCAGTTGTTGACATCACTATTCATGGATGGCCAAAAGTAACGCGCAGTGACTAGTTTTCTTGTTCCTCTAATCCCTGGGTGGCTGAGATCGTGGATAGCGTGGTATGCCATTTTTCTGAATTCAGGGCATAAATATGGACGAGTTGTGTTAGTTGACATTTCGCAGGCAACTTTGACTGTCGAATTTGGCATAACTATGTTCTTAAAAACATATTTCCCGGTTGCTTTAAGTTGCTTCAACTCGTCGTCTTGTAATTGACTTTGGGCTAGGGCGTAATAATCAATCGGTGTTGGACAGTTTATTACGTCTACCCGCGATAGTGCGTCTGCTACTGGATTATTTTTACCGGGTATGTGTTGAATATTCGATGTGAATTGACCTATGTATTCCAGGTATCTCGTACGTCGTGGTGTCTCATCTTTGTTGTTTGCAGTTAATGCTTGCAACAATGGCTTATGGTCCGTATAGATGACCAGTTCTCTGCCTTCGAAAACAGAACGGAAATGTCGAACTGCCATATATATAGATAAGAGTTCTCGGTCGTATGTGGAATATTTTTGCTGCGCTTCGCTTAACTTTTTAGAGAAAAATCCCAGGGGTCTCCATTTGCCTTTGACCTTCTGTTGTATCACAGCACCAACACAAGTATTAGATGCATCGGTCATTAATGCGAAAGGTTCGGTCGGGGACGGATAAGATAGTAGTACTGCGTCTTGTATGTCCTTTTTACAATTTTCGAATGCCTCTTTTGCTGCCTCGGTCCATACAATCTTGGACTTATCGTTCTTTTTAGCGTTGTGAAAATATTTGGTTAATTCCTTTTGGTGTTCAGCGGCGTGAGGAACGTTCGAACGATAAAAATTAATCATTCCTACAAATCGACGTAGGTCTTGAATGGTTTTAGGAAGTGGGTACGATTTAATGGCGTCTATTTTCTCTTCTGTAGGTTTAATGCCTTCTTTACTAATTGAATAACCGAGAAAATCGAGTGTTGATTGGCCAAAAATGCATTTAGCGACGTTTATCTGTAACCCGTTATTGTTTAGCCTTTTAAAAACCTCTTCTAGGTCGCTTCTGTGGTCTCTTTCATTTTTAGAAGCAATAAGTATATCGTCTAAGAATGGAAAAACTGGCAATCCACGGAGTACATAACCACTACAATACCAATCGATTAAGCCAGACATATGGTTTGTTCAAGTCTTCAATTTTAGGTTTATGTGTATTTTAGCATCCATGTTCTGCTATTTATATAGGTTTCCTGATATTGGAAACCTACATAATTATCTGAGAATTCTCTGCCCAGTGACCACGAAGTACTGCAAAGCCTTCGAAACGTCGGCAGAAAAGTAAATCCATTATAGCTTAGCTTTAATTTAAATGAGAATTCTCCTCAAGAATTACGACGGTATGTGAAGTCAGCCCTCACTAGGCCAACGTGGCTGACTAAGACCTAAACCTTCTCAGTGGTAAAGGCCCGAGCTCAGCAATGGGCAGTATATAATACAGGGCTGGTATTATTATTATTTATGGGTATTCTAAATGACTGCCTTTGCCGAAATTAACCATAACGCTGGCTTGTTTCTTGATAGTCAAATACTTTGTAGAAGAAAATATAATTTCTCATCACGTAATTAAGTAGAATTTTCATGAGGATAAATTGAAATTGACCTTCATAAAATTAAACTATATAAGTAATGCCCTTAAAATTCAGTCGTTGATATAATTAAATTCGTTAATAAAAATTCAAACCTCTTTATATAAACAGAGGGCCGGAAAATCTGAAATGTAAGTGAGAACTGTGAAGACGGCTCGGGTGTTTCCTGTGCAGACCAATATCCGGTGATGGCAGTCCGATAGCCGATCTTAGTGAATGGACTGGGACTCAGCAATATCTATCTATATAATACAAAGTAACCTGCATAACTGGGAACTCAAGGACTAGGATTTTTTATCACTCATATGCCTATTAGTAAGGTCACCAGGCGTCCGGATAAAGCCGGACATAGTTAGGCTTTTTGAATGACATGTCCGGCAAAATTAAACGTTCTCCGGCTTTTTACATTTGACCAGTGACTTTAGGTAGTCGGCAATATACGTAAAGTTAAACGTGCCATGGATATACACTAGGGCACTAAATAAGGTCGCTGGGAAAATGGGGCCCGAAAAATCGTAGTAGAATCGTTAATAATTTAGGGTGTCCGGCCTTTTTACCCAAATGTCCGGCTAAACTGGCTGGTCTATCCGGCTATTAGGTTTGACCACCTGGCAACCCTACGTATTGGGCTTTAGGCCACGATTGCCACTTTCTGGTATCCTGACACTGCTCGTAGGCGTTGAGGTAGACCAAAGAAGGGATGGCGGAATGAACTGGATTAGTTTAATAATTCGTTCACTATAGCGCAGTATCGCGATTTGAGGAAGGATCTTGGGGAGGTCTTTGCACAACTTTGGGACATTAAAGACTTATACAACAACAACATTTACCCAGCTTCCCAAATAGGGAGTTTTGAAAAATAGTTGTCTTATTTATAAAAAGTCTCGACAAGAGTTGTTGAAAATGTTTGTAAGACATTATAATATTGGTATTCAAAGGTGTCTAAACCTATCCAAACCGATAAATTGTCTTACTTAAACAGGCGATTGAAGTACCAAATCCCAATTAAAAACGTAAACAACGAAAAATCTAAGAAATCAAATCTGAACCTTACATTTTTCAATGCATTTGTTGTTTGTTTTATATTATATTCTTGCGCCAACTCTACTATTACAAACAAATAACCTCCTTCAAAAAACACCAATAACCAAAAAAATATTAAACAATCCGGGACTAATTTAAGTTGGTAGCTAAGCTAGATAAATATTGAATACATGAATACGATAATATTATTTATAATATACTGGTTACCAATTTTAGAGTCGGTGCCTAATTAAAAATATTTTTAAGCTATTGCATAGCTTCTATCGCGGGCCTTGAGCGTGGAGACCGAATCCAGAAATTCCGTAACGAAAAAATAACCACACACCCCCCACTACGACCGGCACAGGGGTGATATTTTATTTTTATTTAATAATTGTTTTCGCACATTTACTCATGTATTTATTTAGCTTACCAATTTAGTCACGAAAAATAGTTGGGATTTTTTTTTTGTTTTTAATGTTTTTTGAAGGCGGTTTAATTATTTGTTAAAAAGGTTTTTTGTTTTTTTTTTGTGTTATTAAGAAATGTACCGCCTCGACGGCCTTTTTTTATTTTAGTGATTGAAGGCAGTTTAGATTTTTGTTAAAAAGGTTTTTATTTTTTGCTTTTTTGTGTTAGTAAGAAATATACCAGCTCGATGGCGTGGTTGTATTCCACAGGCGGTACGACTATCGCGAAGAGGTGTTACTAAAAGTCACAGGAAAGCAAAATTTTCAGTTTCGTTTACTTGTCAACAAGTTTCATTCAAGTTGTTGGTGTAAAAACCAAACTGCTTAACCGATTTTGATAAAAATTCTATGTGACTAATCCGATTCTGAGGTAATAAACATAAAAACTACCACCGGACTATGAGAGTGAAGGAATAGCGAGTGCACCTGTGTATTGCGCACACACTTGTGCACTATAATATCTCCTGCGTACCTGGCTGATCTCCGTTGAGATTGGCCGCCGTGGCCGAAACTGGCTAGGAGGATTACAAACATAAAAAATACAATCGAATTGAGAACCTCCTGCTTTTTGAAGTCGGTTAAAAATAGGTATAAATTTTGATAGATACAAGCTTTCACTCTGTACGTATTTACTTTATGGTATGATGCTTGCGGCTCCGCCCGCGTGAAAAAGTTTTTCCGGGACAAAAATATTTTCCCGGGATAAAAAGTAACCTATAGCACTCAGGAGTTATGTAGCTTCCTATTAGTGAAAGAATTTTCAAAATCGGTTCAGTAGTTCCTGAGATTAGCGCGTTCAAACAAACAAACAAACTCTTCAGCTTTATAATATTAAGTATAGATTACCGCTCTGAGGTCTCAGGCTCAAATTCCGAGTCGGGCAAAGTAATATTGGGTTTTTCTAAACAGTATCAGTCAGGAGTCTGGAATAATCGGGTACAAACCCGATATGGAGAAAGGCTCTCCCCCTATCACATCATGGGACGGAACCCACGTGGCGAAAAGTGGATGCCCCGGTTTCACCTCTGTCTACCTCTTCGCAGATAATGGCATGATGTCTGTGTATATGCTGTGCTGGTCCTTTGAACTAAGTAAGATAAGGATCATAGAATATACTGCCTAATACATCCCTTATGTAAGCTTCTCGAAGCTACTATATAGAATGTTAATATTATTTTATGAATTTATTATTTTATATTTATACTAGCTTTTGCCCACGGCTTCGCCCGCGTTAATAAGTTTTTCCGGGCTAAAAGTACATAAAATCCTTCCCGTTGAATCACTCTATCCAACACATTTATTTGGATAAAGATTAATATTGTGACGTTGATACAACTCTTAACAAATAATGCATCAATTTCGACCAAATTTGATTACCATAAAAACGGTTCTAGTGAGTTAATCTTAAAAGATAGACATTACTGTCCCAGACATTTTTTTAGATCATTTTAAGAGTAATAATTCTTTCATACATATATTTTTGGTATCTTGAACCGTTTTCGCAGCGCACGCAATGGAAGCCCTCAAGGATGTATAATTTTCCCCGTATTTTTTCACATTTTCCATTATTTCTTCGCTCCTAATAGTTGCATCGTGATGTTATATACCCTAAAGCCTTTCTCGATAAATGGTCTATTCCACACAAAAAGAATTTTTCAATTCGAACCAGCAGTTCCTGAGATTAGCGCGTTCAAACAAACAAACTCTTCAGCTTTATAATATTAGTATAGATTGTTTTGGTTTTTAGTGTTTTTTGAAGAAGGTAAATTTTTTGTTATAGTAGAGTTGGCACAGGAATATAATATATAAACATGAATGCGTTGAAAAATGTTAGGTTCAGTTTTAATTTCGTGGATATTTCAATGTTTACGTTTTTAAAATATTATTATTCTAACATGGAGAACACTTTTACAAAGTGGTTTTCAACTTCAAGAGGAGCTATTTGTATTACCTTGTTTACGTGGAATACGTATAGGAATATTCCAGAATATTCTCACGTCTGACACACACAGCAGCTATTGTATATGTACATTACATCTCTTCTAGAGATCTAGAGATTCTCTAGATGTATAGTTTTCAATGATCGAGTATCACTCACAGCAGATAATGTACCTTTACCCTTCATTCTATTTTTATGCGTCTCGATTGACGCACTTGTATTGAAATATAAATGTATACTTTCGTATCGCTCTATATCTTTAGAAACTTTTTGAAGTTATGTGTGTATTGTTTATCAATTAATTATCGTTCGCTTTAACGGCGAAGGAAAACATCGTGAGGAAACCTAGATACCTGAGAATTCTCTATAAGAATTTCGAGGGTATGTGTAGTCTGCCAATTCGCATTAGGCCAGCGTGGTGGACTAAGGCCTTAACCCTCTTAGTAATCGAGAAGCCCCGTGCTCAGCAGTGGGCAATATATAATACAGGGCTGTCTCATGGCATTGCATACACAATAGCTGTCGTGTGGGCTCCTCAAGATTTCTATGTAAATATGTATTGAAAAAAACAACGATAAGTTCGGCTGTTACTGGTGGTAGGGCTCTCATATGTAAGAGTCCGTCTGGGTGGGTACCACCGCAATGTCTATTTCTACCGCCAAGCAGCAGTGTGCATGCACTCTTGTGTTTCGGTTTGAAGGACATTGTAGCCAGTGCAACTACTGGACATAATGAGACTTAACATCTTATGTCTCAGGATGACGAGCGCAGTGGAATGCCACACAGTACTTTGTAACTCAAAGTGCTGTATGGTATTACTACTATTTATGGGCGTTCGTATCGCTTACCATCAGACGAACGGCATGAACGTCTCGTCATTCAATGATGGCAAAAACACTTTTTATGCAAGTTTGACAAAGTTACCCAACTGCATCTTACAAGGGTTCTGATAGAGTTTCGACGAGAGATAATTTGTCCCTCACCAATCGAAATAATAGGGTGGTTGACTACTTTTAAATACAATTATGATAAATGTATGCTATCCAAAATCTAATGAAAAAGAATTTTCAAAATTGGCGCAATAGTAAGTTATAAAGCTTTGAAATTTGGTGGAAGAGGTAGCTGTCAAATGACAGCAATACTAGGCTGTGACGTCACCAAGCGCCGTCGGCCATAACGCTGCGTGCGTGCGAAAAAGATAGCGCGATACGCCCCCACTTTTGCTCACAAGAATATTTCAAAATCGAATAACAGCTTTATTTTTCAATCGATTTTGATGCTGATTTCACAGGAGAATTTCTTTTTCGTATTATTTTCTGTTACATATAAAGTAATGTATAAAATCAAACGTAGGAATATGCCCTATATGCCGGCCTGTGTGAACCGAATATACACAGGATGACCCCGGAACGCGACACACGTTCTGCTCCGTTCCGTTCCGTTGACGCGTTCCACGATGGTCAATCCGGATACAAATACCTATCAGAAGTTTTAGAAATGTCCCTGTTTATTTGAACTGACTCGGTGGCGTAGTTATATTGTACACAGTGCTGAGATCTCGTATTCGATCCCGGAGTCGGTCAAAGTGATATGCTGTTTTTCTATTCTGTATGAGCTCGGAGACTGAAATTTGTGCTGGATATGGCGATAGCCTCGCCTCCTATCACATCATGGCACAAAATATGCACCACATAAAGTGGGTGCACTAGTCGCGCCTCTACCTTGAAAAATAATAATAAAAGTACCTTGAAATGAAAGGCGTATGTTTGTGTGTTTATTTTAAGAAATATCGTCCATAAACACTAGTGGCCAATACATTGTACCCTCGTTACGGGCGCATCCTAGCACTCTCTAACTCAAACAGAGTGGTTGAAACGACTCACGAGCCACTTGAAACACTGCCGCCCGAGTGGGTCTCGGCCCAAACAAATAAATACAGTTCTAAGTGCGCTAGATAAATACCAGGAAGCAGAGGATATCTGTGTGTGTTGTGACATCTAGAGGAATTATAGTATGCTATACGTATCTACTATAGTATACATACAATATAAGAGTATGTTCTCTATATTTTTTGCTAAGTAAATTTGGAGGGATTGGTTTCGTAACATGTATTAATAATAAAATTAACTTTAATGAAAAGGTTTGCATGGTTAAAAGTAAACGTAGAAACCATACATGTATTTGTATGAACATAATTTGAAATCCTCTTAACATGTCGAGCCATTTAGGATGAACATTGCATCGTAAACGACACTTCGCTCATTTTACTAAAATTGTTTTTTTCTTCGGCTTCTTACTAAAATATTTATAGTACAGTTATGATTTTCAAAGAATGATTATTTTTGTAACTACACGTAAAGCCGTTGGTCCTGCGCCTGATCTCTCTCCGGTCATGTCGGATTGCCGTCTCACCGGACTATGAGAGTGAAGGAATAGCGAGTGCACCTGTGTATTGCGCACACACTTGTGCACTATAATATCTCCTGCGTACCTGGCTGATCTCCGTTGAGATTGGCCGCCGTGGCTGAAACTGGCTAGGAGAATTTTTTATTTTTTTTTCTATGAAGGCAAATTTATAGTGCGCAATTTCTGTTAGTTCTTACTAAAAAGCTGTACGTTATAGACTCCTTTTATCTGACAAAATTACACTGTGTACTTTTGAAGAATGCGAAACAGAGTTAATTTCGTATTTAATACTTAGTAAAGATTATCTCTTTACTATCTTAGGTTACCCGCCGCAATATCTAGGCTTTTTACTAGTTTCTTCTTAGAAACGCTCAGCTAATGTTTACTAAGAACCCTTTGTAAGCGACGTAAATTAGTTGCTTCTTTCGTGGTTTAATGAAGACTAAACAGTGGCGTTTAGAAGCTTAATCTTCCACTGCTCTAAGCATATAGTTTAAACTAACCATTAATGACATTTTGTACCTTAAGTTTCATAACTTAATTGTTACAGAGGTAGTTTACAGTGTTCAGAAAAACAGAAAGATGCGGCTGGGGACTTTGTTTTATATGTAGTGATATGCTATGTGTTCTTATCGCACACTCACGCCTTTTATCCCCGAAATATGTGACACAAATACCAGACTCCCGCACTGATACTGAGTAGAAAAATCCAATATCACTGCCCGACCCGGGGATCGAACCCGAAACCTCAGCATAGTAGTCGTACCGTAATACAACTACGCATAATATGATTTGATTTGGTCATAAAAATAATATGTTTCTTAGGACTGGCGACTTACAAGATCCAATCCTGGAAAAATCGAGAAGGAAAACTCACATAAAGTATTGCACGATTTAACCACACTTCCTCGACTTTTTATTTAGGGATATTAAGTAACAGTAACAATAAAAAAACATAATCTGATTTAAAATCTTGAATATTTTTAGATAATGACTAAAGTAAACCGTAGAGTTCAGGTAGAAAAAGATTCTACAATGTCAAAACGGTGCTTGATACTCAAAACAATATCACAGTATGTAAACACATATTCACGCCTTTATCCCCAAATGGGTAGACAGAAGCGCAACTAGTGCACCCACTTCTCGCCGTGCGTATTCCTTCCCATGATGTGATAGGGGGCGCGCCTATCACCTTGCAATGCAATGCAATCAGCCCTATATTATAATTATATTGCCCAATGCTGAGTACGGGCCTCCTCCACTACTGAGAGGGTTCAGGCCTTAGTCCACCACGCTGGCCTAGTGCGGGTTGGCAGACTTCACATACCCTCGAAATTATTATAGAGAATTCTCAGGTATGTAGGTTTCTTCACGATGTTTTCCTTCACCGTAAAAGCGAACGATAATTGATAAACAATACACACAGTGTATGCCTTGGGTTTGAACCTCCGGACACTGTCTCGGCAGACCGTTCCATTTCCAACTAGGCTATCGTCCACTTCATTACCATAATATCAGGCACAAATTCTAAACGCCGGAATATCCAGAATCAGAATATAATATAATTTACGTATTGTTCTGATATAATATAATTTGACAGCTCAGTTAGGTGGCGAGATGATCAGATCTTATGATGCATGTTTAAAACACAAATCTTACCTAAAATATTTGATGGCTTTGAAATGAAACTATTTTACGGATTATATTGATTTTTTTTATTGAAATCCTCCTAGCCAGTTTCGGCCACGGCGGCCAATCTCAACGGAGATCAGCCAGGTACGCAGGAGATATTATAGTGCACAAGTGTGTGCGCAATACACAGGTGCACTCGCTATTCTTTCACTTTCATAGTCCGGTGAGACGGCAATCCGACATGACCGGAGAGAGATCAGGCGCAGGACCAACGGCTTTTACGTGCTTTCCGAGGCACGGGGGTATTACACCGCCAACTTCCTGACTCCGAGCTGCGGCTAAGTAAATTTTAAGATGGAAAAACCCAGTCACAATTTTTTTGGCTCGACCCGGGATTCGAACCCAGGACCTCAGCGCGCAAATCGTACTCGTAATGCGTACGCAATACCACTACGCCACCGAGGCAGTCAGCTTTTTTTTTATTAACATGCGTGTAGATATACAAAATTATTATTTAATAGCATTAGTAAATTATTCTTTTCTTTTCAGCAACTACCAGACCGTAAATAATATTGATAACTAACTACCACACGACAAAGTTTCGACGTGTTATATCCACACAAAGTATTGTAAATTGACATTTCCAGGTGGGTGTGAATTGTGAGCGTCAGAACTTCACCGACATAAACTGATCGGGATTATCCGCTTATCTGGATCAAGGCTTATGAGAGACGCAACATGTACTGTCACCAGTATAAGAAGCTGAACAAATTTTAAATTTCAAATTGCCTACATACTTTTGTGTTCTTACTAATCTTTTTTTCTCTTCACAAAAATAAATACATACATATACACTCACGCCTGTTATCCCCGAAGGGGTAGGCAGAGGCGCAACTAGTGCACCCACTTTTCGCCATTATATCGGGCACAAATTCCAGACTCCGAGCTGATACTGAATAGAAAAACTCAATACCACTATGCCCGACCCGGGGATCGAACCCGAGACCTCAGCTTTGCAGTCGTACTGTAATACAACTACGCCACCGAGGCAAAAATAAAATAAAAATGGTTTGCTTTACTTCACATGAAGATTTTTTTTTTCAATTTAACTTAATGCGTGTATAGGCGATTTAAAATTTGGATTTTGTGCAGATATTTATGCAACTGACTGTACCTTACTCTTAGGTCTTTACCTATGAAATTGTCCTTCAGTGTACGTAAATATATGAACTGCTGTAAACAAAATAAAAATCTGTATGTTATATACAACCCGTCAAGCCACGCTCGGTTACATTGGCCCGGTACGTCATCTGTCAACAAGCGAAAATCGACCTTATACGCACCCACATCGACCTTATGAGGGTGCGTATAAGGTCGATTTTCGCTTGTTGACAGATGACGTACCGGGCCAATGTAACCGAGCCGGGCTTGATGAGAATATAGGTATCTATATTTTTTTGTATTATACAATGTACCTAATTTGTACCTTTGAACTGATTTTGAAAAGTGCAACCCTAGAGTTTCTTGCCCGTTCTTCTCTGGTGAAAACTGCTTTCCGAACTGGTGGTAGAGTATGAAATGAAATCATTTATGGATTCGAATAAATGATTTCATTTCATTTCAATAAAACTGAATTAATTTCTAACTGAATTCAATAAAATTGATCACATTTCTAAATAACGTGTTGATATGTTTTATTAAATAGCGACGATCTTAAGAGTCTGACTTTAACTTAGCGTATTAGCTGACATCGTTCTTAAGTGCGAGACTGAGTAAATTCTAATAAAAAGGCTCAAGAGTACATAGTTCCCTACTGTATTGATTTTACTACCCTTTCAAATAATCGGTTTCAATAACTTTTTCCGATCCTTCACAAAAATGAATCAATGAGAACGATTTTTAACATGCTTACAAATGACTTATTTCGATTGATTTATTCTTGAAATCGGATCGAAGGTTTAGATTGAGATCGTTTATTGAGAACGGTCGTTAGTTCCATTTGAAGTATATCGGAAAAAAACTAATCTATAGAAAACCTGTTTCGATCTAAGCTACATAATCCTTGAATGCTATTCGCGACAGTCCGTGAAACTCTTACAATTGCGGACTAGGCAGTACTTAGAACCACATGAGTACCATCATTAGCAAAAAGTCCACTGATGAACAAAAGGCCTCCCCTAACGATTTCAACATCAACCTGCTAGTTTCCTTCTATTTCCTGCTTTACCACTTTAAATATAATAGTAAAAAATCTTAAGAATAAGGTGGATACTTTGGCTACCTCTTGGGGATAGAGGCGTAATATTATGTATGATATTATTATTTTTATGTTATATAAAATTGTCATGATTGTACTCTGTTTTGCGTCTTAATTAAATAAATAAATAAGGAAACTTTGCCCACAGGATGGGGTCATTGTGCGTTTGGAGCGTGTTGCTACTCGCTTGTGCTGTGTCGGCCCAGCGTAGCGACCAAGAGGCACTGCTGTCGCCGCGACCAGCGCGCGTACGCGATCGAGACATCGGGAAAACCGACGAGCCGACCTGTGACCAGCTGAAGGCTATGTGGCGGTGAGTATATATTCTATGCCTTGGTTACTCAGCTTTTCTTTCTTTTTTAATGGTGTAAGCAAGATGTACTATAATAAAGTCCTCACTAAAGATCATTTAGGATAGTTTAAATATCACATGAGTGACGAGAAACTAAATTGAGGTTATGCCTAGCTTGGGGACATTTTTACATTGCGTTACTAAATGAAACCACATATTCGTCTATACCTCTGCTAACATCGCGCTAAAAATTATAAATGAATAACGAATACTTTCGCCAAAAATCCCAGTTGTAGTATTCCAATTTTTTTATCATATTGTAGTTTAGTGCAAATATGGTGAGTGCGTAAGTGTATTTCTGACTGAAAGTGTAATATTGCTGCTGCGACGCATTCTCCTAGAGCAATAATAGTGGCATTAGGGCGTGTAAACTTGAAGTTACATTTTATTGATATTTATTTTGTTCGAAACTTACACTTTTTTATTTTACATCTATGAAGATAGATTATTGTGTACAGTCTGCCTGCCTCGGTGGAGTAGTTGTATTGCGTACGCATTACGAGTATGATTTGCGCGCTGAGGTCCTTGGTTTGAATCCCGGGTCGAGCCAAAAACATTGTGACTGGGCTTTCCATTTTAAAAATTTCTCAGTCACAGCTCAAACTCAGTCCTGCGCCTGATCTCTCTTCGGTCATGTCGAATTGCCGTCTCACCCGACTATGAGAGTGAAGGAATAGCGAGTGCACCTGTGTATTACGCACACACTTGTGAGTTGTGCATTTTAATATCTCCTGCGTACCTGGCTGATCTCTGTTATGTTTCGCTGCCGTGGCCGAAACTGGCTAGGTGAATTCGTTTACGTTTTTTACTCAACTTTTTAAACAGTCAGGTCAAACGGACTGTTTACACATTTCGCCGGGCTACTCGCGGTTCTAAATAACTATTTAAAAAATCACTACTTAATTACTTTTAGAATTTTACTATACAAATTCTATATTAAGGAAAGGTGGAGACGATTTGGTGGCCGCGCGACTCGTTCTTGCCACGGAACGCCCCACTTCAACTTTGCAGGTTTTTTCTTGGTTACACGGTTTTTCCATGTGTCACTATGTAGCCAGCAGTCCTGGCAGGGCCACGACGTCCCTATGTGCGAAGTGTGCGGCGCACACAGGCGCCAAGGCAATAGGGGCGCCGGAATCAGGATGATATGCCAACTTTTTATATTGAAATTATATTTGTTAAACTACAACACATTCTTTATAGTTGAGTAGGTAAGAAAGTAGGTACAAGTCTCCGAAGACAATACTCACGGCCTGTAGTTTAAAATTAGACTATTTGAACTCTATTTAAAACCGACTCCTCGGTGGCGTAGTTGTATTACGGTACGACTGCAATGCTGAGGTCTCGGGTTCGATCCCCGGGTCGGGCAAAGTGATATTGAGTTTTTCTATTCAGTATCAGCTCGGAGTCTGGAATTTGTGCCCGATATGGCAATAGGCTCGCCCCCTATCACATCATGGGACGGAATAATGGCGAAAAGTGGGTGCACTAGTTGCACCTCTGCCTACCCCTTCGGGGATAAAAGGCATGAGTGTATATGTATATGTATATATGTTAAACTAGGACCCCAATGTTTATGGACTTTGCGTCTAAATCAAAAGAGCCGCCGCAGTCGCTACAATAGCCAACTACATATATTACAAACGATTTTCAAAAGGTCATATTCTTAATTAAAACTTTAAAAAAATGTCTGCGCTCCACAATAAGACAAGAAAGGTTAACGTTGAATAATAAAACAAAGAAGTCTGTTAGAAAATCAAAGGCGCTTCATAGGTTTCGCACACAGGCGCTGTCTTGGGTCGGCGAGGCCCTGATTCCTGGTATTGAGCAGTCTTATTCTATGCCTTAAGGCTTTGACCAACGGCTTAGTAATGAGGTTTGCACTGATAGCATCCAGAAATATAAAAGAAAAGTTTTTAATGAAGAGACAATCGAGCAAGTTAGATGGTGTTAAAGACCACTGCCTATCAATATCAATTATTATTATAATAAGAGAAACAATCAATGTGCAAGGTGAGAAGTTTGTTTAGTATTCCATAGTAAGGTGCCTCTCGTCTCCATGAGGAAATGTTACTACTCCACTCAAGGCAACCTTAAGGCATGGGAAAATATGTATGTATTATTCCTGAAGGGATACCCACGTATTTATTTATTTATTTATTGCTATTAAAGTACATACATTTATGATGATTTTAATTTAGTTATTTAAGCATTATTAAGTTTAGTACATATTTAATCGGCATAGATGCGTATTGATCGACTTAGTATTCGAATGTCACCTGGGTCCCTCATCGAAAATCAGCGCTTCAGTATTGGTTAGACCGTACTGTAGTAAGAAATGAGGGTTCCTATTGTTGGTACAATATTATGCTATATTTTTTTTTTTTTTGTATGCTTAAATTTGTAATCTGTTTGTCCCAGCAATAAAATATCTCTTTCATTCTTTCTTTTCTTTCTTTATGAATGTAACAAATAGTTGCTTAGTCCAGTAGGTTATGGCGCTAGTAAAGACTATATATTCGTGCGGCTGGTGCTTAAAACAGGAAAACCTGAGCTATAAGCACCAGCAAAGTACCATTGTCACTATAACTAGTATACTTTGAGAGTCAATAGGTACTAATAATACTCCGTGTGCTATTTTTTTGACTCAGAAAATAAGTAAAGTCTGGCGAATCTCAAGCTACTACGTCTACGGCGTATCTCTACGCTATTTTTCTTCACCTTAATTAAAGAACCTACTTCGTAAAGCGGTGTAGCGCTAATGTTCACATATTTTATTTTATTTAAATACTTGACAGTTTGCGGAAAGTATTTTACTATTAGGCACTTTTATTTTATATCGCTCATAATTAACTTTTTATTAAAACACCGTGATATTCAATAAAAAAAACTGGTAATTCTGAAAAAAGTAAAAAAATCCTAAATTTATTTATCAGCAATTTGTATTATCTGACTTACGTTACTCCGGGCTGATACTGAATTTAAAAAACCCAATATCACTTTGCCCGACGTGGTAATCGAACCCAAGACCTCAGCATTGCAGTCATACCGTAATACAACTACGCCACCGAGGCAGTCAACTCATACCATGCCTGCATTTCATATTTTACTGTAAAAACGATTAAGTAGCCAATTGTAGTAACGTTAAGCCAAGGACCATCTGATGCCATTCGATACTCTATCTGGATAGCATCGCGCTTACCATCAGGTGAGGTGCAGTCACTTTGCCGTGCCCGAATAAAAAAAAAGGAGCTAAGACTTAGGTCTAGTAATCCCCATTCTCCTTCATAAAGGGTCTTTACATAATGGAGTTTCACTTTAACAATCATTTCACAACTTCCAACAAAATAAGCAATAAGCTTCAATTTTGAAAATACTTTAAAAGTTTAACCATAATTCAAGTTGAAATGTTTCATCTTTCCCGACCGCTATTTACATAATATCGACCCAAAAGGTTTCGAAATACTCACGACATGAAACTAGGCGTGATCGGAGCCGCCCGCGTGAACCAACTTTGTTGGAATGAAACTGGTGGTAGGTACATCTTTCGAATGCGAAGGATAGTCTTAGTAGATATCACCGTAATGTCTATTTCTACCGGCAAACAGCAGTGTTTATTTGAAGGACATCGTTAATTACTGGGAATTATGAGATATAGCTTATCGAATTTAAACGGTGAATAGATTGTAAGAGTTTCCGAAGTGCGAGACTTGGGGTTTCTCCTCGATAGTAAACTCATTTTTGATTCTCACATTAATTATATGACTCGGGAAGCTTATCGTATGTTAGGACTTATGCTAAGAATTGGTAGAGAATTCAAAAAATTAACAACATTAACGCTATTGTACAAATCTCTTGTACGGTCGTTACTCGAATATGTATCAGTGGTTTGGAATCCTCGATACGACATATGTATAAAGAAAGTGGAACGTATCCAAGAAAAAATTATCAAGCATCTCCAGTAGCGTAATCGTCATGACGCTCAGTTGGAATATGGATTATTAAGTTTAAAGTTCAGACGATCGGAGCGCGACCTTGTGTTCTTATATAAAAACATTAGGAATCAAGTTGAGTCCCTTACTTTCTTGGTAATAATTTGTAAGTGTTATGTTTTTCTGTAGTTTTCCAAATAAAGTAAAATAAAATTAACACCTTACATTTCAGGGTGAGGAGCACAGTGCAGTGACAACACATTGTAATTCGAAGTGTTGTTGCTACTACGGCTTATAGGCGGTCGTATCGCTTAGCATCAGGCGAGCACTATGCTTGTCTCGTCACTGCAATAAAGCCTCTGTGTAGTTTCCCAAGATAAAAAGCCTAACGAGGAGTAACTCATTAGGGGAGCCCTATGTCCAGCAGCGCACTGATATAGGCTGATGATGATGGTGTTACTCCAGGGCATCTAGTGTTTGGTAAATCCGTTCCAAATCCGTCAGAATCAGAATATTTTATTTGCATTGAATGTAGGTACAAACATAGGATGGTAATAAAATTCATTAGTTCCGATCGATTCTGCCAGGTGGCGTGCAAACATTAAGCTTAGTAAACTTATAGGGTAAAGGAACCATTGATGTCCCACTTAATTTTATAAATCTACATAAAAATCATTTCATGAAGAACTGTGAGGAAAATAGCCTTTAATTTAAATTGCAAAATGTCGCTATGCCGTTTGAATTAACTTCCTTTATGTCTAACAAACGCGTTGACTAACATAAATACTACGATATTTTCGAGCGACGAACACTTCGTATAACAATAAAAATCATTCTTTTGTGTGGTATTATTTGATAGAAAATATTTATAAACCTTTTGTGCAATATTTCTTTTGATGTAGAAAATAAACATTTTAATTTAGCAGTTTAAAAATGGAATGTTGAACGAAATAGTATATTTGTATAGCTTTTTGATTGTAAGTACAACAATAATGGAGTATATTCATTCAGTATCTGGTATGAAATGAAATAAATTTATTCGAACCCATAAAATGTTATTATTTAGATTATTTAGATTCCGTCAATATTAACTCTACCACCAGTGCCCTGTTTATCAAACGTTACAAGCCTTGTATTACAAGCGTTTTCTCTTGTAAATTAGCCCATTTTACAAAAATGCATTCATCAAAACTATATGTGTAAACTACAAGCTACAAGTAATATCACTTGCATAACAAGTTCTTTCTCACAGTTGTATTTGTGGTTTTGTTTATCATAAATGCCTTTCTAGCTTGTAACTTGTTTCAAAAAAGTTATAAAGTTTTATAAACAAGGCAAAATGCCCTTTTATCAAAAGATAGAAGTCTAGGGGCTCATAAGTTAAGTGGTACAAAAACATTTTTACAAATTCTTGTAAAATGCGTTCATAGAAATATGTGTCTACTAACCCACAAGTTACAAGATACAAGAATATTTATACAAGACTGTGTAAATTACGTTCATCAAATAATTTCACAAGACTTGTAGATGGTACATACCTACTTGAATTTTTAATTTACAAGTCATTTTTTTAATTTTTGATATGTTTAAAAAAATATATAGTTTTATATCGCCTCTTTGCTTCAGTAAAGTGTTATTCAAGTATGGAATCTTCTAGATGTATGAGGTTGTTGAAGCAAAGATGCGATCTTATGTTGGTAAGGTAGAAATTATGGTATAATAACTATTGACAATAACTAGCCAAGGCAATGTTTTTTTTTCTTACATGTACATAGTCTGATTTTGTATGTAAAAACCTATTTTAAAACTCATTATATTAGTTATTTGAATTATGATTAAAAATTTAACCATCTTTTATGCACGACTTAAAGTTTGGAAAAACTAGTGGTCTATTGACGAACTATACAAAGTATTTAAAAAAAACTTTGAGAATAATAACATGGGGGCAAATAATTCCCGCCATTAATTGATTTGCTACTTCTTGAATTACCGACTTATACCCCAAAACTGTCGAAATTCGATTCGGAAATCACAAACTTGTATTGAATTTACCTATAAACTATCTAAAAACTTAATTATAACAGAGTAGAAAGAGATACTATTGGCTTGTAACACATATTACGAATCCACAATAACTCTTCAACTTTTTCGCCACAAGTTACAAGCTACATGTTACAAAGGCATTTTTGATAAACAGAAATAACAAATACAAGTGTAAAAAATACTTATAATACAAGTGATATCACTTGTAGCTTGTAGTATATTCATTTAGTTTTGATGAACGCATTATTGTAATACAAGCCTCGTAACGTTTAATAAACTGGGCACTTATATAGAAGCCAATAATATATTTTACCAATTTGTTAAAATATTATATGCTGTTGGTGCACCGTAATAAAATTACTAAGTAAATAAATCGTTTTATCACGAATTAATTGAAGAAGTGTAATTCGAAGAGTAACAAAATCAATGCCTGGCGGGAATGATTTGCTACCATGTTATTTATCTCCAAGAAAGCTTTTAAATTACCTACATGGGTCTGTAATAGACCATCCTGTTTTTTTCAAACTTTAAGTCGCTTATAAACGAACATTAAAGTTTTAACCATAAATCATAATTCATGAAACTAATAAAATAGGTTTTATTATTATGGTTTATTTATTTATTGTTTTTTGTTTTATTATTTTGGTTATTTACGCACAAAAATCAAATTATTGCAAATTGTTTTTATTTTTAACATTAACTTGACTAGTTATTTTACCGTAATTTCTATATTACCGACATATAAAAATGATAGAAACATTATTTGGTAATGCATCAAAAGAAGTCTTGTAAATTTAAAATGCAAGATGATACAGACAACACACTCACGCCTTTTATCCTCGAAGGGGTAGGCAGACGCACGAAGTAGGTGCAGGCTATGCATACTGCATCCCATGGTATGATAGGGGGCGAGTCTATCGCTATATCGGGCACAAATTCCAGACTTCGAGCTAATACTGAATAGAAAAACCCAGTATCACTTTGCCCGACCCGGGGATCGAATCCGAGACGTCACCATTGCAATGCCATTGCCACCACCACAAGTTGATACAATCTACAAGTCTAGTAAAAGTATTTCATGAACATAATTTACAAGAACTTGTAAAAAAAATCTTTAACATGTAACTTGTGAGCTTGTAGACTTGTAATGTTTGATGAATAGGGCACAGGTAGTATGGCATCTCACGTAAATGTGTCGCGTTCTGGAATTAGCCTGTGTAATGGGAAAAGGCATAAATATATCGATTGGCGAGTAATAATCATATCATACTGCTCATCCATACTCTAACTGATGGCCACTTCACTGAACAAAAACAAAGAAAAGATACTACAACCCGATTACGTGAAATAGTAACTGAATTGCAAGAAATAACAAGTGAAATAACTAGTTGTTTATCAATTATCGTTCGCTTTAACTTTGAAGGAAAACATCGTGAGGATACCTACACACCTGAGAATTTTCCATAAGAATTTCGAGGGTATATGAAGTTTGCCAACCCGCATTAGGCCAGCGTGGTGGACTAAGGCCTGAAGTCACTCAGTAATAGAGGAGGCCCGTGCTCAGCAGTGGGCAATATATAATACAAGGCTGATTGCAACAAGTAAAAAATAAAGCCTTGTAATATTTTGAACCAAGCGTCGTCGCGTCGGGGGACCGCTAAAGAAGTATTTTCATCTCCCTGGTCCGGAGTTCGGTCCCTCGACCCCTCGACGCGAAGACGCTGCGCTTGGTTTAAAATATTTGTAGGTTTTATTTTTTTTTTGCTTTTAGAGGTTTTTTATGTAATTTAAATTTTAATTAAATTTTTATTTTATGCCTTTTAAATTATTATATTCTTCATCATGGGGCCTTTATAATCAACTATCTAAAAACTCATTGACGCCATTCTTATGAGCCCACACACGCTATATCTGCCATAAGTTGCTAAAGAGTTGGGTATACCGCAGACTATTTGATGCTGCAGCATCAAATCACGATTAACATGTCTTAAAAATATTGCTGAAGTCACAGTACACCAGATTTAAAATTAATCGAAGTAGTGAAATTAGAAATGAGCTAATAATCTTCAAACGCCTGAACAGATCTTCATAAATTATAGCTAAGAATCATCTCGATCAAATCGGGTCCATTCGTTTAAGAGCTACGATGGTACAGACATACAGGTACACAGATACATAGCCTAAACTTATAAAACCCTCTTTTTCTGTCGGGGGTTAAAAATTATATTGTGTAGAGTACCTATAACTTAACAGTAGTCGCATGTGCATATGCATATTCTTCCTGTGTTCGCTGTAGTCGCATAAAAACAAGACATTGGTTCAGCTATAGATAAGTACATAAATATTATAACACTAAAAAAATACAGAGTACTTCATTTTTCTGACCCACACTATCTAAGGCCATAAAAAGATATGTTATATATACCTCCATATTCCCCGAATGCACCTAAAGTAAATGTGCAGAATAATCTTAAACGGGTTTTATGCGGTCAGTACAAACTTCCCGTAAAATATTTCGAGCTTATCGTAGATGAAGCCGTTAACTTCAACTGAGGTTAACTTAGAATTTGACAATATTTTGTTCGATATACCAATGTACGGCATAATCTGTACTTCTATATGTATAAAGAGGAAAGATTTGTAGTTTATTATGTTTGTAACGAATAAACACAAAAACACCTGGACCGATTTTTCAAATTCTTTCACCAATATAAAGTTACATTATCAGAGAGTAACACAGGCTACTTTTTATCCCGGGGAAATATAAAGCGGGACTTTTATCCCGGTAAAACTCATTCACGAGGGCGGAGCCGCGATCGAAATCTGTACCAATATTATAAAGAGGAAAGATTTGTATGTTTGTAACGTATAAACTCAAAAAGTACTGGACTAATTTTTTGAATTCTTTCACCATTATAAAAATACAATATCATGGAGTATATAGGTTAATTTTTATCGCGGGAAAATGGAAAACGGGACTTTTATTCCGACAAAACTCATTCACGCGGGCGGAGCCGCTAGCAAAAGTCTAGTATTGTATAAAGATTAATTTTCAAAGGACGTTGGATGATAAAATATTGAAAATAGGGTCGCTCGATATTCGAATAGATATAATATGCCTCAAAAGTAAAGACCTTCCCTAACAATTTCTTTCTGAACAGTGTCAAACTTATTACCCCCACTAGAAGCATTTTTTTTTGTTGACGCGGAGAAAGTGACTTATTACTACCGCCCAGTGTTCAAGGGGAACGACTGAGCGGTTATGTTGGGTTCACCGTGCCTTACGACCCGACGTTGAGCCGCCCGGAGAGATGGAAAACGTCGGGCGACCGCCGGGCCGAGTCCCTAACCTACACCGCACGGCATACCAATTAAAACTCCGCGGTGGCCATCCTCGGCGCATTAGGGACGGCTGCGGGCTTCCTCCGACTCACGTCTAAGTTGTCGTCCGCAAACGCCCCTCCACTAGAAGCATGCGTACCAGCCACAACAGTCTACCCCACGTTCCATTTTACCATAGTGTTTATCGCTCCAATAGCTACTTGCCAAGAGTTTTACGTTTATTTAATGAACTTAATATTAGTAATAACATTGATTTGTTTTGTGGTAGTACACGAGTACTAAAAAAGCACTTTGCACACTGAGCCAAGCCAAGTCAAAACTGATTTGTTCAAATTTAACTTAAATTTATTGTTGTAGGTTTAGATTTTATTGATTTTTTTTTCTTCTACTTGTGGAAGCTTGTAATTGGCATACAGTTATTTAAGTTAACACTTATGTTGTAAATATAGCCGTAAGCTCCCCGAATAACCCAAAATAAAATAAAATAAATAAAATAATTTCTAAACAGACCCGTCAAAAGCGGCCTGCATGCAATGTATTCGTGCTACTATATTTCAAAATAACCTTTATCCCGTGGATCGATATTAAAGAAATAAACTCTATATTTTACAATACAATTACTGGTTTTACTGGTGGTCTCTTATATGTAAAAGTCCGCTTGGGTGGGTACCGCCGCAATGTCTATTTCTACCGCCAAGCAGCAGTGTGCATGCACTGTTGTGTGTCGGTTTGAAGGACATTGTAGCCAGTGTAACTACTGGACATAATGAGACTTAACATCTTATGTGTTAGGATGACGAGCGCAGTGGAATGCCAGACAGTACTTTAACTCAGTGCTGGTTGGTGTTGCTTCTGTTTATGGGTGGTCGTATCGCTTACCATCACGCAAACGGCATGCTCGTCTCATCATACAATACCATAAGAAAATGTTGTTTTGTTGTGATGGCTAGTTAACGTACATTTAAATTTGAAAAATTGAAAGTGTATATTGTATATTATTTTACATACATACCCCCTAACCCTCCTCCTAGCCAGTTTCGGCCACGGCGGCCAATCTCAACGAAGATCAGCCAGGTACGCAGGAGATATTATAGTGCACAAGTGTGTGCACACTACACAGGTGCACTCGCTATTCCTTCACTCTCATAGTCCGGTGAGCCGGCAATCCGACATGACCGGAGAGAGATCAGGCGCAGGACCAACAGCTTTACGTGCTTTCCGAGGCACGGCGGTCTCACACCGCCAACTTCCTGACTCCGAGCTGCGACTGAGTATTTTTTAAGATGGAAATCCCAGTCACAATGTTTTTGGCTCGACGTGGGTTTCGAACCCAGGACCTCAGCGCGCAAATCATACTCGTAACGCGTACGCAATACAACTACGCCACCGAGGCAGTCAAGTCATACATGACATACATACAGTGAATACATTCTAAAGGCTAATTCTGTTATTGTTGTGACCAGGTTCTCAAAGCGACAGGCCCGAGCACCGGAGATAATGAACGAAGTGAGCTCGTATCGTGACCCGCTCATGTACAACGAGTGGCCGGTCTACACGTCGCTGCCACGAGCCGCGCCCAGGTACCACATAAACACTAAAATAAATACTTAACACCGTAATTATAGACGCAACTCAGTTTCGCTCGCAGTGCGATATCAGAGACACTGTCAAGTTATAATCAGCCTCTCAAGATAGCTACTATTCACTAGATATATCAAAAACATCCCACACGATATCTTAAGAATGAATAAATTTATTAACAGCGCCGGCTTAGCTGACAATCAGCGGTTAAATGACACCTCAAGCTTTATAATACAGGGTGTCTCAAAAAAAGTTCACATTTGTTTTGGTTATTACGTGAACGCAACTATTTTGAGGAGCGCGGGGGGAGTGTCAATCGGTAGCTTGGCTCTTGGGAATTTAATCACTATGGAGCGTTTTTCAGGAGCGGACCGTACGCTGTGCGTACGCGAGTTTTGTAAAAAAGGTAATTCGGCGACTGTAGCGCGTAAAAAATTCTGCATTCGACATATTCGTCACTTGAATGATGCGCCAACCACTCGACTCATTGCAAGATGGGTCACGAAGTTTGAAGAGACCGATTCAACACTGGATAAACGAAAATCCGGGCGTCCAAGATCTTCGAGAACGAATCTTGGACGCCAAGAGCCAGACTACCGATTGACACTCCCCCTGCGCCTCTCAAAATAGTTGCGTTCACGCAATAACCAAAACAAATGTGAACTTTCTTTTGAGACACCCTGTATATTAAATAGTTTAATTGAATTGTTCAATACGTTTAAACATTTCTACTTGATCCTACTCTAAGGTGAGAATGGTTTGTTAATATGGCCCATAGAGCTATAGAAAAATGATCGCAAGTACAATTTACGTGATATATGGGCGACAGAGACAATGTTCTACAAAATTGAAGTACTTACCTATCTCTTTTTATAGCCAAGTCACTGCCGAGTATTGTGTTTGTATTTGATCTGGAATAATCCCCGAAAGATCCTAGCTTTAGTCTAGCAATGGAGATAGTCATTACATTATTTGTAGCGAACCTTGTAAAATTAGCTGAGGCCTCTACATATCGTAGTTTTTGTTCCTGTTTATTTAGCGATCTTGCCCTCTATCTACGGGGGCACCAGTGTTTCTCAATGTGGGCGATAACGCCCCCCTGTGTGCGTCCGAGGCGATCATTAACACGGTTTACGGATTAGGAATTAGTAAGAATGTAAAGTTTAGGTCAGAACAAGGATAAGACTCATATGAGGCACGAAGTGTATTTAAAATAAATAATATCGGGGCAATTACAATTAATTTGTTATCAAGAGGTGCAGTAGACGAAGTAAGTTTGAGAGCCTATTAATTAACCTATAAATTTGTATCCAGGTTCAGATACCAATACCCGACAGTTCCACGCGAGGCATATGGGCGAGTGGTGACTAAGGCGCCGCCCAACGTGGTCCGCACTCCTGACTACGACGAGGTGAGTTTTCATCAACACAACAGTTATTCAAGGTCAATGAATTGTAGCCAGTGTAACTACTGTACATAATAAGACTTAACATCTTATGTCTCAGGATGACGAGCGCAATGGAATGCCACACAGTACTTTGTAACTCAAGGTGCTGGATGGTGTTTCTAATTTTTATGGGTGGTCGTATCGCTTACCATGAGGCGAACGACATGTTCGTCTCGTCGTTCGATGCAATAAAAAAAAATTGTCAAGCGACAACATTCTCTGTTGGTGTATTCAATTCGACTTTTAGATTCAGAAAGCATTTATTTATTTACAGCCTTAACCAAATTTACAGCTTTATTGTACGTATCTACGTAAAAAAATACTGTAATTAATGTATGTCAGATGTCTGCTATGAAGTCCTCCCAAAAAATAAGTGAGGAGCCTCAGTATTTCCGTGTTTTGAGACTAGTTTTAATTCTAGTAATTAATTTCCGTAGGAAGTATTTAATTTTATCAGATTATTAAGCAACCGAGGCGTCCCGCACTTTATGAATAGCTAAAGCGATTTTTATAATAATTAATATTATTATTATTCATTATAATTTTGTAGTGGTAAAGGATTTTCACCTGGGCAAAGCCGCGAGCACTAACACTATAGCATTTATATGAAACAAACTACGCGCTGCAATTACGTCATATTAAGCGAATGGTTCATATATGTAGTTTAAAGGTTGCGAGCGCCTTCTGCACTCACCCAAAAGACCGGTGTTCTTTCATAAGCCGACCCTCGTCAGGCTAGAAAGAGTAATGTCAGGGACAAAAAAAAAATATATGTAGAGTCGTATAAAACAGATTCCACTGTACTTTCGTAAAGAGGTAATCTCATATAATGTGTATGTAACTAATTTATGCTCCATTAGCATTCGAAATGCCAGCCTCATGTTAACCCTCGTTACGAGTCTGTGAAAGTAGATTTACTTCACATACAATCAATCATATACATAGTTGGTTAAGTTACATGTAATAACCGGCAAAGGTTGTGTTGGGCAACGCCCCCCGAACGCACTCAATTTCAATTTGTTGCACTCCACAATTATTGTTTACACATGGTGTTTTTTTTTTATGGGTTTGAATGACGAGACGAGCATGCCGTTCGCCTAATGGTAAGCGATACGACCACCCATAAACAGTAGCAAAACCTTCCAGCACCTTGAGTTACAAAGTACTGTGAAGCATTCCACTGCGCTCGTCATCCTGAGACATAAGATGTTAAGTTTCATTATGTCCAGTAGTTGCACTGGCTACAATGTCCTTCAAACCGAAACACAACAATGCATGCACACTGCTGCTTGGCGCTAGAAATAGACATTGCGGCAGTACCCACCCAGACGGACTCTAACATATGAGAGACCAGTAAATGTATAGGTATGTCAATCTACAATGTATAAGTCATATAGAAGCTGTTTATGGCAATCCATACAAATTTAGGAGAGAATTTAGCTTATAAAAACAACATGTTTTGCCGACGACCTACAGCATTTCGAAACTTCCAAAAAATTTAAAAGTTGCATAATGAACATGACTAAGCCTAACCGCAGGCTTCGTAGCAGTGTTGATAATTTTATCCGATTGCGAACCGGGTTTCGCAATCTCTAAGGTAAAACTTAAAAAAATTGTTAAACTTTAAAAGTAAGGTTAAAACTTACTTGGAGGTTAAACAAGCATTGACAAAGTTCGGGAAGCCATAAGTTTTTCTGCAGTATTGAAACAAATTTTGCAATCGTAAAAATTTGTAGTGCTACTGCCTCAGTAGAGTTGTATTGAGTACGACCACCACTCTAAGATCACGGATATGAACCGCGGGTCGGATAAAGTGATATTGGGTTTTTCTACTCAGTACCAGCCTAGAGTCTGGAATTTGTGTCTGGCTGAGCTATTGGGGCCGGTCAGACATTAAACAATGGGCTTACAATATGTTAAAATGACACAACTTAGTAAGAAGACTTCGTTTATTTTTAATGTGTGTGATTGATCGAGAGACCAGTCACGTGTTATTATCTCAACCAATTGCAGTAAAACGAAACAGAGTCGTGTTGTGTTTTTTGCAAAATTGTACTACTGTATAGTTACACGGTAAACGTTTATTTGGTTTAAAATACTTATTTTCGTGATATATTTACTCAAATACTTCATAACGTGTGACGAATCCGGAATTTGTGTTGAGCATAGTGTGTGTGGTACAAGGTTGCAATCATAAACAAGCCGGAAAGAAAATACGTATGGGTTGGTGACTTTTCACAGGTAAGATTTCCTGCAGGATTTGCAGTTTTTCCTGTTTATAATAAGACCAGATATTCAGAATATGCTTTTAAACTAGATCAACTATAGTTTCCACATAGTTTGGGCTATCATTGAATTTTAATTAAAAATGTATAAATGATTTCAGTTCTCATGGGGATGTGACAAATTGAAGTTACCGATTATGTTGAAAACACTATACAATCCTACTTTTTATTTCAGATCCAATAAAGTCGATACCTTAAAAATGTATGAATAAGTACATCGCATTGCAAGGTGCAATTGAATATATTTTTATTTCGATAGATTACAGTCTCGTCTGTGGCTCCCCCGCGACTTGTCTCGCCGCGCCGCTCGCGCGAGATTGTAAACGAACCATAAAGCTGTCCGTAGAACACGGCAGACTGCAATGGTAGTGACGACTACAGCATGTGCCGTGACGGCAGACGGCATTACTATGCAGTATTAAATTGTATGAGACTGATTCCGTATACGACGGCTAATGACGCCCGGCAGGACGTCACTTGCCGCGCGTCATTTGCCGTCCTGTGTGCCGTGCCGTCTGCCGTCTGCCGCATTCTGCGGAATCACAGCTTAAGATTTAACGTTACATTACCTCAACGCTTATTTGTTGATTTTTTTTAGAACGAATGTCACAAAAGCAATCTCGTGATACACAAAAGTTGAATGTACTTCGTTCGTAAACGGTAACAAAAGAAACGAGCCCGTCAAAGCGCGTTCGCGCTCGTTCAGAAATGGACGCCACAATTTTTATTGCGTTTTGTTTCACCAATTTGCTTTTGTAACGTTTTTATCTACATTTCTTTGTTTATATTTTTATCTGTACCCAGACTCGTGGGAATTTAATGTACAATGAGTTTGTTTTGCTTTGATTCAATCAAGTTTGATGTTTGTACGCTTAATTAATATATTGATATTTCTACCTACGTAATTTGGCTATCATTGTAAGAACTCAATACGAGACGCCTGTCGCTCGCCTAAGAATTAGTGCGGTATTAATATATCAATCTCAAGTTTGAGTTACATCTCAAGTAGACACAATGTATTGAATTATATCTACTTGAGATGTAACTCAAACTTGAGATTGTTTTATTAATACCGCCCTTAGACTCAATCTACGAATGGTTCCCTGAAAAAACTGTGATAATATGTCAAGTAATAATAATTTGGTTTCTCAAGTGAACCTTAATATTTGATACCACAAATATTTTTGGATAATAAATCATTTCTATAACTAGAACATTATGGAATATCTAACAAACATCTCATTGAAGGTCTGACGTTATCGATTTTGTAATGTATACATTGTATACTAATTATATATTTCAACCTGGTCATCTAGCTCTGTGGTACAACGGATAACGCGTCTGACTACGGATTAGAAGATTCCACGTTCGAATCCTGGCAGGGTCGCAGAAATTCTTTATTTTTATCATTCACAAAAATGTTATAAAACTCATTTTATCTATATCTCCCGCAGAACTCCACGTCAGTACATTAAATGTTTTTAGAAAAAAAAACTTCCTGGAAGATGCGAGGAATGAGTACCTAATAGAACGTAATTTTTTTTTTCTCTAATGGTGTAGTACATCGGAATACTGGTATAAAAGGCTTAGATCACAGACATAAATCTATGCCTATGGTTGAGATACTTCTCAGTCTACACGAGGAAGTTGTGGGCACAGCTAATCAATACTAAAGTTAAAAATAAAATTAATTCAAGTCTGTGAATATTTTTGGAAGGTTTGCAATATGGACTAAACGTTAGATTAACATACCTACAGGTATATGCTACTTTTTAATATTTATTCCCGGAAAATTCACAGGACTAATCCAGAACTTAAATGGAAGAGATGCGACAAAAAACAAATTGTAAAAATATTGCCATGTGAGATATTATTATAATAAACCTAGCAATCAAATAGCCCATATTCCAGTCACGTGATATTACGACCATTATACCGTGACATAAACAGAACATACACATCGCTTGCCTTTACAGCGAAGGCCCATTAATAACAGTTGTACCCCAAACTATCTTATTAAACTAATCGACGTTATACGGCTAGAAGGAATAGTCACACTTCAATGTATGCTCGTAGTTTAGACTGTGACGTTTGTGTTTGGTCAGTTTTACGTGACAAACAGCTCTAACAGCAAATTCAAATTCAAATCATTATTTTATTCAGTAATTAGGCCCTACTTTTACAAGTCATTTTATAAACTAAAAGATTCTACCAGTGCTTCGGAAAAGCCCACTGACCTGAGAAGAAGCACCAAAAAACTCAGAGTAGGTATTTTATTGTTATCTTTTTTTTAAATATAGCAAGCGGTGAAAGTAGCCCTTAGCATAGTAAACCTAATTAAAAGAACTCTCACTCGGCCGTGTCCTTGGAATAATTACATACCTACAGCCGCGCGGTACGTAAACACGACATAGGGCTGCCTAATGTATGAATAGTTCAATACATTATGTCTTGAGATGTAACTCAAACTTGAGATTTATTGATTACTAGTGTTGCTCGCGGCTCCGCCCGCGTGAATAAGTTTTTCCGGGATAAAAAGTATCTTATAGCACTCAGGAATAATACAGTTTCCTATTAGTTAAACAATTTAAAAAATCGGTTCAATAGTTCCTGAGATTATCGCGTTCAACCAAACTCTTTAGCTTTATAATAAGTATAGGTTAATTGATATACCTACAGTCTACATTATATGATGCACCCCTCTCGGACTTATTACAAAATAGCCGTTTAAAGAAATTACCGATTCTAAATTTTAAAAACAAATATAAACCTATATCTCAAACTCGGGCGTCTAGAATGAATATTCAAGAATAACGTAAATTAACTGCCGCGCAATTTTATTCTTCTTCCTAAACTATTATTAATACTTATGCAAACAGATGGCGCTATTATGCAAAATAGTGGAAAAATCGTAAACTTGCAACAATTAAAAATGCAAATTTTTGTTGTAGATGTTTGGAATGCTGAATGTACCGCACACGTCCGGCAAGATTCTGCGATACTCAGGACCCTCACGGCCTCGTGGTGGACCTACCTTCATGGTGCCGCCTCAGCGGGACAGGTCAGCTTCACTAAATAAATTGTACCTACAACCTAGTTTTTTTTTACTGGCATTAGGATATCTAGCTTAATTTTTCCTACTTATAAGTAAGTTACGAATTAAAATACACACAGGTCATACTTTGAGACAAAAATATATTATTTATATTACTTGTTGTCTAATATTGCTGCCTTTTTTTTCTTCAACGACTTTTAACACCTTTTTCATAAAGAAAATACCTAAAAATCCGAACTATTGGCTCTCTAATAATGCTCCTATTGTCCGACCAGGTTTGAAGCCCTGAAGAAACTGATCAGACAGGAGCACGTCCGCGAGCTGCAGAGGAAATACGAGGCTGAACAGAAACAGGAACTCAAGGAGCTCACTTCTGGAAGAAGGTATGTGTTATACAATACAATACTAGCCCTGTATTATATACTGCCCACTGCTGAGCACGGATATCCTCTACTACTGGCTGGCCTAGTGCAGGTTGGCAGACTTCACATACCTTCAATATTCAGAGAACTTTTCAGGTATGCAGGTTTCCTCACGATGTTTTATGCTATGTGCTTATTATCTTTTGAATGACTGTATCGAAAGAAACTTCGCTATTTTAAACCCTGCAAATAAACAAATGCTTATATAATCGGCTTTAGTTCGGTTTTTGGTAACTCGTTGGCGTAGATGACAAAACAATATTATGACGTTAGATCGTCCTACTAATATTATAAAGGCGAAAGTTTGTAAGAATGTCTGGATGTATGGACGTATGGATGTTTGTTACTCTTTCACACAAAAACTACTGAACGGATTTCGATGAAACTTGGCACACGGGTAGATCATGTCCTGGATTAACACATAGGCTACTTTTTATCCCCGGAAATGAAGCGGGACTTTTATCCCGGAAAAACTCATTCACGCGGGCGGAGCCGCGGGCAAAAGCTAGTAAGTAATAAGACGAGACGAGACCAAACAGTTAGTGATATGTAATGTGACGCCTGTGGCTTGAAAAGGTCAAAAGGCGTGATGCTTGGTACCTACGTATAGTTTTAAATGTACGTGTAGCGTAGCTAGAGTTATGGGCGTAGCTATAGCTTTCACATGGGGGTCCTACTATATAAAAATTTTAGTGGCGTGGGTTCTTGCCTTGCATGACACCGTATATTAGAAGCTAAGAGGGGGAGGGGGTCCGGATAACTCTCCTCAAGTGAGAAAGAATTCAACCCTACATTTGTAGTCAACTCGCACATCCTTTCATGCAAAAACTAAAGGAAAGTTTGATTAATTCCTATTCAAGTAACTAAGGTTGAAAGCTCGGAAAGTAACTATACAAATAGCTAAGAAGCTTTACCCGACCACATTAATTAATTAAACTGTGTTAGTATTAGCACAATGTATAGTTCCATTACCAGCTTTTACTGCTAAGAACGTTAAGTGTGTCGTGAATTTTCTTTTGCTTATTGAAACTAAGAAATTAGTTTTGTATTCCTATAAAGTTTAATTGAAAATTGTGCTCATTTTAGATTGATTTATTTAACACAGCTTTTCTTGACTGGTCCACCCGATTAAAATAACTTTCTTTGTATAAAGTCACACAGTGGTATTCTGGATATAAAGTATCTTGTTTGCGAATTCAGAACATGTTTGTGTGTTCCAAATTTCATCGAAATTCACCAGCATTCACGCCTAACATCCAAACATTTCCCGAAACTTATCCATTTAATTAGTAATATTGCATGATGAGACGAGCTTTCTCGGTTAATAGTAAGCCACGTATATACTACAACTTAGCAACACCAGCAAGAACTTTAGATTCTAACGTAAGGTAGTTTGACCGAGGAAAGCCCGGTTTCTAACATGGCCCACCATGCTTGTTATCAATATTTTTTTGAGTTGTGACGCAAAAATCATACTACAATTGTTGTGATTTCTTTTATTAATGAAGATGTTAAAATTAAGTGGGTTTTTTGGTAAAATTAAATAGATCTGTTAACTTTCTGTACCCCGAGACAAATATTTGTGGAATAGTAGGATAAGTTATAGTCTCGGTTAAGTTATTTTTGTATGGCAATTTCAACAGCGCCCGGTGAGCGTATTTAAATATAGCAGCATGAACATTAAATCGTGTAGTCATAAACATTTTTAACGCATAGAGTTCTTGAAGGTTTGTAGAGAAACACGATTATTACACTGGCCGAATGCAGACTTGCAGAGCCTTCGCCTCGCTGTGAAGTGGCTTGCAATTTACCAGTGTGACAAGAATCTTAAATTTACGCAGTCTTTACTGGCTGGAAAACGCAATAATAATGAAATCTGCACAACTGAACCTCGTAAAACGGCTTACGCCACTTTAATGGTTAATTTAAGAACGTTTTAGCGGTCCTACTAATCAAGAGCAGTGTGACTACTTTATTATCTAAGTAACATAAATTCGTAGTCTATCTACTGTCTATATGTTAATTTATTCGTGCATCTTAAAAACGACACAATAGTGATCGAGGCAATAAAATTCCAATCAAGGCAGTCGCTAGCGCAATGAATAGGTAAATAAATGGTGGAAATCTACTTTAGTAGGAGATACCTTCCATCGAGTTTAGAAAAAAAATACACATACACACACACCTCTTTTATTTCAGAAGAGGTAGGCTGAGGTCAAACCAGTGCACGTAGTTTTCCCCGTGTGTATTCCGTCCTATCTTGTTATAAACCCCGGACTGATACTGAGCAGGAAAAATTTCATACTAGTGACCCACCTCCCATAAGGGGCGATAGCCTAGTTGGAACTGGAACGGACTGCAGAGACACACGACCGCAGATTCAAAATACAAGGGCACGCACCTCCGACATTTCCAAAAAGTTATGTGTGTCTTCTTTGTGAATTCTTGCTTTAACGGTGAAGGAAAAACATCATGCAGAAACCTGCATACCTGAGAAGTTCTCTATAAGAATTACGAAGGTATTTGAAGTCTGCCAATCCGTACTAGGCCAGCGTGGTGGACTAAGGCCTATACCCTCTCAGTAGTAGAGGAGGGCAGTATAATATAATACAGGGCTAGCATAGTAGTAGTAATCCCGTCCCGGTGTCGTAAGGGTAGGACTTATTATAATCTATACTCAGATGCCAATGATGACATAAAATGTCCAAAGCAAAGTAATGTTGTTGATGCGATATCTACCAAACTTCACAGGGTCACCCGCTGGACTGATCTGAAGATTACCTAAAATTTTCATTAAAATCGATCTAACTGTTTTAGAGTCCATCGGGAAGAAGCATATTACCTTCACATATTATTTTTTTTATGATGAGATAGATATGAGTAAAGCTTTAGTAAATACGTCGCTAAACATTCGACGAGAAATTTAATTTGGGTAATCTTAAGTTGGCAAATAATAATGAAAAAATCTGTTTCCAAATAATTCGGGAAAATTTTAACGAGAATATTTGTGAGCACGCACTCAATCTATTAAAACAATCTTCGCAATAAAACAAATTTATCTTTAAAGTCCAAGCATAACTTAGGTCGAAATTTCATAAAATTACTTAAGAGTGAACAAACTCCGACCATTCACTGAGCGAGACTTTGAAGTTAAATCTGTTTGATCCGAGCCGTATGTTCCAACAATGAAAATTAATAATAAAGGAAATCCTTACTTTGCAAACTAACTTGAATTTACATTGATGAACTATGCCATTAAATTGTTTATTTATAGGAATTGTTAATAATTATTAGGTACGAAAAAGTGCGGATAATTTTTATATATAAAATATTTTTTATATTCGTCAGCAAATTAAGATGATAAGACTTCTAAATAAGCTAGATTTCGCAACCAATATTCAACAAAATATATTTTTTGCAGTAATAATGATGAATTGGCGTACGGATTGTATGGCGAACAAGAGCCCCGTGGACTCCAACCACTGCAGTTACCAGAATACTCCTCCGACGAACCCACCTCCAGGCACAGCAAGTAAGTACTAGTTAGTTTACTGGTGGTAGGTCTCTCCTATGCCAGGGACCATCTGGCTAGGTACCCGCGCAGTGTCTAATTCTAACGCCATGCAGACTGCTACATGGCGCTAGAATAAGACACGTGTTTGCACACTGGTGTAAGCACTGTTGTGTTCCAGTCTGAAAGACATTGTAGCCAGTTGGGCATTATGAGACTAATATCTAATGTCTCAAGGTGATTAGTGCAGTGGAGTGCAACGCAGTACTTTGTAAAAAAATCTATACTATAAGTTCTGTATGGTATTGCTACTGTTTATGGGCGGTGAATGTGTGAATGTGAGCACTCAAATTGAGCTTTGTGCATAAAACACAAAGTAAATATCGACACCTTTAGTTTTAACGTTTTATGTAAAACTTACAAATATAACACCTGACCAATAAACACAGAACGCTATTAAAGATTAAATAATTTATTTATATTGAGCAAGCCTTCTCAATAATAGGTGTAGGTACATATCAAATTTCTCCTTAATAGCTACAGTATTTAAAATTTCACGTCTTATATTCGTATTTTCTTTCTCCTTGACCTCAATCAGTAAGATGTACCTTTCAACTTATGTACTTAATAATTGATGAGTCTTAAAGATGAGATTTTTATCGACTTAAAAGTCTTCTTCAATGAAATATTTTCAAGCTTTATAAAACTCTTTGGTATCGTAATATTGCGCTCCAAAACCTGTATGCCTCATTGTACTAAATAACACATTGTTCGGCTCCTTTCAGACACCTTGTATTACGTGACACATGGTTTAATATAATGTATTCTCTCATTAATCATCCTTAACCTACAATGTGTTACATATATCTTATTCATCTCTTTATATTGAAGTACTGACCGCGTGTTCTCTAATATTCAAAAATGTATGCACCGTAATAACTCTATTTTAGAGGACATAGAACTGTTTATAAGCAAACAATGTAAACGGAAGGGAATAATTTTATCAAAGACTCGAAGAACCAAAAATTTGCCCAATCTGTTTTTTCTACAAAATTATTTTTCTTGCAGGAAGCCACCATCCGGCAGCCGTCAGATCTCTCAATTCTCTCGCTACTCGGACGTGATGCTGCCCCCAGCGCGCCGCACCTTTTACCACCCCTACTTGGAGTACGCCGCTCCCGAGTACATCCCCTACGTATACTGAACTCAAGCGCCAAGACCAGAGGACGAACCTTCTGACATGTTCTAGAATATTCTACGACTCCAGGGACGTTCCGATAATGTACAAACAATCTTCAGGCTTTAATCCCTAATATCAGTAATTACTCTGTCATATCGAAAGCATATCCTTAACGCTTTCGCTTCGACTCTTCTAGAATCTTACGATGCGAGCTTTCTCAGCATTACTTGCAATATTTTTATATATATAAAAACCGAAGGTTTTTTCTATGTAGATACGCGTCAGAATTTTTTAATATTTACCCCCTTATAATCATCATTGTATTTTTCGATAGGTTTAAGGTTTAAAATGAGTATTTCTTTTGGAATATTCGATTCCTTAGTGCGATTATAATCAAAATTTAAATTATACACTACTTCCGTATGTGACAATAATTCACTCGTATACAATTCGATCAATTACCTTAAATTATTGCTGTCAATTCCCTATACATGTTGGCAACATTTGACAATAATAAAAATGTAATCTGACAATAATGTTGTATGGGTGTTTACGTAGTTGTAAGAGTTGTCAAAAATAAATATTCCATTTAATAAATTAGGAATATTATAATGAAATAGTTGGTATTATTGTGTCGTGAAATTTTCCTGTTCGCTTCGATTGAACTCCTTTAAAATTCTTGCAATAGTTATTGAATATAATAAATGAAAATCCTTTACATGGCATTCCTTCGAGTTAGTATATCCATCCGAAAAACTTTTATATTGAATTCTTTAATCACGGTCATCCAATCTCTGAGGATCGAAGCGACTTTTCATCTTCGTCTAAGTTGAAATTAACTTTCAAAACTATTTTAGTATGTATACAAATAGGTACATGCGTAAATGTATTACATTTTGACGATGCATTTTTGTTTTTAGAGTTTATTTACCACATTACCTAATTTTTATAACGGTCTTTGAAATGTCTAATAATATACATTTTGTGCCGACTGCCAAAAAAACAACTTCCAGTTTCTAAAAAAAAATATGAATTTATTGTAACGGAAATATTTGATAAACATACATAAATATATTTACAGAATTGACAATAGAAATCAGGCTGAATCGTTCCATAGGAAGATTATACATCATATAGTTAATTATTGTTGTAATTAGTCGCTAAGTATAACGTTATTATATTTTAAAAGCCTACAAGACGGCTAAGTCGGTTTCGGGTGCGACAGCTCTGAATAAACGATATGTATTTTGTTTTTACACTGAAATCATTTTAATTATGAGACAATATAACCTGACATACCCTACATGACTTTCAGCCTTCCAACGTAAAAGTGTCTAAATATATTCTATAGTGGAATAAGGTACTCTATTCAAAAAGTTCCAAACAGCATTACAGATCGCAATACGCTTTATTATCTCAACAACACCAGTACACACAAGTTGGAAGGTTAAACGGTTGTGTAAAAGCTAAACTTGTCTAATGAACAATTTACGAAGAGTGTGTATAAAGGCGACAGCGCAACCGAATCCCGACGTAAAATGCTTTAACTACATTTAAATGTTTCATGTTTATTATAACAGTTAAATGTATAGCAAATGGCGTGTGAAACGCCGCTTATTCAATATTATTGGATTAGTTGTAGGTGTGCGTGCAGCCTTAGGGGTGGCAAGAGGAACGAAAACCAACGTTTCTTTTACATTCGTAATACTCTAGTCAACTTTTCTTATGCCAAATAATAATAGAACCTATAATGTATTCTACAAGTTATATTGTGTCAATATTATTTGTATAACTGAGTATTTTTGTTAGATAGTACAATCGGTGGTGCACTGTGGCGAACGAAGGCTGTAATTCTAAGGATGTTGTTACCTATTTGTGTACTATATTTATTAATATATCTAATCAACTTTCGACTTAATAAGGATCGACGTGGTACGTCGACTTAACCTCACAGACTATGAAATTTGGCTTTAAAAATAATAATAATAACACTTTTATTGTGGCTTTAAGCGAGTCAATGTCAATACATTCATTAATGTTCGATTTATCAACGAGGACTGTCTACGACTGTCCCGTCCCACAACTTACGATTTAGCGAGATCTATACATATTTTTATTTATATATGTACGTATAATTTTCTAACAATATTCTGTAGAATATTCTACAAATTATTTTAAATGTCTTTAAAATCATTAATAGGTAGATATTTAGTGGATAACATTGAGTAGTGTTTATTGGAAGCGTATTGCAAATAATTATAGGTGTTTAATTGATAATGTTATGAAAACAGTTTCGTTAAGAGTAGTTCTTCGCAGTTACATATCTTTGCGATTAAGGCACCACGGTGTCGCATATGCTTATTCATATCAAAATTTAATGTCGAATAACATTGATTGTCGAATGTGTGAAAATTACTGATAACTGGTAATTTTATTAATTCTGGTATTACATGGATACAGTGCCATCTAGTTTCCAAATGTGCAAACATTCGACGGCCGATGACTAATATATAAAATGAAATATTGTCTCTACGGCATCGCGGTCTTCATTGGACAATAATGTTATAGACAATAATTAAAATTAACACGAAAGAAGACCGCGTCTGCTATATATTATAATAATATAACCATGATAATGTTTTAAAAGTAATTATATTATTGATTGGTGGATTTTTTGAAAAATAAAGATAGTTACGTACTCCTGAGCAGAATTATCTGATTTTTGTCGGTAGATATGCACCGCCTACGTGTTTTTTTTTCAGTTCACCTTTTTTTTACAAATCCTATCCTACTTTAATATTATAAACGCGAAAGTGTGAAGTATGTATGGATGTCTGCATGTACTATAGATGTTTGTTACTCTTTCACGCAAAAACTACTGAACGAATTTCTATGAAATTTGGCACACGGGTAGATCATGTCCTGGATTAACACATAGGCATACATTTTATCCCAGGAAAACAAAAAGTGGGACTTTTATCCCAGAAAAACCTATTAACGCGGGCGGAGCCGCGGGCAAAATCTAGTAAATAATAATTTAACTGACACCCGTATTCACAAACAATTCTATGACGATGCACAGTGTGCCCAAACCAAGACCAAACGTATAATATTATCTGAAATTTGATAGTTTCCTTCTACCTTGTTCAGCGTTCTTTATCTGACAGCCAACTGAAGCAAAATTGTTTTCTATACCCATCGGGTTTTTTAATACATCAATGCCCATCGCTCAATATTCCGTAGTTCGACAGCTGACAGTTGTTTTTTTTTTTTCTACTAAAAACTTATGCGTAAGTAGGAAAAACGATTTCCGCTTAATTGACAAAAGACGTCATGCCCCACGGCGGCCACCGCGAGTATTGATGGGAGAACCACTGAAAATAAAAAGGTTGTTCGACATGGCAACAACTTTTTATTTCTAAGAATTAAATCTATGGTTTTGCATCTGCTATTATTACTTGACATTGGCGAAATCACCGATAGATATATGGTGGAACAAAGAGCATTATAATACTACGGAAATGGTGGAAGCTATAATAAAAAAAAAGAAGAGTATTGATGGGTCAGAGTGCTCTTTTACCTACGCACTGCGTAATCTGTCATGCTGAAAGCCGTAGACAGGGCTTTCCTTACTTTAAGCTGAAAGCACCTAGGTATATTGTAGTAAAAAATATCCTTTAAAAAAAGTTTCCATCTCAATTTTATCTCAAATCATATAGCGTGAAAAAAAACTGTAGATATTTACCTCAGAACAATAATTAAAGCCAATATTTATAAAACTAACATTTTCTTGAAACTAGCGTTTCTCGACATAGGGAATGTGCACGAACTATAGGTGGCAGCACAAAATCAAAAGTCACATGTGGACGAAAAAGGTAACTTTTTAGAATAATGTATTTAAATATGATAAAAAATGGGTTCCGGCCGATCATTGTTGGAGCTAGTTAATTTGATATTATTGGAGCAAATTAGGATGTTATGTTCCCTGAATTACAAATTTGCTTGTATTGAAAGTTATATTCACCTTTTATTTATTTTTATAAATTACGTAATGAAGACATTTCTTAATGCTTTTGGAACTCATACTTATGTGTGTTTTATACAGCTTTTATTATTTTTGTCTATTGCTTAGCACGGCAGTACGGGCTTGATTGACTCCCAAAAATCAAAAACTCTACGTAGACGGACGGTAACCTTTCAAACACTTAGTATCTAGAGTTGCCGCTAGATGGCGTTATGCCGCTTAATTTGCAATTATGGTGAACCAAGAAGCTTATACTCTACGTATGAATAGTAGGGTAGTATTTGACAAAAAAAAATTCAGGAATTCAGTCAAGGATATGTACAAAAACGTGCTTAAAATTCTAACCAAGATCCTGGTGGTAGGTTTCTCATATATAAGAGTCCGTCTGGGTGGGTACCACCGCAATGTCTAATTCTACCGACAAGCAGCAGTGTGCATGCACTGTTGTGTTTCTGTTTGAAGGACATTGTAGCCAGTGTAGCTACTGGACATAATGAGACTTAACATCTTATGTATCTATGACAAACGTTATTTTCCCGCTCGTAACAAGCGCGTAACGTAACTCATCGCGTTTATCACTATGGAAATTAGCATACAGAATACAATTTAACACTAGTTACACTAGGTTAACGTAACGCGGCCGCGTTACGAGTTGACATTGTCATAGAGAATAAAGGAGCAGGATAATATATAGGGTAAGTCGTGGACAGATGGCCACAAGGGACACGCGGGCCCAACACGTCACGCCTATTCTGAGTTACGGGGGAAGTCCATGAGTAGATCTATCCACACAGATGACGTAGCATAGCTAATTCACATTAAAATGCTGCGCAAGATTCAATAACATAAAATTTACTAGGACCAATTAATATACGAATAAAACAACTCTATATAGATAATTTCTTATACATTTTTTTACATTTGAAATAATACAGGCGGTTACATAAAAAATAAATAAGTCTTCGTACGATTTACATTACATAGCGAATGATGTTTGATACACAAAAGGAAATAATCAGGGGTTTATTACATACAACATCCACTAGATACACATTTAACTGTACAATAACATGAACTTGCGTTCACAATGCCGCTATAGTCGAGCGTAGTTTAGTCCTTATGCGAGTTGAAAGAAGGTCCATTTTAAATGATATCACGTTATTGAAAGAAAATTATTAAAGGTTACAACTGAATTGGCGATATCAACTTTCGGGCACATATCATTCAAATCTAATTGTACATTGCAATTTGTGCTTTAAAATAATAGGTAAACAACTTGCTTTGAAATAAACTATATTGCAGTCCTGGGACGTACTCAGTTTACAACGCGGGGACCGTGGGCGTTGATAAGTTAAAATATAAATGCGCCACTTTTGTATGAGCGAACTAGTTGTTTACATACAATTTTAACATCAAACACTTTCACTTACAACTAAATACGAAAATATCAACTAAGTTGGGTGCTGTTAGTCAAGTTAGTTCGGGTATTGTTGTGTGACCTCTTTGGCGTATAATTAGCTAGAGTATTAAACTGGGATAAAAAAGAACCTGCGGTTGATTTTGTACACTATATAGTCAAATTTAGTATGCCAATAAAATTTAAGCAGTTCATAGTCAAACGTATTCCATACTTTGTTAGGCCTTATATGATAATTATATGCTGCGCTTAATACAAAAATTGCTAAGGATACGCCTAGAATTCAACTATTAATACAGTTGCACCACAAACACGTTACTGCTTTCCACATTCGTCTTATTACAAAATAAACATAAATGGAGTGTATACGCATCAGTCAATTATAAGAACAAGACAAGAACAAACGAACAAATTGGAATATGTAAATGGGGTGAATCATAAAAAATTGGCACAATACAGTTAAAAAGGCGGTAATTAACTTTACAAACTGATCGGAAATATGACACACCTTGGCAAAAATCGTCGAGAAGCAACTTTCTAAAGATTTGAAAAAGATAATCACTCAGATGAACGCGATTGACTCCCATGACCCGAACCGAATCCGCGCCTGCTACCTCAATAATACTCAAATCCTTCCAACATTTTATCACGAAAATATCTCACATTTCCAATCAGATTGTAATTAATATTATAATTTCCACGTTTTTTTAATAAACTGGCAACATTCTTACATCTTACACGCTACAGCAACACTGTCTCAGGTGTACAACATGGAACATTTACGTTTTAACTAGCATTCTTATCCGATAATCAGTGCTTAGTCTACTCGCCAGCATTTGTGCTACTTGTACATTTTCTAATAACGGTGAAATCGATAAACGACCTAAGTTTGTAAATATATCAATCAAACTTTAGATTGATTGTTGGCATTGTCACGCAAGATGGCTGACAACGAATTTTGATATTCAAAAATAAAGAAACAAAAAGTTTCATACCAGCAGTAATTATTTATTTTTAAATTCCACAAATAAATATTGTTCTTTTAAAGGAAGTTCTCATAATCAGGCACCAGAAACCCTGGTTTGGTTACCGACTTTAAAAAAAAGGAAAGGGAGATTGGGGGTGTTAGAACAAAAGTACATACGGCAAGGCATTAACATTTTGAGTATTTTCTTTACCCAATTAAAATTTCGTTAAGAAATATAGGATCAAGTAACACAAATGCCGCTGCAATCGAGTAACAAACAATGTTACAACGTAAAATAGTAAAACTAAAGACATGAGAGATTTGTCTGCGATGCGACGGAGAGGGTGACTTGAACCTGAGATAAATATTCCTTTTTTTTTATTCAAACTGCTACTAATAATATGGTATGGGATCTGCCATCATAATAAAATCAGTGCCGTTGACACCACATTTATTAAACAAAAAGGAGAATTATGCAAAGGTTGAGCAAAAAATAAAAATATATCCTTTTAACGCTACTTTTTGAAATGATCAAACTACTTATCGTTGTATTTTGTTTGATCGACAGAAAAAATAGAAACCCTGTAATTGTTTTAGTAGTTCCCTGCCGCATCGCAGCCAAATTGAAAGTAAACAATCGACAATATACGAAATATACGTCTATGTTGGATTAAAAATACTTTGATGAAAATATATAGCCATTTTTGCAAAAGCTTCTTTAGTGTCATGTGATTAATACATGTAAAAGCGATAAGTCCATCCAACCATTTATTTAAATTTTGACAGTTCGGTTTCTAATCCATTGCGGATGTACTAATGCGTTACCGATTCGATTTCTTGTAGCAATCGATTTAATTTATACAGAAGTTTTGATCGATTAAACACATCGAAATCTTATTTTTGCTCAACATTTTATATTGTTTTATAAACATGCCTAAGCGTTTAATTGTGTATATTTTCTGTTTATAAATTTATTCTGTAGGTATATATTATATATTCAAAATTTTGTTAAAATTTTACTTGAACAGTCTATTTTATCGGTTGTTACATTCTTACGCATAGATAAAAAGATTTTTTTAAATTTACACTGCGACATTTTATTTCTCAATGTAAAAGTTTTGAATTATTTTTGTTACACAATCAGTGGTCTTAAGGAATATCGATTGATAATTAATATCGGAGCTGAACAGCAAGTCCCTTCACTATGGAAAACAAAAACTGGCGTCCATAAAGTATTTAATTATTATGTTTCGATTCCTTGTCAAGAATTATAAAATTTCACAGGCGTGCATATGTCAAAAGTTAAATAAATGGTTGGACGGACTATAGAGGAGTTGTATCGCATCACCATTGAATATTAAATTAAAGGAAGTTGGGTAAAAATGACCACTAGACTTTTATAGTAGGCACGACCTTAAACCAACCTAGTTTACTTTGCTTCAAAGATATGAGGCTAAATGCACAAGATCTGTAAAATCAACCTATGATTTTTGCCCGAGTTTTTACATGAGATAACGTGAAAGTTTACAAATTAATATTTGTATATGTATTAACTGCTATAAAATTTTGCAGATTTATTCGCTCGTGCACACCTTGTCTATGAAGAGCACCAATAGTAACAGTTGTATGTATGCATTAAAACTGTTTTACAATCACACAAAAAAAAATAAACAATGGGTAACTAAACGGCATAAAATTCACAATGTCCACACATCGTGTATATTTTATTATTAATCGAAATATAGTTTTAGACGTTTGTTTTAACGATCGAACGTGACAACCAAGGCGTGTCAAAAAAAACTAACGTGTAGCATATTTTTTTTCGTTTTTTATACTTTTTTACATTCCCGATCGCCGAATACTGGCTCGAAGGACCAAAAATCAAAGACAATTTTTCAAACATTCAAAATTCGATCGTGAAAACAAACTGTAAGATACAAACAGCACAGTAATTACACCATGTACTTAAACTAGTACGTAACACTAATACATAATGCGACACCCGACAACGGCTAATTTGCCTACCTTCCATTAACCCTATACATACGCGCGCCTCTTTGGTTAAGCGAGTGCAGGCGGTGATGTTTGCGCAGTATTTTTAGTCCTCAATAAAAAAAATTACACCTACTCAAAATAGAATAAATATAGTAGGGATGATGCTAATAGAAAAAGAAATGTTAAAATATGCTGCATGATTTAACTCTTCAAAATAGTCATGTCATATTTGTCTTTTTTTCAATTTTCAATTACACTGAGCAAAAAATGTGTATAAATTTTACTGGGCAAACAAGACAAATCTGTATGAAATATATATTTATTAGGGAGTTAATTTGTATGAATACTAAGTCTCTCCCAACACATGAAATATGTTATGTATCAAGATATTACGTTGTACATATTCACCACGTGACACTTGATAAATTCATAAATTAATAGACAAAAACACCATACATAAATACATAAAAAATTCAAAAATTACTAAATAAATGTATAATGAAATCACAATCACTTTGATTTTTTTACAAAAAATGTTCAATAAGCCTATCTATAATGCTAGACAAGGGATAAAATTGGTACTATCTACGCAATATTAGCTAAGCTTAAATGGCACACAAAGGGACTGACGCACAAACATTACCCGCCCAATCCTTTCCAAGATCAATAACAACCTAATCTCTTTCACTATATATGACGTCATTGAGATATGAAAATTTTATATTTATAAAAGAAAGATAATTTTAATGTCTTGCATACACGACAAGAGAAAATGTATTCGCAATTAATTACCTGATTTTTTTTATTTACAAAATCGATTTAGGGTACATGAGTATCGATATTATATCGATATAGTTTATTCACATCTCAACAACCTCATCGTATACGTATGCCAGTGGTGAAATTTAAAATTTACAAATCAAGGAAGTAAAGACAATGGTATACTTTTTAAGCACAGTTGACAATAACTTTGACAGATCCAAATGTCATTCTAAATTATCAAATAAACCATTTACGGACATTAAAATTATTACATACAATAGATATGAACAATCACTATATTTTTTACATAAACTATGGATACAATCTTTCTATTACATTCTATTTCAAAACTTGGACTAGTAAGTATCAAATACAATATCGAGTTTGGGATCTCTCACATGACATATGTGTCACTTTTACCTGTCAACCGCGCGGGAAATGTGTAAACGCACCACTGGACCTCAACTGAACCCTTCACATTAATTGACGAACCACTAATAAGCAGTCTTTACAAATATATCGTATATTACTAGATTACCTTTTTATTACAATAAAAAATACTGGACCGTTAGCTTGATTTAATAGGAATTGTAAATGTTGGTCGACGCGTGACGTCACACGACACCCTTACAATATATTCGCACAATGACTGATTCTATAAATTATATGATTTTGTGCTATATACTTATTGAAAGTTTAGTTTTTCAATATCAAGTATGTCATTTAACTCAACTTTTAACTATGAAACGCTAGCTGTCAAAAGGCCTAGGTACTTCCTGATCCGGGATAAAGTTACCGGTTCAAATAATACCCAAAAATAGTGTTTTAAGTGACCTATTAAAGGCATAGAAATTGTCAATATTTGCACAAAATACAACATAATAGGGATGTTTCGATATTATATCGATATTAAAATGTAACGCAAGAGTGTCGTGTGATCAGCCGAACCCCCTATAATAGGCAATTACATAACTATCGAATGTATATTTTATACTACAAACACGCTGCCATCAATATCGATATGACAATCGACAACAGCATTATCCAAAAGTATAATGGTGTTTCATCGATAGTCTCGTTAAAAATGTTGCCGATATCGACAAAATACATTCCACACGATTATACATCTGGCTACAGAAATACGAATGTTAAAAATATATTTATGCATCTTTATTTATATCGATTAAATTAAACTATTGCACTGCGTCTATATTCTAGACTAAAATGTAGTTACAGTAGACAGAACGAAAATCGAATATTTTTGATGAAAAAAATGCTAGAAAAATCGTCAATTTCCGTCATAATATAAACGCACACAGCCACATCTTATTTCATAAGAGACGAAGCCTTATAATCCAAAATTATTTTTCAACAAATTATTGTTTTATTACGATTTTGAGCATCAAACTGTTACGTTTAGCTATGGTAAACAAATCTACAAATAATAAATGCCTTGAATTCTTTGTTTTTCATCCAAGAGGGTGGAATATCCGCAACTCCACGTTTATAATTGTCTATGTTTGCGCAGAGGTAAGGCCGGGGTCAGCATGACAGCGGACGAGCGACATCGAAATTTACTGTATAACACGAAATTATAAGTACATCGGCGGGATATTGTCTTATAAACGAAATAAATATGGGTCTAATCTATTACATTGAGGAAAATTATCACGGAAATATGGCAACACACTACGAAAATTACAAACAAAACTGTTTAAACGGTAACAAATAGGATATAGCTCGCTAGTCCGCCGTCATCGACGTCTACATACATCCATGTATCTACAAGTATTATGCTATTGCATATGAGTGGTTACTTGATTACGCCCGCGTCGTTATGGCAGCATATTCTTTGACACGGCCGTGTTATACCACATACTGTACGTCGGTTCAAATATACAACACAACACACTGAGTATTATATTTTACGTGAACAATTACCGAGACTCTTCGTTTGATGTGTTTGACAACCTGGAAATAATAAATATATATAAAATCATTCAGAAGCAAATAAAAAAAATACTTAGGGTATTAATAAGATATTGGAAATTCGATATATTTTTCTTGACCACGTGAAATCTGATAAGTATAGTTAACGCATATATAATGTAAATCCAATATTGGATTCCTCGACAGATGTAAGATTGATCATGACTTGTATATTATACCGGTTGACAATGTTACGCGCTTATTTAAGATACCTTTGGTATTATCGTGTGAATTTAATTATAGTAAGTTATTTTTTATTTAATTTTTGCACTTCATATAAATTTCGGTCGGGTCGGGCAAAGTGATAATGGTTGTATTCATTATCAGCCTGGAGTGGGCACAAATTCGATATGGCGATGGGTTCGCCCCTTATCACATCATGGGACGGAATACGCACGGCGAAAAGTGGGTGCACAAATTGCGTGTTTGCTTACCCTTTCGGGGATAGTATGCGTGAGTGTGTGTGTGTGTGTGTGTGTGTTCATATAAATTAAAGCCAAAAGCATCTTTTATAGCAGGGATTCCCAAACTGGGTTCTGAGGAACCTAAGGGTTCCGTAGAATAGTCATCAGGGTTCTGCCAAAATTATTGTCGGATACAATACCAAACTATAAAACAATTATTCATAAAACGGTAAAACAATTTAATTTTTCACATTAAAACTAAGTTAAAACTAATGTGTTTCAATTATATTATCAAGTGCTGTTTACTCCTATAATTGGTACACACATCTGAATGTAACACAAGCCAAAATGTTGTAATGAGGTATGAAATGTGTGTACTGTTGGAGAACCTTATTTAAATAAATAAATATTACACATTTCTTAAAAATATTCTTATATTAATTTCAGTGTTGATTTGTAATCATTTGATACAGGGTTCCATACAATAAAAGATACGTATTTGGTTGGTGTTCCGTTAAACTTCACTTTCGCCGAGTAAAAAAAAAAAACTTTAAAGTTTAGGAACCCCTGCTCTATATATACAAGCGATATGTCGATAGGCTCGCCCCCTATCACATCATGGGACGGAATAATGGCGAAAAGTGGGTGCACTAGTTGCGCCTCTGCCTACCCCTTCGGGGATAACAGGCGTGAGTGTATATATGTATATGTGTGAGTACCGGTGCCGGTGCGCGTGCACTCGCGGTCCGTACGCGGCGAGTGCGCAGTACGCGGCGAGCAGCGCGTGCGGCGCGTGCGCGGCGTGCGGGTGTCGCGGGGGGGGGCAGCGCGCCGCCGCGCCCAGCGCCGACCAGCAGTACACGTCCGCGCCCGCGTCCTCGCTCCACGCACCACCTGCACCCGCACCCGCACCCGCACCCAGCCCGGCGCCGCCGCCCGCAGCGGACAACGCGCAGAACGTCATCGCCTTCCAACCACCGTATCTACATCACATATATTTACAATATTACTAGTTACAAGACAACACTACACGATTTTATTCATATTTGTGTCTAATAATAAGCTTTTTTAAATATACATTCGGTTTAGTAAATCAAAATAATTATAAAATTCATTACACAAGAAACAGAATTGCTCGTATTATTCAAGTCTATCTGGTCTGTTCCATAAAATGATGAACCCTAAACCAAGATATATTGAAATGGGACCATTTTGCGACCCTTTTTTACAAAATAAAGAAGGAATCAAGGAAATGCGCTCAAGATTTTTAGAGAAATCAGTGTACATACATAAAAAAAAATACAAAGACACGAATTGAGAACCTCCTCCTTTTTTGGAAGTCGGTTAAAAAATACTGTTCAACTCACTTGTCAACTACAACAACAGGCCCGTTCTTGTACTCCATCTGACAGCCGGCGACGTACTCGACAAGCGCGAACGAGTCTGAGTACGGCTGTATGAGCCTGTCTATCGCCTCGTTCCGCTCGCCATCACTCGTCGCCTGCCGCACCGCCTTAATGAACTCGTTCTCTTCGGGCTTGCCCAACGTGTACTCCGTAGTGTCTCCATCCAACCAACCACTGCACTTTATAAACTTCACAGTCAACTGATAATCGTCTTGCAATGAATGAACACTTACATTAATCACTTCGATCACTCTGTCCGAGGGAGTGTTCTCCGGCACTTTATCGACTTTTTCGAAACGGTAACACGGTCTACGCAGCTCCGCCTCCTCTTCCACCGAAAGCGCCGGCGCCACGGGAGGAGGAGGGGGCGCCGTGTCCGGAGGTGAGCCGGCCGCCCGCGAGCCCCAATCGGGAAACTTGAACTTCGTAGGTGAGCTCAGCTTGAAGTTTTTAAGCGACATTTTGGAAGGACTGCGTGGGGATTTAGGACCGTTTTTCTTCTCGGATAGTGATGCGAAAAGGTCGCCGTTCGCTATCGATTTTCTCGCTGATAGATCTCTGTTGCCGGCGCTTAGCCGTTCTAACCTGAGTTCGGTTCTGTCGAATCGATACGCGGGTTCTGTTGTGCTGACCGGCGAACTGTTCTCTGGTATGAGCCTCTCGTCGTCAGCGCAGTCGCTCTCCTGCCGTCTGTAACCGTTCGTCTCCGGTTCCACGGGTGTGACCGGCGATCTTCGGTCGGGTTTGTCGGACTTTCGGTAGGCGACATAGGTGTCTTTGGAAACAAAGCTGGCTCTGAAGTTGGCGACGAATAACTCTTTTTCATCCTCCGTCGGCCAGAACACTTCACATTCCTGAGTAATAAAATAAACATTATTATTAGGTGTGTGTTGCCATCCTACTTTAGAATATATAAAAAAAATAAAAAAATCTGATTTATTTGACGAGCATAAATGACACGATTTATCATAAATAAAATCCCACACAAAAGCAAGCTTGTGGCAGGTCATCAAAACAGCAAAATATATAGTCTCCTTATAAAAATGAGACAGATTCTGTTAAGTAATAAAAAAATGAACGCGTATATCCACGTCCATGCGCGTGTGATCACTGTGTCGTACCGGGTCGTCATCAGGCGCGAGTGCGAGGACCAACTGCGCGGTGTGGTCCCACAGCAGGCGCCAGAGGTCTCCGGCGGCGTGCGACACATGCGACACGTGCGGCGAGTGCGACACGTGCGACACGTGCGGCGGGTGCTGCGCCACCGCGAACTCGCGCAGCCGCCGCCGCCCGCACACCCACGACGCGTTCACGTACTCGCTGCCTGCACACACCGACATCGAGTCGAATATATTCAGTAAAATCGGTATTTTTGGAGCAAAAATCGGTATATGCAAAAAAAAACAAGCAATATTCAATTTAAGGGATTTTGCCCTTAATTTTAAACTCTAAGAACTATTATTCCACCAATAGAAGGTAATTTCAATAAACGAGAGTAACACATACACCCTCCCCCTCCTCATCAAAGTAAAAAAAAATAACAAATTTTACCGCCCCTTTAAAAGTACCGCCCCCCGCCGCCCCAAACACCAACATATTTAACCAAAGAATCGTAAAATATTAAAAAAAAAAGGGGATTTTAACTTCGAATTCTGAATATCGGTAAAAAAATCGGTATAATCTTTTGGCTTTCTAAAAATCGTTGAAAAATCATTGATGTTGATGTAGGTTCGAAACACAAACACCATCATAAACAGAAAACAAATCCGCCCTCCTATATATGGTTTAAATAGTATCACATAATTTTGAAACACCCGCTAAGCGTACACAATAAATCACATTTGAGAGCATGTGGCATGTAAAAAATATACTAATACCCACCTTCGACTCCCGGTTTGGGCACAAGCATGACCCGCGCAGTGTCCGAGGGCAGGACGCCGTCGGGCCGGTTCTTGTCGGCGTTGTGCGGTGCGCGTGCGCACACGCTGGCGTCCAGGCACGAGCGCGTTATTAACTGCAAAGTTAAAAATATATCAAACTGCTTCTTGGTTACTTCCATATGAAAACCGACGGCAGTCACACATTGGTATGCCACCTACCTATGACTTGGATTTTTTCTTTTACTCCATGCTTTATTAGATTTTGTGTGTTTGAATATTTTTTATATTGACACGGCGCGTTGACCCCACTGAACCTCATAGTGAGCGGAAAGAACTCTAGATAGTGTCGACTGACAAGCAAAGATTATCCCCCATCAGTAGACACCTTATGCCGGCCTCTTTGAACCGAATACACACAGGCTAATCCCGGAACGCGGCACAATTACGTGGGACAACATGGCGACATTTTTTTTTTTATTTATTATACACAAAACAGGTTATAATCGAGCACACATTAATAGAAATGTTTGAAATTTTTAACATAACTTTAAACACCTTTTGTGCAGTTCTTTCCGCGCAGATACAAAATATAATCCTACCACCAATACATCTTACAACAAAGTAGGCACAGCCGGCCAACACCACAGACAGGAAAGAAAAAAACAAACAGAAACTTTTGCCAGGCTTATGAAATGAAATGAAATGAAATCATTTATTCGAATCGTAATCGAATAAAATGTTAAACATTACTTAGATTCAGTCAATTTTTACTCTACCACCAGTTCGGAAAGCAGTTTCCACAAGAGAAGAACGGACAAGAAACTCTAGGATTGCTCTTTTCAAAATCAGTTCAAAGGTATAAATTAGTTTGTTAAGAACAACATCATAATACTTCCAAACGTTTTATATAATTAACTTACCAAAAACTGTTTCTCTAGCAAGTTTACCGGCGGTGGACCTTGGTACGTGTTCCGGTTCGCGAACGAGCGCATTCGTTCCAACAGTGCGTAGTTCTCTGCTCTGTTTGCTCTGTAAATAAACACCTTGGAATTACCCTTAAAAACGCATACAGTCTCACGTCTTTTATCCTCTACGGGGTAGGCAGAGGCGTAACTAGTGCACCCACTTTTCGCCGTGAGTGTTCCGTCCCATGATGTGATCGGGGGCGAGCCTATCATCATATTGGGCACAAATTCCAGACTGTGGTCTGATACTGAGTTGAAAAATCCATTACTGACCGACCCGGATATCGATCCCAAGATCAATGTAGTCGTATCTTAATAGTTAATACAACTCCGTAGTTTTCGTAGCTAAACGGACGTCCGTTTTCAATAAACTATCACAGTATTAATCTTCGATCCGTTCCCAAGAATAAACGAATCAAAATAAATTATTTGTAAGCTTATCAAAAAAATCTTTGTTCTGATTGGTCCACTTTCGCAATGGATCGAAAAATACGATTGGAATCGTTTATTGTAACGGCGGTAAGTCCACCTATGGCGCAATTGAGTCTTATCTAGCCGACTGGTAGTTGAAAGCTTCTTTTACTGAATCGAGTCGAAGAATTTAACACCGTACCTCATTATAAACGACTACTCACCTTCTCAATTCCTCCTTCTCAACTTCGCTCATATTATTATACGCGGCCATTTTCTTTGTATACGTATCAGTACTCCTTGGAGCCAAGTCGTACACTCCCTCCGCATCCTCGCCATTCACCAGCCCCTCCTTTTGCTCCTCAGGGGCTTCGGAATTCGCAGACTTACTTTGCTCGCTATTATCATCTGTCTTTATCGATATCTGACTACCGTTCTCGACAACTTCTTTATCGCTATTAATTTGACTCGATTTCATACTGGACACCTCATCGACTCCGTTAGTGACTGTCAAGTCGTCTATGCTCTTGCGCTTCGGTGGGTTCAGATCCAGCACAGCTAGGTCGTCTTCGGATATATCTTCGAGTAACTTCTGCAGGTATTCCCGACACTTGTGGTACTCCACTTCGGTGTTGCCTGACCGCACGTGTTCTAGTAACGCGTCGTGTACGAAGACGTATTGTTCTTCTGTCTGTACCAGGTGGTTTCGTTGTGTTCTCGCTCGACAGAGGTAACCGAGCGGCGAGAGAGTGCCAGTCAGCTTCAGTTGGTTGAGTTGCGCGTCGAGAACTATGTAGGTACCGGTGCGGCCGACACCAGCGCTGGAAAAAATTATATCGATATAAATAAAATCGAAGTGGCAGTGGGCTGGCCATATCTCACGAAGAACTGACAACCGCTGGGGTAAACGTGTTCTTGAGTGGAGACCACGACTGGGCAAACGTAGTGTAGGACGCCCTCCGGCCAGGTGGGATGACGATCTGCGAAAGACTGCAGGCAGATGCTGGATGCAGCAAGCTGAAGACAGGGCGCTATGGCGCTCATTAGGGGAGGCATATGTCCAGCAGTGGACTGATAAAGGCTGATGACGATGATGATGATGAAATAAAATCAGCATTATGATAATAAAACATCAAATTCATCGTGAAATGATTCTTGAGGGTTTACCATACTCTATTTAAACAAAAAAATAATAGTACTCATTTTAATTTCAGTTCACAAATCGATATTTATTTTCGACTTCGCGTTAGACGCTCTCGTAACAGTTTTTTTATCAATTAAAAGTCAAACTGTACTGCTCTACTGGTGGTAGGTCTCTCATATGTAAGATTCAGTCTCGGTGGGTACCATCGCAATGTCTATTTCTACGGACATAACGAGACTTAACATCCTATGTCTCAGGATGAAGAGCGCAGTGAATGCCACACAGTACTTTGTTACTCAAGGTGCTGTATGGTGTTACCACTGTTTATGGACGGTCGTATCGCTTACCATCAGGCGAACGGCATCCTCGTCATTCAATGCCATAAAAAAAAGCTGGTTGACCATACCAACACCAGTGTCAAGTTCAAGGTCGGGTCAAGGTCAGGCTCAAGGTCAATGTGAATAGGCACCTGCAGTGAACAAGCACGGTGGCGGGATGCTGCGCAGCTGCTCTCACGAACGGCAGCACGGCGAGGGGGTGCCGCGGTGTGCCGTGGTCGGGCCACACCGTGTAGTGGTACTGGACTACGTCGCGGGTCGCACGAGCGCTTCCTTCACCGCCCTAAAAGTATCAGCATACAGACAGTTAATTATAGGCAACTAGCTTTTGCCCGCGTTAAAAAGTTTTTCCGTCCCGTTTTATATTTTTCCGGAACAAAAATTCTACCCGTGTGCCAAATTTCATCGAAATCCGATCAGCAGTTTTTGCTTGAAAGAGGAACAAACATCCAGACATCCATACATTCTTACAATCTTTCGCGTTTATAATATTAGCAGGATTTGGTATGTCTATGGACTATCTTAGTAGAGGCGGTATTGTCGTCTAATACTAAGGCAGTTTATCTGCAATGAGCGAGCCTGTTGAACAAAAAATCGACGCTCCTTTTTGTTGTGATGGCAGTCTATCCTGTCGACAAAAGCTGCTTGGTTCAAGCCTGCCCTGCCCTTTAAGGCTTTTTAGTGCTTCCTCCATAGACCTGGCACCCTGGGCCATCGCCTAGTTAATCCTCACAGCCAGTACTGAGTGTCTAAGTATGAGTAGTACTGCGGACTTAGACTGTAGGAAAAAAATACGTGACTGACATATTGGTCTCTCGATCACAAACATCAAAATTAAACATCGTCTTAAGAGTTGCGATTTTTTTTAAACTTGCGACTAAACGTAGCAGGAACACGATGGATGCAGACGGCTTTTGACAGGTCCGTATGGAAGTTTTTAGGGGAGGCCTATCTATGGTCAGCAGTGGTTTTGTGGCTGATGATGATGAAGATGATGATGATGAAGGCCTTAGTGCACGCACCGGGTAGTCCCTGGCGAGGTCGACGACGCGCATGTCGCGTACAGTATAGGCGGCGCGTACGTCCTCACGTACCAGCGACACGCGCACGCCGCCGAACTCCGCGCAGCTCCCCGCGCCGCCCGCCGGCCAGTACATGTCGCACTTACGCTGCAATGACACACATCTCTCTTACTCATATAGGTTTCTTTTTTAATTGCATCGAATGACGAGACGAGCATGCCGTTCACCTGATGGTAAGCGATACGACCACCCATAAACAGTAGTAACACCATCCAGCACCTTGAGTTAGAAAGTACTGAGTGGTATTCCACTGCGCTCGTCATCCTGAGACGTAAGATGTTAAATCTCATTATGTCTTGTAGTTACACTGGCTACAATGTCCTTCAAACCGAAACACAACAGTGCACGCACACTGCTGCTTGGCGGTAGCAATAGACATTGCGGTGGTACCCACCCAGACGGACTCTTACATATGAGAGACCTACCACCAATATGGTGGCAGCACCCTTTCTCATATTGATCATAGGTACAGTTGAATGAGACGAGCATGGCGCTCGCCTGATGGTAGGCGATACCCTCGTCTGTAAACAGTAGCAACACCAACAGAACTGTGAATGTACTGCGAGGCACTTCACAACGCTTATCACGCTAAGACCTTGGGCGTTAAGTCTCATAAAGCCCAGTGCTTACGCTAGCTACAACGTCCTTCAAACCGGAACACATACATACACTGCAGCTTGGCGGTAGAAATAGAAATTGCGGTAGTACCTACCCAGACGACTCCTCCATAAAGTGTCTCATAATACCCAATTAAACAGGCTATCCTTCACAACACAACAGTGCGTGCTTACTGTTGCTCGGCAGTATAAATAGACCTACCCGTCCCCGCTCCACGAGATTGGTGATCATCACAATAGTGTGCACTCGATGCTGCACGATCATGCGCCAGAACGCGTCCAAGGTCGCCGGCGTCGGGCCCTGCGTCGCGATGTACCGCCGTTTCCATAGCAACCACTCCAGCTTCACCCGAGTTCGGACGCCCTCTGGAAGTGTGTTTAATGTGATGTGTTGGGGGTTAGTAATAGCAACGCAGCAGAAATGCTGTTTCGGTTACAACACCTAGCGTTCGCCCCGCCAGTCGCCTCCGTCCCTTCATAGTTACTCGTGTAGATTGTGATTAATGTAACAGGGTCCTGGACAATATATATTTTAAAATGGAGTCAGTATTTCACTAAATATCCCAACAAATATACAACTACCTCAACACAACATTTAACAGTTTAACAAAAACACTTAACATGATGGTTTACGCGTCTGGTGCCGCGAGCAAAAGCTATAGTTTATGAATGGAGACAGTTTTAGAGTATTATTATCGATGAATAAAATATCTATCATATCGATATCGATATTTTTTAGGGTAATTAGGAGTTATAAAAGAAATTCCTAACGAATATAATGTTTAGAAGTTCAAAATGCCAGTTTATATATTTGTATGAGACTACAGCGGCATTTGAGATTTCTACAGGACTGCTTCGGTGGAGTAGTTGTATTACGGTACGACTGCAAAGCTGAGGTCTTGAATCCGATCCCCGGGTCAGGCAAAGTGATATTGGGTTTTTCTACTCAGTACCAGCCCGGAGTCTGGAATTTGTGCCCGACATCGCGATAGGCTCGCCCCCTATCACATTATGGGACGCAATAACGGCGAAAAGTGGCTGCACTAGTTGCACCTCTGCCTACCCCTTCGGGGATAACCGGCGTGAGTAGGTGTGTGTACAGCTCAATTTGAATTCCATAAAACCAATCAAAGTAAACACTATCAAACACGTAGCGAATCCCACAATAACCATTGTAACACCCCGTTACGTCACATACCTAAGTCAACGTACACGTCGTCCAATTCGCTATCGTCGTCGCTCCGGTCGCTATCCGAGTCGTCGTTCTGCTCGTCCGATTCCACGATGCCGCTGAACTCTATGTTCAGGAACGCGGACTCTATGCCGTCTGCAAGGTTCGGTGGAGGCTTTGACGCTTTCACTGATGGTTGTCTAGAAAACGAAATTGTTGAGGTAAGTCATTTGATACTGATAAGAGATATAAGGGGAGAGTAGTGAAGACGCCTTGGCGTTGGCCGTCCCACAGACTAGCTACTTGAACGTCATCATCAGATAAGCTAATATAGGAACCTAAAAAGGGCACCAGAGACGCTAATGAAAGCGTTCAGTTAACCTTTTTCTTATGGCATTAAATGACGAGACGAGCATGCCGTTCACCTGATGGTAAGCGATACGACCACCCATAAACAGTAGTAACACCACACAGCACCTTGAGTTACGAAGTACTGTGTGGCATTCCACTGCACTCGTCATCCTGAGACATAGCATGATAAGTCCCATTACGTCCAGTAGTTTCATTAGCTACAATGTCATTCAAACTGAAACACAACAGAGCATGCACACAGCTGCTTACCCACCCAGATGAGCTCTTACATATGAGAGACCTACCAGTAGAACCCTGCATGTACCTGTCTGGCCTGGCTCGCCTCTCGAGCCGCCTGCGTATCCTGGCGATGTGGTGGGGCTGCAGCGCGGGCAGCATGCCGTCGATGAAGTTGGCGTTGACGTAGTCGCACGCGCCGCCCCGCCCCGCCCCCACGCACCCCGCCGCGCCGCACCGCCCGCCCGCCGACACGCACACGCGCGAGTGGTCGTCTGGACAAAACAGACTTGTTAATACCAGCTCTAGATCCCATTGACGAGCCTCTACTACCGAGAGGAGTCCACCACGCTGACATAGTGCGGGTTGGCATATCACATTACAACATCTAATAAATAGACTTTAAAGCTTAAAAACTTTTGTTTTTATCCAAACGCAAAACTGTGGTGGAAAACGCAAGTACGCTAACTAGCTATACACCAATGGTGCCACTGAAAAACTTTACAAACAGCATTTAAAAATATATTGGGAGTTACGCTTGCATACAGGTTTTAATTTTACAATAACATTTGGTCCTTCGAGCCGGAATGTAAAGAAAAAAGTAGACAAATTAACAGGAACTTACTCCATAATAAAGTGTTACTATTGAAAATATTCATAATTACCGAAAAATTAATTAAGAGTACATTACGAACCTTAAAAGAGCAACAAGGAGCGTTGGAAAATCAGAGAGCTTTTGTAAAAACCTTCAGCAAAAAAATATCACTCGAGAATAATAAAGGCTTAAAAACGGGTGTTTCCGCGAAGAGTAGCAAACTAGATGCATAAACAACATATTATTGTTATCAAAGCTTAGTAATCAGAGTGTAAAGTACACACCATACTCAGAACAAAATTGTTTTCCTGGACGCATACTCACACGCTGTTATGTTCAAATATCGGTTCTTCAGTCTATTTTCAGGTCTGTGGCTGTGATGGCTCGTGTGGGCCAGGGCGTTGGACCTCGCCACTACTATTTCGTACTCTTTGCTGTAAAAAAAAACGTTAGCTGAGAAGCAATATGATATTTCTGAACGAAAGCTAGGTGAGAAACCATATGACATTTCTTAAGGGTTTCTAATTATGCCCCAAAGGTCTTTAACACCCATAAAAAAACTAGAGAATATTATGTTGAGAAAAATATGTCCGCTTTTTAAAATAAATCAAATACCGCTCAAACATTGGGATATGCTTTTCTTTGCGTACGTAAATAGAACAGATGAGGAAAATACGCAAATATAATAAAGAACTAAGCAGTCATTACACATACTGCACACATTTAAAATATATCATAGACTTCCTACTTATATTATTTAGAACTGCCTCGGTGGCGTAGTTGTATTTCAGTACGACTGCAAAGCTGAGGTCTCGGGTTCGATCCCCGGGTCGGGCAAAGTGATATTGAGTTTTTCTATTCAGTATCAGTCCGGAGTCTGGAATTTGTGCCCGATATGGCGATAGGCTCGCCTCCTATCACATCATTGGACGGAATGTCGGCGAAAAGTGGGTACACTAGTTGCGCCTCTGCCTACCCCTTCGGGGATAACAGGCGTGAGTGTATATATATTATTTAGAATAATGGGTACAACTAAAAGTTTAGTAGGTAATTGTAATTTTTATGTTAGAAATAAATGCATACTACTAAATGCATTTGGCAGACAGATATTAAAAGCCCTAGCTATTAACATACAGGCTTTTATGTACCCCACAAAATACACAGTCGGGCTTTTATTGCCGAAAAAAAAATTACCCGCGTAAAGTCGCGAGCAGAACCTAGTCATTAGTAAATTTTTAGAACAAGGTACTTTCAGATGTATCCTCAGACCTTATTGGCACCTCATCTTGAGACAGCCCCTAACTGAACCTCTTGTAAGCCAAAATCAAAAATAGCTTGCGATCCTATGCCAAAAATTTACTCACCAAATTTTGAAGAACGCTAAACTACTTTTGGGTCGCAATGAAAATCATCAAACATAATGTTAGAGACGAGTTGAAAATATAAATAGTTTATTTTCCTCCACAACAAAGGAATACACAGATTAATTAACTGAGGAGGCAATTATCCCTCTATATGAAGACATTTAAAACGGGAAATCTGTGAGTTCAGATGCAAAGTAAAGCAAATAATTTTAACATGTAAGGATAATTTTGTGTCTTAAGTGGGTTCTATAAGGCTTGTACAAAAAATGTAAACAAATATAACACTTTTCAAATTCGTTAATTATTTTAGAATAATTCTGTAACAATCGTAACTTACATGCCGCTTGGCGGTAGAAATAGACATTGCGGTGGTACCCCCCCCCCCTCCAGGCGGACTCTTACAAAACTCTACTTACCGTTTACCAAGAAGTTCCGTCACTCTTTGCCCAACTCATAACAAAAAAAACCCGGATCGTTCCAAGTCTTTATGTCACACATACCTGAAGCCGATATCCCCGTCGGCGTGCAAAGCCGCCACGTGCCGCGGGAAGTCGGTGGCGGTGATGGCGGGGTGGTGGTGTCCCGCCATGCGCGGGGGACGGGCGCCTATCTCCGCTCCCGCCTCCGCCTCTGCGCCAGACGCGCACGAACGTAGCGGAGAGCAGTTCACTACTGGATTATAACATTACATCGCGATTGTTGCATATCGATATAAACGATTTCGGATACAATACAGAGTAAAAATACTCATAAAGAGTATACTTTATTGTAACCATTTTTAAGTAAAAAACAAAATATAAGGTTGATACAATTTCCTTAAGTCTATTGGTCCGTGGGCCAGTGACAGATTTCGATGACCAAGTTTCTCTCAAACGATAATTGGTGAGACGCATCAGAGACGTGTATCATAAAGCCTCGTGAACGTCAGCTTCGGCTCCGTGGGTGCCATGAGCGGTGGTAGCCTCCCAAAGATGTGGAAAAAAATATATTATTCAGTCATTTCCTCCCAACTAAGAATCATTTTAAATTGTAGGTAACCCGATACCTTGAAGAAAAAAAATAATCAGCTGACTGTAACTTGGGGCATTATGCGTCAGCTGGTCAATCAAACATGTAAAAAAAATATAACTGTTTTGCATTAAAACAAAACAATTATTATGTGTTGAAGAAAACACACAGCATTGAGATGAAGAACGCAATCATTTGATTCGGTTAATCCAAAGATAATGTCAGTTCAATACATACCAGAATGTCCAATCTTGTTTCCCACAATTGCACCAGAAGGCGCTGTTCTACTTTCGAGCGCAACTCTAGCTGTCAACTCATAAAGTCTTCATCACCAGCAAGATCCTTGTACTAATGCTGTGTGTTTTCTTCAACACATAATAATTGTTTTGTTTTAATGCAAAACAGTTATATTATGTGTCTCCAAAAACACACAGCATTGAGATGAAGACCTGTTTGATATCTGCTGGTGTAATACAATCGACGCTATGTGAATATAAAAAGAAATAATTCACATGATTTGTGAATGTACTATTTTTTCTTCTAGAATTGTTCATGAAAAACTCCATAAAACAAACTTAACAAAAAGAAAGCTTGGATAAAACTAAAAAACTCTTATCAGTTATTTGTCATATTAAGAGATCATAGTAATAATAATAAAATTTTAAACACTTTATAGTTAAGTGGTATCTTATACACTCAAATCAAGAGTATCATGAGAAATGAGATCAAAAATTTATAAAAACAAAAAATTATACATTGAAACACTTTAAAAATTATCCTACAATAAAACATCAGTATGAACACTGAGTCTGTAAATCTCCTGACAAGATATCTTTCAATAAAGTGCTTACAGATTCCCGGTTAGCTCTTTTCAGAATATCTTCCATTATAATATTCATATTATACTACCCTTTTGATGCTACCGTTGATAGAATACTAGGTATATTGCTAAGCTGGGGCCTCATTGCGGCTACAATATTTTATAAATGGATGTGTACTTGACTGTTGTCTATGTATATACAATGTATTATTTGTAGTCAAATTAAACTTCTACTTCTATTTTATCTATCTATCTACACAGAAATGCATGAATAGTAATTTGTTAAAAAATACAAATATTCAGCCAGCCACTCTGGTATTTGACGCTAATTTAACAGTTTCTATGACTGGTATAAAAAAATAAAATAAAACATTTTTATGTCATTTAACTGCTCTGAGAGTTGAGACACATAATTTAGTTCTTTCATCTGAGTAGCTGAGATTATAATATGGGTTCTGGATACCTATTTAGCAACTGCCTGATAGTCTGGACACAGCTGTTTGTTCTTTACCCAGATCTTGGCCCATGAACCAGCCTGAGCAGAGTGGTAATCTCTTCCCCAACAGTTCCAAAATGGGGATCAGGGTATGAAATACATAGCCTGAAGTTAGTTATGATGTACTAGTGGTATTTATAATAAATCATGTGTTTGAAAATTATCCTAGGTTATATATAGAAAAAATCTAGGATTTGTTGGATGACTCTTGATAACTTTTTTTCTACAGTAGTTATACAAGCATCTAACATCATTAATTTGTGTAATAAAACAGTACTGCCTGCAAATTAAAATCAAGCTGCATCATGACTAGACCTTATGTCTTTTGATTTGTTATCATTGCACTAGACTAACAATTTTCTATTTGGACACTAAAGGTGGATAAGGTGGTGAAAGACCACTTTTCCTTAAATAAGTGATTTCTCTTCTTCTAGCTCCAAATAGCTATGCTCCACCCCCCCAGTTTTGCCTGATGAGACATTTTGTCAAGAACCTTCCGCAGGTTCAATCAATAAAAACCTTCCGCAGGTTCAATCACTAAGAACCTTCCGCAGGTTCAATCACTAAGAACCTTCTGCAAGTTCAATCACTAAGAACCCTCCGCAGGTTCAATCACTAAGAACCTTCCGCAGGTTCAATCAATAAGAACCTTCCACAGGTTCATTATTTGAATAATAGTGATTAACGTTGTTTACTAGTGAGATTCAATAAAAAAGAACTTTCTGCAGGTTCATTATTTGAATTATGCATGTTAATTTTCTCACCTACTAGTGAGGTTCAATCAATAACAACCTTTAGCAGGTTTATAATTTGAATTATGTATGTTAATGCTCTCACTTACTAGTGAGGTTTAATCAATAAGAACCTTCCGTAGGTTCATTATTTGAATTGGGTGAGTTAGTGCTTTCACTTACTAGTGAAGTACATACTACTACCACTACGCCTACTGTTTAAGGCGCTAAAAGGCACTGTGTCAATTTAATTGCCTATTATATATCCCTTCTGCACAGTTTAAATATGCAGGGACCTTGGGGTTCATGTGGGTGGCAGGCAACCCCCGTTGGCAATGTAATAAAACAGTATATAAAGTAAACAGTACATATTGCCAACCCATAATTATTTAAAATTTGGGTTTGTGTAAACCTGTACAATAGTGGTATATTTTCTGTCAAATATTCGGACTTGACCTGAACTTCTAAGACAACCACCCTTATATTATTATAAAAAAGTTGCCTCTGAGGCTGTTGGTAATAAGTGCCATTGTAGGTAGGTCCATCTCTTCAGAGATGATTTGCACCACTGTTTAGTCTGCTTGGTACCTATCAAGTAACAATGATGTCAATTTTATATATAGAGTGAACGCCACCTTACACAACCTATTGGTAATGTCCACTTGGTTGGGATTTTATGTTACAAGGCACTGACCACTGCTGGTACTACTGAGCATTAGAACATTATGTGGCTAATTCTTGAGCAGCTGCTCACATTTTTTTTTTTTTTTGCATAGTAGTGTTTTACTGTTCTCCACTGTATCAAACCATCATTTGAGTTCCTGAGGTACTCCGTGAGGCAGTATCATTCTTTGGTCTCACAATGTGAATTCTCAAGAAAATAACTGTGTCTTGCAATAGTGTTTTACAGTACAGTCACCAATGGACTATTGCATGGTTTGCAAGGTTGATGCCTGCTCAATATACTTTGAAGTCAATTCAGAATATAGCTATTTAGCTGTAAAATGTTAGGTTGTTACAATTGATAATTAACATACCAAACCCAAGATTTCAAGGTTGCAAGCATCTCCGAGATCTTTGCAGCCTGCTTGTTTTTTTTTTTTTAATAAGCAGGTGCTCCTTATTACCATATACATATTTGTTCCCTCTCTAGTGTAGGGTTTCTACAACCCAGTTCATAATTACTGCAAATTGTACATGGGAGATCAAGATAGGCCAAATCAAAAGTAGGTTAATTGGGCAATCTCTCCGTTCTAAGTAACCAATGAAGGAGTGCACTTCCGCAATGCTTAGATAAAAAAGAGGGTGACGTTAACATAGAGTAGTACTAACCCAGGAGAAAATCTTTAACATCTCTCTCAGAGGTACAATTAATATAATGGTAATAGCTGTTATGAAAAATATATTATCTTACTGCAAGGAATTGACCTTCTCTGCAACTGAGAGGTTATAGGCCTTTGACCACCATATTGGTTTAGCGCTAGTTTGCAAACTTCACAACACACCAATTACTTTTTTGTAGAATTCTTAGGAAGGTACTTGTACTTGGTAGCTTGCATTGATAAGGCCGCTCTATTATACACCATAATATATTTAAGAAAATTGTATAATATTCAATTCTTTTTCTATGTTAAAATGGTTACAATAAAGAATATTTGTATTGTAGGTAATTCAGATGAGGTCCATGTATGAGTGCAAATAAATGGCAATTAAGCACCTGTTTTATTTTTTGAGTAATTGGCAGAGGGCTAATATATCTATTAATTCACCCTGTAAGGCTTAAAAAATCCTTTCTCATCTGAAGTTCCCTGATAGGCCTGGTATTATCATTAATGTTACTGTGACAAAAGAAGACTAGCAGAAACAAAACTTTTAACACAACAAATCCAGAAAGTTACTGTAAGATAGACAGTAGTGTCTCTATATATTATACGCAGGCAGTTTTGAAGCTGGTATATCATACAGTAAGGTAATTCTAAACCTGATATATTGGTTTGTTTAAGATCTGATTGTGTGGGCACATATTAGTCCCAGTTTCTTTATCTTTATTATTATTCAATAATTTGAAATAAAATAAACTCATTTGCAAAAAAAACGGGCACCTAAGCAATGAACCATTTCAAATGTTACTATTGGTTTGTTTGATAATTATAGGTAGTTTTACTTTCACAATTTTGTAAATTAATAAACAAATAATCGTTTTCGTCAGTATTATCATAAAATTTTGATAAAATTTATGGGTTTTAATGCTAAAGTTCACTAGTAGTGTATGCTCGCTAGTAGTGCATATGCTCGTGAAGTAAAAGTTAACAAAGATTTTTGTTTGTTTTTTCTTTAATAAAGTAAAAGCAGATAAATGTTTAGTATCGAGTGTGACCCCCTCTAGCTGAAATCACAGCTTGAATTCGTCTGGGTATGCTAGCGAGGATATCCCGGATACTTGCTTGCGGAATACGTTCCCACTCCGCGGTAATCACATTCTTCAGCTCTCTGATGGTTTGCGGAGGCGGTTGTACTGATCTCACGCGTCGTTTCAGAACGTCCCAGACATGCTCTATAGGATTGAGGTCGGGACTTCGAGCTGGCCAATCCAAACGACGAATGCCGACCTCTTGCACATACGCTTCCACATCGCCAGACTGGTGGGCGCGAGCGTTGTCGTCCATAAAAATTGAGTCTTCGCCTAAAGCGGCCAATGCGGGTTGTGCATGAGGAATAAGAACTTCCGTTATGTATCGATGTCCAGTCAGTGAGCCGTTTTCAATGAAGACTAACTCTGTACGATCCATTGAATTTATTCCTGCCCAAAACATAATAGAGCCCCCACCATAAGGTGTGATTTCTTCAAAACAAGCCTCTGCAAAGCGTTCTCCTCGTCTTCGTAGCACTCGCCGACGTCGATCTTCACCGAACAGAGATATCCTGGCTTCATCGGAGAACAATACCCTATTCCAGTCTTCTTGAGTCCATGACTCACAATTTCGAGCAAACCTAAGCCTGGCAACTCTGTGCTCACGGAGTAACTTAGGGCCGCGGGCCGGGCGATGACTGCGTATATTGGCCGCGAGCAGCCTCCTCCTGACCGTCCATAGACTAATATACACATTTCTTACTTCTTCGAGGTTGTTCTTAAGGTCCACATACGAAGACTTGCGATTTCTCAATGCGCGACTCACAAGAAAACGATCATCCCGTGGTTGGGTACATGGTTTTCTTCCAGAACCAGGCCTTCTCTCGACGGAACCGGTGTCTCGATACCGCTGCCAGGTCCTTTGAACCGTCGAGCGACTCACACTTAGCCTCTGAGCCACGAAGCATTGGCTGCAGCCCTCTTCAAGCAGCGCAATATTTTTTGTAGCTTTTACCACTTTCTCTAACATTATTGAGACAGCTAAACAGCAATAAATGAAGCTTTGACAATTAAGAATATGAAATAAATTCATAAAAATTTACTAAAAGTTATGAAAACCGATATTATCTTTTGGAACTTCGCACCAAAAATGTAGGATAAAAAGTGGTTTTCTGTAAAAACAAGCATCAAACGAAGATTTTAATTTAGAACGTACTGTTTTAAACACCACGGCATTTTTAAAACCGGCCAGTAACATGTACAAATGATTGAAATCATTTTGGTACCGTATTTTTTTAAAAAAGAATTAAAATCCAAACCGCCCGTTTTTTTTGCAAATGAGTGTATGTAATCCAAATTTGGTTGGCCTCGGAGCTATAATCATTGATTATGCTCATTTATGGACTGCAATTCTATGTGCACTATTGTCAGTTCTACTTCACTACATAATACCATGTATAATCATAGTATTGTAATGGTAATTTAATAATAACCAATAATTTTATAAAAATGCCTTAATATTTTACTGGTTTTTAAGCCTAAAAACATGGTTGAGCTAAGCTTTTCACAACAGATTTGTAGGTTTACTTTGTGTTTATTCTATACATGTGAATGGAATGTCTTTATTTTCATATCAACTATATTCCAGATTGTCCCAAGCCAATATAGGTGTATCTAATAACAGGTTGTCTGGAGCTATCACGAAACCTATTATTGTTAAATGTAACTAACATGTTTATTTTAAAGGGACATATTAAGAAAATTTTGGTAATTGGCGCAAATAGTTTAAGAATAATTAGCTAAATAAAACTGAGTCATTAGCGAGTCGACACGCGTATCTGAACCTTACGCACATGTTTGTGCCTGTTCCTGCGCTAAGAAGTACTCGCACGTTTCATAGATAAGGGTGAAGCTATGCCCTCATATTTCAAGGATGAGGAAGTACCCACTCAATGATATCCGATATGCATGAGTTTCGAGTCGAGACTTGTTCCCCATAAAGTTCCGGGGCAACAAATTGGTGACCTACAGGTACCTATTTTGCATAAGCTTCGGGTCGTGATCTGTTCCCCATCCGAGGCAACATATTCTTGACCGGTACCTATTCTGTTTGCGCTTCTATTTTGCGTGTCGTCTTTACTAAATGGCTCCAAAAACTTACCAAAAATACAATGCTGTGTACAACACACACTTTAACACTTTTGTTGTCACTTATAATTAATATTTGGTAAATGTTTGGTAAAGTTTTAATTTAATTAATAACTTTACCGAACTGATCTGTTCGAATCAAAACGACGCTATGAGTTGACAGCTAGAGTTGCGCTCGAAAGTAGAACAGCGCCTTCTGGTGCAATTGTGGGAAACAAGATTGGACATTCTGGTATGTATTGAACTGACATTATCTTTGGATTAACCGAATCAAATGATTGCGTTCTTCATCTCAATGCTGTGTGTTTTTGGAGACACATAATATATCATTTCAGTGATTTCCTCTCAACTACAAATTTACCTGATGATAGCTTATACGCAACTATGAATAAATATATATGTCAGCTGGCTGTATGCCGGGGCAAAAACCGTCAGCTGATGCCTTGAAAGTTATAACGCAGGTGTTAGGCGAGAGCTTCTATTACATAATTACATGCATCAGCTGACAATGTTTCCCTCGAATTAATGATAGTAGATTCTCTTTATTAATTACAGCATTGTATTATCAATCTATACATGTAAAATGCTTTGTCCTGAATGACTGACTGACAGTTAAACGCACAGCCCAAACCTCTGACCGTAGAGATCTGAAACTTGCAGGGTGTGTTCCATGTATGACGCGATGTAGGCATGCAACACTTTTCTAACCCTTAGATTAGAAACGTGTTGCAAAGGTGGTACCTGCAGTAGGTTGTGTTAATCTGAAAAGTCTTCTGCTGACCACTTTATCTTACTCCGGAGAGTACAATAAACTATAAATTCATAATCACTGTTCTTAATATTTCTTCAGTTATTTAATTATATACGTATTAGTCGTAAAGTATTTATACATTTCATCGGAAAACTCATATCTGAGCGTAAAGTCAAACATTTAAGATACATTATATCTTCCCAGATGAAAATTTATAAGCTGACTAGCTTTTGCCCGCAGCCGCGGTCGTACGAAAGAGTTTTTTTTTATAAAGGTCCCACTTATACATTTTCACGGGATAAGAAGTAGCCTAAAACTTTCCAGTTTCCTAGATGCTCGAATTATTTCCATACCAAATTTAATCAAAATCCGTTTGATAGTCTTTGAGTTTATCGCGTACAATCTTTTTACCCCATTAGGGGTTGAATTTCGCAAAATCCCGTCTTAGTGAGCTCCAACGTTCTAAAAGGAACCTCCACAAAATTTGAGACTCCTAGCACGTGTAGCTTCTCAGATTTCGTGATAAGTGAGTTAATGACCTTTCGTTTTTATACATATTACATACTACGGGATGAATTTCAATAAAACATGAAACACGTCTTCTGTCAGTTCTGTTAAAAATAAGTTTAAGCAATATTTGAAGTAGGTTGGACCAAGGAATCACGTTGGCCCATACAAAATTTGCCCCCCTTTTTCACCCTCTTAGGGGTAGACTTTCGGAAAATTCAATCTCATTAGATGCCTATGGCATACAAAGAACACACCCTGCAAGTTTCAGGTCTCTACGGTCAGAGGTTTAGGCTGTGCGTCAGTCAGTCATTCAGGACAAAGCATTTTACATGTATAGATTGATAATACAATGCTGTAATTAATAAAGAGAATCTACTATCATTAATTCGAGGGAAACATTGTCAGCTGATGCATGTAATTATGTAATAGAAGCTCTCGCCTAACACCTGCGTTATAACTTTCAAGGCATCAGCTGACGGTTTTTGCCCCGGCATACAGCCAGCTGACATATATATTTATTCATAGTTGCGTATAAGCTATCATCAGGTAAATTTGTAGTTGAGAGGAAATCACTGAAATGATATATTTTTTTTACATGTTTGATTGACCAGCTGACGCATAATGCCCCAAGTTACAGTCAGCTGATTATTTTTTTTCTTCAAGGTATCGGGTTACCTACAATTTAAAATGATTCTTAGTTGGGAGGAAATGACTGAATAATATATTTTTTTCTACATCTTTGGGAGGCTACCACCGCTCATGGCACCCACGGAGCCGAAGCTGACGTTCACGAGGCTTTATGATACACGTCTCTGATGCATCTCACCAATTATCGTTCGGGAGAAAATGACTGACGAAATTTTGCTACTGGCCCACGGTCTATATGGTGTACAATGGGCGGCCTTATCGCTACAAGCGATCTCTTCCAGGCAACCTTTGTATGGAACGAAACTTAAGAGGATTTTATCACAGTATTTTTTACTCGCGACATTTAGAATGCTTTGCACCCTACAAGGTCGGAGCGCACTTGAACGTCGGGAGTAAAATTAAACTAAAAAGCGAAAACTTGTTATCAGAGCTTATTATTTATAAGACAGCTAAAAAGCTTGTTTTGACGAAATCTCATGTTATAAGTACAAAATTATTACATAGATATTATGATTAAAAACTGATGTATTGGCGCTAGTAGTTATAATTTTGAAAAAGTTTCAAAAATATAAATATTACGCGTAATTATAAAGGTCAATAGAGGTCATAACTGGTGATTTGCAGATATCTTTTTTTTTAAGCGTAGACCCAGAAAAAGTTCATGAATGGCTGTTGCAATTCAAATTAAAACACGAACTCAAAAATAATTATAATTCGAGTCCGCTAACTTTTACTAACAAATCTTAAAATTAATATATGAAATAGTACTTAAAAACATAAATACCCCAACTTACCCGGTTTCTTGTACACGTTCAGGGGAGCCCTAGCTGCCCTCTCCCCACCCTCCTCCAGGTAATTGTACGCCGCGCTTATACATTTGCTGAGGCGGGACCTGCACCTTTTCAGACAAAGCCAGTAATTAAGCTTGTTCCCGAAGCAAAGCCGTTCGCCTATGCGAAATTATCTCTAATGGATTGAACATAGTCACATGTGGCTTTTGATAAGAGGTGGTACAGATAGCAGATAACTTCAGACCAGATAGATTTGAAAGTTGTAGTGGATGTTAGTTTTACTCAATATTAGAAGTTGTAATGAATTATACTACAACTTTTTTCCTACTTTATTGTTCTATGAATTCGACAAATACTACACCGAATAAACTATATTTTTTAACTTTATGTATATCGAAAATTGTTTGTCACAAAACATAATAACATAATATACTTCATACATATTTAAACCGAATACAAACATTTGTACGACATACCACCATTATTTTCTGTTACCACTTGTTTGTATTGTTATTTAAGAATTACGCGTTGTTGTTTAACGCATGTTCGTGATTTTGATTGCTATAGATATTTTAGTGCATCATGAGTCATGACCATTGTTATTGCATTATTTGAATACAAATACAATACGATTCAAATAAGAATAGGAACGTCAATGACCTTTATGTGTCAAATGTCACTTGAAAAGTACGGTTTGCATAGAAAACTCTCTTTTGGCATGATATTTAAATAAAAACTTTATTGCTAAATTAATAATTGACATCTATGACGTCACAATATGCCACAAAGTCGATCCCATTCTTATTTGAATCAATGTACCTTCATTGCGGGGACGGACAAAATTAAAGAATTCCTACGACTCATCGCAGCATTATAGGGAATCCAGTATTCTAAGAATTAGGAGAGGCGAATTATCGAGTTTGAGTAAAGTGTGATGTTGGTTGTGAGTGGAGTGAGTGGTCTCGACTGACCTCCAGTAGAGCAGCGCGAGCGCGAGCGCGGCGAGCAGCACGAGCGGCACGAGCGCGACGAGCGCGGCCGTGCTGAGCGCGCGCACGTGGTGCCGCGTGTCGGCCGGCGACATCGCCTCCGAGTGCGCCGCGCACCACTCGCTCGACACCTCCTGCGCACAACACGCGCGTCACGCGTCACACGTCACGCGCACACCTCGCTAACCGACAGTTTGGAAGTTTTGGCGGGAACGTGGAAGTGTCATGAAGTGCTCTTGTTTTAATTCATTATTTTGGCGATACTTAGTGTTATATTGCATAATTACGGTGGTATATTGTCCAATATAGTTCTATTAAAGTGAATTGAAATAACAGTGCTAATCAAGTGCTTTTTTTGTTGCCGCCAAAACTTCTCGACAAAGTCTTAGTAAAGTAGGCACTGCTTTACTTCGACATAGTAGTTAAGTACTGAGTATAACAAAGAAACAATGCAACTGCAACTTATACTTAAAAAAATGTCTTACCTAAAACTTTGACACTGGCAGATGCGCAAACCGCGCCTTGCCAAAGAGAAAAGAAAAAACAATAACCGACAGTTTCTTTATTAACCGCAACAGTTAGTTACTGTTACGCTTGCCAAATAACGACGGTATACTTATCGAAACTCTTATGGCTTTTAATGTTATTGTGACTTAGAATTCATTAGGAAACTAGTTCATGTGCGTCATTGAAGTAGAGAAAAATGTTTGAGTACTAAGTCCAATTAGCCACTTGACTACAGTATGCCTAGGGCAGCACAAAGAAGAACGCATCATGAAATAGCGTCATGTGTTGTACCAAACATATCTCGTAAACATATAAACTCGTCTTTTATTACACAGTATTCAACGTGTTCACGAATGATAACTTTTACGTTGACCTTTTGATGTATATTATGTTAGTGAATAGGAATCAGTCCCTTTTATCTTGTCTGGGCATAAAAGCGTTATGACATTATTCATGAACAGTGTATAAACCTATTTTAGTTAACGAATATTTTGTCTTCTTCTTTCAAACTCAATTCAAAAATCGTTAGAAGACAAAACATTCGACAACTAAAACAAGTTTATAAACTATTTATTAATAAGACCGCTTGTATCTAGTCAAAACAGATCTATTGCAAATTTGCCATGAAACGTCATACAGCTTCTTTGGAACTGCATGAGTAATCGCTCAAAAAATAACAATATTTTTATATTCTCTTTCGGTGTAGTAAATACTATGAAACTCAAACATGGAATTATGTGTAAATAATAAATGCGGTGCACTTTTTCCATTTACCTATCCTTCATTATAACAGTTAATTGTAATACTGTTTTTAAATATTAAACAAGACATATAAGCAGATTAGATGTCCCGAAAAAAGAATAAATGCTAGTTTGTTTATATTTGGTATTGAAAAACAAAATTTATTTAACCAAAGTATTATAAAAATCATGGAACATTCATCAACCTCTCCTAGACTAAGAAATATTACCAGATCTATCAACATTAAAAATAACATTAACAATAACATCCCGCCTTTTTTAATTAACCTATTTAAATATAGAATATATTTTACAACGTGGCAAAAAAGTAGCAAACTATCACGTACCTCAGGCGGCGACTCCGAGCCGTTTATCAATCCGTTGTCGCGTGTCACGGACAGCGTGACGGCGTATATCTTCACTTCGTAGCGTGTCACGTTCCACAACTCCACCTCCTACGAACACGAACATGACATGTTCACACCAACGTCTGGCGCGCAGTGAGGCAAATTTACTTGTAAAATACTATTATCCTTATAACGTCACTGTTTACTCTGCCTAGTTAGTTAATCGGTACAAAAATATGACTTTAATTGCCTTTGAAATAACATGCCTACCAAATAACATGGCATTATTTCTGTAGGGTAGACAGAATCAGAAACGGCAAAATGAGCAACATGTTTTATGTACTGTGGTGTTCCGGTTTAAAGGACATTGTAGCTAGCGGGCTGGGCATTATGGGAGTCATCATTGAATGTCTCAGGGTTCGTCACCCTGTGTAGTATTTTTTTTATTGCATTGAATGACGAGACGAGCGTGCTGTTCGCTTGATGATAAGCGATATGACCACCAATAAACAGTAGCAACACCATTCAGCACCTTGAGTTACAAAGTACTGTGTGGCACTGCGCTCGTCATCCTGAGACATAAGATGTTAAGTCTCATTATATCCAGTTGTTACATTGGCTACAATGTCCTTCAAACCGAAACACAACAGTGCATGCTCACTGCTGCTTGGCGGTAGAAATAGACACCATGGACTTACCACTCACAACTCTATAATTAAATGTTCTGTATGGTGGTACTACTGTTTATGAGCTATCGCATCGCTTACCATCAGAAGAACGGCATGCTCGTCTCGTCATACACTAGCAATTATTTTTTTTAGTAAAGACACTATATGGGGATATAAGTGAAAACTTTCCTATTGTCGATGAAGGCTTAGTTACATGATTCCCATTCGATAGATGGCGGCTGGGGAACCAAGCATGCAACATTCATCTGGTCTTACATAACCATCCAATTAATTTAACTAATTCGATATTTTTAGAATGTTAGAGGGAAAGCTAGAAAACCAGACCGTGATATTTTGCACACAGATATACCATGTCCATGCATAACATTAAGTAATTTTAGCTCTAAAATTGACACAATTGAACTTTTACCTTGGGCAAGGTTTTATAAGCGGTTGGTCATCGGCCGTGACCAACATATAGCAACGAGCATAGTTATCGATTGATTACCATGTAAAATTTGTTGCAAATACATTTTTTATAATTCAGTTATTAATACTTGATGCTGCCGCTCAATTATAATATCCCACTACTGGGCACGGGTTTCCTGTAAAAGTAAAAGGTTTAAGCCTTAGCCAACTACGTTGGGCTAGTATGGGTTATGTTTCAAATACTTGCTATAAAACAATATTGCAAAATTATTTGATTTTTGTTACGCCACCGGGAATATCTAACGTTAGGTCAGAATTTGTTTGTTTTTTATGTACAATTGATGTTTTCAATGGCAAAGCAACTGCTTGCGTCCTTGTTTACGATACATACAATTTAAACGAATTTTGTCATAAGTGGGTAGATTTCTTGCAACTTGCTGTTGACAATTTCTAATTGAATCTTATAAATTTCTGGGAAATACAAGTATGTTTTCCTTTTGATACTTATATTTTATTAATTTCTGCAACTCACACACTTGTGTTTTAATACGCGCCAGGTCATACACAAGGCATGCTTTAATAAGATCTAATATCATCCCCTCTTAATCGTATAGTTGAAACATACAAAAACAATAATGACATTGACATTTTCCAGTTGCCCATTACAAATTTTAGGTCTATGTATTTAAGGTCTTTGATATCAGTTTAAGGTATATTCGATAACTTTGTATCTTTTAATATTGTGTTGATTGACTGATTTGATTTCCGCAACGTTTCTCCTTTTTATGTTTAAATAATTGTTAATAATTTTTAATGGTTTTTTAATTTTTAATTGATTTTGTTTGTAATTTATACCGGGTGGAAGGGAAACGCTCTCTATACCGGAACGTTAAGAGAGAAGAACCATAACATTAACGAAAAACTATATTCATTTGCAAAGCTAAGCTATAATACTTACGATTTTAGTATTTCCGTAATTCATGCGCGCGCAATGTAAATCGTACAAAAAACTGGGCGGCCGCCGCGCTGTGCCGGCACCGGCCCGCGGTCGTTAACCTGTCAGCTGACGTACGTGTTTCATTACGATTTTTTTTAAATATTGACCTTTTTACTATGTTTTCAGAATAATAGTTTGATTTATCTATCCATACGTGAAGCTGTACAGAAATTTGAGAAAATCCTACTAAAATTGTAACAATGCGATCGCGATTTTTTTAGTACCATCACGTCAGGAATCACCAATACTATCACCTGTATTCGTTTCCGAGAGCGTTTCCCTTCCACCCGGTATATTTTTAATTATTATTTTCAGGCATTGTATTATTATTTAATTTAGAAATTTATTTGACGTCATATTTTAGTTTATTTAATCTGATTTATATTATTATTATTTTTATATACAAATGAATGTAATGCTGTATCCACTTATAATGATGGTACCTACTTATAGTCCTTAGTTTTATATCATATTTTATTTTGATTGTACTATTTTTGTGAACTATCGCTAGTGGATCTAAATAAATAATAATAACGGAGTGCCATAACACAAGTATACTAAATACTTAAAAGGATACTCCAAATACGGTTCTACTGTGTGTAATTATTAGATGAAGAAATAAACATTTTCAATTTTTTTTTTTTAAATAAATCTATAAGAACGCGACAGCACACGCCTAGCGTGCTATACCATACGGTACAGCAGTGTGACAAAGCACATACGCTGTGTTTTTTTTGTAGCTGAGTTGCTTACATCTCTCGTACTAACTGCAAGCTTGTAGCGCTTTTTCACACGGTAAGCGTGAAGCCGCATCTTCGGGTTCGCTACGCGAGTGCGGGGACAAAAGTGGCATGTAGTGAGTCGCACGGGTGATAATTCATTGTTAATGCACAGCAGTCAACGTAATGATAATTAATCAACACAAAGCCGAATAGTTTGCTTTGATCGCGTAAATCTCAGGGAATACTACTCCAATTTAGAAAATTATTTCACTAATTTGGTAATTTAACTTAGAGACTAACACCAAATAGTATTTGCGACTTTTTTACAGAATTACATCGCACAAAGCAAAGAATAAACGTTTCAATTGTAAAAGAAAACGCTTGCAAAACTGAATACGTTGCTGCTGTTGATTTTAGTTGTCGCAATCTTTATTTATAATTGTGTGATATACATTGCAGTGTCCTAGGCGAAAGAAATAAAATCACTTCAGTGTTGTAAAAAATGTTGTAGCACAAGGATACTTCAGAGAGCCCCCCCCCCCCCCCCCATAAATATCGCAAAACTACGGGGAAGGAAAACCAACGTAACGAAACTTTCATAATAAAGCATTCATTATAAGAATTTGTAAGGTATGTAAAATCCACCAATATGCATTAAGCAAGCGTCGTGGAAAAATGTCCTAAACACATAGTAGATGTTGCCCTGGGCCAATAATAGGATCGTGTATAATACAAGTAGTTGCGCTATGCTGCTTGGCTGAAAAATAGGCACTGCGGATTAATTCAGACGAAATCTCGCACAAGTGACATACCTAGTAACCAATTACTGAAGCTTATCTCTTCCGGAAATCCATTATTACTCATACAAACGGTTATTTTTATATGAAACTTTAATGATTACTTCCGGAAATCCGTTGTTACTCATACGAACGGTTATATGAAACTTTAATAGTCATGATTAATATATTATCAGATCCAAAAGCCTGCGTAGTGCCTAACACCTACGATATAAAGATGTGGTGACAGCAGAGACAGTTCGATAATATCAACGCAAGTTACAGGGAAAATAAACAAATATGAGAGATATTTTAAGAATCACCTAATGATTCCTCGTTTCATTCGTAGGACTCGATAATACTATTACCTATATTATCAAGACAAAAAAAATATGGCTTACTTTTAATATGCTTAGGTGTTTTTAATTTACTGAATAAAGATCGCGTGGTGTAGCTTTCGACATAAGTAGTAGCCTATAGGCTATAACAATGCAAATTCAGATTTTCGACAATCGTCACACCAAATTTCACAAGACATTTCCTTTTATTGACGAGACGAGCATGTCGCTCGTCTGACGGTAAACGATACGAATTATGACCGCCCATAAATAGTAGAACATTATCAAGAACTTTGAATTAGTAAGTACTACGTGGTACTCCACTGCGCTCGTCAATGCGACATAATTCAACGATTTATGAATCGAATAAATAAAATTCCCGTGTCGCGGTGTTTTTTGCCACACTCCTCCGAAACGGCTCGACCGATTTTCATGAAATTTTGTGTGCATATCGGGTAGGTCTAAGAATCCTATTTTGCATCCTCCTAAGTTTAGTGATAAGGATGGCCCACCTCAAAAAGTTTTTTTATAACTACTGAACAGGTTTCGATGAAATTTGGCATACAGACAGATCATGTCCTGGATTAACACATAGGCTACTTTTTATCCCGGAAAAATATAAAGCGGGACTTTTATCCCGGAAAAACTTTTTAACGCGGGAGGAGCTGCGGGCAAAAGCTAGTTTTCTTCTAACATTCAAATCAATTTCTTTATCAGAACCTTTTACATTTATGATCTTAACTAACTTTTGCACACGAATTCGCTCGTGGGAAAGATTTATTCCGGGAAAAAGTCACGGTATATATTTTCCCGGGATAAAAAGTGTTCTATGGGCTCAAGCTACCATCATGGCAAATTTCATCGACGTTAGTTCGGTAATTGAGAACAACGGGTCCAGACATACGGACACGGCAGGAGACTTTGTTTTATAATACGTAAGGACTAAAGTAGGACTACCTTATGGTTGATGGATTATACTGGGATAATATTCGCCCGTGTGATTTTGGGGGCAAAAGTTTATATTAGTAGTGATACTGACCACACTTCTACCAGGATAATATTCGCCCGTGTGATTTTGGGGGCAAAAGTTTATATTAGTAGTGTTACTGACGACACTTCTACCAGGATAATATTCGGCCGTGTGATTTTGGGGGCAAAAGTTTATATTAGTAGCGATACTGACCACACTAATGGTAGTTTCTATGTCGTTCTTGTTGGTGGGGAGTGTGAGCCGAGTCCTGGGCTGTTGTTCTGGAATCTTCCTGAGGGTCACCACGTACTGGTCTATCGAGTTGTTGTACTCCAGTGGTTGACGCCATTGGAGGTATAGTGTACCTGCAATTTGCAACGGGTGGCATTGAATTTAAAAAATATTTGGACTCTATTGTTTCTTATTGTTGAAAGTAAGCTATAGAGTTAGTGAAACTCCTTATAAGTGATCTTCGCCGAGAGTTTAAAGTAGATAACATCGATTATAACTCACAGAGCCAGAAGGACTGTGCGTATATTGCCAAGTTCTTATAAGGAATAAAAATTGCACAAGATGGTGGATCTATTGAATCTTAAGCAATTTCACTAACCGTAAAAACTTTATATCTATGTTCTGACCGGAGATTCGGCCAAAAAAACACCGTAGGCGTAACTTTCGGCCTTGTAGACAATGTTGAAGCACACTTATTTGAGCTTTTCAGGCTAGGACTTCGGTGAGAAATTGATCTTTGATCGGACACCATTCCCACCAGTTTTCTATAGTCACCTAATCAACCCTTTTTGACTAACACTAATTTCAACACTAAAATTAAAATTCTAGAAAATTCTAAGCCCAAACTCACGTTTGGGCTGATCGCAGGTGAGGTTCAGTATGATCGGTGCTGAAGGCGGCCTGACGTCAGTCAGCACGTACAGAGGTTCCGACTCAGGCCCCAGGTGAGCCAGGAGGTCTGATGACGTCACATTGTCCAGGGGGAAGTAGTAAAACGCGCGCACCCAAATCTTGTATGGAGTGAATGGTTCTGAAAGAGAATAGACGGCTAGGATTGAAATACATACACACAAGCCTTTTATCTCCGAAGGGGTAGGCAGAGGCGCAACCAGTGCACTCACTTTTCGCCGTGCGTTTCCGTCCCATGATGTGATAGAAGGCGAGCCTATCGCCATGTCGGGCACAAATTCCAGACATCGGCCATTATCACTTTGCCCGACCCGAGGATCGAACCCGAGACCTCTTTCTTTCTTTCAGTCGTACCGTAATACAACTACGCCACCGAGGCGGCCGGATTGAACACTTAATTTTATTGTAATTTTTATTAGTTATCAGTTTTGCTATGTCGTTTTTCAACAATTATAACACCGACGTTTTTAGAGAGCGGCTTGTGGCGTTATGTTCATTAATTTGTATAAAAATAAAGATTAGCCTATCGACCAAGAACTTAGAAAACTCACGATCCTTTTACCATTTACTGTTGTTTACCCGATCGTTCCTAGCCACAAATAATGACGAACGTAATTTATCACGGTACTATCCTATTACATTTACAACAGGTTTCTCCACTATCGCTTTGTACATATACACTCACGCCTTTTATCCCCAAAGGGGTAGGCAAAGGCGCAACTAATGCACCCACTTTTCGCCATTATTCCGTCCCATAATGTGATAGGGGGCGAGCCTATCGCCATATCGGGCACAAATTCCAGACTCCGAGCTGATACTGAATATAAAAACTCAATATCACTTTGACCGACCCGGGGATCGAACCCGAGACCTCAGCATTGCAGTCGTAGCGTAATACAACTACGCCACTATCGCTTTGATATAAAATAAATTAACACTCACTCAAATTTCTCAGCCGGAATCCGACGACCTTGGTCGTCTTGCCCGCCTTATTCCACAGAGTGAGATTCATAGTCGGTTTCAAGTTATCCCTAATCCCCAAGTTGCTCGGGAATATGTTCTTCCTGAGCACATCCTCTGGAGTTTGCACACCGCTCACATTCGCGTCATACCTTGGAACTCCTTGTTCGTAGTACAACACATACGCGATCTGTGTGGTCTCTCTATGAGTCTGCGTCATCGATTTTTTTACTACTTCAATAGGAAACGTGGACTCATTGAAGATCTCCAGCTGTTTATAGTACTCCAAAGGAACTCCATTAGTCCCGTTGTCCTGACGTCGCTTCCTGTGCCTATGAGACCATACATCCCTTCTATTTCTGGGTGTATCCAGTAGTATACTAGACGCGTACTCATAGTTCTTAATATCATCATTCTTATACAAATTGTATGAGAAACCCAAGTCTTTAGCCTTCTCTGGTATGAGAGTATCAGTGGTGGGGATGACCTCATTAGGTTCGTCTCCTTGAGGCTCAGTCTTTGTGGTCTCTTCTACATCCTTGCTGTCTCGGATTGGGAGTTTATTCCGAGTGAACGTTAAAGGAGGGATCCAGGCCAGGTTCACCTCATCTGACGTCACATTGTAAGCTATCAGATTTCTTGGTGCGGACGGAACTGTTGACAAATAACAATTATATGTGTGTTAGCTGACCTTGCCCTACAGTTATTTATGTTGTAAACTGGCTTAGTTCGCATGCTTGTTAGCCTCCTGCGGTATGTTAGCCGCAGGGGGGTGCGAGGAATCTGCAGGTCAGAGCGGGGGAATGTTGAATGTTTGTAATTCAGATGTAGCAAATTATGCCTATGAACAAATTTCTAAGCCAATGCTCCAAAACTTCACGGACAGAACTGTGGGCTTAGAATGGGAAAAAAACACGATGCGTCCCCGCTTCCTTTTATTGTGATTGGTTGAGAGACTGACGGTCGGTATTTTGATGTTTGTGATTGATCGAGAGATCACACAAGTAGTCATAAGAAACTGATAAGCGCATGTATCCTGTTAATCTCCATATAATTGCTTTTTAATTCGCAATGTATCTGTCAAGTCCGTTAACATCATAAAAAACGTAAACCAACCATAAATAACTAGTTCAGCGGATTAGGTATTACACTGTATGATGATTACCTTGCATAAAAATAGCATTCTTAATTATTAAATTAAAAAGGAAACTAACTAAACGCTTACGTAAACATTAAAATATTGAATTGGTGTGTATGCGGGTCAATGACACAGTAACACCATGCTATATTAGACCTTAGGTATCAAGACATAAGGGTCAGAAAATAATATTGGCAGTAAACGTTTGAAAAATGTGTAATTAAGTATGACAATTACAGCATAGAGCGAAACAATGGATTAGCGGGTCAACGAATCTGATGGATGGTCAGCGAAGAAAACCCTTTGTTCTTGATGGATTTTTCGATAGGCTTAGATTTTGGTGAATGTTTTTTGCACAGTTTCGTCGAGTATGGGTTTTTAACGCCAAAAAACTAGATATACGTACGTATATTTATTTTGTTAATATCATAAATGCACAGATGTGTATACCTGGGTAGGTAGTACATTAAGGCGGATAAGAAAATAATTGCCTTCATGATTAGTGACGCATTCTAGAAACGAGACCTGCATTCCGAATCGGTCTGTCTTAACACTTAGTTTATCGTAAAAATACAAAAAAATACCATAACTTTCATTCGTTGTGTTTCTAAACCAAATATTACACAACAATTACCACCAATTTACTCGTTGAGCGTCGATAATTTTCGAAATACTTACAGAGCATTTTTCTAAGACCTTGTTGTTTCATCCGTAGTCAAGTTAACGGTTCTATTACACTGGAGTGCAGTGCCTTCGCCTCGCTGTAAATTTGCTTGCAATTCGCTAGTGTGATTAGAACCTTATCTTTACCTGTCTACGGATAAAACTAGCTCACTTACGCCCCTATTTTTCAACTGTAGTTGTCTTATTGTCCGAGTCTTATTAAGCTGTACGCGCTCGCAGCGCCTCACGCCCAGCGCACTCGAAGCTCTGCGAACGCGTCCAGTTTAATAACACCGAGGATTACCCTAACCACGGTTGAAAAAACCGGGCTAAGCCTAATCTGCTAATCTATACTAATACTGTGAAGCTGAAGAGTTCATTTGTTTGTTTGGTTGAACGCGCTAATCCCAGGAACTACTGAACCGATTTTGAAAATTCTTTCGTTATTAGGAAGCTACATTACTCCTAAGTGCTATAGGCTACTTTTTATACCGGGAAAATATTTTTTTACCCGGAAAAACTTTTCATGGTCTGGTCTTAAACTAATAACCATGTAGGAAAACAAAAAGAGACAAAAGGGCGCCCGAATCGCGTATACAAGTGAGTAAGGTCGAATCCATTAGTGAGTCAGCGGCAATCAGATGCATCTACACAAGCAGGTTAGGTATGCGCGACGTTCTAGATATTGCCTGGGGATTAAGGTTCAAAATTGAGCTAATGTCGACTTTTTTTATGTCAGATGAGCATATGGTCCGTGGGCCAGTGACAGATTTCGATGACCAAGTTCCTCTCAAACGATAATTGGTGAGACGCATCAGAGACGTGTATCATAAAGCCTCGTGAACGTCAGCTTCGGCTCCGTGGGTGCCATGAGCGGTGGTAGCCTCCCAAAGATGTAGAAAAAAAATATTATTCAGTCCTTTCCTCCCAACTAAGAATCACTTTAAATTGTAGCTAATCCGATACCTTGAAGAAAAAAAATAATCAGCTGACTGTAACTTGGGGCATTATGCGTCAGCTGGTCAATCAAACATGTAAAAAAATATATCATTTCAGTGATTTCCTCTCAACTACAAATTTACCTGATGATAGCTTATACGCAACTATGAATAAATATATATGTCAGCTGGCTGTATGCCGGGGCAAAAACCGTCAGCTGATGCCTTGAAAGTTATAACGCAGGTGTTAGGCAAGAGCTTCTATTACATAATTACATGCATCAGCTGACAATGTTTCCCTCGAGTTACTGATAGTAGATTCTCTTTATTAATTACAGCATTGTATTATCAATCTATACATGTAAAATGCTTTGTCCTGAATGACTGACTGACGGTTAAACACACAGCCCAAACCTCTGACCGTAGAGATCTGAAACTTGCAGGGTGTGTTCCTTGTATGACGCGATGTAGGCATGCAACACTTTTCTAACCCTTAGATTAGAAACGTGTTGCAAAGGTGGTACCTGCAGTAGGTTGTGTTAATCTGAAAAGTCTTCTGCTGACTACTTTATCTTACTCCGGAGAGTACAATAAACTATAAATTCATAATCACTGTTCTTAAATTTTCTTCAGTTATTTAATTATATACGTATTAGTCGTAAAGTATTTATACATTTCATCGGAAAACTCATATCTGAGCGTAAAGTCAAACATTTAAGATACATTATATCTTCCCAGATGAAAATTTATAAGCTGACTAGCTTTTGCCCGCAGCCTCGGTCGTACGAAAGAGTTTTTTTTTTTTGATAAAGGTCCCACTTATACATTTTCACGGGATAAGAAGTAGCCTAAAACTTTCCAGTTTCCCAGATGCTCGAATTATTTCCATACCAAATTTAATCAAAATCCATTTGATAGTCTTTGAGTTTATCGCGTACAGTCTTTTTACCCCATTAGGGATTGAATTTTGCAAAATCCCGTCTTAGTGACCTCCAACGTTCTAAAAGGAACCTCCACAAAATTTGAGACTCCTAGCACGTGTAGCTTCTCAGATTTCGTGATGAGTGAGTAAATGACCTTTCGTTTTTATACATATTGTATATTACGGGATGAATTTCAATAAAACATGAAACACGTCTTCTATCAGTTCTGTTAAAAATAAGTTTAAGCAATATTTGAAGTAGGTTGGACCAAGGAATCACGTTGGCCCATACAAACATTGCCCCCCTTTTTCACCCTCTTAGGGGTAGACTTTCGGAAAATTCATTCTCATTAGATGCCTATAGCATACAAAGAACACACCCTGCAAGTTTCAGGTCTCTACGGTCAGAGGTTTAGGCTGTGCGTTTAACCGTCAGTCAGTTTTCCAGGACAAAGCATTTTACATGTATAGATTGATAATACAATGCTGTAATTAATAAAGATAATCTACTATCATTAATTCGAGGGAAACATTGTCAGCTGATGCATGTAACTATGTAATAGAAGCTCTCGCCTAACACCTGCGTTAAAACTTTCAATGCATCAGCTGACGGTTTTTGCCCCGGCATACAGTCAGCTGACATATATATTTATTCATAGTTGCGTATAAGCTATCATCAGGTAAATTTGTAGTTGAGAGGAAATCACTGAAATGATATATTTTTTTTACATGTTGGATTGACCAGCTGACGCATAATGCCCCAAGTTACAGTCAGCTAATTATTTTTTTTCTTCAAGGTATCGGGTTAGCTACAATTTAAAATGATTCTTAGTTGGGAGGAAATGACTGAATAATATTTTTTTCTACATCTTTGGGAGGCTACCACCGCTCATGGCACCCACGGAGCCGAAGCTGACGTTCACGAGGCTTTATGATACACGTCTCTGATGCATCTCACCAATTATCGTTCGGGAGAAAATGACTGACGAAACTTTGCACTGGCCCACGGTCTAATAACGGCATTGGAGTTTTTTACCGACTTCAAAGGAGATAAATTCGCAAAAAAAATTGCCTGCTTAGCTCAGTAACGAATATTCGAAAACAATGTGCGTGTGTGCGTGCGTGCGTGTGCGTGCGTGCGTGTGCGTGTGCGTGTGCGTGTGCGTGTGCGTGTGCGTGTGCGTGTGTGTGTGTGTGTGTGTGTGTGAGAGAGAGATTAGCGAATTATTAAGCAGATACTCATTAACTACACTAATATTATAGAGATGGTTTGGTATCCTAGAGACTATTTTTATCCAGGTATAATAAAAAGCGGGGCATTTATCAAGTAAAATCGGGTATGTAGTAAAAGTTACTTAATAGTTATATAAGTAACTTTTCCTTTTCAGTCTATAGATTGAAAAGAAATATAGATTATCACCATAAAACTTTGAATTACAAAGTACTGCATGGCAAAAAGCACTCATTACCTTGAAACATTGATTAATGAGTCACATAGTGTCCTGTAATTACACTTGACTCCATTGATCTCCACACAGGAAAACAACATCAGGTGAACACTTTTAACCGCTACAACAGACAAAGCAATGGTACTTACCCAAAGAATTGCAAACAATATAAATATGAGACTCAAATAGACCACAGATAAACATATTACAGGCAACATTTTTTTTTTATTGCATTTAAATGACAAGACGTGCATGCCATTCTGTCATTCATTGCCTGATTGATGGTAAACGATACAACTGCCCATAAACAGTAGCAATGCCGCACATAACTTTGAATTACATAGTACTGCATGGCACTCTACTGCTCTCACCACCCTGAGACATTTGATGTTGAGCCTCATAATGCCCAGTAATTATGCTGTCTACAATGCCTTTCAAACCAGAACACTATTGTGCATACAAAGTGCTGCTTGGTGGTAAAAATAGACATTGTGGTGGTAGTTACCCAGCATAGTAAAAAGAGAGGGGACCAGATGGTCTGTGCTCACCTCAGAATTGCATGGTACCCACCCCAAGGATTTTGTGGCAGCCTAATGCTACATATTTAAAACTAAATTTACATATTGGTTAGCACCAGAAGACTTTATTAATTCTAGGCCACCCCCCCACCCCCCCAAAATGACTCTAGCTACGCCAAGGCTATCCAGATGGCCCCTCACATTTGAGAGACCTACCACCAGTAACTTACTCATAAAAATTACACAATTACCTCATGAAGACAACAATTAATGTACAACTTATTATCAACTGTATACGAAAACAAAAAAAATAATGTAACATTTTTGTAGTTTGGAACTGTATCCTATTAAGCTGTATATAAGGTTCGTTGAAAATGATAGACTATAGCTTCAAATTTCTTATATATCTACTCCAAATATTCTAGTGCAATGATAGTTTAACCTATTCTGTGTCTGCATGAAAGAGTTAAGCATCAATAGACAGAGTAAAGGAGATGTCCGCTACTTGTATGGGTGCTGGACCTCAAAATCTAAACAGGCTCAAACTTTAGGGATATTAAAAGGGGCAACATATGGAACTTAGATCTATTAACCCGTCAAGCCCGAATAGGTTGACAGCTGTCATTGTCAATTTTTTGGTAGTACGTATGCATGGGTGCGTATAAGGTCGATTTTCGCTTGTTGACAGATGACGTACCGGGCCAATGTAACCGGGCGGGCCTGAAGCGTTAAAAAATATTTTTAGACCCCTCCATTCATAACCAACTTTTTTGATAACATTCACATTAAGTTTAGTTTTCAAGCCAAACGAAATTTCATGCATCTCAAAATTGGAGGTCTTTAAAATTCAATGTTTTATTGCAAAAGGCTAGTTTTCAGTTCTATCCAAATATATATAAACTGTCTTGTATAGATTTTCAGGCCCATTTTTGGACATGTCCTTTCTTGACAAGTTTCTTGAGGTGAGTTTCCTGTCCACATGGCAAGAATTGCCTGACCATTGTGTTCAGACCAAATTTTGTCCTAATCTATATTCCATTTCATGTCCTTTCATAAATTTAATGTATGAGGCAAGAAATTGCTATGTCTAGATGGATCTCTCAAGTGGGCAAGATAATTAGAGGGCTGTATAATTAACGGTAAATTATTTCAAACCAAAAATACACACTTCCATTTGTTATCCCAGAAGGGATAGGTAGAGGCGCAACTAGTGCACCCACTTTTCGCCATGGGCACTGTGTCCTATGATGTGATAGGGGGTGAGTCTATTGCCATATCAGGCACAAATTCCATACTCCGGGCTGATACTGAATAATGATGATACTGAATCGAACCCGAGACCTCGGAATTGCAGTCATACCTTAATACAACTAGCCCACCAAGACAGTATATTAACATACAATACTTATATTATATTATTTGCACGATTATTAGAAGCAAAATAATTTTGCCTGTCACTCTGCTTGCTTTAAATTTGAATCTCAGATGAAATCTATGAATCTAGGTGCAAATTTTCAGCTTATTCCAAATCATTTTAATAATTATTCATAATCATTTAATGATTTTTGGACATCGTAAACACATCTATTACCTATATTCAGGACCCAAATTGGGCAAGTTATTGTAGGAATAAATAATTACACATAAATTAGTATTTATACATATATACTCACGCCTGTTATCCCCGAAGGGGTAGGCAGAGGCGCAACTAGTGCACCCACTTTTCGCCATTATTCTGTCCCATGATGTGATAGGGGGCGAGCCTATCGCCATATCGGGCACAAAATTAGTATTTATATAAAAAAACGTTTTCAGCAAACCTTGTGGCTTGCCTTTAAATACAGAATTTTAAGAAACAATGCCCTTACAATGAATGAAATAATAAAATCACAGATATATCAAACCATATTGTATAGCACTGACAATAAAGACAAATTAATGCTACGACTTTGATTTATTATTTTTCCAGTAAGAAGCCTTCATAATTTATGTTCATAACCATCCTCCACATTCATATCAATAGCGCAAGATTCAATTAACGAATAAATTAGATGAACCGGGTGCTACTTGTAACGCAATTAACGTTTGATGGAACCTGCAGATCCTCTAGCAGATTAAAGCCGTGGGCGGTCTGTCAAACGCGCTCCTACCGTAGGCGACGGCGTCATCCCCACGAACCAAAAAACGCACAACACCAACGCAACACAACACACAAAACATCTACAACAACACACTCACCGAGAATCTCTTTGATTTCGTTGTCGTTAGCTGCATTATCACAATGAACACACAAAATAAATATAGTAAAAATGGCTCCTACCATGTAATGAATATACATCTTAAAATAACACGATGCGCACGAAATTACCGTGCTTAAATAGCTTAAATAATATTTATAAACCACATTTTCACTTCGCTATCGCATAAAAGCGGAAATAATCTAGTTAACAAGTCTAATTCGTTTAAATTGTTTTAATCAAGCTGCCATCGAACAAGACCCCGCCGTCTGTCACTCGTCATGTCAATAAACAATTAATGTTGCCATAAATACCATTCGATATTTCTTCTATAATTATCACGAAAAAAAACTTTAAAAGTTTATGTTCACACTAATATTGCTTATAGATAACCTTGTAAACATTCCTATAAACATGAATGTATTTATGAGCGTTAAAAGGTTCAATATAAAGACAATACAAGACACAATCTAAACGTAAAGACATTGACATATATATATTTTCTAACAAACCTACTCGATTCAAACGTATAAGGGAAGGGAATGGGAATGACAGGGGAATGTGGTGAGGCCGCGAGGACGGAACTGCGGACGCGTAGAGTGTAAGAGTTTTAAAAACTATACGAATGGCCAAAGTGATGTTGTCCTCTGGATCGGTTAACACTGAATGCGGTCGACTCCATTTATGCGGGGAATGTCACAGTTTGCGGTCGTATGCACTATATTCAGCCTTGCACGTGTGTTTTTTTTTTTTTGTTAACTGTGGTCTATCCATGTTTACTTCGCCCCGTCAGGGTTGACAGAAAATTTTCTTTGTACATTAGAGCCACACCATTTCCATTGGTAAATACTCGAAGGTTTGCATTTTGTAGTTATAAAAAAGAAGAGCATAAATTACTAAAATGTACAATTTCCATTTTGTGGCAATAATTATGAAAAATAAATCAAACTTAAGTGGTAATAAAACGTTGAAATAATTATATATACAAAATTATTTAATAATATGAATAAAAGAAATAAAAATGAAATTAGATTAAAAACATGTTTGAATTGTGTATTGTTTGTTCGCATTTTACAATTTACAATCAGAAGAAAGGTTCTTACAAAGCATAAACAATAAACCATAGACTATTAGGGATACCAATGCATTTTTTGTTAAAGCTTTAGGAATTTTTTATAAGTCTAACAATTTGATTAGCATACTATTTCGATGGTGTTAGAACTTGGCAGCGACTATACAGGGTCATTTTGAAATGGCGTTAATAAATGAAACCACATACTTATCTCCTTGAAAATATCAGATACTTACGTCTGTTGTCAAACTTATTTGCCGCTTTAATTATATCAATCATGAATTAATCAAGATCAAGTGGAGGCTCTTCCTGTTATTCGTCTTTCTCCTTTTCTATAATAATATTATGTACACTCACACACTCGCACCTTTTATTCTCCAAGGGGTAGGCAGAGGCGCAACTAGTGCACCCACTTTTCGCCGTTATTCCGTCCCATGATGCTATAGGGGGCGAGCCTATCGCTATATCGGGCACAAATTCCAGACCCCAAGCTGATACTGAATAGAAAAATTCAATATCACTTTGCTCGACCCGGGCATCGAACCCGAGACCTTGGCATTGCAGTCGTACCATAATACAACTACGCCACCGAGGCAGTCTTATATAGTCTCGATAATATTATAAAGAGGAAATATTTGATTGTTTGTTTGCATTGAATAGGTTCCAAAACTACTGAACTGATTTGAAATTTTGTATAAAAGGAAAACAAAACAGCTGCGACACATTGAGTCAGTTACTTTTTATTCCTGCCTTTAAGATTAATAATTATCTTAATGTCTTCTTTCAGTATACTCATAATTTGTTGCTTTCTTTTAACGTTCCCATAATGTAAGTCTTTCGAATTCGAAAAGGGTTAAATCATAAATGTAATTTTAATTGTAATTTTCCACCGAACGTTGGTAACACTCCCCAGTTGGATTGTTTGTTCGACTTTGGGTGTCAGCCGCTTTGTAATTTTGTGTGATAATTATAGAAATAATCAGTGATATTGTTGCACAGGTGAATAAAACATGGTTTAACACTAGTGCTATGTGTTTATTATTGTGGTTTTGCGTGCGCTGTACCTAAAAACGAGTGCTTCCGCCATGACAATGGTTCCTAATCTCGGGAAGTGTACCGCGGTACTTCCAATATATTTCGTGTGTATCGTATTCTGGTATCCGATTTTAGGTGAGTTATTAACAAATTCATACAAATTATACAGCTCATGGTTGCTAAATGTCCTCTCTGTGTTGTGTATTTCAGATGTATTTACAGGAAACATTACACGTTCCGGTTTTTTGTTACAATGCGCGCATTTTTTTCAATTGATGTGTTTCCTAAAAATTTGCGGTCAACGGATGCGATTAAACGTAGTCAATGAACGCATTCCTGTTTATTGTGCTTGGTTAAGTGTGTTGTATCGTTTTTCTGTAGTGATTTGGTATTCACGTATGATAAAAACGGGAACTTGTCGCGTGTCGACAAATCCAATTGGTATCGAGGTGTTGATGGATAGAAAACAGACCATGAATAATAGTTATCGTGTTGAATCGTTGTTTCATAACATAAATTCCCTATAAAAATATGGTTTTATAACAGTAGGTAATAAGGATATTAATATGAGGCCATTGAAATATTTATCCTCATAAATGTCATATGTAACTACAGTAACATAAGCTCGCTTTAATAAATATTTATACAATAGGCAAATGCCCAACCCCATACATTTCCTAGATGCATAATTAATGTCCCTTGTGTGTTTAGTAATTTTATATTCATATCTGGACAGTGACCCTAAAGATTGAGTCCTTGAGTATTTCAAAATAATCCAGGAACTAATTAAAAACATATTAATAATGCATGGAAATCAGAAATTGTATTAGTCATACACAATAAAATATACATTTGTTTCATTTTGACCACATGAGGCAAACTATTGGAACAATATTAGATGTGTCACCAAAGGATAGCCGGTAACTGTGACTGAAACAAAGAGTGTCTAGGTTATTTTTAAAGAATTTGTAATTGGGTGAGCATTGAGAATTTGTAATATGTTTATTCATATTACCTATTCAGTTTGTAAAATGGTGAACCAAACTTAAATGTAAAGTGTTAGTCTTTTTTTTTTATTCAGGTGACTTTGGCAAAGTGACTGCCTCTCACCTGATGGGAAGCGCAATGCTGTCCAGATAGAGTATCAAATGGCAGCAGATGATTATCTCATTCGACACAAGTGTACTAATTATATTAATCTTGAATTCTTATAAAAAAATTGTGTTTGGTAATTCCATGTTTGTGAGAAGTAAACACAATTCACAGATTAAGATTTTGTTGAATTTCGGCACTCATTTGTCTAAACTTGATTATTATACTGACCACATTTTATCTAACAAAATTGCCAAATTTTATACAGATGGGATCAGATTTGACCTGATCGGTCCATGCGCTGGACCGATCAGGTCAAATCATCAATCCCGTACATGAGTGCACTAGAAAAACATCTAACAGAGAAATGTGGCGAGAGATTGTAAGGCACATTACATCTGCTCCGAAAAACACTACATGATGACAACAACCACTCTGTCAAGAGTGTTATGACCAAGAAGAATACAGAGTGGACCAAATCCAAATTAATTTTTGTACCTAATACATTTAGACATAAACAAGACATTTAAACCCATTGGTGTAAATATCCCACTGGATAAGGGGTCAGCCTGCCACAATTAAAACTTTTACTAAATATGCATATTATTTCTTGTTATAGATGACTAGGGCATACCCAGAGAAGCACCACTCTTCCAAGCATGGTCCTAATTAAATATATACCATTAGTTGACTTACATAAGTTGCTTTGGAGCATAATGCTGGAATAGGATATATTAATAACTTGAAACTATTGGGCTCTCACCCTGAAAAACATATTTACAAATAAATATAACACAAGGAAAATATAAAAGCCACATAGCTGATCAAACAACAAAGCTGTGTGGTTAAAATGTATCTCATTAAGTCACTAATTTATTAATTATTTTATATTTACTTAAATGAGAATTATGGCACAAGTATTCCTATAACTCAAGCCCATCTTCCATGAGTTAGGCTGAGTTTTACCATGCTACCAGTTAACACTAAGGCTAAAGGGCTGTTCCACAATGAGTCAACATCAATTGTCGAATATAATATGGGATGAACAAATATAAAATATGTCAAAGTCTTAAATGAAAGGTAAACAAAAAGTACTACATGTATTAACTGGTGGCATTACATTTACTTGAACATTGTGAAACATGTATGTTGCACAGTTTATTTTATTTATAATTGCTTAAATAAAGTCTAAAACATACTCAGAATTATACAGTGTTATAATTACCATTTAGCAACTAGCATAGACATAGAATAAAAGAAAACGATGAAGTCGCTTCAGAGTTTAAGTTTGAAAAGAAAATATCTATGAATACTGTCATTCTCGATTTTTGTGCATGTGCAGTGTGAACCGTTACTTGTGATGTTTTTAACAAAAGACTTTTATCAGCTAAATAATAATTTTTGTTTAGCCAGCATATACTTTTTTTTATAATGTAATAACTTTTTTGTTTAATTAAAGAGTATTTCTTTAAACTTAAATTAATTACAAATTGTCCCCTTATTGATGTTATAATGTATGTAATTCACAATAAATTTGGTAAAATAGATAGAAAAATGATTGATACAATATAAGACTTAGGACTTCGTTAATGTTTTTTTATCTTATATATTAAGAAATTTATTTATTTATTTATTAAATAACACACCAGTGACACATGCATCAAAAAATCACAAATAATAAGCAATAATAAAAATTCTGGTACATATGGCTATTAAAGGTATGCACAGCATTCTCATATAAGTAACATCTAGATAAAATTAAAATTACAAATTAAAATTACAAATTAAAATTACAATATAAAATAAAAACTTGAAAATACCACAATAAACACAACATAGCGACACCACATAAAAATTAACTTATAGTAAATATGAATTATAATAAAAATTAAAGTTTAAAAAATTTATATTTTAAAAACAAACAAATATTCAGGTATACAAAATATAACTTATGGACTCTTATCAACTTTAATCAACTTTGTCAAGCAAGTGTTTCAGCGCTTCCCTTCTGAACTCGGAGAGTGATGAACCGAATATGTCCAAATCAGGAGATTTAACGTTAAGAGCATTATACTCGCTGCACATTCTTACAATTGGTGAATTGAATCCAGTATTAGTACGTACGCGTGGTATATAAAAGGTTCTTGTAATAGGTTGTCTAGGTAATTGACGTGGAACATTTAGGCTGAGTTTACTAAGGATGTCACTGTGATTACTCATGTTATTTAATAATTTGTAAAGGAAAACTAGGTCATTAATTTTACGGCGATTACTTAATGTGTTCATTTTAAAAAAAGCTAAACGTGATCCATAGCAGCTGCGATGACTTATTCCGGGAGAATGGAATGCTAGGTGCCTTGTAAAGGCTCGTTGAATATTTTCTACACGCTGAGATACTGTACTGTAAAAAGGATTCCAAATTATACTGCCATATTCCAACTGACTACGTACAATCGCATTATATATCACAATTTTAGTTTTTATGTTTTTGAAGACCGTAGTGTTACGTTTTATAAAGCCAAGCATTCGTGCAGCCTTCTTAATTATCGAGTCCACGTGGGAAGTAAAACGTAGTTCGCTATCAATAATCACGCCGAGATCTTTAATTTCGTTAACTGTAACTAATTGCGTATCCTGTATTCTATAATATGATTGAATAGGGCATTTCTTTTTTGTAAACTTTATATGATAGCATTTGGTAGGATTAAGTTCCATGAAGTTGCATTTGCACCAATTTTGAATCCTTGATAAATCGTCTTGGATCTGTTCTGTATCGCGATGAGAAAAGATTGCTTTATATATTTTTAGGTCATCTGCGAATAGCAAGCATTGACAGTGATGTATTACTGTGATGACATCATTAACAAATATGGAGAAAAGGATTGGGCCAAGATGGGATCCCTGAGGTACTCCTGATTCTACAATGTATTCGTCTGAAGAAAAACCGTTAGCTACAACGTGGTGGAGTCTTTTGGCTAAATAGGAACGAAACCAGTGGAGCAGAGACCCCTGTATTCCATAATGTTCTAATTTGATGAGCAATAAAGAGTGATTGACTCTATCAAAGGCGCTAGTAAGATCAGTGTAAATTGCGTCCACTTCGCGACCTTGATCAAGTTCATGTGAGAGGTCTGATACATATGAAGTTAAATTGGTTGTCGTTGAGTGTCCGGCTCGAAATCCATGTTGGTTGGAGCATAAAATTGGATCGATATGTTTTGATATTTTGGGATACACAAGCGATCCAAACAGTTTAGAGAAACAGGAGAGTATTGTAATTGGACGATAGTTTTTTGCTTCGTTTTGACTACCTTTTTTGTGTAAGGGTACAACTCTCGCCTTCTTCCATTCGTCCGGAAAAACTCCATTACTTAGAGATTGATTAAATATGTGCGTTAAAGGTAGTGTTAAAGCTTGTCCGCAGCGCTTTACAAATACAGTAGGTATAGAGTCTGGACCAGCGCCCTTGTAAGAGTCTAGTTGTTTAATTTTTTTGTATACTTCTCTTTCAGATATTTGAATATTGCATATACAATTATTTCCTGATGCAGTATTAATAATGGGGGTATGATCAATGCTATGGATACACCCCTGGGAGGACTTAAACTGGTGAGCAAAAATATTGGCGATATCTGGACCAGTGGTTGAAACATAATGCTCGTTCCGGACACTAGTGGGAAAGGATGAAAAATTTTTATTCTTATTTTTGATAAATTTCCAGAAATGCTTTGGATTTTTGTTTAATGTTTCCTCCGTTGTCGCGATATATTGGGCGTGACAGGACTTGTATATTTTTTTGCAATAGCTCTGGACCATTTCGAAAGAGATCAAATCACGAGGATTTTTGTATTTGAGATACTGTTTTCTTAATTTATCCTTCTCTAAAATTCTTCTTATTAACGCATAGCTGAACCAAGGCGGATATTTTTGCTTAACGTTTTTATGTTTTGGTACGTATTTACCTATAATCTCATTTAAGTAATCATATAGCACTGATACACTTGCATTGACATCGTGGCAACTAGAAAGAGCTGCAGACCAATCAACATTTTTTAACTCGTCTATTATTTTCATGTAGTCGGCTTTGAAGTAATTTAAATTATTACGTTTTTTGTTGGGCGATTGATGAGTTTTTTTCGATGCTATACAAACTGATATGGTTAAGCAGGGATGATGAGTATCCAAGTTGCATAAAGGGTCAATTGTATTTGCAACAGTTACATCCGGCAAATTACTAAGGACTAAGTCTAATATTCTATTGAAGAAATGGCAAATTACGGTGCAGTTAAGCAGTTTTCTATATTTTTAGGCATTAGTTTACTCCTTTTCAATATTTGAGAGAAAATATACATATGTATAAATAAACATACATGTATGTTTGAGTGAGCAAATATATTTTCTTTTAATCCATCACCATCCACCTGGACACTTTTGCCTAATATTCAGCTATTGGGCCAGGAAGCCTGCAGAATATTTGTTTTTTTTTGGCATGAGGCCAAATATACTATTTGTTGCATGTCTGGTATTGCAATGAAAAAATACAGGGCCAACTAATAAATGAATAAATAATAGTTTATTTATTTTTAGTGACATCTGTTGGACCATAGTAGAATTATAACTAAACTGGCTATTCATATGTGTAAAAAAATCCTATTTGTCACAAGATGTTGCTTTCGTTTATTTTTTAGTGGCATCTGTTAGACGATAGTAGAACAAGAGTAAAATAAGAAAAATAAACAATGGTTTAAAAAACTAAAAAAACACGCTTTATGGAAAAACCAACTAAGAATTTAAATAAATTTGAATTAAGAATAGTGTAAATAAAAAAAAAAATGTTCATTTAAAAAAAAGCGTGGTGTGCTTTTTAAGATATAATCAAAATGATAAGCCTTCTACTCATATTATCTGGCAATAATATATTGACTCCATGCACGTCACGCTTTTTTTTCTTATTTACACAGTTCTTAATTCAAATTTGTTAAAATTTATTGTCATATTTTTTAGTTCGATTTTTCCTTTTGCGTGTAGCATGCTGGTCTTGTCATTCAAATGCAGTAAAAACACTTCATTATGGTATTAACCTTTTAAATTAGATTACAAAATCCAGAGTCACATAAGTCTCTCGAGCACTGTGACAAATATAATAAATTGATAGTTTTCCTCACGCTATTAGTACAGGTAAAATTAAAATTACTACAAGAGTTTACTAAATATTCTATTTTCAGAGTATGATAAAATGAGGATAGACCTACTACAGAATAAAATAACATTAAACGTAATAAAAGATTATGAATTTTCATGTAATATATTTATTTACAGGCCAAAATTAAGTGAGTGTGAAATTTTGTATGACAATATTTGCATTCATTAAAAATTTTATCATTTGAATTATATTTTTACATCAATTTCCTATTATATTTGGTGCGATTGAAAATTGAGGTAACAAAGGTATTATGGTTAGATTTTTTTGACCCTAAATCCTAATATCCTGTGCAATGCAAAGCAATCAGCCCTGTCTTATATACTGCCCACTGCTGAGCATGGGCCTCCTCTAATACTGAGAGGGGTTAGGCCTTATCCACCACGCTGGCCTAATGCAGGTTGGCAGACTTCACATACCCTCAAGATTCTTATGGAGAATTCTCAGGTATGTAGGCTTCCTCACGATGTCTCCCTTCACCGTTAAAGCGAACTGTAATCGATAAACAATACACACGTAACTTCGAAAAGTCAGGTGTGTGCCTTGGGTTTTGAATCTCTGGGCATTGTCTTGGCAGACCATTCCATCCCATATAGGCTATTGTCCGCTTTGTCCTACTACTTAATATTAAAAATGCAAGGTTATTTAAGTCCTGGAGTAACATATTATAGTGTATATGAGGGATATGAGAGAATGTCAAGTTTGTGAAGATGACATCTTGGATAAAGCAAAGTGGAGAAGAAAAGCGAGGAAACTTGACCCCACCACCATGTGGGATGATTAGCTTGGAAGACAAAGAGTGTCCTGTTTATACCAGCACATTGCACTATAGTCTATGGAAATTTTATGGCCTCAAACAAACTGTAGTTTGATATTGTAATAAAGTGAAGAGATTATTAAAATGAAACTCAGCTAAAAGCAAGCATATCGTTCTATTATGCAGTTCATGAGTGAATGGGTGTTGGAAGTTCCGAATTTTTTTTATAAAATTCCGTACTCCAGGAAATATGCATCACAAAATAGAAACTACGAAATTTTAATATAAAAAGCAGTGTTTGTATTTAATGAATAGCACAAAAATAATATTCAAATAATAGAAAATTGTTGTGGTACAGTTCTAGTCAAAGCGTATTATTAAAGTAGATTTAGATTAGGCTGAAGTGGAATTTGTGTCTGATAGGGCGATAATTCGCTTCTCTATCATTATGGGACTATAATAAACCCAATAGGAGCATTTGTTCCTCGACTACCAACCCTTTGCCGGCAAAAGACGTGAGCTTATTGGATTGTGTTTTAAAATTATTTATTTATTATGGGACACCCGCAGCATGTATATTAATAAAATCATACGTAAAAAAAAATATTATATCTATCACAGGCCAATATGTATGCCCATTACAGGTATACATCTATTGCAAATTACATGTGATAGCGAAAAAGGAAAAAAATAAATTAAACTTTTAATATAAATTGTGATAAATTATGTAAATGTCGCAGGAACACGTTGGATGCAGGTCGCTTGACAGGTGCGCCTGGACATCTTTAGGGGAGGCCTATGTTCAGCAGGGCCCAGGGGACGTCATGGGGCTGATGATGATGTAAATGTAACACACCTGCAACCCTATCGCATAGAAAACAAATACGATTCTTAGAAAGCTTTTCAATATTTTAGGAGCTGATATTATGTTTTTAACTTACAATATAGACTCATTTGACAGCCTCAAAGAAAAGGAATATAATATAAAAAAAAGGGCCATAGTGTTTGGGTCTCTAAAATCTCTAAATAAAGTTAATATTATATTTAATCACTTATATCCTTTTTTTTTATTGTAATACATATGATATTTAATATATTGTAAGTTCAAAGTCGTTATGCGGATTCCGACTTCCGTAATTTAAAAGAAAATAATTATAACTAGTTTTTGGTTGCGGCTCTTACCCGGAAATATTATCCCGGCATACAATGTACATAGTAACCATGATAATTTTTTAAAAATTATGCTGCTTTTCGCGTTAAAAACTATCTCTACGCGGAAAAATCTTGATCCGTTGCTATGTGGTACCAGAATGAAGTAACAAACACAATGTCATATATTATTAGAACAGATAATACGTTAGTAAGGATAACCACTGTGATATTTCTGTTATAGAATACACTGTCGACCTTTCTGGACAACTTATACCGTCATGTCACGATTGCCTGTATTTCCATAAACAGTAAGCAGGTATTAATACTACTCCACAGTATTTACTTCTCAACATATTATCAGCTAAGCAGCATAATAAGCTAGAAAATGACTGAATAAATCTATACAAAATTAAGTGTTGCTACTGTTACTGTAACAGTAACAGTAACAGTAAGTGTTGCTAGCGGCTCCGCCCGCGTTAAAAGGGTTTTTTGGGATGAAAGTCCCGCTTTATATTTTCCCCGGGATAAAGGGTAAAACTTTTACAAACTTTGAATGTCATATTTATTTATATCGAATCAACAGTCTACAAAATAAGTTTCAAGCTTTTAGCTCTAAAAATGACGATACTTCCATACAACTTTTCACCAACTCCGAACAACCTCCTACAATCATTTATTCCCTTGCCACCCTTTTTTTTCGCATTAAAAAGTAGCCTATACTCTTTCTCAGGCTCTAAACTATCTGTGTACTAAATTTCATTTAAATCGGTTCCGTAGTTTTGGCGTAAAAGCGATACAGACAGACAGAGTTACTTTCGCATTTATAATATTAGTAGGGATTAGTAAGATAAATGCCTCGGCGGCGTAGGTGTATAGCGTGCGCGGTAAGACATCGTTCTGAAATCCTGGGTTAGGCAGAGTGATATTGGGTTTTCTCCTCAGTATCAGCCCGGAGCCTGGAATTTGTGCCCGACATGGCAATAGACTCGTCTCCTATCGTATCATAGGAGGGAAAACTCAGTGGGCTTAAAATGTGGCAAAAAAACTCAACTCGTATGACGATGTCGTTTAATTTTGATGTTTGAGACCAATACGTTAGTCACGTGTAAGTCTTTCAACCAATCACAATAAAACAAAACGGAGTCGTATCTTTTTTCCCACATTTTAAGCCCACTGCCTGTTCGTCTTCCACGCCTAAACTACTGAACTGATTTTGGTTGAATTTGGCAAGGGGTAAGCTTGAACCGCGACGAAGACGTCACGACGACAGTAAATCGGAACTTTTATCCCGGAAAAGTACGTAGCGAGACTTTTTTCCAGAACTCTTTCACGCATGCGAAGCTGAGTGCAACACCTATTTATAAGTACAGTATTTGAAAAATGCGGAAAACTAGTTGACTTAACTGGGCTTCGAATTTAGAACTTGTTGATTTGCAAACCGCAAGTTAATATGGTCCACGACAATCACCAAGGCCACATATCGAACTAGCTGATGGCTCAACTTTGCCCCTGCGTGTAGACAAATTATAAACATAAATAACTTGATATTAAGTATGGACATCGTATTTTATTCATTTAATACCAAGCGCCCTAGGAATAAATGTAGGATAAATATCTATGGTACAACATCGACGAAGATGGCTATCGTTTTATCTTACTATTTTTGTAAAATTATAAATGCAAAAGTTTCCGAAGATGTTTGAATGTTAATTAGAAGTGAACACAGAAACCGCTAAACGGATTTTGGTGAAATTTGGCACGCAGATAAACCTTATCCTGGATTAGCTAATAGGTTACTTATGCTGGAGAATAGAGAATAATTTGATCCGGCAAAAGTATAACAAACACCTAGATAACAATAATATAACGCTCACACTTTTAGGAACACGGCCCTCCAGTTACTTAACACATAGGAAGCAACACATGAATCACTAGGAATTAGGAACTAGGGACGTCGCTGAGGGGGAGATTTGTTTTAACCTCTTTTCGTGTTTCAATGACACTTGCGGATATAATGAAAAAAATGGGGTAACCAGCGACATGTCTGAGAGATTTTGAAGTGAATACGTAGATGCGTGAATGAAAGTATGAACGTCTGTCTGTTCAAACGAGACGATGACTCTGCGTAACTTGTGACGATATCTACCGGCTTACCTTTCAAACATGTAAAGAATGCACTACTAATCTAACAGGTATACAATACTACAACTACCAGCCCTGTATTATATACTGCTCACTGCTGAGCACGGGGTTCCTCTACTACTGAGAGGGTTTAGGCCTTAGTCCACCGCGCCAGCCTAGTGCGGCTTGGCAGATAGATTCATACATATTCGAAATTCTTATAGAGAACTTCTCAAGTATACTGGTTTCCACACAAGGTTTTCCTTCACCGTTAAAGCAAGCGATAATTCACAAACAATACACACAGTATAACTTTAGAAAAGTCAGAGGTGCGTGCCCTTGGGTTTTGAACCTGCGGTCATTCGTCTTGGTAGTCCGTCCCACTCCCAACTAGGCTATCGCCGCATCGTACTACTACGTATACAATACTATTATAAGTTAATATTAACAAAATAAACAGCTTCCCTTTTGAAAAATTAGCATTGCTGATTTTTATTAAAATTTTAGCTATGCTAGTTGTTTGTGTTTTTTTTATTCCCGTCCCCAAAGTTTTCATCGATATTAATAAAATGTGGTAGATCTACGCCGTAGGCATATTTGTCTATAGTTGCCCCCAAAAATGCAGTCACCATCAGAAGCAAACCCAGCTGGCCACTAGTAACTCAGTTGTCTCTGTGATATTTTTTTTTTTGTTTTATCTACAGGTTGCGATAAAAATTGCTACAACCCTATAGTGGACAAATATGCTTGTAGTTTAGAACTCTTGAAATGCAGACACCATACGACATCACAAAGATGCCAAAAAAATAGAAGCTGAACGGTGATAGCACCGTGGTCAAGCTAATCTAAAAGGCATAACTGTCACGTTGGTTTTCAGAAGACATTTTATTATCCCAGTCAAGTCGGCATATTCACGATGCAAAGAATGAATGGTTCTGCCGTATGCAAGAATTAACTAATGTTCGTTTGTTTATTTTCCATTATATTTCTATTGTCGAAACGGAATATGGATGGATGGATGGTTTTACATAAAGAGTTTGAGTGCATAATAAACGTTATAGAATAATTATATCTAAAATAATCGGACTGCCTCGGTGGCGTAGTGGTATTGCGTACGCATTACGAGTACGATTTGCGCGCTGAGGTCCTGGGTTCGAATCCCGGGTCGAGCCAAAAAAATTGTGACTGGGTTTTTCCATCTTAAAATTTACTCAGTCGCAGCTCGGAGTCAAGAAGTTGGCGGTGTGATACCCCCGTGCCTCGGAAAGCACGTAAAGCCGTTGGTCCTGCGCCTGATCTCTCTCCGGTCATGTCGGATTGCCGTTTCACCGGACTATGAGAGTGAAGGAATAGCGAGTGCACCTGTGTATTGCGCACACACTTGTGCACTATAATATCTCCTGCGTACCTGGCTGATCTCCGTCGAGATTGGCCGCCGTGGCCGAAACTGGCTAGGAGGATTTTCATTTTCATTTCAAATCTAAAAACCGCGTCAAAATCCCTTGCGTAGTTTTAAAGATAAAAGTATACATACAGACAGCGGAAAGCGACTTTGTTTTATACTATGTAGTAATTAAGTAGCAATGTAGTGACAAGGAAACATTATGTCGGGGAAGGAAAATCAAAAAATATGAAACTGTGCTAAATGATATACATAACAAAACGGCAATGGTAACTAGACCATAATTATAAAGAAAAAATAGTAATAAGAAAATATCTGCTTCAGGCCGTAGGCCTTTAGCGCTCTAGTGTTGGCGAAATCGTATCGAATCTTATTGCCTTTATAAATTTGATTAATTTGTTAATGAATTTTGGCGAAATATTGAACTTATATACTTGGAACCTGAACTACAAGTTTGTTCGGAACCCTCGGTACGCGAGTTCACCTCGCACTTTTCCGGCTTTGGGCATAGTTCTTGTGGTCATAGTTAGCGGCTTTAACTTAGGTAAATGTGGTTGCTCTATTTGACCTCTCCTCACCATAAAAACCTGAAGTCTTGCTACCTTATTTATATAATTGCTGCATGCGAGACATCGATATTTTTTCTGGTATTATGTTTATGCGCTACAATGATCACTCACTATCAGTTGTCTCTTGCTCGTTTCCTCGACAAAAAACAACTAATTTCCTTCCGGAATTACTAAACGTTCCTCATTGAAAGCAGCGTTTTGACGAGGGTTCAACTAGTAACATGTTTCAACATTCCTATGGGTTCTGTCGATTAATTTAGGGGAATAAGGTAGTTTCCTATGTTTGAATATGTGCATTATTTTATTTGTAACAGAAAATAATACGAAAAAGAAATCCTTCTAAGAAATCAGCATAAAATTTTGTTGAAAATAAAGTATAAATAATAATATTTGAAATATTGTTTTGAGCAAAAGTAGGGGCGTGGTGGACGGTAGTGTTATCGCGCTATCTCTTTCTCAAGCCTAGAAGCGTGATGCCAGTGACACTCGATGACGTCACAGTTTGCTGTTTGTAATTTGTCGGCTACCTCTTCCTCCAAATTTCAAAGCTTTCTAAACTCTAACTTATTTATTATTGCATGGATTTCGAGAAATCGTCTCCAAATATACGTGTAAAAGGTTTGTAGTGGTTTTGAAATCGGTTATATTTTTTGATAAAAGTTTTTTGACCTTAAAATGATCACAGTGGTAGTTTTATACTAGGAAAGGTGATTAGTCGCAACGCATAGTCTTACTAATATTACAAATGCTAAAGTTTGTGACAATGATTGGATGTTTGTGTGTTTGTTACAAGTAAACGCTGGAACAACTAAACCGATTTGGATAAAATTTGGCGCATGGGTAGGTCATGTCCTGGACTAACACGCAGAGTACTTTTTATTCAGTAACTAGCGGCCTGCCTTGGCTTCGCTTAGGTAGCAAAGCATATTACATGCTGAAATTTGTTTTTGTCATACAAAATATTTATGTAATATACACATAAACCTTCCTCTTGAATCACTCCATCCATTGATGAAGTTTTTCCGAGATAAGAATTAGCCTAGGTCCTTCCCAGGGTCTTAAGCTATGTCCCTTCCAAATTGAATCGCAATCAGTTCAGTGGCGTGACCGTGACGGCTCCACTTGCGAGAAAAAAAATCCGAGATAAAATTACCGGTTTATGTTCTTCCGGGATAAAGTAGCCTATGTCCTCCTCTGGATATCAAACTATCGTCATACTTATTTTCTTGCGGTTCTACTTGCAGAAAAAGATTTTCCGGAATAAAAGTCTCGGTTTATTTTTTCCCGGAATAAGATATAGCCTAGGTCCGACCCAGGATCTTGAACTATCTCCCTACCACATTTCATCGAAATCGGTTCAGTGGTAAGGCCGTGACGGCCTCACTCGCGAGAAATAAAAACCGTTATAAAAATCCCGGGTTATGTTCTTCCGGGATAAAATATGTCCTCCTCAGGATCTCAAACTATCTCCATACTTTTCTCATTTATAGACACGCGCTGCCAACCCCCCGGCCGGTACCGCCGCGACCGCTATGTACCTGCATTTTAAATCTGTAATATCTTCGAAAATATTTATTTAAATTAAATGTTGTAAAGGGCCATATTGATCTATATTAAATGCACAATGTATTTATGGTACTTAATTGGATAAGGATTAATGCTGTATTGCTTAAAATCGCTTCGTAAATAATCCATTATTTCTCGTCAAAGGTAAAGGATAAAAAATTGTTATTGTGGGTTATCCCTAAGAGATAGACATATACCATCCCGGACTTTTTTGTAGACCTTTTTAAGGTGTACAAAAGTGTAGTACGTTATTTTGATCTATCTCGTAGAGTTCAGCCAGCGTCTGCAATGTAAGCGCAAAAAAATATGTTTGCCTACATCACATTAGAAACCTTTTAAATTATCAATGTTCCTCTACTATATTATGCATGTATTATACATATAAACCTTCCTCTCGAATCACTCTATCTATGAAAAAAAAACGCATCAAAATCCGTTGCGTAGTTTTAAAGATTTAAGCATACATAGGGACAGACAGCGGGAAGCGACTTTGTTTTATACTATGTAGTGATTTGCGTGTAAACTTTGAATAGTAAACGTGTAATCATGTTAACGGTGAACTTAAAATGTATGGGAATTGGGACATTGGACATATTTCGTATGGGATTCGTATACTGGTGGTAGGTCCCTCATATGTAAGAGTCCGTCTGTGTGTGTACTACCGCAATGTCTTTTGCTGCCGCCAAGCAGCAGTGTGCATACACTGTAGTGTTATATGCGATATGGCGATAGGCTCGCCCCCTATCACATCATGGGACGGAATAACGGCGAAAAGTGGGTGCACTAGTTGCGCCTCTGCCTACCCCTTCGGGGATACAAGGCGTGAGTGAGTGTGTGTGTGTGTGTGTGTGTCTGTCTGTGTGTGTGTATACGTGTGTGTGAGGAGGAGGATGGGAGGCGTATGTTCAGCAGTGGACTTCCAAATGCAGAAGGAGAAGAACAAGAAGTCACTAAAATTGTATCATGAAATAATTCCACGAACTTTCCAGAGCTGTCTTATCTGTAGAGATAATGATAAAAAAACTAAAATTAGGCGCATATTGTTCAACCTCGACCTAGGAAACCACTACACGGTCATTTCCCCTGGGCTACTGTACAAGTAGTGATAAAATTGATAATGATAATAGCGCTGGTCGAGGATGTTGCCATTATTTATTCACAATTAACAGATAAATTTACGACGTCATCTTTAAGGTTGTCGACATCGAGCAACGTTTATGGCATTACCTTGATAAGATTAAAGACAAGTTATCTTGTAATCTCAGTGTACCACATGAAATCTAAAAAAAAAATGATTTGTTATACAATCTATATATATAAAAGAAAGTGGTGTTAGTTACACCACTTATAATTCAAGAATGGCTGAACGGATTTACCTGAAAATTGGTAGAGAGGTAGCTTAGAACCAGGAGACGGACATAGGATACTTTTTATCCCGGGAAAATATAAACCGGGACTTTTATCCCGGATAATTGTTTTCTGCCAGTGGAACCGCAAGAAAACAAGTATAGAGATATTTCGAGATCCAGTTGAGGACATAATTACTCTTATACCGGAAAAAGATAAACCGGGAATTATATCCCGGATTTTAATTTCTCGCGAGTGGAGCCGCCACGACTAAACCACTGAACCGATAGCGATGCAATTTGGCAGGGAGATAGTTTTAAACCCTGGGAAGAATCTAGGCTACTTCATATCCCGGGAAAATATAAACCGGGACCTTAATCTCGGAAAATAGTTTTTTGCCAGTGGAACCGTATGAAAATATGTATGGAGATAGTTTGTGATCCAAAGGAAATCAATCTCAAATTTGAGTTACATCTCAAGTAGACATAATGTATGAACAGTTCAATACATTATGTCTACTTGAGATGTAACTCAAACTTGAGATTGACCTATTAATACCGCCCATAGGCTACTATTATCCCGGAAAACAGACACCGGGAATTTTATTCGGGATTTTTTTCCGGAAAAAAATATGGTTAGGTATTATTTACGGGGGGGTGGGGGTGTTTAGGGATTTTAAAATTTCGTTAAATAAGGACTCATTTGGTGGCAGGGAGGTTTTTTGCAAGAAAATTACGCGGAAAATTTGAAAATTTAAGAATACTTAACCGCCATATTAAACGTGTATGTCACTGAATTCTTCCTAAGCGGCTGGACCGATTTTAATGATTTTTTTGTGTCCTCAGGTGGGTTTGAGAATAGTTTCGATTAACAATTAGATCCGGTAGGTGGCGCTGTACTCGAGTTCTAGGATTTCATTTCCTTTTTAGGGCAGGACAACGTCTGTCGGAGCCGCTAGTAACAGATAAAAATTATCTGTTAAATTTTGATTTATAACTTTGTAGATAGACCTAACTTGACCTCACTATACGTTTTAAAGCATACCATTAAACGTTACGATTTACGAAACATAAAACAGTGTTATATTAAGATTGTTAAGCATAAACATAAGTTACGTTTGAGTACTTTCTATATTTATGGAGTTATTGAACTGCATTATAATACCTTTCATAATATAGTATCCCTATAGAACTTTTACGTATGTAAAAGTAGTAAATAGACGAAAAACAAACACTATTTTAATAAATAGTGACAGCCCTAACTACAATGAGTCCTGGAGGACATTAAAATTTGAAAGAGACAGCATTATCTCATGCAATACGAGTGAAAGAGACAACAGACGCGGCAGTAAGGAAACGATTAATTAAAAGTTGGACAGTTGACGCTATAAAGTGATTTTCACTTAGATCTTGTTTCCTCTCGAGTATCGCTCGAGTGAAAGTCGGCTGATAGATAGTGTTTGAGGAAATTAAATGCATGGTAGTAGCGGCTATAGAAGTTCACAATGCAAACTAGTTTTTATGTACCCACTTTCACTATCACTATTATATTTGTCTCAATTCTGTCAATTATGTTTTATTTTAATTATTAATGAATAATGCGGAGATAGCACGACTGTGTAGAAACGCGGTGAAAACCCGGTTTTTCGATACACCGTACACACGTTCTCAAATGCATCCCGTGTACCCACTGCGCTGGCCACCTAATTTGAAGTGCATCTTCTATTAAAAATCATGGTGTTCATATTCTTTTATCGCTAACTAGCTTTTGTCCCGGGCTCAGCCCGCGTTAAAAAGTTTTTCCGGGATTAAAGTCTCGCTTTAAATTTTTCCGGGATAAAAAGTAGCCTATGTGTTAATTCAGGACATGATCTACCCATGTGATAAATTCCATCGAAATCCGTTTAGTAGTTTTCGCGTGAAAGAGTAACAAACATACATCCATACATTCTTACAAACTTTCGCGTTTATAATATTAGTAGGATCTGCTACTTCATGCTAATATTCTTCACTGGATGTTGATTGATCTTAGTTTTTACCCAAAATATAAGTCCCAATGAGTACTTCTCCGGTCCTTATAAAAAGTATCTTATATGTTAATCCAGGATATGATGTACATGTGCCAAATTTCATTCACATCCTTTTAGCAATTTATGCTTTTACTTCCATTTTTTTTTATTGTAACTGAATGATAAGACGAGCACGCCGCTCGCCTGATGCTAAGCCGCCACATAAATAGTAGCAACGCCGTACGAAACTCCGAATTACAAAGTACTCCGTGGCACTTCACTGCGCTCGTTACCCTGATATTTGATGTTGAAGTCTCATAATCATACTAATATTATAAACGCGAAAGTTTGTCAGTATGGATGTTACTAATATTATAAACGCGAAAGTTCGTCAGTATGGATGTTTGTTACTCTTTCACGCAAAAAGTACTCAACGGATTTTGATAACATTTGGCACACGGGTAGATCATGATCTACCCGTGTGCCAAATGTTAATCCAGGACATGTCCTGGATTAACACATAGGCTACTTTTTGTCCCAGGAAAATATAAAGCGAGACTTATCCCGGAAAAACTTTTAAACGCGGGTGGAGCCGCAGGCAGAAGCTAGTGTCCAATAATTACGCTGGTTGTGATGTTTTCAAACCGGAACACAACTGAATGCACACTGGTGCTTGGCGGTAGAAATAGACATTGCGGTGGTACCTGCCCAGATGGCCCCTCGCATACGAGACACCTACCACCACCAGTAACAAACATTTTCACTAACTACCATCAGTAAACTAATATAATATTAGCAAGAAGGCAATAACACAAGATATCATCGCTGAAGCAGCCCCTTACCGTAAAACTACAAAATCATAGGTCAGCATAGGTCAATATTTTATTATTATTTTTATTTATTTACACTTTGTACACATGGTATATAGGCGGACTTAATGCCATGGGCGTTCTCTGGACCGCAACAGCGGTACGCGCAGGGGAGGTTGCGGACGACAACTTAGACGTGAGTCGGAGGAAGCCCGCAGCCGTCCCTAATGCGCCGAAGATGGCCATATAAAAACAAATGGGCGTTCTCTCCCAGTCAACCTTAGGGTGGTGTAGAGAGGGACGGAGGCAGGTGTTAAAATAATATTAATATTAATAATATATATAAATGTGTGTGTATAAAGTAATACGTTTAGTCAATACAATAACAATATTAATAGAGCATTATTCAATTCGATACAATGCGTTGGCAAACACAATGCCACTGTTGTTAACAAGAATCGCACAACAATGTTCGCCGCAAATCAACTGATTAGAAAAGCGTCGGCATTGTCACATACTGAAATTAATAAATACGTATTAACCATAAACAAGTTTTTTCGTTGTTTATGCTTTAGTTTTCCCGGTCAGTGCAAAGTGTACAGTCACGAGCATAAGTAGTTGAACAAATTCAAAATTTTAAACTACCTACATACATTTGAGTGCCTATTAATCTTTTTTTCTCTTCACAAAAATTAAATTATTGGGATTTGCTTACCCTTGCTTTGTTTGCTTTGCATACGAAGAAAATTTTTCAGTTCAACTTAACGCGCATATAGGCGATTTGAAATTTTGTATTTGTGCAGATATTTATGCTGCTGACTGTACCTATATTATAAAACGTCATACATAGATACATAGCATCACGCTCTTTTTCCTTTTCAGGGGAAGGGGTAGGGGATTCGACCCCCGGGTCGGGCAAACTGATATTGGATTTTTCTAATCAGTATCATCCCGGAGTCTGGAATTTGTGCCCGATATGGCGATAGGATAGCCCCTATCACATCATGGGACGGAATAACGGCGAAAAGTGGGTACACTAGTTGCGCCTCTGCCTACCCTTACGGGGATAAAAGGCGTGAGTATGCGTCTGCATAGGAACAAGTACTCCTACATTTTAAGAGTGCTGCAACTCGAAGCAGTAGAAGGCTCATAAGCTTGATAAAAAAAAGATAACAAAAACAACTCCTTTGCATTTTGTTATGGCACACTTTAGTACTTCGGACTTCGGCGATAGTCCTGTATAAACGGAAGGTGTGGCAACCCATGATGGCCTACTTACACCCTACTGTCGAGTATGACTCGTCTAACTGGGAGGTTTGGGTCATAGTACGCGATAGCAATAGCCTAATGATATCTCTATATAACAAAATCTACTGCTCCTGATGTTAGGTACACTGTAGTTCGAATAGTAATGACTAATGAGTAACGAGAGATGTTACCTCTCTTGACGGTCGGAATTGTCAGCCAGACTTATTAGGATATACACTGGATGACCCCGGATATGATTTGTCGGAAGAAGTTAATAAGGCGTATTTTTCATCAAGTGTACATGGTCGTTGTCTATTATAGTATCCACATACGATGCGATTTGGTATCATGCGACCAATTCGTCACGCGGTACAGTCTTCACGCCACACGATCGAACCGTACCATGCGATGTCCAGTTGTATGCAACCAAATTTGATGGACAAGCCATCGAACCAGCCGTACTAAACCAACAATAATAATAATAATGTCCATCGAACCGAGCCCCACACGATGCGATATGGTTCAATGGCATACCATTTTAATGGTTCGGCTGTACCAAATCGCATCGTATGTGGATACTATTACCCTAGAGCGAATATTTACGTTATAGTATGCTGTTCAGTCAGCCACACAAGTGTCTGTATTTAGAATAGCAATTCTGTGCTTGTCAACATTTTCGAAAGTGTTGTTTGCATGTTTCTGTAAAGAGTACACCTGAAATAGGAAAGTAAGAGTTGGTTGGAATAATCATAATTGTGAGTAACATTACGTGTGCTGTACCACAGTACTTATCGTCAACTATCTGTCGTATGGTATCGTATATCGGAATACGGATAGTTAGTTGTCATTGTGATGTTGGTACTGTTTATGGGCAATTCAGCAGCTTCCTCGAATCGACAGTAACGTACAATGAGAAAAGTGTATGCTCTAAATAGGCTCTTATCACACTGGCGATTTGCAAGCGAGTCCAAAGCGAGGCGAGTGCGTAGCGAACTTACAGCCAGTTCACAGCAAGCGCGCGGCGGACTCGCAGCGAAGACGCCGCGGGCGTGCAGCGAGCTCGCCGCGTATAGCGCCGACGACGTTATTTTTAAGCTATGGCATAGCTTCTATCGCGGGCCTTGAGCGTGGAGACCGAATCCAGAAATTCCGTAACGAAAATAACCTGCCACCCCTCACTATTTTCAACTCTATCACAACCACGTAGAGTGTAAAATTCCATAAGTAAATTTAATATCGCAGTCTTGTAAGAATACAATATGTAAGAGGATATGAGCTGAATGTTAAACGAGAAAAGGTCGAAATTACCGTGTATTTAAAAAAAATTCCAGTCAGTGAAACGTATCGAAATGTCAAACGTGATTCTAAGTTTGAATTCTTAAAAAGTTTTTATTTTATATCTGTTCAAAGAGGTTATAAATATTAGAATTGCCTGCTTAGAGTTTCGGCGTTAGGGCACGAGAGAAATTTGGACAATAGAAAAAAAATAAAATAAATAAATAATTATATAAGTTGATAAAAATGCAATGCAATAGCTTTACCGCGGCAGTCTCCGAGTGCCACACGTCTTTTTTTTTACACTCACGTTCAACATCCCGTCCGCCCCACTTCAGTTGTTTGTGGCCACGTGTTCCACGGCGCGCTCGTTACGAATTCGTTGCGCACTCGCAGCGTGCTTGCTGCGGACTCGCGTCGGTCTGAGCTCGCTCGTAAATCGCTAGTGTGATAAAGCCCTTAGTCGCTTGCGCGTCGTCTGTCAGTAACATGCAACTTACAACTAGGCAATAGAGTTATCTGCTGTTACCTTTGTACAACTTGAAACGATCACACCTGCTTAGTAAAATATGAAAAATTTACATTTTATCTTGAGAAAGTGTACTAGCACCAAAATGGGTGACTGGGTACACACAAAAAAGAACTCTAACGCCATATACATTGACATCAGTTTTTCGGTATACTCATGCTATAATATTGTTCACAGCTGAAGATGTGCCAGAAAAGAGCAAGTTATTAGCGACGGGCAAGGTGGGGGGTATCGCCAACATCACGTGTATCGTGACGCCGGAATTCAACCCAAACAAAACCACAGTGGAATGGCTGTTCGAAGGGAAACCAATAGGAGAAGACAAACGGTATGTTCACGTAATGGAGTTAGCAGTCGAACGAATTACTGCCGTTTTTTAAACGATCCTAATATGAATGTTCGATCAGAGCCCGAGAATAAACCAATTAAAATGAGTCGTTTGTATGTTAAAAACACTCTGTTCTGATTGGTCGATTTTCGCGATGGATTGAAAGAAGCATTTACGGCAAAGAATTTAGGGTGTCCGGCCTTTTTACACAAATGTCCGGCCGGACTGGCTGGTCTGTCCGGCTATTAGGTTTGACGATTTTTTTTTGTTTTCGCGGAGACGGTTTGACAACCTGGCAACCCTATTTGTACGTCACATGGGCATCACATCGAAAACCAGCGCTGCTATACTGTTCGGGTACTGGCAAGAATGTTATACCCATATTATAAACTTCTTGGGTACTGGGCATATAGCTGGAATGGGAGGGCTTTTGTAGAAAATAATAAAGTTTTTGGTTTTTGTTTCCCATATGCGTTATTGTTCCAATAATGAACATTTTATTTTTTACGAAATCTTTCGATAGTATACTGCACTTTATTAACATTCTGTTTACATGTCATCTCCGGTGATTTATCTAATGGTTTATTTTATGCAGTTACTCGTATAGTATATTAATTTATGAATACACAGTAGCCAGGCATAGTTGTTGATCTAAAAATAAAGCTCAATGCCGATGACTGTCTTCTGAAAGTTATTCAAGAGGATGTAGGTAGCCTACAACAAATCGGTGATAAGTGATAACTAATAAGCGTTGATTTTGTATAATTTCTATTCAAATCACTACTATGACACAGGCTGCGTCATGGTTTTTGTCATTCATTCGTTGTAGATTTAGATAATACATGTATGTCTATTTTTAATATAAGGCTAAATGGAAACATACAAAATGGACAAAAATTGAAAAATAAAATCTTTTTTTAAAAGTCACTGTAGAAGTTTCGATACTAGGAAAACTTACGTGCAAACACGAAAAAACTTTCGATATTTTTTTTTTATCATAGAAGTAATTTTTTTTCTCCATTAGAATCGAAAACAAACCAATTACGACATCAAAAGTGTAATACAAATGAATGGTAAAGTAAAAAGTTTGCATGCAAACAGGTAAAAAAAACAATATGTACATTAATCATATACGAGCTCACAGTCCGATGAAATAACTAAACGAAGCTAAACGTGTTAACATTGTTCATGCCTGAACTAGTTTTTGCTCTAGATACAGGCCGTTGATCAAATGAGAAATTCCGAGAGTTGGTTTTTGCTGCCAGACAATGTCCGAATATTCGATTTTGAACGTTAGTGGCATGAAAAGTTGAACTGTGTGCATTGGTTACGCTCGTGCCAACCTTCCGAGATCAGGAATCTTATCTTATCTTACTCATAGTATAAATGCGAAAGTATGTGAAAATGTTTGTATGTTTGTTAGTAGTAAACGCAGAAACTACCGAACGGATTTGGATGAAAGGAGACGGGCGAAATTGGGCCTGACCATACCCTTATGAAGCATGTATCAATATTCTTCTTCTATTTTTATGTCTCCTATTTAAAAATATTAGATTATACTAGCTTTTTGCCCCCGGCTCCGCCCGCGTTAAAAAGTTTTTCCGGGATAAAAGTCCCGCGTTATGTTTACCCGGTTAGATCATATCCTGGATTAACACATATGTTTCTTTTTATACCGATAGTTTGCTCTCATGGGAAATAATGGATATGTTTAAATGGATTCTTCTAGTAGATGGCGCTGGCGAAATATTGTGTTTTAAACCTGTGATTCCGCAGGACGCGGCAGACGGCAGGACGTCACTTGCCGCGCGTCATTTGCCGTCGTGTGCGGAATCGGTCTCATACAATTTAATACTGCATAGTAGTGCCGTCTGCCGTCGCGGCACATGCTGTTGCCGTCTGCCGTTTGCCGCGTTCTGCGGAATCACAGCTTAAAAACTTTTGTAGCGGGAAAGGCTTTTTACGCGGGCGAAGCCGTGAGAAACAACAATTTTTCATAAATACAACACTGGATTACCTTGCCAATTCTGTCGTTTAAATGCTTTCCGAACTACCTACTGGTTACAATAAGATTTAAGGATACATACATACACACTCACGCCTTTTATTCCCGAAGGGGTAGGCAGAGGCATAACTACTATCCCGCCCTCACACCCACCACTGCAACTCCTGTAAGCCAGGATCAGCAGTGGCACGCATTTTATGACACCGAGCGGTGAAGCTCGGCGAGTCTCAGGGAACACTAATTAGTCTTAACCCGCAACGAAGTTAATCAAACAGAAGAATAGGGAGGAGTTAGAAATATATTTTCCACTTCCCTCCATAGCAAAGCGGGAGACAAAATAATGAAAGAGGCATAAAGTGGTGGACCCACTTTTCGCCATGGATATTCCGTCCCATGACGTGATAAGGGCTAACCTATCGCCATATCGGGCACGAATTCTAAACTCCGGGCTGATACAGAGTAGAAAACCCAATATCACTTTGCCCGATCCGGGATCGAACCCGAGACCTTCATATTGCAGCCGTACCGTAATACAACTATGCCACCAAGGCATACAAATTTTAAGGAATCTGAACAAAATAATATTCTACGCGTTGAATAAATTATTTTCATTTTCCTTAACCGTCAGTGCAACAAAGCCAGCTCAAAGCCGGCTCAGCCACACGATTGCACATAAACCACAACCACAACACAGCTACTACTCATGTTTATGACTATCAAATTACATTTTCAACACATACCGCCTTACTAATATGTTATTAGTCATTTACAATACACATACATGTCAACTTATTTTTAACTAAGTGTTGGTCGCGACTTCGCCCGCGAAATAGCTTTCTCTGCTAAAAATATCCCTCAAACGCCAGTGTTATCTATTTAAAAAATCAGGTGAAAAATGTCTTTCCATAAGAGCACATTACCGGGATAAAGAGTAGCCTATGTGTTAATCCAGGACATGGTCTACCCGTGTATCAAACTTCACCCAGACCTGTTCAGTTGTTCCTGCGATCACTGCTAAGTTCTAACAAACGTACAAACATTCAAAAATCTTCTATTACGCATTTATAATATTAGTAAGAAGTAAGATCAAAATACACGTCACATACAAAAGTGTATGTGGAGGTCAAAGATTAATAAAAAAAAATAGATAAGCATTATAACATTAAGCAGGACTTTTGTCCCGGAAAATAAATCACTCAAGTGGAGCCACTAGCAAAGCTATTTATCATTAACTATGGGCTGTATTAATAATTCAATCTCAAGTTTGAGTTACATCTCAAGTAGACACAATGTATTGGACTCTTCATACATTATGTCTACTTGAGATGTAACTCAAACTTGAGATTCATTTATTAATACCGCCCTATGTGATGCTCGCTGCTCCGCTCGCGTGATAACGTTTTTTCGTGATAAAAATATTTTCCCGGGATAAAAAGTAGACTATAGCGCTAAGCCCCCTTTTTCTCTATGACACGTTATTTTTATCGTTCGTAACAAGCGCATAACGTAACTGATTGCGTTATCACTATGGAAATTGGCATACAGAATACCATTTAAATGATAATTACATGAAGAACATTCTCATAGAGAATAAGGGGGCAGAAGTAATATCGGTTCAGTAGTTCCTAAAATTAGCGCGTTCAAACAAACACTTCAGCTTTCAATATTAGTATAGATATAATTGCAAGCAGCACCTAGTTTATATATGTAATTAGATAATTTTCCTCTGCAGAATAAACGAAACAACGGGTGAAATGCCGCACGGCAATGATCGGGACGGCAATACGAGAAAGTCGATGATCTCCACGTTGATAATAGCCAACGTGACGTATAAAGACGCTGGGAATTACAGCTGCGTGTCCAAGAGTGAAGGCAAAGTTGACCAACAGTTCAAGTATTTGAACCTGAGCTTCGAGGGACGGTTGTACAACAAGACCGCGAATCGTATAAACGAAAGTCGCTCTGATGGCGCCAATCTGACGTTGAGCTGTACTTTTGAAGGTAAATATCTTAATAGTACTTTTATAAGCATTAGAGTATTAGAAGACTGGATGCAAGCTAAAGTATGGTTTGCTAAAAATGTCCCAAATGTTTTTTAATAAAATCGTATACGTAGATTACCTTTGATATGTCATAACTCATAAATGAAGCTAAAATTATATTTCATGATTGACGTAAAAAAAAAACTTTCAACGATTAAAAATCACAATGGTGGAACACAATTATTTTTATATATTTCAGTGTACAAACCCGAGGAGGTAAAATGGTACAAACTGGGGAGCGATGGAGACGCCGCAAACCTCTCCGACCGACAACAGAGGCAGATAGACGCGCGGCGCATCGAGAGCACGGTCGTACTGCGCATAACCAACGCGGACAACGACAATGGCACTTATGTGTGCGAAATAAACGACACAGTAACCAACAAGAAGATATACAACACAACAGACGTGTTCGTGTACGCCCCGCCGGTCATCATGATCGACAAAGTGATAGGGATAAACACTACTCAACTGTACTTCAACTGGACTATCAAAACTTACAACGCGGATATAAACTACTATGTACTGCTGACCGGACCCAAGGGCGGCGATCTTCGATCTTCCGCAAAAAAAATAGGCGAAACAAACACCTCGTTCGTGATAGATGATCTGGAAAAATCTACGGAATACGTGATAAAGCTGGAGGTGAACACCACACATGGGGTTAGCACGTCACATCAATCCGGCAAGACGCTAGACAAAGAGCCGATTTTCGTTCCCAATATATCGATAAATGGATTTTCGGCAACGTCTGTGACGATAGGGTGGGCGCCTCCTGAACCCGACATAGCCGAGTTGATACATTACTACCTGCTGGAGGCAAGGAAAAAGGACGAAAATGTCACCAGACAAGCGTACCATTCGCGCGATAACAGAAACCTGCCGTACATGTTCGATAATTTGGAGCCGCACACCACTTACGTGTTCCAGGTAATTTTTATTACATACATACATACATATACCCTCACGCCTGTTATCCCCGAAGGGGTAGGCAGAGGCGCACCTAGTGCAGCCACTTTTCGCCAACTATTATTTTTTGTTTAATGCTCGTATCGTATAATTGTTAAACTCAAAATGCAGGTTCAAAGCCCAGGGCATACACATTTGGCTTTCGAAGTAATGTGTGTATTGTTTATCAATGGTGGTGCACTTCACGGTGAAGTAAAACATTGTGAATTTTTGCACTAGACCGGTGTGATGGACTAATAAACCCTTTCAGTAGCACAAGAGGGCCGTACTCACTGAACAGTATTATTATTATTTAATTAATTAAGACGCAAAACAGAATACAATTATGACAATTTTATATGACATGCAGACTTACATTAACCCGTCAAGCCCCGCTTATATATATTATAGATGTATGGAAAAACCCTATACAGGGTCATTTTTACATTGCGTTACTAAATAAAACCACATATTCGTCTATACCTCTGCTAACATCATGCTATATAAATTAATGAATAACGAATACTTTCGCCAAAAATTCCGGTTATAGTATTCCAATTTTTTTATCATTTTGTAGTTTAGTGCGAATGTGGTGTGTGCGTAAGTGTGTTTGTGATTAAAAGTGTAATGTTGCTGCTGCGACGCATTCTCCTAGAGCAGTCGTAGTGGCATTAGGGCGAGTAAACTTAAAGTTACTTTTTATTGATATTTATTTTGTTCGAAAGTTACACTTATTTATTTTACATCTATGGTTAAAATAACTAAATGGAAAGTGTTATTGTCAAGGAGATAAGCATGTGGTTTCATTTAGTAACACAATGACAAAATGACCCTGTATATATTTGATTTGCAGGTGTGCGCGTGTTCTGACTACACGCGGACGTGCGGGCCGATGTCCACGGAGATGGAGGCGGCGACGCTGGACGGCACGCCGGGCAAGCCCAGCAACGTCAACTTCACCTGCGACGCGTACGTCATGAACCTCACCTGGGGCCCGCCGGAGAAGCCCAACGCTGAGATCAAGGGATACACCGTGAGTGAAACTTATTATTACTGACCGGCAAAGCGACAAAAAAAAGTTTTGGGGCAGGCCCATTTTGATGATGATAGCGACGCAGTAGTTATAGATGTTGTCAAACAACTTGACCAATAGTTGGGGCCTGAGCGGAGTGCGGGAGGCGAAAGTTACCAGTACCCTTATTCTCTATGACACGTTAGTCACCGCTCGTAACTAGCGTGTAAAGTAACTCATCGCGTTATCACTATGGAAATTGGCATACAGAATAACGTTTAACGCTAATTACACGAAGTTAACATGGGCGCGTTATGAGTTTACACTGTCATAGAGAATAAGGGGGCTGATCAATCAATCGTTCGGTCGATAAGCCGGGGCCCCGTGCTCTCTTCTCCGGGGACATCTACGAGGGATGGGTCAAGCTGCAGACGAGCATGCCGTTCGCCTGATGGTAGGCGATACGACCACCCATCAACAGTAGAAACACGATCCAGCACCTTGACTTACAAAGTTCTGTTTGTCATTCCACTGCGCCCGTCATCCTGAGACAAGATTAATTCTCATGTCCAGTAGTTACACTGGTTCGGGGGCTTCTGAGCCCCCGCAACAGGAAAAGGACCGCAACAGCGGTACGCGCAGGGGCGGTTGCGGACGACAACTTAGACGTGAGTCGGAGGAAGCCCGCAGCCGTCCCTAATGAGCCGAAGATGGCAATATAAAAAAAAAAATAAAAAAAAAAATAAAAAAAAAAGTAGTTACACTGGTTACAATGTCCTTCAAACCGAAACAACAGTGCATGCACACTGCTGCTTGGCAGCAGAAATAAGACATTACAGTGGTACCCACCCAGACGGACTCTTACATATGAGAGTCCTACCACCAATGAAGTCCTAAGTTTGACAACAGTTCTAAGTCTTGGCGGTGGTGTGTAGGCTTTTGGCAGTCAGGCGGGTGGTTTAGCCCGTGTTTCGGTGTTATTACATTTTTTTTTTTTTTTCTTTATTGCTTAACAATTGGTTATAATATATACGTACAATGTCATCGGTTTGTTTTCACAGAAAGGTGTCGAAGGGGGGCAAAGTTCCGCTATTTGATACGTAGTTTACCCCCCTCCAATAAAGCAATTCGGAAGAAAACATAACAAAAATAGTAATAGTATAAAAAAAAAAAAAAATAAAAATAAAATATTAACATTACCAAAAACTAACACACAATAGAAAAATACAATCTTATATTATAATATAAAAGAGAATTGCGTGAACCACAGGAAAGGCAAAGTGCAGCGACAAGCAGCTACGAGTTGGTGCTGCTATTATTATTATTAAATTGTTTAAGTTTGCCCAGGGTGGAGTTAGCTAATTCCTGATAGGAGGCGATGGTGGCATTGTGTTTCACCAAGTCGGCTAGGACATAGGGACGCACCCCATAACGATTACACGTGGCCTCATGTTTGTAACGTGCTGTGAGGAATCTGGGGCAGTGTTCCAGAATATGGTTCACACTTTGGACAGTGGTGTCATCACAAGGGCACTTGTCAGTAGGTGATATTTTAAACCGATGGAGGTATGCCCTGTGGAAGCCATGTCCAGTGAGAGCTTGTGTTAATAAAAAAGTGGGAGTGGTTTTTTTTTTTTTTTTTTTAAATGGCCATCTTCGGCTCATTAGGGACGGCTGCGGGCTTCCTCCGACTCACGTCTAAGTTGTCGTCCGCAACCGCCCCTGCGCGTACCGCGTTTTTGCGGTCCTTTTCCTGTTGCGGGGGCTCAGAAGCCCCCGAAACACCGTGCCGTGTCCACCTTTTGGTGTCCGAGGCAGCGTGTCTCACGCTATCCCTCTCGGCACTCTCCTTCCGCGAGAGGACCGCCTCGCAGAAGTGGGCCACCGCCTGCCAGGCCTCCCGGCCGCCGACCATGGAAGCGACCACGGCCGGCAGCGAGAGGTCTTCTCCGACGACTGTTCTGAGAGCGCTGCGCTCCTCATCCCAGGCTGGACAACACTCCAACGTATGTTGGGCCGTGTCCATTGGGCAGTTGTCACAATAGTGGCACACGGCCGACTCCTCTACACCTACCACCCGAAACAGGAACTCACCGAAGCAGCCATGCCCGGTGAGCACCTGTGTCAGGCGGTATGTTGCCGCTCCGTGGCGCCTGTCCAGCCATTCGGCAAAGACAGGACGCACTGCCTCTACGACCCGGTGCCCCCACGACGGGGCCTCCAGCCTGAGACGCCACTCCTCCACGGCGGCTCGCCGTAAGGCGGCCCTCTTGGCCTCCACCTCCTTCAGGGCCGGACGCTCCCCGCGACTGAACGCCTCCTCCCGCCAATGGAATACATCGGCAAGGGATTTGGCGTCCAGGTCCCAGGGCAGAAATCCGGCCAATAGGCAAGCCGCCTCGAAAGAGACCGTGCGGTACGCCCTGACCGCCCGCTGCGCTAAAGCTCTCTGCGGGGCGCGCAGAAGGGCGACGCAGGGGCGGCCCAGGGAGTCAGCCCAAACGGGGCTGCCATAAAGGGCTATGGACCGCACGACTCCGTGATACAGCCTCCGGCAAGGGAAGCCAGGACCTTCCAGGTTGGGCAGCAGGCGGGAAAGAGCGCCCGCTGCCCGGGACAATTTCGTCCTCAACTCCTTAAAGTGGGTGCGGAATCGCCATCGGCTATCTAGGACTAAACCCAGATACCTCATGCTAGAGCCGATGGGGATCCGCACCCCCCCAACGACGATGCCGGCACCGGCCGGTGGCCCTCTCCGAGGTCCGTGAAAACACACGGCCTCGGTTTTCTCGAGGGCCACCTTTAACCCTAAACGTTGGATTCTCCCAACTACTTGGCCGGTGCCCGCCGCCGCCAGAGTTGCGGCGTCCCGGAAGGTCCCAGCAGTCGCTGTGACTAACGTATCGTCGGCGTAACAAGTCACGCCGACGCCCCGGAGATTGGAACCACGGAGCACCCAGTCGTACCCGATGTTCCACAGGAGAGGGCCCAAAACCGAGCCCTGTGGAACACCGCACGACATCGCTCTTCGGTGCCACCCATCGGCGCCCGGATACACCACGTGCCTGTCAGACAGGTACGCGTGCACCAGACGCCGGAGATAGGGCGGCACCACGTGGTACCGCAGTGCCTCGTGGATGCAGGGCCAGGGCAGCGAGTTGAATGCGTTAGAAATATCTAACGATACCGCTATCACTACACTGCCTCCGGCCACTGCATCCTCCGCCTGTGCCTTCACCCGCAGAATCGCGTGGACAGTGGAACGTCCCCTCCTAAATCCAAACTGCTCGTCGGCCAGATTTGGTCCGACCCTTTCAAGGTGCTCGACGAGGCGGTTATGAATGATGCGCTCGAAGAGCTTTGCCACCTCGTCGAGCAACACGATGGGCCGGTAGGCCGACGGCGACTCTGCGGGTCGTCCTCCCTTCTTCAGCAGGACGAGCTTCCCGGTTTTCCAACGCACCGGGAAGACGCCCTGCTCCAGGCAGGCGGTGAATAAGCTGCGGAGCCTCGGGCCCAGGTACTCAACGGCTAGCACCCAGAAGTGGGAGTGGTGCGTTTCCACAACTCTCTGATAAGGTGAAGGTCCGGCAAGAGTGCCCAGGTGTGCCGGCCCTGCGGAGCATCGCTGTATCGCGACTGCCAGGCGTCCAGGGAGGAGCCGCGGAGGAGCCCCTTGATGTACGCCAGGGGGAATCTGGCATAATCGGGGGCTCGGTGAAGGGAGCAAGCCAAATTGGCCGCCTCGTCCGCGAGTTCGTTACCCACAATACCGACGTGGCTCCTGACCCAGACGAACCGCAGCGAGCCCACGGACCGATAGTCCCAGATTAGCTTGTGAATCCGGGACACCAGAGGGTGGGTGTTGCTGCGGTTTTGTAACGCCATAAGAGACGATAGAGAGTCAGAGATGATGTTGGCCTCGGTATACCTGTGATCAAGAGCCCATTGGCACGCGTGCAATATGGCGAGTAGCTCCGCCTGGAACACCGTACAGCAGTCATGCAACTTAAACTTGTGGGTGGTGGTATTTCCGCCAGGGTCGAAACACACGAAAGCAGCGCCCACCCTTCCATCGTCTTGCTTACTGCCGTCGGTGTAAATATTGTGTTGTGTTGTAGTGTGGCTGATCATGTCTTCGACTTCCTCCTGGTTGGAGGAGGTTACAAATGTAATGCTAACACGGTCAGCAGGATGCAGAAGTCGATGTATTGGTGTTGGGGACTCAAGTGAGATGTCCGTAGGGAGGAGATCAGAGTGCCCAGAAAGTCTGGCCTGCTCCAATTTATGGACCTCCAGGACTTTGAGGTCGAGAGGGATGAACTGGGCCAAAGCTATGGCCGCGATGGTCGATACCGTTCGGAAAGCACGGATGGCCTTGAGTGCGAAACCGCGTTGCACGCTGGCCAGCATGGCACGTATGTATTTTTTATGGGTCACGTGCCCCCAGACACCAGCAGCGTAGGTGACAATTGGCTCGATTATGTGTTTATAAATGGTACGCACGTTTTCCGGGTGCGCACCCCATGTGGGTTTTACATACAGACATAGTTTATGGAATATTTTGATAGCCTTGCTGGTGACGTGACGCACGTGGCTATGAAAAGTGAGGTTTTCATCGACCACTACGCCCAAGAGCTTAATTTCTCGGGCGAAAGTGATCCGATGCCCGTCCATGGCTAATCTCGCGGACCTGGCTCGAGGTGAAAAGGCGACGGCTTGGGTTTTGGCAGCGCCAAATTGCAGTTTGACGCTCCTCCCCCATGCGGCGATATCGTCGAGGGCCAAATTGGTGGCGCTCTCGAGTGCGCTCACGTCCCTGGCAGAAACAATGAGCAACACATCGTCCGCATAGGCCTGCAGGTGGCATCCAGAAGGGAGCGACCTGTCCAGGAGCTCGTCAAGGATAAGGTTCCAAAAGACGGGCCCACAGGTGGATCCTTGTATGCACCCTTTGGACATACCTTTGGAGACCCGCGCCCCGGCATGGTCCAGGGTAACGCTACGGTCAGTGATGTAGCTTAGTATAAGCCCAAAGATGTTGTTCGGGCATTCAGTCACCCTGAGCCTATGCAGCAGCGCGGGCCACCAGGCATTGTCAAAGGCCGCCTTGATGTCCAGAGACACCGCAGCGACCAGGTGCTTGTCCTCCTTTGCTCTCCTGACGAGCTCCAGGGCAGTGTGGAGAGCAGCCGTGGTGTTAGTTTGCTCTCGAAATCCGAACTGACGTTCGTTGGCTTTTCCGCTCCTGGAGACTTTATAGGCGACTCTTTTAATGAAAAGCCGCTCCAATAACTTGCCAAAAATGTTCAGTAAGCCGATTGGCCGAAAAGACCCGATATCGGAGTAGTCAGGCTTCCCAGGTTTAGGGATTATCTTGACGTACGCCTCCTTCCACTGCCGGGGAAAGTGCTGTAAAGTAAGACATCTGTTCATTACGTCGGTAATTAAGGTTGGATAGGCTTTTGCGAACTGAAGACATATGTCAGCGGTGAGGCCGTCTAGCCCTGGGGCTTTTTTGGGGTTCATATGCTCGAGATGTTCCAATACCTCTCCGACAGCGAATGGAGGGTCGTCACGGGAGTTGGGAAGGAGCGAGGATGATGAGGATCGGAGTAGGTGGTGGTGGGGCTCGGTATCCGGCCCATCGTCGGGGTAGAAATGCCGAAGCAGGGCTTCAGCAGTTTCCTCCCCTCCGTCTGTAAACCGATCACCGAGCCTGAGGGTGATAGGGGGGCGTCTGGGAGCAGAGTCCTTAAGTAAACGATTTGTGAGGGACCAGACGTTCTCCCCGGTCTGAAGCTCACAGAATTTCCGGAAGTGCTCGCATGAGGCTTTGCGGATCTCCTGCGCGTACAGGCTTTTTGCGTTTCGGAGTTCCTCGGCCAGAGAGTCAGTCGGCTCCCCGTGTCTTGATGTGTTGTGTAACTGGCGGTGAAGGTGAATGACAATAGCCTTTCTGGTCTTCAATGCCTCAGTCCACCAAGGGGGGCGGTATTTGGCGCCACCCCGTTTGACCGGCATGGAGTCCAGACAAGCTGTGTGTATGTGCTGTGTGATTTCGGCAATGAGGGCCTCAAGCTCCTCAATGCCGAGCGTGTGAATCTCCCTTTCCAGCACATCAGATCTCGTGAAGGTCGTATGGAGAGAATGTGAAAAGCGTCCCCAGTGGGCGTTTGAGCTTTTGTAACGGAAAGTGGAATGTGTGGTGTGTTCTGTAGTGAGTGAAGTATGTATGTCAGGATCAACCTCGAACACAATGGCGTTATGTTGTGATGAAGGACAGACTGAGAGGTCGACACTCCACCTCCGAATGCAGTCAAAAATGTTGTCCGATGCAAGTGTTAAGTCTATGATAGACGAGCGAACGCGTCCGTGGGCAATCGATTCGAAAGTGGGGGTAGACCCAGTATTGCAAACGTAGAGGTCTGTGCTGCAAGACAGCTCCACGATGTCGTTGCCGCGAGGATTAGCTACGGTGCTGCCCCAAATGGGGTGCCATCCGTTGAAATCCCCGCCTAGAACTACAGAGCTGCCCTGGACCGACCTTAGGAAATGATGAATTTTGTTAAGAGTGTTATGAGTGTCGTGCCTAGGCTCGACGTAGGCCGAGGCAAAGTACATTCGCCGACAGCCGACGTCCAGCCGAACCACGCTAAGGTTGGAGGTGGAGTACTGGGACAGCCCTAATGCCGCTTTCATGTTAGCTTTAATGAATACGCATGCTTTGACGCGATCCCCGGTGAAAAACTGGTAGATATTAATGCCGGGAATCGGACGGACCTCGGTGCCAGCACCCACATAGGGCTCCGATAGGAGAGCAATTTTATAAGGGCCAGACATAAAGGACACGACGAATTCTTGCAGACAGTTTTTAGACTTATCTATCTTGCACTGAACTATCTGGAGATCGGTCTTATAATCCATAATCGACTTTGTTGTTTATCTTATTCTTCATGACTAGCAGCCGTGGGCATGTGAGGGAGGTGGCCTTGTGTCTGACGTCTAGCCCGGTGTTGTAACGGGAGTTGTGGTCGTGGCAGTTGAGGCACTTGGGTGTAGCTTGCTTTTCGTGAGAGGGACATTGGTCGATGCTGTGTGTGCTGCTCGCACAATATGCGCAAGGGGTGGATTTGGAGGAGCATTTAGCGCGTGTGTGCCCAAACTGAAGGCATCTGAAGCACTGGAGAAAGGGAGAAAAGTTTTCTGCGTGAACCCGCTGGTGATCCACGCAGACTTTTCCTGTCTCCGTGATTTTCTGCCAAACGGCCGGGCTCACAAGAAATACAGCGTTATAAAGGTTTTGGTTACGATTGGAGCGCTTGAATCTAAACACAAGACTCCCGCCGGCGTCTACCAATTGGCCAACCTCCGGGTTTTGGCGCGTGATGAGGTCCACGAGGTCCTCCGTAGGCACCTCCTCAGAGATGCCCTTAAGTATGAGCATTGGTTTGAGGCGGCGAGCGGGTTCTGCACTTACCTCCTTCGCTCCCTGCAGCCGTTTTAGGGCATCATCCCTCTGGTCGATGCGATCGAACTCCACCCTGAGCTTACCATTTGAGATCGCCTGCACTCTAGCCGGAGCGTAGTTGGAGTTACGAAAAGTTATGCTTCTCTTAAAGGCAGTGATGGCCTCTTGCTTGTTGTTCGGTGCGGTCTTGGGTGTGACTATTATGGCTGGGCGAGTTTGGGGTGACGTCGCAGAGTTGGAGGTGAGCCAGGTGCAAGTGGATCGGCCCCCAGTGCCGGCGGCCACGGCAGTGGCGCAGGTCTGCTGTTGGTGTTGTTGTTTCGGATGTTGCTGCTGCAGTCGTTTCAGTTGTTGCTGCTGTTGCTGCAGAGCATCCTTTGTGTGTGCGCTTACTGCGGCGAGGTGTTTTTCGAGCTCTTCGCGCATGCAGGAAATGAGTTCATCTTTGTTGTAGTCGCAGGTGGTGGTAGTGATAGTGGCGGGGCAGGAGTCTCCATCGCTCTTGGTCCCCACGAGTTTGTTCAGATTACGCGTAGTTATTCGTATCTCCTCCGAGGCCAGGGAGATTAGACGCTTATTAGCGGCAGATATACTTTTTCCCTCTGCCACCGCCCGGGAGATGGAGTTTGCCAGCTTGGTTATGACTTCCACAAAATTGTCCAGGTTGGTGGCTTCCTCGTGGGTGGCCGGCAATTTAGGGGGGTCTGTAATAGTTGGGGCCATGTTATGCCTACTTTTTGTTCATCAAAATACCCAGAAGCCGGATTGTCCTCTCAGCTGCACGTTGATGCGGCTCCGTCCGCAAGTCTGTTCTGCGTTGCTTTATCTTTGGCGCACGAGGCGTTTGTGCGGTGAGTCGCGCAGTTGCACGCGAGCGTAACCCTTATGTGTGGAACTTAACCGTGACAATCGCGCGTCGATTACTATTGTGAGCGTCAATCACTAATCTTACGCATACCTCCCGAATCAGCACAATTGTGTTTGTATCACTGGTTTATAAAGGATTATCGCTTTATTGAACGCTAATTACTGTTAATAACTAGCACAAACTCCACTGTTTCACTTCAGATATAAACGTTTATATTTATAGTTAGCTAAAGTGGGACTAATGATATTTTAAAATTGGGTTGATGTTAGAGCTATTTTAACAGCGTATTAAGTTTACTAATAGGTGTTATTACATTGGACGAGCGCAGCGCTTTCGAGTCGCTGTGAATTCGCTTGCAATTCACCAATGTGATAGAGCCTTAACTACCTGACCGCGGACGAAACAACCCGACCTTAGTTACCTCACTAACTGCTATATTATTTTTGTATAAAGATCGCCCGTGATACATCCTACACTGACAATATCAAAAGTTATAATTAAAAACTTAAATGTTTGTGTCTCACAGATGGAGTTAACAGGAAAAGCGGATTACAAAGATCGCAACGGGAAATGGAACACCGCGACGTGGGGCCCGCTGTCCAAGTTCATGGCTAACGACTCGACTAGCGTTAGGTAAGAACGATAGTCTTATTATGATTTTATTTTTATGGGAACATTGAAAAAGGAACAGTCGAAGGCAGGTTTTGAACCCGCGACCTCCAGCGTGCCGTGCCGGTGCTCTGCCAACTGAGTTATCTCGACTTTACCTTCGTCTGTTCAATTTCAAGTTCCCTATTGTATCTCTTTAAAGGAGATGCCTAGTGATAGATAGATGCCTGGAGACCTATGTGTTAATCCAGGACATGATCTACCCGTGTGCCAAATTTCATCGAAATCCGTTCAGTAGTTTTTCCGTGAAAGAGTAACCAACATCCATACATCCAGACGTCCATAATTCCATACATACTTGTATGTATGTTTAGTGGGGACGTACGCAGTCGTGCAGACGGGTGTTCAGTTCGCCTTTATTGGAACTATTTCACCCTTAATCCGAGTTTGCGTGGCACCTCTCGTTTCACCTTGGGTCGGCCCGCTTCACCGGTATCATACCCTAGGGCCACCCACCATAGGGAGTTTCGGCTGTGGCTCAGCTGGGTCTTGGTCCATACATACTTACAAACTTTCGCGTTTATAATATTAGTATGATATAAGTACCATTGTGTGTAATGAATTAATTGGTGAATAATAATTAATTATAGTAAATCTTCACCCACGTATCTCAGGTTCAACGATCTCCAACCGAACACGAACTACACGGTGCACCTGAGCGCGATGACGCGCACGCGCCGCCGCGGGGAGAAGGACACCGAGTACTGCACCACTGCGCACGCGCCGCCAGACCACCCGCCGCGACCCAGGTGGAGGAAGGTACGCACCACTATAGGTACCTTTAGTGGGGATACAGTATTTCACTCATTTTTGTCCTTTACGCTTAACTTCAGTGCACTTCAGAAACTTTTTTTTTTGTTTATTTATTACAAATATTGGTATTTATAATAAAAAATCGCCAAACTGTACACACAGTTTGTTGGCGAAAGTAGAACTGTCGCTGACATTATATTCCTTTACAAGGTGATTCATGGTCTTGTTATATGTCTAAACTTGCTCCAACGCTTGAAGTACAACATATTCCGTCCCAGTAGCCGTTTACTAAACCGTAAAACGTTTGCTCCTCCCTTATATAAGTCAAATCTCGATCAACACTCACCCCTTTATCGCATGTGCTCTTATTATAATGGAATTTGTAATAAGTTTGACATCTTTTATGGTTCGAAGGACTCGGCTAAGACCAGATTGTTTAAAACCATCAAATAGTTTTAATTACAGTAACTTTTCTTCCAAGTGATAGTTAGTAGTTAAATAAAAATGTCATCCTAATTTAAGCATGCTGTGTTTACATATATAAGGTTGCATACACTTGCCATATATATTATGTTTACCTTTAAGAAAGTCTATTTGTTGTAACTAGTTTTGTAAACGTACAATAATAAAATAAAAAATATATATCAGATACTAGGTGATGCATGCGGTTGCGCCCGCATCAAAAAGTTTTTCCGGCATAAAAAAAAATTCCGGGATAAAAAATCAGGAGTAACGTAGCTTCCTATGTAAGAATTTACAAAATTGGTTCAGTAGTTCCTGACATTAACGAGTTCAACCAAACAAACAAAGAAAGAAGAAAGTAAGCATGATTACGCGTTTATTATTCGAAGTTTATCCGCACTCTATACTCGTGCTACCTTATTTTAGTTCCGAATACACTCACCGGGGCGCTGCTCAATATCCTTCCAAAAATTACCTTAAACGCAACTATTACGTTAACAATACGATACAGCGTAAATTCGTGATAGGGATGCTTCAACCGACATCCCAAATCCTATTTCTAAGTCAATAGCACCGTGTTTATAATATATTTTTCCTTTTTCAGATCTTGGAAGATGACAAATATCTTTTTAAGATGTATTTACCAAGGATATCGGAAAGGAATGGACCTCTTTGTTGTTACAGGTAAATCTTACTAATATTATAAATGCGGAAGATTGTGACCATCTTTGGTTGTTACTGAAAACGCAGAAAAAACTAAACTGATTTGGATGAAATTTGGCACACGTGTAGACCATGTCCTGGATTAACACATAGGCTTTTTATCCCGGTAATTTACTCCCATGAGAAATAATGGATATATTTTATCTGATTCTTCAAGTAGATTGCGCTGACGTTGTACAGTTAGCAGCATAAATATCTGTACAAGATCAAAATTTCAAATCGCCTATATACGCGTTAAGTTAAACCGAACAAAACATTTCTTCATATGAAGTAAAGCAAATCTCTATAATTTAATTTTTGTGAAGAGAAAAAAAAATTGTAAGCACACAAAAGTATGTAGGCAATTTGAAATTATTATTTATTTATTTATTTTACATCTTTATTGTACACCAACAGAAGTAACAAATAAATCAAAATATATACAAGTAATATTAATAATATAGGCAGCGGTGATACAATTGGCGGTCTTATCGCTCAAGGCAATCTCTTACAGACAACCATTGGATGGAGATAAGAGAAATGACGAAAAGGGCAGTCAGGGGCGTACATAACAGTTACTATAGAATACACCAAATGTAAATAAATAAATGCATACGAGAGCACAAAAATATTTACAGACAACATATTTACATACATAGATACATACATAGATACATACATACATACATAGTCATATGTACAAATACATATATAATATAATACATATATGCATATTATTATTATATAAAAGTATACATATAATATTTACTACACAAAAGTAAATGGGTACTTATATATGCTAATCATTGACATACAGATCTGAGAGATTTTAGAGGTTGAGGAAATGTTCCTTTACCATTTTTTTAAAAACGGGTAGTGATTGCGCGCGTCTTATGGCTAATGGCAGAGCATTCCATAATCTGACAGCGACAACAGTGAAGGATTTCTCCATGAATGTAGTAGCATGCACAGGCATCTTCAATTTCAAGTTCTCCGATGATCTCAGAGACTTCTCATGCGTCTCACGAAGAAATAGGAATCTAGATTTAAAATAAGAGGGAGTTAGAGGATTAAACAGAATACTGTAGAGAAGGGAAAGAATGTGGGCATTCCGGCGAAAGCGAATAGGTAACCACTTGAGCTTAGTGCGAAACTCAGACACATGATCATATTTGCGCAGTCCAAATATGAATTATGAATTTGTTCAGCTGCTTATGCTGCTGACCGTACTGTCTTTTAGTGACTCTTGTAGCGGGACAGGCTTTCCACGTGGATGAAGTCGCGGCCACTTTGTATATCGTACTTGCACAGTGCAAACACAGCTTTACTTGCGGTGCGAGAAATACAAAAACGACAATATTACCGTATAATTGTTGCAGAGTGTACATGGTCCGCCTAGCTCCCAACTCGGGCTGGCCGAAGCTCCCGCCGCCGAAGAACATCACCATCGTTGAATACGAGGAGGCGCATGCGCAACACGCGATCGCCGGCGCGTATATCGTTGATATATTCTCTAGGTAAATATGCGGCTGGACCGTAGCTAGTCAATTTACAGGAGGGAGAGAGGGGGGAGGCCTGACCAAAAAGACTACCATATCCATATAATTGTAGGTTGGATTTTTTTTATATTATACGGCCAAGTGAACCCAATGCTCCTTATGGTAAACGGAGTGGGGGTCTAGATAGAGTGTCGACTGAAGAGAGAAGATTAGAATCTAGATAGTTGAGAATGTAGGTAACTAAAACAAACAGGCCAACTTTTCTCAAGTTAGTATGCGTGATGGCGGCACCACACTTCGCTATGTGTTATTTGTTATGCGCGTTAATCTCCCGCATATGACGAAGTGTGGAGGGCTCATTCGTCTATATTTGCTTTACTCGCACGCATATAAGCGCGAATAGCAAATAAGCTTATCCGTTCACTTGTCGGTTTTTTGACACACTTCAAAGGACACGAATAAAACGAATATGTGTGTCGCAGTGTGTCGACTGCCTACACTTCGTTCACTCATTCAGTTTTGTTCACAAGCCACATACGAATATATTTGGCATGTTTGGCACGCTGGCACCAAGTGTGGATGGCATGTTTGTTGTTCACTCACATAACAAATATTTGGGCGAATATAGCGTAGCCGCTTATCAAATAACACATAACGAAGTGTGGTGTGGCCATGACAGCTGTGTCATGCGCTATCGCTGCATCATTGTGCGTATCTTTGTGCGCGCGCATAATGATACCAGTTATTACATGGTTTCTGTTAAAACGGTGAGGAAATTATATCCATGAAATACAACAAAAAAAAAAGACGTGTGGCACTCGGAGACTACCACGGTAAAGCTATTGCATAGCATTTTTTACCAACTTATGTAATTATAATTTTTTTTTTTTTTCTATTGTCCAAATTTCACTCGTGCCCTAACGCCGAAACTCTAAGCAGGCAATTCTGATATTTATAACCTCTTTGAACAGGTATAAATTAAATCTTTTTAAAAATTCTAACTTAGAATCACGTTTGACATTTCGATACGTTTCACTGACTGGAACAATTTTTAAATACATGGTACTTTCGACCTTTTATCGTTTAACATTCAGCTCATATCCTCTTACATATTGTATTCTTACAAGACTGCGATATTAAATTTACTTATGGAATTTTACACCCTACGTGGTTGTGATAGAGTTGAAAATAAATTACAAGACTGCGATATTAAATTTACTTATGGAATTTTACTTTATTTAAGTGGACGATAGCCTAGTTGGGAATGGAACGGTCTGCCGAGACAATGTCCGGAGGTTCGAAACCCAAGGCACACACCTCTGACTTTTCGAAGTTACGTGTGTATTGTTTATCTATTATCGTTCGCTTTAACGGTGAAGGAAAACATCGTGAGGAAACCTGCATACCTAAGAAGTTCCTTATAAGAATTTTGAAGGTATGTGAAGTCTACCAACCCGCACTAGGCCAGCGTGGTGGACTAAGGCCTAAACCCCCTCAGTAGAGGAGGCCCGTGCTCAGCAGTGGGCAGTATAATAATACAGGGCTGGTATTATTATATTATTTTTATTATTATATATGGAATTTTACACTCTACATGGTTGTGATAGTGTTGAAAATAAAATATCACCAGTGTGCTGGTCGGAGTGAGGGGTGTCAGGTTATTTTTTCGTTACGGAATTTCTGGATTCGGTCTCCACGCTCAAGGCCGCGATAGAAGCTATGCAATAGCTTAATAATTCCCTCGAACTCATTTAGCGGGGAACGACTCGCCTCTGTTTTTTTTTTCGACACGTTTGAAACGTTCAGTCTATCTAGACATATAATTAATCAAATCCTCACTTTTATTACCATGGTGTATTCGTTGATGCTTACAATTGATTTGACCATTTGCAGCGATAGATTCCCGAACGATTCCGAGTTGGTGCTGGGCGATGACAAAATGTTGTATGACAGGGAAGACCCTGTATGGAGTAGAAAGGAATGTCACAAATGCCTGAAGAAACCTGGGAGGTATGATAAATAATTACAAATTATTTGTTAGTGGTAGCATTCGTAGAGCAGACTCGGTGGCCGAAGATATGGCATATACACGAATACGGTTAAAGTGTTTTGAGTTATTTCTATTGCATAACTATCGCGCTGAAGTCTCGTTCGAATCCGGGGCCGGGGTCGGTCGATGGTGGCAATAGCCTTCTATTGTATAAGATCTAAAATAGCTGACGAAATGTGTGTTACACATACCTGTCACTACAAAGGGTTAAAGACTTATGAGAACAGATAAACTATGGTGGGGGCGAGCGTGCGCATGTACAGTTAGCAGGATAAGGAGCTGAACATTTCAGATGGCCTATATACGCGTTAAGTTAAAGTGAAACATTTTTTTCTTATATTGAAGTGAAGTAAACCTCTTTAGTTTTATTTTTGTGAAGAGAAAAAAAAAGATTAGTAAGAACACAAAAGTATGTAGGCAATTTAAAATTTTGAATTTGTACAGATACTTATGCTGGTGACTGTACAAACTCGACGTCAGCTTCGCCGTCGTAAGCCAATGGGCAACGAGCATCGACTGAGGAACCAATCGCGTGTAACGTCGTCAAACTGACCAATTACGTGTTTGCAGAACCCCACCGCACAAGGTGTTGGAGCCGCCATCGCTGGTCACGATACCGACCACCACCGTGACCACTGTGACCACCACGACGGTGGACGACGAAGACTACGGCACCGTGGAGACCCCGCGGGACACGCCGCTCAGGGAGAAACGGAATGCTGATGGGTAAGGATTGTACACGAACACTACAAGCTGCAGGAATACGTAGGCCACTTTGACAGGTCCGTCTGGGAATATTTAGGGGAGGTCTATGTTCAGCAGTGGACGTCATGTGGTTGCTGGTGATGATGAACGATTGTAAAATTAACCGCCCTTTTCAATAAACAATTCCAATCGCTTTTTCGAACGAGCGCGAAAACGACCAATCAGAATAAAGGATTTTGATTGGTTTATTGTCGGAATCGCATCGAAGATTGAGGTCGTTTGTTGTTTAATGACATGCAGTAAATGCTAGGGTTGTACCCTATTACAAGGGGCCTTACTACCAGCTAACTGCCTCGGTGGCGTAATTGTTGTTGCGCGCTGAGGTCCTGAGTTCGAATCCCAAGTCAAGCCATTTTACTCAGTCGCAGCTCGGAGGGAGGAGGTTGGCGGTGTGGTGCCGTGCCTCGGTCCTTGGTCCTGCGCCTGATCTCCCTCCGGCGATGTCAGATTGCCGTCTCATCGGACTATGTGAACAAAGGAATAGCGAGTGCACCTGTGTATTGCGCACACACTTGTGTATACCTCCTGCGTACTTGACTAATCTTCGTTGAGATTGGCCGCCGTGGCCGAAACCGGCTAGGAAGGAATATACTACCTAAATGTAGTAGTAATAGCAATGGATTTATATTAAATCTATCATACACTAGCGGCCCCGACAGACATTGTCCTGCCCTAAAAAGGAAATAAAATCCTAGAACCCGAGTACAGCGCTACCTACCAATCCACCTGAAGACACACAAAAAAAATTTCATTAAAATTGGTCCAGCCGTTTTTCCGCGTAATTTTCTTAATTTTTCTTTCATTAGAACCTTCTCCTGACAATGATAAACACATAAAAAAAAAATAAGGAAATCGGACCAGCCGTTCATGCGTGATGCCGTGACCAAGAAAATAGGGATTCATTTTTATATAATAGATACATATACACTATGTACTGGATTAACATATAGTCTACCTTTAAACCCCGAAGCGTACGCGGAGAGATTTTTATTCTGGAAAAAGTATTATACGGTGAGTCTCCGAGCCGCAGGCAAGAATTAGATTCAGTATAAAAAATACTTGTTATATTCGGCCAATGCAAAATCAACCCTGTAATTATGCTCATATGTTTTAGTTTTACTTGCTCAAATTCAAGAAGATATTAGTACTAAAACGATGTTTATGTTTGTGCTCGCAGCGATGACCCCAACCTAGAAGTGGACGATTATTTCGGCGACGAGGATCTTCGAGTGAGAGATGGACCGTTGGATTCCTTCTCCAACTACACCCTGTTTGTTGAATTGATAAGTGAGTACATATTTTTTTTTTATTTCGTTTAGAAAGTAGGCAAAGGAAACGTCGAATCACATGTTAAAATTCTAAGCACTGTCTCGTTGTATTGCGTGTGGTGCTATGATAATAGGCTCGCTCCCCGTCCCATCATGGGACGGAATATACATTGGATTAAGGGGAAAAGATACCATCTCGCAGTAGCCAGTGACGTAGCGTGGTTGGGGAAGAGATGATGGACGGCCCGCCCCGGGCAACTTTTAGTGGAGCATCAATATGCAAGCTTTTGTTTATACAAAACCTTTACCAGTGGTTTGAGCTGCGCTTGAGTCTTATTTGAACGATGAAATCTTACTTTTTTGCGGCCTTTTTTTTTTTATTGTCTTGTCTTCACCGACCATCAGACGAACCACTGCCTCGTGTGCCCCTTCTACTATAAATATTTTTGAAGTTATACTTCTTTAGGCGCGTTATGAAAAATTGATGGGAGTGAAAATTCACAATGCGCGCGCATGTGTAACACAAAATTCTCACGGGAGAAATTGCCCGGTAAACCGCTCATTCAGGCATCATATCATAAAGGGCAGATTTAATGTTAGATTTCAAAAAAGTGACTGCCATTTTGAATTTCTTTGTTTTAAGGCCAATCGACCTCAAAATCGATATCTGAGCATGTTTTTTTTAATGATGCCTAATAAGTATAACTTCTCACGCGCATACATACACGTACACGCACCGATTTTTTATTTGTTCAGCCGGATTGCCTAACGGGGAGCCGCTCTTCAGCGAGTACGTGAACGAGCTTCGACCGGCCGCCAGTCCGACTATACCGGTACCGACTAGCGCATTGGAAATAGCTTTACAGGTAACTTGTACACAAGCGTATGCTAAGAGAATTAATGAAGATTGATAAATATATGAAAGATTAAGAAAAAAATAGGAAATATAAAATGGTTCCACAGTAGCCAGACAGAGTTTTGCTCTAAATATGGGGGCATTTTAATCCTGTGGGGGGAAATTTAGGGCGAAGTTGTTTATGTATCCAGAGTGTGCATACTGTATTGTCAAAAGAAATATATTGTTGTATAGAAAGTGGAAATCTTTTGGCCGCACAATGTCTTCGCAGGAGATTTCTTCCAAAACTATATTTCTTGGGGATTTAACAACACAATTTGAAGGTTATAATAAAAATGCTGACAGTCTTGACAATTTATAGCATAAATCATGTTTTAATAGTTACTCCATACTCCATAGACAACAGTATTCTAATGGGTGGAGAATGAGTCACACTCTTAATAAAACAATGACCTAATCCAAAATCGGTGACTTGTGGGAATCGTCACAAAAACTAATTGTATACGACACTTTTTTTTAAGTTGGACGGGGAGTGAACATAAATTCAAACAATTTTGACCCTATTCCTAATGTTGAAAGACGCATTTTTTTCTTAGTCGATGCAGATTGCCCTTTAGGGTCCATATTTTGCTAAAACTCATCTAGCCAAAATTTTGGATTAGGTCATTGTTTTATGGAGAACGCGGACTAAGGATCTGTGGGGCTAGGATGTGAAAAAAAAACACGATACGTCTCCGCTTTGTTTTATTGTGATCGATTGAGAGACTCACATATCGGTCTCTCGACCAATCACAAGCGTCAAAATACCGATACGTCAGTCACTCAACCAATCACAATAAAACGAAGCGGAGACGCATTGTGTTTTTTTTTTCACATCCTAGCTCCACTGAAGTCTATATGTGGTGGCTGGTGGCCATTGAGAAGTATTGGTGTGGATTGGACTGCCTCGGTGGCGTAGTTGTATTACAATACGACTGCAAAGCTGAGGTATCGGGTTCGATCCCCGGGTCGGGCAAAGTGATATTGAGTTTTTCTATTCAGTATCAGCTCGTAGTCTGCAATTCGTGCCCGACATGGCGATAGGCTCGCCCCCATCACATCATGGGACGGAATGACGGCGAAAAGTGGGTGCACTAGTAGCGCCTCTGCCTACCCCTTCGGGGATAACAGGCTTGAGTGTGTGTGTGGTGTAGAGTATGAGACGTGGTGTGGTGGTGCAGGTGGTGTGCGTGGTGGCGGGCGCGGTGGTGGTGTCGCTGGTGGCGTGGTGCCTGCTGGCCGCACGGCGCGGACGCAAGCCAACGCACGGACACCTAGAGATGAACCCGCTGCAGGCACTACGGTAACACACATACTACTAGATCATAATACTGCTCACATCATACTGTCATGCATACAATAACGAATGAAAAATATACTTGCAATCCTATTAATATTATAAAGGCGAAAGTTTGTAAGAATGTATGGATGTCTGGATGTTTGTTCCTCTTTCACGCAAAAACTACTGAACGGATTTCGATGAAATTTGGCACACGGGTAGATCATGTCCTTGATTAACACATAGGCTACTTTTTATCCCGGGGAAATATAAACCGGGACTTTTATCCCGGAAAAACTTTTTCATGCGGGCAGAGCCGCGATCAAAAGCTATAAATAAATAATTCAACGTGCCTAAAACCACATGTAAATCTTCTCATTCTATAATCACTCATAGTAACCTGTATTGTAGGTACATGGTCGGTTTCCGTGGCAGACAGCAGCTGATACCCACGGTGCCGCCCGACATGCCGCCCATAGCCAAGGAGGACCTGGCTGAGGCGTACGCAGAGAGACAGGCAGACTCCGACTACGGTTTCCAGAAAGAGTTCGAGGTGAGGTCATTTTGTGCTGGATATAACAATCATGTTCATGAATGAATTTCGAGTGTGTATATGCGAACAAATCTATAGATTTTGAGAACGCATAAATTTTTCTACCGTATCCAAATTATCATAAACATGCCAGTGTCGCTCCGATTCAATAAACAAATTAGCATAATTAAATTACTTGTGGTAGGACTCTATTATGTAAGAGTCCGCCTGGGTGGATACCACCGCAATGTCTATTTCTACCGCCAAGCAGCAGTGTGCGTGCACTGTATTTCGGTTTGAAGGATACTGTAGCCAGTGTTACTACAAGACACAATGAGACGTAACATCTTATGTCTCAGGATGACGAGCGCAGTGGAATGTCACACAGTACTTTGTAACTCAAGGTGCTGGATGGTGTTTCTATTGCTTATTGGTCTCGTCATTCCATGCCATAAAAAAAATTAACCACCCATAAAACTCAGTGAAATCCGTCATTTAACAATTTGTAAATGTCGCTAAACACACCCAAAAACCGTCTGAAGTTGTTGCAGTTACTGCCGGACTGTTTCCCGGACCGCACCACACATGCGTCCGAGGCGAGGGAGAACCAGCCCAAGAACCGGTACCCGGACATCAAGGCGTACGACCAGACCAGGGTGAAGTTGGCGCAGATCGACAGCGTGACGGGATCTGATTACATCAACGCGAACTACGTGAGGGGATATCAGGTATGGAGTTTTGTTACTACACTAGGTGATGCTCGCGACTCCGCCCGCGTGAAAGAGTTTTTCCGGGATAAAAATTAGCCTATGGCACTCTGGAGTAAAGTAGCTTCCTATTAGTGAAAGAATTTTCAAAATCGGTTCACTAGTTCCTGAGATTAGCGCGTTCAAACAAACAAACAAACTCTTCAGCTTTATAATAGTATAGATTCCGTCCGATGAATGGTGGGGGTAGTCGGCAAATTATGACTGACTCGACTCGACTGAATTAGACTGCCTGGGTGGCGTAGTTGTATTATGGTACGACTTCAATGCTGAGGTCTCGGGTTCGATCCCCGGGACGGGCGAAGTGATATTGAGTTTTTCTATTCAGTATCTGCTCGGAGTCTGGAATTTGTGCCCGATATGGCAATAGGCTCGCCCCCTATCACATCATTGGATGAAATACGCACCCCTAAGGGGATAAAAGGCATAAGTGTGTGTGTGTGTGTGTGTAAATGCGAAAGGTCACTAACTAACTCACTCATCACGAAATCTCAGTAACCACAAATGCTAGGAGGCTCGAATTTTGCACGGGGTTTCCTTTTAGGACGTAGGGGCTCACTAAGACAGGATTTCGCAAAATTTTCCCTAAGGGGTAAAAAGGGGCGGCAGAGTTAATATATATACATATTAAAGTTTATGTTATATATGTATTTTCTTCATTATATCTATTGATATTTAAAACACTAGCTAATTAGCCAGGTTGTCCTTTGATCGTAGGAAATAGGGATCCAAAAGACTGGGTTAATGTGTTTATTTTCTTGTTTTAAACTAAGCTTATTAAGACTTCATACTTCAGTATTATTTGGCTATATCCTAAATTGTGTTTGTCTGTATGTCCCTCTGCTTACTAAGGACCCCTTGGAGCCTCATCAGGTATTGCATGCAGTGCTTAACATAGTCTTATATTTTGTTTCATAGTACTATCAACAATGGACTCGTCCCCCATTATATCAGTGAACAGAATACACATGGCGAAATTCTCACTTGTGCGTCTGCTTACTCTATAAGGAATAAATATCTTGTGTGTATCAACACCATACATATCGAAGCATTTTGCTGCTTAATTTTTATTATTTTTTTACCATAATCTCAGTACTAGGATCATGGTTTAAAGATTATAGTAAAACTATTATAATGCCAGTCTTGTTTCATGCAGTTATATCTACTTCTTCGATTTACGCGAATGTTAGACATTAAAATAAAACAATTTTGCGGATTTTATCGCGGTTTTTTAATTTATATTTTCTTCCGACGTTTCGAAGGCTTTTCAGCACTTCGTATAGCTTTTCACCACGAAACCACGATAAAATCCGCACAATAGTTTTATTTTAATGCAGTTATATCTGTTTAGAACTAATCCATTTTTTTATTGCATCGAATGACGAGACGAGTATGCCTGATGGTAAGCGATACGGCTACCCATAAACAGTAGCAACACCATCCAGCACCTTGAGTTACAATGTACTGTGTGGCATTCCACTGCGCTCGTCATCCTCAGACATAAGATGTTAAGTCTCATTATGTCCATTAGTTACACTGGCTACAATGTCTTTCAAACCGAAACACAACAGTGCTTGCACACTGCTGCTTGGCGGTAGAAATAGACATTGCGGTGGTACCCACCCAGACGGACTCCAACATATGAGAGACCTTCCACCAGAACATATTTACCCAATTGTCTAGAATATATTTTTTATCTGATTTAGCTCAACAGAAAATCATTACTCGAAAGTACTCGAAACACAACATGAAAATTATTAAATAACTAGCTTTTGCCCGCGGCTCCGCCCGCCTTAAAAAGTTTATCCGGGATAAAAGTCCCGCTTTATGTTTTCCCGGGATAAAAAGTAGCCTATGTGTTAATCCAGGACATGACCTACCCGTGTGCCGAATTTCATCGAAATCCGTTCAGTAGTTTTTGCGTGAAAGAGGAACAAACATTCAAACATCTAAACATCCAAACATCCATACATTCTTACAAACTTTCGCCTTTATAATATTAGTAGGATATGACAATACATTAAAAATAAGTAATATACATTTGCTAACACAATCAAAAAAGCAAATATTCTCCATCAGGAAGGAAAACAGTTCATATGCGCGCAAGGACCCACCGACGCGACGGTGAACGACTTCTGGCGAATGATATGGGAACACGGTTTGGAGCTGATCGTGATGCTGACCAACCTCGAGGAGTACTCCAAGGTGAAGTGCTCCAAGTACTGGCCGGACGAGGTCAGAGGGGCGAAGGCGTTTGGAAATATTACGGTTCATCATGTTGGGGAGAAGAGGTGAGGTTGACTCCAATAAATAAGTTTTTATTTGCTTTTTGAGTCTTTATGTAGCCTATTTATATATGAGTTTCTCTGTACCAGTAACTTCGAGCTGATGGAATTCTAAGGTCAATTTATATAAGCATTGAACGTCCTGCCTCGACGAACGACTGCCTCGGTGGCGTAGTTGTATTATGGTACGAGTGCAATGCTGGGTTAGATCCCCGGGTCGGGCAAAGTGAGAGTTGTTTTTTCTATTAAGTATCAGCTCGGAGTCTCAAATTTGTGCCCGATATGGCGATGGGCTAACCCCCTATCACATCGTGAAAAAAAATATAAAAAAAATAAAATACTTTACTCATCACGTAGGCGAACATAGTTGCACTTATGTGTTTGTTAGTTTACATGTCAAGATACATTCAATTAATAATTATTATTACAAATAGTCACTTATATAACTAAAGACATATTTAAAGGGAGCAAAATCAATGTAAACTAAATATAAAGAAGTCAAGCTCGGGCTGGCAGGAAAGAGCTAAAAAAATAATATTTTTTATTAAAATTAATGGGCGGCACGCGTCGCGATCCTCACCGGTGAGGACACTACAGGCCCTAGCTAACCTACCATGGGACGGAATAACGGCGAAAAGTGGGTGCACTAGTTGCGCCTCTGCTTACCCCTTCGGGGATAAAAGGCGTGTGTGTGTGTGTGTGTGTGTGTGTGTTTGTAGAACGTCCACCTGCAGGGTGGACAGCCCACTTGGTAAAGGCCGCAGGAACACGCTGGACGCAGGTCACTTTTGACAGGTCCATCTGGAAATCTTTAGGGGAGGCCTATGATCAGTAGTGGAACTCATATGCCTGATGATGATGAAGATGATGTTATATAAACGCTTTTTTCCAGATATTCTGACTACATTGTAAGAGAATTAAAAATAACCAAACAACCGGCCAACGCCGACGGTCAACCGATCGTCGAGAATAACGGAATCGCTAAGAGAAATGGAGGTGCGTAACTTTGAGTTGATGAACAATTACACATTAATTATATTATTATTAGTGTAATAAACAATACAAATATTTTTCTGTAAACCATTTAGTCTGTGATTAAATATATGTCTAGATAGAGTGACGCGCTGCAATGAAACTAAAACAAACAGGCCAACTTTTCTTAAGCTAGTATGCGTGACAGATGTGTCATACGCTATCGCTGCATCATACTGCGTATCCTTGTGTGCGCGCATAATGATACCAGTTATTACATGGTTTCTATTAAAACGGGGAGTAGATTATATCCATGAAATACAACAAAAAAGGAACAGTTTGCCTCTATTTTTTTCGACGCGTCCGAAAGGTTCAGTGTCTATCTAGACGTATAATTAATCAAAGTTCACCGCTTGGTATTATAAAATGCGTGCCAATGGGTCCTATACTACAGGAGTTGCAATGGTGGGTGGATATGTGATATGTATGTATGTATGTTTGATAGACGTGAAGGAGTCGTCGGAGTGTAGCGCGCCGACGTCTCCGCGCGAGCTGAAGGAGGCGGAGGCGCGTACGGTGCGTCAGTACCACTTCCTCATGTGGAAGGACTTCGCCGCTCCAGAGCATCCCCACTCCATACTCAAATTTATAAAGGTCACTATTTTTGAATTTATACTTCTTTAGGCGCGTTATGAAAAATTGATGGGAGTAAAATTTTACGATGCGCACGCATGTGTGATACAAAAATTCTCACGGTTGTTTTTTTTTATAATTTTCCCCTTATAGGGAAGGCAAAGGGTTCAAGCCCATACAGCCTCATCTTAAGTGATATTATTGGTTATCTTTTTTTTTTAATTAATTATTAAATTTATTTATTTACTTTTAAAATATTAAATAATCAATAATAAATATTTAAAATTAAGAATCTTATAATATTTAGTACAAATTATGTCATATATATTTATTATTCTCTAAATGTTATATTTCATAATTATATGTAATTTATTTTTTTAATAAAAGGAGAAGACAAAGGCGCTTAGCCATGCAGCCTAGTCTGTCGTTGTTTTACCACACCCAAGGACTTTTTCAAAATTCAAAGGTAGAAGCCAAGACTGCAATTTCCTCAAACTGTAAAGGTTAATGATGCCAAAGAAGTATAACCTTTCACGGGCGTACATAAGTACACGCCCGGTTTTTTTTTATTGCGTCGAATCACGAGACGAGCATGCCGTTAGCGTGATGGTAAGCGATACGACCACCCATAAACAGTAGCAACACCATCCAGCACCTCGAGTTACAAAGTACTGTGTGGCATTCCACTGCGCTCGTCATCCTGAGAAAAAAATGTCAAGTCTCATTGTGTTCAGTAGTTACACTGGCTACAATGCCCTTCATACCGAAACACAACAGTGCATGCACACTGCTGCTTGGCGATAGAAATAGGCATTGTGGTGGTACTCACCCAGACGGACTCTTACATATGAGAAACCTACCACCAGCGAATTTATCAATGTTCATCATATTTCTGAGTGTTTAGATCCATATTCTAGTTAATTAAGGTCGGTTGGACAGCTTCTGTCGGGTTCGAAATACTTTTTTAATGTTAAGAACAGTTGTATAAAAATGTTTTATGGAGTTATAAGTGTCAAGAAACATCATGTAGAATTTAGTAGTAGGATACTCAGCACTTTGTAAGCATGTCAAAAAAACTTTATTCTGATTGGTCTATTTTCGCGATGGAATCGAAACAACCAGTTGGTATCGTGTATTGAAAATGACTGTTTAACTTCATGTTCAAAAATTGTAGGCTAAATACTAGGCTGTGACGTCACCAAGCGCCGTCGGCCATAACGCTCCGTGCGTGCGAAAGAGATAGTGCGATATCCCCGCCACGCCCCCACTTTAGTTCACAAGAATATTTCAAAATTGAATAATTGCTTTATTTTTCAATCGATTTTGATGCTAATTTCACAGAAGAATTTATTTTTCGAATGTTCTGTTACATCCACAATAATGTACAAAATCAAACATAGGCAAATACCTTATTTGTGTTGGTATGTAGCGCGTGAACGAGGCGTGGTGCAACATGGTGGGTCGGCCTGTGGTGGTGCACTGCTCGGCCGGCGTGGGCCGCACCGGCACGCTGGTGGCGCTGGACTGCCTGCTGGACCAGCTGCGCGCCACCGGACACGTGGCCGTCTTCAACACCGTCGCCGAGCTGAGGAGGCAGAGGAACTTCCTCGTGCAGTCGCTAGTGAGTGAACTCTTGAGTGTTATGATGGCCTGGTACTTTATGCTCGCGTCGCCGAGCAGCGGAGATAGCAAACCCGTGTACTGTGTAGTCGCTTGAACTCTCGAGTGCTATGCTAGCCTGGTACTTATAATTGTATCGCCGCGCTGCGTACACAGACGAAAGTAGTGCAGTCGCTTGAACTGTTGAGTGCTATGCTAGCCTGGTACTTTACGCTTGAACACCAATGAGATGCTGCGCGAGTAACAATGACACAGCTTCTGTGAGCTGTATTTTGATTGTAATGTTACAACGTCTTGCAATGCAGAGCAGCTTAAAATGTATATTGCCCTAAATGACCTCCTGTGGGTTATGCTGACCTAGTAATTGGTTTTAGGTTGACGATTTCTTGAAATGGAAAGAATTTTCTCGTATTGTCTGCCGGTCTATGATGGATGTGAACTTTCGAAAAATGATGCTTGATGGGACGAATAGACGATTTTAAGTAGTAATCATAATGTTTATCAATTATCGTTCACTTTAACGCTGAAGGAAAACATCGTGAGGAAACTTACATACCTGAGAATTCTCCATAAGAATTTCGAGGGTGTGTGAAGTCTGCCAACTCGCACTAGGCCAGCGTGGTGGACTAAGGCCTTACACCCTTTCAGTAGTAGAGGAGGCCCGTGCCCAGCAGTGAGCAGTATATAATACAGGGCTGGTATTATTATTATTAATCATAATGTATGTTTACAGAAACAATACGTGTTCGTGTACCGCGCTTTAGTAGAGTACGCGCACTACGGCGACACGGAGATCCCCGCGTCTCGGCTCAAGGCGGCCGTGGACCGGCTCAGGAACACTCCCGAGGGAGCCGACAAGTGCCTCATGGAGCATGAGTTTGAGGTAATGAAAGATGCCTTTTTTCAGATGCATTCTTCAAGTTTATAAATGCATTCTTCAAAAATAGTGTTTGGTATGGCTACGTAAAATATAATGATGTTGGTACGGCCAATCGTAGTGCAACACCCCGCTTCCTCAATCCTCAGGTAGTTGCCAGTATTCATTTGAAGAAGAATATTGTATACTAGCTTTTGCCCGCGGCTCCGCCCGCGTTATAAAGTTTCCGTGATAAAAGTCTCGCTTTATATTTTCCCGGGATAAACGGAGCCTAAGTTACTCCTTATTATATCAGCTACCTGCCAATAAAAGTCCCGTCAAAATCGATCCAGCCATTTCAGAGATTAGCCGGAACAAACAAACAAGAAACAAACAGACAGACAGACAAAAATTGAAAAAATGTTATTTTACTATATGTACCGTACATATATTCATATACATGCAGTAAAAAACGGTTATTTCAATATTACAAACAGACACTCCAATTTTATTTATATGGTTTACGGATTAAGTGTCTACGGCTGGGCTGCTGTATACTGTGGTCTCGAACCTACCGATTTTTCGGTATTTATACCGATTTTGGGCCTGTCCTACCGAAATGCCAAAATAACATGATTTTTCAACGATTTTTTGAAAGCTAGAATATTCTCCCGATTTTTTATGGATTTTCAGCAATTCGAAGTTAAAATCCCCTTTTTCTTTAATATTTTACGATTCCTTGGTTAAACATGTTGCTGTTTGGGGCGGCAGAGGGTAGTACTTTTAATGGGGTGGTAAAATTTGTTTAAAATTTTTACTTTCATAATGGAGAGGGGGGAGGGCGGTATGCGTGACTCTCGTTGAAATTACCTTCTTTTGGTGGAATAATAGTCATTAGAGTTTAAAAATAAGGGGTTTTGATTAAATATTGCTTGTTTTTTTTTTGCATATACCGATTTTTGCTCCAAATATACCGATTTTACTTGGCAACTCCAACCGATTTAATATTTTGTCGTCCGAAACCACTGACTGAGTATAATGTTGTATGTGACAGCGCATAGTGTCGGCGCCGGTGGGCGAGGCGCTGAAGTCGTGTGCGGCGGGCGCGGCGGAGGAGGTGCGCGCGCGCAACCGCAGCGCCGACTGCCTGCCGTACGACCGCAACCGCGTCATACTCACGCCGCTGCCCGCCAGGGACTTCTCCACGTACATCAACGCGTCCTTCATCGAAGGTAAATACTAAGTCGTGTGCGGCGGGCGCGGCGGAGGAGGTGCGCGCGCGCAACCGCAGCGCCGACTGCCTGCCGTACGACCGCAACCGCGTCATACTCACGCCGCTGCCCGCCAGGGACTTCTCCACGTACATCAACGCGTCCTTCATCGAAGGTAAATACTAAGTCGTGTGCGGCGGGCGCGGCGGAGGAGGTGCGCGCGCGCAACCGCAGCGCCGACTGCCTGCCGTACGACCGCAACCGCGTCATACTCACGCCGCTGCCCGCCAGGGACTTCTCCACGTACATCAACGCGTCCTTCATCGAAGGTAAATACTAAGTCGTGTGCGGCGGGCGCGGCGGAGGAGGTGCGCGCGCGCAACCGCAGCGCCGACTGCCTGCCGTACGACCGCAACCGCGTCATACTCACGCCGCTGCCCGCCAGGGACTTCTCCACGTACATCAACGCGTCCTTCATCGAAGGTAAATACTAAGTCGTGTGCGGCGGGCGCGGCGGAGGAGGTGCGCGCGCGCAACCGCAGCGCCGACTGCCTGCCGTACGACCGCAACCGCGTCATACTCACGCCGCTGCCCGCCAGGGACTTCTCCACGTACATCAACGCGTCCTTCATCGAAGGTAAATACTAAGTCGTGTGCGGCGGGCGCGGCGGAGGAGGTGCGCGCGCGCAACCGCAGCGCCGACTGCCTGCCGTACGACCGCAACCGCGTCATACTCACGCCGCTGCCCGCCAGGGACTTCTCCACGTACATCAACGCGTCCTTCATCGAAGGTAAATACTAAGTCGTGTGCGGCGGGCGCGGCGGAGGAGGTGCGCGCGCGCAACCGCAGCGCCGACTGCCTGCCGTACGACCGCAACCGCGTCATACTCACGCCGCTGCCCGCCAGGGACTTCTCCACGTACATCAACGCGTCCTTCATCGAAGGTAAATACTAAGTCGTGTGCGGCGGGCGCGGCGGAGGAGGTGCGCGCGCGCAACCGCAGCGCCGACTGCCTGCCGTACGACCGCAACCGCGTCATACTCACGCCGCTGCCCGCCAGGGACTTCTCCACGTACATCAACGCGTCCTTCATCGAAGGTAAATACTAAGTCGTGTGCGGCGGGCGCGGCGGAGGAGGTGCGCGCGCGCAACCGCAGCGCCGACTGCCTGCCGTACGACCGCAACCGCGTCATACTCACGCCGCTGCCCGCCAGGGACTTCTCCACGTACATCAACGCGTCCTTCATCGAAGGTAAATACTAAGTCGTGTGCGGCGGGCGCGGCGGAGGAGGTGCGCGCGCGCAACCGCAGCGCCGACTGCCTGCCGTACGACCGCAACCGCGTCATACTCACGCCGCTGCCCGCCAGGGACTTCTCCACGTACATCAACGCGTCCTTCATCGAAGGTAAATACTAAGTCGTGTGCGGCGGGCGCGGCGGAGGAGGTGCGCGCGCGCAACCGCAGCGCCGACTGCCTGCCGTACGACCGCAACCGCGTCATACTCACGCCGCTGCCCGCCAGGGACTTCTCCACGTACATCAACGCGTCCTTCATCGAAGGTAAATACTAAGTCGTGTGCGGCGGGCGCGGCGGAGGAGGTGCGCGCGCGCAACCGCAGCGCCGACTGCCTGCCGTACGACCGCAACCGCGTCATACTCACGCCGCTGCCCGCCAGGGACTTCTCCACGTACATCAACGCGTCCTTCATCGAAGGTAAATACTAAGTCGTGTGCGGCGGGCGCGGCGGAGGAGGTGCGCGCGCGCAACCGCAGCGCCGACTGCCTGCCGTACGACCGCAACCGCGTCATACTCACGCCGCTGCCCGCCAGGGACTTCTCCACGTACATCAACGCGTCCTTCATCGAAGGTAAATACTAAGTCGTGTGCGGCGGGCGCGGCGGAGGAGGTGCGCGCGCGCAACCGCAGCGCCGACTGCCTGCCGTACGACCGCAACCGCGTCATACTCACGCCGCTGCCCGCCAGGGACTTCTCCACGTACATCAACGCGTCCTTCATCGAAGGTAAATACTAAGTCGTGTGCGGCGGGCGCGGCGGAGGAGGTGCGCGCGCGCAACCGCAGCGCCGACTGCCTGCCGTACGACCGCAACCGCGTCATACTCACGCCGCTGCCCGCCAGGGACTTCTCCACGTACATCAACGCGTCCTTCATCGAAGGTAAATACTAAGTCGTGTGCGGCGGGCGCGGCGGAGGAGGTGCGCGCGCGCAACCGCAGCGCCGACTGCCTGCCGTACGACCGCAACCGCGTCATACTCACGCCGCTGCCCGCCAGGGACTTCTCCACGTACATCAACGCGTCCTTCATCGAAGGTAAATACTAAGTCGTGTGCGGCGGGCGCGGCGGAGGAGGTGCGCGCGCGCAACCGCAGCGCCGACTGCCTGCCGTACGACCGCAACCGCGTCATACTCACGCCGCTGCCCGCCAGGGACTTCTCCACGTACATCAACGCGTCCTTCATCGAAGGTAAATACTAAGTCGTGTGCGGCGGGCGCGGCGGAGGAGGTGCGCGCGCGCAACCGCAGCGCCGACTGCCTGCCGTACGACCGCAACCGCGTCATACTCACGCCGCTGCCCGCCAGGGACTTCTCCACGTACATCAACGCGTCCTTCATCGAAGGTAAATACTAAGTCGTGTGCGGCGGGCGCGGCGGAGGAGGTGCGCGCGCGCAACCGCAGCGCCGACTGCCTGCCGTACGACCGCAACCGCGTCATACTCACGCCGCTGCCCGCCAGGGACTTCTCCACGTACATCAACGCGTCCTTCATCGAAGGTAAATACCACCACCTTAAGGTTGACTGGTAGATAATGCATACGGCATTAAGTCCGCCTGTACATTAGTGTACAAAGTGCAAATAAAATAAAAATAAAGACAATAAACAATCGATTTTTAGAACAGAAATATTAGTTATAACACTAGCGCTCTCGCTTCGTTATGAAGTCGTTCGTAATTCGTCAATGTGTGACTTTTTACTTTATTTCTTCCATTACATCTACTTTGCTTAATCTCCCAAACACCCAAAGGTTAAGGGGGTGCCCTGTGGTCCGGGGGCATCTAAAGAATTTCGCCACGGCATCCCCTGCCTGTCGTAAGGGGCGACTAAATGGGGTTGGCGAGAGTCGCGGGGTGCAGGGAGCAGTGGGGGTCTGCTCGCTCAACTACTCCAATGTAAGCGACTATGAGGTGGACGACAATGTCGGTCTCCTGCAGTCATAAACGCAAAAGCATGCTCAAGAATTCTGAGGCTTCTCAGCCTCTTCATTGCGAGAAGGGCCGCAATGCGGCATCGCGCAAGAGCGGTTCCGTGCAACTATTTTCGTGCAACAAGATATCCCGGGGCCGTCCCGTAGGCGTCGAAAAAGGCCACCGCGGGTTTTGGTTGGTATGCCGGTGTAGGGTGTACATAGTGTTAGGGACTCGGTCCAATGCTCGCTCGGATGATGCTATACTCCCGAGTGTCGACATTGGGCCGTAAGACTGTGTGAAACCAACATAACCGTTCCACTCACCCCCCAGTGGTGGTAGCGATAACGCGTTGTTCCCCGCGATAAAATAAGGTTAATAGGGGAAAAAATATCTATGAAATTAATTCTTTGAATTTTTTACATAACCTTTTTGACCTTTTTATCTCATATCCATAATTTTTTTTTTCTATTTTTGCAGCTTACGACAATTCAGAAGGTTTCATAATAACGCAAGATCCATTGCCCAACACGATCATGGACTTCTGGAGGATGGTCTCCGAACATAATGTATCGACAATTGTTATGCTGAGCGAGGTAAATATAATCAATTAATTACACATGCACACGCCTTTTATCCCCGAAGAGGTAGGTAGAGGTACAACTAGTGCCACCCAATTTTTGCCGTTATTCCGTCCCATGATGGGATAAGAGGCGAGCTTATCGCCATATCGTCCACAAATTCCAGACTCCGGGCTGATGCTAAACAGAAAACTCAATATCTCTGCCCGACCCGGGGATCGAACCAGAGACCTCAGCATTGCAGTCGTACCATAATACAACTACGCCACCGAGACAGTCCAATTAATTACATCAAAGCTATTATACTTTAAACCAGACTCTCCACAATCTGTTACCAGCGGATACGCTCGTACTTTTCTCATGTAACATGAAGGTAGTAAGACAACCTGAATAAGCTGGTTGTGTAGAGACGGCAAGACCCTGAGGCCGAGCACCTCCCCACTGGTCTGACATCATCAGAGAGCTCATGGGAATACCAGTCACAGATGCTCTGCCACAGGCATAAGACAGGGTGGAGTGATTAGAAGTAAAGGTTTACCCAAAGCTATTGGCAACCAATGACCATACTAGCCCTGTATTATCTACTGCCCACTGCTGGGCACGGGCCTCCTCTACTACTGAGAGGGTTTAGGCCTTAGTCCACCACGCTGGCCTAGTGCGGGTTGGTAGACTTCACATACCTTCGAAATTCAGATAACCAATAAAAAAGCATGTCATTATAACTGGGTTCATAAACTCGACAGGTTACATAAACTAAGTTTTACTCGGGACAAAAGTTCCATTGTATACTTTTCGGTATGAAACGTGGACTATCTGTATACCAAATTTTATTCAAACCTGTTCAGAGTTTTCTGTATTTTGTGAAAGAATCAGCCAACTGAAACAAAGTTGTATCTCAATATTATTCAAGCATAGCGCCCCTTTGCCTATGCGCTGCCAATGGCTAGCATTTTTTTTATTATTTTTAGCATGCCGTTTGCCTGATGGTACGCGATACAACCACCCATAAACAATAGCACATTGAGTTACAAAGTACTATGTGGCATTCTACTGCGCTCGTCATCCTGAGACATAAAGTGTTAAGTCTCATTATGTCCTGTAGTTACACTGGCTACAATGTCCTTCAAACCGAAGCAGAACAGTGGGGCTAGGATGTGAAAAAAAAACAAGATACGTCTCCGCTTCGTTTTATTGTGATTGGTTGAGAGACTGACGTATCGGTATTTTGATGTTTGTGATTGATCGAGAGACCGATACGTCAGTCTCTCAACCAAACACAGTAAAGCGAAGGGGAGACGCATCGTGTTTTTTTCACATGCTAGCCCCACACTGCAAGCACACTGCTGCTTGGCGGTAGAAATAGACATTTTGGTGGTACCCACCCAGACGGCCTACCAACAGTATATCATGGGCAAAGCATTAAGAAACAGGCTTGTTATCATAGCATTGCTCCGTACATACCTAAGTTATCCTACTAATATTATAACGGCGAAAGTTTGTAAGTATGTGTGGATGTTTGTTACTTTTTCACGCAAAAACTACTGAACGGATTTCGATGAAATTTGGCACATGGGTAGATCATGTCCTGGATTAACACATAGGCTACATTATATCCCGGACGCGGGCGGAGCCGCGGGCAAAATCTAGTTACACAATATGATTGTTCGCAGATGGGTGAAGGCAAGTGCCCGAGGTATTGGGACGATGGCACGGCCCAATACGAACACATATCGGTGCAATACGAGGAGAGCGAGTCGTGTCCGTACTACACCAGGCGGCAGTTCAGAGTCATCAACAACAAGGTACAAGCGTTCTATTGTATGAAGTATTTTTTTTTAACTCTAGTGATGTCTCGGGGTATGGACACGGTTGTTTATTATGTTGCCTTTAACCATTTATAAATGCAACTGTAGTTAAAAAAAAAAATTTTAAATTGAGTGATGTCTCGGGATATGAACATGGCTGTTTATTATATTGCCTTTAACCATTTATAAATGCAATTGTAGTTTAAAAAAATATCGTAATAACTTTATCTACTTCCTGGTATGATATCCTGGTACAGGGTCATGAATTATGATTATATTTAAAGTCCATAATTGTTTCGTTAATAACACTTTACTCACCTCCATAATACCTTTCTTATAGAGCATTGATTATATTGTAGTTGTCGAAAAAATATATAACGATCCTGTGTACCCGACTCTATTGCCAAAAACATATCGAGGTGTGAAAGGCTATTTGGCTTAGGCGACATTTTTCGAGATATTACGTTATATCATTACATATCATAAAACAAAGTCCTCCTATCGCATCTGATTGTCTGAAAACGATAAACTCAAAAACTACCGAACGGATTTTCATATATCTCACCAATGGATGGAGTAATTAAAGAGGAACTTTTTGTGTATTTTACATAAATATTTTGTATGACAGAAAAATAAATTTCGGCATATAATATTATGCATTGTTACCTGTGCGAAGCCAGGGCGGGCCGCTAGTATTATATATATGTCGGAGACAGTGACGGCCGATATCGATACACGTAGGTTCACATAATAAAAGTCACAAATGAATTCTCTTTAACTCGCTATTTATTGTTCGTTGGTCAATTATTACGTAATCAAGTGTTCACAGAGTACAATACCACGTCAGGATTCATTATTAACTTTGGTTATTATAACACACTGCATATTGAGACAATTACTTAACCAAACTTCGCAACTCTAAACGACTCACCTAGTAACAACCCGAATTAACATAGTAACCGCTTTACTAAGCACTGACCGATATGAAAACCACCATAGTTACCACTTAGTAGTGATCTGCACCGTACTAGTTGCTTCAAATGATTCGGCACCCTTTTTATACACCCAACTGTAACTCCCACTACGAGTTCTACATACCGACTGGTTTGTCGCACGATTATTATTTTATCTTACCCGACGTAATATATTCAGACACCCTCAATGAGATTAATAAAAAGGAATCTGCCGACATATAGATTTTGCATCAGTATCTTTTTCTTAGTCGCTTAAGCCTTTCTACCCACGATGACAATACTTAAAAAAATTACGCTATATAATTATTTTTTATTATTAATTTTCCCTTATAGGGTAGGCAAAGGGTTCAAACCCATACAGCCTCGTCTTAAGTGGTATTTTTGGTTATTTTTTTTTTCCTACGTACTATGTCGTAGTAAAGCAGTGGCTACCTTACCAAGACTTTATCAAGGAGTTTTGGCGGCAACGAAAAACCCTTGATTGGCACATGACGCTATATAATGTATGACAGAGTGGCGAGGTCTCGTCAGTGCGCCAGCTGCAGTACCAGGGCTGGCCGACGGCGCCGGGCCACGTGCCCGAGGTGACGCGCGGTCTCGCCGAGCTAGCCGACGCGGCGGACCCGCTGCACACGCCCACCATGCTTGTACACTGCCAGTGAGTACCTTCCGTATGACGAGCTTTTTTTTATGGCATTGATTGACGAGACGAGCATGCCGTTCGCCTGATGGTAAGCGATACGACCACCCATAAACAGTAAACACCATCCAGCACCTTGAGTTACAAAGTTCCGTGTGGCATTCCACTGCGCTCGTCATCCTGAGACATAAGATGTTAAGTCTCATTATGTCCAGTAGTTACACTGGCTAGAATGTCTTTTAAACCGAAAAACACAACAGTGCATGCACACTGCTGCTTGGCGGTAGAAATAGATATTGTGGTGGTACTCACCCAGACGGACCCTTGGATATGAGAGTCCTACCACCAGTAAAGTATTAAAAAAAATACGTCATTGGTCTTTAATGTGCGCTGCACTTGCTTACTATCTTCGTGCACTGTCATTCGTTATTTACTGAAAGTAAAATAGGCTAGTATTTTACCGATTGTTAGAAGAGAAATGTCTTATTGATTGATAATAACCGCTGCACACGCACACCATGCTCGAGGATTGCTATCAATGCGTAAAAACCATTGGGCGATAGGTTCGCCTTCTATCACATCATGGGACGGAACACCCATCACGAAAAGTGGGTGCGTTGAGGACAAAGGCGTGATATTTGTTTTTTTTTGTTCCATATGCAGTAATATGCTATGCAATACTTTGCCCCGTTAGTTTTGGTTAAATTTGAGCACGTCGTTAACACCAGGCTTACAGGATTGTCGGCTCGTTGTTGACTGCGTATAGTGTAAAATGTAATGATGCGTTCAATATAATGAATGAACGAGTGTATAATATGATGTGTGTGGCAGACTGGGCACGGAGCGATCGTCGCTGTTCGTGGCGCTGTGCATCCTGATCTGGCAGCTGCGCGTGGAGCGGCGCGTGGACGTGTGTTGTGTTGCGCGCAAGGTCCGCTCGCAACGCGCACGCACCATCGACACCTTCGTGAGTACCGCACACAGGCACGCACACACGCGCACACACACACACACACACACACACACACACACACACACAAACACACACACAAACACACACACACACGCACGCACACACACACGCACGCACGCACACACATACATACATGCACACACACACGCACGCGCACACACACACGCACGCGCACACACACACGCGCACACACACACACACACACACAAACACACACACACACACACACACACACACACACACACACACACACACACACACACACACACACACACACACACACACACACACACACACACACACACACACACACACACACGGACACGCACACACCTACATACACACACGCACACAATAGATGGTTATTAGGCACACAAAATGCTATTCACATTGACTGTGACGCGCTAACATTTACAGAAGCATATTTCATCACGTGCATGTTTACCAAGCGTAAAATGTACCCAGTACAAATTATTTATGACACTCAGAAAGTCGTATTCCTAACAACCTCAAACATCCACTTTACTCTTTCTAACCTGTTTCCCTCTCTTTCAGTTACAATACGAATTCCTCCACCGTGCCATACTAAACTACGCGGAGTTGCACAATCTACTAGAGGATAGTTAAACCTCCGTTGCATCGTGTCAGGTACATGAGAATCTACAGTAGTAGAAATAAGAGCTGTTTTCATACAAACCATGCAACAGGGATAAATATAAATTATAAAAAAATCCGTTATAAGATTTAATATTAACCAAAGAATTTCACACGCAATTTTCTAGATTATAAAAATCGGATCGCATGTTTTGTAAGAAGACATCGCTCTATTGTAATTTGAATCTTATCGGGCCTATATTTAAGGATGTTTTCCCAATGCAACAATTCTCAATTTTGCTACCGAACACTTTTATATTAGTCGGATGTGATTATGCAATGTAGAGCTAAGCCAAATTTACAATCATCAAGAATTTAATACGTCAACACCATAATAAACCTGATGTAATTATTATTTATACGTGTAACTTATTTTTTATTTGCTAGATATTTTTTATTATTATTTAAATAACATGACTTTACCATGACCTTGTTTTACAAATCCCAGTTTGGTTCCAGCATGCGTAATCACGTCCATGATAAGTGTAGGTTTTGTATATTTGATGTAATTTTTTATTTCATATATTTCTTTCGTACGTCTTCGCCGCCTTTCCCTGCGTTGTTTTAAAAACGTGTGAATTAATTTAATATTATTATTTTATTATCCTCGTAGGTGCTTCAATTGAGTTAAGACTTTTATTTAGTGACAAAAGTATTTTTAATTTTTATTTAATTATGTGCCAGTATTGTACAAGATTGTAGCCGTGTTGAAATTTAAAACTGAATCTTTAAATCTTATGTTTTTTTTTTTCAATGTTTAGATGTATTGCCTAATTCCGGTTTCTTTTTTAAATTGGTAATATTTTATTTTGCACTGTACTTATTCAAGAATCATAAAGTTATTTTGAATAACTTAAATAAAACTGTACACTGCAGGCACACATATTGTTTTATCTCAATGTTATTTTAATTATTAATTTTTAATTACAATGTTATTACAATCTGTGTACAAAGACGAGCGCCGTGTTTTTTTCTAACTCAAATATAAATGAATCTAGTTGATAGTTTTGTACTGAGATTTCGCGTCGCTTCTGCTTGTTATATTTTCGTGATGTCTAAAAATACAACATTTTTAATGTAAGGTGACAATTGTATTTTTTGATATCCGTTGGAGATGAGTTTTCCGAACGAACTTGGAAGTTTTTTGGACGGTTATTCCCTAAAAAAATAGAATTTATGTTCCATAATTAGTACTATGTTAGTATTAATTAAAGGACGTAAAGGGTTTGGGTATTTTACGATAGTCAATTGACCGTAATGTATTAAACTATGTACCTTTATTTCAAAGGTATTTACATCCATACGCATGTAAGGAAATGTAGGGCTATCAAAAATCCTCAAAGAGTGGGAACGAACCGTCAATTGTTCGCGAATTACTCATGCCCATAAAAAAAAATATTATAAAAAAGTTCATTCGGAAATCACGTAAACGCAAAAAAAAATCACAACCCTAGTGATAGATCTGTCTCGCGTAGGTAACCCTATGTGTCGGTATTGATAGCAATACCAAATATGATAACGTGTCCAAAGAAAAAAATGAGCGTAAGTATTATATCATGGAAATACAGAAAGTGTAAAAGAAAAAAAAATCTATGTATTTATTTTGATAACGAAAGAGGCCATATTTTATTGCATTTTGAAAACTTTCACGTTTTTTAATTTTATTTTGTATATCAATAGCAAAGTTATTCGGCGTAATGGTTTTATGAAAACCAATTAAGGATTACAGTTAAGGCCAAATAAATGTAATACCCCAAAATTTTGCACAAATTTGTATAAAGGCTCGTGCACATATCACGTTTGTTTGATGCAACGATCTTTGTCACGGTGAAATTTATGAATGTGTATGAGGCTTATGAATCGTATGAATGTGCACGGTCAGCGTCTCCCAGTTTTTGATGTATTTACTAAATTTTCATTTTAGAAATAGATTTTTTTTTTCTTTTTGACAAAGTGCAAGTTATTGTCTTGTGCGGTGGACTGTCTAATGTATTTGTAGTGTAAGCTGTATAATTAGATTTTGTATGAGCTAAACAAAATATACAATATGTTGATGTTGGGTGGGTGATGCCGGGTTGCGATGTTTGTATTGGTTCAATTTATTATTTTAAATTGTGTTAGTTTTCATCCGTGTTCATACTCCTTGAATAAGCATATACCTAAGTTTAATAATGTTTGTTAGTGCGTTCAGTCAAAGAAAACTATGAAACTGCTGACCAGCACTTTGAGTCTTCGTAGATGTGGATACGGGTGTAAATTCCATACAGGTATGTCATAAACAGAAACCTCCTCGTTCCTATAAGTTCCCAGTAAGTAAGATCTATTTATTAAATTATTTAAACACACTGTCATATCTTACGTAACTGCCAATACAAACATCACAATGCTTTCATACATTTGTATGTATGTCGTCCAGTATGAAATGCCGCGGAGGTCATTTTCAGACCCCATTTATGATTACATGGGACTCGCGCTTCCCGTTCATGGCTAAAATATTGTGTTCAATAAGTTTCGCTAGTCTTATTTAGAAAAAATAATCTATTTGTAATGTTAATTTTAACCTACCTTTCCCAGTTTCATGTCACGTGCACAAATACTTTTATTTCTAGACTTTGTCTTCTATACTTCTTACAAACTAAAAAAGAATTATTATTGCAATATACCGGGTGGAAGGGAAACGCTCTCGGAAACGAATACAGGTGATAGTATTGGTGATTCCGGACGTGATGGCACTAAAAAAATCGCGATCGCATTGTTACAATTTTAGTAGGATTTTCTCAAATTTCTGTACAGCTTCACGTATGGATAGATAAATCAAATTATTATTCTGAAAAGCATAGTAAAAAAAGGTCAATATTTCAAAAAAATCGTAATGAAACACGAACATCAGCTGGCGGGTTAACGACCGCGGGCCGGTGCCGGAGCTGCGCGGCGGCCGTCCAGTTTTTTGTACGCTTTACATTGCGCGCGCATGAATTACGCATATACTAAAATCGTAAGTATTATCGCTTTGCTTTGCAAATGAATATAGTTTTTCGTTAATGTTATGGTTCTTCTCTCTTACCGTTCCGGTATAGAGAGCGTTTCCCTTCCACCCGGTATAGTCCCAAAACTTAATATCCTATTTTGAACCTAACCTTACGATTAAAGTTCCTTCCACACATCTCACGGCCTCTGATCTCCTGTAACGTGTTCAAATAGGAACGGGAAGCTTGGCGGTCACCAGTGCGACTGATTCAAGTGCGTTTGTTTCTAGCTTTTTTATATTGATATGAATGGATAGTGATGTTTATTAGCAACGATGAGGTCTTATATAAATACATATATCTGGTGCCAGTCATAATGAAGATAAAGTAATATGTAAATGCGTTAATAGTATTGTGACTGTCGTCGTGGCCTGCGAAGTGTGTCACATTCCGGGATTAGTTTGTACATCCGGTTACAAACAGGCCTGGATAATAGGGTAGTTGACTACTTTATTTAAAATACAATTATGAAAAATGTATGCTATCCAAAATCTAATGGAAAAAGAATTTGCAAAATTGGCGCAACAGTAAGTAAGATATAAAGCTTTGAAATTTGGTAGAAGGGGTAGCTGTCAAATAACAGCAATAGTAGGTTGTGACGTCACCGAGCCCACGTAAGGCTGCCTGCGTGCGAAAGAGATAGAGCGATATCCCCGCCACGCCCCCACTTTTGCTCACAAGAATATTTCAAAATTGAATAACTACTTTAATTTTTAATCGATGTTGATGTTGGTTACACAAAAGAATTTCATTTTTGTATTATTTTCGGTTACATCCATAATGTACAAAATCAAACATAGGAAATTACCCTATTGTGTCGACTGACGAGAATAACCTCTTGTCAGTCAACACTATCCGGACCCCACTCCAAGGACCTGCGGAGTCAATGCTGAAACCGTGTAAAATAATTTTACGATTGTACAGTTTACTAATATTTTGTAAGTATTTATGTTGCCTAGTAGTAGTGTAACGTTCTGGTTTGAAAGACATGGTCGGCTAAAACTGAGTATTGTGAGGCTTTAAAAACATCTCAGGGGGCTTAGAATGTGAAATAAAAACACGATGCGTCTCCACTTAATTTTATTGTGATTGGTTGAGAGACTGACGTATCGGTATTTTGATGTTTGTGATTGATCGAGGGACCGATACGTCAGTCTCTCAACCAATCACAATAAAACGAAGCGGAGACGCATCGTGTTTTTATTTCACATTCTAAGCCCACAGCTTAGTTCCTTATAACCAAACAAACACATATAGATCTGATTGTAGGCTCGGGCGATTCACTTAGTAGAATAAAAACTTATGATCTTAATTGCATCAAATAATAAGTAAATATCGTTATTTAACATTTCGTTATACAGAGCTGGTCTTTACACGCTGGATTAGACCACTTTCCACCTTTTGACTGACTACAGTGTCTTCTGAAAACAATACCGCATATATAAATTTAATGAAAATAGTAAAGTTCGAGCTAAGATTATAAATAATTGATAATTGATAAAGTCGTTGCTAATAAACAATACTTGTTTGTGCAAATGTAACGATGTTACTTTTTATATTAAATAAATATAGATAGTAAGTTAGGCTAGATGAAGAAATCGGTGACAAATAAAGAAGTTGCGGCGAGAGATTGCAGTGATGATTTTGCGAACTGACATTGAAAATAATAATTTCCAGTAAAATCAAAACTAAAATGTCCAATACAAAGTGCCGGACTTGACATATATTCTGGGGGCTACATACTTATCTAACGCACAGGACATAGCTTCCAATCACTTATCTCTCGCCGCGTTTCGACAAGCTCCTATGTGGAGTGCGAAATTGTTATGATATAGAATGAAAACACGCTCAGACCGCTTTTAAATATACCCATGTGCTTTTATGATAAGTATTTTGAAAGATTTATTTGTGTTTGTGTCAGTTCGTTTTTATAGAACTTATGTCTATAAAGTTTGAATTTATGATAAAAATATTTATTAATTATTATAAAGAGTATATTATAATACAATTACAGTAAGTGTATGACTGACGCCATAATCATTAATCTGGCAAATCGTGCCAAAATTTCGGTCTTTCATGACCTAAAAAGTCTTTACGGAGAACAAAATTAAATTTCCTCATATTTCATAGAGCACAAATTGTAACTCATTATGATCCCATTCATGTATTAAATTCGGCTCCGACTAAAGTCCAAAGATAACATATTTCTAAATATTACAGAAACCAGACATTAAGTTCTATACCAACGTGGCAAATAATTTAATTATATAATTTTAAGTTATAATTTTGAATATGTAAACTGTTTCGTGTTAAGTATCCGAACAACGTATTTGTAAATATACCGCGAAACACGGTATCTCAATGTTTCTTACCATTACTGTTTTTTTTTTTATTCGATGATAGAAGTAAGCGGTTGTAATACTAAGTATATTACTTTTTTTTGTAAATAAATAATGCAGGTCAATGTAACAATATTTTTGAAAATATACCAATATTTAGAAATTGTGATTTTATTTTTTTGTAGCCTTTTTATTGTTTGCAATGCCAGGAAATTATTACGATGTATTAAGGTAAGCGCACCGTTGGAAGTACACCTGCAAGGTGAACAGACGACTTGACAAAGGTCGCAGGACCATGCTGGATGCAGGCATCTTTTAACGGACCTTCTGTTAGGAAATCTTTAGGGGAGGCCTATGACCAACAATGGAGTTCATGTTGCTGATGCTGATGATCCAGATAAGGCATATATATCCCAGCGTAATTGACACACTAATTCACGGCTTAATTCTAGAAAAAGTAGTATGAAGTTTTTTTTTCAATGTCTGTATAGTCCTATACTTCAACCTGTCAATATTCGCAACTTTTTTACGAGGAAACAAACTTCACTTGCCAATTAGGTAAAAGTCGTTTTTACGCACCTACCCTACCCATAGGATTCTAATTTAAAAAATTGAAATAATAGCCTTCAACCTGACACGGAATATTGAAAGGTAATGAAAATAGCTTTAGAAACTAGTTAGAGCTCAATAAAAAACAATATTACCAGGACTAAAATCGGATTGATAGCAGTACAATACAATGCAATCAGCCTTGCATTATATACTGCCCACTGCTGAGCACGGGCCTCCTCTACCACTGAGAGGTGTAAGGCCTAGTGCGTGTTGGCAGACTCCACATGACCTCGAGATTCTTTGGAGAATTCTCAGGTATGTAAGTTTCCTCACGATGTTTTCCTTCAGCGTTAAAGCTAACGACAATTATTGATAAACAATACACACGTAACTTTGGAAAGTCAGAGGTGTGTGCCTTGGGTTTTGAACCTCCGGATATTGTCTCGGCAGGCCGTTCCATTTCCAACTAGGCTATCGCCCACAGTACTAAGAAGCTATCCATAAATTATATCACAAGTTAAGGGGAGGGGGTAAATGCAGTGTGATATGTGGAAAGTTTCGCGACGTCACATATCTTAAGTATTAAAATACAAAACATTAACTGAAAAAGATAAACGTAAATAAAAAAAACATGAAATTCATATGACGTAATTTATGGATGGCCCATAACTCTTAACCCTACACACTTCTCACATTGATTAGTTACTGCTTTCCGTAGTATTATAATGCTCTTTGGTTACTGCGTGGTATTGAATGAAAAATTAAATGTTTAAATATTTATATAATACACATTTGAGTTTAAAATGTTTTGTTTTTATTGCCTTAGTATGCAAACGAGCAAGCAGTCCGCCGGATGGTAAGCAACTTCCGCCGCCCATAGACTAAAGCAATACTAGAGGAGCCACAGCCAAGACGTTGCTTAGCGGGACGAGAGCACTCTTTTTAAATAAATAAAAAAATATGCTCATCCTGAGAATGGAACTCGGTCTCTGAGTTTAAAGCTATGGACTAAGCCTCCTGGGTATGCAGCTTCTTGAATAATGAGATATATTTTATTATATACTAAATCACACAGAAACCATAAGAAAATAATTGCATAATGACGTCACGTTTACTATACGCATCTAGAATTTTTAAACACAGTATGGCGTATCGTCCATGCAATGTTTCCCTTGATAACAAAACGATTACGAACGTTCGAAACATCGGGAATGTATGGAATTCTTGCAAGCTTCGAGCCCCTTCGAGGCTTCGACATTAATTGTATGTGTGAGTCGATCACTGACCTCAGACTATGCGTTTACATAACACATGCAAATGACCAAGGCCATGTAGGTGTTTCTTTATGTGCACTTTTTGTTCTATTCGTCAACAGATGTCGCTTTATAGATACATCTAGATTATTCATGAATGTGCAAATTATACGACGTTGATATAATTATAGTTTATACACTGTTATTTTCCTTCAAAATTATGCAACAATGTAATTTAACACAAAAAATATCCGAGCAAAATATTATTAAGGTAGACAATTATGTTTTGCGAAATATTTCGCAAACATTTACAAAATAAAACATAAGAAGATAAGTATTTTGTAAACATGATAGCCATATAAACAAAAGGTTGTGAAATTGATAGTAAATGCATGAATTGTGCCCCGAGATAAGATAAATAAACAAAACAATTCCCAGAAACAGGCTAACGTGGTGCCCGGCTAAAGAAACACGTGTTAAAACACATTCGAGAATCGTCCACTCGTCGCTAGATGTCAGAACGGGTATATAAATAGCTGCACCGCATCCTTTAGTCGCAATTCAAGTTCAACTGTTTACAAAGCGCAATCGAGTGATTTTTACAATGAAGTCATACGCATTTTCGTATTTATTACTCTTAATTATTTTCAACGTCGCCACCGCAGACAACTGTAACTGTAAGCAAGAAAATGACAAACTATTCGATCAAGATTTTGGCATGGCGTTAACACCTGACGACTTCCTGACAAGCATGATGACACCGTGGATGATGAGGGACTATTTCCGACCTTGGAGACAGATGGCTGCCTTAGCAAAAGACCTGGGCTCAACCATAAAGACAGATAAAGACAAATTTCAAGTCAACCTGGACGTCCAACACTTCGCCCCTGATGAAATCTCTGTGAAAACTGCGGACGGCTATGTAGTGGTGGAAGCTAAACACGAAGAAAAGAAGGATCAACATGGTTTCGTGTCACGACAGTTCGTCAGGAAATACTCATTGCCTGAAGGTGCTGAATCGGGAGATGTTGTTTCGGAATTGTCGAGTGACGGGGTTCTTACAATCACTGCTCCGAGGAAGGTGGTAGATGCGAAAGGAGAGAGAGTTGTTCCTATAACCCAAACTGGTCCCGTGCGAAAGGAGGCTAAAGAAGCTAAAGGAAACAATGAACAAGGTACATGTGAAGCCAGTGATCAATCCTGTAACAAGGTTTGAATCTCATGTAAGTTTTGTTTTATCATTCCTGTGTTAAGACTGAATTTAATAATAAATATTTAACTTGTAATTGTGTTTTTTTTTTCTCTTTGTAAATATACATTGCTTACGTAAAGTATTTTACAAGCAAAGGAAAATGCCCATCTGTGTATGGAAGTCTATCCCGTATAATTTAATTTTGAATGGTAGTGAAAATTACACACAAAATAGAACGAATAACGTAGGTACGTCCCAATAAACAACAATTAGGTATTCTATTTTATTGTGGTATTTTCGTACCTCAGACTAATAATATTATTCTGAGTTTCGTACAATTACTATTATTATTTTTATTTTGAGGTTACCTACGAAAAAACAAAAACATCGCTATTGTAATATTTTCCTGATTATACTCAACTAGCTTTTGCCCACGGCTTCGCCCGCGTTAATTAGTTTTTCCGGGCTAAAAGTACATAAAACCCTTCCTGTTGAATCACTCTATCCAACACATTTATTTGGATAAAGATTAATATTATGACGTTGATACAACTCTTATCAAATAATGCATTAATTTCGACCAAATTTGATCACCATAAAAACGGTTCTAGTGAGTTAATCTTAAAAGATAGACATATACTGTCGCGGACATTTTTTTAGATCATTTCAAGAGGAATAATTCATTCATACATATATTTTTGGTATCTTGAACTGTTTTCGCAGCGCACGCAATGAAAGCCCTCAAGGATGAATAATTTTCCCCGTTTTTTTTACATTTTCCATTATTTCTTCGCTCCTTATAGTTGCATCGTGATGTTATATAGCCTAAAGCCTTCCTCGATAAATGGTCTATTCAACACAAAAATAATTTTTCAATTCGAACCAGCAGTTCCTGAGATTAGCGCGTTCAAACAAACAAACAAACAAACTCTTCAGCTTTATAATATTAGTATAGATATAATATTTTATTAGAATAATGTTATGTCAAGTATCGGATTTGACCGCGGTATGCAATAGCAAAATAATAAATGATCTATGCCTTTTCCATATAATGTCACAAAACAATTCTGTATATTCATTGATGTATTAAAAAACCCTTTAATATATCAATGTGTATATTACTCTTTTATTTAAGTAACTAGATTTTGCCCGCGGCTCCGTCCGCGTTAGAGTTTTTCCGGGATAAAAGTCCCGTTTTATATTTTTCCCTGGATAAAAAGTAGCTTATGTGTTAATCCAGGGCATGATCTACCCGTGTGCCAAATTTCATCGAAATCCGTTCAGTAGTTTTTGCGTGAACGAGTAACAAACATCCATACATTCTTACAAACTTTTGCCTTTATAATATTAAATTAGTAGGATTGTTCAAAAAAGTGTCCTCTGACTACCTCTTTGGTGAAAAATGCGTAATATCTGTGTCATTTATATTTCGTTATTTCTTTTAAAGGATCACAATTAGAGATGTTCCGACTAGTCGGCGACTATTCTTGGTTTATACAAAGTAATTTTTACATTATGTTACTAAATGAAACCACATATTTGTCTATACCTCTGCTAACATCGTGCTATAAATTATCAATGAATAACGAATACTTTTGCCAAAAATCCCGGTTGTAGTATACCAATTTTTTTATCATTTTGTAGTTTAGTGCGAACATGGTGTGTGCTTCAGTGTATTTCTGACTGAAAGTGTAATGTTGCTGCTGCGACGAATTCTCCTAGAGCAGTCATAGTGGCATTAGGGCGTGTCTACTTAAAGTTACATGTTATTGTTATTTATTTTGTTCGAAATTTACCCTTTTTTATTTTACAACTACGGTTAAAATAACTTAGTGGAAAGTGTTATTTTCTACGAAATAAGTATGTGGTTTCATTTATTAACGCAATGTCAAAATGACCCTGTATTTATTTCTCAATGAAATGTATACATTACATTACATAAAAACCATCATTGTTTATTAATATTTTACTGTATAATCAGACTGCCTTGGTGGCGTAGTTTAAATAGTACGACTGCAGTGCTGGGGTCTCGGGTTCGATCCCCGGGTCAGGGAAAGTGATATTGAGTTTTTATATTCAGTATCAGGTCGGAGTCTGGAATTTGTGCCCGATATGGCGATAGGCTCGCCCCCTATCACATCACAGGACGGAATAATGGTGAAAAGTGGGTGCACTAGTTGCGCCTCTGCCTACCCCTTCGGGGATAAAAGGCGTGTGTGTGTATGTGTATGTATAATCCGTCTTACACATTTTAAAATATAAAGCAAAGCTACCTTTCTCTTCGTAATCAGATTCTAAAATTATTTACTTACCTATAAAGAAAAAAAATATATGGCATATGTCAAACAAAGTGAGTATATTAACTAACAAAATAAAAAACCACATAATATCTTCTCATGTCCAATAAACATTTAATAACATAACTTTTTATTTAAAGACTAGTTTTTTTTATTAACCGACTACTGACTGCAATTCATGTCGGCCAAAGTCATAGTCGGCACATCTCTAATCACAATGGCTTTAAATTTAAATTAATCGAATGTGCAATTCAACAACCATTTAATTCCTAAGTGTAAATAATAGTAATTTAAAATAATTTGACATGAAAATATTATCACGTCTCTGTGTATTAACTTTAGTGATCAAAGCAGAGTATGATCAAGCAGCAAGCTATTGATCCTAAATAGCTATAAGCTCTCAAATCTTAATTAAATCCTAAAATAGTTATACAATTTTAGTTATTATTATACAGTAGGTACCTATATCCCTGAATTACTTAATGATTAAACGAACTTACCTGTACGTGAACTTCTATCATAATTATACGAAGGCTTCGTCCGAGGAGATTAGCATGAAGAGAAGTTATAGAACACATGTAGTACGTGTACTTAGTACGCCTTTGCACTTTATTTGAGACTTATTTTTTTTTTTATACTTTGGTCACACCCAACCTGTCAAGAGAGATTCATTTAGTTTAGAGAGAGAGTTCCATATACCAATATTTCACAACTTACTAGGGTTAACGCAAGTCACGGGAGGGAGGGATGCTAATCTCCTCGGACGAAGCCTTCGTATAATTATGATAGAACTTCACGTACAGGTAAGTTCGTTTAATCATTAATTATACTTCGGCTTCGTCCTCGAGATTAGCATGAAGAGAAGTTATAGAACACATGTAGACTTTTAGAGAATAAGTAGTGAAATATTTGTATAATTTCAATTGCAGTAGTAATTACAATTAGCTAATCAAAAAACTTTATAAGCTTGTACTTAGCAATAAGCTTTTTGATAGGATATCAATATAGAATTTCTAATTGGTTATCATTGAATTAACAAAAAAATTCGTCATTCGCAACTAGATTCTTAAGGTCTCATTACCGAATCTCCAGGATAAGTCAAAATTAATAATTTATGATCCAAACTGCAATTTGGTAGATCGAATGCAGTTTAATGCCATAAGTACCTATAGGAACGCGGTGGAGCCCGTGGCAACGTGCCTCGTGCTGTGAGCACTAGACATCTAATAGAGTTATATCTATTCCACATTCGCTATAAAGATATGGAATGTGACCATACTGTTATATGGGGCTTTCTGGCAACATAAATAAAGAAACTTAATTTTTATGAATTCATTTTGTCATAAAAGATACTATATTACCAATACTATATTAGCGATTATTTGAGCAAATTCCGAGTAAACTATAAAAAATATTATATTATGCCTTCAGTAATAAGATCTGGTTATAAGAAAATTTTAATTTCCTTCAACAAATGGTTATTTTGGATAGTGGCTATATATAGCCGCTATAGTATAGGCACTTAAAAATAATTAAACAATAGCCTTGGCATAAGGGAAATGTTCCCTGCTGTATAATCTAATATCATCTAGGTATATCGTATTTCGATAGCATCGATTGAATATACTTCCCTTAAAAATCCTTTTATTGGTTTGTCTTCACCAGCATGGCAGCATGTGATTGCAGTAACTAACTTGGAGGTGGTCTATACTTCTTTCAAAGTCTTAAGCTTCTTCTTCGTAATATTTGTGTCAAAAATCATATTAACTGGAAAAACAAACTTAATTAACGGTAACAATGCAATGCAATCAGCCCTGTATTATATATCACCCACAGCCGAGCACGGTCCTCCTCTTGAACTGAGAAGGTTCAGGTCCCAGTCCACCACACTCGCCCACCGTGAGTTGGCAGACTCCGCATATTCGCGAGATCCTCATGGAGAATTCTAAAGCATGTAGGCCTCCTCTCTATGTTTTCCTTCACGGTAACATTATTAATTAATAATTACAATCAACAAAACAAAGATATTTTCTTAAAACAGACATCTTAGATCTGTCATCAAATTATATTATTTATCAATATTAGAATATTAAATCTTGAAATGGAATTGGAGTATCATCTGAATAGATGATACCAACTCTGCCACAAACATACCAAGTTGAAGATTAACTCCTATGCAATTTTTTATATTAGGAAATGGACATTTCAACCTTTATATAAAGACCACATTTTGATGTGTGGAACTCGTAGCGAATGCTACTTATTGGAGTAGTTGGATCAAAAAATTGAGCAATGTGTCATATATTTATATGACCGATCCAACAAAATTCTTTCCGTGACAAAGAAATTGACACTTGCCGACTGCGAGAATATGACAGAATTATTGTTACTGTTAGTGAACGTTTCCAAGAAGGAAAACACCACGGAAGCTCAGATCTCAAGAGTAAAACCGGAGTACTTTATAACGCTTTATTAAAAATAGTTAAAGCGTTAAATATTATAAAATATCATCATAGCGACAGTCAACCTTCTGACTGCGTTAGTTACGCCTATACATAGAGTAGGTTTTTTAGAATTCGTAAAATAAATACATACATAGACTCAGAGATTTTATCGCTAAAGGGGGAACAGAGGCGCAACCAGTGTACTCGTCCCTCACGGTAGCTAATAACTTGAAGTAATATTATGCGCTGCTTTCTTCATAATTTTACTCTCCGCTAGCTGCGAGTCACCTGCATGCAGCCCCCCTCCCCCCTTTGTTCAGGCATCTGAACAAATTTTGAGGCGCTATCGATGATCGATAGCATCGTCTCAATTTCAATTTTCAATTATTTGCCACAATTATTGGTTACAAAAAAGTACAAGCACACGAATTGAGAACCTCCTCCTTTTTTGAAAGTCGATTAAAAATGTGTTACATTTTAACAATATAGTCAGGTACATAATGTCCCTGTCGGGCACGGCAAAATTTGAAAGAGAGGGAGAAGCTATAATATAAATGTAAGTACTATATTATTATTATATTTTATCTTAGAATCAATTGTAGGTATATTAATAAATATTGAGTTAACGACTAATTAATGATATTTGAAAATTATCACAAGACTGTATGTTACAAACAAGAATACGTCACTAAAATTATAACGAGAAAAGATTTGTTCTTTTCATATTTGTTTGTAATAAATAAACTCAAAAATTAAGTAACCTATTTTGAAAAAACCATTTCAATAATTAGGTAGTTAAAATATCTCTGAGTGCTACTGGCTGTTCTTTATCCCAGGAAGGAATGTCAACGCGGGCGCAATCATGAGCAAAAGCTATTAACAATAATAATGGTGTACATGTAAACATAATATTATCACGTCTTTTCCTATTTAAGGTGTAGGCACAAGTGTTAATATATTTATACCACAATTTGCCAGATTAGAGCCAGTGTAAGCAAGCGTATTGATATTTAGCAGGCAAATTAATTTTGCCAGGAAGAAATTAGACTTATAGCATCCGGTCAAAAAAAAGTTTCCAAATCAATCAATCACACGCAGTTGTGGCAAGCCCCGAGCTCGCTAGCGCCACGCGTTCGCCAGTTGGGAGCGGCGGGAACTACCGCCGACGCCATGCGCGCGCCATTACTCGCCCGGCCCGTTACCGCTAACACCATTGTCGATTATTTTTAATGTAAAATACCAATGTTTCACATATTAAAAGATGTTTCTTTTCGGTAACTGTGCATGTGAAAGACTTAATAAATATTCTGAGTCTAAAAAATTGTAACGAGTCCCTTAAGGCAATCAAACAATATAGACAGATCATAATATTTCTGAGGGAAACTCTTTTTCCGCTTCTGAGACATGATGGTATATAAATAACGATTTACATGATCATTTTGAGTCCATTTGAATAAAAACCTCTTTGATTTGATTTAAATTATAATAAAATTCTATGTTCTTTATAGACAACCCACAGATCAAAGTAAGTATACAATGAAACAATTAAATACAAAGAGTAAAATGCGGAACGCCTAAGTTCCGGTTGGACTAAATTATAGTCACGTTTCTGGGATCTGTGTCATTTTATTTTAAAATATTCTAATCTATTCGCCTAATTTATCCATTTTGGTTTAGGCAGGTTACTTTATGGAGGCTTAACTTTATAATAAGTACAGCATATTTTGCAGCTACCTCACTTCGGCGACGCGCCGCGACGGTTACTATTTAATTCTTGCATTTTGAAACAGTGATTTTATACCATCAAAATAGTGACATATTCGGTCATACCCAAGACACAAGACATAAGGCCAAAAAACCTTAGTAATTCTGTGATCATTTATGATTGCGAGCGACTACGATTTTTTAGCTCAGATCACTTACCTGCAACTTATCCTGTTCCGTGCCGTTCTCGGTGAATTCAAATGGCAGTACCTCGTTGCTGCTGGATTTTCCGTTCTTAGATCGTCTCCTTATCATTTAACACATACTGTGCTGTTGTAGGTCATTAAGCATTTAAGACGTTGCTAAATCATGACCAGACATAATTGTCTTTTATGCTATTAAATTGATATTTCGTAATATCCAGCACATGGCGACGTGGTGCAGTGGTGCATCGCGCCACGTTGTCAGGAGTCGTCAATCCACTGCGCCGCTTGCGCTGATATTTTTCAAGCGGTGCTCGTTATCTACTGGTAGATAATAGCGGCCCTAAATATTGTAAGGCTCTGGCCGGCAGATGTTAGCAAGGCCTTTTTTCCCGATTGCCGAAGGAGGGTATTTTCCACTCCCTAAGGCCGCCACTGGTGGTACTAACATACTGTTACATAACATTATACATAAGAACCAGTCGTACAATACTGATCGCAAGCATCAATTGCGGGGAGTGACAACCGCCATGTGTAGCACGCAGACCCGGGTAACAGAATTTAGCATAACGACGGTAGATTGAAAAAATGTGTAATTAGGGCAATGCCCTTCAGAAACTTCAGCCTTCTGATAAATTTAAATTGTACCATGGTAAGAAGGAAACAGTCGTAATTATTACACCGACATAGCAAAATAAATTGCTCAGGGACCATATTAATATTATCGATGTAAATAGGAGACAGACGCAAAGTAACTGTCCTCAACATTATTCTGGCCCGGTACACGATAAGGTTTTGGTACTAACCGTTTTACCTGTGTGGTATTTTTCATTATGTCGGTAGTCTCGGAGAACGGGAACAATGTTGATCACTTAGGTAATCTTCTATTTTCTGTACCAAATAGAAGTAATTTCCATGTTCTTCTATTCTATTACACTTAAAATCCATGATGAGCAATAGATTAAGAATAACTTTAATTTAAGGTGCAATACGGCGACGCACTAAAACGCGAATGGATCTCTCTTGACAGGTTGGGTGTGACCAAAGTATAAAAAAAAAAATAAGTCTCAAATAAAGTGCAAAGGCGTACTAAGTACACGTACTACATGTGTTCTATAACTTCTCTTCATGCTAATCTCGAGGACGAAGCCGAAGTATAATACTAACAAAATATAGTTCCTCTTTTACAAGTTATTTTTGTAACAAAACAACTAAACTAATACTTCTTATTTTTAAGATAAGTGCCTAAACTGTTTCAAATTTGTAACTGTTACCAGGGCCGTATTCATTCTATCTGGCCTTTGTGGGATACAATAAAAGTAACTCGTATAAGCCTGGTGGTACAGCACCCAATAAGCCAGTTCTGCGAGCAGAAACCTCAGCTTTAATTACCAAACAGGCACGAATATTAATATTCTAGCTTTTGCCCGGGACTCAGCTTCTGTAAAAAAAAATCCAGAATAAAAATCCCGCTTTATATTTTTCTCCTTTCTGGGATAAAAAATAAACCAATAGCACTCAGGAGTACTGTAGCTTCCTATTAGTGAATCAATTATCGGTTCAGCAGTTCCATAGACTAGTCCCTACGAACAAACTACAAACCTACAAACAAGCTGGATAAACTTTTTCTCTTTGTAATATTAGTATAAAGTGTTTAAGTTTTGCGAGACCGTCAATATTGATTATCATGTATCTTATATCAAAAATAGTTATTTATTCCTTATACTTTTTAATAAAACGAAATCCATGCACATGATCAAAAATATAGTTTTTTTTTGCATAATCTACCTGGGAATGAGATCATAAAAACTTAACTACGACGCAGCATACGTGGCAAAGTTCATGTGTGGGTTTTTATAGTACATGCATTGTCTGGTACACAAAGTTACAAGGGCAGAACCGGCTGGAGTCGTGTGCAGGTTAATGCTGACTGAATGTTTTCAGACTTGTGTTCTATTTGAATAAAAAGTTAAAAACTTGAAACTTGATTAAGTCAACCAATTTTATACTAGGGGATAAAAAAATAACTGCTTGTGGTTCTAATAAAGGTTATCATTGTTAGTTTATATTGTTTTGACCACGAAGAAAAGAAGAAGAGCGGAGGTGTGTCAAGCCAAAATCTCTTTAGAACGTAGCGTCGCTAAATGCGGGGGGTCGGGGGATGAAATATAACGATAGCTCCTCCCCCCAATCAAAATCCATCTAGCGGTGAATGGCATTATTACAGCGTAACAGAGCTAACTTGTCAATAATTTAGTTCGTCTTTTCACCCCTATGGCGTAACAAGCAAAAGTGTTTGTTCCAGACGATTCTATGTGCGTTAGTATGGCGGACCACATTATTTATTATTCTACTGGCGCTTAGCCGTTTTTTCAGCATATAGGTACATTACATAGGTGACACATATATGATAAAATAATTATATATGTCTATAATTATTTTATCATACGTACAGGAAAATTAGGGAATAAACAAAATAAAATAAGTTGTTAAAGTTGTTGATAAAAAATCTTTATTGATTAAAATTAATAATTACGATAATCTTACTAATATCTACTTCAGTATCCTGTGATGATATTATAAATGCGAAAGTTCATAAAAATATTTGGATATTTACATGTGTGTTAGAAGTAAACACAGAAACAACAAAACGGATTTAGATGAAATGGCACGCGAGTAGATCATGTCTTAGATTAACACATAGTCTACTTGTTATCCCGGTAATTTACCCCCATGGAAATAATGCATATTTTTAATCTCTTCGTAGGGACTTTTTTTTAGCGGAAAGGCTTTACACGCGGATGAAGCCGCAAGAAACACCTAGTATTATGATAAAAATGAATGAATTCCTTATTGGCCACTGAACAAACCGCATCATGCACATAAAAATCAAATTCAACCGAAACAACGCAACCTTTACGCCCAGGTTCCCGCCAAAGTCCATATTATAGTTGCGATCAGAAATTGTTAGTTGTCAACGTCAAATGTCAAAAACAAATAAAAAAACTAAAGTATTCTTCTAAATTTAATTTATTTCTAAACGATGGGACGAATATTAAACGTTTGACATTCAAAACCAAAACAAGAAGAATAAAACTCCACTTTTAGTAATATTTTAACTTGTAAATTTAATTGATTTCTAAACGACGGGACGAACATCAAATGTTTGACAGGTAGGAATATTTTCTAAAGAAAAGCGAAATTGTTGTTTTTACTATATTTCAAGCATTATTTTATATTTTCGAATATTTTGTTGGTGTCCAGTTGTTGCGTCTATTCATAACACGTATTCATGCATTTCTATTTTCTGTATTTACAGCATCGGTAGTAATAAGTTACTTTCTCCGCAAAAACAAAAAAAAATGGGGAATCTAAAATGATAATAAATCAATAACACGAAAAAATCTTACAAATACAACGAAATTAATAAAAATAATATCGACGCTTGAAAGGCAATCATATCTAAGCGACATTTAGCTAATTTTTTCAGTAGAGCGTTTTAAAGTTTTGATTTTGACAAAAAAAATCATAACTAAACTATTTGCTGCACAAAAATAATTGTAACTGTTTTAGGAACTTCTTAATTTTTGTCATTTTTTGACCTAGATTAACAGCCTTGACGATTATAAATTAAAAAGTTACTGTCGCTTAGTTAAAAATTACCTTAATTTAATGGATAATTTTATGGATACCGTAACAAGTAAATTCAAAGAAATATCAAATATTTAAAAATGCGCAGTTGGTAAGAATCGTATAAGGATAACTAAACATATTAATAAAATCAATTAAAAATATCTATAGCTAAATTATTGGGTCGCACGAAAGTAGAAAAACATAAATACGTGCACAATATTGTAAATATTGTTATTCGCACCAACATTAAACTATTTAATAAACAGCAAACTTTAATGAAAATCAAATTTTATTGTTAGATAAACATACTTACATCCAAAATATAGCATATTGATATAGAATTTGTTAATAGTTAACTAATTTCGTTGGAGGGAGGTTCTCGCCTCAAGCAGAACTAGAAAACAATAATATTATCATTTATTCATTGTGTTGGAAACTCGTAATTTTCACTCAAATTTTATTTTTGCTGAAAGCACACACATACAACCTAACGCCCTTATCCCATACGGGTAGTCAGAGACTATGGAGCACCACATTCTACGATTTTGACATACGTCTTCCACAAAGGATTTTATAGTACTTTGCAAACACGAGAAAGAATGTGGGACGATGTAAAAGAGGCCATGGAATATAAGAAAAGTACATGGCTAGATGAGAATAGCCAACGACACTTTCAAAACACTAGGTGATTCGCAAGCGGGTGTATTTTCTTTATTACGAACAGGTGAATATCTCCTAACAATAAGTATAACCACCTGAACATACCCGGTAAAATTAACTATGCGACATCATTGAAGTTAAAGGTTGACAAGTAAAAATATCTAAGCATAAAAAATAGAACTTATATTATTCAGGTAAAACTATCTAACCGATTAATCTCTTTTTATTTTGTTTTATGTAAAGTTGTATATATGTACTATTAACAAAATATTTTATTAAGCTGAAAATATCTAAGCACATCAATATGGTGAGTATGGGTGCAGGCAAATATATATCTACGCCAATGCTATAATTTTGTTGTGTAGGTAATAAACAACTCATTAAATAGTGAGCATTTTTTTTTTATATCAAGTAAACATATATTAATGCAAAACAGTAATATCACGATTTCAAGTGAGACACGATAAGTTCAAAATCAATTTCCTTAAGTGTACCTACTACTATAAATCCGAAAAGTCGTGAATTTCTTGTCGGTAAACGAGAAAAAAGTTGTGAAATTTACCGGAATCATCTAATATCTCACCGCCAAAAAAGTTGTCCTAGAGCTACGAAACCCGGATCAATCGACGCAAAAAAATTTGGCGATTCCAAATATGTATATAACTCATTTTCGGTATATTTGTCGCTTAGATATTATTGCCTTTCAAGCGTCGAATTATATTCGATGTTGGGTGTCGCTCGCATGACGCACATGTTTTTCGCTATCCGTTATTTCTGAATACTTACCCACAGATGTCACTACATGTTTTAATATATTTTTTCACATTTTATGTAACTAAGTAATAAATCTTTGAAATAATTAATATATTAGCAGGCAGAATAAGCTAAATTTACTAATTTCTGCCGAAAATTCGTATGACATGCGTTTATAACGTTAAAATCATGATATCAGTGAGAAATCTAAAGAACCAAACTTTTTGACGACAGATGTCACTTTGTAATAAAACAATAAAATGTGTTTTAAAATGCAAATAATCATAAATTTAAACGACTTACAAATGAAATGTTATGCCATCTTGTTTGATTTGTGATCCTGAGCAATTTCTACACCCAGCAACAGCTCACTTCATGGTTAAAAAAAAATTATACCTATTTAAACGTCAGATGAATCCGATCCGAACGCACTGACGACTCACTCGGGACTACAGTTTTAGGCCCCGCCTACTGTGACGTCATGACCTTAGTTGATGGTGACATGACCTAATCGCCTTGCGGCACCTCCGCTCTTCTTCTTTTCTTCGTGGTTTTGACACATTCTGTTTGAAAACGAATAATTTCGAAGTCAAAAAGTCAAACTCTGTTTTATTACTGATTAAGTATTGTTCCCTTTTTCTGTTGTTATAAAATATTAATTGATAATTATGGATTTAAACAGGCAGACGCAATTACCTATTGGTGTATTTTGTACTGCGCTAACATTAAATTAAATCAGAAGGAAAATTCTAGTAACAATTATGAAATAATTATGTCAATCTAACCCAAATTAAAAAACGTAGAAAAATTATGTTAAAATTCATAGTTTAAATGTATATGTTATATAAATTAAAATATTTACCTAAATTATTGAATTCAAATGTAATGTTTGTATTAATTATGTAAAGTTTATTTATTATTTATTTATTTAAAGCTTTATTGTACACCAAAAACAAAACAAGATTAAAAAAAACAACAATGAAGACAGAGAACAGGTACAATTGGCGGTCTTATCGCTCGAGGCAATCTCTTACAGACAACCATTGGATGGAATAAGAGAAAATAGCGAAATGGGTAGTTTGGGGCGTACATATAAGCAAATATATATATAAAATCTAATACACAATAATACAACAAATATATACATACATACACACAAAATACATGAATTATATACGTATAATATATATAATCCTACATATATATAATAATCATATATATTTAAACATATATATAAATATTTATTACATAACAGGAGATGTATAACAAATTAATAAAATTAACAAATATAATCAATGTCACACAAATAAAGTTTTAGCTATTGAGTAAGTGTTCTTTTACCATTTTTTTAAAAACCGGTAGTGACTGCGCCTGTCTTATAACTACTGGCAGTGTATTCCATAACCTGATAGCAACAACAGTAAAAGATTTTTCCATGAATGAAGTAGTATGCACAGGCATTTTCAGTACCAAGTTCTCTGATGAACGAAGAGACTTCTCATGCGTGTCGTGAAGAAATAGAAACCTAGATTTAAGATAATAGGGGGTAAGAGGATTGAATAGAATGCTATAGAGAAGAGAAAGAATGTGGGCATTTCGGCGAAGACGAATAGGTAACCACTTGAGCTTAGTGCGAAACTCAGAGACGTGATCATATTTGCGCAGTCCAAATATGAATCGTATGCAGAAATTTTGGAGGCGCTCAAGTTTATTTAGTTGTACTTCTGTTAAATTTATATAGCTGGCATCAGCATAATCAAGGATGGGAAGGAGAAGGGATTGTACCAACGAAATCTTAGTGGCAATGGGCAAGAAGTTGCGTAACCTACGCAATGACCCCGCCGACGCAAAAAGCTTACGACTAACATGTTGAAGATGAGGTCCCCATGTAAGAGACTTGTCCAAGTATAGTCCAAGATTTTTAACGCTGTCGCTGTAAGGAATGATTGTACCGTCACATGACACACAGGGTAGTAGCGACCAATCTACTTTGAATATCATTCTAGGGCTGCCGATGACAATTACTTGGGTTTTGGATGGGTTTACTTTTAGACCATGGGCTTTACTCCATTGACATATATGACTTAGATCCCAATTTACCTTCATAACTGCATCGGTCAGCCTATCCAATGGTGCTTGTGTATAAATCTGCAGATCATCAGCATAAAGGTGGTAGGATGAACGAAGTTGATAGGAGATAGAGTTAATGAAAACTGAGAAGAGAAGTGGAGATAGAACGCCGCCCTGTGGCACTCCGGCAGCTATGGAGCAAAAGGAGGAATATTTATCCTCTATGCAGATACGCTGCCGGCGTCCAGACAGGTAACTACGAAACCACTCAATTGCTGTTGGAGATATGTTAAGGGAGCGCAATGTGCAGAGCAAAACGTCAAAATCAACAGTATTGAAAGCGTTGCTGAAATCAAGTAAAGCTAACACAGTTAGCTTTCCTTTATCCATCCCAGATCTGATATCTTCCGTAACATGAATCAAGGAGGTAGTGGTGCTATGACCGGAACGGAACCCGGATTGGAAAGGATTAAACAGTTGATTTTTGTGGATAAAATCATTGAGTTGGGAATGGATTAAACGTTCTAGAACTTTAGAGAGGAAAGGTAGGATAGATATAGGACGAAAATCAGAGTAGGTAGATGGATTAGGTTTTTTAGGGAGAGGGATGATTTGGGCATCTTTCCAAGCAGTAGGAAAAATACCACTGGATACGGAATGGTTTAATATATGGCAAATTATGGGGAGGACTTCGTCGAGGATAGGAAGAATCATGTTACGTCCGATACAGTCGCTTCCAACGGCATTAGAAGTGATCGACATGATACTCTTCTTAACATCACAAGCAGCAAATGGTTTGAAGACTAATGGGGAACAATCGGGAGTTTGGCAGGAAGAAAGGTCTTTAATTGTAATGTCTTTAGTCGTCCTATCAAAGTTGGACGGAGAAGAGAAATGTTGGTTAAGGAAATTTATATCTAAGTTTTTAGGAATAGAGTCTTGACAAGATTTACCAACTCCCAGTGACTTGAGAAATTTCCAGACCTTGGCTGGATCACCGTTTTCGACTGAAGTATGAATATGTCGGCGTTGAGCATACCTACACACCTTGCTGCAATGACTGCGGATAGCCACGTATTTCTCCCAGTTTGTGTCATTAGGTCGACATTTATATCTCGATTTAGCCGCTGCTTTCTTTTCTAGGAGAGATTTTAACTCATCCGTAAGCCATGGTGCCGGTAAGTGTTTAATTTTAACCGACTTAACTGGAGCATGCGTATCGTAAAGCTGCTTTAATTTGTAAGTAAAGATGTTAACCTTATCATCGATACTGCTAGTGTCGAAAAGCGAACACCAGGCGATATCTGCAGCGTCTCTGCGAAGGTCATCAATATTCATGCCACGAAAATTACGCTGTAAAACTATTTTAGGTGTGGGTTTGGGCGGACGAATACGAAAAGATAGAAAAAGTAAATCATGATACGAGAAGGAATCGGCAGGAAGTTGTCCATGTTTATTCACGTGATCTACGGAGGAAACAAAGATGAGATCTAGGAGAGAAGGAGTACAGTTAGGTAAACGGTGAGTGGCAGAAAGTGGAAGGATAGATAGATTACAGGATTGAATAGTGGACTTGAGAGAGGAAGAACGGGAGTCATTCTTGAGAAGGCAGGTGTTGAAGTCACCCATGATTATGGTTTGACTGTACGAAGGAACTAGGTTTTCAAGAGTAATTTCCAGAGAAGAGAAATAATCTATACGAAGGGAAGGGCAGTAGTATACGCCAAGTAAAACCTTAGCATGAGATAGTTCTACTTCCAGAAATAAATGCTCTCCTGCATTTGCTGGTGGGGGCTGCAGTGACGTGCTGATAACCGTGTAGGGAATATGTGATCGGAGGTAAATAGCAACACCACCACCATTACCCATAGCACGGTCATTCCGGATAAGATGGAACCCAGGAAGAGCGTAAGAAGAGGAAGCCAGACACGGCTTTAACCACGATTCTGAAATAAGGATAGCATGTAGATGTGTACAGTCAAACGAAGCCAGCATATCAGGATAATGTGCCGGAATGCTCTGCGCATTAATGTGGACTACATTGAAGTGCCCAGGAACATCAGAGAACTGAGAAGAAAGGGATTCAGAAAGCGAAGGAATGCTAACAAAGCTGTCATTACTACTTATGGAGACAAAATCCTCACTATCACTATTCAGGTCGCCTGTAGACATTGATTTATATATATGAATTAAGTATATTTATGAATATGTGTAATAATAAATAAGTCTATAAATACGTACTATAACAAAATAATAATAATAATAATATCTAAATAATAATACTATAAATAATGCTAAAACGAAATATATAATCCATCTGCCGGTTATTTAGTGTACTAAAAATCTAATATGTAATTAGAAGGAAGCAATGTGTGTCCAGAAATTAATATTGAATAAAAGAAAGTTGAAAAGAAAAATAAAAAAAATTAACAATAAAATTTATGTACAGCTTGGCAAAAAAGAGTGTGGATTTAATGAGGGCGCTTAAGTGTAATATAACACTAATATGGCAACCCAGTATAGTACGACGTAAAGTGTTTAGATACTTGTTATTTTTCAATGAGTATCACGTGGCACATTGTGTTTGGCCCAAGGAGATTACAGTGGGTATAAGGTTCTTGGTTTGTCCACAACACAGGAATCACAATTAGGAAAAAAAAAGCAACTTGTTGATGAAAAAATATTTCTTACGAAAACCTCTTGTTTGATGTAACTCACAGTTTTGTTCATTTATTGTTGTTTACCTACTGAGTCTTTAGGGATGCTTTCCAATCGTCAGGTAAATATTATTTGTATAAAAGAACAAAGAGATTTATAATACATGCAAAAAAAAGAGGTTTATTTTTTGCACTAGGTCTTTGATAAGTTGAATTTGTTAGTAGTATTGAGTTCATTGAATTATGAATAATATTACATGGAAGCATCTGCTCACTCACGGAATTATTTGTTATCAAATAATTTAGTAGCCCTTATTATTCTCGCGAGATTTGAGCTGGTGTAATCATCGTTAGAAAATACTATTGTAGTATAAATATCCGTTCATCGTATCTTAAAGATTTAGGAAAATTAAACATTTTTATATCTTTATAATTTATTTAAATAATACAAAATTTCTATTAAAATTAATCCGATTCTAAAACACTTTCATCTAAGTATTCTACCCCAGAAAACTATATTGTGTCTTGGCTAGATGTTCCTGCAACAACAAAATCATCTGATTCTGAAGCAGTGTCGCTGCTGCTGTCTTCTCTGTAGTTAATAACCAATTATTCAATATCATGATACATACTCATACCCTTATCATAACATTCCTTTTCAATTTTCATAATACGATGACAGGAATTCTTACAATCTTCAGCAGTAATAGCTAGAAGTGCTCGTTCAGCTGCCATCTGTTGGAGTAAAATATTACTAATTATGAGTTCAAGTTAATAACATTAAGAAAAAATAATTATGTACTAGATCTCTACCTTTATGTCAATGGACCCTACATTGGAGCTTTCATCCAAATAAATAACACGTTTTTGTAATTCTGTAGGCAGATTTCTATTATGCATTATTATTTTTAAATATTGCTCTCTCTTTTGAACCTTTACCCCGCAAAAGCGTTTTACCATGGCCAGATCCGGGACAAAAATCTAATATCAAATATATTACATACCTGCTTTTTTACGGTGTAGAAGAAATGAACCTTTTGTCTAATTGCGCATAAGTCAAAATCATCGAGATCTTTCTTTGGTCGACCTTTCCGATGTTTCCCAGGTGTAGAAAAAATGCCATTATTTTGTTCATCTTCTTCAACAAATTTTTTTATAGCATTGATTGATTTACCTAAAATAAATACCAAACATGCATGAACTTTCAAAACATTGATATTTTTTTTCATGTCTCAAGTATCAAAAAATTATGTCAGTGTATAAGTGGTTTGTAAACATAACCTTTGTCAATAAAACACTAAAATATCGTAAATTTTATGTTATTCATGTTATAAACCAGTGCAAAATGTATGGTTCAACTTGTGGAATGTAAATAATTTGCATAAATACCTGTCATATCGGCAACTCTCTGATAAACATTGTCAATTCGAGACAAAATTTGTTCCGCTTGAGATTCAGACAAACATCGAAAAAAACTTGGTATATCACTGCTCTACCACTACTACGAATCGTTTTATTCATTTTAATTAATTAAACAAGCAACGAACGTAGAAGAATTTACAGAATTCCGTCGAAAATAACTTAGTGTATACAACGATGACACAGAATCTACTAACAATTTGACACAAATGACAAGTCTAATAGTGTTGCAACAAATAATTAGTTTTAGTTCTTATTTTCACCGCGTCATACTCTTTTTTGCCAAGCTGTAGTGGAACAGTGAAGCCGTAAAGTTAGAAAAACTAATGTGTGTGTATACGGAGCGATACTTATAACTGTCAACTGTTCAAATTGACAGTTCACCGATCAAAAATCTAAACACAAATGTAATGGAATGAAGGGTAATAGAATATTAATAAACAAGATACCTGTTAGTTTGGCTATTATGAAATGGAGGGTGGTTATATTATATTTGAGTTCGACAAAAACAGTTCCTAGAATGATACCTGGCCTTAATATAAGGGATTGAAGTTGGACACACATTACTTTTTTGCGGCTGCAGCTCGTCGAGTTTTCGATGCAGCCGAAGTCTTCGTAACAGCAACAGACTTGGTAGCGTCTACTGAAATCCGACCGAGATCGCTCAGCGACGTGATTCGATGCCGACCATCAGAATTTAGAGCGAACACTCTGCCCTGACTTGTCCAACATTTGGTGACTCCGAATTTTTCGCGTGCCGCCAGGAAGATGTCATGCCGTGTCTTTGTCAGAAATTCAGACAATGTGACGCCGGACCCCTTCAGCTTGGTCTTATTAAGCCAGAGTTTGTCACGAACTGCAGTGTCTCGCAACTTGACAAGAATAGGCCTAGATTTCTGCGGAGAAGGACGACCCAACCTCTGGCATCGCTGTATGTTGTCAACTTTAAAATCTGTGATCCCCAGCCGCTGAACCACGACGTCCACAGTAACTTGAGCCGTGTCCTCATTTTGCACTTCATCAGTACCATGTATGAGCAGGATTTTTCGACGCCTCTGCATCTCCATGGTGTCCACACTATGAGCCAATGTGTCAATCTGTTGCTGCAGTAAGTTGAGAGTTTGTGCAACAAATGATCGAAACGAAAAGTTTGTATAGATTGAAAAAATCAAACAAAGTGTGGTTATTGTGTAGCAGGAAAATTTATTAAAATATAATGATACAAGCAACAGCAATTTAGTCAGTCTTCTCAATCACATGCATACATGATACATAATAAATATATTATGCATTGGAACGCAATAATCTAACACACGGTGCACGATTTTTCTTCTCGTTTGTAGATTGATCATTTCCGAGCGCCGTTGGCTTCGGAATCAGCTGTTGGCTCTTTAATCTCCTTCCTCACTGGTCCAGTGTGAGTAATAGGCACAGCTCTTTCATTCTTCGACACAGCTGGGACTCTAGGAGCGATCACAGTCAACACGCCGTCAGACGACAGCCTGGACTGCACAGTATCGGGATCACAGTTTTCCGGCAACGCATACCTTCTGGTAAACTGACGGGAGATGTACCCATGTTCATCCTGCTTCTCTTCATGTTTGCCTTCAATGATAACGAACCCGTCAGCAGTCTTCACAGTAATTTCTTCAGGCGTGAAGTGCTGGACGTCGAGATTGACTTGGAATTTATCCTTATCAGAGGTGATGGTGGACCCGACGTCACGAGCGGCCAGAGCCAGTTGTCTCCATGGTCTGTAATAGTCCCTGGACATCGAAGGCGCCATAACAGCCGTAAGCAAGTCGTCAGGAGTAAGCGCCAACCCAAAATCTTGGTCGAGGAGGCGCCGGGGATGGCCGATCAGATACGGGAGAAGCGACATCGTGTTGTTTTGTTTTGTAGAGCTTTGCGTTTACACTCAAACAATGCTTTGTACGAATGAATTAAATATTCGCCGGCCGGTGCGCTTATATACCGCCGCGGCGCGACATCTAGTGACGAATGGAAGGGTCGAGAAAAACGCGATAAAAATACACATCTGTGGTAGTGTGCACAGTAACTTTATGCGTGTGTGCATGGCACTAAACGATTAATAATGTTCTGTGCACTCAACTGTTTATTGATCGCTGTAGACTGTAGTGGCTGCGCGGCGGGGCGGGCAATGTTCGCGTGCATTCTGGATTGTTCCCGGCGTCCTTGAAATGTAATTTAAATAGGGATGTCCTTATTGCTCACTGTTGGCTAAACGGACGTTGCGTAAAATCAATATGTTTACGGTTTTCTTTGAAGGATTATTTTCATTCCTCACATGCTTTTTCTTACATATGTATGTGAATGTTATAAGTAGAAATAATTATTTTAACTAACTTATTAGGTAACGTAAAGTCAATCCTTACATGCCAATACAATGTGTTTAATACCTAAGTATGTACTTACTACTTCCCAACTTGTTGAAGAATAGATATCAACCCTTTCTGTGGAATTAATGATTCTAAGCAATCCTTAACATTGAACAATATACTTACTAAAATTAGACACTGTTATAACAATTGTGCTCAGGCTATAGCGGCCTTAGCTAATAGGCAATACGAGACTGAGTAGCAAATCTTTGCGAGGATTTTCTACACGATATCACGATACGACGATATAATAAGGATAGATAAAGAAGTTCTAATAATAGACGTAGCATACCAATAAAATAGTTGGTAAGTACCTACCTACTTACGACTCTAGTATACGAGAATCCGTTTCGATAAGAAGTAGGTATTGTCTATTTTGCACCCAAGCAGCAGTAAGTATACAATTTTACACGGAGTGCCAGAGTTTGTAACCTAACATCTTAAGTTGGGGACGCAGTTCAATTACAACTTCAATGCAAAGCTTTGTAACTTAGTCAACTTAGATTAATAATATACCTTGTAATTCATTATTCTGTACCTATAAGTACAGAGCATACGGTCTCACTTATGAGGCGAACGACTTGTGCATCTGATTAGGTGCCCAATAGTAAAAAAAACACGGACATAAGAGAACTAAGATTTACATCAAATGTTCAATATGTCGATAGGCTCGCCTATTACTGTTAGTCTAAGCCTATTACATCATGAAAAGGAGTACTTAGACTTAGTTTAGATTTTAGAATGATATTATAATTATTATTACAATAGGTAAAGATTTTAAAGAACTATGAATAAAGTACTTACTTAAATGTTTTGAACGAAATTACAAACCGCATCAGCGCATTTCAATATTATAATCGAAAACTAAGTATATATACCTAAGTATATATCTGTTAATTAAACTTGAATAGCCTCTAAATTCGTATCGATTGTAACTCATTCAGTGCGGTCATGGGTAACAGCGTCGGAAGTGCACACTGCACACAGCATTCGCCAGAGTTCATTGTACTTGCATCTAAATATAGTACATGCGTTGCTAACCAGTCTAGGTCTGATTCAGTGCATCAGGATGCGCTACACATACCTAGTTATCGACTTCAAGATTTATTGTCTCTGTTGATTTTTATGGCTTGACTAAACACTTAGTTGAAGTATCCTACTAATATTATAAAGGCGAAAGTTTGTAAGAATGTATGGATGTATGGATGTCTGGATGTTTGTTCCTCTTTCACGCAAAAACTAATGATCGGATTTCGATGAAATTTGGCATACGGGTAGGTCATGTCCTAGATTAACATATAGGCTACTTTTTATCCCGGGAATATTTTGTACCGGAAGCGGGACTTTTATACCGGAAAAACTTTTTAAAGCGGGCGGAGCCGCGGGCAAAAGCTAGTAAAAGTATAAAACTACTCTAAAAAGACAATTTAAATGTTTTTTAGAGTAGTTTGGGAAGGAATAAAATATGTGTGAAATTTAAATTAAAAAAGACAATTTAAATGCTTTTTAGAGGGATTTTTAATACATCAATGTTTTTAGAGCAGTTTTTTTTTTCGTTAGTTGTATGTTAATTTTAATGTCAATGCTTGCTTAGGTGATGATCGTGATTCGATGACATATCTTTTGTGTAGGTAGAAGTAAATGTTTTCATTGATGTGGTAACGTTTTAATGAAATATACAATTATTATTATAACTTAAAAGAAATAAAATTTTATTACAATATCTTCATTAATTAATCGAAAAGAACTTCGTTCCATCCGGGTGTCCTTTGACACCTCAATTTTTTTTAGCTCCCTTTCACAACGCGCGATAAGGAACTTCGTTCCAATTACCTTTTTTTATGATTTGTTTACGTTAAGTTAAATACCTACCTAAACCGATTGAGTGTAAGCTTACACCGATGTATTTTATATTGGTGTAAATTTTAAACTCGGTTCCACAATTTCGTCACTGTGCGTGTGTCATGTAATTTATACCTACTGAATGCAATACATACAATAATAACAAACCAAAGTAGAATAGAAATGTAATCCACCGCGAAATTGGATATGTAATTTTCTATTTGAGTTTGACCTATCAATCGGTCATTGACTTAATATTGCTGTTTTGTAACTTAAAGAATATTATGCGGTATACCTATCTAGTCCTATTTTTCAGTCATAGGTAATCAGGGGTGCGAAGTCAGGAAACCTCCACGTGGTGCACCCTGGGCAACGGAGCGTCGGTCGAGTTGATCGGCGCAACGGCCAATATCCTGACAACAGGGGTTTTGGCGGTCGTCGCCGCTATTTGCGGCGGCTGCCGCATTTCTAGATGGTGGGCCCGTTTATTCGGGCGGCTCCTGGTTCATCCGGGGGTGTCGACGGGCTCGGTGTGCGCTAACACCGCCCCGAGCAGGCAGTGGGGGGGAACCTTCCTCTCCGCTGTCACCGTTGCAGATCGTAATCTAGTATGGAGGTCCGTGGATATGTCTCGCGCTCCTGCTGGACCGAGGGTCTTGGCTTAATCGCCCGGACCACGAGGGAGAAAACCTCTATAAAAAGTTACCCCGAATCCCAAGCGGCGGCGCACCGCGAGGGGATGCATGGCCGATGGGTAGTTCGGTCACTAGTGCGACCCCCGCCAGAGTACCGGCCGACCCTCTTGGCGGGTTACGCTAGGCTTACCCAGGTACAGGGGGCACTGCATCCACGAGGCACTGCGGTACCACGTGGTGCCGCCCTATCTCCGGCGTCTGGTGCACGCGTATCTGTCTGACAGGCACGTGGTGTATCCGGGCGCCGATGGGTGGCACCGAAGAGCGATGTCGTGCGGTGTTCCACAGGGCTCGGTCTTGGGCCCTCTCCTGTGGAACATCGGGTACGACTGGGTGCTCCGTGGTTCCAATCTCCGGGGCGTCGGCGTGACTTGTTACGCCGACGATACGCTAGTCACAGCGACTGCTGGGACCTTCCGGGACGCCGCAACTCTGGCGGCGGCGGGCACCGGCCAAGTAGTTGGACGAATTCAACGTTTAGGTTTGAAGGTGGCCCTCGAGAAAACCGAGGCCGTGTGTTTTCACGGACCTCGGAGAGGACCACCGGCCGGTGCCGGCATCGTCGTTGGGGGGGTGCGGATCCCCATCGGCTCTAGCATGAAGTATCTAGGTTTAGTCCTAGATAGCCGATGGCGATTCCGCACCCACTTTAAGGAGTTGAGGACGAAATTGTCCCGGGCAGCGGGCGCTCTTTCCGGCCTGCTGCCCAACCTGGAAGGTCCTGGCTTCCCTTGCCGGAGGCTGTATCACGGAGTCGTGCGGTCCATGGCCCTTTATGGCAGCCCCGTTTGGGCTGACTCCCTGAGCCGCCCCTGCGTCGCTCTCCTGCGCGCCCCGCAGAGAGCTTTAGCGCAGCGGGCGGTCAGGGCGTACCGCACGGTCTCTTTCGAGGCGGCTTGCTTATTGGCCGGATTTCTGCCCTGGGACCTGGACGCCAAATCCCTTGCCGATGCATTCCATTGGCGGGAGGAGGCGTTCAGTCGCGGGGAGCGTCCGGCCCTGAAGGAGGTGGAGGCCAAGAGGGCCTCCTTACGGCGAGCCGCCGTGGAGGAGTGGCGTCTCAGGCTGGAGGCCCCGTCGTGGGGGCACAGGGTCGTAGAGGCAGTGCGTCCTGTCTTTGCCGAATGGCTGGACAGGCGCCACGGAGCGGCAACATACCGCCTGACGCAGGTGCTCACCGGGCATGGCTGCTTCGGTGAGTTCCTGTTTCGGGTGGTGGGGATAGAGGAGTCGGCCGTGTGTCACTATTGTGACAACTGCCCAACGGACACGGCCCAACACACGTTGGAGTTTTGCCCAGCCTGGGATGAAGAACGCAGCGCTCTCAGAGCAGTCGTCGGAGGAGACCTCTCGCTGCCGGCCGTGGTCTCTTCCATGGTCGGCGGTCGGGAGGCCTGGCAGGCGGTGGCCCACTTCTGCGAGGCGGTCCTCTCGCGGAAGGAGAGTGCCGAGAGGGATCGCCAGCGCAGTGGTGCTCCCTCCCGCCGCCAGACGAGACGTAGGAGGCGTCGGGTGGACGACTGACCGACGTCTCCCGCCCTGTGGATTGGGGGCGTTTGGAGAATTCCACCACGGTATCCCCTGCCTGTCGTAAAAGGCGACTAATAGGGGCCTCCGGGGGTCACGGGTGGGCGGGAGGGGCCGTCCACCTATTAGTCTAGCCAACTTCTGTGACCCCCGTGATGGACGGCAGCGTGTCTCACGCTGCCTCGGACGCCAAGGGCGTCCTTCGGTGTACAGGGGCTTCTGAGCCCCCGCAACAACAGGAGAAGGACCGCAACAGCGGTACGCGCAGGGGCGGTTGCGGACGACAACTTAGACGTGAGTCGGAGGAAGCCCGCAGCCGTCCCTAATGCGCCGAAGATGGCCACCGCGGAGTTTTAGTTGGTATGCCGTGCGGTGTACATAGGTTAGGGACTCGGCCCGGCGGTCGCCCGACGTTTTCCATCTTTCCGGGCGGCTCAACGTCGGGTCGTAAGGCACGGTGAACCCAACATAACCGCTCAGTCGTTCCCCTTGAACACTGGGCGGTAGTAATAAGTCACTTTCTCCGCGTCAGCAAAAAAAAAAACAAAAAAAAAAAAAATAGGTAATCATCAGCCCCATTACATCCACTGCTGAACGTAGCCTCGTAGGCCTCCCCAAAAGATTTCCTGACGGACCTGTTAAAAGCGGCCTGCATCCAACGTTTGCTTTATCGAGTTCATGACATTGCCAGAATTAACGTAATAACTTCCCAAAGTATATAATAGACGCGTTTTACCTGAAATAAAACGCATATTAAACTACTTACCTTATTAGAAGCTTAATATAATGAGATAGGCACTTCCGATTTCCGTTGTATTTTACCTCCTTTTCTTCCTTGTATTGCTGTCTCTTTCGCACCTCTCCTTCCAACAGGCGTGGTGGGGGCTGTTGCGAGCCTTGTGGTTGCAACCGCCATGTTCATCATTGCGTCGAATTTTATACATAGGTATACCAGGCAGTAATAAAAAATAAGCTTCTAATAAGGTAAGTAGTTTAATATGCGTTTTATTTCAGGTAAAACGCGTCTATTAAACCACTTGACCGTTATTAGAAGCTTAATATAATGAGACCTGTTTGTTATCGCCTGGTGGGAGAGCCAATGTGACTTAAGAAAAATACATAGAATAAGTGCGAAAGAAAAATATTTGCTATTATGTTTTAAATACAAAAGAAAAATAGATTACAATAAATCAGATGATCCATTAACACAATCACTCCACAGGATTAAACAGGGACGTAACCGATGAATTATTAATGTTTGTAATAATTTGACGTCGATAGAAATTTTGAAAAGTATTTACAGATTTCCAGTTTCCCCTGGCCAGAATTTCATCAAGGGGGAAATTGTCAACAAAGTTTTTGGACGCAACAGCTGATCGCATGCTACCCGGGGCTTCAGTTATTCCGGCCTCTTTCATAAGAGACTTGATCCACCCAGCAATCACAGAGCGAGATGCTGGCTTTGGTAACCCACGCAAGGTTGTAAATAAATTGGAAGAGTTACACTTACTACGTCGTTCTCGCAATATTTCAATAGTTTTGTTAATCCAATACACAGGGTCTAAATTTCGATTGTTAGGATTAACTAGAAATTTCCACCCTGATTGTCTATATTCACGACAATCTGTTTTAGATCCGAAAAGGGGCCAAAAAATAATCGAATCATCCTTAATAACACAATGGGCGTTACTTATATCCAATAACGTCAAATCGTGAATTCTACGACCTGAACATAATATTAACAATGTTGCTGTATGTCGAACAGTTTGGAAAATATTGTTAATTAAAATATAATTGCCTATATAATCAGAGAGTACATTTATGTCCCAGATAGGGGGCTTCGTTGCTTTAAGATTTTTTAAAGATATTGATTTTAAAATATGTTTAACCAGAACATCTTGACTTAATTTACTTGATAAATCAGTATTGCATAATGTGGATACTACCGATTTATGAAAAAGAATAGTATTATATGACAATTTAAAATGAAGATGCAAATCTGCTAGAAATTGAGCTAATTGTGCTCCGCTGGGCCGTACCGGATCTATCTTGTGGCGGTTAGTCCACATTAACCAACGATTCCAAGCAACCTTATATGTTTTCCAAGTGGAAGGCCGCCAAGAAGATTTTAGTAATAATATTTGATCAGAATTCCATGAATTTATAGACTCAGACCACCCCCACATTTCCACACTTCCAGAACCATGTCCTGTACTTTGGGAGGTGACAGCCCGGTCCTCGTGTCGACTAGAAACCGTTTCAGGTTCATTAGTGTTAATGGGGCAGCTATGGCTCGAGATTTCAGATCTGCTCTCCAGAAAACCTTTTTCCATCGTGGTACCACAATCAGATAAATACCCGTAGCCTGATTTAGATGTATTAGGACACGAGGAATTAGAAAGGGGGGCGGAAACACCCACGCCAGTGGAAAATTCCACGGTACGCTGAACGCATCGTGAATCAGCGCTTCGTGGTCGCTGAGGTCTAGAGTCGCGTAGTTGGCTACTACTCGTGCAGTTTTGGATGCGAACAGGTCGATCACTGGAGTTCCCATTTTTGTAAAAATCATTTCTATGCATTTCGGGAGTAAGTGCCATTCTGGAGGCTGCCGGAGTCTCGATAGACAATCTGCGTGATTGTTGTATTTCCCAGGAATATGATAAATTCGGTACTGAATTTGATATTCGTCCAGAACACATAGAATTTGATGGGTTAGATTTGTAAGCGATTGTGATTTCGTCCCCCCTTCGTTGCGGAGATAAGCGATTGCGGAACGGTTGTCGGATTGGATTAAAACGGAGCCGCGAGTCATATTCGGTGCGTGAACATCCAGAACTTTCAAAATTGATAGCAACTCCTTCATGTTGCAATGAAGAGACTTTTCCTCTTTGTTCCAAGTTCCCGACATAAAAAGGTTGTCGAGTTGTGCTCCCCATGCCAGGTCCGAGGCATCGGTGGTCAGGAAATGTGTAGGTGGCGGTATGTGTACCAGTGTTGAAAGATGGCAATTTTGTAGCCACCAATGCATTTCCTCTATAACCCTCGAGGGTAGATGGTACCTGGTTCTGGTTGCAAACTTTGGTAGAGTGTTTAGATGACAAAGAGTCGCTCGGTGGTTCAGTCTGCCCCGAGGTACCGCAAAACTGGCAAAATTTAATAGTCCTACTAAGCTCTGGAGATCCTTTAGAGTAGCGTCGCCGTTTTTTATGAACTGAGAGACTTTCTTTACAATTGCAGCAATCTTCTCTGCTGGTAAGAACTTGCAATTTGTCCAAGGATCCCAAATGATCCCGAGAAAGGATATGTGTTGTCTTGGGACAAGAACCGACTTCTCGAAATTTACTTGAAATCCCAGGGACTGAAGGGTATCCAACAGCATGCCTACATGCTCCCTTAAAACTTCTCGATTTTGATGGGCAACTAAGAAATCGTCCAAATAAACAATGATCCTCACACCTTTTTCTCGAAGAATTTGTGCTATCCAGTTCGAGAGACACGCGAAGACTTTCGGGGCTGTGCTGAGGCCGAAGGGAAGGCAGCTCATTTCTAATAGCTCGTCTTTGTAAATGAGACGGAGAAACCGTCTGTGTGACCGAGCTATTGGAAGATGGAAATACGCTTGTGATAAGTCCACCTTGCACATCCAATCTCGGGGTTGGAGGAAATCCGGGACACGGTACATATTTATCAAGCGGAACCTGTCCGTTAGCACAAATTGGTTCAATAACCTCAGGTTGAATATAGGACGAAGAGTCCCATCGCTCTTTGGAACCAGGAATAGAGGCGATACAAAGCTTGGAGAGAGAGCTACTGCCTTCAGAACGCCTTGCAGTTTCATTTTTTGAACGACTGCAGACATTTCTATCGATTCTAATGTGAGATGATGATGGTTTTTTAAATCTGGCATTTTCATAGGTGGTTTTTGTAAGAAGGGTATGCGGTACCCTTTTATTATTTTTAGGATGAAATCTGGAGCTCCCATCGACCTCCAATGACTGTGGTACTGTGCTAATCGTCCCGCTTGAAACTGAATTGAGTCATTGTCTTTGCCTTTTATTTCCTTTGTTGTAAGAAGGTGAAAAGGCGCGCTTTTGGCCTCTTTCATTTGGGTGCCTTGGTTTCGAACCGCGAGATCGAAAGGAACCAGCTCTATTAATTGGGTTATGTTTACTTCCTTGATTATAATTATTGCGCCCTCTCGTAGAGTAATGGCATTGGTGACCACCCTGCGAGGGTTGGTTTTGGTGGTAATGCATGTGAGCAGCAGGAGCCGGTTCACAGCAGCAACCAGAAGTACCACGCGATGGTATGTACCATCGCGTGTAATTATGTAATTAGAGGCCTGCCCCTGCGAGGGGTGCCGTGCAGAATTAGCAGGTTTTGCTCTAGAAGCATTTTCGATATTAGGCTGTTTTACTGGCCAGAAAGCTTTCCTTACTCCTCCTGCTTTTTCCAAAATAGCAGCAAAGGCCTCAGAATTGAAAATATGAGTGTTGGAAGGGGGTATTTTATTTAAAGCCGTTTTTATCAAGGGATCTCGAACAAACTTTAGGATACCATCCCTTCTCATCTCTATAGTTTCAGCTCTGTGACCGCAAGCTAATTGTAGCAGATCAGTAGAGACTTTATGAAAGTCCCCCTTTAGAAATAGCTCTTCGATTTTTTCATTAAGATGGACTAATGATGCATCAGATGTCTTAGACCATACTAATAAACTACGTAAACTATTAAGAAGAGTCTCTTTTTGTTTGAGAATACAAAAACTAATAGCTGCATAGGATTTATCAGAGTACCTTAAGTGGCGTGTATTGTCATACGCCAATACCTCGTCGTTTGTTACTAACTCTGTAAATCCAGGCGAATGATTATACAATTTTTGGGTGTCGGCATATCGTATATCCGACCACGTGCTATTGTCAAATCGTTGAACCTCATCTAACATATTTAAATACTCTTGTGGAGTTTGCGGCATTGCAGGTTCTTTTAGTTTAGTCTCGATACGAAATGTCAGATCGGGTATCCTCACAGAATCTGATCTACAAGAAGACGGTAATGCCTGCGAGGCAGAGGCACAACAATCATCGTAAAGATCTCGACTGACATCTGAGATATAGTCATTGTTATCCAGGTTATCACGGCTACCTATATTTTTTCGTAATTCGTTCATTTCTCTGGATAATTTTTCTAAAAGGCGACGATCACGGTTTTGTCTTTTAGAACGACGATGCCTTGATCGCTTCTTCTTTTTCTTTGAATCCCGCTGGGATTGTGAAGAAGAGGACGAAGAAGACGAACTTGAACTAGTACTGCTGCTACTACTTGATAGCTGATTAACACGAGTTTTAGTGCCAGACGTACTAGCCATCGCTGCCTCATTAAGTTCAACAACGTTGATATTGGTATTCATAATCACTACCCTAAACAAAGAGAAATATTCTAATTACTTAAGAAAATCCGTTATGATTTTTTGAATTTGAAGGTAGAAAAATACACAATATCGAACGTTAAAACACAAGGAATTAATTTAAATTAATATATCACGTACAAAATAGAGGTAAGAAATAAATAATAATATCGAACGGTAACACCGTTATAAAAATTATAAAAATTTTCGTCTTGTGCAACTTACGTGCTGATATAGCTGGGTATATTTCACAGTTCACTTTATAACTATTAGTTTGAAATGAAACACCATGTAGCACTTTAAGAGCACAAGTTAACACAACGGAAATTTTCAAGCCAATGATGAACATGGCGGTTGCAACCACAAGGCTCGCAACAGCCCCCACCACGCCTGTTGGAAGGAGAGGTGCGAAAGAGACAGCAATACAAGGAAGAAAAGGAGGTAAAATACAACGGAAATCGGAAGTGCCTATCTCATTATATTAAGCTTCTAATAACGGTCAAGTGGTTTAATACTCTTTGGCTTAGAATAATAACACAAACATATATTTATTTATTTATTTAGGTTGACATATAGGTACACACACACACACACACACGCACGCACGCACGCACGCACGCACGCACACACACACACACACACACATTAATAAATTTAATAATATTAATTGTAAGTTAATAAAAACCATTATCTCCATGCGTATAAATTCTTAATAATATAGTTTCACCCTCTCTTCAAAATTTGCCGTGCCCGACAGGGTCCACGATTGTCACGTATGTATTCGATTGTACCATCTTTATGTATAAACAATTGTGGAGTGCAATAAACTTTGAATTTGAATGGTATTATGTTCCTCAAATGTCAATTCCATATTACAGATGTGTATTTTCAAATTGATAAAGGTTTTGTAACCCGTGGAAATCGAACCCAGACCCAGAACTTTTATAGTTCCACAGTTACCCTCACAGCAAGGTGTCTGATGTTGTGCCTGTTCGGTAAATAGCAATGGGTTTTGCTCTATCACGTCATGGTACCTAAGAGAACTACCGAAATGTATGTTTAATACAACCTCTGCCTACCCCTGAAGCGGGCTAACGACGTGATGCAAATTGTTTCAGAGTTTTCAGACAAGAAGCTATCAGTGTTGCCAGGGCCCTTGAGTCATAAGTTACGTTTCGTTCCCTGAAATGTTACATTTTTGCTGCAATAGTTACATTATTGTTTTTTTAAGCTATTGCATAGCTTCTATCGCGGGCCTTGAGCGTGGAGACCGAATACAGAAATTCCGTAACGAAAATAACCTGCCACCCTTCACTACTTTCAACTCTATCACAACCATGTAGAGTGTAAAATTCCATAAGTAAATTTAATATCGCAGTCTTGTAAAGTCTTGTAAGAATACAATATGTAAGAGGATAAGAGCTGAATGTTAAACGATAAAAGGTCGAAATTACCGTGTATTTCAAAATTCTTCCAGTCAGTGAATTGATGACATGCAGCTGATGAGAATGTTCCCGTGGCGGGATGACGTGATTCTAAGTTTGATTTTTTTTAAAGTTTTTATTTTATATTTGTTCAAAGAGGTAACAAATATTAGAATTGCCTGCTTAGAGTTTTGGCGTCAAGGTACGAGTGAAATTTGGACCATAGAAAAAAAAATTAATAAATAAATAATTATTAGAGATGTGCCGACTATGACTTTGGCCGACTAGCCGAATTACCGATTAGTCGGTTGTAAATAGGCCAACCAGTCGGACAAGCCGATCACGGTTTCGGGTGTACTTGGAAATTTCCGTGACGCTTCGTTTATACCTGACAAGATATACTGAGAAGATATTCAAGATGGCAGCTCATTAATTGCAGTCAGTAGTCAGTTAATAAAAAAACTAGTCTTTAAATAAAAAGTTATATTTTAAAATGTTTATTGGAGATGAGAAGATACTATGTGGTTTTTTTTGTTAGTTAAGATACTAATTTTGTTCGATATATGCCATATATTTTTTTTCTTTATAAGTAAATAATTTTAGAAACTGATTACCAAAAGAAAGGTAGCTTTGCTTTATATTTTAAAATGTGTAAGACTGATTATACACACATATACACACACACGTCTTTTATCCCCGAAGTGGTAGGCAGAGGCGCAACTAGTGCACGCACTTTTCACCGTTATTCCGTCCTATGATTTGATAGGGGGCAAGCCTGTCGCCATATCGGGCACAAATTCCAGACTCCGACCTGATACTGAATATAAAAACTCAATATCATTTTGCCTGACTCGGAGATCGAACCCGAGACCCCAGCATTGCAGTCGTACTATTTAAACTACGCCACCGAGGCAGTCTCATTATACAGTAAAATATTAATAAACAATAATGGTTTTTATGTAATGTAATGTATACATTTCATTGAGAAATAAATATAACGTAAGAAGCCGGATAGTCGCCGACCACGAAAGTGGCCGGATAGTCGGCTTTACCGACTAGTCGGAACATCTCTAATAATTATAATTACATAAGTTGATAAAAAGTGCTATGCAATAGCTTTACCGCGGCAGTCTCCGAGTGCCACACGTCTTTTTAATTTACGTGTTTTTGGGGTCAGAAGTCGGAGGCCAACAGTTGATGTTAGCAATGGCAAAAACACAACGGAAATCACAATCAGACATTTCTGTAGCTAAGAAACCGCGAACGGCGGGAACTCGCGAAGAAGGAAACGTGCGCGCGCACTCTCAAGCAAAATAAAGGTTTAAATGCATGCGGAATACGTTTCATTTTGTCATGGCGCTTTCCATTCAGAGCCATCTCTGAGTGTGGAGTGGAGTGAAACACTTTTTAGACTCGCGCCAGTTTCAGGTGCGTTCAATTTGGATGCGTTGAGTTGGAATGCATTCGTAAACTGTTTACAATAAAAATCTAGTTGTCCTCAAAAGTTACGAAAATCGCCTTAAATATAAAAATTACTTACATGTTACGCGAAGGGGTCAAAAGTAATGAAAAATGTAACCTTCTGGCAACGCTGGAAGCTATATAAAGCTTATTTCCTCAGAATAAGGACTATGAGCATCTTTATTCTATGCTTATTTCGGATTTATAGTCCTTATTCTGAGTTTCAGATAATATTATATACAGCTTGGCAAAAAAGAGTGTGGATTTAATGAGGGCGCTTAAGTGTAATATAACACTAATATGGCAACCCAGTATAGTACGACGTAAAGTGTTTAGATACTTGTTATTTTTCAATGAGTATCACGTGGCACATTGTGTTTGGCCCAAGGAGATTACAGTGGGTATAAGGTTCTTGGTTTGTCCACAACACAGGAATCACAATTAGGAAAAAAAAAGCAACTTGTTGATGAAAAAATATTTCTTACGAAAACCTCTTGTTTGATGTAACTCACAGTTTTGTTCATTTATTGTTGTTTACCTACTGAGTCTTTAGGGATGCTTTCCAATCGTCAGGTAAATATTATTTGTATAAAAGAACAAAGAGATTTATAATACATGCAAAAAAAAGAGGTTTATTTTTTGCACTAGGTCTTTGATAAGTTGAATTTGTTAGTAGTATTGAGTTCATTGAATTATGAATAATATTACATGGAAGCATCTGCTCACTCACGGAATTATTTGTTATCAAATAATTTAGTAGCCCTTATTATTCTCGCGAGATTTGAGCTGGTGTAATCATCGTTAGAAAATACTATTGTAGTATAAATATCCGTTCATCGTATCTTAAAGATTTAGGAAAATTAAACATTTTTATATCTTTATAATTTATTTAAATAATACAAAATTTCTATTAAAATTAATCCGATTCTAAAACACTTTCATCTAAGTATTCTACCCCAGAAAACTATATTGTGTCTTGGCTAGATGTTCCTGCAACAACAAAATCATCTGATTCTGAAGCAGTGTCGCTGCTGCTGTCTTCTCTGTAGTTAATAACCAATTATTCAATATCATGATACATACTCATACCCTTATCATAACATTCCTTTTCAATTTTCATAATACGATGACAGGAATTCTTACAATCTTCAGCAGTAATAGCTAGAAGTGCTCGTTCAGCTGCCATCTGTTGGAGTAAAATATTACTAATTATGAGTTCAAGTTAATAACATTAAGAAAAAATAATTATGTACTAGATCTCTACCTTTATGTCAATGGACCCTACATTGGAGCTTTCATCCAAATAAATAACACGTTTTTGTAATTCTGTAGGCAGATTTCTATTATGCATTATTATTTTTAAATATTGCTCTCTCTTTTGAACCTTTACCCCGCAAAAGCGTTTTACCATGGCCAGATCCGGGACAAAAATCTAATATCAAATATATTACATACCTGCTTTTTTACGGTGTAGAAGAAATGAACCTTTTGTCTAATTGCGCATAAGTCAAAATCATCGAGATCTTTCTTTGGTCGACCTTTCCGATGTTTCCCAGGTGTAGAAAAAATGCCATTATTTTGTTCATCTTCTTCAACAAATTTTTTTATAGCATTGATTGATTTACCTAAAATAAATACCAAACATGCATGAACTTTCAAAACATTGATATTTTTTTTCATGTCTCAAGTATCAAAAAATTATGTCAGTGTATAAGTGGTTTGTAAACATAACCTTTGTCAATAAAACACTAAAATATCGTAAATTTTATGTTATTCATGTTATAAACCAGTGCAAAATGTATGGTTCAACTTGTGGAATGTAAATAATTTGCATAAATACCTGTCATATCGGCAACTCTCTGATAAACATTGTCAATTCGAGACAAAATTTGTTCCGCTTGAGATTCAGACAAACATCGAAAAAAACTTGGTATATCACTGCTCTACCACTACTACGAATCGTTTTATTCATTTTAATTAATTAAACAAGCAACGAACGTAGAAGAATTTACAGAATTCCGTCGAAAATAACTTAGTGTATACAACGATGACACAGAATCTACTAACAATTTGACACAAATGACAAGTCTAATAGTGTTGCAACAAATAATTAGTTTTAGTTCTTATTTTCACCGCGTCATACTCTTTTTTGCCAAGCTGTACTATGGTTTGAAAGTTTTGGCGGGAACGTGGAAGTGTCATGAGGTGCTCTTGTTTTATTCATTATTTTGGTGATACTTAGTGTTATATTGCGTAATTATGGTGGTATATTATCCAATATAGTTCTATGAAAGTGCTCAAATGAAGTGAATTGAAATAACTGTGCCAATCAAGTGTTTTTTCGTTACCGCCAAAACTCCTTGATAAAGTCTTGGTAAGGTAGCCACTGCTTTACTACGACATGTAGTACGTAGGAAAAAAAAAACAACCAAAAATATTACTTAAGACGAGGCTGTATGGGCTAGAACCCTTCGCCTTCCCTATAAGGGAAAACTATATAAAAAAATAAAAATACTATGGTTTTGTGTGTCTCTTTTGTCTATGCTGTTGTATCATAGAGTAGGTATGGTGCGGTTCATTTTAACTGCCGATGGCGTGAATTGGCACCCTGTCTGACAAGGTGGTTGACATAAAGACAGTTCCCGCCATTTAAGTTTAAAAAAGTGGGGTTATCAGAGGATTAATGCACTTCCTTAACAAAGTAATTTTCATTTTTGATACTTTAAACAAAGTAATTTAAAGTATCAAAAATGAAAGTCAATAATTGTATGACGTCGATTAAAATAACAATAAATAGATAGCCAGTGTAATTATACAACATGTACTTAACATGCTACTTAACATGTTTTATGATTTTTGTTCTGACTGGTCATAATTGCTTTTTAATAATTACTTACCCCTTTGACTTATTAAAAAATAATGTTTGATTTACTTCCGTAAGTTGCAGATTGAAGTTGAAACACACTCTAGAGTTTATTACAGGTGTCATCACTCATCGGTCACTTGTGGTCACTTATCACTTGTCTGTTTCATAATTGACATTAGGTATTCCGTGTTATTGTGCGTTTCAAATCTTTTTACCGATGGCGTCAATTTGCACCCCTGTCTGACAAGACGGTGGACATTATGAAGAAAATTCCCGCCATTTAAGTTTTGAAAAATGGGGTTACCAGAGGTTTATGAGAGTATCCTCTGGTAATCGCATATCCAAAATAATAAACAATGATTGTATAACATCGACTAAAATAACAATAAATAAAAAATAGCCAGTGTAATTATACAATGTATTATATGCGTATTAATATGTTTTGTATTTTTGGGCTGACTTGTCATAATTGCTTTATAATAATTACTAGTAGTGCTCACGGCTCCGCCCGCGTGAAAAAGTTTTTCCGGGACAAAAATATTTTCCCGGGATAAAAAGTATAGCACTCAGGGGTTATGTAGCTTCCTATTAGTGAAAGAATTTTCAAAATCGGTTCAGTAGTTCCTGAGATTAGCGCGTTCAAACAAACAAACAAACAAACTCTTCAGCTTGATAATAGTAGTATAGATGTATTATCCTAAATCTATAAATGTAGTTAATAATGGTTTAGTAGATAAACATATGAAACTTGGTTTAGCTGCTAAATATCTACCCACCCATCAATTATGTTTATAGTGTTTGATTTACTTCCGTAAATTGCAGATTAATTCCATAGTGTAATTTAGTGACATAACTATTTGTTGTCCTGCACCATACATCTTAGAAAAAAAAGAAGTATTTATTGGAATTTTACAAAACTTGTTCATTATTAAGTACTTACGGCAGGATTCAATGAATTTAAAAATAAGTTATATATAAAGTGAGTACGTAATTTACGCTTACCTATATATTTTAAAATTTGATTTAATGATTTTATTTTCAATGGAAACATTGAAAAAGAAACAGTCGAAAGCAGGATTTGAACTCGCGACCTGCAGCGTACCGTGCCGGTGTAAAACAAATAAAAATCCTTTATTTCAAGGTAATAATACATTTTGTGTGATGTAGCAGCACAGCATACCTATTATACCTTGCTGGCTGCTGCCAACATAACGCCATCGGAACTTAAAGTTGAGACGCACTATAGGTGTAATAGTTCTTTTTTCGTTTCGTAGGTAAATGCTTTTATTTTAGAAGCCGAAAGTTTGTTTATGTTTTGTGAATAGGTACTTACTGAAAAATGGTAAATTATTGTTGCGTGACTGGGTGTGGGCGACATAGTAGAAAAAATAAGTTGTTGAATTATTACTGTTTGCCAAAAGAAGTGGAAAGGTATTGACAAAAATTCTTGTTGTTCATTATCAGAAAAGTTTAACGTGTATGAAAATGCCTTAACAAAGTAGTAATTTTGCAGGCAAATAGTATGGCTAAAAGCGGCCAGTAGAGAAGATTTGTTGGTAAAAAAGCCGGAAATTCGTATGAAGTATTACAGATTTTGCTCCCGTCACTTCGCCCCGGCCAGTATAAAAAATAAACATTTGTGCGCCGATGCGGTGCCCACATTAAATCTGCCTGGCAGTTTAAAAGAAGGTATAATAATATTTTTGTAAAATATAAATCACTTTTATTAATTTAATCAAACAAACTTATTTACTTTTGCTAATAAGTAATTTGGAAGTAATGCAATGAGTTTCTTGAGTTCTATAGGTAGGTAAGTAACTTTAATTGTAATGATAATAATAATTCTTATGATATGTTTTGACCTATCATAAGTGCAACTATATTAGCCTTTGTGGTGAATATTCTATTTTATTTGTTTAACATGTTCACGGATGCTACCACTTGAGTCGGTGTTCTAGATTGACACAGAAAATGTCCATACAAAGTTATATGACGTATGAGTACGTAGAGTCCCATGATATTATATGTTTTAAAGACACCATGACAGAATCGTTTTATCACGTCAACGTTTGCCTACGTTCCGTCATAATAAATAAAAATTTCGAGACGTGTACGGACACAACGTATATATACGTTCTGGCACATCATATTATGCTGATGTAACCAGTAGCATCACAACGTCATTATGAGTAATTTTGCAATTGTGTAATTGGTGTTAAATTTCCTATTTAAGTCAATGTTACATTTTGAGACTCGTCGAATAAAGGCGGTAGTTTGTCAAGAGATCTCAATTCACCTGCATTATCGTAATTTTCAGCCAATACATCAGAAATTAGTGATAAAGTTGTTAAAATCCAATCTCCCGTTTTAAGAGACGTTGTGAGAAGGTGGTTTTTCCTAAGTCGTCTCATGAGGTGATATTTGTACCAGATTTGTCGAATTTAATGCCACATATTGATAGGATAATTCAATAATTTCAGGTTACGAGAACCTACGTCTTTCTTGAATTATCTAATTGAAGCTTTGAATCCCAGTAGGTCATACGGTCATAATTGGAGATTTAACCAACTTTAAACGTTTGGCTAGGGGAAAAATATCTTCTGAGGAATTCGAGCCATAGCCTGCACCCTCCTCTTGAAAACGTGATAGGGTAAGGGTTTGAGATGATGGTATGTTCATAATGCTTCGTGAACGTCACTCCCAGCTGATTGTGTACCGTGTTCATCGCCAACTAACATTGGTATCAGGGTTCTGAGTCGAAGTGGCAACCGAATTTGATAAAATAAAATAAAATAAAATAAAATACTTTATTCATCACGTAGGCGAACATAGTTGCACTTATGATATGTCAAGATACATTCAATTAATAATAATTATTACAAATAGTCACTTATATAACTAAAGACACATTTAAAGGGAGCAAAATCAATGTAAACTAAATATAAAGAAGCCAAGCTCGGGCTGGCAGGAAAGAGATAAAAAAAAGAATATTTTTTATTAAAATTAATGGGAGGCACGCGTCGCGATCCTCACCGGTGAGGACACTACAGGCCCTAGCCTAGCTAACCTACCAGCCTTTCACTAGCTACCTAAGCGATGACTACCCGAAGAAGAAAGGCAGAAAGAAACTCCGGGCTTAATTTTTTGTCATCAATTGTCCATTGAATCTTTATATGATATATATATATTTTTTTTTTTTTTTTTTTTTTTTTTTTTTTTTTTTTATGATTGAAACTTAGTAGTAGTTTCTGTCGATTATTGTCGGTAATTAAAAGAATAAGAACTATCACTATATGATTTATTTCATTGTGGGTCAAAATCCTTATCCGAACCAAAGTCTCCATCATTATCCTGGTACGGATCCACCTCGCTAGAGTTGTCGGAATCATCAAAAATTCTCATGAGTTCTGTATTGCGCTTATCTATGCAAAACAAATAAAATAACGCAATAGACATCAATTTCATACAATAAGCTTATTAATTCACAGTATAATAATATAGTCTACAGTCATATAACAATAAAATACATGATATAGCATAAATTTACCATGTTTTGTCTCGGTAAAAATTACTATACGCTACGAAATTGTCACAAAAACGCGAACGCACCGCTGCCGTGACGCTGCCGCACTGGATGTAGGAGCGCGGAAGGCGCGGGGGACGTATAAACACGTTGTGCGGGTGTGCGTACCGATACCGAACACTATCAACGGCACTTATTTGAAATGCTTAAAACTTGCTTGTACGTGACAGTAAGGTGTCGGGTATTTCACGTGTTGTGACACAAGGTACATCCAATAGGATTTTAACTTGAAAGTTCATCGGAAATGAACGATCTGTCGTAAATAATATTTTTCATTTGAACGTCAGTGTACGTTGTGCCATATCAAAATCTAAAATTATGACGTATAATCTCGTTCTGTCCGCGAACGTGTTAATAATTTCATTCATGCCTCTTTTGTAGTTTAAAAGATACAAAAGAGGCATGAATAAAAAATAACATTTTCGAATTGTTAATTTTTTTAAAGGGATAGAATTTCAGACACATCTCCCTGTTTTACTTTGTATAATTACAAAAAAAACAGGATAAGGTCACCATTAATAATAGAAATCAAATGTAGTTTCAAAAGAATTTATAATATACTAGCTTTTGCCTGCGGCTCCGCCCGCGTTAAAAAGTTTTTCCGGGATAAAATCCCGTTTTATGTTTTCCCGGGATAAAAAGTAGCCTATGTGTTAATCCAGGACATGATGTACCCTTGTTCCAAATTTCATCGAAATCCATTCAGTAGTTTTTGCGTGAAAGAAGAACAAACATCCATACATCCAAACATCCTAACATCCAAACATCCATACATCCAAACATCCTAACATCCAAACATCCATACATTCTTACAAACTTTCGCCTTTATAATATTAGTAGGATAATTTCTTTATCACAGTTATATGACGAGACAAGCATGCATGTCTCCTGATGGCAAGCCATACCACTAGTACAATAATATGATATATAAAACGTTCCAGGTGAATCAGATGATGATGAGCAGGTATCTCACGAGAACATCGTCTGTAACAGCTGCCACAACACTATCTTTGGGTTCCGCTATAAATGCATCACATGTGCCGACTATGATCTCTGTCCCAAGTGCGAAATGCTCGAGGTTCATTCGGAGCACTATGTTATCAGGATTCCCAAGAAGATGAAGTTTGTATGTGTTAAGTACTGTGTTTTTAATTTCTATGAATTCTCTTAGGCCTATTTTATATTGACTGCCTTGGTGGCGTAGTTGTATTACGGTACAACTGTAATGCTGAGGTCTTGAGTTCGATCCCCAGGTCAGGCATAGTGATATTGGATTTTTCTATTCAGTATCAGCCTGGAGTCTAGAATTTGCTGAGTGCAGCTTGTCCTGTTGGCTCCTGCCACAAACATCAATCAAGGTCAAAGTAGTGGGACCCTCAGTGGAGGGCAGTGCTGGGTAGAGATCGAATGGAACCACGATGCCTCTAAGGCCTATCTGAGCCACTGCCGAAACAACCTACGCCAAACTATTCACCAGTGCCGTCGCCTCGCACGTTGAGTGTTGTCCCACACAATAGTTTGGCGGCGCAACGCGAGTGAGCGAGACAGTAAATAAAATACAAAATTTCAACATAAGTGTGTGTTCGCGGCACACGCGTTGCCTGCGTCTAAAGAAACACAACTGTTGCGTGAGCCGCAGTTAACGTGTTAATCAACATTAATATACAACACATCTTAAAAAAATATATATTCTTACTATCATTGTATAAAACCTATTTTACAGAAACTAGCCGATGATCTGGCCCGAAAATGGCAGAAGTTCTTTAAATCGGAGCATGTGACCCCAGACAGTAGTGCCATCATATGTGAAGACAGCAGTGATGATGAACCCATCACAAAATATGTGAAAAACTATGATACAGGTATCGAACTAACTGACGAAATAAAGAATAAGATACGTAATGAAGTGACAAGAGTACTTGACATTCCATTAAACCCTCCGAATCCTGAAAATAGGAATAAGAAGAAGAAAGTAGTTAAGAAGAGGCCAGGATCAGAAGTGGAGAAGGCGAGTAAGAAACAGAAGACTGATGATGCTGGACTGGTTCCAGAGGTTGTGTTTGCTGATGTCAATGAGCTGAATAATCAGGCCATGGATGTTAAATTAGAGATGCCGGAGGCTTTTGTTCCAGCACCTGTAGGTTGGTATAAGATTTCTCTAATTTTAGTTTCATTAAAACTATGTAGTGATTTACTATAATTTTTGCACATATGAAAATATGTTAGATACTGAGTATTCTGTTAATATAGTGACTACATATCGTAAATAAAAACCTGATGATACTTTAGGCACCTTGCATATTGTCATATGGCAAACCAGAGTAAAGGCTCATTGTTTTATGGCTTTGAATGACTAGACGAGCTTGCTATTCGGTAAGCGATACCACCACCCATAAACAGTAGCAACACCATCCAGGACCTTGAGCTACAAAGTACTGTGTGGCATTCCACTGCACTCATCATCCTGAGACATAAGGTGTTAAGTCTCATTATGTGCAGTAGTTACACTGGCTACAATGTCCTTCAAACCGAAACATAACAGTGCATGCACACTGCTGATTGGCGGTAGAAATAGACATTGCGGTGGTATCTACCAGGCTACCCAGAGGGACTCCTACATATGAGAGATCTACCACTAGAATATATTTACCCAATTGTCTAAAATATATTTTTTCATCTGATTTAGCCCAACAGAAAATCATTACTTGATACACAACATTAAAATTATCAAATAATGTTACGATACATTAAATTAAATAATATAAATTTGCTAACGCAATCACAAAACCAAATACCATACAACCAGGAAGGAAAACAGTTCATATGCGCGTTTTCATAATATTTATAACGAATAAGTGTTCATAATATATATTCTTCTGTGAAAACAGCATCAAAATTGGTTGAAACATAAAGCAGTTTTCTTAGAAATATTTTTATCAAATGCTAGGGCGCGGTGAAATTATCGTACTGTCGTCGCCTTTTATTTTGCTTTTTCACACGTATGTTTATTTATTTATTAATTTATTTTGCACTTTATACAACTAATGTATAGGCAGGCTATACCTTTCGCAACCACACAACATTATGGCCGGTGACACTTGTTGACGTCACAGTGTCATATTGCTGTTACTGGACATTGGACAATACCTTTCACCAAATTTCAAAGCTTTATAACCATTGATGTATTAGGGTTTTTAATACATCAATGTTTATTAATATTGTGCCAATTTTCAAAATTCCTATATCTTAGATTTTGATAAATTTATTAAAAGGAAAAGTAGTCAACTACTCTATTATTGTCTTTTGAATAACTGTCAAAAGGCTCGTTTCAGTTAACGCGGACGTGATTGCTTCGCCATTTCGCATGTTTAGACAGTGTTCAATAATTCGTACGAGTATTGCCAGCAATAATAGATCCGTCTAAATAAAACATATTCTTTTATTATTTTTCCGATTTTATTAAATACTTCAATATAATACCGACTAGAATCTGTTTACTAAACTAATAAAAGATGGGAATAATTTCTATGTTTTGTTACAGAGCCACCACAACCAATGATGCACATGAAAGTCAGTGATGACCTCACAGAGCTTATGATTGAGATGAATGACCAGAAAACTATCTATAAATTTTAAGGAAGATCACTATTTTCCCCCATGTTATAGTACTACAATGAATCTGTACCAATCATAGAGAGTAAACATAATAGACCAATGTGTAGCTCCTATTCAATCCTACAGAAAGGGATGGCAGTATAGAGATATTGTTTATGAAAGAAAGGAATAGAATCGTTTTATTGCCGTCCCGAAGTGAAGCTGATGGTTTCATCTTGATTTTCTTTTCGGGAAGAATGAGATTTACATCCTACAATAACGCAGGACATTGTTTGTTTGCTGGGCTTTAATTGACTCTCAATAGCAATGCGAAATTATTAAATTAATTTACAAAGAAATTATAAAACAGGCAAAAAATTTAACAAGCCCGAACGGAAGTATAACGTCACCAAATTGCGAGGGCGCGTTGGCAAATTGTATAATTTGATATTAGTTCACTTTTTAAATCGGCATCGTAAAGGTAGCGAAGGTATCCAATTTGACGTTTGTACAGTGTACATAAATTTTCCTTAACAACAATATTTGTCTCTGTCCTGTCTCTAGCCTATTTTAAAAAATAGGACAAGTCTGTCTCACGAAAGAAGTCCCGCGGCAACAGTGGTCTCGGACGACAAAACGTGAAATCAGTAGAGTTGGCAAGAAAAATCGGTGTATTTGGAGCAAAAATCGGTATACGCAAAAAAACAAGCAATATTCAATGAAAACCCCCTCAATTTTACATTCCTATTATTGTACCCCCCCCCCCCCCCCGCGCCATGAAAGTAAAAATAATAAAAAAATTGCCGCTCTTTTAAAAATACTGCCCTCCACCGCCCCAAACAGCAACATATTTAACCAAGGAATCGCATATAAAAGAAAAAGGGATTTTAGCTTCGAATTGCTGAAAATCGTTGAAAAATCATGTCATTTCGGTAGGACAGGCCCAAAATTGGTAGAAATACCGAAAAATCGGTAGGTTCGAAACCACTGCGCGGCAATTTGTGGAACTAATCATGACAGATGTCACAAATCGGCCATTTTGTATTTTTTGATGGTGTTTACGTGCAGTGTCGCAAAAGTTCCCGATTTATCGGGAGATTTACCGATTTTGTGTGTAGTCCCCGATTTATCGATTTTACTATTATATCTAAATAACGTTTCTAAAATACTGAAATACAACTAGTTATTCGATTTCACCACTTTTTTAATATTTTTCATTTTATATACGTTTTGAAGGTTTTGTAAGCTTGCTCCGTTATTATGAAATGCAAAGCAAAGATTGCAATGATTTGCAAAGTCGCATGATTGTGGCGCCGCGTCTGCGGGACTTCTTTCGTAAGACAGACTTTATATGTCTCTAGTATTAATAATAATCTACGTTTATATGAGTGGGATTCATTTCCTTCTATGGCCTTAGTCCTTATTCTGAGGATTTTTAAAAAGCCAGAAGATTCTCCCGATTTTTCACCGATTTTCAGCAATTTGAAGCTAATAGCCCCTTTTTATTTTATACTTTACGATTCCTTGGTTAAATATGTTACCGTTTGAGGCGGTGGGGGCAGTACTTCTAAAGAAGCGGCAAAATTTGTTTAATACTTTACATTGATATCGGGCCGAGGGGGGGTGCATTCGTGACTCTCGTTTGTTGAAATTGTCTACTTTTGGTTCAATAATACACCCTAGAATATAAAATAAAGAGATTTTATTCAATATTCCTGTTTTTTATTGCATATACCGATAAGAGACGACGAAATTTGTTTAATATTTTTACTTTGACGACTTTGGGGGGGGGGGGGTGTACGCGTGACTCGTTACTTGAAATCACCTTTTGATGGAATAATAGTCCCTAGAGTTAATACAGCCTCGTCTTAAGTAATATTTTTGGTTGTTTTTTTTTTCCTACGTACTACATGTCGTAGTAAAGCAGTGGCTACCTTACCAAGACTTTATTAAGGAGTTTCGGCGGCAACAAAAAAACACTTGATTGGCACAGTTATTTCAATTCACTTCATTTGAGCACTTTAATAGAACTACATTGGATAATATACCACCATAATTATTCAATATAACACTAACGCCCGAATACTCAAACGCTACTTAAATATTTGAGATGGCCTTACGGATTTAAGCATTCGTTATTGGTGAAATTGGTATACTGAAACGTCACTTTTCTCTTAACCTTAATTTTAAGGGGACTCAGTTTAAGGTCCGCTTATTGATTCAAACGGTATTCACAAACGCTGCTTAAAGTTTGACAGCTATGTAAGGCCTCCAAATATGGCTGTTAATCGAGATCAATTTGAGAGTGCTTCAGACTAGTCTCAAATATTTACGTTCAAATCTTTAATAATTTTATTGTGTAATAACTACTTATTATATTCTCTTTGGATTTAATAAATCGTTTTTTTCTTCATTATCATCATTGTCTGAAGAGGAGTGTGGTGTCAAAGGAAGAAATCGAGAGAAATTAAACGCTTTCGAAGAATACAATAATGATAATTTAATGTTAATGTTTGACAAATAAATATTTCATATCTTATCTTAACTTATCGTAAAAGAAGATTCCAACTCAGCAAGGAAACAGTTCTTCATTTATGTTCTTTAAAATCGGGATTATATCCAGCCGAACACAAAAAGAAACCAAACAATCCAACCGATAGCCCAAGGTCATCGGGGTTATTTTTCACGGGAAACAACCAACGGTAGTACATCGTATTGTGCGTAGTATGGCAGTTGAGTTAGCATATTTTGTAAATGTTTGTAAATATGCCTACTTCTGATGATAAAACTGAAATAAGAATTATAAATATTATTGTTGTTGACTTGTTTATTTTTTTTTCTAAAGCGGCTAATGTCAACCCTGACATACTGCCAAGTGGCAATATAATGCCAATATAAGCTCATCACATCAATGTTAAGAATATAATAATTAATAAACTATTTCTAATAATGAATATGCCATTCCTACATATTAAAAACCTAGGATGGTTTTTAAACGTACTTACCATTTTTACTACGTAGCATCTGCACATAGTACATAAAATACACAAAAATTAAATATAATAGACATACGCCCGAATACTCAAACGCTACTTAAATATTTGAGATGGCCTTACGGATTTAAGCATTCGTTATTGGTGAAATTGGTATACTGAAACGTCACTTATCTCTTAACCTTAAATTTAAGGCGACTCAGTTTAAGGTCCGCTTATTGATTCAAACGGTATTCACAAACACTGCTTAAAGTTTGACAGCTATGTAAGGCCTCCAAATGGCTGTTAATCGAGATCAATTTGAGAGTGCTTCAGACTAGTCTCAAATATTTACGTTCAAATCTTTAATAATTTTAGTGCGTAATAACTACTTATTATATTCTCTTTGGATTTAATAAATCGTTTTTTTCTTCATTATCATCATTGTCTGAAGAGGAGTGTGGTGTCAAAGGAAGAAATCGAGAGAAATTAAACGCTTTCAAAGAATACAATAATGATAATTTAATGTTAATGTTTGACAAATAAATATATCATATCTTAACTTATCGTAAAAGATTCCAACTCAGCAAGGAAACAGTTCTTCATTTATGTTCTTTAAAATTGGGATTATATCCAGCCGAACACAAAAAGAAACCAAACAATCCAACCGATAGCCCAAGGTCATCGGGGTTATTTTTCACGGGAAACAACCAACGGTAGTACATCGTATTGTGCGTAGTATGGCAGTTGAGTTAGCATATTTTGTAAACGTTTGTAAATATGCCTACTTCTGACGATAGAACTGAAATAAGAATTATAAATATTATTGTTGTTGACTTGTTTATTTTTTTTTCTAAAGCGGCTAATGTCAACCTTGACATACTGCCAAGTGGCAATATAATGCCAATATAAGCTCATCACATCAATGTTAAGAATATAATAATTAATAAACTATTTATAATAATGAATATGCCATTCCTACATATTAAAAACCTAGGATGGTTTTTAAACGTACTTACCATTTTTACTATGTAGCATCTGCACATAGTACATAAAACACACACGAAAATTAAATATAATAGACATATTATGACAATGTAAATCATTTTCAAACTGCGCATTGTGTTATTCGATTTATTTATATTTAACATCTAAAAAATTATACTGCGTGAAACGACACATAAATATCAAATTTATTAAAATTGTAATCGAAAACAAACTTTTTATAATCTGTAGCAAAATGACTGCTCCTCGGCTGAGTTTTCCATAAAATCTTTTAAAGTGCGTTTGAGAATGCCATTTAAAATAAGAAGCCAGCTAAAATTAAGTAGGCCTCAGATAACTTGGTTGGTTGAGTAGCGTTTGAGTATTCGGGCGATATTATAACATTGTAAATCATTTTCAAACTGCGCATTGTGTTATTCGATTTATTTATATTTAACATCTTAAAAATTATACTGCGTGAAATGACACATAAATATCAAATTTATTAAAATTGTAATCGAAAACAAACTTTTTATAATCTGTAGCAAAATGACTGCTTCTCGGCTGAGTTTTCCATCAAATCTTTTAAAGTGCGTTTGAGAATGCCATTTAAAATAAGAAGCCGGCTAAAATTAAGTAGGCCTCAGATAACTTGGTTGGTTGAGTAGCGTTTGAGTATTCGGGCGTAAGTATCACCAAAATAATGAATTAAAACAAGAGCACCTCATGACACTTCCACGTTCCCGCCAAAACTCCTCTGTGGATGCCAGATAGCAGTGCTGCCAGATTAGGCGACTTTTCGCCATTTAGGCTATCTTGAAGAGTGTCGGGGCGACCAAAATTGCGAATGGCGACTGGTCGCCGTTTAGGCTACGCAAATGGTGATTAGTCGCCAATTTAGGCTACTTCGGAAAGTTCGTGTTTTGTCGAATTATTTATTACACACAATTTTTGAAAACTGGGGACCTTTTTTTTTTTTGCTCTCCGCGTCCCCACACATGTGGGCGACTTTAGGCTACTTCGAATTTTCGCGGCTTTAGGCGACTTCAACCGTCAAACATCTGGCAACACTGCTTTATATGCTGGCATCCCTGCACTGGACTCACTTCACACTTGACTTTTTGATGAAAATTAGCCTTTGTTTTATTTATTATATTAACGTTCTATTAAAAGGAACATTGTTGTAATAAGTCCTGTGGCTTCAAGCTAAAACCTTTGAAATATTAATTATTGTGTTACTGGTTCCATTTGACGCGGAATAGTGTAAAAATTTGAGATGTAAAAAGTTTGTTTACCCCATGGAAAAATAAACCAACATAATGAAGGAAGAACTTTTAATATCTTTAGTAAGAAAATATCCTACAATATATAATTGTGAGGATCCCAGGTATCACAGTGACTACTGTCGTTCAAAAATATGGGACGAGATAGCGAGAACTATGAGCGAAAATCGTAAGTTAAAACTATTAAGCTATTGGGTGGGCACGTAGCTACAGTAGGGTTTGATGGCGCAGTTTACCGAGGCCAGGGAGCTCTCTGGAGTCTGACCAGGGTTATATTTTGGGTCACCACAGTGAAAACTTTGAAACTTTCACCATAAAGTTTCATCAGGTTCTTTGTTTATTTTTTTCTCTCATCTGGGGCCATTGGTTACCATACTGTGCCACTGTTCAACAAGAATGTTATTCCCACCCAAAGTATCAATGCAGTTAGGGCAGCTATATTTATCCTACAGCCTGCTTTAGCAAGTGCCTTTGAACCTAACTTCAAAGATCTCACTAAAATGTAAACTTTTTTCATTTGCTAGGCCTATAAGAATAAAATCATTCAGCTTATAATTTTGAATACTTTTTATTAAAATAACGAAATGTTCCATTTTTAGTTAGGTAAGTATTTTTTAGACACTTAAGTTAGCCAATAAATCCAAATTGTGGGTCAGGTACCGTACATAAGTTTTTGTAATATAGTAATAACACCAGCCCTACATTTTATACTGTCCAACTGATGGCGGCACCACACTTCGATATGTGTTATTTGATAAGTGGCTATGCTATATTTGCCCAAATATTTTTGTTATGTGAGTGAACAACAAACATGCCATCCACACTTGGTGCCAGCCTGACAGACGTGCCAAATATATTCGTATGTCACTTGTGAACAAAACTGAATGCGTGAACGAAGTGTGAGCAGTCGACACGCATATTCGGCTTATTTGTGTCCTTTGAAGTGTGTCAAAAACCGACAAATGAACGGATAAGCTTATTCGTGCGAATAAAGCAAATATAGACAATTGAGCCCTCCACACTTTGTCACATGCGGGAGATAATGCACATATTGACACATTGATGACATATTGACTGCCTCGGTGGCGTAGTGGTATTGCGTACGCATTACGAGTACGATTTGCGTGCTGAGGTCCTGGGTTCGAATCCCGGGTCGAGCCAAAAAAATTGTGACTGGGTTTTTCCATCTTAAAATTTACTCAGTCGCAGCTCGGAGTCAGGAAGTTGGCGGTGTGATACCCCCGTGCCTCGGAAAGCACGTAAAGCCGTTGGTCCTGCGCCTGATCTCTCTCCGGTCATGTCGGATTGCCGTCTCACCGGACTATGAGAGTGAAGGAATAGCGAGTGCACCTGTGTATTGCGCACACACTTGTGCACTATAATATCTCCTGCATACCTGGCTGATCTCCGTTGAGATTGGCCGCCGTGGCCGAAACTGGCTAGGAGGATTTCATTTCAATGCACATAACAAATAGCACATAGCGAAGTGTGGTGCCCCCATGATGGGCACTGGCTCAGTTTGAGGTGATAGACTTCTTTTTCAAAATTAGACTAGACTATAGACTTCTTTATGCGGAAGTCTTATGCAATACAATGCAATTGGCCCTGTATTATTATTGCCCACTGCTGAGCACGGGCCTCCTCTATTACTGAGAGGGTTCAGGCCTTAGCCCACCACGCTGGCCTAATGCGGGTTGGCAGACTTCACATACCCTCGAAATTCGTATAGAGAATTCTCAGGTATGTAGGTTTCCTCACGATGTTTTCCTTCACCATTAAAGTAAACGATAATTGATATCCAATACACACATAACTTCGAAAAGTCAGAGGTTTGTGCCTTGGGTTTGAACCTCCGGAAGTCTTATAGTCCATCGGATTAGGTATTTAACTTTTAACAAATAATGACATATAATTCCTGGGTAGTCAACTTTTTCTTACCAAAGTGTTTATGAAGACTGTTGTGTCAATGAAACTATGGCATACAACAAACACTTATAATGATTACTTTCACTTTAGAAACAAAACAAATGACTGAAAACAGTTAATTATTAGAAAAGAACCAAAAAATATGATAAATAAACAATTATCCACAATGCAGAAATGTATTGATAATTGTTGTCAAGTTAACCGATTAAATTGAATGGTGGTCAGTTCTAATTGCGTGCTACGTGACAGTCGTACTCTAAAATTTTATAAGGTTATCCTATTACGATTCGAAAATGTTTAGCATGCCTGTCGTATTAAGTATATTTGACCAATGGAGATCCTATATAAAAGTACTAGCTTTTGCCCGCGGCTCCGCCCGCATTAAAAAGTTTTTACGGGATAAAAGTCCCGGTTTATATTTTCCCGGGATAAAAAGTAGCCTATGTGTTAATCCAGGACATGATCTACCCGTGTGCCAAATTTCATCGAAATCCGTTCAGTAGTTTTTGCGTGAAAGAGGAACAAACATCCTTACATCCTTACATCCATACATCCAAACATCCATACATTCTTACAAACTTTCGCCTTTATAATATTAGTAGGATTATAATTTTTTATAATTAATTGTGTTCGCGTGTATTAAATAATAACTATAACTATACAATAACCAAATCAATGTAATAAACTGCAATAACAGTGCTAAGTATTGTGTAGGTTGTGCCCTGTGATCCGGGGGCATCTAAAGAATTTCGCCACGGCATCCCCTGCCTGTCGTAAGAGGCGACTAAATGGGGTAAGTGAGAGTTGCGGGGCAAGCAGTAGGGGTCTGCTCGCTCAACTACTCCAATGTAAGCGACTATGAGGTGGATGACATTGCGGGAGGTTGGTCTCCTGCAGTCATAGACGCAACAGCGTGCTCTAGAGTTTGGAGGCTTCTCAGCCTCTTCATTGCGAGAAGGGCCACAATGCGGTATCGCGCAGGGGCGATTCTGTGCACCTATCTTCGTGCAACAAGATACCGCCGATGGCCGTCCCGTAGGCGCCGAAGAAGGCCACCGCGGGTTTTGGTTGGTATGCCCGTGTAGGGTGTATATAGTGTTAGGGACTCGGTCCAATGCTCGCTCGGATGAAGCTATACTCCCGAGTGTCGACGTTGGGCCGTAAGACTGTGTGAAACCAACATAAACGTTCCACTCACCCCCCAGTGGTGGTAGCGATAACGCGTTTTTCCCCGCGATAAAAAAAACGTGTTTTGTAGGTTATGATGACGTTTATTTTGGTTACAACATATTTTGTAAAGAGAAATTGGCAGGTAAAATACATACAATTTTTTACGATTTCTTTACATTTAGTTAAATACCTAAACAGATGAACTATAGGTATGTGGGTTTTCTTCACCGTTTTAAGCAGATAATATATGATACATTTCACTCATAAGTTAGAGATGAGTGCCTTGGGTTTTAAACCATTCCCAATTACACTAAAATACATAAGTCTGTATGGACTATGAAAGCAAAGTTGGAATATAACAAAGTAAAGGAAATTTCGTTTTTGGTTTCATGTATTATTGTACTGTCAGAGGCAAGGATTACATTTATTCCATATCATCTTGAAGGTCCATAAATTTTTCTTTCTCCTAATCTAAAAGTTACAGTCAAAGATTGAAAAGAATTAACAGTACCTAAACGCCTTCAACTTATTGTTTTGTAGTAAAGTTATAAACATGGCATATTTATATATATATAAATATCGACTGCCTCGGTGGCGTAGTTGTATTACAGTACGACTGCAAAGCTGAGGTCTCGGATTCGATCCCCGGGTCGGACAAAGTGATATTGAGTTTTTCTACTCAGTATCAGCTCGGAGTCTGGAATTTGTGCCCGATATGGCGATAGGCTCGCCCCCTATCACATCATGGGACGGAATAATGGCGAAAAGTGGGTGCACTAGTTGCGCCTCTGCCTACCCCTTCGGGGATAACAGGCGTGAGTGTATATGTATATATATGTAAGTTATAAATATAATATGAATTTCCTAATACATACTAAAAAAGCTAAGTACTGTTATATTTAAATTGTTATGTTGTATCTAATATATAGTGTATTTTTCAGCAATAGCATGTAGAGAGAAGTGGAAAAATATTCGTGAAAACTACAGGAGAGCAATAACGCTTCGAGAAGTCAAAGATAATCAGTTAAAAAAATTTAAGCCCATTCGCTACTCCAAACAGTTGCGTTTTCTTAAACCATTCTTTAAAAAACAGTGTGAATCTTTGAAAAAGCAGCCATCAATAACAAGTGATGATGAACAAAGCTTAACTTCAATGCCCTTAACTCCTGAACCGTCAGCAGTCTCGTCCACATCATGTGTGTCAGCAAAGACCACTGATAAAAAAAGGAAATCAATAGAGGTACCAAGTTTGCAGTCCATAGAAAACAAATTCTCTTATAACCAGCAAGAAGAAGATGATCCGGTACTGTTGTTTTTTAGAAACCTCGGCCAAACTGTACAACAATTTCCATCTGATTTACAAGTACGTGTGAAAAGAGACGTATTCAATATTGTGTATGAAGCAGAAAAACAGCTCATTCAAAGAAATGACGTGCACAATTCAAATAACATTACTGAGTACTACTATATCTCAAAGCATGAATAAACATCTAGCAACTATTCATTACGTTTAAATTTACAACATTCTGTTCAGTTTATTTCAGTGAAGACAAAAAAATTTTGGTCCGGGAACAATATAGGCAAAGAGTAGTGGTTATATTCTCTGGGTTATATAGTCGCTGTATTCTCTTTTCTCTTCGGGCACAGAGCATTATAATCCTACGGAAAATTATAGGTATATATTATACTAGCTTTTGCCCACGGCTTCGCCCGCGTTAATAAGTTTTTTCCGGGCTAAAAGTACATAAAAACCTTCCCGTTGAATCACTCTATGACTATGACGTTGATACAACTCTTAACAAATAATGCATTAATTTCGACCAAATTTGATTACCATAAAAACGATTCTAGTGAGTTAATCTTAAAAGATAGACATATACTGTCGCGGACATTTTTTTAGATCATTTCAAGTGGAATAATTATTTCATACATATATTTTTGGTATCTTGAACCGTTTTCGCAGCGCACGCAATGGAAGCCCTCAAGGATAAATAATTTTCCCCGTTCTTTTTCACATTTTCCATTATTTCTTCGCTCCTAATAGTTGCATCGTGATGTTATATAGCCTAAAGCCTTCCTCGATAAATGGTCCATTCAACACAAAAATAATTTTTCAATTCGAACCAGTAGTTCCTGAGATTAGCGCGTTCAAACAAACAAACAAACAAACAAACAAACAAACAAACTCTTCAGCTTTATAATATTAGTATAGATAGGTACAATGCGATTCAAATCAAAAATGCCAGATAGTGACTCAGTAATACTGGTACAGATGTCACTGAAAGTTGGTATTTGACCAAAAAAAATGGTACACACACAATAACATAAATTAATTACAACTATAACATAAAAATTCACTATGAAATTTTTCCGGCGACGTTTTTCTTAGGTCCCAAAAGTACAATTTGTATCCGGTACTGTCTAGTTCCTAGTACGTACTTTCCAACTTGAAAAATCTGTATCCAGATTACTCGGTGACCTTTTCTTTTTGTTCATTGAAACCTCCACGCGGTGCACCCTGGGCAACGGAGCGTCGGTCGAGTTGATCGGCGCGACGGCCAATATCCTGACAACAGGGGGTTGGCAGTCGTCGCCTTTTGCGGCGGCTGTCGTCTTTTGGGTAGTGGGCCCGTTTGTTCGGGTGGCTCTGGTTCATCTGGGGGTGTCGACGGGCTCGGTGGTCGCTCACCCCGCCCCGAGCAGACAGTGGGGGGGAACCTTCCTCTCCGCTGTCACCGTTGCAGATCGTAATCCAGTATGGAGGTCCGTGGATATGTCTCGTGCTCCTGCTGGACGGAGGGTCTTGGCTTAATCGCCCGGACCACGAGGGAGAAAACCTCTAAAAAAAAAGTTACCCCAAATCCCAAGCGGCGGCGCACCGCGAGGGGATGCATAGCCGATGGGTAGTTCGGTCCCTAGTGCGACCCCCGCCAGAGTACCGGCCGACCCTATTGGCGGGTTACGCTAGGCATACCCACGTACAGGGGGCACTGCCTGGGTGGACTCTTTGTTCCCCCATACCCGTGGGATTTATCATGGATAATTTGAACCTTAAAGTACAATTGACGAGGTTGCCTACTCCAGTTTCGGTTGGAGAGGCGGAGATAATAAAGATAAATAATGATATTCACACACAAATCTCTTTCACAAAAAAAAAAAGCAAGCACAAAAGATAAAACTCAGAAACTCAAATAACATAAAATTATACACTCCGCGAACAAATTACGGCAAAAAAAAGTATTATGTACGACGGTGCAAACCATTATAATAAACTACCAAAATACATAAAAGAAACTAAGACTGTCCCTACCTTTAAAAAAATACTTAAAGCATATTAATTAAAGAAATAACCACTACGCTCTGAATTTATAGTTCACTACGATAAAATAAGCTCTGTCATATCCAGTGGCCCATATTCTGTGACTCGGTTTCTATGCAGTAACAGTTTCATGTGATGAGAATTTGTTTGCATCGCGAACCTACCCTCACTTTGTTTTTAATGTATCCGTGATCAACGCCTAAAATAGAAATTACATATTTCTCAAGTAAGTGAATGTAATTCTTTTTGAGGAATAATTATCTTAAACCATTAAACATTATAACCATTAATTTCACTCATTAAAAAAAAATCATAAACTACTATTTGCAATGTCCAATGATCATATAAAATGGTAATAGCGCCATCTATGAGTTTTTTTTCCTATTTTCTATCCTTTATTCAACATCTCAAAAACGGCACAAAAGTAGCACTATGTGTCCTGGGGAAAAATGTGGCAAATAATGATAAGATAGTGCCATAAAAAATTCAGACCGAAAATGGGCCAAAATCATATTTAAAGGTTACTTCCCATTTTTTTTTTTTTTTTTTGTTGACGCGGATAAAGTGACTTATTACTACCGCCCAGTGTTCAAGGGGAACGACTGAGCGGTTATGTTGGGTTCACCGTGCCTTACGACCCGACGTTGAGCCGCCCGGAAAGATGGAAAACGTCGGGCGACCGCCGGGCCGAGTCCCTAACCTATGTACACCGCACGGCATACCAACTAAAACTCCGCGGTGGCCATCTTTGGCGCATTAGGGACGGCTGCGGGCTTCCTCCGACTCACGTCTAAGTTGTCGTCCGCAACCGCCCCTGCGCGTACCGCTGTTGCGGTCCTTCTCCTGTTGTTGCGGGGGCTCAGAAGCCCCCGTACACCGAAGGACGCCCTTGGCGTCCGAGGCAGCGTGAGACACGCTGCCATCCATCACGGGGGTCACAGAAGTTGGCTAGACTAATAGGTGGACGGCCCCTCCCGCCCACCCGTGACCCCCGGAGGCCCCTATTAGTCGCCTTTTACGACAGGCAGGGGATACCGTGGTGGAATTCTCCAAACGCCCCCAATCCACAGGGCGGAAGGTTACTTCCCATACATAAAAACAGTTTTAATCAATTTTACCACAGTGTAAGTGTAGCCTTATAACTCATGCTGCCAGAATTTGTTTCCCTTCAATACAGTAATCGAATGGCATATTCAGTTATTTGAAATTACGAATTAAATTTTTAACCTCTCGAGCCCAGAGCGCTGGCCACACTGGCGCAAGCGCAATTTTCGCGTGTCTGTCAACACGCGAAAATCGACCTACACGCACACACATAAGGCGCGTCAGCACGCACACATATCGAGTTTGACAGCTGTCAGACCGGCCCCATCGGGCCGGTCGACGCTCGAGGGGTTAATATCCTATGTCCGACCTCTTGTATACAATATTAACCTGTCGAGCCCGGAGCGCTGGCCACACTGGCGCAAGCGCAATTTTCGCGTGTCTGTCAACACGCGAAAATCGACCTACACGCACACACATAAGGCGCGTCAACACGCACACATATCGAGTTTGACAGCTGTCAGACCGGCCCGATCGGGCCGGTCGACGCTCGACAGGTACTACTATTTTAAAATGACAGATGGTAGAAAAAAATATTTTAGATTTGCAACCCTAAATCATATTTCATGTGGCTAAAAAAATGTGAACGTACGGCAGTGGTGCCAGATTAGGCGACTTTTCGCCATCTAGGCTACCTCGGAAGGTGTCGGGGCGAGTAATAATTGGGAATGGCGACCGGTCGCCGTTTAGGCTATGCGTATGGCGATCAGTCGCCAATTTAGGCTACCTCGGAAAGTTCGTGTTACAAACCTAGTTTTCGTCGAATTTGAGGATATTTTTAGGTTTGAGGGGTACAAAACACGTACTCAGATCACCTTAGACACGGTAATCGGAAAATTGGGGACTTTTTTGTTTTAGCTCTTCGCGTCGCCACATAATTTGGCAACTTTAGGCTATTTCTTATTATTGACGAGTTGGGCCAGCATTCGTTTGAAATTGGGGTCTTTTATTTTTTTGCTTCTTCAACTCTTCATATACGATGAAGCGACTTTAGGGTGCCTGCACACAATAATATTGTCAGTAAAGTGCATATTGTCATTAATATTGTGTGTGCGGCGCGTATTGCGGTATTGTTCAACATAAAAATGTGTGTACGGGCATGCTTAGTCTACTTCCCAATGAATTTTCGGCGACTTCATACATCTGGCAACACAGACGTACGGAAATGGGTTATGTATTTATGTATGCGTCTGAAGGACTTGTATCCATGGACAAGAATAAATAAAAAAAAAAGAAATGGGTTATGGGTAGGCATTGCTTATAGTCCTTATTCTGATGTGATTCCGTTCTGAGCAGCCGACCTGAGCGGACCTTTCGTTTGTCGCAGTACCTGCTGCGACATTCCATCGATCCGTCCGGATACCTGCTCGGTGGGGTCCGCAGCGACCTCGCTGCAGTCAAGGCCAAGCAGGTAGCAAAGGGGCAACCTTTTGCTGCTTGTTAGCCTATTTCGGGCCAAGCCGCGTCCTTTTCAGGACAGGGTTTAGCCCAATTATCGTTTCAATCGACATTTGCCCATTCAGGGAATTGGCTCGGTGGTAAACCTAACGGTGTCAACAAGCCGAGTCAGCGGTGCCCCGGCCACGCGCTGCGCCCCCTCAGGGCAAGGCGAAGCCGGACGGGTGCGGTGAGGAGGCTGTGGAGACACACCACAGTTTCCCCTGCATTTCACCCTCCCAACCCTACCCTTTCCTATAAATCCATCCCGTGTATCGGTTGAGCGTGCGGCCCTCCGGCCAATACCGCTTACGGTACGCGGACTGTTAGGAACCCTTTTGCACAATAAGACTGGCAAAAGGGATACAAGCTTAGGGCACACATTATTTTAAGTACACCCCCTCTCGCCTATACCCGGCGGGGAGGGACACGCACTCACTCACCCCCGGGCGTTCCTACCCGGGGACTTAGTTCAACACGTCCCATACCGCGTCGCGATCCGCGCTCGTTTTGTGTGAACCCGCCTGGTTTCTTGTGTGTTCTTTACAGGCGGTGCACACCCGGGGTTAGCGAACACACACGCGGCCCCCTAATTCATTTGTACCGTAGGCTCCGACTCAGCCGCCATTATGGCTGATTCTGGGCCTATAGACCTAGCTCCCGAGCGGCCGGTCGTCGCCGCTAATGAAAATTCCGCGGAAAACTACGCCATAACCACCCCCCTGGCCGCGCCCATCTTTTCAAGAAGGGAAATGATGGACATGGTCAGGGAAATGTTCAGGACGGATTCGAGCTTCCGAACGTCCATTATCTTAATGGCTGACGAAGCTAGAACCCCGTCTAAAATAACGGTCACCTCGGAGTCGTCCGAGGCCACTGTGACCTCGGTCCGCAGAGTCCGAGGTTGAAATGGACATTTCACCCAGCCCACCCTCAGCCTTAGCTCCCGTCAATACAGCGGTCAAACGACCGATTTCGACATCTTCCTCCCGCTGTGAATCCGGGACGGAATCGTCATCGTCGGAACGCGACGATGATGGTTTCACAACCGTGAGGAACAACAGGAGGAAGAAACAAAGGAGTGTCACCACTCCCGCGCCCTCTGCGCCTTCTGCGCCCTCCGCTCCCGCGCCTTCAGCGCCCATTGCTTCAACGTCGACTTCGTCGACGCCGCCATCGCCACCGACTCAACCAAAGAGGCCTAAGAAACCCCCGCGGTTGAACCTTCAGCTCCCCACAAATATGTCCATTCGGGACATATTTGAAGAACTGCGCAAACAGCGCATTAATATTTCATCCAACTCGTGGAATAAAGTCCACAAACTTCTTGCCCTGCAGCCCGCTTCAATCGCGGACCACAGGGCGCTGACCAAATTTCTGGATGCCAAACATTGGAATTATATGTCGCGGCACGAAACTCTAGCGCTGAGCGAAGCGTGGAGGGGATAGCTGCGCATGGGTACCGTCGCGCACGCAATACAAATTAGTAATTTAATTGCTTAATTAAAAACAGCAAAATAATGTTTTAATGTAAAGTCAAATAGTAAGTCTAGCGGTGAACAAAATGTGGAACTTAACTGCGTATGGGTACTGTCACGCACGCAAATATTACTTAAGTAATATTACTTCATGTTACCTACAATATAATTTTTAACAAGTTTATGGGGAGTAGAAAAATAAATACACTATCGGATTTGTAAATTTTTATATTAAATACCAAATAATAATAATTTTTATATTAAGTCCGAATTACATAAGAACCTACTGAAGTTTCTTCTCAGGATAGAAGAAACCTGCGAGTTCGGCAGGATGTGGACATCAGACACCGCATTCTCCTTTCCGATATCTAGTCCGAATCAGACAATGGTCTTACACCTTCAATAGTATCCCAACAGGGCCTTTTGCTTACTGAGGGCCCCGGCTCAGGGCTGCTTCGGTCGTCGGCACTAACAGCGTCATCGTCATCAGACTCACCAAGGCTATCCTCTGAACTGTCACCATCAACGCGAATGATGAATTCTTCTGTAACCAAATCCACGACATGGTCACTCTTGACATATTGCTCTTCTATGTCCTTTACCTTTTGGCATAACTTTCCCCAATCCCAAGCACCCATCAGCAAAACTTTTTCTTGAATTAGTTCTATACATTTAGCAACACTCCACTTCACATTTTTACTGCCTACATATTGCTTTATGTCAGACCATGCCATTTCGATTGGATTTAGATCTGGGTGGTATGGTGGCAGTCTTAGCACTTGATGTCCTTGCTCTGCTAGTATCCTGTCAATTGAAAATGTTTTAAATCTATCTTTGTTAGCCCGTATTAAATTGTATAGTTGAGGTTTTAGTAGAGTTTCCTCATATTGTATGCCCTTTTCAGTAAGCCAACCCTGCATGTCAGCTTTTTTAGAATTCTAAGCAATGGGACCTTGCACCCACTTCTAATTAGAAGTGGGTGCAAGGTCCCATTGCTTATTATGGTATGATGCGTTGTCGACTACCACGACAGAATTAGGCGGTAAGTTCGGCAATAACTGTGTCCTCAGCCATTTTTCGTAGTTGTCGTAGTTCATATTGTCGTGGTAGTCGCCTGATTTCGCACCAGCTTTAAAAGTTAACAGTGCGTTCGGTATGAACCCAGCCTCTGATCCTGCGTGGACAATGACCACCCGCTGTCCTTTGGAGATAGGTTTTTTGAGACCTTTTGTAGTACCATCGGTCCAGGCTTTTGGAGCAGAGTGCGATGAATCTACGTAAGATTCATCTGTATATACGATGGGCCTTCCCTCTTGGCGATATTGTTTTATTTTGCGTAAGTATTCGATACGTAGTAAACGTATATTTGAACTTTCAATCAGTACTTTTCGATTGTTTTCAGTATTTTTCCACCGAAACCCTAAACTCTTAATTATTCGTCGAAGACTTCGTTCTGAGCCTTTGAAATTTATATCTTCCTCTAGCTTCTTTCTCAACTTTCCGACGGTGGGAAGTTCATTATTTGTCCTATGAAAGTTATGTATGAACCTCTTTATTACTCCTTGATCAAAGTTATCAATATCTGTGACCGGTTTTGATCTGGAGCGTTTTTGCCTGGTGTTCTAAATACTGATAATAAGTCGGAATTATTGGCTTCAGTGGAGATTTTCCTTACCGTTGCTATGGACGTCTTTGTAGATTCAGCTGTCCTTTTCTGAATTTTCTGTAAGTCACTAATTATACTATTTAATTTTATATTTCCCGCCTGAATAACTTCTGCAGTTTGTTTTATTTCACTTATATCTACAGTGCTGCGGTCAGAATCGAGTAAAATACTCGCAGCTTCGCCAATTTCACTTTGAATTTGTTTCAGGGAATTAATGAAATCATTCGATTCCCTTTTCAGAAAACAATGCACGTCAAACACCATTTTCCGTGCCTGTCTTTTCAAAACAGTATTCCTTCTCGGCCTCGGCATTTTCACTGTTTAAAAACTGTTCAAACTTAATCAAACAGTGAATAAACTAACAAACACAACAAACAAATCAACAAAACAAACTTAACAAAAAACAACAACAAAAATTAACGATGACAACAAAACAATTCAGAACGCGACTGTACACTGGAAGTGCGCGGAGCGTCGTATCGGCACGGGGGACGGAGTACGACTGGAGAGCCAATCGGCGCAACGCACGCTCGCCCTTCACCCCTGTACCCCGCCAAGACACCTTATTTTTTACTTCTGCGCAATAACGGTCAGCGCTAGAGTTTCGTGCCGCGACTAATACTTCACTTACTCCCTCCCGGACGAGCGTCGCTTTCGCTACGTCATCCGGGGAATCCCAATACAAATGTCCTCCCAAGAGGTCAAAGAGGGCCTCACCGAAAAGGGCATCACAGCCCTAGAGGTGCATAGAATGCACCGCCAATCCCGTGCCTCCCGGCCGGGAATCCAATACGAGATGGTTCTCGCCATCTTACAGTCCCCTTCTGACGTCAAACGTCTCTTTGAGATTAAGGATATCTCGGGGCTAGGCGGCTTCACCGTCGAAGCCCCACACAAAAACACCCAAATAGGGCAGTGTCACAACTGCCAAAAATACGGCCACGACTCCCGTGGCTGTCATCTCCCCGCCAGGTGCGTTAAGTGCCTCGGCGAGCACGGCACATCCGAGTGCCCCCGCCCCAAAGATCGTTCCCAGTGCACGGAGCCGCCTTCGTGCACAAACTGTCGCCAGTCTGGCCATCCCGCGAATTATCGCGGATGCCCGCGGGCCCCCAAGAAAATAGCCAAGGCTCCTAAAGCTGCGGCCCCCTCGGCCTCTCAGGCCCCCGCCTTCAAACTGGCACCTACGCCAGTGCGCAACCCATGGTTTCCTCCCATGGCACGCGCTGTTCCCCGCACGCAGGCCCCTAGCGGAGTCACTCCCGCGACCCCGGCCACATCTCAACCTTCTCTCCCCCGGCTGCGGCACCTTCTTCAAAGGCAGCCCAGCCCAAACCAAAGCCCACTTCCACCACTCCCCCTCAGTCGGTGGCGGCGGCGACAAGCGACGTCTCAGTCGCCTTTTTGTTAGGCTCCCCGGAGATTATGAGTCTCCACGGCCAACTGGCCGAACGTTCCCGCCTTCTTACCCGCCCTGGGATAGAAGACCCCCGTCTCATCGCTGAGATTTATCAAATCCAGCACCAAATCTTCCAGGCTACAGTTGACGCTGTACGCCTCCCTTCATTGTCATCTTAAATGGCTACCAACGCGCAACAATCCCCCAGCGGACAAAACCCCGTTCCCTCAGAGTGGGGTTTTTCAACTGTAACGGCATTAGGGACCAACGAGCCGAAATTTCTTCCTTTGTCCGCGATAATAGAATAGACGTTTTCCTCATCCAGGAAACGTTCCTCAAACCCTCTCACCGCGATCCCAACATCCCCAACTTCAAACTGGTGCGAAATGATCGTACCAGTGGCCGTCTTGGAGGCACTCTCATTTATTATAAAAGGTCCCTTCATTGTATACCTTTAGAGTCACCACTAAGCTTGAGTAACATTGAGGCTTCGGTCTGCAGGCTAGCTATGACCGGACATCCGCCGATCACCATCATATCGGCCTATCTCTCGCCCACTAAGGAGCTTCACTCCAATGAACTCTCGACCTTATTCGAGATGGGGGACTCCGTCATTTTGGCGGGAGACCTCAATGCCAAGAGCACTCTCTGGAACTGCAACTCGACCAACGCGAGAGGTGCAGCCCCAGAGAGTTGTCTTGACATAATCGATATGAGTTTATTGGTTCCCTCTGAACCAACCCACTACTGCTCAAACGACGACCACCGACCTGACATATTCGACATAGCACTGGTAAGGAACGTAAGCCTTAGCGTGCGTTCCATGCAAGTGTTACAAGAGTTAGACTCTGACCACAGACCTGTGATCCTAGAGCTAGTCCCCCAGCACGGTCCATCAGACACAGGTCCTGACGTTCCGATGAAGGTGAAAACGAATTGGTGCCTCCTAGGTACCAAGCTCGCGGACACCTCATCCACTGATCTTTCCGCGATCCCGACCAACATCGAGACTCCTGAGGAAACGACCAGCGCGATACGCGTCTTCACCAACCACCTTCAGAACGTTTTGAGCGAAAGCTCCGAGAGGGTGCCAGAAACTGTTCACAGTCACTGGCAACTTCCCGAAGACGTTCGGTGGTGGGTGAGGTTGCGTAACGCTACGCTCAAAGCCTCCGCGACGAGACCCACCCCGGAACGACGACGTCTTGCGCGCTACCTCCAACGTGAGGTCAGACGACGCATAAAAGAGGTCGTCGATTCGAGATGGGAAACTCGCCTAGCCGAGATCGAACCGACACACCAGGCCTTCTGGACACTGGTTCGTTCCTTCAGGAGAAACGATGTGGCTTCCATGCCTCCGCTCAATCGTCCCAATCAACGCCCGGCGTTTGAAGACGACGAGAAAGCGGAGCTGCTGGCCGACAGCCTGGAGTCTCAATGTTCTCTCACCACAGTACCCGTAGACGACGACATTCTTGTTGCGGTTAACACGTTCGTCGAAGATAGGAATGCGGTCCGGCCACCGCCAATCTCTATTTCGCGACCGTTAAACGATAACATCGACCCGGACGTCGACGCGCCGCTCGATCCCCTTGCACCGGTAACGATCGAAGAAGTCATCTCTCTGATCAAGGCACTCAAACGTCGTAAAGCCCCCGGGGGCGACAGGATCTCCAATCGTATGATTAAGATGCTCCCGGAGCATCTAGTCCAAATTCTCACGTCAATTTATAACGCCGCGTTTCGAAACTACCTCTTCCCAAAGGTCTGGAAAGAGGCAGTTGTGATAGGTATCCACAAGCCGGGGAAACCCGCTTTCGAACCCTCCTCTTATAGGCCAATCAGTCTGCTCAGTACTCTGGGCAAAATCTACGAGCGGATCGTCCTCGACCGCCTCAAAATAGTCGCCCACAATCAAAATTTGATCCCTCCGGAACAGTTTGGTTTTCGCGCTAGACACAGTTGTGTCAATCAGGTGCTCCGCATCACGGAGTACGTTCACGACCAATTTCGCAAAGGTATGCCTACCGGTGCTATCTTCTTCGATATTGAAAAAGCATTCGACAGGGTGTGGCACAACGGCTTGCTTTTCAAGCTGTACACTCTCAACGTGCCCACACAACTCGTGCACATCATACGAGATTTCCTGTCGAATCGCGGTTTCAGATATCGCGTAGAGGGAACTCTCTCTTCCCGACATACCATCACGGCCGGAGTCCCGCAAGGCTCTGCCCTCTCCCCCTTTCTTTTCTCGCTGTATACCAGTGATATCCCCAAACCAAAGAACGCCCATCTGGCGCTCTTCGCAGACGACACCGCAATCTACGCCTCACGTAGAGATCCCGACAATGTGGTGCGCACTTTGCAGGCCGCCGCCGATGAACTCGGTGAGTGGTTCCGCAAATGGCGAATCACCGTCAATCCCACCAAAAGCCAGGCTATCCTATTCACTCGGAAAAGGAAAGTCCATGTGCCTCACTTTTCAGTCCGCATGTCCGATCAGGTTATCCCCTGGAAGGACAAAGCTAAATATTTAGGAGTGACCCTTGATCAGAGGTTGACCTTCATCCCACATGTAAACGCGGTACGCGCGCGAGCCGCATTCGCGATGGGCCAATTACACTGGCTCTTAAACCGGAACAGTAAAATGTCGATCCGCAACAATATTAGGATTATTTAGGATCTTTACGACATGCATCCGACCTATCATGACGTACGCATCGCCCGTATTCGCCCATTGACCGCCTGCTCGTTTTCAGCGTATGCAGGTCTTACAAAATAAAATGCTCAGATATGCTCTTGGTGCCCCGTGGTACGTTCGCAACCGCAACCTCCACGTGGACATCAACATGCCGACCATCAGGCACTTTATGTATATGGCCAGCAGACGCTACTTCGATCGGGCGGTAAACCACCCAAACACGCTTATCCGTAAAGCGTCTATATATACTCCATTTGATCGCGCCAAATGGAGACGACCGCGTTCAGTACTAACAGATCCAGAGGACGAAATCACTCTGGCCATTCGCGAAAAGATCGAGCATCAAAAGCTCTTACACTCCACAAGACCGCTGTACCGTCCTCGCCGTCGAGGACCCCGTCGCGTTCCCCGTCACCCTGACCTCTCTTAGCATTAGGCCCTCTTCCGGCCCGCGTGCCGAAGACTACGAACACATGAATAGGATTAGGTTAAAAACCATGTTTCCCCAAACGCTGATGTCTTATCCTCTCAGTGGCCGCCCTGAGCCGAGGTTCGTGACCCGTTAGTGGGTCGCCCTCAGCGTGGTCGCTTAATTTTAAGGGTTGCGAGCGCCTTCTGCACTCACCCAAAAGACCGGTGTTCTTTCATAAGCCGACACTCGTCAGGCTAGAAAGAGTAACGTCAGGGCCAAAAAAAAAAAAAATATTCTGAGGTAGGCAGCAATGGGTAGGCATGGGTCGTAAAGTCTGTCTCACGAAAGAACTCCCGCGGCAATATGTGGAACTAATGATGACAGATGTCACAGTTCGGCCATGTTGTCATTGTCAGTTGTTTACGTGCAGTGTTGCAAAAATTCCCGATTTATCGGAAGATCTACTGATTTTGTCCGTAGTCTCCCGATGTACCGACTTTAGATAGTATCTTATCTCCCGATCTATTGTGCTAAAATAAAATACTGAAAAAAAACTAGTTATTCAATTTTCTCCGCCTTTTTTAATATTTCATTTTATATACGACGTTTTGAAAATTTTGCAACCTTGCTCCATTACTATGAAATGCTGCAAAGCATTCATAAAGTAGGATGTACAATAAAATTGTAAACCCGTCCCGGTAACCCTAAATTGCCTACCTACCCTAAATCCCCCGTAACGCAGATTCTTCGAATACAGCAATATTGTTACCATTTTGTTTTACTTTCACATGATAACTAAAATATAATTATACCGAAACTTTTATTGATTTCGAGAGTGTCCAACACCTTAAAGTCAGCAACATTACGTCGCATGACTGTGGCGCCGCGTCTGCGGGACTTCTTTCGTGAGACAGACTTTACTTGCAAAATCGTGAACCAGGGCTTACAAGTACGTCCACCTAAAAAGACCAGGGTTTGAAATACTTTAAAGTATTTTATTTCTGCATAGGAAATTAGTCCGTGCACTAATACACATAAGGAACACAATCACGTTCACAAATACAAACTTCGAATAATTAAATTCTGTAAATACTAAGTGTTTTATTTCTGTATTGGAAATTGATCCGTATTTCAATACGGATAAAGAGCACAATCGCGTTTGTAAATAAAGTACTTTAAAATACTTTCAAGTATTTAATATAAATAAGGAGCACAATAGTGTTAACTAATAAAATACTTTAAACACTTCAATACTTTTATTAGCGGCACGGTTTATTCATTATTATTATTAATTTATTATTAATATATGTTATATTATACATATTTTATGTTTTTAATTTATTGTATTGTCCCTGTCCATTTTTTTTTCTCTTTTTCTTTCTCTGTGAATGTGTATGTTGTGCTTTGTGTGCAATAAATGTTTTATTATTATTATTATCACTTGCATAGGAAATTGTTCACTGGATCTGTTAGAATAAGAACCATAATTACATTTGCGGTTGACGACGCCTAAGCGCGGAAGCAGCGCGGCGGGCCGAGGCATGGTCACGAGACTCGTTCGTGTCGCGAGAGAGTACCCATGTAAAATACTTTCAAATCTTCGGCACCTGGTCGACATACTTGCAAGTAAATACCTGGTGTAATAATCTGGCCGCGTAAATACGCACTACCCCTAGTTATGGGCAATGGGATATTTGTTTATTTATCCCAAATTTATCCTCTATACGTGATAATTAGAGTTGAGTGTTAATTAAAAGTAACTGAATGATTAGTTAAATATATGTTTTGAACATGTAAGTAAGTAGCTAGACGCCATAGTGTAGTGAACAGTTAGACCAATTGTAAATTTTTGAAAGAATGGATTCGGAGGATTCTCGGTCAGGATCGGTGTCACAGGGCCCTAACAGCCCGGCACCATCAGTCTCCTTCAGCTTGGACAAGGTAAGCGACTATATGTTTCCATATTTCTTATTACTTTTCATTATAAATCGAACTCATTTGCACTGTTTTAGTACCTTGGATGTTACGCTCGTCTGTTCAACCCTTTGGAACACACAAATCAGAATTTAACGACGATAAATTATACAACTTGTTTGTTTTACTTTTCTAATCCGCCAACAAGCATATAATTACATGAAAATATCGTTATGGAATCATTAAAATAAAAAATACTAGCTTTTGCCCGCGGTTCCCCCGCGTTAAAAAGTTTCTCCGGGATAATTGTTTTATTTACACACCTACTTCCTGATATCTCTGCACTACCCCGTCAGGTTGACTGGTAGAGAATGCCTACGGCATTAAGTCCGTCAATACACCTTGTATAAAGTGTTAAATAAATAAAAGGCCCGGTTTATAATTTCGCGGCATAAGAAGTAGCCTAGGTCTTTCCCAGGGTCTTAAACTATCTTCTTACTAAATTTCATTGAAATAGATTAATTGTTTTGGTCGTTACGGCACCAATGGCGAGATAAAAAATTCCGGGATACAATTCCCGGTGTATGTTTTTCCGGGATCAAAGTAGCCATGTCCTTCTCTGGAGCTCAAACTATCTCCATACTTCTTTTCTTGTGGTTCCACTCACAGAAGACGATTTTCCGGGATTCAAGTCCCGGTTTATATTTACCCGGATGAAAAGTTGCCTAGATCCTTCCCAGGGACTTAAAATATCCCTCTACCAAATTGCATCGCATTCAGTTCAGTGGTTTGGCTGTGACGGCTCCACTCGGGAATAAATTTCCTCCAGGATAAAATTCCTGGGTATTTTTTTCGGGATAAGCGTAGCCTATGTCCTCTTCTGGATGTTGAACAGATAGTTCTTGTTTTGTTGCAATTCCACTTGCAAAATCGATTTACTGGGATAAAAGTCCCAGTTCTTATTTTCCCAGGATAGGAAGTACCCTAGGTACTTCCCAGGGTCTTAGACTATCTCCCTACCAAATTTCATCAAAAATAGGTCAGTGGTTTAGCCATAACAACTCGCGAGAAAAGAAAGTCCAGGATAAAAGTCCCGCTTTATATTTTCCTACAATAAAAAGTAGTAGATTAATACAGGACATGAGCTACCCCTGTGCCAAATTTCATCCAAATCCGATCAGTGTTTTTTTGCATGAAAGAGGAACAAACATCCATACATTCTTATAAACTTTTGCATTTATAATATTATTAGGATAAATATTTGCAATAAACAGTGCAAAATCGAATAATAATAGTTATGTGGACAGTGAATTGAATAAATTGCAAATTTGGCTAGCAGGTTTCTTATAATAATATGTAGAAACACAGGCTCCTTGTCTGTAAAATAATTTTGCTCTAAGTACTTAGCAAATATTTCACATATTTATGTAGTAAAAAAGTGCTGAAGTCAATAAAGAAATAAAGTTTTATAATAAAGGTGTTTCTTGTGTATGAAAAACCACAATTTAATTTACCTTTATGTTTTAATTTTACCCACAAATGATACTTTCAATTTAAATTTGAAAACACTTATTCTAAAACAATGTTCAATGTTATTGATTTCACAGAAAGTAATCAGACTACCGTCATCAAGCTCGGTGTCGTCACCACTGTCATCTCCAAATACCATCACTCCTACATCTAAAGGGGTGGAAAATGCAAAGAAGAGGCTCCGAGCGTTCTCTATCCAAAAGAAAGCGCCACTCACACCCGTTACTCTTGCAAAGACTGCTAATTCTTCAGGAGGTACGTAATTTGTAATCTTGATAATGTCATTCCCCGCTTTACGCACCTGCATCTATGGCTTAGGAGATGGTAAAGGGAATATAATAGAGAATAAAAGAAAATCAATAAAAGCAAAATTCAATGCTTGATATAAGAATCTGCTGAATGGACGTACATGAAATATGTATTTTGTCATTCGTTTTTGTAATGTAAATTTAATAATAATAAAAATATAATGTTTTAATAATTTTTTTTATTTCAGTTTTTTTTTTCTTTGTATAGTTTGTAATTAAGAAAAAGCTATACGAACTTTGTACATACAAATGGTCAAATACAATTTATTCCAATAGAAGATTTTTGGTTCTTCTTGTCAGAATAATTATAATTTATAATGTTTATTTGACTCGTCAAGCCCCGCTATGGACGCCGGCGTCCGAGTATATAGGGTTTCCTCATACATCTATATACATATATAAGCAGGGTTTGATGGGTTAAGTACAATAAAAATATATAATTATTGTGTTAACCGTCAGGTACAGTGTTTATCGGCAAGTTAAGCAATGCAAAGCCACCGTCAAAGCCTGAAGATGCCTCTGAACCCAAGAAACCTCCAAAACCACCAAAACCTGGCACAGTCAGGAAGAACTTACAAGGTGAAAAGACACAAATTTTACATTTATGACCTAGTAATTATAATAGGTATTTTTTACTTTACAATCATTTTTGTGTTGTCATTGTGTTTATTTAAAAAATAAAAATAGATGAAACACTAAATTATACAAATATTTGTTCATTATGTATTTGGTAATCACATTACTTTTATACTATTGTAAGACATTCATAATCCCTTGTTTGTCCCTAATCGTATTTTGTTGTCAGTCTCTTCACCTCATTATGTGAAACCAGTATCATAAATCTTATCAACAATTTTAAGATACATGCTCAATCCCAATAGTGCCAATAAGGTACCTTGGAAACAGTCTTCATCAATTTATACTTAAAAACTTTTCACAGAACACATTGATCAACAAAAGAAAACGCTATCGGAGATTGAAGATATGAAACGGAAGATGGAGTTGGTTGAATTAGGCATCCCACTCGGCCTCATCTGTCCGGCTCCGAACAGCGATAAGGCAATGCCCACGAAAGCTATGCCGCCCATAAAATCATTTTTAGGTATGTTTGATTGTATGTTTTTGCTATTTGGTATTTTTTTTATTATTCTGTGGGTCATTTTTTATTGCTACATGTCCATGCTTTGTGATGGCTAGGCATATTTTTTTATTATCTAAAAGCTTCAATGATTACAAATGTCACATATTGTTACATTTCTTTTGCACAATCAAATCTACCTCAATAATTTCTGTTAATTTTTTATTATGATTGCCCTAAATACGATTTTAATTTGAAAAACGCTATCATAGATATGAGGCTGCAAAGAAACTTAACCCATCAAGCCCGGCTCGGTTACATTGGCCCGGTACGTCATCTGTCAACAAGCGAAAATCGACCTTATACGCACCCACATAAATTTATGTCGATTTTCGCTTGTTGACAGATGACGTACCGGGCCAATGTAACCGAGCCGGGCCTGATTGGTTGATTGATATGTTGTATGTCACTTAAGTAATTAATTTCAAAATTATTGTTCTGATAAAATAATGTGATGATTGAAAAATAAGCCTTGAACTGTTTCTTTATGTTTACTAACTCAGTGTTAGTAATGATACTTCATTAACTATATTCTGTGTGGTTTCGAGATGTGAATCACCTGAAGTCAGTGATATAATTATCATGTTTGAAAATAATATGGTCATTATAATTCACAAACTGATGTGTGGATTTACTGTCAAGCTTTAAAAATGAGGTAATGGCATAAGGAATATACTGACACTATGATAATCATCAGATACATAACATACCATGAGAATCAGAGTGGTCTAAGTGGGTTTCATAATGTAGTATTTTTAGCCACTAGCATTTTAGTACAGTATTGAAAGTAATTTTTGAAATCACGTCCTTAACATTCATATTTAGTAGACTGATAACAAATTTGGACGAATAAAGTTTGATCAACATGCTTATAGAAAACTAATTTTGATTGGAATTGATCTGAAGTTAGCAATCAGAATATTCTTTTATAAATCAGCTGTATATAAGGATAAAAATAATAACTTAATTTTTTTGCTTATTTAATCACAACCATGTTATTATATGCATAGGATTGGAACTAGATTCGGGGTTAAATAGTTTAACGTTATTCCTCTCAGGAATTATACTGTTGAATTTATACTAAAGGCCACTCTGGTTCTTATGTCCTCATTTAGTGCATGAGATACTGCATGTTCACTGGGCTTAACATAGTCACAAGTGACAATCTTGTATTTGAACATATAGGTTAAAGGAAGGAGGGGATATGAAGTAACTTAGTTCAGACCGAGCTTCTAATTATAATCAAATCTGAAGGATACTTAGTATAAACAAACTGGTCTGAAGGTACTTCACATACCCTCTACATTTATAAAAAAAGTGCTACAAGAATATAAGGCTCATTTTCATTGGTTGTTATCGCCCGCATGCCAGGTGTGGGATTCTGTTCACGCATGCGGTAATCGTTTTCATTAGTATAACGACTGTAACGATCAATAAAATGGAGCCATTAGTTATTTTGCATTGGTCATTTCACATTGAGCCGTTGTATATTTTTTGCATTTTAAACTTCTAACTAACCCTGCACCTGTCATGTCCGCTTTCTGCTTGGTGTGTGTATAGACTCGTACAGCGCATGCGCACGCACACGCTCACGTACACGCGCACGCGCACGCTCACGCTCACGGTACCCGGACTGCACGGCACGCTTGCGAGAATTCGCTGCGGCCAGTAAGTAAACTGAAGTGAGAGTCAGAGTGGCCTTAGTGTATGTTGATATTGTTTTTGAACCTTGGCACTATTTGTTTTTGAACCGACAGTGATTGCCAAAGGCCTATCATTGCTAAATGTCAGTATTGATCGTTTTAATTGCAGGTTTATTCACGTAAAGCTTGTAAATTCAAGGATTCGTTTATAAACTTAAGCATCCTACTAATATTATAAAGGCGAAAGTTTGTAAGAATGTATGGATGTTTGGATGTAAGGATGTTTGTTCCTCTTTCACGCAAAAACTACTGAACGGATTTCGATGAAATTTGGCACACGGGTAGATCATGTCCTGGATTAACACATAGGCTACTTTTTATCCCGGGAAAATATAAAGCGGGACTTTTATCCCGGAAAACCTTTTTAAAGCGGGCGGAGCCGCGGGCAAAAGCTAGTTTATAATATTAAAACATATTATATTAGATTTCATAAATGTTGTATCACTAACATCATAAAGTGCATACCTTTAGAAACATGTTGGTAAAGTAAATGTTTTAAAAAGTAACATTTGGTCACTTTGGTTCTCACCGCCTGATTTGAATTCTACAGTAGTTTGTCTTGTTTTAGAATTTGGTAGTATTATAAATTAATAAAGATACGAATATTTCACATTTTTCGTTCACTAAACTGGATTAGAATTTTTCATAAACAATATGGTCCATGAATACATTTGAATATTCAAATAAATTTTGTGAATATATTAGCAATCGTAGCTGTAGTAAATAACAGAAATGTTTGTTGGTTGGTTGTAAATAAATTATACTTTGCAGATCCGGCGAAAGTTGATGAAATTATCCTCGAAGCGAAAAAAGCGAAAGCTGAAGGTAGAGAATTCAAATTTGACTACCAAAAGTTGTTGCCTGGATACGACAATCCTTTCCAAAGAAAGAGAGACGAACAAGACAGAGACAAGAAATCCTCTGAACGCGAACACCGCAGCAAAAGTAGTGACAAGAGGAGAAGTGATAAATATGATAGAAGGCATTCGCACAGGAAAGATGATAAAGAAAAAACCAGGGATAAAGACAAACATAGAGATGAAAAGAAATCTAAAGACAAAGATGGAAAGAAAGGGAAAGATGTTAAAAAAGTTTTAAAATCCGCAACTAAAGATGCCGGTGAAAAAGATACGAAAGAGACTGATGTTAATTTGAGTGATTATTTGGTTTGTGATAGTTGGTCTTTGGATAATGATGATAAAAATAGCACATCTAGTCCTAAAATTGATGATAAATTAAAGATAAAAGATATACCGTTGCCTACGGACAAACCACTTGGTCAATTCAAAGACAGCTTTAAGAAAGTCACTCCAACACTCAGTCCAAGCCCAAAACCAATCACAGTTCAAAAGCTTCAACCTGTTATTGACTCGTTTGAGTACGAAATAGACCCTAATGATGAGGAAATGCTTGATATGTTCGACGAAGACTCAACATTAGAAAAATTCGCTAAGAAAACAACTAAAACGGATAATCTCTACGACTCTCCTATCGATATGAAACTGTACAACGAACTTTCTATCAAAGATACGTCTATGGATGCGTCGAGTGACGAGAAATTCCTCCAATCTGTTATAAACGAGATAAAACAGGGCGATTTGATGGATGAGGGTAGTCAGGACAAAGGACTGGTTGAATACGACATGTCTCCACCGAAAGATGATAGAAGTGTCGGCCGAGGTTCGGTGACGCCCGAGCTCAAAGACTTAAACTTAAGTCAGAGAAGTGACTACTCAGATGGATACAAGTCGGTCGAAAGCGGATACAAGTCGACCGAGAGTGGATGCAAGTCGAACGTTAGTATGGATAGTGAGAGGTCAATGAGGTCTGTGGACCAGTTAGAATACATGGAGGGTAAGTTTTCAAAGACGACAGTGGACTCGTTGGAGACCTGGAGCTTCGTGCTGAAGATATGTCAACCGCTTTTGTTCAGACATGACAAGAACAAATGTTATAAGTAAGTTTTGTTTCATATTTTTATATGGTGCACCCTTTTGGGACTCTGTTCACCTTGGTGCTAAAGAGATGGCTAGACATAACCTATAAATAATAATATGAAAGAGTATACAGCGTGTTGCAGCATGAGGGTATCAATAAATTAATATAATTATTAGACAAAAGATGTTTATTTATAGTTAGTGATGTAATGAGAAAAGAAAAAATAAATGAAAATGTCTTTCAATAATTGAAAATAGCGCTCCATTTGATTTTCGACGTAGTAAATTCGTGACTGAGCCACTTCAAAGGTCTTCAAGGGCCACGTCTCAAATATAAAAAAAATTAAAAAATATTAGAAATTCAGTTGTAGGTACGGAAATTATAAGGTTTATTCGTTTTGTACAGCTGATAAGACCCTTTAAAAGTTTTATAATTATTGCTGATAGCACCATTTTGCAACACCTTTATACACAACAAAAACCTTTTATTTTGTTTTGTTTTGTTGTTATATAAAACATATACTCGCAAGCATAAATCTTGGAGATTATACAGCAAACTCCAAGTGAAAAAATAACCGTGTCAAGTGAGAGACAGACTTTCGTATTGCGTGTTTGTACCATTCGCGGCTCGAAGGTCTGGTCCCCACTCGCCCTTGAACCACAGGAGCATAGAGCATTATAAGTCAGGTCATTTATTTATACATTTTTATTTTATTTACAAATAACCAGAGAAACCCGCAGCTCGCCCAAGATATGGTACACTCAGAATCCGAAGGTGTGCAACTGTGTGAAGGACCGGTCGGTGGTCTACGAGGAGTTGGAGATGTTCAAGATGACGCTCGTGGATAGAGTTTATGGGTGTGATCAGTGAGTTGTAACATGTTTGTACTAAGTATAAAGCTTGTATGGTGCTAGTAGATATATACTTGATATAGACTGCCCCGGTGGCGTAGTTGTATTATGGTACGACTTCAATGCTGAGGTCTCGGGTTCGAACCCCGGGTCAGGCAAAGTGATATTGAGTTTTTCTATTCAGTATCAGCTCGGAGTGTGGAATTTGTGCCCGATATGGCGATAGGCTCGCCCCCTATCACATCATGGGACGGATTAATGGCGAAAAGTGGGTTTACTAGTTGCGCCTCTGCCTACCCCTTCGGGGATAAAAGGCGTGAGTGTATGTGTATATATATGTTGATATATACTGTGCAATGTCTGTTAGAAATTAGTAAAGTACTGTGTTTTCATTATATGTTACATCTCTTAATAAAGCCATGATAATTTGGAACGCATTTGTAAAATCTACTTTGTAGATAGAAATACATAAAACGGTACTGTTTGAAGGAACAAAAAACAAAGCCAGATTTTGTGTGCCGTTAGTTTGTCTGCCTTCAGAGGAAATAAAAAAAATTACCTACTGATAACCTGCCATATAGTTTAAATCAGATATCTTAAACTTTCCTGAAGGATTTTACATATACATACATATACACTCACGCCTGTTATCCCCGAAGGGGGGTAGGCAGAGGTGCAACTTTTCGCCGTTAATCCGTCCCATGATGTGATAGGGGGCGAGCCTGTCGCCATATCGGGCACAAATTCCAGACTCCGAGCTGATACTGAATAGAAAAACTCAATATCACTTTGCCCGACCCGGGGATCGAACCCGAGACCTCAGCATTGCAGTCGTACTGTAATACAACCACGCCACCGAGGCAGTGTAGGATTTTAAATATTTTTATTTTAACACATTTCCATTGCCATAGGATCTCGGACCCTCAACCAGCGACCTGCCGCACGTGGTATCCTCGCGCGAGTCAGTATATGGTGGAGAAGACCAGCATCCCCCTAGCGCCTGATGATGACTGGGAGGCAGAGGACAGCCAGGCGGAGTGCAAGAGTCACAGAAGGTCCACTACTCCTCAGCGGAACGAGGAGATATACCTCGACAGGGAGTACCAGAGGTGTGTTAGTCTATACTTAATATCCTACTAATATTATGAACGCGAAAGTTTGTAAGAATGTATGGATGTATGTTTGTTACTCTTTCACTCAAAAACTACTGAACGGATTTCGATGATTGGCACACGGATAGATCATGTCCTGGATTAACACATAGGCTACATTTTATCCCGGGAAAATAAAAAGAGCGCCTTTTATCCCGGAAATCTTTTTGGGTGAAAAAAAATGGGTGCACTAGTTGCGTCTTTGCCTACCCCTTTGAGGTTAAAAGGCGTGTGTGTATGCATGTATTTATGGGATATCCACTGGGCATTATCCTGGTACTTGGGATATCTGATAGAAATTATAAATTCTCTACTCGTGGTAGGTCTCTCATATCGATGGCTTAATTATCAAAGTTCGTAACTCCATTTTTTGTCAAAATCATGTTTTAATTAGAGGTGATCATTAAACGTTATAACTGTTAATTTAACTCATTATAAAAAAATAGCTGTTAATTTTATTAACTACTATTGCAATATTCATTAAACGTTTAAACTAATGAACGGACTGCGGAGGCAGTTAATGCCATCTGTTAATTTATCATTCAACTAAACTTGATAACTGTTAATCATAGAAAAATGCTAATAACGCCTCTATAGTCTATAGGTTATTTATTAAATGAAATTTAATACTACTAATAAGTACAAAAATGATATTTTTTCGTTAGCTAAGACTTAAATTATGCCTTGTCGTGATTTGTGAACAATAAAATCGCCACTTGCAATGATTGCGAAAATAATTTTATTTAGGTAACGTCAGAATTGGTAAAAGTGGCCGCCATTTTGAATTTCTTTGTTTTAAGGTCAAATGACCTCAAAATCGGTAGGTGGGTATAACTTTAATAACCAAAGACTGATCTAATGTCAGAATTGAAAAAAGTGGCCGCCATTTTGAATTTCTTTGTTTTAAGGCCAATTGACCTCAAAATCGGTATCTGGATATAACTTTAGTTACCAAAGACTGATCCAATGTCGGAATCGAAAAAAGTGGCCGCCATTTTGAATTTCTTTGTTTTAAGGCCTATCGACCTCAAAATCGATATCTGGGCAGGCCTGTAGGTATAAAAGACGGATCCAATGTTAGAATTGAAAAAAGTGGCCGCCATTTTGATATTCTTTGTTTTAAGGCCTATCGACCTCAAAATCGATATTTGGTCATGGCTTTAGGTACAAAAGACGGATCCAATGTTAGAATTGAAAAAAGTGGCCGCCATTTTGAATTTCTTTGTTTTAAAGCCAATCCACCTCAAAATCGATATCTGGGCAGGCCTGTAGGTACAAAAGACGGATCCAATGTTAGAATTGAAAAAGTGGCCGCCATTTTGAATTTCTTTGTTTTAAGGCCAATCCACCTCAAAATCGATATCTGGGCAGGCCTGTAGGTACAAAAGACGGATCCAATGTTAGAATTGAAAAAAGTGGCCGCCATTTTGAATTTATTTGTTTTAAGGCCAATCGATCTCAAAATCGATATCTGGGCAGGCCTTTAGATACAAAAGACGGATCCAATGTTAGAATTGAAAAAAGTGGCCGCCATTTTGAATATCTTTGTTTTAAGGCCAATTGACCTCAAAATCGATATCTGGGCTGGCCTGTAGGTACAAAAGACGGATCCAATGTTAGAATTGAAAAAAGTGGCCGCCATTTTTATTTTCTTTGTTTTAAGGCCAATCGATCTCAAAATCGATATCTGGGCAGGCCTTTAGATACAAAAGACGGATCCAATGTTAGAATTGAAAAAAGTGGCCGCCATTTTGAATATCTTTGTTTTAAGGCCAATTGACCTCAAAATCGATATCTGGGCTGGCCTGTAGGTACAAAAGACGGATCCAATGTTAGAATTGAAAAAAGTGGCCGTCATTTTGAATTTTTTTGTTTTACGGCCAATCGACCTCAAAATCGATATCTGGGCATGGCTTTAGGTACAAAAGACGGATACAATGTTAGAATTGAAAAAAGTGGCCGCCATTTTGAATTCCTTTGTTTTAAGGCCAATTGACCTCAAAATCGATACTGGGCATGACATTGATAGTAAAAGTCACATTTAATGTTAGACTTAAGAAAAATGAGCGCCATTTTGAACTTCTTTGTTTTAAGAATGATTGTATTTAAGATAGATATTTGGGCTTGTCTTTAGACAAATAGAATAAATCGAGGTTGGAATTTCAAGAACTGCATTTCATGTTAAATGTTCTTGTTTTAAGGGCTATTGGTTTTAAAATCAAACTCCGCTGGACATGGCCACAAACTATAGTAGGTTATAGAACTTTTAAATAATATGGCCACCATCAATGCTTATTCAATGCTCTTCAATAACGATATCGCAGGTTTGTTATGTCGCAAAATAAAGAATTGAAGAACAAAGAAGTGGCCCGTGGCAGCAAACAGCAAATAAAGTAAATTCTTCTGTGAAAGCATCAAAATCGGTTAAAAATCAGGGAGTCGCTAACAATTCAACTATTGCTATAAGAATACTTAGCCGCGTAGTAGAAATTATCTTCTATATGTTTCTTCCCCCACATCGTTATGCCCTGTTGGTTGACCATTCAATTAATGTATCTTTTTTTTTATTTACCCCCCTTCACCAGACTTAAAAGGCTACTCACGTTGATTACCTTATTAATTTTTTTTAAGTATTTAATTTTGATGTGACTGCGTATTTAAATTGTTAAATTAGTAAAATTACAACCTTGATTTATTCTATTTGGCTAAAGACAAGCCCAAATATCTATCTTAAATCCAATCAGTCTTAAAACAGAGAAGTTCAAAATGGTGACAACTTTTCTTGAGTCTACCATTAGATCTGTTTTTTACTAACGATGACATGCCCAAGTATCCATTTTGACGTCAATTGTTCTTAAAACATATAAATTCGAAATGGTGGCCACTTTTTTCAATTCTAACATTGGATCCGTCTTTTGTACCTAAAGCCATGACCAAATATCGATTTTGAGGTCGATTGGCCTTAAAATAAAGGAATTCAAAATGGCGGCCACTTTTTCAATTCTAACATTGGATCCGTCTTTTGTACCTACAGGCCTGCCCAGATATCGATTTTGAGGTCGATAGGCCTTAAAACAAAGAAATTCAAAATGGCGGCCACTTTTTTCCATTCCGACATTGGAATGTTCTTTGGTAACTAAAGTTATACTCAGATGTCGAATTTGAGGTCAATTGGCCTTAAAACAAAGGAATTCAAAATGGCGGCTATTTTTTTCAATTCTAACATTGGATCCGTCTTTTGTACCTAAACGCCTGCCCAGATATCAATTTTGAAGTCGATTGGACTTAAAACAAAGAAATTCAAAACGGCGGCCACTTTTTTCAATTTTAACAATGGATCCGTCTTTTATACCTACAGGCCTGCCCAGATATCGATTTTGAGGTCGATAGGCCTTAAAACAAAGAAATTCAAAATGGCGGCCACTTTTTTCAATTCCGACATTGGATCAGTTTTTAGTAATTAAAGTTATACCCAGATACCGATTTTGAAGTCAATTGGCCTTAAAACATATAAATTCAAAATGGCGGCCGTGTATACCAATTCTAACATTGGTTCTGAATACTATAGTGCTAATGTCCATAATAAATAAATAAATAAGTAATATAAAGATACGTACTAACATAATTTTAAGGTGTAAAAAATTGAACAGTCATTACACCTCAAAGCAGATTTTTTCAATGTATGAACGGCACGCAAGCGTCATTTACACAAATGTTCATGAATACGTTATAATTAGAAAATGTTTATTTCGATGTGACTGTTATTGTGAAAAAAAATTAACCTGTTGGTTATTGGTTCAATGTTAAAAAATTTAACATAATTAAAATAAACGACGCAAGACACGTGTTGAACATGTTATCGCTAATGCTTTTCACGTAACTCCTTACTTCTTGACCGTTATAACTTAACTATTAATTTAACACGTTATTTTTTTTTAATGTTTAACTTTTAACCATTAATATTTTTTAACCATTAATCACATCACTAGTTTTAATGCCATCCGGTGTAAAATACTGCGATGCATCGAATGAAATTATGCCCAAATCCATAAATGCCATAAAAAAATAGTTATTCACTTATTTTCCGAATGCGTAATTCCACGACGCTATTTTTAGTGATGCAATATTCGTAAGTCCCCCATTTAGTACCGGGCTAGCCGTCAGATTTATGGTCGTATTATTTCCTGCGTTTTTTTTAACATCTCGGCGCTTTTTCATCCTTTCTTATGATGAAGTGAATAAATGGTAAATAATTTGAACTATATTTATATATTTTGTGACATAATTGAATAAATTGAATCGAAACTAGTCTTATTTTCGAATGTGTTGGAGATACGTGTATTCGTAAAATATCCGAAAGGAGTTACGTCAAGTATGTTTGAAAAGTAACGTAATATTGTTAAGATCTTGAACTGTATAGAACTTCTGTTTAATAATTTCACGCGATATTAACGTTTCCCATAAATTTCTATATTAGAAACATTTTTGTATGATGCATTTTTAAGAATAATACCTGTCATCATTTATTATGAGGAGTTACGTATTTTTCTAGTGTGTTTTGACTGAAAGGTGTACGAACTTAATGTTGAAAACCACACATCTCCAAAAGCTTAAAGTTTTGTTGTCCCCAAAATTACTTTACGCCATTTAAATTGTTGAAGTTATTTATTTTTATGAAATTTAATAAGTTATATATTGTATTTATTTAGTGATAAGTAATGAAATTTAATAGCTACCCTTACAATTAAGTTATCTGTGTATTTTAATTTTTTTAAGTTTCAGAATGAAACGCAGGGCATCTTTAAACTTGCACTGTGACTCACAATCATTGAAGTGTCCAAAATATTTATAAGGCCATTAAATCCTCGTACTTTGAAAATAATAAATAGCGTCTTGAGCCCTGAATCTCCATCTGAATGATTAGCACAACGTAGTCTACGTTACTTTACATTGAACAAACTGGTGGATGCTTGGTACTCAAAATGATAAAGAAAACACCGTAAATGATATAAGTGGGACTCCCAAAGATATTATACTCTTAAAATATGAGAGTTCTTATCCAAGATGTAATTTTTTCTTTTGAGTATTGTATTAATCCAAACATCGCAATGTTAATGATGTGATTGTTATGAATGTCCCCCAGAGACTTTACGATATCAGCCAACATTTAATCAGTTTACTTGACGTTAGTTCTATTTCTAAAATAAATATTCATAATGCAGCAAATTGAATAAGACAGGAACTTACTACACTTATTAATTTTGTTACCGACCAAATAATACACCCTAAATACAATTGCAATTAAAATTATTGTGCCAAATGATCTAACTATAATTACTTAGACTACCAAAGAACGCATAGTTGATATAGTTTAACACCATCTCAGTCATAAATGACACAGCAACGTAAGAAACAATTACAGCAACCACTGAGACTGTAGCTTTGTTGTGCGAAGAAGTACGACAGAAAATAACTAAAAAAGACCAAATACATGGAGCATAAAAATTTATTAAAAAAGAAAACAAAGGAAAAGGATATCTTATTTTGGGAAAAAGAAAATAGATAATAATTGGAAATACCGTAATATGTCCAACAGAAACCAGAAAGAATTATAAAAGGAAGGTGCAATTTCAAGCTGAGTTTAAAAGAAGGAAGAAAGCTAAAATGTAACAAATGATCACAAGAAAAAGGAGGAAGATATTTGAATAATTTGGGAATCTTGAATGGAAAGAATTTTTAAGTCTTAATACGTTTACTTATAAAATAAATAATACGTCAATATCTTCTCGTTATTCTGATTTTAGTAAGTAATTTGAAATATGTTAATTTTATTTTACTTTAACCTGAGCCTGATAACATGAATAAATGAATAATTTTCTTGTATTTAATCGAATTTGGTTTAAAATTATTCTTTGAATACATTGCATTTGAAAGACAATCCAAAAAAAAACTACGTATATCCATGCAAACTCCCTAAATTGTGAAAGGCTTGGAATTTCCAAGTGCGCAAGTCCATTTTAAATACTAGATCAAACGATTTATTGCATAATTTGATTGAAAATGAGTACATGAACAATTAAAATACTGTACTGAATAAAAACAAAATGTACATTTCCTTAAAAATTTTACAGTAGACAGTTTTTTTATCCTCCTGTAAAATTTGGTTGAATGGAGTTACGATGTTTGATAATTAAGCCATCGATATGTAAGAGTTCGTTTGGGTGAGTACCACCGCAATGTATATTTCTACCGCCAAGCAGCGGTGTGCGTGCACTGTTGTGATTCGGCTTGAAGGGCATTGTAGCCAGTGTAACTATTGGACATAATGAGACTTGACATCTTATGTCTCAGGATGATGAGCGCAGTGAATGCCACACAGTACTTTGTAACTCGAGGTGCTGGATGGTGTTGCTACTGTTTCTGGGTGGTCGTATCGCTTACCATCAGGCGAACGGCATGCTCGTCTCATCATTCGATGCAATAATAAATATAAAAGATTGCCCACTGAGGGGAACTTGTTCATATAATACATTCATTAAGGAAAACCAAATAACAACAACCAATTATGTATAGTTAACACTATACATAAAGTTTATTCTAATAAATTAATTGCACCAGAAAAAAAAATAGAAAAAAAAAACTTTTTATGTTGCAGGTTCATGCAAGCAGTATTGTCGGACGTGTCGGAGAAGAGGCCGGAGACTTCGCGAAGTACCACGCCCGTCACCAACGACGCCAAGAAGAAAGATGACGCTGATGACAAAAAGAAGGTGAGATGGTGATGTTTGAATTACTAACGGCTGTTGTTAATCATTAATTTTCAAGTACAAAAAAAAATAGATTTTATTTCATTGACTGTAAGGTAGAGTTTTGCTTGTTTCGCGTGTGACCTTGTCTTCCTCGATTAACACGCGCCTATTCAAAAGTTAATAAACTAATCTTCGATCCAATACTCACAAACCAATCAAAAATATATTATATAAATAAAAAATCTTTATTCATCATTGGTCCATTTTTTTATCCTTAATGGTTAGGCAGAGGTTCATTAATTTCGTGATAGTAAGTGAGCCTTATTTGTGGCTTAACACGTTCGCTGCGGCGCCAAAACAATGAAATATCCACCAGTTCGGCCGCCCCGTACGGTGTGTGTTGTCCCGCTCTCGCGTTTGGCGGCGCGACGCGAGTGAGCGAGAGAGGAATAAAAAAAAATAACACAACAGAGGGCTTAGAATATGAAAAAAAAACACGATGCGTCTCCGCTTCGTTTTATTGTGATTGGTTAAGTGACTGACGTATCGGTATTTTGACGTTTGTGATTGGTCGAGAGACCGATACGTCAGTCTCTCAACCAATCACAATAAAACGAAGCGGAGACGCATCGTGTTTTTTTTTCATATTCTAAGCCCACAGGTGTGTGCTAGCGGCACACGCGTTGCCTCCCTTAATTACGCGTAATTCGTGTGCGCCACAGCGAAAGTTTTAATTAGAAAATTTCATAAGCATGCTGATGCCACATTGTATGGGTATCGACCTTAGCGTCTATGAATATACAGTTCAGGTCATATTAAAAACAAACAAACAATCAAATCTTTCCTCTTTATGATATTAGTATAGAAATACCTACGTTTTTAAGGCAAAGAAACCCCGTCTTAGCAGCGAAGGATGGAGTCAGGAGTCAGATGTCGAGGAAGAGATGCAGAAAAGGTATGATAAATTATACCATAGCAACTGTATAGAAGTCTTAGTTTTAGGTGTTTTATCTTTATCTTTGTAAAAAAACAGCTATACTTAAATTACTGTATACAAGACATTAGCAAAAAAACTATATTTTTGGAGCAATATTCGAACTTCACTTTTTTAACATGCCGGTGCATATTGTCAATAGTTATAAATATTTAATTGATAGATAATATGAGTACATGAATTATCATTCTGATAATATCTTAAAAAGCACCCCACGCTTTTTTTTTATAATAAAATACATGTTTTTCTACTTTACACTATTCAATTCAAGTTTATTTTCTATTTTTTTATCGGATTTTCTATAAAGCGTGTTTTTTTTTTAGTTTTTATGACTATTATTTTTTTCTTATCACCTCTGAAAGAATTTAGTTCCAAGTCCACAACGCTGATCTACTGCGTAGTGGCTGAGCTATAGTTCTAAATCAGGGTGCTCAACGTTGTTAGCAAACAGTCAATCAGCAATCTTTCACGGGCCACTGGCGGTTCCTATTTTAATAACTTTTAATTCTTGTCCAATAAGAATCCAATACTAAGAAAAGGGGGAGACGAATTGGTGGTCGTGCGACTCGTTCTTTACACGGCACGCAACCTTTTTCAAGTATTGAGGAACTGCCTCGGTGGCGTAGTTGTATTACAGTACGACTGCAAAGCTGAAGTCTCGGGTTCGATCCCCGGGTCGGGCAAAGTGATATTGAGTTTTTCTATTCAGTATCAGCTCGGAGTATGGAATTTGTGCCCGATATGGCGATAGGCTCGCCCCCTATCACATCATGGGACGGAATAACGGCGAAAAGTGGGTGCACTAGTTGCGCCCCTGCCTACCCCTTCTGGGATAACAGGCGTGAGTGTGTGTGTGTGTGTGAGGGATTTTTTAAATTGCACTGGCCATATAAAATTCTTTCGCGGGCCACATTATGACCCGCTGGCCTGGGGTTCAGCAGCCTTGTTACATTGTTATCTATAACCCTTAGCAGGAAGAAAATTAAAGTGGACAAAGTGAAGGAGAAATCTCGTAAACGGAAACATTCTTCCTCATCTCTATCGGACAGTGATGACCAATCTAAAAAGAAGAAATCTCTTAAGAAAAAGGTAAATATTTCCGTTATTGTTCAGTGTCTCGGTGGCGATGTTGCGTTGCGTGCGCGGTAGGACTACCGCGCTGAGGTTTTTGGTTCGAATCCGGGTCAGGGAAAGTTGTACTGGGTTCTATATTATGATTTTTATACATGTTTAATAAAACCCAACATTTCAATGTTTCCATAAAAATATAAAAACATTATTCAGGCACTACATGGCCATTAACATGTATAAAAATCATAATATATGATTAGAAAAAGGTTTAGTAACTTCGTTTCAGTGAATTTACGCCTGTAAAGGAGTAACGCTGAGTTAGTAATTGTAATAATTGCTAACAGATGTCGCTGGGCATCTCCTTTAAGAGATCAAATAGGGAACTTGAAATTGGACAGCCGAAGGTGGGGTCGAAATAGCTCAATTGACAGAGCGCGGTACGCTGGAGGTCGTGGGTTCAAATCCTACTTTCGACTGTGTCTTTTTCAATGTTTCCATAAAAATATAAAAACATTATGCTGGGTTTTTCAGCTCAATATTAGCCTGGAGTCTTGTGTCCGGTACAAGGCAATAAGCCCACTTCCTATAACATGGGATTTAGAATACAGGGGGGATAGGATGTTACATCTCTGTCTACCCCTGAAAAGTATAAAATGCGTCAGAATTCTAAAGACATAAATTAAATTTAATCTCACACTTTCACTTCCTTTAGATATGTATCGTATAATTTTCAGAACAGTAAAAAATCTAAATCGTCGAAACGCAAACTCAGCAAGAAATACTTAAAGAAGTTAAAGCTAAAGAAAAAGAAAAAAATTTTGAAGTTGGATAAATCAGATGATGATTCTGATGATGTCAGTGAAAAAGGTAAAAACAAATCGCACCTTTAGGATGAAAACGACACAATTCAAAAAGATAGAAAATTGAGTTATCGTTATAAAATTACTTAAAACGAAGTTCTCAATACAACAATAGTTCAAAAACGGCCATATTTCAACAGTAAAGGGACAAAACTTTTAGATAAGTGCCTTTTTTATTTTATTTTTGTAAATAAGAGACTAGTTTTTAGTCATTTAAAAATGACAACTCAATTTTCTATTTTTTTAATTGTGTCGGTTTCGTTCTAAAGGTGCGAAATAAGTATGTTTATGTGTCATATTTAGTGATTTACAGCTGATTTTAAAAAACTACCTCAGTCTCTAACTCTGATCATCATTAGCCATATGAAGTGTATTGCTGAACATAGGCCTCCCCTAAAGATTTCCAAACCATGAAGAAGCATATCCCATATCTTCTAAATACGTTACCGATACATATTAGGTCTGAGCCAAAAAAAGGCAAATATTTTAAATTTTTTGATACCTTGGATAATGTTTATTAGGTACCTATTATTAATTCTAAAGCATGATAATATTTTTATGTTAAGTTAGAGGCTCGTTATGTTCCTGCAGACAAACTAAGTAGTTTTGTGGGGCATTGTATTAGTATATAAGAACTTAAAGTAACTGTACCTAATTATAAATTTAAAAAAACAGACCAGTCAAAAGCGGCCTGCTTCCAGCATTCCTGCGACCTTTATGAAGTCTATCCACCTTGTAGGTAGACATCCAATGCTGTGCCAAGAATAAGCCAATCAAAATTAGATATCTGTAAATCATCAAACTGTATTAATTGGTCCTATTTTGTTATCGGCTGTTCTTTATCATTATTGATATTAATTACAGAGAGAAAGAAAAAAGACAAAAAAGCCAAAAAGAAGAAACTACAAAAATTAAAACGCAAGAATCAAAAGAAGAAGAAAGGTAAAGCGAAATCACCAAGCAGTTCGTCGTCTTCGTCATCAACATCGTCTTCGAGCAGCGACAGCTCCTCGGACGAAAGCAAAAAGAGAGGGATAAAGAAAAAGAAAGAAGAGATAAGAAGGAAGAAGCGTAAACAGTATGCAGAATCTAATAATGACGAACTTTTCGATGTGAATATATTGAATAATATTAAGACTGAGAAAGTTACGGATGATGAAAAGCAAGGAATCTCGCCAAGAAAGAAACCGAGGGAAATTATCAATGTGAAAGAGCTTCAGAATGACTTTGTGGGTAACAATATACTCATTAAGAAAGAAGGAGAAGCGGATAAGAAGAATGATAGGTATTTGAATATAGTTTGTGTCTCTATACATCATGCAAATTAGTTCATTACTTGTATGCGTCATATAAAAAGGGCAGACCGCAAAACAGATATTCATAGTTTCAACTATTATAATTAAAACTTCATTCAGTATACTATACCAGCCCTGTATTACTATATTGTTATACTGCCCACTGCTGAGCATGGGCCTCCTCTACTACTGGGAGGGTTAAGACCTTAGTCCACCACGCTGGGCTAGTGTGGGTTGGCAAACTTCACATACCTATGAAATTCAGAGAACTTCTCAGGTAATCAGGTTTTCTCACGATGTTTTCCTTCATCGTTAAAGCGAGCGATAATTCACAAAGAATACACACATAAATTTAAGAAAAGTAAGCGATGTGTGCCCTTGGTTTTTGAACGTGCGGGCATTCGTCTCGGCAGTCCGTTACACTCCCAACTAGGCTATCTCCGCTTTTTTCATTTAGTATGGCGACAAAAAAATTAACACTAGTAAAGATAAAATTATAACTAAAATTTCCATTGAAGAATGTAAAGCTATTTTTGCTTTTAGTGTGGTAACACCAAAGGAAGTGGAAGACAAAGACCAGACGCCGGTGTGTGAATCGTTGGAAACATCAGATGGCAGCGTGGAGGCACAGGCAGAGATTCTGGATAGCAAGAGCCAGGAACTGTTTAAGGCGAGTTGTCACTTGGCTTATCAATGTAGATGACCGCCTTAAGTTTCCAAGATCAAAGCAAAATAAGTTGTACATCAATAGCAATACACCTTTCTCTTTCTTTTATACTATGAGAGATATGACAAATAGAGGGCCTAAGCGTCTTTATGTTTGATTTGATTGAACTATGAAGTGTAAAATTCGAAGTGAAGCATAACTCATAATTATTGTCAGTAAATCTTGATCCTTTAATATTTGTGGTTATTAAAATCACACAATTTGAATTTAACGGTTAAAGCGGACTGTATAAATAGGCGGTTTTTGTGCACTGGTAGTGTTCAATGTATATGCGAAAACAACAGACAAGGGACACGGGATAAAAATAAAAGACACTGTGGTGCGGTGACCTGCCTGTTCTGGAGCTTCCCCGGGATCCCGGTTCTTGCGGTCTTCAGAAGTAGTGGTGATGCGCCAGCAGGCGGATGGCAAGTGTGCCAAATAAAATTGATACAGATAATTAACCAATCACTGCCTCGGTGGCGTAGTTGTATTATGGTACGACTGCAATGCTGAGGTCTCGGGTTCGATTCCCGGGTCGGGCAAAGTGATATTGAGTTTTTCTATTCAATATCAGCTCGGAGTCTGGAATTTATGCCTGACATGGCGAAAGGCTCGCCCCCTATCACATCATGGGACGGAATAACGGCGAAAAGTGGGTACACTAGTTGCGCCTCTGCCTCCCCCTTCGGGGATTACAGGCGTGAGTGAGTGTAAATTAACCAATGACAATAGAAATTATTTATGTCCTTGGTATATTTTTAGTTTTGGTGCCAGCGCGCGTTCCGTACCAAAACTTGACACTTCAAGCTTGAGTGGATAGAGTAGGGAAAAGGAGTTGCGTTGATGAGCATAATACAGACAATCTGGAGTGCATAATGCCAATATACCATTACCAACCAATATTTGTGATACTAATTTGACTATTCCCTTTACAGGAACCCCAAGATCCGAGCCGTTCGACGCCCCAACTACGAACAATCACGGAAGAGTCGAACCAGTCACAGTCCTCGCAAGAGTCCATCGTCAGCAAAGAGGCAACGTTCGAGAAAGACGAGAGTCACTTACGAGCCCTATCTCCTAACTCGAATTATAGTTTCAATGACGTGATAGCAGCCAGTGGTAATGTCAAAGAACAAGATGACAACTTTGGAGTGAACTTCGAGAAAGGAAATTATGAGATGTACGAACAGATGGCGCTGTCGTATAGCAGCGAGCTTGCCAGCCAGGTTGGTATAATTGGTAGGAATTATTTGGTGATTGTGGTTGTAATTTTTGAGTGTTATGAGACAGAGTTTGGGCCTGATGTTTTATAGGAGTGTAGTTCTTTGTTTTGTGATGTGAGTTCAAGATGAATTTGTTACTATTTTATGATTAGGCGCTAGTGTCATTTAGTAGCATTCCTCGTGATTTTTTTGTTATACCCACAGATTTATAATATTGATATTGCAGGACGTGGCGCAGATTCCTCTCCCGCCTGAAGAAGAGCCAACCCCACCAGTAGTGGTGGAAGACGATCTAGCTGAAGTGAACGAATCGGTCACAGTACCCGAGTCTCACGGTGCAGTAGAGACAGAGGCGGTAGGTGTTGGTCAGGGGGTCCAGGACGGCCAGGAGGTGCAGGAGGTCCAGGAGGGCCAGGAGCAGCGCATCGAGACGGTGGTGCGTGTGCGGCGGCGCGGGGAGATCAAGTGCGACTGGCGCCCCCCGCCTCATGAGCGGTCCGACGTGCTCCACCACCGAGACCGCCCGTCGCGGTGGGGTCAGTTACCATAACCATAACCATAGGTTAGGTCAGTAACCATAGGTTAGGTCAGTAACCATAGGTTAGGTCAGTAACCATAGGTTAGGTCAGTAACCATCGGTTAGGTCAGTAATCATAGGTTAGGTCAGTAACCATAGGTTAGGTCATAGCTGGGGTTAGTTAACTACTACTAATTAATATCATGCTCAAATATGGAACTCATTTCTTTAGATGACAATGTTCACTTAAAAAGCGAAAGTGGTCCACTCAATGCAGCTTTTTTCTGATCATACTATACTTACTAAATAATTTTTGTGATGTAATTAATATGAACTATAAATGGACGTTGCGACTGTTAACTGTCTAGAAATACACACGCTTGACTTCAATGTGTGCACCAATATATGACTCATTGCTATCTTAGGCTGTGATGATGGTCGATAATTGACAATGATCATGCTCAATTTTTGACCATGGATCAGTGGATTACTATGCTAATTCCGCCCACTCCTTTGAAGATATAATTGCCAGAGGGTGTACACTTTAACTAAAAAAAAAATGCTCCAAACTCATTTGCCAGGGTTGAAACCGGGCGAGGTGAACATAGTGCTGACAGGTGGTAACAGCACGGAGCAGTACCCCATACAGACTGTGGTGGATTCGCAGCCCGTGTACAAGATACAGAGCCTCGCCAACAGGACCGACGGCTGCAGTATTGAGTGAGTGGCGTTTTTAATTGTACAGTAGTACGGACGTGTCCCGCTAGATGGCGCTGTTTTAAATTTAGCTTTAAAACTAATGTGATTTTTGTGTATGTCAGAAATCCGGAATATTTGGTTTGAAACTTTCAGAAGTTTTGTAATGAAAATCTTCTATGTTTGTAGATTCTGAAAATGTTTGCAGTTGAAGTATTATAGACTAACTTTCCCTCGTTCTGTATATCCATTTACATACAAGACAATTTTATTTTAATGTAAGATTAACATAACATAATATCAAAAACATATTATGAAAAACTATATTCATTTGCAAAGCTAAGCGATAATAACATAATATGAAAAACTATATTCATTTGCAAAGCTAAGCGATAATACTTACGATTTTAGTATTTCCGTAATTCATATATTCCTTTCATAGTCTTTATATAGAGTCATAGATTTAATTTAATTTATTATATTACATAATATATTTTTCTAATAGCACTAATTTAATAGTTGTTACTGCTACCTCTTTTTGGCGCATGATGTAGCAACCTTAAAAAGTAGTGCACTCAAACTTTGTTAATTTTTATGGTTTATGTAATTATTATAATCAAACAGTGTAACTACTACTGGTTGGTCATAAATAAATAAATAAATACGCGCGCAATGTAAAGCGTACAAAAAACTGGGTAGGGTACAAACTACAAAGCAAACGCCGACAAGGCGGCCACGCGATCGTTAACCCGTCAGCTGATGTACGTGTTTCATTACGATTTTTTTTAAATATTGCCCTTTTTTACTATGTTTTTCAGAATAATAGTTTGATTTATCTAACCATACGTGAAGCTGTATAAAAATTTGAGAAAATCCTACTATCCATCACGTCAGGAATCACCAATACAATCACCTGTATTCGTTTCCGAGAGCGTTTCCCTTCCACCCGGTATATTAATTAAAATTGATGTTTTAGCTACGACGAAGCGTACATGGACACGTACGGCGCGTTGGACCGGTTGCAATACGGAGACTGTTTCGGCGCCGGCTCGCCGCACGTACACGAGGTCGCGCCGCAACACGCGCAACAACACGCGCAACACGACGAGCAGCCGCGCGCGCAACTCCCCAGCACGCTCGACGAGAGGATCTCACGAGTGTTGCAAGACACTGGTGAGTGGATTGCAGTTTATCTATTATTTATGCTCTACCGAAAAAAGGTTTTTACATTGAGTTTTCTAATTGAAACTTAAATTTATGGGCAAACAGAAATATAGAAAAACTGTTTTACGTAATTTTTTTAAGTATTTACAAGGTGACTCACTTGCTCCTTTGCTTCCTCTCGTAAAGAAGCAAGATTAACAGATATACCTTGTCGTTACTCGCCCTTAACATATTTAGGCTCTTTGTCATAACTCACAACCTCTCAGTAAATGCTACTCCTCAAATAAATGTATTGTGTAAGCCGACCAAATACAAAAGTCGCACTTGTGGCACTGGCTGTTAACCTAATATTTTGTTTACACTATACATATATATACATATACACTCACGCCTGTTATCCCCGTAGGGGTAGGCAGAGGCGCAACTAGTGCACCCACTTTTCGCCATTATTCCGTCCCATGATGTGATAGTGGGCTAACACTATCCTAAATATATTTTCAGTTCTCGGCGATGTGGCTAAGGAAGTAGAAGAGCTCGAAGCTGAAAAAGATGGACCGGAAAAGGGGATATTAATCACGTACGTATTGTTTTTTTAGTGGCGAGTACGGTGAACTGATAACACGAAAGACGCAGGTTTGAACCCGCGCTTAAGTGCTCAAAGACGATGATCATTATTTTTTATTAAGAATTGCCTTCTTTCACGGAATAGTGTACGGAAATTTTAAATCAGGAGGAGACTTTCAACTAACCATATTTAGAATTTATTTGATAATATTTGTTAATATTTCTGTCTTGTACAGGGTCATTTTGACATTGCGTTAATAAACGAAACCACATACTCGTTTTTGCCTCTGCTAACGTAAGGCCAAAAATCATCCATGAGAAACGAATATTTTCACCAAAAATCTAAATTTTACTTTCTTGACTTTTTTATCATTTTTTAGTTTATTGCGAAAATGGCGTGTGCGTGAGTATTTTTCTGACTGAAAGTATTATGTTGCCGCTGCGACTCATCCTCTTAGAGTAGTTAGTAGCGGCATTCGGGCGTGTAAACTTAGTTACTTTTTATTGATACTTGTTTTGTTCGAAACTTGTACTTTATTTTACATTTATGGTTAAAATAACTGAATGGAAAGCGTTATTTTCAACGAGATAAGTATGTGGTTACATTTAGTAACACAATGTCAAAATGACCCTGTATAATCAAACTCAAAGACAAAATAATATTTTAAATCGTCATTAATCTCTCTGCTTCTTAGTAATTAAAACGGCACTCTATTATATCCTGTCACTGCTGAACTACTGCCTCTTTTACTACTGAGAGAGTTTTAGCCTTTAGTCTACCACGCTGGCCTATTAACCTCGAGATTTTTTTAGACAATTCTCAGTATATGTTTTAGTTGGACTTATTTTAAAAATGCTGCAGGAAGACAGCGCCAGCACCCGAGAGTCGCGTCAACAAACGAGTGAGCTTCGCTGATGGGTACAAGCCTGGACAGGACTCTGATGTCGAGGAGCCGCCCGCTAAGAAGGTCTGTTACTGTTTTCACTGTTTTTTAATCCATTTATTTTTCTACACAAAAAAAAAAACACAGTTAACAGTATTAATTATATTGACTGCCTCGGTGGCGTAGTTGTATTATGGTACGACTGCAATGCTGAGGTCTCGGGTTCGATTCCCGGGTTGGGCAAAGTGATATTGAGTTTTTCTATTCAGTATCAGCTTGGAGTTTGGAATTTGTGCCCGATATGACGATAGGCTCGCCCCCTATCACATCATGGGACGGAATAACGGCGAAAAGTGGGTGCACTAGTTGCGCCTCTACCTACCCCTTCGGGGATAACAGGCGTGAGTGTATATGTATGTATGTTATATTGTTGCAATTATGTGTGGTAGAAGGGTTACCAGCTCAGTATACGCTGTTAAACAGCACTGATTTTCAGCTGTACCCTACTGTTAAATAGCACAACAATCTTTACAAATGTGCGGCCAGGTGAAGTATAACAACAAATGAATAGAAATAGTATTTTGGAAACAGTACACACACGAGAATAACAAATAACAAAGGTATGGAAGATGTAACCACACTGAAGTTAGACGCTTTACTTGACTTCTTTTTATATTCTGTGGGTTTAGAATGTACAACTCGGTAAGACGATGTCGTTTAATTTTGATGTTCGTGATTGATCGAGAGACCAATCGTCAGTCACGTGTTAGTCTCTCAACCAATCACAAGAAAATGAAACGGAGTCGTCGTGTTTGTTTGTCACATTCTATGCTCACGTTTTTTTTTACAGTAAAATACGTTTTTTCTTATTGACACTATTCTGAATAGTTCAGGCCCGCTTGGGCCATGACGACTCCTGTCATAAAAGCGAAAATCGTCGTTCCTACCTACGCAATAAGATTTTAGTATAAAAATAAAAAAAAAACAAATGTCAGCTGTCAAACTCGCGGTACCAGATAGGTTAATTCAAATTTATTAATTTTTTTTTTCCATTTTTCGGTTGGATTTCCTATAAAGCGTGTTTTTTAGTTTTTAAACTATTATTTTTTTTATTTTACGTCTACGGCTAAAATAACTTAATGGAAATCGTTATTTTCAATAAGTTTGCGGTTTCATTTATTAATGCAATGATAAAATGACCGAGTATAATTATTGGTGACCCTGATCGATTACCTATTTTTGTTTATTTAGGGCCACCTTGTTTATGTTGATACTTTGCTAGGACCGTACTCTCGAATAATAAAGATTACTTTATATTCTGTGGCCCTTCGACACCGGGCATCTAATGCTATATTTTTTCTAAGTAGGTGATAAAAATTAAATAGTTATGCAGCCTATTTTCATTATTTCCTTTGACTAGACCGTAAGCGATATGACCGTCCATAATCAGTAGTAACACCATACAAAATTTTAAATTACAAAGTATAGCGTGGCACTCCACTGCGCTCGTCACATATTTTTTTATCGAGTTAACTCGTGCGAAAGTGTTAAGTCGATTAAAAAACGGTGCCAAAACAGTGAACTATCCACCAGTTCGGCCGCCTCGTACGGTGTGTGTTGTCCCGCTCTCGCGTTTGGCGAGTGAGCGAAACAGTCGTAAAAAAAAATCAATACAACAGGTGTGTCCACCGGCACGTTACGTGAGCCGCAGTTAGGGTTGCCAGGTCGTCAAACCTAATAGCCAGACAGATTAGCCAGTTTAGCTGGACATTTGGGTAAAAAAGCCGGACACTCTAAATTATTAACGATTTTGTGTCTTAGTATTAATATTCATAATATAATATAAACATTTATTGCACACAACACACACACAAAAAATATTAAAAATGGACATAAATTATAGTTAAAGAAAAGGAACATTAAAACAATATTACATAAAAACACAAGATGACGAACACTCTTACACATTACACAATACGATTTTTCGGGCCCCATTTTCCCGGAGACCTTTTTTTTAGCACCCTAGTGTATATCCATGGCACGTTTAATTTTAAGCATATTGCCGACCACCTAAAAGTCACTGGTCAAATGTAAAAAGCCGGACACTGTTTAATTTGGCCAGACAGGCATTCCAAAAGCTTAACTATGTGCAGCTTTATCCGGACGCCTGGCAACCCTAGCCGCAGTTAACGAGTTTAAAAGGAGGAGGTTCTCAATTCGATTTGTTTTTGTGTATGTATTAGAAGAAGTCCCGCCGCTACGGATGCGCGTGGCCGTGCCCGGCGTCGCACGCGGACCACGTGCCGCTGTGGGACGCGCTGCCTCCCCCCCCGCCGCCGCCGGGCTCGCCGCCCCCGCCCCCGGCGCCCCCCGCGCCCCCACTGCACCTGCTACGGCGCCGCAAGCCCGCCTCACTGCTGCCGACGCCGCCGCACCATTTGCACCATAAGTTTGGTGAGTTCTGTTCAAATCGATATTAGAAAAGAAAGAAAGAAACATTTATTCGCACAATGTATAAGGACGCACACAAAAAATTAACAAAAATGGACTTAATGCATATTACATAAAGCACGTGGGCAACGTGCATCCCATGATACTGTCGAAAAGGATCCAGTTCAGCATAAGATGCCAAGCAAGGTGTGCCTGGCGCTGGTTTTCAACTGGAAACTAAAGTTAGAATTTCCGAGTATGTGGTAGACTGTCTCGGTGGCGTAGTTTTATTATGGTACGACTGCAATCCTGAGGTCTCGGGTTCGATCCCCGGGTCGGGAAAAGTGATTTGAGTTTTTCTATTCAGTATCAGCTCGGAGTATGGAATTTGTGCCCGATATGGCGATAGGCACGCCACCTATCACATCATGAAGCGGAATAACGGCGAAAAGTGGGTGCACTAGTTACGCCTCTGCTTACCCCTCCGGGAATAAAAAGGCATGAGTGTGTGTGTATGTGTGTGTGGTTAGTATTTATCACCATAGTTATAGTCAGTGCAAGATTCACAATGATTTTTTTAACGATAGTTATGATTTATAAGGTTAATAATTCTGATTATTTTTTAGTTTCTAATATTATTTAAAGTTACGTTAAAAAGTACTTTCGTCGATTGACGATTACTTTTTGTCACTGATGAAGTGTCAAAATGCATTGTCTCTGTATTTTTGCATTTTGATACATTATATTGTTGTAATTGTCCAAACAGCAAGATGTAACGTATCAAGAAATATGTTATGTGATTTTAAACCCGAATAGGTACAGATGAATATCGATATTTATCGATATCGAATATCGATACTGTAATTTTATTTTGAAGGGCGCTAATGATTTTTTTTTTATTATAGATCCCAGCGGTCCAATACCAGGGTTTATGCCTCCGGAGCCCCCGCCCGGCCTCCTCTTCTAGAATAAACATCAATTCCATCAGTGATTACAGTGTAATATTTTGTCACTTTGTAAATAAATGTTAAGAACACTTTTTGTTTGCTTTTTATTTTTTAGGCAATAATGTATTCCAATTTCAGATATTATGCTTCTTATGTCGAAGAAGTGGCTTTAGAAGTTGATTATCTTACTAATATTATGAACATTTGTATGTTTGATAAAAGTAAATTCGGAAACAGCTGAAGGGATTTGGATGAAATTTGCACACGGATAGACTATGTCCTGGATTACCATAGAGGCTACTTTTTACGCCGGTAAATTGTTCCCGTAGGGAATGTTTTTGATTTTTTAATAATAGATGGCGTTAGCTTCGTGCAGATGGTCTAAGGGTCCAAAGGGACCCTTAGACTAATTAACCAATGGACACGATATGGCAATAATGTGCAAACATTTTTTTTTGCCAATCCTGACGGGGCGCAGTAGAGACGGATAGCACACATTTAAAAAAAAAAGCACACTTGCAGGGCTGAATATAAGGTCGCTTTTTACACAATAACACACAATTTCTGTGGAGCACCGCTTAATGTCACTATCGTAGAATGTAATGACAACGATCGCAAGTCACATAGGTTTTAATGAGAAAATATTTGCATCATTTTTTAAATGGTAGTTTTTGAAGAGAGTAACTAATTTATGCTGCATGTGTGATTCATGTCTATTAATATTAAGTACTAGCTCGCCCGGCAAACTTCGTACCGCCAGAGAATCAATAAATAAAAGCTGAATGATAATTGCAGAATGTTTCAACTTTAGATAACAACCAAATATATACCCAGATGTCGATTTAAATGTCAATCGGCCTTAAAACAAAGAAATTCAAAATAGTGGCCATTTTTCTCAATTTTGGCGTTCGATCCGTCTTTTGTAGCCAAAGATGTACCCAGATATCGATTTTGAGGTCAATTGGCCTTAAAACAAAGAAATTCAAAATGATGGCCACTTTTTCAATTCCGACATTGGACCTGCCCTTTGTACCTAAAGCCATGCCCAGATATCGATTTTGAGGTCGATTGGCCTTAAAACAAAGAAATTCAAAATGGCGCCCACTTCTTTCAATTCCGAAATTAGATTCATCTTTTATAAATAAAGATATGCCCAGATATAGATTTTGAGGTCAATTGGCCTTAAAACAAAGAAATTAAAAATTGTGGCCACTTTTTTCAATTCTAAGATTGGATCTGCCCTTTGTACCTAAAGGGGAGATCCACAAATTACGTGAGATGTTTAAGGGGGAGGGGGGGTCGAGTCAAATCTCATCTAATCTTACGTTGGAGAGAGGGGGGGTCTCGGCAAATATCACGCAATTTTTTTTCTTATTGAAACAAAAAAAAACTACAACTTTTTTAACAAAACTTTTTTTTTTTTTTACAATAACACTCCAACACGTTTACATATTTAAGAAACGCACATTTTGAAAAATCTCACGTGAGATTGGGGGATGGGGGAGGGGGTTGAATAAAATCTCACAACATCTCACCAGGGGGGGAGGGAGGGACAGAAAATTAAAAAAAACACCTCACGTAATTTGTGGATCTCCCCAAAGCCATGCCCAGATATCGATTTTGAAGTTGATTGGTCTTAAAACAAATAAATTAAAAATGGCGGCCACCTTTTTTCAATTCCGAGATTGCATCCGTCTTGTGTGACTAAAGTTATGCTCAGATATCGATTTTGAGGTCGATTGGCCTTAAAACAAAGGAAGTCAAAAATCTGAAACTCAAAGGTCTGTGAAATGATAAAATGTACTTTCGTAACGTCAGGTATGTAACGTAAAACTAATACAAAAAAATTGCATACCGGTTCTATAACGGTCAACTTTTTTTAAAAAACTCCCTTTTACTATATACCAAGCATTTTTTTTCATATACCGCGTCATTTTTACATTATGTTACTAAATGAAACCATTTATTTGTCTATACCTGCAGAGGTTATTCATTAACGATTTTTGGCACAATGTTAGCAGTAACATTGTGCCAAAAATCGTTAATGAATAACGAATACTTTCGATAAAAATCGCGGTTGTAGTACTCCAGTTTTTTGATAATTTTGTAGTTTATTGCGAATATGGTGTGTGTGTAAGTGTATTTCTGACCGAAACTGTAATGTTGCTGCTGCGACGAATTCTCCTAGAGCAGTCATAGTCGCATTAGGGCGTGTAAACTTAAAGTTACTTTTTATTGATATTTATTTTGTTCGAAACTTACACTTTTTTATTTTACATCTACGGTTAAAATAACTCAATGGAAAACGTTATTTTCAACGAGATAAGTATGTGGTTTCATTTATTAACACAATGTCAAAATGACCCTGTATAGTCACCTTTTAAACCTTCCTTGGACTTCCACAAATAATTCAAAACCAAAATTAGCCAAACCAGTCCAGCCGGTCTCGAGTTTTAGCCGACTTGACGAACAGCAATTGATTTTTATATAGGTATACATAGATAGATAGATAATGACTGCCTCGGTGGCGTAATGGTATTATGGTACAACTGTAATGCTGAGGTCTCGGGTTCGATCCCCGGGTCGGGCAAAGTGATATTGAGTTTTCTATTCAGTATAGGCTCGGAGTCTGGAATTTGTGCTCTATATGGCGATAGGCTCGCCCCCTATCACATCATGGGACGGAATAACGGCGAAAAGTGGGTGCACTAGTTGCGCCTTTGCCTACCCCTTCGGGGATAAAAGGCGTGAGTGTGTGTATATAAAATTCGGTACTCGATATCGCCATTAAAAAATGTTGATGTCACTGTTATACTTACTTTATTACTTAACACTCATTTCGTAATTACAGTGTGTCAAGCATATAAAGCACATCATAATCGGTCAAGATTATCTTACTAATAATGTTACTTACTAATATATAAATTTGGAAGTGTGAATTATCCACCTTTGGAGGTTTGGGTATCTGGATGTTTGTAATAACTATAAATAACCGCCGAAACCATTGAACGTCATCTTTAGCCTTTGAGAGTCCCCTGGTGAACATAGGCATCCCATAAAGATTTCGAGATTATCCAGCTAGAAGCGTGCAGGGCTGCAGGCCGCTACTAACAGATTAACAGGTTCCGGTGAGTTCCTACTACTTTTACCAAGTCCTCTGTTCACTATGTGAGTGGACATCCAACGCTGCGCTTGTTGGTATATGTGCCCTGTCCACTACCACTTTAGTTTTCATTTACTGGGCTATGTTGGCGCCATTCGTACGGATCGCGTAGAAATACACCGAGCATAGCTCTCTCTATAGCTCATTGAATGATTATGAGCAGTCTGTGGTGCCCAGTCAGAGACCGCGTCTCAGGACAGTGTGTCGTTACTTGTTACTGGTAACACAGATAGACCGAAGGCTTTTATGTTTAGTCACGAGGTACTTTAGACGAGATTTTATTTCCTCATGTTGCCCAACCAAGCTGGATTCAATGATTGCCTCGTCTTTTAAAGTTAGACCTGCCAAAGTGGACCACTCGTCCTAAATAAACGTATTCGTGGACAACATTGAAAGTGGAGTCTCCAATAGTAATTGGCATTAGTACAACATTTTTGGTCTTGCTCATTTTCAATTAAATTGTTAGGCAACTCGATGTAGGCTTAAGGTCTTTGAACACAGTGCTAAGACCCTTCAGCTATTTTGTCAAGACAACAATGGTAGTCATATTAAAATCTTACTCTCCTTTTATGAGTTTTTGGAAACCAAACACATCATTCCCATACCTATCTATTAAATTCCATTATGGCCGGCACAGATCTATTAATTTGGGTGTTTTTTGTGTTTATGAGCAATGGACATCACTTAGCAATGGTAACATTGACATATCTTAAGTTTGCCCGTCTATACAAAACAATGAAACGATATCTGAAGCAAAAGTAAACTAAAACTGGCTTGTACACATTAGAGAACTAAAAGTACCGAAATACCGGGAAGTCCCAGTTCTGTGAGTGAAAAGTACCGGAAATCCCGGTTCTTAAAATTTTTGTCGCTTCCGGAAACCCTAGTATTGAATTTAATTACAAAAGAAATAATATCCCAGGGAGAGTCATGACCCCAATGACCCTTCTGGATCCGCTCTTGTGGGCATGACATGTCCTGTACATTTAGAAAGGCGTCATTCCTACGGCCCCAGGCTCATTAGTTTCCTGTGTCATTGCTTTGGTTTCGATGGTTAGATCGTCAGACATTAAAATAAAACTGCAGGGTTAAAAACAATAAAATAGATTTTCATTTATTGTGAGACGAAAAATACAACAATGGGACTTATCAGCTAAAATGGTTAGTGGCAGACTGTCGTGTCAAAACAATTGATTGTTAGGTATGGGGCGCGCGGCTCGACGCCGGGCGCCGCAACTTACAGCATCCATAGACTCCTAATTACTTATGTCTTTCATCGGGAAACTCGTGGTAACGAATATCAACGAAACATTAGCATATATATCATAATATAATACACAAAACGATACCATGACCACTCTATTCACTGAAATCATAACTAATATTATTTTAAACATTGTGAAGTTTCAATAGTTTCATTTTTAACTAATTTTTTAAAAAGGCTTTATTGATTCGAAGCTAATACTTAATTACTTACAAGATTGTTTAATAGTTTTTAATAGTAGTCGCGCCACTCGTCCGACAGATGGCGTCATGAGTGTCATGTAAGGTGACATTTGTGTCGCCCGGCCCGGTAGCGACGGCGCGGCGCCTTCGTACCTCACAAATAAAACGTAACAACTCTCAAATACCGCTACTATGAAACGTTCTATACAAAATTGAACATTGCCGATTCGCTAGATCGTTTTGATTTCATTATATATTTTATTTTATCACTAAAAACAAGTGGGCGGCGAGCGGTCGGTCGCTCTCGTGCGACTCTCGTTTCAACTCGTCACTAAGTCGATTAAGTACATGTCTTACTTTATAAGTTGAAAATGCCACTGCTGCGATACTACGTCGCCTATGCCTGTGCCGGCGCGCGCGCAGCGGTGACTCGTGCGCGGCGGCGCGTGTCCGTACGCGTCCGTACGCATCCGTACGCGTCTGTTCGCATCCGTGCGCGTCCGTGCGCATCCGTGCGCGTCCGTACGCATCCGTGCGCGTCCGTACGCATCCGTGCGCATCCGTGCGCCACGGCCCACGAGCGCACGTCAGATGGCCGCTGCGCGCGCGCTTCGCTATTGCTCATAGAGAAAAAATTCCGAAATCAATTCGTTACACCGTAGACTATATTTTGTTTAATAAACTTGAAGTATTTATCAATAATCAATAAGTACATTATAATAATTGAATAATTAGTATTTTGTTTCATAAGAGACTAGCATTACAAATAAATACCTTCAGCTATACAATTTTAATGTTTATTTCTATTTTTAAACATTTTGAAGATGTTCAAAGTGGACTACATGGGTGTGTACCCGAGACGCCCTGACGCGCGGCTCTCGTGTACAAACGCCTCGGCTGATGCGTCTACGTTTCGAGATATGACTTAAATGTACATACTTAGATTTAGGGGAAAAAGGTCGTAAAAACAAAAGAGTTACTGAAATTATATAACAAACACCTTAACTAATAGTTCAATAATTTAGTTGAAGTATATAGAGTGGGGCGCGCGGTGAGACGGCGGGGTGGCGAAGTGCGTCCGCGAGCGTGTGGTGTAACCTGTCGCCACTGGCACGGCACGGACACGGCACGGGCACGGCGCCGCCCCACCGCGCGCTCCCACGCAACATGTCTTTGACAAAAGCAATATAAAACATTTCATTCCGTGTGAGAGATGACACGATGGTATGCGAAAACTTTTTATTTTCAAAAACACACGTCCATTCGCTCACCCTTGCGCTTAAATCTAAAATTAATAATTAGACAATATTTTTTTTTAATTTGTTCAACAGACGCGCGCGACGCGACGCGCGCGTATAATAATAAAATATTTTCAAAACAATCGAATAATTAAACACACTAGTTAACAATATAACTTATGTTCACGTACGCGCGTACTCAACCATACACGTTCAAAATCAAATACGAAACTTGATCATCCTCGTTACTTTAAAAATATGATTTTATACACAATCGTTTCAGCATTACAATACAATAAGAGCGATGGCAGCGTAACGGTTCGCGTAAGGTCCGTGCGCGACGGCGCGCGCTACATAATACTGATATATCGCTAAGTTATTGCACGAGGGGGCACGGTGTGGGGGCAGGCGGCAGTGGCGTGTTACACCGCCGTCTCCGTGTGGCTGTGGCTCGAGAGGCGCTCCACGTCGATGTCGTGTGGCGCCAGCGTGTCGCGCGTGTCGTACTCGATGCTCGACGAGTGCGAGAACCGCTTGGAGAGCGCCGTCTGCTTGCGCAGCGCCTCCGCCAGCGCCGCGTCCGCCAGCGAGCCGCGCGAGTCCAGCCCCTGCCGGAACGCGTTCACCACGCGGATCTGCGCGCACGCACACACAACTTACTCACCACCACCACCACTCGCACTCCGCACACCTCCAAGGGACCTGTACTCACCTGCTTACTCTACCTCTACCGCAAGGGAACGATGAGCGTGCAACGAACAAATCCATTGCGCCCTCATCTCCTCCGTTACTCTACGCGTACAGTCGTGAAGTTACGGTTAATTATGCGAGTCGTCGGAGGTGTGCGGACGCCTTCAGGTTCGGCGCGGGCCCCGCGTCTCGCCGCCCGGACGCGCCGGGGCAGGGCCGGGGCGCGACCAGGGGCGAGCCGGGGCCACCGCCAGGGTTAGTAATATACAATTCAATGAACATAAATATAAGCACACCGAGCCATAAAAAAGAGGCAAGAAAGCGTTAGGTAATTCAAAATTCCAGTCACAGATCATGGGAAAAGTTGGAGTGACGGGGATTCGCGGGGTGGCGCGGGGTGTCGCGGCGTGTCATGCAGGGGCGCAGGGGCGCCGGGGCGGGCCCGCGCCGCTCTGAATACAGACAGGTCGCCGTCGTGCCGCGTGCCGCGTCGGTCGCGTCTCCGCGGCGCATGCAACTGTGACTGCATTTGGATATTCACCTTACTATGTGAGCTACGCGTAAGCTCTATCTCTGTACCGTATACTGCACATACGAAGCAACACCGACCTCCCCGACAGTGTCCTACGTCCGATGTGTAAGCAAGCTGACCCTGCCTCCTTCCGCGATCCCTCAAGCAACCTCTTATGTTATGACAAAAATGTTGTATACTAAAAGCTATTTATATTCAAAAGATGGATGCTAATTAACAGATGATAGTTTATATAAGCTTTTATGACGAATCCCTGGTATGTTGGATTCAAGTGATCCCCGTTAGTAGCGTCGTTAACGTTAGGTGCATAATGTGATGCAAACAAATAAAACTTCTACAATGCCACCGTATGATGCGAAATTATTTTAGTAAGCTATATCGTTGCCAATTCGTGAGCTTATCATTTGATGACGCAAATCATATGGAATACCAGAGGTTAGGTCGCCCAACTAAATATCTGTAAACCTATTTTTGACACATGTTTATTTATATTGTGGACTTGACACATAAACATTTATAAGCGTGACATTGACATTGACACATGGAAACAAACATTATTTTAAGACGTTATTTACATTGTTAATGGAAATCGACTTCAAGATTCTATATCAGTATCTTTTTGACTTACGTTACAAATTAATTATCACAGTTTATATGCCAATATTAATTAATTATTTGAAGTCGATTGACACACAAAAGTTTATATGTTACAACCAAACCAGTTTGACCCTTGAGAGAGACGTAATACGGTGTCTTTTTCCGAACGTGGTACCGATGGGGGGTAAAACATATGGATAAACAGCGCATGCGTATTGCGTGCAGTGACAGTACAGGGCATGCAACTTACACTGACCGATTAATATCATAAGGAATATTTTAATTGTCATCCTCAATAAACAACATATTCTTTTGTTACATGGCAGTGACATATGTATCATTTATATTCTTGGTTGTTGTTCCAATATATCTTTTATAATTTTTTGAATACAACATTGAGGATCTCAAAGCAGATTAATAACTGACACAAAAGTAAAATGAAATTAAAAGGTCAGCGCAACAAGAGCAAGTGGGAATAGAGAACGGAGAAACATGTTATAGATAGACAGAGTACAGTATAAACATATAAAAATAATGTTAACATAAATATAGATAAAAACGTAAACACAAAATAAAACGGAAACAAGACGTGAATGAACAGCATTCCGTCTCATGAACATGGAATCTTACAGCTTGGTCTGTGGAAGTCTTGCTGTACGGTACGGGTATCAACCGTTCTTGTAACTCGCCACCTATCACCTTCCGTGTGCAATTGGGTTTTCATGGAAAAGAAAATAAAAACGAGAACATGAAGTAGAGAGTCACGGCACAGGGCGGCGCATATATGCGGTGCCGTCGACTAGAACCGTATTCTAAAAAAAAATATTTTTATTGCCAATTATTTTTTTACTTTATATATAATATAATCATTGTATATGAGATTCAATGCATTATAATTGAATTATAGTTTCTAGAATACAGTTTGTCATTGCAGTGGAAATTGTCACAGATATATAGGAAAGAAGTATCGGGGACTATACGAAGCCGGTGCGCCTCGCGAAGCGATGAACAGATTGTAGGAAAGAAGATAAAATAAACATAAAGAATATACACTATTTTCCAAAAATAAAACATACACGCAGGGTTGGTCCAATCGGTACACCTTAAGAAGCACATTAATGGAGTGTGCACTTAATTTCTATACATTATTCCATCCAGGGCTCCGTTACTTGTTTTAAAATTAAAAACATAAAATAAAATAACATCGATTGTACATCGAACTTTTATCGATTTAACCGTTTGGGTGTGTTGTGTTGTGTGTGTATGTGTGTGTCACGGCACTAGTGTGTGTTAACATGCGTACTATAACTAGTGAAGCGCACACACATTTTTATCGACGTCGTTGCTCACATACCAGATATCGATATTTATCTAAGCTACAGCTATATACATAAGCAATTTCGTGGTACATTGTGAGATGCAAATCAACGCGTTAAGGTCCCCTTGTAGTTTGAGACTTGGGAAATTTAACACTAATTAGCCTATGTTCAAGCTAAGCTTAATATCTATAATACACTATATAAATAATTGTCAGTTCATATATGGCGATACATCTAATTACCATGTATTTCGTCATAAAATTGTTGCCTAGATATCATAAAATGTCCAATGTTCGTGATAATTCCAAATTTTAATATTATTTGCATTTAATTTTTATGAACACATTGTTATATAGAAACAATAAAAATAGTTATTGTAAGCGATACATAGCAATTATAGTCATAATTTTCAGAAAATAATCGATAAGTGACAATATACATGGTGTTAGGAGCATATATGCAAAGACTATGCTAATCGTGGCTATTTTCTATAGCTACATCTAGACAGTTAGAGACGAGCGTGTAAGCGCCAAGCGGCTAACATCGACTACACCGACATACACCGGCCCGCGTTGGCCGCCAACAACAAACATTGGACCAACATCGACACAACATCTGACGTGACGGTCATTTACCTTATGACGCAGCTCTCCGAACGTAGCACAGTGGATGGAATTAATAAAACTTTGGAGTATAGATACTTTATTACTAAACTTTAGAAACAAGAAGCGATTTGAACAGGTAGTAACCTTTCCACGTTTATTCATGCTCCTTTTTTGTTTTGTGTTTTATTCTATACGGCGTGAGTTACCTACTGAAAGCGTATTTTTGAAAAAACTTTATTTTTACATATCTAACTTTTGGTGTACACCGAGAGAAGGATATTATGTATACATTATCTAGTTTAACAGTAGCAGACAATAGTAAACACTACACCGTGTGCATTACAGTTTAATTTTACTTTTACCTATGGATTGTGGGTTCGGATAGTTAAATTTGCTTGAGATCCTTCGCCTGACGTAAATGAAAAGAAAAACAAAATGGAAGACCGAACATGAGTGGACAGTGTGAGTGTGAGATGTTAATATTAAGGACAGATCTAAAAACCATCACCAGTAAAAACAATAAAAAGGATTTATCTATTTCATGCACCTGTAAATAATCTACTGTTATTAAAACATTGAGAATGTAAATAACAGTACGGCATTCGTGTGTCCAGTGGCGTAAAACACAAAATATGACCCACTTGACATACTACACACATTACATACCGAACCTCTAAAACATACACTAACATTATACTTGTCAAGACATCACCGACAATAATCTATATATAGCATTCTGCTAACAAAAATAACAACAAGCAAATTTAAATATCACCTCATTTTAAAAGCACTTCAGTAGCACAAATTGTGAATTATTTATCATTAATATAATATATTTATATAAGTTTTTTTTTTAATTTAAAAATGGCACTAATACGTTTTCATATATGTTTATATAACAAATAACATTTTATCACATCAAGAGATGAAAAGATTTTCACGAAAGTATGTTATTTACAGAAAATTTTACGAATATTATATTGTTATAAATTAAATTATTCCAAAAATGTTTTATATATCTCCCAACATCTTGGAGATGGCTAACGAACTACGTCTATAATGGTGCACCATATTTTCTATTTATATATTTGCGACTCTAATATTTTATATACTTAGATCTAACATTTTAAAACTTTTTTCAAACTACCAAAATGCATTCACATATTTTAACGGGATTAAAAATTATTTGAAAACTTTAGCAATAAACGGCGGTTATTTTAGAATACATATTGAACAAATGTCATGGCAGTATATATCGCGGTGCGTACTCGCTCGTCGTCGAACGCACGCGTGCGTTATGTACACGTTGTGTCACGTAACTTATTTTTCGCATTTTTGCATTATTCCGCGGTTATTATTTAACGCATTCGCGTTTTTATATTCAGTATTGGGACATTGTGTTTAATCATCGCTCTGTAGCGATACGGGACTGAGGGCTGGCAGCGAGCTCCCGCCGGATTGCACGCTGATCCTTCTGTGTTCCGCCAAATAATTATTGACAAATATCCTGCGGCCGGCCAATATGTCCGCCTTTTGCTGGAAAACAACATGACGGACGTGTCAGTCATCCGGCTCGGGTAGTGACGCAACTATACTACGCGCCACATCGGAACAAAACTGCTTTGTTGTAACTCGTAGCGCACACTACCGCGGTCGATCACTAGTCTATACGCTACGTGAACTCTAATTAAAGCAGTTTCGTTGTAAGTGCCTAGTTTTCGGGATAAGGGGCATTCACACTAGCTGGGTCGGGACGAGGGCATCCAATAGCACGTACTATATTAAAAAATAAACAAAAAAAATACGAATCATGTACCGTGTCGGAACTACTTCTACGAAGAAAAACAATCCGGTATGTGAGCTACTTCGCGAAGCGTCTTGCTATTTTCCATTTGCGAACACAGTGTCATAATATTTTGGAGGTAAAAATAAAATATCAACAACGATCGTCAAATAAATACTTTTATTCAAATGAAATGTTTAATATTAGATTGTTACTTTATAGTGCCGGTTAAGTATGTATTTTAACAATATGTTACCGTTACATAAGAAATCAAAAACAAATTATAAAATTACGAAATCAACTTATCAAAATAAGTACATACACAACCGAGTAAAAAGAAATTAAGTTTATAAAAAATAATGAAACCGTTTTTCGGAGTAATTTTAGTATCACCTTACCTAATTTTTGTGTCATTGTTGGAGATAATTTTATGTGTATTTAATGCACTTTTTATTTATTTTATTAGCTTATATACTATGCAGTGTTATAGTTTGGATATGTAAGTTACTGTGATGGCTTTATTGCGCTATACTGACAAAAAAAATTGAACACAAAAATTCGTAAAACCCTTAAGCGAGCCTCCGATGACATGTTAATGTAAGTGCATATTATCAGAAACTCTGTAACAAACATCAATATATTTAAAAAAAATATAAAAAAAGGAAAAATACAAATTGTGCATACTCACATACATTTGTAATACATGCATAACACTGTAACATAAGCTTGGTCACACTGTAAATGCGAAGCAAAATTGAACAAAAAATATCGTAATAATAAAAAAAAACAACAAAAAGAAACAACGTTTTGTACCAAACATATACATTTTCTTCAATATATACTCATTACTTACAATCTAAGCGACGCCGCCATTTTGTTATCGACGCGTGTTCACAAAATGGCCGCTCGTTATCCCACCTTGCAATATGAGGTGATCGTGATTATGGCTAACTGAATCCTGTGCGATTGTGAAGCGCTCTATGGTTTAATGTTAGCTCCGTGTGTCGGAGGCGGTCGGACGATCTCATTCGCAAAGGACAAGATTCAAGCCGCCGGTCGAGTATGTACCGAAGATCTACGTGCACCACACTCGTCATGCTCTAGTCACTCGTATCGTGTACCTACGTACTGAATCCGGACTATCATACTTACAAATTAACTCCCTATGCGAGTTAGACCTAACTTACCGTCAACATCTGAAATAGAGCGATTATGCTAAAAATGGGCGGCCCCCACTACAACACGAGAGGCGAAAGAAAATGCTACACACATTTGCTTTAAAATTTATTTCAATGTAAATAGTTTTCGTAACATTCGCAAAAACCATGTTATTCATCATAATTGTTTTAGACAATACAATTTTTGTATCGTTACTCGTTTTGTTTTAGTAAAGCGTAGTGTCTCGTCCATACTAAACTTTAGGCATATACGTTATAATAGTTTTAAAGATAGAATAATAATGTTTAGATAAAAATTTTGATACATTTAGTAACTGCGAACGTAGTCCTAATGTCCCTGCATAAGTCGGCGAAGAGTTAAATGGTCCCAAAATTTACTATGAAAGATAACACAAGCTGCCGACTAACCTCATCGTATCAACACGACAAACTATTACACAAAAAGCTAAACTTTCGAAATTCATTAATAAAGTTTTATTTTTAGTAAAATCTCAAGTCTAAGAGTTAAAAAGTTAATAGTTATTTTTAGACGTTTCGGAGGTCGTAATCACGCCGTGCTCCGTATACCTACTACACAAAATATCACTGCTCCGATATACATAAACGTCAATGACATCTAACACTCGTATGTACAAACGTTCCTCTCTAACAGCAGTGTTCACCGCGGTATCTGTCGATATTACGTCCTACGTAACATACGTTTGAAGGCGTTCGACTCCTGCCACTGACATGCGCAATCGTCAACTATAAAGTATCCATTATCTATCGAAACGTCATCAACAGAGTACAAACACGGGTTGTATCGTTCCGGCGTGACCGCTGCAGGCACAAATCGGTTCGGGACTAACATCGGGCCTCTAACTCATCTAACAGCTTTATTGCTATCCACTATACTAGCTCTAATATAATGTTTAACACTTAATAAAATATCTTAACGTCTATAATTAAGATTCGACGAATCGTTAAAGCGCAAACGCGTTCGAGACAGAATCGAGGACTGAGCCGCGGCGAGATCACGCGGGGATTACGTTAAGTACGTTCGCGCGGGGCGGTGGCGGGGCGGAGACGGGGCGGCGACGGGGCGGTGACGGGGCGGCGACGGGGCGGTGGAGGCTAGAATATGGTGGTCTCAGTGCGGGCGGCGGTGGCGGCGGTGGCGGGAGTGGCGGAGGGCACGTCGTCCGCGTCGATGTAGGCGATGTCCTGCGGCGGGCCGCGCAGACGGGAGCGCAGTCCCGCCGCCGAATGCGCCGACAGCCGCTCCTCCAGGTCCTCCAGCGTCGACTTGAACGCACGCACCACGCGCAGCTGCAACAACAACACTCCAGTGCGGGCCCGCCACCACGCTCCGAGTCCCGACACAACACGCTACCGCACGCAGCGACGCGACACGACCACGCGCTACCGATACCGATACCGACGCGCCGCCTGCGCTTCACACGAGTGTGGTGTGGATGTTCTTTGTTGCGACGCGTTGTCTGTATTCAGAGGGTCGGCGGCATGCACTACGCGGCCCGCGGCCCGGCGACTCAGGTGCTGGGTGCTAACGGACACAAACTGAACAGAACTGGGCGCGGCCCATGGACAGGTGCTGGACACAACGGGCGACGGGCGAATACCGTGCCAGACACACACACGCACACACAATGGAACGGAACGATGTCGCTCGAGGAAGGGGCGAGAACTACTGCCACAACGGACGCGGGAGGATGCATGACACACGAGAAACAGAACTAATGATGCTCTAAGTGGACCGACGATACGCCTCGGGCGTGCCGCGAGTACGCGGGTACGTCTGAGGTACGAGAGGAAGCGGCGTGTGCGGTGTATCGTCGATCGGCAGGTGTGAGGTGTGCAGCTAGGACAGCTAGGGACAGCTAGGGGTGTAGGTGTGTGGTACCGTGCGGTGACGCCGGCTGCGGCTCCGCGGCCGCCACTACACCTCGGTCTCGAGCACGGGCCGCGGCTGCCAACAACATCGCTCAACCACGCGCGGCTCGGCGCCCCACTCCGCGCCGTCCTACGTGCCCACGCAGCCCTAGCTTTACACACGCGCCACACACATACCGAACACCCCACCGATACACGTTTCATGTCACCAATTCATATGCACATTACCTTTCATGTTTGTGTTAAAAACACACGCAAAAAATAAAACAAGTGAATGTTTTTTGAACATTGCAAATAGTACCATCGTAAGGCAATGCACATTTGTTTTTATTAGTATTTTTTTATCGTAAATATAAAAAAATTTAAGGCATATATTAAATACTACATCAATTAAACTTTTTTATCTTAGGTACCAAGTATTGCATAACTTTTTCTAAATCTTTAAAACAGTATTTTTTTTTTTTACTTTTACATATGACTAAACTGATGACATCAAACGCGTATCAACCGTAAACGTATACGCATTTACAGTTTTAAGGGGCGTTCCATATCTGCCTAGCCGCAAGCGGGCCAGCATGGAAGTACAGACCCTTATGTTTATAGAATAAACAGAAAACTTAAACGAAAAAACAAAACATCGTGTCATTTGTGTGTACTGGGTGAGTGTGTGTGACCGTTTGGGCCTGTGTGATAAGAATATGACTCCAGAAGACCAAATCAGGATAGAAAAAAAAACAAAAAAGTAAAAAAAAAACTAAAAAAAAAATACGTGTGGTGGGATCAGAAACGAGGCCTCAGCTAACCTGACGACTGTATCGACTACACTACGCCTAAACAACGCAGGGGCGTGTCACCTATGGGGAAGGAACGAGGATGCACTAGTGAACAAACGATACCAACGTAGATACAACTATAATATCAGTCTGGCTCTATTTAATCTCACGTGTATTTATAAACTTCATATAATGGTGGTGGCACGCTATTTATCACGTTTTTTTTATCGTTATTACAGTTACTTAAACTAGAACATCTAAACATGCCGTGTTATGTTTTTGTTTGTTAAAAACACATCCCTAAAACTAAGATGGAACAAACTAATTGAAACGTTATTTTTTATGTATGTAATTATGTAAATATCTTTTTTTATACTTTTTTCTTTTCATAAACCATTTTAAAGTTATTTAGATGTAAGATATTTGCACAATTAAATACAAAAAGATTGTTAGAAAGCTAAACAATCACTGTTTGGTTATTTGTTCGGGAACAACAATTGGATTTTTATTTTTTTTCTACGTGTACTCACCTAGTACCGCTGCATCTCCTACATAGCGTCAACTATATACATCATTATAATAATAAGGACATCTACAACAAGCCTAACAAGACGTACGCAAAATAACACAATAATAAGGCAACTGTTCCAATGCAAATGCAACTACTTATGATGGCCCTCGATGCTTCAGTTTGACGCTGTACCCACCTGACTGACAACACACCCCGACATAACACACACAGCTAAGGGGACAAACATTCACAAAAAAAACACAAAACAAAAAAAAACGTAAAACAAAAAAAAACATTGACAACACAACGGCAAAGGAAAACGGATTCGACGGTTAACGGTTAGTTTTCGAGCACACGGCATGCTCTGTACGTGTATGACTACTAACTTTCTTTTCAAGAAAAATCCACTCCACACTCAAATAAATGAACGTTTCAACAGCAGTAACTGAACACAATCCGGTATAAATGAAATAAACAACAATCAACGAAATAATATTAAACAGTGAATGAATTAAACGTTACTGCTGATTATTGACATCGGTAACGCGTGTTAGAACGCCGTGCGGCCCTGGCTACATCAGGTTCATACATAGACGGCGTAGCTTGGGTTGCTTGGATGAGTAGCGAGGATGTATCGGGATGGCGATTCACAAGCGAAAAAAAAAGTACTATTTATTGTAAAATAAAAAATCTAAAAATAAAAATAAAAACAGACAAAAAATAAAAAAAAGTAGTGAGAAAAAAAATCAAACAGTCAGTATGACTAAGAGTAAAACAAAAAGACAGACAGAGATAGAGACAGTCATATTCATACCGCGGTGTTTCATGTTCAGTGGTAACAAAAAAACAATCTATTCGGATAGTCATAGTAACTGTTTGAGGGTATAATGAGGGATAAGTAACATTGTCACAGCCTACATAGAGCATGCTAATAGGGTAGTGGTAACAGGGGGGCGGTACAGTCAACTCGTTTTAAACAAAACAGTTCAAAAGTAAAACGTATAAGAACGGGAAAGCGTCATACTGTATTCGATGCTTATCATGCAGGCAGTTACTCGCGATTCGTACTAGTGTCGCTATCGGGACCGTCCCGGTCTCATGACATCGACAGAGCGAGACGGAATAGTGTGCGACCAGGACAGAGTATACTGGTATAGATTAAATAAACATAGAGACTGTAAAGTTCTGTAGAAGAAACAGTTGTCATGAAACCAGGTACTAGTAGAATAAATGAAAATAAATGGAAATTATAAGATATCTAGTAAGTATAGCGTTGTTCGGTTGCCAATTTCATGTTTTTGTATTTAATGTGAAGAGATAAATGTTTTTTATTTAATCAAAATTAGTGACCGAACAAGAATTAAATCTACGTTAATCATGGGCCAAAAATAATATAGCGTTACTACTTTCTAAAACTTTGTAAAGTGTTTCTCTGTGTAGGTTTTAAAATAATTGTTCGAATAAGAACAGAAGTATAGGAGAAAATACGGAAAATAAGAAAAATAAATTAAACGAAAATAAAAAGAAACTGAAAAATCGGAAAATACAAAAACGAAAACAAAAAAAAAAACATTAAAAATAATATTTTCTCAGTATAAGTTAAATTTTTGAATAGTTTAGAAAATTTATCATCGAGAAAAAATTATGTGTCGATATATAATATAAATTAATTAAAATATATTATTATTATTATTTCAACATACGTAATTCGGCATACTTTTGAATCAAATCATAATGTGTCACAAAATGAATCAGCGTATCTATTGTTCTATGACGATAATATGTAACTATGGATGCATAGTATCATTAAAAACTGTGGTATTTATCGTTTTGTATGCAAATATAGTAAAGTATGAATCATTAACTTAGCGTTAGGATGCCCAAGGTATCCGCTGTGTTGACCTGTAGACTTTGCTGTATTTTTTATTAATATGATTATGCTGTAAACTCAAAACTTATCCCTCTGAAGCACGAACGTATATTGCCACTAATTTTATTATTTATTTATTTTGTTACTATAGTAAGTCATTAGTAGACTTTAACGGTAACAAATTATGATTACTTATATTAATATCATGGTATCACATCATGGTATTTCTCAGTCTGGATGTCGAATTATTTCATGACGGCACCCATGTTGCGACGGCCTTATAAAAATTATGTGATAAAATAAATTAATTATGGCAAGATTTGGCATAACTAATAATTATGATAATATATAACATCAGTCTTGAACATTTTCATAAGGCCGTTTTTTAAACCCCCTGAAACACTATAAATATACCTCTTTATTGACAAAATTTACTCCAAATATCTATGGATAGATTGTAACTTTCGAAAGTCATTTATAACATATTTATAGTGTTTCAAAAACACACACCTGAGTGGTAAACACTCGGATATGAGTTTAAATGCGTCCCACATAAGGTCGATATTTTTAAAGCCTTACGTTGCGAAACGACGTACGAAAAACTCCCAACATTAACCCACGTTTTATAGCAGTTTTTTCTGCGTGATTTCATATCGATTTTGTAGATTGAAATATACTTTTTCATTTGAAAATCGCGCAGAATAGTAATGAACTTATTCGATTGAAAAATGAGCATTTTTAATTGAATTAGCCCTTCACAAAATGGACGAATAAATTGAATCAAAATTACCGATTTTGTACTATCATACAATCGATATAATCTTTTGGAATGCTGTTACTTATGATGAGTTTTAAATCAGTCTTCATTCTTTAATACTGTACAGACTTTATAATATTTTTTTATTAAAGCTCGATAGTAAATACACTTTTGGACACAATCCAAAGCACAGATTCCCAATGCAAATGAATTTACAATTAATAATCACTAAAACCAATTGAGAGACTCAAATTGTTCTATAAATTATTAAAATCGATACTACGTAGATCAAACATATCGATAATTAAAATCGATACCTACAATCGATTGATCAATTTATCCGTCCACATCCCTTGCGTCCCAGCGCCCTCCCTCGCACACGGCGGTGTCCATACCTGCGTCTGAAGCCGGGTGAGGCCCCTGATCCATAGGATCTGTCCGGCACGTGGCTTCTTGTCAAGGTCCGCGTCGTAGTCGGGCCCGGGCTGAATCGTCTCGGGGTCCGGCTGACCTCGGCCCCAACTGGAGTTGTGGTGGTGCCATTAATACAATGTTGGGTTTGATTACCATTTCGAGATTGCATCGATTAATCGATTTTTTTTATATCGATATTTGGAGACATCACTCGTTTATTGTGTTGTTGACGACGTACCCAACCTCTGGTATTGTGGGTTTATGTGGCACGGTTATAAAGTCCAAATAATTTTACATTCACAAGAAAGTGAGGTGTAAAGTGTGTTGTCCATAGTGTGATGTGATTTGTGACAGTGTAAACATGACTATAAATAAAAACTGTTAGAGACCGAAAAGTATGTGAAGTGTTTTACCCACTGACCGCCATTTTCAATAAACTATCTCGAACCGCCGTTATCGATCCATCGCGCAAATGGACCAATTAGAACAAAGATTTTTTGACACCCACAGTTGACTAATTTGATTGGTTTTGGTTTCTCCTGGGGATCGGATCGAAGATTAAGATAGGGATCCTTTATTGAAAGCGCTGTAAATCTTTACACCTTAGTGACATTAAGGCCTAATTTAACAAATTTCTAATCAATCGGGCATTAAAATTAACGCGAATGTTAAAGTATCGCGCGAGCTATGAATGAACGTCTAGTATGGGAAAATACCTGTCAGGGCATTGTGGGACACTAAAAAACCTTAACAGTCCCGTTAAAACAGTTAACAAGTTATTAAAGTAACTAACAGTGTGGTATTTTACATTGTCGGTTTGGTGCGGTCTACTACATCGGTATACTAACGTGAGGGTCTTGGGTATCTTCCTAGTGGGCACGGTGGTGACGAGCTGTCCCCACACCAGCGTGCCGGCGCCGAAGAACAGGCACCACAGCCACTGGTCTATCGTCAGGCCTGCCGTGCTGAACGCCATGCCGCCGAACTGGATTATAATCACCTGGAATGTGTCGCTTGGAGAGTTACCATCCCATTCATAAACAGTCCATAAACCTATTTTAGTTATCTTATGTTTTGTCTTCTTCCGTTTCCAAAGTCCGTGAGCTACTTTTTTATATTTATTCAGGCGAATGGCCTGTTAATTCTCAGTTACATATACTCATTCTAATCGATTCAAGTAATTTAGTTTGAATATTATTAAAATATAACTATCGACTCAGCAAATGGCACGATGAAAGCATTGCTGAATTTTTTTTTATGCTAACTGCACAATTTAAGTGAATATAGCTTAGTTAATAAAGATGAATCTAAAAATACACACTTTAATCGATATTACCTGCGAAACAGCAGTGCCGATCCATATAGAATAGAATATAGGGTTGGTGAACAGTCCTTGGAACACATTCCTCTGGCCGTGGATTTTCCTCGCGTTGATCTCGTTGAACATGGTCATCAATACGAAAGTGTTGAAGATGATGGTGAAGTGCTGCGTGGGCTCCGGGCTGAGGTTCTGCCCGCGACCCGAAGGGATATTCAGGATTTTGTCACCTGGATTGTGACAGTAATATTAGTTTCCTTATTATCGATATGGAATTCGATGTTGTTAATGTATCGATGAATAAAGACAAAATAACTGGCTGGTATTTAAAATGCTTAGGGCCGGTTCTTTTTTTTTTTAATATATCATTTATTGGGATAGATTGCTAATCGAATATTATAATGTTAATAGAAAATATATAAATACTGAGAGTAACAAAACGAATCTTGCCAATTCGTCAATACTAACCCACAAACAGCAAGGAGAAAATAATGAACAGCTGATAGATGGCCTGTCCGAGGATGTTCTTCATCATGGTGCGGCTGATGAGCGCCTTGGTGCGTCCGTAAGGCTTGCGCTGCAGTAGGTCAGGAGTGGGCATCTCCGTCGCCAGCGCGAGAGACGCTAACGTGTCCATAATTAGATTCACCCATAACATTTGTACTGCCTGGAATGTTGACGATTAGTCTTCAGATGGTGTATAAATTTTAAATAAATTATCGACAAGTTCAAATTTTAGAAGAGCATAAGCTGACTCAAAACGAAGAGAAAGGAAATCCTGTTTTCCGACTATGAACAGCGTTGAAAATGGAAATTTGAAACACAACTATTGTAGTGTCAACTTATAGAGTAAATATTACACTTGAAGTTAAACAATACAATAAATTCTCATTCTCTTAGTCTCGCCGGCGAGGACCGTGACGTTTCCTTTCCTCGTAATGTTAAGATACTCCTTCCCTTTCTTTTACATCAGCTCCACGTCTCCTTCCCTAGCCCTATTCCCGTCCCAATGTCCGTGTCCTCTGTACCTATCAGCCCGTGCTGGTTGTTAGTTATTTAATGTAGGTACTTTAAATTATATTTTAATTGGTATATTGTACCTTTATAAATTTGTTATTGTCTACCTTGTCATGACTTGTCATAAGCGTTTTTTTATAAGCCTCCTTGATGAATAAATGATTTTATTTTATTCCGCTTTAACTTTTCTGGTATCCTGAAGTTGACAGCTGACATTTGTTTTTGGAACGAAGTTCCTTATCGCGCGTTGTGAAAGGGGGCTAGACGGAAAAAATTCTCACGAAAAGTTGTAACAACACTTTTATACTTGCCCTGTGAAACCAGCCAGTAACAATAAAGAACTGGCCGTAAAAGTGACATTCGAAATTTAAATAAAAAAGACAATTTAAATGCTTTTTAAAGTAGTTTTTTTTTCGTTAGTTGTATGTTAATTTTAATGTCAATGCTTGCTTGCTAGACGGAAAAAAATCTTACGAAAAGTTGTCACGACACTTTTATACTTGCCCTGTGAAACCAGCCAGTAACAATAAAGAACTGGCCGTAAAAGTGACATTCGAAATTTAAATAAATAAAGGCTTTTTAGAGTAGTTTTTTTTTTCATTAGTTGTATTTTAATTTTAATGTCAATGCTTGCTTAGGTGATGATCGTAATTTGATGACATATCTATTGTGTAGGTAGAAGTAAATGTTTTAATTGATGTGGTAACGTTTTAATGAAATATACAATTATTATTATAAATTAAAAGAAATAAAATTTTATTACAATATCTTCACTAATTAATCGAAAAGAAATTCGTTCCATCCGGGTGTCCCTTGACACCTCTCATTTTTTTTTTTTTTTTAATAAAACCTTATTACATAGGTAGGAACGACGATTTTCGCTTTCATGACAGGAGCTGTCATGGTCGTAATGGACCAAGCGGGCCTGAGAAGTTAAGAAAGCAACGCATGTACCTCTTCTGTGACCGTAAAGGTCTTCATGGGCGGTGACCATTTCTCCATCTACTTCTGAACCCACCTTTTTTCATAAAAAGTTTATACAGACAAAGGCCATGTCCAAAACGGGCTTTAAATTCTAACCAAGATACGATACTCACAATATCGGTATAGTACTCCCAAAAACTAGGTCTTTGCTATAAACTGTACAATTAAGTCCTCCGATTTAGAGATTAAAGTAATTTTATTTTGTTTAAAACCTATACTTAGTTATAAATGGAGGGGTCCGAAAATATTTTTTTAATGTATTCAGGTAGGCAAAGGCGCAACTAATGCACCCACTTTTCGCCATTATTCCGTCCCATGATGTGATAGGGGGCGAGCCTATCGCTATATCGGGCACGAATTCCAGACTCCGAGCTGATACTGAATAGAAAAACTCAATATCATTTTGCCCGACCCGGGGATCGAACCCGAGACCTCAGCATTGCAGTCGTACCATAATACAACTACGCCACCGAGGCAGCCTATGTACATTGATTGTATATAAAGTGCATAAATAAATTAATAATTAATTAATAAATATCTCCTTTATTACATGTTTACATCTGACGTACCTTAAGAGGACTGTCCTGTATAGCACAAGCACCAATGAAGGCCACAATGACAGCGACCACATTGACGGTCAGCTGGAACTGGAGGAACTTAGCGATCGAGTCGTAAACGTTACGGCCCCACATCACCGCCTTCACTATCGACGAGAAGTTGTCGTCCGTGAGGATGATGTCGGACGCTTCTTTAGCCACGTCCGTGCCGGCGATACCCTGGGGGAGAGGCAATTTTTTTTTATTTTTTTATTCGGGCACGGCAAAGTGACTGCACCTCACCTGATGGTAAGCGCGATGCAGTCCAGATAGAGTATCGAATGGCAGCAGATAGTTATCTCATGACATTCGACACAATCATGCCGGCCTACTGAGCTGCTTCTTCACGCTACGGCGGAAGGACCCAGGATTATAGGAAGGAGGGAACACGTGCGCCGGTAAACTATTCCAAAGCTTGATGGTGCGGCAAATAAAAGAATTGGCGAACCTATTGGTTCGGGCCGAGATGGTTTTAACCATCAAGCTGTGGCTTCGGATGCCGGCACGCGTGGTTCTGCTGAGGAAAGGAGAGGAGGGGATCAGATTAAACAACTCTTCAGAGCATTCGCCATGATACAGACGGTAGAACACGCTTAGAGAAGCGACATCCCTCCGCAATTGTAGCGATTCCAAGTTGCTCGTTACGTCTGCATCATCCACAATGCGGATGGCCCGCCGCTGCAATCCATCCAAGGCATCGAGCAAGTATTGGGCGGAACCGTCCCAGAGGTGCGAACAGTATTCCATACCCGGCCGTACCTGTGCTTTATACAAGCGGAAGATTTGACCGGGCGTGAAGAACCGACGCACCTTGTTCAGGATTCCAACCCTGCGTGATGTGGCAGATATAACGCCTTCGATGTGATTCCTTGGATTCAGATCACAGCGGATATCCATACCAAGGATATTCAGGTCATTCCGCATTAAGAGTGGAACACCCTGAAGATTGGGGAGAGGAGAAAACGGGGATCTTTTGCACGTGAACGCACACACCTGCGTTTTCTTGGCATTGAACTCAACCAGGTTCATGGAACCCCACGTGGAAATGAGATCCAGAGTCCGGTTGAGCTCAATGACAAGATCATTGCGCCTCCTCACAGTGTCCACCCGCAAACCAGGGGGCTCATGGTAGTATCGCCCGTGAACCGTGCTGTCGTCTGCATAACAATGAATGTTGCCAAGCGATAACAAATCATTGATATGCAGAAGAAACAGGGTGGGCGACAGCACCGAGCCCTGTGGAACCCCGGCATTTACTGACATGAGCTTCGAAGCGTGCCCATCAACGACGACACGTATTCTACGCTCATGCAGAAAGCCAGAAATCCACGCACACAGGTTGTCGGGCAAACCATATGCCGGAAGCTTTGAAAGGAGACCACGGTGCCAGACCCTATCAAAAGCCTTAGCTATGTCGAGGCTCACAGCTAGAGCCTCGACATAGCTAAGGCTTTTGATAAGAGAATTGGCATCGATTAATTATGTGCGATATCGATAAGAAATCAATTAAGAATCGATAAACTTTATAAATGACATATTCAGTCGAAACAAGCTAATTATATATTGAACAACACTGAAAATTATGATGTCTTGACACTTTTATATTTAGACTCTATTTGTCTGGATGACTACAAATGAATTACCAATTTATCGATTCGATTTTTATCGATGTTTCTCATAATGAATTTTTATGTTTACGCGAATGTTAGACACTGAAGAAAATTTCATAAATTCATTGAGAAAACATAAATTAATCATCCGCAAACAAATACGTATAATAGTCAACCGACTTCACAAAAGGAGGAGGTTCTCTTCGACGGTATGTTTTTTTTTTAATTTCGATATGTTTCTCTTCATTATCGATAATATATTTTTAATATCTTTTAGCACAGTACACGTACCATAGCAAAACCGACGTCAGCCTTTTTCAAAGCCGGTCCGTCGTTGGTGCCGTCACCCGTCACGGCGACCACCTCGCGCGTGTCGAACGCCTTGGACTCGATCATGCCCTTGACGAGCGTGTACTTGTCCGTGGGGGAAGAACGCGCAAGTACGCGCAGCTTCGGCCACACTTTATCTAATAGGTGTTGTTGAACCTGCGACAAAAATTGATGATCAATATTTTTTTATAGTGGACGATGGCCTGGTTGGGAATGGAACGGCCTGCCGAGACATTGTCCGGACGATCAAAACCCAAGGCACACACCTCTAACTTTTCAAAGTAACGTGTGTATTGTTTATCAATTATCGTTCGCTTTAACGGTGAAGGAAAACATCGTGAGGAAACCTGCGTACCTAAGAAGTTCCTTATAAGAATTTCGAAGGTCGGTGAAGTCTACCAACCCGCACTAGGCCAGCGTGGTGGACTAAGGCCTAAACCTTCTCAGTAGAGGAGACCCGTGCCCAGTGGTCAGTATATTATACAAGGCTGGTATTATTATTATTATATTTATTTTTTTATACAAGTACAAACTCAAAACCCGAGTGGCCCACGTAAGTGTCGCGGTCCGGGATAAGCTTGCGTAAGTCCGGTTCAAATAGGCCGGTATATTTGTGTCAACTGAGAGTGACAATCATCCTCAATCGACACTCTATCTGACCACCAACTCACCATAAGTCACGTCACTATAAAAAAACAATAAGCAACAATACCATTCATCACAACTCACCTCTCCGTTAGCGTCCCTGATCCGACTGTTGAATTCCTTTCCTTCGAGTATGAGGAAGTCGTCAGTCGGCTTCAGTATGCCGCACTTGATCGCGATAGACCTGGCAGTGTTCACGTTGTCTCCAGTCACCATGCGCACTGTGATGCCGGCTTTCTGGCATTTCCTGATCGCTTCTGGTACCTGGTGGGGGGAGGGGAGACTGTAAATCCTACTAATATTATAAACGCGAAAGTTTGTAAGAATGCATGTTTGTTATTTTTCACGCAAAAACTGCTGAACGGATTTCGATTAAATTTGGCACACGTGTAGATCATGTCCTGGATCAACACTTTACTTTGTATCCTGAGAAAATATAACAATTATAAAGGCCATTGTTGTTTAAACGCAATCTCATGTTGGATGAAACCTTGGATATTTTGACTCACAAATTTTATCGATATTAGCCTTTTGCTTCATAACATAAGATAAAACTGAGCTAAACCAATAATTTATTAGATCATTATTCGACAATAGATTTGTCAATTAATGAAATTCCCATATGTCGTTTTATCAGTTGTAATCAAAACGCTTTTTCATTACAAATATTTCTAGTAATCGATTCATAAATTAATCGATTCCTGTTTTTCTACCGAACTCATCACTCACCTCTGGTCTGACAGGATCCTCAATGCCAACTACACATAAGCAGGTAAGGTTGTTCACTATGTTGTCTTCGTCGTCCCAGTTAGGCTCTTGGTCTATATGTACCTGAAAATTGACAAACGATTTCCTGATTACTCAAGATTTCATAGTTCTGAGTACGATCGATTTCTAGGTATCGATAGCTACTTTAAATGTACTTAAGGTATCTGCTAAAATAAATAGTATTCATTTACAAAAAACTGATAATAGGGGTTTAAAAAAATAAAAAAAACCATCCTTATTCCAGAATAACTATACAAGGCAAACATAAACCTTTGGCACCCAAACTTTAACAATTATTAGTGTACTAAGGTTGAATTTACCCAAGAAGGCACTACCTGATTAATCTCAGCCTTGCCGGGCACGAAGTCTCTGTACGCGACGGAGATGGTCCTCAGGCCGTCGCAGGCCATGGGTTCGATTACTTGCCTCACCAGTCGGTCCTGCATATCACGCGTGAATTTCTCTAGCCGACCCTCGTGTCCGTAGATGAATGCGCATCTGTGGACATAGGAGATTAATATATATATATATAAAAAGTGATATAAAACAGTGTAAAAATCCTTGGGAGGCCTGAATTCGATTTCAGAGTTGGATAAAATTTTGTGGCAATTTTTTAATTTGCGGGAATTGTGTTTTAAAGTAGAGGTTGACGTCAGGCACGTCATGTTGACATCACTTAAGAAAAAAATCATACCGACATATCGTCGGCTGAGAATGCTGATCTGCTAACTCCATAGTGTTCACTATGGAGTTAGCAGATCAGCATTCTTAGCCGACGATATATTACATTATCAGTGTAATCGATAGTTATACATACATACACATATACACTCACGCCTGTTATCCCCGAAGGGGTAGGCAGAGGCGCACCTAGTGCACCCACTTTTCGCCGACATTCGATAGTTATTGCCCTCAAAATCGATATCCTGGCTTTAAAACATAGGAATTTAAAATGGCGGTAACTTTTTCAATTCCAACATTGGATCAGTCTTTGGTATCCAAAGTTATACCCAGATATCGATTTTGAGGTCAATGGTCTTAAAATAAAGAAGTTGAAAATGGCGGCCAAGTATCGATTTTGAGGTCAATTGGCTCTAAAACAAAGAAATTCAAATTGGTGGAGACTTCTACTAATATTAACATTCGGTCAAGATTATGTATCTAATTGCAAGTAAAAAATTAACCTAAAATGAATAATATTTTTAGAAATTGCAAGAGGAACAATACTATAGACTTCCGTTTTTATAATTTTGCAGTAAAAGGCCCCACCGCATATTGTATTATAATATATGCTCACTGTATGATCGTTTCAACGAACCTTCACCTTTATATAATCATTATTATATCATATTATAGCTATTACAAACCCATTACCCAATATCAGTTTGCCCGACCCGGGGATCGAACAAGAGACCTCAGCACTGCAGTCGTATCGTAATACAGTTACTACGCCGCCGAGGCGCCAACATACCTAATATTTCGACAACCAAGAATAATATAAACGCACACCATGTAGCTACACCTACCGCCATCTAGTGAGCGTTATAGTACAACTGTACGCTAACTCTCAAGGCCATTGGGGGCCCTTAACTCTTATTGAAAACGGCCACTAAACCTTAACACTATACTAACTTCTTAAGCACGATTTCGGAAGCTCCTTTAGTGTACAGCCGGTATCCTCCCTTGTACGGTATGACAGTGGACATGCTCTTGCGCACAGAGTTGAAGGTGTAGACCCTGGTGAAGGACTCCTCGGGATGTCTCTCTCGCACATGGTCGTAGCTCTGCCCGAGAGCTACTACGAACCCGAGTAAGGCGCACTCAGTCTTGTTGCCCACTTGCATCGGTGGTCCGGTCGGGTCTTGGGACGGCTGGGGACAAAATGGCCTTTATTTGTATTACGATTAAGGCATAAATACTGGAAACTGCAAGTAACTTTTAGGCATTGAAAATTACTAGATGTTTTTTTTATGGTATTGAATAACGAGACGAGCAAGCCGTCCGATGGAAAGCGATACGACCACCCATAAACAGTAGCAATACCATACAGCACCTTCAGTTACAAAGTACTGTGTGGCATTACACTGCGCTCGTCATCCTGAGACATAAGATGTTAAGTCTCATTGTGTTCAGTAGTTGCACTGGCTACAATGCCCTTCAAACCGAAACACAACAGTTCATGCACACTGCTGCTTGGCGGTAGAAAGACATTGCGTTGGTACCCACCTAGACGGACCCTTACATATGAGAGACCTACTACCAGTAATTTGAAGTATGTATTGATGTTCTTTTTTTTTCCTGTTAAATTATGAGACGACCATGCTGTTCGCCTAATGGTAAGCGATACGATCGCCCGTAACTTTGATTTACATTGTACCGGAGCACTCTACTGCGCTCGTCAACCTGAGACATAAGATGTCACAGTGTCCAGTAATTATGTTGGCTAGAATGTCCTTTAAACCAGAACATAACAGTGCATGCTCACTGCTGCTTGGCGGTAGAAAGAGACAAAGCGGTGGTGCCTGCCCAGACGGCCCCTCGCCTACCAGACCTACCAGTATCTAAACTCTAGCTGACTAGATGGTTGTTACGTTTTCTTGACAGTCCTGATTAGTATTACTAATAGGGTTTTTCATAGTCTGTTCATTATTTTATATGTAACAGAAAATAATACGAAAAAGAAAATCTACTGTTTAATCAGCATCAAAATCGATTGAAAAATAAAGCAGTTATTCAATTTTCAAATATTCTTGTGAGCAAAAGTGGGGCCGTGGCGGGGATATCGCGCTATCTCTTTCGCACGTACGCAGCGTTATGGCCGACGGCGCTTGGTGACGTCAGAGCCTAGTGATGCTGTTATTTGACAGCTACTCCTCCCACCAAATTTCAAAGCTTTATAACTCACTATTCGCCAATTTTAAAAATTCTTTTTCCATTAGATTTTGGATAGCATACATTTTTTATAATTTTCTTTAAAAAAAGTAGTCAATTACCGTATTACAGGTCTCATCATTAAATTTTGATTCAAAAATATTATTTTGTTTTACTAAACTGACCTACTTACTTCAAATAGCTCAGAACTCCATACATAACTTGCTTTCCTGTCCTTTACGACGCAAACTCACCATAATCCTAGAAGTGAAAGCGCTGTTGACTGATATTCCTTCGATCATAGTTTCGGCGACTTCCTGCGGTATGTCCCTATAATTAGGGGTCACTTTGCACAACTTCTCGCAGATGTACGACTGCACGACTGTCATCCTGTTGGTGGTCAGTGTGCCGGTCTTGTCAGAGCAGATTGCAGTGGCGTTACCCATCGTCTCGCACGCGTCCAAATGTCTTACCAGGTTGTTGTCTTTCATCATTTTCTGTGAACGAATGTGACATTACGAAAGCGGAAATTATTTTTTTTGGATGAGTTTTATACGAAGTAACCTTGGACCAAGAAAGGTCATACGCAACTATTTTTAACCGACTTCAAAAAAGGAGAAGATTCTCAATTCGACGGTATGTTTTTTTTTAAATAACAAACCAAATGTGGGCAAAACCGTAAATAGAAGCTATTGACCAATAAATTCATTAAAATTTAAAATTAACGTTAAACAGTCCCTTAAAGACCAACACCAAACTATACCCATCCCGTTCTCACCTTAACAGAATAAGCGAGCGAGAGCGTGACAGCGAGCGGTAGACCTTCGGGCACGGCGACCACCAGCACGGTGACACCGATGATGAGATGCTTCACCAGGTTGTTGATGTACGTCGCCTTCCACGGCTTCCCGTCTATGGCGAACGTTTTCACGCAGAACTGTATAACTAGTATTAGTACGGTGAGTACCGCTATTGTTGATCCGGCGTATCCGATCTGTTGGAGAGGTTTGTGGTTAGTTGGCGGTTGATGAATGTGTAGAGGGGCGTAAATAATACTGGATTCGGGCATCAACTACATTGAGTTAAGGCTCTTTTTAGAAAAACACCAGTGCTTTTTATTTATTTATTTATTTACATAATACATATTATTTACTTTTACATCGCTGGTGGGTATAAATTCAAGAAGATTACGGTGAAAGTTAGTATCAGTATGTTTTAAATTTTGACTGCAGCCCCTCATTTCGCGTGAATTACATTAGATTGGTTTATCCAGTCCGGTACAATACATTCAACTACTCTCCAAACGCTGTTCCAAAATCAAACGATATTTAAGGAAACGAATATAAATTCGATGTATTTGACAAATCAGTTCTTTTGTAATTATTTCAAAAAAATAAATAAAATTGAACTATTTCCAATTTTTTATCCTTGACTTCGCATATGTATAGTACAGAAAAAAATGTGGTGAACAGAACAAGGTGGACAGACGAATTAATAAAGGTCGCAGGATAGGCCCAAAACTGGTCGCCTGGAAGTCTTATGCTCTATGTTCACCAGGCATATGGCTGACTAGCTTTTGCCCGCGGCTCCGCCAGCGTGAATGAGTTTTCCCGGGATAAAAGTCCCGTTTTATATTGTACCCGGATAAAAGTAGCCTATGTGTTAATCCAGAACATTATTTACCCGTGTGCAAAATTTCATCTAAATCCGTTCAGCAGTTTTTGCGTGAAAGAGTAACAAACATCCACACATCCATACATTCTTACAAACTTTCGCGTTTATATTATTAGGTTTAGGATATTAGGATGATAGTACAGATACCTGAATAGCGAGTTTGGTGAGCTTGGCCTGCAGCACGGACTTCTCCTTCTTGTGCGAGGTCTCTGCGGGTTTGTCGGGGGGCGGCGCGGGCACGTGGTTGTCGTCGGGCCGCGCGTGGTTCGCGCCGTGACTGTTGCCTGACGACGGCAGGGTCGGCTCCTCGTCACCTATCAGTGTACACCATGAGAAACGCACTGGATGCAGTGTGTAGCTTGGTACATGACGCGTTATAAAACGTCGAGGCAAATTGACCAATCAGAGAATTTAAAACTAATACATAATAATAAATAATACCAGCCCTGTATTATATACTGATCACTGCTGAGCACGGGCCTCCTCTACTACTGAGAGGGTTTTAGGCCTTAGTCCACCACGCAGGCCCAGTGCGGGTTGGCAGACTTCACATACCCTCGAAATTCTTATGGTGAATTCTCAGATATGTAGGTTTCCTCACGATGTTTTCCTTCACCGTTAAAGTGAACGATAATTGATAAACAATACACACGTAACTTTGAAAAGTCAGAGGTGTGTGCCTTGGGTTTCGAACCTCCGAACATTGTCTCAGCAGACCGTTCCATTCCCAACTAGGTTATCGTCTCTGTTATCTATAATTTGAGACTATTTATACAAATCACAGTATGAAAAGTAGAAGTAAGGAGAACCGTCTTATATGGGAGATTAGTCGAAAGTGTCCACTTATAAACAGCAAATTATAGTTCGAACACTCACCGAAACAGCGCTAGTGTAGGAAGTGGAAATGCCATGAACTTAGCAGTTTTAAACAAAGTGAAGTGTGCTGGGTTGAAAAAAATAATATTTTTCTTCACTTCTGTACTTAAGAAATATGCAGTATTTACAATCTCAACTATTTACATAGTCAATTTATATTTAGTAGTTTTATAATTTAGTATCCTACTCTAATATTTTTTGGCACTCTATTTAAAATTCTTCCATAGATTCCATATACCATAGCGCCACCTTAATCTTCTCCCTTTCAACGGACACTTTAATACACAGAGATGGTTTTATTTCTACGCTACATAAATCACAGTTAACGTGATAGAATTGAGAACCTCTAGTAGTAGCTACGCTAGATGCAGACCTATTTCAATCAATTTGCCTCGCAAAGACTCTTGGTCAATGTAAACGCCCAATGGGAAAGATCATGTACTAAAGCTACTTCACACTGCAGCGTGTCCCCGTATAGTTATAAATATGTCTGTATTTCAATTGTAATAAGTAATTTAATTGTGTTTTTGACAGTCTAAGAAACATTTCTCATAAGAAAAGGATAATAAATTCAACTTTACTTAGTTAACTATAACTAAGTTTAACTTTCCTTGTCTTCATGCTACGGTTGTCTGTAAAAAATTGCCTCGAGTGATAAGACCGCCAATTGTACTTTATTTCTAAGTGCAAATACTGTATCTTTGTAATGTACGTGTACAATAAAGTATTAAAAATAAATAAATAAGTTACTTATTGTGTATCACTATATACAAAATACTAGAATGAATTAATTTCGTGGGACAGTTGTGAATAGACTATACTCTTGAAATGTGTTCATGTAAACTTACGGACAAAATAATCGTATATCCATTAATATGCTTATAGAATGAAATAAGGTGCAAGGAATTTTAAAAATGTGAAGACATAAATCTTACAAATTAAACGTCAATATTGTTAACTCAAATTTAAAAGTTAGAAAGAAGTACAGCTTCAAACCATTGTAACAGAAGACGCATTTAGTATATTTATTCTAGTAGTTACAGCGAAAATTAAAATGCTCTATGCTTTCAAGTGAAAAATGCAATTAGTGGAATTAACACTATGGAAATTTTAATTTTCATCATGTTTATTGTCTAGTCCATCACCAAATCTATAAACACACTATACTTAGATTGCAGTATGTCTATTGAAGAGTACTCTAAAGGGCCTTAAGCCACTACCCTCATCCCAAGCCTAAAGCCACAAAACGAAGCACAAAACAACCCAAAAAAGGCATTTACTGTGGCCCCGAGTGTAGAAGGGTTGTTACCAAGCGGGACATAGCAAAGGAGTATACTTACCGGACAGGCTCTTGCGCTGGGTTCCTTTTCGTTGCTGTTTTTTAGCTTCTACACGCGTCAATTTTGGTCCGTATCCGTTTTGGATTTTAAACTCCAATAATATACAAGCATACACATTGATGACAACGATTTGATAGAAATTTGTTTATACATCATGCAGTCAAGACGACAGTTACACGATGCACTCGATGTGTATGTTTTTTTTATTTAGTTTTTTGTTTTTTAATTATTATTTTTATTTTTCATCGGCGACATGGAGGTGGGCGTGCAGCAGGCCGGGGTTCAGGGGTGGAGAAAAAAAAAGTTGGATGTCATTGAATGGGTCACACTAAAATGTATGTGGCACTAAAACTAAAGGGGTATTATGTCATTGCGTTTAAGCACTTGTGGTTTTATGCTGCGCGTGTGCCAAATGTGTGTAATTATTGAAATATGATTGGATGGTGAATATAAAACGCGTTGAATTTATGTTATTTAAAGCAAGTGTTTTTTTTTACTTTTTCGACACATTTTTAATATGTCGTTGACATCACAAACGTATTAACATAAATAGGACATCACAAACAGACCAACATATACCCCAAATGCTTAAACCTGACATCTAAGATGCATTTATATATGCTTTATGTTGTAATATTTTTAAATGGCTTCAGAGATTATTTTTTTCATCGTAACATTGAGTAAAAATTTGTATAATATGAACAATATTGAAATATACCATGCTCCCACAAGACATATCAGGCTATTAGTCAAACAAACATACGGACAACGTCTAACAAATATATGGAACGAGTAAAAACAACGTAACCCAACATAGAGATGATAGAAAAAAACATAAATTTTAACTGTATTATGTCTTCAATAAATAAAATAATCTCACGTTTAGACATAATTGGTGAAATGTATAAAGAAAAATATTTAATTCATCATGGCCTTAAGTTTAAGTGTATTTTTTCTAAACAGAAATATATTAAAAATTATTTCTATTTTTGTCGTTTTTTTTTCTTTGCAACATTTGAGGATTTCACCGATTACGCCTATAAAAGGGTTTGCAGCCCCGTAGGGGGTGCCGGTGGTATGTGTTGTGGTGGGGAGAGGAGAGGGGGTAGTTCACTTCACGGGTCGTTCACACTAACGTATTTAACGAAGCATCACCAATACAATGCTCATTTAAATTGTTTTTTTTTTTTCATCGATAAAAACGGTACATTGAAAGTGTCGAATGTATATTTTATAGGATCTATATTATTTTAGTACTTTTTTCTCGTAAATATGAACTACAACGTCGTTTTACCAAAAAAGTTATCTGGCACTGTAATAAACATTATGACACGTATATAAATTCCCATCAAAGTCTTAAATATTTGATATTTGTATAGCCTACTTTGATATAAAAATGATGTATCATTCAATTATGTAATTTATTTAACCCCATAACGTCTAATATATCCTCATGATATAATAACAGTTCTTCTAAAATGCATCGTAATGCATATCAATAAAGCTTGTTGAACGATAACCGATTAAATTCAGAAGCCATAAGTTTATCTAATGAGTGTTCACGCGGTACAACTAAATGAGCAGTGTTATATGCATCTATATTTTGCGGAATATAATGCTATTTGTGATGCCTTTTCTGATAATATGCCAAGGATTCTTTTATTGCACACAATGCTGCCCTCGTAGCAAAAACAACTGAAAATCATGCTTAAAAGTGAAATGATAAGATTGATTTTAGTGTACCATTTTGACAGTACCTTTGTTACGACGGCAGATCAGCACTTGAGAAAAAAAAACGCTTTTCCAGCACCTTCCAATTTCAAATATCAGTGGATAAAAAAGCTAAAAACGGCCAGAACCACCACCAAACAAAAAAAAAATGCAACATTTCTAACAAAAAGTAAGCTAAAACATAAAAGGCTCTTTTAAAAACCAAACGGGTCCAACGTGAATACGTTTCATGATATTTAGAAAAAGTTTTATTAGAAGTAAACGTTGAATATCGCAGTATAACATTTATTACATATCTATTCGCCAAACGTATTCACATCAAAACACAACATAAAAAATGGCCGGGGTACATTCGTTGAACACCCTCTATATAAAAACTGACATCAAATGTTTTTATTTTTGTACCGTTATCAGAAAAGGCACTCCCGTTTTCTAAGGGCCGTGGAGGGGTTCGGGTGTCAGGGAGGGGGGTTTGGAGCATGTATAACTATAGCTACCGCAACCGTCAACATACAGGGTGAAGTTTGGATGGTTACCGACCTTTTTTCATTTGCTTAATCTCTTTCTCTTGCTTGTCGACCGCGGCACCGAGGAGGGTGAAAATGATACCAGCTTGGGAGTTGACGCCCACGGCGGTGACCAACATCTTGCCCGAACCTGAAATATTAGAAAAAAATATTGTAAATGCTGTTATCCTGGTATTACTCCCGCTACTGAATGTATTGTCATTATGAATGTGTAGTCGGAAAAAAATACAGTAAAAAAATATAGCATGGACAATTGCAAAATAAATTTAAATATTCACGTACAAAAAATGCATAGAATGTATAGAATTTATTGCTGCGTTAATTCAAAAATTCATAATTAGGTATAAAAATATTGTGTACACCAATATAGTGTGCATCATGGCTAGAAGTGTAATTTGTGATATTGACAAGCATTTGGTAACTAAAGAATTTTTAGAATAATAATTGTCACAATTATAAAATTAACAACATACCAATTTTTAAATAGGTAAACGTTAAAAAGTATTTGTGATGGGATTTCCTATTGCCGCTATAGGATACGGATTTTTTACCGACACAAAAAAAAAGAGAAGTTCTGAATACCTTGTTTTTTTTACCAACCTTCCATGACGTGTGTACCGGATAGCACCATGGGATCAAATGCTTCCCCCTTCTTGACATGGTCCGATTCGCCCGTCAATGATGATTCGTCGATCTGTAACGTAATGGTTACATTTAGTAAAACACTTTCATTCTAAGTATACACTGCTCGGTGTCAGGTTCGAATCCCGGGTCGAGCAGAGATGTTGGGCTTTGTGGTCAGTATCAGTCACGAGTTGTGTGGTAGGTAGCCATATTATCTGACCTAACATAGCTAGCGAAATGTGGGTGTTATATACCCCTTCCCTTACCTTTGAAGAGTGAAAAAGTGTGATATTTTTTAGATCTATGTACAGATCTAGTACCCTGTTCTAAGAAAACAAGTATTTGTTTATGGTTGCAAATACGGATATAAACACACATTATTACTTAAATTGTATCACCGCTGCCTTTATAATCCTTATATTAAGCCCTACTATGATTTATTTGTTATTTCTTATGGTTTATAATAGATATAGAAATAAATATATAAACGTTCAAAAATTTACATGTCTTCATAAACTATACATATGTGTAAATTGGGGAGCAAATATTTGTTGAAATTTTTGTTTATAATGTAGGAAATTATCGCAGTATCGTCTTGTGTATATAAATAATTCAATTTATCATTCTGTGACCATGAGAAACAGCGTGAACAGCGTAAACTCATACAAACAACAAGAAAAGAAATACCGCATTAAACTAATTACTTCTGTTATCAAATTACTTCATTGTTATCTGGATATTTGCATTGTTTATCCACATCTAGGTTGTTTTGTGACATTTTTAAAAATAAAAGCTTAGTTATATAATTTGAATATAAGGAAGCTATGTGCTTTAAATCACTAAAAATGTATTTATATCGTTTTTTGGTGATTGAGAAACTTATTAATTGTTTTTTATTCAAGTTCGAGTTTATCACTATTTGTCTCTTTATTCCTTACATGTAATGAGTTAAGAGTGAAAAGAGACAAAACACATACAATTTAAATGATCGTATGAAAAGCATTAGTAATAAAGTAAAGTCACACATAATTCTGGACTGCCTCGGTGGCGTAGTTGTATTATGGTGCGATTCCCGGGTCGGGCAAAATGATATTGAGTTTTTCTATTCAGTATCAGCTCGGAGTCTGGAATTTGTGCCCGATATGACGATAGGCTCGACCCATATCACATCATGGGACAGAATAATGGCGAAAAATTAGTGCACTAATTGCGCCTCTGCCTACCCCTTCGGGTATAAAACGCGTGAGTGAATATGTACGTATGTTAAATTCTGGAGTTTTAACGTTGTACTTATCTATCGACAAAAATAGAACAAACGTCTAGTGCAGTACTCGTACGCTATCGATAATCAATCAACCGTCATTACGTAAGGGGACGCCGCACACTACAGCGCAACAGATAACCTAATAAACGCTCGTTATAGAATTATCGACAGCGATTATAACAAGTGTTCGGCGAGGGGACGCGTGACGCACGCGCCGGCGGCCAATCAGATAAGCTGGGGAAATAGATATTATTGCTACCTGTCCTCCCATTAGTAACGATAACGTATCGATAAGTAAACGCGCTCTTGTGCATGCTTTATAGAATAACCTATATTGGTTGCTAGGCCTTGCTCGCGACTTCGCCCGCTTGGAAAGAATATTCCGCTACAAAATTCCCTGAAACACAGTTCGACTCCAGCGCCATCAATACAAGAATCCGATAAAGTATCTAGTATTTAACATGGAAGCAAATTACACTCACGTCTGTTATCCCCGAAGGGGTAGGCAGAGGCGCAATCAGTACACCCACTTTTCGCCGTTATTCCGTCTCATGATGTGATAGGGGGCGAGCCTATCGCCATATCGGGCACAAATTCCAGACTCCGAGCTGATACTGAATAGAAAAACTCAATATCACTTTGCCCGACCCGGGGATCGAACCCGAGACCTCAGCATTGCAGTCGTACCATAATACAACTACGCCACCGAGGCAGTCAATATGTTGAAAATTATGTTGGCAATAAAAGCTTAATAATAATAATAAATAATTATAGGGTATAAGCTCATCTCTCCCCTACTTGTGCTTCTGCATATCCCTTTATGGGTATAGACGGGATATTCTATTTTATAATTTACATAAACCCTAATGTATATTTTGTTGTGGCAGGTGGTCATTGTTCAACATCAAGTTATCTATTTTTGTCAAGTCTTATCATTTGCTGAGTTATCAACATTTAAGTTACAGATACGATCTCAATTATCTACTTGATACTTGGAATTTGGGTCGCTAAGATCGATTGAATTCAATTTAAATTAGATTAGTAGATAACATTTCAAGTAGATTTGGGGTAAAATAAACATAATAATGGGGTACGTTTGAACCATCGTTGGTTCACTTATTGGCACATGCATAAGTTTTTTCTAATCTTTAAATTAAAATGATATAACGACGCATCCCCATAGGTGATTGGCGACAAGCAGGCGTCCAATCTTAAACCAAAACCAAATTGTTTCTGCAACATGTAGTAGCCAAAGTTCAAAGATTGACAAACATAGCCTTATACGCTAAAATCCCATTGCCCTTCATAATGAGCTCAAAAGTCACGTACCTTAAGGTCATTACTCTGCAGCAGTATACCGTCCGCGGGCAGCAGGTCACCGTACTTTATCTGACATATGTCGCCCACAACGATGTCGCTGATCGGTATCTGCTTCACCTCCGCGCTTCGGATCACGGCGAACTTGTGCTCGCCTTCTATCCGATTCTGGAGCCCTCTGGAATAAAGTACGAATGCTGTTAGAAGTAGGTACCATGATCATTCATTGCATTTTAAAAATAGGGTGGAATCATTTTGATAATCAGTTTTGGGATCAGATAATTATTCAATGAAAATTATTAAGTTGACTGGAAGACGCATGCAAAACACCATTCGGATTTAGAAATTAACTTACGTAAAATACAATACGATAAAAGTCCTACCACCATAATAGGGGTAGTAGACTACTTTTTTTTTAATACATTCATCAAAAATGTATGCCATCCAAAATCGAATGGAAAAATAATTTTCAAAATTGGGGCAATAATTAGTAAGTTATAAGGCTTTGAAATTTGGTGGAAGAAGTAGATGTCAAATAGCAGTAATATTACACTGTGACGTCACCGAGAGACGCCGGCCATAACGCTGCATGCGTGCGAAAGAGATAGCGCGATATCCCCTCCACGTCCCCACTTTTGCTCACAACAATATTTCAAATATGAATAACTGCTTTATTTTTCAACCAATTTTGATGCTGATTTCACAGAAGAATTTCTTTTTCGTACTATTTTCTGTGACATATAAAATAATTTACAAAATCAAACATACAACCACTCTATTTTCTTTGTTGTATGTAAAGTAGCTGAAACGCGAAAACATTACGAAAGTAAGGCAACCTGCACAAAATTTACTACACCGTATACAAAATCAATACCCGTAGCTCAGCAGATATGCATACGTGTTAGCATCATATCCAAGGGGATCGGTGCCGCGCGCGCTAAATATAGCTAAATTTGTCACTCGACCTACTTCCCATTGATTGTTCTTGAGATAGTTTTCACAACAGCCTGATCATGAATGAATTAGCTGACTGGTGGCTTTGTGTTTTCATTTTTCGCTCGGTCGTAATTAGGATATTGCATTTTCACATAATTATAATGTTTTAGGATGACGAGCGCAGTGCAACGCGACGCAGCGCTTTGTATTCAATTTTTACGTAGTGTTGCTACTGTTTGGTATTGATGACACTTACCATCAGGCGAGCTATTTGCTCGTTTCGTTATTTAAATAACATACATATACACTCACGCCTGTTATCCCCGAAGGGGTAGGCAGAGGCGCAACTAGTGCACCCACTTTTCGCCATTATTCCGTCCCATGGTGTGATAGGGGGCGAGCCTATCGCCCTAAACACTTATTTATTTAAATAAATAAGTGTTTTTTCTAACGTTTAATATGATTATTATTTACCCCAATTAATTCATAAGGCACCACTATTAAATCTGTTGCAGTGTAATAACGTGATAAAGTATTTAAAATCTGTTTTCGACGTTGTGTGTGACGAAAACCTAAAAACGTTAATTATGGGACATAAAATTGTTTGCGTAGCGTACACGGTCGTGGTTCGTGGATTTTCTTCGTGCGGTGTTATTGTATTTTTTACTAGTATATCAAGGTCACCTAAACTAGCATATTTAGCTTCACAATCACGGAATAAAATGTTGAAATTTCTTCAAAGAAAGAATTCTATTCAAAGAAACATTATAAGCCTGTGAAATAGAACGATACACGATATCAGGATGATTTAAAACTAAACAAACATGACAAGGGGTAAACCGTAAAAAGAACTATATTCACCTGAATTGCCTTTCTTTCGTGTAATCGTTGAACGCTGTTACTATGACGACGACTATGACGGATATTAAAATCGCTAAACCTTCGATCCATTGGTAGTGGCCTTCCTCCTCGTCCAGATGTGCTGAAACATTTTAATTTATTTGTTAAAACATGTTTTTTATATCAATATATACCTACCAAGTTTTTTTTATAAACTACATTCACACTTTTACAACCATGGATTTACCTTTACAAATAAAGAATTTGATTTGGTTTGGAGTAAAATTCAATACTTGTTAATGCATTTTTTTAAATATACTAATAACTGTTAAGATAATGTAAAAATTAAAAGAGCAACTTTCTATTCGGGTATATCTATGTTCATCCAAGTATTCATACAACCATAATCCTTTCATACAACACATTTAAGTCTCATACAATCCATTTAACACACAATTAAATTATTAACCAGATGTAGTTAATTACAGCGTAGTTGTGGTGTGTCCACGTGTTTTAAGCGCCCCTTAAATGTTGTATTTCAAGTTACTTTAAAAAAGTAAGAAGCGATTAAGCTCTTAAGCTCTTTGCACCGGCTTATGCGGCTTTTATAAGCTTTTATTGCCGCTTTCACAAAACGCAACTTGTCATTTCAGTGATAGAAAGCTTACAGTACTGGACGGTGCTTTTTATATCATATCCTCTTTTACATCGAAAATATGGCACCAGAAAGCGTGTAAATTTTTATGCGTGAAATATGTGCACTATGTCCGATTTAAGTGCCGATTAAATTTTGTTTATTACGTTGCTTCTTGAATAGCTACCAATCAAAGATTAATAAATACCATAGCCAATTGAACAGATCAATTAATCGACAAACCTAATCATTCAATGAGCGTTAAAGCCTCTGTCTCGCTCTGTTACGCAACGGGGCAATGTGTGCGAATGAAAAGCAATGCGGGATTATGTTACATAACAATTTAAGCTGCCGTATCGAGTTCGAACACTCGTGGAATATGGAGACACGCCGCTCCTGATAGTGAATATCGTGAAGTGTCAGTTTGAAATTATAATGTGCTTACATATAATGGGGATCGGTAAACATACAATATGGACATACTTATATAAATTTACGAGGATATTTATCATATTTATTTAAGCGTATTATTTATACAAACAAGCACATACAGAGTTAATAAATTGGTGTTATTATAATTTAGTGATACACAGTAATGAATATTAGGAATATAATAAAAAGATACATCGTAAGATGCGAACACAATGCGCTCGATAGACGCACGTGGACAATTTAATAAGTAGACTTCCGATGCACCGCCATTCGTGTGAACTGCTCCACACTTGATTATGCAGATGTAAGTGTTAAGTTCGGCTCAATGAACACGTATCGGCACGTTTTCTATCCGATTGTAATATACGTCGCAAACATCAGCACTCGAATAGCTTTTGTAATGCTCGTTTCAAGTTTACCCCATTCACAACGGGGTATTAATAACTTTATAACGGGAATAAGTAACATAAGTTGTCTAAGTATTTAAACATACAATATTTAGGATCTAGCTACGACAATGAATTCACATATAAAACTGATATCTATCTGACACATCTAACAAGTATCACGACATATAATTGAATATATAATAGCCACACTGATTATTATTGAAAGCAGTGCTCGTATTTCTTGGAACATTAATTGTTCTGCAATGTAGCCTTTAAGTGGCAAGCGAGCGGACGAGCAAACGCACTTACGGACAGACGGGCAGGGTGAATAGCGGCACTACCACTCGTGGTACTCGAGATAAACAATTTTGGGCAACTAAATCAATACACACATGCTCCAATACCATGGTTTCTTGCGAAGGAACAAAGTTTTATTAGTTGTTTATCGATTTAAATTAAAAGACAAGGAACTAGAGGGAATATCAATAAGTAAAAAGAACAATAATCATTTAGATAAATTAAGTGCAAATAAGCTAAGCTTTACAGAAGTTTGAAAGCTTTGAGATAAAAGTAATGTTTTTACCAACATAAAAGGAAAACACCTAGACAAGTTGGAGCAGTAAAGCTGTCAAATTAAAACAAATGCAAAAGGAATCAAAAACCTAAACGATTATATTCGAGACGATTTCGATACAACAAACCATGGTACAACACACAACACACATGAACCTAACATCCACTGAATTCACTCTTATCGATTCAGTTGCAATATTTAATGTAAAATCATTGCCAATCCATTCGATTCGAGTACTATTACTAAATCGAGCAGTGTTGTTCTTACCAGGGTCGTCTAATGTATCCGTATTGTTATTGAAAAGAGAAAATACACGTGTTAATATAAATGTAGTTTTATATACTACTGCTTAGGTTAAAAATTACTTTGAATTATACAATGTTTAAGATCTAGGTTTTCTTGGAACTATCTGTTTGGTCTTTTGAATGGTACTTCCATCTTGCTAATGTTTTAAATTAAGAGCAGAATTCATTAGCGACATATTATCAGAATGTCAGTTTAATCCGTTCATTTCCAGTAGGAATTAATAAAGTCAGAGTTTTCGTACGAATCAAAATATTTCTTGACTATTTGCATATAAACAAAAGTGTAATTTACAAACCACACGTAATATAACACCAACTTTATGATGACATTTTGTAATACAACAATACATGCATTAAGTTTCCATGAATTGAAACAAAATACAACTATGTGTATGGAGTTCATTACATACATACTTAAAGTTACCAAAACATTTCTTTACCCAGTTCGAATTCCACAGAAGTCAACGGGTAAAAACGTTGATTAAAAAAAAATTACTTAAATATTTCTTTCTACATAATTATCACGCTACTATTGCATACTTTCAAAATTTGCGATTTAAATTCTAACAAAAACTTAATTGAAGAAGCCACTTGATTCTGATATGTACACATCGAGTGCAAATTAAGTGCACTTGCACTCACCAAGGTCGGTTGGGTCCTCCGACGGCTTGTAGAAACTCAATCCTAATGAAACAACGGCGGCAACCTCCAATATGATGAGTGTGACGTCCTGCAGCGCTTCCCAGACGAGAGTGAGGAAAGTCTTGGGTGGCTTCGGCGGAATCAAATTCGAGCCGAACACTTCGCGCCGGTGCTGCATGTCCGCCTTCGAACCGCTAAGACCTGGAGAACAAAGAGGAATACAGTTTAATATTGTGTTGCATAGTTAATTTGCCTTCAAATATGTTCTAAGAAAAGTTACATTTAGCTTATCTATAAACAAAAATTAATCTAAAGTTTAAATTGTTTGTTGTAAATTTTTTAAATATGCTCAAAAAGGCTTTCTTATTCTATTTTATTATTTTTATTTATGTTCTAAGAAAACCTTCAATGAAAAGTATTGGCATGTGCTGATTTGTCTTTTATGTTATCGTTTAAAAATATATATACCAATAATTTATTTATTTGATAGAATCCACCAAGTTTCTTATAAGGGCAAGGGCCAAGGCAAAGTGAACTCACTGCGATAATAAGCGGTGTGGGGTTCGCATAGAGTGTCAACTGATGAAACATTGATATACAGCAATTACTTGATTTCAGCTTTGGCATACTGTTAGTTCCAATTCTTCCGTTGTAAGAGCATCAGCATTTGAATAAATTTGATAAACAAGTTAGATTAAAAGTACCTAAGAATAGTGCTCTATAAACTGTTACAAGCGTTTTAAAATAACATATCGAAAAGCGTGACTAACGCACGCGCGTATCTTTTGTTCTCCCGACAGTTTTATTGCTCTTGAAATAAACCCACAGTAAAAAACACACAGCAGCAGAAACACGTATTGACATTCAAATACGTCCTCGAGATCACTGGCGTTCGAACCTTTAATTACAAACAGAACACCCTTGCACGTTTGATATTTTAATTCTATTGCCTTTGATGCTAATGCTGTGTCTTCGTGGAAATTGCTGAGGTCGATTGACTTCTGAATCTTATGACTGAAGGTTAGGATGTGACGTGATTCTTCAGCTTTATAGGTGAACACTAAGACTACTAGTATCAGCTGCGGTTTCATCAGTAGTTTTAGAAATCAAGGTGTTATGGAACCAAGCAAAGGTTTACAATTTGTTTTCATTTGTAACTCACAAGTTTTCTTTATTTTTATGGCCACCATAAAAGTGAAGGTGAAAAAGTTTGTTAATGAGCGGAGTTATGCAGTTTAACTTCATTGTAAAATAGTTTATGCTGAACCAGTCGTCAAGTTTAAACAAACAAATCGTTTCAGTACACACTGGGAAATTCTTTTGACTTTTTACAACAACAAATCAAATAACACCGTTGTAAACTCAACACGCGATACATGAGCAACGTTCCGTTCCATTCATAATAGATGAGCATGAACCGAGCGGTGATAAAATATCGCGCACCTTCAACCGTGAAACGTCATGGGCGGTAATAAAATTTGCGAGAATGGAACGCATAATCGGCCCCGCAAGCCCGCTAAACGATACTCATGCATGACCCATGCAGTAGTACAAACTGCCAATTTATTGCATCTCGCCTGCGTACTTTAGCACGATTCAAATTTCGAACTGCAATTCGGAATTAGAATTATAAACATTTAATTTTGAATCGCGTAACCTGAACGTTGTATTTTGAATTAAGAGTGTTGCTATCATTATTAACCTTGAGCTAAAAGCGGGATCCAGATTACAAGACGTTCTAGGTCTCCCGTGGATGAGTGTAAACTATAATTGTGCGATACCAACCGTGTAACGCCGTGGGTGGCAGTAACATGGGCGAAAACGCATAACCGACAGCCACAGCAATTATTCCTTATGTGCAAAGCTACTCAGATTTGAATTTTAACTCATGTTGCATTTAGTTTGCGGCTTAAGTTTAAATTCGCATTGGCCGCACCGAACATAAACAGTTTGAAAATCCATAGATTACATTGTATCAATACTGTTAAGAGAGCTACAACAAGTAATGGACATACATAATGCATGATAATGCGTTATTTATAACTACCATAAAAATTCAATGAAGTAACAACAACAATTCCTAATGCAAATTGTGTGTAGTGTAAGTGTTCTTTTCGCGCAGGAAAAAATACCAATTTATTCAAAGAGAAGAGGAAGGGAGCCATAAATCCATGAGTGTGTCTCCGTGTACATATAAAAAAAAAAAACAATGGCGACGGTATTAATTAACAACATCGAGTTGGCAACACTGCGATCCCTCTTCGCGATGAAGCTTTGGTGTCGATTTTAATTAACAACTGTCAAAGCAATTCATAGCTTGAAAAAGATGCAACACCTAAAAATAAGAACGTTTTTAAAGAACTGTTTTTTTTTTTAATAAATAAAAAATTACACTCGGTTCCCAGAAAATACTAGTACAAAAGAGACTGTATGAAGTACCAATGATATGCAAAACCTTGAAGTCATTACCAACCCAAATTATCGATTTCCATTCAGTGACTTAAACACAAACTAACAATAAATTACATGTCAACGTAATACGGTCAGTTCAAGTCAGAACGGTTTGATAAATATTATATTTCGATAGATCTCCTTCGGCACGGTGCGTTGAACTCCAAATGTTTATATATTTGTATGTTTGTATATATATCTGAGTGGTACGTTTTTACGATGGCGTGTGAGTGGTGTAAAGTAGATGCTCTGTACTATAATTACGAATGGCAACATTACTTTTAGAATCTTTGCCAGAATCTAACTGGAGGGATGAATAACATAGAGGGTATGCTGCTCTCTCAGCTCTCTCTCTCTAGCTTCTCGACTGCTGTGAGTTAGCATGACAACGACGATAGTGAAATTTCTATGGAACTGAGCGCTGAAGCTCTGCGAGTCTCTAGTAATATCTTAAATCCTCTTTGGCACAATGTTATAATACACTTATTTAATATTACGATACACTGCTTCGAAATAAGAGACCAGAAACTAGTAATCGCTACTACATTTAAGCGTGAGAAGATAGATTTAGGACGAATAGAGTACATACTAGATAGAATTGAATTCAAAATTAGCCCTTGGCAGTAGAGGTACTTCAAAGACAGATCACTATAACAACTGATTTCGTTCCACACGGCATTGAGCGCTGATATACACACATTTAGAGGTTAAAAGCTTGTGTTGGCAAGGCGAAAAAATAGTCATCTATTTTTAACCAACGCTAATTCTATGAATAGATTTTGGACTGAGCGTTTGCGAAATGTTATTTGTTAATACATTTTGACAATAACAATCTCTGTTACAATATGACAGTAGTTGATAGTCATCGCTTTCTCCTATTTGGCAAAAGTATCGTGCGCTCATTGTTTTATAGAGGCGAAAGTGCGTTTTATAGGTATTTACTACCATATTTACACCCAAGTGCTCAATACTATTGCAATACGCGACGATCCAAATGCTTACTTCCATAAACTGTTCTAAAAGCACGTCTCCTTATTACCAGCACATTTTAATGACACCCATAAAGAGACGCCAAGTTAAAGAAGCGATGTAAGCGAATTCATAGCGCCTTATGAATATTTATCTGTCGACGCGGCGGCATTGATTATTTAGGGGAGGAGGGGGCAGTAAAGGAGGGTCATGTGTACTTACACCCTCACAAAAAAGTAAGTGAACGTAAGCCTTGGACAAATTCGGCCTTATTGGCTTTGCCAAGCTCATATTTCATTAGCAAATTGAATGGTGTTATTTCTTTGCGGGGGATATTTTCAAAGCTTGCTTTTACAAAGCAATGGACTGGTATTGGAATTTGGTTATTATCGAAAAAAATTAGCAAATTGAATGTTTATATTAGGTTAGAAAAGCAATTTCGATATGTACTATTTTAAGCAAGATTTCTTTGCTCCAAAGAAACCTTATTCCCCATCTCGTAAGATAAACATTGCATTGACAACATCAAACAGAAGACATTGGCAAACAGAGTTAAAACCGAGCTAATAGTAAAAACAAAGAATCGGTTTACGCTAGATCAGTAGAGTGGTATTTAACGTGAAAATATTTATTCTACTGACGTCCGCGTCGGTGCTAAAAGGCGTCAGGTTACCAGTGTGTTCTAGATGTGTGGTATGCAATTACCTTTAAGATGCGCCTACAGTAGTCCCATATATGTTTACATTCTAGCTATAGGTCTTCTGCGTCCGAGAGTCCGTTTGTTTCCTTCAACCAGGTTAATACTGATATTTCTATGTAAAACACTTTTAAAATGTTAGTATTGAACCATTTATTTGCAGTGTTTTGTAACTTCTTTATTCTCCATTGTGGCACATTTAAGAATTTCACGGTTCAAAAAAATTACGACACTTTTATGCATAGATAAAGTCTAATTTTTTCGCCTCATTAAACAACTTGTCAATATGTTATTCATTCATTGTTATCACCGCATCCGTTTCAAATGTGATAACTGCAATAAAACTACGTATTAACTCTAATTTGGAATTAACAATATTTTACATGATTGTTTAATTTATTGGTGGGAAATCTTGATACTTTACGACTTCTCTATAAGACGAACCGAACGAATGATAAAAAGTCTCGCTAAAAGTGTTAATTCCTGCATTTTAAAAATATATCCAGACAGACAGGCAAGCATAATTCTAGTAATTGTGGAAGGCTATGAAATCCAATAGTTGATATGATACATGATAGAATTTACTATAACGTTGACTTTGCGTTACGTTTAGATAGGAATAGGTATCATAAAAAAGTTCCATGTATATATTATGAGGAAAACAGGTATACAAGGCCACACCACATCAATTTTAAGTTATGCCATACATTAGTATGCTATTTAGGCAAATTAATAAAACGGAAATTAAGAATTGGATAATTTACTGTGTGTCAAAGACGCCGCTTATGTTGTTTTAGGTTTTATTCAAACGTTTACTAATGGTCAAATCAGAGTAAATGGGAAGGAGACGGATGACCCAGTCAGCAAAGCAAGATGACGCCTGACAGAAAGAGATGATACTTAATCCTAAGCAATAAAATCACAACAAAGTTACAACAGTTTTTGTTATTGAGTATTTTTTGGATTTTATTCAATCAATCAAATCTTTATTGTGTATTGTTATTTCATTGGCAAAAGATATCACCACAAAGTGAAGTCAGTGATAGCAAACATTAAGTGGCATCGTAAATTCTTTTAGCGTTATTAAAATAACGGATATAGCAAACGCCACTCAATGCGCAAACAGCTGTCGCGACGTCCAACTGAAGTTCAATAATTGGACGTACATCGTAAAAGCATCGAGTGGGGTCAACGACCTATGCACTAACCCAATACGAATGCGTCGGTCCGGACGTCTGTGCGTTGCTCAATCTAATGGGGATTAAATATAGTACTGTACATAAAATGTTATTTACACATGAAATGTTATTCATCTACGACTTTTCGTTGCAGCTCAAAATGTTTGCTTTACATAAAAAGTTTTCAATAGAGAGATGTATATTGAAGACCTGTTATTCCCTTGATTCTTATTCGACTACCGAAGGATGGTAATGATTTTAGATAAAAACTGCCCGCAAACGGACAGTACAGTTAGGTTTTTTTATTCGATCCAAACTGGCATACACTATGAACTCGTTGTAACGGTGTTGTAACCCATTGTCTTTGGCTAGAGCATTGCCATTCGTTGGTGTCCATAACGGAGACAGATCAATTCTTTACTCAAAATTTTAGAGGCTTAACGAAATGTAGTTTTCCTAAACTACTAAATATACGAAGCTCAATAAAAGAAATGAAGGATTTTCATCCAATGAATATGGAGAAGAAGAATTGAATAGATAGACGAAGAACGACGAAAGATAATTAAAAAAACAAGTGTTCTAAAACAAAGTTGGATTAAAAATATAATATTGATCTATCGTGACACTTGTGACACTCAACAAAAACCCATTATCGTTTCCAAACACCAAATTTTTTCCAAAGTCAACAAATCACATTAACGTCCGATAAGAAATACTATATCATGCAAACATACAAATATTTGCTCATGTTGGACAAACTTTGGACGCAGGAGCATGCGTCCTTGACCCGTGCGTCATCCGACCTTGGGGCCAAAAAAAATTCGAGGTCAATCACAATGGTACGGTACACCGTTTGAACTAAATGCGTATATTTTATTGATGAGTTTAAGTGATGGGTGGAGGGCATGTTAAGGCTTTAATGGAAGAAAATTGGAATGTGGTAATGACCGAACGAGGGCGCTTTCTTTTATTTTTTTTTGTGTTTAGTGTTAATTGATTCTGAATATATTTTGAATACGTCAATGCCAAGCTAATAGCTCATCACAATGAAACTATAGACGTTATTGTAATAAGAACACTTTTAAATATTTTTACATTTTGAACAGATATACTGCAAAATATCTTTTCAAAGCAAACAGTATAAATATAAATCAGAACGTTAACGGACGTCTGCTTTTGTATGAATGACAGAATTGTAAAGCTCATAGTACAGTAACAACAGCGAAGAGTTTAAATAATCCATCAATTATAAAAATCCATTGCTTTGTGCGGTATGTAAATTCAGACGGGATGTAAAACGAAATAACACAAAGCCTTGATCGATATGCATTCGAGAATATGCAGGGAACGTATAGAAAATGCATTTGAATATTCAACTTTAATACAAATATACTGTTAATACTCTATATTCAAGCATTTATTATGACGCGCGCAGACATTAGTTTGAAAGCGTCTTTAACTTGAATTTTCAATGAGGAAGCAGTGCCAAACAAAAGGTAGATATTAGACAGTACAACCCTAAAGCTTAGGTACAAAACTTTGAAAGCTTCCAATTAAATCAGATAACAAACTTCCAGCTAAAGCTGCAAGAAACACAATATCTGTCATCTGGTAACTGTCTATCAGCTCAGGTCCAGCTAACCAGCCGGTTGAAGGTCGCACGACTACAATAGGTCCGATATCTGAATAACTGATAGCGCGTCGCGGCGCAGCTGTCGGCCGCTTCGACTACGGAAATAGATCTGTCGATAGCCGTGGCCAAGGAGACCGTTTACCGGAGTAGCTGGTCTGGCGGCTGGCAACATTTTTTTTCAATTTTTGATAGTACTTACCGTTGTCTTTCTCATCACGCGTATACTTATTTTTTAACCGACTTCAAAAAGGAGGTTCTGTATTCGATCCGTATGTATGTATGTCGACGGTTCCGTGGAACAAAGTCGTATATGCAAAATGTTAGCTTTTCAGTAGAGCGCTTTGAAAGTCGTTAGTTTGTATTCATGTACGAATTAGTGCTATTTTCACACATTAAGTTCAAAGTTGTTACTGAACCCTATAGAATATAATGTTTTGTTCACTATAACTTGTGATTTTCACAATTAACTTAGACTTTCAAAGCGCTCTACTGAAAAGCTTCATTTTGCACATACGACTTTGTTCTACGGAACCGTCGATGTATGTATGTAAATTTGTATGGCCGCAAGTTTCTCAAAAACTACTGATTCGATTTGAATTTGGTTTTCGATATCGAAATGTATATATTTCAGGGAAGGTTTTACACACACACACACACACACACACACACACACACACACACACACACACACTCACGCCTATTATCCCCGAAGGGGTAGGCAGAGGCGCAACTAGTGCACCCACTTTTCGCCGTTATTCCGTCCCATGATGTGATAGGGGGCGAGCCTATCGCCATGTCGGGCACAAATTCCAGACTCCGAGCTGAAATTGAATAGAAAAACTCAATTTCACTTTGCCCGACCCGGGAATCGAACCCGAGACCCCAGCATTGCAGTCGTACCATAATACAACTACGCCACCGAGGCAGGGAAGGTTTTAGTATATAATTTATGAAGATCTTCGGAGATACACAATGGAACTCTTCAATAACTAACAGCAGATGACTCGCGAATGCGGCAATCGTATATCTATGATGTATTGTTTACACCATTCCATAATTAACTAACAAAAAAACAATAAATAATAACTTTTTAATAAAAAATAAACCGACTTCAAAACCACTACAAATCAAAAAATAATTAAAATTTGTATTCGCTTAGTATTTTTATTACGTGTATTTGGAGTCGGTGCCTAATTTAAATTGAACCATGTTTTCATATATTTGTTCGAGTATATCCTTAGCTTAGCTGGCAATTTAAATTAGGCATCGACTCCAAATATACATAATAAAAATACTAAGCGAATACAAATTTTAATAATTTTTTGATTTGTAGTGGTTTTGAAGTCGGTTTATTCACCAGTCAATGCGATTTTTCTTGATTGCTTGCTCTGACAAATTTTAAACCCCTACGCTCCAGTGTTTCTTTTTATGGTATTTGTTTTTGTTTGAATCTTAGAACTGTTAGTTCCGAATCATAATGTGTTACCATGAAGAACAGCCTAAACTATTACGTTGTAAGTGTACCTAGCATTTAACAAATAACAGTGGTCATAATATCATCAATAAAAACAGTCAACACAGGATGTGGACAATTGGGCCACTGCAGACGTCAACGGAAGGTGTATGGAGTTTAACCTAAATTATTGTCACGTTTTTAATTACTTTATTAAGCCGTACCATATGCCCACGCTCTTTACCGGCTATGTTAGAATTTGTACGCAAATTCTAGGAAACTAACATAGGCCTTATAGTTTTGAGGCAATTCCTTGTACTGCAACAGATGTCTTGGTCAATGGTAGAGGTCTGGCCGCAAGGAAGTTATGGTTATAAATTTGATTAGAAAAGTCAGATTGAAAACGTATCATTATGTCCAGGCATTTAGGTTCCAAATCATACCTTAAATAACTCCGATACTAGAAATGAGCCCAAAAAATTTAGTACAAAGAAACATATATCATAATTAAAAACACATCGATCAAAACGTATTATGTAACTCTCGTAAATTTCATGTAGATGTAACTTTTACAGGCGTTGAATTACGGTGATTCGATACCCATTAATACGAGGTGAATTAAAGCGCGCGATGGGACTATTTTACGATGCCTGTAAATATCAAATTAGGGAAAAATACTAGGAGGATTTTGGTGAAATTTTCCGTTAGTGTATTGTTAGCACTACTTACTATTGATGATTCTTCACAGTTAGTTGGAAAGACACGATTTGGGAACCAATAGAAAAGTTAATGCAAGTTTATGAAGAAATATCAAAGGATTGAGAAACTACAACATGTGCGAGACACGATTCTATTAAATGAAACAGTGAATACTAAGACGAAGGTAAGAAAGAAGAATAAGTACCAATAACATATTTTAACGACTTAAAAAAAACGAAAAGCGTAGTACACAAGACATCTAACGATCTAGAACATTATAAAATACATGAATAAAACATAATTTTTCACGTGCGCGATTTTCCTGACACTTTATTAAACGAGGCCCACTCGGCCGAGAGCGCGAGTGCTGTCGATTCGGCGTTACATAAGAGCTACCAGCGATTCGGATCTCTATAACCTGGTTACAAGGGAAAAATCAATAGGTGGCCTCTCACGATTCAGTCGGTAAGATATTCTCCAAGTGTCTGAGATAGCAAATACTATGTTTGAACATTTCAAAGTTTACTCTGTCTTTTGGTTTAAATTTTGAATTGGAGCTGTTGGTTTTGGGTTGTTCGTTTATTTTTTATAGATGTCAGGTTATTTTTTTAAATACCGGGGAAGGTTCCTTTTTGCATTTATTTCTAAAGCGTTGAAAGAATAGTTTTGGCCACACATAACTTATAAAGCTTTCTTATTAAGGCTATAGCGAGTTTTGGGCGACATACCCTTTTAGCAATATTTTGTGAAATATTGTTCAACTTGTTTCTAAAATATTTTGTGCCGAATTCGATAATATGAACAGTATGAACCTTTTTTAAATAAATAGCAAAATACACATCTACAATAAAGCCTGTAAACAGATACTACTAAACGCTGAACCAAATTCAATCATCTAGATTCAAACAAACCGATGTGTTTTAATATAACCAAATATTCGACAAGCCCTCTCAGTACCTCCTCAACCGTCTCAGTGGTAGAGGAGATCCGTGCCCAGCTGTGGCAGTATATAATACAGAACTGGTGTTATTATTATTTTTTATTCGGCAAAAATATATCGCCCGAGCGGCTTTCCCAACAAAACTTGATAAAACATTGATTATATTTCACTGTACCACAGCACATTCTATTGACAGCCATTCTCTAGCCGTCGATATCGACGGTCGACAGAAAAAAGTATCGATAGGCTTCAGTGAGGGGTCGACGTCCGAGCTAATCCTATTTGGGTGACACCGCTTTCATAAAGGGCTGACTGGAAGCAAAAAAAAGCGGAGTCACTGGACTGAACAACGGCGCTGGATGCGATTTTATTAAACTTTTGTGAACGGGTGTTTCTAAAAGTTGGTAAGTTATGGACGATGAATAGCAAAAGAGTAAAGGAAGTTTTCGATGGGAAAGGTATTATGTTTACAGGACAAGACACAGAAGATTACGAATATAATAGAAAATAATTCAGATAACCCTATCAAGTATTCCTTTAAATGTATACATATAAAGTTTAAATGCTGAAGGAATATAAATAAAAATCAATTGCTGTATTGTAAGCAAGTAAAATTATGTATGAGTGGTACAAAAAAATTATACATAGCTGTGACTGGCGAAAAGTCAAATATAAATAATGAATGAATCAATAAACACACATCCAAAACACGAAGTAATTATTAAAATCACAGAGCACCGACCCAAAGGTGAAATATGTATGAAACGTACGAAAACAGAGTACAGACGGACACGTCAGCTTGGTACACTTATTATATTTAGACATGGGGAATGGCTTCCGCGATCCTCAAATATCCACTGAAGGAGTTTAAACTCTATTAACACCCGTATACGTACTATTTCAGACCGGTAATGTAATATCGACAGGGCAGCTATATCCGTCATATCGATTTACAGCGGTCCAAACACATGTTCATTTTTAAATAGCTGTCAACCGGTACTTGTAACCGCTCTAAATTGAATTTGGACGGTAAAATATAGTTTCGGCGGCGCTTGGATCGGTAATGTATTTAGCACAGACGGACGTGTGACATCATATTAATGGTTGCGGATTCGATTAGCGATTTCGTCGAGTGTGGAAAATTGATTGCAATTTTTGAGGCAATATTCTTTTCGGTTAATCGTGTATAACGAGACTTACATACGTATGGTACACTGAATCAGAGTTTGTGCAGAAAATATTCGGTTAAGTAAAAACCCGTTGCAACAGTGACACGTGATAATAAAATGACTAAAATATAAGTCTAAATAACAAGATGACAGATCATCCTTCCTAAATACCTGCTATTGGTATGGACACAGTTTGAGAGTCTGGGACGAATTTTATCCTGGAAAAACTCTTTCACGCGGGCGAATACGCAAGCAAAAGCTAGTCAAACAATAAACAAACAAATTCCAACTACAATTCTCTACTTTTATCAAGAAATCAATACACAATCAGAAGACCTTTGTAATAATAACACAGAAACAATGATCAAAATCCTTGCGAGGACCAAGACCGTGGAAGCGGAATGACATTTTACCTTACAAGAAAAACAATACCCAAAGGATTGCCAATACATAACATACATACAAGATTTTATAGGGGTGTGTGCGTAATATCAATACTGATATCACGACTGGCTGTGACTTCGAGGTCATTTTGTAAAAGGATCTTGATACATTCCATTGATGCTTTTTTTGTATCGGATTCTTTGCGTTTTTGGGGCTCGGAACTCGGAGATTGGATGACGTTATTAACCAGACTTTGCTTCAATCATCAGCCCGTATTCATCCACTGCCTTTTTTAGGACATTTAAGGGCTAAAAGATTACATATTGACAATTTAAAGAATTACATTTTATATGACTTTAAATTTTGTGTTGACTAAATCATCGAGATTCTTCAATAATCTAATTTAAAAAATACAGGACATCAGGGAAGATCTAACATTCGAGGGTATGATTTTACTGTACCTGTGTACTTAAGGACGAGAAAGAAGTTTATTTTGGAATAATAATGTCTACACATATTTAAATTAAAGAAGCAAAATATCAGTCTACCATCTACCCAGAAGCGATTGTCATCACCCACGTATGCAAGAGAATAACAAACAACTTCTCAGAATCTATTACGATTAATCTTACAAAGCCGGGCTTAAACAATTCTAGCGTTCCTAAACATACAAAGACACGAACAACATCCAGAAAATGATGAAGGCAACACGTCATACATCCCGTTAGGGTTTAGCTTTCATCGCGAATGTAGCATTCCGTTTGATGAACAAATGATAAACGATGATGCTATACCGTATGATAAACAAAAACTAAAATGTTTCGTGTAACGTGTAACACGAGTATGATATCGTATTTTGGCTTTGCAAATTTCAATGAAACTAACATTGGATAAACTGTTACTGTTACGCTGCACATCTATTTGATGTTTGCTAGTTTTGATTTTCAGCTAGTTTTTTGTAACGTTTATTTTTTTTTCGTTACTGATTTTTTACTTGAAGTCGATCTGAATCTAAAGCTTATCAAAATTAGACTGTGAGTACCTACAATAATATTGTTTGCTTTTGACGTATTTACGATTCTTACGAATTTGATTGTTACTTAGTTCCAGCAACAGTACATTAATCCCAGATTACATTCTGACTACGAAGCATAAACTAATGAGAAAACCAACTGACACTTATCCGGTAACCTGACAGCTCTGCTAAACAATAGTTTGTAAAGCAAGTGAATCTACAAAACACAAATAACCCAAAGATTCGACATGGGTAGCAAATGAATTACATCTGCGACTATTATTGTGATGGACGCATATGATCCACAATTAGCGTGTACAGGGAACTGATTTATCGTGGTCGAGAGCTTCTGCCCACATCGGCATCGTGACGTGGTGCATTGCCTAACCTGGTGCAAGACTGCGGGCGTAATGCCAATAGTATGAACTTTTTAGCCTTATGCAGCATGTTATTTGTATGTTCGTGTTTTAGATACTTGTACGTCTTTCGACAGTATGAGTGCGTGGTGTTGCCGTGGGACTGTTGATGTGTTGATTGTCAACGATTCTTGATTCACCCCCTTCATCAATGATGTGTTTTGTCTCTTTCACTCTCAAATTATACAATGTAGGTGAACCCGCAATGATTTGTTTGAATATAATTGATTAAAAAATTCCATGTAAGGTTCCTTTAGGAGATGAATATATGCGGTATGAGTGCTCAAATGAGGGAGTTCTTTATGATTTATCCTATAGTTATTATATAATAGTTTCACGTTTGCCTTTGGATGACATCAGTACCTACCGCATTCCTGATGTCATATAGACTCATTTGCAAAAAAAACGGGCGGTTTGGATTTTAATTCTTTTTTAAAAAAATACGGTACCAAAATGATTTCAATCATTTGTACATGTTACTGGCCGGTTTTGAAAATGCCGTGGTGTTTAAAACAGTACGTTCTAAATTAAAATTTTCGTTTGATGCTCGTTTTTACAGAAAACCACTTTTTATCCTACATTTTTGGTGCGAAGTTCCAAAAGATAATATATCGGTTTTCATAACTTTTAGTCAATTTTTATGAATTTCTTACATATTATTAATTGTCAAAGCTTCATTTATTGCTGTTTAGCTGTCTCAATAATGTTAGAGAAAGTGGTAAAAGCTACCAAAATTATTGCGCTGCTCGAAGAGGGCTGCAGCCAATGCTTCGTGGCTCAGAGGCTAAGTGTGAGTCGCTCGACGGTTCAAAGGACCTGGCAGCGGTATCAAGACACCGGTTCCGTCGAGAGAAGGCCTGGTTCTGGAAGAAAACCATGTACCCAACCACGGGATGATCGTTTTCTTGTGAGTCGCGCATTGAGAAATCGCAAGTCTTCGTATGTGGACCTTAAGAACAACCTTGAAGAAGTAAGAAATGTGCATATTAGTTTATGGACGGTCAGGAGGAGGCTGCTCGCGGCCAATATACGCAGTCATCGCCCGGCCCGCGGCCTTAAGTTACTCCGTGAGCACAGAGTTGCCAGGCTTAGGTTTGCTCGAAATTGTGAGTCATGGACTCAAGAAGACTGGAATAGGGTATTGTTCTCCGATGAAGCCAGGATATCTCTGTTCGGTCAAGATCGACGTCGGCGAGTGCTACGAAGACGAGGAGAACGCTTTGCAGAGACTTGTTTTGAAGAAATCACACTTTATGGTGGGGGCTCTGTTATGTTTTGGGCAGGAATAAATTCAATGGATCGTACAGAGTTAGTCTTCATTGAAAACGGCTCACTGACTGGACATCGATACATAACGGAAGTTCTTATTCCTCATGCACAACCCGCATTGGCCGCTTTAGGCAAAGACTCAATTTTTATGGACGACAACGCTCGCGCCCACCGTTCTGGCGATGTGGAAGCGTATGTGCAAGAGGTCGGCATTCGTCGTTTGGATTGGCCAGCTCGAAGTCCCGACCTCAATCCTATAGAGCATGTCTGGGACGTTCTGAAACGACGCGTGAGATCAGTACAACCGGCTCCGCAAACCATCAGAGAGCTGAAGAATGTGATTACCGCGGAGTGGGAACGTATTCCGCAAGCAAGTATCCGGGATATCCTCGCTAGCATACCCAGACGAATTCAAGCTGTGATTTCAGCTAGAGGGGGTCACACTCGATACTAAATATTTATCTGCTTTTACTTTATTAAAGAAAAAACAAACAAAAATCTTTGTTAACTTTTACTTCACGAGCATATGCACTACTAGCGAGCATACACTACTAGTGAACTTTAGCATTAAAACCCATAAATTGTATCAAAATTTTATGATAATACTGACGAAAACGATTATTTGCTTATTAATTTACAAAATTGTGAAAGTAAAACTACCTATAATTATCAAACAAACCAATAGTAACATTTGAAATGGTTCATTGCTTAGGTGCCCGTTTTTTTTGCAAATGAGTTTATAATATTAATATAATGTCAGAACATATTTATATCTATGACGTTTATTTAGAGCCGCACGAACAAATTATCGAACTTATAGTCAACATATGTAAACCGACTGTGGAAAACTGATTTTACGTTTTCAACGGACTTGCGGAATTGAAGGTTCCAACCGCAAAATTATTCGCAACAGAATGTGGGCGTGATACCTTCACAACTATCATTTTCATAACTTTCTATATTTAAACAATCGACGTCACCACGAGACATTTTAGAATCCAAACTGGCATCCGTGTCAGTGAGAGCAGTGACGTCGTCGGCGTCATGGCGAGTGACGTCGCGCTACGAGCTATCTACAAGGGCTGGTATATTATTTTTAATCTTACACGTGGACCCATTTCGACTGTTTACGACTTGTTGCCATAGTGAAAGATTTACGGTGCGCATAACTCATAGGTGAAAATTGGATCGTGTTGTGCTGGTTTCCTTTATGAAATGTTTCCACGTAAAAATGCATTAAGAGGTTTTGTTAACAGTGATGTTTTACGGCGCATGATTGCTACTTTGTTCTCGAATATATGATTTATAGTTTTACTAGCATTTGTTCGCGGTTCCGCCCGCGTGAATCAGTTTTTCCGGCATAAAAGTCCCGCTTTATATTTTTCCTGGAATAAAAAGTAGCCTATGACCTTTCTCAGGCTCTAGACTATCTGTGTACCAAATTTCATTTAAATCGGTTCAGTAGTTTTGGCGTGAAAGCGCGACAAAAAGAAGACAGACAGACAGAGTTACTTTCGCATTTATAATATTAGCAAGGATTTGCTTTGGTTGAATTTGGTTTGGTACCTATTTACCGAATGACAGCAAATAAGCAGTAGCAACAAAGGCTTGAACTGCGCTTGTCCTACTATAATTTACAGGACACGGCCTTAACATCAGTCTCTTGTTAGTTGACAATATTTTCTGCCTTGTAACCCTACCAGATGTTGCTCACGGAAACGCCCCTTTAAACAACTTTCCCCGGAACAAAAGTCCTATCGTTCATTTCCTGGATAAGAGTATTCCACGTTCACAGGAAAACAAACTAAGCATTGAACATAAAACCAATAAACGCCGAAAAGGGAAACCAATCAACGCACCAAACATAAATTATAATGACAGCGTATGAAACGATTAAACTGACACGTAAAACTATCTCAACCTTCAGTTCTACGGAGGGTGAGAGGACGTCCCTCTTGCCCTCCCCTGCCCCGCGCTTGACCCAATTAACGGGGCAATAATCATAACACGCGGAGAAAACGTATTAACCGACGGTGTGGACAAATTGGATGGTGTCGCTTGAATAGTAAGGAGGGTGGAGGTATTTTCACTGTTCTTTTTAATCAGAGCATTGATAGCTCATAGATTATGAGAGGAATACATACATATACACTCACGCCTTTTATCCCCGAAGGGGTAGGCAGAGGCGCAAATAGTGAGCCCACTTTTCGCCATTATTCCATCCTATGATGTGATAGGGGGCGAGCCTATCGCCACATCGCGCACAAAATCCAGACTCCGAGGTGATACTGAATAGAAAAACTTAATATCACTTTGCCCGACCCGGGGATCGAACCCGAGACCTCAGCATTGCAGTCGCACCATAATACAACTACGCCACCGAGGCAGTCAATATGAGAGGAATATCCTGCAAAATCGAGTGGTTCGCGTACAGTTCTAATGCTATACGTCATCGAAGGCGTCAAACAGGTCGGTTGTGAGGTCACACGTGAGTCATAGCATTGTTACTTTGTTAGTAATAATGTTACATCGAGGATTGAATTAAATTTCTTATAGACATTTTTTTTATCGATGGCTCGACAAAGTGTCTTCACTGCACTTGATGGTAAATGAAGTGAAGCCCAAAATAATGTCGACCGGCAAGAGATAAACATCCCTGGTCGGTCGGCACAGTTATGTCGGCCTGCATGCCTAATTGCATATTAAATATGGGTATTTCGCGACAATAATGTATTTATCTTTAAACTGCTAATACCATCGCCAATGGGGAAGCAGAGGCCTAAGTGATGCGCTCATGCACCAAGTTTATGTACGTTTCAGTAATACTCTACATCAAAAAAAAAATATCGCCGGGCAACACAGGTGTATCTTAAATTAAACAGACAGAGATGACGATATGTGTTTATTTCGCGCGAATTGAAGCACAGGTTCATTAATTATAAATACATCGAGGAAGGAAACCTAATTCTCGTAAACATTTGTTATGTTTTTAATCATATCACGTTGTAGTATTTTAAGTAAACGTGTAATAACAATAGTATTGATGTTATGTGTATTTTTATACCTGCCCCTTACGCTTTTTTATTGTCTCCAAAGGCAGAGTAGCTAATGGCCCAGCTGATGGTAAGTGGTCACCGTCGTCATAGACCTGGGCACAAAGAAGCTGCTACGGAGAAAAACCTCATTTGAAGGACAAGTTGTAACGCCGAGGAAACACCGTGGGAGGAAGTTCATTGCAGAGTGTACTAGTGATATTAGCGCCAATGCTAGAAGATCCGTGGGATGAGGATGTTATGAGAATTGGGCATTAAGACTTTCATAGAGACTTTCAACCTTCTATGATGCAGGGGCGGTTGCGGACGACAACTTAGACGTGAGTCGGAGGAAGCCCGCAGCCGTCCCTAATGAGCCGAAGATGGCCATACATAAAAAAAAAACCTTCTATGATTTTACTCACCATACAAACGTTCATAGCATCAGCAGTTTCAAATCGGTTTCCGAAATTAGCATACCTGGGTAAAAACCTACGTCGAGTCGTGATGTAGGTTATAGTATTTATCACATTGTTACCTCATTACTAATGTTGTAAGTTCATATTTTAATAACTGACGTTCGGGGGCTAAGGGTGAAAATTTTCAAAAGGGAAGCCGAATCTCTTCTTGTCTAGTGTGTTTATCAATAATACCTACATTTTACTTTGAAAATTATACTAGTATAATATGAACCTTCGCCGCTGCTACGTTGTACCTAAAATCCTAATCCGATCATACAATCATATATTATGATTTTTATACATGGTAAGGGCCATGTAGTGCCTGGACAATGAACTTATTTTTTTAATGGAAACATTGAAAAAGAAACGACGAAGATCGAGTCGAGATAGCTCAGTTGGCAGAGCACCGGCACGGTACGCTGGAGGTCGCGGGTTCAAAACCTGCTTTCGCCTGTTTCTTTTTCAATGTTTCCATTAAAAAATAAAATCACCGATCATCCAATGTCATAATATGAGACGATTATGCGAACAGGCGTAGCATTTGGCAACCTGTCGGATGATGCACGGTGATGCAACGTTATTTATCAGACACAGACAGAAACACGCATACGTAATGGATATCGACAGCAAATTAACTAAGACCGGACGCACGTTGACTACTTTTTCTGTTGACATAATTGAATTCGGAAAATCAGACACGTAAGGAATCAATCTAAACTGATAAATGTTTTATTCTGGCTGAGACTGAATAGAAAAATCCAATATCACTTTGCCCGATCCGGGGATCGGACCCTCAGCATTGCAGTCATATCGTAATGTGCCTACGCAACCGAGGCAGTAGATATCAAAGGTAAGTAATAAAAAATGGCATTAGAATCAAACAGTGCTCAAGTCAAACAAACCTAACAATCTGAAATCTGTACAAACTTTAGTTTTGATAAAAAGGGATAGAAGACTCGTTCTGAAAAATATTGAACATGATCATACAAAATAGGTAATACAATTATATGTAGTTATTTATAAGGGAGGATTTAAACTGTGGCACCTCCAGTTTTTACAGTTTCCAACCTTTTTAATGCCCCTAGGCGACAATAAATCTTGATGATCGTTCGTTTGTACCGTATATTTTTACTATCCGTTTGCTTTGTGTATTATTGTACGGAAAAATATAATTCCTTAAGCCATTTGTTCGAATAAATCCAGGGCTAAAAACAAAATCAGCATTTTTTGTATAATAATATAATAAATCAAACTATATACATAATATAATAATACCAGCCCTGTATTATATACTGTCCCACTGCTGGGCACGGGCCTCCTCTACTACTCAGAGGGTTTAGGCCTTAGTCCACAACGCTGGCCTAGTGCGGGTTGGTAGACTTCACATACCTTCGAAATTCTTATAAAGAACTTCTTAGGTATGCAGGTTTCCTGACGATGTTTCCCTTCACAGTTAAAGAGAACGATAATTGATAAACAATACGCACGTCAGAGGTGTGTGCCTTGGATTTTGAGCCTACGGACATTGTCTCGGCAGACCGTTCCATTCCCAACTAGGCTATCGTCCACTTATCAAGCTATATATTTACGTATTTATAAACGATAAAGAAACAATGCGGATTTTTCTGAACTTTAGTAGTTACACTGCGCTGGACCTTAAAAACTTAACCGTTCGTTCTAGCTTACTGCATTTACTTGGCGCTTCCAGATTTTTCTGTGACCAGGGGCTATTCATTTTACCGTGAACTTCTTTATTGTTCGAGTCGTTGGCTAACGGACCATGACTGATGGCAGCAGGAGAACTAAAAAAAAGTTATACTAAATCAGTTGAGATTGAAACCTTATATTTATCGCGCGCTGTTGCACAATATGTAGTTTTATTATCGATACCTTTATTATTTAATATTAGGCCATTGGGGATGCTAACAGATCCATCAATCCATAAATAACAAGTCACTGAGAGCATCGAAGCTCCGATGAAATAGATGCAATTTCTTTACTCATTATAATCTATGGAATTTCCACTATCCGAATACCGCACGCGTGTGTGTGTGTCAAAGCTTTAATTATTATAATCATTAGGGGTGGAAACAAAAATATTTTATCGCGGTTTTTTAATTTATCGGGAGAAAATATAAATTAATACAAGGGCGATAGATCCGTAAAATAGTTTTATTTCAATGTCTAACATTCACGTAAATATACGAAATCATTATTATTAGGGGTGTTAATTAATATAAAGCTTATTTATTCGGTCAGTTTTTCATATATTCCTAAATATACATATTATCATTAAAAAATTGTGTAATACATTAAACCAGTGTTTTGTGATGCGGTTACCGAACGACCTTCGAGATAGCGGTGTTTAAAATTCTAATAATAATTTCATTAAATAATTCATATAACGTTGCATACACCCAGACGGTATAGTAGGAGTTGCAATAAACATTTAAACCTGTTTTAATATTTTATGAAAAACAGTCCATAAATAACGAAAAGTTTTAATATACTGGACAGGTGTTTTTCAAAGGAATTATCGTGGGACACTTTTTAATTAAGCTGTCACACGTTGGAAATGTTAATAATATTTTAGTGTAATTAAAAACTGTGCTGCAGAGGAACTTAGTTTTAATTTATTCACATTTATAAAAGCAGTACAATCGATACAGAATAAAGGGAATGTCGCAAGTGACCCGAACAAAATCTAACTCAACTATGCTAATCCGGAAATCTCGCAATTTGTCCCCAAACCGAATATCACTAATCTGGCAGCCCTGGTGCTAAGTATAGCGACCATTTCCGTTGAGCTACCTCGCCCCCCGCTATGTGCGATGCAACAAAGCCGCAGAGGGGAGGCAATGAACTGCGATAGCTCAACGTAAACTGGACAGAATGGAATTGGCAACGAGGGCTGCCAAAGGACGGAGTTATCAACGTAGATTATAATACATAATATATGTATGAGCGGGTGAAAGAAATGAAGTTTGGCTGGCCGCGCCGCGCCGGTGCTTCGATTGAATTCTATGTACAGAATAAATTCGTTACGTATTTTATAAGATTAACGGATTCATAGTAAAATGATATTTAAGACATATGCGAAGAAAACACAAAATTAAATACAGTTTCGTTGCTTAAGATTAATTTGCAACCTTGTCAAATGGTAGGTAGATTCACATTTTTAGAACAGAGATACCATTAAACTAAAAATGTTATAAATAAAGATTTATTTCTCGCTAATATTAAAACATTTCCTGGGTCCGCCCACATTTTATACCAGTATCGTCATAGTTGAGTTGTCAGTCAATATGTTTCTAGTTTCTACATTCCAATTGCCTCAGTATACAACATTAATAAATTAATGTTTGCTCGGATAAATATGGTTGGTGGGATGCTTTGTTTAGTAATAATCTAATTTGTGACAATACTATTTAATGTTAACACTAATTTTGTTTCATTACTTAGTCGAATTATGTAAAACTATACTAGGAATCGATAAAACTTAACGATTGTAAAGAGATTCTAGGATATTAGTTCCCACAAAAATATCATTCATTTTTTTTTTAATTGGCGTCCCCGCACACGCGATGAATCTGCCAATGTCGAAGTATGACTAAAAGTCCTCACACTAGAGTCGTGTCAAACGGAAAAAGAGTTATGAACATTTTCGCCAAGAACAAATCTGAGGACAACACAACAATTAACAAAGTTAGTCCCACACCATAATAATTAGTACCTATATACTATTTTGGGTTATAGACAAACAACAACAAAAAAAGGGGGGGAAGGAGGCGCGGAAGGGATTAAAAGTTATAAGTTATCATTCATTATACTTCCGAATTATTTTGTCTTGTGGCAGCTGACAAACTGACTTCTGCAAGGACTTTCTTGAAAAATTACATCGAATTTCTGGAATCACGCAGTTGGACCAGAGAGCAATAACTACTATACTAGTATAAATTAATATTATTTTATGTCTGTTCTAATTTCAATAACGCCTTGAACTTTACACTTAATTAATTTACGATCACTCAGCCTAAAAAAATATTTCCTCACCTTTCGAAAAACATTTTGGGAAAGCCAACGTTACGTTTACTTTTGAGTGTCCACCGTTATTGATTACGTTTATTTTAATACGTTTTAGTTTTTGAAGCGTTAAGGTAAATTGAAAAACCACCGACGCAAAAATAGTACCTTTATTCGAAACTTCATCTATTACAATGTAAGGAGTGAATGAAAATCTTGGTTGAACACAAAGAACGCCTTTGTCCAAGGTTTAATAAAAAAAAACATCCTAACAGCTTTATTGAGGTTTTGGATCGCGCTAATGCGTTAAAGCACTACCGCAGGGTAAACGACTAGAGTGGATTGTTTGATGTTGAGTTTCCAAGACCTAAATTGTACTAAAACTGTATAACGTCCTTAGACGTGATAATACGGGAGCTGATTTGGAGGATTGTTATGGGTGAATGGGTTCATATGAATTCCAGGAATGGGAAGTGGAACACTTACGATATTTGTGTACAAAGTATTGTTGAATCTCTAAGTTTGTTGTTTACTGTTAAGAAATTAAAAATTGTTCTACATGTTTCTAGTTCACATTATAAACTCCCCGACCAAAGTTGTAGTACCTACACCATTACAAACATTGAGGTGTACTTATAAATTAGTAAATATATAAAAACATTTACCACTACAAAAACGGACCTTGTTTAAACAAGATTTTTACTCTTAACAATACTGCTGGGGGCCAAGAGCCCCGTTCATGCACCCAACTCCGTGCACAGGTTAATAAATCACGTGCGCTGGCCCACGTAACGGCCACCGGGTGGCTGTCTCGCCGCGCCGGGGAGAAATGTAGTTGGTTAAGTGGACGCTGGTCCCCGGGCGGCGTGGGGACGCGCTCAGAAAAAATATACAACAGGGAGTTACCTGTCGTATTGTACGATATAAATGGTGATTTTTTGCGAAAGAAGCTGGGGAAAATTTTGTTTATCGCTTTTAAGTATTTTTGTGTGCATTTTAGTTTTGTATGTTATATTACTGTATACTTTCAAGCAAATTGTATAGGAATCAAATAAACTATAACTGACATTGGATGATGCAGCATCAGAGTCTACCCGCATCAAGAGTATACTAAAACAAAAAAATTTGAAGTATGCTCAAATACAACAGAAAGTAATCAAAACGAGTAAAACTCAAAACAACACAAGTCACAACATATTAAACAAAATTTATACAGCACATGACCGCATTACTAAGAATAACAACAAAACATATTGTCACCAAAATTACACAAAGTTGCTAGCGAATGTAAACTAGCAATAAAAACTTTGGCGACGAGAAACGTTCACAAAGACGAATGGCGGCCGTGATTCCAACACGGCTCGAATTAGATTTTTCAATGTTAACACTCTGCAACTGAATGAGATTGTCGCCACAACAATTGCGTTATGAACTCGTGCTTGTCTTTGGGTGGGTAGGTAGATGAAGCTAATTCACGGTTTAGGTATTTGCTTGTAACAATTAAGTATAGGCACTGTCTAGAATTATTTAGCACTTTTTGGCATAATTGTAATTTTGGTTTCAAGTAACAATATCTTGTGTTAAGCGTAACTAACACTTTTAAATCCATTTCTTACCTATTATGGCAAAATGTTTCCTAATCTGGCACTTTCGGTGAAACAAATTAGATATTAAAAATCTTTACAGGGGGATCATAACCATACTTCGTCGTTCTTAATCCGTCCCAATTACCCCCAAAGTGCCCGACGCGAGGGCTAATGTCCGCCATTATAACGAGTCGGGTAATGTTCACGAATGTAACAAGATTTGTTACGTAACATTGTTACGGTAACAAAATAACAATACACCGAATAGCGCGTAACAATACGCGTAATGGGCAGTTTTTCAGAGGTGCCATAATTAGTCCACATGTTATCGATAATGTTTAGTACTGAACATTGCGACTTAATATTGGGTTATCTTGACCTTACAAATGGTTATTTAGTGTTAACTTATTCGTTTGTTGTAGTTCATTTGTATGGTTTACGAATTGCTAAATGAAAATCGTACGATTAATTTACGAAACATGATTAAGTACAATTTGACACGCAATTACAATATTTCTTTTACAGTTATTTACTAGAGAGGTTTCTAGACAATAACTGTAAAAGTTTGGTATTGTGTCCTTTAGACCATAAAGAAATGATAAAAAGCATTTTGTTTTTAAATCTAGGCTTTTACATCTCGAATACTACTGACAAATCACCATAAACATTTTTTTGTCGAATGTATCGCACATTGCAGTCTCCAACACGATACTTGCTCACAAACAGATTTCTTTACTAGGTTGTTTATGAGCACCGATCACTTACAATCAGGCGATTCAATAACTCGTTATTCCTCCATAAAAATGTTTTAATCATTCAAATAAACGCAGCAATAGAGGTTAAACAGAAATCCATCAACAGATAGCTTACGGCAGTGACCTCGCCTCTACTTTTCGATATCATACGGTTGTGTTACAGACGCTGGCGGCCTATTTCAGTCCAGCGGCAGCGGGTCCGTGAAACAATGAACGGTGTGCGAGCGAGCGGGACAGGTGTTTACCAAACACGAAAGCCAGACAAAGACGGCAACACCAAGCCGTCACAGGAGTATAGTACCCGCTGAGATCTATTTTCGTTCGTCGCAAAACATGTCTCGGAATTCGTTTCTATGTGTCTGGGAACATCAGAAATCATGTGACTAATGATACACGAGCCCAAGACGTGGACAACGGTGGAAATTTTGGTGTTAATTGCGATGATGTTACGGTAATTGAAGAATTTCTAACGAGAATCGCAATGGAAGCAGAATTTGGATGGGGCACTCTCAAAATTTCTTGTCGCAGTACGCGGTTCTTAAACGGTGTTTTCGTGAAATTAAGTATTTATTAACAAGAGTCAAAAGTACTTTCGTAAAAGGAGAATTTTGTTTTGTTGTTCTTGTACAGCAAAAACTATTTCAAGTCACACACACTTCAAACCAACTTTACGAGCACATTACTGAAACCTTCCTTAGGCTCAACACATTGGACAGCCTCATCATCAGGATCGATTCATACACACATAAATCAAACAGCATTTCAAGTTAAGCCCCATTTAGAGCCACCGACTTCTGCCGAATAATTTCATTGAATGGAAGAATCTCAATGCCATATTCCACATCAATAAAAACATCGCTCTCAGCGCATCTAATACTATATGACACCGGGTGATGGATATAGTTATTTTATATGACGTCACGCATTATGCAATCCTCGTACCGACGTTTGCCAAATTATAAGTGACGTAAACACCGATCGGTTTACGAGTAGTAGTGTGAGATTGTGTAAATTGAAACTTTTGAGGACGGCCGTCGCGTTTTATAGGGCGAAACGAGAGTTTATAGGCGGACCGTAAAATATTCTGACGTCTCTCTTCGATTTATCTTACGTGTACCAGCGGAGGAATGATCTTGTAACTTTATATATGCTTAAAAAACTACCGATAGCCTAGATTTAAGTGGCTACAGACGACGCTCAATAATATCGAATATTCTATCATTCAAAACATCATTCAATTTGCAATAATAATTTAGAACATAATTAAATTCATTCAAGCCACAAAACTTATCTCCTAGACCTTTCTGATCAATAGCAGAGTCCTATCGCGTACAAAAATCCGCAATACCCACACAAGATTCCCCACCACACCGCGACCTATGTAAACTGTATCGAAATAGCGCGATTGTTTCGTACAGTTTACAGAAGGCACCGCATTAACCTGCAACAGCTGTAAATAAAATGATGTAGCACCTCGATAACGCGTCTTGTGTAACGTCGGTTATTTGTTTAAACGCTGAACGGAATAAGCCGACGTGTCCGTCTTCTTTACACGTCGGACTGACGCACACTTTCGATTTTTCGTATTAACACGACATATTGCCTATTGTTATGAGTGCAAGAGGAATAAGAAATGTTGGTATTCGTAATAAAGTACTGCAACAAAACATTGATAAACTGAAATTTTATGGGAATTAGGTGTTAATAAAGTAAAGTTTCTATCGATTGTTATAAACATCATCGGTAAGTTGGCTAACATTATTCGCGGGTAACATATACCCGCATCTCCGCAAGTGTGACAAGACCAGTGAGATTGAAAGTGTGTCATTAACCAGATAAGACTGGCCGAAAATCGAACCGAGCATCAGAAGGGCCCTGTAAATTACACACGTGATGAAATGACGCACACGGTATCGCGTCGTAACTGTGCGTTAGACCTTAAATTTATTTTAATCTGTGCATTAATATAACACTCTGGAATACCTGCCGGCGCTCAATCATAAGCGGTTATGTACCTGGTTTGTTTCTGTTGCGAGCGAGTTTAAACTTTCGTTTTGGGTATACTGTTTACAGTTTATGTTTCCGTTCGGGCCGACGTTGTGTAATGTACGCGTGAGCCGTGATTTCTTGCGTTCAATCATCATGGTATATGTGCATTAGCAATTATTTGTGCAATTGCTTCTGGTTTGTTTGGTTCGGGGCTCTAGCCAGTGGAAAATGCAACAACAATCCTAGGAATTTAAGTTGCTTTTTGATGCTAGAGCTGTGAATTTATGAAGAAAGTTTGTGGACTCTGTTCTGTCTTGAGACTAGCGTGTCATAATCAGTCGATTGATGTTTACTGTTGAACATAGGCCTTACCCAAAGATTGCCAGACCGATTTGCTGGATGACCGCATCCAGCGACTTATTGCAAATTTTTTATTTGTCGCATGCAAACATGTATATAGTTTGTAGTTTTACAAGACGACATAATTCCGTATCTAGTTTCTTTTACTATTCGTCCTCTATATTGTAAAGGTCATTTATATTTTCGTCTAAAGATCCTACTTTAGCAATATAAATTGAATTTGTTTGCACAGCGGTTTGTGCGTCTTCTGCACTGAGTGAAGGTTTCGGAATCAGATGGCTTCGGCTTAAAAAATTCGCCAAATCCCCATTGAATATTTCGTCGCGAGAGTTGTATTTAATTTTGTCGCAATCAATATTTAGATAACCTTTACGGGAGAATGGACTGGTATTTTGCAGATATAATTAGGATTTGTAAATATTTGTTCCATTACTGGGTGTGGGCTTGAAAGTTTCTTGTGGATTCTGATATCTAAAGCATGATACTTGCATTTTTCGAAATAGGTATTATTTTTCTACATTTCTTATTTCCACTCCATCTTTAAACTTTACATCTACATAGTATTAGTGTAACGTAGATTAAGACGGTGAGTTCATCTAACCATTACTATCTTAGTAGTACTATCTTCATACCTCTACATCGTTTAATTCAAAAATTGTGTGCCAAGGGCCAAGGGACATCACCCATTGTTACCTAAATGAAGTTTTGATGGCACACAGCGAATGTACAATTTCGCAAACTATATTTAAAACGCTAAGAACATAATCGATAGAATAAATATACTTTCTGGGAGAGTTGCACTAGCCAGGGGAGGGGCGGGGGGAGCCGTGGATTTGAAAGATATAGCATCCAAAACTATGTATCACTACTAAGAATGTGTTTTAGCAAACTATCGTGACAGTAGTATAGAACATTCGCTGGAAGAAATGTCAATTGTCAAAGCACTTATCCTGTATAAAAAAGCTATAATTAAAATCATACGAGACCACGGAATCTATAAAAACAGACAAATGCAATCAAAAAGAGTGCATCATACATAACATATGCCATTTCACTTAGCATACGACAAAAATAGTCCCCGCGGAGTTAACTTTCCAATGTTGATGCTTTTTAATATGGTTTTCTTGGAAAATTGCCGCATAACCGTTTGTTCGATGGAAATGTCCGCAACCAATTTAGAATGTAATGGTTTTGACATTTTGATGTCAGCGTGCAGTGCGTTGCGATTGTAATGGAGGCGCCAAACGTCGCTTAAAATACTTATAAATAGAGAGATGTCTTCATTTTGAAAAAAAAAATATAACCGGAATTCTGCACAAAGCACTGGCCCAAAATCAAAACCAACTAGATATTGAATTAAAATTTAAATAACCGCTACCGCTTAAGTATTTTCATCTCCCTGGTCCTGAGTTGGGTCCCCCGACGCGAGGACGCCTGGGTCAAAAGTAATATAATAATAACTAGGTACTTAAACGACAAAGACACTTATTTTTTTACCTTTTAGAGGTTTATTGTGTTATTTAAATTTTTATTTCAAACTTTTTAAATTACTGTATTCTCCATCATGGGGCCTTGATAATCAACTATCTAACACCCACTCGTTGAGACCATTCTTACAAGCCCACACACGCTATATCTGCTATAAGTTGCTAAAGATTTGGGTATCCCGCAGACGCTGTAACATCCAATCAAGGTTAACATTTCTTTAAAATGTTGCCGAAGTCACAGTACACCAAATTTTAAATCTATGTGAGTTGTGAAATTTGGAAATGAACTGATAATCTTCAAATGACTGAACAGATCTTCATAAATGACAGCTAAGAATCATCTCGATCACATCAGCTTTCAAACAAAGAAAGCCGCGTCAAACTCAGTCCATTCGTTTGAGAGCTACGATGCCACAGACAGACATACAGATACACAGTAGACACCCTAAACTTATAACACCCCTCTTTTTCTCTGGGGGTTTAAAAATAATTCTTAATACAACGTCTGTTATATTTGCCAACGAATTCAAATATTTTGAAAAGATTAGCACATTTTTTTGTACAAGTGTGGCGCCAGCTGTGACTCTTGTGTCGATGGTCCATTAAATTTAATCTCTCATCGCTTCCGCTAACTTTTACTAGTGCTATCCTGATGACGAGTAAGTTTTATTTTTACATCAGTTTGAACTTTATTTCCTCAAAAGTAGTGGATATTTTGGATAAGTTGTATGTTTTTATACTGTAGCTAAACTGGGAACTGGTGTAGCCACAGAGTACCAACAAAGCTTACTATCAAGTAGTCTTTTTAGCTATATAAATAATTCACACACAGGGACGTCACACGAACAATGATAAGGATAATTGAAATCTGCTATTAATATTTTTAAATCGTCCCTCTCGCTAACAGAGTAATTCAAACTATTCTATAAAAGTATGACATCATGAACGTTTAATATTCCACGGTGAGACGAGGCGACCTCGTGATGGCGTCATCGTTAAGTTTATACTTGATTATAATCACGCGTGTCCTTTGAGTGGGCAGTCAAGAATGACTTATAGGAGATGAGTAATCCATATAAGATTATTTTCTGTCACCACATTTTTTAGATAACGCACTTATATGGGGCGTATCAAAATAATTTAAGCTCCGAGGAACTGAACACAATACTTTCCTTCTAGAGGGTTATAAATGGTGGAATGAAGTGACCATCGACGATATCGCAGAGTTTATTGCATTTGGGGGGGTGCGGATCCCCATCGGCTCTAGCATGAGGTATCTAGGTTTAGTCCTGGATAGCCGATGGCGATTCCGCACCCACTTTAAGGAGTTGAGGACGAAATTGTCCCGGGCAGCGGGCGCTCTTTCCCGCCTGCTGCCCAACCTGGAAGGTCCTGGCTTCCCTTGCCGGAGGCTGTATCACGGAGTCGTGCGGTCCATAGCCCTTTATGGCAGCCCCGTTTGGGCTGACTCCCTGGGCCGCCCCTGCGTCGCCCTTCTGCGCGCCCCGCAGAGAGCTTTAGCGCAGCGGGCGGTCAGGGCGTACCGCACGGTCTCTTTCGAGGCGGCTTGCCTATTGGCCGGATTTCTGCCCTGGGACCTGGACGCCAAATCCCTTGCCGATGTATTCCATTGGCGGGAGGAGGCGTTCAGTCGCGGGGAGCGTCCGGCCCTGAAGGAGGTGGAGGCCAAGAGGGCCGCCTTACGGCGAGCCGCCGTGGAGGAGTGGCGTCTCAGGCTGGAGGCCCCGTCGTGGGGGCACCGGGTCGTAGAGGCAGTGCGTCCTGTCTTTGCCGAATGGCTGGACAGGCGCCACGGAGCGGCAACATACCGCCTGACGCAGGTGCTCACCGGGCATGGCTGCTTCGGTGAGTTCCTGTTTCGGGTGGTAGGTATAGAGGAGTCGGCCGTGTGTCACTATTGTGACAACTGCCCAATGGACACGGCCCAACATACGTTGGAGTGTTGTCCAGCCTGGGATGAGGAGCGCAGCGCTCTCAGAACAGTCGTCGGAGAAGACCTCTCGCTGCCGGCCGTGGTCGCTTCCATGGTCGGCGGCCGAGAGGCCTGGCAGGCGGTGGCCCACTTCTGCGAGGCGGTCCTCTCGCGGAAGGAGAGTGCCGAGAGGGATCGCCAGCGCAGTGGTGATCCCTCCCGCCGCCAGACGAGACGTAGGAGGCGTCGGGTGGACGACTGACCGACGTCTCCCGCCCTGTGGATTGGGGGCGTTTGGAGAATTCCACCACGGTATCCCCTGCCTGTCGTAAAAGGCGACTAATAGGGGCCTCCGGGGGTCACGGGTGGGCGGGACGTGCCGCCCACCCATTAGTCTAGCCAACTTCTGTGACCCCCGTGATGGACATGTCCGGGGCAGCGTGTCTCACACTGCCTCGGACACCAAAAGGCGGACACGATACGGTGTTTCGGGGGCTTCTGAGCCCCCGCAACAGGAAAAAGGACCGCAAAAACGCGGTACGCGCAGGGGCGGTTGCGGACGACAACTTAGACGTGAGTCGGAGGAAGCCCGCAGCCGTCCCTAATGAGCCGAAGATGGCCATCTAAAAAAAAAAAAAAAAAAAAAAGAGTTTATTGCATAAGAGACGCCACATTCGTTTATATTGTTAATAAAAAAATAAAAACAGTACGTCACAATAAAGCAAATAACCATAGTACAATATCTACTCGCAAGGAAAGAAGAAAGAAAAAAAAAATTACACAGCACATTTAAATTAAATTTGATCGTCACAAAAGCGACCCCAACTCAGCATAAGTTGGTAAAAAAACCAGCACTGGTCTTCCGTTGGGAGGCGTCTATTACCGTACCACACGACCAATGACGGAATTACCATCAGTGACGTCTGCTTTGTTTATTCCACGTTGCACGTCAGATTCATTTACTCTAATAACAAATGAAAATGTATAGCAAAATCATAACCGCAAATTAAGCTTCCATAGTCCACACATAGCACACTACTGACTAATAAGGTGTCTAATACCGTCATATTATTGTCATCGATGACGCCTTCAGTTACGATCAGTGACAGTTCGTGGTTATTATGACGTCAGTTTTAAATTGTCAACATCCCACGCTGAGTAGAGGAATATTGATATGCTCATTACCGTACAATTAGGGTTGTTTATTTTTGAAAGGCATGCTTTAAAAATAGACGTGACAGACCGTTTGTTTAATAGCTTTATGGTAATTAGGCGTTGTTCCTATTTGTCATTGATTTATGGGTTTCAATATTGTTTTAAAAATAACGTCATTGGAATAAAGGTAACATAATGAATTTTAATTATTTAGGTATTATCATATTGCAGTTCTATGAGTTATTGCTTTGTTTAATTTCCTTAATTATCTCATAACAAATATATTATTTGTAACTTAAACAAAGCAAAAATATGTATTGTATAATTGTTCGATTTGTAAACTACTCGCTTGCCAACCCTACGCACCCTCAGAAGGGTCTTATTATTAGCACCAGTTAACGCATTGTGGCCACAGTATAAATATATCTATACCGTGGCTGACTTAGGGCACATGAGCAAGAGATCCCATTACCGTCTCTCAGGTCATCGGTGATGCATCCGCGGTGACATCTCACCGGCGGACGCGTGACGTCACGAGATCGCGTCAATTTGTTATGATTTATTGAGCGAGTGCATTCCGTTCGGCCGCTTCGGGAAATACTTTGTGGTAAATTATATTAAATTGTTTCTGTTATTTTTAATTCTGAGGGAAGGGTGAATAAATGTAAAGTTGTAAGATATTATTATAATTTGTTGTGTGTACAGATGTTTTCTTTGTAGGTACAGAAGGCGAAAACTCGTATCAGTTTGAAACAATAGCACGCGACATTCGAAAGGCATTTACAAAACAATATTAATATTACCACCAATAACCCCATTTGTCCGTTAATTAAATGGACAAAGTCGCACTAATATCCACAAAGCCGGAAGTTATATTAACAAACAACGCCGGCAGGCTGTTGGTCGCGACGTAAACAGTACGCCGGCACGCGATGCTTGGGTGCAATAACCACTTTCCTATCCGTGCGAAATTAACCTTACCGCAATGAGCTTAGAGTCCATAATGGGTTAATGTAACACGTACACACAGGTGTGGTAATTGCCTTTTGCATAGCGCACGTGTTACATGCAAAATGTAACTTTGTGTCTATAAGGTTTAAGTCTGAATATTTATTACAGTTAGACGAGGTGCAATAATTACTATTTATGCAGTAGCACGATATGCGAAATGTAACCTTGTTATAAGTAATAATAAAGGTGGAGATCCCACTGTATTTCACACTTAAACCGACTTTCCAAGTGCAATAATCACTTTTTCATTTTGCTCGAGTTATAAGCAAAATTTAACCTTGTTTTATAGAAGTAAAGCTATAAATCGTGCTCATTTGTTACATTGGCGCCATGTTGCAACTGTATGATGTCACAGTTAGCAACTGTTTTTGTCTACTTCAGTTGAAATTGTTGTAAAGTGCTTTTACTATCTTGTGCGTGCTGCAGATATTTATTGTAGGGAATGTTTGTACTTGCTTGTTGTCGCATAGCCATAGTATAAAAAGCCACTTTAGAAGGTATCTACACCGTTAATGTTCTGCATAAAAAAAATCAGCCTTAGCAGCAGAACATTAAACTAAAATCGATCGAAGACAATCCCCTATTAACCCTCAATCACCAACCAAAATAATTTCACCAATACAAGGTGCCACATCGCGTGTGGTACGGGGGCCTCAGCGACCATCATCAATTTATTGCCATTAAAAAAGTTCCAGGGTTGATAAATGATCAGCGCAACCTCGTGCGGGCGACCTTCCCGACGCGTTCGGAGACCGGCCCGGTGATTTATTTTTTAACTGCGCGCATCTGTTAATACCATTGCTTATACGCTTCTATATATTTTTATTTTCTTAGATCTTTTACTTTGAACGTTTCTAATCTAGATCTGCACCACGATCTGGACCAGAGCAATAACAGAATGGTATCCGAGGGATGGGAAAAGGAAGAAAGGTCGACAGAACAAACGTTGGGAAGATGATATCAAAAAAGTGGTGGGTCCAGAATGGACCAGAATAGCAAAAGATAGGGAAAAGTGGGAATCTTTAGAGAAGGCCTTTGTCGAAGGACAAGTTGTTCAAGAAGCAACAGAACCGGTTGCCGATCAAGAGTAAATTGTAATTATAAAAAAAAACTGATTATATTATACTCAGATGAACAAGGGACAAATTAACAAAATACAGCCCATGTTTCAACGTCAGGTTTGCAGGACATTTATTACCTGTTCAAACTGTTTAGTGTATTAATTTGACTTCATAAGTTAGTGATGTTAGTACATCCATCAACGGCCGCGACATGTAATTGCTGAAGCCAATAACGCAAATAGGTAACTAATCAATATCCGAACCGTTGTAACGCGGAGACAAAGGGCATGCGGACCGCGGTTACGGGCCCAAGGCTCACGGGTCGTTTGTACTTGGCTGTAGGTACAAGATGAGATGCCAGATCAAGACTTTAATATCCTTGTAATATGGCTCTTAATCAGTTACTATGATTATGTTCACAGCATTCTGTTAATCATGAGATTTTGTGCCTTCGGTGATTTTTAGACCAGATTTAACACCCAGTTTCTAAAATTAAAGCTCGGTATAGACAATTAGGACAAGTTTGCCGTGATAGTATGGTACTCCAGAAAGATAAGGCTCCCCCTGACCCGCCCAGTCACCTCGCTTTGTAGCTCCATGAAATTATTTTTTGCTTATTCCAGCTTTTTACAGACTGACACTTGATCTCCGCACATGTTTTATATTATATTGTTACTCCTCTTCTAGTAAGACTACAAATCTCCTCGACAACACATCACTGGTGGTAGGTCTCTCATATTAAGATTCCGTCTGGGTGGGTACCACCGCATATCTATTTTTACTGCCAAGCACCAGTGTGCATGTACTATTGTATTTTGGTTTGATGGATATTGTAGCCAGTGTAACTACTGGACATAATGAGGCTTAACATCTTATGTCTCAGGACGACGAGCGCAGTGGAATGCCACACAGTACTTTGTAAGTAAGGTGCTGGATGGTGTTCCTACTGTTTATGGGTGGTCGTATCGCTTACTATCAGGCAAAGTGCATGCTCGTCTCGTCATTAAATGCCATAAAAAAAACATCATCTCTCTGTATGCGTAAATCCATATAAATTGATTACATCATGTCCATGTATTTGTGACGTCATGTTTTGACCTCAGCTAAGTAAACAGTGTCGTTAATGCATTTACCATGTTTTCGTTACCACTTTTTGCCTCTTTATGCGTGTTTATTCTATTAGCAATAATTCTTGTCAACTTAGTTATTTCTAGGAGCAAAATTGATGGATATTTACTGCTATTAAAATACGTTTATATTTTCTACTTTTCAGAGGTATGTTTAAAGTTCACAAAGCTCCATGATACGCTTATCACGAACTGTGTAAAACTTGCGCCTCAATATTGATGGGTATATACCCACATGAATTTTCTCAGTGCGGGAATCGAACCCGCAAAGTCTACATTCACACTCTCCCACCACACCACAAAGAAATTCCACTAAAACACTCCCACAGCTTAGCCCCATCTAACTTCCCGGGACCCTTTGACCGTAATCCCAGATCGTTGAAAAGAAAACGCCGCCGCGACCGCATCGACCCTCGATTATCGCTAATACGATTTGTGTTACCTCGCACAACTTGATGCAAACTAATTTAGTCAAGCTATAAGCCATGTGCTCATCATCCAACCTCGAACTACGCGGAACTTGCCAGTTTAACCGAACTTAAGCCTAAGCTAGTGTTGTTGGAAAAATGTATGACAATGTCAGTGGGTAGGTTATAAATAGTCATTTATTTATAAACATTAATCACGATGACATTCCAGTGGAATAGCAAATGGTTAAGCATCAGTAAGTAGACATAGATAACAATGCAGAAGGTAGAATAGTACTTGAATATTTGTCTGTCATGAATTGGAGACTGCGAGATGAGGATAGCCTTTTAAAGAATATTGACCTGTTTGGCAACATAAACGTACATAGGAATTGCATAGGAATGGACGATTCAGAATAAAACTAACAATAGACCTTTGATAAGGCAATACTAAGAACCGTATCAAAAGCCCATAGCACATAGTAAATAAAACAATAAATATTTCTCAAATTCTTGCACGTTTGGCGTTCAAAGTACAAAAGTAATGGAATGCCGCGCACGAACTTTTTGTATGCACATTTTAAGGTTTCTGGTGTCTTGTTTCCAATAAACACACAAACAACATACCAAAGTTATGCAACGCAAACTAGACTTCACCTCATTATGATTACAGTTGTATTTCAGTTTGTATATCATGCACCGGCGTCACGACATTGAATTAAAGACCGTGCGATAGCTATGTGAAGATTAAATTTCATTCATCCAGTGTTGTTTCAATTGTGGTACAAGGTTTGCATAATTTGAGACGTGACGGCATCTCAGTTCAACGTTTCTGATGGTTTTTGTTTAGCCAATGACAATTAAAATTTTAGAACCATTAGAGCCCCACATTTGGATATGGTTGCAGAAAGAATAGTCAAGTTCAAGTACACATACGTCTTTTATCCCCGAAGGGGTAGGCAGAGGTGCAACTAGTGCACGCACTTTTCGCCGTTCGTATGCCGTCCCAAGATGTGATAGGGGGCGAGCCTGTCGCCATTATTGGGCACAAATTCCAGACTCCGGGCTGATACTATATAGAAAAATCCAATATCACTTTGCAGTTTGCCGGACACGGGGATCGAACCCGAGACATCAGCATTGCAGTCGTACTGTAATACAACTACGCCACCGACGCAAGTTCAAGTATTGTTCTGAAATTTAATTGTTGCAATAAGTAATACATGGAACTTGGGTATCCCCGATCATGATGTATGTACATACATAAGATCTGGTTTAGTTCCTCAGCTTATAACAGCAACTACTTTCTCACAGCCAAAATTAAAAAAGGTTTACAAATTTCTGCGACGCCCATATTTGAGGTCACCTTGTGCGTCTTTGATAAAACTCGTCTAATATTCTCTTTCTACCATTCGATAAAATTGTGAATATACTTAATATTCTTATCGCAACCTGAATTAAAGTGGATTATTTAAATAGTATTAACTAATTTAGAAAATTTGCAGATGAATAGCTTTATATAGGTAGATATTGCTTCACATTTTATTACAGTAATTGCAATAAGCAGTTCGATTTCTTCATAGTATGGTGCGATTTGAAAGTTGTATTTCCTATGTAAGATTCGTATCTTATCCACTAGTGCGGTAATAGCTTTCATTTGCAGTATTACGACCATCAAGAAAAGAATCCATTCCTTCTATGGTTCTTTTGGTATGTAAATGTTTATGAGCAGCGTTAAACCTGGAGATGCACTTGGTCATTTTTCCAATATAAATTATAAAATTATTCCTTTTTTGGACGTCAAGGGCAACATTAAAACCAGTAGAGTATTATCTTGATGCAGTTACGTCACTGCCCATCCATTGATCCATAGCAATCACAATGCACGTTTTGGCATCAATCCACGCGTTAATACATTCAAGAGGATGTTTCATTTGGACGGAAAGCATCAAAACTAACATGCAGATACGTTTTACTCGGATAGTACTTTATTTACTTCGCAATCATTTTTCTCGGGAGAGCGTCCACTTCAAGCGAGCACAGTCATAACGTTGGTGAGTTTAAAGGTGATATTCGCGCGTAGTTAGGTAACTTGCATATCTAGGAATACGTACGTAAAAGCCGGTGCATTTACCGGTTACGTTTGATATTATAATGGAACTTGGATGGTGACACGCGCTCAACTAAATATGAATAAAAATTGTGTTTCATTTTCAATAAGAACATTATACGGGACGCGGCTGAACAATAGGTAGTGTATAGGATGTATTTATTAGAAGGGGCCTTTCTTGCATTTTCATACAATATTTATTTCCCGTTTATTTTATTAGTAGTAGATTTCCTGTACAATATTATTGTAATGCTTAGACTAACTTATAATGTCACTGATGGTTCCCGCTATTAAACATAATTTTTAAATTGAACTGAATTTCTTTCAAGGCAAATATTTTATATAACAATTGCGGTAGATCATTAAAATTTGCTTGAAAACCGTAGAAAATTTTCCACCTACTTATATTTTACGATACAAATGACGTTTACGTTACGTTACTACAAATAGGCGTTACTAATATGAAGTCAGCGCGAAAATTAGATTGTTTTTATGTACACTAGTGTCGTGTACTCTTAATGCGTCTCGTAATCTCTTCGCCGGCTCTCGGTTCATCAAAAAGTGATTAACGATCTAAAATACACAGTGACCAACTCGCCAGTGGGCGGGCGTCACACTGATAGCTGTTGGCGTCAAGGTCCGCTAATCTGTAGTGGAGTGACTAGTGGCAACGGAAAAATCCTACAGGCCCTCGGAACCCGACCCCAGAGGAAGAGGAACACCAGGAGAAGCCTAAAAATAAGCTGGATTTTTCACAGCCGAGAGGCCCCATGAATTTGCCACGGGCCCACACGGGTGTAGTTACGTCACTGGAAGTGAGTTTACCTATTAAGAGCTATATTACTAAAGCGATACGGTTGAAAGTGAGAAACATACATCATGCATAGAAGGTCGAATTTAAACCTTATCATATTCTAGTTGGGACGTATGTAATATACGACAATGACCATAAGTGACGCGAGTATAAATAATAATACATTGTAATAAATGAGTAATATCTACAGTTTCCATGCGTGACTAATGACTTACAACTTCTATGTAATTAAAACCACTGTTTCTACTGAACACTATCTGTAGAAAAGTGAGGAGGCAAGCTTGCTGACAATATAGAAGGAATGCCAATTAAATATAGACAAATCTTAACAAGCAATTTAGGGCGCTAAACGTGGGCAGTAATTAACCTCAATTAAGCACTTATGTCATCTCACAAAAATAAGAACGCCGACACTCATTTTTGATTGAGCTATTCTTAGAATTTCGCATACATCTTACAAGCAATTTTGCTTTATCTTACCGCATGAGATAATAATATCACGGCCATTATACTTGTTGTTTTAACCCTGACAGGCATGATAGACGTGTTTGTCTTTGAATCATTCATTTAACTAGGTGAAGTTTATTTCCGTACACTGCGGTATTATCGGCTATTTATTGTAGGTAATATTTGGTCAACATAAACAATTCATAACAATACTTACCTTCACACTTATCTCCAATGTGGGGTCGAGGCAACACGTTTTACGCATTTTGCAGTTATTTTAAGTTACTTTTCAGAGACTGGTTGCTTGTGTGGCGATATATCCATCCAAGGAACGAAAACTGACCCAAATATGTGAACAAAATCCAGAAGTACCCAGTTAACAGCCCTGATACGCTGTCACCAGATCTAAGGAGAAACCGGAATTAAATAATGTTTTAAGGTCCATAAGCGGATTGTTCCCGATAATCGCTGTCAATCAAACCTACGTAATATTTTCTGTATTCAGTTTGGTAAGTAATACTTTTTACCATGTTTTGCAGGAGACCTAATAAGTAATCTATTAGTTTAGTGCCTCCGTCGTCCGCCGTGTAATAAGGTCATGTCAAGAGTAGCCGAAATTTCGTCGGCATCTTTGCTTGGCTTTCTTTGAATCGCTGAAATGGAAGACATCTGTATGGGACAATACTACAGTATGAAGACAAGTGCGTTAAGGTTTGTGAAGCTATTGAAAGAAAATTTGACACTCACGATAGAATGTACCCTGGATTTAACCTATAAGCTACTTTTACCCTGAAAATTACACTTTTATTCTTGGAAAGTTTTTACGCAGACAAACCCAGAGCAAACCCTATTTTACATTTTATTCGTCATTCATCTACCTTGTACCCATGTTATTCGATGCTTTCAAATGGATTGATCAACGCGCCGGCATGTTCCTTAGTCGAATACAAAGGTACAGTCCGCCGAACGAGACTAGCGGTTCGTTGAACCGGCCTGATCAATACCACAGCCACGCCTGTGTTGAATTAGGTACGCGGGTATTTGGTACAAAAAAATGTTCCCTCATAAATTTTTTTTTTTAGTTTAAATATATATTGTCTGCATACAATTCATAGAGTATATATACCTACTTATATGCGGCGTGTGTCTTTACGTACATGCCCCTGTTTGCTCCCCTCTCCATTCTTCAGGGCGTTCCCCACTCATTGCAATGACCTGAGTATCCTTAGTATGTACTATGGATATCCGCTGTGATCTGAATCCAAGGAATCATATCGAAGACGTTAAGTCCACTGCTGAGGAAAGGAGAGGGGCGCTGGCATGTGAAGCCACAGCTTGAAAACTATTACGACCCGAACCAATAGGTTCGCCAATTCCTTCTTTTGTCGCACCGTCTGGCTGTGGAATAGTTTGCCGGCACACATATTCCTTCCTTCCTACAATCACAGATCCTTCCGCCGTAGCGTGAAGAAGCGGCTGGGCAGGCCGGCATGATTGTCTCGAAAGGCATGGGATAATAGCCCAATGCCATTCGATTCGCTATTTGGACTACACTGTGCTTACTATCAGTTACAGTACAGTCACTATGCCGAGCTTCTATGAAAAAAATGCGAATACTTCAGATTTTTCTGTCGCGAGGGTATCAAGACCTACGGCTTTTGGTTGTACCATCATTTATTACGATGTGTAGTTCAAACCCGCATCCACTTGACATACATCAGGGTCATCCGATGCACCAGTGACCAGAGAGACTAACACCCGTATTCTAAGACGTTTCCTCGAAACCTCCTCAACCTTAACTCACTCGAGATTACCTTGAGGATTAATTCAAAGAATCCTCGAAAATTTTATTCTTAGTTAAATTTTGAGCTATTCTTGAGGATCCTCGAGTGAGGTCGAGTCAAGGAATTACGTCATTAAATACGTCATTGATGTACAGATAAATTTGAGTTTTTGCGAAAACTCTTCGATTTTTTTATCTATGACTGACTCGAAAAGTGGCAGTTAATTACATTTATCATTATTTCTGTTTGTTTGAAGTCAGAGCCGTACCTAATATGAAAAATATTTTACTTACTAAATAGTTACTTAAATTATGGTGCCTTTATGTTCTCATTTCCGTAATAATGTCTGGAAAGCAAATTTAAATTAATTTCCATTTTAAATTCATTTTTAACACACGAAAAAAAATCGATAGTTAATCTGTATACAAACCGAAATCTTTCCTTGAGTCTTCCGTAAGTTACGTCGCGAGGTACCTTGAGTTTGACAGTTGATTCCTTACCTCGAGAAAGGAAAAATTTTGAGGGACGTTGAGTGGAGGAGATTTTTTCCAACTAAGAATACAGATTACCTCCAGTGAGGTTGTGTGGAGTCGAGGAAATTTCGAGGAAACGTCATAGAATACGGGTGTAAATATTCTGCAAATAGTAATGGTCTAAAAATACTTTCAAATTAAACTCATGAATAATCTGCTCAATAAAATAACGATATATCATAAATCCGAATTGACTCCTCGCGTCTTTATTATATTAATAAAATTTTATTTCGTCGTAAATAAAATATTCGATGTTATTTCAGCGAGGCGCCGATTGACTCGCTTGATGTTAAGATGTATCCCTAAGGATCTTCGCTTTTTCTAGATCATTCTTCAACTATCATATTCCTTTAATTCCCAAAGCAATTTCCTCAGGCGGGACCTGAACCCAAGTATTTTACTCTTTCACTAAACTTCAAAACAGTGGACGAGTTGCAAAAAAAAAATGTCATCAATACAACTACAAACTGTCAGGACTTGACTATGACAGTAACTTTTTTCTTGCAGTTATGACGAAGCGAGCATCCCGTCTGATGATAAGCGATACGACCGCCATACAGAATATCATACATAACTGTGAATTACGAAGTACTGCGTAACTCCACTATCTTCTACCAAACGCCAAGCAAAACAACTAACATTCCTAACCATCTTATCATAATTCGTTCTCATTTTTCCAAGACGTTAAAACACTTAATTGCACAGTACAAACAAACTATTCAGTAGTACAAATCATTTTAATGATCCATTACCCGATACCGATCGATAAATTACCGTTATAAAAATAAATACAGTAAATCAACGAATGATATTTATGTTACTTATGTTTGCACTGGATTGTATTTGCTTCACTTCATTCAGAGCACGTGACTTGTCTACTGCAAATATCAATCCGCCCACTTTTGGATGATTCCAAATTGGAGCATCCTTGAGTAAAAGTTTGCTGTGCAGTTGTATGGACGAAAACTAAAGCCCCGTTTTTTTAACTGTACATCTTTTTGTCAGAGTCTTATTAAGATGGACGCGCTTGGAGTATTCGAAGCTCTGCGAGCGCGTCCAGCTTAATAACACCGATGATTACCCTAACTACAGTTGAATAAACCCAGTCTTCGTCATCCCAACAGGGAATTAGACCCTAAATCATATAAGACAATGGTCCATCAACGCTCTTGATTGTTAACGACTAAGCAACAAGACACAACTAATAATTATACACAATTAATTATTTATATGAATTACCTAAGTTTGGTGTTAATTTTAGAAATATTGAAAGGGAATTAAAAAGCGCTCTTGACGCTATGAATATATTGAAATATTTGATAAAACATAAAGAGTTGTATTGAAGAATAGTCTAAAAATGGTGCATCCAGTTCCTATACAAAGGAATATTATAAATACACAAGATAAAGATTACGTAAAACAACTAGAGTGCAAGTAATTACGACGCGAAGGGAATGCATTACAATTAGATTCAATGTGAAGCCGCTGAGGCCGAGCCACTTCAAGATTCTACTATATGCGAGATGAATCATGCTTTATTACATGCAGACGAACGTATATTATCAGGTAGGAGATATTGTGTAAGTTGCTGCTTATATTTCTGTATCATTAACTATGGGAGTAAATGTATATGGATATCTGTAAAGATTATGATAAGAACGATTTTATATGACATTTATTAGGATATAAAAGTAGCGAAATCGATGGTAGAGTTCTGTTGATAGTTATCAAACATAGTTTGCCTATCGTTCTCCTTATTTAACTGCATGTGTACAAAAAACTAAGTACCAATGACAAGAACCAGTTACTTGTTGCACGATCAGTAATAATTAACTCTCAAATCCCACATTCCCTTGAAAAGCAAACAAAGCCATTCATACATTTAAATTTGAAACTTCACATCGGTTTCAAAATGCCAGTCCAACTAAACCACAAAGACAAAGGCGTTCAAAGACCGGGGCCAATGTTTACAGAATGCTAATCTCGCATCAGCCGCTAGAATATTACGGCATTGTCTTCTGACAGTGTGCTATGAAAACTTTAATTTCGAATGTTTACGTTGGCCGGGTATGAGGCGCTTTTATCTGCTACGCTTTCGATTGTTACGTCTCAATTAGGCCGTAATGGCGTGGAAAAGTAGGTTTGTGTTGTTTTGTTGAAGATAGAGAACATATTTGTGTAAAGGGTGTAGAAATACACGAATAAAATTACACTATGAATATAGCCTATATGACATATAGGGAGGTCTAAGACGAAGAGAAAGAAAATATGTTGGTCATTGTGTAACACAGTAACAGTGAAAAATGGACATACATAGTGTTTAGTGATGTCATTCGCTGAATTATTTTCTTATTCTAATCGATAGACTTGATGACAAACAGTATTTTTTTTTCATCCATATTTAAATCTACGAATACCAGAATGTTAAGACTCAAACTACGACAAAGAAAATATAAAATGCAATACAATTGTCTCAAAGACAATCGACCCGGTTACATTTCCACATTTCTACCTTTATTTCGCGCAACAAACAACTTCGATGAGTGAGCTCTGTTCTCGCAGATTTCTATCGCGACATTTCACCGATAGCTTCAACGATAATGTCACAAGCCATCGTGTTCCATATCGAACCGTGGCCACTCGACAATAAACACCGAGTAAAATATACTCGACCTCTTGTTGCCTACTTTCGTTTCTGGTTTGAAATACGGCTGCTATTCGTGTTTTGGGTATTGATTTATGTCGAGAAAATTTTGTAACTGAATGCTTTTGCATCAAGCTGTTAAAAATGTATTGTCAAAACTTAACGAAAAACGCATTTCTAAGAACTATGCTTACTTGTAATTGTCAACTTGGTCAAAATTGCAAATCCTACCTCCATACATCACTTTACCCGGGTAAAGGGGGTAAATTCCCAACCTGTGCACGTACTCCAACAAAATATCACACGAGGGCCGGCAGCGTTGTCAGGGAGCTCACGTGCCGGGTCCATCTCCCGGGGATTTATCTGCGGCGACCTAACTATACCGGGATACCGTGTGACGTTCCACATGTTATCCAGGGGAACTTACGCCGCCAGATTTATGAGCTGATATTTTTCTAGTAATGAGTTTTATAAAAGGGTACTTAGTTGTAGCAATTTCGAATCAAAAATCTATACTATTTCTTTCAATTACTGTTAACATTCACAAAGAACTTTAAAGTTTACCTATATGTATTTAAGGTAGTATTTCAACATGAAATATAAATCAAACAGAAACGAACGTACGTTAAAAGCCTGAACCGCATTCGTAGCGCGAAACCAATTTTAAGCTCAAAAGACTATAAATAACTTATTCTGAAAACTATTGGTTGCAAAAGCGAGTCGGTCGACAAAGGTTACTGCACTACACTGTGAAAAAATATATGTACCAACGGAAATACACTAATGTGGACGGATTTACCTCAAGTAGGATGTGGTGTTTACCCCCAAAATGATTATGGCAGAAGGGAAGAACGGCTAATATTGTATAATTAATTGCTATTAGTCCTTCATGTATACCATATATTACGCAAGATATCTAATAAAACTACAACAGTTGCTAGATACAACGATCCGGAAACCTGCTTTGATACGTGAAGTTGGTAATGACCGCAATACATATAACCGCAGCTAATAATACAATACCAAACATAAAAAAGGAACACACAGTATTGGAATTTAGTTTGAACTTTGACGCAATCATAAAACATCTTTAGTATTCCGATGCAAAAATCAACTACGTCCCCGTCCTCAGGTGTATTTGTGAATCGAAACATTGCGCCCGAACAAAAATAGATGTAGAAAAATCGGGACAATTCGCCCAGTTTTATTTATAAAACACCTTTGAGGACGGCTGAAAACGATTGTTCTCCGTTAATATGTTATTGTTTGTGATTTTTTTCGAACACAGGAATATTAAAGGTACAGAAGTTAAGACTGCCCCGGTGGCGTAGTTGTATTACGGTACGACTGCAATGCTGAGGTCTCGGGTTCGATCCCCGGGGCGGGCAAAGTGGTATTGAGTTTTTCTATTCAGTATCAGCTCGGAGTCTGGAATTTGTGCCCGATATGGCGATAGGCTCGCCCCCTATCATATCATGGGACGGAATAATGGCGAAAAGTGGGCGCACTAGTTGCGCCTCTGCCTACCCCTTCGGGGATAAATGTCGTGAGTGTATATGTATATGTATTATTATGTATGTAAGTTAGGCAAAGCTATATTAGCTTACTGGTGGCAGAACTCTCATATTATGTAAGAGTCGTCTGGGTGAGTACCACCGCAATGTTTATTTCTACTGCCAAGCAGCAGTGTACATGCACTGTGGCGTTTCGGTTTGAAGGGCATTGTAGCCAGTGTAACTATAGGACATATTGAGACTTAACATCTTAAGTCTCAGGATGACGAGCGAAGCGGAATGCCACACAGTACGTTGTAACTCAAGGTTTCTACTGTTTATGTCGTATCGCTTACCATCAGGCGAACGGCATGCTTGTTTCGTCATTCGATGCCATCAAAAAAAAATATTGAAGTTAGTTAACTTCAATTTTTATTTATATCAAATATATTTTCGTTTTCTGGAGAATATATTTCATTCGTAACAATATTTAAAATATTCGGCAATAATAACCACAAAATCTTGAATATTACTAGTATAAGTTCGAGTTTTATCACAATTATTGTTTGTATTAAAATGCTTACTTGTATATTTTTCTTTCCAAAACCTCTCTACGAATCCTAACATTATAAATGCACTGCGAAGTCATTCATAAAATACAGAACCCTTGATTCTCTCACGTAGCCTACAATTTTTAGAACATTCTAGTCTCCTTGACTAAGGAATTATGGCATGCTGCATGTACTATCTAAAGGTGTAAGCCTGAAGGAGAGGGACTACATTAGACAAGGACGGGTGACAGTCGATGGACTCATTGCCCCAAATAAGGACACCACACACGTCGCATACTACATACCAAAAGACTAACTGCAAATGAAATGTACGTATTTATTTAGTCCAATGACATAACGGATAGCTTAATAGCTGACAGCGTTAAACCATCTTTAGCTAATATATTAAATGTTCAAATTCTTTTCTAAGTATTGTAACCTATAAATTAATAGTTACTTTCCATGGTCCATGAGCCCAAAATTCGCAATATTATTTGGCTATTTAAGGTGTCTTCCTGGAACCGCATATTTCACTTAACCTAAGTATGTACAAACTAAAGCAATACCAGTTGAACTAGTTGCTGCCACAAAGCATGTTAGACGATGACTCACGACGCAAATTGACGAAGTTAGCCGATTATGTAATTGGTTATGTATAATTCAGGAATTTGGCGAAATATTGTTTGTTATAAACGAGTTAAGATGTTCAGTGAACTGAATAACTCAAGATTTATTATGAATTCAACAGCTTTGATGTTTTTAAGTAGATAAGTAAATATTGGACTAAATTGAGGCCGGAACAAAATAAGTTTTGGTACAAAATTGGATCATAGAGGTCAAAAATTTAATAGGTAAGAAGTAGAACGATAACACAATTGTTTCCAAAAGTATTAAATAAGAAATAGATAGCATAACCACTTTCGATGAATTAGAAAAGAAAGTAAAAAAAATTAAAATATTAAGTTGCGAATCTAAATTTTCATACGAAAATATTTCTGAAACGATACAACGTGAAAGCTTTTTAATTAGCTTAATTAAACTCTTCTCGAGTAGGACAAGTGTGTATCACGAGCAGCAGAATGCAGATGTAATTAAAAAAGTAGTATTGAGATAAATTTTACACTCTGATTAATGTACTAAAATTACACGTCAGTTTTTTTATGATAGTTATTGACAAATCATTATCGTCAATGTATTTGAACAATCATTTTAATTTTTTTATAAGCCCAATATCATTGCCTCGCCCGGGGATCGAACCCGAGACCTCAGCATTGCAGTCATACCGTAATACAACTACGCCGCCCAGGCAGTTAAGTTAAAAATTTTATTTGCTAATAATTGTATGGTGTAGTTGTGGCACGCTTCTAAACTATTCACAAATTAATTCATAATATTACTGTTGCTTTTATGACACGGCGTCATGAATGACGTCATCCTGATCTTCCATTATAATAGAGGAATCAATCTTTTCATAGCAATTGTTTTAGCTTACGGTTCAATCAAACGATTTTCCATTAATAACAGAGCACTAATGGTTGTTTACGTCCTTTGGCGTGAATAATACTTCAAATGTACGAAGGTTCTACAAGATTAAACAACAAAGAAGGTTTAGTATACACGTGATTTTAACGTATATTACGTTTGTTATGATAACCTCGGAAGAGCTTATGTCTACTGTAATTTAGTCTTTTTTGTGTACTACAAGTCTTTTGTAAATAGAATTTGTTTCCTTCACCTACCTTTTGTTGTAAACAATTTAAGACTGGGTGTCACTCCTGTTGGTTTTAAGTTTTCAATGTCATAGAGTCTTGCCTCCGACTAACTTATTATATCACAACAGTAAGCCCTAAATTTATTTAAATATTTAGATGACCAGAGTCTTAAAAATTCCTTTATCTCTTAAATGTTCCTAGCATCACGTTCCAAAGTAAAAAAAACTCACAATAAAACACCGTTCAAATTAAAGCTTCATAAATAATTTATGAGGATCGGAAAGACCAGCCAGCACACGTACTCATGCTTATATTAGTCTGCGCTTAGAGAACGTCAAAGCGGATGCAGGATTTGTTTAGTGTTAAGAATCAGAAACCCATTGAATCAATATATATTTTGTATTCTGTATTCAGAATGTTGTGGCATGGTTGTTATTTGTAAATCTAGATTCAAAACGTTAGTTCGCGTTATGTTCAGATTAAAGGTTACAAGAAAACTTCTTTCTTTAATACTTTTACTAACTCGATATCGTAAACAAAGTCATAAATTGTACGCTGTAACTCATATTGATATATCAGGTTGCTATCTTCTTGTTACAGGGTCCTATAACTGATATCCTGTACTAGAAATTGTATTCTGATTCTACCACATTGGTTTAACAATACAAGTGTATCAAAAAAATCACAATTGCTACTTTATCTTCTTGTGTAAGATTTGCTTCAAATTCTGTTTCATTATCGAATGCTCTATTACAAACAACATCCATAGACTATCCTTCTCTCACAACCACCACGGCAACTTCTTCAGGATCGTCAGTGTCACGCGTTTTATGATAGCGAAGCCTGCCGAGCCTCTGGAAGTATTAGTTTTAAATAAACTACATCTAGTACTTACCATCTGTCGGTGAAGTGTACAGCTTCTTGCATATCTCCTGCGGCCCGCCGAGCGCGTTGATCTTGGCCAGCCCCTCGGCGCCACGCGTCTCCATCAGCTCGCGCAGCTGCCGCAGCGAGACGCCATACTGCGCCGGCCGCCCTTCCACGGTGGCCATGGTGCCGGGCTCGCGGCCGCCGCCCGCACCAAGCCCGACAACCCTCTAGCTCTGAAACAAGAACAATTACTATAAGTTATGGTAGAAATTATAGCATAGATACTATGAGAGAGTGAGGATCTTCACCTATGATACGATTTAAAATTTTACGCAATGAATTGTGCGGCGCAAATAATGTCGACAAGACAGCGATGCGGCCATCGAAGTACGTTTCATTAAAAAATCGTCAGTTATGAGGATCCGTGTTTGTCATTTTTACCGATACCGAACTACTGATTAATTACAGTATTTTTGTATACGCAATATCCCATATTTAACTACCAATGCACACTTGACTGTGATAGAGTTGACTATTTACTATATTCACTATCCATTTGCTTAACACAAAAAACATCAACTATCATCATCGATATTTAAAAATTCATATCGACGAATGCACACACAATAAAATCAACAATGGACAATATAAATATCGAAACAGACACATTTGCCCGGGCCGGGTGGGCGCATCAGTTGAAGGGTAATATTTACGGCATCGTCAGTTCCCGACGGGTGCACATTACGGACGGTGCATAATTAAACTGGAGCTTTAGGGGAGTTGAGGGTTAAATTGCCGGGGCCCACCCCCGTCTGAGACGCTCAGTTGATTCTTTTTGACTACGCTTAGTAAATTCTTTAGAAATGCGGAATTTGGATAATAAAGTCACCTGCAGGGCAGTGAAAAATGTCAATGACTCAGAGGTTGATGGAATCTCATGAGTTGCCATCTCTAAATCTAGAAAACAATAGGTAGTGGGTACCATTAAATATGAATAGGTTTTTTAAACTAAGAAAGCGAAAACTATATTAACTGAAAATATTAGAAACAAAACACACACAAAAAAAAACAATTAAATAACCGAGGAGAGGACAACTCATTTCCACGGAGGATCATTATTGCGATAAATTCTAAGAGGTTCTTCGAAGAGCCTGTGAATAATTAAATCCAGGTAGAAGTCGGGAATATAACTGAATTTAATTAAAATAAAGATAAAATTGATGACGAATTGTGAATTTATTGACCAGCTATGCTATTCTGAAAGATCTCAGTATCGAACTCACTTCTGAGTAAACTACACTAGCGCTATAAGGTGAGAATGTCGGTGAAGCGATTAACGCTCACTTACTAATAGGTGCGATTTTAAGTATACTAGGCTAATCGAACGTCATACTGACTTGGTAATAATCTCACCCGAGATGTCGAAGTCACTTCACTTACGATCATTGTGTTTTTACAGAATTGCACAGCTGCTATGTGTATTTTAATTTATACGGCAGCAATATTTTTTTTTTGTTTTTTTTTTTACGGACATAATATTATTTTGTGTTGACGCTAAAGAGAAACTATTTTGGAAGTTTGAACGCAAATTAAAAAATTCCGAAAGGATTTGTAAATGAGCCAGTATAAAGTATTTCGTTAAATTTTTTAATAGTACTACTCTAACCAGTATTTGAACATACAATCCTTTCAATCTTACTAGAATTTTTAATATAATACAATAATTTCTGACATTTGATAAATCTCTTATCATTTTACACTCAACCATTATCTTAATGCGAAGACACGTTTGAAACACAAAACCATTCAAACACATAACAATGCAAAGCTTTCACATCAAACGAAACACTTCCAAAGACTTTGAGATGACAAATATATCGATCATACGAGAATAGGTCGCTGGGTGATGCAAGGTCGCAAACAGCTGGACATTCGATACTTTATACAAGACATTCATGATGGGGAGAAGGGGGGAAAAGGGGCTACATATCGAGCAGACAAATCGGGTAAGTGGAACGTTTTATCATAACAAAATACATGTCGACGTAATTTATGAAGGTCGTTTGCAAGTTTTTAGGGTGCGGACGCTTCGAAATATTTGAGAACCGATGGGTTATGTTTATCGTTTTCCTTGGGAAATATTTTGTTGATGTAAGTTTGATGAAAAGAATATCAAAATGTACATATGCAATGAATTATCCGAAAACACGAATACATAATAAGGGGTGAAACAATAAAGACAACGATGTACCACGGTGAAAGTAAACCGTATATTGCAAACTGTAGAATTATATAAAATACAAAACATTTATTTGCACAACACTATGACAAAAACAAATTACAAGGAAACGAAATGAAATAAAAAAAACATAAAAAAATAAAACTAAGCAAACACCAGTACTCATAAATAAAAAAAAACATTTAAAAACAAAAAAGAAACGCAGTACTAGTGTATCGTCCCGAACGTCATGGTGTGAGTGCGCAACGGGTGCCATTCAGGACAATCCGCGAGCGATTGCAATTATTCCTTGTAACCCAAACTGGCTAAAATCTATCGAAAAGTATCAATAAATAAAGAAAACAATCCAAACAACACCTGTGGATAAATATTTGTTTGGATAAATAAATACTTAAAGCGCACTTCGCCCTGGGCGACTTTACACACTCTCGTAAACTCATAGAGCGTCTAAACACAATACATGCTACATTTATTAAACTATTTAAGCATTACACAATAACACATGCTTTGAATAATAAGTGTGACGTGTCTAAATGACCCGCAGTTACACCGTGAGACAATACGGCCGGCTGTGTGTTGACGTACCCGTCGCTGCAATCTGCATAATGATGTGGACAGTTAAAATGCCGTGGGTAATGATTATAGCCGAGATTGTTGTATTAGTGACGTCTGTCGTATGAATTAGTCACTGCTTTGTCCTATAAAGTTTGGTTCGTTGAGAGTTTTGTAGTTAGTACTCCACTATATTTTATTTCCGAAACTTATAGTAATTTACCAAAATATACAAATCCTCAATATAAGACATACGTTGTCACTTACAAGACTTTACATGTTCCGAGTGCGAACGTCAAGCGGCTCAATGTAAATAAAAACGTTTAACAAAAAAAAATAAATCGCCGAAAAAACTGAAAAGCAAAAAATAATAAACATTTTTTATTTAACCTTAATAAATCCCTGCAATAAATTATTGTAACCGCCCACTGCTTCAACGGATCGCCGCTGACACCAAGACACTGCACCGGATCAAAGATACCCCGGCTGCACAGAGTCCGATAGACGTAACACTCACCCGGCCTGATTGCTTGCCATTCAATGACACTCAACCCGGATGCCGTTGGCAACTCGCCGGGTAGCTGGCCCCCCTTTGCCCTCGCAGCACCCCCGAGCCGTCTTTGCAAGGGTTTAATAATGTACGTATTACTGAGGGGTGAAATTGTTTCCTTGTTTTTGCTTGCGAGATTTAATGAATCCCCGTCGGTCATAGTAAAAATTCGGAGTGGAGGATTAGTTTCGTTACGATGTGACATGATCAGTCTAATCGTGAGATTGTATCTCTTGTGCAATTATTGGAAATGGTTTTGGTACAGCTTACTATACTAAGTAGACGTGTATGACATAATTCCTTGGGCAGGTATATTACTTGATAGAGTTAACACTTCAAAAGAATTTCGATTTAGTTACTTGAGGATCGGATTTACATGAACTTGAAACTGTACCTTCAACACCAAGGAAAACAGTAGATCTTTCCCACAACATACTCTTGCCAATTCATCTTATTCAGCAATATTAGAAACGGACACACCCTTCATCAGCAATTATGTCCAAGGAAACAATTACTTAGCAAAATGCGACTCCTAGAATACGAGCACCCACCACGGTCTTTTGATTATTCAAAGCTGTTTATGGGTTACATTCGACCCCTCATACTTATTAAATTTTGGGATACATTTGCATTTAAAGGTAGACAGTATTCTGGTGATCTTAAGTTATGTATTCAATATCGAAATGTACGTGCTACTTGAGTGAAACAGAAAAAGCCTTCTATAAAATGTGGGTTACAAAAAATAGCGCAACGACTATAGTTGCAAAATATTTTTCAGAATTCTGAAACCCTGGGTATCTTAGACTGACGTCACCCGAAAAATACGTACAAGGCACGTCACGTACAGAGTTAACCCTCTCGTTGATCCGCGCTGTCCCAGATAGCCGGGTTATGCAGATGACGTCTTAATTTAAATGATATTTTTTATTTACATAATCGTGCTACGTTGAGTGCATTTCGGTGTAAAATATATTCAATTTTGCAAATATATTTTGCACGAGTTGCTTTTCAATTGTGTCTGACAATTTTATTTTCTGTCTATTATTGAGTGAAACATTTAATTTTTAATCCATGACTGATTTTGTTTTCAGTACTTTGTTTTTTGACTTAAAATACTTTGTTTTGGGCGCTTTAGATAGCCCAGATTTTTACTTCAAGCACCAATCGACAAACGTAACAGAACTTCTCAACTATAGGTGTAATTACAACTATTACAGGTAACTCTATACTGGTATTCACTCGTGTTTACATATCTATGTCCGTGACAAGCAACTGGGTACCAAACGGCGCGTACAGTCGTAATTTAAATCCCAGATAGAATTCCACAATTTGCACTGGGGCGCGTCGTAACGATTTTATTCATGTGCGTAGAAATTTACATAGAATTGCTGGGTATGATGCGAACGATTGGTCACCTATGAATGTATACACGGGGTGTAACCTGTCTGTGACACTGCGAATCACGGTTGAGGGTTAGCAAGTGAACATCAAGTAACACCGGTCGGAATATTATTCGGCCATTTAAGCACTAGAGGGATTGTTAAGAATCTTTCATGATATGGTAAGCTTTCTAATTGAATAGGGGTCTGAAAGGATAAAAACGAGGACTTGACTCACGGACTCTCACCACACCAAGATATGTTACTCATGAAAGCCTTATGCGACACTGATAAATTATGTACAACATTGTAATAAACCGACGGATGACTTTATTGGCTCGTAAAATGGAGTTATGGCTGATACAGGTGCGGTACAAGATACGCTAGGGGAGCTGGGGGCAGGGGAAGGAAGAATGGTCATCGTACACCGATGAAAGGATGAAAACATTTGCGACAGCTGAGGGACGCGCGATGGTAAGGGTTTGAATGGTACTTATGTGACATCCCTTCAGTGTGGAGTTGGAAGAAAATCGATTCAAAGTCTGGGTCGTAAAGTTAAGAATTATGTTTTCATGTACATCTTATTTGAAGACTGGCCACTTGAAAACTAGGACAATTGAAAGAAAGAAGACACCTCTTTTAATAAAAAACGAATATTACTGTCTAAATGACGCATAATTGTAAAAAGGAAATAGTGTGTGTAAAAATTATATTTCCTTTACATCACGGTAGGTTAATTACATTAATTTGGTTAATGTATTTGGCAATATCATTAAACAGGTTAATCAAGACGAACTTGGCACAAGCGGGTAAACAATGTTGATTGAAACCGCCCCTAATAAGTTTCTGTGGGCGCGAATAATCTACGCGTGGCTCGCACGATCCCCTGCTATCTAAATGAATAATGATTCACCGTGGAGAACCACAGCGTAACTAAGCATATTAATGGGCAGGATTTTGGAAAGGAATTACGAGTAAAACCTTCTTTATTATAGACTAGCTTTTGCCCACGGCTTCGCCCGCGTTGCTAAAAGTACATAAAAACCTTCCCGTTGAATCACTCTATGACTATGACGTTGATACAACTCTTAACAAATAATGCATTAATTTCGACCAAATTTGATTACCATAAAAACGGTTCTAGTGAGTTAATCTTAAAAGATAGACATATACTGTCGCGGACATTTTTTGAGATCATTTTAAGAGGAATAATTCTTTCATACATATATTTTTGGTATCTTGAACCGTTTTCGCAGTGCACGCAATGGAAGCCCTCAAGGATGAATAATTTTCCCCGTATTTTTCACATTTTCCATTATTTCTTCGCTCCTAATAGTTGCATCATGATGTTATATAGCCTAAAGCCTTCCTCGATAAATGGTCTATTCAACACAAAAAGAATTTTTCAATTCGAACCAGTAGTTCCTGAGATTAGCGCGTTCAAACAAACAAACAAAAAGATAATATTTAACCGACAAGTTAACGCAGAAATCGACCTTACTTACAAAATACCAAAATCAACGAAGATCATACAGGATAACTGAACACGCAAACCTGGTATCTGATATTTGAAATCAAAAAGTATCGAATAATATCGCAGTGTTTAATGCGAATCGAAATGTATCACATAAAATATTCGGTATAATCGATATAAGAGCGGATAAATGGCGGCGCGACCACAAATCACTTGATACACAAATGGTTTTCGTAGGAGTGGTATAAATTTGTATATTGAAAGCTGTGGAGGCACAGCATGGTGGAAAGATTTATGAGATTTGTTTTTAATGCTACTATCATTCCAATGGTAAGTATGTATATTCATCACCTTAAGCTAGATAATCAAAAAGTGGCAGCTATTGTTTTAGGAGAATAAAGTGCGATAGAAGATATAATAGGCTGGGAAGGTAAGATTCTTTTCCAGACGAAAATATTGAAGATATATTGCCTATTTCCTAACATAGTTGAAAAGTAGATGTTTTGAATTGCAAGTTCATTCATAACAGCTACAACAAGGATATTTATAACTATTAGGTTCCTCGTTGAGATTTAATAAGCACCAAAACCTATTGGATTAATAAACACTATAATCGCATAAAGCGCCATCAGAACTTAATAAATAGCGCGGTGAACGCCCCAAAAGCGTGTTAGGTCGCGTGAGCGCCGCGAGTTCGTAGGTATTATCCAAGCCGCACCTGCTGATTCCGGGGAATGTAAAACTTGGCTGGCCCTGGAAGTGTTTGGTATTGTGATTTATGTGTTCTAATGGGATTATTGATTATTATGGTACATCTAGTGTTTGAGAATATAGCCACTATTTCTCTCATTGTTTGAGTATTTTCAGAATTAGTTTTGATCTGGGCACTGTTTAACATTAAGATTCAATACTAGTGTAACAATCGCAATTTAATTTATCGATTTCTTACCGTCAGGAGACCAAAATCCTCGGCTTTCAGTTGTATTAGACTAAACCGAAAGAATATTTTGCATAACATACTTTAATTTTTAATCATTTATTATAATTTTAGGACAATACATTTCCTTATTCACGACGAATAGCTCGTTGAATCTTTTGAATTTGCAAAAGAGAGTAGCGACCCACATTTTGTAAATAACTGGGGTTATTATACAATCCGTGAAGTTGGCACGAGACTGCAAATTTGCGAAAATATTAATGATATAAAATAAATTCATATAGTATTTATAGAAAATATGAAAATTCAAATTAAACTACACGAAGTACAGGTTGGTAAATTCATGTTTCATAATTAAAAGCAGATTGTTAAATCATCATCACCGTCTTCAAAACAACCTGTCTAAAATACAAAGCTGATATTATACAACCTGTTGATGTTCGCCGTGGCTGGTTTTAGCCATGACGTCACCTGTCAATGTCACGGAAATAGTTTTTCCTATATAAGCATAAGGTTCTACTAAAAACCAATGTCAGCTGTCAAACTACAGAACATTGAGGGGTATATTAAGCAACAATCTTAGAGCAAGTTAAATACACAAAGGCAACAATAGGTGACGCTCAACGTTTTGCGACGTTATTGTTAGATGAGGCAGAACATGATGCGCCTCATGTTGTAGACAATCAACTTTCCTAATCAATAATTCTGCGTCGCCGCTCAACATCTATATGTTGAACAAAAATCGTCACCTTATAAAAGTATCATAATTAATACCAAAGTTGTGAAGATGTTTGTTCAAATACATAAATGTTGAATAGCCATGAAATTGGTTACACAAATACTGGACCATCTTTTTAAGTGACAGGCTACATTTTATCACAGAAAAGTGAAGTGAACCTTTTATTCCCGGCTAAGACTTAAACATAGGCTGACAAGGGAATAAAAATTAATAAAAAAAAACACGATCCAATTAAGCCCATACAAAAGTAAAATAAATTTCACATAACAATTTGTAATTAAGATCATAATTGCATGGAACTCAGTCGCATGACGTTCGCCTCGCTCCAATTCCATCGGAGGAAAGGATTTTACTCTAATTTGTAGAATTGTTTAAGGCGAGGCATTCACTGTGCCAATTCTAATCAGTACGGAGTTTGGTCTTTCTGTTGAAGGCAGTTGCAATTGTTGCGTAATGGACAACTTGTCACGTAAGCATTGAATGGGTGGCTTTAGAATTTAGGTCTTTGTTCTAATCATCGCTGAACGTGATATGTATGTTAAGGTATATAGTTTTCTCTTTTATCGTTACGCTGTAATTACCTTTTGGGTTAATTGGAAGTAAATAATTAAGGTTTTATTTTGATTAGCTTTATTCATTTCGTTGACTTTGTGAATCGTGACTAGTTGCTAGATAAAATCTCATCGTCCACAGATTAAATATCACTGTGGCAATAACAAAAGGTTTTAAACTTGAAACTCAATCTTAGCTTCAAACCGCCTACTGTAGTTCATCGACTCACAAATTCAATAGGATAACATTTCAAATGTCTCATTAGTAACGAATACAGGACAAGTTACATTAAAAGTTCAATAAAACCAATAATGAATAAAGACTTAAGACTGCTCAGGCAACATAAAAGCCGTAACGAGGCTCTTAAAACTTAACAACGCAGCAGTTAAGCTAATAACTTAAGCCCTGACTAGGCATTCAAAGTTTTAAGACTTCATTAAAACTTCAATTAGTGACGTCATTGTGCACGCAGCAAACTCGCTCAGTTGATATGGATCTGTGACGTCACGTCCGGGAAGCCGCCGCTGCTTGCAGGAAGCGCCGCCAGGTGTGTGAATGTGTAGAAATTTAGTTAACAGGCTAGAGAGGTGCGGTGCGACGAGTTACATTATAGTGTAAAGTGAATCAAATATTGTTAAGTAACTTGGGGTTACAGCACTCACGATAGTTTTGGTATCAGCGATCGTCAATATTACGGTTTAAATTGTCTCTTTATTGTCACACCTGATGGGTTTCATACGAAATAATACTTGTAAGGTGAAAGAACGACCAATAATGAGCTACTGTAAGAAATACTAACAACATCTAAACCTAGAACTAAGGTAAAATGTTAAAAATAGTTGTCGCTATACGGGGACTGAAAAAAGCTTTGCGCTTGCATAAATGTACTCCAACGACTCAACAACATAAAAAGTGGCAAACAAGCTACATTTATGCAATCCAAAAACCGCTAGAAGCTTCCGTACGAATTTCATCGATCAATATTCAGCTAGCCGGTTCGATTCTTACGGTGTCCGACCGGCGATAGGAAAGGAGCGTCATTTATAATTCACACAGCGTACGCTGAGTCGACGTTCACAAAAACCTGTACAAACTCAACGCCATCTTGGCGTGATGTATTTACATCGATGAAGCGATGAAAGGCGTTTTATGCTTCATAAATGGACGACGATAAAGTCGTAGACTCGTGCTGGATAATAAATCTCGAGTACGAAACTGGAATGACGTTTTGATCTTACACGTTATCACTATGTGGATTGACTTTGCGAGTTCTTTGAATATAATCATCATTATCCTGGGTATCATCATCACTATCCAGGGATGGTCTTTCTTTAGTCTGAACCGAAGGTGTTTTAATGTTTTCCTAAGCAGCAGTAACTTCAGTATTAATTTCATTGCTTTCTGTACCATTTTATATTCACCTTTCCTTAAAGAAAATAATACTAGAAAGTAGTAACTATGACAAGTAAATTTCTTTCAGGCGTTCGACTTAAAAATGTCTAAGGAGTACACAGATGCTTGTACTATTTAATATCATTATTTTTTATAAATATTTTATGACATTCAGTTGATGTTTCCAGAAAATACAATATGAGAAACAAAGACAGTGTAGGCTAAAATGTTACGGTGGATAAAGTTTAATTTAGAAGACATAATGTAAAGTATAATAATGCAATAAGCACGCGTTCAGGGAGCACCCAGCAGACTCGCAATCACATTATCAATTTCAAATTTAAATGCAGCTGCTTAAATGTGGTTCTACGAAGATATGCATTTAAATGAACACTGGACGGGTAATACTTAGAGTACGAAGGCGGAATAAAATGAATAGTATGAAACACAAAGAAATACGCACAGTAGTAACGAGGAAGATAACAGAAGAAATTTAAATGCAACTAGCACTTCATATGCAATATGGTATTGAAAAAATCCTATTTAATTATAATTTAGAATTGAAAAATACTCCCAAGAGTTTCATATTCGACGGGAGATGACTAACTAACAAATGATTATCGCTAAGACATAACGAGAAAGATTTAAGTAGAAAAAGGTACCAACAAAATATTGAAAATCGTTGCCGTTCAAAATCAAACTTTCCAATCGCGAATGAAAATATTGGCATCGATCAAAAAATGGAATATTCATCCAACATCCCACTATGTTCTTTTCAGCCAATTCAATTTGATTAAACACTAAATGCAGCCAACGTTGGATCCAATAAATCAATGGAAGTAATAGTGCCGTTAGATGGAGCGGGGGTTGACAGGTTGATAGGGTATTCAAAGCACGTTCACCGCAGCCCGGATAGTGGCACCGCTAATCAGGCAATCTCGTGACATGAGGCAGCCGTGACGTCACGGGACCGGGACACCGGGATTACCTTTGCCCGGACCGCTGTATTTATGTTCTGAAGGATGAAGATTGCGTTTTCGTGTAGTGATATGAAACATTTTAGATTGAATAATTATTGATTCCGCAAAATGCAAATCCATAACTTAGGTACCTAACATTCATGTCAAACGAAATATCTAGTACTGAAAAACGTTTATAACCTATTATAACCAGTTGAACACTAAATGCAACTCCATAATTCACTTACTATTTTTTTATTGCATTGAATGACGAGACGATGACATTCGCCTGATGGTAAGCGGTACGACCACCCATAAACAGTACCAACACTATTCAGCACCTTGAGTTACAAAGTCCTGTGTGGCATTCCACTGCGCTCGTCATCCTAAGACACAAGATGTTAAGTCTCATTATGTCCAGTAGTTACACTGGCTACAATGTCCTTCAAACCGAAACACAACTAATATTTCATGTAATGTCTTAGGATTGCAAAGAGACACAGCGTGTAGTTGATAGCACGGTTTATTCCCAACTGACGTATTACAAAGATTCGCTTATAAACTACCGGCAACACTCACGATATTATTGACCGCATAGGGTTACATACACTACATCTCTCCCGACTTAATTTAAACCTAACATCTATTCCTTATAACTAACAATTTTATCTAATCTACACTTCCGCACTGGTCGTGACTGGGGTGGTACAGGAGCGGAAGGCGGCGTACTGAACTGCTCGCTTTGTTCGTGCGTTTGATGCTCGTCCGCACTCAAGATGTTCGGCGTCGACATACCAGCGCCGAGCTGCCACCCAGTGGACTCCGGGGAGCCTGTCACTACTGAACGCTCCTGGACTGGAAGCGCCTCATCCTCATGACCTGAACCCGTTGTATAAGGTTGGGACTCCCTTGAACTCGTGGGGACAACAAGCGACCCTCTAGACCTCGACTTAAGCTGATCGATGTGTCGATGTATTTCGTTACTATTTTTGTCTAAGACCTTGAAGTCCCTAACCCCCTCAGCCTTAACCACAGTACCCGGGGCCCATTTTTCCGTCCTTAAATGCTGCCGATACCAGATATCCTCCCCGATATTTAATGCCCTATCTACACCTCTTGCATCGTTAATTTGACGTTGCTGTGCTTGATGTACTTTATTTTCCCTATCCGGCTTAATAATATCTAATGGAGTTCGCAACCTTCTATTCATTAATAATATAGCTGGACTTTCTTTTGTAGTCGAATGTTCAATATTTCGATAATGTAATAAGAATGTATTTAAGGTATGATCAACATCTTTACGTTCTAAGACCGCTTTTTTAATCACCTTTTTTAAGGTTCTAACTGCATTTTCTGCCGCCCCATTAGATGACGGATGATACGGTGCTGTAAATATATGCTCGGTACCATTGTGCCTAATAAAACTTGCAAACTCGCTACTGGTAAACGGAGGCCCGTTGTCCGTTACTATTTGTTTTGGAATACCGAACCTGCTCCATAACTCATTTAGTTTTGCAATAGTACTACCCGCCGCTGTACTCGGTACTCTAAACACTTCGAGCCATTTAGACATAGCGTCAACCACCACCAAATATAAATTCCCTGCTATAGGTCCCATGTAATCTAGATGCAATCTAGTCCAAGGCCGGGTCGGCCAAGGCCAGGGGTGTGGTGTGGCGCGCGGCGGCGCATCCGCATGCGCAGCGCATGTCCCACACTCGCTGCAAGCGCGCTCCACTGCCTCGTCGATACCGGGCCACCACACGTAACTGCGAGCCAAGGCTTTCGATTTGACTACCCCCATGTGAGGTTCATGTATTATTTTTAATACCTTTTCGCGGCAACCTACAGGTATAACCACTCTATGCCCCCACATCACACACCCCAGCTCTTCGTACAACTCGGATTTCCTATTGAAATACGGTCGCATGCTGCTAATCTCGCAAGTGTCGGGCCAACCATCGCGAATAAAGCTTAATATCCTGCCTAAGATGGCGTCCTTTGCTGTTTGCATTTTGACGTCTTTGTAATTTAGTAATAATGCCTCTTGTGCGAAATGCAAGAACGTTTGCTCGGGAATGGTGTCAGTGGTACAATGGGAATATTTGGTCACTTCCGGTAACCTTGATAGGCCATCTGCGCAATTTTCAGAAGTTTTTATATACTCTATCTCATAATCATATGCCGAAAGAATTACGGCCCAACGTTGCATCCGGCTTGCGGTCATCGTTGGTATGCCCCTATTAGGACCTAAAATAGACACCAAAGGTTTGTGGTCTGTACGCAATATGAATTTTCGGCCGTATAAGTACTGGTGAAACTTTTTTACCGAAAATATTATGGATAAAGCCTCGCGATGTATCTGCGAATAATTGTTTTCCGCTGCGGTTAATGTACGCGATGCGTATGCGACCGGCCGCTCGCCGCCAGCGCTCGGCTGCGCTAGAACCCCACCGATTCCGCGCGGGCTCGCGTCACACGTTACAATCACGGGTTTATCGGGATCATAATGTGCCAATACCGCCGCCCCGGTCAATTTCCGTTTTACTTCGTTGAAAGCTTGTTCGCTTTCAATATCCCAATGCCATACTATACCCTTTTTTAGTAATTTATGCAATGGAGTAAGCAATGAACTAAAATTCCTAATGAATTTAGCATAGAAATTTATCATTCCCAAAAATGATCGGAGTTCAGTAACATTTTGAGGTCGACTTAGCTTTAATATAGCATCGATTTTTGATTTATCGGCCTTAATACCATCCTTTGATACCACAAACCCTAAATAAGTAACCTCTTGTGTAAGGAAAACACATTTGTTCTTCCTTACTTTTAACCCGTGGTTACATAAACGTTTGAAAACGTCTTCGAGGGCAGATAAATGCTCGGTCTTTGTTTTTCCCCCAATAATAACGTCATCCAAGAATACCTGTACATTCGGTATACCTTGCAACAAATTAGTCATGATACGTTGGAACACCCCTACGCTCGATGCCAACCCGTAAACTAGCCTATTGTAACAGAATAATCCTCGATGAGTATTAATTACCGTATATTTCCGAGACTCATCTAGTTCTACTTGATTATACGCATGTGATAAATCGATTTTACTATAGAACTGGGATCCGTTTAACCCTACTAAAACGTCCTCAATCTTTGGTAGGGGATAACGATCGATCAGCAAAACGGGATTCAGGGTCGCTTTGTAATCAGCACAAATTCTCAGTGTACCGTCAGCCTTATGAACAGGCACCAGTGGAGAGGCCCAGTCGGAGCATTCAACGGGCTCGATGACGCCGTCCCGCAGCATACGGTCCAGCTCCGCGTCGACGCGCTCGCGCAGTGCATACGGCAACGGCCGCGCGCGATGATATACCGGCGCCGCCCCCTCTCGCACCCGCAACGTCGCCTTGCCGCCCGTGTACCGTCCCAGCCCGCCACTAAATACCTCTTTATACCTGTCAAGAATACAACATATTTCTTTATTAACATGACTAACACCATTTTCTTGAATCCGATTACAACTAAACAAAGGAATTTCTATTTGTAATTCTGCTAACCATTGCCTACCTAATAGCGACGTCATGCCACCGTCAATAATAAATAATTCGAGCTGTTTCTTGACATTATTAAAACTTACGGCTGGTTTAATAACACCCAAAGGCTTAATTTTAGAACCGTCATAAAATCTTAGTATTGTATTATCACTTTTAATGGGTAATTGGGTGAATAATCTATTATAAGTCTTTCTACTTATGCATGATATGGCGGTACCTGTATCTATTTCCATGTGTACTATATTACCTTCAATACATAATGGTAAACTCACTGCCTTATAATTATTTAATGTTAAGAGATTTAATTGCTCCTCGATGCTCCCGTCCTCCTCCCTGCCACTGTTGTGAAGGACGTAATCTCCCGGAAACTCTCCCGCATCCGCTCCTCCGAAGTAGGTACCACATTCCTGCGACATCCTGGAAGATTTTGCGCCTCCCGCAGGACAAACCCGTCGCAAATGGCCAACTCGCTGACACTTGCTGCATGTGAAGTTCCGGAATCGACAGTCGATGAAGGCATGGGACGTCCTTCCGCACGCCGTACATTTCCCGTACTGACGCGCCGTCGCCCTCGGCCCCGCTGCCGATGCACCTGCTCCACCGCTGCCCGCGCTCTCTCCCGCAGCTCTGGTCCGCGTGCTTTGCCCGCTGTGTGCTCCACCGCGCGTCCATCTTTTGCTGCCCGTGCTCAGCTTCACCGCATGCATCGCCTCCGCCCCGTTGGTTGTCTCCACGAATGCTGCGTCCCGTTCCGCTGCCTCCAAGGATTGTGCTAATTTCACCGCCTCAGCGAACGTTATTGTGTCCTCTTCCGCAAAAAGCCGTTGCCGAATGACGTCACTATTAAGGCCGCATATGAATTGATCGCGCAAATTTTCATTTAATTTTTCTTTAAACTTGCATTCCCGCGATAGCTTTTTTAACTCCGCCACAAAAGTGGCTATGTCTTCTCGCGATCCTTGACGTTTTTGGCGGAATCTGTATCTTTCCGCCAACGAAGATGGCGTCGGCTGTAAATGCTGACGCAATAGTTCGCATGCCTGGGTATATTGTAATTCGGACGGTTTACTCGGACTGGCGAGATTGACCAGTAATTCATACGCCTCGTCTCCCATCGTAGCAATCAAAGTAGGCAATTTCAAATCGTCTGTTACTTTGTTGACTTTAAAATACATGTTCAATCTGTCTACGTAAGAACTCCACACACCTGATCTCACGTCAAACTCACGTACTTTGCCGATCGACATCGCTTAAGAAGCACAATTTAATAGTGTTCGCGCACAATAATTACTATTATATATATATTTTATTTTTAATCCTCGTCGCCACTGTAATGTCTTTAGGATTGCAAAGAGACACAGCGTGTAGTTGATAGCACGGTTTATTCCCAACTGACGTATTACAAAGATTCGCTTATAAACTACCGGCAACACTCACGATATTATTGACCGCATAGGGTTACATACACTACATTTCATTCATCTAAATATTTCAACACGACCATTGTTAATACCATAGTACATATAATTTCATTCATACATATACACTCACGCCTTTTATCCCCGAAGGGGTAGGCAGAGGCGCAACCAATGCACCCACTTTTCGCCATTATTCCGTCCCATGATGTGATAGGGGGCGAGCCTATCGCCATATCGGGCACAAATGCCAGACTCCGAGCTGATATTGAATAGAAAAACTCAATATCACTTTGCCCGACTCGGGAATCGAACCCGAGACCTCAGCATTGCAGTCGTACCATAATACAACTACGCCACCGAGGCAGTCATACATATAATCCTACTAATATTATAAAGGCGAAAGTTTGTAAGAATGTATGGATGTTTGGATGTTTGGATATTTGGATGTATGGATGTAAGGATGGTTGTTCCTCTTTCACGCAAAAACTTCTGAACGGATTTCGATGAAATTTGGCACACGGGTAGATCATGTCCTGGATTAACACATAGGCTACTTTTTATCCCGGGAAAATATAAACCGGGACTTTTATCCCGGAAAAACTTTTTAATGCGGGCGGAGCCGCGGGCAAAAGCTAGTTACATATAATTTCATCTAACATATTTCCTATTTTACACAAACTACAAACTAATTTATCGCGAGACTTACGAATGGGGATTATATCCAACACAAAAGCACCTTATAATCGGATTGCCTCCTTTCAGACGGAATAATTATCGGGAAAGTCAAACGTAAATATGAAAATGGGACTTCTGATTTATGAAACAAACTGAATTTAATGCTGTTCATACCGTTTTGCAATTAATTTCGATACTTGCATATTTTGGATGATTTATGTGTTTTCATTAAAATAATTTTATTGTTATTGATCGGTCGTACTGATTTTTGTTTATTGTGTGAATATCATTTTCCAGTTTTGGAAGTTCTTTGACTGCCATTTCCGTTCTCACTCATGGTTATAAGTATTGATTGAATAAGTAGGAGAATTATGTTTAAAAAAAAGTAGAGCTTCTTAAAAAAAGCAGAGTTCATAACTCCGCTTTTGTTGCCTAGATTGTTTCTGAAAATCTTTTAGCCAATGAAATTATAACAGTTATTTTACAAACATCGATCGAACGACATCTAATTATATTTTACGATATAGGCCTTTTTCAAAAACTGGTTCTATATTAATATAGAATTGAATTGAAATATAGAAATGATCACTATCACTTTCAACAAAAATGTACCGAACGTAACCACCATCTTGAATTCTACCCACAAGTCTAATAAAACCCGTGTAATCACCAGCTCCTCGCCAGTCGATAGGCGTGGTAACACTTCGTTTGATTAGATTTCTTTGGTAATGCTCTGATTCGATGGGACTAATTTCATTCTACAACTTGATTGGAATTCGGTAAGTTTGGTGAGCTTCCTTTGTTGTGACCAGTGTGAATGTCATTACTTGCTAGTTATTTTTGACATCATCATCAGATATAATATGATGTCCACTGCTGAACATAGGCCTAAACTAGATGCAGGCCGCTTTTGACAAGTCCTTCAGGAAATTTTTAGAGTAGGCTCAGCAGTTGTTTTTAACAAACATTAATTCAACGGAGTTGCTTACAAATGCAAAAGTTAGTGACGGTATAGCGTAACTACTATAGCGATTTCTACGAACTTTAACAGAGACGGGGCAAGTTTTCATTTTGAGATAATGCAGTTTAAACCACAATATTTGCAACGCTGTGGAAAATGTTATCTTATAAAACCATTTAAGGATCTCCGCTTTCATGCAATTTTACTGTTACCAAAACTATCATATTGGACACATTTGCGTATTATGACCAACTATTAATTCATAATTTACGGTCCCAACAAGAACCCCTAATGTTGGGAAAGATTCCTCGGGCGTCTTCCATAATTTCTATTCATACACAACCGTTTTATATTAAACCCTCTCCAAAATAGCACTTCACGGGTCTTAGGGACCTGAGCTGAAACTTTGCTTTATCTATAAAGGCGAATTAAACACTGTCGCTTGAGGGTTTCGCTTACGACTTACAAGATGTGGCTTTGTTAAAAGTTGAACGATCGACAACGCGCCCACACGTCTATGTTATGGGAAAAAAAGTTAAATCCCAAAGGGCAAGCTGGAGTACGGTTAATTAACCCTCGTTCGGTACAAACCCAGTGTGTTTTAATTACATTAAATTCGGTATAAATTGTACTAAGTGGGTATTTCGGGCCAATTCCGGCGGGAATAGCGTTTGAAAATGGCTTGTTTTTTATACAGCCGTTGAAAATTCATCCGTAATGAGTGAAATATAAACGTGAATATAGAATCAAAAGTAGTCATAATTATGGCAACGGTTGAGTGAACATTCCTTCTCAATTAACTCTTCAAATGCCTATTTAATACACGTTTATTGCTATACATTAATGCTACTAATATTATAAAGGCGAAAGTTTGTAAGAATGTATGGATGTTTGGATGTATGGATGTAAGGATGTTTGTTCCTCTTTCACGCAAAAACTTCTGAACGGATTTCGATGAAATTTGGCACACGGGTAGATCATGCCCTGGATTAACACATAGGCTACTTTTATCCCGGGAAAATATAAACCGGGACTTTTATCCCGGAAAAACTTTTTAATGCGGGCGGAGCCGCGGGCAAAAGCTAGCAATTTATATGTCGAAGATAGCTGGTACTAAGACAATTTCATCCATGACGTAGGACGGATAACGCACCGAGTACACGAGACAGGCCGATCCAATGTTCTCTCTTGCGCTCCCGCTCGCTCACTGATAATTTTTCTTGAGAGCTAGACCTCATATAGGCCTCAGGTGACATTTCAATTGTTAAAATATTTTGGCTAGTCCAGTGGCGACCTCACTCAAGGTTCTCGCTTGACGTTTCCGTTAATAATTATCCGAATGTGGTGCAATCTGTTGTCAGTTGATACAAACTTATTTTTTAACGAAGCGTCATCTATTAGTCTCCGACATATATGATCAGCCAACTTGAACACACAACTTCATCGATTCTTTACATGATTGTTTTAATAAAACTTAATGAGTGGATGATTTTTTTATTTGCGTCGTAGTAGCAGCTTGTTGAAAACATTAGAATTACCAGCGCAGTGTGGTATTCTCATATGGTGACAAACATTTACTAATTAACACCTGCACTTCACAAAAGAGACTCATAGTCCTATTGTTCGTTAGCCTTCACCTTGTAATTAAGTCTTACGCCAAAAATTGTAGACTACAACAATGGGTAATGATCGATAGCTGTACCTGGCAATTCGTACCGCTTAGTTCTCACGTAGACCTGTTATTACACCATTCATTTAGCTAGGAATCGTTAGAATAGATACTTACATATCTTCTACAGATAATACGTTTAGTAATAAAGTTATACATCATTTATTCAGTATATAAAACGTTAATAAACTCATTAAACAATAATTATTGGATGAAAAACATTTAAAAGCCGTATTTAGCATCGTTATTTCGTAAAAGTGTCATCGAAAACATAGGGTAGCATATTTGAAATTATGTTTCATATGGATCCTGAGAGAATCAGAAGCCAGTACTACTTACACTTTTCCAATTAACAATCCAACTTATTTTAGAAGGTTTGCAACGTATGTCCAAGGACTTATACCCAGTCCACATAAAGAAACACTTCAACCCATCACCAGTCACATCACAGGTAGAAAGCAATACAAACAACAATTAAATCGGTTTATTCCAATTCGACATTCAAAAATAAATCTTAAATAGATCGGTAATGTTACTGAACTAGTAACAAACATTACAAATAATTGCATTTTTGTGATGGAACAAATTATAAAACCTGTTCAGTGTTCAGTATGTCGTTAATTAATACATTTTCGAATTGATACGACAGTAAAAAAGTTATGTGAATGTGTTGTTGAAAACCAATTGGTATTTTGTTTGAACTAAAGGATTGACGTTAAAATGGTCAAAAGCTTATAGTTTTTGTTGATATACATGCTTTAAGAGTTGAGACAAAAGATCGAAGCTTAATTTAAGCAAGGGTTAAAGAGAAACAAAGTGACATAAAATGTTTTGCACGGCTGTATGCAACGAAAAAACAGATCAATTTAAAAAATTATAACCAAATTCACACTGGTCACATCTCTTCACAAGTCTGAACGACATTGCGAACGCATTCGAACAAAAAAAAACAAATACGGGACTCAAATTCAATTTGCATACATCGATATGTGAATTGACGATAGTACATTACCAGTGGGGGAATACAATCAAAATTCTTCGCGCAAACTGCCTCCTACAACGACTCTTAATATCGACCCGGCTCACGAATAATGGCTACGAGTATGGGAATAGTTGGAAGTACGGGCTGACTATCGACTTCAAGTAGAGACTGTACGAACCATTATACCGGTAGAAATAGTTCGTCGAACTTTCCGGAAAATATTGGCGTACCGTGACGGGATGGCTCGAGTTTTTGCGCGCCGTCGGATGACTGTAGTTCGGCTACGAGCGAGTTTACAATAAAACTTTTCTAGTTTTCTACTTACTGTACTACAAAAACTAACTTCTACATCTGCTTTCCAATACATCAAACATAAAAAACAACGCATTCATTGAACACCTTCGCGCGTCCCAGTTAACAACATCAACACGAAGGCCATTGTGCTAAGTGGCAACTAAGCCAAACTGGCACGTAGGCACGCAAATGGGCTTCAGAGACCAGGCAGCGTGTGCGCCGCCGCGCGCCAGCCTCAATAACTTGCTGCAACGGGTTAATTGATTGTAGCTTTTTGCGGAGGGCCGGTTGTACCGCAAACGTAGTCCCGTTCGGTGACACACATACAATTAGATTGGATTTGTCTTTGCGGTGTTTTGGGATTCATGAAGGGTTAGGTGCTAAAGTGAGTCGGGTTTTGAAACTAATAAGTTTATTGTTAAGCAGATACTTTTTCTACCTCAAAACTACCTCGCATGCCTGATGGCCAGTGTCACGACTGCCGCCATACAATACTGAGAACTACTGCCCAGAACATTTATTTGCACTTTATGGCGCTGTAGTACTCTCATTCTAAAAAGTTAGATGCTAAATGCCAAGTAATTACTAAATACACTGGGTATGCCCTGCAATTCGGAACACGACAGTAGATTCTTTGGCATCAACCGTCAGGTTATATGAAGTGATTTAGAGCTACTTTTTTGCGACTAAATCAACTGGAGTGAAAAGGCCCCTAAGACCGCACAACGTTAAGCTCCGGTTCGTACAGTATGCAAGGGTTAATTGAATGTGGCCGGTTTTGCGCATGTCTGTTAGTTTGCAAACTCGTTCACGTTGAGTGGCATGCATTTGTTTTGTGCGGAGTTAAATCCGTGTGCGATACTCTAATAGAGTTTGGAGGGTAACTGTTTTGTATAATAAAATTGATATTTGGTTGAATAGTCACAATCTTCAACAAGGGTTGAGTGGAATTATTCTATTTTATTCAATGTGATTTAATTGACACAGTACGACAAACCCTAAACCAGAGTCTAATTTGATATACTTAAAAGTATGGAAAGCAGAACGGAGAAAAAGGATGGCAGAATTTGGTAACTACAATTTGGTAACAACCAAGATAGGCATCTAAGGTGAATGATAAAACCTTTTGCAAACTACATGTCCCATTTCATACGTCGAAATCTTCCTGTAGTCAAAGATTTTTGAAAAGAAATTGCACATCCATCCAATATCTGAAACCTTTTAAATCCAAGCAGCGTGAACGTATCTTACAAAGTGAATATGCTATCAAATATATCCATTTGAGCTATCTTTATCTACATAACGGAACGATGAGACGAGCAAGACCCTATCGTAAGGTAGATGGTGTAAATCTGAATTTTGCTTAGCACAGCGCTAATAACTCTTAACCATAACATGTTAATCCTTTCAATGCCAAGTAATTACACTTAGCGCCTACTCACCATGTTTCACTAGTTGGTATTCGTTAATTATAGCAAGATAAAAAAGTACAAAAAAAAACAATATCAAATATTAAGTCACACCATAAACTACTGTGCTCCTGAAAAGTCATACTTAGTACTTTACACATTAATTGTTTACAAGTGTAGATAGATAGAAGAAGTTTAGAATTCTGAAGTAGGCCCTAGCTATGTCCATGCTGAACCACAGCAGTGCATTTGGCAAAGTTTGCGAAGCACGTCGTAACATTTGGTTAAGTAGAGAAATGTATTTTTATGTTTTCAATACCTGGGTCATGTAAAAGCCCCAAGTCGAAATTCGATGAATTTTCTCTTGCGTACAGACATATTCCGCCAGCTAAGTCCCACGGACTAGAGGCAAGCCTATTGCTTAAATATGAGATATCTACCCAATAAACTAATAAATGCATGTTTCAATCCACTATTGGATGACAGACAGGATGCTGGACACATTTCTCGTGTTTTGAGGTGCAGTAATGATAGATTGGACGCTCGCGTGACGTGTTTGACATCGCCAGATTGATCGTCATGGGAATTAATTGAATTTCGTGTTATAATCGGAATGCCTTGATGACCGCACGATTATATTTAGACTGGGCGGATAATATGCGGGAATTCGACGAATTTCTTTCCTTTTTCATCTCTTTCAGTGTGTGGAAAATACTTCTCATCATAAAAATGTAAAGAATTTCTAATCAATGTAGGATTAAAATTCCCGTCTACCCTCGTCTGATACCCATAAAACGTTCAACAAATCTCATCAGCCTGTCATCATCGCATAAACTCGTACGAGAGCGGTTTAATCGAACAAGGTTCATAGTGATAGCTGTGTGAAACGCATGTCTAGCACCAACAGATAGGGTTGACACGGAGGTCGAATATTTTTGTATACAATGTTTCGTAATTAAATTTCTATGAATTGATGGAATATCTTAATAGGTTAGATTAACAGTTATATTCATAGTTTTGTGTAAATTTTCGTTCGTTTTTTATACGAGTTTCAACATTTACACATGTAAGCATAACACGGCCAATACTTGTATCGCAGCACACTTGAATTTTTTATTTAAATCCCTGAAAATATCACGATCAAACGTAGCATACTCAATCATAACAATAGCAGGACCACGCGTATATTTTCCAATATTGTCTATTTTTTTGTATTAGTGGCAGCCCTAACACCACCAGTGGATACATTTAGCCAACTGCATACGGGGTTAATTCGATTTGCGATCTCGCCCTGGCCTGGCCATGGACGTGATACGTCCAACATATATAGATTCAGGTGTAATGTAGTTTTATTTGATTAGATGACGTTGGATATTGTGCTGATGGGTGTTGGTATGTCGTTATTACACGGCTAAATATGGAAATTAAGTTTATGCGTGCGGTCATAGCGACATAGGAGTATATCTTGATTATACCTTAATAAGGAGTTGGTAGAGATGAAACGAGTATTTATTAGCCAAAGATATACATATTTTTATTTTATAACTAGCTTTTGCCCGCGGCTCCGCCCGCGTGAATGAGTTTTCCTGGGATAAAAGTCCCGCTTTATATTTTTCCGAGATAAAAAGTAGCCTATGTGTTAATCCAGGATATAATCTACCCGTGTGCCAAATTTCACCGAAATCCGTTCAGTAGTTTTTGCGTGAAAGAGTAACAAACATCCTTACATTCTTACAAACTTTCGCCTTTATAATGTTAGTAGGATTTGGTTGCCACTTGTGCTGCCTGTTACCATATCGAAATCCTTTGCCCCAAATAGTTACCAAACCTAAATCCGTTACATTTTAGTCACATTTAAGTCAAATTAGAAATCAGGCCATAATCTTACAATTACACAACAAGGTGAATAATAACTAACGGAATAAAAAAAACACCAATCAGCCCAGTGGTCGTGTTAAAGCGTCCCTCATGAAACTGAATTGGCATTAGAAACTGTCTGTCTCGGGACGCGACGTACAAAAAATATTGACGTGCCGACCGCGGCGGCGTAGTGGCGCCCACCGCGGTGCAGACTTTGAAAAAATTGTTCACCCTATTTCACTGAAAAGTTTGCATTGTGCAGTCAATATTGTGTTGGATTGGCAGGTGGATGTATGCTTTGATAACAATAAGCGCTACACTAAAGGAAAATAAGTTGTATTTATTTACTAAAGAGTTCAAAATGTGATGATTTGCGAATTTCAGAAATATCGTCGCGTTTATATTTTGTGACGAGTGCCTTAGCTTTTATTTTGTTATAGTATTTCTAAATTATGAGAAATTATATTTCTATTAAGTATTAATGATGAATATTTTTAAACGCTTTTAAGTTTACATAAAATTCATAGTTTACCTTTTATTTTAAACATAATTTACGCAAACAAAGCATACCAAGTATTTCTCAGAATTAATATTCCGATCACAACGCAGCATTCTTGCAATGTTTTTCTTTGAGCTATAAAACTCAATCTCGTTGAATTTTAATGTGTTTAAACGGATGTATTTGTTCTTACTACGCGTAACTTACGAATGAACTATGAATGTGGAACGTGTTACCAGATACCCAGGACTTTTATTTGAATCCTATAATTCACTTTAAAATCAATAGGATAAATGGATATTGAAAGTTGCTGTACCGCTGTTCTAATATCGAGAAATATATTGTAGTCTCGTTCAAAAGAACCCAACATATAAAATACGTAAATGAACCGCCTCAGACAATCAGGTTTTAGAAGTAAATTCGAACGACAAAATGCAGCGTATGTCCGAACACGGCGGTGAGTTGATCCACAGCTGTCAAGTCAACATATTTAATCTATCCATCGCGTATCTGACGGCTTCTGACGCGCCCTCACTGCGACTGCCGTCTGACAACTGGGACTGACGGTTCTCCGAGGTCGGTCACGCGGGAGGCAGTAGTGATTGGATTTCTAACCAACTGATGGGAAGTTAACGAGTTAACTTGATTAAACGATTATAAAGGTTAATTAAGGAGTAAAATTACAACGATGCAAAGTCTACACAGATAATATAATCAAAGAACATACTATAATCACCACAAACATTTATATTACACAACTTGGGAATTTTTGGTCCTTCAACCCCGACCTTTGAAAAAGTAAATTACCACAAAACTCCAAGAGTCCTCATTATTCTTTATTAATTTTGGCATGGTTATAACAAATATAATGAATAATAAAATGGAATACGTACCACGAGTGCGTGTCGCACCCGTCTTTCCGCCGCAGCGTAAGGGTCCCTATTATGCCGCAGGTTGCAACCTGGAAACAAAAAAGTATATTAGTCTCGTGATTTAGGCTTATTTATTTAAAAGAAATTCCTGCCTATTACATCACACATCAATGATAAGGGTTATCAAAATATTGGTACGTAATTTTAAGTCTAGATTTTCGAATTTCCTTCCAATTTGTAACAACAATTTCTAAAGGAAGTTCAGATTTAAATTCAAATGGTGCTAGAACATGTGCCAGATAGCGGAATGAAAAGGGAATAAATGACGGTGACTAAACAAAACTACTGTAACTAGAAGATACATACATCGAAGGAATACATGCGCTTGGTCACGTTACACCTAACCTTACGAAAACCTAACTAAGGTCGCACAAACACGCCAAATCCATTAAGCAGACAATCACATGACAAATTATCTTAAGTTCAGACAAACCTTTCGATTTACATACAAAAAAGTGTTCCATGTGCTTTTTCAGAGCGTACCTACACATTACAGACTCTATTTTAACGCATCATTGGCTATTGAATATGTTTTTCTAATGGGATCGATGTGAGTAATATTCAAAATGTTACAAATTGGATATCGCGCAATTTTTGACTTTGACTTTGTAAGCTACAATCCGAATTGTTGTCCAGTAGAAGATTAGTTTACTTTTCCAGTTTTTTTAACGTTAGACCCGTAACCGATGATGCCAAATTAGATGTCATACCAATAAAAAAAGATGACAATTATTCCATGTTTCCAATGAAAAAGAACAAAAAAATAATAATTTGAAGAACCTGTTCAAAGCCCATAAAACAAAACCACTTCAACAATTCTTCATCTATAACCTCGAACAAGTCGCAACTGAGCGCGTCTCCGCAAGCTGACCGACTATATCGAGGCTTATGTTGCCTAACTGAGCTTCAATTTATGAGCATCGTATTGGCTTATACCTCTGCACGCGGATTAATTATTGTTCCCGATTCCACCGGGGTATTATGGCGTAAATTGAACCGGGCGTCGGCTTAAGATCCACCCGGATTACGCTACGGGTAATAAGTGTTGTTCGAGATAAGTCAAATGTGACTCGGTGATTTGTTAATTTTGGGGATAAAAAGTGTATTTTAGTGAATTTCATTCCAGCTTAAATGAGTTTGTTGTCTGATTCTTTGTTTGAAGATCATCAAAATTTGTAAAATTATCATTTCCTTACGTAAAACACATAACAAACATTTTCGGTGTTACCCTTTTTATTACTACTTATATTTTTTTCACTTATAACAGTTCAGTTAGTAATACACACAGATATATTATATTGACAACATCTAATTGGAAAATAAGATTTACTGAACACATAACACGATAAAACTTTGTAAAACAATATTAAACGTAATCAACGTCTCCACCACAATTTAGTTCATGATGAAATGAACTAGAATCCAATTAAACTCGCGAGAAAAGCTTTCAAAACTTCGACGCGAACAAATTAATAGATAAAACAAAACCCTACTTCAACACCTTTTAGAGTAGGAGACAACAAAAAATTTTACACGACATTTTGGCGACCAAACACTTTTGTCGTTTCGGAATGGTACTAGTGAGGCTGGTTAATTCAATTTTTGGAAATTTTACATGTACTCGACTAATTAATAACAACTAATATTCAAACAAAACAGTTTTGACTAAGCTTTTTAATGCATTATATCAAACTTTTCGTTTATTGATGGTAGTGTAGGTACAATTAATGCGATTTGATTGAGTGCCATCAATAAATAAGGGGAAGCTATCAATCGAGTGGAGTTAAACGTGTCTGACTTTTGTCCGATAAAACAGTCGATCGACACAAATTCGCTCGCTTGTAATTCCCAAGATAGAAAAAACTGATGTTATCTTTAGCAAAGGACTGGATATTTCAGAGTGCTGATCACACAATAGGAGAGGCCGAAAGGGCAAGCTCAAATAACTCGTATTGGCTATGAGGTTTGGCAAATATTTGTGCAAACGTTCTGCTGTGACGCGGTGGACGGCACAAGTTGCGAATTCTGAATTTTATTGATGCGTTTCATTCTATACATGCATTTATGTATTTGGGATCCTTTCTACTTGAGTAACATTGGATGCCTACTCGAGTTTCGTTGTTTTTATAAAGTGGAACAGGTAACAGAGTTAGTGGCCCAGTTTATATGGTCAAAGTCACCTTTGGGACGCAAGTACAACTCAGAACGAACAGAAAACGTTTACTATTGACCTCCGGCAAATTTATAATCACACAAGATACAGTAAATTTAATGTTACTGCAACAAGGTTGTGATTATTACAGTGATACCTTCGCGGGCTACTATACTTGTTCGTTCCTACGAAAAAACTGTCCATAGTGCGCCTTTACTACTTAATTAATTTTGGGAATAAATAAAAAAAAATTATGCTCTAAATAAAACACAGAGATTCCAGGTCAACGCGAGATACCGGCAATTATACTAGGCCCATAAAAAAAGTAGTGATTTCAAGATCTAAACACAGGATATGCCGAGAACATCACGGCGTTGTCATGCTACAAATAAGTACCTAACACCGAGTGGGTTGGAAATTGGTTCCAAGGAATGTGTTCAAAGTCCATGTGCGGAATAAATTGGTAGTATTGTTATTAAGTGAAATGTTTTTCTATGCAAAAATACATTTGGTTGTGGGTTTATTACACCACTGCCTACCCCTGTAAAGGGAATAGGCGTGATGCTATCATCATCATAATCAGCCACATGACATCCACTGCTGAACATAGGCCTCCCCCAAAGATTTCCAGATGGACCTGTCAAAAGCGGCCCGCATCCAGCGCGTTCCTGCGGCCTTTAATAAACCATCGGTCCACCTTGCAGGTGGACGGCCGACGCTGCGCTTGCCAGTACGTGGTCTCCACTCGAGAACTTTTTTGCCCCATCTGCCGTCAGTTCTTCGAACTATGTGCCCACCGCCACTTCAGCTTGCTTATCCTTTGGGCTATGTCAGTGACTCGTTCTTCTACGGATCTCCTCATTTCTGATTCGATCGCGAAGAGAAACACCTAGCATAGCCCTTTCCATAGCTCGCTGAGTGACCGTGAGCCGTCTTAGCCCATAGTCAGAGGCCACGTCTCAGTGCCTGATGCTATGGATACATGTAATTACGTTTAGATAGATCACAGCGTATTCTATGTCTTCTCTTCTTGCAATTATAAAAAATAATTCGAAAACTATACTTGGTAGCGATTGGATTGTAAATGTTAACTGAATGTCATGTTACTTGACGACGCATTATCACCACGTTTTGCAATAAGAACATACAAACACGACGTTATCAAGGCACGTAGAAATAATAAACTTGAATCACTAAAAACACTATTTGCTCCAGTTATCTCGACACCTACAGTACGAATACTGCTAAAATAATAAAATTGACATTGACTGGTTTGTAACTTAAAATTTGAACATAAATTTCGGAGTATTGTATTAGTATTTAAATAAATTAAAAAAAACTTTATAGGCGTAGTGTTTAGGCACTCTGTAAACTGAAATCATCATTACCTAACGAATCTATCCAATACAACACTTAACGCGATGGTGCGGTGTGAAAGCGCCCTTACAACCAGATAACCGGTTAGAGGGAGCTGTGAGTGACAGTTGTGACTTGTGAGTGCTTTCCGTTGTACAGACAACAGGCTTGTAGAGAAGAGAGTATTCGACGTGATTTAAAATCACGTGACCGTTCCTCGAAGAAAGTTTAGGGCAGAACTGGCAGGATATCGATAAGGTGAAATACACACATACAAATAATCGTGTGCAAAAACCTATAAAAATAATCCTGTGTAAACTGATCTGCAATTTGCATGAGATCTAGGGCTGTCATCAAAATATGTAACAAAACATTTAATAAGTCCACAAATCAATTAGATACACATTGATTGTCCCAGAAATATAAACAGCAAGAATAAGTAATTATTACTTGTACAAGTCACTCTAACAACTAGAAAGGAATATCAGGCTTTCAAACTTGAGGTTTGTGGGAGCGTTTTTAATCTCGAAATAGGTCATTGGAGATCCTGTTTGGAAATCTTCCAGATTGTATGCCAACCACAGCATTAACTAGTGATATAAGAGCGAGGATTTGACGGTCAATCAACCCGGATTGAAATAAGGTTCTGGACAACTCACCCGAATCCCTTTTTTTGAAGCAGAAAGGAGTTTTTAGGTGGTAAGTTGGTCACCTGAATTTATATGATTTTCACTGCCTACGCGCCCATGATACTATAAGAATCATGGAAGCGACATGAGTCTTAATGGGAATAAGGATGAGGGAACGGATAGCCATATTTGGGCTCCCATAAATCTCACTCATCGGCCGATTTCAACGATCCCAAATTAATCTTCGATCCTATCTCAAGAATAAAATGATTAAACTGAGTAGTAATTATTTAAAAAAAATGATAAATTTTCACAATCGAACAATTATTGGAATCGACGGTTTAATAAATATAACAGCAATTTTACACATCACTTTTGTACTGAACAGGGTAAAAATATAAATAATAAAAATTACAAACACCAAAACATGTAAACACAAGACTACAGATTATAAAACCATCTAGAATATTCCAATGAAATACCTTAAAAAACACGACATCTTAACGAAAAAATAGCTTACATAATGAAGAATCGGAAAATATTTTCCTCGCTGACGAGGTCTTTTGATAAAATTCTTAACTGTGCAAACACGCGACTGTTTTACAGTAATTAAAGGATTGGACATACAATTTATATTATCTAAAGCACGTACGTTTAAAGATATTTAGTAGAATGAGATCTAAATAACCAACTGTTCCGGAATTTCATACATATTCACCTAATTTTATTGTTTGTTCCATACCATACCAGCCCTGAATTATATATTGCCCACTGCCGAGCACGGGCCTCCTCTACTACTGAGAGGGTTTAGGCCTTTGTCCACCACGCTGACTTAGTGCGCGCTGGCAGACTTTACATACCTTCGAAATTCTTATAGAGAATATCTCAGGTATGCAGGTTTCCTCACGATGTTTTGCCTTCACCGTTAAAACGAGCAATGATTCACGCATAGGTAACTTTTTATTAAAGTCAGAGGTGCGTGCCCTTGGGCTTTGAATCTGCGGACATTCGTCTCGGCCGTCTTTTTCACTTCCATCTAGGCTATCGCCGCTTTTTGTCTGTTCGCTAGACGTTATTTTCAACACTTATTTTTTAGATTTTATCTCTAGTTTGTCTTGAACAATAAAACATGTCACGGAATTAATAAAGCATTCGAGTAATGGATTTGTTTTTTTTTTTGGATTGGGTGCTATGGGTCAATAGTCTTTTGTAGTTTCTGTTGAAGGAAAGGATTATTTTCAATTTCTCAAAGCCATTAGAAAATAATTGTCACATTTTTGTGCTATTTTATTTTAATTTATCTCCTACAGACATAGGTGCTTATGGGATCTTTGCAAAGGATTTCGAACGACAGTTTTCTACTATAAATGGTATATTAATAATGACTCCTTCACGACTTTCGCTATTGCAAACGGCGACACAAAATTCTAATAAAATCACGAAAAAATCACAAATACAAGAATAGACGCCTAGAATGATTCACGCGGATGATAATTCCATTTAACTACATAGTGATGACATCACTCGCTCACATATATTACAATATATGTGTATTTACGTAATTTCTTAGCGTACTCGCATAAGGGCGCGGTCGCGTGCCATGCGGAAGCGGGTTCAAACGTGCGTACCGGTTAGGTAATATGTTGGTGAACTCTATTTCTATAGGCATAAGGCGCAAATCGGATTTTTGATGAAGTCTAAATTTAAACACGTTTAAGTCTAAGCTGCTACTCGTAGCAGGGTTTATGTCGAAATTTTGCGAACATTTTAGGTGTTTTAATATCTATTCAAACTACATTTCACATAATATAGAAGCAGCTAATCGAGTACACTATAAAATATACTTGAACCAGCGTTATAAGAATACTATCGAATGCTTCCAACAATTCGTTCAATTTCCACCCTTACCGTAATGTTCTTCGAGTAAACTGACTTCACACACAGATGTAACACAACGTATTCAAAAACGTTTCACTACCGCATGCACTTCACTTATAGCTCTATCTAATAACAATCAAATCGTGGCACTCATAATCGGATCCGCGATTTATACTCGGCGTGAGGAGTAACCTTACAACCGACCCTTTAACGACTAGTGTAAAGCCTATGCGTGGAGTGGTGCCATGAAGTATGAAGCTGCTGTGCGCGTGCTGTGGGCCGGTATGCACGCGTCAGCCGTCTCTGCAGCGGGGCACGGCCGGTGATGTCACCGCCGTGACGTCATCACGCTCGATACCACATCACATCCCTTGAATACATTAGCACAAACTGTTCCACACGCTTCCAACGTGCCAGCACCGCGCGCAGCTCCCGCCGACTTTATCTCAAACAATAGGCCGTGTTCGATTACGGCATGACTGCTCCGGCAAATACATGAGATACGATCGATGTCGAAGACAAATTCGGATGAGTCACATCTCCATACCCGCCCTTGTTGGCTCGATGTATAATTATTGTGTCTAGACATGCGGCGACAGCCAGGCGACGGTCTGTGAGTGTATTATAGCGCTAGGACATTTTTCCACGGCCGACACACATTCGGAGCGCGCCGCTCCTGCGTACGGAAGCGTATTACGCGTCAGATGTACACATACCTGAAGGAGTCACAAGTGCAGTGACAAGACGAGACAGTTCGAAGGACGGAAAGCGCGAAGAGGCGATGCTCGTTGAAAAGGCTTTTATCTCCATATCACATCACGGGGCACCTAATTGTCCTCGAAAGTGGCGCACCAAGCACATCGCTAAGCGACAACGGAATTTCCTTTCAGGCATAAAATTCGTCACCTAATGTATCAGGCACTTGACTCATAATTGGTTGTGAATTTTCGCGCGGCACCAAAGGGGCACACATTATATTATGAAATAGTATTGGGGACACGTGCTCTCGCGGCAGAGAAGGACGGATTCACTGAACGTCCTTGGCGAGGGGGCGAGCGGGGCGCCTGCGGCATCAGACGTTTCAATCATCCCCGGGGGAACGGGACGGGCATATGCACGCACGGTGGGTTAGAGCGAGAGGAGCGATACCGTGCTATTGACCGGCTGGCAGACCACGCCCACCCGGGCGAGACACGGCCGCGCTGATGCTCCAAGTGAAAATCGACCCTCGTCCCGGGCACACGCGCCTATGGACCGCACTCCCCGTCCATCTGCACCAAGGTTACCGTCACGTACCTCGATACCCATGCACTTCCTGCGGCTGATGGTCGCGGGGGCGTCCACGGCCTCGCACCGCGCCCGTTTGCAACCAATTGTCAAGTGGCCACCAGAGCGGCAGGCGAATAAAAATCTATAAAGCTGGCTAGATCGCACAGTTCGATATACAGACTTGGCACGGAAACAATATAGGTTGCCAGAAAAGGACGTCAACGGCGGCGAGAGGGAGCCCGCCCGAGGAGTAATCGACTTGGTTTACGGCGGGGGCCTAGGGACGTCTCTTGTAATCACATCTTTGTACTCGCTACTTACAATTATTACTTAGTAGGAAAACTTTTTGGTAACAATATAAACGTTACCCAACTCACTATATGTACATACAGTATGCTCCAAACAATTATAAAACGGTTGTAATCTTTGTTTCTTTAAGTTAATACGCACTGGGGCAACATAGTCGAATTAAACGTAATGTTTACCTCCCCAGTTATGGCCAATAAAAGTTACGTAAGTACTTCGGCCTTCCTTATGCTCCCTGTACGAGTTTTAGTCGTACGTTTGTATCTTTACGACTCGTGTAAATAGGGAGAAGCAGAAATGTTTTATAATAAGGAAATAATATTTAAGACGAATGTTTTGAAGTTTAATTATATGTAACTGCATAAAGCGCGGAGTGTCAGTATTAAGATTGTAACTAATCTACAGCGTGAACGAGATTGCCTGAGACTGGTCCAAGTGTCACAGAACAATGACGTACTGATTCGCTGTATCGCTTCGTGTTATCAATGCGTTAGCTGAAAGCTTACGACCCAAAATATTTTTTTAACTTTAAAGATTACCACATTCAGTGTTGCTAATTGAAGTATTCACTGGCAGAAGACATCAGCCACGTGAAAAATTTTACTCTTACGATGAGCCACATCTGTTTTAAAAAAAGGCAAATCAGCCTCCTTGGAAGTGGTGTTGTTGTTATTAACTTTTTTATGTAACATACTTTATATTCAAACTAGGTTAATGTATTCTATTATGTAACAAGGAAGGAAAAAATGATAAGTATCCTGGAAAAGCGACAACACACAAACTCGCGCCCTTTATCCGCGCAGGGGTAGGCAGAAGCGCGACTAGTACACACACTTTTCGCGGTGCGTATTCCGTCCCATAATGTGATAGGAGGCGAGCCTATCGCCATATCGGGCACAAATTCCAAACTCCGAGCTGATACTGAATAGAAAAATCCAATATTACTTTGCACGACCTGGGGATCGAACCCAAGACCTCAGCATTGGAGTCGTACCGTAATACAACTACGCCACCGCGGCAGTCAACTTCGCCATCTGTACGTCTTTTTTAATAAAAAAATATTATACCTGTACAAAAAATATATATGTAAAAACATACAACAACAACCTGACTGCGTCAATACCTGCCAAGTTTATTAATATTAAATTCATTGAAGAACTGAAAAGATAGAAACAAGATTTTAATTTGAATAATTTATTGACAGCGTACACAAACGCGGCTGGAGGCATAACACGCTCACTTCTCATATTTTGGTTGGTGATATAAGTAGAGCAACAAAATCTCGGAGTGAGCAGATGCCTCCGACTGCGTTTGTGAACACTGTTAACTAAGAGTATATACATACATACACTCGAAAAACACAACCCTCTTTCTTTCGCAGTAGGGTAAAAATGTGTGTCAAGTCCTAGATCTTTGGAATTTGGGAACCATAAGGATTCGATTCTTATCACACCTATGACCAACAAATGAGTCAGCGCAGCGAATTTAAATTCCGCAGTCTATTTAATCCTTTAAAATAGGAGACCACCCTATCACCATAATGCACAACCATCTTAGAGAAAACAGGTTTATTGTTAAATCGAATCTCAATTTTCATTCCCGAGAACCAAACCAAATTACAGGCGTTCCAAAAACGCTTCCGTTAGATCAATAAGACAACACAATATCCAACAACTACGAGACAATTACATTAAAACATTTACATTTAAAAATGCATTACTTAAATCGTCCGCGAACGCTGGCGTGTCGCGCACCAGCTTCGCCTTGACCAAGTCGCGTGCTTTGCATATTTCTCGGCTGAAAGAAATTTTATTATCTCTTTGATGCATTTTAAAATAAAAGTTATTGCATATAATATAATAATTACGCGAACTATGTGACCTGTCCACTGCTACTTTAGCTTGCTAATCTTCTGGGCTATGTCAGTGACTATCGTTCTTCTATGGATTTACCCATTACTGATTTTATCCCGTAGAGAAACACCTGAGTGTAGCATAGCATTTGCAGGTCGCTTTTGACGGGTCCGTCGGGAAATCTTTAGGGGAGGCCTATATTCAGCAGTGGACTTCATTTGGTGGATGGTAAAGATACCATAAATGAATGTTGAATAATAGATATTGAATGTGATGTAGAAAGATAAAATGATATAATATTAGATGAAAAATATTGTGCTAATAGTTGGTAGGGAGGACAAGAACGGCAAAATATACCCTAATTTAATTAGTATTCAAACAAGTAATCCAGCAAACAGTCACAAACCAGCCACATACAATTCAGGCACACAAAACGAACACCGATGACCCAAAAACACCAAAAAAAGTAACGGCCCGCATTAACCGATGATACAAACGGACCAATACATCGATAAATACGTTTAGTACGAAACAATCGTGTGCACACACCGCTGCCAAGTTTACAAATCATTAAACCAGTATTTGCTAACTAAAGCGTTATAGCGGTCTCTATGGGCCTCGTATGTACGGCTTAGCGGTTGCGTACCATATTGTTGTAAATTCGATTGAAACTCGACGTGTTGTGATTATAAAAGCAGCACGGTTAGATGATTATAATTAGTGTTTAATGGTTGTGTATGAACCCAAATTGGACGAGTAAAACAAGTTGTTAATACGCTGCCGAATATTACGGCCAATCAATATGCGCCGATTATGACTTAATAGAGCTAAAATTAGATTCAAATCTGACATAGACTATGGCACAGTTATTATTCTTGGATCTAATCTATTCAATAGTAATGGACTGGTAATCAGTGGTTCAATTTATCCCAAACCAGTTTGACTCTAAGGATTATCGGGATAGTTAAAAAATGTTCAATGAGACACGGATGACTGACATAATATAATTAGTATCATACACATTTAATAACAATAATGCAGTAACACTATAATCACGTCACACAAGCGATTTGAGGTTAAAACTTTGGATTAACACGAAATGGCGTTGATAAACCTGTAATTTAGTTAATTTGGCAACTGGTTTTAGAACATTATACGAGTTAATTATATTTATTTCGGTGAACAGATGGGCTAAAGCACAAGCTTGAATGCACTATAATTATTTTAGACCTTGATTCTTGCCATACTACTATGTATTTCATGGTTTTTATATTCAGACGCATAATTATATACTAACCTTTATACTTATTTGACTGCAGATACGACGTCGCGTAGGTAATTTAGAAAGAGTGCCACTATAATATCAGAGAAAAAATAATATAATTAACTTTAAAACAGAAAAAAAATTTTTTAAACATATTCCCCCTTATTCCAAAACGAGGTTTAACTATAGTACCGAGTATATTACCAGGTTTAAACTATGGACTAAAAAAAACTTTATTACAAAACCGAGTTTATCGCTTGTACGAGGATTATCTATGTTACTAAAGTTAAACCGCCGTGACCCCTAGTTTAACTTCAGTACTAATCTCAAAACATAGAACATCAAGTTGCAATTGTGTTTTAAGATAATCGAATAATCAACAAACATATAAAAAAATACATAAATTCCATCGAATTAATGTATTTGGAAATGTTGGAAAGAAACCAGCGGTTTAATGAACCCCATAGTCGCGCGAATCATTTTTCATTAAGTGATGGAGATTGTTGCTATAAATATAGGTTCACTAAAAGGTTAGAAATTAAAATAGAGGATTTATTTCGTCAGAATTTAGTATAGACCCTCGAGAACACTCACTCCTGAGGTGCTAGTGGTTTGCGCATTACGCTAGCGGGCTCGTCATGAAGTAAGTGTACAAAGTTGGTACCTAATATAGGTAAATTGCAGACACTGCTAGGATATCTCAAACACTGGTGTGACTGCTAATTATTGTTTTTTTTTACAGATTCAGTAAGATACTGGGGATTTACATGGTATATCCCAGCCAGTAATTACCAAACTTGCAATCAAATTCGTATTAATTAAATTAAATGTTATGTAACGTTATTACACTGTTTATTAATAATATGATTAATTTGAACTAACCTTTACTTCAACAGTCCAATTTGCACCCCTTTTTTCTTTGATTGCCCCATTTTCAACTAGAATAACTGACGTAATAGTTATGTACGTGATTTCACAATAAAAACTATTGCACTTGTGAGTTGTGACGCTGTTGCCGTGCCTAAATAGTTGTAATAAAAGAACAACGTTTCTTTATGTTATTTGAAGTGCTATTCAATAGAATCATAAATAAACCGAAATGTAAACATTTCAATAAGATCCAAATACGCGGACCGCACACTTCATTCCATTGTACGCTGGCTAAATAAACAAGTCGACAGTATTCAAAAACAAAATTCACGCCATTTCAAATTAGTCAGATTTGAGATATTATATTTTAATGGCAAGATAGTATATATTTAGCATTATCATCATCGTCAAAATCATATTTTATTAAACATTTCGCTTCTCTCTTCACCAAAGCTTATGTTAAAAGGAACGGTGCATCAATCGCCGAGTGAATGAATTAATGTATCACTCTAATTTTTTGCTTATAATCTGTGGATACTAATTGTATGAGGGACTATATTCGGTACTAAATGATCCTCGAATAAACTTGGATTTGTAATAAGAATGAATTTTAGTACCAGAACGAACTTTAATACCGTAACAAACCAAGACTTTTTAGTCTTGGTTTAAACCCAGTACTGAGCTATCTTTTTGTAATAAGACGGTTAGACATCGGTCAAAATGGCTTCGGAAGAAAATTTTATATATCTGGAGTTTTACATTACATTGACAAAATATTCATACCGAAATAAAATTTAACATTACTTAAACTACTACTAATAATTTTATAATTTTATATCGAAGCTATTATTTTTATTTCACAAAATAAAAGTTATATATATTTGTTTGCACCGATGCCGCATGAAATACACGGCAGTTAGTAATACTAATTAGTAAGTAGCATCCAAAAAAACCTGACATTGCACGGCGCAAATACGTAAAAGCGCCTTTGAAACGGAAAATAATGGTAAAGTATTCCAAAATCATAGTTATTTATATAGAATAAAGCATTCGACTAAACAAAAAAAATCATGGTAAGTGATGAAAATAAAACTAATTCCAAATATATCGAACTCATAAGCATACATTTCGCATTACCAAATAACTTGCATAGTAATAAAACATGAAAACTTGCCACTGAAAAATTGCCAAAACCATAACCGTAAATAACCTATACAATAGTTTCTCCGCAAAATCTTGGCCGCATTCGCCATGACTAGACGCGATGGGAACAAAATCAATTCTTCTTAAGTGTGCGTAAGCATATCGTCATTTTAGAAGCTCTACTTTCAACCCGACTACTAATATTTTAAAACGCTTTTTTCCACGTGCATTATCATTTCTATAAGATGCCAAAGTGAAAAAATCTACGATAAATCCTTTTCTGTATATTTTAAAGTTCCTCTGTGCTTTTATAGATTCTTCTTATGATGATTAGCATTTGACACTAAGATCCATGTACACAAGTTGTTTTCAATATGTCTCGTTGTGTTCTAGTTTATGGTCCTTCTCTGTTCATTAAGAATGAAGTTCATTGTCCTATACCAGTTCATCTAATTGTAAATCTATTCCTATATCTGTATCGACTATTACATGTACTTCGTTATATACATTTCTGTGGTGCAATTTAAGGTTATTAGCTTTTGGAAGACAGAAATCGTAAAGACGAGATAAGATTAGAGGCTAGCTATGTATTAATATTTTAGCCACCCATAAAGCGTCCAATATAACGGTTGTATTCACTAGATAGAGCCAAGGTATCATAACGGGTTTTCTAAGATAAGATCTGATAAATTATGGAAAATTAATAGAAACGTACATTTTGTATTCAGTTCGCATTTGATTTTCTTAAGGCACATTAGAGTGATTCAATTTATGTGTAAATACTAATAAAGGTCAATCAAGATGACGCCAAAGTACAGGTCAACATTTATTAACGAGAAAAGGACCTTTAAATCACCGAAACAACATAATTAGGAGCACATGCAGTATGATCTACAATTCTTAGATCTTATTAATATTTACTTAGAAGCAACAACCAATAAATTACCATCACCGACTCCAATTTCCCAACTTGTATTTGATAAGATCATTTCAACCAGCTCAGCATAACATCCTTTATCTCACGAGACGTGGCACGAGAGCTGGACCGGTCCGAGGTCACCTAGATTTCACCGCGCTCCACTTACTTCCAAAACCTAATGGATGTTCTAATCTGATCTGGACATCTAGAAATTAATACTAATCTGTGGTAAAATATATTTACGTATAAACTATTTGTTTTTATACGTCTGCAATTGCTTTTGTGGCGTACGTATAATAACAGATGGCCATATCAATTTACTTTGGATAGTTATGTATTATTATTGATACGAACGGTTGTCACAAACTAAACACAATTCTGATGGCTTTAATGTTTAGATTACTGGAACAAAACAAATTAAACACAAGCAAAGAATATAAATAAAAATCTGTTAGTGCAAAAAGAATCCAACAATTATTATAAAAGGCCTATCCCCTCTCAGTCATAAAAGAGGCTCGTGCTCAGCAGTGGGCAGTATATAATACAGGGCTGATTGCATTGCAATTATAATAGAACTGAAATAAACCAAATTAAACCTGGAGTTACAAAATAATATCAGTTATTCATAATGAAAATATTATAAAAAACAATGAAATTTATTAACCACTTTAACTAAATTTTGCTGCTAACACATCTCATAAAATCAACGATGCCAACCTAATAATATTAGTAAGTACAAACAATCTACCAACACCACGGCACGCTATAAAGGCGACGTTACACGATGCAATAGGTGTTGTGCGTGTCAAACAATTCAATGAAGGCAAAGTGCCGGCACATTCACGTCGAGTAATCGCACTGGGCCCTGTCACAATGGCTAACAATAGCAACGAATTGATCCGCTAACACATCTTGTCGTTTGTGTGCCCAAGACCATTATTCATCCACTAACTGAAGGAATGGACATTGATTAGCGTGCAGTGATGTGGATGTATGGCTGCTGCTCCTTGATTCTTTTGTGCTGTTAGTGTTTTGATTTAGTGTGAAACAGGATCAACATTTTACAGACTGTCGCTAGAAAAAAGCTTAGGAATACATTTTGTGATGCTTTTCATTTCAATTGAATATAATTATGCCGCGGTTCTTGAAGAATTGTTCATTCCGTTTAGTTCACCTTCTACGACCATATTTTAATTCAATAAATAAAAAAGACTAACGAAATCTACTCCATTGCGACAGTTCGATCATAACAAATCTCTACTGATGATTTTGGACATTTGATAGTAAAACCAAATTCCGATAGAGTTTAAATAACTCCATTTGATTCGAGATAACTCGTCCCGACTGAATCAAGGTTTGTTATGGCCCTGCCGTGGAACGATATCGCATACGCCGTCGTAATAAAACGTTGAATTTGCGAACGCTTCGATTAGATCTACGGTCCTTTTGTTATTCTACCACAAATATTAGTGGTTAATGCTGTAATATACTACACTGGGACTAAGGTAATGGTAATGACAATCTAAGCAGGACTGTTAAACACCCTAAAAGTATTTTAAAACAAAATGAGGTTAGAGCAATTTAATGATCTATACGTTTATATAACTTATAGTGATTATACATGTATATTCATTAACCTATAACAAGTATGTATTAAATATAGTATAGTCGATTTAGATTACATTAGGTATGTTTCGTAATTGTCGATTGATTAGAGTGAAGGTGAATAACATATTTCTGATCAATTTAACGCATTTTAAATATCGTATGTGTTTTATTTAATATATATTACTTACCTTAACCATGTATAAAATGAAGCCTGCTTTATGATGAAGATTTATCTTCCTTATGACTACTTCTCACGGATACATACCTGAAACAATGAATAATCAAATTTTAAATGCACAGTTTCATAATGGCTTACAAGTATTGTTACATCGTTAACATCAACAATATTATGTAATTTAATACATAATCAGAAATACTACAATCGCCAATCATTGACGTTTTTCTTGTTTTTATCTATGATTGGGGATTTATGCATTATTATTATCGAATTATTTAAAGAATTGCGTCAATACATTCTTGAGATGTTTTAAATATACACATTGGTGCCATTATTTAGGCACTTAATTTCACACATTAAATTCGCTAAGGTATTTGATATGTACGCTTTGTCACGTAATTTACATTTATTACTCAAAAGACTACATTTTCTAAATTAAGCAATAAAGATTAATTAAAAGATTTAGCAATGGAAACACATGAGATTTTAATCGAACGTCCACCTATCAGGATCTTACTTTACAATAGAGATTCTGATAAGCCGCACCTATTCGCACACAATCCAAAAACGATCGAAGCCTTGAAGCTTGCTGCCGGCTTTCTCTTTTAGCACTACACAAACAGGAATATCAAAAACAGTTTTGTTTATAGGTGCTTCTTCGCAAATCACCTGGCTATGATGCAATACGACCTTCGCGCGATATAAATAGTCTCTTATTCTGCATCATAAAATACGACCAATTAAACTGATTCCCGTCTCGTTTGTCTTGGAAGCCTTGCCATGCATTTAGTTCACCGATAACGCCGCCGGCCATTGTTTCTGATAATAATTATGGTTTGAAACGTTTTTATGTGCCGGCGCGTTTCCGCGAATCTTATTGTGCTCGTTTTCTTGTGAATGATGTTGATACGTATTGGCAGTTTACCTTTATCTGGCAATGTAAAATAGCCAATGGTCGTATTTAGTAGAACAGTTTTCTCTAAAACAATTTCAAAATTCATTGAAGACTTCTGGTATTGTGCTTTTATTATTTAATCCACTATTTTGTTTAACTTAAGGCATAACGATCAGTGTAATGTGAGACTAATATAATTAATAGTCAGGAATAAAGTAATCGTTTAAGTTGACTAAGCTTAAACGGAATATAGGTTTAATTAGCAGGTAATGTGGTCAAGAGTTCCTTGAATTAAGATAAATAAATTATGAAATTAAATGAATATACTTTACAAACACACAGTATAATGTGTCGTGATGAGTCAATAAATTTAGCACAATATAAAATTATTCATTACTAGCTTTTGCCCGCGGCTCCGCCCGCATTAAAAAGTTTTTCCGGGATAAAAGTCCCGGTTTATATTTTCCCGGGATAAAAAGTAGCCTATGTGTTAATCCAGGACATGATCTACCCGTGTGCCAAATTTCATCGAAATCCGTTCAGTAGTTCTTGCGTGAAAGAGGAACAAACATCCTTACATCCATACATCCAAACATCCAAACATCTAAACATCCATACATTCTTACAAACTTTCGCCTTTATAATATTAGTAGGATAAACATTAGCTTCATGTGGTTTAAGAAATTGTTTTGAGATTGAACACAAAACTAACTAAAATTTGTATCATTTAGTAATGATATTTCCAGAAACAAACAAGGATACTACAATGAGTTTCGTTCATACTAAAACCACAGAATATTGAATAGTACTACGTACTAAAACGTTCAAGATTAATCAGAGACATCTCGTATGCAAGTAATCCATTCACCCAAAACAATCATCCTTAACTCTGACGTCTCGACCAAAGTTAACGGATTGCGTTTTAAAATGTCCCAAATAAATTAGTACATTTGTGTCGCGCTTGTTATGAAGAATACTGTCTTAACAACGGAGTTTACGTTGAACCTTGAAACCAACTCTTAAATATTGGGGAAAAGGATGAATCGACGAATTCTTTTAAGTGGGCCATTGTGTAATTCATCTATCCATTTAATACGTATGCAATGTGCGCAAGGCGATATAGTGGCGATTTAAAAGAGCTAGAAGAAGAGCTAACTGTTCAGGAGATTTTGGATCGATTTGATTATATTCTTAGCCATCAATTATGAGTATTTTACTATGTAGTTTTATTAATCTTAGATAGGGCCATATAAATCATAGCCTGTAAAATATCTTACGCAAAACAAAATTACCAGAGAAAACTGCCTGGCAACAGCAATTTAAGGACGTCAATATGGACCAAGTTGACTCACTCTAAACTAAAATTTTAACTAACCTACTTACAGTTAAGACATGTTGCATAAAAAGCGATCGCTTCTGAAATGTTTATGCTTACATAGGCGGGCACGGGTGATCCGGCCGTTTGGCGTTAGGCACGGCGTCTCGTTGTTAAATCGATTAGTGCAAGGTCGGCCATGATTATACACTAACACGCACTCTTGGCTTTTGACCATTAGTTTGATCTTGAAGGTGACGTGACAGCAATGACTTCCATAGATTCTATTTTGCATTGACAGAACGTTCAACTACACTCATTTGCAAAAAAAACGGGCGGTTTGGATTTTAATTCTTTTTAAAAAAAATACGGTACCAAAATGATTTCAATCATTTGTACATGTTACTGGCCGGTTTTAAAAATGCCGTGGTGTTTAAAACAGTACGTTCTAAATTAAAATTTTCGTTTGATGCTCGTTTTTACAGAAAACCACTTTTTATCCTACATTTTTGGTGCGAAGTTCCAAAAGATAATATCGGTTTTCATAACTTTTAGTAAATTTTTATGAATTTATTTCATATTCTTAATTGTCAAAGCTTCATTTATTGCTGTTTAGCTGTCTCAATAATGTTAGAGAAAGTGGTAAAAGCTACCAAAATTATTGCGCTGCTCGAAGAGGGCTGCAGCCAATGCTTCGTGGCTCAGAGGCTAAGTGTGAGTCGCTCGACGGTTCAAAGGACCTGGCAGCGGTATCAACACACCGGTTCCGTCGAGAGAAGGCCTGGTTCTGGAAGAAAACCATGTACCCAACCACGGGATGATCGTTTTCTTGTGAGTCGCGCATTGAGAAATCGCAAGTCTTCGTATGTGGACCTTAAGAACCACCTCGAAGAAGTAAGAAATGTGCATATTAGTCTATGGACGGTCAGGAGGAGGCTGCTCGCGGCCAATATACGCAGTCATCGCCCGGCCCGCGGCCCTAAGTTACTCCGTGAGCACAGAGTTGCTAGGCTTAGGTTTGCTCGAAATTGTGAGTCATGGACTCAAGAAGACTGGAATAGGGTATTGTTCTCCGATGAAGCCAGGATATCTCTGTTCGGTGAAGATCGACGTCGGCGAGTGCTACGAAGACGAGGAGAACGCTTTGCAGAGGCTTGTTTTGAAGAAATCACACCTTATGGTGGGGGCTCTGTTATGTTTTGGGCAGGAATAAATTCAATGGATCGTACAGAGTTAGTCTTCATTGAAAACGGCTCACTGACTGGACATCGATACATAACGGAAGTTCTTATTCCTCATGCACAACCCGCATTGGCCCCTTTAGGCGAAGACTCAATTTTTATGGACGACAACGCTCGCGCCCACCGGTCTGGCGATGTGGAAGCGTATGTGCAAGAGGTCGGCATTCGTCGTTTGGATTGGCCAGCTCGAAGTCCCGACCTCAATCCTATAGAGCATGTCTGGGACGTTCTGAAACGACGCGTGAGATCAGTACAACCGGCTCCGCAAACCATCAGAGAGCTGAAGAATGTGATTACCGCGGAGTGGGAACGTATTCCGCAAGCAAGTATCCGAGATATCCTCGCTAGCATACCCAGACGAATTCAAGCTGTGATTTCAGCTAGAGGGGGTCACACTCGATACTAAACATTTATCTGCTTTTACTTTATTAAAGAAAAAACAAACAAATATCTTTGTTAACTTTTACTTCACGAGCATATGCACTACTAGCGAGCATGCACTACTAGTGAACTTTAGCATTAAAACCCATAAATTTTATCAAAATTTTATGATAATACTGACGAAAACGATTATTTGCTTATTAATTTACAAAATTGTGAAAGTAAAACTACCTATAATTATCAAACAAACCAATAGTAACATTTGAAATGGTTCATTGCTTAGGTGCCCGTTTTTTTTGCAAATGAGTTTATATCATTTTATGATAGTTTGATGAACTTAAGACGTTAGTATCAGAGTATATAGTTGTTGCTAGATTCTACGAAAATGAATTTTATTGCACAGTGTGTATACATACATATACACTCACGCCTGTTATCCCCGAAGGGGTAGGCAGAGGCGCAACTAGTGCACCCACTTTTCGCCGTCATTCCCGTCCCATGATGTGATAGGGGGCGAGCCTATCGCCATATCGGGCACAAATTCCAGACTCCGGGCTGATACTGGATAGAAAAACCCAATATCATTTTGCCCGACCCGGGGATCGAACCCGAGACCTCAGCTTTGCAGTCGTACTGTAATACAACTACGCCATCGAGGCAGTGCGTATAGTAAAGTGTTTAAACTGCCATACTGTTCACTAAAACAACATTCTTACTACGATACTAGTAAACAGTATTTCACTGACGGTAAATTAGTTTCAGCAGTGTGCGACATTAGAAGTTATTCAATTGTGAAGGAAAATTGCCTCCCTACAATTACCTGTAATTAATACACCAGTTAAAATGCTTGTAACATTTATCACTGATATAATTTATTTAACGTCTGCATCAATAATATTTGACTTACTTACATATTTGAAAGTGGTAGCGCTGCGGGTGTGAGGTACGAAACAAGGGGGGAAGCTGGGCTTTGAAGGTTTAACATTTTCATCAAGACAATATATAAACATATTTTATCCGCAAGCATAGTTGTGCATGATATTATAAGACTTAACAACTAATATCTCAGGGTGACGAGCACAGTACATCATCATAATATTAAAATCTTACATGCTTCATCAGTAGTGTTACAAGTAAGGATATTTAAAATGACTCCACAATTTTTGATATCAATTGCCTTGATCCATCAAAATGCGCGAGGTTACCTTTTTAACAGAGTAGCTTTACTTTGAAGCGGCCAAGCCACATAGAACTTCTAAACACATCTGAATCGTCTGATGTGGTCTGAGGTGTCTGAGGTCTCTTTATAGGAATAGGGCGATGTTTGGTTTTGGTTAAATGCTTTCGTTCTAGTTCAATATTTTAGATTATTCCTAAATAGTAAGGCTTTTTTTGGTACTGCTTAACCAGACTTTTTAATTTTGAAGGCAGGCGAGTTGATGGCTCACTGGAAATAGGCAAAGTTCGTAATTAGTAGCATATCTGGTGCTACTGTCAGTCCTTTTCTATTTTAGTGAGACCACCAGTCAACTACCAATTATGGACATTGATTATATCAGTGGCACAGCCAAGTTGCATGCTCCGATTCTCAAATTTATTTCACTAACAAAAAGTTCTAGATACCTGCTGGAGGCAATAAGCATAAAGTCTGCACTAGATGTTTCCTTGAAAAAAATCCCAAAAATGGCGAGGATTTTTCCGAGGTAAAAATAACCTATAGTTACAATCTTCAGTATCCTACTATCCTAGTAATATTATAAAGGCGAAAGTTTGTAAGTATGTATGGATGTATGGATGTTTGTTACTCTTTCACGCAAAAACTACTGTACGGATTTCGATGAAATTTAGTACACGGGTAGATTATGTCCTGGAATAACACATAGGCTACATAATTTATCCCGGGAAAATAAAAAGCGGGACTTTTATCCCGGAAAAACTTTTTAACGCAGGCGGAGCCGCTGGCAAAATCTAGTATATTTATAAAAAAAATGATCAAGTAAGAACATGAAAGGAAACACAAAAGCAATCTTTTTTTTCGTAATATTAAGGATCTAAACGCATTCATGCAGCGTTTTTTGTCATCTTTTTTGTTTTATTTTGGGTCACGGTAGTATAATTTGAAGTTTTCATCAATTACACACTATTATTTTTCCAGGCAATAAAGATAAAAAATAACAACCTCTACCTATGAGGTATTATTTTTTTCCCGCTCTCTTGTCTTTCCACTCATACTATAAAGTTTTGTTCTCTAATTTCTTGAATTTTTTTTTATAATAAATATAGAAGGTCGATTTACTATTATCCAAATTACTTTGTAACTTCGGGCCGAAATTCTAAAGTTTAAAAAGCATAGCTAAGTGATCTAATTCATTTTTGTTTTGTATCTGCTATTATTACTTGACATTGGCGAAATCACCGATAGATAATCGGTGGAACCCATAATTTAAAAGGAGAAGAAGAAAGATAATACGTGACAAAACGTTTTATTACGTTATTGCAAATTAATTAATTACATTTGTATTATTTAATATTTTAATGAAATGAGTTGAGATGAGTTGAGATGAAATGAGATCAGTTGAAATGAGATGAGATGTGATGAAATGAGATGAATTGCGTTGAAATGAGATCAAATTAGATGAGTTGAGATGAAATGAGATGAGTGAAATGTGATGAGTTGAGATGAGTGAAATGAGATGAGATGAGTTGAGATGAGTTAAAATAAGATAAGATAAAATGAAGTGAGTTGAAATGAGATGAGATGAGTTGAGGTGAGTGAGATGAGATGAGATGAGATGAGTTGATTGATTGATGAACAATCATGGCACTATTATTTTCATACATCATTATATTAATATCGCTCTAATACTAAATTTTCAGCAAATTTAGAGCTGGAAAGAAGTGGTAGGGGTTTATAAAACCCTATTCATAGCCAAGACGAAGTTAATAATAAACTGTTTGCACGAAAATTTGTCTATACGAGTCGGTAGGTGGCTGACGCGAATTTCGAAATGATTCACTAGTTTTAGCTAGATTACTCGTGTAAATTAAGTTATATAAAAATTGTATTTTTAGTCCATATCTTTTATGAAGCTAAGAAGCACGGGCTCATTTTCGTAAAAAATAAAGGATTAAAATAAACTTTGTACAAACACAATGTCAATATCATAACCTATTAAATAAACTTCATAGTTATCAGTAATTATTTTGGATACAATGAACTGCATATTTGCCAAAGCCGTACAAATAATCCAGATAAATTTGGTACACAACACTTACCGCCAAACAAAATCTATCCACACAACTAAAAACGAAAAAATCTAATTTCTTAAATGAAAAAGACATGGTACATGATCAAACGCCGCGTTAACAGTCATTGTTTCATTGCGTCCAAAGCGCATTAGTCACGGAACACAATTAACAGCTTGGTTTAATTGCAAAAATCTATGAATCATCTACGAATCAATGTCTCAATTATGACGAAAACAATTACTTCATACTTATCTCAGTCGTCATTCACTGTAACATGCGATTGACCTTCATGGTTTAAGAGTTTGGTTGGACTTTGATATCCTTCTTTTGTGTCAACAAGACTAGTATATTATTTTGCATTTGAAATTTACTAGAGGAATAGTAGCGTGCGACCGATCTGAAAATATGTTATGTTGGATTTTTATTTCTCAATTTGAACGTCTGGAGTAGCGTTTAGAATAAATAATATCAATATAGAGGTCGGCAAATAATAATATATTCTTAAGACGACAATCCAGGAAACATAATGACAAGAGGAAGGCATAAACCCAATTATTTATGAATGCGGCATCCCCAGAGCCGACATAAAATCCGTCTCACATCCATATGTGAAAGCATTAAAAAACGTTGCCAATGCAAAAATATCACATTTTTCTCGGCCCAAGCATTAGAGTTGTCGCGGACCGCAAATTGCACACAGTAAAATGGCACCACGTTCTCAAGTTTTCCGGGAAACTGTCTCAAGTCGGTCGACATTTTCTTTTTTTTTCTCCTTATTATAAAACTTAACGATGGTTCAGGACCGTTCGAAGTAGCGATAACTGGCAGGATTGCTAGTTGAATTTATGAATAGTACGTTCGAGTTTTATTAATAATGTTGCGGAGTTAGGGTTCACTGTGCCGGAGAATTTTAAACTTACATTCAAATGTCTTGTGAAAAAATTGATCGGGTTACAGTTAGGAAGTTACTTAACAAGATATCTTAAATCTATATTCAAACTGCGATACCTTCATATTCAAGCAAGTGCTATGTCTGTTGTAAAAATTCTTTCTTGCGACTTGATATTCAGACATCATAAAACATCATGAATTCGTACATATACGATAACTGTCAAAATCCATCAAATATCTCTAATAACACTAAATTTAAAGTTCATGGAACTCAGACTGCACGTCGAAGGATAGCAAACAGTCTTAATAAATGCTAATTTCACACAGAACAGCTGAAATCGGTGTCATTGAAGTTAGAAAGGTGTTGACTACCCAACCAGACATTTCAAACGGTTACAGCAAACGTTTTGATATCAAGGTGATGTTTTGTATACAAACATGGGTTTACGTTCACTTTAGTGATGAATCATGTTTTTTTTTCATCATTAGCGTCTTTCTAGTTCTGTATCGCGATAGTTTTTTCATGTGCAATAATAGATTTATCAATATCAACCGTTTGAATGTCATCAGAAACATTCAACATTATTACAACAATAATGATATAATTACATGCTTCAACTTCTTCAAATATTGAATGAAACTGCGTCAATGCTTGAATTGATCTTTCAACGATGCGTTATCTGAGATGTCATTTCGTTCAGTTGGATTCTCCAGTTGGACTGCCTCGGAGGCGTAGTTGTATTACGGTATGACTGTAACGCTAATGTCTTGGGTTCGATTCCCGGGTCGGGCAAAGTGATATTGGGTTTTTAAATTCAGTACCAGCCCGGAGTCTGGAATTTGTGCCCGATATGGCGATAGGCTCACCCTCTATCACATCATGGAACGGAATACGCACGGCGGAAAGTGGGTGCACTAATTGCGCCTCTGCCAACCCCTTCGAGGATAAAAGGCGTGAGTGTGTGTAGGTACACACTGTGTGTGTGTATGTGTGTGTGTGTGTATGTTGGATTCTCCACAGAACATCAATCACACATACATTAACGTTGAGTGATAAAATGACATTGAATATACAACAAACTGTTTTCTGCTATGTCAAAGTTGACAAACACAATATACAACTCATCACGAACCCAGACATCAAACACCTGATTTTGAAACAGATGTTCCAAAACAAGGACCCAACCATGACCCAATAGCTCTAGGAACACAGGAACTCTTCCTTCACACTCTGTACCAGGCCTTGCAACTCCCCAATCCCTTTGAACATAAACATAAACCTTCAAATACTGACGCATCCAACAACGGAAAAGTATTAAAACAAGATTTATATGCGCAAACATGTTTGCATGTACGTCAAACGAAACAATCAGCGTTGAGTTCAAAGCAAATTTTCAATATTCGAAATCTCACAGGCGTACCGAATGGACTGCAGACTGGGAACGTATGTACCCAACACTTGGTAACAATCGGACGATCAGCGATCGTTTATTTGTTCGAAGAGGGAATAAAATGAACATCGAGTGCGGAGACGCAAACATCGGGCGACGTGTGTACAGTGTTTTAACACTTTTAACGGATTGCCAATTTTGAATAAGAATTGAGCTCTGTATCTTTAGATTGTTTTTCGTGAATTGATAGATACTCCATATTTTTGGTTTGGTTCTTTACAATTCAATTGATTGTTTTAACATCTGTAAACGCGTACATGATCAATTTTTTATAACGTCCATACATAAACACCTCAAAGAAAAATGTTATGATAGTTGCATTAGTCTTATTGGGGTCAATGAAAATACTAAGGTAAAAAAATCACAGACAATATTTTATCACACTTTTCGAACAGTATTCATCCCGCATCATCAAAACTATTGTTATTTATTCACATTTGTAATAAATCTATGTTTCTATATTTTCTTAACGCGGGCCTACCGGCCAGTAGCCTGAAGCGGGTTGGCTTTTCTGGCCACACCGAACTTTAAGATGAGCGCTTTAGGCGCTCGCAACCCTTTAATTTAAGTGACCATGTTGAGGGCAACCCATTAACGGGTTACGAACCTCGGCTCAGGACGGCCACTGGGAGAGGATGACACATCAACGAATGGTGGGCAAGATTGGTGTTTAAGCTAATCCTATCCATTTATTTCGTCGCCACGCGAGCCGGAACTGTTAGGGGGGTCGGAGTGCGACGAAGAACGCGGCGCGATCCTCGTCGGCGAGGACACAACTGCGGTTGTGTGGAGTGTAGGAGTTTTAAGACGTCGTTCTTACTGCGAATGGCTAGAGTGATATAGTCTTCTGGATCGGTTAGGACAACGCAGCCGTCTCCATTTGGTGCGGTCGAATGGAGTATGTTTCTATGCTGTTACTAAAATGCGTGGTGAATTTTGATAGAAAAGGCGAACAAAAGGCGCATTGACGTGTATAACTGCAATATCAGATACGGTAGGGAGACGGCTGAATGCCAAAAAAATACTATTGAGGCTTTTTGCGTGTATGCCTTGAGATCACGCGAACCCATTGCGATTAGTAAGTTTTAATACATGTTTTTTATGCATCTTTATAATGGATGAGTAGGTCAGGACGGACTATTAGATACGAGAGACATACCAATTATTTTTACATTGCGTCGATACAGTAATTATAAAGAAAGCTGATGGGAAGTTCAATGTAGTCTAAAAATACTATAATCGAAATGTTTTCGGTGATAGGCCCACGAAAAAACATGAGTTCAACATGAACTCAAGAATTTAAATATAATGGTATTTTGGTCATTATTATACTGAATTAAGATTCTTAAAGTATAAAACAACTTAAAATATTTGCAGCTATTTTATATACCTCATTCAAAGTGCGCAATACTCGCAAAAACGAGTACATGTGTTACATAACTGGCAAGTATTAAACGCGTTTCAAGCTGCCTGTCGAAATGTCCTGTTAATAAGGAAAGAAGTTTGCCTACATCTGTCCATCAAACCGTTTGCAATAAGACATTGATGAAATTATGAATGGATTTTTTTAAAGCTTCGTTGAATGGTCGATATTGTGCGATTATCGATTGGTGTTTTTTTCAGAATTTCGATGATTTTTGTACATATGGACATAAATGCCATTATTTGCTGTAGGCCGTAGGGTCAAAGTTATCGTAATTGAGTGATAATTCAAGAGATATACTTTGAAAGATGTACTACTGTATATTGTACTTACCATTGATTACTGAATCCTTATCACCGAAAATAGCGTATATGATCTAAACCCTAACCATGCCTCCACACAATCGTGCAACACATCCAAACCTTTCTAAGCGCACTTTTAGCCAATCTTAAACCTGAAGCAAAGTTTAAGTAAAATGCTCGGAGATGGGGTACTAAGCGCCACCCTTTGACTCTGCACCATTTACGCCCACCGATGCGAGGCAACGGCAACGGCAACCCGCATGGAGCCAACCGAGCTCGCACGAACCACTCCGCAACGCATGGTCGGTTGGACGGGCAATAGAAAGGCTGTTTGTGGATGCACCTTTATTTTATTAAATAGTATACTAACCGTCAAATCTTCTAAAATACGTTTGAGAATGCCATTTAAAATAATGAGCCTGTTAGAATTATGTAAGCCGCAGATAACTTGGTCGGTTGAGTAGCGTTTGAGTAGTTGGGCGTAAGACTTGTGTATTATGCTGCCCTAGTCATGAGTACGGGTTATACTATTGAGTGGACTTTTGTTATTAGCGATATTTAAATTCATAATTTACATAGTGTATTTATTATTGTTATTATATCCTGCTCTTGACCTATACAAAGTATAGTTCTTCTTCTTCTTCTTTTAGGTTATGGCTCCACCGTTGCAGCGGTGATTTTGCCAATGTCTTTATGTAGATAGAGTTACACGGAAGTCAAAAAGCATAACTTCAGATTTGACTATTTCCTAACAGGATCAATAACAAGTTCCGGCCTGAAGTGTTTTATTACAACACTGTTATTACTAACACGTCACGTGTGATAAAAACAGGATAAAAATACATTCAGTACCTACAATAATTATTCGTGTTCTGCCAAACCAAACTACCTATTCTACGTTAATTGCCAACCAGTCGGTTGATGGTCACAAACTGAACATGACGTGTGTCAAAAAAAATTCGCGATGATGTAACTGGTTGACGACCTCGGCTGCGGGCCTCCTTGTCCACGTGGGCGATCGTTAAGATTTAAAACGACATTTCATGAGAACTGCTCGACAATCAGTGCTAGCGAACTAGTGGTGTTTTTTTTTGCAACTGGCATTGTTTTAGGTTGGTCAACCTTTACGGCGGTTTATTTTTGATTATTTTCTAGGTTGGCAGCTCCACCTGTATATAAAACCCAGTACTTTCTTTCAGTGAAAGAATCTCTAAAATTAGATCGGTATTGTCAGATATTAAGCACCTTCTCTTAAGTGAGAGTGTAATTTCTATAATAAGAAATACTTGGTATTTTGCACGACAATTGAGTAAGAAATCGTGTCAAACCCTCCTTTTGGCCAGCCTTAAAAGTCTCAATAAGGTCAGCAGACCAGAAAATTAGCTTCGATTCAAGTTATCGACTCATTGTTCTGTCGGAGTGACTCCGAAAATAAGCACCGGTCAAGCGAAGGTATTTTTAAACGAGGCACATTTATACCGAAAACGTTCCCGCGGGTGTAAACCACTTTATTTAAGTTATTATAAGTTTAAAACTTCGGTCCTTCTAGCCGGATGTTTAAATCGCCAAGTCATAATTAGTGGTCTATTATCGTAAAATGTATTATTATAGAAAATACCAATACCTTAATTTTCTTCCATGGGGCTTCAACAAGTTCAGAACATTTATGAATAAGGAGAGATGATCATACATAAATAAGCTTCATATATTATATGTTATATCCTTGAGTTTATCGTATCAGTTGATTAGTGCCTGTTAGTGCCATCCGAAAAGAAACGAGGACAGAACAGGATTTTAGATGACGCCATATTTACTTTATAACAATCATTCTTAAATAAAAATCGCGACTTTTATATTTGTTAACGTATTATCATTTCGTGTTTGTGTATACACAAGCTATTGCCATAAGTGACATAAAAAACTATTTTGGAGTTAATTATAAAAAGATCAAATACATTTAAAACCTGTTTAAGCATGGCTCACTTCGTTTAGTAGTTTCGTTAATTCATTTTAACGAAAGAAGTTCTTTTAAACTTCTTATCCATATCGCCCCCTTTCGCCTAACATCAGAGTATAGGAACTGTGACTGACAGAGTTTTTGAATTTAATTCTCAAATTTCATCAGACTTTATGAGAATTCGTATAACAAATAAGAGAACAGATATCAGACGGCAGAAGGCAGGTCCAAATCATTTCGTATCGTCATATTGCGAAGACCTCACATAGATGGAATAGTGACAGATGGAAGAAAAGAAACAAGCCTAAAACAATCAACGAATGTAAGACATTTGAAGACTTTAATACAAGAAAGCGATCAGCGTTTTTCGATCGGAGTTCGTGCAACGTTCCAAATACAAAAACAATATTCACATTACATAAAAATAATAAAATTTCTTTGTGAAAATAAACTCGAATAGCATATTCTGTTTTTTTATAAAACAGATAACGCGTGAATGTTTAACATAAACTTGTCTGTTTCCGATAATTACTATTGTTGCGCCGCCATCTTTGTCCGTGAGTCATGTCGCGCTACTCCTACGCGCGCGAATGTTACCAGACAACGGCCAGTTTGAACAGTACATCAAATTTTATACACACAAATGTGTTTCGAGGCTCCTCGCATCGGCTGCGTTAACAAACATGCCAGTCACCGCCTGTCTCGCTTGCACTCATGCGGCAATCTATTGTTCTCCCTCTCGCTTATGTTGTAACACACGTGTATTTTGAATTTGGAATTAGATATTTTGCGAATTAGGTATGAACACTCGCTAAATATTAAGAAATATAAAAAGTGTTGGTTATTCTCATGAATTTGATATAAAAAATCTGATGATTTTAGCAAAGTAAATATAATTAAGTGAATCATAGATATTTATACATATACAATTATTTAAATAGCTTCTAGTTTCCTAGTAAAATACAAAAAATGATCAACGTAGGTATTGAAGTTGCGCGGTTAAAAACGAGGGGAACGTCATGAGACGCCATGCGGCCTTATATGCAAACCTTGAAGTGTCCATAACCGGCGTCTGCACTAAAAATGTTTTTTTCAAACTCAAACCATTTATTATGTAATTAGGCCCCTAGGGGCACTTTTAAACAGATTAATTATTTAATGAAATTAAAAAGGCCTACCCACTTTAAAGCAAGCATTCAATCGAAACTGACAATACAGGGGCTCAAGTTTTCCAATTGGGCGCGCCCATGCAAGCAGATGCTGCGAGAGTTCAAGCAACGTCAACACGTCTTATTAATTTTATTTACATTGAATTTCATCAAGTCAGAGTGGAGTTAACTTGCCGGGAACGACAATGCGGTCTGTATGTGATTCTTGTGTCATTTGTTATGCACACGGTTTGCGGAATCCTTGCTGGAGTAATGTATTGAGAGTTTCGGTTGTATTCATAAGGTTTTTCGTGGAAATGGGACAAGTACCAAAGCTGGGAATCTGAGTGTCTTCCAGCCACGTTAATCCATCTATTTACTGTTATTATTTCTTTGCTATACTTCGCGTTAAGCCTACCCAATATTTGTAGTGTCCATAATAGTGATATCAGCACGAGAATAGACAATAATAACTTTTGTTGCCTGTGTAATTACAAGCCCAACAAAAACATAAATGTAAAAAAGGAGAGCCAAGTTCAGTACAAAAAGTATGCTTGGCTGTGGGCTTGGCCGCAAAAAGAATGGAGATCTAAATAAGTGCCAAGTTTTATGCAAAATCCAAATATGTATTTATAGGAACAAAATGACATTATGAACTAATATTAAACTCTATTTCTTTGCTTTATTAGATACCTATAACAGTTGCTGTTATTTAAAAATGTGAGATCTTAAAATAGGTTAGATTTGTATTGGACAGTTTTCATTACATCAGTAAGTTAATAAAGTTATTCAACATATACATACTTAATTCTGACAAAAACTGGCCAAGTCAAATATAACCTACGCTCGTGCTTGGTGTTGGTGACGTTATTTCGAGAGTGAATCAAGCCCCTGTTGCGTGCGTGTCGTGTGCCTGCATCGACGCCATTGCCGGGAACGCGCACGCCGCGCCGCCTGGATGCAGAATCGTCAAGGTAAGGCGTACATTCTTGATCCTCGAAATTTTTCATACGGCTGCCAACCCAACCGATCCGCCTCGAACCAACCCCTTCCGAAGGGGATCCCTAAATACAGTCCACAAACGCCAGGGTCATTGCTAGACGCAACGCACCGGGTCTTAGGACTCGCCCGGGACGGTTTCGACTGTCCCAATTTAAATCCTCCCCCCTTTCTCTTTTTTTGGAGGTCCACTACGTGACGCCTCCAAAGTGGTTCGTGTAATATTATACTTGGCGCTGGCTAGCCAGTTCCTTTGCTTAAACTTGGTTTGACACGCTGCCGCGTGTCTAGATATGCAAACAATTTCAGATTATAAAATAAAAATAACACACCGAACTGCTTAAATATTTGTTCACTGATCGATAAAAAGGAATGCTGGATCGCTGGTGGAAGGAGCACTTGGTTATCCCTACATTTGCAATGTGTAGTGACATCACAACCCACGTGGCACGTGACATTAACATGCCGCTGATACGCGAGTTAGTTGAATTCCGTATTTATTTTTGTTTTGACTTCGCGTAGCTTTGCCTTTACATAAAGCAGAAAAAATAAGACGAGAGTTAAGATTTTTTTTTAATGACTTGTTTGTCAGGCCTTGAATTTTATATTGGGTAATAGGGTTGGCACGCGGTGAAATACCGCAGTACACACCTACATTTTAATACACCAAAGGTGACTTTATAAAGTTGTAAAATTGCTCACCTTTATATTGGTGACCGAGTTGCATGAAGGTCAGTGGATTAACATACTCAGCCATTGGGGTCGTTAACCTTTTAATTGTAAGGTCAGCATAACACCCACCTTGGTTTGATGGAGTGATGAAGAAAAGGGGCACCTTGGGAGCCTTACAGAAATTGTGATGGATTCAACTCTATGAGAATAATAGTTTTGGCTTCATTCTATCTTTATTTACTTAATTAACTGGGGTGATAACCACGGTTACAATCATTATTTTGTTAACAAAAATAAAAAAGTCTTCGCAGCGTATACGGCAGGAATGTTAGACATCTACTGGCCCTGAACGGCACGAAGGCTTGAGTAACTACATCTGCCAGTTTCTTCACGCGAGATACTATCTTAAGTCGGGAGTAGGCAGGTGGTGCACATGTTTCATTAATGTTGAACACCTTTTATCGTTATGAGCTAAACAGTCATCAGAAGAATGATCATTACCGGGCACGATAAAAAAAGAAAGTATATAGAAATGATGTGACTGCCTCGGTGGCGTAGTGGTATTACAGTACGACTGCAAAGCTGAGGTCTCGGGTTCAATCCCCGTGTCGGGCAAAGTGATATTGAGTTTTTCTATTCAGTATCAGCCCGGAGTCTGGGATTCGTGCCCGATATGGCGATAGGCTCGCCCCTTATACCATCATGGGACGGAATGACGGCGAAAAGTGGGTGCACTAGTTGCGCCTCTGCCTACCCCTTCGGGGATAACAGGCGTGAGTGTATATATATATGTATAGAAATGATGTGTCAAAGCAAGTGGTAAGATTACTTGCAAGTCTTACTCGAGAAATGCAAGATACTGTGAATTTTGATTGCACCAAGTACAGTCACCGGCATAAGTACCTGAACAAAATCAAAATTTCAAATCGCCTATATACGCGTTAAGTTAAACTGAAACATTTTTTTTATTGAAATAAAGTAAATGTTTAAATGTTTTTGTGAAGAGGAAAATGAGATTATTAAGAACACAAAAGTATGTAGGCAATTTGAAATTTTGAATTTGTTCAGATAACTATGCACTGCACCGTGCACTGCAAGATAGTCGTTAAGTCTGGACCATAAAGTCACCAGTAAATTGTTAGGTACGACTTAAGTATCCCGTGAGACTGACAACAATATTCCCAATGGTTTCAGCTCATTCGAGTAGACAAAATTGACTGCACTGTTGGTAATTGTAAAAACTTACCACTGTTTTAATTCTATGAGTTTGTTTTTTTTTTTTGTGGCCATCTTCGGCGCATTAGGGACGGCTGCGGGCTTCCTCCGACTCACGTCTAAGTTGTCGTCCGCAACCGAGGTAATTCTATGAGTAACAACTGACTAAACTTTATTAGAAAACCAATAATCGTATAATTACATAGTTGCCGATGCTTTACTTTAAAGGCCGGTAGTTTAAAAGACAAACTCCCATATTATTTACTGTGAAAAATAAACTTGAAGTTACTTTAGCTTTACCCCTGAATTTGTTCGCATGACCGTCCTTGCGACTTTCAAATACCAATCCATAATAGCTTGACCTCCGCAGTGTATGGTGGTAAATAATATAAAGAGGGCAAGTTAAATCGATAAACCAAACTATGACTTCTTTCAAATCACCATATCTAGTGGTCAAAGACAACTTGTAACCATTTGTCGTCAAAAAAATTCTCATCCGCAATTTTTTGTAAAAAAATGACCACCGAATAGTTCTTGAAGAGAACAGCTTTGTTTCGAGAATAGCGGCCATTTATTATTTATTCTGACGGGGTCGAAGGACATCTCGAAATCCATTTCTATAGCGCGAACTGTATTCATGGCAGAGACAAATCCGACCGCCTTTTTATAAGGACGATAGTTTTGGTTAAAAATGGAACTGTGTTTATTGAAATCTTTTTGTAAGAAATAGTTTTTAGAGATATTGGTTTACATTTTGATAAGTATTACATTATTCACTGAATAGCGTCGTTATAAAACTATGCGTCGATAAATTAGCACACACTCACTCACGCCTTTTATTCTCTAAGGGGTAGGCAGAGGCGCAACTACTGCACCCACTTTTCGCCGTTATTACGTCCCATAAAGTGATAGGGGGCGAGCCTATCGCCATATCGGGCACAAATTCCAGACTCCAAGCTGATACTGAATAGAAAAACTCAATATCACTTTACCCGACCCAGGGATCGAACCCGAGACCTCAGCATTGCAGTCGTACCATAATACAACTCTATGCCACTGAGGCAGTCAGTAAAGACTACTCATACTTTTTTTAAATAGATTACAATAAAGATGACAAAATATTCTGTCAATAACAGACACTTTTACAACACGTACGCACACAGTACAGTGAAACTTGCTATTATACATTGTAATAGTCTGTGCAATTGTGGAAACTGTCATAAAACTGGCAATTTCGTGCAGTTTGTAGACGATTCAAAAGTATAAAAAGATTAAGCAAACTCAGCTAAGCTCGTTTTACAGATACGCTCCGTAATATTCTTTTGTGGAAAATTCTTTCCTCGCAAAATCATATCTGGTTTTATTATAATGTGGCTTAGGGTTGCCAGATGGACGGGAATCATCTGGATTCTCCCGATATTTAATGTGATGTCCCAACAAATAACAAAATCTGCCGACAAACCGCTTATCATCATGTTCTACTACAACAAAAATTCGAATATATGCAATCTTATTTACATGGGAAAAGCTCTCCGATTGTCCCAACGAACTTAATATTTCAAAAGTTGTTGATTATTATGTCTTTAGTGCATTTCTCCTGAACCTCCATTATCCCGATATTTTGAAATGAATTCAATATATTTCGATTATTTAATCTGGCAACCCTATTGTGGCTACTCTTATTATAATATTCATTACGAATGTTAATGAAGCGAAAATATGGTGACTTACTGTTATTAGAAGTCATTAGTAAATTACCAAATATAACAAACAAGTCAATTAAAGCCAAATAATAATAATAATGAAGAGGCCATTGACAACAGAAATAAGTACGACACGCAAGACAATCCAGAAGGTGAATTCAACAATGACACTTTCACTATAATCAGGGGGGTAACGTGAGACGATCCGTCACGCACGGCGACGGTGGCGTCATCCACATCGAGGGTCACCAGTTTTCTATTCGCGTTGTAGAGTGACGCACGCGCCTGTGACGCCGCCGCCGTTCAGATGCCACCGGCGTAAGTTTTAAATACATCGCGCCAACCCCCGACCGCATTCGGTCGCTTAATTAAAGTCATCTGGAACATAGTCACAGGGTAATGGCCGTCTAGTCACCATATTTCAAATGAAATCGCCGTCGCAACTCGAACGACACCCCCCTGCCCACCACAGCGTCGCCACGTCGGTGGTGTGGGTGAGCGCGGTGCACTGCCAAATTGTTTCAGAGGAATATTATTTCATAGGGGATTGAAATCTAATGCTAGTAATTCCAACATTTAAATGAAAATGGCGGACAGTTTGTTGTGTTTCTTTGTGCACCCCAGGGAGCAAGGAACTCGTTTGCGGCGATGTCGGTGCATTGTTTGAAATATGTTTAGATGTTCATTTTGAAAATGAGTTCATCGTGGCTTATGTTTATTGTTCATCCCTAGTATCTTTGTGCTAGCGTTGATTATTAGTTAGAAAGTGTCAGTTAAGTTATAGTAGAAAATATAGGAGAATACATTATGAGCGCTGAAATTATTCTTATATTGCGAACGTGAGACAGAATAAATACATAATTCATGCAATGCAAATAACAGAATGTTAGTGCAACATTGGGTGTTTGTGTGTAATAACAAACAAACCGCATGTAATAACGTAATCTACCTTCTAACAATGAAACAAAATGATAATGTACGTACAAAACTATCCCATACTTGACAGTATCCGAGTGGCTCGATCTCGCAAGTTATAATAATAGATGCAGTAAATACGGGACAATGTCCGTTGAAACGAGAACGTACGGTCACCCTAACAGGTCGATGTAGTGCTTTGTGTTCTAGCAAAATGAGGACAAACTATAGGCACTCGAGCTCCAGTCATTTATGAATAAGATACAAAAAGATTTATAGCAATGAATGAATACTTAATTCCGAGATTCCATATTGCACGCTGGCAACTGGCCAAAGAAAATATCAATACAATATAATATAGGAATAAAAAAACCCCGTGTAAGCGCAAAGCGAATCGTGTCTAGCTTAACCTAGAATATGTTAAGATAGAAAACGAGTCAAATTACTGACAGTGACCTAACACTGGTCTATGACCGTATCTGCTGGATTCGAGCATAACCTAAATAACACGCTAGGCTTAATTTTGGCATGGATTTAACGGAATAGATAGCAGTAATTTCTAGTTTCTATGTAGCTAGAGGTATTACTAATACTATTGACTACTAGCTGACCAGGCGAACTTCGTTCCGGCTAACAGTCGATTTTTTTTTATTAATACCTATTCAACTTTTCCAAAATATTTTTTTTTCTAAAATAAACGTTATTAAGTTACTCCTTATTACATCAGCTACATGCCAATAATAGACACGTCAAAATCGGTCCAGCCATTTCAGAAATTAGCCAGAACAAACAGACAGACAAAAATTGTAAAAAATGATATTTTGGTGTATGACTGCACATTATTATTATATAAATATACATGTTATTATATATATTATTTCAATATTACAAACAGACACTCCAATTTTATTTATATATATAGATAACAATATTATTGAAAGTACGTATTGGTTACTAAGCTACTTTACTTGTAGTAAACATTATTTTAATAAGATTTTATTTTTGTAATACCTATTTCCAGCGTATCTCGGAATTAAGTTCAGTTTTATATACTCCGAAATTATTATGAAATTTATAGGACACAAATATTCTCCGAGCTAATCAAGGTCAAGAGGCTGACGGCCTTTGTACAATCCAGGCTATCTGACGTCACACATCACAATGTTCCAGATTTTTCCATCTATCCAGCCGCCGTCAGTTCTCGTCTCTGGAACAATTGCTATTGGGAATATATATCTTCAATTAAGATCTTAGCGATCAAACCGACTGATCAAAGGCCACAGTAACGCTTCAGTTGATTTGAATTTTGTTTATCTCGTTCTATTACATCATAGATACACGTGCATCCGACGGTTCGTGGGTTTATCTGTACGAAACAATAGACACCGATCACCATTTTCAATGCGATTTTTTAATTTCTTACTCAAGTATTAGGTCTGACGCACTTATAGGTTTGAACATTTGTAATGCTTCCCCCTTATTCTCTATGACACGCGTTATTTTCACCGTTCGTAACAAGCGCGTAACGTAACTCATCGCGTTTATTACTATGGAAATTGGCATACAGAATACCATTTTACGCACATTACACGAAGTGAACGTGACGCGGCCGCGTTACGAGTTAACAATGTCATAGAGAATCATACCTCTTATATCTTGTTCAAATTTTACTTTTTCTTTTCTTCCTTACTATACTAAAGTTAGCGATACAATCATTTCTACTATGAATTGTAAGAATTAACAAACAAAAACAGATTCACTTTTTTTATGTTGGTCAATTTTTACAATTCATACTGTACTTTATACTCGTACCCAGAAGCAACGGAAGTCGAAAAAATTCTCCGTAATGGTCATGAGCAACTACAATGAAGAACACAAAACGACGACTTCAGCGCAGTACAATACAAAAATTGTAACCGAAACAAGTTCTTAGATGAACGAATCGATGCTTTAATTATAATTAGCACTTGATTCTTATTACACGACAAACAGGGTGTTATTAGCGTAAAAACCATTTAATGTTAATTTTCTTAAGGACAATTTTTACCATTTGCGATGTACACGACTATATTTTTTGTACATTTATGAACACTGAAATTTATCTAAACCCAGAACCAGCATTTGATAAGCTGGACAAAATTTACGTTTTTAAATATCTGAGGGTTTCTTTTTATTGCATCGAATGACGAGACGAGCATGACGTTCACCTGATGGTAAGTGATACGACCACCCATAAACAGTAGAAACACCATCCAGCACCTTAAGTTACAAAGCACTGTGTGGCATTCCACTGCGCTCGTCATCCTGAGGCATAACATGTTAAGTCTCATTATGTCCTGTAGTTACAATGGCTACAATGTCCTTCAAACCGAAACACAACAGTGTATGCACTCTGCTGCTTGGGGGTAGAAATAGACATTGCGGTGGTACCCACCCAGACGGACTCTTACATATGAGAGACCTACCATCAGTAATAATAGTAGTATGAGTTAGCTGATAATACACTCCCACTAGTTTCGTGGGTGTCATGAACAATAGAGCAACGCGAAAAAAGTATTTGCACAGCGAAATAGAACACGAGCTTCTCTTGTGTTGGATTTAATTCAACCACTACACCAATGATGTCTGAAGTAAAAACCTTTGATTAGTGATAATTAATCAAAGGCAAAACCATATTTTAAAGGACATTAACAAAATTGCGTCGTTTTGATATTTTGATATAAAATTTTGAAATTGATAATGACACTATAGACATAATAAGTTCTTATAGCTAGCAAAACCTTAAATTGAGAAAAGCGTGCGATCGTATTTGAACCACCGACAACACATGCCTTACTTGTTAATATTGTGGAAAAGGCGAAAATTACCCTAATTTCTTTTTATCAATTTGTATGTTACGTAAGAATAATACCATTTTTTATTGCCTTAGCAGGCAAACATTTAAGTGGTCCGCCTGATGGTAAGCAGCATCCTCCGCCCATGGACTAAAGCAATGCCAGAGTGGCCGAGGCACAGCCAAGCCGTTGCATACCAATATAATTTTAGTCATTTTATTAGAACAATTTTCAATAAAAGTGATTCTAGAATATGTTTTGGACCATATTAAAGAACTAAGAAACAATAATAACCATGCTTTGTATCATAAAAATAATTAAACCATCATATTTTCATATGTAAAGGAAGATATCTAACTAGCATTACCAAAATATACATCTTGTATGTAGAAGAAAAGTCAACTACATTAATGATCATTAAATACAATTAATAATTCAAAAGCATTTTCACAAATACTGATTAGTTGCAGTAAATTACATAAATTTATTTATTTATTTTAAATCATACAAAGCAATATGTTTATCATATTTTTTTTCTTTTTATTTCAAAACATTATTAAAATTTAATTTGATAGTATGTTGACAGTAGGGATGTTTTTCTATATTAAATAATTACTCTAGTACAATTTACACACACTTTGAGAGATAAACTAAACTATATTTAGTTACATCACTAATTCTCTGTCAGCATGCTGAGTGCAATTCCAATATACGTTCAGCAGTTTCTGTAGTTTTCACTTAAAATTCCCATTGATTAAATTAAATAACACATTTTTGCTTCGCTTTCTCTGACAATGACATTAACATAACAAGACAAAACACCTCTAAAATGATTATTAGTAAGGCAGTCCTAATATACATTAGCCATGAATAAGCAACCAAAATATGATGGTGTACTCACCTTGCAGTCAATTACAGTACATTCTACTTAGTGAAATAAAATCTTTTTTCTGATTAATTATCATATTTTTGTATATTTCTTAAATTTAAACGAAGTTCAATTTCATGGCAATATAACTTATAATATCAATATCATAAAACATTTACGATACTTAGGTAACAAATTGACTATAAAGTTACATTCAGGTTATTGTGACACATTTAACATTATTCTATAGAATTAGTATTGAGTATAAGATTATGTCCATGTGTTATTTTTAAATATTATTTCTTGTAATGATAAACTAGAGGTTTTTGATGAATTATTGTGAAGGAAATTTATTGTTCACTCACAAACCATATATTTATTATTAATTTTATTTTATTTATTTATTTATATTATAGACAATGTATCTTTAAAAGATCCTAAGGGTAATCCATATCATAATTAAAATCACAGCATCAGAATATACAAGGACTAGGTCTTGCCTAATGAAAGCATATTATGTAATTGTAATTGGTTTTATTGATTTTTTTTAAATCGTGTATTCATGCAATCTGTTCATTCCTTAACATATGACTGTTTAATAGACTAGTAATGATTAGGTAATTAATAAATGTATCATACACATCTACACAGTCACATCGTTTACCCTCGAAGGGGTAGGCAGAGGCAGAACTAGTGCAGCCACTTTTCACTGTGCATATTCTGTCCCATGATGTGATAGTGGGCAAGCCTATCGCTAAATGGGGCACAAATTCCCCGACTCTGGGCTGATACTGAGTTATTCTATTCTAACAAATATACGTAATAAAGTTAAATTAAGGAACTCTTTCATTAGTAGGCAGCAACTAAGGTAGGTACTATGATAACCAAGACAACACAACAAATAACAAAAAGTGAGATAAAACACATTATTATAGCCTGGGGACTAATTTTACATTTTTCATTGATAATAATCTTTAGTAAAAAGATAAAAGAATTATCATTAAGTTTCCATTGATTGATATTTGATTAATACATTGCCATCATAAAATGGCCATTTTTTTGTTTTATAACTTAATGTATTTTATTCAAACTTTTTTAAAAACTAATAATGTAATGTTCTTTTAGGATTCTTAACACATTTCACAGCCATCTGTATAAAACTGTTATATAAGTACTTCTCCAAGAACTAAAATTATAGGGTAGAAAAAAATATATTTGAATGCCAAAAAAATACTTATTTATACAGCCTAAAGTTTAAACTAAATTCCTATAGTGTGATACTTATGTATAAACATGCCTGTGATAGTTAAACTAAATTAACAAAATCTATCTTATCCCTCTGAAATGTTTAGAATTGCATGAAACGTTTAATGAATTAAATATTTGGCTGTATGACCTCACTACACCACAATTAACTAATCCTTGATGAGTGTGTAGAGTATTGCCATCCCTACCACTCTCAGAGGGTTAGAAAGTGACAGAATATTCATACACTAGAAATACGCGAATTAATCTACAGAATTTTGTTTTTTTCTTTAAGGTTATTGCACATGGCTGAATAGAATAATAGCTATGACGTTGAATAAAAATTATGAAAAAACAGTCGCTCATAACCTAAATATCACGTTCTAGCGGTTTATTGTATAATATGCACTAATAATATCGCTTGTCCTCAGCAAGGCAGTGTGTCTAGCGACCGATAATGCCACTGTATTTATTTTTACACATTACGCATTCACAGCTGTCTGTATCGTCTCAGCCCGGCCACCAAGGGAAAATCACTAAATAACTCCACTATAAACTTGCTAAGTTGCCGCGTATACAGACTAAAACCCGACTCCGCTATATTTGGAACCCGTTTATCGAGTACACGAGAGAAATTGTCTGCTCCAAATTGCACGAGCAAATGTATAACTCTACCGAGCCGATACGAAAATATAATTATTCGCAATGTGAGATCTACCATCACTTACCTCTTTCGTGTCGGTAGTGATGAAACAACTCCAAATAAACAATTTCCCAAAGAGAAATCACAAAAATTGTGCACTACACGGCGACAGTACACAGGGCGTGCTAACCACTCAATTCACAGCCGGCGTGGAAAATTCACAAACGACTAGTCGAACACTTGAGATTAACAGAAAAAAACACAGATTACACTAACTTAAAATCTATGATTTTCACAAGATATATCCAGTTGAACTAAATAACGAAAAACGCGCCAACTGTCAAAACTAAAAAACTACAAGCACCGACGCGCCGCGCGACCGCGCGTTCCGAGTCCACTTTACTGACTGAGTACTGACGACTGACGTGAGGGCACCACACGCGATCCTGCACGATATCCATGCGACCAATGCACTACGCGACTTTCGGCTGATCGCGATGGTACCGCTCTGTCGCAATTTATTTTTCATTTATATTATAATAGTAGCGGTCTCGCTATCACATAATTGTCAAAATATTATACTAACGTCAGCCTTATCTAGTATATCGCGATGCGACAAAATGAGATAACCGTTCGAACGTGAATTCTAGCGATAAAGTAATGCGACCACGGTGAAAAGATCACGGCGAACTACGAAAATATGTACAAGCCAACACTTATCTATATCTGTACGGGATAGACGTTAGCCAGACGCGCATGCGTCAGTCGGCCCGCGGGTACGACGTCAGTGAATGACAAGCCCTGCGCTTGTATTAACCGATCGATTTCAAAAGAATTGTGGTATCTTGAGTACGAGCTGTTATGGAGCCGCTTTTACAACAATCACACCGAAGAGAGTTCTCAAAAACCCATTTTATAAAAGGTTCGCACAATTTTAAACATATGGGTAGCTAGCTATAAAATTGGACGTATTATGGAAACATGTGAAATAATAGTATTTACGATAATACATTTTCTGAGTCTCTGTGAGAAAATTACATTAGAGAATTATATATTTCTTGAACTTTGCGATTCGTAAACCGTTCTTCGGACATTTCAATGTGATAGCAAGGTTTTATTTTTAACTATGTTAAAAATTATACTCGTCGATATATCAAATTATAAAATGAGGGTAGAATATTGAAACCGCGTTTGCTCGATTTGTGGACGTCTTTATAGTTAAAATTATATCGTTCATGATTTGAAGTTACGTAACGCCTAACACTTGACTAAATTATGATGTGTATTGTAATTATTTACCTATTTGATTTTGTCAGTATCTTTGGATTTCATTGCTGAGAATTATCATCATTTTGGGACGCTTGTTTTAAAATATTGAGTTTTCCTCAGTAAGGCCGGCTGTTTAGGATACATTGGTTCAACACTGACTAATTATGTCTCAACATTTAGCTAGGCAGCTTTTAGCCGTGTAAAAATAATTCATAAAAATTGTCTTTTTTCCTTTAGTTATTTATATTTAAACGAAAATTTCTTCACAAAACAATTAACTACAATAATTGTTTAAATGATTAGGTACTACTTCTATTTTACACTGTAATTCAAAGTTCTGTCTGTGAGTGATCGTGTCGTTTAGCATCAGGCAGTACCTACTTACTAATATAAGCCTTTCACGAGGTCACCACAGTTGTATGTTAAAATAGTTAATGTGCGTACATCTTACGCCGTGTACATATTACCTACATAATACTAGGATTATTAGATATTCTGCAGCTATAATGTTATGCAGTATCTTAATGAAATAAAAGGCCTTGTTAGTTTCTTGTTGTACTAGGGTTTTTATTTCATAATGACTAGTAGGTAATTTAAGGCGATTTCACCGCTTGCTGATAAACGCAATTTGTCACATAAATGTATAAGCCGACAAAATACAAAAGTATCACTAGCGGTGAAATCGGTCCTTACGCTTTTTTGATATAATACTAGTTTTTTATTGCTTCGGCAGGACGAGAAGAGCATGCCGCTCGCCTGGTTGTACTAAACGTTACAACCGCTCATAAACAATAGCAGCACCATACAGAACATTGAATTACAAAGTACTGCGTGGCATTCCACTGCGCTTGTCAGTCGTCACTCAGAGACATAAGATGGCGACCTTTAGTAAGTCATCTGTCCTCCTTGCGGTTGTCTTATAATGCTCAGTAATAACGCTGGCTACAATGTCCTTCAAATACGACATTGCATGCGCAATGCTGTTTGGTATTTGAAATACACATTACGGTGGTACCTACCCAGGCCATCCGTTGCATTACAGAAACCTAACATCATTTAGTGCTTGCATACTGCTATTAGTTAATTGGTGGTGATATTATAAAACAAAGTCCCCCGCCGTGTCAAGTCTGTCTGTCTGAACGCGAGAAACTCAAAAAATACCGAATAGATATCGATGTAATTTAGTAATTTGAATAGAGATAGTTTAAGACTCTGGCAAGGACATCTAGGCTTTTTATTCCGGGAAAGTATGTAGCGGGCGTAACCGCAAGCAAAAGCTTTTTAAAAACATGACAGAGAAGATCTAGAACTCTTTAAAAAGGGTGACGTCAGCTCTGCCGACGTCACATGTTCCACCTCATCACCATCTTCCATGATTTGAGAGTAAAAAAACAACTTATCCTTCACCTTTTAATGCTCCAAACTTGTTTCCGGAGCTCCGCACAGCAAGGGACTCCGTACTTAAAATGCGAGGCGTCCTGTTTATACCAACGATTTGACACCTCGACTGGTTTTTGCATAATTATTATTTCAATATACCCGACGCTCTGACATATATAAATCAGCAGAAATAAAATTAATAAAACAGAAGAGATGATTACTACTTAGAAAGTTCCCGAGGCTTCTGTTATTTTTTTAATAATTCAACTCGGTGTAACGGAAGTTCTAAATGGCTGCGGAATTGAGGGTAGAACGTTTATTAATCAAACATGATTGATTAGCTGTCGTGTGAAGTAACCTCGATCTTTGGAGACGGCATGGGGGGGCTACTATGTGTTTTCCATCTGCTTTTAAGTTTTTTACATACTGCAGTTTCAGGATAAATTGTCTCAAAGTCAAATGTATCTTAAATAATCGACATACTCCTACGTAACGTTTCATAAGACGTTTCGTAGGTTATTGTATCTTATGATATCATACAAGACGACATTCTAAAGAAACACACTCACTCGCGCCTTATATTCGCGAAGGGGTAAGCAGGCGCAACTAATGCATCCACTATTCACAGTGTGTATTGCGCCCATGTTGTGATAGGGTGCGAGCCTATTGCCATATCAGGCTCAAATTCCAGCCTCCAGGATAATGCTAAACAAAAAACCCAATATTACTTTGCCCAATGCGGGATTCAAGCGATTTTCCATGTAGTTTTATGGGTATAGAGTGTAATTGGGAACAGAATATAGGTTTTTTTTTCATTAAATCTATAATAGAACTTGTGTGACCGAGTCTTGCTCTTGATTCTTTAATACTATACATGGCATTTATTATTATAAAGTAGCTCCTACTAATATTTTCATTTCCATTTTACATCTACAGTTACTTTCACTAAGTAAAAAAAGAACGGTTCAGCGGTTCAAACTTTATCCCCTTCGTGTAGTTCGTTAGGGGTTGATTAAAAATTAATAATTTATAAATTTAAGACTTTTCTTCTTTTTTTTATCCCGCAGGAAAAATCCGTCTTATGGATAGGTACTTATTCTAAGCCTAAGGAGGGGAAGAATAGTTATGTCGGACTCACCGGCCTTCCCATAATAATATAAAATAACAAATAAAAAAAGAAGCAAAACATAATGGTACCTAATATAAATATGGATATTATATACGTACATACATATTATATTAAATATATGATATTAACTGACCCGTTGAGAAGATTCTGCCAAACTATCGAGGAGCACTCTCCGAACCCTTGTTTTAAAACCAGCCCGCGTAGTGGTAGACCTTATTTTGGAAGGGAGCGCATTCCACAGAAGAATGGACTGAACGTGGAAAGAACAGTAGATGAGTGGAGGACATTTGAAGAAGATTATTTGAGGAGCGAAGATTCTTGTTGTGGTCCCACCGAGGTACTGGAAGTGGAGAGTTAGATAGGAAGGTTTAGAAGGAGACTTGAGAAGTGAAAATAGTGTAACCATTTTCGTCGTTCACGAATTACTAACCACTTCAGTTGAGGGCGATAGAGAGACATGTGATCGTATTTGCGAAGATTGAAAATGAATCGAATGCGGTTTTTGAGAAGACTGTCGAGTTTATTGAGTTGATCTGCATTCAGGTCTAAAAAGCACACACCACTATAGTCGAATAACGGAAAAATTAAGGCTTGCACTAACATTGTCGTAGTCTTTGATGGGAGAACATTTTTAAAGCGGTACAGAGCATGAAGAGCACCGGTGACTTTCTGACTAACAAAAATTACTTGAGTCTGCCAGCTCAGGTTGGAGCGGTTGTGAATGCCAAGGTTCTTAACAGAAGTGCACCAAGGGATGACGGTTTCGTTAAAAATTACTGCTGGAAAAGTCATTAGGTCCACTCTGCTCATCATCATCGACCTGTCTACAACAATGGCTTGACATTTAATGGGATTAACAGTGAGTTCGAAACAGTCGGACTAACTTTTAATGTGAGCCAGATCCTTGTTCACCTTATCTATTACCTCGGCCAGATAATCAACTCCGCCCTGAGAATAAATCTGTAGGTCATCTGCATAGAGATGATAGGTACACTGAAGGTTTTGGGTAATGAAGTTAAAAAATATAGAAAATAACAAAGGAGATAATATACCACTTTGAGGGACACCACCACAGATGTCGCACCAATTAGATGAGAATCCATCAATGCGTAGCGACTGCTGACGCCCTTGAAGTTAAGATGAAAACCATTCAAGTGCAACAGGAGACAGCAAAAGATGGGAGAAGATCGCTAGAAGGATCTCGTGACTGACGGTATTAAAGGCGTTTGAGAAAAAAACCAAAGTCAAAGTAGTCAAAGTCACTGTACTAGACAGTGACTTTAGTATCTTCCATAACCGCCCTAATATCGCCAGTCACTTTAAGGAGCGGGGAAACTGTGCTGTGCCCAGGTCTGAAGCCAGATTGTATAGCGATCAAGAGGCTATTTAGATGCACATCGTCATACCACTGCTTGTGTACACCGTCCTCAAGCACCTTGGAGAGGAAAGGAAGGATAGAAATAGGACGGAAATGGTTCACAAGTGAGGGATTAGGGACTTTGGGGAGAGGAATTACAAAAGCTTGCCGCCACAAAGAGGGGAAACAACCTGTATTAAGGGAAACATTAATGATGTGGGTAAAGGGAGGGAGAACAAAGTCTAAGATAGGAATAAGCATACGACGACTGACGTCATCGCAGCCTGTTGCGTTGGATTTTATAGCTATAATTATCTTTTTGATTTCAACTTGTGACACTGAAGAAAACTTGAAGGGAATAATATTAGGACTGGAAAGACTGGCTAGAAAATCCGAGGTGCTACGTCCAGTTTGGAGTTCAAGCGTAGTTGCAGTGGAGAAATGTCGATTGATGTTATCCAAACCAACGGTCGCTCCCGAATGTTCATACACTCTGCCCTTACCAATACCGAGAGTTCCTAAGAATTTCCAGATATTGGCTGGGGAAGATGAGGAAATGTTATTGAAAATATGGAGACGCTTAGCGTTACGCATAATCTGGTTACACCGATTTCTTGCAAACTTAAACAGACACCAATTGGCTTCTGAGCGATCCCTTCTGTAAATATAAAAAGCCCGATCTCTACGCCTCATCGCCATTCGTATAGAACGTGTTATCTAAGGTGCAGGAGGACGCTTCAATTTGATTTTTTTAAAGGGAGCATGGACATCATAAAGCGCTTGGACTTTGTCATTGAAAATGTTGGCATTTTCGTCAACAGTTGAGGCTGTCGTAAGATCATTTTCCTGGATAAAAGTCCCGTTATACATCAACAAAAAATACGCACAAAAAAATCATTAAACTCGGTTCAGCCGTTTAGGAGCAGTTCAGTGACATACACACGCACAGAAAAATCCTACTAATATTATAAAGGCGAAAGTTTGTAAGAATGTATGGATGTATGGATGTTTGTTACTCTTTCACGTAAAAACTACTGAATGGATTTCGATAAAATTTGGCACACGGGTAGATCATGTCCTGGATTAACACATTTGGCTACTTTTATCCCGGGAAAATATAAAACGGGACTTTTATCCCGGAAAAACTTTTTAAAGCGGTCGGAGCTGCGGGCAAAAGCTAGTTATACAAATAAAGATGTATACACTGCCTCGGTGGCGTAGTTGTATTACGGTACGGCTGCAATGCTGAGGTCTCGGGTTCGATCCCCGGGTCGGGCAAAGTGATATTGGATTTTTCTATTCAGTATCAGCCCGGAGTCTGGAATTTGTGCCTGATATGGCGATAGACTCGCCCCCTATCAGATCATGGGACGGAATACGCGACGCGACGGAGTATGCGTAGATATACACAAGTTTATAAGAGAGTGATTAGTAGAATTCCTTCCTAATAGTCGTATTTTATTGAAATCCATTGCAGTCTAAAGAGCACAGAAGATCCAAACACTTGCCGCTTCAGAGAGCTTCAGAGCTTGTTGTCATAAAATGTGCGCCCCATTTAATCGTAGCTTTAACGAGTCGCAGTGGCGGGTGTATGCGAGATAATTTAGTAAAGAAGAAAATATATTGGGTACGTAAATTTGATTAAAATTATATAGTTTGGGCAGTGGCGGTCTTAAACGCATAAAGATCTCTCCGATTTTAGTATGGGCTATCTGGTGATATTGTAAAAAAAAAATGGTCACGCAATGTCCTCAGCTCGGATGGGCAGCGTTCGGGAAACTAAGCAAGTCTTCTCGTCCAAAATACCTCAGTGCCTGAAGACAAAAGTCTTCAACCAATGTGTGTTACCAATGATGACATACGGCACTGAGACGTGGCCTCTGCCTATGGGCTGCCTAAGACGGCTCACGGTCGCTCAGCGAGCTATGGAAAGGGCTATGCTAGGTGTTTCTCTACGCGATCGAATCAGAAATGAGGAGATCCGTAGAAGAACGAAAGTTACTGACATAGCCCAAGCTGAAGTGGCAATGGGCAGGGCACATAGTTCGTAGAACTGACGGCAGATGGGGCAATAAAGTTCTGGGAGAGGCCTATGTTCAGCAATGGACGTCATATGGCTGATAATGATGAATGTCCTCAGGTGGTTGACACTCCCTCCCCCTCCTAATGCTGCCACTGAGCTTGGGAAAATCACGATAGATACATGTAAAGTAATAGTAATACCAGCCCTGTATTATATACTGTCCCACTGCTGGGCACGGGCCTCCTCTACTACTGAGAGGGTTTAGGCCTTAGTCCACCACGCTGGCCTAGTGCGGGTTAGCAGACTTCACATACCTTCGAAATTCTTATAAAGATCTTCTTAGGTATGCAGGTTTCCTCACGATGTTTTCCTTCACCGTTAAAGTGAACGATAATTGATAAACAATACTCACTCAGATACATGTCATTTTTGAAATTTTTTGAGGAAGGCGTATCATTAGAGGTCTTCCTGTGACCAATAACGATGACGTTAAATATGGTTTAAACTTCCTTAAGTTACAATGATTGATTGGTGAATATATTGAATGAACTCAGAGCCTATTTCATAAGCTAATATTTGATCCGTGCCTATTCTATAACAATAGCTATTCAAACATTCCAAATGCATCTATTTTAAACTCAATAGGGGAAAAAATGATAATATTTCCTCCACTAGCCCAGAAAAATAGTGATAAAAATAAGTCCTGTGTTAATAGCGTACATTTAATATTTTATTTGATCACAGACGAAACAATATCCAAGTTTTAGACAATGAAATCTTTGTTTAAACAAAAGTGTCGCATAATCTTCATGAGTGGAATGGGGAAATATGCCTATACTGCCTTGTAAGTATGTTATAGTAAAATTACGCTTTAAAAATACACGTTTCTTTTCTTAATACGCATATCATACCTATTTTTCAATGTTCTTTATTTAAATTGTTTTATTATAAGATCTTTTGCATCGCTAAAGCTGTTTTGGAACGTTCGGGCGGTTTCCTTTGCGTACTTTTCTCTGCTGTGCTTCCCTTCCAATATATTATAGGCGTGTCGGCATGTCATGTCATATTATGTATGCTCTTCATTTTCGATGACAGTATATTTTGACGTAACGTGCCTTTCAGTCAATTTCAACCGTAAACACGTCCTGGCTTTTGCTACATTTTTATAAACGCTCAATATAAACAGGTTCCGTAGTCCCTTTTTATATTTTCATTTAAGGTAAATGTATTTTGGGTGGAGACATAGTTATTAATATTGAAAGTAGGTAGGTATAGGATCCTACTTCTATAAAACACAAGCGCTAAGTTTAGTAAAAAATTCTGAATATTTAATCCTATGTTGAGCCCTGAAATTTATTATCCTCCTTTAGTAAGAAATACCAATTGAAGTATCACGGTAAAGCAGCCGAGAGAGGAGGCATAGGCAGACATATTATTATTTTAAAGATTTTAATAGTCACTTTTGTAAACCCCCATACCTACCTACACTCAGAGGTACAACTAATAAAGCTGTTCGTTAACGGTTTTACATACACGAAAACACATATTATATATATACACACACACACACTCACGCCTTTTATCTCCGAAGGGATAGGCAAATCCGCAACTATTGCACCAACTTTTCGCCGTGCGTATTCCGTCCCATTATGTGATAGGGGGCGAGCCTATCGCCATATCGGCCACAAATTCAAGGCTCCGGGTTTATACTGAATAGAAAACCCAATAACACTTTGCGCGACCAATAATCAAATTATACCGCCATATCAGGCACAATTTAAATCGCGTGTAAATTAAATATTTTCATCTTAAAATTCACGCCAAGCAACTAAACGACAAACTGACTAACAATAAATGTGACTCATGGAGAGACATGACATTAATGAACAAATAATCCAGTTCTTCTAAGCGCCGCCTCATGTTCAATATAAATAGCACATTTACTTGTTCATCACTTGACTCATTGTGACTCATTTAGTCAGGTTGCATCTTAGCTTGATCAAGGCATGAGTCGCGTTCAAACAGTTAACGCTTTAGCTCAAGGCGGCCCAACCCCAGGCCCGTGGGTCATACTGTGGCTGGCGTACGAATTTTACACGGCCCGTGCAAGTGAAAAAAAATCCTGCAAAGATGAAAGTTTTGCGTGCAGCGGAAAACACTTTTAAGGATATTTATTGGATAAGTATTAAAAGTAGTTAAATTGGAACCACCAGTGGCCCGTCAAAAATGTCTGAATCGTATTTTGGCCTGAATGTTGAAAAAGTCGAGCAGTCCTGCTTTAGCTGAGCCGTTCTCGTACTGCCCACTAATATTTTCAGTGACCACGCGGCACCTGTGTTCATATTGCATCGTATCATCGTCATCATCAGCCACATGACGTCCAATGCTGAACATAGGCCTCCCCTAAAGATTTCTAGACGGAACTGTCCAAAGCGGCCCGCATCCAGCGTTTTCCTGCGACCTTTAATAACTCGTATGTCCACATTGCAGGTGTATTGCATACACTAGTGAGGAAAAGGCTTCAGAGTCTACAGCCACTGGGTGTAACGAGGACGAACCAATATTTCGATTAAATGAAAATGCAACAATAAAATCTTTATAGATATTTTATTTTTAAAGATTGGCAAAAGTTGTTTCTACCACTTCCAAAAAACCCCACTCTTCTTTACCACCTCCTCTTATTTCACTTCAATTTGGGGCCGATATAAACTTCAAAACTAACAAAGATAAGCATCGGCAATCTATGCGAAGTTTATTGTCAACCACATACGTTTAGAAATCTTAAGGGAAGGAATACTATCACTAAACTAGACCAAGAAGGCGATAGTAAAGTAACTTCGACAGAATATTTAGACCCACGCAAGCCGGCTCTCCCGTAATGACAGGAGCCTTGAAGTGATTAGTGTATCTACCTTCAGATACGACATGCGACACGTAGAGGTGTTATCTAAAACAAATATAAACGTAATTACATGTGTAGTTAATGAAATCACTGGTGGAAGCGGCTGTTGCTGTTTGGACTGTTAAAAATAACGTGAAATTTCAACGATACCTTTCCAAATACGTGGTTAAGGCAATGTTGCCTGTTTTAGACCATTTAAGACCATGCAAATATTTTTTTTATGTATGTGGCAGGTCTATCGCTCATGGTAAAGTAATGCTCATATAAAACCGTGATGTCATACAAACTGAATTACTATCATTAAGTCATGTTAGTGAGACATTAGATCTTAAATCTTATACTGTTAAGGTATATGAAATGGATTTTAGGTGACGCCTCGATGACACATGAATTTATGAAGAGAGCGTAGATTTAGAGTCAATATATTGTTGAAACCCATGACCGTCTGCCGGCTGCCGGGGAGCAGGCGAGGACAGCGCCAGCGGACAGCCCCCCATCCAATACAAGTAAATACTTTTTCAATTCATGGTAGTCCTATTAATTCCATCTGCTTGTGTGCCGAATTTCATCAAAATCCGATAAGCTGTTTCTGCATTTACTTTTAACATACATCCAAACTTTTTTAATAGAAGACTTATTATCGGAACATACTATGCAGTTTTACAGCTCCAGCTAGCTGCCAACTTATAACATACCTCTGCTCTTCCAGACAACCTTGAGTCTTATAAAGAAAGTGACATATTTTATGTCGAACGCTGTATGTCACATTCCCAGACGATAAGCATTGTACAGAGCGGAAAATGGACTTATCTCCACCGGTTTATCATTCAATTTCGAATAATTAATGACAAACCTATTAAGAACTATTTTAGAAATGAGGCAGACTGGACGTAAAACTAAAACCGGTAGTTTAGTTCCATAATATTCACCTACCTTATGTATCTCTGCACCACCCTAAGGTTGACTGGGAGAGAATGCCTTTGGCATTAAGTCCGCCAATATACAATTGTATATAAAGTGCAAATAAATAAATATTCCACTTATGAAAAGTCAGATATGGGTCCATATTATTTTGCATTTTAGCTGCCCATGTACTCGACTTTTCACCAAGGCATCTGATTGATCGCAGGCTTTATGATATAATATCTGCAAGTAACATCATGGACGTAGCTATGGCTTTCTCATGGGGGGGGGGGGGTCCTACGATATTAAAAAAATAGTGGCGTGGGTTCTTGGCTTGCATGACACCGTATTTTGGGGTCCGCCTCCCCAAAATGTCAGCGGTCAGTGGCTTGGCGTGGTTTATTGTCAGCTAAGGGAGGGGGGTCCGGACCCCCTGAACCCCCTTATATACGCCCATGCATGATATCATAGTTCCAGTAATTTAAACTAAACTCCATGTGCAACACGTATAAAATTGCTGCGCTTATCCTACACTAGTAGTGCTCGCGGCTCCGCCCGCGTGAAAAAGTTTTTCCGGGACAAAAATATTTTCCCGGGATGAAAAGTAGCCTATAGCACTCAAGAGTTATGTAGCTTCCTATTAGTGAAAGAATTTTCAAAATCGGTTCAGTAGTTCCTGAGATTAGCGCGTTCAAACAAACAAACTCTTCAGCTTTATAATATTAGTATAGATTTATAAGGTAACGATATATAAGAAGAAAAATATAAAAAATGAAAATAGAAATTGATGGGCTTAAAAATTCTGTCACATCTTAGTTTAAATAGTCTATACATACGCCAAAAAGCGGTTTATGGCGTAGCACTCACTAAATTGAAGTTTACATTCTGGTAGCAGTATATTGTTCTATTAATTAACGATGACAATAAAAAAAATATCCTACACTTAAAGATAATATTTTTATCGTCATGGTTATTTCTAATAATCAAGTGAAATAAAACTGATTTAATTAGTATCGAAACAGGAAGACAGTTGGACAGCTCAAGGCAAGCGATGGACGGAAAACATTCAGCGTTTAATGTGGGTGAAACTTCAGTTTGAAACATAAAAGACTGGTGATTATTTCATTGTGAATCAACAACCCAACAGAACGGCAAAGACGAGAGGCGCAATTTAATTTTGGAGTTAATACGACGTGGGGGGCCTGTCTCCTTAAGCCCACGCTTATTGGCACACAGGGGATGTACATTTGGGGTTCTGGAGTAAATATTACCGAGGGTAATCATTAAATTGATTGCTGTGTCGCCTACACAATCTTTTAAAAGGAGATTGGAGTTTATAAATAATGCCCCTGGATATTCCTGGATACGTCCCACATTCACAATACACATGTTTTGTTAGTCAGAATGGATTTCAGTGGAAATGTTGGTCGGAAATTGGCATTGATTGATATATTTTATCCATTATATATTTTTGATTTACGAAGCACCGAGTTTTTGGTTATTGCACTTTTTTATAGTGAGATGTGTACCATTAAATAAGAGATTTGATGATGAAGTGAGTGCGATTACGTTATTTTTATTTTATTCTGTGAACTAGGTACAATAGTAAGCTAGAGTGTTGTGTGATCTTTAAACGTGTTATAGTAAATACTCGTGACAGATTCAATCTTTAAGTATTTTTAACCCCCGACAAAAAAGAGGGGAGTTATATGTTTAGGGTGTGTATCTGTTGTATCTGTGTCTATCTGTGGCATCGTAGCTCTCAAACGAATGGACCGATTTGGACGCGGTTTTTTTTGCTTGAAAGCTGATGTGACTGCGATGGTTCTTAGCTATAATTTATGAAGATCTCTTCAGGCGTTTTGAGGATTATCAGCTCATTTCCAACTTGAAAAATCGGATTGACTTTAAATTTGGTGTAATGTGACTTTCAATATATTTGTGAACATGAGCTGATGCTGCGGCATCAAGTAGTCTGCGGGATACCCAACTCCTTAGCAACTTATAGCAGATATAGTGTGTTTGGGCTCATAAGGATGGGCTCAACGAGTAGGTGATATATAGTTTATTATCAAAGCCCCATGATGAAGAATAAAGTAATTTAAAAAGTTTGAAATAAAAAATTAAATTAAAATTTAAATAACCCAAACTCCAGACCAGGGAGATGAAAATACTTCTTTAGCGGTCCCCCGACGCGAAGACGGTTGGGTCAAAATATTACTAGGTACTGAAACGACAAAGACACTATTATTATTTTACTTTTTAGAGATTTTTTATGTCGGGGGTTATTCAAATTTTAATTTAATTTTTTTCCAAATTAAGTAACTAGTATACAGGGTCATTTTGACACACACACACACACACACACACTCACGCCAGTTATCCCCGAAGTGGTAGGCAGAGGCGCAGCTAGTGCACCCACTTTTCGCCGTGCGTATTCCGTCCCATGATGTGATAGGGGTGAGCCTATCGCCATATCGGGCACAAATTCTAGACTCCGTTAGGTTGTTGGGTTAGGCCTTAGTCAACCACGCTGGCCTAGTACGGGTTGGTAGACTTCACATACCTTCGAAATTCTTAGAAAGAACTTCTTAGGAATGCAGGTTTCCTCACGATGTTTTCCTTCACCGTTAAAGCGAACGATAATTAATAAACAATACACACGTAACTTTGAAAAGTCAGAGGTGTGTGCCTTGGGTTTCGAACCGCCGGACATTGTCTCGGCAGACCGTTCCATTCCCAACTAGGCTATCGTCCACCGTCCGTCCGGCCTATCTTACTGGATATATTTTATAGCCTCGACCTAACAATGTAAGTTTTTTTTTTGGCATTGAATGACGAGACGAGCATGCCGTTCCCCTGATGGTAAGCGATACGACCACCCATGAACAGTAGCAACACCATACAGCACCTTGAGTTACAAAGTACTGTTTGGCATTCTGCTGCGCTCGTCATCCATAATATATATCCGTCATACTACATACAGTCATCCATAATACTAGACATAATCTATACTTACTAATATTATAAAGCTGAAGAGTTTGTTTGTTTGTTTGAACGCGCTAATCTCAGGAACTACTGGTTCGAATTGAAAAATTATTTTTGTGTTGAATAGAACATTTATCGAGGAAGGCTTTAGGCTATATAACATCACGATGCAACTATTAGGAGCGAAGAAATAAAGGAAAATGTGAAAAAAACGGGGAAAATTATTCATCCTTGAGGGCTTCCATTGCGTGCGCTGCGAAAACGGTTCAAGATACCAAAAATATATGTATGAAAGAATTATTTCTCTTGAAATGATCTAAAAAAATGTCTGCGACAGTATATGTCTATTTTTTAAGATTAACTCACTAGAACCGTTTTTATTTGGTCGAAATTAATGCATTATTTGTTAAGAGTTGTATCAACGTCATAGTTATAGAGTGATTCAACGGGAAGGTTTTTATGTACTTTTAGCCCGGAAAAACTTATTAACGCGGGCGAAGCCGTGGGCAAAAGCTGGTGAGACATAAGATGTTAAGTCTCATTATGTCTAGTAGTTACACTGGCTACAATGTCCTTCAAACCGAAACACAACAGTGCACACTACTGCTTGTCGGTAGAAATAGGCATTGCGGCGGTACACACCCAGACGGACTCTTACTACATAATATGAGACGCTTACAACCAGTAAAATTTTTAATTCAATCACGCCAGAACCATTGGATGGATCTCGATGATATTTGGCATAGTGGTAGATGATAATCCTACTAATATTATACCTAAACGCGAAAGTTTGTAAGAATGTATGGATGTATGGATGTTTGTTCCTCTTTCACGCAAAAACTACTGAACGGATTTCGATAAAGTTTGGCACACGGGTAGATTATGTCCTGGATTAACACATAAGCTACTTTTTATCCCGGGGAAATATAAACCGGGACTTTTATTCCGGAAAAACTTTTTAATGCGGGCGGAACCGCGGGCAAAAGCTAGTTTGGAATAAAATTGAAATTTTAAAGCGGGAATTTTGTCCTGGACAAAACTTTTACGCGGTTAGTGTAGCGAGTAAAAGATAGTGTGTAATAAAAATAAATTAACTGGAAAATTTTTATATAAATTATGTTACGATTAGTTTTGTCAGGGCAATTATTCTGCAGCGCTTTTAAACTCTAAATGTAACTATGAATCTAAAATGTTCAGATTTTTGATTTTCCATCAAGCAACATCTGACTCTGTGTACATTTTAGTTATACGTTCATGCCCTAATTTCTCACGCTCATCTATTAAAATATCTAACTCTAGATAATTCTATCATAATGTTGTTAAAGGATAAAGATATCCAACAGTGATTGTGAGAACAACAATCTAATCTATAAAACACTGTTTGAAAACATGGTTAGTTGTGCCTTCCGAGATTATGAAACGATTCGAAGGTGATAGTACAATAATTACAATATCAGGAATGATTACTTGGAACATAATGGAGAGGAAAAAGAAAACATTATTGACACACTAGAGGTTGCTCGTGACTTCGCACGGATGGAAATCCTTTCCCGCTACAAATGTCCCGAAATCATTGTAGCGATACATAGCGCCATCTGCAGGAAGCCAGCGTCAACTATTTAAAAAAAACTTGAGAGGTGTCAAGGGACACCCGATTGGAACGAAGTTCACTTCGATTAAGTAATGAAGAAATTGTAATAAAATTTTATTTCTTTTAAGTTATAATATTTTTTTTTTATTATTAACAAATATAATCACTACATAATATAAAACAAAGTTGCTTCCCGCTGTCTGTCCCTATGTATGCTTAGATCTTTAAAACTACGCAACGGATTTTGATGCGGTTTTTTTAATAGATAGAGTGATTCAAGAGGAAGGTTTATATGTAAAATGTATTCCGAGGAAATATAAAGCGGGAGTTTTATCCCGGAAAAACTCATTCACGCGGGCGAAGCCGCGAGCAGAAGTCTAGTGTAATATAAACTTAATCAGTAGGCTCAATTTTAGTAATAATTGGCTTGTGGTAACTGAAGTAGGAAGCATATGTTTAGGATTCTATTTTATTTAAATGTCTTGAAAAAAAAACTTCTCAAAAAGGCATTTAAATTGTCTTTTTTTATTTAAATTTCGAATGTCACTTTTACGGCCAGTTCTTTATTGTTACTGGCTGGTTTCACAAGGCAAGTATAAAAAAAAAGTGTCGTTACAACTTTTGGTCTTAATTTCTTCCGTCTAGCCCCCTTTCGCAACGCGCGATAAGGAACTTCGTTCCAATAATTATTCTTTGGTGAAGCAATTTCAGCGCGCTGCACTTTCTCTAACATCACTAGGTACCAAATCAATCTGTCAGTTTTGTGGTCGTTGCTGTCGCTCCCGCATCGGCCTTAATAGTCATTCTCGTAAGTGCCGGACCTCGTAAACGGATCATCTTTCATAGATGGAAATAGGCCAGTCAGTCAGTCAGAGCAGCAATTTAGAGAGATTTAAAGCATATGTGTTAATATAGGATATTATCCATATTTGTGTCAAAATTCATAGATATTCGTTCAGCTGTTTCGACATTTACTTCTAACATCCAAACATTCTACAAACTGTCGTATTTATAATATTATATTTATTAAGAAGTAAGATAGTAAGACTAGCTTCACGCCGCAGCGTCTTCCAATAAAACTGTGAAATTTTCCGGCATATAAAGGAGCCTAAGATCAATCCAGGTCTTAATCTAGCAGTGTGACCAATTTCACTAAAACCTTTCAGCGGCTTAGGTCAAGCATTCGTTCAAACATCATCACTAACTTTCACATAAATACTATGATGTTTACATACATGGCATCACGCCTTCTCCCTTTTTAGGAGGAGGCAGAGGTACACCTCTGTGTGTTAACTTACAACACACACATTTCGTTAGCTAAAATAGGTCCCATGTAAAAGCGAGTTTATTGCCACTTCTCTGCCATATTTCCAAACTCTGTTCTTATATTGAGTAGAAAAATTTATATCACTTTTATCCCGGAAAACTTTCAGCAGGGCGGTGCGGAGAGTAATTTGGTATAGCCATAGTTTGAGGCCCTAAGGACATAAGCTACTTTTATCCCGGGAATATATATAGCGGGCCTCTTATCTCGGAAAATTAAGCGCGTCAAAACAGATAACTACGGCAGAAAAAATTAAAGCATTATCATGTTCTGCTATCGAGGCGAAGCTGGGACGCGTCGCTAGCTTATAATAAAAAAAACATTGTTACGATTAAAGTTTGATTGGGTACTTAAATACTTTTGTGTTTAAAAATGATAAAACATTGAACGACCAATAAAAAATCTATATGCTCACGAAAAAAACACACAATCTTCGAGCAAAATAATTTTAAGTTAGAACAATGAAAATTATATTAAACTTTTATGAATGTTGTTCTTGTTATAACTTGTAATTGTTGTTCATTTTATCCTCCAAGACTTGTACTTTATTGAGTTAGAGAATGAGTTATTTTTAACTACTTTTGACTTCATACAGAAATTTGATTAGCCGAGTTGATTACTGCATTAACTATAAAATAATTGTGTTATTCACAGTTCACACGTAATGGATTAGTTTTGTAATAATCTAATAACAAACAGCCATGTACTGAAAGGTGGAGAGATGAATTGATAAAGGTCGCAGGATCACGCTGGATGCAGGCTGCTTTTGGCAGGTCCGTCTGGAAATCTTTAGGGGAGGTCTGTGTTCAGCAGTGAACTTCGTGTTACTGATGATGATTATGGACTTAGCTTTTTTTAATTGCAACCAAAAGTCAACTTTAACATCTTTATGTAAATTTGAAGTTGGCTTACCGTATTTTTTCTGACACTGAACGAAGAGACAAGCAAACCCCTCGCTTATTACAAACATCACGACTGTCCATGATTACCAGCAACAGGATCCGAACATTGAATTAAGCACTGCGTCTCTCCCCTTAAAAACATGTTAAGACTACCAAGTTATTGCAGCAATATATTGCCCGAAACTTCCAGATGCTTTACATGAGCGGCAATATAAAAATTATACACATATCGACTTACCCGACTTTAAATTTGATTTTCAGCTTGCTGTGGCTGCTTACACAGTAAACGTCGCTGAATTACTTCGGCAAGTTCTCTTGTTTATATAATCCTGATTTCTTTATTGCCTCAATAAGCAAACAAGCAAGCGGCCCGCCTGATGGAAAGCAGCATCTCCCGGCCATGGACTTAATTAATATCAGAGGAACTGCCAAGCTGCCTAACGGGAGGAGAGTACTCACTGCTGTTGTGTGCTCAACATTAGAGGATGTTACCCAGTCGGTGGACTGCTTCGGTGGCGTAGTTGTATTACAGTACGACTGCAAAGCTGAGGTCTCGGGTTCGATCCCCGGGTCGGGCAAAGTGATATTGAGTTTTTCTATTCAGTATCAGTCCGGAGTCTGGAATTTGTGCCCGATATGGCGATAGGCTCGCCCCCTATCACATCATGGGACGGAATGTCGGCGAAAAGTGGGTGCACTAGTTGCGCCTCTGCCTACCCCTTCGGGGATAACAGGCGTGAGTGTATATGTATGTATGTATATATGTACCCAGTAACACAGGCACGAAGAGTTTTACAATATCTAGCTCGTTGAAGGTTGCTGTTACTATATTATTGAAAAATTTACAATAAATAAATTATGACTGCCTCGGTGGCGTAGCTGTATTACTCTTGTTGTATTACTCTTGGCTTTGATCCCGAGTCGGGCAAAGAGATATTAGATTTTTCTAATTAGTATCAGCTCGGAGTCTGGAATTTGTGCCCGATATGGCGAAGGGCTCGCCTCCTATCACACCATGGGAAAGTGGGTGCACTAGTTGCGCCCTTGCCTACCTCTCAAAGGATAAAAGGCGTAAGTATTCGCGTAAATAAATTATGGTAATCATATTATCTGATATGCAATGGCATGATCGAATCGGCCGGCCGGCGCCCACCCACGTGTTCGATTATTATACGTATGAATTCAGGGGTTTTTAATATCGGTCCTCTCAAATATACTGTCGAACGGGTACGAGCTTCCTCTACTGCCGAGAGGGTTTAGGCCTTAGTCCACCACGATGGCTTAATGCGGACTGGCAGACTTTCGAAATTCTTATAGAAAACTTCTCAGGTATGCAGGTTTCCTAACGATGATTTCTTTCACCGTAAAACCAAGCGATAAATCCTACTAATATTATAAAGGCGAAAGTTTATAAGAATGTATGGATGTTTGGATGTATGGATGTAAGGATGTTTGTTCCTCTTTCACGCAAAAACTACTGAACGGATTTCGATGAAATTTGGCACACGGGTAGATCATGTCCTGGATTAACACATAGGCTACTTTTTATCCCGAGAAAATATAAACCGGGACTTTTATCCCGGAAAAACTTTTTAATGCGGGCGGAGCCGCGGGCAAAAGCTAGTTTATTATAAAAATCATAGGTGAGTGTTTTGGAGTTTTAACCTGAGGACAATCGTTTCGGCAGTTCGTTCCACTCGCAACCCGGCTATTATCGCCGCAGGGGTCATTCTCTTCTTAATTCTGACTGCCCTTTACAATTAAAACACAGCTTTATTACTAAATTTATTCTGTCATAATAGCATAAGAAGCAATAAGCCTGCAGAGAACTATGATTTCAAACCACTTCCGAAGACGCTAAAGGTAAAAATACAGGTCTATATTTTACAAGATAATCAAAATAAAAAACTAATACCTAGTATAGGTACACTTGTTGATAATAATAAAGAATTTTACTATCTTCTGACGCACATTACGTTTTGACGCACGTTTTAAATTGATAATGTAATAGTGATAAACAATACCGCATTGTTTAATCGCTTAAATTGTGTAATTTTAGTTGTGAATTAATTAGGTATGTTATACATGCGTGCTTGTGCCGCCATTTTGCTGGGTAATTAAAACCTATTTGCGTCAATATTCGAGCCTTATGTTGTCGCTTTTATTTTTATTTTAAATAACAATGACAATTGGTACTACAATTTTGGAATTAGGAATTGATATGAAAAAAATCTAAATTCAAATGCTCTCTCGTCAAACATACCTAATCCATAACCCGTCGGGCCCGGACCGGTCCAATCGGACCGGTGACAGCTGTCAAACATGCGATATGTGTGTGATGACGCGCCTTATGTGTGTGCGTGTAGGTCGATTTTCGCTTGTTGACAGATCACGCGTACCGGGCCAATGTGACCGACCGGGCCTGAAGCGTTTGCAAAAACTCATCTGCAAAAAAAACGGGCGGTTTGGATTTTAATACTTTTTTTAAAAAATACGGTACCAAAATGATTTCAATCATTTGTACATGTTACTGGCCGGTTTTAAAAATGCCGTGGTGTTTAAAACAGTACGTTCTAAATTAAAATTTTCGTTTGATGCTCGTTTTTACAGAAAACCACTTTTTATCCTACATTTTTGGTGCGAAGTTCCAAAAGATAATATCGGTTTTCATAACTTTTAGTCAATTTTTATGATATTTCATACTAGCTTTTGCCCGCGGCTCCGCCCGCATTAAAAAGTTTTTCCGGGATAAAAGTCCCGGTTTATATTTTCCCGGGATAAAAAGTAGCCTATGTGTTAATCCAGGACATGATCTACCCGTGTGCCAAATTTCATCAAAATCCGTTCAGTAGTTTTTGCGTGAAAGAGGAACAAACATCCTTACATCCATACATCCATACATCCAAACATCCAAACATCCAAACATCCAAACATCCAAACATCCAAACATCCAAACATCCAAACATCCATACATTCTTACAAACTTTCGCCTTTATAATATTAGTAGGATTCTTAATTGTCAAAGCTTCATTTATTGCTGTTTAGCTGTCTCAATAATGTTAGAGAAAGTGGTAAAAGCTACCAAAATTATTGCGCTGCTCGAAGAGGGCTGCAACCAATGCTTCGTGGCTCAGAGGCTAAGTGTGAGTCGCTCGACGGTTCAAAGGACCTGGCAGCGGTATCAAGACACCGGTTCCGTCGAGAGAAGGCCTGGTTCTAGAAGAAAACCATGTACCCAACCACGGGATGATCGTTTTCTTGTGAGTCGCGCATTGAGAAATCGCAAGTCTTCGTATGTGGACCTTAAGAACAACCTGGAAGAAGTAAGAAATGTGCATATTAGTCTATGGACGGTCAGGAGGAGGCTGCTCGCGCCCAATATACGCAGTCATCGCCCGGCCCGCGGCCCTAAGTTACTCCGTGAGCACAGAGTTGCCAGGCTTAGGTTTGCTCGAAATTGTGAGTCATGGACTCAAGAAGACTGGAATAGGGTATTGTTCTCCGATGAAGCCAGGATATCTCTGTTCGGTGAAGATCGACGTCGGCGAGTGCTACGAAGACGAGGAGAACGCTTTGCAGAGGCTTGTTTTGAAGAAATCACACCTTATGGTGGGGGCTCTATTATGTTTTGGGCAGGAATAAATTCAATGGATCGTACAGAGTTAGTCTTCATTGAAAACGGCTCACTGACTGGACATCGATACATAACGGAAGTTCTTATTCCTCATGCACAACCCGCATTGGCCGCTTTAGGCGAAGACTCAATTTTTATGGACGACAACGCTCGCGCCCACCAGTCTGGCGATGTGGAAGCGTATGTGCAAGAGGTCGGCATTCGTCGTTTGGATTGGCCAGCTCGAAGTCCCGACCTCAATCCTATAGAGCATGTCTGGGACGTTCTGAAACGACGCGTGAGATCAGTACAACCGGCTCCGCAAACCATCAGAGAGCTGAAGAATGTGATTACCGCGGAGTGGGAACGTATTCCGCAAGCAAGTATCCGGGATATCCTCGCTAGCATACCCAGACAAATTCAAGCTGTGATTTCAGCTAGAGGGGGTCACACTCGATACTAAACATTTATCTGCTTTTACTTTGTTAAAGAAAAAACAAACAAAAATCTTTGTTAATTTTTACTTCACGAGCATATGCACTACTAGCGAGCATACACTACTAGTGAACTTTAGCATTAAAACCCATAAATTTTATCAAAATTTTATGATAATACTGACGAAAACGATTATTTGCTTATTAATTTACAAAATTGTGAAAGTAAAACTACCTATAATTATCAAACAAACCAATAGTAACATTTGAAATGGTTCATTGCTTAGGTGCCCGTTTTTTTTGCAAATGAGTTTATTATTATTATAAAAGAAAGTTGTGTTAATTACACCATTTATAACTCAAACGGACAAACCGATTATGGTGTTCTTTGATTTTTTGGATTTGTATCCGTTCCGAATAGCAGAATAACTATAAAAATATGGAAGTTCACGATCAAGGAAAATAAGAAGAAAATTCATTCTACGCACATTTTATTTGTACTTTTAAAAAATGAACATGGCGTTGTATATTTTTTCCTTTGACAGTAATTGCTTCAGACGCGTGTAGTCCCTGTGGCGGTCGCAAAGAGTAGGTACCTATATTGTAATGTCATATTACCTCCTTTCACTACATACAGTTGCGCTTAGCTTTTACGAGATTAATTAGCATCTTTTTTGAGATTTCACCAATTTTATTCAGTTTTCGACCGTGCTTGTATTTGAATACGTTTTTATTCTAAGATTTACCAATTTTATTTATAATACTGCGATTTGGAAGAACAAGAAGATCAATTCTTTTCTATAAAGTACATGGCGGAGAAAAATGTGACAAATTAAAAAGTTTTTTGTGCCTTCGTAAACTTGGAAAAGATTATGATCGTGTGCCGAGGAACAAGCTGTGGTCAACGTTGTGATTAATGTATGGGACTGATGGCCGCCTGGTGACTAATATTAAAAGAAGTATGCTGAGATAATTTGGGCTCGTGAAGAAGATGGTTACAAGACGAGTTACAAAACGTATTTATCGAGCGTATGTGGATAGTACGGATGGAGGGATGCCTATAATCGGCGAAATGTATGATAAGAACTATGAATGTGGAAGACGTGAAAGAGATATGTCACTATCGTGGCATATTGTGCTCAAAGGTCTTTGCATCTCTCTGTCTCTGTGTATGAATACATGACTTTTTAATTTAGATTTTTGTACATAATATGTTGAGCTTGATTCATTTTGGTAATTCATTTAATGTTAATCCTACTAATATTATAAACGCGAAAGTTTGTAAGAATGTATGGATGTTTGTCCCTCTTTCATGCAAAAACTACTGAACGAATTTCGATGAAATTTGGCACATGGGTAGATCATGTCCTGGATTAACACATAGGCTACTTTTTATCCCGGGAAAATACAAAACGGAATTTTTATCACGGAAAAACTTTATAAAGCGGGCGGAGCCGCGGGCAAAAGCTATAAAAAATATTTTTTTATCTCCGTGGTAGTAGGTAACAGACAAAGTGACGCGACGGTGCAGTGGGGTTAGAATGTGAAAAAAAAGCACGATGCATCTCCGCTTCGTTTTATTGTGATTGGTTGAGAGACTGATGTATCGGTATTTTGATGTTTGTGATTGATCGAGAGACCGATACGTCAGTCTCTCAACCAATCACAATAAAACGAAGCGGAGATGCATCGTGCTTTTTTTTCACATCCTAAGCCCCCTGTACGACTGTATTTTTTATCGATTGATATTATTCACACTTTTGTGTCTATAATTCACTTAGATATGGAAAAAATATTCTATATTTAAAATACTAACTGCAACCAACTAATAAAAAAAAAAACAAATATTTGAATTTCGAACCCAACTAATCGCAAAGTTTTTATTGTGCATTGGAAAGTTTTTGTTAAACTTCATCCACTATCTCGGTATGACATAAATTCCTACATTGACGCAGAAGTTGGCATTACTCGGGCTTGAAAAGACCATTGTTCTTGTAAAATCCGTAGGCAGATCATGCAACTTTCTGATTGAAATATGTAGGAATGTAGTTTTGAAAGGTAAGTAGGTACTTTGGAATCCATGTTTACCTATCTCTAACTAAGCTAACTTGCTGAACAGTACATAAAAATGTATTGTGAATTTTGCGACAGCAACAAATATTTTAATTGCATTTTGTACTCTTTTAACAAGTGACAAACGAAAAAGGCCTCATTTACAAGACGTGGGGCGTTGTACATTACATTGGGCGGGACAGCCCTGCCTGAATTCAAATACATATATGGCATTGTAGTAGTGCGTGCGGAGAAGCGAATTTACACGCGTTTGCTTGAAATGCAGCGATATTTGCGGCGGACCCCGCGGGTGGCAAAAACGCGACGCGTCACGCGCGGCGGCGCACGCAGCGATTCTCCGTTCTATTGACACCCGCGGCGTAGCACCTCTCGTAACTGCGACCGAATCGGCGCCCTCCACGTGCTACGCTACACACCAGAGGAAACATCACGGGCGCAGTGGCGTGCAAGACAACTCATCACACCTCGCATCGTTATAAGCAACATGTTTCTGTTTATGCGTGCAATGACGCGGGCCGCCTCTCTGTAAACGGAAAAATCGCCCGACGCGCCGCGAGACTCTACGCCCCGCATTTCCGGAAACGAGGCCTTAGGGATAACATTGGTGGTGGGACTCTCATATGTAAGAGTCCGTCTGGGTGTGTACCACCGCAATGTCTATTTCTACCGCCAAGCAGCAGTATGCATGCAGTGTTGTGTTTCGATTTGAAGGGCATTGTAGCCAGTGTAACTATAGGACATAATGAGATTTAACATCTTAAGTCTCAGGATGACGAGCGCAGTGGAATGCTACTCAGTACTTGGTAACCCAAGGTGCTGGGTGGTGTTTCTACTGTTTATGGGTGCTCGGATCGCTTACCAGTGGTTACTTACGTGGTCTCCACTCGAGAACTTTTTTTGCCCCATCTGCCGTCAGTTCTTCTAACTATGTGCCCTGCCCATTAGGTTATCCCCCTAGGTTATCGATTTTGGCCTATTATGTGTAGGAACACATGGCAACACCCCACAATCCGGGGTTTGAACCCCGTGGTTTTGCGTGGGTTGGAGATAGATTTATGTTCTGCCTCTATCCACTTCAGAATGATTTATAACTTATCTATGCCTTATGAATACAAGGTACTTACCTAAACGCTAAGATAATAATATCGTAACGCCAAGAAACTACCTACTAAAATCTGTATCTAGAGATGATATAATAGAGTAATATCATTTCGTGTACAATACATTTAGTTAAAGCCTTTCAAAATCATTTGGGCGGCCCGCCGGGCGTCGGTGACGTCACGCGGTGCGCGCGCAGGCGGATCGATACATGCCCCCCCACAGCGCTGCAGCTAGACGACTTGTTAGCTCAGCAACTTGTTAATCATAACGAGTACGCTTCAAGCGCTGAATTGTGCATGTTCGAATTGTGCCGTGGTAAACGTACAATTCGCCATTGTGAGCGGTAAAATGTCATCGTTTTTGTTTTCGATTGTAAAAATATTTATGTTGACGTTTTGATACACCATTCATATAGTAATTTAGGTTTATAATAGATATTAATTTGTCGTGAAAGTGTTTAATGTAGTAATAACTTTCTTACGACCTTTTTGTAGGTTCATTTATTTTTACTATGTGTTATATTGATCAAGAGAATATAATTGATTTGGATAATGTTAGGTCTCCTTAGACAGAAAAAATGTTGAATATTTTCTGTTACGTAACGTAGATAATTTCATTTATTTGTTAACATATATTATGATTTTTATACATGTTAAGTAAGGGTCATGTAGTGCCCACAATGTTTTTATTTTTATTAAAACATTGAAAAAGAACAGTTGAAAGCAGGACTTGAACCCGCGACCTCCGGCGCGGGGCTATTTATTACCACTTTATATACATCGAGTATAAAGGCGGACTTAATGCTGAAGGCATTTTCTCCCAGTCAACCTTTAGGTGGTACAGAGACAAAGAAGGTAGGTGTACACAACGTGAGAAGGTAGTGGACAAAACATTAATATAATAAAGACTAAGAATATGTATAAACATGATACATACATATTATTATAAAACAACAAATAAAAAAAAACAATATAATGGCACCAAATAGTTATTACTCTCTCAATAGGGTAGGTATACAATGATTTATGATGCAATATATTTTTTATACAGCGATAAATATTTAAGATTAATATGACTTATTTAAAAGTCTTACCTTTACGGATTCGTCAGACCAGCACGCTAGGCTTCTGTGTCAGCCGTTGGATGCGCCTGCGCGGCTGCCGCTGCATCACACACGCCGAACACACCCCGATGACACACGCACACACCGTCCCCACCACGCCTTTATATTAATAGTACTATACTTAACTCTTACTTAGAACCAGTAGACTATACCAAACACATCGTGTACTGAGGTAAGGCAGTCACTAACTAACAGATTCTACAGTTCGCACTCCGGATTAGGCGTTCGAAATTCGAATTACGAATTTTGAAATCCAGCTCCCGCGCTATTACCTACATTCGCGGTTTTTGTGTGTTTTACGCGGCGGAGCACGCGTCGTATACCCGTCTCGCTCCATATAAGCCGTTTTAGATGGAGGTCCAGTATCGACGTCTCTGTCACACGGCTCGCATTAACCTGGAACAAACGAGAGCATGATTAGCTCGCGTGAAACGAGTTGTTTATCTTAAACGTGTACTGCATCAGGACGGAAATAAAAGCAAGATGCATTTATAATTTTGGAGAGAAATTCGTGGAATAATCGAGATAACAAATATTTTTCTTTTATTGGGTAATAAAGTGTTTGAAGTACTTAAATTTGTATATGTATTATAAAAAAAGGGTTATTGTGAAGTTTATGAGTTGTAAATAAAATATTTGTATCGTAGCAAGGCGGTGCTTGCGGTTCAGCTACGGCCTACGACGTAGTCATGTAGCACAAAGTACCGTAGCATAAAAGCGTAGCCGGCTACGTAATATTGAAAGGCTTTATCATTGATATTATTATGTAAGTGAGATAATAGTAAATAGATATTTTGTTATATATACTTTAATACTGCCTCGGTGGCGTAGTTGTATTACAGTACGACTGCAAAGCTGAGGTCTCGGGTTCGATCCCCGGGTCGGGCAAAGTGATATTGAGTTTTTCTGTTCAGTATCAGTCCGGAGTCTGGAATTTGTGCCCGATATGGCGATAGGCTCGCCCCCTATCACATCATGGGACGGAATGTCGGCGAAAAGTGGGTGCACTAGTTGCGCCTCTGCCTACCCCTTCGGGGATAATAGGTGTGAGTGTATATGTATGTATATAATACTTTAATTGTAATGAAAGTTAAGAAACATACAATATCCATAATTAAATAAACAAGATGTACATTATATTTGACTTAATAAAATCATAAAGGTAAAAATGATACTTTCAAAACTATTTTTAATAATATGTCCCCCAGATCAGGTATGTAGATCTGTATTATATACAGTCACACTACTGGGCATGGGCCTCTTCTACCTCTGTGAGGATTTAGGCTAAGTCCTATTAAAATCAAGTGTCCAATCTAGGAATAGAACCAGAACCTTCCGATCATATGCTGCTAGTGTGCTACTGAACCAAAAAGGCGGATTTCTAAATCGCTTATAGTCTAAAAGGACAACCTTCCGCTTATACTTTTGTTCTTTAAATACATAGTAAATACCTATTAGTACACATGAATACTACGATGAATAATCAACATGCTCTTAACCCAAAAAATCCCCGCTCAAAAAGTGGGGGCGCACGTAATCATAGATGAAATTATCTATACCACACAACGTGGATTAATATCATATTTATTTCAGAACACTGTCATGAATGCGAACTGTGTATTTTCTACATAATTTTTACGATAAACAATAAAACCACAGTGAAATCGGCCCATCAAACCGAGCGATATATTTATTACCGCTGTAGGCGTCATTTTATGCGTGACTAGTTATTGCGTATGGTTTGGTCCGTTTATTTGTGGTTGATGCTCGCAACTTTCGCGAGCGCAGTGGAGTGCCACGCCAGTTTGTAATAGGGTAGTTTCCAATCTTCGATTATGCATATTCTGTATGTAACAAAAAAAATATACAAAAAAGAAATTCTTCGGTGAAATCAGCATCAAAATTGGTTGAAACATAAAGCAGTTATTCATATTTGAAATATTGTTGTAAGCAAAAGATGCAGCGTAGTGGGATTATCGTGCTATCCCTTTCTGACGCAGGCGATGTTATGGCCGGTTACACCCGGTGACGTCACAGTTTGATCGTTCTGTTATTTGGCAGCTACCCCTTCCACCAAATTTCATAGCATTATAACTTACTAGCTTTTGCCCGCGGCTCCGCCCGCATTAAAAAGTTTTTCCGGGATAAAAGTCCCGGTTTATATTTTCCCGGGATAAAAAGTAGCCTATGTATTAATCCAGGACATGATCTACCCGTGTGCCAAATTTCATCGATATCCGTTTAGTAGTTTTTGCGTGAAAGAGGAACAAACATCCTTACATCCATACATCCAAACATCCAAACATCCAAACATCCAAACATCCAAACATCCAAACATCCAAACATCCATACATTCTTACAAACTTTCGCCTTTATAATATTAGTAGGAAGTAGGATTTATTATTGCGATGATTTTAATGATGTCAGTGATTATGGGCAGTCGTAACACTTATAGGCGAGCGGCATGCTCGTCTCGTCATTCAACTACAATAAAAAACTCTCGTTCTTTTTACACGGGCTCGGGACTATGACCCCAATGCATCTGATTAGTGGAGTGAGGTCCAGATAGTGTTAAATGATGAGAGGAGTTTAGGGACCTCTCCAGTAATTAATTTTTTTTATGGTATTGAATGACGAGGCGAGCATGCCGCTCGCCCGATGGCAAGCGATACGACCGCCCATAAACAGTAGCAACACCAACCAGCACCTTGACTTACAAAGTACTGTGTGGTATTCCACTGCGCTCGTCATTCTGAGACATAAGATGTTAAGTCTCATCATGTCCACTGGCTACAATGTCCTTCAAACCGAAACACAACAGTGCATGCGCACTGCTGCGTGGCGGTAGAAATAGACATAGCAATGGTACCCACCCAGACGGACTCCCACATATGAGAGACCTGCCACCAGTTGATGCCTGCCTGAACCGGGATATACACAGACTGAACCCGAAACGCGACACTTATGTGGGCTGTTATAGCGGAATTTCTAATGGTCGCTATCCAGATATGAGAGCGGTAGTCTGTCCAGCCCCGCGACGGACACCGGTGTCCATATACATAGGGTTTTCTCATACATCTATATATATAAGCGGGCCTTGAAGGGGAAGCATGTGTGGGGTGACTGTGGGTGATCGAGTGTGGAATACTATGGTGATGGACATGTGTGGAGTGACAGAGGATGTAGTGATCAAAATTGAGAAAGGTATGCTAAGGTAGTTTGGGCATTTGGAATGGATGGATTATAGGAGAATTCATATGGAATTAGGCGAGTGTGGATAGAAAGACCGGCAGGGGTCGACAGCATCGAACCTTCGAATGTCAGATATCTGACATTCTAAGTAAAGGCCAGGTCAAAAGTACCTTGAACTGGCGGGAGTGCATGAAAAGATTGATGAAGGTAGAGGAAGTGAAAGTAGTGTGCCAGAATCGAGCAACGTGGCAATCCAGTCTCTGCCTATCCCTATGAGACAGAGGCGTGATAGTTTGTATGTATGTATGTATGTTAAGCAGGCGACATCGACTACCGTACCTGCTACCACAATAATTAAGATCTTCCTACCTCTGGACACTGGTCATAGTAATAATAGTGAAAAAGCAACTATAGGTGCTATGATCCCAGGTTTACATTGTGGCGATATAGGTAATTCTATCATATGTAGCACCGAGAATACTGTACCATTAAAATCAGTACGGTGAGTGCTGTATAGATACCAAGAATCTTTAGGAAATCGTACTATCTAACTCCGCAAAATTTTATCTCAAGTACCGAGTAAATCAGTATCTTAATCTTTTTGACGGCAGTCAATTGAAACATAAACACTCAAAACATAATTTGTCATGTAAAGGACAAAACGTTTTTGATAATAAATCAGTCACAATGTGGGTAGTTCGAAATCACTATTTAGTCTTCGATATTACAAATTAAAGTCCGTTCTATTTTTAAAAACTATATCTACATGCCAGTAGCAAAAACGTCGTATTTTACGAATAATAAATGCAAAAAGATTTAATATCGAATTTAATTTTAGAACACATTAAATATTGAATTCAAATAACACAAAAAATTGTGGTCAATAATTCTACATCAGTGGTGTTGAGAGCTACTCTAAACGGTCAAGTGCCAGATGTTTTTTTTTAAATTTCGGGTGATACGAACACATACAGAAAGAATATAGTGTTGTAGAGTAACATAGGCGTCGGGGGTTTTCGACCAGCCCCCCGAAATACTGGCTTACTGCGTAGAACAGGACCACGTGGGTAACTCTGAGGTAAAAAAATATTTAGATCTTATCGTCTGTAAATAGTGATAGCGTGATGTAGAAATTACGACTTTTTAAATGTATTAATTAGTGCTTGATTGATTTTTTTATGCAGAATACATTTAAAACTTTTCTAAATTTCGAAAAAACTAATTTGTTTTTTTATTTCTTATTGTAGTAGTTGTGAAATTGCGAAAAGTTCTATAATTTATCAATTTACGAGTAAGTAATGACATCTGGTATGATCTATAAGAATAAAAACATAAAATGTGAGTTTTCTTTGATCAACCCTCCTCTACAATTTTTTTAATAAAGAATGATTTTTTAAATTAATAATGATGAAACATTATCATGAAAATAACTTTGTATCTTTAATTTAATTATTTAAATTATGTATAAAAATTTTAACCAATTCATTTGCTACTAATAACTCGATTTCCATTTCATTATTTCGACCTTAAAATGGTGTTCGATTAACTAACGCCATCTAGTTCGTTAATATGGAAGCTAAATATAAAACAGTATTTTTATTAAAATTAGATACAAATTCACTAAACGTATGATTGTACACTAAAAATAGTACATTCAAGTATTACTGGTTGTCGAGATTTTAATATACCTGCATTTCATCCAAACGTCTAAGATCTGTACAGCCATGTTAACTGTATGAAAATGTAGGTCATTGTTATCTGGATCATCGTACGTTCATGCTATTGAAAATAAGCCAAGAGTTTGTCAAAGACCGCCAAAAGAAACAAATTGAATACAATAATCGTGACATCGTGGCTTTTTACATCGCTGATAGATGGCGCGTTTTACAATATTAAATTCGACCATTTTGTTGTTTTTATCCTACCACTGTAAAGTGATTAGGTTGGGATTTAGGGAAATTCTATAGATGTAGACATAATCCTACTAATATTATAAAGGCGAAAGTTTGTAAGAATGTATGGATGTTTGGATGTTTGGATGCAAGGATGTTTGTTCCTCTTTCACGCAAAAACTACTGAACGGATTTCGATGAAATTTGGCACACGGGTAGATCATGTCCTGGATTAACACATAGGCTACTTTTTATCCCGGGAAAATATAAAGCGGGACTTTTATCCCGGAAAAACTTTTTAAAGCGGGCGGAGCCGCGGGCAAAAGCTAGTACTTAAATAAAACTACTTTACGGATTTTATCGCGACGTTTCGAAGGCTTTGCAGCCTTTATGGTCACGGGGCGGACTGAGGTGTTGGGAGTCCAAAAAGTAAAAGTTACAATATCTACCTACATTTAACAATTATAAAAGATATATAAAATGATTAGTTGTTCACGGTCCAATGTACGCAGAATAAGCTCACAGTGTCTTGAAGTCTGGCAGCCGGTCTTTTGGATTCTGATTTAATTAAATGTATGACAGGATCCCAAGCTTTTGCAAGCTTCCAACCATCTTCAATAGCCTCGCGAATCATCCTGAGAAGGAATCCGTGTTCTTTGACACGGATTTGTGGTTTATGATTTAATATTTTTATAGAATCCTGAAATTAATATACCAGCCCTATATGCCATGCCCACTGCTGAGCATGGGCCTCTTCTACAGCTGAGAGGGTTAAGGCCTTAGTCCACCACGATGGCCTAGTGTGGGTTGGCAGACTTCACATTACCTTCGAAATTCCGAGAACTTTTCAGGTATGTAGGTTTCCTCACGATGTTATTCTTCACCGTTAAAGCAAGCGATAATTCACAAAGAATACACACATATTTTTTTAGACAAGTCAAAGGTGTGTGCCCTAAGGGTTTTGAACCTGCGGAAATTCGTCTCGGCAGTCCGTTCCACTCCCAACTAGGCTATATTGCACTTGCCACACCTTATATGTAAACTAGAAACATAATAACGTACTACACGGCATATGAAACATAGCTTTACTTATAGGGAACGTTCACGTCTAAAGCTCTGCCATCTGACTCCTTTTCAGCACATCGATAGTTGGCATTGACGGTAAAATATTAGTATTGTAAGGTTGAAAAATAGTATTTGATTTGTTTAAAAAGCATTTGGAAATGTCACAGATAAAAATAAAGATGTTTTGAACATAAACAAGAGCTCCCTATCTATACTAATATTATAAAGCTGAAGAGTTTGTTTGTTTGTTTGTTTGTTTGAACGCGTTAATCTCAGGAACTACTGAACCGATTTTGAAAATTCTTTCACTAATAGGAAGCTACATAACTCCTGAGTGCTATAGTTTTTATCCCGGGAAAATATTTTTGTCCCGGAAAAACTTTTTCACGCGGGCGGAGCCGCGAGCACTACTAGTAAGCATAAGCAGGAACTACAGGTGGCAGTACAAATTCAACACAAGAGCCACATGTGGATAAAAAAAACTTTTTAGAACAATAATATATTTTTATATTCTTTTAATATGACGAAAATGATAAAATATGGATTCAGGCCGAATATTATTGATACCAGGCGTGGTCAGAATATAAGTACTTTGTTTTAGATGGGAGCTCGTTATTTTGATGCTATTGAAGCAAAATTAGGAGGATTACAGATTTGTTTCAAATCAAATCAAATCATTTATTGAGTAATTAGGCCCCTAAGGGCGCTTTTACACGTCATTTTTTACAATACTTTTTTATCAACTAGGAGATTCTACCGGTGCTTCGGAAAAGCCCACTGACCTGAGAAGAAGCACCAAGAAACTCAGCGTAGGTCTTTTGTCATCTTATTTTTTTTTTAAATAGAACATATTTTACAATACAAAATTAATTTTAAACGTGGATATTAGATGCGAAATTACCGGAGAGTACCTAAGACAAGCAACCACCTATATGTTTAATTTTAAGTAAACAATAAAGTCAACCACCAATCAGAGCAGACCAGTCCACACAAGCAGCACCCGTTCACGAGTATGACGCATGTGCCAGCCATCGGCCTCCTCAACCATGTTGCAGGGAAGTGGCCAACCCGGCACACGACGCCGCCGCAGGTACAGACTTTAAAGCGAGCAAGAATACTCAGACTGTGGCTAACCAAGACAAAACAGATACAACAAAGGCGTATATGAAAAGAGTACCGTAATATATTAAAAATATAATCTTAGGCCTATCCGGGACGGTCGCTCATATCCATTTGTCACAAATTACTTAAGATAATACATTTCCAGATTATTACAATGTATTAAAAAATGTCAGAGTAAGAATGTGTAAAATCATGATGTCAAGAAAAAATATCATGTCAAAAAGTGTATTATATCTACAAATGAATATATAACATAGGAATAAAATACAATTATAAAACATGATTGAATACGAGCAATTTAATCCCGAGCATTAGTATCCTCCAGATAATCACAAACCCGATAGTAACCTTTTTTACAGAGGCGGTCTTTTATAGTCATTTTATATTTTTTTATTGGTAGATTTACAATATGCTTAGGAAGTTTGTTAAAGAAACGATTGCATTAAATAAGTAGGCAGAGATACACTGTGTGTGTTATATCTATGTCGCATACGTTTACAGCAAGTATATAAGTACAGGAGAAATTGAATTCATGAACATCCTTTGCACCTAAGACACTGATGATACTCTTCTTATTTGGACTAAAATTATGCAAATCAAAATTATTAATAATGTATTATATAAAAAAAAACCAGAAGTATGTTAAAACCAATTGCAATAGGTTACTTTCCTGCAACATGGTTGAGGAGGCCGATGGCTGGCACATGCGTCATACTCGTGGACGGGTGCTGCTTGTGTTGACTGGTCTGCCCTTTTCGCTTACTACATCTAAGTATTGAACTTAGATTAATAACGACATCTAGAAGAATTTCAGACCAAATTATTACATGATTCCTGAGAGGGTTATGCACTCGTATAGGATTTTAAAATGTATTACCTTTTTTGCGAATATAAATGAACAGCTCTAAACAAAAATAACAAATATATCTATATCATGTTATTTTTTTTATATTATTAATTGTATTTTATACCTTGAACTGATTTTGAAAAGAGCAACACTAGAGTTTCTTGCCCGTTCTTCTCTAGTGAGAACTGCTTTCCGAACTGGTGGTAGAGTTAGTATTGACTGAATCTAAATAATGTATAACATTTTATGGGTTCGAATATATTTATTTCATTTCATTTCATTACTTAATATTGCAAGCAAATATACCAGAAAAATTAACTTTATTTACGTATATTTTGAGTCCAAGGCTAATTTAAATTGAACATTGTTTTCGAACATTTGTTCGTGTATTTGCTTAGCTTAGCTGGCAATGTAAATTAGGCACCGACTCGAAATATACGTATATGAAGTTTATTTATTTTTGGTTTGTAGGGGTTTTGAAGTCGGTTTTATTTTTTGTTAAAAAGTTTTTATTTATTGCTTATTTGTCCGTTAATTATGGAATAGTGTAAACAATACAACATAGATATATAATTGCGGCATTCGCGTGTCATCTGCTGTTAGTTATTGAAGAGTTCCATTGTCCATCTCCGAAGATCTTCATCAGATCGTAATGATCCTAGCTCGCCGTTTCGTGTGGCGCGGAACCAAGCAGCCTGTAAAAATCATAAGGTTCTTCTATTCACATTTTAGATGACTTCGACGTTCTCATATTAAGTAGGTTAATATAAGGTTTACTTAATGCCCATGACATAGGGGGCGAATACAGAACTTCCTTTTTTGAAGTCGGTTATAGGAGTAACGCCCACTTAACACAAGAACAAATTAAAAACACCTCTATAAAAAAAATCATCAGTATTTAGACACTTCCAAGTATTTAACTCAAATAAATATAAAATATTTATAGAATATCGTTTTTCCATTCCTAGACTTACGTCATGTCGTTTAACATTGACCCTATTAAAAGAGCTATGTTGCCAGCAAAAGTCTTTTATTCCCTTTATTTGAATAGATCTTCTTTTTCAGTTTGTATTCTATTGTACTTAAACGCATGGCAAAAATCTCGTGATTAACGTATGTTGAGTTTAGTTATTCTAAGACGAAATATAAAATACAGTACAGTTATGCTAAAGGATAACTTAGGAAATTAGATTTCAGTTGCTTTAATATTAGGATGACTTAATTAATCACAAAAAAAGAAACCACTTTTAGTTAACATGTAGAATATGATCTCAAAAATAACGATACAAAATTTCCGTGTCCTATCATTTTTGTTTGTAATTTAAAATCGAATATTTCTATACTAATATAAAATTTGTATGTTTATCACTACATAGTATAAAACAAAGTCGCTTCCCGCTGTCTGTCCCTATGTCCCTATGTATGCTTAGATCTTTGAACTACGCAACGGATTTTGATGTGGTTTTTTTTTATAGGTAGAGTGATTCTAGAGGAAGGTTTATATGTATAATTAATTCCGGGGAAATATAAGGCGGGAATTTTATCCCGGAAAAACTCATTCACGCGGGCGAAGCCGCGAGCAGAAGTCTAGTAAAGAATAAACTCAAAAACTACTTAAACGATTTTAAAAATTCTTGCACCAGTATAAACCTACACGATCAACGAGTAACATGCTACTAATATTATAAAGGCGAAAGTTTGTAAGTATGTATGGATGTATGGATGTCTGGATGTATGGATGTATGGATGTATGGATGTTTGTTACTCTTTCACGCAAAAACTACTGAACGGATTTCAATGAAATTTGGCACACGGGTAGATCATGTTCTGGATTAACACACAGGCTACTTTTAATCCCGGGAAAATATAAAACGGGACTTTTATCCCGGGAAAACTCATTCATGTGGGCGGAGCCGAGATACTGAACGAGCAATCCAATTCCGACACATATTAAGTCAAGGATTTATATCTTCACTTAATGGAGATCTTAGGTCATTGCTTATATGGGGATGAGTGTGCCAAGGTCGGTGTTGCCTTGTAATAATTACATATCTATTTGATGGAACTTCTGAACTGTGTTTAATGTGCTGAATAAAATACTTTCTTTTTAGGGACCGGTCAAATTTGGCCGTCTTAAACATTGTAAAAGCATATTTAGATTTATCCAGTTGCATGTCTTCATGAAAAAAGGAATGTACAGATCAGACAGAAGTCAGACAGAAGTCTACCGTGATAATCGAGAGGGCAGTAAGTCAAAGGTGTCCGCATTTCTGACTTACTTATATCGATTACTAGCTTTTGCCCGCGGCTCCGCCTGCGTTAAAAAGTTTTTCCGGGATAAAAATCCCGCTTTATGTTTTCCCGGGATAAAAAGTAGCCTATGTGTTAATCCAGGACATGATCTATCTCTGTGCCAAATTTCATCGAAATCCGTTCAGTAGTTTTTGCCTGAAAGAGGAACAAACATCCAAACATTCTTACAAACTTTCGCCTTTATATTATTAGTAGGACTATCGCAGAAGTAAAATAGGCAGTGAAATTCACCGCTCGTGAGAAGAGCGTATCAAATATCAATGGCCGAAAAATGTACATTCCCCAAGCAAACAAAATTCACAGAACATTAGCTGGATATCAAAACAAAAAATGTTACAAATTCTTTTGTATTTGATTGAATCAAGGCGGTTTTGAATCAAAATTCCGCGACTTTGCCGCATGACGTTTACCCGTTGATTTTCAATATAAACATTTACAACATACATTTGGCTATAATGAGACAAAAAGAGGCAAATCATTTGAAAGCGCTCGAGAAAAAACGGTAAGTTTGCGCGTACAGCATACTCACTTTTCACAAGTTTTATATTCAAAATATTTACGAACTCATCAATAAATCTTACATTAACCAGCATATGTTTTTCACCACCTGTTTGTGCGTGAGCTACAGATCTACCGACAGATCGTCTTTAAAGCAAGTAATTAATCACTAATACCTAGTGTTTCATTTAATAAGTTTTTAATACCATTTAGCGTACTAATGTTGATCAAAAATATTACTTTAGAGGCTCTTCTAGCTAAAAATCCGAGGATTTCCGGAATAGTCCCAGCAATGTAGCCCTGTTGGGCGTCCTGTCGGCGCCAGCTCAACCCTCCTGCGGGAGGGGGGGGGGGCACTGTCAATACACTCAGTCTGACACTTCTGACTCGCTAAATTGTTGATTTTCTTATTGTCGACGACGGTTTTTTTTTGGTTAAGCTTTTTATGCGGTGTTACATAACACGGAGCTTTTGGCGTTTTTCTAGTTAATTTATTTAAGGTTGTGTTTTATTCTGAGTGAGGGAAATAAGTATAGATTTTACTGGTGGTAGGTCTAGGTGCAATGTCTATTTGTACCGCCAAGCAGCAGTGTGCATGCACAGTTGTGTCTCAGTTTGAAGGACATTGTAGCCAGTGTAACTACAGAACATAATGAGACTAACATCTTATGTCTCAGGATGACGAGCGCAGTTAAATGCCACACAGTACTTTGTAACTCAAGGTGCTGGATGGTGTTCCTACTGTTTATGGATGGTCGTATCGCTTAACATCAGGCGAACGGTATGCTCGTCTCGTCATTCATTGCATAAAAAAATTACCGACAAATACATTTTATCGAACACAAATCTGTCAGAAAAAGCCGCCGGCCGCCGTAAGTACGTAGCCGTACGGTTATAATATCTCCCGGACTCTGATACTTTTTTATACAAAACGATAATTAGACTTATATATACAAGTCAAATTTAAACAGCAACCTTTTAGAATTGTGCCTAAAATGCAAAGTTAATATTATCTTTGTTCCATAATAACCTAAACCTTTATCAACTGCTGGAAATACAAGTTAAATTCTGAAATTTTGTTATCATTCGATTACTTCATGTTTAATGATGACCTGTTTTTCCTGTAGAAAGTTACGATAAAAGTATGTCCGTTTTAATTAGAATAGGGTAGTTTCCTATGTTTGGCTGTGTGCATTTGTAAATTAGAATTACAATTTGTAATTCTTGGCAATTCTGTCCAGTTCAAACAGGCCGGCATAATTATATCATCTCTGGGCAGACACTATATGGACGCCTCTCCGCTCATTAGCTTCAATGCCACAATGCCGAGTCCGTATAAAACTTGCTCGTCTACTCTTTATAAAAAACAGAATCGCGATCACAAAGCACATCTTCTCAAGCAAAATGCAGCATTAAGACAAACGGCACACAAATGCCTATCCAAAGACATCAATATGCCAAGCTGTTTCGTAATAAGAGCCGAGCATTCACAGTTGAAAGCTTCTTTCTTGCAACTGGGTTACTCGTATTTAAACACAAACGTCGGATGTGTTTGAAGGCTGGAAAGTGGAAACTTTTTGTTTATTTGCCTATTTGATTTACGTGAAAGACATTTTGTTATTATTTGTGACTGTTTTTAAAGACGATGTACCGTACCAGAGGCTCATATTAGTTGATAGTAAATATACATAGAGCACAATGAAACAGACAGAGAGAAACGGAGACAATATTGTCACTTAGTTGGTATCTGACTAGGCAGGCGCGCCGCTGGGCCGAACGTGTTAAATTTATAGTAAACTAGGTATTTTTAAAAATTATATCGGATTAAAAATATCGATTATTGCCCATAATAGCAATTTAACAGGATAAAAAGTAGGCTGTGTTAATCCAGAACATGATCTACCCGTGTGTCAAATTTTATTCAAATACGTTTGGTTGTTTCCGCGTTTAGTTCTAACAAACATTCAAGGAAAGAGTCCATAGTCGAAGTCCTAAAACTCTGCAGTAAATAAACACAAGAACACTTGAAAATTAAGCCATTGACTCTGAAGTTCTATACTACCAGCCGCTCAACACCCAAGTCTTAAGCGAAAGTAGGTCGAAATAGCTCAGTTGGGAGAGCACTGGCACGATACGCCGGAGGTCGCGGGTTCAAGTCCTGTTTTCTACTGTTTTTCAATATTTCCATAAAAATAAAAACATACCCCAGTCTTTAAATTTAATTAACTATACTTCTGGTATTGTGGTTTATACTTGAAAACCACATACCTTTAGGTGACCCACTCGTCTGCCCCACATTTATATTTAAAGTGATTAAAGCAAGTGATTACGTGACGCCAAATTGAGTGTTAAACCCTGGTTTACGACGGGACACTGATCATCAAAATATTTCCGCTTCATAAACCTTCAGGGGCGATGGGTATTCGATACTGATCATAAACGGACGTATGGTTTATGATTTCATGGAACATGAGGGCGTTGCTACGACCTGCTGACATCATGGAAAAGATTGGGCGCCGCGCAGACACTCACAAATTGATAGTCCGGATAAAATAATAAAAACTTTTTAACAAAAAATAAACCGACTTCAAAACCACTACAAATCAAAAAATAATTAAAATTTATATTATAAATATATATTTCAACTTTATATTCGCTTAGTATATACGTATATTTGGAGTCGGTGCCTAATTAAAATTTAACAATGTTTTCGTATATTTTTGATCTTGTATTTCCTTGGTTCTCCCGACGTTTCGAAGTGTTTGCAGCACTTCGTCAAGTTCGTGCAGTCCGCCCCGTGACACGACCATTTGATTTATTTTTTTTCTTATCTTTTAATGCCTCGGTGGCGTAGTTGTATTATGGTACGACTGCAATGCTGATGTCTCGGGTTCGATCCCCGGGTCGTGGAAAGTGATATTGAGTTTTTCTATTCAGTATCAGCACGTAGTCTGGAGTTTGTGCCCGATATAGCGATAGGCTCGCCCCCTATCACATCATGGAACGGAATAATGGCGAAAAGTGGATCCACTAGTAGCGCCCCTGCCTATCCCTTCGGGGATAAAAGGCGTGAGTGTATGATATGTATATGTATATATTATTATGTATGTCCTATCATTTACAAAATATTAAAATGCGATTTTGTAATAAAAAATGACTCACTACAAATTGTATTATAACAATAATGTACAAATATTTTATACTAAATTTATTACGAATGCTTCCGTTGGTAAAGGCGCGCCACCGTCATCAGTTTGAAAGTAAAGAATAATATTTACTAACAAATGCGTTCTATTTATACAAACTTATAAACGTATTTGCATATTACTTTGAGCTTTATTACTTCTTGAATAGAAAGCAGTTATTACTAGATATTTTTTTATTTAACGTTCATATTTCACGCGTTTCTAAAATAGTCTTACAAGCTTAAAGGTCTACGCAGACGGCAATTTATAGTAGACAACGCGCGTTTATGAACCCAACATATTTGTCGCACCTTTAGAACGTAAACGACACAATTAAAAAAAAATCAAAAATTGAGTTATCGTCATAGAATGACTTAAAACTGTCCCATTTTCTATAAAAATATAATAAAAAGGGCCCGATATAAAAGTTTGGTCCTGCACCCGCTTAAATATGGCTGTGATCAAACTATTGTTGTATTGAGCACTTTATTTTAAGTCATTTTCTGTCGATAACTCAATTTCCGATTTTTTTGAAATGTGTCCTTTTCGTTCTAAAGGTGCGTTATGTAAAAATACACAGTTTCCAACAACATCACGTCGCGTGTATTGAGCGTTTGAGCTGTGTTTGAATTCTCATTTAAAGACGTCGGTTCTAGAGCCGAGTTTACATAATGAAAGTACTGGTAAGTATGACGTCACACTTTCGTGAAGTAAACTTACAGCTTGCATGCTCTCAACCACTTCTCAAGCTACATAATGAAAACACGGCTTAGGGGGGTCCGAGGATACCAAAATGAACCGCATGAGGCGTATCCATGAGTCACGTATACACAGTCACCATTTTTTTTATGGCATTGAATGATGAGATGAGCATGCTGTCCGCCTGATGGTAAGCGATACGACCACCCATAAACAGTAGCAACACCATCCAGCAGCTTGACCTATAAAGTACTGTGTGGCATTCCACTGCGCTCGCCATCCCGAGACAAGATGTTAAGTCTCATTATGTCCCGTAGTTACACTGGCTACAATGTCCTTCAAACAGAAACACAACAGTGCATGCACACTGCTGCTTGGCGGTAGAAATAGCGGTAGTATCCACCCAGACGGACCAGAGAATTTAGTGATGTTATTGCGTTGGGTTTGTTGGCCCTTTTTCATCTTATTATAAATGCGAAAGTTTATGAAAATAAGATAATGTGTACATGTTTTGGGGCCCGGATTATTTTTGTAGTGAGCTAAGGACCCCCCACCCTCCACGTATACGCCCTTATGCCGTCATAGTGGCCCACGGTGTCGCATTCCAGGATCAGCCTGTATAAATCTGGTTTCATACAGGCCGGCATAACTGTGTCTACTGGTCAGAGAATTGGCTGATCTGAACCCTACTTCACTTACCGTCAGGGACAGTTGGACCAGTTAGCCGTGCCCGTCTAAAAAATACAAATAAAAGCCAATAAAGCGGGAATGTGTACATTTATAGGAAACGCCGCGCCGTGGTCTCGCAATTGGTCACTTCCTGGGCGCGACGTCGCATTGCGTGACAAACGCGCGACAGTTAATTAATTGCATTACAAACGATGGAGTTGTAGAACACTGTTTTGTTAGTTACCGGTTAGGAAGATACGTTTTTTCTGTTTTTAAAGGATAATACTACATCACGCCTTTATCCCTGAAGGGGTAGTCAGAAGTGCAACTAGGGCACTCACTTTTGGCCAAGTGTGTTCCGACTTCCGACCCATGATGTTAATATGGGGCGAGCCTATTGCAATGTCTATCTCTCTCGTGATACCTTAATTCAGTCAGTACCTACTCTAAAAACTATGTTAACAAAATATAAAAAATCACACCCATACTCGCGTGCCTTAATTAGTTTCAAACTGTTCATTCACAAACGCGTTTACGTACGATAGAGACGCGTATGAGCGTAGGCATACGAACATTCACACTGCTGACATTCATAACGTTGATTTGTCGATAAAAGTTATCGATATTTTAAAACAACACATATATTTAGCTCCTCTTACTTTTTAGACATTTTTGTGTCGGGGGTTATTTGATTTTTTTTTTATTTGACCAAGCAGTTGCGATCTGCAGATAACTTTTATTGTCTACATTAGTTGTAGCGTGTTGCTGACAGACGACGTGCAAGCGACTTAGGTACTTAGAAATTTAAGGTACTCGTAAAGTCAGAAAAGTGTATGCTCGAAGTGAAAAATGGACGTTTATCTTAAGAAAGTCTTATCAGCACTAAATTGAGTGATTGTACATATACTTTTCTGAATGTACACACGAGTCTTGACAGATATTTAAAAAAAAAATGCTAGCAATTATTGTGTACGATTATTCCTTGCAATCATTCCTAATGGGCTTTCGTTTTTATTTTACGAGGAAATCACTTTAAAATCTCATGACGGTTCCGGCAGGGTGGGTATATCAAAGTTGATTCCTAACATGTATGTTGTGTTTAACCTGATAGGAACTACCTACAATGGTTTATCATCCCACAACTTCCTAGTACATGTGGTACATTCCTCTTCGTCGCATTAGGGACGGCTGAGGGTTTTCTCTGATTTAAGTGTCTAAGGGCGGTATTAATAAATCAATCTCAAGTTTGAGTTACATCTCAAGTGTATCATAATGTATTGAATTATGTCTACTTGAGATGTAACTCAAACTTGAGATTGATTTATTAATACTGCCCTAAGTTGTCGTCCGCATCCGCCCCTGCGCGGTGCCGCTTAATGCAGCCCGACTCCTCTTGTGGGGGGTGCACACATATTATCTCACGGCGGACAGCACCCGTGCCGACCGACCTGACCCCCCCTAGTTCCTATTAGTCGCCTCCTACGACAGGCAGGGGATACCGTGGTGGAATTCTCCAAACGCCCCCAAAATCACAGGGCGGAGTTGGTATGATACATGACCTACATCTTTGATAAACAAAATAGAAAGGTATAACATTGGAAAAGAAATTCAAAGTTTTTTTTTATTCCTTTGAATGACGAGACGAGCATGCCGTTCACCTATTGGTAAGCGATACGACCACACATAAACAGTAGCAACACTATCCAGCACTATGAGTTACAAAGTACTGTGTGGTATTCCACTGCGCTCGTCATCCTGGACATGACATGTTAAGTCTCATTACGTCCAGTAGGTACACTGGCTACAATGTCCTTCAAACCAAAACACAAAAGTGCATGTATGTACACTGCTACTTGGCGCTAGAAACGAAGTGGTACCCACCCAGACGGAGTTACATATGGGAGACCTACCACCAGTAAAATTAAATGTGGACATAAATGTGAAAATCATGTTTCAAGTATCTTATAATAATGTAACGGATAACTAAACTGAAAAAATATCCGGTCAAAACTTTTAAACCACCTAAAACTGTAATCTAAATGGAATATCAAAATGTTTTGTAACAGTAACAAAGTTAATTAAAGGCGTTCCCCACGGATTTTAAGTTATGGGGTAATTAAAAATTCATTTGTTATTTTTACCTTGTTTTTACTTTGAAGTGTTACCACTGCGGCGACGCTTAGTAGAGCTGCGACGTAAATAAATACGCTTCCTGGTACCTACTCTCTTTTTTTATAGTTCAGGAAATGAGTCACCCCTTTTATCCCCGAAGGGGTAGGCAGATGCGCAACTAGTACAACCATTCGCCGTGCGTATTCCGTCTCATGATGAACGTCACAATCCATGGATGCCTCACGAACGTCGCGTGACTATGACGTAACTGTGATGTCACGTCTACACTATTAATATTATGTGACTACCATTTATAAACATTTCACAATAATAAACGTCATAAAATAAATATAGCTGTGATAAATATAGAAAAAACTTAAACATTGTGTCTGGATTATTATTGGATGTTAAGAATGCGTCTGATTGCCAATGGTTATTTGTTTTCTGATTATAATAGGTAAATAAAAGATTCCCCGTCACACAGGACGACTAAACGGGGCAAATTGTGGGGAATTATTACCTCTTACCTCTAAAAGTTCGCATCTCTAATTCCTTACACCTAAGGATTAAAGGGAATAAAAAAGCAAACATTTAAAATTGCTTTACTAGTGCTTAACAGTTAGAAGAATATATTTTTAAACGACTTCAAAAAGGAGGTTCTGTATTCGATCCGTATGTATGTATGTATGTAAATTTGTATGGCCGCGTGTTTCTCAAAAACTACTGATCCGATTTGGATGTGGTTTTCGATATTGAAATGTATATTTTTCAGGTAAGGTTTTAGTATATAATTTATGAAGATCTGATGAAGATCTTCGGAGATACACAGTGGAACTTTTCAATAACTAACAGCAGATGACTCACGAATGCTGCAATCGTATATCTATGATGTATTGTTTACACCATTCTATAATTAACTAACAAAAAAGGCATACAAAAAAACTTTTTAATAAAAATAAACCGACTTCAAAACCACTACAAATCAAAAAATAATTAAAATTTGTATTCGCTTAGTATACTATACGTATATTTGGAGTCAGTGCCTAATTTAAATTGAACAATGTTTTCGTATATTTGTTTGTGTATTTCCTTAGCTTAGCTGGCAAATTAAATTAGGCATCGACTCCAAATATACGTATAGTATACTAAGCGAATACAAATTTTAATTATGTTTTTTTGATTTGTAGTGGTTTTGAAGTCGGATTATTTTTTATTAATTGTAACTGTCTTTACAATATATCTAGATGATTTCGCAGTAAAGAGTTCTCTGAAGAATACGCTATCAAGGACCTTACCTTCATTACTAAGAATTTCGTTCTTTAATTTTATTGCGTTTCAAGCGATATTTAGATCGCATTTTCTCGATTGTACCCTCAGAAAGAATCATGTTCAAAATCCTAGAAGGAAAAAGAATTGTCTAGAATGAAACAATGTGAGGATGCATTTTAATTTATTAGAGCATTATTGTAATCATTAAACTACCTTCTTTTCTAAATCTTTTCCATCAAATTAATCAAAATGCAAAAGCAACTTCCAAGAAATTAGCTTTTTAAACCTTCTAAGAAGACAGTAAAAGATTCATCGCGCTCGCCATCCGAAGTTGTGCATAATTGACAAGAGATGGCGTTAAAAGCCAGTTAGCGCTGCAATGAACAGGTCGCTTGAAAAATTCAATGTATATTTGCTTTTGATTAGTTCATTAGTCGGATCATTAATAACTAAAAATTAGGAAGAAGTCTGCTGTTTAAATCTTGAGCATGCGTATTAAATTTTGCGCAAAATAAAGTTTTAAATAACATCTTGTTCAGATCTGTCCATTCGTTGGCTAAGTATTTACTGGTTTTCGCTGTCATGAGATGGGCATATGATCCGTAATTGATTACTATGTATTACACGGTGTAAGCTGTCTATTCTTCTAGTTTTTTTTTCAGTATGATTTAAGATTAAGTGACGCTGAACTTTTTTTAATGGCATTGAATGACGAGACGAGCATGCCGCTCGCCTGATGGTAATCGATACGACCACTCATGAACAGTAGCATTACCGTCTAGTACCTTGATTTACAAAGTACTGTGTGGCGTTCCACTGCGCTCGTCGTCATCCTGAGACATAAGATGTTAAGTCCCATTATGTTCAGTAGTTTCACTGGCTACAATGTCCTTCAAACCGAAACACAACAGTGCATGCACTGCTGCTTGGCGATAGAAATAGGCATTGCGGTAGTACCCACCCGGACGGGCCCTTACATATGAGAGACCTACCACCAGGCCTGTGTTTCTGAAAAGAGTTATCACTTTTTTAAATAAATCACCGTTACATTTTTAATCAGAGGTGTGTGCCCTATCAGTGTAGAGGAGGCCCGTGCTCAGCAGTGAGCAGTATATAATACAGGGCTGGTATGGTGTGGTATAGTTTTAATGCAAAACATTTTTATTTTTCAAACTTGGCAACACCACTGTTGCTTGGTGTTGCAAGTAGATAAAACCGTAAGTTTGCTATCGTACGGTAATAATAATCAAAAAGTAAAAGCTATACTTACCTATATCTAAAGCCTTATATTATAGATTTGATATATTTTTTAACATAGTTTGCTAAGATTTTGAATATTTAGAAAACTTAATTAAAATTAGATTTGGATGAAATAGTTCCACTTGTCTTGAAATCTGAAAGTACCATCTTACGTTGCAACATCATCTTAATTCGTATGAATACACCACAGTATAAATCGAATGAAAACCAAAATAATGAAATCAACTCACATACTTAGTTACAACTTACAATCGAAAAAATCTTGACGCAAAAATATGTCTTCATTACAAAAAATCTGTGAACTTGCTAGAAAGACGTAAAAAGCGTCCAAACACATCAATCACTAAATAAATCACTTCTATTTTAGACTGGAATTATTTGTTTCAATCCATTGAATATCTCGGCCACGCTGTTTTAGCAAATAATGAACCATTATCTGGAAAACATTAGGCAACATTATGTAAGGCTAGATTAGGGTCAAAGATTTACCGCATAATCCCAGCTTACTGATCCAGTGGAGGAAATTTTATTTAAATTAATACTGGAGATTTTTATTTAAAGAACGTTTTGTTAGCTTACTAAAATTATTAATATTACTTTGCTTTTGAGATCAGCCCTGTATTATATACTGCCCACTGCTGAGCAGGAACCTCCTCTACTACTGAGAGGGTTTAGGCCTTAGTCCACCACGCTGGCCTAGTGCGGGTTGGGAAAATTCACATACCCTCGAAATTCTTAGAGAAAATTCTCAGGCATGTATGTTTCCTCACGATGTTTTCCTTCACCGTTAAAGTGAACGATAATTGATAAACAATACACACGTAACTTTGAAAAGTCAGAGGTGTGTGCCTTGGGTTTTGAACCTCCGGACATGTCTCGGGATACCGTTACATTCCCAACAAGGCTATCGTCCACTTTGCTTTTACTTTGTATTAATCTAAAAGCTTGCGAAGAGGTTTGTTACAAAAGTTATGTGATATCCATTGATGTATTAAAAATCCAGATATCCCATAGACCATTGCATTCATTTAGATTTACGGCCTTATTCATTAATAGTTTACAAATCTATTTTAGTTAAAAAAGTTGTGTTTTCTTCCTTGAAACTAAATTCAAATTTCGTTCAAAGAAGACCAAACATTCTATAACAACCCTCTTTTTCTGTCGGGGATAAAAAATACGTTTATAAACTGTTTACCAATAAGGTAGAAAGTGTTATAAATAAAATCACAGATTATTCTAAATGGTACTTTTAATTACTGACTGCCTCGGTGGCGTAGTTGTATTATGGTACGACTGCAATGCTGAGGTCTCGGGTTCGATCCCTGGGTCGGGCAAAGTGATATTGAGTTTTTCTATTCAGTATCAGCTCGGAGTCTGGAATTTGTGCCCGATATGGCGATAGGCTATCACATCATGGGACGGAATGACGGCGAAAGTGGGTGCACTAGTTGCGCCTCTGCCTACCCTTTCGGGGATAACAGGCGTGAGTGTATATGTACTTTTAATTACGGAAAGTAGACTATGGGACGTTTAGCCTTAGGGGCTTGACCCGCTAGTGAGATTGCGAGCAAACGCTAGTAAATCTATAAAACCTAGGATCTAGGTAAAAACAACTTCTTGCACTTTTATAAATTTAAATTGGTGATCGGAATTTATTGAACAAATTACTATGTTAATGGCCGTTAAAATTTGGACTCGTAGCAGGTATTTTGCTATTACAAATAAATATACACAGCTGTGCAGTAAGAAGTTCATTCTTTTCCTTTAAAATAGCGTTATCAGATTTGCCGTTATAATAAAGAATCCAGTATTCGAAATTTTTTGCATTTCCTTTCTTTTTTAGCAAAACTGCGTCATGAGACCATTGGGTTAAAGAAATTAAAAAAAAATTGTTAGAGATATGAATACATTTGATTTGTAAATGAGTAGAGATAAAAAAAAAATATCCGCGTTTTTCTCGAAACCGCCATTTTGCAAGTACTGCATTTAGAATTACGAGGGCAGAGATATTCTAAGTCTGAGAGCTATGTCTAAATGACCAATGATAATAAACTGATACTGTCTTCTTCATACAGTAATACATCATAACCAAACCCAAGGCGAAAATACACACAAAGGTCGTATTTCACTATTGTCTGGACCAACTCACTATAAATAACCTAATCAATGTACGTTTAAAATAACCGATAAATATTTTACGCGGGAAATAATTTTTAGACAGATACCTTTGTGAATAGCTCTGGGTTTTATCACTTTGGTTTTAGGGTTGAGAATTGTGTAACTAGTGAGCTAGGCAGCAATTATGTAGGAAATACCTGATAGTACGCCATGTTGGATGCCAAGCCTAGCACGTGATAGGACCGCAGCCAAAATTTCCCGATGGACTTGTGTCGTGTATTTTTGTTTGTGAGGTTGGTACGTTGAGATTGCTCTAGTATCTTCCTTAAGATGTAAATGTAGGGCAATGGTTGCAAGAAAGTAGCTTAAAAAATAAGACTATTTTCAGTGGAGTTAGGGTTGCCAGGCGTCCGGATAAAGCCGGACATAGTAAGGCTTTTTGAATGCGTGTCCGGCCAAATTAAACGGTATCTGGCTTTTTACATTTCCCTGTCATGCCACCTCAGAGGCGTAATCCATGGAGAGTTTTTGCAGCGATGTTGTCGCGTGTATCGCCACTCGTTTCTGTATCAATACTATGAACTATCCTACGTCATATGAGATTCTTGTGCATCGGGAGAGACACACACGCGCGACAGCATCCCTACCGTATCAATACAAACGCATAAAAGAATTGCCTTAAGCGACGCTAAAGTAAAAGAATTAAGAGCGCTTTCAATTTGGCACTGAGTGCTGCCCGGATGCAGCGACTCTTTTATAAATACAGGGACTCTAAGGGCTAAAAAATAACTAAATAATGAGCTTTGTACACTTGTTTACATGTATTCTGACATTGTGAGACCCGTCCCTGAATTTATACTAATATTATAAAGAGGAAGCTACATTACTCCTGAGTGCTATAGGCTGCTTTTTATCCCGGGAAAATATTTATACCGGAAAAACTTTTTCATTCGGGTGGAACCGCGGGTAAACATTTATTATTTTACTAGTATTGATTGCGGCTTCGCCCGCGTGAGCATTTTTTTCCAGGTTAAAAATATTTTCCCGGGATAAAAAGTAGCCTATAGCACTCAGAAGTAACGTGATAGAATTTTCAAAATTGGTTCAGTAGTTCCTGAGATTAGCACGTTGAACCAAACAAACTCTTCAGCTTTATAATGTTAGTATGTATAGATTATTCCGCAATCAAAATCATTTGGTTTAAATATTATGGTAACTAAAAGCAGTTTTGTCTAGGGCACGAATCAACACAATCCTTTATCCACTGTTAAATATAATACTATGGTTAATGGTACTATAATAAAAAAATACAATCTGCAGTAACGGCTTTGACCATTGCTTCTTTAAAAACTAAATTAGATTCCATTTAAGAAAATATTGGAACAAACATACATACGATCACGCTTTCATTCCATTTCAGAGATAGATAGAGGTGTATCACATTAATTTCGTTCGCTATTTTATTTAGCATTTACCGGTCCCAATTTCAGACACAGAGGAGATTTTTTTCTTAATAATATTACAATCATATCCAAACCCGGGAACCGGAGACCAGCAAAGCAATCATACTGCAATACAAATACGCCAAAAAATTAAAAAGTCTTAGTAATTAAAAATCCCTCTTTAAATTGTGATACGACGATCATGACAAAGCACCAAAAATCTTGATTAGAAACATGTTCCGAGCACATGGCGCATCTTTTATGTCCGTCGGTCTATAAAACAATTCGAGATTGTCCAGAATCAACTTTTGTTCCCGAAATAGATGGCGGATTTTTACTTACAAGCTTCGTGTTTCAATATTACAATGTCGCGTAATGCCTTCCAGCAAAATGTTGAATATGCTACTATTTTTTAAAAAGTATATGGCAAACGATTAAGTCCGCTGATTGCAGCCGATCTACGGATGTAATACTAGTGTTTGGGCCACAGAAAATCTCACTCACCATAATGAAATTAAGAGCAAACTGTTACAATATTGGCGCCAAATTGTTGCTATAGGGAACGTGCTCGTCGTAAGCTCTGCCATCTGGTGGCGCAATCTGAATCTTTTTCAGCACATCGATACTTGACATTGACATAAAATTTTCATATTAAAAGGATGATAAACAACATTTACTTGTTGATAATGTATTGCCGAGTATCTGGATGCTCCAAAACATAAAAATAAACAAATCAAATGGTGTGAAATTCTATTACGTTCCCAAGAATTACTATTCTTCTGCCTAAGTGCTACATTGTATGGTTATGTGAAAATCGACAAAATAATAAAAACTGTATAAAACATACATAGTTATGAGTTCCAAAAGCCTTTAGAAATGTCTCATTATGTAATTTATAAAAAAACAAGTCGTTTTGAAGATAATATTCAATACAAACAAATCTGTAATTAAGGGAACATAACCTCCTAATTTTGCTTCAATAACATCAAAGTAACTAGCTCCCATCTAAAGTTTATCCTGGCCACGCTAAGCATCAATAATATTCAGCTGAAACCTATATTTTATCATTTTTGACATAATAAAAATGAATTGTAGCTTTGAAAAGTTCCTTTTTTATCTACATGCGGCTCTTGTGTCGATTTTATGCTGCCCCCTATAGATCGTGCACGTTTCCGATCACTAAATAAAAGTAAAACTAATGGACACAGTGGCGCCATCTCTTATTGTGACCGTTACCAGCGCGTCTGTCGATCGGTCTGTGTGGGCTGGCGCCCGTCCAGAACTCTGTATACAGGAATAGCTGTAGCGACACTGGTCGTGTTTTAATTACCTATACAAGACACGTTTATCAACTATTTTTATAGATAAGCACTTAGTGATTTCATATTTCTATTCAATGCATGTGTTTTTGTGATTGCATCGTTTTGTGTACGATTTGGTAGCAATACAAATAAGATAGTTTTTAATTTTACTCTTTGAATTCTTGTTTTTGGGATGCGTTCAAAGCATCTAATTATTATTGAGAAATCACTAAATTACTCAGGTTAGCGAAGTGAATAGAATTAAATACTATGCAATCAGCCCTGTATTATATATTGCCCGCTGCTGAGCACGGTCCTCCTCTACTACTGAGAGCGGTCAGGCCTTAGCCCACCACGCTGGCCTAGTGCGGGTTGGAAGACTTCAAATACCCTAGAAATTCTTATGAAGAGTTCTAAGGTATGTATTTAAATAGTACTTATAGTAAAATCCAAATACCTTGCTTGCCTTAGTATAATGTTATGCCACATGTGAACTTACCTGAAACACAAATGGACAAGTTATAAAAATAAATGATTTAAGACAACACATTGTATTTATTACATTTTCATTCACTTTGAAACTAAGGCCGTGTGAACTAGAAACATAGTACAATACATACAAAAACTTCGACCGCGACATGGGAAATGGAATAAATGATTTTTCACATTTTTTTATTATAGGGAAAGTAAAAGATATTTTAACATCCCAGGTATTTCTTCTAAAAATAATGATATTATTAGAACATGACCATAATTTCAAATAAATAAATATTATATTTTTTAAATATTCCTTTTAGGCAGATTTGGCTTTACGATAATGACTGCTCGGAAGAACATTTATGGAGAAATCTTATATCAAAACGTCACCTTCATACGCGTTTACAAAAAACGACAAACGCTTAAATGTTTGAATGATGTCTTCTAATACAATCCTAGTCATTGATGTATTAAAAAAACCCTAATACATCAATGACCCTCGTATAATAATTATCAGTATTAAAAAGCACGTAAAGCCGTTGGTCCTGCGCCTGATCTCTCTCCGGTCATGTCGGATTGCCGTCTCACCGGACTATGATAGTGAAGGAATAGCGAGTGCACCTGTGTATTGCACACACACTTGTGCACTATAATATCTCCTGCGTACCTGACTGATCTCCGTTGAGATTGGCCGCCGTGGCCGAAACTGGCTAGGAGGATTTCATTTCATCAGTATTCGTCAAATTCAACAATATCGATTAACATTGAACGAACACGGAAAATAGATGGCGCTATAATAAGACAAGTAACAAAACCGCCAAGACGGTAAGCTATTAAAATGACCTATCTACAGTTTAATCTCATCAAACTTTACTCTATTATCTAAATTAGTTAATTAAACTCGAGCGTAACGCACTTGCGCCGGCCTATCCCATATTTTAGCCCCTTATTGTTTTCTGGGCAATTTAGGTATGTATAAACAATGAAAGTTATAACTGGCAATATTTCTGTTACTACACTTTAATATGGTTTATTATTCTCCCTAAATGAATCAAATTTAAATTTCTACGTTTTTTTTAAGTAATTACATAAAAATAAAATATAATTAGACCTATAAATTAAAGAACTAAGGAAGGGAAAACGGAAGTATAAATAGATTACTAATTATTCTCTTATCTAGCGTACTCGTCATATAATAGTGTAGTCCTTAGATGTTATTCCATCTGATTCAAATTAAGTATAGGGTGCCGGATAAGGACCTTGTTTACATAATGGGCCGCTTAAATGTTCTTGAGAAAAACTTGTCAAAACTATGGCTGACGCGACTGCGTGGCGTCAAGTGCGAAAAGAAGATTGGCCTGTGTTTTTATATATTTTATTAATGATGTCCTGTTACATATTTAATAGTGGCTATTATAAACAGGAATGATAAATGGTTTTCCAAAATTAGTGTCATCAAACACTAATATTATAGTAAATATCTCGTGAAAAATTAAAATTGCTCTAAGATTTGTCACTAATGCGCGCGATGTTTAAGTTTTATGATTGTAAATCGCGTGAATGTGTGTAATTTTTTTTAATGCCTCGTTAGATTATCATTGATCTGTGCCGAATGCTTTGATGTTCTTGTTAAATATATCATTTATACAAAAATAATTCATAATTTTTTATAACAATTACTCAATGTTTTATTCTATAAATAGTACCTTTTTAAATGTAACAATTTATTTCATACGAAATTTACTGTTGATTCCTGGATGGCTGTAAATCAAAATAAAAGCAAAAACTTAAAAAAACATTTAGTTATAACCCGTCTGCGAAAGAAGGAGGGTTATTTTTTTCGAGTGTATGTATGTATGTATATTTCTTTGGCACGCCCTAGAGCCTAAACGGCTTGTCGTATTTTATGAGAGAAGTGTTAATAGATTCGTCTTAGTCGTGAGAGTGACACTGGGTACATCAAATATTGAAAAAAAAACAAAATTAAGGATTTTTGGCGGCATAATGTAGTCTTAAAAAAAAATATTTTCAAATACATCAAGTGTGGTATCAAAATAAAGATTTTTTAACGGAGATTACGAATATATTTACACCTTATATGTTTTATTGGAGTTTTGAATAGGAAATGCTAATAAATCATATCGCAATTCACACTAATAGTATAAATGCGAAGTTTGTGCCAGTTTGTTACTTGTTCACGGTAAAACGGCTTGACGGGTTTGGCTGACATTTGGCTCACAGATAGTCTATAAAAAAAAAACAAAACTAAAAAGATGAAAATAAAAACCGACTGCATCAATATCTGCCATCTTTATGAAATTCATTGAAGAACTGAAAATATAGAAACAAGATTTTAATTTGAATATTTTTTTTTGAATCTTAGTTGACAGTGTTCACAGTCGGAGGCATCTGCTCACTTCAGGATTTTGTTGCTCTACCTATATCACCAACCAAATTATGAGAAGTGTGTGTTATGCCTCCGACAGCATTTGGGAACACTGTCAACTCAGATTATTCAAAACCAAAATAAAATTTCACAGGCCTCATCGTTGGTATTTGATTATTCCCTGTACGGAAAACATAATAAATCGTACAGAAACATCCATGATTTATGTTTCAAACAAAGAATAGAAAGATAGGTGACAATAACAGAGTTACGCAGCACGTAGTACAGATGTCGCTAGCTGTAGATAAGGCTTTTGTCGCTTCCCTCATTGTGTTACGGCTCGAGACACTGTTTCATGTCGGATGTTCATATTATGTACTTTTGAATTGTAAACTAGAGCTAGCAACAATTCGCTTTCTGGTTTTTAACATTGGAAAATAATTTAAATTCAAGTATTTTAAGCTAAATAATAATATATAATATGTAAAGTATACTAAAGAAAATAGATATACAATAAGCATCAGCATTAATAGTATTGCATTTCAAACGTATTACAGCCTTTGAGAGAGTTTTAGGCTTTAGCTACAGTATGGAGTTGCTTTTTGAGTTTTTTTTTTATGGCATCGAGTGACGAGACGAGCATGCCGTTTACCTGATGGAAAGCGATACGATGACCCATAAACAATAGATACACCATCCAGCACCTTGAGTTACAAAGTACTGTGTGGCATTCCACTGCGCTCGTCATCCTGAGACATAGGATGTTAAGTCTCATTAGGTCCTGTAGTTACACTGGCTACAATGCCCTTCAAACCGAAACAAAACAGTGCATGCACACTGCTGCTTGGCGGTAGAAATGGACATTGCGGTGGTACCCACCTAGACGGACTCTTACATATGTGAGTCCTACCACCAGTAAAAGTAAGTGATAGCTACCTGTCATAGAAAATGGGCTTGAAATGTAGTCCATGTACGTAATGACTAATAGCTTTTCCGAAGTTATACTAATGACTTATAAATGCCCTATTCTTACAAAGTTCTTCTAATAGTGTGGGTATCGATAGATGACGATTACTGATATATATTTATCTACTTTATATTATTCTATCTACTTTTTACGGCGGAAAACAATAAAATGTAATATCAACTTTCTAATGCACGGTACAAAAATATTCGCGATTATCAAAACGACGGCCACTGCCATTATCGCGGAAATTATACACACATGTACGCAATAGTAACGTATTGCGTCAGGAGGCAGAATAAAATATTTTTTAAACTCTGAAAGTCGTAAACCATTCAGGAATACTTTATTTACACATAAATCACATCTTACGGATTTAATTTAAATAGGCACAATAAAGTTAATGATGCATTAAACGTTATGAGGTCGATTTTATGGACTATACTAATATAAACTCTTACTAATAACCTCATTGGTCAAAAGTCTAAACGTAGGATGGTAAAGTCTTAGATTTGATCTCGACATGGAGCGACCAAATCCAGGTTTTTATTTGAAAAATATTTACATACGCCATTTGCTTTGGTTGAAGCTGGTTTCATACCAAATTTTATTAAAATCGGTTCAGTGGTTTAGCCGCAAAAGCGTAACAAACAGTCTTACTTTCGCATTTATATTAGTATGTATGTAAATACATATGGTTGAAGCAATTATCACACATGGGGCGTGTATCGACGAGTGCTTGAATGGTAAAGTTCACCATCCAGCATTTACATAGATAAAAAAACTCTCGTACGGGTATCGGAGTGTGACAAATAGAAAAACATTGTAGAACAGCAACCTCGATAGTAATTATCTACATGAGTAGCTTTCTTATTAGGTTTCCTTTTTTATCACATGTGAGCTACAGAAACGTAATATTATGTTTTATGTATTTTACATTAGGAAGCAGTAAATACGCGCAAGTTTAATTTTGTTGTTTCATGAATTTTGGAAAAAGAATATTCGGATAATTAAAAATTAGTGCGTGTTTGTCGATTAAAGCTTCAAGAAGAGAAAATTATCGGGACTTTTTATTTTAGTGGACCGAGCGTTCCTATGCAGCTATCAAAAGAATACTATCGGAAAACTATAAAAATGACAAAGCGATCGTGCAATTCATATACAAGAAATAGATGTATTAATACTCTTTCCAGTCCCTATAGTTTTACTGCATATTGATCAGTTTCTTCCGATAATAGTGCATGTAATTCTCTCGTTGCATGTGCATGCATGACTGTACATCATAGCAGTGGGGGGCTCAGTTTTTCAGACTGACGCGAATGCGTGTTTACCCCGTGTCCATTATTTTGATAGAAGTTAATCAACTCCGTTGACGTGAATTGTGTTATTCAAGACAAATTGTGGGTAATAAACGTTTAACTAAGTACACATTTCCTTCTCGTATAATTTAAAAACCAAAGAAATAATCGCCTCTCAATGACGGAAGAAGCAAAGCGCCTTTTTTTTATAATTTTTTTATGGAAATCATTGCAATTTATATCTGCCAGTGCAAAATATTAATCATCGCCTAGCATTCATGCTTCATGATTTGAATAATTAATCATAACTATTTGGTTTAATTGATAAGACCACAATCGCACATAGTGACGTAAAATGAGTTCTGCATCGGTTTGTGTAAATTTCATTTGTAACAACGGTTATATCTTGCAATTACATTTTTAGTATTGAGGTCCAAAATCTGAAATTATTGAGAAAAAATCTCTAATTTTCCGTCGTAAACAAAAAAATTGCATGTAAAGGAAACATATGGTCTTTAATAATTTATGTTAGCATTCTAAAGACAACAAAAATAATGTTAATTTATAAGAAAGTACAATTTAAAAGATAAGTACAGTAAATATTTTTTCTATGAAACATCTTTGACTACAAAAATTGATATGATTTCTTATATTTACGCGAATGTTAGACATTGAAATAAAACTATTTTCCGGATTTTATCGCGGTTTATTAATTCACATTTTCTTCCAACCTTTCGAAGATTTTACAACCTTCATGGCTTCATGGTCCGCTCCGTGGCCACGAATCATCGAAACGTTGGGAGAAAATGTAGACGATAAAATCCGCAAAATAGTTTTATTTCAATATTGACATGAATACAATACATAAGAAGTTTTGGAGAGCAACCACGACGCTCACCCCGATATTTATAATAATAGAGTAAACTAACACTTGACCGTATTGCAACAAACAAAAACCTATAATTTAAATTACACATTCCCAACAACGTAGAATATATAAAAGCTGTTAATTCGGTCAGTGCAAACAAACAATGCGAGGCCATTATGCAACAACTAGCGCCATCTGTTATTCGATTTAGTTTATTTGGTATTTTATTAGTATAGTAATTTATCTTGTGGTTTGTTTTGTGTATTTATTGTCCGAATGCACGTTTGAACGCGTCGGTTGTGTGGTGACTTCAGTTTAAATATTTTTGTTGAGTTCATTTTTGATTTGTTTCTCGGTATTTGTATGTGGTGTAGGCACCAGGTAGGTATTAAGGATAGCAAAAATTAATAGTTCGCTGTTAGTTTTTTGTGGCTGATTCCCAAGCTATCTTGCACTTAAATCAAACTAATATCCCGAATATTCAACCTTTAAGTAATTATGATGGTCCTGAGAACGTTTGCCAGGCGTTCGAATAAAGCCGAGCATAGTTAGGCTTTTTGAATGCGTTTCCGGCCAAATTAAACGGTGTTCGGCTTTTGTTGGCTTTTTATATTTCACCACTGCCTTAAACGGCCTTAGAATGCGTAATATTAAACGGCCACGGACATACACTTGGTAACTAAAAAAAGTCACTGGAAAAAATGAGGCGCCAATAAATCGTATTAATACTGAGACAATTAATAATTTAAGGTCTCCAGCCATTTTACGCAGATGTCCGGCCAAACTAGCTGGTCTGTCCGGCTATTAAGTTTGACCTGGCAACCCTAGTCTTGAGTTTTCTTCTTTTTATACGGTTAAGATGAACTTAATACACTGCACCTGTTAAACGGATTGGGGTCCAGATACGACTATCAACTAGTGAGAAATCATTATCCTACTTCCTCAACCTCCTTTTCCAATGAGGTTCGAGCAATACACTTTTTTATATTGTAAAGATTGGGCTTTTTAAGACAGAATAGACCACATATATTATATGGCAAAAGGTCGAAGGAAACCGCTGGATGCAGGTCGCTTCTAACAGGTCCATGTAAATCTTTACGAAGACCTATGTTTAGTAGTGGACTTCTTAACACTGAAGAAGGTATGGCAATTATTTAGGATGGTGGTAGGATACTTGGATCCGCCAGGATACCGACCACCCTACATACAGTTTTACTTATAAAAAAATCGCGAAGCTATTCTTAGTGGCGTCTTAACAAGTCTGCTCTAATTCTTGTTTTTTTTTACATATCAATGCTTTTGACAGTATTTACTCGATCAGCTGTTATTCTAAAAACGCCATCTTGCCTTTTAAGTAGGTATAAACTAGGCCATGGCGATGTTTAATTTTGACAGTGATTTAATTAAGCAATACTTAAGCACCTCTTAACGCTAAAACAAGTGTATAAGACTTATAAGGTGTTAAATCCCGCCATGGTGGTCCATGTAAGCGTGCCGCGAGATAAACCTGTCCTTCAACCAATTTAAAACACACACTCATGCCTTTTATCCCCGAATGGGTAGAGGCGCAACTAGTCCACACACTTTTAGCCTATATTCCGTCCCATGATGTGATAGGGGGCGAGCCTATATCACTGAATAGAAAAACTCAATATCACTTTGCCCGACCCGGAGATCGAACCCGAGACGTCAGCATTGTAGTCGTACCATAATACAACTACACCACCGAGGCATTAATTTAAGAAAATGTAAAAACACATCAAAAACCATAAACCATCATAATCATTTGTTGTAAACCATTGTAAAACTCATAAAGGAAGGGTACAATAAATATATGAAACGCGGCAGCGCATAGTACATGTTTGTGACCCCTGACATATACCGAGGTCAGGGGTCGTTAATCGCGCAAACGAGAACTTGTCCTACATTTTTGATATTGCAAATTTTAATAAGGCGAATACAATTTTTGAGATAATGTGGCTTGCTTGTTTGCTTATGAAAATAAAACTACATTAATTACATGTGTAATTATATGTTGGCCTGTTAAGATATTGTTTTTTATATTTATGTATTTAATATTATCCTCGTATGGTGATAGGCTCGGCCCCTATCACATCATGGGACGGAATATACACATAGCAAAAAGTGGTTGCAGTTTGCACCTCTGACTACCCCTTCGGGACTAAATGTATGTGTGTGTTTGTATTTAACATTACAGAGTGTACCTTGTAAGTTTGTGCGTACATTAGTAAAAAAAGTCTGGGAATATAGAAAGTTCTCGTACTTAACAAAATTACTGTTGTGGCTCAGTTTTTTTTATACAATTATGACTTTTATGGCAAAAATATTTTAATGTGGAGCTTCGAGTAAAATGTGTAAATTTTACAGTTTTCTAATTCACAACATGTAGTTTGTATTAAAATAGTTTAAAAAATATATGGAGATAATAATTTTAAGGTTTGCGCAAATGTTAAAAGATATAGGCAATGTAGGTTAAAAAAATAAATTATAAAAAATAAGACACAGAACTAATAGCTATACAAGAAAACATACAAGAATTCTTAATGATTTATTTCGAAAAAAGAAACATGAAACAATCATAACAATACACACGAAGAAATATTATTTTCTAATGAATAAATTCAATTTAAAAAGAATCCTTTATGCATTGATATTAATACTGATGAACTGTAAAACAAATACATTAGTTAATTCTATGAAAATACGTTAACATTTCAACGTGAAAAGCAGGGGAGGCTAATTTTCCTGGCCTGTTCAACATTTTTTACAAAAGCTCGCGCTTGAAAGCATTTCTATAGGTACTAGTAGCGACATCTGTACGGAGTGTACTGAAACATGCGGTTTTCTAGGTTACTAGCGTTCTACATTATTACGATTGATTCACGTAAATTAGTATACTATGTAGATTTATTATGTAAAGCTTTTGAGGTAACCTTCAAAGATGAGGAGCTTTCGGGCTTATAGTGGATGTAGGAAAAAAAAAAAGAATTTAAAATAGAGAAGAGGATTCCAAATAGAGCTGATGAGAGTTTTGTAAAGCACTTATAATAATGAAAATCTTGACGAATGAAACATGTTCGTTAGAAACGAAAGTAGATTTTCTTTCAAGTGGGTAAAGAACACCGTTACGTGACAATCGATTTGATGAAAATGGAAATTTACTACTTGACATTCTAATCTGGAACATCGATTGATTTTCATCTAATAGAGGCATTTATTATGAGAGAAAAGTATAAATAGTATGAAAGGTAAAATGTGTTTTCGCTTATGAAATGTATTGGTTTTGTGATTAGAGATTGGATACAGTGTGTAGTGTCAGGCGCGCATGTTCAATGTTTTCAGCAATGTGTCAGCTCTCTTGTAGATAGCTCGGTTTATATTTATCTTACACTCATTCTTTACGTACTTACTGACCGTAATCCGGATACTCCGAAACTATACGACAAATACGCAAACACACGCGGTACTCATTACCGAGGCGACAACACGTCGATTCGATACAGCCTACACGCACACTCGATAATCGCGAATTTTTTCAAACAACAACTAACGTTCTTACATAATTCCCGGCAGCCATTACCGCGTGTGGAGCGAGCGAAACTCGCCCTTAAAAACGACAAACGTTGAGTACATTTTTTCCATATCCCATGCACGTTAGCGCTATTTCGGAGCTGCGCCGGCGGTTACAACCTTGAATTCGGAACGCACCTTTAATTTTAGCCGGTTAACCTACATACGAGGACCATTCCGTGTGCTTCGGATCGATATTCGCATGCGCGCTGTCTCGGGATGTTTTAAAATAGTACGGGTGTGGTGGGTACCTCAGGCGGCGGTTTTTCAGGCAAGGTATGCCGTGGTCCGGTGCTCGCGGCCGACTGACGGGAGCCGGGGCGGAGCGTCGGGCGCACGCGCGCTGCCGCCGTCGCCTTTGCTAACGATCGCGCTGCCAATATCCTCGCGGCGGCCGGCGGCCCGCGCTCTCACTCCTCGGCGGCGCTGCTCCGCATCACGCCATCACCGCTCTCAGACCATGCTTCTTGCGTTATATAATCAACATAAACAAATTTCAAAACACATCCCATCATCAACTATTAGCCGAAGACGTTTTTTCTGCGAAATATGATTTATAAGACAAATGTAATACGAATTTGAGTGATAATATTTTCGTTGTGTGATTTATCATTTTAATACTTCAGCGGGACAGTGGCGCCTCTCGCGGTGGAAAGCTGGAATGGGAAGCTTTTCTAGCTATTGTTTGCGACATGGCACGCGTGACTTTTGAAAAATGTTTGTTGGAGTAGCTCTTGTCTTTTGTATTGGCCATTTACGTTTCTGTAACTAGGTCGGTCGACTTACATTATGCTATTAACAATGAACATGTTACATACAAATATTAATAACAGGGAATATTCAGTTATACTAAAATTAAACCGACACTCAAATATAATGAAACTGGAGTAAACTGTAAACAAGAGCCCTAAATTTAATTAGTCCACTCGAGTTTCAGTGGGTGTAGTGAAGCCATCTATCAGTGTTTGTGTAAAGATAAACTTTTCAGTGTGATGTCATTAGTGTTGATTAGTGGCAATTTATGTTAGTAGCGACATCTAGTACGCTTTACGAGAAATGTTCCGACGGCTTACTGGTGAAAGAGTAAAGATGGCGCTTTTGACTTTGATACTATTATAATAGGAATCATTAACGAATATAAACAAAAGTTAGTGAAGGTGTTAGCATGTAATTTAATTGATGTCCTGTCCTACCTATTTAAAAGTACACACACACATACATACTCACGCCTTTTATCCCCCAAGGGGTAGGCAGAGGCCAATCAATGCACCAATTCCAGAAGCGGGGCATCAACCCGGAGTCTGGGCTTCTCTATTCAGTATCAACTGAAAAGAAAAATCCCGACCCGGGGATCGAACCCGAGTCCTCAGCATTGCAGTCGTAACGTAAAATACGGAACGCCACCGAGGCAGTCGTTGCAGTCGAGGCAGTCGCAGTTTATTTAAAAATCTTACGAAATATAATCATAATGTTAACTTTTACCTGTATCGAATGTCATCATCATCATTGCGTATGGCTTATTATCTTGCATTGATCAAATTTCTAGGTCTAGTTGCTTCAACCAGTTAGCTGCGGCAGTCGGGAATTCGTGAAGCTCAGCTATACCGCCGGGAAAACAGCGAAGCGGACCAACCATGGGAAATCAAATTACCACCTACACAAATGGGGATTGAGGGAGTCACCACAATGCGACTGCGGAGCACCTGACCAGACCCTTTCCCATGTGGTGAATGTATCGAATGTCGATAGCTTGGAACAATAGTTCATTTTACTTACCAATATAGATATAAATACCAAAAATGTATTCAATAATGTTAACAAAATACACACACACCTACCTGTACTTACACACAATAGCTCAACAATCTCGTCGTTGATACCTAAGTTAACCCCAGAACCATCTCACTTACAGTCTTCCTCTACAGAATCTTCAATAACATTGTAATCAAGTTTAACTTCTGAATCAATAGGACTTCAATCTACAACTTTTTAGAAACTGACGAAGATGGCGATATTTACAACGATGATGCCATCGAATGGAGGAGTAGTGACGAAGAAAATGAGATTATATATAAAAAACCATAATTGTTTTTTTATTTATTTATTTATTTATTTATTACATCTATTATTAGACAATATCATTACAGGTGTTACCCCAATGCGATAATGTCTTGTTACTAACAATCCTAAGTGTCTATCTAACTTAAAATAATATACATACATATACACATAAACACATAAATCACACACGTAAGTATAAAACTAATAACTATAACTAAGTTTATACAATAGGACCTTTGCGAACTCACTCATGTTACACGCAAAGACGTCAATATCTCCATGAATTTTGTTTATGGTGCAGATGACTCTGGTTAGAGGCGATTTAGCCCACAGGTTAGTCTTGGCTGCCGGTACAGCCAGCAGCTGCGGACGCCGCACTGTGGAACGTCCCTATAGAAAGGGCGTGACATGAGCATCTCTCTTACATATCTTATGATAACTCAACAACGGAACAACGTAAAGATTTGAATTTTTTTACGTGTATTATTGAATAATAGACCTATCCATTACCAATGTAGTTTATTTGAAAAATACTGATATGACTATGAAAAAAAATACTGAAATATGCCTATATTCCAAGGGAGTTTAAAACCAAATTAAGAATAGATACACAATAATTTGACATTAATGCAATTAAACAAGTGAAATACAATACAGTATAGGGTATATTTTAACCTAATTAATGAAAAATAGACATGTCTTAAAATCGCCTAAATTTACGATTTCAAGGACTTTGCTCAAAAGAAATTGTCAGGCGTTTCCTAACACTTTAAAAAACTTATTTCGAGTAATATTATTATATTAGGATGGATTAAAATGACACAACAATTGAAAGCATAATGTTAAAAATTATTTACACCAACCTACTTGATTGCTTTCGTGTAATATCAACACCTGATGAAATATTCATAATTCACAAAATGTAGTCAGCTTGATGAAAAATGTAGATGCTCTGACATTTTTATCAGGCGTGTGACCTATTTTGTTAATTTTCTTCGAAAGGGGGACGAGGGGGGGTACATAATGTTCTAGCAAAATTTCCTAATTACTCTGAACTATCAAACACAAGTATCATTAGGTCGGGGTTTCGTGGCGTTTTTATTATATGACAGATTTTATCAAACACTTCGATTACTTTTTTAAACTTTAATTTAACCATAAAATAAAGCGTCTTTTTAAAAAGAAACAGTTGCATTTATATAAGTGTATCCTATTAAACCGTTTTATTTATAAAATACTTCTCCAAACTATTGCGAATACCACAAATATCTTTCTTAAACAGTGAGGTCATTTTCGACAGTGTTCGATACTTCAAGTTTGATGCTATATATTAGGTAAAATAAAGTGATTAGAGGGGTGAAAATTATAAAATTTGAAAGGTCATATTGTCCCCTTTCCACAATGCATTTCAGTTTCCAGTTATCAGACATTCAGTACTACCGGTACATGTCACGCCCTTTCTATGGGGACGTTCCACAGTGCGCCGCCGCCTCCACACATAACGATCCGGTACACACAGGCTCAGGTGGCACAGAACACCCGAAATGAATTTACATGAAATATTTTTTTTTTATATTTTATGATATTAAAATAACACTTTTTACTTTATATAACATGGCTATGAACGTAATAAAATTATGTTTTTATTAGATATCTTAAAAAATCTACTAAGCATTCGTACTCGCACCTACAGGCTACAGCGGACTTTCAATGTATCTGGCAAGACGTTGAAACCATTAAATCTGTCCGACTTTCGATGTAACACTTTTTGATAGGTTTCCAAGTAATACATACATACATATACACTCACGCCTGTTATCCCCGAAGGGGTAGGCAGAGGCGCAACTAGTGCACCCACTTTTCGCCGTTATTCCGTCCCATGATGTGATAGGGGGCGAGCCTATCGCCATATCGGGCACAAATTCCAGACTCCGAGCTGATACTGAATAGAAAAACTCAATATCACTTTGCCCGACCCGGGGATCGAACCCGAGACCTCAAGCTTTTTTCCGGGATAAAAGTCCCGCTTTATGTTTACCCGGGATAAAAAATAGCCTATGTGTTAATCCAGGTCATGATCTACCCGTGTGCCAAATTTCATCGAAATCCATTCAGTAGTTTTTGCGTGAAAGAGGAACAAACATCCATACATCCAGACATTCTTACAAACTTTCGCCTTTATAATATTAGTAGGATTATAGTTTAGGGGTGTCTGGCAGGGGGTAGTAACTGTCATAAGTGTCCGGCAATGGATGACGAGATTTCTAAACTTATCCTGAAGAAAACATAAAAAAATCTAGCTTTATACTTTAACGAATTTTAGGTACTATTTTATACACCTTTACTACCTGTTACCTGCCAAAGTAACCACAACCCAAACTCGATATTCGCTGTTCGTTCTTACCTCTATAGGAGACATGCACAGTAAAACTTTCAACTTTTATAAAGTAACGAATGTCGGGCCCTCGTGGGCTCTTGAGCTATAAGAATAGAATAAGAATAATTTATTGCCACGGTACACGTGATATTATATCTTCTTAACATAGTATACCGGGTGGAAGGGAAACGCTCTCTATACCGGAACGGTAAGAGAGAAGAACCATAACATTAACGAAAAACTATATTCATTTGCAAAGCTAAGCGATAATAATTACGATTTTAGTATTTCCGTAATTTATGCTCGCGCAATGTAAAGCGTACAACAAACTGGGTAGGGTACAAACTACAAAGCAAACGCCGACAAGGCGGCGGCCGTCGCGCTGCGCCGGCCACGCGGTCGTTAACCCGTCAGCTGATGTACGTGTTTCATTACGATTTTTTTTATATGTTGACCTTTTTTACTATGTCTTTCAGAATAATAGTTTAATTTATCTATCCATACGTGAAGCTGTACAGAAATTTGAGAAAATCCTACTAAAATTGTAACAATGCGATCGCGATTTTTTTAGTGCCATCACGTCAGGAATCACTAATACTATCACCTGTATTCGTTTCCGAGAGCGTTTCCCTTCCACTCGGTATAAAACAAAGTCGCTACCCGCTATCTGTCCCTATGTATGCTCAGCGACTGATCAAGAGTTCTGACCGCCCTAGGCTAATTATGAGGACGCGCCCCCGCCAGGTGTAAGTGATACGGTCGGCCTAAAAAGTAGTATATTAGTTTGTTTACTAGTGTAAAAAATTTAACATGGTTCATACTACCTATAAAAGTTATCAGATCGATCTGAAAGTGAAACTAACGTTGTCCATTAATCTACACGACATTCAACCTTAGCGTGGCACATTTTTTTAGCTGACCGTACATAAAGGCGTATAAGGATACGACCTCGCGCATTATACGACCAAAATCATGACAAGTGACTGCAGGCTACCAAGTAGAAAACCAAATCCATGTCGTGTTTGGCCGCATGACTTGTATTGGCTTAGTTTCTATAGACAAGGTAGTTGTTGCGGCCATAGACCATGTGCGTGGTCATCTAGTGTGTGAAATTGCATTTATCCTTTAGGCGACTTTTATACCAAAAATAGTAATTTTTGTTAGTTAGTTTCAAGCACGATTTTGATTTAAAACGACAACAAGTTTGAGTCTCCGTACGACAAAATTTCTGAAACAGACGTTGGAACTGATTGAAATTAAAGAAAGATATGAAAAATCTGGCTCGTTTATTCCATTAGTGTTGAAATAGTCTTTCATACATACATACATATACACTCACGCCTGTTATCCCCGAAGGGGTAGGCAGAGGCGCAACTAGTGCACCCACTTTTCGCCGTTATTCCGTCCCATGATGTAATAATAGTCTTTCCGATGTAAATTAATCAGATCAGTTTATTTTTTAAAAAATCACAATTAAGAATTAACTAAATTGGCGAAATTTTAGATACGGTCTCTTAATTCTTGATTGAAAACCTTTGTATTGACCAGACATATTGCTAGCATTATCATAGCTTTGGCCACGACAGTCTTTAATATCAACTTTCAAAGTTTTATCAATTGTCGCAAGAACAGCCTTCTTCATGTCTTCACCTTTATGACCGCAATTGGGTAAAAAGGTGACAAAACGTTAAATAGGTTCTCCGTCAGGCAAAACATAACGAATTATAAATGTCAACTGATTGGTGTGTGAAATATCTGCAGTAGAATCAATGCTAATCGAATAATATGTTGTTTTTTTATTTCTCCAATATTCGAAATTCTAACTTTATCAGCGAGAAGTTAAATAAATTCATCGATTATAGAGGATGACAAGTACTATGGAGAACCCAGAGGTTCTCAGGCAAGCATTTGGTGAGATTTGGGCAAAAAGGCAGACCTTTTTGTCCAAATCTCACCAAATGCTTAGCCATGAAAGGATCAAATTTGGATATAAGCTCAATACAGCCAAGAATATTTCCGCTTAGTGCAGATGCAATAATTTCATTTCGGCCGTGAAATGGAAGGCCACGAGAAGCTAAAAACTTAATTGTTTCTATTACACGTAGTAACACATTTCGCCAATAAGTTATTTCTTCATTATATTGTTTGATTATTTAGGTATCCAATCGTTGTAAAAATTTTAATCTACATACATATTGTCCAAAACATTTACGATGATCCGGAGAATTGTCATGATCAGTTATTAAGTTAGAATTTTTCCACTTTAAAAAAAGAAAATATTTTTTTTTTACGTTTGTAAAGGCCGCAGGAACGCGTTGGATGCGGGCCGCTTTTGACAGGTACATCTGGAAATCTTTGGGGGAGGCCTATGTTCAGCAGTGGACGTCATATGGCTGAAGATGATGATGATGATGAAATCCACTTTTGGCAAGTATGGATGTTGTGTGATGATGTATACTAACTATTAACCACCGAGGAGTCCCCGCGCGTCGTTGACGTGTTTCATCGCGCACGGCGAGCTGCGCTGTTGCCGTCGAGCGAGTCGCTCGACCACCGACCGATTCGAGTGATAAATCAGTGTTTGTTTTGCGCGCGCTTTTTAAAGTATCAAACCAGGGAGTCCCAGGCTTTTTCAGTTCACAGCGTATTTAGTTTTATGGCTTGGTCTAGTTGAAATATGTAGGGTAGATGCAATGATGCTAGATAAATAGTGTATGCGATGACACGATTTCAGCGCGCCCCCCCGATCCTCGCGCCCTAGGCTACAGCCTAATTAGCCTAAGGGTTAATCAGGCCCTGTGTATGCTTAGATCTTTAAAACTACGCAACGGATTCAAGAGGAAGGTTTATATGTATAATACATGCATAATATAGTAGAGAAATAATTTGTGTGTTTATTGGGACTCTGAGTGCCTTTCTGATAAAAGTCGAGGTCCGAGGATCTACTTATACTGGACGGAAAAGCGTTTTGTACCAAAGTGTCGCTGATCGACCATATTGCAAGATCTCTCGATCTGTGTCAGTTTATTGTCGCCTAGTACTTGCAATTATGACGGATGCTGTTAAAAAATGTATAGGTTTTTGTACACACTTTTGAAAAACTCCTTCAAAGAGCATTATAATACTACGGAAAAACTCCTTAATGTGGGCGAAGCCTTGGGCAAAAGTTAGTGTACTAATAAAACAAACAAAGTGCAATATAAAATACGTAACAAACAGTAATGAAATACTTTAATTTTAAATACATTTTTATTTCGAAATAAAATTACGATTATGTTTGGACATCACAATGTTAGGAATACGTTGACAGTACGAAATAACTTAAAAACTATATCACCAAACGTAAAAAACAGTAAAGCTGGGTCAATGTAGAACGGTTTGCAATTCATATTTAATTTACAAAGGATGGGACAAATCTGACCCACAAAAATCATAATTTAGTAATTTATTGGTTCGAACCTGACCCGCAAAATCCAAAACTACGATAAGCAGGATGGGACAAATCTGACCCGCCAAATCCACAATTTTAACATCTAATTATTTTACTCCTAACATGTTTACATGATTTTCAACATACAATGCCTCTTAATTTATATATTACGAATACTCAATTCCATTTTCACAAGAAATGTTGATGTGTTTTTTTTTTTTAAAAGCTTCTTATTGGGGCCACAATGACCCATCTCAAGACCAAGAGCATTTTATAACTAAAAATGTAGAGCTAAGAGGTGCTAATCTCTATTTAATAACAGAATTGCACCCTGAACGTAAATAAATTAAGTCCATTGTCCAACAACGCAGAGTTAAACACATTTCCCAACCGGTTTCGTTCCACAAACTCAGTTCATAATGAATATAATTTATAAAAACTAATATTAAAATGTGAACGAAAAACGGAACCAACCTTTCTGCAATAATTTTCTATGAAAATTTTGAGTTTTTGGGTGTTTTCATTACTTGGTGTTAAAAATCCAGACACTCTTCAAGAACCTAGGATTCAAAGTATCCTATTCTATATATAGAATTTTCCTACTTATTTTGCTCCAATTTCGAAGTTTGGTAAACCATTTATTGAAACATAGTAGAGGTGAATTTTAAACATATTATTTACTCAGTGTCGGCCATAAGGGGTGGAAATTGGGGCAACCGTTCAGATCTTAGCGCATCGAGGGGCCTCAATTACAAGAGGCACAGTTAAAATCATAACCCTCTCTCGGAAATTGAGTAAAAGGTACTACCAATTTGCCGCCCAGAGTCTCGTAGTGCTTCGATCGCATCCCGAGAATTACCCAATCAAAATAAATTATGCGTAAGCATGTCAAGAAAACTTGGTTCTGATTTGTCTATTTTCGTGATGGATCAAAAATAACGATCATCCCACCATAGCTGCTCAAAATTGATCTTTTTTTATTATCATCCAAATCTTAAATTTTGAAAAAGAGTTTCTTGCCCGTTCTTCTCTGGTGGAAACTGCTTTCCGAACTGGTGGTAATCTAATTAATGTTTAACATTTTATGGATTCGAATAAATTATTTCATTTCATTTGATGGATTGAACAATTTTAATCATATTTAACACTTACATCTTTTCGTCGCCGATAGAGACGATTGATTTATTTTGAAATATACACCTCACTGCATATAAAATAGGATTCAATTTGTATTGTAAGTTGAATTTTTCCATTCACACTTTTTTTTTGTAAAAAAAAGGTGGAAGTTATTTTTTTTCACGTCATTATCCGACGAGTAAAGGCAAGCATCACTATGTTCTAATATAACAACAGCGTGAGTCGTTGTGCTGTAAAACAAGATATTAGCTTAAGTATATTTGTATTAAAACGCCTACTATTTTTTTATAAAAGAGGGAGAAAAAGAACAAAAACGATTGTCTGATGAAAAAAAAAAACACAAAAATCACGGATCGGATGCGTTTAGTTATTGTATAATATTTCAAAGGAAATAGTAAAAACAACTTAATTACAGAAGGTAACGTTTAATTTGTTAGTTGTCAATGGTGTAAGGATGTCGCGTCGGCAGATAAAGCATAACAAGGAAGGTTTTATTTTTTAAAAAGAAGAAGAAAGCTTTAATATTTATTTTTACAGTTTGGTATTAAGTACTTACAACTATTACTTACATGGGTCGTAGCAAATACCAAGTTTGCTCAACACAACGACGTTTATTACTGACTACATAACAATTTACTATGTACAAGGTTAAAAATCTCATTTTCATATCACATCATTCATTCAAAAATATACCTTAAGTCCATAACTCTAATTTCTCTATTGGTTTGTGACCCAGATAGTTCTTTGTACATCTGACCACACAAGTCGCTATTTAATTAAGTTTCATGTTTTTCACAATATGCGAAGTTGTGTGGTAAGAAATACAGTTTAATTTAGTATGTGTACATCCAACCACATCAGAAATCATAGATTAATAATTATTCTTACAACAAAACTGTGTGGTTAGTTGTACCTATATTTTTTAAATCATGTACAATCGGCCACAAAATCTTATCGCACTCAGTCATTTCCACATTTCTTTTGTGGTCGACTGTATTTATATTTATATTAAATTTTCTACTGGAACATTTTCATTATCTATGGTCTTTTGGAGGTAGCTGTAAATCAACAGGTCCATTTTATTTTTTGACAATTGCAACGTTTTTTTTTTATTTGATGCATATTTAAATACAATTTTCAACATTTACCGCGTGCATTTGTTATTGACATTTTAAATCTAGTCAAAAAATACACGCGTAAATTCCTCCAAAAATTTTGAATAAAAATGTTGAGATCTCATTGCAAATTTCAATGTAATTCTAATAGTTGTACCTAATTAAAGTTTTCACAAAATGCTTTTTAATACTCGGTCGTGGGTCAGTAATTAATTTTTAGGCCCTTAGTAAATTATTCACTACGCAATTGCTTTATTGTACTCTTTTTTCTAAGCTACAATCTAAAGTATCAAAGGAAGTGGTTTCTGAAAATTTATATTAGACAATAAAAAATGTTTTTTTTTTTATTTCATTAAAGGCCTTTGGCCTCTCCTCACTGGCTATGGCTGGCTATCCAGGGAATCATAAAAAAATGTCAAAGAAATAAATTAATTCACGAAAAAAATCGTCATTAATACAAACGTCAGAATGTAAATATTTTTTTTACAATTAATGTTTTTTTTTTGCCAAACTTCATCCAGTTTTGTTTACATAAATATTTATTGGCAAATATCACATATAAATGCATACTTGCAATGAACTTACTGATTTATGGTACATACATTAACGTATTTAAAAAGCATAAGTACAAGTACATAATATGAAAATAAATGATATTATTTTCTAGAATGGTTTTTCTAGTAATTTTAGATAGACCGAAATCGGTTTATTATATGGTAAAACTAGTACAAAATATGAATTTTATTTATTAAAAATAATAATCCAAACAATAAATTCATAATTTAATTTCGTCACAACTACACTATTAAATATAAAAAAATATTTACAAATAGGTATAATTTTCAGAAACCCATGCGGTTTTCTAAAAAAAATTCAATAGTCTGACCAGCATTATCAATTAAAAATTCTTTTTATTTACATTTCTCTACATAATAGGTCAATAATTGTCTTTGACAAAGTCGTTTAGTAAAAAAAAACATGAAAAATTTAGAAGACGCAATTCAGAAAATATGAACACAATGTCATAGGAATATTTGTACTCGAAGCTAAATTTGGTAATTGACAGAGAAAACTGTTGAATCATTACCAAAAGCAATAGTCAAAATGACAAGATTTCTTAGTCAAAACAAAAAATATTATATAAATATAAAAAGGCATAAAAAGACAAAAATCATTGACACAAAATCATCACCAACCATTATTGTCTTTTCTCATAACGGTGTTTTACATTAGTAATTGCGATAAATCACATTTCATTACATATCACAGTACAACACATGTCCAAACTTTTTCCAGCGCAAAAAATGTCACATCCAAAAAAAAACATCAAATACTGATCATTCAAGTTGGCACCGAAAATTTTCCGAAATTTCGTACGAAAATACTGTCGATTTACTTTTATAAGAAAACGAAGCTAAGGAAATAAATAATCGTAGTTAACGCTTTCATGCCTACGTGTACTCCTTTGGTAACATTTGCTTGTGCTACACTAACGGACCTAGAATTCCAGTCTAGGTTCATCTAGGGCCTAAAATAAGGCTAAGACTAAAACCGAGAGAGATGGCGATGAATTATGCGTTGTTTCCGTACTCCATGCCGAAGAGAGACAGGATGACGAAGGCAAGACCTAGGAAGATGGAGCCGAGAAGATCTCCGAGGGCCGTTAAGTAAGGGATGGCCGCGTTGTCAGGATCCTTCTTCAACTTCCACATGAAGTGAATGAGGATGTACGCCAGGTAGAGGAGAACCATAACCTGATGAAGAAATTAAGAATTTGTTTCAAAAATTCGTTGTACTGTTGTTTCAAGAGAAGAACGTCAAAATTCCTGTTATTTCTATGAGTGCTTGATGATTATAAAATGCAATTTAGTCTGAGCACATACATCAAAAACTAAACAGAATCATTTCTTTAAACTTTTGACAAACATCAATACATTTACCTCCAAACAAAACCAATCAAATTAGTAAAATTGACTACGTTCAAAATTTTTCAACACTTTATACATTCCTATATCCTTGATATCAATGACCAAAATGGCACCATAAACATCAGCCTCACCTGCATTAAACTGCACATGAGGTACGCGATACCGAACGGCAGCTGGATGGTGACCTGCCCCTGGTAAATGAAGTCTGCTACCACCATGAAGATGATCTGACCGAACACCGCCAGGACTAGCAGCATACGAGCCACCTTGGCTGCTGTGGCTGGAATAAAAAGAGTATTGGTTAGCACTGTCATAGAGGGAATCTAATTATGCCAAGGCAAATAGTGTGTGAAATGGCAATAGACTAGTTGTGAGTAGAACAGTCTACCAAGATGAATGTCCGTCCGCAGGTCCAATACCCAGTAAACAGTGAAGGAAATCATCGTGAAAATCCTGCACATTTGAGATGTTCTCTACAAGAATTTCGAAGGTATGTGAAGTCTGCCAACTGGCCCTATGCCAGCGTGGTGGACTAAGGCCTAATAGAAATGACCAAAGAAGGGCAAAGTTTTCAAACGTCTTCCGTATAGTTCCTAGCACACATACAAAAGCAAAACACACGGGTGTATACGGTATATTCGTTCTGAATACTATTGTATACAGACGCCGCACAAAACATAAGTATGGCACTGATATTCTACAAATATTTAACACTAGCTTTTGCTCGCGGTTCCGCCCACGTCAAATTGTTTTAGTGGGGATAAAAAGTAGCATATGAGGTAATCCAGAACATGATCTACCCGTGTGACAAATTTCAACGAAACCCGTTCAGTAGTTTCAGTAACAAAGAAACAGAAAAACAGACAGACAGAAAAGGATTACAAAAATCGCCGATTAGTGTTCCATTACTCTTATTTAGTCACCCTCTTTTTTGTTTATCACATTTCTTTAAATGTACAGACACACCGATTCTACTGCTTTATTATATGTATAAGTTACAGTTACATTTTTATTGTTTGTAAAAATATATATCAATACTTTTATTGGCCAGTTAGTATATTATGATCTTAATCGCTACCGCCGAATACATAGCGAAAATGAACCAATCATAATAAAGTTTGACATCCTTACAGGCCAATTGTATCGCTTGCTGAAAAATGCTACATGTCATATTTATGTAGATCATATATATGATTACTATCTACGTCAGCTGCTTAATAATACAACTGTGAAATAAAATTTACTTGAAACCTATGAAGCTATTCCATATTCGTACAATAATTTCGGAGTTAGTGGCTATACTTTATTGATACCGTGCAGATATATTGCAATTGACTAACAAAATTCCTTGATTAAGGAAACTTGATTAATCAGTTTATGCGTAATTTTATTTTAAAATATTGACTAGAATCTTATCACGCTTTGCAGTATTTTTATCCACTTTACATTTTATCAATAATAAATTAATCAATATGTTATTAAATATTTTGGATTTTTATCTCTCTGATGCTTTTTTTTAATTGCAATTACGTAGATCATTAAAATATTGTGCTGTGATCACTTTTTTTTGGCCATAGCGCAGTTTTTGAGACATTAATCTATCCAGACTATTTTTGTATATAGCATTGTGTTTTGGTATTGAGCTGAATAGCAAATATCGTTTGTATTAAAAATAATTTAAACAAAATGTCGAACAATGCTTTCTAGAATTTTAACCTCTAGACTGTTACTAAATACGTAATAATCCAAATTAAACACTTTACACATCACAGAAGCCTCATTTTCGTAAAATTTTTCACGAGGTAGAAATTCACATGTTTTTACGGCTTCGTAGAGACGCAACTTTATTAACCTCAAAATAAATGGGAAGATTAAAACAATCCTTACTTCCATAGAACAGGGTCTTCCAGGGCCATTCAATGATCTTAGTGTTCTCCGGCAGGACTCCAGGGATGGCGGTCTGGTGCAAGTGGGTGGCGAGACGCGAGGACTGGACGCAGACCAGGTTCCCACCAATTCCGTTGACGATGGGCTGGAAGACCTCGTACCCTGTGAAGTGGTCGACTGCTTGGTCGAGGACGATGCCTCCAATCCTAGAAAAAGAGATCATAATATGAAGATGTTCAGAATACCTCAAGATTAGTCATGTGGAGTTAAGATCAATGTACGAACATACCTATGTACTAAGAGTAATTTCATAATATTGAGTATTTTGGATTTCAGGCAGGTTTGTTAAGGCATGCGACTTTCCTATTTAAAGATATTCAACACCACTTATTGGTTATTGCGCAATAACTCCATAAATCACCGATCGATTATGATCAATACAATTGTTTTTTTCAATCCGATCATACAATCGCAGTGTGGTAAAAACTATGTAAAAAGCTAGTCATTGAGCGGTAGATATTGATCATAACAATACTGATACAAATTATGAAGTAGAGTTTGAGGATGACAATGTTTTTAGAAATGGTAAAGTCAAAGTAGATTACACATGTAATCAATGCACACATACCCGCTGATGAACAGCGCTGAGATGACAGGAGTCCATCCACTAGTGAGCACTTTCTTGGTGTACTTGTTCCTCCAAACAATGAAGACCCAGAGAGGCAGCAGACTGTAGTACACGCATATCAGCGCGATGGGTTGCCATAGAGATATCTCTGCGGAGAAATATGAAATTTCTGATGAGGACAACTCATTTTAGGCTCCAGATATCGTTAATACAGTGAGATGACCATACATTCCCACTGTCACTAATTTCGCTGGTGTCAGTGTCTTGATTGAAATATGATAGATAATAAATACTGTAAATTTCTCCCTGCTCTGATAAAAAAACAACATGGCACTCAATGGCCGTTTCTATGATTTTAATCTAGAAGCATATCTACTACCTACTAAATTTGCGTTTACTGTATTGTTTAGCTCCTTATCATAACATGAAAAATAAGTTCTATCAGGCGTGATTGCACTACAAGCTTGTCTATTTAGCCTATCTATAAAGTTTGTAAAGCCAGGACAAACTAGTTGCCAAAATAATCATCATTAATTAGATTGATTTTAGTTCTTCTCATTCTATTAACAGTAATACATGTATAGTTTTATAAATATGTTTAATTTTAATTAATGTTAAGAGTTGCAATTAATTTATATTTTTTTACACTTAGTTATTAGAATTAATGCCGACACCCTAACAGGGTATTTAGGGCTATATTGTTGAGTAAATGAATAAATCATTCTTCGATTTAATTGATCACTCAATCATTAGATACATTATAACACATTGTGCTGTCTGTCAACACGTAAATCATAGTAAATGTATTTCGATATAATCTAAATCATTTTTTTCTTATCCATGCAAGTTATACAGCACATTGATGCGGGCCGCGACTTTTACTGTACAGTCGTCGTTGACCACAATTGGTGTGGATAATAAAGTAAATATCGCGTCATTGGGTGTCTATAATTTTCAACTATTCATACACTTCACATCCACGTTTGATTCGACAAAGTCCTCCCTCCCTTCCCTAATTGCTTTTCTGTCCTGGAACTTCTACTGTCTTCGAAGGCAGACGAGCTAACAGCCTAATTGATTGTAAATGGCCACCGTCGCCCACGGACGTTGACAATGCCAGAAGCACAGCAAAGCCGTTGCCTACCTTAAGAAGCTTCTTTTACCATTGTCTAACCTTAAAAAGAGAAAAGACTATATAAAATACTCACGTATCTGTTCATACATGTACTGCGCGGTGACTGCTAGTACGGAATTGCTGACGATGTCACCGATGGAGGCAGCGAGTGGAGTGGCCACGTTATCAGGGTTCACCTTGAACTTATGAGAGCCGTAGATCACCAACACCATAACGAAATCTGAAAGGTTGTGGATAGGTTAGCATAAGGTAATATCCCTCAAAGGGTAAAGGATTGTTTTTTTATTGCTTTGAGTGACGAGACGAGCATGCCGTTCGCCTGATGGTAAGCGATACGACCGCCCATAAACAGTAGCAACACCATCCAGCACCTTGAGTTACAAAGTACCTACTGTTTGGCATTTCGCTTGTCATCCTGAGACATAAGATGTGAACTCGCATTATGTCCAATAGTTACACTGGCTACAATGTCCTTCAAACCGAAACAAACTGCATGCATGCATACTGCTGCTTGGCGGTAGAAATAGACATTGCGGTGGTACCCACCCAGACGGACTCTTAGATATGCGGATGCGGGCAGATCAAGCCATGGTGCTTCATCGAGGCTTGTGTTCAGTGACTGATTGATTGAAATATGCCTTAAAACCGTGTTTAGAGCCTACCCTAACGCAACTATACAAAATTTTTCAAATCCCCTTTTTTAAGTATTAGTCTGTCGATGACGGGTTTCTCTTCCACCTGTACTTATCACACTTATAATATACATCGGAAGTTAGAACACATTTTTAAGACGTTATCAGGATATAGATTATTATCTATTAAGTAAGTAATTAAGTTGATAAAAGATATAACCATTGACGCAATTGATTCGAATTTTAGTACAATGTTTTTGATTTCACCCTCTTCAATCAGTTTCGCACAATCAGCTGCAAAATCCGTTCTGTTTTATTTAGATAGATATTTTAGCGATATATCATATTCATCAAAAACTTTCAACAAAAACATATTAATTACTTTCATCGTCTCTCTTCAATACGAAACGTACGTGATTTTTGTCCTAAATAAAATATTACGTACAAATTTTTCCAATAATAAGTCACGTAATACTTATTGAAAGTTTCGCAACTTTGACGCACGATAGAAATTGCGTATTACAGCAAAATTATGGCAGTTAGTAGACCTCGCTGCTAGAAGCAGTATATGCCGAAACGGGCTGGTTAAACACCCAGGTTATATATTATAAGTTTTTACAGCATAATTTTCCCGGGCTGAACTGGCCGGTCATAAAATTAAATCAAATCTATTTACATTTGACACTTCTCAAATATTTCATCACAAAGACCTGGAATAAGGAGAAGCAAAATGAAGTGGACCAATCTCTTATCTATACTCATATTATAAAGAAGAAAGATTTGATTGTTTGTTTGTAATGGATAAATTCAAAAACTACTGGACCTATTGTGAAAATTCTTTCACTAATAGGAAGCTACATTACTCCTGATTGCTATAGGCTACTTTATATCTCGGGAAAATTTTTAAATCTCTGATGAACTTTTTCACGTGGGCACATCCGCGACCAGAAGTCTAGTATCAAATAAAATGCAACCTTTCCTAGGGTAACTATAAACTCACCGAGCACGAAGCAAGTGGTGGTGGCAGTGAAGACCGCAGACGCCGTCAGGAGCAGGATGTACGGCCCGTGCACGGCTCGGTCGGTGATTGCGTTGATGACCACGGCGAACATGGACACCACCGTCGCTGCTACAATCGCTTGCACCTACGACAACGCTTTAGTTAGTTATCATGACAAATCATAATTCAGCTAGCGCTATCATTAATTATTTTGGCCTAAGGTAACGTTTTGATAGATAGCTTTCATTACGTATCACATGTAATATAGAATAGGAAAGTTTTCCTCCAGTGAAAACGGCATTAAAGTTGGTTGAAAATATTGCCCATTATTCCCTTCAAGAGTTGCGCGTAGGTTATCTTGTCTATTCATTACGCTTTACTACGTGCATCGTATCTTCTGCTTAATTGAAGGCTCTAAGCAAAATTGCTACTGTTTACGGATAGTCGTTGCTTACCATTAGGAAACCACTCATGACCCATCATCTTCAACCCAGGAACTAAATCAAAAACAATCTTAAATTCAGAACAATAAAGTCACTTTTTTATGGTATAAATACCTGCACTAATGATATGTTTCCTATGACCATGGATATGACCTCCTTAGTGGAGTTCATGTTGCCGAGGTTCGCTTGCGTGGACAGCCGTGACGCGAGACACATGTCCAGGTTTCCTGTGGACAAGAAGAGCCAGAATTGTTCATGTGTTTGTGATGAACTTATCACGACAGCTAAAGTACAGCAATTCATAAAATGGCACAAACAAAAACGAGATTTAGAACGAACTAACCAAGAACCAGAGAAAATTAATTTCTGTTGATGCAGATGGTTATAAAATTAAGTTCCCATGAAATCAATAGGATTATCAGAGGTTGAATTATCAAAATCCCTTTTTTTAAAAAAGATCTTATAAACAAGGACTCTCACAGGTCTTAGGAAAGTCTAAGTCTTCACAGAATGAACAAAGGGAAATTAGTACCAATTCTTGATAATTTTCCCGTATCTCACATCCCTGATTGTGGATTATTGGTGAACGACTCCATAGTACTTCAATCTCGACCCAGCTACAAAATCACGGTATTATCAATATCAATACATTTTAGATCTCAAGTTCTAACAAAACATTCGTTCTTACTCCTCTTGTTTGATTTGAAGATATTCTTATCATTGAAGTATTATGTTTTAGGATATTTGTTATCGCCGAGGGAGTTTCTTGCGCCGCTTCTTCACAGCGATAACACGTTCAAGTGGTGGTAAATTCATAACGATTCAAAAAAGATTGTGAAAGACTACTTGGATAAAGAAAATTTTGAGTTTATTGAGTTTTGGAGCAAAATGGAGCGTAAATATTTTACTGGTTGTAGGTTTCTCTTATGTAAGAGTCCGTCTTGGTGGGTCCCAATATCTATTTCTACTGCAAAGTAGAAGTGTAACACATGCACTATAAAGCTGAAGAGTTTGTTTTTTGTTTTGTTGATCGCGCTAATCTCAGGAACTATAGAACCGATTTTTTTTTTCACCAATAGGAATCTACATTACTACTGAGTGCTATAGGCTATATTTATCCCGGGAAAATATAAAAAGTTTTACGCGGGCGGAGCCGCGAGTAATACTAGTCAGATTTAAAACTAGTATTAACTGTTCCAAACACAAAAAATCGGTCTGTCAACAATAAATAATTTGAGCACAATCTTCATGTTATTGCTATTTACCTGACTGCGAAAGAAGGAGGGTTATGTTTTTCGCGTGAATGTATGTATATTTATTTGGCACGCCCTAGAGCCTTAACGGCTTTTCGTTTTTTTATGTGATTGGTATAAATAGATTCGTCTTAGCCATGAGAGTGACACTGGGTACTTAAAATTTTGAAAAAAAAACAAAAATAAGGATTTTTGGCGGCAAAAAGTAATCTAAAAAAAAATAATGTTTTCAAAATACATCGAGTGTGGTATCAAAATAAAGGATTTTTAACGGTGATTACGAATATATGTACAACTTATACCTATGTTTCGTTAGAGTTTGGAATAAGAAATGCTAATAAATCACATCACACTTCACACTAATAGTATAAATGCGAAATTTGTGTTAGTTTGTTACTTCTTCACGGTAAAACCGCGACGGGTTAGGCTGAAATTTGGCACACAGGTAGTCTATAAAAAAAAGAAAACTGAAAATGTGAAAATATAAAAAAAAAATACAAAAACACGACTGCGTAAATATCTGCAATATTTATTAAATTCATTACAAAACTGAAATGATAGAAACAAGATTTTAATTTGAGTATTTTATTTTGGTTTTGAGTAATCTTAGTTAACAGTGTTCACAAACGCAGTCGGAAGTATCTGCTCACTCCGAGATTTTGTTGCTCTACATATAACACCAACCAAAATATGAGAAGTGAGCGTGTTATGCCTCCAACTGCGTTTGTGAACACTGTCAACTAATATTATTCAAAACCAAAAATAAAATATTTAAATTAAAATCTGGTTTCTATCTTTTCAGTTTTACAATGAATTTAATAAATATGGCAGATATTGACGCAGTCGGGTTTTCGTTTTTCTTTAACATTTTTTTTATTTATCATGATAACACGAATGTGGAATTTGATAATATCCAATATCTTGTATTTATCTTAGCTAATCATTTTAATCTACCCATCTATAGAGAAAATCTCGAAATCATTGCTATTCAAAAAATGATAAGAGACCATTTCTTATATTATATTTTATCTTGTCATGTCGGAAACACTTTGAATATTTCAGATGATGTAAGAGATTATACTCCATACCGAATTTTTGGTCAATTTAAGATATCACTGAGAAGATGGTAGAGCGGCGCTGAAAATGATTACAGCATAAATATATTAGACTGGGTTGGTACCAATTTTATAGAAAACCGTGAGGTTAGACAGTGAAGTTATCTGTACCCAACTAGAAATCCTCTCTTTTTAATATCCATTTTTCTTAATGTGAAAGATTTCTAAAAACACTTTACCGGTGGTAGGACTCTCATATAAAAGAGTCCGTGTGGGTGGGTACCACTGCAATGTTTATTTCTACCGCCAAGAAGCACTGTGCATGCACTGTTGTGTTTCGGTTTGAAGGGCATTGTAGCCAGTGTGACTACAGGACATAATGAGACTTAACAACTTATGTCTCAGGATGACGAGCGCAGTGGAATGCCATACAGTACTTTGTAAGTCAAGGTGCTGGATGGTGTTTCTACTGTTTATGGGTGGTCGTATCACTTACCATCAGGTGAACGGCATGCTCGTCCCGTCATTCCATGCCATAAAAAAAAACTTATGTCTCAGGATGACAAGCATAGTGGAATGCCACACAGTATTTTGTAACTCAAGATGCTGGATGGTGTTTCTATTGTTTATGGGTGGTCGTATCGCTTACCATCAGGCGAACGGCATGCTCGTCTCGTCATTCAATGCCATAAAAAAAGTCGTAACCACGTGCACAACTAGGTCGTACCGACGGTTTCGTCGGAAGGCCGTCTGCTATTGCTGTTTTCAGAATACTGACGATCTTAATATCTAACATCCGATAAACATTGATGCCAGTTGCCGACAGTATTGCCGGATCGATCTGACAAACAGTGCTGTTAAATATAAGCATCCGACATTTATCGCACCGATAAAAATGTCGGTCCGATCGGTGGGCTGATCGATTACATATTTAAAAAAATAGGTATATCGATATTTCCAATTAATTTACTAACAATGAGGCTTTCGACACGTATCCAGTCGACAATAAAACATTTCAAAATCTTAAAGATAATCTCTGTCGCAATTCCGAAGATTAAACACCGCTCGAAATGTTTTCACGCTATGTGTTATCAACTATTGTTTCTTCATAATGCGTGTAAGTTCTTTGTTGTGTGGGACAGTCCCTTCAGGAAACTGTTTACATATCAATAAATGAAGTGAAGTACAGTCGAATACAAAATTTGTATAGAATTATAGAGAAATCCAAATAAAACGGTTTTATAATTTTTAAAATAAACTAATTCCTTTTTAATTTATTACAGCGAATTAATATAAATTTCCTCAGCAGAACCACGCGTGCCGGCATCCGAAGCCACAGCTTGATGGTTAAAACCATCTCGGCCCGAACCAATAGGTTCGCCAATTCTTTTATTTGCCGCACCATCAAGCTTTGGAATAGTTTACCGGCGCACGTGTTCCCTCCTTCCTATAATCCTGGGTCCTTCCGCCGTAGCGTGAAGAAGCAACTCAGTAGGCCGGCATGATTGTGTCGAATGGCATGAGATAACCATCTGCTGACATTCGATACTCTATCTGGACTGCATCGCGCTTACCATCAGGTGAGGTGCAGTCACTTTGCCGTGCCCGAATAAAAAAAAAAAAAAAATCTGTGTGATATCTTTTAATGTAAATTACATTAAAAGATATCACACAGATGGATCAACCAAATTGTTTAAATTTGGATTTTTCCTAAAATTTACAGCAATATATTTATTAATCATATTAATGTGAGTTTATTTATATAATTCATTTGATACAACCTTTGTTGCCTTACATTTTACGATTCACGAAGTTATAAATGTGTTCACTTAATTTTGTAGCTGATTGTACCCATTGTGTCGATGTTTGCATTGTAATTTCTTTTAACTTGATGAATGCCACTTTGTATAACTTGTGGCTTGATGGTATTTGAACTTTAGTTCCTTGTATTCCGTGAGTTGGGGACTTTCCCGAACATTAGCTTATTGTCAGGATGTCAGCGAAATCTGATCAAACTGTACTGCAACTTTGTTATGATAACTATTAAAATTGCACCTACTAACATCCCAGGCTGCACCTCTGCCTACCTCTTCGAAGATAAAGCCGAGATGTGTTTTGTTTTTTACTACTTGACACAAATTTACCCTCTTGGTTTACTGTTAAAATGATTCGTGTATCGCGAGGTCTTGGGTTCAAAACCCATTGGGCAACACTTACAGCAGGTTTTTCAAAAATCGATTAGGTTTAGAGCTGCAGTATCAGTCAGGCTGGCACTGCGGCAAGGACCTGAACGAGGGTTCACGTTGTTGCCACAATGGGTATAATTGTGTTATATTGCGTTACCTATATATTTTGTTTTTCTTACATTTTATTGTACATGTTATACTGTTATTGTCCTAACAATAAGTCTTTCCTTCTTTCTTTCTTTCTTTAGGTTACCTAACCGAGACATAGTATTAGCATACGCCAAATATTCCGTCGTAGTTACCTTTAAAACGGGTTTTAGTAGAACAGTTGTTTTCAATTCGCTGAGTGCAAGTTCTTGGACGCAAAGAGGAGCACTCACGAGGAGTCGAATAAACATGCAATTAGTTTAGCTTTCTAGATTATAGGCCCGCTTCATAACTTCTGAGTAAATTCTTATCGCATAAATGTTTAAAAAACAAAACCAAAAGTCACACTCTAATCTGGACTCCACAATAATGGTAATGAAATGAAGTCGGTTAATGAGCACTATCTTAAGATAACTGACAAATATTTTTGATGGATCGCATTTTTCTTTCCTTAACCATAATTAGGTGAATAATTTCTAAATAAATGTGATCATTTTTATGCTTTAACATTAATGCTCAAAGAATTTACCTCTTCTGAAAAGTAACGCATAATATTTCTATAGTTATCAGACGAGCATAAAACTCTAATGGTAAGCTTGCTCTAAAAATCAACAATTAGCTCTAAAACCATGAGTGGGTAAGTGAACTCACTTGTCACGGTTGTTAGTTGCTACATCATTTTGGTAACGTAAGGATACTCAGAACGTTCACTAACCTTTGATCTAAGCTAACAATAGTCACAAAACCACATTTTTTCTAAGAAATACAATGAAGATTAATATACCTACTTTAGAATGAGATAACTTTTGTGACGGATAGAATACTACTAATCGTTAAGTGGTTTCACCTGATGGTAAATGGTCACCATCATAAAGACAATATTAGCGCCCTCCGAGTTTCATTGCCGACCTGGATGAATGGAATCTTGACGTATTTTTGAGACTTACCAATATGACTCAATGGCCAACGTACAATAAAACACCTGAAAAACTGTGGTCATACCATTGTCGGAATGGTCTATGGCTATTCTACGCACTACCACATATCATCACTACATAGTATAAAACAAAGTCGCTTCCCGCTGTCTGTCCCTATGTATGCTTAGATCTTTTAAACTACACAACGGATTTTGATGCTGTTTTCTTTGATAGATAGAGTGGTTCAAGAGGAAGGTTTATATGTACTTTTATCCCGGAAAAACTTATTAACGTGGGCGAGGCCGCGGGTAAAAGCTAGTACTCAATAAATGTAGCTGTTTACGATGCTGTTTTGATTTGTTTTTAAATGAACACGGAAACCTTTGCAATAAGTTTACTTTTATGCAAAGAGACTTGTATTCCGAGATTTTGATACAAGCGAAGTCACGAGCAAAACTTAGTACTTAAATATGATTTTACAATTTACACACAAGTACCACTTAATTTTATCTTTACAAGTTATAATTTGCATTTATTGCCTTCAAATAGCGTTCACATTAATAACAATTCGTGTTGTAGGTACATTCAGAATCACTGGTGCATATTTTGTGTCTAATTATAATTTAATTATTTTTTATGGAATTATTTGCGTCAAATTAATAATTTTAATGGAATATAAGTTCTTTTCTGTGGTTGTATAAGATACTGTTCATTTTTTGTCAAATGATGCTATAATTCCCAGGAGATAATAATTATTCTCGGGTATTTAGAGTAATTGTAATAGCGGGTTTTTTATACTTTTAATGGAAAGAGCATAATCTCTACCCATTTCCACTTTGAACTCACTTTTCAATTTACACAAGGAACCAATTTGCGTCATAGTAAATGGCATGCCCGCAGCCGTCCCTAATGCGCCGAAGATGGCCATAATAAAAAAAAATAGTAAATGGCATAATTACAAGATAATCTGAAAAAGTAACACTCAGTAAACTACAACGGCCTTCGGCAACGAGTGAAATATTCGAAACCAAGCAATAACCAAGGTCGGAATTTGTGTACAAAAAGCAATTCTTTCGGTTTGTAATGCGGTTTATTATTGCTTATTCGATTGTACTAATTTTGGACTATAATGAGACTTGTTTCATTTTAACCTTCTTCAAAAAAAGAGGACGTCCTCAATTCGTTGAAATCTTTTTTTTATGTATGTTTCCCGATTACTCAATCAAAGACGCGTGGACCGATTTGGATTTTTTTTATTGTTTCAACTGGTTTTCAACAGGTTTCAAAATACTTTCCAGCTGTTCCCATGGTCATCAGGTCAGGATCTAATTATGGAATCCTGGAGCAATTGAGGGAACTCTTCAAATTTAATAGGCTGACTTGAAGCGGTTTGGGTATTGAAACGTAAGGAGACATAGTTTCTTGCAATATTATACTTTTTGCGATTAAATTATATTCATTTGAAACAATTTTCATTATAAGTATGGCTTGTCTATTGTTCGTTTTAATATATAAAAAATTCATTGTCTGAAACTCACAGCTTATCGATGTGCTCCATGCTGGTCTTAAATTAATGGTAGTAATTTAAAAGTATTATAATCGAAATCAAATTGTTTTCGATCACAGGCAGTAAAGTAATTCTTATTAAAAGTCAGTAACGTATAAGAATGAGTTTGGTAACATTTGCGCTTTCGAATATCTCAGAAAAGATGATTTTATCAAAGTCCAAGCTGAAGAACTTCAAATAAATCTTGCATCTTTTTACTATTATAAATGCGAAAGTTTGTCAAAATTTTTGTGTGTTTGTATGTTTATTAGAAGTAAACGCAGAAACTAAACGTATTTAGATGAAATTTGGCATACGGGTAGATCATGTCCTGGATAAATTTTTTTATCCCGGTAATTTGTATCCAATAACAATAATGTCTGTCTCTTTTTCGATCTTGCTGCAATTAATTTATAGACTCATGAAGAGTATTAATGTACACACTTTGTAGTTTATAAAGCAGTATTTTAATAACATGATTCCTGAAGTACGGTGAAGATGTTTAAACGAACGAGCTATGTTTATAAAACAATCGGTGGAAGCCGTCAGCTTTCCCCGGGCGTTATGTAAACACCCTTATCTTAGAAGTCGATTCTACAGTCACCAACGTTCGATTACTTCTTGACTTGCAATTTCTTTCCTATACTATTTGATAAAACAATCATGTCTTACGACTGTGATGCTGAGGTCTCGGGTTCGATCCCCGAGTAGAGCAAAGTGATATTGAGTTTTTCTGTTCAGTATCAGCTCGGAGTCTGGAATTTGTGCCCGATATGGTGATAGGCTCGCCCCCTATCACATCATGGGACGAAATAATGGCGAAAAGTGGGTGCACTAGTTGCGCCTCTGCCTACCCCTTCGGGGATAAAAGGCGTGAGTGTATATATACGTATGTTATCATGTCTTTCAGATTCAAATGAAAATGGTATTTGGCGGTTCTATTGCGTTTAAATATTCTGATTACACAGAGGACATGCTTTTTAGGCGATGTACGATATTATGTATTAGTAAAAAAATATCTATGAGTTGAATTTTGATTTAATTTGAAACACCCATAGATAGACCAACTGGACTTATAGTATATAATATTTATCTCCAAAAAAGTCACATATGGTCTATTATCCCACGAAATATTTAACTCGGGTGGAGACATGAAATTATAATTTACATTGTACGTGTGCCGACAAACATAAAATGGTGCGGTAAAAGAACAAATTTGCAAACTGTTTGCATAGTGTAATGGTTGTATCGCGTGTCTCATGACTCCAGTCATTGTGGATCAAGTCAAGGTTGTTGGAGGGGTCGATGGAAACGTAGCTAAATATTGATAAGCATCACACGTGTACACCCGTAAGGGTAAGCAACACTTGAAAAGAGCGTGTTAGTTCCTACCATATCAGCTTTAGTAATCTCTGACAAAAGTATTCATAACTCAAGTTACCTACAAATAGTCAAACCTCAAACCCCAAGAAATGAGAACATAATAAGCTAGCGCAACGATGCTTCTAGAAAACACGCATTGACAATAACATCAAATTACTCGGGATAATTGCAGACAATCTTGTGAATTGAAGGAAAAGACGTATTTTTATCGTTCACGGCATCAGGAAGAGATGAATCATTGTCTCATATACAAATCATTTGTTGAAACACGTGCCAAATTGTTTCTAATGTTAGTTTTTTTTATTGCATTGAATGACGAGACGAGCATGCCGTTCGCCTGATGGTAAGCGATACGACCACCGATAAACAGTAGCAACACCATCAAGCACCTTGAGTTACAAAGTACTGTTTGGCATTCTACGGCGCTCATCATTCTAAGACATAAGATGTTATTTAGATGTTTATGTTAGACATAGTTATCTATATATAAAAAGATTGTGTATGTATGTTCCATATGCAATCCAAAACGTCTGGATTTGGAAGCGATTTTAATGAAATTTTTGGGTAATCTTTAGATAAGCCAGCGGGTGATCCTGTGAAGTTTGAGATTGGATCCATAAAAATATTTTGGCTTTTTAGATATTTTGTGTCATCACCAGCATTTGGCTTTATAATTAGTGCTACTCGTGCGAAGCCGGAGCTAGTCTTTAGTTTGATTTAGAAAGCCGGTAAATATGGCGGTCATCGAGTAATTTATTCGCTACTGAAGTTTCTCGTCTGGTCATATCTTATCTCATTTTTTAATGAAAATACAATGGTAGACTTTAAAGACCTACAAAATCGATCAAAACCGCATGGAATATAGTAAATAATTTAATGAACTAACCTTTTAACCCGGAAAGCGATGGCACCAGCACGAATATAGCTGAAATGTTGATAAAGACGTCCAAGTTCTGAAAAAAAGAAAAATTTGCAAGTATTTGTCCATACTAATGTTGTAAAGAGGAAAGATTTGCTTGTTTGTTTTTTTGTTTGCATTGAATAGACTCCGAAACTGCTGGACAGATTTGAAAAAATCTTTCACCAATATAAAGCTAAATTATCAGCGAGTAACATAGGCTACTTTTTATCCCAGGGAAATATAAAGCGGAACTTTTATCCGTCATTCACGCGGGCGAAGCCGCGAGCAGAAGTCTAGTAAATTATAAACCGGACATAGCATGTTTATCCTCTCTCGAAAACCAATAGGTGGCTTAAATGCGAGAATTGGTCTTGAAGTCTGGATAGGTAGACAATGTGACTGGGCATTATAGAACTTATTGCATCAGGGTGACAAGCGAAGTATAAATCCACGCAGTGCTTTTATTTCAAGTTTAGAATGTGGCAGAAACACGACACGAAAGTCGATGTTTAATTTTGATGTTTGTGATTGATCTAGAAACGAATGTGTCAGTCACGGGTTGGTCTCATGAATTGAATCACGCGTGAACTCAAATGGAGACGGCCGCGTTCAGTACTGACCGATCCAGAGGACGACATCACTCTGGTAATCCGTAATAAGAACGAGTTTCTAAAACTCCTACACTGCATATGACCGCAGTTCCGACCTCGCCGCGCTCCACGTCACCCCCCCCGAGCCTCCTAACAGTTCCAGCCCGCGTGCCGATGATGAAATAAATCGATAGGATTAGGCTTAAAAAGCAATCTTTCCGTAATCGTTGACGTCTCATCTTCTCTCAGTGACCGTCCTGAGCCGAGGTTCGTAACCCGTTAGTGGGTTGCCCTCAGCATGATCACTTAATTTAAAGGTTGCGGAGCCTTAAGCGTTCACCTAAAAATCTATGTTTGTATAAGCCAACTCTCGTCAGGGTAACAAAGGGATAGCCATGTTTAAAGAAACCTTTTAACAGATTCTGAAAATTCTTTCACTGATAGGAAGCTACATTACTCCTGAGTCCTAAGCTACTTTATCCCGGGAAAAATATAAAACGGGACTTTTATCCCGAAAAACATTTGACGCGGGCTCAGCCACGGTCAAAACTCAAAACCTAGTAAAATTAAATATGTTACTTACCACCATCTGTCCTAACACAATACCCGCGCCGATTGTACCACATCCCGCTATGAAGAACGGCACCGCGACCTGCATCAATGTCGTCCACCATTTTTCTTCTCTCTTCTGGAAACAAAACAAAGTCTAATGATTTGATCGTAGCGTTAGTCTGTCACTGCCGTGGTGGCGTAGTTGTATTGCATTGCGACTATATAGTTGTGGTTTCGGGTTCGATTTCCGGGGCGGGCAATAAAATTTTGCGACTTAGTATCAGTCCGGAATTTGGAAATGTGCTTGGTAAATGGAATTGGCCCGCTGCTTATTACAAGGGGGCCGAAATGTGGGAGTCTCACACCTCTACCCAAAAAGGGAAAGGCAGTATGTATGTAAGTTTCTAAGAATTCAAAAACAGTAAAAAATAGGGTCTTTTTACGAGCAAACTTTATTTGTTGTAATAAACAGCTAATGTAGATAGTACTTTTTAATTACCATTTATTTGGCAGCATAGGTTAATGTGACTGTATTTGGTTGACTCTAGAAATGCGTGTCCGATACCCGTAGCTATTTTTACTGTTGTTTTTATACCTACTTAACATTAATTTGATTTTGATAACAGCTTATGTGTCGATCTGTCTTGTTTAAGACTTTAAATCGGTATAAGTAATTGTGATTGTTGATATTATCAAATGAATACGCATTATTTGACCAGTGATCGTAATTCGAACGACGAATTTAATATATCTCTAACACACATATTCACGCCTTGCATCACCGAAGGGGTAGGCAGAGGCGCAATTACGCCCACTTTTCGCCGTGTAAATTCTATCGCCATAAATTCAAAACTCCGGGCTGATACTGAAAAGCCCAATATCACTTCGCCCGACCCGGGAATCGAACCCAAGATCTTAGCATTGGAGTCGTACCGTAATACAACTACGCCACCGAGGCAGTCTGTATGTATCTAATAAATTACTTATTTTACTTTTTACTGCCTTGGTGGCGTAGTTGTATTATTGCCTCGTGACTCAAATTTGGACTCGATGAAGATATAGACTTGCTTGAAGGTACGTTACAAAACCTTGGAGAAAATAGATGAATTAGTTAAACTTTTACCTACCCATTCGGCGAAAAAGTATGAGCGTATACATAATGAATACAACAGCCCTTGCAGCGACTTATAATTTGTAAAACAAACACAAACTGGCGAATCTTCAGTTTTTCTCAGAAATATATTAATACAAATTTTAGAATTTGAAGGAAAATTTAAACTTTGCAGTATTTAAAATAAAGAAGATCATGGTACACAACCAAATATTAAAAATAAAAAGAACCCAAAAGAAAACCTAAAAGACAATCAAAACAGCAATGTCATTTTTTTTTATTTTCCCTTATATGGAAGGCAAAGGGTTCAAGCCCATACAGCCTCGTCTTAAGTGATATTTTTGGTTCTCCTTTTTTTTTCCTACGTACTATGTCGTAGTAAAGCAGTGGCTACCTTACCAAGACTTTATCAAGGAGTTTTGGCGGCAACGAAAAAACACTTGATTAGCACAGTTATTTCAATTCACTTCATTTGAGCACTTTAATAGAACTGTATTGGATAATATGCCACCATAATTATACAATATAACACTAAGTATCACCAAAATAATCAATTAAACAAGAGCACCTCATGACACTTCCACGTTCCCGCCAAAAACACACCAATGTCAATTTTGACTTGTCATAATTTTTATCATTTCGTGAAACAGGCAAAGGATTTACAACTTATTGCATTTTTAAGTCCTTTTTTTTAAACTTAAACATTTTAGAATATCAATTATCGAAGTAAACCTCTAGAAAATATAAAAAACATGATGAAGATGTATATTCTAAAAGTAGTCGGGTGAAAACACATACATGAAGCCCAACGAGTTCGGATTTAGTACTGGTTGAAGGATATCCCTTGTATCCTTCTGTATAGCTACCCCCTTACATAGGGTGTTACAACCCGCCTTAGATGCCCGCGTAAGAGTGTCGGGTTCTGGGATCCGCCTGTGTGTATGGTTCAAACAGGCTGGGATAATTGTCGACTAGAGAGGGACAATGATCGCTCGTCAGTTTATCTGGACCTCTGTCCGCTTCCCATCAGGTGGGGTCTCTATATCTATAAAAATGGTTTAAACTCTTCAGAATTTACACACTAGTTCCTTTTATCCTCGAACTAGCTTTTGCCCACGGCTTCGCCCGCGTTAATAAGTTTTTCCGGGCTAAAAGTACATACATAAAAACCTTCCCGTTGAATCACTCTATCCAACACATTTATTTGTATAAAGATTAATATTATGACGTTGATACAACTCTTAACAAATAATGCATTAATTTCGACCAAATTTTATTACCATAAAAACGGTTCTAGAGAGTTAATTTTAAAAGATAGACATATACTGTCGCGGACTTTTTTTTAGATCATTTCAAGAGGAATAATTCTTTCATACATATATTTTTGGTATCTTGAACCGTTTTCGCAGCGCACGCAATGGAAGCCCTCAAGGATGAATAATTTTCCCCGCATTTTTCACATTTTCCATTATTTCTTCGCTCCTAATAGTTGCATCGTGATGTTATATAGCCTAAAGCCTTCCTCGATAAATGGTCTATTCAACACAAAAAGAATTTTTCAATTCGCACCAGTAGTTCCTGAGATTAGCGCGTTCAAACAAACAAACAAACAAACAAACTCTTCAGCTTTATAATATTAGTATAAATGAGTAGACGCAACTAGTGCACCTATTTTCGCCGTTCGTGTTCCGCCCCATAATGGGATAGGGGGCGACCTTATCGCCATGTCGGCCACATATTCCAGACTCCGAGCTGATACTGACTACTTTTTTTTTTAATCGTAGAAAGTGAATTATTACTACCATCCAGTGTCCAAGGGGAACGACTGAGCGGTTATGTTGGGTTCACTGTGCCTTATGACCCGACGTTGAGCCGCCCGGAGAGATGGAAAACGCCGGCGACCGCCGGGCCGAGTCCTTAACCTATGTACACCGCACGGCATACCAACCAAAACTCCGCGGTGGCCATCTTCGGCGCATTAGGGACGGCTGCGGGCGTCCTCCGACTCACGTCTAAGTTGTCGTCCGCAACCGCCCCTGCGCGTACCGCTATTGCGGTTCGTCTCCTGTTGTTGGGGGGGTCAGAAGCCCCCGCACACAGAAGGACGCTCTCGGCGTCAACGGCACGAGGCCTAACCGCCACGCTGCCATCCATCACTACTGAGTAGAAAATAATTTACAACTAGGCCATCGAGGCAATCTCCTTAGAATCCTTTCATTATAGACCTGACAATAATCTATGTAAGTTTATTTTTTATTGCGAAGTTCTTTCTTCATGCTAGTTAGAGGCCGTACGACATTTCCGTGACAAATGATGCTCAGTTTCGTAACAGTTTGTAATTATTCGTTTTTCTCACGATGCCGGTAGTTTGAATTAATTACCGGAATATGTCTTATAGTTTTTTTCCGGTATGAAACGTACATTGTTTTGTTAGGAATTTTTAAGTTTGCTACGTAGAATAATTTTGGTGCCGAAAGTAGCACAGCTTTTATTAAACAACTCCCTAGGTTATCTCATAGTACAGTCATCGACATAACGCTTGCCGCACACGTTCGGTTTCCTTATTAGGTTTCCTGATCAGGAATTCAGATTCGGAATTCCGAGTGACTAGCGCAAACGTCCGGTTTTTTGTACCAACACATTCGTTTTCCTAATTAGGTTTCCTGATCAGGAATTCAGATTCAGGAACGTGTGCTCGTTGTTGAATATTTTCTATGTAAGTGGAGCATTCAGGTTTCCGAATCTGAATTCCTGATCAGGAAACCTAATCAGGAAACCGAACGTGTGCGGCAAGCGTAAGTGGCTGAGCAAAGATGTTCGCTTTTTGTATGGGTGCTGGCCTCAAAATCTAACCAGACTCAAATTTTATAGATATTAGAGGGGCAAAAATATAGATCTTGGATCCATTAAAAAAAATTTTTGTGATGGACGGACAATTTTTATCTATCTTTTTTAAAAGGTTCACATGAAGTGTGGTTTTTAAGCAAGAAAGAATTTACATAAGTTTCAAAATCGGAGGCCTTTAAAATATACGATTTATTGAAAAGACCTAGATTTTGGGAGTACTATCCAAATGTACAGAAAGTATCTTGGTTAAAATTTCAAGCCCTTTTTGGACATGTCCTTTGAAATAGCGTTAAGTTTAATTGAAACATTCTTGTTGTGAAGTAAATCCCTTGATTGTTATTATTAAGGGAAAAAAATGGCAAAGACACAACAGGGTAAATGATAAAGCGATTTGAAGTTTTTATTTGGTTCGAATAAGAACGAGGCTGACTGAACATCCGTAACAAATAGGGCGGCGAACACTTTTTTCTACAAAATTTTCAGCCCAAAAATCTTTTTTGCAAACGCTAAATGCTAGACAGAGAGCCCTTTACGAAACAGGTGACCTAAATACATTTCTAGGTTTGAGGTTACGAAGTCGTGGTACGCGGTAGTACGGAAAATTGAGGAAAGAAATACTAATATTTAAATCATTGGAGTTTCACAATTTTGAAGCATATTTGTATTATTATAAAAGCCAATAACTTGTTGTAAATATATTATAGTGACCTCAACCGAGTTTCTCAACTGGTGGGTCTCAGGATGAACATGGACAAGACCAAGATCATGTCCAATGTTCGAGTTGTGCCTACCCCGATTAGCGTTGGGAGCTCAATTCTCGAAGTTGTAGACGAGTACGTCTATTTAGGCCAAGTAGGCCAAGTAGGCCAACTACGCCAACTAGGCAAGTCCAACTTTGAGAAAGAGGTCAATCGGCGAATCCAGCTCGGATGGGCAGCGTTCGGAAAACTAAGCAAGGTCTTCTCGTCCAAAATACCTCAGTACCTGAAGACAAAAGTCTTCAAGCAATGTGTGTTACCAGTGATGACATAGGGCACTGAGACGTGGCCTCTGACTATGGGCCGCCTAAGACGGCTCACGGTCACTCAGCGAGCTATGGAAAGGGCTATGCTAGATGTTTCTCTACGCGATCCAATCAGAAATGAAGAGATCTGTAGAAGAACGAAAGTCACTGACATAGCCCAACGGATAAGCAAGCTGAAGTGGCGGTGGGCAGGGTACACAGTTCGAAGAACTGACGGCAGATGGGGCAAAAAAGTTCTCGAGTGGAGACCACGTACTGGCAAGCGCAACGTCGGCCGTCCACCTGCAAGGTGGACCGATGGTTTAGTCAAGGCCGCAGGAACGCGCTGGATGCGGGCCGCTTTTGACAGGTCCATCTGTAATCTTTGGGGGAGGCCTATGTTCAGCAGTGGACGTCATGTGGCTGATGATGATGATGATGAAATATATTATAAATTTGTTCACAAAATTTTATAAAAATATAGCGTCGCGCTCGACTGCCCCGGTGGCGTAGTTGTATTACGATACAACAGCAATTCTGAGGTCTAGGGCTCGATCCCCGGCTCGGGCTTAATGATATTGGGTTTTTCTATTCAATATCAGCCTGGAGTCTGGAATTTGTGCCTGATATGGCGTTGGGCTCGCCCCCTATCACATCATGGGACGGAATACGCCCGAAAAGCGGGTGCACTAGTTGCGCCTCTTCCTACCCCTTCGGGGATAAAATCTATGACTAAAAGTATGTAGCATTCGCAAGTCACACGGCAACAATATATTTGTAATTGCGCCAACCCTAGTTACAATATCTATTTGAATTAACTAAATACTGTCACATTGGTCCAACTGGGTACATATCGAATGTTCTAGGGTTGCTACATCGGTATCGATTACCAATGATTTCCAAATCACGTAATTTCTATTTTAAATATTGTGTTGATACAACTTGATAGCAGAGCAATTACAAAAACTTAATTATCTATTAATCAGTAATTATCGATATAAATAATAGATATTATAATAATAATGTGATTTAAAATGATATAAGTGATATTGGGTTTTTCTATTCATCAGCCCGGAGTCTGGAATTTGTGCACGATATGGCGATAGGCTCGCCCCCTATCACATCATGGGACGGAATATGTATGACGAAAAGTGAGTGCACCAGTTGCGCCTCGGCCTCCTCCTTCAGAGATAAAGAGCATGAGTGTGTGTTTTTTATTATCACGTCGTAGGACGGAATACCATCGAAAAGTGGGTACACTGATTACTCCTCTGTCTACGTCTTCGGGGATATAAAAGCATGAGTTTTGTGTATGCATCAGTATAGGTATAATCCTTTCCTATCCGATTTCGGCCACGGCGGCCAACCTCCACATAGATCAGTCAGGTAAGCAGGAGATATTATAGTGCACAAATATGTGCGCAATACACAGGTGCACTTGCTATTCCTCCACTCTCAAAGTCCGGTGAGACGGCAAGTCGATATGACCGGAGAAAGATATAGTGCAACGCTGACGGCTTTATGTGCTTTCCGAGGCACAGGATATCACAAAGCCTAGTTCCAGACTCTGAGCTGTGGGTGAGTATTTTGTTTTAAATGGGAAAACCCAGTCACAGCATTTTTGTCCCTACGTGGTATTCAAACCCGACACCTCAGCGCAATAGTCGTACTCGTACCGCGTACACAACACAACTACGCTATCGCAGTCATTATTGCGATTACAGTCACTGAGACCAGCGGCTAGAGACATCCCAACTCTTTCTGCATTATTCCCCCTTGTGCGTCCCCGTCTGCCGCGTCCTGCGGAATCACAGCTTTAGCTATTATAATTTATGAAGATCTATTCAGGCGTTTAAAGATTATCAGCTTATTTCCAACTAAAAAAGTCCGATTGATTTTATATTTGGTGTTTTGTGACTTCGGCAATATTTTTAAACATAAGTTGATGCTGCAGCATCTAGCAGTCTGCGGGATACCCAACTCCTTAGTAACTTATAGCAGATATAGCGTGTTTGGGCTCATAAGGATTGTCTCAACGTGTAGGTGTTAGGTAGCTGATAATCAAGGCCCTATAATGGAGAATAAAGTAATTTAAAAAGATTGAAATAAAAATTCTATTAAAATTTAAACAACTCAGAGACGGACCAGGGAGTTGAAAATACTTCTTTACCGGTCCCCTGACGCACGACGGTTGGGTCAAAATATTACTAGGTAAGTTCTTAAACGACAAAGACACGATTTTTTTTGCTTTTTAGAGGTTTTTTGTATCGGGGATTATTTAAGTTTTTAATTTAATTGTTATTTTCGTTTAATTTATAAGGATATGACGTATCTAAACTTTTTGAAAATCTTTACATACTCTACAGAAATTGTATTATGTTAGTTGCTTACCCCAGACAGCGGTTGTTTCTCAGCGTCGGTTTCTGCGACCTTCTTATCAGGTGGGTCGCCTAGACTCTTCAGGTCCCCATTTGAGTTTATCGACGCCATGCTGTAAGCGATGTCCGGTGGCCCAATTTCATCTGGAATTAAACGCTCTTATTTAATTATGGTCTGGACCACAAGACGCCAGCGTGGACTTAGTAAACCCTCTCAGTAGAGCCGTGTTCAATGACAATGTATAAAACACTAATATTCTGCTAATCCATGCTAGTCCAGCGTAGTGATCAAGTCAAATTCTCTCTGGTGAAGACGTCCGTGTCCAGCAGGAAACGATGTATAACAGACAGTGATAGTAAAATTTCGGTAATTATACAATCTTATCTCACCAGAGTATAAAACATTTTTGAATTAGCTTATAAAAAATCCAATCTTATCAAGCTTTGAAACAAAATTTGATGATTTGTTTAGCTACAATACATGATAATCTATATTTATTAAACAATTCATAATATTATTATGCAGTATTTTTTTAATGTAAATTAAAACGAAATTAATCTATATTTATAAAACTGAAGAGTTTGTTTGTTTGGTTGAACACGCTAATCTCAGGAACTAGTCAACCGATTTTGAAAATTATTTCAGTAATAGGAGACTACATTACTCCTGAGTAATATAGGCTACTTTAACATTTTCCGAACAACACCATGTCTGGATATAATTTTTAATCTAAAAGATATATAGTTAAGATAAATTAAAATCTCATACTACATAGAATAAAACAAAGTCGCTTCCCGCCGTCTGTCCCTATGTATGCTTAGATCTTTAAACCTACGCAACAGATTTTGATGCGGTTTTTTTAATACATAGAGTGATTCAAAAGGAAGGTATATGTACTATATCCCGGAAAAACTTATTAACGCGGGCGGAGCCGCGTGTAAAAGCTGATATTCTATATGTAAAAGTTATAATCTAAGTTTATCAGTTAATTAATATGTTCAAATACCAATTATTGTCGAAATGGTTCATTAACTATGACGAAATCTTGACGACACTTGATAATATTTTTCTGATAAAAGTCGATGGATAGACACAGAGTGGTCGATGGGGCTAAACTTAGTCCTTTATTGGTATCGCTAAGGCTGAGGATGACTTTCATCCTTAGTCAGGTATAGTTAAGGCTCTTATCACACTGGCAAGTAACGAGTGAATTCGCGAGGCAAAGGCCCTGCGATCGTCCAGTGTAGTAAGGCCCTCAACTTTTTTTACCACGGAAAAAACACGGACTAAGGCGTGGAGGAACTGTATCTCTTTAAACTTCAAGATGTCGAGAGACTACGGGAACCGCAAGAAACGGCATTTCAGAAGCCAAGACACATTTTCTGTCAGACTGCCTCGGCGGTGTAGTTGTATTGCGTACGCGGTATGATCTTCTCTGAGGTTCCGAGTTCGAATCCCGGGTCGGGTAAAGTGATATTCGGTTTTTCTTTTCAGTACCTATCTATGGAATTTGTGCCGATAGCCTAGTTGGGAATGGAACGGTCTGCCGAGGCAATGTCCGGAAGTTCAAATCCAACGCACACACCTCTGACTTTTCGAAGTTATGTGTGTATTGTTTATCAATTATCGTTCGCTTTAACGGTGAAGGAAAACATCGTGGGGAAACCTACATGCCTGAGAATTCTCGATAAGAATTTCGAGGGTATGTGAAGACTGCCAATCTGCACTAGGCCAGCGTGGTTGACTAAGGCCTAAACCCTCTCAGTAGTAGAGGAGTACCGTGCTCAGCAGTGGGCAGAATATAATACAGCGCTGGTATTGTTATATATTATTAGCTTTTACCCGCAGCTCCGCCCGCGTTAAAAAGTTTTCGGGGGTAAAAGTCCCGCTTTTCATTTTCCCGGGACAAATTGTAGCCTATGTGTTAATCCAGGACATGATCTACCCGTGTGCCAAATTTCATCGAAATCCGTTCAGCAGTTTTTGCGTGAAAGAGTAACAAACATCCATACATCCAGATATACTTACAAACTTTCGCCTTTATAATATTAGTAGGAAGGATATAGCGGTAAACTCGCACCCAATCACATCATGGGACGGAATACACGGTGAAAAGGTGTGCACTAGTTACGTCTCTCCCACCCCTTCGAGCATAAAATTTTCAGCTAACGAAGTAGTAAACTTAATACCTTAATTGGTAAGTCTGTAATGAGCTTACTTGCTGATAACTGCTTCAATATTATATTTTTGCTTGGTAAGGAGATATTCAGGGGTTGTTGCATATGTAAATGTAGTTTCTCAAGATTTTTCATTTCTTTTCGTTTTAAATTAATTCCCGAATTTGACTCAAGTAGTATTTTACCTCCTGCATATCCCATTTCGACTCATCATGGCATACTGTGCTTTAGTTATAATTTTTGTTGTATTATTGTTTTTATTAGAGTTTAGACGTGTTATACGAGACAATTTCGCCCTCGCATCCGCCACTGCAACTCTTTTTTTTTTATCGCGGGGAAAAACGCGTTATCACTACCAACACTGGGGGGTGAGTGGAACGGTTATGTTGGTTTCACACAGTCTTACGGTCCAATGTCGACACTCGGGAGTATAGCATCATCCGAGCGAGCATTGGACCGAGTCCCTAGCACTATGTACACCCTACACTGGCATACCAACCAAAACCCGCGGTGGCCTTCTTCGGCGCCTACGGGACGGCCCCGGGTATCAACTCCTGTAAGCCAGGATTGGCAGTGGCACGCATTTTATGACACCGAGCGATGAAGCTCGGCGAGTCTCTGGGAGCACTAGTCTTAACCCGCAACGAAGTTAATCAAATAGGAGAACAGGGAGGAGTTAGAAATATATTTTCCACTTCTCTCCATAGCAAAGTGGGAGACAAAACAATGAACTAAAAAGGTATTTTAGCTTATCAATTCCTATACATAATTAGATACCGATAATTGGACAGAAATTATTATTATTTTGCAATTTGAAACAACTGATAATCTATGAATAAAATTAGTATACACATAGTGAAGAATTCGTTGACCTTTACATTACAAGACTTTGACACGACAATTAGGTGATTTCAAAGTAACATTACTCAAAAACAATAAATGTATTTAATTAAAACAGTGCTCGACAGATTCACTTGGTTTTGAAAACGAAAATGAACTTACAAAATATGCATATTTCGTTCCACAAAGGTCATAAACAAAGCCTTCTAGTAGGAGCCTCCTGTGTCAAGATACCCCGCTCTCTCAGTAAAGGCTGTGACAAAGGTAACTTGGTTTTACCACTACATAACATTGTGTGGCGTCAAAGACATTCAACAGTATAGTTAGTTATAGACCGGACATCAGACTCTAATTTTTCGTCCAAAAGTAATTACCAATTGGTAATAAGTAGCTGTCTTATATGACACATCCATGTGATAAGACGTCTCGGTATGCGCAAATTTTGTAAAGAAAGCAATATTTTGGAAGTTTGTTTCTATTTCGTCTGGTCATCTGGAGTAGTCTTTTTTATTTTTTCTGTACGTGTATCTGCCTCATTTGACATTGACAAAATTGTCCTTATTCAAAAAAAAAATTTTGGAAGGAAATATGCCAATTTGCGCATAACGATCATGTCAAAGCACGCTCTAATGCGTTATACATGGTGTTTTGCTTTTTCACTGTAAATTGTGTTACTGACGTACAAAATTTAAGTCAAAAATATATGAAATGATTCCCTATGTCCGCTCTATATGATTTTAGGACTCTGTGTGGCGTAAATATTGCTCTACCTTTGTGAAACATCAAACTAATCCTACTAATATTAAACGCGAAAGTTTGTAAGAACGTATGGATGTATGGATGTTTGTTACTCTTTCACCCAAAAACTGCTGAACGGATTTCGATGAAATTTGGCACACGGGTAGATCATGTCCTGGATTAACGCATACGCTACTTTTTATCCCTGGAGAATTAAAACCGGGACTTTAATCCCGGAAAAACTCATTCACGCGGGCGGAGCCGCAGTAAACTGATTTTTTCTGTTTATGTTAAAGGAATTTCGTCAGTTTCGATGATGTCCTAATATGAATGTCATCAATTCTCTTTTACATTTATTTGTCATTATCATATTATTCATCTATGAAAAACTGATTATATTAAAATGGTTGGAAATTAATAAGGCTTGGCAGTCACCGGCTACTACAAAATAGTTAAACGTAAGCGAAAGTGAACCAATTCAAGGTTATATTAACAATATCTTCATTACCGTTGACCTTAGATATCACGTGGTTTCTCTGATGGTATGTAGATTTTAATAACTATTTTCAATGTTCCATCTATCTCTGATTATTGGAGATAGATCAATCGTTAATTTTACTGTAATACAGTAAATCACGTAATCATGGTCAATTTATCCTTCGCTGCTATATTCATTTGTGATTACAGACTAAAAGTGATAGAAAATTGTATCAGCCTGCAATATATCCCAGATAGATTTACCGACAATAGTCTTTTCTATCCTTCCTTACTATCTAATAGTTTGATGTCAACTAAATCACATCCTATATTACTGAACCATGAAGGTTGCCTTTTCGGACTGTGCTACGTAATCATCTATTAAATTAACTACAACTTCGGTTCCCGCGAAATGTATTGGCTCAGTCTTTTAAAGCAGTGTTTTTCAACGTGTGGGTCTCGACCCCATGGGGGGTCGCGAAGCCTCTATATGAAAACTACCTCAGTTTAAAAAAAGCACACACACATACACATACACTCACGCCTGTTATCCCCGAAGGGGTAGGCAGGGGCGCAACTAGTGCACCCACTTTTCGCCGTTATTCCGTCCCATGATGTGATAGGGGGTGAGCCTATCGCCATATCGGGCACAAATTCCAGACTCCGAGCTGATACTGAATAGAAAAACTAAATATCACTGCCCGACCCGGGAATCGAACCCGAGACCTCAGCATTGTAGTCGTACCATAATACAACTATGCCACCGAGGCAGTAAAAAAAAAAGCAATAAAGTTGAAAAAGATAGGACATTTATATATGTATCCAAATCCTACTTGTACAATTGCATAAAATTTGGTATGGATTGAATATTTTTAACATATTACATGAAGGGGGGGTTTTTGCCAATACTCGCCACGCTTGGCAGGCGGTTCTCGCGCTGATTATGCTGCTGCCCATAATCAGCCTGTGGTCAGGTTTGTGTTTTGACAGGTCCATCTGGAAATCTTTAGGGGAGGCCTATGTTCAGCAGTGGACGTCATGTGGCTGATGATGATGAAAATACATGAAAAATAGCTAATGGAAGGGGCGGGGGGGGGGGCGAAATATTTATTTATACTAGAGGGGTCGTATCATGAAAAAGATTGAAAATCACTGTTCTAAAGTATAGGGACAGCGGTAAAGAACTTGTCCAAAAACAAAACTATAATTCTAACCAAGACGGTTTATATATTTGGATAGAACTCCTAAACATTAGCCTTTTACAATAAATCGTTTAATGTTAAAGACCTCCGATTATGAGATGTATGTAATTTTAATTTGCTTAAACACTACACTTAATATGAAAGTTTTTGAAAGAGTTATGAATGGAGGGGTTTAAAATATTTTTTTAACGGATCCAAGATCCATATTTTGCGCCTTTAATATCCCTAAACTTTGAGTCTGGTTAGGTTTTGAGGTCCAGTATCCATACAAAAAGCGGACATCTTCGTCACATTGACTTCATATAATAATAATAATAATAAGCCCGCAGGGCGGCTTTGTGGCGAGCCGTCGGTGAGTGGCGACACCGCGTACCCTGATTCCGTGGGGGCTAAATGAGACCCCCTGACCCTTGGCTTGCCTTAACTGGCCGGCTAGGGGTGGAAATCGCAAGAGCTAAGAACCTGAGCTCCAGAGTGGAAGTGCTCAATCTGCATAATAGCGAGGAAGCCAACTCCGGGACGCGTTAGCGACCCGCGATGGTGAAATCGGTGCACACCTCTCGACACCCTTTAGCCACCCATACCGATGTTGCGTCCTTGGCATGCGCCACTTTTTGGGATGCCCATCTAGTGGGGGGCAAGTCACCGTCTACCTTGAATACAAATGATTGAGACATTTTACTTGGCAGGCGTCCCGTTGTCTCAATCAATAGCCCAGCAACCAGTCCATCTAGATCCCACCCATAGACCCAGTATAATTCCCATCTTCTCTGCAATAGTCCTTACGCCTTACGGGCGCTGTCTTTGGCTGTATTTCCTCCTTAAGTACAGACAGAGAGGGTACCCGTAAGGCGTACACATCCCAACTAGAGTAATGTATCTTAAAGGGGCCTCTACGTGTTGGATCCATATCCCCACGCATGCCTTCCAAAAGGACCGATCTTCGTGCCGTGATTTCCCGCAGGACAGATACAACATAATAATAATTTAATAATAATAATAATTATGTATCTTAGTATATACTTACGACCTAATTCATAAACAGCTTATGAACTTTAGTTACCGAATGCTATGCCTTCACCGAACGACTTTTGAATTGAGTTTGAAGAAAAAAGACAAAACATTCTATATACATTGATATATAAAAAAATTATGACTGAAATAGATTTATAAACTCTTAATGAATAAGGCCATTAGTAGATAATTGGATACTCAGCAATACATATTCTACATTGGCATTATGTATAACAGTGTAACTACAGGACATAATGAGACTTAACATCTTATGTCTCAGGATGACGAGCGCAGTGGAATGCCACACAGTACTGTGTAACTCACGGTGCTGGATGGTGTTGCTACTGTTTATGGGTGGTCGTATCTCTCTTACCATCAGGCGATGGACATACTCGTCTCGTCATTCAATGACATAAAAAAAAACTTAACAGTCTAGTTTATTACATTTTTTAGATTTGATTTGATTAATCTAGTTTCCCAAATGCCTCAAATAATGACTCTTTGTGTACGATAATGAAGAGCTATTATACATGTATCCCTTCCTACCCGATTTCGGCCACAGCGGCCAATCTCAACGAAGATCACCCAGGTACGCAAGAGATATTATAGTGCACAAGTGTGTGCGCATTAGACAGGTGCACTCGCTTTCCTTCACTCTCTAAATCCGGTGAGACAGCAATCCGACCTGACTGGAGAGAGATCAGGCGCAGGACAAGGGCTTTACGTGCTATCCGAGGCTAGGGGGTATCACACCGCCAACTTCCTGACTCCGAGCGACTGAGTAATTTTTAAAATGTAAAAACCTAGTGACAATGTTTTTGGCTCGACCCGGGATTCGAACCCAGGATCTCAGCGCACAAATCGTACTCGTAATGCGTACACAATACAACTACGCCGACTACTAGACTGCCTCGGTGGCGTCCCCCGTGCCTCGGAAAGCACGTAAAGCCGTTGGTCCTGCGCCTGATCTCTCTCCGGTCATGTCGGATTGCCGTCTCACCGGACTATGAGAGTGAAGGAATAGCGAGTGCACCTGTGTATTGCGCACACACTTGTGCACTATAATATATCCTGCGTACCTGGCTGATCTCCGTTGAGATTGGCCGCCGTGGCCGAAACTGGCTAGGAGGATTTCATTCACAACTACGCCACCGAGGCAGTCAATGCAGAGTTATTATGAAGTAGGTAATAGGTATAATGTATATAAATCCTTATCAATATGTACTGTTTATTATGTAGGTAGCACTAACTGATCCCGATCTTTGTTTGTAATTCCTACTAACATACTAATCCCCTTTAATATATGTATGTAAGTTCCGACCTCAATCTTTAATATTTATCGTCCCTTCCTTTATTTCAAAGCAGGATTATACTTAATCGTACCATACCAGCCCTGTATTATATACTGCCCACTGCTGAGCACGGGCCTCCTCTACAACTGAGAGAGTTAAGGCCTTAGTCCACCATGCTGGCCTAGTGTGGATTGGCAGACTTCACATACCTTCGAAATTAAACGGACCTTCGGACTATGTTTATACAGTTCTAATCTACACTAATATTACAAAGAGTTGTATGTTTGTAACGAATAAAGTCAAAAACTACTGGACCAATTTAAAAAGAAACACCAATATAAAGTTATCAGTGGGTAACATAGGCTACTTTATATCCCGGGAATAATGCGGAACTTTAATCCCGGAAAAGCTTATTTACGCAGGCGAAGCCACGAGTAAGTCTAGTAGTTAATATACGAAGAAAAAAAACACTAAAACTTAAGTTGACTCCTCAAGCCCCGCGACGGACACCGGTGTCCATATATATAGGGTTTTCCCATACATCTATATACATAAGCGGGGCTTGAAGAGTTAAAGATCGGTGTTTACGTGCGGCTGTATCGTTTACCGTCAGGCGAACGGCATGCTCGTCTCATCAAACAATTGCCATGAAAACCTGACGATTTCTAATTAAGCACAATAATAGTGACTTCCCATGGCGAATAACGTATAACCCGTTATTCTGTGGCGCCAAAACCGGTCTATTTAGATTTCCAGCAACGATAATCGAGCGATAAATTTCGCAACTAAAGACTTGGGTGTCATTGACCGAAAATCTCCAGCTAACAATATAAAGCTGTGATTACGCAGACCGCGGCAGACGGCAGTCTTTAGCGACCTTGTTGTTGAGTCAAATCTTTCACACACACTCACGCCTTTTATCCCCGAAGGTGTTGGCTGATGCGCTATGAATGCACGACTATTCGCCATGCGTATTCCGTCCCATGATGTGATATGGTGAGCCTATCGCCATATCGGGCACAAATGCCAGACTCCGGGCTGATACTGAATAGAAAAACCCAATATCACTATGCCCGACCCGGGGATCGAACCCGAGACCTAAGCATTGCAGTCGTACCGTAAGACAACTACGCCACCCAGGCAGTCTAAGATGTTATTAGATTGTCAGATAAAAATGGCAATGAAAGCTACGAATTGCCAATCCTATACGTTAGTGTACAAAAATCATCATATTCGCATTGTGTATACAGGGTCATTTTGACATTGTGTTAATAAATGAAACCACATACTTATCTCGTTGAAAATAACACTTCCCATTAAGTTATTTTAACCATAGATGTAAAATAATAAAGTTTTGGTATATTTCGAACAAAATAAATATCAATTAAATGTAACTTTAAGTTCACACCCCCTAATGCCATTATGACTCTTCTAGGACAATTGGTCGCAGCAGCAACATTACACTTTCAGTCAGAAATACACTCACTCACACACCATATTCGCACTAAACTACAAAATGTCAAATCAAATGGAAAACTACAGCTGGCATTTTTGGCGAAAGTATTCGTTATTCATTGATAATTTTTGGCACGATGTTAGCAGAGGTATAGACGAATATATGGTTTCATTTAGTAACGCAATGTAAAAATGACCCTGTATATAACTAATGTAACTTGCGCTCTAGAAGAGATTAAATTGTAAGGTCAGGGGTCCCATTCCGCCTACAGAAGCATATCCGCAAAATAGGTAAATAGGGATTTTTTGTCTCTTATGTATACAGGTCCGAGCCGTCCCCATGTGTCAAGTGTGCGGCGCACACGGGCGCCAAGACAATGGGGCGCTGGAATCAGGATGACATGCGAACGTTGATTATTAGAATTGTATTTGTTATACTACATTGCAGTTGAATCCTACTAATATTATAAAGGCGAAAGTTTGTAAGAATGTATGGATGTCTGGATGTTTGTTCCTCTTTCACGCAAAAACTACTGAACGGATTTCGATGAAATTTGGCACACGGGTAGATCATGTCCTGGATTAACACATAGGCTACTTTTTATCCCGGGGAAATATAAACCGGGACTTTTATCCCGGAAAAACTTTTTAATGCGGGCGGAGCCGCGGGCAAAAGCTAGTAGGTAATAAAGTAGGCACAAGTCTCCCAAGACAATACTCACGCTGTGGTTTAAATTTTAAACTACTTGCATTTTGATTATGAGCTGTGTTAAAACTTAAAATCATAAGAATCGCCGCAGTCGCTGTAATAGCCAATCCTATTAATCCTATTAATATCCTATTAATATTATAAAGGCGAAAGTTTGTAAGAATGTATGGATGTTTGGATGTTTGGATGTATGGATGTATGGATGTCTGTTCCTCTTTCACGCAAAAACTACTGAACGGATTTCGATGAAATTTGGCACACGGGTACATCATGTCCTGGATTAACATATAGGCTACTTTTTATCCCGGGAAAACATAAAGCGGGACTTTTATCCCGGAAAAACTTTTTAACGCGGGCGGAGCCGCGGGCAAAAGCTAGTTACATATCTTATTACGATTTACAAAAGGTCATTTTCTTAATTAAAACTTATAAAAAAATATCTCCGCTCCACAATGAGCCAAGCAAAGACATTCAACAGTACAGTTAAAACTCTTTGGAGCCAAGAAAGGTTAAAGTTGAATAATAAATATTAATGTCGAAACAGGACGACAAAAATCAGAGACGCTACATATATTTCGCACACACGCGCTGTCTTGGGTCGGCGCGGCACTGTATCTACTATCTATACGGCTATCCTTAGACTAGTTAACCTACTGAAAGCGGTTATCAAAGAATAGGATAGGATTAGAATGCCCGTAATTGCAAAAAGACGGATTCGTAACCACAGGAATACCCCCCAGACCTTATCTACAATTAATGTGATTTCTGTATTTCGATTCAGAACGGTTGCGATATGACGATAGTCTTAACATAATGTTATATGACTGTAACACAAAAATAAGGGCAAATCATTGCTAGTACATGTTCCGGTTGCCTATCAGTCCACCTCTTCAGTGATAAAAGCGTGAACATATGTGCCAAATATTACATTTATAAAGAGATAAATGTGGTAAAATATATCATTGCGAAATGAGTAACAAAAGACCTTGACTATCAAATAATATGGCTGAATTATATTGCATAATCAATTTTTATTAAAACTTTCAAAGACATTAGGCCAGCATGATGGGTAAAAGGCACATCACAGAGGCTTTGCCCAACAGTGGGATAAAAGACTTATATTTTTAAAGACATATCAAAGTAGGTACATTACCTAGAACTGTGTATCCATGCATCCTGCGCCAATATTTATCAAATATTCCCTCCATAGTAACAAAATTGACGAGAGACATTCGAAAATCACTAACAACCAACACAATAGATTTTACAGCACTAAATGATCGATTTAAATTCACAATCGATTACGGAACTCACTCGCTTCCTACACAAAAAAGTATTGAATAGCTCTTAAATGGAGCTGGTCTGATCTTTCATAAATAAAAGATGCCAAAGCAAATATAATAATCGTTGAAAGTAAAATCTTGCGCTGATGATTTAGTTTCCGAAAGATATTACAATAAAATGTTGTTGTTTATTTTAAACACATGTTTTATTTGCGACAGTTATGAGAACACTGGCCATTTTAGTTGAGCGCTTGAAAAAGAAAGGACATTTAAAATTAAAATATTTGAATGGTTACTGGTTACAAATAAATGTTTATGCATAAGCAAATTGAGAAACGTTCTTTATTTTAATTTTTGACCCATTACATTTTATTAACGGTGTCACCATTTAAAATTAGAATGATGATTCTATTTTCAAAAAACTTTATGAACTAATTTTGATCTCTGCATTTATTTTTTAACACTTTTTCTTTTTATATATTTTTTTCAACAAATTCACGCACGACAGTCACATTTTGTTAGTTCAAGATTATTTGTTTTTTTTTTTAATTTACATCACTTTTATTGAAGTCAATTGATTTTTCTCAACTAAACCACTACATGAGTTTGTGCAAGCGGTAATGAGGGTACGAGTGAATACCCGCTAACTGCATTATGTGATAATGAAATTGTTTATAGTCGTTAGTATATATTAATCGTTATACGGTCATTATACTTATGTTAAGTCAATTTATTTGTCTGTAGCAGTGAATGAATTGTTATTTGAAAGCATTTCTTGGAAAATATGTATTGAGAACGTATTTTTTTTACTTTGTTTTAGTTTACCGACTACAACAGGAAAAATGGGTATTTTTCTAGCGTATTCACATTTTATCGTGAAACTGTGAACATAATTAAACAAAGAGGAATTTACCTGGTGTAGTTCACAAGGCAATAATAATATATAATGAAACATAAATAAAATTAAAATCATTTTTTGCATGATAACAAATACAAAATGTTTTATGCGTGAATTTAACACTTGCACTTTTTTTTTAATTTTTGACAGGTAAAAATAACACAATTTATGCCATCCTGTGACAGTTTTCGATAACGTATAGAGACCATAGATAATTGATTATTTTTAACTACCCAGTAAAAGCATTTATTTTTTGTCATCAATGCATACCCACGGTGGTTTAGTGATAAAAATAGGTAAATAACGTGCCTAGAAGCCTATTTACCAAAATAAATAAATAACAATACCTCATTTTGAAAGGATTGTGATTATTTTTTTACATGGATACCAATAGTAGTTCTTTTTATTAAAATGGCAGCCAAAGTTGGGTGTAAGGACTAGTATAACACTTATCAGTGCAGTAAATTAATTCACGTGCACATTATCATAAAATGAACTGTCATTATATTATTTACTCTTGGTAAACAGTATGTAGTAAACACAATACTGATTACGTAATCAGTATTTACAAAGTTCAGGAACGTCCAGTCCAAGGTTCGTATCCCGGGGAATAAACTTATTGAGAGCGATCAGCATATGTGACTATATATTTTACTATAGCACACCAGCACACCATCACGCCTTCACTTTTCATGGGTCGTTAGTGTTTCCAATATTTTTTAATAGAGAGGGAGCGTTTTTACTAGCCACAATTCCAGACTCCGAGCTGATACAGAAATTACCCGATCCGGGGACCGAACTCAGGAACTCAGCAGTCGTAGACGCTGAGGCAGACTAGACTATACACACTGGTAGAGGTGGTAAAAAAAAAATAAGGAGACTGGCCGCACTATCATCTTTTTTTTTAAATTTTGTTCCCCGTAATATTAGACTTAGCATTCACCGCCATCTGGTCCTGTGATCATGGCTAAATAAAAGGATTTTCTTTCTTTCTTTCTTCTTTCACTAGGCGGCACCGCGTAGGGGCGGTTGCGGACGACAACTTAGACACTTCACGTCCGAAGAAGCCCGCAGCCGCCCCTAATGCGCCGAAGAAGGCCACCGCGGAGAGATAGTAAAAAATGGATACATACATACGGTGTTGAAAACATTACCCATCCTCATTGATGTATTAAAAAAACCCTACATCAATGCCCTTCCTGCAATGATATTCCAAAAACACAGATATAAGGTTAAGGTTAAAGAAAAATTATTCTCAAAAAGACTAAGAATGTCACTTTCACTTTTGTCTTCTCATGTAGAGAACAAAATAACAAAACATAAGTCGACGGCTCCCAAGAACAAAGTCGTATATGCAAAATGAAGCTTTTCAGTAGAGTGCTTTGAAAGTCTAAGTTAATTGTGAAAATCACAAGTTATAGTGAACAAAACATTATATTCTAGAGGGTTCAGTAACAAATTTGAACTTAATGTGTGAAAATAGCACTAATTCGCACATGAATACAAACTAACGACTTTCAAAGCGCTCTACTGAAAAGCTAACATTTTGCATATATGACTTTGTTCTTGGGAGCCGTCGAAGTAATTATTCAAATACAGTGGTCGCCGTGCACTCCCTTAACAAAATATTGTGTATTAGTTACTGACGAGCAGTTTTATTAATTTTTTTTTTTTTTTTGCAAATAAAATAAAACTTGTCTGCTCCACAATTTAGACAAAAAGTAATTGATTTTCAGTTATGTAGCTTGACAGCTGAGATTTAAAAATGTTGAGTGAGCTTACATTTTTTATGTCTGATGGTATTTTGTTGTAAAATTGCACTCCTTCAAAGCATAATTAGTATGTATCCTTGGCAGAACAAGTAAACTAGGTTTGCGTGTATGTATGATATTAGCAATCGCAATCTGAAGACTCGAAAGCAACCCAATTGGGATAGTTTTATACACTACACTTAAATGACAAATACTAGCTGGCTTTATTGTTGATACTGGTTTAAATACGTCAAGTCTTTACTGGTGGTAGGACTCTCGCATGTAAGAGTCCGTCTGGGTGGGTACCACCGCAATGTCTATTTCTAACGCCAAGCAGCAGTGTGCATGCACTGTTGTGTTTCGGTTTGAAGGCCATTGTAGCCAGTGCAACTACAGGTCATAATGAGACTTAACGTCTTATGTCTCAGGATGACGAGCGCAGTGGAATGCCATACAGTACTTTGTAACTCAAGGTGCTGGATGGTGTTTCTACTGTTTATGGGTGGTCGTTTCGGCATGCTCGTCTCGTCATTCGATGCAAAAAAAAGTCTTTCACGCCATATTGTGGTCAAGCTATACTGTTCCAATTTTGAATATATTAATATTATAAAGGCGAAAGTTTGTAAGAATGTATGGATGTATGGATGTCTGGATGTTTGTTCCTCTTTCACGCAAAAACTACTGAACGGATTTCGATGAAATTTGGCACACGGGTACATCATGTCCTGGATTAACACATAGGCTACTTTTTATCCCGGGGAAATATAAACCGGGACTTTTATCCCGGAAAAACTTTTTAATGCGGGCGGAGCCGCGGGTAAAAGCTAGTTTTGAATATTCTTCTCTAATATCTAAGCTATATTTCTGAGTGTGGTATGCTCCTTTTTTCCAAGGATACAGGCGGAGTCGCAAGCAATAGTAAGTCACTAATGACCGAGTTCAAACCTATCTACTATCAGTAGTCTATCACAAGAACAGCACACACACGTGAGACTAGCGTGAATTAGGGCTTAGGGCTCTTACACATAAACACGACACGACATCGCGTCGTGTGACGTCGCATCGTGGAAATCTATGACGAGTAACGTAAAAATTCAAGACACAACGTCGTAACGCGCCACGATGCACGGCTTGGCGACGTCGATACGGTGCCGCGGTTAATCTCGATAAATGGGCCGTCATTTTTGTAAACTGGCTCCCAGTTTTTATTATCGAACCAAGCTATCGATACCAAACGTCGGTCGCCAATAACAAATGCCCCTATCGATGATGTCTTATCCTCTCTCAGTGGCCGTCCTGAGCCGAGGTTCGTGACCCGTTAGTGGGTCGCCCTCAGCATGATCGTGTAAATTTTTAAGGGTTGCGAGCGCCTTCTGCAAAAAACTTCTACAAAAAAAGAACAAATGAACGCGGCACCGGCGAAGGAGTGTACTGTGAGTTTCTACGACGTCGTACCGTGTATCGTGACGCGTTGCGATGTCGCGTCGTGAATTTTTACGTTGCTCGTCGTAGATTTGCGATGTCGCATCGTGAAACGACGTCGCGTCGTGTTTATGTGTATGAGCCCTAAGAGCCCTTATGATTAATATGGAACAAGGAAGGATGTTGACCTGCTTTGTTTGCATATTAATAGCCGCAGTGACACACAATTTTTTTATATTTTAAAGACCGAGGCTACACAAAAACCTATTGAACCTTCGTTTGAAAGGTCTAAATAAATTGAATAATGTTTTCTTATATTTGTTCGAGTATATCCTTAGCTTAGCTGGCAATTTAAATTAGGCATTGACTCCAAATATACGTATATACGTATATTTGGATGCAATGGACGTATATTAGTATATACTAAGCGAATATAAAATTAATTATTATTTTATTTGTAGTGGTTTTGAAGTCGGTTTATTTATTGTTAAAAAGATTTTGACAGTTAATTTTGGTATAAGAGATCGCCAATAAATGCCACTGGTAGAATTGGCTTCTAGACAATCTATATGTGAATGTTAATTATCATTTCCAATAATTAGACGAAGATCGGTGAATGATATGAGGAAATTTTTATTCGTAACCGTTCTTTGCAAGAATTTCTTAACCGATTCTTTATTATTTTGCAGTACAAAAGACAAACTTTCTACGAGGAAACCAACAAAATAATTTTTACAAGAATTTTGTGTTTCGGGTTGCAAAAAATTCAAACAAAATTCATTAAGACAATGAATATTTGTCGGGTGAAAAGTGAGGGTGCTGCGAACACGCCCTTATACCATCCAGATATTCCTTTTTTAATAGAATCCTGTGCTCTTAAATATATGGAAACGTTGTAACCCAAAACCCTTCCTTCATCATAAGTACAGGGCTTATATCATTTGTGATGACCACCACACATCCGGATTTCTTCATAATTTATTTATGACGCGTGAGCATCAAGGCTTTGTCATCGCAGGCACTGAAGGAAATAACATCAAAACTGATTTCCTTATAAACAGTAATAGATTGTAAACCAATCCTCTGATAAGAATAATTCATGTATTTGTTTATCGAGTCCGGCTTAGCTGTGATTCATCGCCAAGCCTCAATAGGCTTGACTATTTTTTTTAAACGTTTATCAAAAATGTATGGCCATCCAAAATATAACGGAAAAAAAGAATTTTCCAAATTAGCGCAACAGTAAGCAAGTTATAATTTAGATTATTAGGTATTTATCATTTGGCTAAACATGTTTGTGATATTTGTATTATGAATGACTTATTAAAATAACTTATCATACTTAAATAATAAGAATTTTATATTGAAAAGTGTTAATATTAACCGAGCTGTACGCCACCTGGGCCTCTCATCGAAAATCAGCGTTACAGTACTGCTCAGTAGCCTGTAGCACCTGGCTGAATGAAAGTTTCCTTTGCTGGTTTTAATTGTAGTTTTAGTTTAAGGTATTATATATATTTGTGTATTTAAAATTGTGCCAGCAATAAAAATCTTTCTTTCTATTAAAATTTATTCATAATAATTATTTTTTAAAAATTATACAGTGTCATTTCAACATTGCGTTACTAAATGAAACCACATATTCAGCGTGACCTCTGCTAACATCGTGCAAAATATTATCCATGGGTAACGCATACTTTCGCCAATAATCCCGATTATAGTTTTATAGTTTTTTGATCACGCTGTGTTTTAGCGCGCTTGACTTTATTCAGTGAATCACGTCACAGCTGACGATGTTTTTACAAAACCTATAGGATTAAGAAGGGCAACTCACAAATTCACTTGCATTCACTCACATAGCTGCAGCAGTACCGCTTGAGACGTGGAATTTGAAATAAAATAATTAAATTGCTACTAGAGCAGTCCCTACTCCCTAACTAATACGTTATAAATATCAACATGAAATAAAAAATTGTCATGTTATTGTATGAAAAGGAACTAATTATTTTTTAAGTGTTATGCTGTAAAGAAAAGTATTAATTCTTTAATAATAAACTTTGTTTTCGTTAATAAATAAGTTTACCTACCGAAACAGGTAGGTACTAAACAACTCGCAGTCGGGTTATTAAAAAAGTTACAGGATTTTAATCTATTGATATCATATTTTTTAGATTCCGTATGATATTTCAAAGTTCGTTTTAATTTTAACATCAATATTTCTGGACGTCATGCCTAAAATAGGTTTACGTAAATACTTTATACTACCAAAGGCCTTATTATGCCTTCTGTACCTTCTAATCTCTAGCTACATTTTGTATCGCGTCAGAGTCGTTGATCTTGTTACTAACACATTGAAACTAACGTGCAGACGCCAACATGTTATGTCTCTTTCGCACGCCATTCATTACAAACACGCACTCAAACACGCTGTGTTGCCAGTATAAACATTTTAACCGACAAGTTTGCTAAAATGACACAGCTTTTCAAAGAATCGGATATTAGTTTATTTATCACATGGATTTCTAACACACTTAAATAAGTGTATTAAATAATAAAATAACTAGGGTAATTATGCTAATGAAAAGTCTACTTAAACGAATACGCAGCAATATCTTTGTATTGTAAAAATAACATTACTTTAAGCAATAAAGCATACCAGAGCTCTAACATCATTTAATTTCAATATGCATTGTGGTACGGTTTAAATAGCATAGAACAATGTAAAACTAAAATTGCAAGATATTGCAGAATAAGGTAATAGTACCAAAGCTTGGTATCCCTGTGGGAGCACGTGTAACACGAACATCAGCTGGCGGGGCCAACGATCGCGCGCGCCAGCGGGCGCACGGCGCACTTGTCGGCATGTTCTTTGTATAGGGCTGCCATTACCTAAATTGCCGACGCCGGAAAAACACGGCAAGAATCCCGGACATTTGGGCGAAATATGGGTTTATTCCCGGACACCTCTGACAGAGTACCCCAGTATCTCCGCACCGCAATAACAATCGTAATTTTTAATTGTTCCTGCCTGAGTAATAATACCTAAAACTGGCGTTATTTACTAACCACTTATAAAGTGACTCGACCAAGTGCATAAAAATCCTTCTAAATACCTATGTTTTACCTACTTACAATAATTTTGGTCATTAGTCAATTGAATATCCTGGTTATCTTAAATTAAGTTCAGTTATTACTCACTAATACGTACGTAAATGTTACTTATTCTTGACAAAAGTGTGCGTGTATTCTATGAAGTGGTAAAAATTAAACGTTTTTTACCCTACTAGTAAATTACGACAATTCCAGGTAATAGCAATAAGTACAAGTGATATTTATCAAAATGTGTAACGTGTCGAAATACATCGAGATTCGCGGTCCGGGATTCGTGGACTTCATGCCTATGGCCCCGCACTGGCTCCTTCAGGCGCATGCGCCGCGGGAAAGCGGGGGACGGCGCGCGCGTCGCCCGCCAGTCGCCACTCGGCCACAATACTCGGCACTCGTCATTTTGCCAGCGGCCGTTCGCCCAGCAGCAACATGACGTGGCGTATGTTGATTTATGTACCGAATGTTAGGCCGATGCGCCCTATGTACTTACTCGTAACTATTGTAATTTTATTATTATATCGTTTTGTATCGATCCGAGTGACCTTGCTCAAAAGCAAAGCTCGTGAATAAAGTGTTAATGTTTCCGAGAAGGTCGTTGAAATGTCTTTTGTACTTTTAGGGATTACTGAGTAAATGTTCAAAATTTCAATTTTCCTGAACCTCGCTGACACTCGTATCATAACGGTAGCATCATAGTCGGTTTCACAAAATCGATCGACGAATTTGACGGCTTGAGCGTGCGATTCTTGCTGATGTATCGTGTGATAGTTGATAGAATCTTAGGGTTGTGAGGCTTTTTGATAAGCTACGTGCGGTGTACGGACTGTGACCATTATCGAATATGCCACAATGATTTCAGTCTTTTAAAGGAGACATAACTGGCTCTGACAGAATCTAGTAAGTGACTGTTGTTTAGATTGACCTATGTGACCTGACACACAAGCATTGGTAATAATAGCGACCTCATCTTTTCGGTTTGGACTTTGGAATAAAGCTTCTTGGTTACGATGGCGCGATGTGACAGCTTATCGTTGCGCTCCGTGTGTGCATCTCTTGTTCGCGTGTGCGTGAGCATATTATCAATGAAACACACATACCTCAGTGCGATGTTGACGCTACAACGATTTCTCGTTTACTAGTAGTGGCAATAGGATGTCTAAAATTAAAAGACCTTTTTTGTTATTTATTTTGTTTGAAAAATGTACTTCTTTATTTTACACTTATGGTTAAGTTAATTAACTGCATGGTGTTTCTTTCAAATTGATTTTATCGCAGTTAAATTTATGTATTCGGTTACAAAATGACCCTGTATATTACAATTTTTTATGTGTAATATTTTCTGTTCGTGTTGTATTCAACAACAAATAAAATAATTGTTTTTTTTTATCTGCCGTAAATAGATGACGCTCGCGTCGTACAGATGGCGCTATAGGTCGGTATAGAGATTTAAGGACTTTAGTAGCGGGAAAGGTTTTTAGCGCGAGCGAAGCCGCGAGTAACACCTACTGTTTAATAAGGACAAATGAGCTACGGGTCCACATATCTTCGGGGATAGTGCAATATCGCGTAAGTGCTTTTAAAAAAGTGTTGTATTATCAATGCTAAGTTTAGTGTAGTAAGGATCAATCTTAATTGGAATTTTTTTATCACTTACGCGGTATTGCACGATCCGCGACGATATGGTAAGTAGTCACACCGACTGTCTGTTTCTACTGCCAAGCAGCAGTGTGTGTACTGTTGTGTTTCGGTTTGAAGGGCATTGTAACCAGTGTAACTACTGGACATAATGGGACTTAACATCTTATGTTTCAGGATGACGAGAGCAGTGAAATGCCACACAGTACTTTGTAACTCAAGGTGCTGGATGGTGTTACTACTGTTTATGGGAGGTCGTATCGCTTACCATCAGGCAAACGGCATACTCATCTCGTCATTCAATGCCATAAAAAAAGTAAATGCAGATACAACTAAACGGATTTGCATGAAATTTGGCACACGGGTAGGTCATGTTCTGGATTAACACATAGGCTAAGAGCATAAGAACCGACATACGTCTCAAAAAAGTGATAACACTATCCAAAAAAATTTTTCACTGCCAAGAAAAAAGTAAATTAACAGTCTTTAAATCAATAAGCAAATAAAATTGCTGAATAATGTAAAGAAAGCATTTTCACGAAAAGATGCCTAAATTAAATTGCCTTAAAAGTTAAAACCTACAATTTTTATTTACCGCTGTTTGTAAAAATATACGATTCAAGAGGATGTTTGTAAAATGTTATAACAAAAAATAATTTATTCGATAACACTTCCTCACTACGCGAGGTCAATGTTATTGTGTACTTCCAACTAGCGCAAGTTTATTTCCTATTGATAAGCCTCTGAGATTTTTAACGGCGAGGGGAGTACATCGGTTATTATGTGACTGTCTATAAACAAAGCTAAAGTAGAAATTTGAACCTTTTCTTCTAAGGTAATAGGTCTGCTCTTCGAGCCCTTAAAAAATGACTTAGGCCGGTATTAATAAATGAATCTCAAGTTTGAGTTACATCTCAAGTAGCCATAATGTATTGAACTCTTCATACATTATGTCTACTTGAGATGCCTACAGTTTTCTCGCCTTGTTGATTATTTATCTACTTTCCCTAGTTCAATATTTACTGCTTAGTCTTTACATCTATTAATTTTAATAACCTTCCAGTAATTAACGCTGTGACTTTTATTTTTTTTATTCCTCATCGAATAGTTTTCTTTTATAGCTTTCGAATGACCAGGCGAACATGCAGCTCGTCTGATAGTAAGCGATACGACCGCCCATAAACAATTGAAACACCATACAGAATTTTGAAGTACAAAGTACTGCGTGGTATTCCACAGAGCTCGTCACACTGACATAAGATATTAAGTCCCATAATTTCCAGTAATTCCGTTGGCTACAATGTCCTTCAAACCGGAACACAACTGTGCATGCACACTACTGCTTGGCCGTAGAAATAGACACTGCGGTGGTATATACCTACCCAGACGGCTCCTCGCATACGACAGGCCTACCACCAGTGTGATTTACGGAAATTTTAATGAACGGCTGCACGACAAAAGTATTATGGGTAGATGTACATCCTACTTCCTACTAATATTATGAAGGCGAAAGTTTGTAAGAATGTATGGATGTTTGGATATTTGGATGTTTGGATGTTTGGATGTATGGATGTTTGTTCCTCTTTCACGCAAAAACTACTAAACGGATTTCAATGAAATTTGGCACACGGGTAGATCATGTCCTGGATTAACACATAGGCTACTTTTTATCCCGGGAAAATATAAAGCGGGACTTTTATCCCGGAAAAACTTTTTAAAGCGGGCGGAGCCGCGGGCAAAAGCTAGTAGTCATATAAAATAATACTAGATATTGTGGATATGCAGGAAATGTGGTGCAAGTGACAGCGGTTGTCAGAACATTATAAAATGTCGTAATATTGTATTCAAATCAGAATGCCTTGGTGGCGTAGTTGTATTTCGTACGCCTTACGTGTATGATTTGCGCGCTGAAGTCCTGGGTTCGAATCCTGGGTCGAGCCAAAAATATTGTGACTGGGTTTTTCCATCTTAAAAATTACTCAGTCGCAGCTCGGAGTCAGGAAGTTGGCGATTGTGACACCCCCGTGCCTCGGAAAGCACGTAAAGCCGTTGGTCCTGCACCCGACCTCTCCGGTCGTGTCGGATTGCCGTCTCACCGGACTATGAGAGTGAAGGATAGCAAGTGCACATATTGCGCACACACTTGTGCACTATAATATCTCCTACGTACCTGGCTGATCTCCGTTGAGATTGGCCGCCGTGGCCGAAACTGGCTAGGGGGATTTCATTTCAAATCAGATGATGCGGAACACGGTCCGCATCGTTTCCCTAGCATTCATGTAGTTTTCACTACAATATAACGGATAAATTTAAAATTATTTTACTAACGTACTTAAATGCAAAAGTTCGGGTAGGTAACTGGTTGTCTGTAAGTAAATGTAAACGGCTGAACAAATTTGGATGAAATTTGGCACACGAATGGATTATAATATTTCATCTCGGAAAACTACTCAGTGGGACTTTTATCCCGGGATACTGGTGGTAGGACTCTCATATGTAAGAGTCCGTCTGAGTGGGTACCACCCCAATGCCTATTTCTACCGTCAAGCAGTAGTGTGCACTGTGCATGCACTATTGTGTTTCGGTTTGAAGGGCATTGTAGCCAGTGTAACTCCAGGACATTATGAGACTTAACATCTCATGTCTCAGGATGACGAGCGCAGTGGAGTGCCACACAGTACTTTGTAACTCAAGGTGCTATGGTGTTTCTACTATTTATGGGTGATCGTATCGCTTACCATCAGCCGAACGGCATGCTCGTCTCGTCATTCGATGCAATAAAAAAAATCTGATTCACGTTAACTAGTTTGTCTTTCAAAATTAGTAAGAAGTAATATGTCAACTAAAATGTACCGATAAATATAATTACTTCTAAGTAATGAGTAAAACTGTTTTTTATCGGAAATTAATACAATAAAATTACGCAATGGTCCGCTTGCAAATCAACCGGGGAATCAATTAGTCAGAGATATTTGTACGATGCGGGCTGCACGTGTACGAGTGATGATCAGTTTTTTTATGTAGCCATGGGCATAATCATTATGATTATGTCGTCTCAGCCAGAAAATTCTTTTCACACACACACACACACACACACACACACATACTCCCGCCTTTTATCCTCGAAGGGGTAGGCAAACGCGCAACCAGTTCACCCACTGTTCGCCGTGCGTATTCTGTCCCATGATGTGATAGGGGGCGAGCCTACTCCGGGCTGATACTGAGTAGAAAAACCCAATATCACTTTGCCCGACCCGGGGATCGAACCCGAGACCTCAGCATTACAGTCGTCCCGTGATACAATTACGCTACTGAGGCAATTCTTTTCGTTTTCTGTATATTTCAAACAAGTCGACATTATTGTGTGAACCCATTCCACTTACCATCAGGCGAAGAAGACTCAAATGGCCGTGCATGTCAACAAAAATAAAAATTTTGGTAGTTTTAAGAATTCGTGGAAGTAGGCTTTTGTACATAAGAAAGGGGCGCCATGTAATTCTGGGGCAAGCATAGACACGGCCCGAATTAAGGATGGCGAGGCCCCTAGGTGTTGCCCTCTTGGGGCCCCTTTCCCTTGCCTCACTCCTACCACAAACTAATGAACCGACTGCAAAAAAATATGGTATGTATTTATATAAATTAAAGGATATTCCAAATCGTATTGCAGTATAATAAAATGATAATCGAGGCAATAATATTGTCATCGGGAAACGAGTTTATTAAATATGGATCATTTAATGTATAATTCTATTTTTTTTTCTCGATACTAAGGGCCCTGGGCGATGTTGGGCCCCTAAGCAGATGCCTAATTTGCCTTGAGGCTAATCCGACCCCGTGAACACCCTTCCTCATTCATGGGCAAGAGGAGGACCTCTTGCCCATGAATACAGCTGCCTAATAACATTAAAAACCTATAAGGACAAAGACTCTCAAATGTGCTCGTCTACGCTTTATAAGAAATTCCAAGCTAGAGATACTCGCTATACGGCTTATCTATTTCAAAGCCTAGCTTAACATTTCCATCAAGTATCACTACATACATATTATAAAACGAAGTCCAAAAATTTGAAAACAACAGAACGGATTGCGATTATCTATCCCAGAAAAACTCACGCGGTCGAAGTCGCGAGGAAAACTACTATTATTTAAATGAAAGACATGAATAATTTAAGATGATTAAACAAACAATAAATTCAAATGTACAAACAAATTTGTCAAGACAAACTTGAAACTGATATGATTAAAATAATGTTTGCGACACGTGCTTGTCTATTGCAAACAATTTGTATGAGCATTTCTTTTGTTTACTACGAAGATTGCAGAATATTGGGGTGCGGCATGACTGTTAGCGGTGAATCATACTACAGCACGTTTTTAAGGTGACTAAGGCGCTGCACAGACGTTGCCAGTTGCACGAGACACGATGGTAACGAACTGAAAATATTTCAATATATTCGAAATTGTCTGGCTGTTGTCAAACTAATCAACTGTTGATTAATTTGCAGTAGCTTCAATAATCGCCAATCTCAACTGAGATCAGCCAGGTGCACAGGAGATATTATAGTGCACAAGTGTGTGCGCATTACACAGGTGCTCTCGCTATTCCTTCTCTCAAGTCCGGTAAAACGGCAATCCGACATGACCGGAGAGAGATCAGGCGCAGGATCAACGGCTTTACGTGCTTTCCGAAGTACGTAGGTATCACACCGCCAACTTCAGTCGCAATGTTTTTGGTCTGACCCGGAATTCAAACTCAGGATCTCAGCGCGCAAATCGTACGCGTAACGTGTACGCAATACAACTACGCCACCGAGGCAGTCAAAACTGGTTAAAGCGATATTGAGGGGCCAACTAATTTGGACGCTATTTTTGATGGTATAAAGTATAAGCGATACTCTTTTTCTATACATGTGTTTGCCGGATCATTACCATTTAGTCGCTGTAGCCGATGCGTCGTTATATACGATATCGTTATAACCGGTTTTTACTGCAGTTTAACATAGTTAAAGTCAACGTGACGCGTGTACTTTCTGGTAAAAACCCAATCCACAATCTCGGATTAGGGGTATGAGTTGACAAATATTTCCTGAACATGTCAATACACACATTACAAATAAATCAATCATACCAATACCATTGCAATAATGCCTGATCGTACGTGATATCCATTTTTTAATATCCATCGTTTTCTTGATATCCATTTTGATAATTATCAACGATCATGCAAAGCTGTTTATACATATTTCTATATTAATATTATATAGGTTTTGAACCTCCGGACATTGCCTCAGCAGACCGTTCCATTCCCAACTAGGCTATCGTCCATCCAAGACACACACCTCTGACTTTTCAAAGTTACGTGTGTATTGTTTATCAATTATCGTTCACTTTAACGGTGAAGGAAAACATCGTGAGGAAACCTACATACCTGAGAATTCTCCATAAGAATTTCGAGGGTGTGTGAAGTCTGCCAACCCGCACTAGGCCAGCGTGGTGGAGTAAGCCTTACCCCTCGCAGTAGTAGAGGAAGCCCATGCTCAGCAGTGGGCACTACATCATACAGGGCTGATTGCATTGCATTACAAAGAGGTAAACTTCTTATGTTTGGGCGAAGAGATTAACAACTGGCCATAAAGAGACTTAACATCTTATGTCTCAGGTTGACGAGCACAGTGGAGAGCCACGCAGTACTTTGTAAATATAAATTCTGTGAGGCGTTCTTACTGTTTATGGGCTATCGTATAGCTTACCACCAGACAAGCGACATGCTCGTCCTGTCATTTACCTGCAATAAATAAACGATAATCTCGGTGGAGAGTCTTGGACATCCATTCTGGCGTCCTTTCATTCACAGGATCTTCTGGACCCCTACAATTGGAGAACACAGCGTAGAAACTTTTATACTAATTAACTAGGCAATTTATTTATTTGTCGGAAGGCTTACAGACATTTATAGTATAGTTTTTAAATACATAATAAATTGATAATTACAAGCCTCCACCTGTAAATAAGAAAGTAAAAACGTGTTACAAACACCAAATAATATTCGGTCTTCACAGTCCGGAAAGGTTCCAATAGATATTAGGCAAAAAAAGACTTGTGCTAACATTCCTTTAGCCTTATTTACAGTGGTACAGAACAAGTCAATGTTACCAGAGGAAATTGCAGCTGTCACGAAATAAAGCAATGATCTTCCCAAAGTAATGAGAATCGGACCTCTAATACAAAGATGAAGCCACAAGGTCAATAATGCCACGTTTTCTGCAACGCGTTCGCTGTTTTGGCATTGTAATCGATAGTGTTATCAAAGAGAAAGTCATTACTTCGAATAAATAACTGTATCTAGACGGTTTTATCGTAATTTCAACTTATAAGCCGTCATAGCAATCCGTGAAAACGTAGTGGAGTGTACACTAACCTAATCTTAAGATATTTCTATTTACCCCCGTGATGGACGGCAGCGTGGCTGTTAGGCCTCACGCTGCCTTTGACGCTGAGGGCGTCCTTCGGTGTACGGGGGCTTCTGAGCCCCCCCAACAACAGGAGATGGACCGCAATAGCGGTACGCGAAGGGGCGGTTGCGAATGATAACTTAGACGTGAGTCGGAGGAAGCCCGCAGCCGTCCCTAATGCGCCGAAGATGGCCACCGCGGAGTTTTGGTTGGTATGCCGTGCGGTGTACATAGGTTAGGGACTCAGCCCGGCGGTCGCCCGACGTTTTCCATCTCTCCGGGCGGCTCAACGTCGGGTCGTAAGGCACGGTGAACCCAACATAACCGCTCAGTCGTTCCCCTTGAACACTGGGCGGTAGTAATAATTCACTTTCTCCGCGTAAACCAAAAAAAAATGTTATTTCTATTTGTAATTTATCTATACACTTGTTTGTTTTCCTAATCAAATAATATAAAAAAATAAATAAATAACACAGGATATCCTTTGCGTATCTAGGAAATCACTCATGAATAAGAAATTCTTTTGCAATGACGTTTGGGGCTTGTTTCATAGGTTTCAAGGGAACTTTATTTGTCAGTTATCGTATTGAACAGATAAGGTAGATTGTAGATAGGACTCATTTTGCCTTTTATTTGGGAGCATAGATTTGTGTGAATTTTGTATTATGTCGGTTTTTAACCCCCGACAAAAAAGAGGGGAGTTATAAGTTTAGGGTGTGTATCTGTGTATCTGTGTATCTGTATGTCTGTCTGTGGCATCGTAGCTCTCAAACGAATGGACCGATTTGGACGCGGTTTTTTTTTGTTTGAAAGCTGATGTGACTGCGATGGTTCTTAGCTATAATTTATGAAGATCTGTTCAGGCGTTTGAGGATTATCAGCTCATTTCCAACTTAAAAAATCCAATTGACTTTAAATTTGGTGTACTGTCACTTTCAATACATTTGTAAACATGAGCTGATGCTGCGGCATCAAGTAGTCTGCGGGATACCCAACTCCTTAGCAACGTATAGCAGATATAGTGTGTTTGGGCTCAATGAGTAGGTGATAGGTAGTTGATTATCAGGGCCCCATGATGGAGAATAAAATAATTTAAAAAGTTTGAAAAGTAGGTGATAGATAGTTAATTATCAAGGCCCCATGATGGAGAATAAAGTAATTTAAAAAGTTTGAAATTAAAATTAAATTAAAATTTAAATAACCCCCGACACAAAAAATCTCTAAAAAGTAAAATAATAATATTGTCTTTGTCGTTTAAGTACCTAGCAATATTTTGACCCAAGCGTCCTCACGTCGGGGGACCGAACTCCGGACCAGTAAGATGAAAATACTTCTTTAGCGGTCCCCCGACGCGACGACGGTTGAGTCAAAATATTGCTAGGTACTTAAACGACAAAGACAATATTATTATTTTACTTTTTAGAGATTTTTTGTGTCGGGGGTTATTTAAATTTTTATACATTTATGCGACAAGTAACATTTATCAGCAAGCGGTAAAATCGTCTTAGTGTAGTAGTATTTAGGGAGCACAAGTTATACTGGTGGTAGGACTCTCATATGTAAGAGTCCGTCTGGGTGGGTACCACTGCAATGTCTATTTCTACTTCCAAGCAGCAGTGTGCATGCACTTTTGTGTCTCGATTTGAAGGGCATTGTTTTATTTTATTTTATTTTCATTTATTTGGAAAACTTACAGCTAGCACGTGCAATATTAATGTAAAAAAAAACTTTTAGCCAGTGTAACTACAGGACATAATGAGACTTAACATCTTATGTCTCAGGATGACGAGTGCATTGGAATGCCATACAGTACTTTGTAACTCAAGGTGCTGGATAGTGTTTCTACTATTTATGGGTGGTCGTATCGCTTACCATCAGTCGAACGGCATCCTCGTTTCGTCATTCGATGCCATAAAAAAAAAACAAAAAAAAAAGATAAAATCGGTAGCCCTATCTCTAAAATCGCTCCTCGCTCGCATTAAAACCCACCAGATAAGATACTAGCATTCTGTATGATTCATTGACATTCATTTCACTGCTAAGCGTTGTTATCATTGTAATAATAGTAACGGGATTTTCCTACTGATACCTTTATGGCACTCACGCCTTTTATCCCTGAAGGGGTAGGCAGAGGCGCAACTAATGCACTCACTTTTCGCCGTTATTCCGTCCCATGGTGTGATAGGGAACGAGCCTATCGCCATATCGGGCACAAATTGCAGGCTCGGGGTTAATAATGAATAGACAAACCCAATATCACTTTGCCCGACCCGTGGATCGAATCCATTGCAGTCGTACCGTAATACAACTATGCCACCGAGGCAGTCCTATGCCATACGATACAGGCAGATAACAGATATTTATATTTATCGTATGGCAATATTGATTTATTTTTGCAGTTCTGAAGTATGTACTGAATGGTTTAGGAGAGGATTCGTTGGAAACTCAACGTCACGACGTGGGTGCTAAGAGTTTTTATCGATAATAAAAAAAATGTTAAAACAAAAACAAACAACCCGACTGCGTCAATATCTGCCATTCATTACAGAACTGAAAAGATAGAAACAAGATTTTAATTTGAATATTTTATTTTGTTTTTGAATAATATTAGTTGACAGTGTTCACAAACGCTGTCGGAGGCATAACACGCTCACTTCTCATAATTTGGTTGGTGATATAGGTAGACCAACAAAATCTCGGAGTGAGCAGATGCCTCCGACTGCGTTTGTGAACACTGTCAACTAATATTATTCAAACACAAAATAAAAAATTCAAATTAAAATCTTGTTTCTATCTTTTCAGTTCTGTAATGAATGGCAGATATTGACGCAGTCTGGTTTTTTGTTTTAGTTCTAACAATTTTTTAATTTCCAACTTTTTAGTTTTCTTTTTTTATAGACTACCTTTGTGCCAAATTTCAGCCAAACCCGTTAAGCCGTTTTACCGTGAAAAAGTAACAAACTAACACAAACTTCGCATTTATACTATTAGTGTGAAGTGTGATGTGATTTATTAGCATTTCTTATTCCAAACTCCAACAAAACATATAAGTTGTATATATATTCGTAATCTCCGTTAAAAATCCTTTATTTTGATACCACACTCGATGTACATATTTTGAAAACATTATTTTTTTTAGATTACTTTTTAGGCCGCCAAAAATTCTCAATTTTGATTTCTTTAAATTTTTATTTACCCAGTGTCACTCTCACGGTTAAGACGAATCTATTGACACCACTCACATAAAAATATGACAAGCCGTTTAGGCTCTAGGCCGTGCCAAAGAAATATACATACATACATACACTCGAAAAACATAACACTCCTTCTTTCGCAGTCGGGTAAAAGTGAAATTGACAATGTCTGCAATAACTTTAGAAATTTCAGCATCTATCACTTTCGATACAGAATACAGTTACTGCCTATTGGTTTATTTATTGGTTTTCAAAGCAAATTTAGAAATCGTAAGTAATTATGCCTAAAAAAATGGTAAATAATAATCTCACATATTATAATGCATCTGGTAAAATATTAGAGTTACACATCTGCTTACCCCTTAAAAGGTGTTACGATACGAAGTTCCAATTGATATTACAAATCCTGCATTATTAATATTCACTTTACAGTAAATCCCAGGTCGTGAGGCGAGAAACCTTGAATTTTTAGTACCTAATACTTTATTAAAACGTGCTGGAACGTTCAGACGAGTCTACGTAACCGCTAATCTAGATTTTGACCTATATTTTAGTTTTCGTTGGTATTTTGGGTTCACTGGATCCGGTGTTTCAATGGACGTTTCTTTGAAGGTAGAAGAAAACATCGTGATGGAACCTGCATATCTGAGAAGTTCTCTATAAGAATTTAGAAGGCATGTGAAGTCTGCCAACCCGCACTAGGCCAGTGTGGTGGACTAAGGCCTCTGAGATGTAGAGGAGGCCCGTGATCAGCAATGGGCAGTGTAATACAGGGCTGGTCTGGTATGGCAAGTGGTGTTTACTTATGACCACCGTCTTGATGCTGGTTGCAATAGAAACACCGCCTTCGTGTTTATTATTTTTTGCCTTTCAGTTTTTTCAGCGGTTTATTTTTTTTTGTTATACAGTTTTTTTTACTCCATTGAATGACGAAACGAGCATGCCGTTCACCTGATGGTAAACGATACGAACCATAGTTTTGTGAGCATTTTGAATTTGGTCGGGTCATGTTTATGTGACAAATAACGTTTGTCAGCAACAGGTAAAATCGGTCCTAAGTATTTTAAAAATGGAAGACAGAAGTCCTCTTCGAGGTGGGAAGACATAACACGCAGGTAAGCCTTTATACTCAAGGGGTAGGCAGAATCGGAACTGCCGTATAAGTAGTATGTTACTTACCGCTGATGGTGAATACAGGGTTCCCGTTGAGGTACGGAGATTGATCTTCGACCTTCTCAGATGGTTTGATGACATCTGCCGCTCCAACCATGCCTGCAAACATATTTTATTATAGACAGTGCAGAATATGATGAATACATAAAACATCGTATTTGATGTTATATAATATGACGCTAAGTATCGTTGCAGGAAGTCGCAATAGACGCGCGTTGTTGTGCAACATAGCATTGCTTGTAAAGGTATAAAAGGTAAAGATATTTTTAAATTGACTTCTGTTATGTTTCAAACATATTATGACGTCTATAACGTGAACCATAATTTCAGAATAAAATATAATTGCCGTTTCGGCCGATTAAGATAAAACAAAATGCTTTTCTGGACAGATGAAATCATTATTTATTTTATTTAGTTGTACTGACTATAGTTAAATACATACACACACACTCACGCCTGTTATCCCCGAAGGGGTAGGCAGTGGCGCAAACAGGGCACCCACTTTTCGCTGTTATTCCGTCCCATGCCGTGATAGGGGGCGAGTCTATCGCCATATCGGGCTCAAATTCAAGACTCCGGGCTGATACTGAATAGAAAAATTCAATATCACTTTTCCCGACCTGAGACCTCAGCATTGCAGTCGTACTGTAATACAACTACGCCACCGAAGCAGTCTATAGTTAAATATTTTAAGCAATAGCGGCCAAAGGATCTACCTGAATCCCATTTCTAAATTTGCGAAATCTGCTTGACCCCAATCTAGCCAGAATTAATTAAATTATAACAATATTTTCAACTATGCATTATGTTACCTTATGGAGTCAAAATTGAACGGAGAGGTGTGTAGAATTAAAATTTTACAAAATAAAAATTATATGTTATAAAAACTGTTTCTGTTTTATTTTCTTTGTGTTTCATGTTATAAGGAAAATTCTCTTGAAAAGACGCGTTATATCGCAAAGAAATTACGAAGTAATTTATTTTTCCATTAACTATGAGACTGTTATGTAGTCATGTATGCATTTCTACCGCCAAACAGCAGTGTGCAAGCACTGTTGTGTTTCGGTTTGTATTGTTTGACATTGTAGCCAGTGTAACTACTGCACATAATTAGGCTTAACACCTTATGTCTCAGGATGACGAGCGCAGTGGAATGCCACACAGTACTTTGTAACTCGAGGTGCTGGATGGTGTTTCTACTGTTTATGGGTGGTCGTATCGCTTACCATCAGCCGAACGGCATGCTCGTCTCGACATTCCATGCAATAAAAAAAAATTGCATTATGATTGTAAAAAAAGCATCTTGGAAACGGCCCCTGGATACATTACTCCGATTACATTTGCTAATAATACCAGGCTAGCTATCAAAACGTGGAGCTCCGTTACCTCGTTTCGGAAACCAGTCATGTCCGCAAAAGAGACAGCAAAGAGAGAAGGAGCGGTCCATTGGACTGACCTCTCGTAGCAGACGTCGGAAAGACGACCGCCGACTTCCCTAAGCGGGCCTGCAGGTGATAGGCAGGCACCGGCTACCGAGCAAATAATGCCCAAGAGGCTGGCGTGCAGAATTACATGCTTGCCTATGATATTACCGAGGTCTTGTTCCTCGGACTGCAAGAGGCTCTGTGCAAGAGCTGAGAGCGAGGGTTGCGGTTGCATGCTCATGTTCACCCCACGACTTCTGATAATGAGAGAGAGGGTAGAATGGCGGGGTTTAGTCGGTAAGACTATTTCGACCGGTGAGTCCAGGAGAAATCCGTAAATGGATTTCCACGTGTTAAATAAATTTAATAAAATGTGGAGATACTATTAGTAGGATTAACGGCATTCACGCCTTTTATCCCCGAAGGGGTAGGCAGAGGCGCAACTAGTGCACCCATTTTTCGCAGAGTTTATTCATCGCCATATCGGGCACAAATTCCAGACACCGGGCTGATACTAAATACAAAAGCCCAATATCACTTTACCCGACCCGGGGTATCGAACCCGAGACCCCAGCATTGCAGTTGTACCGTAATACTCGTCGCCTCGTGGCGCAGTTATACAACTACGCCACCGAGGCAGTAGGATTAAATTATTTGTTAAATGATTAATAAGAGGAAGGTTTATGTATGTATTACATAAATATTTTCTATGACAGAAAAATGAATTTCGGCATATAATATTATGCTTTGCTACCTGTGCGAAGCCAGGGCGGGCCGCTAGTGATATGCTATTAGTATGATAAAAACAAATGTCATTATCACCTACGTTTCATCACGCTATTTTACCGGATGTAGATTAGGCAGGTATTTCCTTTATTGATTTTTGTTCGAAATATTATTCATATTTAATACTATTACAAATTCTTTTTACGCTTAATACAGATATGAATCACCCGCTTGATTACTATAAAGGCTAACTTTTCAGAATTCTAACGTCCGATTTCAATGTTGATAAACTTTATTTATGCTACTAAACGACTAAATACAAAAGTCACATTCTAATCTATCCTCGTAGATAAGAGAGTAACATGCATTGGGATGACTTATGTGACAAATAGTTAATAAAAATGTAACAACAATACTAATAATATTGGTTAAAACAGTATATTCTAGGAAATAAGTGCTCAAAGATACCTACTCTAGCTTCAGCACTTTCAAAGAAATATTTTATAGTAATAGTATGCTATCTAGTGATTGGTAGAAATCAATAAGTTCCCCAAAACATATTATACAATCCACACGAAGACGTAGACAGAATTGCAACCCCGGCACTTTTGCCAAGTGAATCCCGTCCCACGATGTGAAGTCGAGCCTATTTCCATATCTAGCACAAATTTCAGACTCCTGGTTGATAATGAGGGAAAAAACCCAATATCACTCCCCGACTGGGATTCGAACCCGGAACCTCAGAGCGATAACCGCGCAAGCAATACAACTACACAGCCGCCGCAGTCTGTTAAAATCCGAGTCATTTAATTCTGAATAATTTTCCCTTCAACCATCAATGTCATGTGAAAACGACAATCTTATCTTCATCAACCCGTGTCGAAATTGCACGTTTCCACTGTTTTTTATTTCCTGCGCATGCAAATTACAATGTTCAGACACAACACTTTGTAATATGTACAGACTAGAGAGGCTAGGATCAGCGTGAACTGGCCTTTCGAACCGCCTGCTTTTAGATTTAAGATGGGTTGTAAAACTTGTAAAATAACTATGGTTGTTGGATTAAGCTGGGATTCCGCAGAAAGCGGCAGACGGCAGGACGTCACTTGCCGCGCGTCATTTGCCGTCGTGTGCGGAATCGGTCTCATACAATTTAATAGTGCACAGTAGTGCCGTCTGCCGTCGTGGCACATGACGTCTGCCGTTGCCGTCTGCCGCGTCCTGCGGAATCACAGCTTTAGAGAAATAATTTTATGCTTTCATACCTTGACGAGTGTCGTATGTATACTTCATGTCACGCCTTTTTCCTTTTAGCACTTATCAGTGGTGTAAAGTGAGCACATTTTACGTATTACAGGACGGGCTTATAGCCATTTAGCAACCACGTTTAGAATTACAAATTATTGCGTGACAATCCACTGCGCTCGTTACCCTGAGACATCGATGTTAAGTCGCATAATGCCCAGTTACGCTGGCTACAGTGTCCTTCAAACTGTCACAACAGATTTTTTATGCCATTGAATGATGAGACGAGCATGCCGTTCGCCTGATTGTAAGCGATACGACCGCCCATAAACAGTAGTAACCCCATACAGCACCTTAAGTTACAAAATACTGTGTGGCATTCCACTGCGCTCGTCATCCTGAGACATAAGATGTTAAGTCTCATTATATCCAGTAGTTACACTGGCTACGAAGTGCACACACACTGCTGCTTGGAGATAGAAATAGGTTGGTACGTACGCAGACGTCCATCGCATACGAGGGACCTATCATCCTGCACTAGGATCTCTTACATTGTGAGCGTTCATGTTTCTAATTCAGCATTAACTGTTCATTTTATACCATAGTATCCAATGACAAACAATTCGGGGCCACTTTTACACGTAACAAGATTTAGGCCGCAAGTTAGTGAACCGGAAACTTACTTCCGTATTTAGGCCAACGGACTGTAAAGATAAGGTCACAATGTGGGCAAAGAGAAATCCGATTAAAAATCTATAGTATTTTTTTATTCAGGCACGCAAAGTGACTGCACCTCACCTGATGGTAAGCGTGATGCCGTCCAGAATTCCAGATAGAGTGTCATCGTTATTTTGACAGTATATCACACACACTCACTCACGCCTATTATCCGCGAAGGGGTAGGCAGAGGCGCAACTAGTGCAGCCACTTTTCGCCGTTATTCCGTCCCATGATGTAATAGGGGGCGAGCCTATCGCCATGTCGGGCACAAATTCCAGACTCCGAGCTGATATTGAATAGAAAAACTCAATATCACTTTGCCCGACCCGGGGATCGAACCCGAGACCTCAGCATTGCAGTCGTACCATAATACAACTACGCCACCGAGGCAGTCAACAATTTGACAGTATCAGTATATCAAAATATAAAATAACTTTGAATTAAATAGATTAGCAATTTTATTGGTAACGCTATGAGCTGTCGATTTTAAAAACTCCTAAAATATATTGCCTAGTAATGATATAGTAAGTGCGGCGACAAGTACATTCCGTCCGTGTGACACCCGGCGATGGGTGACAACAGAGGAGGGTGACACCATTGTTAATAATAAAAATAAAGCTTTCACCGGTGTCTCTCATATGTAAGAGTCCGTCTGGATGAATACCACCGCAATGTCTATTTCTACCGCCAAGCAGCAGTGTGCATGCACTGTTGTGTTTCGGTTTGAAGGACATTGTAGTCAGTGTAACTACTGGACATAATGAGACTTAATATATAATTTTACTGCGTCGGTGACGTAGTTGTATTGCGTACGCGTTACGAGTACAATTTGCGCACTGAGGACCTGGGTTCGAATCCCGGATCGAGCCAAAAAAAAATTGTGACTTTCGATTCGGTTTTTCCATCTCAAAAAATTACTCAGTCGCAGCTCGGAATCAGGAAGTTGGCGGTGTGATACCCCCGTGCCTCGGAAAGCACGTAAAGCCGTTGGTCCTGCGCCTGATCTCTCTCCGAGCATGTCGGATTGCCGTCTCACCGGACTATAAGAGTGAAGTAATTGAGTGTATTGCGCACACACTTGCGCACTATAATATATTCTGCATACCTAGCTGATCTTCGTTGAAATTGACCGCCGTGGCCGAAAGTAACTAGGAGAAATACGTTGCGTTACGTTATTATTTCAGTCATGTCCAGGATTCCGTACATATTATCTGTTTATTTTTTGGTATTTTGAAATCCGTCGACATACAAGTCTGCATATCACAATTCAGTAAGTATATGTAAACATGGTGGTAAGATATATTATTTCCCATTTGTGAATTTTGCAATATTCCTGGGTGACACTCATAAATATCCGCCCAATGTCACCCGTGCTGACTATGCCACGGGCCTAAGTACACACTTTTGGTAACAATTGCGATATATCGATACAAATAAATCAGCCGTATAAAAATACGCAAATTATCTTAAGTCGCTGTTTGATATCTGATTGCCTAAGGATTTAAGATATTGAGTAATGGAAATTCATTTCAATGTACATTATAAAAAATGTGTAATCATTTGTTTGTAAGTGTGTTATGTTTTACCGGCGAGGGTGACATTGGGTGACAACCAGGTTATAATGGTGTATTTTCAAGGGAGACATGTAACACTAAGCGATCTTAGGCCGAAAATAAGTAATCCTAGCCTTTTTTTATATACACAGTCATTGTATCTAACTATTTTTATCATCTTATGTGATAGAATCCTATATCACAATCCGCATCATGAGATACGAACCCCAAGACAACTTAGGGGTAGAACGACATAAATATTCGCACAGCTCAGGAACGTAACCCGCTACCTGTCTCTTCAGCTATTGAACACGTTAGATTGAATTTTGAATACTCTAAATACAACTCTCATTTTTTTATCATATCGGGTAAATATATTTATTATTGAATATAATATTCAAACCAATTTATTTACTTACTTCACAGTGTTTCATACTAGACATGATTATTACATTTCACGCCCTTGTACACACACCCTTAGGAAGCCTTTCAAGGTTCGAAAACCCACCTCCAGTCGTGTAGCGGTCACGTTTAACGATAGATTTAGATTTCATGGAAGCACTAGCGACATATTTTAAATCGCTTAAGAATCTTTCTAAATCTTTTGACAATATATCCGACATTTGAAATTACAATGTAAATTAAATTTAAATCGCGTCAAAAAAAATTTTTATGTATTTGACTCGAAAGTTATTATTGTTTTTATTTCTTGAGCAAATTCAGATATCCTTACATTTCATTTTAAATAAATGTTTTATAGATATAAGTTATATTAAAAAAACAAAGAACCCTTTATATAGAGGAAGTACCAAAAAAGAAAATTACTTTTACTATGTCGTCATCGCTATCGTACTACTGGCGTGCGAAGGAGACAACAAGACATCAAATCATCCTGTCCTCGTGTTTCTTATGTTACATAAATATTTCATACATTATATAGGGCTGGTAGTAGTAAATGACCAACAGAACACATATATATAGTGAATTTATAAAGTTAACGTGCTTCCTGACAGTCTATTTCACATATTTTATGTAAATTGTATTTATCAGTAATCCTAATAAATAGCTACGTTCGTAGATAATACTTAATTTATTAAAGATAAAGAACGAATGGCACTGGCATGCAGAGGATTCCGTACATATTTTCTGTTTATTTTTGATATCTTGAAATCTGTCGTCATGCAAGTCTGCGTATCACGATTCAGTTAGGAATATATAACATCCGAATGACAGATATACAAAGAGAAAGAGGATGTACATGACAAAAGATTATGAACTCTATAGAAAGTTTCTTTGTGTCTATCCCAGTCTACTACTGGGTGGAATTTTTATCTCTCTCACTCCTTTGACAATATTCACTTGCTAGATAGGAAGGTACAGTTCATTTTACATTGTATAGTATACTTATATTAATAACACGTGCCTAATTTCTCGACAGCTTAACACTTAAGCTCGAATGCATTCGATTTGCCAACTTCAAAAAACAACTCAGCATTTTCGACGTAGCAACGAGGATTAGCTGATGTGCGTAGTCATATAACTTGATCATTGTTCATGTTTCATGTTTGTTATAATTAAAATTATTTTTTTTATGTTGATAGAGTTAGGTTGCAAGTAAGCGATATTTGTAGCTACTTGTCTATTCCGATGATCTATGATTAGCTATGTGGGGGACCGCTAAAGAAGTATTTTCATCTCCCTGGTCCGGAGTTCGGTCCTCTGACGTGACCTGACGCTTGGGTCAAAAAATTACTACTAAGCCACTTTTATTATTTTACTTTTTAGAGGTTTTTTGTTTCGGGTGTTATTTAAATTTTGATTCTTTTTAATTTAAAAATGGAAAACGCTAAAATCATCATATTTAGGTTCGTAAGCCGAACGTATAATTTAAATATAAATATTATAGCGAATATTGCAGAGGGGATATACTAAAAAATAAATCAATAAAATCTCAGACAAATATATTGTCTTTAAAGCCACATAAATGCAAAAAATATCTAAACTTAGCCGTATACACATTATACACGCCAAAAAACAATTAGAATTACCTTCAACGCAATGCGAAGAACAAAGTACGGTAAGACGACACTGGAATTAAGTATCCTGCTTCTAATGTTGAGAAGGGAAGACTCTTATTTCGTCCAATGTAAATAATATGAGTTGCTATGGCAGCTTATGGCGTCTAGTCTGGAATAATTCTATATCTAACAGACATAATCATCATATCGCACCTTTAGAACGAAAATGACACATTACAAAACAATCAAAAATTGAGTTATCGTCATAAAATGACTTAAAAATCGTCCCATTTTCATAAAAATATAATAAAAAAGGCCCGATATAACAGTTCGATCCTTTTCCTGCTTGAATATGCTTGTGTTTGAACTATTGTTGCATTGAGAACTTCGTTTAAGTCATTTTATGAAGATAACTCAATTTTCGATTTTTTGGATTGTGTCGTTTTTGTTCTAAAGATGCGATATACGTATTTATCGAAACAAAAGTGATTTATTGTCCACTACGAAGCATGGGCTTTCTCTACCAGTGAGAAGGTTTAGGCCTTAGTCCACCACGCTGGCTTAGTGCGGGTTGGCAGACTTCATATGCCTTCGAAATTCTTATAAAGAACTTCTCAAGTATACAGGATACATACATAACTTTAGAAATGTAAGAGATGTGTGCCTTAGGGTTCTGAATCTGGGAATCTGTGTCTCAGCAGTCCGTTCCAATCCTAACTAGGCTATCGTGAACTTGTCCTTAATCCCTAGTTATTTAATCTTAACATAGTATGAAACAAAGTCGCTTCCCGCTGTCTGTCCCTATGTCCCTATGTATGCTTAGATCTTTAAAACTACGCAACGGATTTTGATGCAGTTTTTTTTAATAGATAGAGTGATTCAAGAGGAAGGTTTATATGTATAATTTATCCTGGGGAAATGTAAAGCGGGACGTTTATCCCGGAAAAACTCATTCACGCGGGCGAAGCCGCGAGTATAAGTCTAGTATATAATATAGTCTTAATCCAAACCGTAAATGTATTAAAATCATACAGCTTACCAAAAGTAACATATTATAGTAATAGCCTTGAACTTCTTATATATATAATATAGATGAGCAATGAACATCCATATACATTATACACCAATTATAAACGCCATTGAATGGAACTGTACTAAAACCAATAAAGAAATTACTTTAAACTATATTTCCTCATCCGTATCGATACGAACTAATCGATTACGTTAACTTTTAATCGATTTTATATCTAGAAAAAACGGAGAAACGGATTTCAAAATGTTGACATTGAAGAGACACTATCAAAGTCATTTTAACGCTGTTTTATACCGTCTATTTTGGTTTTAAATTCATTCCAAAATTAATTTCATGGTTACGTAAAGTACTATTGCAAAAATATTTTATTCGTGTTATGGCATTAGTACAAAAAATGTGGAAATCGTGAGCCCTTAAGAGCGTAACATTGTAATATTTATTGCGCATACCGATTGCAACAGACGCAATGGGCCGCGACTGACAATAAACGTATTTTTTCTTATTGTAATTATGACGAGTTTAATCTCTTTTCTAAGACAATCAAATGTATATTAAATTATACAACAGACTGCTTGTGAAATTTTATATGTGATTACTGTTGAATATTGAGAATTTCTAGAATTGTGCCCGGACAATACTAAAAGGTTCATCCCCTAACACATGGGACTATAAGTGTGTTACATATTTGCCTAACAAAAAATAAACCTTTTTAACAAAAGTAAACCGACTTTAAAACCACTACAAACCAAAGAATTATTTGATTTTTATATCCGTATAGCTTTTGCCCGCGGCTCCGCCCGCATTAAAAAGTTTTTCTGGGATAAAGGTCCCGGTTTACATTTTCCCGGGATAAAAATTAGCCTATGTGTTAATCCAGGACATGATCTACCCGTGTGCCAAATTGCATCAAAATCGGTTCAATAGTTTTTGCGTGAAAGAGGAACAAACATCCATACATCCAGACATCCATACATACTTACAAACTTTAGCCTTTATAATATTAGTAGTATTTAGTAGGATTGGAGTTGCTGCCTAATTTAAATTGAACATTGTCTTCGTATATTTGTTAGCGTATTTGCTTAGATTAGCTGGCAATTCTTAATCCACATTTATCATATCTTTATAACCATTAATTTATTAAAAAAAAACCTTTATATCTCACGTAATTGAAAGCCATCTCACGTCTGAGATTGAAGATTGTGCAAGCAAATTGTAAATAATTGTATTCGTGATATATTGTTTTATGTAACACCACATTTACCAATAAAAATGTTACCTCATTTTAATTGCTGATTTTATAAAGACCGTTGTGTAAGACGTTACGTCTTTCATTCTGTCGAAGATTAAACTACAATAACATCTTGTATTACCTACCACCCAAATTAGATGTGAAATCGGAAAAGCCATTTAATCCAGTGGGAAGATTCACGGAAAACTTTAACAGGTTGCTTTGGGTAATACAGGATCACTGGGTAATCCCGTGCTTACAAAATTACTGCTAAGCCCGACATTTCCCAATACGAACAACAAAGCCCTAAGTGCCATAATGTATAACAACAAGTAGCTGAACAAATTCCAAATTCGAAATTGCCTACATATTTTTGTATTTATACTAATCTTTTTTTTTCTCTCACAAAAATAAAATAAAAGAGACCTTACTTCAAACGCCGAAAACCTGTTTCAGGTTAACTTAACAGGCGCGTGAAATTTTGACTTTGTTCAGCTACTAATGCTGCTGACTGCACCACAATTGTTTCCCACTGTTTTAGTTTAAGTTACAATTTAGCAGTAATCTTGAAACAACGGGATTACCGCATGATCCGGTATTACCCCATGATCCGGTATTACCCAACGCATCCTACTACTTCAAGACAATACGTATAGTGAACCTTGATCTGCCGCAACTATGACTTGAGATATTAAAGGGAAAATACACGCATGCGGTTAAAATTCACCTATTAGTTATTCTCGCATGACGTGCCTACCTATCTGGGAATCCAAGGTAGAAAATAGATGCTTTCATTTCCTCAAGATGTAGATAATGGCATCAGTTGGTAAGTTGAATTAAGTTCTGAATATCTTGATCTTTGAGTAGATATCTAGCAATGCAAAGGAGATGGGATGACTGGGCGAACCCTCCGTTGGTCATACATGTGCAGCTGGTCATAAACTTTCATTAAAACCTATGTGACCTGCGATCGCTGTCATTACATTCTACGATAATGACATTAAGCGGTGCTTCACAGAAATTGTGATTTTTGTTGTGTTATTGTGTAAAAAGCGACCTTATATTCAGCCATGCACGTGTGATTTTTTTTGTTAAATGTGTGCTATCCGTGTCTACCTCGCCTCCCGTCAGGATTGGCAGAAAAAATTGTTTGTGCATTATTGCCATATTATGTCCATTAATTAAATAGTCTAAAAGCTTGATGGATCAGTTGACAAAGAAAAATCTAGTATAGCGTATATCACTTCTGTAAAGTAGGTAACCGAAAAAGCACAGTAACCGCGAGGTAGATGGGAACCTTGTTTTTCTTACAAATATGCAAGCTAAAGGCAGGAAATAAAAATGTACCTCGTATTCTGTGATATGTAGAAATCCCTATTTCAAAATTATATTGATGTTAAGTACTGGGTGTTTTTTCTTATGCGAATGTTTTTGACTCATTCATATGAAGCAATTTTTTTACAATTATACCATAAGTCATAAACTACTGGAAGCAAATCAGTGCAATTGACATATTATATTATTATTCAACATAACCTTAACAAACTTATCTTTGCACACACACACTCACGCCCTTTATCCCGGAAGGGGTACGCAACTAGTGCACCCATTTATCGCACATTATACAACATCGTTTAAGGTGCAATGCACGTGTGGAGGCACTGGTCATATCTTTTTTTACATAGCATTTAGTCATAAAGCTTCACATTTAATTTGGTTTACAGTTAAATTATATTGATTATTGTAGGTCATAACACTGGATATGCCATTTCCCCTTTTTAGATGTGACACACTAAAAGTACGTCAATGTAATTAGACCTATTGTAATAGGAGGCCTATTGCCATGTTATATTCAAATGCGATATTATATTATTTTTATCGTCTCGTCTCTGTGATATGTATAATATTTAATAGTTGTATTAAATAAATACACTAACGGCACATTTTTTTATGATATAGGAGGCAAACGAGCATACGGTTCACCTGATGGCAAGTAATCACCGCTGCCCATGAACATCTGCAACACCAGGGGACATAGAGTTGCCGGCCTTTTAGGTGGGAATACGCTCTTCATTGGCTTTGTAGCCGCATATAATTATTTATTTATGGTACACCAGCAGTTTACACACTAAACATGCACGAAAATGGGAGGTAATAATACAATGGTTCAGATATGCAAGCCAATTACAGGTATACACAGCATTGAAAGAATAAAAGACACTAAACTACTGCGCTAGTTAACTGTAACACGTTCTTTAATTAATAATTATGGACTTAATGGTCCTGCGTTCGAATCTCTGGCCACAACTTTGTGTAAGTTATCTAGCAGAATTATCAGCACATCACCCCTGACTTAGGGTTAACGCTACGCATCTGGCCGTCTTCCTGCAAGCTTTAAAAATGTTACACTCCCCACATTGATAAGGGCAGTAAAAAAATATCTCAACAATTCTATAATTTAAATAACAATATCCATTGCCTGTCATCCTATTCGTTATTTACACAATTGAAGATACAAAGGAATGACCAATTCGCAGTAATCCCAGGTGGCATCTTATAAATGATTTGGTTCATTGGAAACCGAGTCATTGTACCGACCGCCCGCCGTCTCGTATTTATCCAAAGCATTTGCAATACCACCGTTCAGGGTCCGGGCCGTGGCCGATATTTAAAGCGAGGTTTCGATAAGCAAGAAAGTTTGTGGAAGTCGACTACAAGCAATTTTTCAGAGTCACGGCAAGTTGGCTTCTTATTTGAAGCCTGCAGATTATGTAGTTAGTGTAAACGCATCTGGAAGTTCTTGCGCAAAATGTTGCTAGGATTTGATAGTCTAAACGCTATACTAATTAATGACAAAACGAGCAAGTCGCTCGCCTGATAACACGACAGTCCATTAACAGTAGGAATACGACTAAGAAAGCCCTGTGTGAAATCACACTGCGCGCGTCACTCTGAGACATTCAATGTATCTCTTAACGTAAAACTGGCTGTAATGTCCTGCAAATCGGAACACAAATGTTGCACACTTGCTTGCCGGTGAAAATAGATGTTGCAGTACTCACCAAGCCTGTATTTCGCAAATGAAAGCCCTACATGTGCTTATACGGTTGGCGCGCGTTTATTGCTGAAGATGTCTGTGCGTTTTTAGTTATGCAATGTTTATGATGGAAGTCTAGTGTGTCCAGAAGTAGCTTCACTGTTGAGTTGTTGAAATACGTCTCATCACGGCACTGTCACGTTCCTGAATCTGCACGGATATATATCCGACACACTGACGATATCGTCAGTGTGTCCTTGGACAGCAAATTCATTGCGCCAACAAATTCCTTTTATATTCTTACTTTCGAAAGGGGATAATATTTTTACGAGATAAACCTCAAGTTTTTATGGTAATGAATTAGCTTACGGTACATCGTTGAGTAAATACGGCTTAAGGTTCATATTTCACTATATTCTTCTAACTACATTTGTGTATACATGAAACTGTATGCAAAAACAATATCACTTGTGCAACCTTATGTGGGAATCGCGGATAAAGTGGGATCTGCTCTACATAAATATGGCGTCGGAGCAGCACAGGCTTAATCATTATCGAAAAAGGGTTCTGAGAGATCAATTCCCAAGCTCATTATGTTAAAAATCCGTTAAAATGTTTATCCACATAATTATTTAAAAGTATACATAATGCATGTATCGAAAAACAAGTCTTAATACAAATATTAGATCGAACGCGATCGGGTAAAAACAATACGAATACATTTGATATGTTTATGCAGGTAAACAATTTAAATTTACGCATATTTTAAGTTTTCGTAAACATTTGTTACGAATTTATAGCAATTTATTCAAAACTCCATGCTGCTACTGTATAATTAATCGAACATGTTGTCGTCAATTTTTGAAATAGTTTAAAAATAAAGTCTATTCTCGTGTTCCATTTTTGAATTCAAAAATATGTATTATATTTATAAAAAAGTAATATTCAAATTGTCTTTGGTTACACGCAGCGTTACATGGAAATCCGAAGCCGTATAGGAAAAAAACGCAGTCCATGTGAATTCCAACGATTGTTTTAGTAATTATACTGTACACAGATTTTTTATAAAAGATTTCTACATGTTTTTAATATTTATACATAGATATATACAGGAAAATGTATCACTAAAGACTTTATTTTAATATTAAAATAGCCCCCTAAAATAAATAGTTTGTTTTATTTTTCTTAGACAAAAAGTTTTACATTAATCTTCAAGAGAATCACTTATTTAATATACCAGCAATATTTAATTTACTTTGCCTATATGTCTTCATATTTAATCCTATACTAATTGAAACAAATTGTCCTTAAATAATCAACTGGCACGTATTTGAAAATATGTTTTTCTAATTATTTCAACAAATTGAATACGCAGGAAAAATATCTCCAACCTTGCACAAGAAGGCAATGACTTAGATTCTGGATTTCAATACGTGATAAAATGTGTTTGGAACATGCCTTGGCCATGGTTTATTTACTTGTTTATTATGTTTAAATAATTATACAAAACACGAATACCAGTAATAAAATAATGCCGACATTTGTATGCGAAACGATGGGACGCATCATGTTTAAGCATTATGGAAATAGCTTCCTTTGCAATTTTATTTCATTCTAAATATAAATTGGAATTGCTATTCTATTTTTAAATTTAGAAGTTTACTGCCCACCACTGCTTCTTCTTACAATATTAAATTTATTGTAACTTCAACACTCTCTTTTTAATTGAATCCACAATGACAAGTAACCTGTTACACTACCGGTTAAACTACGTTGTAATAAACATAGAAATATTTCAATGTGTGACAAATTTGCACGAACAATCGCGTATTTTCAGTTGTATAAACACAAGTATTGATTAACGGAAAACAACTTTATAGGCACAATGGTGTTTTCATTTGTTTATTCAAGTGTCTGTCGAAGCGGTTATTGGATGTTGATTCGATTCCCGGTTAATTAAATTGACAATATTTTTTGAAACTGCTGGTTGTTGGTTTTTAATGTTCTCTAAGTATTTTTATGTCTAAAATACACAGAAGTATCAATCGGAAAATCGGATCTCCAAAATGTCAGCGGTCAGTGACGTAGCGTGGTTTATTGTAAGCAACCCCCCTCTTATATACGCCCATGGGGGAATGGCTTTGACCCGTGCGAAGCCTCCAGCTAACTAGTAAAAAATATAAGAAATAATTGCTAGTCTATGAACATTTATTCATAGGCTAAATAGGTCATGTTTAGACAATAAAAACCAAAATTCTGAATTTTTTTAATCGTTTGGTAAATGATAAAGTTAATTTATACGAAAAACTGCAAGTCGCTTTAGGGTTTCCAAAGATTACTTACTAAAATGCAATAGTATGTTTATTAGTAATACCACGTAGCAACGAATCACTACATTTTATGATATAGGTATATAGAGTCCATTTATGATATATATATTTTATTTTGGTCAATGCATTCTAGTAAAACTCTATCGGGGAATAAACGTTGTATTACGATTAAAATCAGTATAGCCGCACTAAACCTGAAGATATAAATTTGAACCTACTTGGTCCAAAAGTAAATCATAATTACTGGTGGTAGGTCTCTCATATGTAAGAGTCCGTCTAGGTGGGTACCACCGCAATGTCTATTTCTACCGCGAAGCAGCAGTGTGCATGCACTGTTGTATTTCGGTGTGAAGGACATTGTAGCCAACGTAACTACAGGACATATTGAGACTTAACATCTATGTCTCAGGATGACGAGGGCAATGGAATGTCACACAGTACTTTGTAACTGAAGGTGCTGAATGGTATTGCTTCTGTTTATGGTTGGTCGTATCGCTTACCATCAGGCTACGGCTTGCTCGTCTCGTCATTCAAAGCCATAAAAAAAAGTAGCGACTTACTCTGTGATAAAGAGAAAAAGAAGATGCAGACATAAAGCCACATATTTATTGATTAATAAACTCAATGTGTTATTTATATATTTTTACCTTGTTAACACATGTTTACCTTGAGAAGGGTAATCATATTTTGCATTGCAGTATTTTTGTTTGTCTTCTATGTAGTTATTTGCCGGTTTTACGGAGATATTTGACAAATGCGACTGTCAAATGAAACATCAATCAATCCTGATTCGCGAACCACCACGATGTTAGAATAACGATGGAGTTCACCCGCACATACGTACCTGACGACAATATTGTTGTCTCACTCTTTAGACACGAACTCTCTTTTTAATTGAATTTAAGCTGTATGTAGAAAGGGACAAACGTCTCATTAGAAATATTAGAGAAGAGGTTCCCAAAATTAACTGGACCACTACCTACCTTACAAAAACAAATACTAGATCTTTTGATTAAAATTATATACCTAGATAGAGACTGCACGTTTCAAACACGTCGAAAAAAAATGGAGGCGAACTGTTCCCCGCCAATTGAGTTTCAACGAATTTATTTTTGTGGTTTTTCATGTATATAATTTTCTCCCCGTGTTAATAGAAACCATGTAATACCTGGTATCATTATGCACGCACACAAGGATACGCAGAATGGTGCAGCGATAGCGTATGACACAGCGTGTCACGCACACTAGCGAAAAATTGGCCTGTTTGCTTTAGTTTCATTGCACCGCATCACTCTATGTAGGTATATAATTAATCAAAGACAAGATCCACCTATTAACTGTCATTAATTAATTTTTAATACTTATTTACACACAAGGAGTACTGTATCAATGAGAATTTTAGTTATTTTTCTCGTCCCATCAGTGGCCGTCTGGGCTTTTGGCCCAATCGATTAATCTTATTATCCTATTTTTCAAGGCCCACCCAACATTCGCTGGTCCCCAACTATGGGCCGCGACCCACTTCATTAGAGTATATTTCAGTTTTCTCATAGGTGTTTATTATAGCCAGTACATCCTCTATATCCGTGTTGTTTCTTGCGTGGTCAAAATTAAGGTCCTTATTACACTGGACGAGCGCCTCGCTGTGAATTCCCTTGCATTTCGCCAATGTGACAAGAGCCTTAAACTAGCCACGGGTGAAACAACGTGGTCTAATACTAGGCAGACAAAGTTGTCTAGTTAAAACTAAACGTTCAAACTACAATACTAAACGCTCATAAATCTAGATAATATATTAAGTTAATGTCACGTTTAAATAATTATATTAAACAATACAATGTGCAAAGTAAGTACATAGTAAACTTCTTATAGTAATACATCTAAACAAGGTTATTTTTTATTGCATCGAATGACGAGACGAGCATGCCGTTCGCCTAATGGTAAGCGACACGACCACCCATAAACAGTAAAAACACCATCCAGCACCTTGAGTTACAAAGTACTGTGTATGGCATTCCATTGCGCTCGTCATCCTAAGACATAAGATGTTAAGTCTCATTATGTCCTGTAGTTACACTGGCTACAATGTCCTTCAAACCGAAACACAACAGTGCACGCACACTGCTGCTTGTCGGTAGAAATAGACATTAGGTAGTACCCACCCAGACGGACTTACATATGAGAGTCTTACCACCAATAATCATCTATGTAAAACGAATATTATCGCCAAAAATCTGCAGCTATCTTAGTCAACAAGATACCCCGGAATATTTTTGTCCCGGAAAAACTTTTTCACGAGGGCGGAGCCGCGAGCACTACTAGTTTCTGAATAAAGCGGTCAATTTCCTACAAGATTTTATAACTTTGGTTTAGAACGTGAATGTCCACATGTTAACATCACATGTCTACCATCCTACAATTAGCTCGGCAATTATAAACCCTAACCACCGTCTATAGAGATATAATCTGCATGACAAAGCATATAAAAGGCGCGAAATTGTGTTATATTAAATGAGAAGACGAGTATACTCGTCTGGAGATAAGTGACTTCTCATAAGAAAAGGCTTGTTTAGATTTCAAATTACAAAACCCTTATTAATTTTCTGAAATATTTCAACATACTGTAGACAATTTAAAGGTAATTAAACTTAGGATTTAGGGCTACAAAATACAGGATTTACATAATTTACGCGCTTTTCTCGTCTCGTCATTAATTTGCAAAAGATACTAATCTCTCACATAATATGCACATACAGACAGGCAGAGGCGCAACTAGGGCACTTACTTTTCGCCGTTATTCCGTCCCATGATGTGTTAGTTGTTAAATTGCAGACTCTGAGCTGATACTGAATAGAAAAACTCAATATGACTGCCAAAGTAAGTGCCCTAGTTGCGCCTCTGCCTGTCTGTCTGCTGCCTGTACTGCCTAATAATTTTATTGAGAAGTGGTGCTGATCATGACATCACTTAGGGTAACCATCTGAAAACCAGCGCTGCAACGCTTTCATGTTGCAGCATTTTAAGCTGAGATGGGACCCTTTGCAGACTCACACGGCTGTACAATGGGTTCGGTACGCATTGCTTGGTATACCTGTTAGACTATTAGTGTCCTTTTGTTTTATTTTATGTACAAATTTTAAAATACTATCATTAGGTATAATTTCTACTTGTAAGCTATCTTTAGTGTGAGTCATCGCAATAAACGCATTTCTTTCTTTCTTTCTTTCTTTCTTTCTTTCTTTCTAATCCGGGGGTCGAGCCCGAGACCTCAGCATTGCAGTCGTACCATAATACAACTACGCCACTTAGGCAATCTCACATATGCACGAAAAGTTTAAGTCAAAACAGGAAAAAGGTTATTTCACATAACAGTTTCCTAGCAGTTTATAAACAAATTACTCCATTATTTTATAACATAAAAAGTGTCGTTATAATAATGAGGTTTTTATAAAAACATTAAGTTTTTTACAACAATGTAAAAATTGTGTTTATATTTACAACTAAAATGTGCTTTATTTTATTTAATGCTTTCGTGAAATGTTATCGCAAGACTATTAGTCATAAAGTTAATTTGCGTTAAAATACAAAATTATATATTTTATACGTTAAATGCATAAAAAATTATATTTTAGAATGTCTAATGTTCAAATCGTCACCAAATATATCGCACCTTTAGGATGAAAACGACACAATTCAAAAAGATAGAAAATTGAGTTGTCGTCATGAAATTGCTTAAAACGAAGTTCTCAATACAACAATAGTTCAAACACGGCCTTATTCCAACGGGAAGAGGACGAAACTCTCAAATCGGTCCCTTTTTTATAATATTTTTGTAACTAAGGGACTAGTTTTTAGTCATTTAAAAATGACAACTCAATTTTCTATTTTTTGAATTGTGTCGTTTTCGTTCTAAAAGTGCGAATTATGTCGCTTTCTAACAAGTCGGAAATCTTTAAGAGAGACCTATTAACAGCAGTGGACTCAATAATATTGACTCAACAATGATATTTACTAATAAATAAATATTTTGCTATGTATGTTCAAGCTTAAAAGACATTCAGAGGGCTTTCATTAGACATTACGAGACTTAACATCGAATGTAAAAAAATACTGGAGTAGATAATCTACACTAATATTATAAAGAGGTATTATGTTTGTCGGAAGTAATATCTGGAACTGCTGAATCGATTTTGATAAAATTTTATATGGAGATAGTTTGACAAAGGCTACTTATATGGCTTTTTATCTCAGGAAAATATATAAGCGGACTCTTATCCCGGAAAATCTTATCCACGCGGGCGGAGCCGCGAGTAAAAGCTAGTTAAAATAAATTGCTATATTAAGTACCTGTTACTACTGAGTAAATGCTACTCGTCTCATAAATGTATAAGCCGACCAAATAAAAAAGTCACATTAATATATGCTCCCAAGTAGTAAAACGAGTATTATCTATATTAGCTGTTTTATACGATAACTGACAACTAAAATTGACTTTAAACTTATGAAACAGGTTTTTAATATATTATAACAATGAATCGAACTACTTTTATGGCTTACTATAACCCGAACAATTCACTCAAATGTAGGTACTAGTTCTTAGAACAAAAAACTACTCTAACGCCCGAATACTCAAACGCTACTCAACCAACCAAGTTATCTGAAGCCTACTTAATTTTAGCCGGCTTTTTATTTTAAATGGCATTCTCAAACACACTTTAAAAGATTTGATGGAAAACTCAGCCAAGGAGCAGTCATTTTGCTACAGATTATAAAAAGTTTGTTTTCGATTAGAATTTTAATTAATTTGATATTTTTGTGTCGTTTCAAGCAGTATAATTTTTAAGATGTTAAATATAAATAAATCGAATAACACAATGCGCAGTTTGAAAATGATTTACAAAGTTATAATATGTCTATTATATTTAATTTTCGTGTGTATTTTATGTACTATGTGCAGATGCTACATAGTAAAAATGGTAAGTACGTTTAAAAACCATCCTAGGTTTTTAATATGTAGGAATGGCATACTCATTATTAGAAATAGTTTATTAATTATTATATTCTTAACATTGATGTAATGAGCTTATATTGGCATTATATTGCCACTTGGCAGTATGTCAGGGTTGACATTAGCCGCTTTAGAAAAAAAAATAAACAAGTCAACAACACAAGAAGATTATAGTCAAAGAGCATTATAATACTACGGAAAATTATAGTATAAAATTCTTGCAACAACAGTAATATTTATAATTCTTATTTCAGTTTTGTCATCAGAAGTAGCCATATTTACAAACATTTACAAAATATGCTAACTCAACTGCCATACTACGCAAAATACGATGTACTACCACCGTTGGTTGTTTCCCGTGAAAAATAACCCCGATGACCTTGGGCTATCAGTTGGATTGTTTGGTTTACTTTTGTGTTCGGCTGGATATAATCCCGATTTTAAAGAACATAAATGAAGAACTGTTTCCTTGCTGAGTTGGAATCTTCTTTTACGATAAGTTAAGATAAGATATGATATATTTATTTGTCAAACATTAACATTAAATTATTATTATTGTATTCTTCGAAAGCGTTTAATTTCTCTCGATTTCTTCCTTTGACACCACACTCCTCTTCAAACAATGATGAATGATGATAATGAAGAAAAAAACGATTTATTAAATCCAAAGAGAATATAATAAGTAGTTATTACGCAATACAATTATTAAAGATTTGAACGTAAATATTTGAGACTAGTCTGAAGCACTCTCAAATTGATCTCGATTAACAGCCATATTTGGAGGCCTTACATAGCTGTCAAACTTTAAGCAGCTTTTGTGAATACCGTTTGAATCAATAAGCGGATCTTAAACTGAGTCGCCTTAAATTTAAGGTTAAGAGATAAGTGACGTTTCAGTATACCAATTTCACCAATAACGAATGCTTAAATCCGTAAGGCCATCTCAAATATTTAAGTAGCGTTTGAGTATTCGGGCGTAAATGTACTAGTTCTTAGATTATACAAAAAAAATAAAATTCTAAACAATTTAGAACAAAGTAACAACGCTACATTGCTTAAGAAATGTTTCCAATTTGATTTCAATACACACGATAAGATGGCTGATTGCGCGATAATGAATTGTTTCTATTACTCCATTGCTTTGTGTACTTACAATACCTATCACCCGACTGCACGATAGATTATAGAGACATAGGTATTTGTTTAACGACAAGTCATTGTCTTAGTTATTATGTCTTCCTTATGATTCTTTCATCTCACTGTATTTAATACAGCATCTCTATGTGTACATACATTAGTTGTTACTACTATTTTCTATTTAAATTGTACTGTTATGTGTTTTATTAATTGTCTTCGGAAACCTACATTAAAATACGATTTAACGTTTTTTGCATAATGAAATTAACCGCCTCTGCTATTTTATTATAATATTTATAGAAAATTACTTTATATTGTTTATGTTGACATTAATCAAATAGAAAAATAGGAAGGAGTTGATCGAACCTATATTACATAGCTATTTATAAAGATAGTGGTTATCTGGAAACTGACACTCTGGTTGGATCAGTTACAAAATATTTCCGGAGATTACCTAGGAACTCAGAATTCCCAAAATTATCTCATTATTATTAGCTATATCATTTTGCCAGATTATGTAATCAACAAGTAATGTCCCGTAAATGCTTTAACACAATTCCGTGAATAAATTAATAAATTTACATTCAAAATGTCCGTTGTATATATAATGAATTCCAATGAACTAACTGTACTATTTCGTTGAACAAAAAGTTCTCTGAATAACGCTTCTTTTTTCAAATAAAAAATGTATCAGTTCACCAGGAAAGACTGCCTCGGTGGCGTAGTTGTATTATGGTACGACTGCAATGCTGAGGTCTCGGGTTCGATCTCCGGGTCGGGCAAAGTGATATTGAGTTTTTCTACTCAGTATCAGCTCGGAGTCTGGAATTTGTGCCCGATATGGCGATAGGCTCGCCCCCTATCACATCATGGGACGGAATCATGGCGAAAAGTGGGTGCACTAGTTGCGCCTCTGCCTACCCTTTCGGGGATAAAAGGCGTGAGTGTATATGTATGTATGTATGTTTACCAGGAAAGATGAACTTGCAGCCTACTTCAACTGATGACCTTTTTAAATCATCGATTGTCCAACGCATCTCATCACCTAAGAAATTAATGAAATCAGGGACTTTTTTGCTCCCGTCTTTACTAGTAAAGGATACAGTCACTAGCATAAACAGCTGATCAAATTCAAAATTTCAAATTGCCTACATACATTTGTGTTTTTACTAATCTTATTTTTCTCTTCACAAATATAAAATAATAGGAAGTGGACGATAGCCTAGTTGGGAATGGAACGGTCTGCCGAGACAATGTTCGGAGGTTCGAAACACAAGGCACACACCTGTGACTTTTCGAAGATACGTGTGTATTGTTTATCAATTATCGTTCGCTTTAACGGTGAAGGAAAACATCGTGGGGAAACCTGCATACCTAAGAAGTTCCTTATAAGAATTTCGAGGGTATGTGAAGTCTACCATCCCGCACTAGGCCAGCGTGGTGGACTAAGGCCTAAACCCTCTCAATAGAGGAGGCCCGTGCTCAGCAGTGGGCAGTATAATGATACAGGGCTGGTATTATTAATATAAAATAATAGAAATTTGCTTTACTTCATACGACGATTTCTTTTTTACTTTAACTAAACTTAAACGTTTAACTAAACGTGTATGTAGGCGATTTGAAATTGTGATTTTGCACAGATATTTATTCTACTGACTGTACAAAGGAAAGAATACTCCAAAGATCTGCCGTCCGGAACCTCGCGTAAGGCTGCTGATATTCATAGTGCAGTATCATAGTTCCTTAAAGACTGACTCCTTATAGAGCATCATTCCTTTTTTTTGTTGACGCGGAGAAAGTGACTTATTACTACCGCCCAGTGTTCAAGGGGAACGATTGAGCGGTTATGTTGGGTTCACCGTGCCTTACGATACGACGTTGAGCCGCCCGAAGAGATGGAAAACGTCGTGCGACCGCCGGGCCGAGTCCCTAACCTACACCGCACGGCATACCAACTAAAACTCCGCGGTGGCCATCTTCGGCGCATTAGGGACGGCTGCGCGCTTCCTCCGACTCATAGAGCATCACTCCTGGATTTACTTTTCCTATATTAGCATTCTGCCCGATCACATTATGGGACGGAATACGTACGACAAAAAGTGGGTGCATGTGTGTGTGTGTGTAGCATGACAAACATGAGTACAAAACATAAAAAAATTCCAATTTATGTCTGAATCAGCTATTAAGTCGTCTACAAGGTATGCAAATTTGAACATTAATCACATAATTTTGATAATTTATTACGGAGAGCATTCTATATGTATCCGCTTATGTATATAGATGTATGGAAAAATCCTATATATATGGACACTGGTGTCCGTCGCGGAGTTCGAGGAGTCAACCGACATAAAAAAGTATGTATGGCCGCGATTTTCTCAAAAACTACTGATCGGGTTTGGATGGGGTTTTATTTATTCAAATGAATATGATTCAATTTTGTATATATTATATATATACACATATTTATAACAGTTTTTCAAGGAAATTGTGGGCCGTAGCCCGGGCTATGTTCAAGTTTGTTTGAGGTCAATAGAGTTGAATATTCAACGCTTTTGCATTTTTTAAGTCGGTCATTGTGACTCTATAATTTTACACTACATGTCAGTCGATGAAGGTCTAGAAGGGCTCTGGTTTAAATATTGGTGAGACTTTAATACTTACAGAGTTAAGGTGGTTATTTTACATACTACTTATAATAATAATAATGGATAGATATATTATAATTTATATCCATCGCACAATAAATACGAATCGATGAACACTTCATTTGTCAAAATCGGCTTAATAGGAGCAAAGCTAGAATGATATGTAAAATTGACAAAACATAAGGTGTTAAAATCATTACCCTCATTGATTCAACGTAGTCGGGTTAATAAAGTACGGTACCCTCGTCACAAGCGCGCCTCGCGCTTTGCCGGTTTTTTTCCACCCTGTCTTAAGTCTAGACTGAATTATTATTACAAGTAAAGTTTGAAGAAAGAGTTATACCGCGTCCACACAATACGCGCTCAACGATCGTTTTCACAGCTTGCTACAAGGAATGTAAAATATATTGGAAAAAAAATCACATGACTATGGCGAAGCGACGAATGGTAATGATTTTAACATTCACGTATGTATCATTTTTATGTCCCACTCTAGAGTCGCTACTAGTGACCCGATTTGGACAAATGAGGTGTCTATCGATTGGTCTTTATTGTGAGATGGTTATAGGCTACATACTATCCTTTTATTTTTTCAAATTTAAATCTTTCTTAAATGCTAAAAGCGCGATGGTAATTTTGCCAAATAAACTATTTATTTGTTGAAAAAAATTTTACTTATTAAATCGATTGTAAAGTAACATTCATAAATAAAGCATAGGCACAGAGGCGGCTGCCTGCTGCTTAGACCTCCGTCAGAGGAAGCCCGCAGCCGTCCCTAATGCGCCGAAGGGCTACCGAGGAGATTACTATAGCATCCAAATGAATTATAACTAGTGTCTCAAAACATGCAATTGTTCAATGACTTAATATTTCAATATTACATTTATTTAAGCACATTAGTAAATTCAATGTGTTTATTATTTTGCAAATTACTTTATTTTAGTGGTAATAGGTCTCACATGTAAGAGTCCGTCTGGGTGGGTAACTCAAGGTGCTGAATGATGTTGCTACTGTTTATGGGTGGTCGTATTGTCTACGATCAGGCGAACGGCACGCTCGTCTCGGCATTCAATGCAATAAAAAAAATCTGCTTTTAATGTCATACTACTAACAGACGATTAGATTTGGTATCATGCGACCAATTCGTCACGCGGTACAGTCTTCACGCCACTGGTTCGATGGCTTGTCCATCAAACTTGGTTGGATACAACTGGACATCGCATGGTACGGTTCGATCGTGTGGCGTGAAGACTGTACCGCGTGACGAATTGGTCGCATGATACCAAATCTAACCGTCTGTTAGTAATATTATAAATTCATCATCACCTGACCATAAATATTACCTTTTAGGAAAAAAATTGGCAACCCTGTCGCTAAATAAATTTTCTATCAAAACGCTATTCAAGTATTATCTCTGATCGCAATTTACATACTCAGCCTAAATGTCGAGGGTCTAAATATCTGTTAATTTAAAGTAAACAACAATAAAGGTTGGTAATGACAATAAAAAATATATTATGTTTTTGATGTTATTTATGCCAAATACTTTTTGTCTTTTACAAAGTTAAGGTAATATGATATGTACTTATTAATCTACATTCTAATTTTAAAAATCTAAATTTAAATTTCGTTCTTTTTATTGTAACGACTTTTAATTTTTTTTCTTTTCAGTTGGACGTAGAATAATATCGCACAGTGGACGAAAACAAACAGCTGTGGTGAAAGAGCAAACAGTATTACATAATACGATGATTTCTAGTACAATACCATAAAGTTCTATTTATAAAACATGCACATTACACACAACATCCACGCGTATTTAATACACTTAATAATGCTGTTATTATATTTTTATGACGCAATAAATCATTATTTCTTCACTTTATTATTTTTGGTGTGGATTACCACATTCCCACACTAGGATTTCATTTTCAATGATTGTAACTGGCAATAAATATTAGTAACTATAAGTACAAATTGTTTTATACTCGAACTAGGCTGCATTACGAAAGTGCTAACGTAACTGTACATTTATAGAGCAAATTCATCATTATGATTGTTATGCTTGATCATTATTCTCATCAAAAGTAAGCTTCGAAACCAGTAATCCGCATTCGGTTCTCATTTTATGTAACTTAATGGCAGACAAGAAGACATGCCGTGGCCCAATATTGTTAAATAACTTCGTATCAATGAAACCTCTATAAACTCTAAATAGATAATGATTTTAAATTAACTTCGAAATTTCTTTATTGATCCCATTAATCCAGCAATATAAATGTTTAGTAAAATTGTTAATCTCCTCGAGGACTATGTTTTAATCCACTATCAACATTATTTGAAAATATTTATATAAACACTACTTGTGTCTGCTTATTTTAATTGTTTTTTTAATTAATGACATCCTGTAATTATATTTTAATTGAACATGTATTTTCCGGTTTATGCATAGAAACTAAAATAAAAAATCCGAAAAAACATTCGCATTGTGCTTTATCAGTAAACTTCAGGAGCATCTTCTCATCATCATCTCTTCATTGTAAATTATTTTTATACAAAATACAAAAAAAAATATACTTTAAAATCTTTGATAAAAGTCTATATTACATTAAGTATGTTTCTTATTATTTTTAGCATAGATACTATAACAAGAAAAATATTCATTGACTTAATTGCAAACTTTATGGTTAAAATTAATTCCTCAAATCAATTGCTACATTACTTTTCGAAAGCGTATATAATTAGTATCTTAAAAGGTGTTTCTAAAAATAAAACACATAAACAACACAAGTCAAGTTCAATGATTCTCTATGAACCTTAACAAAACTGTGTGCTCGCTTCCAAAGCAGCAAAAAAAAATTGGGTCGGCCGGGCCGTAAAAAAACTTGATTTAGTTGAATAAACACAAAGGTTTGATGTTGACAAAACCGAAAAAAAAATATTAGATTTTTTTTATGGTTTTTGTCAGCACTGGCATGCAAGAAAAAAAGAAATACTCACTTGCGATTGCACTTCCACTGGTCCTTAATAATAATATCACAGGATTTTATGAATTAAAAAATATATTTACACTCACTTAACACTTTAAAATATATTATAATATTTACATCGATTAATTATTTACACTGTCCAGTGTTCTATTATTAATTACATTACAAAAGAAAAGAAAGTTTGTTGTCTGTTCGAAATTTAAAATGCAATTACATTTTCGTTCACATATAGCGCGAAGGCCGACGAAATGGCAGGTGCGTTGCGTTTCGCGGCAGCGGGCGCACTGTCTGCTCAGGTAAAACACCTTCCTTTTAATATCAAGTGGGCTACTCGGTTGATAAGGATAAGACGGATAAAATTCTCACACGGTTACCGTAAAGCGTAGCGAGCCAGAATATGCAGAGGATGGATTTGCGTTTTTTTTTGACGTAGAGCTGGACTTTTTCGCTTATCGGGGTTAAGTCGAAAGATCGATTTAATACATTATGGTTCGATATGATTCATGCGTAATAATGAAGTGACAGGTAATGTTACAATATAAGAAAATTATTTAAATATTAATATTTTTTGTAAGTCATGGTTGTGAGGAACATTTGGAACCTTTAGTAATATTAAAATAGCATAAATAATACAACTGTATGATGCAACAAGCAGATATCTCACCTAATAGCAAGGTGTGCTAGAATTTATTAAGAAACAATAACTGTTAAGCCACTTTAGGGATGCCAGAACTTCAAAACTTCGTAGAGCCGATACGAGACCTTTTAAATTATCAATGCGTATGGATCACCCATAAAAACCGGGATCTTTATTAGCGATTTTTTCATGGCATTGAATGACGAGACAAGCATGCCGTTCGCCTGATGGTAAGCGATACGACCACCCATAAACAGTAGCAACACCATCCAGCACCTCGAGTTACAAAGTACTATGTGGCATTGCGCTCGTCATCCTGAGACATAGGATGTTACGTCTCACTATGTCCCGTAGTTACACTGGCTACAATGTCCTTCAAACCGAAACACAACAGTGCATGCACACTGCTGCTTGGTAGTAGAAATAGACATTGCGGTGGTACCCACTCAGATGGACTCTTACACGTAGGAGACCTACCACCAGTAAAAATAACCAGTTAAATACGTAATACTGCCCTATATCCATGACGTATTTGGTAACCCTTTTTTTAACGCGGAGAGAGTGACTTATTACTACCGCCCAGCGTTCAAGGGGAACGACTGAGCGGTTATGTTGGGTTCACCGTGCCTTACGACCCAACGTTGAGCCGCCCGGAGAGATGGAAAATGTCAGGCGACCGGCGAGTCCCTAACCTATGTACACCGCACGGCATACCAACTAAAACTCCGCGGTGGCCATCTCCGGCGCATTAGGGACGGCTGCGGGCTTCCTCCGACTCACGTCTAAGTTGTCGTACACAACCGCCCCTGCGCGTACCGCTATTGCGGTCCGTCTCCTGTTGTTGGGGGGGCTTAGAAGCCCCCGCGAACCGAAGGACCCCCTCGGCGTCAACGGTAGCGTGAGGCCTAACCGCCACGCTGCCGACCATCACGGGGATCACAAAAGTTGGCTAGACTGTAGGTATTTGGTAACCCTAATGGGTTTTTTATAAAGATGTGGCAAACTGACTTAATACACCTGATGGTACACGGAATGGGTCCAGATAGAGTGACTCACGAGAGATTATTTTTATTATTTTTTGGGGTAACTGAAAACGAGCGCTGATCTAAAGTTTTGGTCAGTACATCCTTGCATAGTTTTCTTCAGTGCTAAGAGTCGTGATCCTCTGAACATGAAGTAGTCTTTGTCTTCGTCAAGTTGCGCCATTTGTTTGTCTTTAGCATCGTGAAGCAACATGAAGTTTGGTGTTTAAATTAGAGCGGATTTGGTCCGACCAGCTGATGGGATTACAGCTTCTCAGTCAGCACATGCTGAGTCATTTCCTTTTGTCTTTCACTAATATTATAAATAATAACCAGCCCTGTATTATATACTGTCCCACTGCTAGGCACGGGCCTCCTCTACTACTGTGAGGGATTACGCCTTAGTCCACCACGCTGGCCTAGTGCGGGTTGGTAGACTTCACATACCTTTCAAATTCCTATGAAGAAATTCTTAGGTATGCAGGTTTCCTCACGATGTTTTCCTTCACCGTTAAAGCGAACGATAATTGATAAACAATACACACACTAATATTAATTTGTTAAGTTTAAGGTAATATTTTTTTTTTACCTGACGCAAACTGGCCTGTTCGAAAAAGACAACTTTGTTATTCCCGAATACACGTCGCTACAAACCGGAACATGTCCCGGAGACCGCAACAGCCCTATTTTACTCTGATGTAAAGTCCTAAGTTATTTATTTGTGTGAGGGAATCTCTGGAATTCAAACAGCTCTACAAATTCTTCATATTACTATTTTGTGTCAATCGGTTTCACGACTTCATCCAATTACTAGTCTCTCTGGCGGTAACAAGGTTTCTTTTTATTTAATTACGGTTATTTCGGAAAAAATACTCTGAAAGCCCTTTGGCGTTTGCCGGATAATTTTTATTTCCTACTTCTTGCAGGACTTATTACTAATTCTGAATGTATAACTAAAATAAGAAAATTTCACATATTTCATCTCTCTGTTCTTTGTTCCTCAAGACATACAATATGAAGGAAAATCTGTCTAAAATCCTTTTAACTATCAAATAGTATTATAAACGTTTTAACCCCTGACAGAAAAAGAGGGGTGTTATAAGTTTAGGGTGTGTATCTGTGTATCTGTATGTCTGTCTGTGGCATCGTAGCTCTCAAACGAATGGACCGACTTTCACGCGTTTTTTTTTGTTTGAAAGCTGATGTGATCGATATGGTTCTTAGCTATAATTTATGAAGATCTGTTCAGGCGTTTGAAGATTATCAGCTCATTTCTACCTTTCACAGGTCCGATTGATTTTAAATTTAGGGTACTGTGATTATCATATATTAACTTTGAGCTGATTAAATTTGCATACTATATGCTGTTAAAACTACTAACAAGTTGAAATTGAATTCATAAGCATCCTTTGAACCTAATACGTAATTAACGATATTCTTCCAAATGGGACTAAAATTACGCAAATCAATATTATTAATAGTGTAATATAAAAAAAACAAGTGCCTTAGTGGCGTAGTCGTATTACGGCACGACTGCAATGTCAAGGTCTCGGGTTCGATCCCCGGGTCGGGCAAAGTGATAATAGATTTTTCTATTCAGTATCAGCCCAGAGTCTGTAATTTGTGCCCGATATGGCGATAGGTTCGCCCCTGTGATATCATGGGACGGAATATGGATGGCGAAAAATGGGAGCGCTTCTGCCTGCTCCTTCGGGGATAAAGGCATAAGTGAGTGAGTGTATATATTTAAAGTCCTATCATCCAAAATGTGAAAACCCGACCCAAGCATAAAACCCAGCGCATTATTTACGTGGGTAGACCCACGAAACGTAGCGTGTGTCACTCGCGGGTTTCTACTTGATTAACTATGACATAGGGTTAGTATTTTTTGTAACAATGTTTTTAAAACATACAGCAGAGACCGGATATAGCCACATCGGTTATAACGACGGAATGGCAATGTCCCGCCAAATAGATGTACAGAAGAACCGTTTATAACGACTGTTGATATATCGTCCAAATTAGGTCTCTTCAAAATGATACCGCGTTTTCACTGTAATTAAAAGACCATTAAAGTCATGATTAAAGTACAAATGATATTAGTATTATTATGTGTCTCCAAAAACACACAGCATTGAGATGAAGAACGCAATCATTTGATTCGGTTAATCCAAAGATAATGTCAGTTCAATACATACCAGAATGTCCAATCTTGTTTCCCACAATTGCACCAGAAGGCGCTGCTCTACTTTCGAGCGCAACTCTAGCTGTCAACTCATAGCGTCGTTTTGATTCGAACAGATCAGTTCGGTAAAGTTATTAATTAAATTAAAACTTTACCAAACATTTACCAAATATTAATTATAAGTGACAACAAAAGTGTTAAAGTGTGTGTTGTACACAGCATTGTATTTTTGGTAAGTTTTTGGAGCCATTTAATAAAGACGACACGCGAAATAGAAGCGCAAACAGAATAGGTACCGGTCAAGAATATGTTGCCTCGGATGGGGAACAGATCACGACCCGAAGCTTATGCAAAATAGGTACCTGTAGGTCACCAATTTGTTGCCCCGGAACTTTATGGGGAACAAGTCTCGACTCGAAACTCATGCATATCGGATATCATTGAGTGGGTACTTCCTCATCCTTGAAATATGAGGGCATAGCTTCACCCTTATCTATGAAACGTGCGAGTACTTCTTAGCGCAGGAACAGGCACAAACATGTGCGTAAGGTTCAGATACGCGTGTCGACTCGCTAATGACTCAGTTTTATTTAGCTAATTATTCTTAAACTATTTGCTCCAATTACCAAAATTTTCTTAATATGTCCCTTTAAAATAAACATGTTAGTTACATTTAACAATAATGGGTTTCGCGATAGCTCCAGACAACCTGTTATTAGATACACCTATATTGCCTTGGGACAATCTGGAATATAGTTGATATGAAAATAAAGACATTCCATTCACATGTATAGAATAAACACAAAGTAAACCTACAAATCTGTTGTGAAAAGCTTAGCTCAACCATGTTTTTAGGCTTAAAAACCAGTAATATATTAAGGCATTTTTATAAAATTATTGGTTATTATTAAATTACCATTACAATACTATGATTATACATGGTATTATCTAGTAAAGTAGAACTGACAATAGTGCACATAGAATTGCAGTCCATAAATGAGCATAATCAATGATTATAGCTCCGAGGCCAACCAAATTTGGCTTACATATTTTATTTCAAATTATTGAATAATAATAAAGATAAAGAAACTGGGACTAATATGTGCCCACACAATCAGATCTTAAACAAACCAATATATCAGGTTTAGAATTACCTTACTGTATGATATACCAGCTTCAAAACTGCCTGTGTATAATATATAGAGACACTACTGTCTATCTTACAGTAACTTTCTGGATTTGTTGTGTTAAAAGTTTTGTTTCTGCTAGTCTTCTTTTGTCACAGTAACATTAATGATAATACCAGGCCTATCAGGGAACTTCAGATGAGAAAGGATTTTTTAAGCCTTACAAGGTGAATTAATAGATATATTAGCCCTCTGCCAATTACTCAAAAAATAAAACAGGTGCTTAATTGCCATTTATTTGCACTCCTACATGGACCTCATCTGAATTACCTACAATACAAATATTCTTTATTGTAACCATTTTAACATAGAAAAATAATTGAATATTATACAATTTTCTTAAATATATTATGGTGTATAATAGAGCGGCCTTATCAATGCAAGCTACCAAGTACAAGTACCTTCCTAAGAATTCTACAAAAAGTAATTGGTGTGTTGTGAAGTTTGCAAACTAGCGCTAAACCAATATGGTGGTCAAAGGCCTATAACCTCTCAGTTGCAGAGAAGGTCAATTCCTTGCAGTAAGATAATATGTTTTTCATAACAGCTATTATCATTATATTAATTGTACCTCTGAGAGAGATGTTAAAGATTTTCTCCTGGGTTAGTACTACTTTATGTTAACGTCACCCTCTTTTTTATCTAAGCATTGCGGAAGTGCACTCCTTCATTGGTTACTTAGAACGGAGAGATTGCCCAATTAACCTACTTTTGATTTGGCCTATCTTGAACTCCATGTACAATTTGCAGTAATTATGAACTGGGTTGTAGAAACCCTACACTAGAGAGGGAACAAATATGTATATGGTAATAAGGTTCACCTGCTTATTAAAAAAAAAAAAAAAAAAAAAAACAAGTAGGCTGCAAAGATCTCGGAGATGCTTGCAACCTTGAAATCTTGAGTTTGGTATGTTAATTATCAATTGTAACAACCTAACATTTTACAGCTAAATAGCTATATTCTGAATTGACTTCAAAGTATATTGAGCAGGCATCAACCTTGCAAACCATGCAATAGTCCATTGGTGACTGTACTGTAAAACACTGTTGCAAGACACAGTTATTTTCTTGAGAATTCACATTGTGAGACCAAAGAATGATACTGCCTCACGGAGTACCTCAGGAACTTAAATGATGGTTTGATACAGTGGAGAACAGTAAAACTCTACTATGCAAAAAAAAAAAAAAAATATGTGAGCAGCTGCTCAAGAATTAGCCGTAGTACCAGCAGTGGTCAGTGCCTTGTAACATAAAATCCCAACCAAGTGGACATTTCCAATAGGTTGTGTAAGGTGGCGTTCACTCTATATATAAAATTGACATCATTGTTACTTGATAGGTACCAAGCAGACTAAACAGTGGTGCAAATCATCTCTGAAGAGATGGACCTACCTACAATGGCACTTATTACCAACAGCCTCGGAGGCAACTTTTTTATAATAAAAAGGGTGGTTGTCTTAGAAGTTCAGGTCAAGTCCGAATATTTGACAGAAAATATACCACTATTGTACAGGTTTACACAAACCCAAATTTTAAATAATTATGGGTTGGCAATATGTACTGTTTACTTTATATACTGTTTTATTACATTGCCAACGGGGGTTGCCTGCCACCCACATGAACCCCAAGGTCCCTGCATATTTAAACTGTGCAGAAGGGATATATAATAGGCAATTAAATTGACACAGTGCTCTTTAGCGCCTTAAACAGTAGGCGTAGTGGTAGTAGTATGTACTTCACTAGTAAGTGAAAGCACTAACTCACCCAATTCAAATAATGAACCTACGGAAGGTTCTTATTGATTGAACCTCACTAGTAGGTGAGAAAATTAACATGCATAATTCAAATAATGAACCTGCAGAAAGTTCTTTTTTATTGAATCTCACTAGTAAACAACATTAATCACTATTATTCAAATAATGAACCTGTGGAAGGTTCTTATTGATTGAACCTGCGGAAGGTTCTTAGTGATTGAACCTGCGGAGGGTTCTTAGTGATTGAACCTGCGGAAGGTTCTTAGTGATTGAACCTGCAGAAGGTTCTTATTGATTGAACCTGCGGAAGGTTCTTGACAAAATGTCTCATCAGGCAAAACTGGGGGGGTGGAGCATAGCTATTTGGAGCTAGGAGAAGAGAAATCACTTATTTAAGGAAAAGTGGTCTTTCACCACCTTATCCACCTTTAGTGTCCAAATAGAAAATTGTTAGTCTAGTGCAATGATAACAAATCAAAAGACATAAGGTCTAGTCATGATGCAGCTTGATTTTAATTTGCAGGCAGTACTGTTTTATTACACAAATTAATGATGTTAGATGCTTGTATAACTACTGTAAAAAAAAAAAGTTATCAAGAGTCATCCAACAAATCCTAGATTTTCTCTATATATAACCTATGATAATTTTCAAACACATGATTTATTATAAATACCACTAGTACATCATAACTAACTTCAGGCTATGTATTTCATACCCTGATCCCCATTTTGGAACTGTTGGGGAAGAGATTACCACTCTGCTCAGGCTGGTTCATGGGCCAAAATCTGGGTAAAGAACAAACAGCTGTGTCCAGACTATCAGGCAGTTGCTAAATAGGTATCCAGAACCCATATTATAATCTCAGCTACTCAGGTGAAAGAACTAAATTATGTGTCTCAACTCTCAGAGCAGTTAAATGACATAAAAATGTTTTATTTTATTTTTTATACCAGTCATAGAAACTGTTAAATTAGCATCAAATACCAGAGTGGCTGGCTGAATATTTGTATTTTTAAACAAATTACTATTCATGCATTTCTGTGTAGATAGATAGATAAAATAGAAGTAAAAGTTTAATTTGACTACAAATAATACATTGTATATACATAGACAACAGTCAAGTACACATCCATTTATAAAATATTGTAGCCGCAATGAGGCCCCAGCTTAGCAATATACCTAGTATTCTATCAACGGTAGCATCAAAAGGGTAGTATAATATGAATATTATAATGGAAGATATTCTGAAAAGAGCTAACCGGGAATCTGTAAGCACTTTATTGAAAGATATCTTGTCAGGAGATTTACAGACTCAGTGTTCATACTGATGTTTTATTGTAGGATAATTTTTAAAGTGTTTCAATGTATAATTTTTTGTTTTTATAAAATTTTGATCTCATTTCTCATGATACTCTTGATTTGAGTGTATAAGATACCACTTAACTATAAAGTGTTTAAAATTTTATTATTATTACTATGATCTCTTAATATGACAAATAACTAATAAGAGTTTTTGTAGTTTTATCCAAGCTTTCTTTTTGTTAAGTTTGTTTTATGGAGTTTTTCATAAACAATTTTAGAAGAAAAAATAGTACATTCACAAATCATGTGAATTATTTCTTTTTGTATTCACATAGCGTCGATTGTATTACACCAGCAGATATCAAACAGGTCTTCATCTCAATGCTGTGTGTTTTTGGAGACACATAATATAACTGTTTTGCATTAAAACAAAACAATTATTATGTGTTGAAGAAAACACACAGCATTAGTACAAGGATCTTGCTGGTGATGAAGACTTTATGAGTTGACAGCTAGAGTTGCGCTCGAAAGTAGAGCAGCGCCTTCTGGTGCAATTGTGGGAAACAAGATTGGACATTCTGGTATGTATTGAACTGACATTATCTTTGGATTAACCGAATCAAATGATTGCGTTCTTCATCTCAATGCTGTGTGTTTTCTTCAACACATAATAATTGTTTTGTTTTAATGCAAAACAGTTATATTATTTATCTAACATTTGGGTTAACATGAATCATTATGTAAACCAGTATAGTACTAAGAGAGCTGGCCTGATAATTACTTTTTGTTTATTTTTTTATTGCTTTAGAATGGCCAGACGTGCTTACCACTAACTGGTAAGAGTTACGCCCATAAACATTAGCGACACCATACAGAACTTTTAATTATACAAAAATAACAACACTGAGACATAAGTAATGGGTGTTATCCATAACAAATAAAACTATGGGGCCGCACAAAGCGCCCTAACGCATAGTCTTGGAAAGGTCATGTCCAAAAATGGGCCTGAAAATCTAAACATGCCAGTATATATATATTTGGATAGAACTCTTGAAAACTAGCCTGTTTCCAATAAATCGTTTAATTTTAAAGACCTCCGATTTTGAGATGCATGTAATTTTGTTTGGCTTGAAAACTACACTTAATATGAATGTTATCAAAAAAGTTGGTTATGAATGGAGGGGTTTAAATTTTTTTTTAATAGATCTAAGCTCCATATGTTGTCCTCTTTAATATCCCTAAAGTTTGAGCCTGTTTAGATTTTGAGGCCAAGCACCCATACAAAAAGCAGACACCTCCTTTCTCAGTTTTTTTTAACCTTCAGCTTTGTTAATCAAACAGCCAACCGAAGTAAAGTGGTATCTCTAAGCACTGCAAAGGCTGTCATGCTGAAAGCACTGACAAAAAGACGCATAATCGTATCTGTACTTGACTAAGTAACATTTGTGAATTGGCTTCGCGCCCAAATTGCCATAAATGCCGGAGTCTGGGTTCTTATTGAACATCAAAACCCAATATCTGATGGCGCACCGAAAATTTTGTCGATTAAATTACATTCATACACACTCACGCCCTTATCCCATAGGGGAAGGCAGAGACTATTGAGCGCCACATGCCACATTCTTGACACCTTTTCCACATTCATAGTTCTCATAGATTATCGTCACTGCTATTTACAGAGATTAGATTAGTATACGTTTAGTTAATAAATTCCCCTCTATTCTACTACAATACTAGCGTAGTCCGACCTACGTATAACAGATGTCACAGTAAACGATACTTAATCGTATTTTAATTATTATTTTGCCGCCTATCGTTAGTTACTTATGTTTATTGTCTAGATAATTTAACATATTGTATACAATGTATATTTCTTCATATAATTAAAAGAACAATTAAATTTAACCAGTCGTAAATGGCTTTGAAATCCATGACTTTTGGATTTATAGTATGATGCACGACACGAAAATTACTTACCAAGGTTAATTATATTGTTAAGTGATATACTAACTCTATAAAAAAGAGTGTGTAAGTAAATGTACACACGTATGAAGTGAAACTTTTTCAATCAATTTATTTTTTTACTGTATTTAATAATTATTGTATTCCATTAATACGGTCAAATTATTATTTTAATGCTGGCTCGGTGGCGTAGTTATATTACGGTATGACTGCAATGCTGAGGTCTCGGGTTCGATCCTCGGGTCGGGCAAAGTGATATTGGATTTTTCTATTCAGTACCAGTCCGGAGTCTGGAATTTGTGCCCGATATGGCGATAGGCTCGCCCCTTATCATTTGAATTAAGAATAGTGTAAATAAGAAAAGAACTAAAAAATTTAAAAAAATAATAGTTAAAAAAAAAACTAAAAAAACATGCTTTATAGAAAATCCAACTAGAAAATAAAGAGTTAAGCATAGTGTAAATAAGAAAAAAATGTATTTCATTGTAAAAAAGCATGGTGTGCTTTTAAGATTTTATCATCATTCATTTATAATATCATTACTGGTGGTAGGTGTCTCATATGTAAGAGTCCGTCTGGGTGGGTACCACCGCAATGCCTATTTCTACCGCCAAGCAGCAGTGTGTATGCACTGTTGTGTTTCGGTTTGAAGGACATTGTAGCCAGTGTAACTACTGGACATAATGAGACTTAATATCTTATTTCTCAGAATGACTTGCGCAGTGGAATGCCACACAGTACTTTGTAACCGAAGGTGCTGGATGGTGTGGCCACAATGCCATAAAAAAAATATCAAAATGATCATGCGTCTACTCATATTATCAATCAATAAAATATTTATAATTATTGACACCATGCACCCCACGCTTATTTTACGATAAAATATTTTTTTCCTTATTTACACTATTCTTAATTTTTTATTTTCTATTTTTAGTTGGATTTTCTATAAACCGTGTTTTCTAGTTTTTTTAAACTATTATTTATTTTGAATTTTTTAGTTATGTTCTACTATTGCCCAACAGATGTCACTAAAAAATATTTTTATACATAAGAGTAGCCAGTTTAGTCATAATTTTACTATGATCCAACAGATGTCCCTAAAATAATAAACTATTATTTATTCATTTTTTAGTTGGATTTTCTATAAAAGCGTGTTTTTAGTTTAAAATATAGAATTATCATCGGCGCTTGATAAGTATGCCACATTCCGATTGAATCCGACGTTTTGAAGGGGGTCAAAATCATGTTCAAAGTGTCAGTTACATACATACATCAGAAGCTAATAAAAGCGTGTTAAAAAAAAAACAAATCGATAGACACTTCATTTGCCAAAATCAGCACATTGTGTTTGTTGTTTAATGGAAACGTATGGAGTCGCACAACCGGGTGATCAATTCACCTCTTTGGAAGTATTTTACCCTAAAGTTAGCACATAATATACATAAGGTGTTAAGATCACTACTTAGCTTCGCAGAAGTCGGGTAAAAATAAGCTTAAATAGACAAAAAAAACCGGTGGGTAATAAGTTGTTTCATGACACTGCTTTACTGTACTTTAAAAACACATTTATTCACTTTACGTGATTTTGAGCGGAATAAACATGTAAACAAACATTTTTAAATTTTATCAGTGAAGTAGGTAACACACACATACACTCACGCCTGTTATCCCCGAAGGGGTAGGCAGAGGCGCAACTAGTGCACCCACTTTTCACCGTCATTCCGTCCCATGATGTGATAGGGGGCGAGCCTATCGCCATATCGGGCACAAATTCCAGACTCCGGGCTGATACTGAATAGAAAAACTCAATATCACTTTGCCCGACACGGGGATCGAACCCGAGACCTCAGCTTTGCAGACGTACTGTAATACAACTACGCCACCGAGGCAGTCCGAAGTAGGTAATTAAGTAGTTATATTCTTTAAAAAAAAATGAACATTCTATCTATTTATATTATAAATAACTAGTAGCCCCGACAGACGTTGTCCTGCCCTAAAAAGGAAATGAAATCCTAGAACCCGAGTACAGCGCTACCTACCGGATCCAATTGTTAATTGAAACTTCTCGAATCCACCTAAAGACACACAAAAAGAAGTTATCAATTTGTACGTAGATAGTATGTAAATCTGCTAAAATTATCTAGACCTAGCTGCATAAATAAATTAGAAATTGTAATGAAATGTCTTTAGTTTTGTTTGCGAGTATGGAATCTGCCTAGATGATTAAAAAAGAAAAAGCGGAAATTTGTCAAAAATAAACGAAAACATAAAATTAACCGTCTGTGCATTCTTGGTCGCAAATAGAACCTTGTCTGTATAAAAACTAAGTTCGAATTAAAAAATCAATAAGCTGTTTATTATTTATTCTCATTCCTGGCGCCATCATTAATTTTCTATTTCTTATAACATGATATAGAACAAAATAATATCGAAAACTTAATTTTTGAACAAAACGTTCTCGAAATTACTAAATTTATGTCGAAACCCGAACCTATCTCAACTCAAAGAACTTTCTAGAATCCGGCAGTGTTCGCGATTCGCGGCTCCTAAAGTGCCCGAACAGTCCCCGGTCAACGTTCTGAACAATGCGTGTGAATTTTACGGAGCGAATTTTAAATTTCGAACGCGTTTTTACGGCGCGGAAGAACAAACCGGTTTTGCTCAGACGTTATTGTTATCAGTTATCGCCGAGACGTGCGCTATGGAGGGTTATTGAGTTGTTAAGATAAAGTTTGTGATTTTTTTTCTATAGACTACATTGTATGTATACCGTAGGCCAAATGTACATATTATAAGTTACTGGTCATTATGAGCCACTACTTTCGAGGTGACACTGCCAAATAGCTTGACTAATGTATCGACGGTTGTATAACATCAGCCCCTCCTATCCGTCCTTCCTATAATCCTGGGTCCTTCCGCCGTAGCGTGAAGAAGCAGCTCAGTAGGCCGGTATGATTGTGTCGAATGGCCTGAGATAACCATCTACTGCCATTCGATACTCTATCTGGACGGCATCGCGCTTACCATCAGGTGAGGTGCAGTCACTTTGCCGTGCCCGAATAAAAAACAAAAAAAAAAGCCGAGCTGCTTGCTCATCTGTTGGGTTAGAATGTGAAACAAAAACGCGATGCGTCTCCGCTTCGTTTTATTGTGATTGGTTGAGAGACTGACGCAACGGTATTTTGATGTTTGTGATTGATCGAGAGACCGATACGTCAGTCAATCAACCAATCACGATAAAACGAAGCGGAGACGCATCGTGTTTTTTTTCACATTCTAACCCCACTGGTCAGTTAGATGAATTAATTTAAAACTCCATATTGAAACGGCATAGACATAGACCCCTCGCTTACGTCACGATCCAATAGACCACCCTCAGAATCCTACTAATATTATAAAGGCGAAAGTTTGTAAGAATGTATGGATGTTTGGATGTATGGATGTATGGATGTTTGTTACTCTTTCACGCAAAAACTACTGAACGGATTTCGATGAAATTTGGCACACGGGTAGATCATGTCGTGGATTACTTTTTATCCCGGGAAAATATAAAGCGGGACTTTTATCCCGGAAAAACTTTTTAAAGCGGGCGGAGCCGCGGACAAAAGCTAGTAATAACTAAAGCCATATTGTTCTGAGAGACCACCCATTGCATTATATGCATACCAATTCTTAATTTATTGATTTCGGTATTTCCATATTTCTGCCTATCATCCTGGGTCCTTCCACCGTAGTGTGAAGAAGCAGCTCAGCATGGTTGTGTCGAACGGCATGAGATAGCCATCTGTTGCCATTCGATACTCTATCTGGACGGCATTACAATTACCGTCAGGTGCGATGCACTCAGTTTGTCGTGCCACAAATAAAAAAACCTCGGTGTTACCAAAAGGTCCTTTAGATCCATAGTTACAAGAGTTACGTGGCGAGTCATACCATACCAGCCTTGTATTATATACTGCCCACTGCTGAGCACGGGCCTCCTCTACAACTGAGAGGGTTAAGACCTTAGTCCACCACACTAGCCTAGTACGGGTTGGCAGACTTCACATACCTTCGAAATTCAGAGAACTTCTCAGGCATGCAGGTTTCCTCACGATGTTTTCCTTCACCGTTAAAGCGAGCGATAATTTACAAAGAATACACACATAACTTTTTTAGAAAAGTCAGAGGTGAGTGCCCTTGGGTTTTGAACCTGCGGACATTCGTCTCGACAGTGCGTTCCATTCCCAACTAGGCGAGTCTTAGGACCGTATTAATAGTTTAGGCCCGCTTGGTCCATTTGGACCATAACAGCTCATAAAAGCAAAAATCGTCATTCCTACCTACTCAATAAGGTTTTAGTATAAAAATAAAAAAAAACAAATGTCAGCTGTCAAACTCGCGTTACCAGATAGGTTAATAGACGCGACTCAGTTTCGCTCTGAAATGCAATATCAGATGAGAAGCCCTCAAATTAAGGTCAGCATCTTAAGATAGTTGCTATTTAGCAAACCCATATTGAAATCAGCTCAAACGACATCTTAAGTTACAATGTGATGGATTTTGACAAGTTTTGTTCCTGTAACAGCGCTTACTTATTTATTTATTTTTAAGGACAGCCAGTAGTGGTGACAATAAAACTTATACTAACGAGACATAAGAGCTATTTTACAAAAAAATATATAAATGCACCACTTGTTTAAGGCAGTCAAAATATCTACCATTCGTGATACAAGTATGTACTAAAACAAAATTAAATTAAAATCAAAATGGAAATTAAATGAAAATTAAATATAAAATTAAAATCGAAATTAAACTTACTTAGCTGAGAACAAGGTCTTAAATGACCTCCTAAGCTTGGTTTTTATAAAATAAGTAGTTTAATACCTACATTAAATGTCTACATGAGATTTTACTCAAAAGTGAGATTGATTTTTTACCAGCCTTAGTGCTTTGTTACTCATCTGACGAGCCAGGTTTCTACAACATTACATAACACATTTTCCTTAGTCTTGGCACTATAAAAAATCCAGATGACGCAATAAGTCGTGATTAGATCCACGATATCGCTGTTCCAAACCGCAATAATTGCATAAAACAAGATGTACCTGTTCGTGGTAAAGCGACTAACCCGCGGAATGAATAGGGAGTTCCCAAATCCCATTTTTAGAATATCATAACCGAAATTTTGATAGTGAAATTTGATAATCGAACGCTGGAAATCCCCATTCAAATTATAGACGCATATAGAATCTTGTGCTTGGTTTCTAGCCGAAATTGCAATGAAGTAATCGAGATAAGAACTTAACTAATTCAATGACACTCAGACGATACAACAAAATATAACAAAGTCACAGTTTAAACCAGTGAAAATAGTCAAGTAATCATACTTTGCTGAGTCGGATTTAAATCTATTTCATTGTAACAGGCCATCAGCTTGTCGAGGCGAACATAAGTTCAATACCCAACTACTCATTTATTCTAATTTTAAAACGCACAACTGTCTCGGGAACTAAGTTATATTACGGTACGACTGCAATGCTGAGGTCTTGAGTTCGATCCCCGGGTCAGGCTAAGTGATATTGGATTTTTCTATTCAGTATCAGCAGACTCTGGAATTTGTGCCTGATATGGCGATAGGCTCGCATATCACATCATGGGACGGAATACGCACGGCGAAAAGTGGGCGCATTAATTGCTCCTCTGCCTACCCCTTTCATGGATAAAAGGCGTGGGTGTATGTGTGTAAAACGCACAAAAATTTTAATTGTCCATTTGAACCGAAAATAACGTTTTACAATTAACTCTATCAGTAACTCAATAAAATTCTAAAAAACGCAGTGCATACCAACAACGTAAGCACTAGTCAGGGTAGGCTGCTAAGGCCTCGTCCACAGTTAACGCGCGATGACTAATGGGGCATGGTGGACGGAGCCCGTACGTAGACAGGGCATCTTGTGTTGAAGTCATTTGATGTTTGTCCAGAGGTTACAACGCCCGATAATTAGACAGCCACGAGCGGATAATATAATTTGAAAACTATATATGCACCTCGCTTCATTCTATCGTGGTAGGCAGCCACAGTTACTTCATTATTTCTTTTAAACAGGGACGACAGTGACACCCGAAAGTAAGCGGTAAGAAGATACAATATCAGTTGACGACGGATAACTATCCTTCGTCATTTAATACAAAATAAACCGGCTATTTCGAAATTCGATAAACATAGGCAGATCCCAGAACGCAATACACACACGTGCGCTACTATTTACACCTTACGGTGTAAAAAGCGTGAACGCAAAATTCGGTTTCATACGTTTCATATTCTACCGCGCGCAATTCGCTTACTTTGAACAAAACCTTAGAGGCTCTAAGAAAAAATTGCGAACTTATCAGTGACATTGCAGCATTGATGTAATACATCAATGTATTGCAGGTACTTGTACCAAACATGTTATCAATCGATTTGTCTCCATCAATGTCGAGGGCTTATAACATGAACGGTCGAAATCTGCCAACTAGATATGAATATATTATTCGGTCGTTATTGGAGTATAGAATACGTCAATGTTTATTAGAAGATAACACTGACGTACAATGTCCAGTTATGTGGGTAAGCAGCATAACAGTGCTGCTTACCCACATAACTGGACATACTGTACAACAGTACTAAAATAGAATTTCTAATCTGCTGGTGATAGGATATCTTGTTTTCAGCTGGATAATGACCACTGAACAGAAAGTTAGAACCCGCTAAAAGGCACACGAGATTCCGAGGTCAGCCTGTATATATTCGGTTTAAACAAGCATATAAGGTAGCTCCTTATGTTTTATTTTGTAAATTATTTTATGAATAACAGAAAATAATACAAAAAAGTAATTTTCTATGAAATCAGCATTAAAATTGGTTGAGAAATAAAGCAGTTATTCGGCAAACATGCTTGCAACTAATTTTTATTCATTGGTTTATTTTACGAATCGCATCAAAGATTAAGGTCCACCTCACCAATTTCTTCTTTTCACGGGCGCTAGTTAATCGGTCATTAAAATTAATGTGAATGCTAAAGTATCGCGGGTCCCATGAAAGAACGCCTAGTTAAGGATGATAATCACCTGTTAGGCCATGATGGGACATTCAAAAATCTTAACTGTCCGTTAAGACAGTTAAGAGGCTATTAAAGTAATTAGCAGAGCTATGATTGCGATAGTTAATTGAGAAGATGATAATTGATATACACTCTCAAACACCTACAGATTACAATACCTACATGAAAAATTGATTGCGCCGCCGACTTCTGTAAAAAATTGATCAAGTGCGAGATGAGTGCGAGTTAGACTTGCGTACCGATGGTTCTGTACAAACATATAAGTAAGATATCTAAGTTTTTTAATAGCAAATTCGATTTTTTTGTTATGAAAGTACATGTTATCGGTTTTGAGATTTTACTTTCACATGTGCTATAAGTCCTTGCTTCTTGTCAAATATCATGATTCTAGGCCACCGGGTAAGTAACCTATATTTGATTCCCTATTGATGAAATTATGCAAAAATAGCCAACATAAACGGTCATATCTTTTGATCACGTTGACTTATTGATTTATTCACAGCTGAAGAAACCGCAGATCCGTGTATTTAATATTAATTTCAACCTGTGTATTTTCGTACCTCGGAAAATACGTTCAAATAATGGTACAAATACTTTGAAACAATTTATTTTCCTTGTCCTATCAAGTGATTTTACCCACTTATACATTTACACAATCAGATGACGCAATTACATTTATAAATAGAGATTTGCCTGCCTCGGTGGCGTAGTGGTATTATGGTACGACTGCAATGCTGAGGTCTCGGGTTCGATCCCCGGGTCGGGCAAAGTGGTATTGAGTTTTTCTATTCAGTATCAGCTCGGAGTCTGGAATTTGTGCCCGATATGGCGATAGGCTCGCCCCCTATCACATCATGGGACGGAATAATGGCGAAAAGTGGGTGCACTAGTTGCGCCTCTGCCTACACCTTCGGGGATAAAAGGCGTGAGTGTATATATATGTATATGTATGTAAATAGAGATTTCTAAAAGTAAATGTATTGTAAATTTTTCCCTGCATTCTGTGATTTTTTAAAGATTTTCAACATTATTAAAATGACTACATTCACTGCTGTTCATGAGAATGGAATGCAACGAAATTATTTTTATGCCTCAAGTAGTAAATGCTGTGATTTTAAGATTGTAAGCTCGACTTGTATCACCATCTGAAAATATAATTAACTAGACTTCTGCACGCGGCGTACTTTAGAGTTTGGGGGCTACTTAGCCCCCTCGTACAGAGAGGGCTGCAATGCGACATCGGTCAGGGACTTAGTAACAAAATGCTTCAATAGCTATAAAAAGTTATGACAACACCACTAATAAATAGTAGTTAATGTTAATAAATTAAACTTATATAATATACTAACGACAAGACATTACATAAATCTGGACATTTTATTTCTAACATAACAAATCTTAACATAGTGTAAAACTAAGTCGCTTCCCGCTGTCTGTCTGTCCCTATGCATGCTTAGATCTTTAAAACTACGCAACGGATTTCGATGCAGTTTTTTTAATAAAATTATTCAAGAGAAAGGTTTTTATGTACAATACATGCATCATAGAGTAGAGAAACACTGATAATTTTAGATGTTACTAATGTGATGTCCTAAATAAAAAAAAAATTTGTGGTTACACCGCAAACGCTGGCTAAACACTACGAGATAGATCAAAATAATCTACTGCAGTATTGTACACCCTAAAAAGGTCTACAAAAAGTCTGCGATGGTATATGTCCATCTCTTAGGGATAACCCACAAACACCATTTTATATCCTTTACTTTATACAAGGTATATTGGCTTTAAATTAACGAAGCTATTTTAAGCAATAGAGCAGTGATCTTATCCAATTAAGTACCGTAAATGCATTGAGCATTAATTATAGATCAATATAACCATATACAGCATTTAATTTAAATATTTTAAAATGCAGGGACATAGCGTTTGCGGCAGTACCGGCCGGGGGGCCGGCGCGTGCCTAATGTGTATAAAGTGACTTTTAAACACGAAAAACTCTTTAATCCGGGCGTAGCCGCGGCCAAAAGCTAGTCAAATATAATGAGACAAATATTACTTTGTGATTTAATATGCACGTGGTGACCTATAGTAAGCAGTTATTTGATTAGTAAATATTATACAACTTCACGCGTTTTTCCCTTTTCAAAGGTAGGCAGAAGTGTAACACCCAAATTTTGACAGGTTTACGTTAGGTCCCACGTAATAGGAGCCGAGACTATGGCAACATTACCGACATATGATTTTATATTTATAGAATCATTAACCAAGCACTACATGGCCATTGACATGTATAAAAATCATAATATAAAATTACGGACATAATTTCAGACTCCGGACTGATGTCAACTTAATAAAATTGATCAGTTAAGCAATATAGTCAACTCATCATTGTTGGATTATTATTACAGTTAAAGCAACTGTAAGTTTTAGAGTAATTGTTTGATAACAAATGATTGGCATACCGTTATGGCCGTAATGAATTGAGGGTGCGAGTCAATGGCCTTTTTTTTGTTATTATTTTACTTTAAGGAGCTTTTTCGTACGACTACATCGCTCTATACGTCCAATTTAATATGTCTACACATTTGCCTTAATACCTATATTTAAAATATTTTTTACCCATACCCCAGCCCCCTCTGACACAGGAGCCGACAATACACCATTATAATCCCCCATATTACTAACTAGTAGTGCTCGCGGCTCCGCCCGCGTGAAAAAGTTTTTCCGGGATAAAAATATTTTCCCGGGATAAAAAGTAGCCTATATCACTCGGGAGTAAAGTATTTTTGAGTAAAGTAGTAGTAGCTTTGAGTAAAGTAGCTTCCTATTAGTGAAAGAATTTTCAAAATCGGTTCAGTAGTTCCTGAGATTAGCGTGTTCAAACAAACAAACTCTTCAGCTTTATAATATTACTATAGAAGTATAGATTAAAATATGAGGTCCACTCCCCACACACTCCGACAAAATATGATGTCTTCCCTCACTCCCCAGTCAGACCGAGGCAATGTTTTGTTGTTAAAATTAAAGATGGTATTGCATGGTTCATGGTCAGTTGTAGCATTCAAGAGGCTGGATGCTCTATTTTTATTTATTTAAAACATACATTTTTACAGATACAAATAACAACAAACACCTACCTCAAGAGGCCACTATCCAAAGAAAAACACATTTTTTTTAATTTTCCACTTTTATCTAACGTATGTGCCCCTTTGAGTATCTAGCAATGCAAAGGAGATGGGATGACCAGGCGAACCCTTCGTTGGTCATACATGCACAGCTGGTCATAAACTTTTATTAAGACCTATGTGACTTGAAATCGCTGTCATTACATTCTACGATAATGACATTAAACGGTGCTCCACAGAAATTGTGATTTTTGTTGTGTTATTGTGTAAAAAGCGATCTTATATTGAGCCATGCACGTGTGGATTTTTTGTTAAATGTGTGCTATCCGTGGCTACCTCGGCCCCGTCAGGATTAGCAGAAAAAATTGTTTGCGCTTTATTGCCATATCGTGTCCATTGGTTAAATAGTATAAGATGTGCCCATTACATTATCATTATACAAAACCTTGGACAAAATCCGTCAACAACAATAAAACATTATCAATACTAAAAAACAATAAAATAAAGGACATCGACCTTGTAAAACAGGTAATGAGGGCTCTTGCAAAAATGTTTTGTATCTTCATCGATAATCTAACCACTTAAACTATCAATTATCTTAGAAATCACGGACATATGCGCAAGCGCAGATTTACAATTAAGTTGGCCGTGTACTTAAAAATTTAGGATTTAGATTCTGGATATATTTAAGAATAGAAATTGCATACGTACACACTCACGCCTATTATCCCCGAAGGGGTAGAAAGAGGCGCAACTAGTGCACTTACTTTTCACCGTGCGTATTCCGTCCCATGATGTGATAGGGTGCGAGCCTATCGCCATATCGGTCACAAATTTTAGACGCCGGACTGATACTGTATTTGAAAGCTAATATCACTTTGCCCGACCCGGGGATCGAACCCAAGACCTCAGCATTGCAGTCCTACCATAATACAACTACGCCACCGAGGCGGTCCAGTCAGTAGTAAGAAAGATAAAATTGCATACTTAATGCGTACTATAACTGTATTAATAAATCCTATCCTATTTAGAATAAAACTCGTATCGTGTCAACCGTTCATTATAATTTTTATTAAATACAATTACAAACAGATTTTCCATTTCTCAGAACAGATTGCCCCAAATAAGAAACGAACGACATACGAACCGATTAAAGGAGATAACATCTAACAGTTATTGCTTGTACAATTACACTAACAAGTTAATATTTAGGTCGATACTTTTATATATTCATATCAACGCGATCTTCACTTATAAACGTCTGGTCAGTACATGTATTGTCACTTTATGCAAGCATTTAGAATTTGGCAATCTAGTTCATTCAGCCGATGCAATGTTTTAGGCTCTGGCTCCCTTTTTTTTATCGCGGGAAAAAACGCGTTATAGCTACCACCACTGTGGGGTGAATGGAATGGTTATGGTGGTTTCACCGATCTTACCGCCCAATGCCGACACTCGGGAGTATAGCATCATCCGAACGGGCATTGGACCGAGTCCTTAACCCTATGTACACCCTACACCGGCATACCAACCAAAACCCGCGGTGGCCTTCTTCGGCGCATGCGGAACGGCCCCGGGGTATCTTGTTGCACTAAGATAGCTGCTCGGAACCGTCCCTGCGCGATGCCGCATTGCGGCCCTTCTCTAAATGAGGGGGCTAGGATACCCCCGAACTCTAAAGAACGCCCTTGGCGTCTACGACAGCGGGAGACCGACCACCCGCATTGTCGTCCACCTCGAATTCACTTACCGCGCGACCGAATCTTTATGGGGGCAGTATCTCAAGCATAGCTAGTATCTTTTACAATAATTATTTTGCAAGCCACAATGAAGTTTCTAGTAATAATACACTTGAAAAATACCGCTTATCTATATTTACACATATTGGCAAACTTCGGCACTTGAAACCTATCTGTTTGTCTACATTACTAGATCTATTGTGAAATTGCGATAATCGCTTTAAGATATGAACTTTAGATATGGACAACTTGTGACGCAAATAATAATTATGGTTTTAAACATAAAACCTCCTCTGTACGTCTACAGATGCCTCCGCGGACGTCAACAGAGGCATCAGCAGATGGATCACCATAAGCCGACCACACGTGTGTAGGTCGTTCAGTCTGTGGTAACACGCACGCACGCAACATTTAAAAAATGGATGATGAGACCGCAGCTGCCGCAGCTTTTATTTAGCACTTTTTACTACTACTTGAGTGTGCATCGCAGTATTTATTAAAAAGAAATGGGAATAAAGAAGGTGGTGGATGGTAGCAACACATAGATACAGTAAAAATTTCGTCAGTGCCTATATTAGCAATTTCAGCGAACGAGATTAACAAACAAAGAAACAACTGCAAGAAGCATGCGTGCACTATCATTCGCAACTCAGATAATACTGATGCATCATCAGGCGTGTGGACAGACGCCGGGCGCTCACGCTGAAACCCTGGCCTTTGTTCCATGCCCCAAAAACCGACAGAAAACTGATTGGTAGCTGACGCATGTTCCGACATTAAATACCTAACACAGACGAGAAAATTTCCCGTCTACATGTCGGCGGACGCATTCGCAGATGACGTCTGCTGCTGAATCTGTTGACGTGGAGAGGAGGTTTAAGAAGGTAAGATATTTTTAGTAAAAAAATGCCTCATGCAGATTTACTGGTAGGTTTCTCGCAAGTACTAATTTCAATGTCCATTTCTGCCAAATAGTAGTTTTGTAGTTCATTGAAGGCACATTACTTGTCCACATCGATCTGAGGAGGATCCCTGCATACAAGAAAGCTACTAGACCATTTAATTTAGATCATAAACATCTGAGTCGGCCTCGTGAAGGAGATGAGGAGTTACGGCCCGGTTCCCCGCTTTTTTAGCAACCACAACTTTATGAAAATAGACAACACCTACATTCAGAAATCGTGGATCTTGAGTATGCTGAAACCTAATAAATAATGTGCTGCCTGGAACCTCAGAATACTTCAAATGCTGTTAGACAGGGCAAAAATTTCGATCATTGATTTTAAAATACCGATCAAATATAAAACAACATTATTTTAAACAAATTTTAATATTCCACTCGTGATTCAGATTCAGTTTATCTACGTCACTGAAGTGATTTTCTGGCGTATTCCATCACGTAAACATACTTAAGTTTCAAATCATTTGTTAGTGACTTGAAGATATGTGACTTGTTAAGGATCAGTGATTTTTGGGGCGATAATTACCTAAGGTACCTGATAGTCAGATAGGAGGAAAATTTATAAATTCGCGAAGTGTTTGATGTCCTGCAAGGTGAACAAGCAGCTTGATAAAAGTCGCAAAAACTGATATGGTGATTTCAGATTTGTACTCACCGTACATAAATTGTCAAAGAACGCTATAATGGCCAACGTAAGTTTACAGCGTTCCGGCATAAGTCTGTGTATCCGATTCAAGCTCATACACTCACACCCTTTATCCCCGAAGGTATAGGCAGACGCGCAACTAGTGCACCCACTTTTCGCCGTGCGTATTCCGACCCATGATGTGATAGGGGGCGTGCCTATCGCCATATCGAACACAAATTCCAGACTCCGGTTTGATATTGACTAAAAAAACCCAATATCACATTACCCGACCCGAGGATCGAACCCGAGACCTCAGTTTTGCAGTCGTACCGTAATACAACTACGCCAACGAGGCAGTCCAATATCCAAATTAGTTTTGCATAATAAGCTGTAGAATCAGCACCTTACATATCGTCCATTATTTACGGGTCATTCTGTATATGCGATTATATTATACTTGTATGCAAAAATTTGTGAAAACATTATGAATTCAATTCACGAAGATATCACATTCCAGGAAAAGGGGATTTTACAAACACTATTACACATCTCGGGACTGCCCAAAGAACAATCGATCATTTCGATTATAATGCCGGTCAGGTGAGTCGTTGTTTTGAGGAAAATCATTCAACTTTAGTGTCGATTTGTGAAAGTTAAGTGATATTAAGAATGAAAAATTACTATTCACACACACACACACACACACACACACACACACACACACACACACACACACACACACTCACGCCTGTTATCCCTGAAGGGGTAGGCAGAGGCACAACTAGTGCACCCAATTTCCGCCGTTATTCCGTCCCATGATGTGATAGGGGCCGAGCCTATCGCCATATCGGGCACAAATTCCAGACTCCGGACCGATACTGAACAGAAAACTCAATATCAATTTGCCCGACCCGAGGATCGAACCCGAGACCTCAGCATTGCAGTCGTACTGCAATACAACTACGCCACCGAGGCAGTCTATATGTACAACTTGGCTACTTATACATATGTGCTAGCTATATGTATTATGTAGGTCTATCATACGAAAGTCAGTGGCGTAGCGACAAACGTGGAGATTCTTGCCACCCGGGCGGACTTAAAAGTACCTTAACGAACCTCGTGCGAAAAAAAAATGTAATTTCTTCATTAAAATAAGAGTCACGCGTGTAGTGACTTCATGTAGCTGATGTTGATAATGATTAAAATCTATGTTTCAGGATGACGAGCCAAAAAGAGATATATTATATGTACGTAGGTAGTATTAACACCGAACACAACTATTTTTTATTCTAATATCCTGAGAGGCTACTGCGAAAAACGAAATCCGAAACGTCGGTCCGAAACGAAGAAACGACGAACCTCGGATTTAACCTTACTACCAAATTACTTCGGATCCGTCACCGTTGAACGAAGGTTTCACGCAGTTTGCGAAGCTTCCGACTTCGCTCAACACTTTCGTCACGCAACAACTCTTCATAAAGAAGGATCCTAACACTTCGTAGTAAGAAAACGTGCGATCCGTCATCCGAAACTACGGATTTCGTTTTTCGCAGTAGCCTCTCTGATTCGTATTTTTTTTATTTTTGAAAAGGGCATTACCTGAGCGCCAATTACGATCCTGTCATAACCTAATATGGTAAAATAAGCTTTATTACGAGGGCCTGATGGCATACAATTATCCACCATTAATATCTATTATACACAAAAGTTGCCCGGCGGCGTAGTTGTATTGCGTAAGAGTACGATTTGCGCGCTGAGGTCATTGGTTCGAATCCTGGGTCGGGCCAAAAACATTGTGACTGGGTTGCATCTCATAAATTACTCAGTCGCAGGTCGGAGTCAGGAAGTTGGCGGTGTGATATCCCCATGCCTCGGAAAGCACGTAAAGCCGTTGGTCCTGCGCCTGATCTCTCTCCGGTCATGTCGGATTGCCGTCTCACCGGACTATGAGAGTGAAGGAATAGCGAGTGCACCTGTGTATTGTACACACACTTGTGCCCTATATCTCCTGCATACCAAGCTGATCTCCGTTGAGATTGGCCGCCGTGGCCGAAACTGGCTAGGAGGATTAATAATAAAAAACACAAAAGTACTGCGGCATTCCACTGCACTTGTCACCCTGAGAAATAAGGTGTTAAGTTTCATAATGCCCAGTAATTACCCTGGCTACAATGTCCTTCAAACCGGAACACAGCAGTGCGTTCACACTGCTGCTTGGCGGTAGAAATAGACAATGCAGTGGTATCTACTCACGCGGCCTCTCGCCTACGAATGACTAGCTAAACATAAACTACACTCAGAATAGAATAAATATAGTATCGCTAATACGTATTATCATTTTCTTGACAACCAAGGATACTGTATCATATTGTCCATTGTTATTATAATGCCGGTCAGGTAAATTGCAATGAGGGAAATTTTATCAGAAGGGTTTTATCACTCTCCTACTTTTATCCTCACATGTTGAGATAAGTCATAAAGAATCTATTATAAAGATAATTAAAGTTTGATATTGTATGATTTGAGTTTGATATTGTACGTATGTCATCGACAATATCGATAAAACATTGACTTGCAAGCTGAGTTCCTAGTACTGTATAACAGAGGGCGCAAAACCTAAAAATGGATGAAATTAAAGACATGTTGAAAAATATGCAGGATGAAATGAGACAACATAAAGCAGAAATGTTGGCCATGAAGGAAGAACTGAAAAACACCATCATTAATAATATTAACGAGAAATTTACAAATTTAGAAACCAAGAACGAACAACTTGAGCAAAAACTAGAGACACAAAAATTGGCGATTGAGAATTTTGAGCGACTTACGAGGAGAAAAAATCTACTACTTTTTGGAGTTGAAGAACAAGAAAATAGCTACCAAGATTTAGAGGAAAAAGTCATAGATATTATAAACAAGGTACTAAAAATCAAATGTGAGAGATACTACATCGAAACTGTGAGAAGACTTGGTAAAAAAGGAGATAAAATCAGACCTATTGTAATAACTTTGCTTACTATGGGGATGAAAATAGAAATATTAAAAAATAAAAATAACTTGGAAACCACATCCTACTATATAAAGGAGGACTATCCACATCATGTTCTTAAAAAACGAAAGGAACTTCAAATTGAATTAGAAAAAGTGAGAGAGCAAGGGAAAAAAGGAATAATAAAATATGACAAACTAGTAATATATAACAATAAAAACCAACAATCAGAATCAACAAAGACACAGAATAAAAAGAGAAATTTATCAGAATCGCCTGACCTGGCAACCAACTCTACCAGAACTACCATAGAAAACCAGATTAAAAAACAACCCTCTAAGATAAATAAGACTAACAATATAAATAATTATATTATAAAAAAACCTACGCTCACATTACAAGAAAAAACCCCTCCTCAAACGCAATACCCAAAACAAAATACGAAATAGCAACCAACGCCGGCCCCTCTCGATCTCCCAACACGGCTAGTCACCGCGGGAGATCTAGACTGCAACCCTCCAACATGCCAAAAACTATACATCTGCACATACAATGTAAAATCACTACTATCACCACAAAGAATGATATTGTTAAAGTATTCTCTGGAAAAAATTAAATATGACATTATAGGCCTTGCGGAAGTCAGGAGAAATGGAAATAATATTCTCGAGGATGAAAACCATATTTTCTGTCACACTGGAGAGTCGAAAGGGCTACATGGAGTCGGATTCTTGATTAAGAAAAAGTACAAAAATAATATAGAAAACTATGTAGGCATATCTGAAAGAGTATGTTTGTTAAACTTAAAGTTTGGATCAATGAAGATTTCAATTATTCAAGTTTACGCCCCCACCTCTGAAGCTACTGAGGAAGAGGTTGAAGAATTTTATGAACTATTAGAAAACGCCCGGAGCCTTACAACGGGTAAAGTTATATTACTAGGAGATTTGAATGCAAAAATAGGCCAAAGAAAACCTGAGGAAAAATCAATAATAGGACCATTCTGCTATGGGAAAAGGAACCAAAGAGGCGAAAAGCTTGTACAATATGCTCTTAAAAATAAATTCACAGTAATAAACACAATATTCAAAAAAAAACAAAAAATCATTATGGACGTGGATGACACCGGACCAACAAAATAGAAATCAAATAGACTTTATTCTGAGTAACCACCCCAAACTCTTCACCAACATAGAGATTATAAACAAAATGTCATTTCCTAGTGACCACAGACTTCTTAGAGGAACAATAACCTTAGTCAAACAAAAGAAAACTAGAAGTGCATTCGATTCACTTCCGGTAACCAGCCTATCAAATAAGAAATCACAAGAAATATACATATCTACCCTAAGTACGAAATTAGAACATGTGTACTGGGAAGACGATGATGACATAGAGTCTTACTATTCCAAGATAGAGTCTGCCATTCAAGAAAGCCTAAAGAGCTCGACATCCATTAAGACAAAGAAAGAAATAATATCCGAAGAAACTAAGAACCTAATAATAAAGCGAACCGCTCTACAACACAAACCTTCAAAAGATAGAAACGATAAAAAAGAACTTTCATCGCTCTACAAAACATCAAACAAACTACTAAAAAGAGATTATGAAAACCACAGAATGGAAATAATTGAAAAGCACCTATTAACTACAGGAAGTCAAAAGAAAGCATTCAAGCAGTTAAAAACAGAAAAAACATGGATTCCTACCTTGAAGTCGCATAAAACGGGACAGAAGCAAATAACAAGAAGAGACTTAGTAAAAATTGCGTCTGAATTCTACGAGAAATTATACGACGATAAATCCATCAATAGTAATTGTTACGAAAAGCTTTCAGAGACAGGAGATACAAGTATACCAATCCAACTCTTCAATAGAGACGAAATAATGAAAAACATTAAAAAGCTGAAAAAGGAAAAGAGTTCAGGCGCAGACAACATCCCTAACGAAGCCTTAATAATTGGAAGTCACCTATTGATGGACTCTATCACTACTATTTTTAACAAAATACTCGAAAAGCAGGAAATACCCTCTAAGTGGGCAGAGTCACGAATAATTCTTTTATACAAAAAGGGAGATCCAACAGATATAAACAATTACCGACCAATCAGCTTATTGCCAACAATGTACAAATTGTTTGCAATGTGTCTGGAGAAAAGGATAGAGCCAACTCTAGAAAAAAGTCAACCACCGGAACAGGCAGGTTTTCGTCAAGGGTATTCCACAGTTGATCAAATACACACATTGGAACAAATAATAGAGAAACATGAAGAATTTAAGAATGATCTCTACCTCGCATATGTTGACTATGCAAAAGCGTTTGACTCTATCTCACATAAGAGCATATGGGAAGCACTAGAACATCAGAATCTCCCATATACATACATCAATATAATCAAAGACATTTACAATAAAAGCACAAGTCGCGTGAAACTGGATAGAATAGGCCCAGAATTCAAAATCCGTAGAGGTGTGAAACAAGGAGATCCACTATCACCACGGATCTTCATAGCTGTACTACAAAACATAATGAAAGGCTTGGACTGGGATAGAAAAGGTATACTCATTGATGGTAAGTACCTCAGCAACCTTAGATTCGCCGATGATATAGTCCTTTTCGCTAAGACATCAAAACAACTAGAAGTAATGCTGACAGAACTAAGCGCCGCTAGCGAAAACATCGGCCTACTACTAAACACCTCAAAAACAAAAGTATCTACCAACGGTAAGAAAATACCCATCAAAATAAACCAAACGCCTGTGGAGTATGTAGAGAGCTATATCTATCTAGGTAAACAAATATCATTTAAGAGCTCAAGACATATGGATGAACTAGATAGACGAATCAGAATGACTTGGAAAAAATACTGGAGCTTTAAAGAAATTATGAAATCCAAACTTTCAATAACCCTAAAGAAAAAAGTTATGGATTCAAGCCTACTTCCTTGCCTATCTTACGGAGCTCAAACCTGGACCTTCAACGATAAGACCATGTCAAAAATACGTTCGTGTCAGCGGGCTATGGAGAGGAGCATCCTTGGTATTAAGATCACAGAAAAACAGAATAGTAATAAGATTCGACAAAGAACCCAAGTATTAGATGCATTACAACACACACGACGTCTGAAGTGGAAATGGGCCGGTCATATTGCCAGGTACTCTGAAGACCGATGGCCAAACCGCGTCACCAAGTGGGCAGGCCCGGGAGGCAAGAGACAACAAGGTAGACCTCGAACTCGCTGGAACGACGAATTGGTAAGGTTAGTGGGAAGAGAGTGGATTGGGGTCGCGAAAGAAAGAGATAAATGGAGGCAGCTGGAGGAGACCTATACCCGAAAGGGGCCAAGACAATAATTAAAGAATTAAAGAATTTTTGTTTAAAGAATTCAGGTGATTCAAACAGACGGGCAAACGATATTGTAGCGTGTGCAGGCGGAAATTGGCAAGACAGAGCTAAAGATAGAGAAAGATGGCATTGTTTGGGGGAGGCTTTTACCCGAACGGGGTCCACGCATAAAAATAAGCAGTAGACAATAAAATTTAAGCAAATATAATCAAATAAATAACAAATTAGAAAAAATAATAATAAATAAATAAAAATAAATCAATAAATAATTAAAATAAATATGTATATATAATTAGAAATCATACCCATCTAAATGTAATAATTAATTTGAAATTGAATGTTATAAGTTATTAAATTATCAATTATTGTTAACGTCTAATATTATGTACTATGCATGGAATTAAATAAAGCTTTATTATTATTATTATATTATTGTATAAACGATAAGTCATATCATCGCGTCGTGATGGACATACTGGTGGTCGGATATAATTTGCATCGGAAAGCGACCACACCATAGGTGTTAAAAATTTTAAACCTAACTAGGTGGTAGGTCTCTCATATGTAAGAGTTCGTCTGAGTGTGTACCACCGCAATGTCTATTTATACCACCAAACAGCAGTGTGCATGCACTGTTGTGTTTCGGTTTTCAGCACTAGCCAGTGTAACTACTGGACATAATTACACTTAACATCTTATGTCTCAGGATGACGAGCGCAGTGTAATGCCAAACAGTACTTTGTAACTCGAGGTGCTGGATAGTAAATACATACGCTCGCACGCGGGCACACACACACACACACACACGCACACGCACACGCACACGCACACGCACACGCACACGCACACGCACACGCACACGCACACGCACACGCACACGCACACGCACACGCACACGCATACGCACGCACGCACGCACGCACGCACGCACGCACGCACGCACGCGCGCGCGCACGCGTTTCCGCGCTACATCACGATGGCAAACTTAGTGTAATTTTATACTTTCTTCTATTACTTAATATCGAGTTTTTGAATTTAGTTTAACTTAAATTATGCATGATGTTAAAACATATGGATAGAAATCGAATTATGCAAATGTATGTATATTATGTATTATACTCTTAGCGATACAGATCTGCGAGCCTAGTGCAAAGATCACCAGTAATTTAAGAATATGATTGTATCCTAATGAAATGGTAAATAAAAATAACAAAAAAATAATTACACTGGCTACAATATCCTACAAACCGGAACAGGGCATCCATACTGCTGCTTGGCGGTAGAGATAGATATTGTGGTGGTACCTAGACGGCCACTTGATTACGAGAGATCTTTAACACAGATGTGGATGGTAGCCTAGTTGGGAATGGAACGGTCTGCCGAGACAATGTTCGGAGGTTCGAAATCCAAGGCACACACCTCTGACTTTTCAAAGTTACGTGTGTATTGTTTATCAATTATCGTCCACTTTAACGGTGAAGGAAAACATCGTGAGGAAACCTACATACCGAGAACTCCATAAGAATTTCGAGGGTGTCTGAAGTCTGCCAACCCGCACTAGGCCAGCGTGGTGGACTAAGGCCTAACCCTCTTAGTAGTAGAGGAGGCCCGTGCTCAGCAGTGAGCAGTATATTATTATATACTATAATCAGGGCTGGTATTATTTATCACAGAAAGTAATTTTGAGCTTCATATATTATTGACACTGTTGGCAGCCCTATTGTACATGACGGTTTGGTTCCACGCAAATCACTCACGGCTTTCCAGTAAATGTGTAGGAAAACACGTCGGTATAGAAAATACAGAAAACTCATATAAAATTTCAACCAGTCTCACACTCCACTTTAGTTAGATAAAGATATCCGATCTTTCAGCAGGTGTTAGGAATAGGGTTGTCCATAAACAGTAAAGCCAAATATACCTACACAAACTAGTGCACCCAACTGCAAATTTATTTAACCAGAATAATTGCACCAGATAGGTACTTGCATTCGCTACATTATCATAAAGTAATAACTTTAGCTTCTGCTTGGCTGAAGATTTTTTTTGTTAATGGCCCCACTGCCAGTAGTCTGACGCGAGTCGGCTTTTCTGGCCACACCGGTCTTTAGGGTGAACGCAGAAGGCGCTCGCAACCCTTTGAATTTAAGCGACCATGCTGAGGGCAACCCACTAACGGGTTTGGCTGAAGAGAAACTACTAAAATGTACTCAGGGTACTCAGTTGAATTTGTGAATAATTTTTTATAATATTCATTACAAGGAAAGATTGGCACGCTAGAGAGGAGGCCTGTACTGTAGATATATTTATACTGTGCCTGTACTCAGAAATTTGATAATGATGATAAGGTAATTACATAAATCTCCATTTAAGATTTAATCGTTTTATTTTTAAGCGCGTCATATCCGAAAATATCCTAATCATGAAATCGATATACTTAAAAAATATTTATATTGGCGATAAATTACACCATTTAATACCCATACGATTACAAGCTTATTTTAATGTTACACGTCTGACGTCACTATGCTGAAAGTTATTGCATTTGTGTGTTCACACGAATGAGCATTGCCTGCGTCTGTGCCATTCGCATATTACCCGATGTACTATAACGCCATAGTTTATAGTTCATACAAGTTTACAGTTATTTATAACAGAAAAAATGTGCTACCTCTGTGGAGTGGTTGTATTACGGTCCGACCGCAAACTCTAACTCTTGTAGCTTAGAGACCATGTGTAGGATTTCTGTCTAACATTTGAGAGACGGTACAAAATGCCTTTGAAGAGTTTGTAGGTTTGTAGGTACACATGACTTCTTCAAGAAAGGCCTTGAAAACTTACCACTGCGCTGGCAGAGATGCATCGATAGCATGAGTGTTAGATTTTAGAACATATATGTATTAATATATATGTTATACAGCAATCGCTTATATAAGCAAATTACATTTAAAAGAATATAATTATGTATTAATACATCGAATCGCCCAAATCGCTCATGCACCGACCAAATTAACACTCTACGTATTATACTTGAACAAGCATCAGAATGGCAAAGTGAGATATATCTAACTTTCGTCGATTTCGAAAAAGCTTTTGATACGTTGAGATGGTCCAGCTTATGGTCCCGTCTACTCTTCATTGGTGTCCCGCCGAAAATTGTGGAATTACTCAAAGCTATCTATAAGAACTACTCTTGCTGCGTCACCCACAATGGCCTTATTTCTGATGACATCGCCGTGCACAGGATGACAAGGCTGTCTTTTATCGCCTCTTCTCTTCTTGATCGCTTTGGACGGTATTATGCTTCGTATATTTAACAACAAGCGCCGCGGAATAGAGTGGGGCATTTCCGATGTCTTAGAAGACTTGGACTATGCCGATGACCTCTGTCTGCTGAGCCACACTCGCGCCGATATGCAAGCTAAGCTCAATGATTTAAGAGATGAGGCGGCAAATATGGGGTTAAAAATTAACACCCGAAAGACCCAAGAGATGCGATCTGGAGTGACAAGCACAACACCGTTGCTAATTGGCACAGAGGTAGTGGAACGAGTCCACAAGTTTACATACCTCGGTAGCGTCGTGTCGGAAACAGGAGGAGCAGAGGAGGACATCACCTCACGGATTGCCAAAGCACGAGCAACCTTTGCGCAACTGCGGCCCGTATGGAAATCACAAAAGTTGACCCGAAGAGTTAAGCTCAGGATATTCGGGACCAACGTAAAGTCAGTGCTACTATACGGGTGCGAAACGTGGAAGGTAACCAAAGCCATCTCGCTTCAGCTCCAGGTATTTGTAAACCGATGCCTTCGCCAAATCCTCGGTATTCACTGGCCTGAGAAAATCTCGAACGAACACCTACGAGAACTCTGCCATGAAACACCAATCAACCAGCAGATCAGACGCCGCAAGTGGAAATGGATTGGCCACACCCTCCGAAGAGGTCCCGATCATATACCTAAACAGGCAATGGACTGGAATCCTCAAGGAAAGCGAAAGCGTGGACGTCCCAAACAAACCTGGCGACGCACTGTGATCGACGAAGCGAAAAGCATTGGGAAGACTTGGAGCGAAATCAAACGCGAAGCTCAAGACCGTTCGAAATGGAGAGTCACTGTGGAAGCCCTCTGCCCCATCCAGGGGACATAGGACCTTAATGATGATGAATAATGATGACATCGAATTGCTAATATACCATCAGGATACTAGCAAATAGTATGTTTTAAGGGTGAAAGGGCGGATGAGTTTGGTAAAATACAAGAACCACTATATTCTTTACATAATATATTTATTATATTTATTATTAGATACTATAATCCAATAAGCATAGCTCTATAATCAATATCACATCAATGTGTATATAACAATTATGTACCTTATCATAGGTACCACTTCTAAATCACATGACCCTAAATTAAATGTTTATTTATACAAATACTTAACATTTTAAATAACAAATACTTAACATTTTAAATACAAAGAAAATGAACATCAAATAAAATAAATTACTTAACTTGCCAGTGTCCTAGTACTGCTCAGCTCGGCGGCCCACGATAGAATGTTCGAATGTGCCGTCCTCCATCGAGCGACGGGTATTTATACCATATCAAACGTCAAAAACACTATCGTACTATTGACCTTTTAGATGGATATTAATAAATTTAATTTAATAATTACCTAAGTGAGTTTGTCTACAATTATTTTCACAAATAATCACGTGTTATGAAGAATAATTACTTTTTATAATTTATAATCTTATATTCTACGCTAATAAGTGCATATTTTGATTGATAGAAATAAAAAATATTTATGAATAATGACTTACTTTCTGTATAATATTAACGCCAATTTAATAGGTAAAGACCTAAGAGGCGTCTTGAATGATCCGTCCCGTCTGCCAAAGTATAAAGAACATTTAGACGTACACACATTTAAAAAAGCTGTTGTAGTGTGCATAATACGGACAAGTATAAAAGATTTTTTTGTGTGCGTTCATAACCACACAAAACGGTATAACGTGTGTTGCGTTTTCTATGTAGTTACATTGAAATTATCATATTTTTTCGCGCCTTTAAGCACGTGACACGTCCTCTGTAGATGGTCTAAACCAGAACCTTCCCTTTCTTCAACCTGATTGTACATTTTAATTATTCAAACCTATAATTATAGAATATTAGGTACGAACTAAACTACAGGTTCATAATTTAAACTTGAAGTAAAAGAGGCAAAATATAATTACCAACAATTATCTTCTCAATAATAATGGTTGATATAATTGGATTTGTTGCTGATTTACGATAATTTATTATTTTTACTGTACTTTCCCTATAGTTTTCCTTACCATTAAAGCACGTAAAGCCGTTGGTCCTGCACCTGATCTCTCTCCGGTCATGTCGGATTGCCGTCTCACCGGACTATGAGAGTGAAGGAATTACGAGTGCACCTACGTATTGCGTACACACTTGTGCACTATATCTCCTGCATAACTGGCTGATCTCCGTTGACATTGACCGCCGTGGCCGAAATGGGCAAGAAGGTGGGTCGGCGTAATTGACAATACCGCCATCTATGAACATTGGCTGGGAACTACTTAATTAAGTGGTCAATTAGATGACCCGACACTCATCCATCGGACATCGAAGTGGTATCGACGATCAGCAGATGACATCTAATAATACCGTTAGTCATAGCAACATTTGCGCGAAGCAGAATATGTATATCGCAGCCGGATTGTATAAATCGCCGTATTACATTACGGCTATCCATTTTCAAAAACAGAGCCGTTTTGTATTGCGACGGCTCACGTTTAGCCTCATTGTACTTATTCCACAATTTAGGGTGACCATGTACTAACAAAATGAAACATACCTAAAATACACACATAAAATTCGCTTCACCAAGACGGACGTTGAAGACAGATATCCTCCAATCGGTTAGGTTAAATAGCGCGCCCACAGAATCCATGGCCACTTTACCGCGCGTGTTAAAATTGGGAACTATAAACTCTCAAAAAGGCGCATAATGACCCGCTCTATCACATTGCGGCTAGCTATATTGAATAACATTTATCGCTGAACACTTTCTGGCGGACTTTGACTCAGCCGTATTCAATCCGGCTAATCGTTGACCCGCCGCAATACAAAACGACCCTGTTTTTGGAAACGGCTAGCCGTAATGTAATACGGCAATTTATACAATCCGACAGCGACATATATACCACCTCCGAGTAGGCACATCTGCCTGACTGGGAATCTTCCCATTCCATAGAGAAACGCAACAATCTGTTCCTCTACAGTGGCGACATCCTTTCGCCGTTAAAAAGGGTTTTCTTACCATAGTTGCAATTAGAAATAGCTACTGGTGATAAGACGTATTTGCATCCGCTCGGGTAGCTACCACGATATATAAGGAGTTAACCCACCAGAGTCCACATAAGTATGAATAAGCCGGATTATACCCGGTTCGAACAGGCCGGCATTATTGTGTCGACTGGCATGGGTGAAGCGGGGTAAATGTGCCGAGGCTGTATGACAATAAAATACAAACAAGTGCTGTATAAGGCGGCGCATAAACGTAGTCGACTAGTACCACACTCGGTAGTTTCATATATTTTATTTGTAAATTATTCTATATGTAATAGAAAACAATACGAAAAAGAAACTCGCCTGTGAAATCAAAATCATAATTGGTTGAAAAATAAAGCAGTTATTCATATTTGAAATATTGTGAGCAAAAGTGGGGACGTGGAGGGGATATCGCGCTATCTCTTTCGCACGCACGCAGCGTTATGGTTGGCGACTCTCGGTGACGTCACAGTGTAATATTACTGTTATTTCACAACTACCCCTTCCATCAACGTTCAAAGCTTAATAACGTACTAATTATTGCCCCAATTTTAAAAAATATTTAGTTTCCAGAATTGTTATAATTGGAGCAGTGGTTTAGATATTAGTGCAAACCATTTTCATGTGTATATTATGTAAAATGTTTATTCTTCAAGGTAAATCTTGTTGCCATTAATGTTATGTAAAGCGAAGAGGAAAACTAAGAAAATTCCCCTCCAAACGAGGGCAGTAAGATTTGAGGAAAATGCTTAGCATAATGCAAAAATTGACGTTTTCTTTGGCAACTGCAATGGTATGAATGAATTGTGATTGCTTACAAAAACAGAACGTTGTATACCTTACAATGCCTTCCATCAGCCAGCAGTACTAATTATTCAGATAATAATACCAGCCCTGTTTTATATACTGTCCCACTGCTGGGCACGGGCCTCCTCTACTACTGACAGTGTATACCTTCGAAATTATTATGGAGAACTTCTTAGGTATGCATGAGCGTATACAGGAGGTTTTAGAGGTCCGGACGCCTCCCTTAGGTTACAACAAAAATAGTTCGGGTCACAAAACATGTACACATTATAATGCCTATGTGAACTTCTAACAAACATCTAAACGTTTTCACAAATTTGGTGACGGGGGGGGGGAGTGTGTACGTGACCTATGGTTTCGCCCCAGGTGGTATTTTGATATCCTTGAACTCCTTATGTGAACGCTATAGCTACTCCCGTGCAGGTATGCAAGTTTCTTCACGATGTTTTCCTTCACGGCGATATTTCACAAACACACACGTAACTTTAGAAAAGTCGTGCCTGCCTGGTTTTGAGCCTGGAGACCTTCGTTTCGGCAGTCAGTTCTACACCCAACTAAGTTAACGCCACTCAATCGGGGGCTAAGTACAAAAACCATACAATTATTTTGATTAGCAAATGAAGAAAATAAAACGGAAGGCAAAGAGTTTATCGAATGGTAACCTTCAAGCACTATGCGTACAATAAATTCAAAGTAATTGAAAACACGTGACGGAAATGCGTGAACAAAAGAAAACCTCGCTAATCGTTCATTTTCAAGACCAAAGATAATTTAAACTATATTTAGACATGGAGAGAATCCCTTATGGATGAGACGAAATTGGTTCTACTTACGGAAACGGTAAACAAACCACACTAAAGTATTTTTTTCTCGTTGATATTTAGATCACCAAAAAACAACATTAAAAACACTGAAAGCGCTTAGTTCTTATGACGTCCGCAGGTTTAAAAACCGGTTCCCTATTGGATTGCATAATTTTTTTGTAATAATATTGTTACGCATCTTAACTTTAAATCTAAATATCAATGTGCATAATAATCATTACGCATAATTGTTTTAGCATGAAATAAAAAAGCATAAATACAAAAAGCACAACGATCAGAACGACTAACGTCAAAAAGCATAAATATCAAAAGTCATAAAAATAAATAAGCATCATTCATGTTTGGTTTTGTCTGAGTTGGAAACGACTTAAAGTCGGTTCTGGCATAGTCATAGTCGGTGGTTAATGTGCACCTAACACGCTCGTCGCTTCGCTCCTCGCTAACCTAATTTATTCTCAATAAATGTTATGCAAAATGTGTATTAGTCTAATACAAATTAGTCGAGCTAAAATTATTCCAATAGCTTATTATGACAAAAAAGTAATACGCCAAAATATTACTATGCGATAGTACTATTATGCCAATACATATTATGCAAAGTCAATTATGCGAAAAAATAATAGTTTAAAAAACAATAGGCGAACCAAAGGGATCCCTTAAAAACCTAGGGCACACACCTCTGAGTTTTCTAAAAAAATATTTGTGTATTCTTTGTGAATTATCGTTCGCTTTAACGGTGTAGGAAAACATTATGAGAAAACCTGCATACCTGAGAAGTTCTGTGAATTTCGAAGGTATGTAAAGTCTGCCAGCGTGGTGGACTAAGGCCTAAACCGTCTCAGTTGTAGAGGAGGCATGTGCTCAGCAGTGGGCAGTATATAATACAGGGCTGTTGTGGTGGTGGTTATGCTGATTTTTTTTTTAAATGGTGTATTGTATTGAATTGTCACTGGTTAATAGTAAGTACATTGCCTATAATCTCTAAAATTTCGCTTAATTAGTCATCATTTCTTTGATCAAAGAAAAGAGTGGATTATTGGTACTGTTGAACACTAGTACGTTAGAAATGAAATGAAATGAAATGAAATGAAATGAAATAAATTTATTCGAACCCATAAAATGTAATACATTATTTAGGTTCACTCAATATTAACTCCACCACCAGTTCGGAAAGCAGTTCTCACTAGAGAAGAACGGGCAAGAAACTCTAGTGTTGCTCTTTTCAAAATCAGTTCAAGGTATAAAATACAATTAATAATTAAAAAATAACATGATATAGATATATTTGTTATTTTTGTTTAGAGCAGTTCATTTATATACTCGCAAAAAACGTAATAAATTTTAAAATCTTATACGATTGCATAACCCTCTCAGGAATCATGTAATAATTTGGTTTGAAATTCATCAAGATGTCGTATTGATCTAAGTTCAATATATACCCCTAATACTTAGATGTTGATAAACCCACTATTAATAAGTGATAAATACTCAAACAGATAACCTGCAAGATTATCGTAGAGTCGCTCTACACCGCAATGAGTTGTAAAATGATTGCCACAATCGTCTTTCAAGCTATTTCAAATATAAAAAATCATAGTAGCCACTAACAATAAACGATCATATTTTTCTGAGAGATTCTCGTGCTCGAGATTTTTTCCTTGTGTATACCCAACTTTACAACAGAATTTCCGCTCAGTTACTCTTGCAAATATATGACACAAAAAAAATAAAAATTAGCTAATTAATCAATCGATTTCCATAAACAAATTATGCGAAGGTTAGATAATTTTATTCGTGAATTAAAACAAAAACAATTTTAACCTCAAGGCCAGAACATTTTTATTAATCTATACTAATATTATAAAGCTGAAGAGTTTGTTTGTTTGTATGTTTTTTTGAACGCGCTAATCTCAGGAACTACTGGTTCAAATTGAAAAATTCTTTTTGCGTTGAATAGACCATTTATCGAGGAAAGCTTTAAGCTATATAACATCACGATGCAACTATTAGGAGCGAAGAAATAATGGAAAATGTGAAAAAGAACGGGGAAAATGATTCATCCTTGAGGGCTTCCATTGCGTGCGCTGCGAAAACGGTTCAAGATACCAAAAATATATGTATGAAAGAATTATTCCTCTTAAAATGATCTAAAAATATGTCTGCGATAGTATATGTCTATCTTTTAAGATTAACTCACTAGAACCGTTTTTATGGTAATCAAATTTGGTCGAAATTAATGCATTATTTGTTAAGAGTTGTATCAACGTCATAATATTAATATTTATCCAAATAAATGTGTTGGATAGAGTGATTCAACGGGAAGGTTTTTATGTACTTTTAGCCCGGAAAAACTTATTAACGCGGGCGAAGCCGTGGGCAAAAGCTATTGGTGTTATAAAACACGTGATTTATAAACGATATAGCATAATATCCTAGTTGGAAATGAACGTAGGGACGAATGTCCACAGGATAAAAATCTAAGTTACACACCTGACTTTTCGTAGTTATGTACCTATGTTTAACAATAATGTCTTATCGTTCGCTTCAACGAAGGAAACACTCTAAACCTCACTCCACTTCCAATCAGGTGGAGTTTCTTTGCCGCGCACAGATTAAAAAAACTTTACGGGAAGTGACTGCTTCAAGATCAAGACCGAAAAACTGGGGGAGGCCTTTGTCCTATAGTGGATGAATGTAGACTAATGGATGGATGGACAAAATCTATATCAAAATCACTTCATAGAAATGTGCCGCGGTAAAGCTATTGCATAGCAGTTTTTATTAACTTATGTAATCATAATTATTTATTTATTTTATTTTTTTCCTATTGTCCAAATTTCACTCGTGCCCTAACGCCGAAACTCTAAGCAGGCAATTCTAATATTTGAAATCCTCCTAGCCAGTTTCGGCCACGGCGGCCAATCTCATCGGAGATCAGCCAGGTACGCAGGAGATATTATAGTGCACAAGTGTGTGCGCAATACACAGGTGCACTCGCTATTCCTTCACTCTCATAGTCCGGTGAGACGGCAATCCGACATGACCGGAGAGAGATCAGGCGCAGGACCAACGGCTTTACTTGCTTTCCGAGGCACGGAGGTATCACACCGCCAACTTCCTGACTCCGAGCTGCGACTGAGTAATTTTTTAAGATGGAAAAACCCAGTCACAATGTTTTTTGGCCCGACCCGGGATTCGAACCCAGGACCTCAGCGCGCAAATCGTACTCGTAACGCGTACGCAATACCACTACGCCACCGAGGCAGTTAATATTTATAACCTCTTTGAACAGATATAAAACAAAACTTTTTAAAAATTCAAACTTAGAATCACGTCATCCCGCCACAGGGCCATTGTCATCAACTGCGCGCGTTTGACATTTCGATACGTTTCACTGACTGGAACAATTTTTAAATACACGGTAATTTCGACCTTTTATCGTTTAACATTCAGCTCATATCCTCTTACATATTGTATTCTTACAAGACTGCGATATTAAATTTACTTATGGAATTTTACACTCTACGTGGTTGTGATAGAGTTGAAAATAAAATATCACCGCTGTGCCGGTCGGAGTGAGAGGTGTTAGGTTATTTTCGTTACGGAATTTCTGGATTCGGTCTCCACGCTCAAGGCCCGCGATAGAAGCTATGCAATAGCTTAAAAGGCTCACATTTTTTTTTCCGATGATCTAAACTCATAGGGTGAAAGCCATTAATGCCACTAGCCACACCACTATTCTAAGTAACATAGATATAGTATGATATAAATTGCAAGCGAAATTTATGTAAACGCTCTCATTTTTATCTATACCTAAAGTAGGTTATATCCATTTCATTCAAGGTCTAAAAGACAGGCAACGTAAAATTTTAGGCAATTAAATTGATAAAATAGGCATTCAACACTTGTGGTAAATATCGAGACGAAAACACCTTAATATATTTTACTGCGTGGATCATTTTAAAAAACAATCTCATCATCATCATCATCATCATCAGCCTTTATCAGTCCACTGCTGGACATAGGCCTCCCCTAATGAGCGCCATAGCGCCCTGTCTTCAGCTTGCCGCATCCAGCATCTGCCTGCAGTCTTTCGCAGATCGTCATCCCACCTGGCCGGAGGGCGTCCTACACTACGTTTGCCCAGTCGCGGTCTCCACTCAAGAACACGTTTACCCCAGCGGTTGTCGGTTCTTCGCGAGATATGGCCAGCCCACTGCCACTTCAGCTTGCTAATTCTTTGAGCTATGTCGATAACTTTGGTTCTCTGTCGGATGTATTCGTTGCGAATCCTATCCTTCAGAGAAACTCCGAGCATAGCTCTCTCCATAGCCCGCTGAGCGATTTTAAACTGGTGGACCAACCCTACCGTGAGTGTCCATGTCTCGGCTCCGTAGGTCATGACGGGTAGGACGCACTGATTGAAAACTTTCGTTTTCAAACATTGCGGTATGGATGACGAAAAGACTCGACGTAGTTTTCCAAACGCTGCCCAGCCCAGCTGGATCCTCCTCTTGGCCTCCTTCTCAAAATTGTTTTTACCCAACTGCAAAAAACAATCTATTTTTTGCCAATTCCCAATATTTTCACACATTTCATCTAAATTGGTTTAGTCGTTAACCAATAAAAACATGCGTGAGTACAAACTAGTCTATAACGATTTGTATTTTTGTATGTTTGTAATGAATAAACTCAAAAACCACTGAACCGATTTCAAAAATTCTTTCATGAACATAAGTGCAGCTGTTTTATCATCGAGTAACATAAGCTACTTTTTACCCCGGGAAAATATAAAGCGGTGCTTATATGCCGAAAAAACTCATTCACGAGGTGCGCCGCAAAAAAAAGTAGAGTTTATTATAATTAGCGAGAAAAAGAAGAAGACGAGATGGATATCTCGTCTTCTTCTTTTTCTTTCAGGAGTAAGTAGACACGGATGTGTCTACTTACTCCTGAAAAAGGAAAAACGCAACATATCTATAATAGACTTTTCAGTCTCCGTGGACATTTTAGCAGACATACCGTCTGGCACTCACGACCTTACGCCTTAGCAAAGGCTTACTGTCACCGCAATCGATTGTTTCAGACGTATTAAATTCACAACTTTATCTTTAGCTATAAATGGGTTGAGTGACGTATAAGGTTCAAAAGAACGCCCACGATGCTTGAAGGTCAGGGCCTGTGTCTTTTTTTAGTGACCCATTATTATGCTGCATTCTGTGTTATTATAACATCCATGGGGCATTTAAGTCCTTGGTTTTTAAGGTCAGATTCGACTAAATAATCGCATGGTTGCTTCAATACCGTTAAACTTTGGAAAATTTAAATTTAAGAGTGTATTTCCATTTTCCAAAAATAAAATATTGTTGAAAAAATATTGTTTTTAATTCACTATTAAAAAAACTGAAGTCACACCTCTGACCTTAAAAGATACAATTCCTTTTTTGATAATAAGTGAAAATTACGCATTATACTACGCATATGCATAGTCTATCGACACAACTTATTTTTTAAAAAGTGAAGTACACTTTCCTCTATTTAAATTTTCAAGATAATATCTAATGAAGGAAAGGCGTAATGTAATATGTATTGACTATTGATGACGGATCAACATTTAGATTTTTTAATTGCGGCGTCTGGGTCAAATTAACGTTAACTTACTTTCGTTACTACAATAACTATTTTATAACAGGTTAATAATGAACAGTGAATAATTTTTCACCTTCCGCCCATGTGGTGGTCGCGAAACGACCAAGACAAGTATTTTGACTAATGTGTAGATTTTGTGAAGTTAGGACATGTAGAGTTAGAAGCTCGGCTCTACATGAGATTTGATTACTTTTTGACAATGTGAGCCATATTATGATCTCGTCTTGGCAACGTTTAACATGAAAATGTTTTTGGTAGGACATTAATTTTATTTATTGTTTCATTTCGGCCATCAATCCGATCTGATGCAATTATGTTCCAGTCATTATGGGATTAGTAACTTCAGCATAATAATTTAGTTCTTGTACTCATGTGCGAAGGAAGATTAGTTTGTGATCAAGGTCATTATAATCATACTGTTCAATATTCATGTTATTATAAACAATAATTAATGTTAGCAGCTGATGATATTATGTCATATACTGTTGCATATAAGTTTTAGTAAACAATTTATAATTTCGAATAATGGGTCATCGGTAGCGTGGCCGAGCGGTCTAAGGCGCTGGTTTAAGGCACCAGTCTCTTCGGAGGCGTGGGTTCGAATCCCACCGCTGCCATAATGCTTTTTTGTTTTACATTTTCTATTTTTCGTTAACACACATTTTCGCAATTCAAACTCTATTGGTTAAATTGCACAACATGATACACGCACTGACAATCGTGAATAGGTATGAGTGGTTTTAGAAAGCCAATCTAAACACGAAAAATGAAATCCAGCGCGAAATAATTTTGAATAATCAACTAGGTACTTAACATGCATAATAATAAAAAAAAGGCGAGTCGTCCACTTGATATTGTAAGGGTAATTTTAGAGTGCAATATCGCGTAACAGACATGACAACCACGTGGGTACTTAGACGTCACTATCGATTTTCGCATTCACACAAACTGGATATTAAAACTGCAATTAATGTATGCATCTAAAAAAATAACAATCTACACACCAAACACTCACTTTCTATAGAACAAAGCACATTTTTTTGCATTCCGAGAATAATTAAAACACTACTCTACTAGTCTCTAAGGCACTATGTTTTAGTTTCTTCGCCGATCACACTCACCATTTACATGGTCGCTTATTTTACTCGTCCGCTCACAACAAAATTTGACGTCAGACTAGCGACGTCTTTTGAACACGGGCATTCGATTTTTGAAAACAGCTGAGTCCAATTTAACTTGGATCACTTTAACGCGACGGATTAACGACTTCGCGGCTCTTGTTCCGTTGGTTTTCCCCAGTGTCAAAGGTCACTGTCGAGGCTGAATTTGGGTTTGGAATACTGAACGATCGCCTATGGTTAAACTTTTTCTTCTGATGATGTAACATTACAAATTGCTTTGTCCGCCAATTTTTACTTTGAGATTTTGGTGCGAATTGTTATTTTTTCACAATGTGGACGCCATTACTAGTCTTGACAGGCGGGTATATTTAGCACTGCGCATGCGTGAGTTTAAGGGCAAGGGTGTGCGTGAAAATATTATAATTATTTCAAAGTGTGCGTGTGGAGATTATGAACATACGCGACGTATATGTATAATAATATTATATATTATCGAAACTTCATGTACGCGCTTGCTTTAACATAATATTGAATATAAAAAAGAAATTTAAGTACGGCGTTTTTAATTATCGAATAACCACAAAGTCCAAAGGGTAGGTATATAAAGATCGAAATTCAAAATTTAAATTTCGAACGTACTCAATTCATTACATTTTGGTTCGTCCCAAGACCCAAACTGCGTGAGTTATCGTCCTGTCAAGCAAAATATGTACAGTCAGCTAGAAAAGTAACTGAACAAATTCAAAACTCCAAACGGCCTGTACAAGTTAAGTTAAATGGAAACAATTTTGTTCTTTGTGTGAAATAAAACAGACTTACATTTTATTTTTGTAAAGTAAAAAAAAACATTGATAAGAACACAAAAGTGCATATAATCGATTTAAAATTTTCAATTTGTTGAGCAATCATGTAGCTGACTGTGAAACTCGCTTTGAACTCCGTACAGGAACATAATACCGTAAATTAAAATAAAAATACGTTAATGATGGATGGGTTATAGGTACGGACTTAAATAAAATTCTTTAGAATGATAATTTTTTCGGCTCAAGAAACTTGTATAAGATACACTCACATTTACAGATAAACGATTTTTTACTCCGGAGAGGTAGGCAGAGATTCAACTAGTGCAAAGATGGAAATACATTAGCAATTGTTTTTGTTATTTAAATTACATTCCAAAGTTAACGTTTTGTTATGCGCAGCGATAAACCCTCTTAAAAACTGCTTCAGCGGTACCCTCGACACATGTACGGTCTCAATATCTTACTGACAGATACATAATAATAATACCAGCCCTGTATTATATACTGTCCCACTGCTGGGCACGGGCCTCCTCTACTCTGAGAGGGTTTAGGCGTTAGTCCACCACGCTGGCCTAGTGCGGGTTGGCAGACTTCACATATCTTCGAAATTCTTATAAAGAACTTCTTCGGTATGCAGGTTTTCCTCACGATGTTTTCCTTCATCGTTCAAGCGAACGATAATTGATAAACAATACACACATAACATCGAAAAGTCAGAGGTGTGTGCCTTGGGTTTTGAACATCCGGACATTGTCTCGGGAGACCGTTCCATTCCCAACTAGGCTATCGTCCACCACTGACAGATAACAAACAGTTAAAATTGTTACTTTTGATGATTATCTGTTTCTATAAACTTAGTTAGGAGTACCTTATTCGTGAACTTTTGGCTGCGTTTCGTTTTAGCCAAAGAACATAAAGCTATTAAATATTGTTATAATATATGCAGTAGGTTATTTAAATTACTTTACATATTGAACAGAATTACAGTTGAAAACATAAAAAGTGCTATATATTTTTTTTCAAAACGTAACATTACTAGTACTCAGTGCAAAAACTAAATTCTTCAGCGGGTGCATTCACTAGAGTTACGCCAAAGTTTTTGATATTGAAGCAACAGTGATAGTTAGCGTAACTTTTAATGTCGAGTTACATCATTCTATGGTGTAACTCCACTCAAGCCATCCTAGCCCTGTATTATATACTGCCCACTGCTGAGCACGGGCCTCCTCTACAACTGAGAGGGTTAGGGCCTTAGTCTACCACGCTGATCTGGTGCGGGTTGGCAGACTTCACATACCTTTGAAATTTAGAGAACTTTTCAGGTATGCAGGTTTCCTCAATGTTTTCCTTCACCGTTAAAGCGAGCGATAATTCACAAAGAATACACACATAATTTTTTAGACAAGTCAGAGGTGTGTGCCCTTGGGTTTTGAACCTGCGGACATTCGTCTCGACAGTCCGTTCCACTCCCAACTAGGCTATCGTCGCTTACATAGCGAACTTTTATAAATCAAAAGTAGCGTAAAGACCTACTGGAGCGATTTAACTGTCAACTCCATCTTTTGACAGTTTATTTTGGTATAATCAGTAAGTCTTAAAGGATAATTTATTTATTTATTTAACACTTTGTACAAGAGTATAGTACAGGCGGACTTAATGCCTTAAGGCATTTTCTCCCAGTCGACCTTAAGGTGGTGCAGAGAGACGGAGGCAGGTGTAAATTATAAATAATGAGAAAAAAAAAAGAAAATTTAATACAATGATAATTAATTATTAAACATAATACATGTATACTTACATTTGCTACATAAACAACTGCGTACATAAATAATTATTTAAAATATATACATAAACAATTACATACATAAATAAATACATACATACATAAATAAATACATATCTAATAAGCTACATACTTATATATGGGACACAATATGAAGACAAAAAATATTCTGTTTTAAGAGCCTATGTCAGGAAGTTTAAGGACTTTTAAAGTCAATTTTCTCGTAAACTACTAAGATCAGAAGTTCGATTTTTGGATATGTGTAAGTTGAACATATAACTCAATGATATGTCAAATCTAAAACACAATTGCTACAAATTTTCTCGATCGAAAAAAAATTCAAAGTTACCTCTGATATTTTCTTTAAACACGCTTTATATCTAAATGGTGGAATATATACATTCGTAACTTGATTTAAATACAATAAATCAATATTTTGAAAGTTTTATCAATACACAATTAAAATGAATTAAATAGTATAATCACAATTAAAAGAAAATTGTATTGGCGCTTACGCCATTTAATTTCGGCATACGCATGCGTCTCCCGTCACTTTCTCCCATCCGCGACGTCCAAATACGCCATCGCTGTTATGGGAGTGGCCCGTGCCGGCTTCAGTCGTCCGGAATCTTTACTGACGACGGACGTGCGCTCGAAATTTTCGGACGCCTTCAAAGTTCGAATTGGCCGTCTAGTGTAGGGATTGGTCCGCGCTACCGCGCGGCAAATTTGAAGGTGCCCTGGAAATTCTTTTTTATAGTGTATCCAGCTCACGTCCGTGTATCAATATAAAATTATAGGCTCTATTAGGTCTATAAGATAGGCAGCAAGCGTAATTATTACATCCTTTCACCTTTGTAAATTGTTTCTAGTCGGAGACCTGCTTTAGTTATATTTAGTGATCGGTACGCTGAGGTGCCGGGTTCGAATCCCTGATTGAAAACAATAGTCACTGCTTTTTTTTTTGTTATTTATACTGTCTCAGTGGTGTAGTTGTATTACGTTATGACTGCAATGCTGAGGTCTCGGGTTCGATCCCCGGGTCGGGCAGAGTGATATTGGATTTTTTTCTTTTCAGCCCGACTTCTGGATTTTGAGCCCGAAATGGCGATAGGCTCGCCCCCTATCACATCATAGGACGGAATACGCACGACTGAAAGTGAGTGCACCAGTTGCGCCTCTGCCTACCTTTTCGGGGATAAAAGATGTGAGAGTCTATGTATGTATTATTTATATTGCGTAATCCATAGCTAGGGACGCCCTGGAATGCCGGCCCAATTTTGCGAAAATGACGCTTGCGTGCCGCTCATACATTTGAAAAATTTGTATTTTGCATGTAGAGGCTGTTCAAATTTTTACACCATAAAATTATTTTAGTATGAATTTTTGTAGAACTCATTTATTTATACATTATGAATCAATAATCACTAAAATGTTAAGAGCCAATGTTAGAATTGGTATACATGGCCGCCATTTTGAATTTCTTTGTTTTAAGGCCAATCGACCTCAAAATCGATATCTGGGCAGGCCTTTAGGTATAAAAGACGGATCCAATGTTAGAATTGAAAAAAGTGGCCGCCATTTTGAATATCTTTGTTTTAAGGCCAATCGAACTCAAAATCGATATCTGGGCAAGCCTGTAGGTACCAAAGACGGATCCAATGTTAGAATTAAAAAAGTGACCGTCATTTTGAATTTCTTTGTTTTAAGGCCATTCGACCTCAAAATCGATATGTGGGCAGGCCTTTAGGTATAAAAGACGGATCCAATGTTAGACATGAAAAAAGTGGCCGCCATTTTGAATTTCCTTGTTTTAAGGCTAATCGGCCTCAAAATCGATATCTGTGCAGGCCCCTAGGTACAAAAGACGGATCCAATGTTAGAATTAAAAAAAGTGACCGCCATTTTGAATTTCTTTGTTTTAAGGCCATTCGACCTCAAAATCTATATCTGGGCAAGCCTGTAGGTACAAAAGACGGATCCAATGTTAGAATTGAAAAAAGTGGCCGCCATTTTGAATTTCTTTGTTTTAAGGCCAATCGACCTCAAAATCGACATCTAGGCAGGCCTGTAGGTACAAAAGACGGATCCAATGTCAGATCTGAAAAAAGTGGCCGCCATTTTGAATTTCTTTATTTTAAGGTCAATTGACCTCAAAATCGGTATCTGAGCACCACTTTAGTTAGTAAAGGCAGATCCACTGTCAGAACTGAAAAAAGTGGCCGCCATTTTGAATATCTTGGTTTTAAGGCTAATCGACCGCAAAATCGATATCTGGGTGTAACTTTATTTACAAAAGAGTGATCCAATGTCAGAATTGAAAAAAGTAGCCGCTATTTTGAAGTTTTTTGTATTAAGGCCAATCGAACTCAAAATCGATATCTGGACATTGTTTTGTGCACAAAAGGCAGATGTAATGTTAGAATTTAAAAAAAAAGCCGCCATTTAGATTTATTTCTCTTTAAAGGCTATTGGCTTTAAAATCAAAATCTGCTGGACATGACCGCTGACATATCCCACCAAAAACATAAATGTAAAAAGGATAGCCAAGTTCAATACTAAAATTATGTTTAGCTGTGGACTTCGCCGCAAAAAGAATGGAGATCTAAATGTGTGCCAAGTTTTATGCAAAATCTAAATATGTATTTATAGGAACAAAATAACATTATGAACAAGTATTAAATTCTATTTGTTTGCTTTATTGAATACCTATAATAGTTGCTGGTATTTACAAATGTGAGATCTTTTACATTTATGTTTTTGGTGGGATATCATTACTTTTTTGTAAAGAAAACTAGTTAGGTATTGAGTTGTGTGGTGCCGCGCGCCGCCGACGACCCACCGTTGGCCGGCTGTTTAGCGCGTATTACAAGTTTTTTGTATGGGGACACCACAAATGTTTTGGCTTAACTTTATTTTTATATTTCTGTTATAAAGCAAATATAATAAAACATATATTAGGATAGTTTCAAATATTTGCTTGTAACGGTTCCAACGCTACCATTAAAAAATATTTTTTTTGGATGGGGACCCTCTATTTTTTAACTTTTTTTATTTTTAGATTTTTTCTTACGCTTACACATAATCACCGAGCTGGATTCCAAATTTCATCCTTCTAGGTCATCTGGAAGTAGGTTAGGTTTAGATACTATAAGTCCTAAGATTTTGACCTTCATATCTTTATAACCGTTTGAGCTAACTTCATGAAATTTGGGCTTCTAGGTGTCCTTATAAATATCATTAAACTCACGCAGTTTTATGTGTTTACTTTAAATAGGTTTTGAGTTATAGAAAGGTGAAAAGTGGCACCAAGTGATTCGTGTAATATTACACACGGCGCTGGCTAGCCAGTTCCTTTGCTTGGATGTGGCTTGACACACTGCCGCGTGTCTAGATTAGATTGTATTACAAAGGGGAAAGAAAATAAATTATTTTATGAATTATAACTAACTTCCTGTATCGACATCATCAGGCTGTCCTCTACAATGTTACTAGTTATGTACTAAGAAAGCACAAAACTATTCAGTATGGACAAGACAATCAAACTAAAAGAAGGAAAGATATGGTTGCTAAAATACCAAAATCAAATACAACCCTTGCAGATATATAATTTGCTAAAAGTTCAGCCCAACTGTACAACAAAATTCATAAGGAGTTAAATAAATCTACGGTAAAGTTTACTATAATTGTAAAAAATCTATAACAAATTGGATAATCTCACTTACTTATGAGGAAACAGAAGCTTTATTGCGATGATTAACATAATACACACACACACACACACACACACACACACACACACACACACACATCCACGCACACACACACACACGCACACACACACACGCGCACACACACACACGCGCGCAAACACACACATGCACTATACATACCATCTACGGCATAATTTTAATATGTTTTGATTTTAAGACTTTATTAATTTTATTCTTATATACAAAACTAAAAGTAGTAATATCTAGTTTAAGTTTTGGAAGAGCGGTGTCTCCTAATACAGGTACTTATGCTTAAAAGGAGGCTCCAGCGACCACATATTGTAAACGCCAAAACTTTGTTATGATAAATAAACTTATTATTTTGAAGATTATTATTAACACGAATTTAGTAGTATCGATTTAAAACTTATTTCATCTTGGAATTTTTCTTCCATTATTTATTTTATCATCGTTTATGTCACATACCAACTTAGAACGTTGGTTACATACTCAAAGAATACCAAGCATGTATAACAAGAATAATATTGACATATTATTAATAATTCTTTGGGGAAGACCTATGTTCAATAGTAGCCTTTTAAAGGCTAAAAAAGAATAAGAATTAATAACTATAGGTATTTTAGAAATTAAACTAAAAAGACATTTTCACTTTTTGGGATATTTAATATTGGTCGATATTATTTTATTTTACTGGCAACTTTGTTCAGCGCTCCCGACGTAATGTCAAATTGAAATACATTAATGACTCACTAACACTCTAGCTTTGCACCTCGCCTCGCAGCTCGTATTGTGTTCGGCTCACCACTCGCGTGAGAGTGTAAATGAGCCATTATATATTTATATCAGTCCTCGTCGATTTCATGTGACATGTTCAATTCTGGTTATTGTCTAAGCTAGCTCTGTTCACTATTCAATAGGGCAATCCAATGTGAACATCTTATGTCATCAGGTAAAAAAAGTTATTCACCGAAAAATGATTTAGAAGCTCTACTCTACAGCGTTTATTTCTTTACTCCCATTTGACAGACAGATTTTTCTTTCTCATTTGGAAATAGTTCTAATATAAGTATAAAATAATGGATAAATTATCTCTGTAACACTAAGCCCAAAGTTCTATGAAGTTATGCCCGTTTCCTTTTAAAATATGGCCATTATTATTTTTCATTCAGTTCAATAAGGATATCGGAGTTTTGTTATATTGCACAATAAAAAAAAAATGCCTTGGAATTGAAGAAGTAGCTGTGGCAGCAAACAGCAGTCAATTCTTCTGTAGAAAATATCAAAAATATTTTAAAAATTGTAAGTAATTAATATTTCAAATTTTCTATAAGCATAAGTACTCGCGTAGTAAGAATGACCTTGCTATATTTTTCTTACCCCACATTACATACAGTTCAAATTAAAAATTATAAAAATGATCTAGTTAGGTAGCGGCAGCCTTCAACATTTCTAACATTTATATCCTTGTATAGTGACTATTGAACCATAATAATGTAATCAATCTTCATATCAAACTATGTAATATTATTGTGCATAAATTTCGAACATCCTTTACATACAAAATTCGATTTTTCAATTGTATGGTGGCACTAGAGTGAAGCATCATTTACGTAAAATAGACCTGACATTCCAGGGAAGAAGCTTTATCGTGAATGACTTGCCGAAACTACCGTGATGTCGCAACTCGTAGTTGTATTACGTGCCCAGTACGGCTTCCACGCTGAGGTCTCGGGTTCGAATCCCGGGTCGGGCAAATACTATTTTTTTCTGTCCAGTATCAACTCGGACTGTTGAATTGGGCCCGGTATGTGGCAATAAGCTCGTCCCCTATTTCATAAGACCTAAAATAGCTAACGAAATGTGAGGAGAAAAGGTGTGATGCTATGTTTGACTAACTCCAAGGCGTAGTTGCACACACGATACGCCTATTGCGCTGAGGTCCCGGGTTGGAATCCCGAGTCGGGCCGAAAAATAGTTACTGCATTTATTGTCTTATTATTTATTTTGTGTCCACCAAAGTTAGGAAGGTCCACAAGAAATCAAAGCAAAGCAAAATATAATTTAAAACATATTATGGAAGTTTCATACTGCTTTGATTTTTATATACAGACCTACGTAGGGGTAAGTCTCGGACCTACCACCACACCAAATTTTATCTTGTCAACAAAGGTCAACTATAAGTGAATAATACTTTCGATGAGTTTAGATAACTTACAATGTCATTTTACATAATGTTCAAGTAATTAGGTAGTTAATAGTGACATAATAATGGTTCTATAAACGAATTAAAATAAATTATATGTTTTATAAGTTATAAATTTATTAGAAATTATAATAACTATAATATTTACAACGCAGACATGCATTTGCAATGACGATCTTTTCGCGGGCTTGAGTGCAACGACCTGTGGTAACGACGCGATGCGACGAGGGCCGAGGCGCGCGATCTATCGCAACGGGGCCGTGCGGCGCCTCGCATTTGAAATACGCTAAGTCACGCCCATCACGATTCCATATGTTTTTCACATAGGCTCTTAATAGCCGTTTTCGATGTTTCATTGAAACAGTTTGAAGTTCGATGTTTCATTGATTAATAAAACGAAAAATGTATTAAGTATTTTAAGATACATTGTTTATAACACGATCACTATACATTGTATACTTAAAATAAGGGGACATTCAAGTATTATAAATAATAATGAAATACCAGTCATGTATAATAGTATTGTGTCCCACTGCTGGGCATGGGACCCCTCTACTACTGAGGGGGATAAAGCCTTAGTCCACCACGCTGGCCTAGTGCGGGTTGGAAGACTTCACCCACCTTCGGAATAATTATGAAGAACTTCTCAGGAATACAGGTCTCCTCACGATGTTTTCCTGCACCGTCAAAGCAGGGAATAATTCACAAAGAATACACATATATCTAACTTTAGAAAAGTCAGAGATGCTAGTGGTGAAAAGTTTTACTGGTGGTAGGTCTCTCATATGTAAGAGTCGGTCTGGGCGGGTACCACCGCAATGTCTATTTCTACCGACAAGCAGCAGTGTGCATGCACTGTTGTGTTTCGGTTTGAAAGAAATTGTAGCCAGTGTAACTAATGGACATAATGAGACTTAACATTTTATGTCTCAGGATGACGAGCGCAGTGGAATGCCACACAGTACCTTGTATCTCAAGGTGCTGATTGGTGTTGCTACTGTTTATGGGTGGCCGTATCGCTTACCATCAGGCGAACGGCATGCTCGTCTCGTCATCAAAGAAATTTAAAAAAATGGTGCGTGTACTTAGGTTTTGAACCTGCGGACATTCATATGGGCAGCTTGTTCTAATCCCAACTGGGCTATAGCCGCTTACTACATATTACCAATTTGACTCCCTCGGTGGCGTAGTGGTATTGCGTACGCATTACGAGTACGATTTGCGCGCTGAGGTCCTGGGTTCGAATCCCGGGTCGAGCCAAAAAAATTGTGACTGGTTTTTTCCATATTAAAAAAATTTACTCAGTCGCAGCTCGGAGTCAGGAAGTTGGCGGTGTGATACCTCCGTGCCTCGGAAAGCACGTAAAGCCGTTGGTCCTACGCCTGATCTCTCTCCGGTCATGTCGGATTGCCGTCTCACCGGACTATGAGAGTGAAGGAATAGCGAGTGCACCTGTGTATTGCGCACACACTTGTGCACTATAATATCTCCTGCGTACCTGGCTGATCTCCGTTGAGATTGGCCGCCGTGGCCGAAATTGGCTAGGAGGATTTCATTACCAATTGTTTTGTTTAAATATCTTTTACTCATAATTTCACAAACATCTTTTATCTTAACATAATAGGTACAAAACAAAGGACTGCCTCGGTGGCGTAGTTGTATTGCGTACGCGTTACGAGTACGATTTGCGCGCTGAGGTCCTCGGTTCGAATCCCGGGTCGGGCCAAAAAACTTTGTGACTGGGTTTTTCCATCTTAAAAAAAAATATTACTCAGTCGCAGCTCGGAGTCAGGAAATTGGCGGTGTGATACCCCCGTGCCTCGGAAAGCACGTAAAGCCGTTGGTCCTGCGCCTGATCTCTCTCCGGTCATGTCGGATTGCCGTCTCACCGGACTATGAGAGTGAAGTAATAGCGAGTGCACCTGTGTATTGCGCACACACTTGTGCACTATAATATCTCCTGCGTACCTGGCTGATCTCCGTTGAGATTGGCCGCCGTGGCCGAAACTGGCTAGGAGGATTTTTTTTTCACAAAACAAAGTCGCTACCCGCTGTCTGTCCCCTATGTATGCTTGGATCTGGAAAACAACGGATTTTGATGCAGTTTTATTTTAATAGATAGAGTGATTCAACAGGAAGGTTTTTATGTATTTTTAGCCCAGAAAAACTTATTAACGCAGGCGGAGCCGCGGGCAAAAGCTAGTAGCGTATAAAAAACCGGGCAAGAGCGACGACTCGCGTACCGAGGGATCCGAACAAACTTGTAGGTAAGTATATAAGTTCAATAGTTCACCAAAGTAATTAATAAATTAACCAAATTTAAATGATTTATTAAATAGACCTGCAAGCTGGACAGACGACTTGATAAAGGTCGCAGGAACACGCTGGATGCGGGCCGCTTTTGACAGGTCCGTCTGGAAATCTTTGGGGAGGCCTATGTTCAGCAGTGGACGCTTAAAGTATGTATAACTACGTATAGAGCGCGTGTATGCAATCTATATTAACGCAACACGCTGAAAAGTACCCACAAGGTCATATTTTGTAGAACCACATTTTTTTAACAACAATATATACCGCGCCGCCGGACCTCTTTACTTATCGATAGCTGTTACGTTGGTGCTGCTCGCGTGCCCATCCCTAGCAGTCGCCAACATTTGTATATAAGTAGCTCTAGTTCACCTGCCTACGCTGGGTAGTGGGCGCACATTGCGATATTAGCGCTCTATAGGTAGTAATACATACTCTAAGAGTGGACGTCATGGGGATGATGATGATTAATAGAGATTTAACTCAAAATGAGATTGATTATTTATACCGTAAGACTTAGCAGATTCACATTCCGTGTTTAGGGCCGTGTTGTTGCATCCGTGAACATGTTAAGGCTCTTATCACACTGGTGAATAGCAAACGAATTCACAGCGAGGCGCTCGACCAGTGTTATAAGACCGGAATTTTACTTGACCACAGATAAAACACGGGCTTAGACAGTGTTTCATAATTGTGTATTTTTTTGTCTTGACCCACTTACGCTGCACCGAGAATGGTTCAATTTTACTTCTTGCGTAAAATGAAAGGTGAGCAAAGTACCAGCGAAGGTTCGAGAAGCGCTAAGTCATAATGTACTTCAATTATAGTATTGTATTATAGTTTTATTGTACTGCTTGTTGTAAAAGTTATTGCATTCTTGATTGCAGCAACTGCTTCACCAGTTTGTATAAAACTAATTTTATGATTTTATCCTACAAATATTATTATCATGAAAGTTTTTAAGAATGGATGTATGTATGTTTGTTACTCTTTCACGCAAGAACTACTAAACGGATTTCGATGAAATTTTGGTACACGGATAGATCATGTCCTAGATTAACACATGGGCTACTTTTGTCCCGGGAAAGTATAAAGCGGGACCCTTATCCCGGAAAACTTGTTAACACGGACGGAGCCGCGGGAAAAAGCTAGTAACTTAATAATTGTAAGCCATAGTTATAAATTATCGCAAGCTTAATTTCGACAAAACGTTTTAATATCATAGGTTCCGATACCACCAGACATTTACATACATACATACATATACACTCACGCCTGTTATCCCCGAAGGGGTAGGCAGAGGCGCAACTAGTGCACCCACTTTTCGCCGACATTCCGTCCCACGATGTGATAGGGGGCGAGCCTATCGACCAGACATTTAATAAGAATTTATCAAATAGTACACTCACCAACATATTCCAAGTACCTACTTATTTATAACCAGGTGATGTTATCTAATTAATTCAAAACGGGCTTATTGTGATACGGGCAAAATATCCATATTATTGTGTTAAATAAACAATTATTTTAATGTATAATAATATACAATTATTTTTACTATGTACTAAAAACAGAACTGAGTAAACCTACAGGCTTCAACTACGGACTAGGTAAGTACTCTAGATCTAAGAATAATCTAGGATCTTAATTTGACCTCAGAAAATTGTACATGTTAGGTATCTGCTGCTAATACAATACTCTTTGCTTCAAATTTTAATCAGCTGTCTTTTTTTTTCTACATTGATGACTGGTAAGATGATTGGTATGTAGTGACATCTATAGAAACTAAGGAATAAAGGCAATGGAATGTGTAATTTAAAAGAAGTGACATCTATCAGAGATCTTTTGTAATTAAATGTTTTCGTGAATGCGCTATCTATGGACACTGTGTAAAACTAAGACCATAATAAAATAATAATATTCTAGCTATAGGTAACTAAAGTACTCAAAAACATCTGGGTCTGTTGTCTTAAAACATTAAATTAAAATCACCAAATACCTAAATATTTAATACTAAAAATATATCAATTGGATGTATGGTAGTATTACGCTTGTCAATTTTGCCACTTCACTAGTATTCACAAAATCACAACTGTCAAATGGTACTGATGTTCAGATTCCAACGGTTCATTCATTTAAAATTTTAATTTTTTATCAGTAAAGTAAATGAATTAACCTATTAACAACAATGGACACCAAACGGACGAAAAATAGTCAAAGTAACAGTAAGTACAAAATTCTACATGCACTTTTAAAAGATAATTTTAACGAGATCGCAGAATGTGTGGGAAAAGCGCTTTTTACATTGACCACGATTTTCAAGTAGTTTTCTATTAAAATTCATACAAAAAACATTATTAAAAAGTTTATAATTACATAAACAGTTGATATAATTGTAGAACACACGTGCTTCCTCATTTTATCCTTTCGATAAGAAAAATAATTGATTAAAAATACACTTCTTACGTACAGAATTTCTCAAACTATCACTCAAGAAAAATCGCCATAAAACAGATGAAATTACGAACAAAACGAACCGCAGCTCCGACGTTATCATACTTGACGAGTCCTTCGATAGAATCAGATCGGAGTTTATAAACTGTGTAAGTAATAACCATTCATATTTTACGTTAAGTATTTTAAGAAATTCCTAATTCTGTTTACAAGTAATTTCTATATTTCTTAAATAACTTTTCGATTTTAAATTTACTTATGGAGGGTAGAAATTAACAAAAAATAATTTGTAAAGTTGTTTAAAAAGACATGATGTCCATTACGCAGTAAATGGCATTAAAGTAATTACACCAATTTTATTAATTGCTACATAATATTTCATGTCTATTGTAAACACACTTTTATAAGACAAGTTATTCTGTAAACAGCCTGTGATTTTAACCATTAAACCTGGCATTGTTGATTGAAGATTAACCCGTCAAGCCCCGCTTATATATATAGATGTATGGGGAAACCTTATAATATACTCGGACACCGGCGTCCGTAGTGGGGCTTGACGAGTCAAACCAGATAAGATGGACTTAATTTGTTTAATTACAGAAACCGCAGAAAATATATTCCCCAATAATCATTAATGACTCTTGTGAGATATCAATGGATGAGCTACCAGATGTAGTTGTCTCTGATAAAAAACCAAGTACTATTGGCAATGTAAGTATGTTTTATTTTAAACTAGCTTTTGCCCGCGGCTTCGCCGGCGTTAATTAGTTTTTCAGGGATAAAAGTACACATAAACCTTCCTCTTGAATCACTCTATCTATTAAAAAAAACGCATTGAAATCCGTTGCATAGTCTTAAAGATCTAAGCATACATAGGGACAGACAGCGGGAAACGACTTTGTTTTATACTATGTAGTGATTTGTTCTTCTAAATCCTACTAATATTATAAACGCGAAAGTTTGTAAGAATGTATGGTTGTTTGTTACTCTTTCACACAAAAACTACTGCATGAATTTTGATGAAATTTGGCACACGAATAGATCATGTCCTGGATTAACACATAGACTACTTTTTATCCCTGGAAAATATAAAATGGGACTTTTATCCGGGAAAAACTCATTCACGCGGGCGGAGCCGTAGGCAAAAGCTAGTTTATTAATATACTAATGTTATAGTTTTGTTAGTTACAAGAACACAATATCTCAAGATATATCTGAGTGTCGTGGCAAAATTAACTTACAGCGCCATCTCGTCTCACCCCTAAAGTGTATAAAATGAAACCCATTATTAATGTTTTGCCTAATTTATAGAAGCTTACTTTTAATTTTTGTAAGTTGTTAGCCTGAGATGATTGGTCTAGACTATTTTATATCTCTATGCAGTAATCATTATAATTTAATTCCTATTTATTAAATTGCAGGTTTCATTCAATGGTTCCCCACAAGAAACAAGTCTTACAGATCAAAAAAATCCCAGCATAGATGGTTGGTCACCGGCTCAAAACATACTCTGTGCTACACCACGAAACGAAGCTGTACCATCAACACCAAAAGATGTTATGAATGAATCGTTAGAACAGTGTTCTATAAAAACAATCCAACACTCACAGAAAAAGTTATTAAATGACCTATACGGAGAGACTTGGAAGTCAATACCGGCACTATTCAAGACATTGAAACATAATTATTCAAACTTTAATGGTGTGACGAAGAAGCTACAGTTTGACGATGATGAAAAAGAAAATGTTAGACATAATCTAAGAGAAATTAAAAGTCAGTATTTATCAGAGTCGGAGGTTAAAAAACGAGCTGAGATGTTATTGGATAGTGAGAAAAAGTCTAAAAGGAAGTTGTATACAGAAAAGGTTCCAAGCACACCAGAGCCCCCTAAGTTTGTTAAAAGAAATGTGAATTCTACAACTAAAAAAAAAGTTGTGAACAAGGGGATGTCTGTTACAGAGCTAGTAGAGATTATGAAGAAGGATATTGACATCCTGACGGAGAAAGTTAGCAATGTTGCGGTCACACCAGTGGTTGAGAATGTAAAGAGGCTTACATTCATTGGTTCTTTGGCAGGTAAGGGAATTTCTTATCCGAAAAATCATTTTGACTTACAATGCCAGTGATGCCAAATGATTTGTATAAAATAATAATACCAGCCCTGTATTATATACTGTCGCACTGCTGGGCACGGGCCTCCTCTACTACTGAGAGAGATGGTTTAGGCCTTGGTCCACCATGCTGGCCTAATGCGGGTTGGTAGACTTCACATGCCTTCGAAATTCTTAGAAAGAACTTCTTAGGTATGCAGATTTCCTCACGATGTTTTCCTTCACCGTTAAAACGAACGATAATTGATAAACAATACACACGTTACTTTGAAAAGTCAAAGGTGTGTGCCTTGGGTTTTGAACCTCCAGACATTGTCTCGGCAGACCGTTCCATTCCCAACTAGGCTATTATTTACTTTGATGATTGAAAATGATTTGTATTAAAAAAAAGAGTTCTATTCAGTATTATGGTTTGCTAATGGCCGCGAAATTATCAAATACAATAAATAAAAATAAGATGTAATTGTATGACATGATATGGAATAACTAGGAATGAAATGTACCACTAACCACTTCTTCCATAAATGCTACTTAGGCTGGTCAACGAATTTTGCTCATAATAATTTGTTACAGTTTTTGATTAATAATAAGTAATGCTTCTATTTATGAATAAAATATTGTTTTCACAGACAATGTCCCATCTTGGCGGTGTCATCCTGAAGCTATACAATATAGGGACAACTTCAAAACATTAAGAGAGCAACTCACTCGTCGGCTTTACGTCGAGTTCAATAAGGGTGTTTTTGACGACGCATTAGATGCGGACATGCCCATAGTATGGGATACTAAGTTAAGAAGTACTGCTGGGTATGTTTTACTTTAATTTATCAAGCATTGGTCTAGAACTTCTATACTTGTAAATTTCGGGTCCTTAATGGTATGAGAAGAGAATTTTAAGTGCGAGTGGCTTATAAACATAGTTCATATAACTATGTACCAGCTTTGTAAAAGTTAGTTTCAATTCTAGATTATGTTAAAACAAAACTAATGAAAAACATTACCAGAAAAACATTGAAATCATTGTTTAATTTATTATCTAAAAATGTAACTCACACTTCGTGAAACATGTTAAAATGCTAATAAAACGTACATATATTTTTATGTTTTCCAGTACCACAACTAACCGACGAATTAAGACAGCTAAAGGCGACCGCATAAGGACGTCAAGCATAAAACTCTCTACTAAAGTTTTGGATACTCCAGAGAGATTGCGAGACACTCTCATACATGAGATGTGCCATGCTGCGACATGGCTGATAGACGGAGAGCTGAAAGCTGGACATGGACCTTTGTGGAAGAAATGGTAAGGTCTAACTGTATAGGTTTTTATCAGTCTTTTAAACAGGGTCAATTAGATATTGCGTCCCTAAATGAAACCATATTTTTATGGCATTGAATGACAAGACGAGCATGCCGTCCGCCTGATGGTAAGCGATACGACCACCCATAAACAGTTAGTCGTATCGCTTAGCATCAGGCGGACGGCATGCTCGTCTCGTCATTCAATGCCATAATTTTTTTTTTTTTTTTTTTTTTTTTTCAGGGCAACACGAGCGCTTCGTGTTTACCCCGAATTGGGAGAGATATCTCGGTGTCACGACATGGCCATACATTTTAAATATTCATACAAATGTACTAAATGTGGATACAGGTATTTCAATTACTATTTATTAATTAATTCCCACTTGATATAATATATCTACTGTCAACTCATGCTGCATAAAATAATACACAAAATTTTGAAATTTCTTTTCCAGTGTCCAAAGACACTCAAAATCTCTCGACATCACGAAGAAGTGCTGCGGTTACTGTCGAGGCACGTTCGAGATAATAGTAAATAAGAAAACCAAAGATGGCGTTGTGGTGTCAACCCCAGCGAGGAAGGGTAACACCAACGACTTCGCGCGATTCGTGAAAGAAAACTACGCGTTGAAGAAAGATGGTAAAAGTCATGCGGAAGTCATGAAACTTTTGGGCGAAGAGTTCTCGGCAAAGAAGAGGAATAAAGAAAGCCAAGATGTTGATTCCAGTTGAAAAAATGTAAGGCGACGCGCAGACTGTGTTAATAATTGATCAACTGGCAGTTTCATAGTAATGTTTCTTTACGTCTGCGGCGCGCCTTAGTTAAATTTTGGTTTGAAACAGAGAATCACATCATTAGATATCAAGTGACGTTATACGACTTTGAAAAGTTAAAAAGGTGTGTCGCAGCTTTTTAACAAAAAATCTTTTGATATATTTTTTCATTATTACTATATTTATGGAATTTCATTCGAATAGTTAAATGGACAAGTTTATTTTGTCATGTTACAAAGTTGTGCAGAAGTTTCCGGCTTTATTTTACGAAGTATGAAAGAAGTTTAGTAAAAATTACTTATGTATAATTTATTGTACAATAATTTAAATAATCTAACGAATAATTAATCAATTATTTACGCCATACGGGTTGCCTTGATAGTTGTTTTGCGTGAGCCACTATCGCGCTGAGGTCTCTGGTTCAAATCCTGAGTCGGGCAAATGATATTGGGTGTTTTTTCTCAGTATCAGTCTGGAGTCTGGAAATATACTAGGCAATAGGACCCCCTTTTATATGGGACCTAAGCTGGCCTAACATAAATTTGAGTGTAATACGCTCTGCCTACCCTTGCTTCAAAAGGGAAAGGCGAAATGCTATGTATTAACGTTTCCAAAACACCAGGCAAAGTAAGATCTGTCGCATTACTATATTTTTTATTTAATCATAGTACAAAACATGACCGCCAAAATTAGCCTCATCACAATAATTTTAGAAAAACTATATTTTAGAAGGTAGGTATACATTTATATTATTTATCTTCGATAATATATTTACTATAATGTATATAATCTAGACTATTGTACTGGTTACAATGACTGACTAGCGTTGTGAACTGTGTTCATATTTTTAATATTGACTTGAGCATTTTTTTGTACGGAATAGCACTATTCAAAATGATTTGAGTTTTGAATTTCTGAGTTTTAATTTATGCTACTTATAAAAAAAGGCGAAAATATTGAGAAAACTTACTTGCCTAAGAATTCTTTATAAGAAATTCGAAGAAATGTGAACTCTATTCCACATATCGACAGGTGCAAAGTAAAAAGAGTTATCTGAAAAAGAACTATTTTGTGAAGTAAAAAGGTATGTGCAAAAGAGCTAATTCGTAAAGTAAAAGGAGTTATCTGCAAAAGAACTATTTCGTAAAGTAAAAAGAGTTATCTGCAAAAGAGCTAATTCGTAAAGTAAAAGGAGTTATCTGCAAAAGAACTATTTCGTAAAGTAAAAAGAGTTATCTGCAAAAGAGCTAATTCGTAAAGTAAAAGGAGTTATCTGCAAAAGAACTATTTCGTAAAGTAAAAAGAGTTATCTGCAAAAGAACTATTTCGTAAAGTAAAAAGAGTTATCTGCAAAAGAACTATTTTGCACCCGTCGATATTTTTAAAACTAAAATCGATAAGCGTGTTTACGTAATTTTTTACTGATTTTAGAAACGGAATTTAGGTCATCTCATGACTTGCTAATTTATTTGTAAATCAAGAAACTTTTCTAAAAGATATACTGAGTTTTTGACAAGATGAAAATATAATCCAAGAGTGTACAATGATTTTGTATGTAAATATATGTATTAACTTAAGTTAGCGGCATTTATGACATAATATTTTTGTGGCAATATAAATGTTAATAATGTCAAATTGTTTTATTTTTTTTTCTTTCCATTTGGAAACTCTACAGCGTGTCGGCCAACCCTAAAAAATGTGTGTCTCATATTGAAGACGAGCATGCCGTTCGCCTGATGGTAAGCGATACGACCGCCCATAAACAGTAGCAACACCATTCAGCACCTTGAGTAACAAAGTAATAGATATGTGGCATTCCACGTGACGATACCTCATTATAGTGTGTATATGTTGTCTCGTTGTAGTTACACTGGCTACAATGTTCAAATCGAAGCACAACAGTGCATGCACACTGCTGCTTGGCGGTTAACTTGGTTCAACCAAGTTAAAGCTTGGCCATCATGCGGTTTCGAAGCCACTAACGATGGGGTGTCCGCAGGGCTCGGTGGTCAGTCCATACTTCGGAATCTAGTGTTCAACGACTTTTTTGCAATTCTTTTGTAACGGAGTTGCTCATTTACTAGCTATGCCGATAGTGGTCACTTGCTCAACCAGTTAAGCTTAAGTCTCGAGAATTTAGCTGAAACTAGTTTGCACCTAATTTCAGAATGGGGTGACTCAAGCGCCGTATTTTTTCACCCCAAAAAATGTATCAATTACTTTTAAGGGTACTTATCTTAGTCACCGCCACGAGTAAAATTCAATAACGTTACAGTTAAAAGAAAATAATCGTTCTGCTTTGGTTCATTTCATTCATTTTGGAGAGTAATTTTTCGTTTATAAAGCATATTAAAAACATCGGGGGCAAAACTGAAAGAAATTTTTACGCTTTAACAAGCAAATCCACATCAACGTGAAATCTATCATTCAATACACTAAAGGTAATTTATAGAGTCACTTATTTGGGGTCTATCTGTTATCGACCTGTATGAGCTGATAGGGCTACTTACTATCGGCGCCGTACGAAGAAAATTGCTCTAGAGCCAGCGCTTGGCGTATAGAACAGAGCACAGAAGCTTTACCTGTCCTCGAGTGTACTCCCAGTGATCTGGAGGTGAAGCGTCGCGCCGCGATGTATTACTCTGCTAGAGACGATGTTGACAAGATTTTTGACTTAGCGAACTTTAAAAAATTCACAGATTGTTTAAGCCGAGTTCCGATATTATTAACGATCTTCTAGAGGAATGGCAGTGTAGGTGGGATATGACTAAGAAGGGGCGGCATTTGTACCATTTTTTTCCTTCTGTTCAGAACGGTCTTACAAAATCTTGGTTCGAAATTGACCATTGTGTTTCGCAATTTCACTGGTGGTAGGTCTCTCATATGTAAGAGTCCGTCTGAGTGGGTACCACCGCAATGTATTTCTACCGCCAAGCAGCAGTGTACATGCACCATTGTGTTTCGATTTCACATTGTAGCCAGTGTAACTACTGGATATAACGAGACTTGACATCTTATGTCTCAGGATGACGAGCGCAGTGGAATGCCACACAGTACTTTGTAACTCAATGTGCTGGATGGTGTTACTACTGTTTATGGGTGGTCGTATCGCTTACCATCAGGCGACCGGCATGCTCGTCTCGTCATTCAATGCAATAAAAAAAGGCGGTGGTAATTTTAAGTGCAAATTATTCTTTAGTTTGGTTGATACACCTGCGTGTCGATGTTCGCCTACTAACTGCAACTACAAACAATCTGCGCACATACTTTGGGAGTGTAGTCTTGGGCAAAATGAGCGGAACATTATGTTAGATAGTATGCAAATAACATCTGGAGTTGGACCTTGTGGAGACTAGACAGAATTTCCGTGCTTTCCGGCGTTTTTGCCATACCTACTATTGGAATCAAGTCTAACAGCTCAAATAATAAGGTCCTGTTAATTTTATCCATGGTGCTTTACATCTGGCTTTTCTAGTTGTAAAAGCCTCAATAATTAGGTAAAAAAAAAATTGTTTCATTATTTTTTCTCCCGCTTTGCTAAGGAAGGAAGTGGAAAATATATTTCTAACTCCTCCCTATTCTTTTATTTGATTAACTTCATTGCGGGTTAAGACTAATTAGTGTTCCCTGACTCGCCGAGCTTCACCGCTTGGTGTCATAGAATGCGTGCCACTGCCGATCCTGGTTTACAGGAGTTGCAGTGGCGGGTGTGAGGGCGGGATAGTCTCGTACACCAAGCGACATTGCACTTATCGCAACTTTAGAACGAAAACGACATATACATACATATACACTCACGCCTGTTATCCCTGAAGGGTTAGGCAGAGGCGCAACTAGTGCATCCACTTTTCGCCGTCATTCCGTCCCATGATGTGATAGGGGGCGAGCCTATCGCCATATCGGGCACAAATTCCAGACTCCTGGCTGATACTGAATAGAAAAACTCAATATCACTTTGCCCGACCCGGGGATCGAACCCGAGATCTCAGCATCGCAGTCGTACTGTAATACCACTACGCCACCGAGGCAGTCACGAAAACGACACAATAAAAAAAAATCGGAAATTGAGTTATCGTCACAAAATGGGTCCCTTTTCTCATGAAAATATAATTTAAAAAGCCCCGATGTAACAGCTTTATCCTTTCCCCGCTTGAATATGGCCGTGTTTGAGCTATTGTTGTATTGAGAACTTCGTTTTAAGTCATTCTATGACGATAACTCATTTTTTTTGAATTGTGTAGTTTTCGTTCTAAAGGTGCGTTGTGTTTCGGTTTGAAGATCGTTTCAGCCAGTGTTATTACTGATCATTGTAAGTAGATTTAACTGTTTTTTTTTCGCAATGAACATTTTAATACAATAGGATTTTTCAATGAAACATCACATTTCGTTATCGTTTTTTATTTATTTTATACATATTGTATTTTAATTGTCATTTCTGTTAAATGAAAATAGGTACAGTCTTGGAAATATTAAAAAAAAGTTATAATATAAATTACAACAATCAGAGCGTTTGCCCTTAAATAGAGGTCAACGACCCACGCGACATATTTACACTTAAAAATATATAAAAAAGGGAAAATTAACTTTAACCGTGTATGGTTTTATATCTACCATACCTCTGGTACTTATTTTAATAATGTATTTACATAGGATATTAAGTGAGCATCGATTTCGCCATTTTAACCAATCATGTATGGTATTTTATAAATATTTATTTTCCTAATGTATTCTTTTTTACAATAATTTCTATCTATTAATCGCGAATACATTCAGTTTCGCGATAAATGTTTCATTATCAACATTTATATTATAGCTACATCAATATATTTTTTTATTTATACATACTACGATATTTTAAAGGATTGTTACAAAATCATATTCATTTATTTTAATTATGGCAGGATGATGGTACATTTAGCATAAGGGAGTGGCCATATAGTACGTTTTTACAAAAACATTACTTGACGAACGCAAAACAGCTTAAATATTTAAGTACAGGTCCATTAATTTTATACAAAAAAATTACCATATTTACAATAATGTGACCATAAAAGACAATATTCTGTTTTTGTGTCTACAATTTTTCGATATTTTTATTACTTCTACCAGCTCTCCAATAGTGTGAAAGAAATCAAAATATGGAATACAATTTTTTCTATTAAATATAACATACAAAAAAATCCAATAAAACGATATGCTCGAAAATAATTTGAAATATGCGAATAATCGCAAAGTAGTTTACACTTATTTGTATGTTCTGAAATATATAAAAAAAATATTTTATTTTCTGTATAAGACCACTCCCCCAATTCTGACTAGGCAGTGATGATTTTCAAATTAAAACATCAATCACCTATATTCAGTGTTATTCTACTCTGGTAACACTCATAGGACACTCAGATTTACGATCTATTGTAAAATAAAAGGCCAAAAGAACTTGTTCCGATCAGCAAAAAAGAAATACAATTAATATTTTATAATAAATGTCCCAACAGATATTAATTTTCAATTCAGATGAATATAAATGTAAAATATCTATTACTGTTGGCCAAGAATCGGTTATAAAACGTAATATATGGATAACTTAAAAACGAATGGACACAATTCTTTTGGCAAACAATACTGTCTCATAAAATTAAATAAAATTGAAATACAAATTACAACGTTTAATTGATTGGACAGACAAAAACACAGAATTTGATTGAAAATTTGGAACATCTAATGCACTTTTTATGATTTGTTATTAATGCTAGCAACATAATACAGTAGCCTGTGGTAGCCAATATGTAAATCTCTTGAAGTAATAAAGGAAAAATTACTAAAAAAGCAACCATGTATATTAAAAAACTTATTGAAAAGAAAATACTAAAAAGACTGCTTCGTGATTACGTGATTAATTTCACAATAAAAATATTTAGATTGATTTTTTTTTCTTCAAATAAAAAAAAAACTATTTCGTGACTTACTACATTTTCGCACACATTTTTTTCCTAATTTGTAAATAAAGCCACACAAACATAAAAAAGTGCAAAAGTCATATAAAACCTTAGACTATGGACAAAACTTGTTTCGAACAAAATATATCATAAATATCACATACTAGTTTTACCAAATGATTTATAGATTTAACATTTGTCTATCTAACTTCTTAAAATGGCAATATTCGATAAGGGACAATGTGTGGTGATTTTATTGATTTATTTTTTTTATAAATACCAGTTTTTTTCTTTTTTGTTTAACGAATAGCAACATAAATTACATGTGAAAAGATATTGAAACAAATAGTTTTCTATGCCTTTGCGCCAATTGATTTGTCAAACATTTATGCGTGCATTTTATTATTATTGAAACATACCTTTTAATATCAATTAACCCATCTCAACACACATACTGTCTGTAATATTGAAAAATATGATAAAAAGAATATCATTCGAAAGTTTTAAAATAACCTGGCAACCCTATACCATGTATACAAAACACAGGTATAAAGGCGAATCTCACACAGGGTGACCAAATAAAAAAAGCTATTTACAAAAGGCCGATTGATCCTTATACATAATCTAACTAATGAAATTTACAATTTTACATGTCAACTTGCGACGTCAATTAATTTATTTTTACGTATCCAAAGGCTGGCTGGCGGCAGGTGACCGAGTTATTAAAAAAAACACTGCATTGTCTCTTCCGTTGATCGTTCACTTCACTCGTAATTTTTAGGCAAGATTTTTCTTATGTACACGTAAAAGCTAATTATATCCCTAGAGGGCAGGCAGTACAATTAATTTACTATTCACCTAGCTTATTTTCTGTCGCCAAATCTGGAAAAAGTTCCAATCACGAGCAACATGAAATTTTATTCAAGCTAATTAAATCCAGGTCATCACTGGTTTCCAGTTTGTAATACTAAATCAATGAGCGACGTGTATGGCAAGCACGAATAACTTCTTTCAAATGTTTGCAAACATACATACCCACTTTTTGAATAAAAACGCGCAGTCACCCCCCATCGCCCCAGAGATCACCATCAGAAACTGAGGTTTTCTGCCGCGCACGACAGAGTTATAGTGAATCAAGTTTGCGAGGGTCCGTCCTCCAGCGGTCGGAACCTCACAAAACCATCCTGAGCTACCAGCATGCTATTCCCTTCAGGCTCGTTGGGGATCTCGTCTTGAGGCTGGGAGTATGATGCCTCATAGCTACAATTCCTTGGGGCTGGCTGAGGAGTCCCTAAAGCACAGGGATAGTTTCTCTCATTAGGGTCTTCGGAGAACCCATACAAATCCGTCGACTTAGGTCTATCTGGGAACCCGTTACCCTTCCCCCTCTTTTGGCTCCCGCTGGAGTTCACCACGGAAGTGGACGGCGAGTGGCGACGCTGGGAACTTCGGATCGGACATTCGTTGTTGTAACTCCTGTTCGGATTGAGAGTTTGGATACCAGAAGTGTGGTAGGACGCGTTCTCAGTGTTATAGTTGCCATATTCGTCGGGTATGTGAGGCTGGTGGTAGTGGTGACCCATGGTGGAGTCGTAACCCATCGTCATGCAGTTCGCAGGGTTTTTGCTCTTCGCTCTGTGCTTTTTGCGAGGGTTACTATTCGTACGAGACGAAACCCTATCATACGACATATGCTTGAAGTTATGAGAGGATCTATTGGACCCACCGTTGTAGTTTTGGTTCTTAATGTCCCTCATAAAGTCACTGTTGCTCCCGTATTGGATGACGTTGTACTCGTGGTCCATAGGATCGTCTCCTTGCAAGCTTTGGATGGCTGGGTCGCAGTTCGAGTAGTGATCGTCTGATGATTCCATTCCATTATAGCCAATGTTGGGATGATGTTTGTTGATAAGGTGATTGGTCACACCCTGGCTGGAGGTAGCGTTGCTCGACTCAGTCGAACTGCTGTGCCCCGCGTTCGCTATCGAGCTGTGACCTGAATAATTCTCCGTTCCGGAATTATTGTCACAATTACCCGCTAGTGTGTTCAGCGCGAACCTCTGGTGGTCCAGAGGCGGTCCGCAGTAAGGATCTGGCAAGTTCGGGTGGTGACCACCCTCGTAAATAGGCTTGCCAGTCCTCATGGTATACGTATGGAGATTAGTATTAGTATTACAAATGGCAGGGTAATCTGACTCGAACTGTTCGTTGCTCGACCCGGCCGCGCAAGCGAAAAGTTTTAATCTAGAAATTTTACTCCCATCAGCCTTTTCATGCTGCAACGCGACAATAACCTTCAGACTGATGACCCAGGACACTAGAGCTATAATGCTAATCTCTATCAACCTGAGTGAGAATTGGTACCCCCACTGGAGCCAGTTGAACTTGGTCATATTGACCTGATTGATGCCGAAGATGCCATAAATCTGCACCGTCGCCATCAAAACGAAGAGTAGGGCCGTGGCAAGATTTATATGGATGGCCTGGTACAAATTCTGAAATCCGTTCATACATGTGTGACTCTTTTTTTGCAATACAGTTTTTAAAGTTTTATATACATAGACATAGGAGAATCCGAGTGTGAGACACGCTATGATAAATATAATTTGACACGTAAGACCTAGTACCCTTTTCTCGACACCGTGACTCCTGTATATGGTGTCGTTACTTTCGAAGATATGCAACATTACGCACGTGAGGACGTGCAAGGCACCGCCGACGATTATCGTACGGGGCCGCAAGAGGAAAGAACAGCAAGTATTCTTAAAATTACTAGTGCTGTTGATAAGCAAGAATAATATGGTACAAGCAAACGCTACGCTCAGGAATATCTCGGGAACGTGAAGCAAGATCTCGCTTATGAACACTGGCAAGGAGTTGTTAATGTTGTACGGATCGTAGCACATGTAGAATATTCGCATCAGACACACAAACACCAGTATAAGATGCAGTATGATGAAGTAGTACTGGGTGAATAGATGCGTGAACTTATTGTAGCAAAATATTTTGAATATTGATATCACAGCTAGCACAGTGAACATTATTGAAGCGAAATAAATATGCAGGTTCCAGGCGAAAGGCCAGGTCGTCCCAGCCCTTTGCACTGGACCGTTGTTCTTCGGATCCTGTTTGAGTATCTTTTTATCAGAATTCACGTTCGCTAGATTGTGATACCTTTCTGTAGACATTTCAGGATCCTTCAATTCAAAACCTATAGTGGTTGCTGGTGTGAAATACTTTCTACTATCGTTCCTATCGCTTTGCTTATTGGTCGAATATTGAAGATTTCGCCTCGTGTTCGTCTCGCCATTTTGATCGACTATCAGAGGCCTATCTAGATTGTTCATATCTGGATCTAGAACTGCGAGGACCGATCCTTCTGTGGACGCTTCTCTATTAGAATCGCTGAGAGTAACTCCGGCGTCTTTGGTGACGTAGATGTCACTCTTTGAAGTCCTCTCCGGAGCGTGTTGGGGCTTGGCTGTGACAGTTCTGAGGAGAACATCTGGAATATCCTCTTTCCTCCCGTTAGATCCAGACAGGATCCTCGATATAGTCGGTATGTTCAAAGAATTGGGAACGAAGTCGGTGAAGTTCGCTTGGTCGGGCGTCTTCACGTCGCTATCTAGTTCGTCGGGCTGTGGAAGAGAGAAGATTTCATTAAGTAACTTTAGAAATGTAAAAGAATCTGTTGATTTACTTGCAGTTTCTTTTTCAAAGATCTGAATGGTAATTAAAAACTTATTTTTATCAAATTGTTTTTACTTAACATTCTGAAAATATGAAATCTTAAAAAAACATAGTATTATTAGAAATAAGTTTTCTTGTCCAAACTTTTGAATCTTTGGATAACGATAAATGTTAAGATTAGCATTTGGTGTACCTTGTGGCTCGGTGTGTTGAGAGGCTTCTTCTTCTGCGGTTCGATCCCTGCGGGGGGCAGCGGAGGCGCGGGCGGTGGCGCTGGCACCTGTGGCGACGATGTCTCCTGCAATAGCATTTGTTACTTCATTATTTTTTGTAACTACCTTTCATTGTAAGCTGTAACCGAGGTTAAATGATTGTATTATGTGTATTGTTTTGATAAGATTTCTTATTTTATTGATTTTGTGATATTTTTACGTATGAATTATAGATACACAGGGTAGATTTTTGAGATCGGGCAATAACTTCAAAAATGATGATCAGTTAAGAACGTTTCCTTGTAGCAACAAGAATTAAGGTAGCTGCATTTACTGCCCAATTGGAAATCCACCTTTTATACCGTTCAAATACTGCCAATAACATGGTTATATGTACTTAGCATTCGGGTATACTATATACCCGACTGTTTTAAGGATATTATTTATTTTAATTAAGGTGTTAGGCTTTTTTCTGGGCAATCTGATCTGAATAATTTAACAGTTCTGGGAATGAATCTCCTCGGTTCGCTTTTGGTATGTAACTGCGTATACCGTTTTTATTTTATACTTGCATCTATTAAACATTCGTCTGTACTCAAGTTATACACTGACAAGTTACTGTTTGGAATTGTAGATTGTAACAAGATTTCTGCTTGTACAGAATACAAAATAGCTACTTTACAATTTAAAGCGTCCACAGCTGTTGCAGAAAGTGGGAATAATAAACCACATACGTTGAACACGATTTGTAACTTAGTAGTGGAGAGAAAAAGTTATGATATTTTATATCCAAGTGTAATGAACCTACTATATTGAACCTTAGTACTATTTATTGAAAATTCAAGTCTAGGTTTCTCGGTACTGTGTCTATATTTACCACTATCATAGGGATAGTCATATGGACTTTCAACGTTCTGAAACTTCAGCTGTTCGAAGGTCAACAAAAGGTCAATATTCTTTAGTAGTTATTGATTATGTAATATAATTATCCTGACATCAGTCTTCATTCCCTTTGCGTGGGTAGAGACTAGAGGTATATAAACACCAAAATTTCGCCAGCTGGTAATTTAGTTTACTCTGGGGAGATACTGAAAAATACTTTTTTGGTTGTTTAACAACCAACGTTGTGTATACAACTTACATACACACACACACACACAGTTTTATTAAAAATAAAACATTGTGTTATTTATGTTTTACAAATAACCTTTTAGAGCAGGTATATACGTACCTGTCCGGGAGGTCTAATGGGAATCCTCTCGTGACCTGGCCCAAGCGAGGGCGGAGGGATCGGCCGCCTGTTGAGATAGTTGTTCCCGTCCGTGTTTGTGCCTACAAAATAAATGCAATTAATAATTTTATGTGTGAATTACATAAAATGAAATTATGTTTCTAACGTACACGGTTTCTTAGAAAAATATCAATCTTTCTCTTAACGATTATTATATTTAAGTAATAATGAACGAGTTTTTAAATGTTCCATTTGCAATATGAAGACTAATCTTTTGTAAACACCAATGTAAAAATGTAAACCAATTTTTTTCATCAGTCAAAATGCAAGATTCTTTGTGTAACCTCTGGAATAAGGCAAAAATCATCACCCACCTCTAAGTGTCGGCTTATCAGCGAATGGGTTCCTATACTCCGGCGGCAGGGGAGGAGTGAAGAACGCTCGGCCGGGGGGCGCGTACGAGGGCACGGCCCCCGCGCCCCCCACGCCGGCCAGCAGCGCCGCGCCGTGGTGCTGTGGTGGCCTGGAACAAGGAATACATCGTTAAAATATTGCATAAAAAATTACAAGTTGAGTAAACTATTTTGGTCCTACGAACTAGATAGTGACGTAAAAAATGTCTATGTAAATTTGATTCGAGACTAGTCAAGGGATTGATCATTTAATGATAACTAAACGTGTTTAACGTATTACATGTGAAAACTTTTAATTGGCCTTCTGTTACATAATATTTTACAAACTATATCTTTGTTAGCTGTTAGTTTTCTGTAAATAAATAAATAAATTAACTCTAGAAGTAAACCCGGAATAAAAAAAATCTTCGTTTTTAGACCTGATACACCATAAATGTAATAACGTATTTTCAGATCTTGGAAATTGTTTTTGGTAGTACGTATTAAGTTACTTAGTATTGGTTTCTTTGTGTATATTCTACTGTTTGTTACGTGTACTACGATAAAATAAAAATAAAATAAACGAATTTAAACCTAAAACTTTAAATCGACAAGTGATCGACTCTCCTTACACTAACGTATACCTACTGACGCAATAGATATTTATAGAAATACTTGCAAACTCATTTATGCAACGATTCCCGGAACGCGACGTGATAGTGCGTCGAATGTGCCGTGGGGATAACTCGATCGTGAAATTTCAATATAACAAAAATAGATTCGAGTTTTAATGGTATTTCTCATTTAGGATTCAAAATGTGGTTTCGTTACTCGCAGTGTTGCCAGATTGAATAATAAATTTAACTACGGGAAAATTATTCATTGACTACAAACTAGGATATTGTAAACCTGTAGAATATACTTAAACTTATAATAAGATAACTTGCGATTTTTTTTATTACCATTTACTACTGGTGTTATAAATTGTAAAGTTTGTGAAGAGACTTAAGATTTAAATGTATGTTAAAAGGATTGATTAAAAGATAAACCAAGTGTTAGATTCACATATAGGACTTTTTCATTTATCCCGTAAATGATCACATTAGGAAATTTTTTCTGGACTTTCTTGCAGGCGGAATCGCGAGCAAAAACTGCTATTATAATTTATAACAGTAACAAGAGTATTCAACGTGCGTACACGTTAACTCAATTTGCGAACATCAAAAGAAACTTAGGTCGTGTGATTTAAATCCACTACGCGGAATCCAGCGAAGTACCCATAAATTTGCCCTAACTTAGAATACTTAATATCAAGGGATGCTCCAAGGGACAGTAACGATTGAAATAAATTCAGTGAGAGGAATACTGGTGCTAGGACTCTCATATGTAAGAGTCCGTCTGGGTACCACCGCAATGTTTATTTCTACTGCCAAGCAGCGGTGTGCATGCACTGTTGTGTTTCGGTTTGAAGGACATTGTAGCCAGTGTAACTACAGAACATAATGAGACTTAACATCTTATGTCTCAGGATGACGAGCGCAGTGGAATGCCACACAGTACTTTGTAACTCAAGATGCTGGATAGTATTTCTACTATTTATGGGCGGTCGTATGGCCCACCATCAGGCGAACGGCATGCTCGTCTCGTCATTCGATGCCTTAAAAAAATTCAGTGGGATTTTTATCGATTTTTGACAATTGTTAATTGTTGTAGTCATTGTAGGTATATGGAATCAAATTAAATAACAATCATAAATGTAATTCGTGAACGTGTTTATAGAACGTATGAAAAGCGCTTTTATGTGGATAAAATTTGGCACAAATACAAACCATATTCTTGATTAAACTTTTTATCCGGAAAAAGTCTTATAGAATTATTAAAAAAAAAGACGAGAAAAACCATAGCATTCCCACAACTCATAGAGATAAGCAAGATGTGATTGTATCATAATAATACACATAAAACATTGTATTATTGAGCGGGTAACCCTATTTGCTGGCATTTCTAATGTCATTGCCCTAACCGACCGTTAGAACTTGAACTCCTATCTAATACACATGACGGGCGCACGCGGTTCAACGTTACACTTTACCATGATCATACAAAAATTGGCAAAATGCCCGCATAGTCGCCATTCAGTGGAGTTTATTTTCAGTACATGAACCGCATTTTAATGAAGTGCCTTTAAGAAAAAACTTGCCTTTTATACTTGTTGAGTATAAGTCCCACGGTATTTATTTAGTAGGTACATTAACAGCATATATTCCTTTAAAGTACCTACAACTAAGTGCATAAAGCGACGATAGCCTAGTTGGGAGTCGAACGGACTGCAGAGACGAATGTCCGCAGGTTCAAAACCCAAGGGCACTCACCTCTGACTTTTCTAAAAAAGTTATGTGTGTATTCTTTGTAAATTATCGCTCGCTTTAACGGTGCAGGAAAACATCGTGAGGAAACTTGCATACCTGAGAAGTTATCTGAATTTCCAAGGTATGTGACGTCTAACAACCCGCACTAGGCCAGCGTGGTGGCCTAAGGCCTTAACCCTCTCAGTTGGAGACGAGGCCCGCGCTCAGCAGTGGGCAGTATATAATACAAGGCTGATATGGTATGGTCACAAATTTTTACTAGAATGAAATCCTCCTAGCCAGTTTCGGCCACGGCGGCCAATCTCAACGGAGATCAGCCAGGTACGCAGGAGATATTATAGTGCACAAGTGTGTGCGCAATACACAGGTGCACTCGCTATTCCTTCACTCTCATAGTCCGGTGAGACGGCAATCCGACATGACCGGAGAGAGATCAGGCGCAGGACCAACGGCTTTACGTGCTTTCCGAGGCACGGGGGTATCACACCGCCAACTTCCTGACTCCGAGCTGCGACTGAGTAAATTTTAAGATGGAAAAACCCAGTCACAATTTTTTTGGCTCGACCCGGGATTCGAACCCAGGACCTCAGCGCGCAAATCGTACAAACAAACTAGAATAAATAATTAACTAGAATAAATTCTTAAGTAAATCCATTGTATGTCATTGTCAATTTGGCTCTCTTTATACGTCCCGTTCCGCCGTAGTCAGATACAAAGTGACACAATATCCTCTCATACATAATACACTATCGCCGCTTCAAAAAAGAATTGTGTATTATATATTTTTACATGAAATTAAGCTCTGAGTACATGATTCTAAAAATCTATAGTACCCCATAGAACCTACCTCAACGTGACCCTCAACTTCGAAGAATGACATGTGTGGCTCCAATTATCTGTATTGTCCAATACGACGACTGTAAAATGGTCAACGGGATGTAATAAAATCGTAATCTCGTTTATTGTGTGAAGAGCTGTGATGCGGTTTAGTACTGCTATCCGATCATAGATGGCGTTAGAGGTTCCATGCGGCTGACTCCATTCGAAAATTTGTTTAACACATAAATAATTGCTATTGTGGTTGTAATCGAAAATTAATTTTATAATTAAACGCAAAGAACAATAAAATTGTGTTGAAATAAACATCATAATAATAAATTATGTTTCCGCGTTAAAAAAAGTTTCAACTATTCACCACTAGATGGCGCTATACGTAAAAGCACAAGATTATCATACTCTATTCTTAATTAATATTTACAATAATCTCACCACTTTATTGTTTATTGTGCTAATAAACAAAAACAATACGTAAATCCAACCACTTCCCAGTAATCGGTAATACGAAACAGTACAATACGAAACGTATGTACCTACCTACTCGGCGCGTGCATTAGCGATGAAGAATAAAGTGTTCTTGGAAAAACACGCTCGTGGAAAATAAAAACTGCTGAACTATAAACCACCCTAATAGTGGGGGGAGAGTGGAGACGGGTAGATTAATGATTGTCTCGCGAAGTGTCCGTAAGATTGGGTACACTTAGCGCAACTTCCCGGAGATTTTGTCGAAAGGTGTAATTAGAAGTTGGGCTGAATTTCGTTTTCATTTTTTTAGTAGAGTTTGCTGTCGCCCGCGTAGAATTTGATTTTTATTACATTCTTTGTGTCCTTTCTTGGGGTTCTTTACTCCATAGAAACATAAAAATCACACAGATCATTTTAGTTCCCTTCTCAGTCAGTTCTAAAATCTTCCTAAATATTACTAACCATACAGTAAGACTACAATAACTCACATAAGGTCTTTGAAAACTAAGAGCATGACTTCTCTTGTAACTGTATAGCAGTAATTTATATAGAATTCTGCGTGAAAATTTACCCAGAAATTCTTAATACCCAGTAATTAAAGTACCCTTTACTGTGTTTGCTAATGAGTAATTATATTTACCAAAAGATTAAACCTTCATTCATAATGCAGTATATTATGTAAGTGTATTTTTTCATTCGCGCACGAAAAAGTGAAGAAGATCCAACCAAAGAAATTTACATAATTTCATTAAAATTAGGTGGTTTCGGATATTCGCGTGCACGACACGCATGCCATCTATTAGTTGTAAATAAAATATTTTATTTATCACTTGGGCGATCACACACACACACTACACTAAAGATAAATGAGAATACTTATTAATTAGAAAATTAAGTCTTATAAGCATAGACATTTTACATTGAGACATAAAATAGACGAAAACAGCACAAAGTAACGAAAGAAGCCAGCTCGGGCTAGCAGGAAAAAGGAGACAGAATATATAATAGGAATTAATAAAAATAGCGGGAAGAACGCGTCGCGATCCTTAATAGTGAGGACGATAGAGGCCCTAACCTAGCTAACCTACCAATCTTTCACTAGCCACCTAAGCGATAACTACCCGAAGAAAACAGGTTAAAGAGCTCCGGGCTTCATCATCATCATCATCATCATCACCACCATTATTATCATCATCATCAGCCACATGGAGTCCACCGTTGAACATAGACCTAAAGATTTCCAGACCTGTTAAAAGGGGCCTGCATCCAACGTGTTCCTGCAACCTTTATGAGCGGCGGGTTTACTCTTTGTAAATGTTTCTATGCCTATAACATTCTCGCAAGTGTAATCAATAAATTGACTACGTTTTATCGTAATCGGATGATCGGTATGGAAACGTATTAAAAACGAACAAACATTATATATTACATGCTCGCGGCTCCGCCCGCGTGAAAAAGATTTTCCGGGATAAAAATATTTTCCCGAGATAAAAAGTAGCCTATAGCACTCAGGAGTAAAGTAGCTTCCTATAAGTGAAAGAATTTTCAAAATCGGTTCAGTAGTTCCTGAGATTAGCGCGTTCAAACAAACAAACTCTTCAGCTTTATAATATTAGTATACATTTATATTTTGGACGATATGACATCGCAGGATTAAAATTTCAATCAAGCTTATTTAAACCGTTGGTTTAGAAGCGATCAGAGCCGGACAAAACGATGTATTGTTTTTATTATGTAGGGTTCTCGCTCGCCTGTCAAGCGTTGTGCAAAAATTGACAAATGGCCGCCAAATCCTGGGATTCGTTGAACCGCTTATACGAGATTTGCAGACTGTTTTGCGTACGACTGATGTATGTGTTGAACGGGTAATATATTTACTTCATGGAATAAATAACATACGACTATTGACTAAATATAAGTAGTAGCTTATTTATGAATGTTATTATTATGAACTAGCTTTTGAACGCGGCGTCGCTCGCGTGACTGTTTCCAGGACCAAAAGTAGCCTATATCCTTCCTAGGTCTATAACTATCTTCTACCTAAATTTCATCGAAATCCGGTAGTTTTTAAGTATATTGTATTCAGACAGACGCGGCTGAGGGACATACTACTATAATCCTACTAATATTATAAAGGCGAAAGTTTGTAAGAATGTATGGATGTTTGTTCCTCTTTCACGCAAAAACTACTGAACGGATTTCGATGAAATTTGGCACACGGGTAGATCATGTCCTGGATTAACACATAGGCTACTTTTTATCCCGGGAAAATATAAAGCGGGATTTTTATCCCGGAAAAACTTTTTAAAGCGGGCGGAGCCGCGGGCAAAAGCTAGTTGTTTTATAAATGTCGTAAGGAAGGTTTGAGTTCTTTCGTTTGGATATTATAATTGCCTTTTTTAGAAGAGCGTATAGAGAACGGGGAGGTGCCAGTTTCTATTCCCAGATCGGACAACATTTATAATGTGGCTCACGTGAATCAGGTACCGGGACCAACCTATACAGTATATCTCACACACACACACACGCACTGCACCTTTTATCCCCGAAGGGGTAGGCAGAGGCGCAACTAGTGCATCCACTTTTTGCCGTTATTTCGTCCCATGATGTGATAGGGGGCGAGCCTATCGCCATATCGGGCACAAATTCCAGACTCCGGGCTGATACTGAATAGAAAAATCCAATACCACTTTGGCCGACCCGGGGATCGAACCCGAGACATCAGTATTGCAGTCGTACCGTAATACAACTACGCCACCGTATTATATACAGTATGAAACAGGCCGGCATAATTGTGGCGACTAGCGAGGGATGGCATTCGTCACTCTTTTTACCAATAACTGCAACGGAGTTACTTCGCCGTGCCTGTATGAAAATCTACAACAAATTCGGACACCTTTATAATTATTGTTTAAACCTCTTCAATCCCTAGACAAAGCAAGTAAATCCTGTAAGATAATCATCCCAGTAGCCAGGTCGGTAGTTACGAATTTGAATTACAAAAACCAGATTACAAACACGATTGTATCAAAGTCGTGCTGTCATTAACTGCGAACGATTTGCATAATCAACTAAGGGTAATGTCCTATTAAGAACTACTCGTATTGACTCATCTTTTGCTTGGGCTCGGGAAGAAGACTTGGTTATTTGTTTATTGTTCAACAATATTGATATAAGAGTGAAGGAAAACATCGTGAAGAAACCGACATACCGTAGAAATATACATTCTAATTTCGAAGGTATTTGAAGTCTAGCAGCCAGCACTAGGCCAGCGTGGCGGACCAGGGCTAAGGAAAACCTTATAATAATAATACCAGCCCTGCATTTTTTACTGTCCCACTGCTGGGCACGGGCCTCCTCTCCTACTGAGAGGGCTTAGGCCTTAGTCCACCACGCTGGCCTTGTACGGGCTTGGTATACTTCACATTCTTTCGAAAATCTTATGAGGGATTCTATGGTATGTATCCTCATTGCTATCTTGAGATTTATTCTGTTCTTATTACTATGGGGTTTTACTTTAAAAAGATCAACATTTTTTTTATATTTATGCGGAAAACGATTTATAGCGTATAGCACACAATGGGACAGTCACCGCAATTTAATAAAAACTCCCAAGTATCCTTAGAATCTGTATAGTCACGTACTTTAAAACTTCGAGTTAACACGAAGAGTTTAATCCTTTTTGCATACAAATTACACCAAACACTTGGAAACTTACGAACGAATGTGGGACGAATTTTTGATTTAGTAACGGGACAAATATTTGTAGGATTCGTGGTACTTGTATTCGTACTCACTTGGGCTGAGGTAGCACAGCTCTGAGACATTAAAAGATTTCGTTTTGATCTTAGCATTTTTTTAATTCCATTTTAGTAGATGTAAGAGTTTTTTATGGGACAAGTAATTTTTAGGCAAATTAAAAACCATTAAATCATTTATTTCTTTACACACACATCTGTAGGTACTAATATTATAAAGCTGAAGAGTTTGTTTGTTTGAACGCGCTAATCTCAGGAACTACTGAAGCGATTTTGAAAATTCTTCCACTAATAGGAAGCTACATAACTCTTGAGTGCTATAGGCTACTTTTTATCCCGGAAAAATATTTTTGTCCCGGAAAAACTTTTTCACGCGGGCGGAGCCGCGAGCACTACTAGTAAATATATAAAAAGCACACAGTTAACAATACTTGGTATACAATGGAACTGTTGCAGCAGGTATGTGTGGTAGAAGGGTTACCAACTCAGTATACGATGTAAATTGATCAGGATTAAAAATATCAGCTAACTATAGAGGCTCTACCTCCGATTCAGGTCTAAAATAAACGGATAATTCTACTGAAGCACTTACATTTTAACCACATAAAAAAGCTGACTGATTTTTCGTCTAAAATATGTCCTTTTTTACTACATGTTTTACGCTAAAAATTAAACGATCATCTTGTACATCATTAGTCCATAACGCCGACGTTGTAATTATGAAACGTAGAAGTTCGTAACATTGTGGAATAATTAACGTTTTGTCCTCGACAATTATTTCACGACAAAAACTAAGATTAAGATCTCCTTCAACAAACTCGGGCCGTGGGACTCGAATTTTCATATTACATAAAAACTTTAATTAATTAATGACGGAAAAAAGATTTTTACGCTTTAAAATATTATCTTTTATGCCTAGTTTTCTGTGAGTGTTTTCTCATAATTAATGGCGTTTTAATTTTCGCTAAGTGAATTTTTTCGCCCTTGTACATATTGTAACGAACTTTTTAAATGTAGAACGCCGCCATCTTGATAAGGTATTGTTTTCAAAATGGCTTCTTAATTTAAAATATGTTCATCTAAAAAACGGAGTGTCTGGTGTGAACATAAAAAAATAATAGACTTTCTCATTCATGTTTACTAAACGTGAGGAGTAGCTACTCGCAAGTATCATCATCATCATCATCAGCCACATGACGTCCACTGCTGAACATAGGCTGCCCTTAAAGATTTCCAAACGGACCAGTCAAGCGACCTGCATCCAGCGTGTTCGGAAGTATATAATCACATAATACGAATTAGAAGTAACTTTGCTGATAAACTTAATAAATAAGTTGGTACACACACACACACACACACACTCACGCCTGTTATTCCCGAAGGGGTAGGCAGAGGCGCAACTAGTGCACTCACTTTTCGCCGTTATTCCGTCCCATGATGTGATAGGGGGCGAGCCTATCGCCATATCGGGCACAAATTCCAGACTCCGGGCTGAAACTAAATAGAAAAACTCAATATCACTTTGCCCGACCTGGGAATCGAACCCGAGACCTCAGCTTTGCAATCGAACTGTAATACAACTACGCCACCGAGGCAGGCAGAAAATAAATTGATAATTTCTCAAATTCATAAATACTTTGGGATAAAAGTCCCGGTATATATTTTCCCGGGATGAAAGTAGCCTAAGTGCTACTCCAGAATATAATCTATTTCTATACAAAAAATCATACAGATCTTTTACGCCGTTCCGGCGTGATACAGTAACAACCATCCTAACTTTCGCATTTATGCTACTAGTACAGATTCGTAAAATTGGTATACTTCTCAATATATTTCCTACAGGAATAAACATCTCAAACTTGGCGAACAGAGGGCAGTGTTAATGGACAAGTCTATATTGTGAAAGCATTCTTAGTTCGCAACAAGAACAATTCATAACGGCATTGATTGATAGACTCGTTCGACGTTTACACACTTACAGGGTGACCAGAAACAGTTCTATTGAATTCTTATTCTCGTTTTAAAAAATTATGGTAAAAAAAACTGAATGCACGCTTTATAGACAATCCAACCAAAAAATACAAAATCAATTTTAATAAATAATATAATAATAGTTTAAAATATTGAATTGTCATCAGTCCTTGATAAGTATGCCAAATTTTTATTTAATCCAACGTTTTGAATCAAAATCATGTTCAAAGTCTCAGTTACACACATACATACATACATCTGAAGCTAATAAGTACGTGTTAAAAATTCGTTACTTATCACAAACAGGTACGAATCGGTTTTGTATGTTTAAAGTTATTTTTTTATCAATAATTGATATTTTTATACAAAATGTATGTACAGTACTTGTCGCAAACATAAGCACATAAAAAATGACTAAAAGCAAAAAAATACTACGTTAATATATTTTCTTTGCTGCAACTCAATCTTTTCAACATTTTTATTTCCTCGGTGGCGTAGTTGTATTACAGTACGACTGCAAGGCTGAGGTGTCGGGTTCGATCCCCGGGTCGGGCAAAGTGATATTGAGTTTTTCTATTCAGTATCAGCTCGGAGTCTGGAATTTGTGCCCCATATGGCGATAGGCTCGCCCCCTATCACATCATGTGACGGAATAATGGCGAAAAGTGGGTGCACTAGTTGTGCCTCTGCCTACCCTTTCGGGGATAACAGGCGTGAGTGTATATGTATTATTTCCTACCCACAAAAATCTCAACTATATTATCCCTATCCTTCATATTACCTACACACCCTAACAAAGATTCCTTTCGCATTGTTTTTTCGCCGTGACGAAGGAAAACATCGGGAAAACTCGCGCGCTCACCGATGTAATAAATCATAAAGTTTTTGTTCGTTCCAATAACACCAGAATTAGTTTGTTAAAGTACGAGATAATAGAAGTCTAGATTGAATATCGAATTATTCACGAAACTGTAGGAGTATGATGGATTGATTCTTAAGTAATTTTATGCTCAGCCGATTTTTATTTATTTATTACACACAAAACAGGTTACAATCGGGCACATATAATATATAGAAATGTTTGAAGTTTTTTAACATAATTATAACCCAAAAACTTGTGTTTCGGAATTAATATTTAGTGTTAATGAGATAACAAAGGTAAGATTAACTAAACATAACTGATAATACCTATTTCAATGGGTATATTTTATTATTAATTAATTAAATTATTTAAATTATTTAAATTAAAAAGTTATGTTCAAAATAAGTTTGTGAATTGTCATACAAACAAAATACAAACAAAAGTTAAAATCAAAGTGGTGCATGACAAAGTTAAATTGATGATAAATTTGTCTTAACTTAAATCATTAAGGACTCATCATTTAAACTTATAAATCGCACTCTTAATAAAACAATGACGTAATCCAAAATCGTTGACTTGCGGGAATCGCCACAAACTGTACACTGCATTTTTTTCTGTTATACGGGGAACGAAGACAAATAAAAAAAAATTGACCCTATTTATTCCTAATGTTGAAAAGACGCATTTAGTCAATGCAGCTTGCCGTTTAGTCCAAATTTCGCTAAAACTCATCTAGCCAAAATTTTGGATAAATTTTTAATTAAGGGTGCGAAATTATCCATTCGGGTGTCATTTTAATCGATTTCAAAAACGATGTTCTTAATCCCGACGAGTATGTATTTACACCGATTACTCTAAAATTATAAGACCGATTTGCGTGATTTTTAATTGGAGCATTAAAGGAAATAAGCATGGTGGTACCACAAAAAAATTTAGCTACTTCACCACGAGCAATGACGTACAGAAAATATTTAATGCATGGTAAATTTACTGTACTCTTAGTTGGCGTTTAGATAGAGTATCGATTAAGAGATCCTCGCTAGTTAACACAATTATGCCGGCATATTAAAAATCACATAAGGGTCATTTTCCTTTGAAAATTAAAAGGTACTCACCTAGGCTTGTGGTATGTAGGGTTGCTGTTAGTCTTGAGTATGTCGGCGTTGGGCACGGAGGTGGGCAGGGCGTGTTCCCTCTCCAACTCGCTCTCATAGCTCTCTAGCGGCACGTGCTTGCCTGGCAGCGGGTCGGCTGTAACAAACAGACATACATGTTATATATAGAGATGAAGTATACAGAACACCTAAAAAGTGTGACATACATAGGGCGGTATTTATAAATCAATGTCAAGTTTGAGTTACATCTCAAGTAGACATAAAGTATGAAGAGTTCAATACATTATGTCTACTTGAGATGTAACTCAAACTTAAGATTTGATTATTAATACCGCCCATAGATTTGTATTTACTTGATCAATTTCAAATATTCTATCACCGTTAGAATGCTACATTATTCCTGAGTAATATAGGCTATATTTATTGCGGAAAAACCTTTTTCATGCAAGCGGAGCCACAGGCAAATGTCTAGTGTATTACATACATACATACATACATACAAATAAATTAGAGTAACCTGATCAAATTGAAAATGCGTTTTGAAATTGATTTATTCCCATGCACTTCTACTGCTTTAAAAATATTTCTTTCTTTCTTTCTACTATAGACAAATGCTTTAAAACATTGTAGTACAAACAAACAATTGCAGGAACTATCCAAATTAACCGAATTATTTTAAAAAGTCCATTCGAATTGGTTCATCTGTCAAATCAAACCCCTTTTTTTTTTTTTTTTTTATTAATGGCAACTGGTTCCTCTAAATTGAGGAATATTACAGCCAGTGTCAAGTCAACTGTCAGCTGTCAAGTGATTGTGACGCATTCATGTATACCAATTTTACTCTTTCAGTAAAGAACTGACAACAAATTTAATTGAGAAAATTTAAGACAGATAACCAATGATCAAAATTATAGATATTACGGTAGATAACAAATAAAGGTGTTACTAATACGAAGGATATTATAATCAAACCCCTTATATGAGGTTAAATATAGACGCAACACATGCTGGTAAATTTTATAATCACCATCTCTCATGACCACCCTCGAAATCTCAGAGGAAAGGGTAGATAGGCGGAAACTGGGACGGTTGTCATCGAATATGGTTTTAAGGGCATATTAAAAAATACATGTGGTGTAACTGAAAATTTATATCAAAAGTTGGTTGGTTTCGTTTAATCTTACTTCCTACTAATATTATAAAGGCGAAAGTTTGTAAGAATGTATGGATGTATGGATATTTGTTACTCTTTCACGCAAAAACTACTGAACGGATTTTGATGAAATTTGGCACACGGGTAGATCATGTCCTGGATTAACACATAGGCTAAATTTTATCACAGGAAAATAAAAAGCGGGACTTTTATACCGGAAAAACTTTTTAACGCGGGCGGAGCCGCGGACAAAATCTAGTCTATAGTAAAGTACGCAATTAAGATTTAATTATTCCTTGAGCTCTAAAAGCAGAATCCCTATAGAATAACTAAGATGCTCCAAGTTGTTTTAATAGGCTTAAGACAAACTATAACTTTCTATCATTAATTCGGATAAAATTTAAGGATTTGATTATGTTTAATACTACACTTTAATTTTCAGATCAACACTTCCTACGCAATGGGGTCGACGCAACACACTTTTAATAACAAAAGTCCATCAAAGCAAGGATGATTCGAAGCGGCAAAAGCCCAGTGGGGAGTGGGACGGACTGCCGACGAATGTCCGCAGGTTCAAAACCCAAGGGCACGCACCTCTGCTATTCTAAAGTTATACTGTTTGTATTCTTTGTGAACTATCGCTTGCTTTAACGGTGAAGGAAAACAAAGTGAGGAAATCTGTATACCTGAGAAGTTCTATGAAATCCTCCTAGCCAGTTTCGGCCACGGCGGCCAATCTCAAAGGAGATCAGCCAGGTACGCAGGAGATATTATAGTGCACAAGTGTGTGCGCAATACACAGGTGCACTCGCTATTCCTTCACTCTCATAGTCCGATGAGACGGCAATCCGACATGACCGGAGAGAGATCAGGCGCAGGACCAACGGCTTTACGTGCTTTCCGAGGCACGGGGGTATCACACCGCCAACTTCCTGACTCCGAGCTGCGACTGAGTAATTTTAAAGATGAAAAAACCCAAAGATGAGAAGTTCTATAAAAGAATTTCGAAGGTGTAAGAAGTCTGCCAACCCACACTAGGCCAGCGTGGTGGACTAAGGCCTAAACCCTCTCAGTAGTAGAGGAGGCCTGTGCTCAGCACTGGGCAGTATATAATACAGGGCTGGTAATAGTAGTATTTGGGCTCCTAAATTCCAACCATATAGACACGCAATTTTATTATTTTCGTATAATTATAACACGAACGACGACACCTCCTATACCTCCGTACTATTACACTATCTTAAAAGTACTATTAAACACATTATAGATGCCCGGTATGGTGATAGACTCGCCCCCTATCACATCATAGGACGGAATACGTATGGCGAAAAGTGGCTGCACTAGTTGCGTCTCTACTTACCTTTCAAGTTAATGTGTTTGTGTGCGTGTGTGTATTTACATTTAATAAATCAAACCAACACTAAATTATTTAAACACTCAAAACGCTGACTGGTGTCCAAAACAAATTGGTTACTTTTAAACACGACCCGTTTTAAACAATGGCTCTGGTGACGGACAGACGGACATTTTGTTTACGAGACACTCTAGTTAAGAACCACGATGGCATAAACAATTGTACTACCCAGAAACGTGAATGGTTTCAGTAAACAATTAAATAAGGTTTTAAATCTTTACAAATGGTGAAAGCTGTTCATGGAATCATGGAAATAGTACGTAGCCAATTAGGTTTTAACGGATGTCGTGAAATTAATTTTATATTGTAGTGAATGTTGATTGTTGCTAAGCACTTGTTCCTAATCGAGTAAGTGCTCAGTTGTCTAAGACCGCCATTTCTGCTTCTTTTTGTTTAGGCTAGTTTCTATTATTTGTTTTTCCACTTTGCCTTATGTAGATTATAAATAACATATATAAATAGTACTTATGGATATTTATTTGGAAGATGGCTGGCTTTTGAATTTGTATAAAAAACTCGTGGAAAATTCTTAAGCTGGAGCAAAAAGTCCTTATTTTCCACAAGTTAAAGCTTGCGTTCGGGCCACTTACAAATGTAATTGCCTGCTTAGACAAATGAAATCCTGTAACAAGCATAGCAGTAGAGTTCCGTAATGCATTACTGCAAGCGCATATTCACAGTAAAAATAATACAAGCTATAAAATATCTGCAAAACTTCCGTCTAAACAAAGTTAGGCGCCATGGCATAAATCGACTTAGAAGACATAGTTTCAGTTCGTTGAATACCCTTACCTAACTCATTATATCAAAATACAAACCGAAAAACCATCACTTCCTCCTCGTACAACAAAAAACACTAATAAATATCAAGCACTTAAAGGGTTGACACGGGGAATTTTAAACATAAAAAAATCCCGTATCCCGTAGCTAAAAATATCTCGGTACGGACGGTAAATGGCTTTGATCCCGCAGTTAGACGAGATAAGTAACTAACGCAATCTCTAGTGTCTTTCGAGTAGATTTTACAAGAGATGTCCGATTTTTGTATGGGTGCTGGTCATCAAAATGTAACCAGGCTTAAACTTTATGGATATTAAAGGGACAAAAATATGGAACTCGGATTCATTCTCTTCTCCCGGTAGACAACGGCTTGGGTGTGCCTCTGGCATTGCTTAAGCGCATGAGCAGTGTATGCTGTTGACCATCAGGCGGACCGCTTGCTCGCTTGCCTACTAAGGCAATAAAAAAAATTAAAAGAATATTTTTAGGTCCCTCCATTTATAACTTTTTTAAAAACGTTCATATTAAGTGTAGTTTTTGAGCACAATAAAATAACATCAATCTCAAAAGCGGATTTGAAATTATACGATTTATTGCAAAGGCATAGTTTTTGAGAGTAGGTACTATCCAAATATAAAGTATATTGGCTAGAATTTTAAGCCCGACTTTGGACATGTCCTTTAAGAGTTCACTTTTTTACGCAACGATTTTTATAAAGGTTGTAGGCACCAGGGATTTGTAATTACAAGTTATAAATGTTTTACACACTTTGTAACTAATTACCTAAAAAATTAAATTAACAAAGAACTTATCGTATGCTAGCTTTTGCCCGCGGCTCCACCCTCGTTAAAGAGTTTTTCCGGGATAAAAGTCCCGGTTTATATTTTCCCGGGATAAGAAGTACCCTAGGTCCTACCCAGGTACTTAAACTATCTCCCTACCAAATTTCATCGATATCGGTCAGTGGTTTAGCCATAACGACTCGCGAGAAAAAAAATCCGGGTTTAAAGTCCCGCTTTACATTTTCCCGGAATAAAAAGTAGCCTATGTGTTAATCCAGGACATGATCTACCTGTGTGCTAAATTTCATCGAATTCGGATCCGTTTATAATATTAGTAGGATTATAGGAACGTAAGAAAATAAACAAGTAAAAAACAAGGTTTCAGGCAACGCGCATCTCGAAGGTCCCACATATCTGACAAAACGAATCATCACACACATATCCAAAATACAATTCAACCAAAGAATCGAACCTGTACTTCACACGCTGTACCATAATTAGTCAAAATTACTGTCATTACGGTGTTTAGTCCAATCGCATTGTGGTTTTCCTTCACCTGTGGAATCGTGAGCGTACAATTAAGTTTCTAAAACCTTGGACCTTCTGATGACTCGGACCGTTGATTCCATTGTGATACCGGCCACAACTGGTTGTTTGATTGATAAAGGTATTTAGGTATGTGGGAGGGGCTTGAAGCGCGATTGCAAAAGGTTATGAAGATCTTGTTAGTAATTCAGAATCTCTCGCGACTTGATAAAGATATTTTCTGAGTCAATTGTTGGTTTTGTCCTTGAAATGTCCTTTATTTGTCTACAAAAGTACCATCAAAATCAGATCAATTTTAAGCGTGGTTAGCCCGAAGAAATAGAAACAAAAAACTGCAATATTTCAGACTAGAGGTCTGCTCGCGGCTCCGCCCGCGTGAAAGTTTTTCCGGGATAAAAATATTTTCCCGGGATAAAAAGTAGCCTATAGCACTCAGGAGTAAAGTAGCTTCCTATTAGTGAAAGAATTTTCAAAATCGGTTCAGTAGTTCCTGAGATTAGCGCGTTCAAACAAACAAACAAACAAACTCCTCAGCTTTATAATATTATAGCTTTTGCCCACGGCTTCGCCCGCGTTAATAAGTTTTTCCGGGCTAAAAGTACATACATAAAAACCTTCCCGTTGAATCACTCTATCCAACACATTTATTTGTATAAAGATTAATATTATGACGTTGATACAACTCTTAACAAATAATGCATTAATTTCGACCAAATTTGATTACGATAAAAACGGTTCTAGAGAGTTTATTTTAAAAGATAGACATATACTGTCGCGGATATTTTTTTAGATCATTTCAAGAGGAATAATTCTCTCATACATATATTTTTGGTATCTTGAACCGTTTTCGCAGCGCACGCAATGGAAGCCCTCAAGGATGAATAATTTTCCCCGCATTTTTCACATTTTCCATTATTTCTTCGCTCCTAATAGTTGCATCGTGATGTTATATAGCCTATAGCCTTCCTCGATAAATGGTCTATTCAACACAAAAAGAATTTTTCAATTCGCACCAGTAGTTCCTGAGATTAGCGCGTTCAAACAAACAAACAAACAAACAAACAAACTCTTCAGCTTTATAATATTAGTATAGATAGAGTATAGATTTCGGCAAAGTAATAATAACAGTGTAGACTATAGGTACGCTTGGAAAAAAATAATTAATTCAGAATCAGACACTACTTTATATTTATATACATGAATAAAATATCACTTAACGGTGGAGCCACTTTTAAAAGAAAAAGAAATAAATACTGGCAGAATAAAAACTTGCATTAATAAAACCAGAGAACATAAATTCGTATTCGAAATTCGAACGCGATGTTTCAAAACTTCGTAAAGTAAATAACATAAGTGACATACGGCACACGAATTGTACGGGATTATTGCGAGATATTTACGAAAACGTGTCGTTCAATGATAAACTTGTTATCCTGCCGAGGAAATAGCGTGTACGTTTCGCGCGTATCTTTTAGGGTTGCCATTTTTATTTTTTCTAGAATTGTGTGTTTTTACTTGAGGCTTAACACACTTACGCCTATACAGAAGTCATAAATATTCGTTTACAATGACAATCCCTTATTTTAGATACATATTCTATTACCCACACACACACTCACGCCTTTTATCCCCGAAGAGGTAGGCAGAGGCGCAACTAGTGCACCCACTTTTCGCCGTGCCTATTCCGTCCCATGATGTGATGGGGGCAAGCCTAGCGCCATATCAGGCACAAATTCCAAACTCCGGGCTGATACTGAATTTAAAAAACTCAATATCACTTTGCCCGACCCCGGGAATCGAACCCATGACGACAGCAGTGCAGTCATACCGTAATACAAGTACGCCACCGAGGCAGTATATCCCATTACAATGATAATAAATCAATTTATTTTATAAAAATCGACATGTTTCTAGCTTTCTGTATCGGCAAGCATCCGTATCCAAGCACTTTTGTGAGGTTTTATAGACATTGAACATTCTAGAACGAGCAAAGTGAACATATTTTGTATTTTAAATTACTGCCTCGGTGGCGTGGTTGTATTGCGGTATGACTGCAAAACTGAGGTCTTGGGTTCGATTCCCGGGTCGGGCTAAGTGTTTTTTAAATTCAGTATCAGCCCGGAGTCTGGGATTTGTGCCCGATATGGCGATAGATTCGCCCCTTATCACATCATGGGACGGAATACGGATGGCGAAAAATGGGTGCTTTAGTTGCGCCTCTGCCTACCCCTTCGGGGATAAAAGGCGTGACTGTATGTCCGTGTGTATTTAAATTACCTGTGTTACTAGGCGAGTATCTCGTAACAGATGCTACTATTCAACGAATAGAATAAAAACATACAGAACCTTCAAAACAACAGTAAAATGGCGCGAATATTTCGACAGTGCGAGATTGTGAGGAGCTCGCGGCACACATTTTGTCCTTATTTATTCACGTTTGAGTTATCTACGTGACGCGTGCCGTAGTTCAGCTTTATTTTAGGTATAAATAACTGGGAACTAGAACCCAGATGTACTATGACGTTTTTTTGGAAAATGCTTCTGTCGCCGAATTAAACCTAACTCGGTCTAGAGTTTTATTCGGGTACAGAGTAACTTAATAAATATTTGAAAACTGAAAATATAGTCTATTAAGCTATTCTTTTGTACTATAATTAAAAATCTGATGCGTTTAGTTATTTAATAAGTACTTGCATAAAATACTAGCCTATTTCGAACTAGGCTTTAGGGCTGATTGGACGGTTAATTTGGGATCATTACGCCTTATTATTCCTTGTGAATTATCGCTTGTTTCAACGGTGAAGGAAAACATCGTGAGGAAACCTGCATACCTGTGAAGTTAACTGAATTTCGAAGGTATGTGAAGTCTGCCAACCCGCACTAGGCCAGCGTGGTGGACTAAGGCCTTAACCCTCTCGGTTGTAGAGGAGGCCCGTGCTCAGCAGTGGGCAGTATATAATACAGGGTTGGTATGGTATGGTCTTACAGCCCAGCATTGAGCTGAACGAGGTTTACAGGCCTTACTACCCAGCAGCGAGTCGCCAGGAGAGATACACATCGGGCGACCATTGGACCGAGTCCCTAACACTATAACTTATGCACAGCATTCCTACCTAAACGCCGCGATGGATACTTTGACTGTAAACTATAAGCAAGCATTTTTAATTCCATACAGTTAAGCAGGTCGTCACTCGCCTGTATTTAGTAAGCGCTAATCGAAATGGAACCTATAAGTGGCTCGCCCGATAACTCCAATACCCATTTTAAGTACATTTCTAAAGCCACAATTAATTTAATTTTACGATACATAATAAAAAGGAATATTTATTTACAAAAGGATAAACGGAAGATTGTATAACGTTTCCCCATTTCCGTTTCCTGGCCGACATCGGCACACTCTTTTATTTTCAACAAACGTTTTATTGTTACAAGACTCGAATAATTCTTAAAAATGTCTTTCAAATTGAATAAAATTATATTTAAGACTTAATGTACATCAAAAATATATAAAGTATTAATTTTATAATATTTTATTCGTGACTAGTCGTACGCTCGCGTTGAAGATCTTTCCGGTAAGAGGCACATTGTGTACTTTTTCCCGTATAATTTAAATCCGGAACTTAGGCCACCAGATTCCACCCAAATCCATCTAACTCTTTCATTCATCTCTCATCATTCATTTCATTCTCATTCATTCTTTCATTCATGCGTTTACTTCTTTACAAACCTACATTCACATTAGCAATATTATAACACATATTTTCCTATCCCATAATACACAGTAATCAGTAATCCCAAACTATTAATGACCCCGACACTAATGACGATATATTTACCAGTTCTACCCGGTTTTTCTATATCGACTAATGTTTCACCAGTCAATGAATCCGCATTGGCGGTATCTCGGCACTGTGACTCACTGAACCGCTATACGTTTTCGATTAAACCGCAGTCATCAATTTGCAATGTCTGGCATTAATTGAAGTGTTCCGGTTTTTTTCTGTTCCAATCCCTCGTGTATATGCCCGATGGATCTTAATGATTGAATCGTAATTTTTTTTTAAGGACAAAATGGCGGCTAGTCTTATTGTGTTCGTAAGAAACTTTCTCTCCGTATTTTTCGATAGTTAATAATAATAATAATAATAATAAAATTTTATTGGAAATAACAAAATTTTGTTTACAATTACAATATGAGATACTTATTACAAGGAAATTACTTAAAACAAGATAACATATTTACCAGGGGTACCCAAACTAGGCTAGGCCTGTACCTTGGGATACCAAAAAATATTTTAAAAAAAACGAGAGTTTGTTTGTAGTTGCTAGGTGAGCACTAAGAGCAATAAACAAAACAAGTAAGTGTAAGTACAGGAACAAAAGTCCAGTTTAAAACATAATATGAAAAGATAGTTACAACGTATACATGCTAATTATTATAGTTATGCAGTTCAAGAGCTTAAATATAATGTTAACAGTGATTCTGTTTCCTCATAATTCAGATTAGAAAGCCAAGTAACAATTATTTTTTTTAGTTTATTAATGCAGCAGTTCTTAATATTACAATGTTTCGAAACTTTATTATAGATATAAGGATAAGAGTAAAATGGAAATCTTTTTACAAAACTTGAGTTGACTGTGGGCAGGTCTAACCTGAAAACTCGTCTCGATAACAGGTCATTGTAATTAGGGGAATTAAGGATAATTTTGTGTGTAAATACGCAAGCTTTGAGTATATATAGTTGTCGAACTCTGAGAAACTTTAGTTCTTTATATAAAGTATCCGTAGGAAATCTAAACGGTTTAAACAGCATGACTTTTAGAACAGAACGTTGCGCTCTTTCAATGAGTAGCATGTAAGTTTTGGCTGCACCACCCCAGACACCAATGCAATACGCGATTAAGGACTGACCGAGAGCGTAATAAATGAGTTTGAGAGTATCAACTCCAGCGGATCTACGTAACAACTTCATGATGCCAATAACTTTGCGAACCCTATTTGCTAAAGTAGCTATATGACACTCAAAGTTCAAACGTTCGTCCAATATCAGACCCAAATATTTCAATGTCTTAGTTCGCTCCATTGAAACACAGTCACAAGAAGATGGAATGGAGTAATCGCATGTATGGATCTTGCAATGAGAAAGTAGCGGGGGTTGTGTTCGAGCCGTCTTGTGGAAACACATGTACTTAGTTTTACTAGTGTTGAGGGTGAGAAGATTATTATGCAACCATTTTGATACAACGCTCATGCCCTTTTCAACAGCAATTCGTGCGTTTTCCCAGTCATCTCCGTGAAAAATAATGGCAGTGTCGTCCGCATAGCAGAATATATCAGCGGACTGTAGGTTGAGGTCGTGGACATCATTTAAATAAATAATAAAGAGCAATGGTCCGAGAATACTGCCCTGTGGAACACCGAATGTGACGGGGAGAATATTGCTACAGAGCTTGTCGAGTTTGATAAGTTGCCTTCTATGAGAGAGGTAACTTTGAAACCAATCTAGAGCTATGCCGCGAATTCCCAAAGCTTCTAATTTCCGAAGTAGAATCGGCATCGAGACGGTGTCGAAAGCTTTAGCGAGGTCCAGAAAAACACCGTAGCAACAACGGCCGTTGTCTAAGTGCGAGGCTATGGAATTTACTAGCTTTTCTGCAGCATCTTCTGTGGATTTGCCCCTCCGGAATCCAAATTGTCTATGAGCGAGCAAGCCATTATCTTCAAGAAAGTCTGATAAACGTTTGTTGGTAATTTTTTCCAGTAGTTTGGAAAATACGCTCAGAAGTGAAATTGGTCGATAATTGCTGGGCACATCTCTGGCTCCTCCTTTATGAATGGGCGTTACAGAGGCAACTTTCCAAGCATCAGGGAAACATCCAGTGCTAAAGCTTAGATTAAAGATGTGAGTAAGCGGAGTGGTAATATAAGCTCTAACCGTTTTTATGAGTATATTTGAGAAACCGTCTAAACCAGGAGCACTATTAGTTTTTAAATTGCGTATTAGACTGTCAACCTCATCATGATCTGTGGGGGAAAGATAAAAGGAGTTAAGTGGTCCTTTTGCGATGTTTAATTTGGAAGCTAAACTTTCTTCGGATTCATTTATTTTAGAAAGTATTTTATTCGCTAAGTCATGTCCGACAGAAACAAAAAAATTGTTGCATTCATCGAGAGATTCAGAGGGATCATCTCGTTTGGACAGCAATCCACAAGGCAAGTTATTTTTCTGTTTCAGATGACAGATTTTGCTGATGGTGTTCCATAGTGCCTTAGTATTATTACTGTTTTTATCTACTTCCTTTTTTTCATACTCGCATTTTAATCTTCTTAGTAAGTCGTTACAAAAATTTCTATATCTTGAATATGAAGTAGTGATGATGTCATTTTCCGGATGTTTTCTTGCTTGCATATGTAAATGGTCTCTGTGTCTTATACAGCGCAGTAGGCCTGTAGTTATCCAAGGCTCTATGTTGTATTTCCGTTTACTTATTTTTATTTCTTTAGTATGTCTTTGTACTATCTCTGAAAATATTTCTAAGAATAGATTTGCCGCTTCGTTTACATCTGTCATTTGAAGTACGAAACTCCAGTTGGTATCTTTTAGATCGACGCAGACCTTCTCGAAATCTGTTATTGATTTGAGTCTTGGAGGCTTATGCTTGTATTTTTGGGTTGACAGACCCATAATAGCAATTTTATGATCAGTTATATCAGTATCACATACCACGCTTTGAGCTGAACATGTTGATTTGATAAATATATGATCTAAGCAAGCTTGAAGTCTAGTGGGAAGAGTCACAGCCGGGATTAATCCATGTGCAGCAGTTTTACATAAATACTCAGAAGAAGTATGTGAAATAAAATCTTTTGTTGCTATGTCTATATTGATATCACATATAAGTTGTAAATAAAATACGCAGAAATTAGATTTTTTTGAACCAATAGATGAATATTGAGGTTTATAAATTGTATGAAACGAAAAAAACAAGGAAATAAATGTAATTAGTAAAATATTTCTAAAATTTACATATGCAAAAAGTAAATTTATTTTTTTCTTTCTTCTTTAATTATAAGTGTAAATCGATAAAAGAACTAAATCTAAATTTTTTGAGTTACAAAGCTATATTATTATAAGTAATAACGTTAATTATAATTGATGATGAAAAATTCACAATATTCAAATGTTTTTTACAAAACAATTATAAGAAACAAATAATAAAAAAAATTAATTTTAGTTTCAAAATTCGAACGACTCAAGTTAGTTATAAATCAGTGTTGCTCCCAACAGTACGAAAGTAGGATCCGAAAGTTCGCTCACAATTTAATACACAGGTCGGCGCATAAATCCGGGGAACCAATGATGTGTGTTTTATTGATGAACTATAAATCAAAAGTGGTACTATTTTATTAACCGAATTGGATGAATAAATTTTAGTACTAATATTGCTGTGTTTGTTCTGTTTTCATGTGAATTTCATTGAAGTATGCATTACTGATTGTTATTCATGAATAAATAACACATGTTGATTTAAATAAAATTCATATTAGGGTTACTATTTAGAGTCCCGCTACACTGTATTGTTATTTATGCTGTCGATGACTGAATGTCATAGAAAGTCGAGTTCACACATAACCGAAGACGCACTACATAGAGTACATACAATATATAAACATGTCAATAGAAGATCAAAGGCATACATTACATTCGGTTTCGTTAGTGTCAGTGATTGGCGTTATCCATCCTCGTATACTGTAAATATGTTTTGTTTGTTCAAACCGCAAGATGGCGTTGAATCTATATTCACAGAAATATAATCGATACTGCTAAAGTTGTCTAAAATAGGGACAACAGTTTACGGAACAAGGAGTAATTATAACTTGCATGATAGACGATATCTTGTTTAAGAGATGACTGTATAAAATAAAGTAACCCGCGCTGCCGATATCAAGAAATGACGATGTATCACAGGAATCGTCGCCTATTGCCATCAAAATTGGTGAGGGACAAAGCTTTAATCTGTGTCTTGCATTGTACCAGTCTTCATTCTATTTTCAAATAAAGTACGTGCGAAGATAGTTCACATCTGCATTTTACGACCCGAACCATCACTCCGTCGGAAGTGAGCCGATTCGAAATTCAAAAGTTCCTCCGGGGTTATGACTTAGCAACCATTGTTTCAATTCCATTAACATTACGTTTCTTAACGTTCCAATCAATTTACTAATTGAAATAGATTGCTATTGCTAATTCTGATTCGGTTCGGCAACATCGCCGGAAGGCGCTACTAACGGTGTGACCGTGTCTAAAAATTGAATTGTACGAGTAGTTAACTCAATTCCACACATATTAAGCTAACGAGCGAGAATCCTCTACGATATCTATTTAGCGCTTTGTTCATGTTAATTGACGGACGGGGGCTCTGGATAAACGGATTAGGAACGAGAAGTTATGGATTCGGTTTGTTGGGTAAGTTAAAACACGAGGGTTTCACAATATTCAAGTAAATATTATCCGCTAGTTAACTTATAAGACAGGTAATGTTGAATGCACTCTTAAGTTTACCATTTACTTGGGAATTTGGCTTTTTTTATTTGGTCGCCTTATATTATAATCCACGATTTGCTTAGACATTGTAGAACAGGCCCTAGAAACAATAATTGTAATGGGAAGCTTACTGTAGTATTTTTATAACAAAAATTATCTTAATAGTAGGTATATTATTTGATAGCTTAGATTTTCCCTAGATCAAAAAAAGTTGTAATATGTGATTAACATGATACACTATAAATGTCATATAACCTTAATCATCTTTATTATAACAGAAATAAAAATACACCACACAGTTTATAACTTAAGAGTAATTCTTGTTGAGTTTTTATAATCCCGCATTAAAAAAATATGTACGGAACAATATTATCACCTACGGAGATTATCCCGGATTACCCATCTCTGCAAATTATTTATTAAAAATCCACTTAAAAAAATAGGTGAATGGATTGATTGAATCACGTTCGATAACTCACTCGTGACTCATCGTACCGAACCGCTCCGTACTAATGAGTGAATGAATCACCGATAAGTGTTCGCACTAACTGATTTCACTATTGTTTCGTTTTTAACACCCCTACGCCGATCGAATTATTAATAATTAGGGTTCCGTTGGCGAAATGTACATTTGATTTTAAATAAATGAAAAAGTTTATTTTAGTTAAATAAATAAATGACATGAGGTTATTTTAAATTTAGAAATCTGCTATTCTTTGACTAACAACATTGCTTAGAGGTAGAAAACAATGATAGTAACTATTCAAACTTATCGCTTGCGTAGGAACAATTATATTTGTTTTGCTCAGGTTTTGGTGTAAGTTTCAAGAATAAGGCCTATTTCTTTAGGCGGCGAAGCACCTATTCGAATTATTTCAAAACGATATTACTTTTTGTCAGATATAAAAACATTCGATATTGACAGATTGAAATTATCAGAAAGGCAAATAAAACGAAATCTACAACCCAATTTCACAATAGGATTCACACACACACTCACACACTCACTCACACCTATTATCCCCGAAAGGGTAGGCAGAGGCGCAACTAGTGCACCCACTTTTCACCGTTATTCCGTCCCATGATGTGATAGGGGGCGAGCCTATCGCCATATCGGGCACAAATTCCAGACTCCGGGCTGATACTGAATAGAAAAACTCAATATCACTTTGCCCGACCCGGGAATCGAACCCGAGACCTCAGCTTTGCAGTCGTACTGTAATACAACTACGCCACCGAGGCAGTCCTACAATAGGATTCCTTGTGTGAAAACCCCGCATAATATATCAATGTAATATACAATATCTATTTATAGCATCCATAACCTAGCTGGTGGTATATTACTGGTGGTAGGTCTCTCATATGTAAGAGTCCGTCTGAGTGGGTACCACCGCAATGTCTATTTCTAGCGCCAAGCAGCAGTGTGCATGCACTGTTGTGTTTCGGTTTGAAGGACATTGTAGCCAGAGTAACTACTAGACATAACGAGACGTAACATCTCATGACTCAGGATGACGAGCGTAGTGGAATGCTACACAGTACTTTGTAACTCAAGGTGCTGGATGGTGTTGCTACTGTTTATGGGTGGTCGTATCGCTCACCATCGGGCGAACGGCATGCTCGTCTCGTCATTTAATGCTACAAAAACAATTGCATCCTCCCGGATAGCTACCATCGTATATAAGGTGTTACACCGTGCCATAGTAGTAGTATTGATCAACCTGTGTATGCAGATCAAACAGGCATAATTACGAGTTATAGTCATCGCTCGACCGTTGGCACTATCTGGACTACTCTCCGCTTACCATCAGATGCAGTGGTGTCACTTAGCCGTCCGTCGCCATACACGAAAAATGCCTATCATGGTATTTTTAATATAAAATAAGACCCTCAGCCTTTGCAATGAGACAACGTACCCAACAGTGAGTAACCAGTAAGAGTCTACTAGTACAAAAGCTAAAAACATAGGCTTAATATCTTTATCAACCCACGCATTTTTCTAGACACCACTGAACCGTGTCGCAAATCCCCAACATTTTTACAACACTATAATCCAGGGTATTTCCCAACAAAACACTAAAACACTGTTCGTTATATCGGGCCTGGATTGTGATATGAAAAAATAACATTTACAATCTAATATGATGCTAACGGCTCTTTTTAGAACACGTGAAAAAAGTGAAATTTGAAATAGGAACAATTAAATTCACTATAAATTAATAATTTAATTTTAGAACAAACGTGGGTCCTCAGTCCCCACGGCCCATCCTTGAATCCGTGTCTGTATAAAACTGTAACTACGCATTTAATGGACCCGAAAGAGTCCCGGAGATATTCTTATTTTTTTATTACGATACCTGACTGGAGCCACTCGTAAAAAGCTTACTTTGCGACTTTATTCCTTGGAATCGTTAAATTCCACTCTCGCGAAATTTGATCTTGGATTCCTGACTCATGCATAAAAAGAACTTGATGGTTATGCTTTTGTGATTCGATGTTTTCAATAAATTTTGTTTTTATGTTAATTGTAATATAAGGATGATACGACATAATGTTTTACACATTAAATGAATTTCTCGGTCTTTGATGTTGAAAGTAGTTAGGTATTCCGAGTACTTACTCAAGTATCAATATTGCTATAAGCCAACTCAATTGCTTCGTCTAGACGCCTTGATTATAAGTTATGATATTGTAGACTACAATATCAAACTTTGTCCATAACAATCAGATCTATATTATTATACCTATATACTTGAAAATTTTAAGAGTTCAGAAAACAAAAAATAATAAATACGGAACCCACATCGACGGCACACGCTTGACCGTTTTTTATTTCTTTTTCACACGTTTCTTTTGATAATAAGCGTTTGAGTAATTGTGGGCCGTGAATTACGTGGCATTGAGGTTCGGGTAATTTTTTATTTCACCCGGTTACCGGGAAAAAATAGCAATTCCGATACGCCATTATTGAAATTGATGTCCGAAATAGATGTATTTAATACGTTTTTTTTTCTATTTACGTTTTTTCGGTTAACAAGCTCCAAAACGTTTATTAAAACGCAGAATGCTATTCGTGTTTTTTGGGGCATGCGAGGTAATGAGATTTTTTAACGTTGACATTCTAGTTAAGAATAGATTTCGCTTGTCAGTTTGTATATCCGGGAATGTTAACTGCACGGTTTAGTGAAACTTCAGATTTGGCAATGTGTCGCTGCTGTAAATGAATAACCACACAATCCCAAGAAAGCAAATTTTACAGGACAGCCATTTGAAAATTATCAATCATTGTTTTTTGTTGTAACTTTGTACTTATTGCAGATATATAATCAAAGAATGTATTAATCAAAATTGAATTCATCAATGTTTTGCTGATTGTTATGTTCTCGGCTTTTACTACCATAATTAATTAATAACCGAAAATCAACCAATGATGTAAAGACATAATATTGTCATGCCACTGCGCCGTTTTTGCCGATATGACTGAGTTTTATTTAGCATAAAATATAGACTATTAGTGGACGATAGCCTAGTTGGGGATGGAACGGTCTGCCGAGACAATGTCCGGAGGTTCGAAACCCAAGGCACACACCTCTGACTTTTCGAAGTTACGTGTGTATTGTTTATCAATTATCGTTCGCTTTAACGGTGAAGGAAAACATCGTGAGGAAACCTGCATACCTAAGAAGTTCCTTATAAGAATTTCGAAGGTATGTGAAGTCTACCAACCCGCACTAGGCCAGCGTGGTGGACTAAGGCCTAAACCCCCTCAGTAGAGGAGGCCCGTGCTCAGCAGTGGGCAGTATAATAATACAGGGCTGTTATTATTATTATATTATTATAGACTATTATGCATTGCATGGTGTTAAAAAAAGGACATTCATTTTTTTTTTTTGTGGTTAATCATGCAAAGCAGTGATGTGTTATAGTCAAACCAGGAAAATAAAATACCATACCATGTCGTGGAAAAAAATATTAATGTTTTTGTTATGACAATGTTAAACATAAAAAATAAAAACATTGGTATTCCAAAAAGTTTTTTATTTTCCTTCATCGAGTATAGACATCAAAAAATTCTTATTTACGTATTTCCTCGAGATTAACAATAATCCAATTCTTAGCCACTTAAAATTTTAACTCATGAGACTTTTCATGCATCATCCATTTAATATAGGTACTAAATTATTTTACTTTAGCGGAACGCAAAAAGCTATACAACCAAATATTGATCCAACATTGGCCCCAACCAGTACCCAATACGTTAACGGTAGACTTTCAGTGTGTATTTAACTTTTTATTTATTAAAAAAAACCGCTGAAACCTCGTTAGCTTGCTGTCATTTTTAATTTGAAATATAACAGCGTTGCGCTTTCAAAAGTTCACAAGTCAAGCTATATGTGGGTCGTCGAAAGAATTCAATGATAAACACACATTGTGGACGGACTTAGTGGTTATTAGGAGGGTACTGACCCACAGTATTAGCAGTAAGAAATTAAATACAATTTCTCCATTGTTTTTGATATTATTATTTATTAATTAATATTATAAAATGGCAAGCAAGGTAAGAAATATATTATCATGTTCTCCTCGAAACTTACTTCAAGATACTTACTACTTTCAAGACACTTACAAGTAATATTTAATGATAATTTCCTTAATATTTGTTTGACTTTAAAAGTCGCAATATGCAACAAAGTAAACTATATTATGTACATTCATATTTCCTAATTAGTTGGCATTAGGTCAAGGCGGGTAATGCAACAAGCAGATGTTTGTCAAGAATATAAACAATAAAAAAAGTTCTTAATATACGGTAAAAGTACGAAAATCAAGCAACCCCGTCTTTTTAAAATCTTTTAAAAAAGAACCTTGTTTTTTTACTTTACCAAGTTGTCTATGATTAAATGGTATAAAATGGTACCTCCACTACATCCCTGATTACGTCCACCGTACATTCTCGCTGACGTTTTAAGAACAATAGCTTTTATCTCGTTCCGGCGAACTCTAAACCTGATAACTTGTGGGAAACGCAAACATTCTATTTGATCGCCTCGTGTGATACTATATTTTTTTATTGTATTGTCTTTATAGTGAGCATTAATAGGTCAAGTTGATTAAAGTCGGGTGTTTATTTTCGTTCTTTCGAGTTAATATTATTTGATTTTAGTCCTTCGAGCCCGATATTGGGTTTAGAATGTCTCAAAAAAAACACGACACGACTCCGTTTCGTTTTATTGTGATTGGTTGAAAGACTCACACGTGACTGACGTATAGGTCTCTCGACCAATCATACACATCAAAATTAAACGATATCGTTCAACGAATTCCGTTTTTTTGCCACATTCTAGTCACGCTGTCTTAATCAGAAGTCACAAGTATTGCATCTACAAAACAATTATTTGCAAAAGAAACCATTTTACATCACGCTGAGATTGAACCGAGTACTCGACGTTACTCAATTACAGCTGCACTATAGTCAAATAATATTCGAAAGTTCCGGCAATTTTAGTAAAGTACTAAATATTTCCTAAAGGAAATTCAAAGCTCTCACAGCTTGTAAGAAATTTGTAAAATTATTACGGCAATATTAACGCTTCCATGTTCTTAATGTTATTCTGAAAGGCATACATTTCAATATAACACTTACGAAATACATGGCATCACTCGCTTTATTCCCTTTTTGGGGTATGCAGAGGAGTTATTATTATATTAAAAAGCCTATTATAGCAATCAGGAGTAATGTAGCGTTCTATTAGTGAAAATCGTTATCACTTTATAATATTATAGATTTTAAATCAAATTACATGTTTAGCAACTTAATCACGCTCTCTTTCTCTCAAGTCGTGAATCTCGTTCTATCTCTCTTACACACTTGTTAGAATATTCAGTGTGCATTACGGTCGCAAGACTCATAGAGCGCAACTTGTTTATGGGTTTATGAAATGAGGTAAATTCAAGTTGTTTTATACTTTTGACATCTGGAAATCTCACGTTACGCCCTCAGGGGATGTTGCAAATTAACTTATACCAAAAGTTTTACATCTTGAGTGAAAATTCGTTTGTTTTCGAGTTTGCTTCGTTGCGTTACATATTTCATGAAATGTACCATCATTTACATTTATTTTGGAGTTCAGAGGTTTTCGAGTGGGAAGTTCTTGCAATTTTTTTTGTGTTCAATGTTGAGTTTGTGCTAATACATTGCGATTTAAACAAAACCAACATATAAAGTACTTGTTAATTTACAAATTTAATCAAAAGAATATTTTGCAAAATCTGTAAACAATTGATTGATGTTATTTATTTATTTAATTTGCACATTTTGTTCATTCTATGTAACACCAAAAATATCCCTTTATTTAGGACTATAATTATGTATGTACATCTTTGTGTAATGGAAAGGAATGAACGATTAAAAATGCGTAATTTATCATGTAAATTACAAGCTTAAATACACTTTTTCGTACTTCCCTTTCTACTCCAAATAAACGGCGATAAATCCATCACGCGCACATTAACAAGCCATTTTTAAACCGAACGCGATGCTCGGTTAAAACTAACAACGGGTTTAACTGTTTAACTACGCAGTAAAGTAAAATTAGCCAACTAAACATGGCGCGGTGGTCATAAACAATTTTATGAGGAGACGATAAATTTTTCATTAAGTGTTTTTATGAGTCTTTTAGATTTGTATATGATCAAAGATAGATATTCTGTATGTTTGATTATCGGTTTGGATCAAATAGATGTGAACGCTCGTTTGATTCGTTTCATGTTCATCTTGAAGGAAGACATGAAGAGATGGTGACAGAAGTTTATATTTCGTGCATACATTTTTCTAATTTTGTTATTTCTTGAATATGATTTTCATTTGATTATTTATTACAAGTCCTAACCTCTATAGTCTATACCAGGGGTGGGTAGAGACGTGACGACAAACACGCCCTTTATACAATGAAAATGTCTAAAAACAGATTAAACCCAAAGGTACTTTAAACATCAAAGCATCATAATATAAGGAAAATAGTAAATAATACAGAAATGTATCATTTTATACCAAAAATAGTCTTACGTGTACAAAAACCGCTCGTAAACAAAATAAACACAACCGGATGGCGTCTCGGGCCACCCGCTTGACACTCCTTTGATCTATCGTATTTGTATAGGAAACGATTTTACAATAGTAAGCGAAATACTCTTTATATCGTGGCTATAACCTACATGGGGCCGTGGAAGTATTGCGTAGGCACAAAAGGGGGAGAGGGAAGGGTCGATGCTTTACTTATTTTCGATGACATCGGGAACAGCGTCTCTACACTGATTAAGTCAGCAATTTGTGGAAGAAGCGAAAGAAGTGTGTCAAGATTGTAGCTTGTGTCGCTTACCTCTATGTGATAAGGGTGTATGCTAACATTCCAAGTGGGCAACCGCTTGTGGTTAATCACAGTCATATTGACACGCTCCCCCGCTCAAAAATTGGTAGCGCGCGTCATCGTGGATGAAATTATAAACGCGGATGAGACGATAATTGATTTCTTAAAATCTAAATTTCATTCTATATATAGTACCAAAATATTAAGCATCTATAAATTACAATAATTGTTATCTCAATGCAAGGCTAAAGGTCATCAACCTCGTAAATAATAAGGTACAGTCCAATAACAAAGCACATGAGATTCCTCTGTATTCTAAAGAGTAGGCAACAAATTAATACAATGAAATATGGCCATTCTCGATAGAATATACAATGGCCAGATTAAATATTTATATTGTAAACTTGAAACGTATTTTCAATTAGATATAGCGAAGGCTTCTATTGATTTACATAACAAACGGTAAAAAAAAAACAATTTTATTGCTAAAATTCTTACTCGATTTTATATACACAGTATTTATTTACTCATAAATAAACAATACTCATTATGAATTCAGAATATTGAGATAGTATTCCAAAAGTTACAATTAGTTGTGCTTTACTTTCGCAACTCGATAACAGATGGCGCAGCATGTCATAGCAAATAGAGTTAATTACTTACTACAGAACGTCAATCTCATTATTAGTCCAACAATATTAAAATTCAGTTATATTTTCCAAACACAAAAACTAATAAACCGCACGTGAATAAAACTTGAACATCTAGAAAATGCACAAAAAATATTTTATTTAATTTTGCTACAAACGGGGATTTCTTAATTTTTAAAATTTCTAATATGTATTAAAAATAGATTCTATTTTCAATTTGAGTTTACAATTACAAATAACAGATGGCGCTTCTTTCAATAATCTATGACGCAGTGAGACCCGCTATCCCGCGAACGGTCCCACTGATTCATTCAATCAAAGGAACGACCGATGAACCGCATCCGTAGCGAAGAACCTTCGAGAAAATACAGTTGGACCATAAAATATTACGAAACGACGTGAAAATATCCGACGAATGTTTTCAGATATCCCAGCCACTTGTGTTTTTGTGTCATTTTATATGAAATTCGTTTTGGTGAGTGCGATTGTAGGTAAAATTAATACTCATGTTTTGTATTTTGGCTTGAATGTGATCGTTGTATCATGTTTTATATAAAAATTAAGTCTTTAAACATAATTTAAAATCATTTTAAGTTAACTTTAGAATTTTACAGTAAACAGTTCACGGAGATTTGAATGACGCACATAAATAATATGAAGCCACATATTTGACTTTATTAATTGGTTACATTAAAATATCTAAAAGACAGTAATCCTACAATAAAGGATTTAATTTCAAATGCACTCCAATAATTATTAATTTAATTATTACCCGTATTCCACATAAATATAATGAACATAAGAAAGAAAGAAACATATTTATTTGTAACAAGCAATTTTACAGGATAATCACACAATTAAATTAAATTTGCTCGTTACAAAAACGACCCCAACTCAGCATAAGCTGGTAAAAAACCAGCGCTGGTCTTCCGTTGGGCCGTTTTGTGATGTCACGGGGGCCAAAGGCATAATCATTGTGATAGCTATTAGCTATTTATTATTACAAAAAAAACATCACACAAAAATCATTAAAAAATCAAGTTTCTAAATACCAGACTTTATCAAGGTCGTCGCAAATGTCATATCTAAAATAACTATAAATGGACCTCTGCATCTGCGTGAGAAATAAAAGGACAGCAAATTCTTATTTATCTGCGAGAGGTCAGTAATTCTCATCAAGTATTTTGTTAGTTTTACTAGAATTTAACGCCTATATTTCTTCCCAACAAAGCGTCTCTACATGACCCCTATAGTACAGCAACTGTTCAAATATAATGTCGAACAAGGGGCAAGGCAAAGCATTTAAAAATTTGACCACTCAAAAAATATACTCCAGTTAACATTACAAGGTTTCAAATTCATTCCACTACTCTTAGGTCTTGTTTACATAGCATCTCGCTTTTATCCCTTTTCAGGGGACGGCAGAGGCGTATCACACACCTAAATTTCGCCAACTATGTTGAGTCCCATGTAGTAGGCCTTATTTTACAAATAATAAATTATGTTGAGTTGATTATATGACTGAAAGATTACGAACCAATATTTTGTAATTCACACTTTTTGCCTATGCGCTAAAGCACTTTTTGAGATCTTATTGACAAACCGATTCAACGAAAAAGACTTGGTTGCATAATCAACATTAAATAGAGCGTTTCAAAGTACACCAGCATATTTATAGCTACAAGGCACTGTAGCACAATGCCAGTTTTATAATCTCAGCACCTTATTACACGGGACTAAACATATCTGACGAAATATTGGTATGATTACACCTCTACCAATCTTTGAAAAGGATGTCTATTTCCACTGCCAAGCAACAGTGCATGCACTGTTATGTTTCGGTTTGAAGGACATTGTAGCCAGTGAACTACTGGACCTAATGAGACTTAACATCCTTATGTCACAGGATGACGAGCGCAGTGGAATGCCACACAGTACGTTGTTCAAGGTGCTGAATGGTGTTACTACTGTTTATGAGTGGTCGTATCGCTTACCATCAGGCGAACGGCATGCACGTCTTGTCATTCAATGCCATAAAAAAGGGAAAAAATATGTGTATGTTCTAATCTATTCTATATTGTATTCTATACTACCAATGTATCTACGGATCTACGATTAAACCAAAGTGATAGTAAACAATTGCAATTTCACAAGACTGCCGAGTCTCAACGACGTCCGTATTGGATCGTATTCCTAAGAAACTTGAAAGGTAAAAAATGTTTATAATAACATTTTACGCTCCGCCCGCATCCTGCACTAAACCTCCCAGGCGTGACATGGGGCTACCATGGGAACATGGGGGTAACAGGATTCCTAAATGGCAAATGGGATGCACTTGATGAATGTAATTGTAATAATAGGTCTATGTAATTAAACGACTGCCTCGGTGGCGTAGTTGTATTATGGTACGACTGCAATGCTGAGGTCTCGGGTTCGATCCCAGTTTAGGCAGAGTGATATTGAGGTTTTCTATTCAGTATCAGCTCGGAGTCTGGAATTTGTGCCCGATATGGCGATAGGCTCGCCCCCTATCACATCATGGGATGGAATAACGGCGAAAAGTGGGTGCACTAGTTGCGCCTCTGCCTACCCCTTCAGAGATAAAAGGCATGAGTGTGTATGTATGTAATTAAATTACATATATAAAACCAAATATATGATAATCTTAAGATTTTATTTTGAATGATAAGAGAACATTATTTAGATGGTATCACATAATATATTAAAAAATGTACGACCGTGAAAGCGACTTAGTCACGATGGATGATAGTTGATAAATGAGAGCAAAAAGAAAAACAAATCAAAATATATTACCAAAATTTCTTGCTCAATCATGAAATATTACGCCACGACGTCAGGTTAGACGTCTCGAGAATGAACTCAGTTATCAATCATCCACTGTGAGTAGGTAACTACGTAAGATCATATACAAACTGACAGATGAATACACATAATAAAGCATACATATTAGATAGCGCGAAATAATTCATGGAAGCACAGATGTCCTAAAAAATGGAAGACGCAGATTACTTTCGTGTGAATGTAGGAGCCAGTGGCTCGGAAAATAGCTTCTCAGCTCAAAAAACTAACGGAATATCCGAACACATTATCCTAAGTAATGTTTTTACATGAAAGTATTATCAGAAAGCGAAATAAGTTTCGGTTTTAGTACGAAAAATACAATACATTTTTTTTATTTATGTAGGAATTTTATATTAAGAATAAAACTTTACACTAAAAAGAAAAGATATCTAAATACAGCGAAGTTATAATGGTTTCAGTATTTTTCAAACAGACGTCAGATAACTTAATTCTATTTGATTCCATCAAGGCAGAACACTCATATTCAAATTATCGCTTTACGTCACACGAGAGAATTATTTCAAAGCTTTACAATCAGTACCAGTACATTTTTCGCATTTAATTAATCAGAACAACCCTAGTTCTAAATTTAAATGTGTCACTAAAATAATAAAGACACACTCGCTACTTGCTTAATGACGTCTCATTGCGACATTCAGAAATTTGCGACGACCCCAACGGCTCGTCCTTGGAGTTTGAAAGACAGAAAGTCAAATCTATGTGTGTTACTTTTTGACATTTGCGGGTTAAACGAGCGTCACTTATTGTGAACGGTTTGTGGCAGGTGATAAAGACAGATTTAAAGCTTACTTATCTGCTCGTGACACAAACATTTGCGAATTCATCGCGCATAACAAATTTTTATTCGTCCGTTTGAATACGGAGAGAACTAGATTGAAAACGACCTAGTACGAAAACGAAATTTTAAAACTGAATTAATTTCACTCGCTTTAAGATTACTTATTCTTTGATTTGATCGGGTTACTTTTTCAATAATTTAACATAACTGAAACCAATAAATGTAATCCGTCGGACAAAAACATGACATCAAATTAACGATGCGTACTAGCTCTATCGATTCAGTACATGTAAAAAAATAAAAACTTTTCTCCAAAAAGGGACAGAATCGTGCGCCTTCGTCACGTACCTTTAATTCGGTTTCGATACGGTCTAAGTTGACCGCTTTCTACAAAAAACTATGTTTGGTGTAGGAAATGTTGGGTTTCACCGATTAGTATAATGGAACTATGTTTTTTAGTTACATTACTACACTACCGTGTTTTTTTGTTACGAATGTAGCTACTCTGATAGTTCATTACATAATTATTACGTACTAGCTTTTGCCCGCGGCTCCGCCCGCGTGAATGAGTTCCCGGGATAAAAAGTAGCCTATTTGTTAATCTAGGACATGATCATCCGTGTGCCAAATTTCATCGACATCCGTTCGCTAGTTTTTGCGTGAAAAAGTAACAAACATCCATTCATCCATACCTACTCACAAACATTCGCGTTTATAAGGATTTTAATTGCGTGTTGACAAGGGGTAACACAGTTAGTGTCATACGAAATGAGTGTTCGAAACGAGAGTTTAATATTTACTTTAGGTAATTTTTTAACCTAAATCAAGTAGACATAGAAAAAATACATTCCTTTAAATATAAAAAATAACTTCAACATTAAAAGGTATAAGAGGACGTTAAATAAGCTGCGCAAAGGTTATATGTTTACAAAGAGTTCTATGATTATGTACACCGGACATTGGAAAAAAATTCATAAAAAAAATTTAAGCGTAATCGTCAATAACTCAATCTGACCTGAAATAGCAAAACACCTATGTAAAATGCATTAGAATGTACTTTCACATGGTCATAATGCGCAAATTGGCATATTTTCTTCCAAAATATAGCTTACTTTACTTTGCGCATATCGAGACGCCTTGTCACATGGATGTGTCAGATAAGATAGCGACTTATTACCAACTAGCTTTTGCCCGCGGCTCCGCCCGCGTGAATGAGTTTTTCCGGGATAAAGGTCCCGCTTTATATTATTCCGGGATAAAAAATTGCCTATGTGTTAATCCAGAACATGATCTACCCATGTGCCAAATTTCATCAAAATCCGTTCAGTAGTTTTTGCGTGAAAGAGGAACAAACATCCATACATCCAAACATCCAAACATCCAAACATCCATACATCCAGACATTCTTACAAACTTTCGCCTTTATAATATTAGTAGGATTGGTAATAACTTTTGTACGAAAAATTTGGGCCTGATGTCCGGTCTATAACTAACTATAATGTCTTTGTGTTTACGAATCATAATCCGTGTATTTCGTAAATAATTTATTAAAAGACAAGAGCTGATATTTATGCAATCCATAAAACCTAATATAAAAATAACTTATTGAATACGTATTTAAAATATTTCCATAGTCGGGTTAAATAAACTCGCGGCGAAGTAGTTTTGGTTCCGCTTTTAGATAACAGATGGCGCTAGGCGTCGAATGAACGCGTTCGAGAACTTTTAGTGAGTTATTTAGTTATTTTCTAACATAAATAAAGTTGTTATGAATGATAATATTATTTATTATATCACGGAAGGTAAAGTTCATGTACAAGTTTTAAGTGTCGATTGATTTATTTCAGAGAAATAGTTGTTAAAACATATAAACTAAATAAATCCATAACCGATAACACACAACTTTGCTATTTGAAATAACTCATTCTGTTTTATTTTAGGTACAAAATTGACTTTATTATCAGGGGCTTTTTATAAATAAATCTGAACATCTATCTAATCGCGTCTATAGACAAGAAATAATATTTTTATGGACATAGTAATGTGACGTACTATCACGTCTTTTAATGTTGTCATATTGAAATACGTGATAGTACGTCACATTGGGATAAAGACGTATAAACACGTCATATAAATTAACCACAGAAACATCTACATTTGAAATTCGAACGCAAATTTTTAAATGTAAATTCTTGCACTAGTTTTTAACAAGTTTCATGCACTCTATATCGTTACGTTAGCCTCACTTCATTTGCATTCTAACAACTAATTAGAAAGATTTGAAACGGTTACGAGACGAGTTGTATATTTAGAAGGAATTGAGCTACTTACTTGCTAAGGATATTAGTACTTATCATAGTCCTACGCATTCTTGTGATAAGCTAGTATCACATCGGATGGAATACACACAGGTGGCGCCTCGACCTACCCTTTCGGGGATAAAGGCATGTACCATAGATATGCCAGTTTAAGACATACATACATACATACATGCGCCATATAAGCAAATAATCTGACCCTATGGTATTACGCTAACTCCTTAGTTAATGGATCAAAATGTAAAAATAAAATAGCTTTTGCTATGCCAATAATTCCTGAAATTACTCAGGGATTAAGAGATTATTGATAACAGTTCGCTAAGAGATAGAACGCGGCTTAAGAGTTCCTGCGATTGTGTTTTTTTTAATAATTCGTTTTTCTGGTGCATCACAAAGTGTATTAAAAATTTCTATATTAATAATTTAGGAAACATTACCAAGAAGTAGATACCTAATTATAGATTTTTTAACTATCTGAATTCTAGGATTTTTTCCCAATACTGTTTCGTGACTTTCTTCCTCATGTTAAGTAATTTGCGAACGAGCCTTATTACAATACCGTAGCAACTATTATGCCAAAAACCTCAAATCTTGGCAAGTATATTCTCGTAATTGTAGTTAAAAAAATAATTTAAACATCCGTTTCACTCTTTAGAAGTTAGAAACGGGGACATTTTGATACGAACGAAGCAGCTTGCAAAAATCAGTTTGATGTAGAGTAGGTTTAGAATTGAAGTAATTTGAGACATTGAAAACATTAATCACGATGTGATAAATGACTGAAGAAAGAAAACTAATCACACTAATTACGTATGTATGTATACTTCGTTAAACACTTGGCTCATTACTTTTTTAAATTATGTTTTATATTGTAAAATAAGATTCTTTGAAAAACGTCGCAGCAATTAACTAATGAATCACTCAAAGCAAGTCATTTTTACTTTTTTTTTATTCCTGTGTGGACGCAATAGTCTGTCGCAGACTATCTACTAATTGACGTGCAACCGAGCCCCGGCAATAATGTCACGTTCAACTGAATTTGTGTGATCCGTAGTTAATTTAGAAATGTTTAGTCCATAACTGGTGCATGCGGGTCGCACGAGTGATTTATGTCGACTAATTTTAGTTTGTTTTATTTTTTCGTTTTAAAAGCGACCAGTATTTGCGATCGATGCTAGATTAGTTTTTGAATATGGAACGCTATGTTTAGACTCGAATTGAAATCTTTTTCATGCAACATTTTTTTTATTTTTAACTCATTATTTAAATAAATCTAGATTTTTTTTTTAAATTGAACAGATTTAAAAACAGAACGAGATTTTTTAAATTTAAAACGGCCAGTCATTCACTAATGATGCCCCGAGCTTTCCGAATGCAAAAAGATGCATTATTAAGGTTCTTCATTTAAAAATTCTTTTGAATAACAAACAGTGTTGTGCGTCGACCCACATCCATCGTTCGACTATTAATCGTGTAAATGCGTTTATTGTCCGCGTGTTTATTTACTGCACCGCAATCACTCATCGATGCAAATGTACCTATAGTTACAGCCAACTCGCTTCGACCATAAATCTTCAAGATAGCCTACATTGCTCTTAAGATACAAGCAAACTTTGTACTCACCTAAAACTACCAATATAAAACACAAACTAATGTACAAGATCATCAGGAATCTTTGGTAACTAATAAACTAAATGTATCACACAATGATACGGCAATCATCTACGCGATTGCCGAATTTTTATATCACAGTTCACATCACTAACTACACGATATTGGCCGCACTGCGATCCCATCAGGCCATCACTATTTTATGAGCACACATTTTTTCCGAACTCGTGTGCATCGAGCACCGTAACTTTTTCCCAAACTTGAAAGTTTCTCTCATCGTCGTGCATCAAAACTTGTTAGATATGTCACAATTGTCATCACTTTACTCGTCCAACACTGATTGTAGTTGATAATAAACTATTTCACACACTTGTGAATCGTTTAACTGTTTATTGTACGATAGTTTTCGTGGAGCGGCCGACAATGATCCGTCGCGCTCGGCGGTCAGGACGCAACTGGCGTGAAGTTGGTTCGGTTTGTTGAAGAATGCGCCGCGCATGGTTGCCACACCGGCCGTGCTTGACTTGAACACCGGCCGAAATGGAGAGGCGCACTCGAACACCTAATTTACAATAATCCGGTGGGTTTTCGACGCCGCCGGGTAATATAACCAGACGCGGGCCCGTGCATTGTCGGTGGCGTCGCCCTCGATCTTGCTCGCTTGTGCCCATACAATCCACACATACATCGTGCTTTGAGCGCGCTCCGTCCTTTTCTGGCGACTTGGGCATTCGAATAAAAAAAAGCAGGTAAACAGGCCCGCGGCGTGCAATGCTCTTACCACGATTTCGAAACGAAATTTTTATATTTTACGCGTTCCAAGTTCAATTTGAATCCATTAAATGGTATTCGCGACTCGGACAATGCACGCCGGTGATTTATATTTTTATGCATTTACAACCGTCAAATTGATGCAATTAAATATTTTTAATTGTTTTTGTGTTTTTTTTTTCATTAAAACGTTAATTGAATTTGAACGGATGTGCAATATTTTTGACAGACAAATCATTTGTTTGCGCTAAAGTTTGTTTTTGGGAAACTGCTCGTGACAGAGACGAATGGTCCTTCGAGCGGATTACAACTCCGAATTTAATTGCACAACTAAGAGCGTAATGACTTTCTGTACTCTTTCTTGCCCGGAGCGAAAACGAGGCTTCACAGCATCATCTCATGGAAAACTGATGCCTTATAGCCAAAAGCTCATGACGTATTTTCTCGTATTCTCGTAAATCTCGCCTGATAGTAAGCATCGTATGGGCAACAGCAACACAGCTCTGTTTGACACTGTTTTTGGTACCATGAGATAAGTCACATAATTAATACATAGTAATCACGCTGATCACAATCGGAACACCTCCGACGGGTATTTCCGTGGTATCTACGCTGATGGACTCTCAAATACCAAAACTAGTTCATAAGATCATCATTTTCAAATGCATAATAAAACTCTAACAAAAGTCTCTTCATTAACTGTCCCCTTTATGGAAATACACAAATAGAGAACGTGAAAACATTCCTAAATAGTTTCATATAGCTTTTAGTACGTCCGGAATACCTAGAAACTCTTTTACCATTAGGTTCTGAGACATTCTTTGTTTATGAACGGGAACGGTATATAAAAAAATTGAATACAATATGATAGACGTAGATAATGTTTTAACTTGCCTGTTTGTGTGTGCTCCCCGATTAAGAGATTAAATAAAATAATAATTGTAGCTGAAGTACAACTTTGTATTAGTGTTTTTTGTTACAAAAAACAGATGTACAAGTACACATACTAAAAACAAATGTAACTTTACCTACTCTACTTTTTAGAAAGTAAAGTTTACACGAATACACATGTAGGTGAAAAAAGTAAAAAAAAATCGATAAAACTTGAGATAGCCCACTTTGAAGTTTGGAATAAATTCCAGAGTCCATAATGAAGATATTTTCATAATATACGAAAGTATTACTCCAAATTAGAGTATAATATTATGTAAACAACAATTAGGGTGACCTATTTACACATGAAAGTTGAAAACATGTTTGTGGGTCAGACAAATTCCCATCACGAGAAAAAACTGTCTCGCTTTCAATTCGGTCTGTGCAAAATATTTTTTTTTAAACATAAAGGCAAAAAAGAGTAGTGGAGAAATATCTCAATTTATTTGAAGTGACATAAGTCAAAAAAATATTTTTTTCTTCACTACTGAGAGGGTTTAGGTTTTAGTCCACCACGCTGACCTAGCACGGGTTGGCAGACTTCACCATAGATACATACTCTTATAGAGAAGAGAATATTTCAAACTAATTGTCAGTCCAGTGTCAGATATCTTCGATGGAGCGATAGATTTGCCGGCTTCACTTAACAGCTTCTAATTGACAACCGGTAACTATGGCTTAACGTGTTGCGCAAGTGTTTGGATCTGTCGAACGTTTTAGTTACATCGGTCATTCTTTTGGGATATAAATCCGTCTTTCTTAATTCACACACACTCACGCCTTTATCCCCAAAGGGGTAGGCAGAGGCGCAACTGGTGCACCCACTTTTCGCCATCCGCATTATGTCCCAGGATGTGATAGGGGGCGAGCCTATCCCCATATCGGGCACAACTACTTTGCCCGACCCGGGGATCGAGCCCAAGACCTCAGCATTGCAGTCATTCCGCAATACAACTACGCCACCTAGGCAGTTACTTTATTCATATATGAAATTAGAAATATCCAGGTTTAGTGGCTCTCCGCCGTGGAGGAGTGGCGTCTCAGGCTGGAGGCCCCGTCGTGGGGGCACAGGGTCGTAGAGGCAGTGCGTCCTGTCTTTGCCGAATGGCTGGACAGGCGCCACGGAGCGGCAACATACCGCCTGACGCAGGTGCTCACCGGGCATGGCTGCTTCGGTGAGTTCCTGTTTCGGGTGGTGGGGATAGAGGAGTCGGCCGTGTGTCACTATTGTGACAACTGCCCAATGGACACGGCCCAACATACGTTGGAGTGTTGTCCAGCCTGGGATGAAGAACGCAGCGCTCTCAGAGCAGTCGTCGGAGAAGACCTCTCGCTGCCGGCCGTGGTCGCTTCCATGGTCGGCGGCCGGGAGGCCTGGCAGGCGGTGGCCCACTTCTGCGAGGCGGTCCTCTCGCGGAAGGAGGGTGCCGAGAGGGATCGCCAGCGCAGTGGTGATCCCTTCTGCCGCCAGACGAGACGTAGGAGGCGTCGGGTGGACGACTGACCGACGTCTCCCGCCCTGTGGATTGGGGGCGTTTGGAGAATTCCACCACGGTATCCCCTGCCTGTCGTAAAATGCGACTAATAGGGGCCTCCGGGGGTCACGGGTGGGCGGGAGGTGCCGCCCACCCATTAGTCTAGCCAACTTCTGTGACCCCCGTGATGGACGGCAGCGTATCTCACGCTGCCTCGGACACCAAAAGGTGGGCACGGTACGGTGTTACGGGGGCTTCTGAGCCCCCGCAACAACAGGAAAAGGACCGCAACAGCGGTACGCGCAGGGGCGGTTGCGGACGACAACTTAGACGCGAGTCGGAGGAAGCCCGCAGCCGTCCCTAATGCGCCGAAGATGGCCATTTAAAAAAAAAAAAGAAGGTTTTGTGGCTCTGTGCCCTTTTTGTTCGAGACACTGCTCACGTAAAAGTCCTTTTCTATAATTAAATTTACCCCCAGGTTACTCTTTAAAATCTTCTAATTTTCCATGACAGTCGAATCAAAACTGCTTCAACCGTTTTAGGAATAGCCCGAATTAACATTAAAACCTGCATTTAGGTTTTAGTAAAGTAAAAACAACTATATGTGACAAGATGGCGCTTATACAACTCTACATACATTAAAGGGGAATATCGTAACCCGAAACGCGTAACGCAAACGCAACAGTTAGCGGTTACCGTCAAATAGTTATGACGTCGATTGACCGGACTTCGAAACTTGGTTACAACTTGCTTACAACTTAGTCTTGGGTGTTCCTGTCTATACCAGGTATTGCCTATGGATTTTGTATTGATAACGACACGTAGAGTTATAACGTATTTAGAGAAGGATAAAATAAATGCATCCTTCCTTCTTTAAGTCTCAGGTTTGTACAATTGTGGCCAATTTATTTCGGGTTCAAAAATCCTACTTCCTACTAATATTATAAAGGCGAAAGTTTGTAAGAATGTATGGATGTTTGTTCCTCTTTCACGCAAAAACTACTGAACGGATTTCGATGAAATTTGGCACACAGGTACATCATGTCCTGGATTAACACATAGGCTACTTTTTATCCCGGGAAAACATAAAGCGGGACTTTTTCCCGGAAAAACTTTTTAACGCGGGCGGAGCCGCGGGCAAAAGCTAGTATCAAATAAAAATCACACAATTGAAATTCTGTTTTGATTCGTCTCAACCCACCCACGAGAGCTCAAAAACTGTCAATTAAACCACATCCGGCGCCTAGAGATGTATAAGGGGCCACTTATTGACACATGGGTCATCCAATTCGCTCATGACCACCCATCTGTTGCTCCATTCACTTCATAGGATTAGGGGCGGAAAAATAAACTGTGAGGTCCTTTTTTAATAGAGATCAGCGAAATACCTTACGATCTGGTGCAGAGGGGTAATTTTCCCAGACTTGTAAAAAAAAAAGAAAATGCAAAAATCAAATGGAGTCTGAAATTTTCCAGTTAATAGAAACAGGCTCTTCCCCTTTTTTTCATGGCATTGAATGACGAGACGGGCATGCCGTTCGCCTGATGAGAAGCGATACGACCACCCATAAACAGTAGCAACACCATCCAGCACCTTGAGTTACAAAGTACTGTGTGGCATTTCACTGCGCTCGTCATCCTGAGATATAAGATGTTAATTCTAATTATGTCTAGTAGTTACACTGGCTACAATGTCCTTCAAAACGAAACACAACAGTGCATGCGCACTGCTGCTTAGCGGTAGGAATAGACATTGCGGTGGTACCCACCCAGACGGACTCTCACATATGAGAGTCCTACCACCATTATACGCGTAACCTAACAGAGCTTGCGAAATGTGAGTATACATCTCTGTATACCCCTAAAAGGGGAGTTAGGAGTGATGGTATATGTATATGCAGTATCAATGAAAAATTGCGTTAGATTTAGCATAGATAGATAGATAGATAGATAACACTTTATTTTACACCACTGACATACAAAGAAATAAAAAAGAACAAGCATAATCAAGCGGAGTACTAGAAATTCTCGAATAATTTTCATAATAAAGTCGTACATTGAACTAAATCCACTAACACCACTCTACACCACAAAGCCGTAAAAAAAAACACTAGAAACTTATCGTTAACGATCTAAAAGCGTACAACGTTTCACTAACAAAAAAAAGAACCTCTTGTTTAACTTAACTATTAGTATCGATTTAAAACAGCCCCCAAAAAACAAGGGGTTTTAGTGAACGGTTGGACATTACAAAAAGAAGTATGGCTTTTGTTTTTCTTTGTAGTTCGTATGTATATATTTACAGTATCAATGAGATGCAATGATGGTTTATATTATCACATTGGTGGAGCGAAGTGAGATTCCCAGGCTGGTTTTTTTTTATACAAATGCATGAACAAATGATCTCATCAGCAAATAGCTCGTTTGATATCCTCTCGAATGCTAACCAGCTAGGCCTTTGAAATAATAGTTGCAACATAATTCAGAAATTCAGAATATACTGAATGGTTTTGAATGAAAGTGACATAGAAACCAAATTCTTAACTCTCACGCTGATAGAGCAAACTCTAGTATCAAATATAAAAAAGTCTCAACTAATATCAAAATTATTCTAAATTTACGACAATCAAAGTCGTCGTAAGTCGTAGTTAAAGTCGACATAAAGTCAATACAGTTTTTTCAAACACACTTTTGACGTACAATCAAGGAAGCGTCCCGAACGATAAATTCCAAATGGACATTTCTGGGTGCGATGGTTAGTCGACGCAAATTAATGTCCACCAAATGTAAAGGTTACCTTTTCCTTTCAGTATTTACGACGATCTTTCGGTCTTTTATCTTTACCTTTCTTTATCTTTGTGCGTTCCAGGGATTGTTTCGTTTGGGGTTCATAGTTTAATACGGATGGTTATTTTTCAATTCGTTTAAATTCGGATATAGCCATGAAAAATGTTTTTGTACCTTTTTTTGGCATGCAGTTTATTACATAGTTTTATGAATCAACATTGAACTGTAATTTGATGATGTGTTTTATTTATTTATCGCTTAATTAAACATATTAGCAGATATTTTATTCATAAAAAAACACACAGGAATTTAACAATAACATATTTTTAGAAATTCCATTGGGCCACGAAATTAATGCTATCAATAATTATTACGAAGAAATGCAAACATCAAATTGTATATTATTTTTTTTTTAAATTCGAACTCGTTCGAAATTTAAAAACACAAAACCGACCGTTACCGGACGAAGTAACAATGGCCAGGTAACAGGAGAGGCGACGTGGGCCACCGCGCGCCTCGTTTTAATTGAATATCTGCCGTTGCAATATTTAGGCGGCGCATAAAATTTCGTTTCGATGCGGTGTTGAATCGCTCAGCCTGTACTGTACCGTAGCTCCGGGCAATCTACGTAGTGACATTCAAGATTTAAGCGGCCATTTTTGATTGAGCCAACAAAGGATGGAAATGTGTGAAATTATAAATTGGATTATAGCTATCCTATAGTGATCTTTGGATCGATTATAAGGTCGAAAATTTTTTCTGAAAGGGGAGCGTCATGAAGTGATATAATAGGCTGTCATAATGACAATCAAAGAAATATACATACTCATATCTCTTAAAACACAAATTAATCTAATAACAAAACAAATTAATAGCCACGTTAATTACAAAAAACACACACAATAATCACACTTAACTCCAAAAACCGGATTCGAACCGACAATCGTTCAATTCAAAAACCGCAACGCACGCCAATACGCCGCGCATGATAAGTTTCGTACAAAGAGATATAATCAAGATTAATGGTGGTGTGTATTGTAAAATATTATTTTATCTGATGTACGTAGGTGGAATGAGCGGTACGGAAACACCGTTGTTTATTATTAAAATCACTTTGTAAACACACGGGCTTGAAATCGGCGCGGGCACGCCGCGTGCAAATATTTGAAAATGTAAATGAAATGTAAATTTGCGATCGAAACGCATTAATGCGTGTCAGCTACAACGTGTTAAATGTTAATATCATCAGCCTTGTACTCTATCGTGTCCCGTGGGTAAAGCTCTTCTGAAAAGTAGAGTTACTAGCCACTCTTAAATAGCTAGATCTCTTGTGTATGTAAAATAAACGTATAGTAACTATACATGTTTTACCATCAAAGCGACAATTAACAGTAATTTTGTCATCATAATAAGAATGGCATGGCCATAGATCTTTTGTCCATAATGCCTACATTCTTTAGTAGACTATCGTTTTACATACAGCGTTTCACGACACAATAAACTCTCGTAACTCCGGGTTTGTGTGCACCCCAAACAGAGTCCGGTTACTCATTACCCAATTTCACACTTTGCGCTCGAAAATTTGACAGTTGTATGCAAATTGTATGAAGATTTGCATTTTTACGTACTAATGAAGGGCTTTATACACCCCATCGGTCGCAAGGTGTTCCATTACATAATGGGGTTGGTTTGTTTGTTTTTATATAGGTTTCATTATTGTTGCCAGCTTCGCTTTAGTATGTCTTAGTATAAGTTAAGTAGGTTTTAAAATAAATATTACATAGGCCATTGGGAATGTAGAACTTTATTTGTAATAGTATTTTGGTATCGGTTCAGAAGTTAAGGGACAGTTTCCAAGCTTTTAAAAAAATAATATGTACAAAAAATATTAAAAAAAAAAAAAACAACCCGACTGCGTCAATATCTGCCATCTTTATTAAATTCACTGAAGAACTGAAAAGATAGGAACAAGATTTTAATTTGAATATTTTAATTTAGTTTTGAATAATCTTAGTTGCCAGTGTCCACAAACGCTGTCGGAGGCATAACACGCTCACTTCTCATAATTTGGTTGGTGATGTAGGTAGAGCAGGCAAATCTCGGAGTGAGCAGACTACCTCGGCGGCATAGTAGTATTATGGTACGAATACAATGCTGAGGTCTTGGTTTCGATCCCCGGGTCGCGCAAAGTGATATTGAGTTTTTCTATTCAGTATCAGCTCAAATTTGTGCCCGATATGGCGATAGGCTCGCCCCCTATCACACCATGGGACGAAATAACGGCGAAAAGTGGGTGCACTAGTAGCGCCTCTGCCTACCCCTTCGAGGATAAAAGGCGTGAGTGAGTGTGAGTGTGAATGTGTGTGTGTGTATAGTTCTCATTTGGGAGCATATATTATGTATATATTTGGTCGGCTAATACATTTATTTTTATTTATTTTATTTTATTTTTATTAAGTTTATGTGACAAGTGCGTTTATCAGCAAGCAGTGACATCGACCCTAAGAGATTATAACTTACAATTACCTTAACTTACTATCACCAATGCATTTTTATTAACGTCATTCCACCCATTGTAGGTTATTCTACGTTTGAAATAATCAAGATGGCGGCCCTTATGATCGGCTTCGTTCAGTGGCGGTTATCTCTCACTCCGAACCAATTATTCCGAATTTGACGGGAACCTGTTATTATGGTTTGGGAAACAGATGCGGGATGAATTTTTTTTTTAAAGGTATAGGCGTGGTCCACAATTCCAGTCGTTTGGTCCTCTGAGATATCATATATTAATGCTTGTAATTTTAATGAAGTCTGCTATAATACATGCTATATATGGTATGAAATATGGCCTGTAAATTAATCTAGAACCTAGCACGTTTTGTTTAATGCATAGTCAAGTAAAGTTAAGTCTTATTACACTGGATGAGCAGCGCCTTCGTCTCGCTGTGAAATCGCAAATCGCCAGCGTGATAAGAGCCTTAACTTTACCTGGCCACGGGTGAACTAACCCGGCCTTAGCGTTCTGTGTGCAAATTTCATCAAAATCTTATGCTTTGATGAATAATTATTATTAATCAAAGATCTTATGAATGGTTTATACACGTGCTAACAAATATTTAAACAACTTTTTGATATCTTAACCGTTATTGAAAATGTTATAAAAAATTATAGTTAATTATGTACGTTCGAAATAAATCGCAAACTAATAAAATAAAAAATATTTACGTTAAACTGTTTTACAACACTGCGAAGGTTAAATTAACTGACCCACTTGTAGTTTTTTATTACGACGGACATTGTTACGTTTTTAATAGTTTTTTGTACTAGTGACCGCTCGCGGGCCTCGTCATGCATAAAATCTTATAGATAAAAATAACAGTAGAAATGATTTAAATTGAGTACTACCATTTTTGTACTCCATTTTTCGAACTTGAGAACTTATCACGCTATTAGTTTTTTTATTTTTTTTGTTATTGTCCCTACTGCCAGTAGCCTGACGCGAGTCGGCGTTTCTGGCCACACCGGTCTTTAGGGCGAACGCTTAAGGCGCTCGCAACCCTTTAAATTAAGTGACCTAAGCTATCAGCGATACATTTCATATTTGTACATACAATACTAGCTATTGCCCGCTGCTGAGCACAGGCCTCCTCTACTATTGAGAGGGGTTAGGCCTTAGCTCACCACGCTGGCCTAGTGCGGGTTGGCAGACTTCACATACTTTATAGAGAACTTCTCAGGTATACAGGTTTCCTCACGATGTTTTCCTTCACCGTTAAAGCGAGCGACAATTCACAAAGAATACACACATAATTTAAGAAAAGTCAGAGGTCTGTCCCTTGGATTAACTATATTTAGATTTTTAAATACCAACAAACAAACTCCGCTACCACATAATTTTACGAATAAACATAATTATTTAGTAGTATGCTAACTACAAGCACGTTAGTGAGCAGTTAACTTTAACTTTAACAATAAACTCGTGTTTTTTATTGCTCTGGGTACTTACTAATGGGTATAAAATTTATAACCCCTGGGAAGGTAAATGAAATTGTAGTTGTCTAGAAAAAAAATTTTTTTTTTCACATACATAATTACCTACATACTCACGGCTTTTATCCCCGTAGGGGTGGGCGGAGGCGCAGCTCGTGTACCCACTTTTCGCCGTACATATTCCGTCCCATGATGTGATGGGGGCGAGCCTATCGTCATATCAGGCACAAATTCTAGACTCCGGGCTAATACGGAGTACAAAAATCCAATATCATTTTGCTCGCCCGGACACCGAACCAGAGACCTCAGCATAATACAACTACGCCACCGAGGCATTACAATTTTTATACAGGGTAATTTTGATATTGCCGTACTAAATGAAACCGTATGAAGTCCAAGAAGAAGTCACAGAAAAACACAGCTAAAAATAACCATCCAGAACAAGATAAAGTCTTGGCCAGTCATCGAACCGGTGCAATTTACTAGAAGGACGCACACGCGACGATTGGAAAACACACCTGCGCAATCTCATGCATTTTGACCTTTACATATAGAGAATCTTACGTTTCGTAATCAGATAATATCAATCATGTATGGCTTGGGGCGTAATGAGTAACGCGATGGCATGACCCAGATTCAATTTTAAAGGGTCTGTGACTAGTTTGTTTTTCATTATTATCATTGCTCTTAATGTAATGGATGTTAAGACGTTATTTGAATACATTTTTAAACTATGATTGTAAGGTTTACAAAATATTTAAATGCAATTAAAATTATTAAGAAATAATCAAACAAAATTAAAAATTGTTTAAAAGATTCCCTTTTTTTTAAATTGATTCCATAGACATTCCTTTTTTAAAAATTGAAATATATCGTTATTATCAAAACGGCTAATAACATTACGTAAACGTTTTACTAAAAAAAACCATCACCAGTGATCGTTCGAATACGAATATATAATCCAATTAAGTACCCATTATTTTCGCTTTTCGTCGCGTGCGTTTAATTGCATTATTATATACGCGTTATAACGCGCAAATCAATTAAATATGATGTATATGTAATCCCAAAGCGATGCGCTTGATTATAGAGAAATGTAATTGATGAGATTCATTATAATTTAATTATTAAAATATTCTTACTACAATCTTATTTAACCTTCATAAACTGTTCAGCTGACAATGAAACAATGGTCAGTTTTGACGTCCAGTCACTTTTTACAAGTTTAAGTTAGTTTTACAAGACTGCATTAAAATTGTTTCTAAGACGTTAGCAGAAAATAACATCCCCGTTGAATATGCAGAACTACTCCAACATTGCCTCATATCTGGCTATATGTTGTGTGCATTAAAGTATGTTTTTTTGAGGTTTTTATACAAAAAAAATACTAACTTATCGTGTTCTATTTTCCAAATAACGACATTCTATTCTTAAATTTAAATATAGAACATTACTACAAACTGATTTTTGCAAATATTAACCCTAAAACGATTAACAAAGTTGCTAACAGCGGTCGCGTTGGCCCACAATTTGTGACATCTTTATGTATAACAGCCGATAATTCTACACCCAACCCTGTTTATCGTGGACCGTTAATTAACTTCCAGGTAAATGGTAACTAAAGTGTTAATAAGGGTACAAATTACCCCCGATTTTTTACGGACGTCGTTTCACGTATCCGACGTGTGTGCAAGGTACCGCAGAAGATTGTTCTGGTAATGAAGGGTTATCACGTTCAAATTTGCATTCATATTTATGATTATTTTCGATTTTTTCTTTGTGGACTGAAGTTGTTACTTTGGTTGCTATTTGTAGAATCTAATTAGTATTTATAGAGGACTCGACTTTTGCTCGCGTCTACGCCCGTGACCCTGAGTTTTTCCGGGATAAAAGTCCCGCTTTACATTTTCCCGGATAAAAAGTAGCCTATAGTAATCGCTGATAATGTAGCTTAATACTGGTAAAGAATTTTTAAAATCGGTCCAGTAGTTTTTCAGTTTATGCGTTACAAACACACAGAAACAAATATTTCCTCTTTATAATATTTAACATTGGTCAAATCTCTTAGAAGACGCATTGATAGGTAGTGTAGTGGGGTCCTTTAGTGTTTGAGTACACACTGCTTTCTAGGTTCGAGCGATTGTATGCTATGACGTCAAGAAATTCTATAGGAAGTGAGATTGAAATTGAGATTTACTGGGGCTCCAGAGATGGAAGTCTATAATCGTGATACCATAAATGAACCTATGTAGGCTTTTCTAGAATTGCTTGTCATTTGAATATAACCCAGGAGCTTGGGGGTTTGGTTTCTATCAGACCATAATATCATTTGTTTAACATACATACTTCTTACATATTTCCTATATTATAAGTGTGATATATTTTTTTTATTTTAAGCTTACATTCTAAATTCAAAAACATTACATTATAAATGAGCGAAAATCATCCGGCGCGCTTCATTAGCCGTCAGGTTATCGCGTTTGCACAGCGATGCTGATTTAGAATTCCGCCGCGCTTTGTTTCCGCCCCTTGGGCGAAAAAATCCGCCCCCATGTTACATTATAAGTTATTGCCGGAGATTTTAAATGTATCGGAGGGCGTTATTCTCTGACACTGTGTGATTGATTGTTGTTGTAAATGATTTAAAGTTACTTTGGAGTTTGAGTTAGCCTGGTTTCACACTGGAGTAACGTATTTTTGCTGAATGTAAATTCGTGCAGTGTAGGTTGTCTGCTTTATCTAGTGTATATGGTTTGAGAGGTCCTAACTCCTAGGTTCCATTCTCAATTCGTGAAACACTTTGTGTAGGTCTAACGAATTGTCCGAAGAGTATGTTAATTTCATAGTCACTCACTCACGCCTTTTATCCCCGAAGGGGTAGGCAGAAGCGCAGCTAGTGCACCCACTTTTCGCCGTTATTCCGTCCCATGATGTGATTGGGGGCGAGCCTGTCGCCATATCGGGCACAAATTCCAGACTCCGAGCTGATACTGAATAGAAAAACTCAATATCACTTTGCCCGACCTGGGGATCGAATCCGAGCCTTCAGCATTGCAGTCGTAACATAAGACAACTACGCCACCGAGGCAGTCTAATTTCAGAGTCCACCGTAAAAACTATACGAAACCACTAATGCAAGACGCTTGATAAAGTGTGTTGCGCCGACCCCACATTAGTCATCATTAGGGCACTTGAAATACGAGAGTGTGTAAATAGATTAGGATTGTGCTAAGCAATCGCTAAATAATAATAATCGATTATTAGTAGGTAATCGAATCCAATACCACTCAACTTTCACATTACAGTGACCCGCGCATATTAATGTTACTTATTCAAAATTATATAATTTGAAAGCAGATGCACGATCTACTTTCTATTATGTTACCCGATTAGTTATGGGTTAGGCGGATTAGAACCGACACATGCTCACAAACGAGCTTAAATATATCACTATCTACTTTAAGGATATAATATGAATTATACGATTTGTCATACACTAGGCGTTGCTTCTGGTTTCGTTCGCGTGAACTTTCCCGATGTAATGTTTTTTTTCCGGAATAACCTATATGTCAGCTGATGTCACTATGTTTTATGATTTCTTATGTTTACGCGAATGTTCGACATTGTCCGCCCCTTGACCATAAAGTCTGTAAAGTATTCGAAACAAAAGCTCAAAAAAATCCGTTAAATATTTCTACTTCAATGTTACTATGAGTTTTAAGTAAGCTCAAACGATGATTCCGGACAATTTTCGTACACGCATCACATTTAAACAATGAATATCGAACATCAATTCTAAAGATCCAAGCTGCCTACATCAACAACATTTATAAGTTTATGTTTATAAAAATCTTACAAAATAAACCAAAGAAAATATTTTGTGAACAAATAAAATATTATTGAAACCAAAATCTATTTTGAATGCCGGAAATTATTCAATTCTTAACAAACTTTCACAAACCTCAAAAGCCAACTGGCTGTTGCTTTATAAAAACGCATTTTTTGTAAAGTCATCAGTCAAACAACCAGTTATGTGTAAGGGCGCGCGCACACTATACTTTTCATTTGAATTTCGACACAAAGCAATGAATCCAGTTTAATATCCGATTGAAAGCAAACAATCCTTGCATTTCATTTCATTCATTCCTACGTAGGGCTGGCAGGTTAGAATTTTTTGTATTAATGTTTTGAATATGGATGGAAGCGTCATGAAAAAAGAAGAATATATGGTCTGGATTAACTTTATAGTTTTGAATATGACACAAAACTGAGCATTTCTAAAATATAATAGTTCGTTGTACACAAAAATACATCCATTAAACTGATGATATCTGTCAATAGTATTGTAAAACAAGGAAATGAAGTCTCTACTCTCTAACATGTTTGAAGAAAAATTGAACCCAGCTGGGTCCTATTTGGTAAAAAAACATGCAATATTCTTTAACTACAATATGTACGCAGTACGTCACAGAATATTTCAAACCTCAAAGCTTATATATATTTTTAACTGCGAGTATTTAACATAAGCGATTAGTATGTACAAAGTATTTACAATAATACTATTATAATGATGCAAAGGAAGAGAAATAAACCACAAATCCGCAAATTGTTAACCTCAATGCACCATTCATACACAAACCAATTTTGACAGGTCCATCTGGAAATCTTTGGGGGAGGCCTATGTTCAGCAGTGGACGCCATGTGGCTGATGATGATGAGGACACAAACCAATTTGCAAACATTTGTAATACTTTAAACAGATTATGAAATAGCTTTTAGTCCCAACGATGGTCGCAAAGTTTTATTTCAACCAGTTTAAGTGCGCTGTTAATATCAGTTATGGAAAACTCGGTGTCTATTTAAAACTATGTACTGTAGCAGCTTTTTAAAGCCGAAGCGTTTAAGTATACGTGTTCTAGTAAAAAAACGTAAATTATTATTGCATACGTTTTTATATTTTTTTCTTAATCCATCAGTGATCACATTGGACTCTACGTATAATGTACTAGCTTTTGCCCGCGGCTCCGCCCGCATTAAAAAGTTTTTCCAGGATAAAAGTCCCGGTTTATATTTTCCCGGGATAAAAAGTAGCCTATGTGTTAATCCAGGACATGATCTACCCGTGTGCCAAATTTCATCGAAATCCGTTCAGTAGTTTTTCCGTGAAAGAGGAACAAACATCCTTACATCCATACATCCATACATCCAAACATCCAAACATCCATACATTCTTACAAACTTTCGCCTTTATAATATTAGTAGGATATCCCCTGGGATTTAACTATCCCATTCGAAAAAACGTTAATTTATTTTATTCGTTTTTTTTTATTGCAATTGCATAAGACGATCGTGTCACCCGCATTATGGTAGGAGATACGACAATAGAGAGTTCAAAAATAATCTCAACGCTCGTTTCTATCGCGTCCTCGATGTAAGAATTACGGCAACCCTAATCGATGACAACTAACCCGAAAACGCAACATCAGATTTCCCACTATGCCAACAATAAAATATTTAACATCGCCAACCCTAAATATCGAAGCATCGATTGAACGAATCGAACGGTTTTATTTTTTCAACCTCACCGTATTTCGGGAATCCTTTACGAACGTTCGGACAGTGTGCATTACGCCCTATTAACTCCGCATATATCGAAATGAATCGACGATAATGATACGCAATACGGGTTGCATAATCGATTAAATGGTAAAATATTTTACGAATTCGGCGAAGAATCGGTAACCGATAATATGGAATTCGTTAATCTGTAAATTGTTACCGGCGTAATGTGTCAGGCACCTATCATCGAGCTTGGCATTTTAATGAAAGTACCTCAATAATCGTGTGTCGGATATACTGTATAATTTAAAGGAGCTATACTAACACAAAAACCCTATGTCCATATTTCATATTATAAAGTGAAAGAGTTTGTGTGGTTAAACGCGCTAATCTCAGCAACTACTGAACCGTTTTTATGTTTTTTTAACTGACTTCAAAAAAGGAGGTTCTGTATTCGATCCGTATGTATGTATGTAAATTTGTATGGCCGCGAGTTTCTCAAAAACTACTGATCCGATTTGGATGTGGTTTTCTTCACTAATAGGAAGCTACATTACTCCTGAGTGCTATAGGCTACTTTTTATTCCGGAAAAACTTTTTCACGCGGACGGAACCGCGAGTAATATTACTTATGTATATTTTTTACGCTGGATGACCATTCAACCGCGCCAAATGGAGACGGCCGCGGTCCGTATTAACCGATCCAGAGCACGAAATCACTCTGGCCATCCGCCGTAAGAACGAGTTCTTGAAACTCCAACACTCCACAAGACCGCAGTTCCGTCGAGGACCTCGCCGCGTTCCTCGTCGCCCCCCCCCCCCCCCCCCGACCCCACTAGCAGTTCCGGCCCGAGTGCCGATGACAGCACAATCTAATAGGATTAGGCCTAACAAAACAATCTTTCCCTAATCGTTGATGTCTCATCCTCTCTCAGTGGCCGTCCTGAGCCGAGGTTCGTAATCCGTTAGTGGGTTGCCCTCAGCATGGTCACTTAATTCAAAGGGTTGCGAGGGCCTGCTGCGTTCACCCTAAAGACCGGTGTGGCCAGAAAAGCCGACTCGCGTCAGGCTACTGGCAGTAGGGCCATTAACAAAAAAAAAACGCTGGATGCAGGCCGCTTTTGACAGATGCGTGTGGAAATCTTTAAAGTGGGCACATACGATGCGATTTGGTACAGCCGAACCATTAAAATGGTATGCCATCGAACCATATCGCATCGTGTGGGGCACGGTTCGATGGACATTATTATTATTATTGTTGGTACGGCTGGTTCGATGGCTTGTCCATCAAACTTGGTTGCATACAACTGGACGTCGCATGGTACGGTTCGATCGCGTGGCGTGAAGACTGTAACGCGTGACGAATTGGTCGCATGATACCAAATCGCCTCGTATGTGGATACTTTTAGGGCTGGCCTAAGTTCAACACTGGTCTTCATGAGGCTAATGATGATATATTTTTAACTTGGACGACAAAGTGACTCCGCTCCATTTAATGGCCGGTGGAGTAGTGAGTAGTGTCGATTGACGAGAGATTATCCCTCGAGAGGTGATTCGACATTCGAATCCAACGCAAACAACTCAATCTCACGCAACCCCAAAATGAAAACAGAAGTCACTATTACAATTGATTGATCAAACGTGACTGCAAAATAGTTCTGGCGAATCATCTGGCAACCCTCATTGTTTTGATAACTTGCAACCGCGTTCATTGTATTGATGCAACCCCTTGGTACCCATATGGCGGGGGATGATGGCCGTTTAGCTAAGTACTATTGAGAATTAATGAATTTCTCGTGCTGTTAATGCGAACATTTGGTCGGTTTTGAACGTTGGTTCAATTCTCGGTAGGGGCATCCTTCAGTTCAAAGTTTAATGAAAATAGAACATAACCGTAAAGACGATTTATTTAATAAAGTTACTGATATTTTTTTGTTAATAACTGATGCTATAACTTTATTGTTGAATATATCCCAAAGGTACCTAATTTAACAAAGTTAGTTCGTCTTTTAATAATAATATCTCTATTATATAGGTATACATCTATAACATATTTCTAAACTTCAAAGGCACTTGGTCTTTTAAACATATTACCTTTGTTCAAAATTAACATTTGTACGATCTAAAATACGTCACACACATCTCTATACAAATATTATAAAGAGTAAAGATTTGGTTATTTGTTTGTATGTTTGCATTGAATAGGCTCCGAAACTACTGGACCGATTTGAAAAATGGTTTCACCAATATAAAGCTACATTATCAGCGAGTAACATAGGCTTCTTTTTATCCCGGGGAAATATAAAGCAGGACTTTTGTCCCGGAAAAACTCAACACGCGGACGGATCCACGAGCAACTATAAAGGTTAACTTAGTGTTCCTATGCCCCAGACCTAGATATCTTAACTTTGACTTCAACCCTAATGTCAAAGCATTACTCATTTAAGGGGAAGTACTATATTACAACTATTTATTCGCGTCATTAAATTTTTTAAAGCGAGAATTAAATTTAAGTTTTACTTGCGTGAGTCGTATTAAGCTGCAAGTCACGTAAAATAAAGTAACTATAACCAGTTTATGAAGTTCACATTAGTAATTTCCTCGTAAATAACTTGCGTAAGTAAAACTTGCAAACACACCATCCACCTTTCCATTATCATCATCATCAGCTACATGACGTCCATTGCTGAAAATAGGCATCTTCCAAAGATTTCCAGACGGACCTATCAAAAGCAGCCATTATACCACATGTTTTTTTTTATGCCATCGAATGACGAGACAAGCATGCCGTTCACCTGATGGTAAGCGATACGACCACCCATAAACAGTAGAAACACCATCCAGCACCTTGAGCTACAAAGCACCGTATGGCACTCCACTGCGCTCGTCATCCTGAGACGTAAGATGTTAACTCTCATTATGTCCTGTAGTTACACTGGCTACAATGCCCTTCAAACCGAAACAAAAAATTGCATGCACACTGCTGCTTGGCGGTAGAAATATACATTGCGGTGGTACCCACCCAGACGGACTCTTACATGTGAGAGTCCTACCACCAGTAAGAGTAAGTAAGTACAAGCGTGGTAAAGAGACTCCACTACAAGATGGTAAGTAGAACGGGGTACATATAGAGTATCGATTGATTGACCAGAGATGTTTCTGCTGCGCCAGTAGACACAATACTGCTATGAGCTATGTACGCGTATTTACTTACCAGTAGAAGAATAGTCGAGAAGTGTCTGTCGACATCAGGTGAGTCACGAGACAAAACTGGATTTCTGCCAACACACTTCCCAAGCATGTTGCAGAAAGTTTTTGGCTATGTTTTTACAACCAACTGCCTTTTTTTCGCGGGGAAAAAACGTGTTATCGCTACCACCACTGAGGGGTGAGTGGAACGGTTATGTTGGTTTCACACAGTCTTACGGTCCAATGTCGACACTCAGGAGTAGCCTGACATCCATTCCTTTTGAGATCCATTCCCGAGCAAACTGTCTCAAAAGCCACAAAAAATGTCTTCCTTTTGACATTCGAATCAGGAAACTCCCCAAAATATGTATACGATGCCACCAAGCCAATATATAATATGAATATTTACGCGAATGAATAAACAAATTTAAGATAACTAGAAGAAATAAGTAATGATTGAAAGCAGGATGACTTACCTTTCTTCCCTTTGGGGATACATGAAAAAGAAAGAAATGAATGTTAGTTGCGTTTTAGAGTAAGATGAAGCTTAAGCACTAAATAGCTTATAATCTAAGTTTGATCTAACACAAGTAGGTAAGTAATACACTTTGACAGCAAAAAATAACACTGGGTTCGAAAATACATTTATTTGAAATATTTTTAGAAATACTCAATTATCTAACGATTCTGGAAACCACCATAAAATATACTAACACCAAAATATTGTGTTCCATTCTTCGAAAATAATTGTGTGATACTCGGAAAATGTAAGAAGAAACTATTTCATAATACTATAATTTATATTTCAGAAACAATTATTAGTACAAAGAAAATAAGCAAAAAATAGAAGTGAAAATTTTTAGTATATTTAGAGAAATATATTTTCCCATAGTCCTTAAAATTATATATAAATTGTTAGTGCTATTCCATTTTGAATCATATTTCAATATACATAATTTCCGTTTGTACTCAGTTGATACTGTTCAAAAGTAGTGGTTAGACGTGTCGTAAGACATTGCGCTGTCAAAACAGTGTCAATGAAATAAGTACGCTATGGTGGCTAGCGTAAGAGTTACATGAGCTTACCATATGAAAATATTCGGCCATTCCATGCGCTGTAGGTTTAGTTGATGATTTTTTTAAAGCTGTGATTCTGCAGGACGCGGCAGCCGGCAGGACCTGCAGTGCGTCATTTGCCGTCGTGTGCGGAATCGGTCTCATACAATTTAATAGTGCACAGTAATGCCGTCTGCTGTCGCGGCACATGCTATTACCGTCTGCCGTCGCGGCATATGCTATTGCCGTTTGCCGTCGCGGCACATGCTATTGTCGTCTGCCGTCTGCCGCGTTCTGCGGAATCACAGCTTAAGGTTTCTAATATTAATACTTTTACAGTGGTGTCACGTTTCAAGAAATAAATTAATATTTCCAAATTTATTATATGTAATAGATTTTTCGCAATTTTAAACTGTCCTATGAAAGCTGTGACTGCCTTGGTGGCGTAGTTGTATTACGGTACGACTGCAAAGCTGAAATCTGGGTTCGATTCCCCGGTCGGGTGAAATTATATTGGGTTTTCTATTCAGTATCAGTCCGGAGTCTGGAACTTCTGCCCGATATATCGGTAGGCTTGCCCTCTATCACATCCTGGGACGGAATACGCACGGCTAAAAGTGGGTGCACTAGTTGCGCCACTGCCTACCCCTTTGGAGATAGAGGGCGTGAGTGTGTGTGTGTTAAACCGTCCCTTAAAATATAATATGTCTTCAAGGGAACAATATATTCACACAATTAAACAAACATTCCGACATTCTCACGCTCAAAAATCTCAAGCATTAACCCTTAAGCAAATTAGGTACGCACATTTCTCATTGGGCGTACGCTTCACTGGCACTGAAACGCCGGGGCCTTCGCGACCCCCGCGCCTCTTAACAATTCTCATCTAACCCTCCCGAGAACTTAAGAGGAAATGGCCCTAGATAGCTGTCGACTATTACCGGGCAAAGTTCAAATTTGCTCAAACTACCCACCGACTTGGCCGGCTGTTTAACCTGAGTGATGCTAGTGTTGGAATTTTCGAGTGTCGCCCGTCCGACTTCTTAGCGATTCCATTGTAACACGAGGGCAGCGGCAAAGTTGAAGAGCCCGTAATGAATTGATCAAACCGCGTGGAACTTTTCCTCAGGTTAGTAATTTTACGAGCGTCTAGCGAAAGTTATGCAGCGGAATTCCAGCGCTGGATTCCGCGATGGTCATTTCTGGACGATAAAAGTCCGTGCGCTTTTTGCGTTCGCTAGAGTTTTTGCTTTTATTACTGCAATTACACCTATCATAGCTAACGATATGATATTAAGGCAGAGGATTATTACAATTTACTAATATAAGGTTTTATGTATGTGATTAAGAATTAACCATTATTATTTATACTAAACATTCATTCAATTTTTGTTCTTGCTTCTTTGAACGCACTATCTTTAAAAAGTGCTAAAATTTTTTTAGGCAGAAGCCTACGTCTGCAATTAAAATGACATGATACTATGTGTGTTAGTGGCTGTGTGATACATCGTGCCTCGTAAAGCACGTAACTCCGTAGGTGCTGCGCCTGATCTCTTCTCGGTCATGTCGCCCATCTCACCTGACTATGCAAGTGAAGGAATAGCGAGTGTACCTGTGTATAACCACTTGTGCAATATCTCCTTCGTACTTGGCTGATCTCCGTTAAGATTTGCCGCCGGGGACGAAATTCGGTTTGGAAGGATTTTTTACTTTTATTTATAAACGATTGATCCCTAAAGTCCAGCAACTCTGCACAGACCTGAGTATTTCAGACAGCAGCCCACTTCACTGCTCCAACGGTGCATCGGTAAACAACGCGTAGACTTTCGTACACAACCGATTGCAGAATTCACTGGTATTGTGCAGTTATGCGAAAAATTTGCCAGAGTTTACTTATTTGAAGGTAATTTCCCCTTTTACTTTAACACACACACACACACACACTCATGCCTTTTATCCCCGAAGAGGTAGGCAGAGGCGCAATTAGTGCACCCACTTTTCGCCGTTATTCCGTCCCATGAGTGATAGGGGGCGAGCCTATCGCCATATCGGGCAAAAATTCCAGACTCCGGGCTGTTACTAAATAGAAATATACAAACCAAACTACTGGTGGTAGGACTCCCATATGTAAGAGTCCGCCTGGGTGGGTACCACCGCAATGTCTATTTCTACCGCCAAGCAGCAGTGAGCATGCACTGTTGTGTTTCGGTTTGAAGGACATTGTAGCCAGTGTAACTACAGGACGTAATGAGACTTACATCTCAGGATGACGAACGCAGTGGAATGCCACACAGTACTTTGTAACTCAATGTGCTGGATGGTGTTGCTACTATTTATGGGTGGTCGTGTCGCTTACCATCAGGCGAACGGCATGCTCGTCTCGTCATTCGATGCCATAAAAAAAGTGCTAAATAGTTACATCACATACAATTCCAATTCATAATCACATCATCATCATCAGCCACATGACTTCCCCTGCTGAACATAGGCCTCCCCTAAAGATGTCCAGGCGCACCTGTCAAGCCACCTGCATCCAGCGTGTTCCTACGACTATAATTAATAACATACATAAATTTCAATTTTATCCGTATATTTCAACAAAATTAACGATGTACGAAATAATAATGCAATTAGCTTAGTTGCATTATATGTAATCAACGGAGATTAGCGAGCACTCATTCGCAATGCGTATTTATCAAAATTTGGTTTAATTAATCAGTTAAATAGCTACTGCCTCGGTGGCGTAGTTGTATTACAGTACGACTGCAAAGCTGAGGTCTCGGGTTCGATCCCCGAGTCGGGCAAAGTGATATTGAGTTTTTCTATTCAGTATCAGCTCGGAGTCTGGAATTTGTGCCCGATATGGCGATAGGCTCGCCCCCTATCACATCATGGGACGGAATGACGGCAAAAAGTGGGCGCACTAGTTGCGCCTCTGCCTACCCCTTCGGGGATAACAGGCGTGAGTTTATATGTATGTATGTATGTTAAATAGCTAGTAGGTCTCTCGGTTTCGAGGGTCCGTCTGGGTACCACTCCAATGTCTATTTCTATCGCAAAACTGCAGTGTGTATTCCGGTTTGAAGGACATTGTAGCCAGCGTAATCACTGGGCATCATAAGCCTTCTTACGTCTAAAGGTTTTGAGAGCAGTTGAAATAAAAAGTGAGTTTTGGAAAAACACGCGTAATTGGAGGTTTGTGCTTAGAATTACTAGCTATTTCGGATATTAAGCCTCTTGAATAGTGGATACATGTGTTGCACCTTTGCCTACGCCCTTGAGACACAGGCACGAGCTTATGTAATCAGCTCAAGTGATATTAACAATATTCGGTATTCCGCTTTGAGTTATCAATGAGTTTTACCGCAAAGTTAGTTGAACATAAATTTAAATTACTATATTGTGAAAAAATTAAGGAATATGTAAAATATGTTTATAATAAAACTATATCTGAATCCACTAACCATTCTAAACGAAGCTCGACCGCACCAAACGAGGCTCTATACTTCTCGACCTCACAAATATTTAACTCGTAATGGCCGTAAAATGGACCTCTTGTAACTACCACGAAATCTAGCTTACAAAATTAAAATTATTTTACGTTACACCAAGTATAATTCTTTGGGTAGGTACATTAGGCATAACTCCGTTTTGGTTGGCGGTATGCGCCATTGAGCAGTTCGGGACAAAATGTCCAACCATGGTACATTTAGCATTCTATTAAGTTCTTGTGAAATCACGATGGTTAAAGACGGGCCATTTTGGTCCTAGCGCGGGACAAAATTGTCCAAGTTTGTGTTTCAAATGTGATACTTTTTATTATATTGTATAAAATTGTTTGTAAGTCTGCAATAGGTACAAAGAATGTAAGAGATTTATTAGTCAAGCCATTAGTTATTCAACGAAATTAAATCACCCCAGGATTATGAGACTGAAGAGGTCGTCAGTATCAATTTATGCAGCCACACTTTACATAGGGATGAATTTCCTAAAAACTTTTTTAGTTTTCGTGTACAATTTTAAATGACGCGTTATGAATTATCAGTCACACACACACAAACACTCACACCTTTTATCCCAAAGGGGAAGGCAGAGGCGCAACTAGTGCACCCACTTTTCGCCGTTATTCCGTCCCATGATGTGATAGGGGGCGAGCATATCGCCTTATCAGGCACAAATTCCAGACTCCGGGCTGATATTGAATAGAAAACCCAATATCACTTTGCCCGACTCGGGGATCGAACCCGAGACCTCAGCTTTGCAGCCGTACCGTAATACAACTACGCCACCGAGGCAGTCAGTCAATATTCAATAAGTACAAGCTATTTTAGTACTTTTACCTATGCGTTTTCAAACTTTATGCCAGTAGTTGAAATTGTTATATTTACTTTATAAATCATTGCCTCAAATGTCCCACAGCGGTCTCTGCTTATGGACCATATATTTTTACTATTCTAAAGTGAACTGTCAAACTCGTACAATGCATGCCGTTTGAGAAGATAAAGCGCGCATTGAGGCAGATAAATAAAAATACACACAGAATTGCTCTTTTGAGTAATTCTATAAATTATTTTAAATTTTTGAACAATGTTGGATTTCAAATTTAATTTTAGTACATGATATATTCACCGAAGTTTTTAATAAGAAATGAAAAAAAAAACAATAAAAAAATTAAATAGCAAAATAAAAGTCTACTCAATAGTTCTTAAAACTTTATGTCGCATAACCACGCCTTTTTTCCCCGGAGGGGTAGGCAGAGGCGTAACTATTGCACCCACTTTTCGCCGTGCGTATTCCGTCCCATAATGTGATAGGGAGCGAGCCTATCGCAGTACCGGGCACAAATTCCAGACTCCGAGCTGATAGTGATTAGAAAAATCCAATTTTGCCCGACCCAGTGATCGAACCCGTGACCTTAAAACTTAATGTAACATTGACAATTCGCTAAAAATGAACAATAAACAATCTAATCCTATATTATGATTTTTATTCATGTTAATGGCCATGTAGTGTCGGGATAATGTTTCCATAAAAACAATAAACAATTTATTCGATTTTTAAATCGCAACAAAAAATCATCCATCGACTAATAGCCTTTATGCATTAAAGAACCATGCAGCTAATAGACGCTAACACAACGCGACGGTAAGGCACGGATGGTATCAACCAAATCTCCCTAATACGCAGTGTTAAGCGGATTTCTATTCGCCCCTTCTTCATTGATGCGCGAACACGATATCTTTTTTTCACATCTGTAGCTTAAATTCTGCGTGGCGTAGTTTGAGTTTTTATTTTCGGCAAAATCCTATTTAGTATCTTAGATTTGGTTGGGAGATTTAAAAATGGAATATTTATAATTTTCGATCATTTTTTTTTTTTTTTATTTAAGGCCCTAATCTGGTGTAGTCATATACATTGATAGCAATTAAAAGTGATTTAAAAACTACTTTTAACTCAATGTGATCTTCAAAATTAAATAAATTTATCAATATTCATAGTAACAATTACATTGAAGGACTGGCTATAAAAGAACATTACAATTATGTTAATAACTGCCACTGACTTAACTAAATATTCTTTTTCACATCCTATTATAATTTCACAAAAGCTTATTCTCAATAATTAAAGATAGACCCTCCAAAGAAATTGATTAAAATCATCTTCCTTTACAAACAAAAATTAGAGATCCGCAAGAAAGAAGGCCTTAAATCGATGGTTCTTCAGAAAGTATTAAATTTATCCAAATAAAATGTATTCAATTAAATAATTATGCATTTCATCTATTACCAAGTAAGAACTCCATTTACTTTAACTTGAATGAATTAAGCTTTTTCTCGCAAAATGCCACACATACTTTTTCAGGTAAAAGAGTTTCTCAAGACGACTTTATTCTTTCGAGATTATAGCCTATATTTAAAAAATCTAGTGCTAGGAAAATCAACAAATCTTTCCTTTCTCTGTATACGATAAACTCAAATTAATTGAATTTGGTATGGGGATAGTTTGAGATCCTAGGAAGGTTATAGACTACTTTTCATCCCGAGAAAATATATAGCGCGACTTTTATCCCGGTGTAACTCTTTCAATCGGTCGAAGTCGCGGGCAAAATCTAGTTTTTTAATATTTTAACACATCAAGGGGACTGACTGACTCAACGGCCCGCATCGTTAAAACAAATGACTGTTGATTTTCGAACACAAAAACCGCTTATTTGTCCAAGCAGGTAAAATTCCTATCGGGTAACCAGAAAGGTATGACGTAGCGTCAGAAAAAAGAATGTGTTTGATATTGTATGGTTTGAAAAAAAATCCGTTGATATTCTATTGGATCTGAGTCACTTTACAAATAGATTGGTGTTTCGTGGTTTTGGATGTGTCACTGTGTGCCATGTATAGGTGTCAAATGAGGCGCAACACGCTCAACATGTTCAGAAATGTAGCGTGAAGTAACTAAATGACACGGGACATAACGGCTGATGTTTGTAGATAAATTAATATTTTGTCTCTTTCCTAATCATGACTGACTATAATTGTCTACCAAGTGAATATAAAGTATGAAAACATTTGTGAGTTTTTTTTTTTAAATCGGGCGACTCTCAAAGATTCCATGGTTTTATAATACAAGTATAATGGAAGTCACATTAGCTCCGACATGAAAAAACGCTAAATACATTATCTGTGATTAAAATTCAATGTATTTAGGAAAGAATTTTAAACGACGCGAAGGATACCCTACAAGGGTCGGCTTGCAAATATATGCCGGGGTCGCGTTAGACCGCAGCGCAGGGACGGACTCAGTTGGGGGTTAAGGGGGGCTGAGAGGTTATTTGATAAAAGTATAATATGGCTTGCTTATTGCAGATTATTCGTATGATTTGAAGTTTTAATGAATCTTTTAAAATTAGTTTCAATATTCTTTCTCACATTTCCGCATATGTTTACTTAACTTCGCAAGCGAAATATCCTTTAACCGTGAGATTAAAAGAAAACAATGCAAGACTGTGGCTACTCAACTGGACTCTACGTTAAAATGGGGTAAAGAGATGCAATAGTGGATAGGGGTGAAACTGCTCTTATAATTATTACAAAAATTGACCGTACAAATTGTAATTGTAAGGTCGATTGTTGCTTAAATCCTACGGAAATTTATTTACCTATCAAAAGATTAACGCGAGTTTATCTGCTATTAATCCAACATAACCATTGTTGACCCATTCACGGTATTGTACGATATTCATTATGTACAATTAATTTTCATTTTAATATGTTCCATCGATATTACTCTGTTGCTTTTATTTAGATATCTCCTCCAGACAACCTTAAATGAAAACGCCTGAAACGATAAAGTCGTCTATTGTAACATTTATTTATTACATTTTTTGTAAGTATTGCTTCTATGACAATAAATACTATCGAGATTGCAAAGGGAAGCTCTAAATCTGACGTAGAAAAGACAAAAAAATCAATTGCTTAACCTGATAAGGGCTATGTTAATTAATAAAAGTTCAAGGAATATCTTTCTACCCCAGAGAGGTACAAGTCTTTTATGCTAAGAAATGTCCTTCACACGAGGGGAACCGCGGGCAACACCTAATATATGAACTACGATGACCATTTACTGTCACGTTCAAATTCAAATCATTTATTCAGTAATTAGGCCCCTAAGGGCACTTTTACACGTCATTTTTCACAATGTTGTTTTACTTAAAGATTCTACCAGTGCTTCGGAAAAGCCCACTGACCTGAGAAGAAGCACCAAGAAACTCAGCGTAGGTCTTTTGTCATTTTTTTTTAAATATATATATTTTACAATTTACAAATCTCAATATTACTTAAATTTTAGAGATGGATATTAAGTGCGAAAATTAACGGGGAGTACCTAAGTGAAACGACCACCTACATGTTTAATTTACGTTATCACTTCAATACCTACTTAGGGGGACGAAATGAAATGAAATCATTTATATGAATCCATAAAATGTTAAACGTTCAGATTCAGTCAATTTTTACTCTAACACCAGTTTGAAAAGCAGTTTCCAGAGAAGAACGGGCAAAGGACTCTAGGGTTGCTGTTTACAAAAACAGTTCAAAGGTACAAATTAAGTACAGTGTATAATACAAAAAAAAAACATAGATTTTTATTTTGTTTAGAGCAGTTCATATATTTACTTGCATAATAATAAATTTTCTACAATTCCCATCCGAGATTCGCTCTCTCAGGAATCACGAAATAATTGGATCATCAATATAACTACTAATAACCCCCACTTTCCACCCAAGTTCGTCCCCGCCAAAAGTCAGCTATGTCGCGAAATTTGTTGGAATATTTCAAAATTCCCGGGGACCTACGGACCTCTAAGTGCCAACTACAGAATAATATTTTGTTATTAAGATCTCTCTTGCGACTTGTAACTTATTTATTGTAATCAAATAGAGGTATTGTTTCTAAACGAAAGTAATACTCATTTAATTGAATTCCAGTTTTTTATCTCGCTTGTAAATTGATGCTTGACCTTCAATTAATGTAAACTATCGCCTCTTGCTACACGAGCTTTTATCCTACTCTACTAGCGGCCGCGACAGATGTTGTCCTGCCCTAAAAAGGAAATGAAATCCTAGAATCCGAGTACAGCGCCACCTACCGGATCTAATTGTTAATCGAAACTATTCTCAAACCCACCTGAGGACACAAAAAAATCATTAAAATCGGTCCAGCCGCTTAGGAGGAATTCAGTGACATACACGTTTAATATGGCGGTTAAGTATTCTTAAATTTTCAAATTTTCCGCGTAATTTTCTTGCAAAAAACCTCCCTGCCACCAAATGAGTCCTTATTTAACGAAATTTTAAAATCCCTAAACACCCCCACCCCCCCGTAAATAATACCTAACCATATTTTTTTCCGGAAAAAAATCCCGAATAAAATTCTCGGTGTCTGTTTTCCGGGATAATAGCAGCCTATGGGCGGTATTAATAGGTCAATCTCAAGTTTGAGTTACATCTCAAGTAGACATAATGTATTGAACTGTTCATACATTATGTCTACTTGAGATGTAACTCAAACTTGAGATTGATTTCCTTTGGATCACAAACTATCTCCATACTTATTTTCATACGGTTCCACTGGCAAAAAACTATTTTCTGGGATTATGGTCCCGGTTTATATTTTCCCGGAATATGAAGTAGCCTAGATTCTTCCCAGGTTTTAAACTATCTCCCTGCCAAATTGCATCGCCATCGGTTCAGTGGTTTAGTCGTGGCGGCTCGATATAATTCCCGGTTTATGTTTTTCCGGGATAAGAGTAATTATGTCCTCAACTGGATCTCGAAATATCTCTATACTTGTTTTCTTGCGGTTCCACTGGCAGAAAACAATTATCCGGGATAAAATTCCCGGTTTATATTTTCCCGGGATAAAAAGTATCCTATGTCCGTCTCCTGGTTCTAAGCTACCTCTCCACCAATTTTCAGCTAAATCCGTTCAGCCATTCTTGAGTTATAAGTGGTGTAACTAACACCACTTTCTTTTATATATATAGATTGTAGAATCAGTTTAACACAATTTTTGACCATAATAAAGAAATACTTGTGTAGTTCTTGACATTTTAAGTCAAAGGTAATTTAAGTAGATTTTCATGAAGAAATGCCCCTGGAAATCTTTTTTAACATACGGAAATCCCTTTAGACATCCCCTTCTGATGAACGCGACTAAAGTCTAATGTGGCCAAACTAAGGCTGCCCTTTTTAACTAGGCTAAAATGACGATTCAAGTCACTGGCGATTTCAATATTGGGTTAAAGCGAGCGATCTCGCTCACGGCGACCTTTTTGCAGTGATGCTGTCGCGTGTTTTCTAGACGCGCTTTTGTATCGCTGTTATCGCGCGTAACTCGCGTCCTTCACGGGCGGTCTCCCTAAGGCGCATAATTATTTTTCAACTTAACTCAAATTCACAGCATCTGTCGGAGTTTGCACCAAGTTTCTACCAAGCATCATCCGATAACTGATTTTTGAATTAAAATTACCTGAAACAAAGAAATCGAACGTCAATACAGCGTACATTAATTAGATTTTCAGTAAACGCCCGCCATTGTCCGACGGTCGTGGAAAACGCATCACAATATCTTTTGTTCATTTTGATTGTCATGAGATTTCATCGATTGGTACTTTTAATTTAATTAAAATATTTTTGGACATTTATTTTAATTAAACAATGTAATTATTCCACGTCGTGACTATTTATTATAATGAGGCCCGGTTGTTTCATCTGTGGGCAAGTAGTTAAGGCTCTTATCACACCGGCGAATCGAAAGCGATTTCACAGCGAGGCGAAGGCGGTTACGATCGTTGTAGTCTGGAGTCATTTTACAGGACTTTAACCGCCCCATGAAAAATTACAAAGGAATGTTACGCATAGCTTTGTAATTCAAAATTCAGTTTCGCTACTGCTTGTGCGCTATTGTCACTATCAGACGAGCGGCTTGCTCACTCGTCACTCCCGAAAAATGTCGATAAATTTGGCGTGCCAGCACAACCCACCGCCTAATTCAGCCCGGCATAACAAGGTTCCCTCACACGGGGTCCCTTTAAAATCGAAATAGATTTTAATAACGCCGGGACGCGTCTGTGCGTGTAAATATAACTCGAAACCCGAACGAGATTCATTTTGATTTTCAACATTACAGTTAAGAATCTATCGGAGATGGAAATATTATTAGATTATTGGAAAGGCGTATCGGTTTGTGCATATTGGATATTCGATTTGAGATGTCTCGTCTTAAAATCGTTGATATTTTTATTTGAAATAATTTATTTTCTGAGTGGATTTTTCAGTGACTGATGACTAGAGGAGTCTGATGACTGATGTATTATTTATTTCAATCAATCAATAAATGTTTTGCTTGAGCACCGATATTCCGGTAACTAGTTATACTTAGTACCATTCGCAACCGTTTTTAAAAAGTTATCATTCGACAATTTGTCTTAAAACTAATTTTTGGATAACGTTGTGGGTTACACATTTAGTATTTGTAGCATAAACATGTATTTTATAAGATTTAATACCTATTGTGTAACTGTTTGTTCTCCCATTATTATAAATAAATAAATAAACTGGAAATTTTGGCGCAATCCAACAGATATCTCTCGGTGTGACATACTACTTCTTACTAATATTATAAACTAGCTTTTGCCTGCGGCTCCGCCCGCTTGAATAAGTTTTACGGGGATAAAAGTCCCGCTTTATATTTTCCCGGTATAAAAGTGTATAGCCTATGTGTGTTAATCCAGGACATGATCTACCCGTGTGCCAAATTTCATCGAAATCCGTTCAGTAGTTTTTGCGTGAAAGAGTAACAAACATCCTTACATCCACACTTACAAACTTTCGCGTTTATAATATTAGTACGATACGAAAGTTTGGGAAAAAGTTTGGATGTTTGTTACAAGTAATCGCCAAAACTACTGAACAGATTTGTATGTTATTTAGCACACGGGTAGACCATGTCCTGGATTAACACATGGCTGCTTTTTATCCCGGTAATTTGCTCACATGGGAAAAAAAATGTTTTTTTAATCTTATTTTTTAAATACATAGCGCTGACGCTCCACAGGCTTATAGCGACTTTTGTAGCGAGAAAGGGTGTTAACGCGGACGACTCCGCAAACAATGCCTAGTGTATAGTTGTATAAATTGAGATTCAAAGATTGTTTTGCTACAGTTTGAGGATAATCGCAAATTCCAACAACAGTAGTGACCACCTTTTCTTCGAAAGCATGTCTAGACTCCGCTATCATTAATTAAATAAAATCTATTTACTGGTGGTAGGACTCTCATATGTAAGAGTCAGTCTGGGTGGGTACCACCGCAATGTCTATTCCTACCGCCAAGCAACAGTCTGCATGCACTGTTGTATTTTGGTTTGAAGGACATTGTAGCCAGTGTAACTACATGACACAATGACACTTAACATCTTATGTCTCAGGATGACGAGCGCAGTGGAATGCCACACAGTACTTTGTAACTCAAGATGCTGGACAGGGTTTCTATTGTTTATGGATGGTAGTATTGCTTACCATCAGGTGAACGGCATGCTCGTCTCGTCATTCGATGCCATAAAAAAAATCTATTCTACCCCCAATTTGAACAAAAAGAAGTTTAATAAATAACAAAGACACTTACGTCTACATTCCGATATGTGAATCTAATATTAAAAGGATCGACATCAACTGCTAAGGCTTCGGATTAACGTGTGAGCATCGTGGTTAAGGGCCTTGAGACTAAGTGGATTGATTGTTTGGAAAATTCTTCGGTATTTCACAGGTTTCGGGAGTTAGTCATTTTATATACGTAATTGGTGATCACGGCGCTGTCTGTGTAAAAACCGGAATAATTTTTACTTTTGCGGGATGTAAAGGATGTATGTGAATCCAGGATACTGGACATGGTTTATTTGTGTACCAAATTTCAAGCACATCAGCTATTTCTGCGTTTACTTCTACCTACATCCAAACCTCCAAACATGGTCAAAAGTATCGCATTTACAATATAAGAAAATGTATCAATAAATAAAATTAAAATTACATTAGTAAGATAAAATTAGACTTTTTTACACTTAAAAGACGAATAGAGCATGCCGCTCGCCTGCTGATAAGCGATACGACCGCCCGTAAACAGTATCAACACCATACATAACCTCAAAGTACCTACTGCGTGGGACTCCACTGCGCTCGGCACCTTGAAACATAAGATGACAAATTTCATAATGCGCAGTACATGACAATGACCTTCAAACAGTGACACAACTGCGCATGCACACTGCTACTTGGCGGCAAAAATGAACATTGCGGTGGTACCCAATTTGATGCTAGTACACTATCTCAAGATAAAACACCCATTTTACATATTTTACCAAGCGAGTGCGATCGTTTCGGAGATGTACAAAGGAAACAGGAGATCTCTTATTGCCTACTGTAGATGTAAGTTGCTTGTTGGTGTGACGATGCGCAAGCGACTTGGTCATAGTAAACCTACTGTGACTTGGTTAGTCGAGCACTTTTCTGACTGTACTATCAGCGGTATAAGTAACTGAACAAATTCGAATTTCAAATTGCCTACATACTTTTGTGTTCTTTTTTTTTTTGTTGAGGCGGAGAAAGTGACTTATTACTACCGCCCAGTGTTCAAGGGGAACGACTGAGCGGTTATGTTGGGTTCACCGTGCCTTACGACCCGACGTTGAGCCGCCCGGAGAGATGGAAAACGTCGGGCGACCGCCGGGCCGAGTCCCTAACCTATGTACACCGCACGGCATACCAACTAAAACTCCGCGGTGGCCATCTTCGGCGCATTAGGGACGGCTGCGGGCTTCCTCCGACTCACGTCTAAGTTGTCGTCCGCAACCGCCCCTGCGATACTTTTGTGTTCTTACTAATCTTTTTTTTCTCTTCACAAAATCAAATTAAGGGCCACCTATACCCGAATGACGTCACGCGTTCGCTTCCCCTCAAGACTAGTCGTCACTATACTCTCCTCATACCTCCACATCTAATATTACGTCAAATTTGACCGCCATCTAGTGAAAATTAGGAAACAACTTTCAGCGACTATAGCGATTTCACACCATGAACCTAAGAATATTAGATGCGGCATAATATTTCATTTTTCATTTTAATTAAATACAAAATCAGAATGAATCGTTAATAACTTGATTTGATTGTTTAATTACTTGTGATTATTACATGATATTTTTATTTGCGAATTCGACCTTGCGTAGGCGAAAAATATTGTTAACTTCGTTTCCAGCATTATAAAATATTTTTAGCGCGACCTGTAGGTACTTTGTCACTCTAATTACAATACTGTTGCGATGGTGCCTTATTATATATAGATATGTCAGAAATAGTGTTGTTCAGGAGAGCGAAATAAGATTCAAATCAATGTACAAGAAAATATATTTACTTAATAAAATAGCGAACGTTTACGAACTGTAAATGGAAGTACAAAACCGACACAAGAGCCACATGTGGATAAAAAAGAAAACTTTTACAACCTATAATTTAATTAGTTATAATATGGTAAAAAATATAAAATATGGCTTCCAGTCGCTTATTTTTTAAATCAGCGTGGCAGAATATGCTTTATTTTTAGATGATATTTGGAGTTTTTGTATATAATTGAAGCAAAGTTATGAGGTTATGTTCCCTGAATTTTATATTTGTTTCTATTGAATATTAACTTCAAACCTTGTTTAATTTTAAAAATTATTCAATGAGATATTTCTAAGTTTTTTTGGACCTTATACTTATGTATGTTTTTATAGCTAGCACAAAAATGTTGCGTTACATTACTATTTTGAATAATCATAAAATGGTTTTGTAAGAATACTTTCTTCTTCTTCTTTTTAAAAATGGCTTCACCGTTTCATATAGTGTTGCATGAGAGATGTCAAGTGGCGTCGTGTACAAAATGTATGAGAAATTAAATTATCTTCATAATTTTTACTTTCGTGAACTCTTCAAATCTTTTATAGTTATTCTGCTATTCGGGACTTAGACAAGTTATAAAGGGTTTAACTAACACGACTTTGTCATATCCTTCCACTAGTTTTTGCCCGCGGCTTCGCCCGCATTAAAGAGGTTTCCTGTATAGAAATCACTTTATATACAAAAACTATAATTTTTTTAACAGTATTCGTTACACATACAGATCGAAAGATCTTGCAATATAGTCGGTCAGCGACACTTTGGTACAAAACGCCTTTCCGTCTAGTATAAGTAGTTCCCCGACTTTTGTCTGAAAGGCACTCGCGCTCACAATAGAACATACAAAGTATTTCGTTACTATATTATGCATGTATTATACATATAAACCTTCCTCTGGAATCACTCTATATATAAAAAAAACGCATGAAAATCCGTTACGTAATTTTAAAGACCTAAGCATACATAGGGTCATAGGTGTTACAAATATTAATGTTGTGTAAACTAAACGTAATTTTAAATGTCATTGTCAAAAGTGACGTTTCTCTCACTCTGTTTTGCCTCTTTCCCCGTCAACATGTAACATGTTGGATATTTAATTGTTTTTTCTAATATAAGCAAGTTAAATCCTCTGTGGCCGTAATTATTTCACCAACATAACCTACAATAGGGACAGACAGAGGAAAGCGACTTTGTTTTATACTGTTAAGATATTATAAAATAAAGTCCCCCGCCACACACTAAACTGTAACCCCCGATTTTATAACATTAGTTTTTGAATCGTCTTCCATTACGGTAAAAAATTAAATACGAATTTACATGAAAAAATAAATATTTTGAAAACCAATAAAGTAATTATGCTACATAGCCTTGTAAAGTATAGTAAAGGGGCTAAATATTAAATAAAAATAAGCAATAAAATAAGTGAATAGTCACCTAATAACATGGTATTACGATGAGGGGAAAGAAAAAAATATAGCAAGGTGACTCCTACTATGCGACTACTTACACTTAAAGCAATATTTGAAATGTTAGTTATTCCATATTTTTTTAAACAATTTTGATATTTTCACACAAGAATTTATTTCATTTGCTGTTTGTGGCCACGTGCCACTTCTTAAATATCTTTGCAAAATAAAGTTCCGATATCGTTATTGAATTGAATGAATATTGATGATGGCCATATTTTAAAGTTCTAAAATTTATACCTATTACCTACTACAATTTGTGGCCAGTCATGCCCAGCGGTTTTTCATTTTGAAGCCAATAGCCCTTAAAACAAGAAAAATCTAAATCGAGGCAGCTTTGTTATTATTTAACATTGGATATGCCTTTTGTACACAGAACAGTGTCCAGATATAAAATTTGAGGTCAATTGGCCTTAAAACAAAGAAATTAAATATCGCGGCCACTTTTTCCATTCTGACATTAGTTTCGTCTTTTGTAACCAAAGTTATACCAGATGTCGATTTTGAGGTCAATTAGCCTTAAAACAAAGAAATTCTAAATGGCGGCCACCTTATTAAATTCTGACATTGGTTCAGTCTTAGGCAACTTAAGTTATATCCAGATATCTATTTTAATGTCAATTGAGCTTATAACGAAGAAAGTCAAAATGGCGGCTACTTTTAAAATTCTAACATTACCTGCGTCAAGATCTTACAATCAACGGCAAGCCAAAATTAGCGAAAGAAAAATAATCTGCAGATGTTCAGTTTTCACACATTTTGCAGAAATAGGCCCGAGCTATATTATGTACACTCTCGGCAGAGTATGAACACTTTTTTGAACGTACATGTACGCTCCTGGCACGCGAGAGCGTAAATGACAAATGAAATAATTACTCTTTTAATAAGCCGTGATTTTGTTAAGAATATGCGGACTCAATACTCATTTGCCGCATTCATTATGTCATAGAGCCGAGACAGCGAAAACAGGAATTTTGTGGCATGACAACATGTCAATGTAAAACTAATTATAATTATTACTTATTATTGTACAAATAACCGAGAGAATCAATGTGGCAAAAATGTGGATAATATTATTTTAATACTTATTTCAGTCATTATTTTGTTCAAATAGAATATTTTATTGACGTAAACACGACAAAAAAATTGCGTACGTCCACTCCTTGGAACGGCGCTCGCCGTACTCCCCCTGTCGCCCGGCAGAGACCCGCTTCAATAGTCCGAGCGGAAATACGAAAAATGTAAATAAATGACTTAAAATTATCGTAAATCAAAAAAACATTTCTGCAATATCGACAATAAATGTGTTCTCTATTAATAAATGTAAGTTTTATATTCATAAATACATTGATGGAAAAGTTGATACCCAATTTAAGTGAAAGTACTAGTTTTTTATTTCGATTATATTTTTCTTAACAAATGATAAATTGAAAATCTAATTCTGCAAAATTAAAGTTAATGAATCAAATTATTATATATATTTTCCATGTCATGTTGTTCAGTCATTTTAAGGTACTAGTTAGGAATTGTAAAACATGTATTTTCGCAGATTTGGAAAGGAAGCCCCTTAAAAGACATTTAATTTAATTCTAAAAGAAGAAAACGTTTCAGACAAACTTAACTCGTATATAGGCGAATTGAAATTTTGAATTTGTTCAACTACTTATGGTGCATGTTTAACGAATTATTTTGACAGAATTGCCGATAGACGATCTTCCTTGACCTCGTCTAAGCAAATAGGCCATTGATAGTCAGTCATTGCACCCGTGAGTCAATCGTGTGAATGATGTCATGCCGATATCGGTATTGACTCAATCCGATATCTTTGTCTATGGCTGAGTCAGTCAATCAACAAAGTGTATTCATTTTAAATATTATTTGTCGAGTTTCCGTTTACGTGGGTAATTTAAGTGATATACTGTCAAGTTGGAAAGTATGTTACGTTTATTCACGTTCGTCACTCTTTGACACTAGACCAGTGGTTCCCAAAAACTTCTGGATTCGCCTCTTACCTGTCATGACGAGTTTTTTAATTTTTTTATTATACAAGGAGGTCTATTTCAATGAGAATTTTAATTAGTTTTCTCGACCGTTTGTGGCCGTTCAGATGTCAGCCCGATTGGTCGAAGTATATTCCTATTTCTCAGTGCCTATCCAATATGATCTCGCGACCTACCAACTGATAGCTACCTATGGTTTGGGAAACGCTGTACTAGACAATGTGTATCCTTATCGTGCTTAGTCGATTTCTGTAATCAATCAACATTGTTAGACTGTCACCTTTCAGTTTATTTGGCATAGTAGGTACTTTTTTCTTTTGTTTACATATATGCCACTTTCAATCTAATAATAGCTATATTATTTTTCAAATGTGAGATATTGGAGGGGCGACATAGTAGGTACTTAGTAGGTATGACTCATGATGTGGGTACTAGCTACAATTATTACGTAAAATTAGAGACCTATTCAATATTTTTATATAGCACTAGCTTTTGCCCGCGGCTCCGCCCGCATTAAAAAGTTTTTCCGGGATAAAAGTCCCGGTTTATATTTTCCCGGGATAAAAAGTAGCCTATGTGTTAATCCAGGACATGATCTACCCGTGTGCCAAATTTCATCGAAATCCGTTCAGTAGTTTTTGCGTGAAAGAGGAACAAACATCCTTACATCCATACATCCAAACATCCATACATTCTTACAAACTTTCGCCTTTATAATATTAGTAGGATTGCTCGCAGCTCCGCCCGCGTGTCTTTTTTCCATCCCGCTGTATAAAAAGTAGCCAATGTCCTTCCAAGCATCTCAAACTATCTCCATACCAAATATCGTAATCGGTTCAGTAGGTCCATAGATTACTTCCCACAAACAAACTTTATGTCTTTACAAGTTTAGTGTAGATACATAGAAAATCTGTAATGGAAAGAAAACCTGTGTTTTTTTTTATATTATTCATACAAGATTATACCGTAACTGTTAAGCACCGGGGCACTTAACATCGATTGCGCTGGATTGCGTAATTAAAATGCCAATAACCAGATCAAATTGGGGATTTATTAAGAAACAGGAATACAGAAACAGTATGTGGTACAGCGTGGCGATGCGATAATGAGGCGTGCACCCTGCGTGGGTACAGTATCCACCGCGGACCGTGTACGTTTTTCTTGCTTCCAGAGTTCTTCCAGAGTTCTTCCAGTGTTCTTCCAGTGTTCTTCCAGTTTTCTTCCTTTTCTTCTTTTTTCTTCCTCGGAGTCCTCGCTCGAACTGGCTGCCGACCGGGGATTTGGGCCTATTGTTATTCTGTCCCCAGGCTGGCATCGGGAAGCGGGTGCGCTGCGGCCGTCGCAGCGCTCGGCCAATCAGAGCGCGCGTGGCTCGGCGCAGCGATGTTTGCGCCGTGCGCATGCGCGGCGATGTTCCGCGCATGCGCGTTAACGCTGTTCGCGCGTCTGCGCAGTGGAGTCTTCCACGCGCATGCGCGATTGTGTACTTATATTCTAAACAATGAATAATCAAGTATTGCCCCGAAAGGGGCAGGCAGAAACATTACTTGACTATTTCACCTTATTCCTAAATGAAAAGACACAAACTATTATATTTATTAAGCTTAAACTAGGACATAAGACGTAACTAGCTATAACCTATCCTATTACAAAACTATTTTATAAAAATGCACTATTTACACATATGTTCTAACATTGTCCGTCCTGCACATCCTCCCGCCGTGTATTGTCCGCTGGGGGCGATACATCTCGTTCTCCGGTGCAGGATGATGGCTCAGCAGTTGGTAGGATCACGATGATCTTCTTTGCAGGCCGGCGCAGCACTCCGCCTCGTGTAGCGACGTCGACCGTGCGCACGATGCCGTCGGGTCCCGGGTGTGTTGCACAGATGCGCCCTCGCACCCATGTGTTTCTGGGTAGGGCGCCGTCGACGACTCGCACCAGGTCACCGATCTGCAGCGAGGGGCCTTTTCCATGTGGCTCCCGCCGGTTGCGCAGCTCCGGGAGATACTCCCTCAGCCAGCGCGCCCAAAATTCGTTGGCCAGTTGTTGCGCGGCGCGTAAGTTCGCGCCAGCGCCGTACGGGTAGTCGGCTGCGAAGCTCGGTGCGGTGATTGGGCCCTGACTGCCCAACAGGAAGTGGTTGGGTGTCAGGGCCTCCGGGTCCTCTGGGCTCACCGACACGTGGGTGAGCGGGCGGCTGTTGACCGTGTTCTCCACCTCGGCGAGCAGCGTAGTCAGCGTTTCCTCTTTTGGATATTTTTCGTGCAGGACCGTACCGAGTGCGACCTTGACGGATCGGACGAGTCGCTCCCACGCGCCTCCCATGAACGGCGCGCCCGGAGGGATGAAGCGCCAGCGTATCGCCCTTTGAGAAGCCTCTTGTTCGGCTCCCTCATAGAGCATGTGGTGTATTTCCTTTTCAGCTCCACGGAAGTTAGTGCCGTTGTCCGACCATATTTCGGCTGGGCATCCGCGGCGCGCTATCATGCGCCGCAATGCCATGATCGCAGATTCCGCGCTCAGGGATGGCACCACTTCTAGGTGCACGGCGCGCACGGTGAGACAGGTGAAGAGCGCGACGTACCTCTTCTGGTGTGCTCGACCCACTGTGATGGTCAGTGGGCCGAAATAATCCAGGCCGGTGTAGGTGAAGGGTCTTCGGTGGTGCGCCAGCCGACAAGGGGGTAGATCTCCCGTCACTGGCTGCGGCGGGTTCGCCGCCCTCATGCGACACTTCAGACATCGTCCGACGACTTCTTTTACCGTCGGTCGTAGGCGTATGACCCAACGGTGTAGACGGCACTGGTTGACGACACTCTCGGTACCGGCGTGATGCAGCTGTCTGTGTACGTGCTCTATCCAGAGCTTTGTTGCACGATGTCCGCCGTCGACTATAGGCGGATTTTTCGTCTCTTCGGCGACTCCGGAGGCGGCCGCTATCCTGCTCTTGAGCTTGATTAAGCCCTCAGATATGTGTACACTGAGGGGGTATAGGCGACTGTCACGGGGTAGTTGCGTGCCGCTTGTCAAGGCGCGTAACTCGGGTCCGAAGGCTTCTTCTTGAGACGCTTGTATGATGAGCATCTCGGCGCGGTGCTGTAGCTCCGCTGGCAGTGGGACGTAGGTGCCTCCTGTAGGGGCGACGAGCTTCGGTCGACGCGGTTTCTCGGCGGCTGTAGCTCGCCAATCTGGATCACGACGGGGATTCTTCTTCGTTCTGGCGTAGTGGACGGATACTGCTCGCTGACGGAATAATGCGACCGCCTGGAGCACTCTTGCCGTCGCTCGGAGGTAGCGCAGCCATGATGAGAACCTGGTGACGTCTGGCAGGGCTTCGCATAACCGTCGCTTCGGTGTTATGGTAGCGACAGTTACCTTCTTTTCTTCGCCCGTCGTGTGTGCAGATTGGCTATCTTCGGTGGGCCACGTGTTCGGGTCTTGTCGCAGGAACTCTGGCCCGTGGAACCACCTATGTGTCGCGCCGAAATCTTCCGGAGTGTCGCGTGTTGCGTCATCTGCGACATTCCATTTTGTAGGCACCCATCTCCACTCGGACACCTTGCTGTTTTCTTCAATGGCGGCGACACGATGCGCGACGTAGGGCTTGTAGGACCGAGCACCGGTTCGAATCCAGCAGAGGGCAGTTCTGCTGTCCGTCCAGTAGGTGGTCGAGTCCGGCTTCCGTTGATGTTCCTCTCTGACTGCTGCCGTCATGCGCACGCCGAGAACCGCCGCTTGCAACTCCATCCGCGGGATTGATAAAAGCTTGAGTGGGGCCACTTTCGCTTTAGCGGCGAGGAGAGTGACCGTTACTGTCCCGTCGCTGTTCACTGCGCGCCAGTACATGGCCGTTGCGTACGCCGACTCGCTTGCGTCTGCGAACACGTGCAACTCGAGGCGCTGAGCAGTGCTGTAGTTCGGATAACAGCGTGGCACTGCGATGTCGTTGGCTGCTCGAAGTCGGGCGAGCCACTTGGCCCAGCTTGCTGCGATGTCCGCGTCGACTTGTTCGTCCCACGCCGTCCCGCGCCTCCAGACTTCTTGTAACAGCTGTTTGGGCTTGATCGTGAGCGGGGATAGTAATCCCAGTGGATCGAAAACAGACATCACAATCTTGAGGGCTTGACGTTTGGTCGGTACCTCTTCTTGAAGCAGGGTCGGCGGGATGTTGGCGAGGCGTAGGTCGAAAGTGAGTTGATCTTCTCTTGGTCGCCAGATCAACCCGAGGACTCTTTCGCTCTTGTCGTCTTGTAGCTTCACGGTTTCTGGGGCGTCCGGGGTTTCTCCCAGGGCGCGCAGCAGCTCGGGGGAGTTCGAGGCCCACTTCCTGAGCTCGAAATGGGCCTCGCGATGAATGCTTCTTACTTGCTGGGTGACTTGTATGGCCTTCTCGACAGTTTCAAAGCTATCGATGTAGTCATCCATGTAGTGCTTGTGTTTTATCGCCGCGACCGCCTCCGGACACTCTTCTTTGAACTTCTCGGCATTGAGGTTCATGACGAATATCGCTGTAGCCGGTGAGCTCGATGCGCCGAAAATGAGTGTCTTCATCCTATATTCTTCAGGGGGGGCGTTGTCCCTGCGGGACCCCCGCCATAGGTACCGCAGGGCGTCGCGATCCTCTTCCCGGAGCTGTACTTGCAGGAACATCTCCGATATATCAGCTGTGATTGCTGTTGGGTGTTCCCGGAACCGCATCAGGATCCCAGGGAGAGGCTGCAAGAGATCTGGACCCGTGTGCAGGAAATCATTGAGTGATGCGCCCCTCGTTTTTGCGGCCGCATCATGGACCACGCGTATCTTCTCTGGCTTCTTTGGGTTGAATACTGCAAAGTGCGGGAGATACCACTTTTTGTTCGGAGTGGTACTTGGTGCTGGTTCCGCGTAGCCTTTGGAGATTAGCGCTTCCATCTGCTCAGTGTATCTCAGCTTCAATTGCGGGTCCTTGTCCAGCTTGCGTTCTATACTATGTAGTCGTTTCAGCGTATTTTCGTAGTTTTCCGGCATCTTGATATCTTCCGATTTCCATAGCAGGCTGGTTTGATATCTTCCGTCGGTCATCTGCTTCGTGTTTTCGCGAAGCATCTTGAGCGCCTTTTCCTCTGGATCGCTGCTTGGCCTTCTTGGTTGTATGTATATATTATCTGCAGTGATGAATTCTCTGACCATCTGCTCCATGTTGTCATCGGCGGTGGTCGTGTGAGAAACGAAGTTGACCCGATGTCCCAGCGTTCGGGTGCGGCTGCCGTGCACAACCCAACCCAGCGGCGTGAGTGATGCCACAGGTTGGTTCTTCTCGCCTGTTCTTGATTCGGTGGCCAATAGTAGATGCCAGTTATCTTGACCGATCAGAATGCGAGGACGAACTTCTTCAGGGTTGAGATGTGTGACGATTCCCTCGAGGTGGCGGCAGTCTTGCACCGCTTCCCGAGGTATCTTCTGGGCGGCGAGTCGCAGGTCACCAACTGTGTGTGCGTCGATGTGCTGGTTGCGGTGATCTCGACCTTGACCTCTGATCTTGAATGAGACCCGGTGTGATCTGGTGCTGCTCTTCGTTGTCCCGTCGTACGTGCAGATGTGCAGCGGTTCTTCGGGTCCGTCAGCCCCTATAGTCTTGGCGAGTTCTTCGTCAATCAGGGTGACGGTTGACCCATCGTCGAGTAGCGCGTAGGCGTTGACGGACTTCTTGGGGCCGGAAATGCGTACATGGGCGATCTTCAGGAATGATACTCGCGGTGCCCACGCTGAGTTGACTTGTTCATCTTGTGCTTCTTCACTCTTCGGTTCAGCTGACTTGGGCGGAGAATGAAGTAATCGGTGATGGAATCGCTCGCACCTGTCGATGTCGCATTGCTTCGGTTTGCATCTATGTTGCTTGTTGCGGCGTCTCAGGCATCGGAAACACAAGTGGTGTTTCTTCGCTTCGTCCCATCTTGTGTTCGTGTCGGCGTTCGCGAAGCGCGTGCAGTCGGCGATCGTGTGGTTTTGGTTGCCACAGAGACTGCATGTCGGCGCGCTTGTCTTGTCTGCTGCAGTGTGTACCCGCTGTTGTCTTCGTAGTCCGTCGTTGCTCTTGATCGGAGTGCGGTCGACTACAATCTCGGCGGAGGCGAACGGGCTGCAGTAGTCGGCTTCGCGCATTATGAAGCGATTAAATTTCATCAAATCTGGCTCTTCAATCGGCTGCGAAGCGGCGAACTCGTACCATTGTCGCTTGAGTGTCGGTGTGAGCTTCTCTGTCAACCCCTTTGTGAGTTCGGGATTGAACATATAAAAAGTGCAGTTGAGCGCCTGTAGTGTCCCGATGATATTCTGTACTCTCGTAGCGAAGGTGCACAAGTCGCGCGGTGACTCGGTGAGCCTCGGCAGTGCGCGCAGTCTGTCCATCTCGGCCATGGCGATCGATTCGGGTCTTCAAAAGCGAGTCTCGAGGGTCTTCATGACCCCATTCGGGTCGGCGTTCGTGATGAGTAAGCCTTGAACTGCTTCTTTCGCTATTCCGCGGAGGCTGCGACGTAGGCGGGACATGTTTTCAACCGGTGTGAAATGGCACGATGTCTCGATGTAGGCGGCGCGGAATGTCAGCCACTCTTGATGTGCCCCGCTGAAGTTAGGCAATTCGGTGTACTTCAGGGGCTGTCTGTACTGCGCTGCTTGCACGGCTTGAGTGATGGCTGAAGCAAGTTCTTGATATTCTGTTCTTGCACGAACGGCGGGCGCGGCACCCTGCGGGGGATGCGGGGGCTTGCTTACGTCGGTAGCGGGCTGCTTCACGTAGCCCGTGTGTGGCGGATGCTGTGAAGCGTCGGGGTTCGGTTTCCAAGGCGGTTGCTTCACGGCTTCCTCGTTGCGCAGCCAGGCGGCGATGACTGGCGGCGGATGCGCAGCCCTAGGATTCGGCTGCCAGGATGCGGCGGTGATCGCTGGCAGCGGGGCTTGCGCTTCTGTGGTTGGTTGCCAGGACGTGGCGGTCGTCACTGGCAATCGTTGCGAGAGATCAGGATGCTGAGGTGGCGGGGGTGCGGCGATGACTCCCGCCGGTACAGGTGCCGGGGTGCGCCAGGATGCGGCTGTGATCGCTGGTGCATTTGCTTCGTGTGGCGGCTGTAGTCGGGCTTGCGCATCTTGATTCTCGTGCTCTCTGCTTTGGCGAAGCCAGTTGTCGACTCGTTGCGACTGTTCAGCTTCAACTATGCTGATGACGGAGTCGACGTCTTCGTCGGCGCTATCTTCGGCTTCGAGTTCCGCTAATTTAGCGGCGGCCAACTCGACCCTCAATTTGGCGAGCTCAGTTTTGGCTTGAGCGAGGCGGCGCTCCTTGGAAGATCGCTTGATGGATGAGCCTGGTTTGCTTCGGGGCGGCTGGTGCGGCGGCTGCGACGTGGCGGCGTTCTGCTCCTTCACAGTGGTATCGGTGACGGTTGGCTGCGACGACTCTTCCGTTGTCGTTGTCGTAGTCGTAGTAGTGGTAGCGGTAGTGTCAGTCGCTGTCGCCGATGTACCAATCGCAGTCGCCGAAGCGGTCTGCCTTCCCACGGATCTAGTCACAGGCATAATTTAATCACGGCAATCCGGTCACGAAGGACCAAAATGTTAAGCACCGGGGCACTTAACATCGATTGCGCTGGATTGCGTAATTAAAATGCCAATAACCAGATCAAATTGGGGATTTATTAAGAAACAGGAATACAGAAACAGTATGTGGTACAGCGTGGCGATGCGATAATGAGGCGTGCACCCTGCGTGGGTACAGTATCCACCGCGGACCGTGTACGTTTTTCTTGCTTCCAGAGTTCTTCCAGAGTTCTTCCAGTGTTCTTCCAGTGTTCTTCCAGTTTTCTTCCTTTTCTTCTTTTTTCTTCCTCGGAGTCCTCGCTCGAACTGGCTGCCGACCGGGGATTTGGGCCTATTGTTATTCTGTCCCCAGGCTGGCATCGGGAAGCGGGTGCGCTGCGGCCGTCGCAGCGCTCGGCCAATCAGAGCGCGCGTGGCTCGGCGCAGCGATGTTTGCGCCGTGCGCATGCGCGGCGATGTTCCGCGCATGCGCGTTAACGCTGTTCGCGCGTCTGCGCAGTGGAGTCTTCCACGCGCATGCGCGATTGTGTATTTATATTCTAAACAATGAATAATCAAGTATTGCCCCGAAAGGGGCAGGCAGAAACATTACTTGACTATTTCACCTTATTCCTAAATGAAAAGACACAAACTATTATATTTATTAAGCTTAAACTAGGACATAAGACGTAACTAGCTATAACCTATCCTATTACAAAACTATTTTATAAAAATGCACTATTTACACATATGTTCTAACATTGTCCGTCCTGCACAGTAACGTATTCCTTCTAGACAGTTTCGGCCACGACGACCAATCTCAATGAGAGATCAGCCAGGTACGCAGGAGATATTATAGTGTACAGGTATGCGCAATACACAGGTGCACTCGCTATTCCTTCACTCTCATAGTCTGGTGAGACGGCAATCCGACATGACCGGAGAGAGATCAGGCGCAGGACCAACGGCTTTATGTGCTTTCCGAGGCACGGGGGTATCACACCGCCAACTTCCTAAGAGGTGCGACTGAGTAATTTTTAAAGTGGAAAAACCCAGTCACAATGTTTTTGGCTCGACCCGGGATTCGAACCCAGGACTTCAGCGCGCAAATCGTACTCGTATCGCGTATACAATACTACGCTACCGAGGCAATCAAGATTATAGCAACCAAGATATAAGTAAAAGATATCTTCATTCTCTATCTAGACCACACGGAAGGTCTCTGTTTTAAGACAATCTATTATGTAAGGCTCATAAAACTTATTTTAATACTATTTTTATGATTTAACGTCACACTCGTAAATCGTGAGACCAATGTTTATACCAAGTCTAGTAAAACAAATTTTATATTTTATACCTCACAATCGCGTAAAATTTCACGATTTCCGTGAATTTTGTATTAACTTCTTCCGGTAAGTTTTAAATCGCGGGATGTAACGTTACTCTAAAAATTGGGATTAAACGTAGAATTTAAAAATATTTCGTCCTATGGAGTGGTGCGTATATTATGGATTGTTAAGCGATGGGCCATGGGTTCGATATCCAGACCGGGCAACACTTTTTGTGGTTTTATTTAACTTTTCCCGGACCACATATTCTATAGAAGTTCGACAACGCTGAGTTTTAACAAATTTAATTTTTGCTACATTTTTTTTTTAATAGTATAGAATAACAAGACGAGCATGCCGTTCGACTGATGGTAAGCGATACGACCACCATAAACATAAACAGTAGAAACACCATCCAGCACCTTGAGTTACAAAGTACTGTGTGGCATTCCACTGCACTCGTCATCCTGAGACGTAAGATGTTAAGTCTCATTATGTTCCGTAGTTACACTGGCTACAATGTCCTTCAAACCAAAACACAACAGTGCATGCACCCTGCTGCTTGGCTGTAGAAATAGCCATTGCGGTAGTACCCACCTAGGGGGACTCTTACATATCTAAAAGTAGAGACCAGTACATGCTAGATAAAGTCATACATATCGTTATAAAATTAAACGCATTTTCAAAGCGCGCTACAGGCGCTCTAAGTACTCATTTATCTATTAAAAGTTATATTCTTTTAACAAACACCGCATATTTACAGAACTCAACAAATAAACGATTCAATTGCAACGAACTTTCTAGATAGTGATTATGACAATATTTATATTAGCGGCATTTACTTATCAACCCTCCATATATTTGGTTTCAATATTTGATAGAGATTATTTAGGTTAAAAATGATTAAAAATATATTTATAACTTAGTCATCTATTGGATTAAGTCTAAATTTCAATTAAAGTACGCTAATTTGTAATTTATTGGCATTAACATTTAAATTACTGATCCTATTAATTTTGCCTACCTATTTTATTACATTACTAAAAAAAGTAGAAACGCGTGCGAAACCGCACACAAAAGATATTAAAAAGAAACTAAAAAAAAAAGAAAACCGCATCGAAATCGGTCCATTCGCTTCGGAGCTACGATGCCACAGACAGACATACAGACACACCTTAAACTTATAACACCTTTTTTTCCATCAGGGGTTAAAATATTACACCTTAAGAAGTACAAAATTAACACTGACCTACTATCACTCAAAGACAAGGAGGAAACTGCGCTGTGCAGTTGTTTTTTCCTAAGTTTTTATCTCTGCACAGTAAACAATGGCGTAATCACTAAGAGCCATCCAGGGAGAGTGCATAAATTTTAAACTGCAAGGGAATAGGCACCGCTCGGGGTTCAGCGTTCGATTAGTTATGGAATTGGATGGGTTCCGGCGAGGAATTTTGATATCTTAATATCTTACTATCAGTTGGACCGTATGCGCGTTTGCCTACTATATTATAAAAAAATATGACTCTAGAGTTGTCAAGGGATATGATGCTGCATTTAATCTGTACTCGTTATGAAGAAGATATTGTTTATTTTAATTTAAAACGGTGAAGGAAAACATTGCGAGGAAACCTGCGTACCTGAGAAGTACTCCATAAAAGTTTCAAAGTATGTGAAGTCTGCCAACCCGCATTAAGCCGGTGTGGTGGATTAAGGCCTAAACCCTATCAGTTGTAGAGAAGGTCCATGCCCGGCAGTGGCCAGTATATAATACAGGACTGGTTATTATATTATTTATCGGCAACAGTCATGAGGTTTTGATTCCAAAATGACACATCTGAGACGTCCCTTGCTCACTGCTCTTGTTACGACTTCGAACTGTCGCAGTCAATAATCGAGATCGGCAATTTGTAACATAACCCATCGGTCGGTCGTCGGTTGCGGTCACAATCGGAACGGCAATATCTAAGTTTCCGAATGGCGCATTCCATAATCAAACGGCAACTGTTTCGGTAGTTTCGGTTTTGGAATCGATTGTACCGGTATTAGAATCGATGTTTGTTGAAACGATTCGAATTCGTATACCGGGAATTTGTTTCATAATTTTGTTTAACTGCGTGATTTTAGATATAAATAAATAGTTATTTAGTTCATGCGTGGCATTCAAAATCATTGAAAATTTGTTTTAAAGATTATAATCTATTGAAATAATATAACATTATGTGCGATAATAAAAAAGAACATTACAACACATATTAATTCAAATCGATACGGCATTTCGACATCACATAAATTCGTTACTATTTTATTATGTAAATATTAACAATTATTTTAACCACAAGAACGTGTGTAATGTGATACTGTGAGATTTTATCGATATTTCCAAAACGATTTGTTTAATCGATTGTTGAAATCGATAAGATGATGCTCGTAACGGTGTGATTGCCCACAAATGATAACCATTACCAAGTCTTTGGTTATTGAAACTGTTATGTACTTTGATTGTGAACATTGATGGCGGTTGATCTTTGAAATTCATAATATGGGTATCATACTAAGTGCTTTGTGGTTTGTACTTTACTTGTGTACAATGAAGTAATCTACATTCTACACTTATGTTATAAAGAGGCAAAGTTTGTGAGTTTATAGGAAGTTATCTTTGGAACTACTGAACCGATTTCGATGACATTTGTTATGCAAATAATTTGAGATCCTGGGAAGGACATGGGCTACTTTTTTATACCGTAAAATTCATCATTATGCTGAATGACCTAATTAACCCATTGTAAAATTACTATTGAAACGGATTTGAATGAGTCAAGCCAGACTTATCTCTATGTACGATAATTCTAGCGGATGCTAACATCCTATCACGATACTGAAACCATTTTTATGTTTTTACGCAATTTGAATGAGTCAAGCCAGATTTACTCTGTGTACGGTAATTCCAGAGGATGGTTACATCCTATCACGATACTGAAACCATTTTTATGTTATGCAATGCAATGCTTGCAATGCAATCAGCCCTGTATTATATACTGCCCACTGCTGAGCACGGGCCTCCTCTACTACTGAGAGGGTTTAGGCCTTAGTCCACCACGCTGGCCTAGTGCGGGTTGGCAGAATTCACATATCTTCGATATTCTTATGAAAAATCCTTAGGTGTGTATGTTTCGTCCTGTTTTCAAAGGAAATTGAACTTTATCGATAAAGATACACACGAACGAAAACTCGAGCACCGAGCAGTATCAATAAAAAGTTTTCATAACATTTGGTTCCGTACGTAGGCGCTTCGGAATCAATTTAACCCAATATGGCGTCGAAATATCGTTATCAAACACGTATCAGAGTGTCGGTAATGCGAGTGTAGTCACCGATGGAAAACGCCATTTTGCACGCTATAAAGATTTTAATAGAGTAGGGTAGTTGACTAGTTTTTTTTAATACATTTATCAAAAAAGTGTGTCATCCAAAATGTACCAAAAAAAGTTTTTCAAAATCCACGCTATTTCAGTGAAACAAAGTGACGGGACCTCAGCATGAGGTTTCTCACTTATACAGGTCCCACTTAACCAAGTCTCACTGTATTAATGATAAAACTGTAAAATTGTGTGGAAGGGACATCTGTCAAATAACGGAAGCTGCTGTTTATGACGTCACCAAGTGTCACCGTCCATTACGTATCGTGAGTGAGAAAGAGATAGGGCGATAACCCCACCACGTCCCCACTTTTCCTCATAATTTTTTTTAAATAGGTACAATTGCTTTATTTTTCAAACAATTTTGATGCTGATTTCACAGAAGCGTTTCTTTTTAATATTATTTTCTATGGGTGTGACATATTAAATAATATACAAAATAAAACCTAGGAAACCCTTTACACATTATTTAATAAGGTACATCAACTGCATGCATGTCCTTAAGTCTGAAAAACACTTCAATTCTTAGATAGATAACAATACAAAAACAAACACAGAATGTATCCCCGAAACGGTAGGCAGGAAACCAGGACAACTATTTATTGCTGTATATTCCGTCTCATGATGTGATAGACCGAGCATTTCCAGACTCCGGGCTGATACTGAGCAGGAAAACCCAATATCATATCTATGCTATAGTAATAAGATGGAAATTTAAGTATACATATTTTATCTTAAACAAGCTTGCAAAGTTATTGACGGTCCGCCGGCGTGAATGAGTTCTTCCAGTATAATAGTCCGCTTTATATTTCCCTGGCATAAAAGTAGCCTATGTGTTAATCTAGGACATGATCTTCCCGTGTGCCAAATTTCATCGAAATCCATTCAGTAGTTTTTGCGTGAAAGAGTAACAAACATCCATACATTCATACTTACAAACTTTCGCGTTTATATTAGTAGGACTGAAATGACTTTCGCTTCTTTTTAAGGCATTGAATGACGAGACGAGCATGCCGTTCGCCTGATGGTAAGCGATACGACCACCCATAAACAGTAGCAACACCATCCAGCACCTTGAGTTACAAATTACTGTGTGGAATTCCGCTGCGCTCGTCATTTTGACGCATAGTTTTTAAGTAGTAAATGAACCACCCAAATCGCTAAAGATTTAGCATCCCATATTAATCGTTTGAACTGTGCTATTTACGTACGCCGGATGCGATAACATAAACGGCACATTATAATCGTCCTATTGACCTAGTATGTACCACCGATCTGTATAACGTAGATGAGTAATTATGTTTTGTACGTTGAAGGAACAGTTTAGTCATTGATTATTTGGATACATAACTTCGCTTTAATAAGTTTTGCTTGCGAAGAAAATAGCGTAAGATATGATTTTGAAGTACCTAGGAATTTGAGAGTTAAGATAAAAAAAATACTAAGCGTTTTTGTTTTGTAGGTACTTAGGTATATAATTTAATTTTAAATTAAATTTTAAAATCCTCCTAGCCAGTTTCGGCCACGGCGGCCAATCTCAACAGAGATCAGCCAGGTACGCAGGAGATATTATAGTGCACAAGTGTGTGCGCAATACACAGGTGCACTCGCTATTCCTTCACTCTCATAGTCCGGTGAGACGGCAATCCGACATGACCGGAGAGAAATCATATATCATATCATAGATCATATCATTCTTATTTATAATAATGTTTTTAAAATAAGCTTGCACTAAAAAGCACTTTTAAACATCACAGATTTATATGACTCAACAAAATAAGACCGATTGTAAATTCATTCGGTGGCAAATAAAATTATTATTCCATTACAACAAATAAAACGTATCTCGGCGTGTATTTAAAACTAACAGCTCCAGAACACGCTTCCTTCGACATTTAAAAATAAAAATTAAAAAGTTAGCAGCGGCGAAGGCACTAATTTTAAGGTTTCGTACACGCAACATCCGTCGCGGTTTGAACGGACGCACGCAACTGTGGAAGTTGGTAGCCATCTTAATCCCTTCATGGGGTCGATATGTTTAAAATGTCCGCTTTGTAGCATTTAAATAACCACCCGTTTTTTAAGTTTATTAATTGTACCGTACTTATTGCATAAACAGACAAACACATCAGAAGATTTGATAAATGTTTTCCACCATTCATAGAGTCTCACTTAGACGAAGCAATTTTTGCTAGCAATTATTGATAAACATAATCGTCTTTCAATATCTATCAAAACAATCGTATACGTCAACGCTGGCGCGAATTGCCTCGCCATTGCGCATGTTCAAACGAGCAAACAACAATTATTAGAGAGACAACATTTGCGTAAGGTTATTTCCAGCAATAATAGATCCATCAAAATGAGGCTTGAAATTGTCAATCCCAAACGAATCATGTGTAGTATCATAGTATTGTACATAATAATACCTATAAATAAAGAGGTATGAAGTAAGTGAATAAAATACCCGACCATATAAAAAACCTTAGCGTGACAATGTCCAAGTCGCTGGTCGCATCCCATCCGTCATTGAAACCCACGTCACCCGCTGGTCGCACGAACAGCGTGTAACCACGCTGCGATTTGCGAGCTCGCTTCTTTCCCTTTTTTGTGGTAGCCAGATACCAAAACTCGCGTGTATCGACAGGGCAATTAAGATTTTATTTTTTTGCGAGTTCGTTGACCGGTAAAGCCGGGATAAGTATAAGAGTCCTGAACCAATCCTAAGAGGAAAAGACTGACAGTAATTTGGGATGATCGATTCGAAATGTCTTTGGACCGAGTAAAGTGCTACAGTCAACGGCCTTAGCATCAAATGGGAATAACAGATTTTATTACTTAGCTAATAAAGTATGTTGATCGCGTATAGAATATAAAAAACGTGACGCAAATTGAACGCCAGAACACCCCCAGTTCAACGAAATCTATACTTTCTATACTAATATTATAAAGCTGAAGAGTTTGTTTGTTTGTTTGTTTGTTTGAACGCGCTAATCTCAGGAACTACTGGTTCGAATTGAAAAATTATTTTTGTGTTGAATTGGCCATTTATCGAGGAAGGCTTTAGGCTATATAACATCACGATGCAACTATTAGGAGCGAAGAAATAATGGAAAATGTGAAAAAAACGAGGAACATTATTCATCCTTGAGGGCTTCCATTGCGTGAAAGAATTATTCCTCTTGAAATGATCTAAAAAGATGTCCGGGACAGTATATGTCTATCTTTTAAGATTAACTCACTAGAACCGTTTTTATGGTAATCAAATTTGGTCGAAATTAATGCATTATTTGTTAAGAGTTGTATCAACGTCACAATATTTATTAATCTTTATCCAAATAAATGTGTTGGATAGAGTGATTCAACGGGAAGGTTTTTATGTAATTTTAGCCCGGAAAAACTTAATAACGCGGGCGAAGCCGTGGGCAAAAGCTAGTTGTAAATAACTCAATACCCTTACAATTCTAAATTTGAAAATTAAATAATAAAAACAAAATGGCGCCGTCGAATTCCTTGCATGCATATTCACAATTCGAAATTTAAAATTTATTAACGTATGAAAGGTGCCGTGATTGGTCGCCGGTGGGGGCGACACAAAAGCGGAAATAATGCATGTTTCATTATCACTATTGTGTAGGTCGAGACACGGTGCAGACGTCTAGGCGGCGTTAAAGAGAACTTGGATGGTTTAAAGGAATATGCAATGAGAAATCGATTGGGGACCGGCGGGTTGTGTAAGTAGCTACGATAGATTTATAGTTCTCTGAGGGAACAATACATAATTGTCTTTTATATTTGCGTATAAAATGGAAATTTGTTACAATGTGGCTGTCGTCGGCTCTAAAATAATAGATTTTAGGATTAAAATTATGCTATTAATATTATATGCTTAGAAAATATTCTACATAGATAACAGAGTATTTCATTTTGGAATTCTTTTGGTTTGAACCTTCTTTATGCGGCAAAATTACAGTAATCAAAATAACTACTCAATTAAAAATGGTCCTATATGCCAAATGTACGATTAAAATAGAATTACTAATATTACCTACAAATGAAGTACGTAAATACATAGCTATCGTGTGACCTATTTACCTCAAGTGCACCAGTTTCCGAGACGAACGTAGTCTATCTAAAGTTTGCACGCGAACATCTAAGGTGCATAATAAACTTTACAAACTTGTGTGAATACGTAATCAGCATCGTTTTCACACTTCATTCGATGCAACAAGTTTTTTTGGCATGATAGAAAAGACCAGCTTCTTGACTTAGTGATTTAAGCTCACTGTATGAGGTAGAGATTTAAACATTATGTGATGGAGAGCCACATTTGTAAATAATTTTCGTAGCGAATTCACCTGTGCGAAGTACTGTTTATGAAAATTATATGAAAGTAGGCATGTCCTTTCTTGATTCAATCTTAGTCCGTACCTACTCATCAAAATTGGTTCAGCAGTTAGCCGTGAAAACATAACGGTTACTTTTGAATTCATCTAACATCAAAATTTTAGCTTTTCGCGTACATTAGATATTTTTGGAAAAAAACCACCTGAAAGACGCGAGGAAAAAGTAACAGAACGTAAAAAAACTTTGAAAATTTTCTCTATTTGTTTCTTTGTTCCTGTCCGTTAGTTCAAATGTTCGTTGACGTATCACGCTCAAACCAACCGTTAGATTCAAACTTTAATTAGTTACTGGAAAATACTAAGCTTTATTCTGCGTAACGTTTAGGGCAACAAATGGCCACATAATCGAGACGGACTACATGCCATGAGCGTCATCTGTGTGCAGGGAGGTGTATTGGGTTTATAGATATACATACACACTAACGCCTTTTATCTCCGCAGGGGTATGCAGAGGCGTAACTAGTGCACCCACTATTCGCCGTGAGTATTCCGTCCCATGATGTATTATATCTATAGATGTAAGGGTTGACAAAACGAAGAACGAACACAGCTAGTTAGTACAATAAACTAGAAAACAATCTGTTCATAGAGTAAATTTTCCCAGACAGCGAACACGAATTCATAAGCAACGCTTTTTGCTTTGAGGTTCATGCCCTTTATCACTTTCATATTTGAAATGAATGCACCTTTTGTTGCTACGATACTTTAATGTTGTGCAACAACGTTATAAAATCAACTGCGTTTCGTTCGCGAATTGGTTTGCGAAGAGAAATATAAGTTTTACTTGATATTATATGAACGTAAAATAGATTTTTGTACTTAACATTCGATGAATTGCGATGGCAAAATCCACGAAGGAGTAGGCAGATTCACGCACAGGGTTTAATAAGTACACGAAAAGAATCTCAAATAAGTCTTATACGAAATGAAACAACAAATAAACACCTAGATTTTATACATATATGGCGATAGGCTCGCCCCCTATCACATCATGGGACGGAATAATGGCGAAAAGTGGGTGCACTAGTTGCGCCTCTGCCTACCCCTTCGGGGATAAAAGGCGTGAGTGTATATGTATATGTATGTATTTTATACATGAGTGGTACAGCCCCGGTCGAACATATACATATATACACTCTCGCCTTTTATACCCGAAGGGGTAGGCAGAGGCGCAACTAGTGCACCTACTTTTCGCCGTTATTCCGTCCCATGATGTGATAGGGGGCGAGCCTATCGCCATATCGGGCACAAATTCCAGACTCCGAGGTGATACTGAATAGAAAAAATCAATATCACTTTGCCCGACCAGGGAATCGAACCCGAGACTTCAGCATTGCAGTCGTACCATAATACGACTACGTCACCGAGGTAGCCCAGTTTCCGTAATCATAATAAATTACAACATGGCTTTACGAAATTACTATCAGTAATTTCCTTAAAGTACAGACTAGATTCATTTAATTAACTCAATATAATGAAGCATCTTTGTGAGGCACATTCATGTTGGTTCGTACATTTAAAAAAAATGAGCAAAGGACTCCTTTGTGTCTCTGTATGCAATTTCGTATGAGTCAAAATTTTGAAACTTAATTACACGCCGAGCATGCAAAAGGGAGTCTTATTACAGTTATTTTTTGTATGGATTTAATAAAACAATTGTTTGAAATGCATTCTTGACGGATAGCTTTTGTGTGTGTCGCTATTTTGAAAATCTATGCTTGTTATACGTATAAAGTTTAAGTTTTTTTTCGCATTCTATGGAGCGCACTTTCCTTTTTTAATCAGTGATTAGCTATTATTTACTAACTCGTTTTAGTCTATGATTCTCAATTTATTTGCCGTCATTTAAAACATGATTCTCAAAGCATAACAGTCATTAGTTAAAAACGAAGTACATGAATAAAGTAAACTGGTAAAGAGATCATTTTTCGCCAATTAATTAAAATTTGGCACCGTTACATTGATATATAAAAAACCCACCCTTACGACTAAATTGATTGATCGATATTTGATATAATTTAAAAGAGGGTCAGAAAATATATAGATGACAGGTAGGTTGTAAGGCTGCGTTACACACGAAAAAAAATCATATTAATTATTTTTTTTAAAGTATTCAACAATAAAATTATGAAAAATTACTCAACGTTTACATGGTTTATTATTGTGTAAAATTGTGACTTAATATCTATTTGTGCTTTTATCTATTTGTGAGACATATGCAAAGGCACATGGTTTAAAATATAACTCTAAAAAGAGTGAGCTCTTAGTTTTCAAAGCAGGTAATTACACGCCTACCTATGTGCCTCCGGTTCGGCTTGATGGGGTTGCTTTGAGACAGGTTGAAAGTTTCAGGTACCTCGGTCACATTGTGACCAGTGACCTTAAAGATGACGAGGATATTGAAAGGGAGCGTAGGGCTCTGGCAGTACGTAGTAATATGCTCGTCCGTAGGTTTGCTCGATGTACTAACGCAGTGAAGGTGACGCTTTTTAAAGCCTATTGCCAATCCTTCTACTCGAGTAGCCTATGGGTGAGTTATACGAAACGGGCTTACAGAGCTCTGCGCACTCAATATAATAATGCGTTTAGGGTGTTGTTGCGTCTGCCGTGGCGATGCAGTGCGTCTCGTATGTTTGCGGAAGCGCGGACGGATGGTTTTCAAGCCATAATTCGCAAAAAATCTTCTTCCATGCTGCAGCGCCTAAGAAACAGTAGTAACGGCATGTTAAGCGTGATCGCTGAGCGGTTTGACTGTCCCTTCCAAAATTATTGGATGAAAGTAGTTCTGGGAAATGTAATAATATAATAAATGTAGTAGCTATAAGTAATTGATTGTGATTTTAATTTATAATTTCTATGGATTATGTGATCTGAATTAAATAAATAAATAATAAAATAAAATAAATTTTACAATACGTTTTTGGCGTTTTACATGAATGAAATGAAAAAATCCGCCTAGCCGGTTTTCGGCCACGGCGGCCAATCTCAACGAAGATCAGCCAGGTACGCAGGACATATTATAGTGCACAAGTATGTGCGCACTACACAGGTGCACTCGCTATTCCTTCACTCTCATAGTCTGGTGAGACGGCAATCCGACATAACCGGAGAGAGGTCAGGCGCAGGACCAACGGCTTTACATGCTTTCCGAGGCATGGGGTCCGAGGTATCACACCGCCATTTTCCTGACTCCGAGCTGCGACTGAGTAATTTTTAAGATGGAAAAACCCAGTCACTATGTTTTTGGCCCGACCCGGGGTTCGAACTCAGGACCTCAGCGCGCAAATCGTACTCGTAACGCGTACGCAATACAACTACGCCACCGAGGCAGACGTTTTACAATCATACATTACATTATTACAATAATTTTTTTACATACAAAAGTGGACGATAGCCTAGTTGGATAGGAATGGAACGGTCTGCCGAGACAATGTCCGGGGGTTCAAACAAGGCACACACGTCCGACTTTTCAAAGTTACGTGTGTATTGTTTATCAATTATCGTTCGCTTTAACGGTGAAGGAAAACATCGTGAGGAAACCTGTATACCTAAGAATTTCGAAGGTATGTGAAGTCTACCAACCCGCACTAGGCCAGCGTGGTGGACTAAGGCCTAAACCCTCTCAGTAGTAGAGGAGGCCCGTGCCCAGGATTGGGACAGTATTTAATACAGGGCTGGTTTTATAATATTACAAACCTAGTACTTTACATAAAAGCAAAAAAGTAAGAACTTTAAAGCCTCAAACAATAGTACTTAGTCGCTTGCTGTAGAGAAAGCTCTAGACAATGTTTAAGAGATTTTTCATTCGGAAATATTGTAACAAAGCTTATTTATGCTATTTTTTATAAGTTAAGACTGCCTCGGTGGCGTAGTTGTATTATGGTACGACTGCAATTCTGAGGTCTCGGGTTCGATCCCCGGGTCGGGCAAAGTGATATTGGGTTTTTCTATTCAGTATCAGTTCGGAGTCTGGAATTTGTGCCCGATATGGCGATAGTCTCGGTGGCGTGGTTGTATTGCGTACGCGTTTCGATTTGCTAGCTGAAGTCCTGGGTTCGAATCCCGGGTTGGGACAGAAATAATGTAACTGGGTTTTTCCATCTTAAAAATAACTGTCACAGCTCGGAGTCAGAAAGTTGGTGGTATGATACCCCCGTGCCTCGGAAATCACGTAAATACGTCGGTCCTGCGCCTGATCTCTCTCCGGTCATGTCGGATTGCCGTTTCACCGGACTATGAGAGTGAAGGAATAGCGAGTGCACCTGTGTATTGCGCACACACTTGTGCATTATAATATCTCCTGCGTACCTGGCTGATCTCTCGTTAATATTGGCCGCTGTGACCGAAATCGGCTACGAAGGGATAATTATAACATTATCTAACCCTTGATTTAGATACTTATCGAGAATAGACGTATAGCCACAAATATGAGTATGTAAATAGCTTATTCGTGTGTAATCGTTACTCGCAGTCGCCAATAGTATAAATGAAGCATAAATTAAAATGTATATACTAAAACCTTCCCTGAAAGATATACATTTGAATAACGAAAACCTCATCCAAATCGGATCAGTAGTTTTGAGAAAATTACAAACTTACATAAATACATACATATTACACACATACGGGTCGACACAGAACCTCCTTTTTTGAAGTCGGTTAATAAATTTCAATGTACACTGGACTTGTCACCTTTTCTACGAGGTTCAGGCATGATACTCAGTTATTACTGGGTACAATCATTCCTTTTAGTTGATGATGGGGCCGCGTAGGTCTTTCGCCAATTCTGGCTAATGTATTACACATTCAAGTTAAAAATTATTTTGAAGAATGTTACTAACTAAACAAATAGCGTATTTTAGTACTGTAACCTAGGTACAGTCGTAAAAATTTATGCTCGGCTTAAGGTTCTAAGTCGCTTGCGCGTCACCTGTCAGCAATATGCAAATTACAACTAACATAGCCAAAAAGAGTTATCTGATTTTCCTTTGTACATATTCAAAATGATCGCACCTGCTTAGTAAAATATAAAAAATTAGCGTTTTATGTTAAGAAAGTGTACTAGCACCAAATTGGGCGACTGTACTATGACAATCATCAGTAAAATCGTAATTTAACAATTGTCATTTAACCGACTACCTTTTTCATACATTATTATTTATCCGGCTGAAACAGGCCGGCATAGTTGTGTCAACTGGCGAGGATTACCTCTCGTCAGTCAAGACTCTACCTGGACCACACCTGGTTGACCATCAGATGGAGTGAAGTCACTGCTGTGCCTCTAGACAAAAAAACACATGTCCACTTGTCCGTCAGTACAAAACTACGTTCAATTTTTTATTCAACACTAATCCTGTGTAAAAAGAACCGTATTTCATAGTTAATAAGGTAAACTTCCTTGTCATGGTAGGGTAATTTCACGGGTTAAAGAAATTCCACGCACAGACACTACTTAAGGATTGTCCGGATTCCGCCATAAATGATAGTAAAAAAATGTTGTATTTTGAAATGCCAGTGGTTTAGTGACGGCGTATTCGAGCTCTGAATTGTGCAGGTCTGTGTTTGATTCTTAGATCTAAATCGAATTTTTGTGTTTTCAAGAATTCGAAAGATCTTATCAGAGTTGTCTTTTTTTTCCGCGGAGAAAGTGACTACCCCTCAGCCTTCAAGGGTGTTGACTGAGCGGTAACTCCGCGGTGGCCATTTTCGGCGCATTAGGGACGGCTGCGGGCTTCCTCCGACTCACGTCTAAGTTGTCCGCAACCGCCCCTGCGCGTACCGCTGGTACGGTCCGTCTCCTGTTGTTGGGGGAGGAGGGGGGGCTTAGAAACTGAATTTAATAACACAAAAGTGTAGAGACGATTTGTAGTCTTGAATTTATTCAGCTACTTACGTGGCTGGCGGTACCTTACAGTTTGCTTATAGAAACTACTTAACCACATAAAAAAATCCAACCACCCAATCTTAAAAAACCAAAGATATGAAATCCAAACCAAATTATACACAAACTCAGTCGGTGTCCCATAAATGAACGAGCGAAATTCGCCGTCGCTTTTTTTGTGGGGTCCATTAAAATTTCCTACTCATTCCGAACGGAGTAAAGGGAGCAAACAAAGGGTCCAGGGCCGATGGGAATTCGCCGCTGACTTTGGGCGACGGTGAAAAAAATTTAAGATATAATAATTTGCAGGCTCGTCTTCCAGTAGGACTGGCTAGCTATATAGCTTTGAGTGGGAATAATATCAGTCCTAGCTAAGATAACGGCACCTATAATGTACTTGGCTTTCAAAAACGGCGCATCATCGTACACATAGTTAAATTAATATTATAAAGTATAATATGACACGTGAATTTTTACAGAAACTAAAGCTTATTGTGCTAATTAGCTCAATTTTAGCGTGCCGCTTGCAGACTGTTTATAACGCATCTACACCTTTGTCCTTAAACATCATTGAGTCCTACATTGTTTTATATTGAACTATAGCTGATGACAGATCTATTCTGGTCTTAGTCTATTTATATACTGAGATGTAGATGGGTACGGGTCTCCTTAACTACTAAGAGTGTTTAGCCCTTAATCCACGTCTCCACGGCTAGCCCAGTACGGGTGAAAATATCATACAAAATATATTGAATTTGTTAGCTATTTGTATAATGATCTTAAGAAGCGATTTCTAGCAATGTAGAGAAGTTTATAAAGTATTTTTTATAGTTTCAACATAAAAATTGATAATATTGTCACAAGATATTCATCGTACTTGCTTAATTTTCTGGAATAATCGAAAAAATAATTTCAGTACCAAATTAACAAGGCAAACATAACAATTTATAGATTTTGCCGCTTATCTGTCTCTGGACGACAGGCAGCGCACCGCAGGCTGTCCTTTCATCATTCGTTCAAGGGGAAAGAATCAGTTTGATGTCCGATGCAGCCACATAAAATATGGAGGAATTAATTAATAAAACGACGCTAGCCTATTTTTTTTTTATTAATAATAATCGGCGGCCATATTTGGAAGCGGTCGGGGGTTAGCGTGTCGATCGATATCTCGACACAATAGTTTGTTTTTGTACTACGGCATTCATAAATTATTTTTTTACTATTGTTTACTATTAGTAGCATACATAACTGTTCATTAGGGTTCCGTATTTCAAAAGAAAAGGAACCCTCATAGGATCACTTTTTGTCTGTCTGTCGGTCTGTCTGTGTGTCTGCCCGTCTGTCTGTCTCTCAAAACACTATTTCAGGAACGCGTAAAGATATTAAGTTGAAATTTATATTAAATACTCGGATCTACGATCGCTTTCAGCTGTGAAAAATACAAACTTTTAAGTGAACGCGATCAAAAGATATGAAAGGAATCAAACCTACTACTAGGATACTTCCCGTTGGCCTAGAATCATGAAATTTGGCAAGAAGCAAGGCCTTACAGCACATATAAAGGAAAAAATCAGAAAATCGAAAATATCTAGGTAAATGCAATGTACTTCATTAACAAAAAAAGCGAATTTACAAACTTGTTACATTTGATTAATTTATTAAATAATTTTGACACTATTGAACTTATATAATTAGACTAGACTTCTGCTCGCGGCTTCACCCGCGTGAATGAGTTTGTCCGCGATGAAAGTCCCGCTTTATATTTCCCCGGGATCAATTATACATATAAACCTTCCTCTTGAATCACTCTATCTATTAAAAAAACCGCATCAATTCCGTTGTGTAATTTTAAAGATCTAAGCATACATATGGACAGACAGCGGGAAGCGCCTTTGTTTTATACTATGTAGTGATACCGTACTTACAACCTTGTCGGGAGTCGGGACCCTCGGTGCGCGAGTCCACCTCGCACTAGTCCAGTTTTTTTAAACACATTAACATGTACATATTTTGAAGCATACATAAAACATATTGCTGGTAGGACTCTCATAATAAGAGTTCTGGGTGGGTACCACCGCAATGTCTATTTCTAATGCCAAGCAGCAGTGTGCATGCACTGTTTTGTTTCGGTTTGAAGGACATTATTGCCAGTGTAACTAATGGTCATAATGAGACTTAACATCTTATGTCTCAAATGACGAGCGCAGTGGAATGCCACACTGTAGGTACCTACTTTGTTAGTCAAGGTGCTGGATGGTGTTGCTACTGTTTATGGGTGGTCGTTTCGCTTACCATCAGGCGAACGGCATGCTCGTCTCTTCATTCTAAGCAATAAAAAAAACGAAATTATAAACTGTTAATGAATACTGACTTGACTGCCTCGGTGGCGTAGTTGTATTACAGTACGACTGCAAAGCTGAGGTCTCGGGTTCGATCCCCGGGTCGGGCAGTGATATTGAGTTTTTCTATTCAGTATCAGCTCGGAGTCTGGAATTTGTGCGCGATATGGCGATAGGCTCGCCCCCTATCACATCATGGGACGGAATGTCGGCGAAAAGTGGGTGCACTAGTTGCGCCTCTGCCTACCCCTTCGGGGATAACAGGCGTGAGTGTATCCTACTAATATTATAAAGGCGAAAGTTTGTAAGAATGTATGGATGTTTGGATGTAAGGATGTTTGTTCCTCTTTCACGCAAAAACTACTGAACGGATTTCGATGAAATTTGGCACACGGGTAGATCATGTCCTGGATTAACACATAGGCTACTTTTTATCCCGGGAAAATATAAAGCGGGACTTTTATCCCGGAAAAACTTTTTAAAGCGGGCGGAGCCGCGGGCAAAAGCTAGTATGTAAATACACCAGAATTCCGCTTGGCGGTAGAAAGTGACAAAGCCATTGGCTTCTTCTACATAAACCTGCCTAATACCCTAAAACAAATTTTAACCAAAATTCTCAAGTTAAAACTTGTCATAATTATTTTGTCACATTACACACGCGCTTAGAGACCGATATTGGAGTGTGGGTGAGCCTTAACACCCAAAATGTCAAGGGAGATGAAATCAAAACCCTTCTGGTACATAATTAGAGCCGGCTCGGTGTTCGTGATAAGGTCGTGTACACACGGGTCTAATAAATAACGCTTTAAAATCGCCACATTTTAAACTGGACTATAAAGTTTTATGGAGTCATAAGCCAGCCAACGAAGAGTTAATCCATAAAAAATACAAAAGAATAACAAAATCGCTGCTGACTATAGATTAGAAGATAGATAGGGATAAGGTAAGAGTGACGGATTATTTGGGCTTTCGGCTATCGCAACATATACGAGATGCTTAGTTGTAAACTGATACATAAATAGACTTAATGTAGACCTAAATAAAACGTGCTGAAATTGATATCAGGTTTTGACATTTCCCAACTTTCCACATATTAACCAAAAGAGAAACCTTGGCCTAATCAACCAATTTCCAAACAAATTCACAAAATATACGTGCGAATAATTCCGCAACGCGCGGACGGATCGTGTGCGATACCGTTTCGGTCACGTCGCATCGTATTTTCGTAATGTTATTGCGCAAATTATGATGTTTTTAGAAATTGTGTGTGTGTGTGTGTGTGTGTGTGTGTGTATGAAAGTAAAACGTGGTGGGAACTCACGTTTGTTTGTTTTAAGGTGATGTAAGATTTTTGAGTCCCTGTTTCCTAGAGTAAATACGGATTTAGCACATAATATGTATGTTATGAGTAGTTTTCTTTCATAATTAACCCTTTCAACACATTTTTTTTAAACAGAAAAGTGGCCCCACTGTAGTAATCGCAGTGGGTTCCAGACATCACTGACGAGAGATGATTTATTTATTTATTTATTTATTTGCACTTAATACAAAAATATGTAAAGGCGGACTTAATGCCGAAGGCATTCTCTACCAGTCAACCTGGAGTGGTGCAGAGACAAAAAACATAGTAGGTGCACGAAATTAATTTACATCATAGTGTCGATACAATTAAATTAACTTAAATATTAGGTAAACACTATGTCAACAAATATATTTTTGGTAATACTTATAATAGTATATGTATATATACTATATACATATACTATTATATGCCTATATATTATATGCCGACTGCCTCGGTGGCGTAGTGGTATTGCGTACGCATTACGAGTACGATTTGCGCGCTGAGGTCCTGGGTTCGAATCCCGGGTCGAGCCAAAAAAAAATGTGACTGGGTATTTTCATCTTAAAATTTACTCAGTTCGGAGTCAGGAAGTTGGCGGTGTGATACCCCCGTGCCTCGGAAAGCACGTAAAGCCGTTGGTCCTGCGCCTGATCTCTCTCCGGTCATGTCGGATTGCCGTCTCACCGGACTATGAGAGTGAAGGAATAGCGAGTGCACCTGTGTATTGCGCACACACTTGTGCACTATAATATCTCCTGCGTACCTGGCTGATCTCCGTTGAGATTGGCCGCCGTGGCCGAAACTGGCTAGGAGGATTTCATATACTATATATTTATAAACAAAACAATTATGTAAATATGTCTATAATAAATATATAAAATATATAATTAAAAATACATATATAATATCAAATTCATAAGCTAGAAATTTACTATGATCCCGCTAATTCACCCGCAAGTAGTTCACGAACTTTAACTTTGAACGCGTAACGATTCGTAGACATCCTGATTCCTAGAGGGAGCGAATTCCAGAGAAGTACAGATTGGACAAGAAAAGAGGAGTGAACAAGTTCAGAATTATGAGAAGGACACAAAAGTAGGGGATTATTACTAGAGCGAAGATGTCGCTCATGGATGGAGTGAAGATATTGAAAGTGTGGCAGTAAATAAGAAGGTGGAGTAGGGGAAGTTAAAATTGAAAAGAGTGTAGTTAGGGTACGCAGACTGCGACGCTGGCGAATGGGCAGCCATTTGAGGACAGAGCGATATGACGAAACGTGGTCATATTTACGGAGATTAAAAATGAATCGAATGCAGTTATTAAGAAGACGGTCGAGTTTATTGAGAAGATCTGCATTCAGGTCAAGATAACACACATCACCATAGTCGATAATCGGAAGGATTAGGGATTGCACAAGCATCACTTTAGTTTTGGTTGGTAGAAAATTCTTAAAGCGATAAAGAGCTCGCAGAGTGCCAGTAACCCTCTGACATACATGAGTCACTTGGGCCCGCCAGTTAAGGGTAGAGTCAATAAATAAACCAAGGTCCTTCACCACGGTGCTAAATAAGATGACAGAGCCATCAAAGACGATTGATGGTAGCGTTGCGGTATCCAGATGATTGTTCCTTGCCTATCGACACAATTACGCCGGCAAGTTTGAAATAACTTTTCGCCTTCTATCTGGACTGCAGATCGGAGCCCAGACTTTGTACAGATGTTTATGACACTATTTATTGTGTAAAATCGCAAGTCGTAAAGTCACGCGCTGTGAACACGCCCTTACCGCTCACCGCAGGCCAGAGACACCCGAACGGGACGTAATTGGACTAGCGGTGAGTCATTTGCAATTACTATAGACAGCTGAATTCGCTCCCGGATTGGTTTCTAGTGTCGGCGGCGTCTTCAACCGACCTTCTTCCTATCTGATATGGTATGACTATAGATAACTTTAGTACAGTTTAATCTAAAGTTAAAGTACAGTCAGCTACAAAAGTGGCTGAACCAATTCAAAACTTCAAAATACTTCTTCTCATTAACTTCAATATTAATTTCACTTAATCTAATATTAATTTCTCTGCCTCAAAAATAAATTTACATTTTAGTGAAGAAAAAGCAATTGTTGGTACGGACACAAAATGTTAGGCGGTTTCAAGTTTCGAATTTGTTCATTTACTTTTGTGACTGACTGTAAAATTTAAAGCCAATTCCTAATATTGTAAGCGAAGCAATGTTAGCTTAGGACTTGAAATTACTTCACTGTTTTCGTTATTTTACACCCCCTTAATTAAACTCTAATGTGGGATTGTACATTTTATTTCAAGCATTGCAGAAACGATTTTGCTTAATTTTTCGATCGGCAGCCATGAAGACATTTTCAAGAGATCTTTTAGGAAAATGATGTTAGAATTCCACCTGTTCAACCTTCGGATCTTGAAGCTCTCGATTCACCTTTTTATACTACCATTACATGAAGGTCATAAATAACTTCACAGGTGAGGTAGCAAATATAGGTATAAAATTATCTCGTACGTTAAACAAATAAGAAAAGGTCGTCTCGTAGACTAAACAAAGTTAATTGGTCTTATACTGCGACGCTCCTGAGATTTCTATATGTTCAGTAAAATAAACAAATTTAATATAAAACCATCATTCAAAACACAACCCTACCCCACGAACGTACGACTCAATTTAGTTTAAAAATAAGTAATTCAAAATTTGTCTACATTATTTTGAAAACACTAAGACCGCAATCGTAAAGGAATTGTTAAAAACTACGAAACTTCTCAGAAGGTACAATTATTACCAGCTAAATGCGGACAAAGAGGCGAACGTTCTTTGTTTAAAATTTAAAACAGTAATTATTAGTTTCAACATGGTATGTGTCCTTTGTCCCTCATGTTGAAAGAAGAAGATTTATTATACTATTTCAATAAGTTATTTCTTGTAGGTTACGTTAACATGCGTACAGTTTGGGGTAATTGAGTGATTTATATCCGAATATTAAAGGCAGATAAAAAAATGTTTACATCATTATGCTCGTTAGGGGTAATATTTCAATTTGCGTATATATCCGCGGGCCCTTGTTTGTTCGTAATGATCGGATATTATACGGTTTTCGTATGATTGTGCGTACTTAATTGGTATCATGTTCATTATTTATAACTAGTAAGTAATGAGCTTATTATGTTTACATGTTCATGTTATGAACAAATTCATATAATTTTCTAGTTATTTGTTTAATAAATGATTTACCAAATATTCTTTGCTTATTTTGCTATGCCAATTGGCCATTACTAGATTATTATATCTTCCAACATAAATAAAAACTGTCTATTTTAAAAAAAGTCAATGGTTCGATAAACCTTTGATTAATTATATACCTAGATAGAGTGACGCGCTGCAATGAAACTAAAACAAACAGGCCAACTTTTCTTAAGCTAGTGTGCGTGACAGCTGTGTCATACGCTATCGCTGCGTCATTCTGCGTATCCTTGTGTGCGCGCATAATGATACCAGTTATTAAATAGTTTCTATTAAAACGGAGAGAGAATGATATCCATGGAAAACAACAAAAAATAATTCACTCGAACTTATTTAGTGGGGAACTGTTCGCCTCTTACTTTTTTCGACGCGTTTGAAACGTTGTGTCTATCTAGGGGCGGTATAAATAAATCAATCTCAAGTTCGAGTTACATCTTAAGTGGACATAATGTCAGTTCAATATTCATACAATATGTCTACTTGAGACATAACTCAAGCTTGAGATGGATTTATTAATACCGCCCTAGGTATATAATGAATCCAAGCAATAAAGTATATTTGCTGCCAAATATAAATGATGATTTGATTTCGCCCGCATAAAAAAGGTTTTCGGCGATAGACTCCCACTTTGTACTTTTCCTGGAAGAGGAGCCTAGTCGCTATTCTAGAATATAATCTCTCTTTGTGCCACATTTCTCTTATTTCCATTTAGCCGTTCTGGCGCGATTGAGTAACAAACATTGTTAGCATAGATTAATTTTGTATAACAGAAAAGACAATAATCGAACCCGGAATGCCGTGCTATATGTACCAGACTACAGGGTACAGATGTGAATATCCCTCAGAACATCGACAGTTGCGCGCCATACATCCTGTTGCTTAATGAACTAACACTGGAGTGCGAACCCCATTGGAGTGTGAACGTAACTTCGTATGGGAATTGTGCTTTGGGGAAAAATGTATGACTAGATGTCGCAGGAACACGCTGGATGCATGCCGCTTTTGACAGGTCCATCTGGAAATATTTAGGGGCCTATGTTAATGGACGTTCATTGGCTCATGATGGAGTGTTGCTTGCAATGAGATTATTATAGGGGTATTGAGTAATATTGCAGATATTTTGTACGATATTACTGATAAATGACTGCCTCGGTGGCGTAGTTGTATTATGGTACGACTGCAATGCTGTGGTCTCGGGTTCGATCAACGGGTCGGACACAGTGATATTGAGTTTTTCAGTATCTCGGAGTCTGGAATTTGTGCCCGATATGGCGATAGGCTCGCCCCCTACCACATCATGGGACGGAATAACGGCGAAAAGCGGGTGCGCTAGTTACGCCTCTACCTACCCCTTCGAGGATAAATGGCGTGAGTGCATATGTACTATGTATGTATTACTGATAAAATAAACTGAAAACTGTGCCCGATATGGCGATAGGCTGGCTTCCATCACATCCTGGGAAGGAATACCAACGACGAAAACTAGGTGCATTAGTTGCGCCTCTGCCTACCCCTTCGGGGATAAAGAGCGCGAGTGTATCTGTGTGTGCACCCACACACTATGATAAATAATCAAAGTCTCCTCTCCTATCGACATTATCTATATCCGTGCGAAGCCAAGGCGGTTCGCTAGGTTATGTTTTTAAATTCTAGGCAACGTCTTCGAGTAATGTTTAAGGAAAATTAAATTAACATGTCGTATTCGTGTTTCCGAGAACGGTATGACTTGCAGCATGATTGTATATTTGTACATACACTTTCTATACATAAATTAAGTGTGAGTCAACGTGGAATGCATGCTTTGTCGCTTTGTTTGGATTGCTTTAGAAAACGAAAATCCTCTCTAGGTATCCTCTGATTATGCTAATTATCGAAAAATTGTGAATGTGATGCAGGAATCTATCCCTGATTCTGATTAGTTATAGTATTATATGTCTATCACCTGTTAGAACTGATACATAGGGTCAGTTTGACTTACGTGCATACATACACTCACGCCCTTTATCCCCGAAGCGGTAGGCAGAGGCGCAACTAGTGCACCTAGTTTTGGTCGTATTCCTTCCCAGGATGTGATGGGGGCCAGCCTATCGCCATATCGGGCACAAATTTCATTTTATTCCTTCTAAATATTCAAACATCCTGACTAAATTTAATTTTTTTATTAGTAATAGTAAGAAATAGTTCCAATGTTAATCAATAAACCTATAATAATCTAATTTTTCCTAAGAAATAGGTCACTTCTAAACAAATGAAAAACGGGTCACAGGCGCGCATTCCTTGCTCGAAGGACCAATATTAATTGGTCTATTGACCGCTTGGAAAAGTGTTCACATACGGCTCGGATTAAATGGTCAAATGACCTGATAGACTTCTCTAGAATTCGTTATGCACAGGAAACGGTGGATATTAAGGATACAGGAGTAGCTACAATTGTCACTTTAAAGCCTTATGCACATTTGTGATAAATAATGAGACAAGCACATGAGCTCGCCTCCTATCACATTATGGAACGCACGGGCGTAGCAATAGATTTCACATGGAGGGGGTCCTACGATATAAAAAAAAAATAGTAGCGTGGGTTCTTGCCTTGTATGACACTGTGACATGAAGCTAAGGGGGGGTCGAGATCCCGAAAATGTGAGCAGTCAGTGGCGTAGCGTGGTTTATTGTAAGCTAAGGGGGGGACCCCTTAACACCCCCCACCCCCTCCCCTTCATTATATACGCCCATGAGGGAACGTAACACACACGGCGGAAAGCGCGCGCCCTAGCTGAACATTTGCCTAGCGTTTCGGGAATAAAAGCATGATGAGTGTTTATATTTTGACAAAACAATGGCAAAATTATGAAGAACTTTAACCACCCTGTGACATATTAAGTCTCAAGCCCAGTTATAACACGAGCTACAAGCTTTCACTTCACACTTGTAGTACCGCGGTCAAGCCGGTCATTTGTAGAAAAATGTTCAGTAAACTATCACTAATTGTATTTGAGATTAAAATTAAACGCGTATGAATTCAAAATAAAACTGGCAGAAACGAGGCCGGCTAATGACACAGCATTAGGCGTTCTTAATAAACATTATGCTAATGAGGGTAGTTGCATTCAGCCGGGCCGGGAGTACTCCGGATTCCTCCATGAATATAGGGAACAGCCAGAACATAGTATAATGTTACCTAATGAAATCATAAAAGATGGTTTTTTTTTTTTTTTTTTTTTTTTTTTTAAGTTGAGCTCGGAAATGATTAAGGATTTAACTAAGATCGATATTGTTTCGTTGAATTTCTTCTTTAATAAGTAGATTATTCTCAGCTGAAAATAGCGATGTAGCTTCATTTGAAATGGCGTAAATTACTTAAAAATTAGAAATTATCTGAAATGTGATGCACAAATCGGTGGTTCTAGAAACATGCATTTTTAACATGGATTCCTTATAAAAATGAATTAAACACGATTTTGGGAATTCAACTCCTGATAAATTACTGACACCTATTCAAAATCCCACGCACAAAGCGATTTTTAAATTAATAAATAAATTGGATGAACATCTATGCCTTATAGAAAGAAAGAAAGAAGAAAGAAGAAAGAAAGAAGATTTATTGTTGGGACAATAACAGTATAACATATACAATAAAATGTGAAAAAACAAAATATCTAAAACAATTATATGACATAATTATACTAATTGTGCCAACAACTGGAACCCTCATTCAGCTACTTGCCGCAGTACCAGCCTGACTGATACTGCAGCGCTGATTTTCAATGAGGGCCCCAGGTGACGTACGGATACTAAGTTGGTATAAAACACAAATACTAATAAATACAAAATATAAAACAAAATCGAACGCAAAAAGCAGTATTGCTAATATACGTATTATTATTACTATATATATACCATTATGAGCACGAAGCTTTAAGCTCTATATCTAGGCACTTCCTGGTAAAGTTTATTTTCGTACACATCCATAGGGTACTGAGAAATGTATCATTTGAGTAATACCAGGGATTCAAAGCTTTTGTTACGGATTAATACGCCCCCATTATACAGGGTCACTTTGCGTCAATAAATGATACCTACGCGTTGACTGACACATGGAGACAAGGACAGAGGCTATTGTTTAAACAATGATCTAATTGAACTGGTTACCCATCTGTTAGTTAGTAGTTGAACAAAACTTTTGTATTGACGCGTTAGAATTATATTTTGAACAAGCACACCTCACAAGGTACATAAGTTTACGCGATTGTTTTCCAACTTGGCAAAGTTACCTCGTCATTGAAGTGTATGGTAAAGTTAGAGTAAGCGTCAGGTAATTCTTTAGTATAAGTTGTGATTGTTTAGTGTGGAATAACACTTGATTTCGATCGTGGCTCCACCCGTGATTCTAGGATAAAAATCTAACTGTAAACTTTACAAGGATAAAAAATAATGCCTACCGTGCCAAAAATTCTAAATGAATACATAGGCTACTTATAACTCCGAAAATCGTACAGCGGCACTTTCGAGAGCATTGTCGAATAAATAATAAATGGCATACAATAATTATCTGTACCATACATTAATCACTGTAAATTACAAAACGTTTACACTCTCGCAAACGTCTAATTAGTGTTAATTAAAACAGCGCGAACAAGTTTTTTGTTTCCTCCGTTGAATTCACAGCATCCGACTACATTTACAAAGGCTTTTGTGGTGTAACGTCATCGCTGTAAAGTTGTTTTTGGCACCTATTTTTAGATCGTTTTTTGTATTAAAAAGGCATGTGAGTTGCCCTTATAATTTTTAATGATACGGCAGTAGACTAAAGATCCTATTCCTAAAGAGTTTATAAGGCTATTTAAGTTATTGAATGTTTTGTCTTCTTCCTTCAAACTCAATTCAAAATTTGTTCGAAGAAAACAAAACATTCCCTACCTAATAGGTTTACGAGACTATCCCGCCCTCACACCCACCACTGCAACTCCTGTAAGCCAGTATCGGCAGTGGCACGCATTTTATGACACCGAGCGGTGAAGCTCGGCGAGTCTCAGGGAACACTAATTAGTCTCACCTAATAGGTTTATGAAAAGCCGTAATTCTTTATCGCATCATGGATCGAACACATTAACTCGAAACTCCGAAAATCATATGTCAAATACACTTCTGCCTACCATTATGGAATTATAGGCTAAACACTATAATATATAGGTAGATATGTAGCTCTATATTGCAAACAAACGAAAGTTTACAAAAACGTCTAACACTACATAACTCTAATAACCGTACTATTTAAGGCTCTCAATTCATACACTAATAAGCGACTATCTCAAATATGGCAACACAACTAGCTCCTTATAAACAAGCTGTCCGCACATTCTTGCACGATAACCTACACATTATTTACGCTCTAAAATGCTGCAGTAACCGCAACATGAAGTTGACAGCAAAGCACAAGTACTTGTGAATTTTAGGTAGGTGTGTTATGCAAAAATCGGTTTGGGTACCGCTTTGTATATTTTGTGAAGCTGTGTCTATAAAGCTATATGTATTGTAACCAGTGAAATTAGGCGTCAAGAATCGAATGCTATATTCAATCTGTAGCCGAGCGTTTTCAAGTGATCCACCTTCGAAAACTTTATTAAAACTAAAGAATACTTGAGCTGTGTACTAACCTTAAAATAATAAAATAATTTAGTTGATCATAAATAACATTTTTAATATATACACAACGTTCAATTACGTTTTTGGACCCTGAAGTATGTAGGTCAATAAATTTACGCTGCGGTTCGAGACACCATAACTAAGACGACTTATGGCCCTTATGAAAAAAAGGTTGAGAACGACTGATCTAATGTCTTAGTGTGAGTATGTTTTAGACTGCCACACAATAGGTGCTTTATAATCTAATGTCATACTAATAATAATTTCTAATAATAATAATATTTACGTAAGAATCTATAAATACAAAAGCGAAAGGTCACTCACTCACCCACTCATCACGAAATGTCAGAAACTACAAGTGCTAGGAGTCTCAAAATTTGCATGGGAGTTGCTTTTAGGACGTAGGTGCTCACTAAGATGGGATTTTGCGAAATTCAACCCCTAAGGGGCTAAAAAGGGGTGGCATAATTTATACGCGATAACAAAATCATATACTACCGAACGGATTTCGATAAAATTTGGCAAAAACTACCCAATGGATTTCGATGAAATTTGGTATGGAGATAGTTTGAGATGCTTGGAAGTTTTTGGGCTTGTTATCCCGGGAAAATGTATAGCGGGACTTTTATCCAGGAAAAAACTTTCATGGGGCAAAGCCGCGGGCAAAAGCTAGTGTTTAATATATGTACTTAACACAATCTATTACTCTAAAACAATATTTATAAATTACGAAACAGCAATGCTATTATTGTATTATGTACAAAGCGAAATATGCAGTCGGCAATGTTCGGTGACGTTCGCGAAAATTACAATAAGCCGCATAAATCTTTCGCGCTCTACGCTGTACAGTATTATGAAAGTGCCAAGTTGGTGCGTTCAAAAGAATGAATATGTCCCATCCGACGCAGTAGCATGTGGTGCTAACTTAGTTGCCGAGTTTATTGTTTTGAACGCAACTGCGACGTATTTCTTGCGAGCATGTGTTTGAAAAAGTTACGCCAATGGCCAATGTTAGGTATCTGGTTTGTGTATATTTATCATTTTATGTTTTATAAGAGCACGACACAGTTGCAACATAGTAAATGCAGTAACGTCAACAAAATTGTAATGTTTATTTACGCGCCATAATATTGGTCATGCTATAGATATTTGCCTACTAAATGGTCCGGCTTCACTCGGGAGTACCATTATCTCACAGAAAACCAGTGTAAGGTGGCAGCTGTTGCGTTCCATAAGGTAAATGACTTATTTGGAAGCACAAAGAATCCTATACCCTTCTCTAATTCTCATTTCATTAAGACCGCAAGCGCGTCCATGATTCTTTGGATTTGTAGTATGTAGATATTCACTTGTAATTCCACCGTGCGGATCATAGGAGCTTACTTAACACCATAGGAACCACGTCTTCGTCTAACGCTTTATACAAATTCCTACCCTTCCTTCGCTGTAGTCTGGTAGAAAACATATCGAAAATATGGTGGCTTATTGAGCGTTGATGTTGTTTTTGCTTATCAGGGCTAGAGATCCAACTCTCCTAGTTCCTCCTTAAGAATACATACATGCATCAGTTACTGACAAAGATTTGTAAAGGCAAAGCTTTTTTAAGAGCATGGCAGTTACCTAACACCCAAAAACATGGAATTAAAAAGATACTGTGGTAATTGTAGCGGAAAAAGATAGATCAGGGAAGCCTCTAATGTAACATGATATCTTATTTCTTGTTTGTATACTTTATCCGGAAATATTAACGAGTCTACAAAAAATCACGCCCTTATTTTTTTTTACCGTTAATCCTATTTTTAAATGTGTTCCATTAAATTGACATGGCGTATTCAACTTTACAGTGTTCCATTAAGGTTTGTTTTCAAATGCTTCGTTGGGCAGGTGGTTTTAAACAGTATGTAAGTTATTACCGAGGTTTTTTTTGTAGCCAAATGTGATGATTTGGGGCCCACGGCCGTTAAATTTTGGCAATTTACGTTTTTTTGACAATTTTAATTGGGTCAGTAGCTTATTTCGGCAATGTCACATTCTCACGATGAGAAATAATGATAATTCTATTTCTTTAAGCATTTAATTCGCGTTATAAGGGACATTGCCAGGGAATTTAAAATGTCCCTTATTTTTGGGAAGTATTTTTTTATTTGATAATTTCTGTGAGGTCAGAACAAATTTTTTCCCGACCCGAAATCAAAACTTGAACCTCCTGCTGCACATACGCTATCACAAGATCAAGGATACGACCACCCCAGCATACCTTTGCAGTTATACTACAAGAGTTATTCCCCATCTTCCCTTTCAACCTACCAACACAAATACCCAACGTTCACACTGTCAACTATACCAGCCCTGTATTATATACTGCCCACTGCTGGGCACGGGCCTCCTCTACTACTGAGAGGGTTTAGGCCTTAGTCCACCACGCTGGCCTGTAGCGGATTGGCAGACTTCACATAACTTCGAAATTCAGAGAACTTCTCAGATATGCAGGTTTCCTCACGATGTTTTCCTTCACTGTTAAAGCGAGCGATAATTCACTAAGAATACACACATAACTTTTTTTTAGACAAGTCAGAGGTGTGTGCCCTTGGGTTTTGAACCTGCGGACATTCGTCTCGACAGTCCGTTCCACTCCTAACTAGGCTATCGTCGTTTATACACACTGTCCTTACTAAAAAAAACACAGCTGCAAGCTTATGAGTCCATGGTTCGACGCTCGATGCAGGCTTAAATTAATTAAACCAATCCGACGGCGCGCTTTGACAGTAATAATGCGATAGCTGCCGCCCTCAAATTTAGTTTAGGTCTCCTGGGGTTAGGTAACCCAGTTTGGATAAGGAATGCACTGGTATAGAGTTGTAGGTTTGTAGGCATGGCCCGGCTCGACCGGGTCGGTACTCGGTACTAATTTTTGGTTTATGAAGTTATCAATAAATTCTTTTTCAGATTTTCAAAGAACTTTAGTGTGTTTTTTATGTTCATTTGTTTTACTTCTCAGTACCTACTCTGTAATTTAAAGTCCCATATTCTTATTGGTCAAATGTGACGCTTCCCTTTCTCTATCTTTATATTCGGTATTATAAAAAAAAACATTTTCCTCTTACACCCTTTGTTACTCTACGCGACAAAAACCCGAATGCCATATTTACTTAGCAAACAACGCCAACTTCCAAACGGACCGAATATTTTTTAATCCCACAAAAAACACTTGCATGCCATGCACGTGAAGGGTTAAAACGGGCAATGTAGCACGCAACCCTCACCTGGTCGCACGGCTTCGCGTATAATGTTACAGGATCGCACTTCGCGGTCTTCACGACCGTCTGCGCCGAACCTTTTCGTACGGGTGGCTCCTTCGACCCTATACGCTTTGGAGGGTCATAGCGACACATTCGTATTTCGAATGTAATTAATTTGCATACGAATTTGAATTGCGAACGTGTTGTTGATGCGAATAATTTGATTTTCGAATACTGCGTTTGAATACATCTTGCTAGTTTCGAATAGTCAAACAAAATCCTTAGATTAAATTTAGAATTTATATTCAAATTTGGAAAATAATAGTTCACAAGTATAACGCTAGGGGACGATGATTTTATGTTTAGCCTCATTTTAAATCGCCGGGTCCTTTTTGTAAAGGAACATGATCTGTTGTTACATTTATACAAAAGCTATAATTCGAAGAGGACACCCACGACAAAGGGGAAAACAGATAGCCATAAAAAAACGTTTAAAAATCGAAATATTTTTCTGTCTTTTTCATTTCAACGTGTTTATAGTCATTTAACAACACTCAAATTTATCCGTACCGTCACCTGTCTTTGTCAGTATAACCACTGACACAAAATTACCTATCAAATAGCATCAGAGCATTGGTAAGTAACGAGGCAACTTTATGCACCGGCGGCGTGTCACAACCCATTCCATGAACATTACAACACGCAGAAGCAACGACACACTCGGCTGCCCAAGAGAGTTGCTACTTATTAAATTAAAAATCTCGGAAATTAGATACTTAATTATGTATATCCGGTATAATCTGAAGTCTACCAAACCGCACTAGGCCAGGCTGGACTGAGGCCCAAACCCTCTCAATAAAGGAGGTTAGTGATCAACAGTGGTATATAAAAAATAAACCGACTTCAAAACCACTACAAATCAAAAAATAATTAAAATTTGTATTCGCTTATTATATACGTATATTTGGAATCGATGCCTAATTTAAATTGCCAGCTAAGCTAAGGAAATACACAAACAAATATACGAAAACATTGTTCAATTTAAATTGGGCACCGACTCCAAATATACGTATATACTAAGCGAAATATAAAGTTGAATTATTTTTTACTAGCTTTTGCCCGCGGCTCCGCCCGCGTAAATGAGTTTTCCCGGGATAAAAGTCCCGCTTTATATTGTCCCAGAATAAAAAGTAGCCTATGTGTTAATCCAGAACATGATCTACCCGTGTGCCAAATTTCATTGAAATCCGTTCAGTAGTTTTTGCGTGAAAGAGTAACAAACATCATACATCCAAACATCCATACATTCTTACAAACTTTCGCCTTTATAATATTAGTAGGATTTTGCAGTGGTTTTGAAGTCGGTTTATTTTTTGTAATTTTTTTTTATTTATTGCTTTTTTGTTAGTTAATTATATAATAGTGTAAACAATACATCATAGATATACGATGGCAGCATTCGCGAATCATCTGCTGTTAGTTATTGAAGGGTTCCATTGTGTATCTCCGAAGATCTTCATCAGATCTTAATCAGATCTTCATAAATTATATACTAAAACTTTCCCTAAAATACATTCAATATCGAAAACCACATCCAAATCGTATCAATAGTTTTTGAGAAACACGCGGCCATACAAATTTACATACATACATACATACAAACATATATACATACGGATGGAATACAGAACCTCCTTTTTGAAGTCGGTTAAAAATACATGTCGCAGCTCGGAGTCAGGAAATTGGCGGTGTGATACCCCCGTGCCTCGGAAAGCACGTAAAGCCGTTGGTCCTGTGCCTGATCTCTCTCCGGTCATGTCGGATTGCCGTCTCACCGGACTATGGGAGTGCAGGAATAGCGAGTGCACTTGCGTATTGCGCAGACACTTGAGCACAATAATAACTCCTGCGTACCTGGCTGATCTCCGTTGAGATTGGCCGCCGTGGTAGAAACAGGCTAGGAAGGGATACATACATAAAACAAGGTTGGTATTAGTCGATGTACTAGTCAAATATACACTAGCGTGTGCTGATATTCCTTTTCCGGGATAAAAATATACCGAGCTAAAAGTTTAGGGATAATGTAGCTCCACTATTAGTCAAATAAATTTTCAAAATGAAAGCAGTACTTTCAAACAAACAAAGTAATAAAAACCTTGAAGTTCCAACATTATTGATTAAGTGCACATCACACTAAGTCCATATTTTTTTGTGATTTTTATCTTTCACTAAGTGTTTCTCGCGGCTTCGCTCGCGTAAAAACCCTTTCCATTACAAACGTCCTTAAGTCACTGGACCAATCTATAGCGCCATATGTTGAAGTAATTATATTCAATTATTTCCCGTGTTAGCAAATTATCGGGAATAATGAAATCCTCCTAGCCAGTTTCGGCCACGGCGGCCAATCTCAACGGAGATTAGCCAGGTACGCAGGAGATATTATAGTGCACAAGTGTGTGCGCAATACACAGGTGCACTCGCTATTCCTTCACTCCCATAGTCCGGTGAGACGGCAATCCGACATAACCGGAGAGAGATCAGGCGCAGGACCAACGGCTTTACGTGCTTTCCGAGGCACGGGGGTATCACACCGCCAACTTCCTGACTCCGAGCTGCGACTGAGTAAATTTTAAGATGAAAATACCCAGTCACAATTTTTTTTGGCTCGACCCGAGATTCGAACCCAGGACCTCAGCGCGCAAATCGTACTCGTAATGCGTACGCAATACCACTACGCCACCGAGGCAGTATCGGGAATAAAATAGCCCTGTTAATCAAGGACATGGTCTATGTGTGTGCCAAAATTCATCCAAATCCGTCCAGCTTTTGGTGAGTTTACTTCTAACATCCAAACATTTATAACACACTTATAACACAATTTCCCCGGGATAAAAAGCCTATATCACTCGCTGATAATGTAGCTTTATATTGGTGAAAGCATTTTTCAAATCGGTCCAGTAGTTTCGGAGCCTATTCAATGCAAACAAACAATCAAATCTTTTCTCTTTCTAATGTACATTATAAGTAATAATAATAAGTAAAATTATGTCAAATCCAAATATTCCGTGAGTAGTGGCAACTGGCAACTCCAATCTGGTGTCGGTGCAACGCGACGCGACGTGCACACGCTTGCATGTACACACGTCTTGCGGGGAAATATGCTTTAATTTGAATATATGGCGTAGGTAATTTCCATCTTACAAAGAAAGACGATATCATTTTTTTAGGTATAAAGCCTGTTTGAGTATACACCGTCTATCAGTGCACACATCGAGGGTCTATATGATAAAACGTGGGTCTCTTATTTTGACATTTACAGACTTTGCAAAAATAAAAACTCGGCGTATACACTGACTTTACGGTGTTTAACATTGCATTAATAAATCAATCTCAAATAAACATTTAATTTATTGAACTGTTTAATAAACCAAACTTAAGCTGTCTTTAAGAGCTAGTCCTCAGCTGAGTATGCGCTGTTACATAAACGAAACTTAGCTGTCAAGATCCGTCACATATTGTAACTTAAGATGATTTGTGCTGATGTTAATATGGGTTTATCAAATAGTGACTATCTTAAGATGCTGACCTTAATTTGACGTCTCAGTTGATATCGCACATCAGATCGAAATTGAGTTGCATTTATTAATGTGGGAAATAGTGTCGTCGCTTTAAGCTAACTTAAGAGAAATCAGATTTATTGTCAAGTTACAGTAACCACTCACAGCGGGTATTACTGGAGGCGAAAAACACTGCATTGGGCTTATTCATTGGCGTAGCTATTATGATTCATGGTTACCCTCTACCGGGTGGAAGGGAAACGCTCTCTATACCGGAACGGTAAGAGAGAAGAACCATAACATTAACGAAAAACTATATTCATTTGCAAAGCTAAGCGATAATACTTACGATTTTAGTATTTCCGTAATTCATGCGCGCGCAATGTAAAGCGTACAAAAAACTGGGCGGCCGCCGCGCTGCGCCGGCACCGGCCCGCGGTCGTTAACCCGTCAGCTGATGTACGTGTTTCATTACGATTTTTTTGAAATATTGACCTTTTTTACTATGTTTTTCAGAATAATAGTTTGATTTATCTATCCATACGTGAAGCTGTACAGAAATTTGAGAAAATCCTACCAAAATTGTAACAATGCGATCGCGATTTTTTTAGTGCCATCACGTCAGGCTTCACCAATACTATCACCTGTATTCGTTTCCGAGAGCGTTTCCCTTCCACCCGGTATATTACCATAATTCGAAGTCAAACATTTGAGAGAGTGCTCAAAATACCTGAAACAAAAACAATATTATTAAACTAAATTCACACTATATTTCACACAAAAACACGTGTTTACAAACGTATGGGTTCAGAACCCATAAAATATACAGACACACTAACATCTTTTATCCCTGAAGGGGTAGGCAGAGGCGCAACTAGTGCACCCACTTTTCGCCGTGCGTATTCCGCCCCATGATGTGATAGAGGGCGAGCGTATCGCCATATCGGGCACATGAAGGTTATTGAATTAATCCGAATTTAAATGTCACTAACAAGATAGGACACTATCGCAGCCTAACATAACTTGTTAATTGAAGGGGTGTAGACAAAGCCGTGGGCTCCCGTTAGTTTTATTATTTTATGAAGGTCGCGGAACAATCAATGTTAGCACACCGTGGTACAAGTTTTTGTTATTATTAGTACTGTTATTGGAAACCTGTTGCTTCATCGAAGGATAAGCTTCGAGTGTAATTTAATGATTGCTTTTATTTTATGATAGCCTGGTACCTAGGGTACTTACGGCTGGTTTTAATAACTTACTAACAGATAACAAATAGTTACAATGCTTAGGTACTTTTGGTTGTTACCTATCTGTGTTTCTAAAAACTAAGATAAGAATTGATACTGAAACAGCAGTAACAGTTAGCGTTACTTTTACTATCGAATAAGATTTCATACTTCAGTTCAATGATAATAAGTTATTGATTCCGGCCGTTAAAAGGCCGGCATACTTGTGGGGACTGGCAATGGATAAAGATCTCTTGTCAGTAGACTCTCTGTCTGGACCCCACTCCACTAAGATCAGGTGCAGTCGGGTCCTGCTGTGGTACTACTAGCGTTCTGAGATCGCGGGTTCGTTTCGGATCCAGTAATGTATTGGGTTTTTCTACTCAACATCAGTGTGGAGTCTCCAATTTGTGCCCGATATCGCCCCCTAATCGTCATGGCTAAAAGTGTGTGCATCTCTGCCAACTTCTTAGGTGTGCTCATTATCAGTCGAGTCTGGAATTTGTGCGCTTTATCGTCGCCTATCACATCACTAGTTGCATCTCTACCTACTTCTTCATCGATAGGTGTGTGTACTTTACAACCAGCAATTAGCATGTATCTAAAGTCTCGTTTTCTAATAGCGATTTACTTGAGTTATCATATTCCATGTAACACTCGATATCGAACACTTTAGTTTTTCATAATACGATCTGTTGATCTTCAGAATAATATGAATTCCGAGTAACTGTTGAAGGAACTAATTCTTTGAGTAAGTAAGATTCCTGACATTTAAAACTGCTAGTTCAAAATACAACATATTGAATATATTTATCACTTTAACTAAGAGTTTATAAACGCTTACAAGAAAGATAATTTTTTAAAATCAATTTAAAGTGCAATTTCGTTCACAAAGTTGCAATTGCCGTTTCTTTAAATGTATTTCTTAATAAGAATTCTTTTCCCTTTGAAGTGGCACTTATAATGCGAAACACATTTGTGAATTCGACGAGTTACTGATATCGTGTAAAAGATATTTTAGAAGGCGGCGTTGTGCTTGAAATCGATGGCACTCGAAATATTGGAGGGAAAATGACTTTTTTGAATGGTTCTCGTAATGTTAAGTGATCACTTCAAAGTCTTAATGAGGGATTTGGGGCTTAAGTTTACAAATGCCGTGGAGTGATGTGGGATTGTTGACAATTTTATTGGCTTAACATTTTAAGTCGTGTCTCTAAAAGTGCTTCAACCGCAAATCTCCAATGACTCTTGCGTCTGAACCTTGTACACATCTATTGATGTAAAAAATATATACGTACGAAATATTTTCTTTCATTTTGATTAAATACTGGCCTTAGTGCCATTGAAAAAAGAAACAAATGTTACAGAAATATTTTAAAAAATCCAAATGATAATAAAATCTAAATTCATTTTATTCCAAATTCAAAAATCTACTTCGCAATGTCCTTATTCGGTAAATCGCATCGCCTTGGGCTTCTATTGCCGCGTCACGTTCCGAACGGCTCAATAGTTCACGCTCGAATGCGCAACGTCTGCGGAATGCGACCGCGCGATGGCAGCACATTCGACTGCTCCAATAGTTTCTACACAGATTAGCTCAAACTTTGACAACTGACACGTAATAATCCATACAAATGGGATGGAGACGGGGTGTTTTTAGTTTGTTTGACATGTTTATTATATTTATGCAACAACTCTACGTAACATTTACAAAAAGATTAAGATTTTTAAACTATTTTTTTCTTTAAAAATATAGATTACTAGTAGCGCTCGCAGCTCCGCCCGCGTGAAAAAGTTTTTCCGGGACAAAAATATTTTCCCGGAATAAAAAGTAGCCTATAGCACTCAGGAGTTATGTAGCTTCCTATTAGTGAAAGAATTTTCGAAATCGGTTCAGTAGTTCCTGAGATTAGCGCGTTCAAACAAACAAACAACAAACAAACTCTTCAGCTTTATAATATTAGTATAGATTTGTGTAGGGTGCACTTTTTAAAGCAAGATTTATAATAATTACTTAGGCGTAGTGAGGGACGAAAGTAATTGTGTTACAAAATTAATACACTGAAGGCATGTGTTAATGAATAGATCCAAATGCATGAGACTTTAGGTACTGCGTAAAGTTTAATAGTTAATACTAACGTAACTAACGTTAAACTGAAAACTAACGACGCCCCTCGGCTTTACACGAGTAGCAGAGCACACATGTTTACTTTTACTATTGTACAAAAAGAAACAAATTATACACATAAACCTTCCTCTTGTATCAGTCTGTCCATTGGTTAAAACGGTATGAAAATCCATTAAGTAATTTTAGAGTTTATCGCATCCAGACTCAGTGAGGGAATTTTATATGTTGTAATTGCTAGTAATCATAAAACTAAAACAATAGGCATGCAAGTTCCTTATACTGACCTTCCTAAACTATGGGCGACGAACACTAATAGGTAAGTAGTAACGAGAGATTACTGCGGAACCATTATTGCGCTATCGTTTTTAGTTCGTACCAATCCTAAAGTTTATTTTACACTTAGTTCTACGACTTTGCGATTTGTTGCAATAGAATTGTTGTTTTTGGAGTTTTAAATGAACATGAAATAAGCTACTATACATGGAATCATGTACCCTGACACGTGCGTACACCTTGCACTATGAAAAACTCCCATACGTAACTGCCAAACACAAAGACTTTCCAAACTAATAGCCAACTCGACCAGATGTCAACGTATCCACTCTCAGCGAATTAATCTTACAAAAAACTGTCCTATACTGGACAATGCACGACGAGGTCGTCGGATCGATCACCTGGCGGATGATACGTCACCGTACGAGATCGAAAATCTTCGGATGAAAAGTTTGCAATAGAGTTGTTTGTTGAGGTCTGATTCTTATGAGCGAGGTACGTGCTTGGGTTAGCTAATTTCAATTCTGTATTTATTTATTTGTGTTTAGCTGTAGTTTTGAATGTTTTGTACTTGGTTTTAAGTATAAATTTTCTGTTTTTTTTTTGTGTAATTTAGCAATCCTCAGATAAACGAACAAGCAATTAAATGATTCATGAACAATGGTTTCAAGAACCATTCAACTTTTCTAAGATGTTTAATTTTTAATTTACTTTTTGCTTTCATATAATAAATACTCTTCTAAACTTTTAGTGCGTATCTACCTTACATATAAAACTTGTGTACAAAATATTTCGCTTATAAAATCATATGAATAAGTAATTTAGCTATCATTTATCAGTCAGATTAAAAGCTTTACGTCCCATTTTATCGATTTCTTATTTAATGGGCGTTAGTTATTTAATGAGTGTTAATCGGGCATTTAAATTAATGCGAATGTTGAAGTATCGCGCTTCCCATGACAGAACGCCTAGTTAAGGAAGATAATCACCTACTAGGGCATGGTGGGACACTCAAAAACCTTAACAGCCCGTTAAGACAGTTAACAGGTTGTTAAAGTAACTTACTGACGGCCTCGGTGGCGTAGTGGTATTGCGTACGCATTACGAGTACGATTTGCGCGCTGAGGTCCTGGGTTCGAATCCCGGGTCGAGCCAAAAAAATTGTGACTGGGTTTTTCCATCTTAAAATTTACTCAGTCGCAGCTCGGAGTCAGGAAGTTGGCGGTGTGATACCCCCGTGCCTCGGAAAGCACGTAAAGCCGTTGGTCCTGCGCCTGATCTCTCTCCGGTCATGTCGGATTGCCGTCTCACCGGACTATGAGAGTGAAGGAATAGCGAGTGCACCTGTGTATTGCGCACACACTTGTGCACTATAATATCTCCTGCGTACCTGGCTGATCTCCGTTGAGATTGGCCGCCGTGGCCGAAACTGGCTAGGAGGATTTCATTCAAAGTAACTTACAGATGGGTAATTAGGCCTTAGTCAGATCAGAATCCACAGTTATCCATAAAACTACATACATTACATTTACATACATTAAATTTAAAAAGAGCTTCAGCATCCTATCTCTGAATTAGAAAACTAGTCTCTAAATTAGAAAAACTTGGTATCAGATCAAATGAACTTAAGCTTTTTGAGAGTTACCTTTATAATCGCAAGCAGTGCGTTAAGGTTGGTAATCACGTGAGTAGTGAACTTCTGCTGGAACACGGTGTTCCGCAAGGAAGTGTTCTGGGCCCTACACTTTTTACAATTTATGTGAACGATCTATGCAAATTAGACCTGGAAAACGGCAAACTGGTTGCTTTTGCTGATGATACCACCTTGATTTTTACAGCTGACTCTTGGAGAGATGTATTTTATAGAGCACAAAGGGGCTTTGACAAAGTAACACATTGGCTTTTCTGTAATTCTTTATCCCTAAATGTAGAAAAAACTAAATTCTTAACCTTAAATATAAGAAAACGTACATTCACAGATCTGAATAACTTTCAAATAGTAGCTCATAACCATATAAACAATAATCAAATGTGTGACTGTCCAAGGTTACACAATGTTAAAAGCATCAAATATTTAGGAATAATTCTAGATGAAAAACTCAACTTTATACCTCATATTGAATTATTAATAGGCAAGATAAGAAAACTTATTTACATTTTCAAAAATTTAAGACATATAGCACAACCAGATGTTCTTAAAACAGTGTATTTCGCATTATGTCAGTCCGTTTTGAATTATTGTATTTCTTCTTGGGGTGGGGCTTCTAAAAGTCATCTCATAAAGTTGGAACGTGCTCAAAGAGCAGTACTAAAAGTGAGCACATTTATGCCTCCAAGACATCCTACCAATGAATTGTATCAATATTGTGAAGTGCTAACAGTCAGACAATTATTCATATTGCAAATTTACCTTAGACAATACAGTGAAATCAAACCGAACACTTTATCTAATACAACACGTACACATAGAATATCAAGAACTCACTCTTGTAAAACAACCTTTAGTGAAAAATTTTATTACTTTCTCGGAACTTTTATATACAACGAAATTAATAAATACGTAAGCCATGATTCAATAACAGTGTATCAGTGTAAAAAGAAAGTAACAAAATGGTTGCTGAGTCTCAATTACGACGATACGGAAAAATTAATTCATACTGTCAAGTAGTTTATAACACACTCACTCTCATACGTTTATAGTTTGCACTATTTAATCACCACTATATATGTGAAATCAAGCTCATATCTAAACTGATGTTCAAATGGTTATTATTTTTTGTTGTGTAATTGGAAGGGTGCTGGTACTTATAGCACAGGGTTTCCCTAAAATAAGTACCAGCCGTGTCTTTAGCAATATTAGTGATGTTATTAAATGTTATACTGTTTCTAGCTACAGTTAATTTAATTATAGTACTTACTTAAGATTAAGTGTATTGCAACTCTGTATCCAAAAAATGTGAGAGTAATAAAGTTTATTATTATTATTATTATTAATTACCTGTACAAGTAAGCAACACGTACTTTTCTTGAAAAATTATAAACCGATTACAATTGTTAGGCGAGTGAAATCGATCACGTGACCACGTTAGTGATGTCGCGGTCGAGCGTCGTCGTTACGGAATAAGGATGGCGATTTGTAACTCCTTGATGTTAGGAGGTGATTTAAGACCGTTGGAAGGAGAGACCAGTGAGAACCTGATAATAATATGAGGTGAGAAAATTAAAACCTGAATCTAAACAAAGAATTCCAAGTAGCCTAAAATAAGGACACAGATGTCCAATGCATGGCCATAGTGTGATATAAAAAAAAAAATCTTAATATTTTTTTATTCTAGAATATGTTTCATACTACGTAAATCCTCTGGAATTAAGTTAAAACCTCATATACCTTTACCACTGCATATGACTTATGTTTTACGCTCCATTAAACCATTAAAATATAATCAGCTTAAAAATAAAAATATCAAACCACTTTGAACGAAGCTACTGTCATTCAGAATAATGTCTCTTTATCTAGACAATCCATTGTCAGTCGTTAACCCGAATACGCGTGTGTGGGTGTCACTCTTACAATAACGCGTCATAATATCATACATAAATAAACATAGATAATATTCGATAATAAAATTAAATATAATAACAATAAAATTCCCATAATTATGTCAACGATTTTAACCATAACGCAACATAGTTTTTTAAACAACGGTAAATGTTTTGTGGGTATTCGAAATACGAACTGCATATAAAAAAATCTTGTGTAACCCGACAAATGGTAAAAAACGGTAATAAAATGATGAAGAACGGTAATGGTCGACGGTACGGTCTATCGTACCCCCCACGGTTAGCGACGGGTTAATGTGAGATGCGCTTTCATGCCAGGGCCGGACGAGAATAAAATTAGTGCACCAAATTCACGGAGAACAAAAAATTAAATATAGGGCACTACTTTTGTACAATACATGATTTTGTTGCAAATTGCCAATTACACCAAACACAATAAAAATAATTATTGCATTTTCTATTTTTATTTTCGTTTTGCGAAAATGAATTGAGGTGATTTTTTTATTGTAATAACGTACTGAAATAGGAATAAATTTGTGTATTTAAATTTTTTATATAACAATCACTTCAGCCAGTTATTCTTGAACGTAGGGGTGGGGCCCACGCACCCACGCACCCACGAAATAGGCAACCATATCCCTGGATCCATCCCTGTCCACAATTAGCCCAGCACGACGCATTATGTTTGTGTATAACACAAAGAATTATAACTGGTTACTGTTAGGGAACTAATTGGTATACAGTCAAAGGGCTGCGACGAAGATAACGTTTTTTATACTTTTTAGATAGGAATACTGCCTCGGTACGAATTACGGCATGACTGCACTGCTGAGGTCTAGGGTTTGATTCCCGGGTCAGGCAAAAGTGATATTGGGTTTTTAAATTCAGTATCAGCCCATCAATCAATCAATCAATCAATCAGTTTGTGCCCTATATGGCGATAGGCTCGCCTCCTATCACATTATGGGACGGAATACGCACGAAGAAAAGTGGGTGCACTAGTTGCGCCTCTGCCTACCCCTTCGGGGCTAAAAGGCGTGAGTGTGTGTTTTAAATAGGATGAACAAATATTGATGCGGTATTAGATGGATAGAAATATTTTTTTATTTCTTGAGAAGTTATCGAAAAATTGCGAATTTAACTTCAGTGGCCTTAACGGTTAATGTGTTATTTGATCCGTAAATTTCTTGTGGAGCTGGACATTTTTTGGACTACAAGTTTTACATCTAGGAATCTAGGCAGCGTAGGTTTCTTTAGCAAAATGTGTTCACGGGTAGCGTGGCCGAGCGGTCTAAGGCGCTGGTATAAGGCAGCGGCCTCTTCGGAGGCGTGGCTTCGAATCTCACCAAAAAATAACAAATAGATTTATATCATGTTATTTTTTTTTTATTATTAATTGTATTTTTTACCTTGAACTGATTTTGAAAAGAGCAACACTAGAGTTTCTTGCCCGTTCTTCTCTAGTGAGAACTGCTTTCCGAACTGGTGGTAGAGTTAATATTGACTGAATCGAAATAATGTATAACATTTTATGGGTTCGAATAAATTTATTTCATTTCATTTCATTTCACCGCCGCGCTGCCACTATTTTAGTATACGAGAACGCAAGCTGTAATTCATTCACTTTTTATATGAGCTTTATTTATAATCCTCAACATAATTATTCCATGGTTGTCATAGATACAGGCTTACATACCATTAATTTAAAAAACTTAGACCTAAAAAAATTGACAAAAAATCGAAAGGCGACATCCATTATCATTCAAAAATGTATTCCAAGACGGCACCTTTATCTCAAGTTATACAAATGAATAAATTAGCATTAATATGCAATTTATTATGGCGGAGGGGTAGGGAAGCGTTCACATGAAACTACATACAAACCATCAGTCGAAAATTACAACCGATTTGTGGGTGCTATAATTGCAACTGCCAAGCGAACCATCCCAAGAGGCTACCGTAAGGAATATATACCGGGCTGGACGGCTGAGAGCGAAGAAGTTTACGAAGAATATCTATCCACGAACTATCCCAAAGCTGCCCAGAAACTCCTAGCGTCCCTGGACGCGTCACGTAAAGCTAAATGGGAATCGTGTGTCGAAACCATGGACTTCACTCACTCTAGCAGGAAGAGCTGGAACGTGCTACGAAAACTAGACAGTGCCCCACAATATTTATAATAGACACCATCCTTATCACCTAACGACGTTGCTAAACACATGCAAAATATCCCTAAGTGCAAAAAGTCTGATAAAGTTTTCACTAAAGTAACTCGGAGTAAACTATCAAAATTTTTCAGCACAGCTACAGATAATGACTCCTTCAGCAAACCCTTTTCTCTATCTGATCTGGACAGTTCACTGGAGTGTATTAAAACAAACAAGGCCGCAGGTCCGGATGAAATTTACCCCGAATTCCTTCTTTACTTTGGAAAAATAGCTAAGCAATGGTTACTTCAGTTTTTCAATTGTATCCTGGAAACAAGCATCCTCCCCGCTGCATTCAAATTGTCAAAAGTTATCGCATTATTGAAACCAGGAAAATCTCCTAATGAAGCTTCCAGTTACCGGCCCATCTCACTTCTGTCAACTGTATATAAATTATTGGAAAGATTAATATACAGCTGGATATACACCACCGTAAATGACGCCATACCACCAGAACAGGCCGGTTTCAGGGGAAACAGAAGCTGTGTCGATCAAGTCCTAGCTCTGTCCACATATATTGAGGCTGGGTATCAACGCGTCTTAAAAACCTCAGTTGCCTTTGTTGATTTAAGTGCCGCTTATGATACTGTGTGGACAGACGGAATGCTTAGTAAAATCTGTGATATCATTCCATGCCGCAGGATGCTTAGCCTATTTAAAGCCCTTCTTAGTCCCCGTTATATAAAAGTCCATCTGGGCGAAAGCAGCAGCCGCTACCGCCTAGTTAAAATGGACTGCCACAAGGGTCGGTTCTGGCACCGCTTTTATTTAACATCTACATGCACGATATGCGAGCCACAGGATCCAGCAAATTTGCTTACGCAGACGACCTAGCGCTAGCCTACCAATCTAGGAGCTTTGAAGAGGGAGAGATGACCCTGACCAGGACCTCAATAGTTTAAGTAACTACTACACTCAGTGGCGTTTGCGTCCTAACCCGTCTAAAACCGAAGTCTCATGTTTCCATCTCACCAACTGCTGGGCTAAAAGGAAACTGAATGTCACTTTCTGCGGTGAAACTGTCAAACACAATTATACACCAAAGTACCTAGGTGTAACACTTGACAGGTCTCTGACGTTCCGACCACACCTTGAAAATGTCAAGCAGAAGGTGAAAACGAGGCTCAACATTATCCGCAGACTAGCAGGCACAAGCTGGGGAGCTTCTGCGACTGTTCTTCGCACGTTTGCTCTAGCGCTAGTATACTCAACCGCTGAGTACTGCGCACCTGTGTGGTATCGTAGCGCTCATACTAATAAGGTAGACACTCAGCTTCATGAAGCCATGCGTATTATTTCTGAAGTAATAACATCAACCCCACTTCCATGGCTTCCTGTTCTGGCGCACATTCCACCCCCTGAGCTACGAAGATGCAAAGCAGCTGCCAACGAGCGGGAGAAATGTTTTCAGCTAAACTTAGTGATAGGTTCGCCTCCATCACATCATGGGAAGGAATATGCACGGCGAAAAGTGGGTGCAGTAGTTCCGCCTCTGTCTAGCCCTTCGAGGATAAAAGGCGTGACTGTGTGTGCGTGTGCGGTACGTGTACCTGTGCATATGTATGTGTGTGTGTGTGTGTGTGTGTGTCGAATTGGCCATTCCAACTGAGATTACCATCAACATGATACTACCCTATTATTATCATCAAACACATAAAATCTACTGCGAAACATAGACCCTAATGATTTTCAGACAGACCTGTCCAAGGCTTGCATGCAGCGTGTTCCTGGGACCTTTATCAAGTCGTTTGTCCACCAAGTGGACGTCTAACGCTGCACTTGCTGTTCCATTTATTAACTTTTTAATTTTTTTCGCGTTCCTCTTCAATGTGTGGTTGAAGCAACACACGTTTTAGCATGTTACTATGCATTTAGTGTAGCTTTAGAATTGGCTGCAGACACTCAAGGGCATTCAGGTCCAAGCATATTCTGCCTACATTTTGTATCTTTACAAACATTATTACTGGAATATTATTAGGATAAAATATCTCCCCTTATATCACGAATTCTTTTACCTACTCTTTCCCTAACGAAGAGCTAGAGACGCCGAATTAAATAGTATTGAAGTTTGGTGAGGCTAGAGAACATAGCATAGCTACCTTGTATCAATAATTAAATTAATGAAACAGAAATAATGTTCAGTTGAAAAAAAAACCTCAACCTAGTTGCTTAGTTATGGTGCACGAAGACTGAAATAGCGCGTAGTTAGCAAACAAATATGCTCAAGAGTAAAATTTAAATCTCTCCGGAATCCAACCCGTACCACGCTCTGGAATCTGCGACCGTTGCCCCCGCGGGCGCGAGTTAAAAACTATTCATTTTAATAACATTCATTAAAAGAGGCCCGCTTTAATGTTTCATACTTTGAAAAACAGAACTATTTCCCTTTTTACTATTTCAAAATGTCTTCATAAAAACGTTACACAAAGAGTTGCGAGTGCAATTTAAAACTTGTGTTTCAACTTTTTTCACGTACATAAAACATTTTAATAATACAAAATTGTAAAGGACCCCGTTGGCGCACACACGCGACAAACTGCTCATACGTTTACCTAACAATTTCATAAAATCGCTAATTATACGCTACACCTACTCCTCACAATGGGTGATGCCTTGTTGTTCGTACAAATTGATCCAATACGAGCTAACATTACCCCTATAACCTTGACAACACGATGAAAAATCGCACAACAAATCTCGCAGTTACGACATTTCAAATCTCGCAAATCAAAACAAATGTATTTTAAAGGGATGTTCAGATGCAACTTTTTTCATTTGAACAAAATATTTTAGCGAGCGCACACGATTACCGCCCTAAACGCTCGTTAATAAGATCGACTGTCCTTTAAATTAGTATTAACGCGAGGACAAACCGAACAATGCGCCTTTGGGACATGCGTCTATTCAGCCCCAGTACGGCATATCCGCCCTTTTTTCAACGCCAGATGTCTAAAAGTGCCTCCATTGTGCTCGCGACTCGACCGAGTGCCCAATTATATTGTTAATATACAAAATATTAAGCTTTGAAATCTTACACGGTGATTTGGAATAATAAGCCATTATGGACCGATGTAAAGAGCGATGGACGCGGCGCGGTGTACAGTTTCCACGTTTATCAAGGTGTGGAGTTGCACAATGATTTTGAATGTGAATCGCGCTGCGAAGGTGTTCCCCGCGATGGGACGGCTAATTTGAATTATTTTTTTATGTAACCTGCTAGGGAAGTATTTTATGGTATTAAGGTGTCAAAGTGTTAATGGCTGGGAACGTAGCTCATTCGTTCTTAGTTTATTTAGCGTAGTGTGAATTCTACGTACAAAAGGGGTTTGAATTAATTTCTGCACTGAATTTGCATGACAATAACCATTCTTGGAAAAGGCGTTATTCATCGTAAACTACCTGAAGCGTATTACACACAACGCAGCGCCTCTTCGCTTTAATAACGTCGTAAGTACGAAATTGCAATTTTTTATTTGATTATAAATACCGTCGTGTTCGATTTAATTTTTCCAAAACATGCGGAAATTTTTACGCTTATAATATTGAATTAAAAACAAGAATTTCGTCTCGTTATTGTAGCAAAGAGGCGACATGTTGCAGAGCCGACATAAGACCGTGGCTACAATCTCCATATAAACGGTTGAGAATGAAGAACTTTGTTTTGACAGTAAGTTATTGACTTGACAGGTACAGGTCCAACCTCCTACATGATTATAACAAGATGCCGGCGGCTAGTCGCGGGGTCGTTTTGGCGAGTTTAGCGTGCTTAAATCCCATGTTTCAACGGCACGTGCCGCGACGGCAGACGGCACTACTGTACACTATTAAATTGTATGAGACCGATTCCGCACACGACGGCAACTGACGCGCGGCAAGTGACGTCCTGCATAGTATTTCATGTATTTAATACTGCATAGTAGTGCCGTCTGCCGTCGCGGCACATGCTGTTGCTGTCTGCCGTTGCCGTCTGCCGCGTTCTGCGGGATCACAGCTTAAACCTTACAACGCCGTGCACATAATCCATTCAAATTTGCACACGGAAAGAAATTGCAAAACAAAATTTTATAAAGAGAAATCAATGGAAGCAATAAAGGAAAAGCGCTTGGTGAAAAAATAAATAAATTCATGGGTGGGGGGTAATTGAATAGATTTTAGATTAAAAGCCTCCGCGCGGCCTGTTGGAGGGAGTGAGGGCTTTTTGGCCTGCGGTAACTCAGTTTACAATATCCGAAGCGCTTTACTGTAATACTGAGGTCCTATTGGAAGAGATGCGCTATAAATTAGTATCGCTTTGTAAAACCTACTATGAAATAAAAAAAAAATACTGAAGCTTTTATATTAATGATTTAGTAGGTACCTTATAAACTTGACGTTGTATTTTTAATTAGACGGACAGAATATCCTAGCAACACATAGTTACATCCTACTAAGATAAATTTAATCTAAAATAACTTATTCAGTCATTCATCTAATAAGAATTGCGAACTTAAACCTCTTATTCGTATAAATGTTTCCTATGGAATTTAAAATGTCAGGTACTTCATCTCTATTCTAGTACAAGACATAAATACTTAGAAATATAGGTATAGTCAGCCACATAAGTAACTGAATAAATTCGAAACTCCAAATCGCCTATACACCTTAAGCAATGTTTTTTTTTTCCTTTTTTATTTCCTTTTTATTCCATATACACTCACGCCTGTTATCCCCGAAGAGGTAGGCAGAAGCGCAACTAGTGCTCCCACTTTTCGCCGTTATTCCGTCCCATGATACGACTGGGGCAAGCCTATCGCTATGTCAGGCACAAATTCCAGACTCCGAACTGATATTGAATAGAAAAACTCAATAACACTTTGCCCGACCCGGGAATCGAACCCGAGACCTCAGCATTGCAGTCGCATCATAGAATAACGCCAACGAGGCAGTCTCAAGCACAACAATATACATAAACGAGTTATTGAATTGAATGTTTAGTAGTAGTTGTATAACAGTGCAACTGCAGTGCTGAGGCCTCGGGTTCGACTCCGGATCGGGCAAAGTGATATTGAGTTTTTCTGCTCAGTATCGTGCTCACATGATGAAAAGTGGGTGCACTGGTTGCGTATCTGCCTAACCCTTCGGGGATAAAAGGCGTGAGTGTGTATGTAAGTAAGTTATTTAATTAACAACCGACAAATATAGCACACATCTTCATACAGATATTAAAGTCAAATAGCAAGTAATGTTAAACACATGAAGATCATTCCCCGTGGAGGCAATATATTATAGCTTCTAATGGGCTTTGTACTTTATGCCAATGTCTCTGTGTACTTTCGCGGTTTAGGTGTGTTTTTGATTCAATTATATTACGTTTTTTGGGTTTTAAGCCGACATCATTTTTCATTTCAGTGCGAAATATCACGAAGCATATTTTGAAACTTGTGGAAGTGTTAAAATAATTTTCGCTAAAACACGACCGTTTAATATAACTGAATTTAACAGCTTCGTAATTCTGTTAAAAGTGTATGATATTAAACTATTTTTTAGTGATAGTGGTTATACAGTTACAATACTAGACGTAATGAATCAAGTTGTATCTTTGTATCACTAGTAACTATTAGAGCTATCTCATCAAACATTAAGAGCCTCTTCACAATTTTATAAATTTTATTCGTTACATAAATGTATAAACCGACCAAAACTAAAAGTCACACTCTAATCTATGCTCTCAAATAAATTATAATAAAATAAGTACTATCTACATCAGTTGTTTAATACGATAACTGTCGAATACAATTTACTTAAACATTGTGAGACGGGCCCTAATCTATACTAATATTATAAAGCTGAAGAGTTTGTTTGTTTGTTTGTTTGTTTGAACGCGCTAATCTCAGGAACTACTGGTTCGAATTGAAAAATTCTTTTTGTGTTGAATAGACCATTTATCGAGGAAGGCTATAGGCTATAAACATCACGATGCAACTATTAGGAGCGAAGAAATAATGAAAAATGTGAAAAAAGCGGGGAAAATTATTCATCCTTGAGGGCTTCCATTGCGTGCGCTGCGAAAACGGTTCAAGATATCAAAAATATATGTATGAAAGAATTATTCCTCTTGAAATTATCTAAAAAAATGTCCGCAACAGTATATGTCTATCTTTTAAGATTAACTTACTAGAACCGTTTTTATGGTAATGAAATTTGGGCGAAATTAATGCATTATTTGTTAAGAGTTGTATCAACGTCATAGTCATAAAGTGATTCAACGGGAAGGTTTTTATGTACTTTTAGCCCGGAAAAACTTATTAACGCGGGCGAAGCCGTGGGCAAAAGCTAGTACTAGAAATAAACGCAATATCCTTCAATGAATCAACTTCTAAATACCAATAAGAAAACGCCAAACCATACCCATTTAATTCAACAAAACGAAAACCGAAGAAACACAACGAAGATGCCATTTTTGGTATAACATGTTTTATATCAGAAACGATATTTTCGCACGTTCTCATTTCCGCGAACAAATAATTTCCTATAAGAAATTTCGTCATGCCCCTTGGAGTTTCGCGCATAGATTCTGATTGCATTATACTTTACTAGCTTTTGCCCGCGGCTCCGCCCGCGTTAAAAAGTTTTTCCGGGATAAAAGTCCCGGTTTATGTTTCCCCGGGATAAAAAGTAGCCTATGTGTTAATCCAGGATATGATCTACCCGTGTGCCAAATTTCATCGAAATCCGTTCAGTAGTTTTTGCGTGAAAGAGGAACAAACATCCATACATCCAAACATCCAGACATTCTTACAAACTTTCGCCTTTATAATATTAGTAGGATGTACTTGCAGTTTCTTTATTGACAACTAGAGATCTGTTCCAGAATATCTGTGTACCTAAGTTTATCAGTTTATGTATAAGTATTCAGGGCCGTTTTAAGCCAACTGAAAGAAGGACCGATATTTGAGGTTGCTGGTATAATAACGGCGAAACTCGCAAGATCGTTAGACTAACACAATAAAAGTTTGTAAAAAGTAAAAGCAGAATCCACTGAACGGTTTCGGATAATATTTGACACTCAATGCTAAGTTTACATCTTCTCTTGAAACTCCTTAAATTGTACCAGGAGTTACTAACGCTAGTTAAATGAGGATGATAGTATGGTAATTACATTATTTATCATTACATTCATTAAACTCTCACGCCTTTTATCCCCGAAAGGGTAGACAGAAGCGCATCTAATGCACCCACTTTACCCTGTGCGTATTCCGTCCCATGATGTAATAGGGGGCGAGACTATCGCCATATCGGGCACAAATTCCAGACTCCGGGCTGATGCTGAATATAAAAATGAAATATCACTTTGCCCGACCCGGGGATCGACCCCGAGTCCTCATTCAAACCTAGACCTATATCTTATTCGTTCAAATTTTTTATCATTCACGTTTAACTAGTTCACAAGACTCATCAAACTCCATCTTTATCATTCATGGTCACATAAAAAACCGGACAAGTGCGGCGCGCTGAGGGTTCCGTACAAACTAGATTTTTTTGGTTTTAAAATACATATTGATGGTTTTTTTTTTCATAACGTAAAACATAACTTTAACTTTAAGACATTGGTTGTTATCAAATTTTAAAAATCTAGACCAATGGAAAGTAAACCTAATAGGTTTCGATTCCCATATGAAGTCACATAATATGCGACAAAAACGATTATATCTTTTGATCGCTTTGAATTACAAAATATATTTTTGCACAGCTGAAAGACACCGTAGACCCGAGTGTTTGACGTAAATTACAACTCGATACCTCAAGGCGTTCCCTTGAAAAAGAGTCTTGAAAGACAAAAAGACGGACAACAAAGTGAACCATGGTTACTTTCTAAGGAACGGAACACTAAACCTACCGACCTGTGGAAGAAAACCAATAAATTATTAACAAAAGAAGAGTAACCAATTAGTGACGAACAAACACACCGTATTTGGTTTGTATGCATTGCGGTTCGGGGCACGCAATTCCGTGTTCTAATTGGAGTACGGGTGTTGGCGTCGAATCGTATGTGCTCTGTTCGCGCCATCGCTTCTTTGTTTAATTAGCGTTATGTATTAGATCCGAAGATGGTTACTATAGCTTACAACACACCTGAGGTGACTGGGATTGGAATTTGTAGGCAGTAACACACTTGAGTTGGTTGGAATTGGAATTTGAACTATATAGCAATGGGATATGCGGGGGATATGAGATAGATGTTAGTTGCATCTTCGACTAACATTTGGAGGTCTAGATGTGATGATGCCTTACGGACGAATCTATGAGCTCGTAATTATAGCTCTACAGCTTTATAGTTCCTTGAGTCATTGGATATCTACGGAATTGCCATAAAATTCATTGAGTTACATTCAGGAAAAAATTACAATGAATTGATTTAACATTCTTTGTTCAAATCATTTAAACATATGCTAAAAATTTCCAGACAGAGTATCGAAGCCACCACAACATCACAACGTTCGCATCCTTATAACAAACGCTTAAACAACAGTTTTCAAGGCTCGTTAAGTACGAGGCAGTTCGCTGACAGTGAGTCGGGTACCGCGACCGAGGCTTCCCTTATTCCCGCATTTTTACCCGCCTCCTTACCGCCTTTTAGCTGAAATATCGGACGTGCGCTGTCTGCGTTTGGTTGAATTCTATTGTTTTAGGCTTCGTGTAGACGGTGTCTGTCGAGAGAGATTACTACGAAACTTATCGTTGCTTTAGCAAGCGACATTTAACCTCGTGTAACATCACAGCTAAACAGTGGGAAGAGCTTGCAGAACAGAGAAGTGTCTGGCGTAACTCTGTTACTAAGGCAGTTGAAGCTTTTGAAGTAAATCGGCTAGAAGATCTCGATGCAAAACGCCTACTTAAAAAGAACCGTCCTAAGCCTTCCTATAATTACACCTACAACTCTCTAGGCCAGTTGCACTGTGCGCTCCGCAACAGAGTCTTTAAAACCAAATTTGGATTTGCCAGCCATCTCCGATCCCATCTCCGGAAGTGACAAGGTTCGCCGTTGACGGATACGTCAAGGAGGACATCATCATCATTTCGTAGTGTATAATGTAGTACAAGTTATAAGTTTTTTTAACGTTTGCGGCAGTGACGCCAGCGTACCTGATGGTAAGCAGAGAGGGTCCAGATAGTGTCGACTAACAGATATGATTATCCGTTACCAGTCGACACAACTATGCCGGCCTGTATGAATCGAATATACACAGACTGATGCCGGAACGCGACACACTTCGTGGGCCACTATGGCCGGTTGTAACACAGGTGTCATATAATAACTTAGCTATTTGTAATCTTGTCATCTAAGCTTAACAAATAAGCTTAGTTCTTGGTCTACAGTTATTTATTTCTACGCATCCTGACAAACAACAATACAGATGGTTCAAGTATGATACGCATTTCGTGTACATAAGCACTAAATGCTGAGTGTAAGCTTCTTGTAATGCACGCCAAATTGTTCTGTCTTGGGCAGATCTCATCCAACTTCTTCTCGCCACGTGGACCAGGTCGTTGGTCCACCTCATCAAGGGTCTGCCCCGGTTTCTATAACCATTTCTCGGTCTCCATTCCAGCACCGCCCCATACCAACTGCCAACATTTTCATCAAGTGTATACTAAGGGGCTTAAATCGAGCACAGTCTCTTTATAATATTAGTGTTCATTCAACTTATGAATAAAACATAAGTGCAGCAGATTTGAATATTGTTCCAAGAATCGATTTCGAATTTACTGGTTGTTCTGCGAAGTAAACTGAAAAAGGCGAAAGCCCACGCAATGTTTCCGCGAAGGTTGCAATATAAACTTTTTGTGGTAATAAAGATTAGCTTTGGATTTTAAGGATATTAAAATAGCATACTTTAATTGCGGTGTCTGAGTGTACAAGACGTTAGATTTTAATTGTCTTCTTTGCTTACAATACTTGTCCAATACATACATACATACACATTCACGTCTTTTATCCCCAAAGGGATACGCAGAGACACAATAGAGCACCCATTTTTCGCCACGCATTTTCCATCCCGTGATGTGATAGAGGGCGAGCCTATGGCCATATCAGGCACTTTCGGACTCCGGGCTGATACTGATTGAAAAAAACAATATGTACCATAAAATAAAATACGGTAAAAATTTGTTTTTTTCTTCTACTACCACACTTATACGTCTTTGGTTTTTGGCAAGTAAAGATTTTTTTCTTTCTTTTTTTTTTATACACCATTGTCAAACATATTCTAGAAACGATTTGGCTTAACTTTTAAAGTATACATGACGTCTACGTGGTCAAGAAAAACCCTGTTAAAATATCTATACAAAGTATAGTATACACTGGTAAATGAAGTGGGCTCTAGATGTTTTTTATGGCATTGAATGACGAGACGAGCATGCCGTTCATAATGGTAAGCGATACGACCGCCCATAAACAGTAGTAACACCATACAGCACCTTGAGTTACAAAGTACTGTGTGGCATTCCAATGCCCTAATCATCCTGAGACGTAAGATGTTATATCCAGTAATCACACTGGCTACAATATCCTTCAAACCGAAACAGTGCATGTACACTGCTGCTTGGCGGTAGAAATAGACATTGCGGTGGTACCCACCCAGACGGACTCTTACATATGAGAGACCTGCCATCGTTATAATACAATTTTCCCTACAGTACCTATCCGTAATAAAATTCTTACAATCATTGCCTACATAAACAAATCGCAGTGAAGACCATAAATAAAGCAGATTCAAATTGCCTCCATTTAACCAACATAATAATTCTGCCGGTAAATTAGTTCGATTCCGTTGTGGGAACAAGTTAATGACTTTATAAATTGTATACATACATCATGATTAGGTGCACCAATCCGACAGATCATCTCGGACAATATCGTGACATAGTTACTAAATAAATCTGCATTCAAATACCTTTAGACAAGCCTTTCTTGTGGTTACGCTCGCTTAAAAATCTGTGCGCGGCATATAACATAGCTTCGTATTATTGAAAAAAAAAACTGATAATTTAATTAAAAAAATTAAAAAATTTAAATAACTTTTTCCCGGTTGACATCGATTGTGAAGTCAACGTTTTGAACACTCTAAAGGCGTCTTTGGTTTTTGGCAAGTATCCCAAAAAATCTCAAATTATAGACCTCCTAACATGTTTAGCTAGCTCCGATATAAACGTCGCAAATCCTAATGTATTTGGATTATCAAGTCGAGCTAAAATTGCTCACGCGGTTTCGGCATTATATTATCGCGGGTGATCGGCTTTTGTAATGCGTACGATAATTGCAGGCATATTCATACCTACTGGTGGTAGGTCTCTCATATATAAGAGTCTGTCTGGGTGGGTACCACCGCAATGTCTATTTCTACCGCCAAGCAGGAGAGTGTGTTGTGTGCTGTTGTGTTTCGGTTTGAAGGACATTGTAGCCAGTGTGACTACCGTATATGACATCTTATGTCTCAGGATGGTGGAATGCCACACAGTACATTGTATCTTAAGGTGTTGTATGATGTTGCTCCTGTTTATGGTCGTATCGCCTACCATCACGCGAACGGCATGCTCGTCTCATCATTCAATACAATAAAAAAATTGTAGCGAATCGTTATTGTGTAGTCGTAGTATTGGGTTGTCGATTGTGAAGTACTGGTTTTCATTTCCAGGACATGCATTTGTTTCTAGATTTTGATGAACATGCGTGAGTTGCTCGGGTTTTTTATCACCGTGTGAGAAAAGCGATCACTTGAACGTTTAAATAAAATCTAAAACTTCAATCAAAATTGGAACACCTGAGGGAATAGGAAGCATTGCTGATTTTTTAATTAGAAAAGTACCTAATGTTGTATCCCAGACGATATTCTGTAATGTGTTTTATTGGTGTATATATATATGAATAGGAGGTATTTGTAAACCATGATATTTACACAATTGACGGCAAAATACAATGGACAAAACAACCTATTGTCATTGTTTTCGTATACCACAAAATTATCACTTCAGTAATGATATCATTGAGAGACTGATTCATCATGATTGATCATTGACTGCATCAGTGGCGTAGTTGTATTGCGTATGCGTTACGAGATTTGCGCGCTAAACGAGCCAAAAACATTGTGACTGGGTTTTTCCTTCTTAAAAATTACTCAGTCGCTCGGAGTCAGGAAGTTGGCGGTGTGATATCTCCCGCACCTCGGGAAGCACGTAAAGACGTTAGTCCTGCATCTAATCTCTTTCCGGTCATGTCGAATTGCCGTCTCACCGGAATATGACAGTGAAGGCATAGCGAGTGCACCTGTGTATTGCGCACACACTTGTGCACACTATAATATCTCCTGCGTACCTGGCTGATCTTCGTTTAGATAGGCCGCCATGGCCGAAATCGGCTAGGAAGGGACAATGATATCATTTGATGCAAAAGAATAATAAGTTTAGTGTTGAATGCCCACCAACAAGCTGGACAGACGATCTGACAAAGGACGCAGGAACTCACTGGATGCAGGCCGCTTCCGACAGGTTGGTCTGGAAATTTTTAGGGGAGGCCTACGTTGACCAGCCTTCCAAAGGATGAAGATGATGATGAATGAAGAGATGGGCAAGCCACTCGAGTGTTTGCGTCATGCTAGCCCATACAATTACAACAAAGCGCGGCGTGGTATTGCAGTATCATCCTAATGCTATTAGACTCGCAAGTTCTTGCTGCAATAAACTGCGCAAGAAATTCCAGATGCGTTTGCACAAGCGGCAATATTTCATCCACCTCGGCGGACTAGTGCGGATTGGCAGAATTCACATATCCTCGAGGTTCTTTTTGGAGAATTCTCAGGTATGTATTCTCACGATGTTTTCCTTCACCGTTACTGCGAACAGTGATTGATAAATACACGCATAACTAAAAAGTCTGAGGTGCCTCGGGGTTTTGAAACTGCGATATCGTCTTGGCAGACCTTTCCATTCCCATCTAAGCTATCATGCACTACAACTTTGGGCATCTTATATCTTGAAATAACACAGTTTCTTCATATACCATTCGATATCGCTACTTTATTGGCAATCGCTTATCATCAGTTGAGTGCCTTACTCCTCTCGATATTGCATGATATTCTTTATAGGCATTTTTCCAATTCAAGCATCGTTTAGCATACGTACAATTATAGTAAAATTGATGGCGGCTGCTATTCGAATACGTATCCGCTTGGGTGAATAAATCACGGTATTTGTATGCGCGGCGCAATGGGAAGTTGGTATATAGGTACAGATGAGTGTGGCCAGATTCTGGGAATATGCAGAGTATGTTTCAGTGATGAAAGATATAAAGGAAAGGATGCTACGGAAGTGGGTAAGTATACCGGAACCGAAATCGGAACCGGAGTCGGAGGTGGAGACGAAGTATTACATTTCGCTATATTCGCAACAACTACACTAAAATAATTCCATATAACGTTTGATTTTGAATAAAATCATCACGATGATAATACTGCATGAACAAATTACAGGTTCTATAAAGGCTCGAATCAAAACAAGTGACAGAAAGGTGAATGCGTGCTCAAGACGATTCGCTAGACAAGTCAAAACTTGTCCGAAATCGTTTTGATCGGTCGATCCACTGCATTTGACATTCGTTATAACTTTCGATTCGAAATTAACGAAACCGAAATCGGAATCGGAATCGGAATCGGAAGTGTAATATCAATCGGAAGATCCGACGTATCGGAATCGGAATCGAAGCTCCGTAACATCTCTAATATGAGGCATATGAATTATCGATTTTCAAGAATCGTGGTTAAGTAGTCAATAAAATAAAGTATTCAAGTTTCCAAAGTCTAAACAGCCCAGTCTAATGAAATACTCAAAGTTGGAAATTTCAGTGAAAATACATAAAATTAGGTCTTCAATCTTAAAGATTTAACCAAAAGCCAGAGTGTGTAAATGTAATTGTAAGATCTGAACAGATTAATTTGAATCCTTGTGGCATGTGCTGCCTCAGTGGCGTAGTTGTATTGCGTGTTCGGTACTTCCGCTCTGAGGATTCTGGTTCGAATGCTGGGTCAGGCAGTGATATTGGTTTCTCAGTATCAGCTCGATGTCTGAAATTTGTGCCCGATTTAGCGATAGGCTCGCCATCTGTCACATCATGATACGGAATACGCACGGCGTGTGGCTAGTTAACATTTTATTTTTCTTTCCTGAAATATTTTATAAACTTAGAATACCATACCATACCAGCCCTGCATTATATACTGCCCATTGCTGAGCACGGACCTCTTATACAACTGAGAGGGTTAACTGTAATTACTTAAAAATAACAACTACTTCCACCTTTATTCGAAACATGCGCAATACTCCCTAAATATTCAGTTTATCCCCATTTCCCACCATATTTATGGCAACACAAATCGCCGGCCGGTGCGTTTCGTACAATTTAAACCGATTGCCGGTACGCTATCGTCGCCTCGCGAAATGCGTTAATTGTGAATCGATACTTCAATGAAGATGGACGTGAAAAACGATTTCATTCAGAGTGGTTATGGAGATGAAGTAATTTTAAGTTCTGCGCATGTTTTTCGTATTGTAGTTGAGTGACGAGACGAGCATGCCGCTCGCTTGATGGTAAGCGATACGACAGCCCATAAACAGTAGCAACACCATACAGGACTTTAAATCTAGTTAACTATTATTTGATTAACTTATACTTTACGTTATTCAAATGTATAAAAAATGAGTGATTACTTATTGATTCAACGAATATATTTATTTGAAACTTAAAGAGGCATCTGTAGACCTTATAATGACATATAACAGTAATAATTACTGTCCCACTGCTGGGCACGGGCCTCCTCTACTACTGAGAGAGTTTAGGCTTTGGTCCACCACGCTGGTCTAGTGCGGGTTGGCAGACTTCACATACCTTCGCAATTCTCATAGAGAACTTCTCAGGTATACCGCTTACTTCACGATGGTTTCCTTCACTGTTAAAGCAAGCGCTAATTCGCACCAAATACACATATAACTTTAGAAAAGTCAGTGATGCATGCCCTTTGAATTTGAATCTGCGAACATTCGTCTCGGTGGTCCATTACACTCTCAACTAGGCTATCGCCGCTTTTTCGTATAGCAAGGACAAAGTCACAGTATAAAAGAGTTCATTCCAAAACCACTATACGAAGTTTAGGTTCATAGCATTCTATAATCTATATTGCATCATGCATTTCGCTACTCGTTCACAGGTCAATTAACACAGAGGCGGCAACGGTAAAATTTTGCGCTACTTTTAATATGATGGGTTATTGTGAAGATGATTGCTTTTGGTAAATTCTTTTTCCATTCACTCATTCATTCATTGTGTACTTTACAATTGCCAATAGCGACCAACGGAACAACTTTCCCTTCGACTTTTGCAGGAGTTCGAATTTTAAATGTACTATGTAGGATATTTTTAAACAGACTTAGGACCTGTTTCAAAAGATTAAGACTTTTATATTTGATCAGCTTATACATTTATGTGACGAGTAGCGTTTACTCAGAACTTGTGAAATATATTTTTGAAACTTTTATGATTTTGTGAGTAGTCCCCCCCCCCCCCCCCCACAAGGAATAACATGGTTACAGATACATGAATCAATTTTAAATTAGTAATGGAATTTGACTTGTCGGCATCGTGAACCGCAACATGAACGGAGTTTCGGACTGTCCTGAACTCTAGCGCATTGACCGCATCGTACTAATAATCATGGAATTATAGCATACTAATTTTCAACAATGGATATTGTTTTAGATTGTTGTGTATTAGCGCATACATAATTGCTGGTAATAGATAATTAATGACCGAATGAATGGACGAGTAACTAAAGCCATATAAACTTGTCAGCGTGACTCAATGATTTAACGAATTATATTTAATACAAAAAACAATGGTGAATAATCCGAAATAAGATCAGAGTGATTGAACGTCATGAATTGAACCGTATCGTACACGACGTTACCTAGACATTTCGCACCTTTAGGATGAAAACGACACAATTCAAAAAATTGAAAATTGAGTTGGCATTTTTAAATGATCAAAAACTAGTCCCTTATTTATAAAAATGTAATAAGAAAGGGACCGATATAACAGTTTTGTCCTTTTCCTGTTTGAATATGGCTGTGTTTGAATCATTATTGTATTTAGAACTTCGTTTTAAGTAACTTTATGACGATAGCTCAATTTTCTATCTTTTTGAATTGTGTCGTTTTCATCCTAAAGGTGCGATGTGTACGGAGTCGGAAACCACACGACAGATTGTGCGGACCAGTGCCCGCGCGGACTGAATCGCAAGATAATGACAATGGAATTATTGCGAATGAATTTGTGCCGCGTGCCGGCTGCCGTGTTTGCGTTTAGACCCTTGTGTGGCGGAGTGCCGCGATTTGTTGATTGGTGCATGAATGAATCGATTGATCGATTTGATATCAAGATATTTGAATATAGAAAGATTAATGTAAATGGTTGTTGGTTTTAAAATAGTTTGAATTTTATAACGTTTTTGTACAAAATACTGTAACTGTCTTTTAGTTGTATTTTATATATTAACAGTGAACACGAGCTGCAGTTGTTACATAAATTGGCATGCGACCAAAAACTAAATTAACGATACCGTTCGTTTCTTTAGCTACAAGAATTCAAGGGTAGCGTGGCCGAGCGGTCTAAGGCGCTGGTTTAAGGCACCAGTCTCTTCGGAGGCGTGGGTTCGAATCCCACCGCTGCCAGATTTTTTACCTAGCTACCGCCTGAGACTTCAAATTCACAATGTTTTAGTTTTTCTTAATTATAAATAACATAAATAATACAACAAACGTATAGTATTAAAATGGTAAAAAAAAACCTGATAGTAAATTCATGACAGTAGAATGTACCTACCAACTTACCAACCCGCACTAGGCCAGCGTGGTGGACTAAGGCCTAAACCCTCTCAGTAGTAGAGGAGGCCCGTGCCCAGCAGTGGGACAGTATAGCATACAGGGCTGGTATTATTATATAGAATGTACCTTTATCCTGAAACCTTGAAAATAGAAATAAATGAAAAACTATGACTAACGCCCAAAATCATAGTACGTATTAATGTCCCCGATGGGCACTGTATCGCGAACTGGGAACCGCACAACAATGCCGACCGAAATCTCATTAACGGCCGAACAATGACCAATCGGCGGACACCGGGCATGCATAATTACAACGACGGATGCGCGCCGGTGAAATATTATATCGACCAATTCGTTCATTCACTCATTCGTTCTTAGTTCATTCGTTGCGTAGATCTATTAAGTGTTTTAAACAAAGCACGATATGGTCCAGTTTACCATTTTATCGGTTGGCTAAGCAGTATCATTAATGGAATTAGCGTTGACACTTCGACAGTCTCCTAAATTAAATCATTTCTTTCAATATCTCATTAATTCGTTGATTTGTTGACACCTACTTAACCCAAAACATCGCGTAGAAAGCTACATTAACTCAGTAGCTCTTTTATACCCCATCAACCGTGCCACACCATCTCTAAATACTTCACTCCAATCAACCCTGTCATCGCGCATCATCACCAATTTAACACGACTGATTTGAATATAGAACACTGATTTGCTTAAATAAACAAACACACCTAATTAACCCTCAAAAGTATCTTCAATTCACACTTCGGGATTTATTAGGGACGAGTATTCCGATTCGGCCCGTTCGCCACAACCCGTAAATGCACACCGCGGCCGTTTTCAACCCTTTTGTCGCCGCGCATCGTCACCTGCTTAATTCCGGTTGTATTTGCATGAAAATTGTGTCATCAACGCGTCTGTTTGCATATTCCACTAGTTCAACTGTTTTACATAAAATCTGTTGCGTTCAGGGGTCTAATGCTTGACTGTTTATGTGTTGGACGATTTAGAAGAATGGGGTTATTTGTGTGGGTCGTATTGGGTTGTTCATTAAGAGACAATGAAGAACGAACGGCTTTTTAGACCACAGGAGCGCATGAACGTTATGTCATTTTTGGACTATTTAGTAGGTAAGTAATTTATAAAACATTGACATCGTAACATTGGGCATTTTATGATCCAATATCTTATATTTCTGTTTATGGGTGTGAGGCTAGTAAATAGCACGTCTCGTCTGAGTTGTATAAAAAATAACAAACAAAAAAAAAAACTATGACATTAAGGAATTCGACATTCTTGCACATTCCTATTTGTATCAACCTTTTAGATAGTCTCAATAATATTAAAATAAACACATAGCCTTAATCCCAAATGAAAAGGCGTACAAACGTTTATAATAAACTATAAACAAAAAAGCAAATGACACTAGTCGAAACGAGGCGTCTTATTAAACGAGAGTGTAGATTTTGTCGAAAATCGAGCTCATTTGACAGGAGCGTTGCTTTTATTGACCTTTTTAATGAGCATCTCGTAAAATCTAATTTATATGGCTTATAAAAAAGGATTGGACTATGTTTTGAGATTAAATTCGGGATGAAACTTGAAAAAGGCGTCGCTTGCACGCACCGTATTTTAGTAAATTTATCGTCCATTGTGAACCGTTTACGATATTAAATTAATTTCGGGCCGAGATTATAAAGTTATACGTAGGCCATGGGTATATTAGACGAAAATTGGGAATATAAAGGTCGGATTTTTTAGTCTTATCACGTGTCTATATCGATTGACTAAGTTCTTGTTATATGTTTTTTACCTACCTTAAATTTCTCATCGAATAAGCCATATATTTTTTACATTTATCATGACACTGGCCACATCCGCAAAAAAAAGCAAATTAAAAAGAAAGCTTAATTCATAATATTCTAATTTCGAAAAAATTCAAAACCGTTACGTGTAACGTCATTACCATTTATAACCAGACTCCAGCGAGCCGAATTCGATAAGATTCCAGACTGCCAGGTGTACGGGTACTAATTCCATTAGAGACCGCATAACGGCGTGCGAAATTGTTCACCACCGGCACCACTACTGTTTGCGAACGTCTGATGACCAAACCGCAGTCATCGGTGCCCTTGCGTTGTGGAATTGTGTGTCCATTACTGGGGAGCTATGTTTACGAGGTACCTGGATATAGGTGATGACGTGTTTTCGGTGAAATGCGAGTTACGTAGCATTTCCATAGCATTCCAATAAGATTTTACATAAATACAATAATGACGTTAATTAAACTCGAGATATATATTTTTCCTTTAAATTTAAGTGTATGTCAAATGTAACAATCTTAATAACATATCTATATTTATACAACATTCCTGTAAGTGATATCTACTAATAAATCAGAAATATACTTTAATACACATCAAACAGTGCACAGCAATAAGCTTATTAAGCAAAGTACATAAGCTCATAAAATAATGCCAAAACACCGCTTCTGTTCCCCCACGAACGATTACAATTTTATCTGTGCGTCTGGCGAAACAGCCAAACTAAATCGTAAAATATAGCCAATGAAATAGTGGACATTTGGAGACTTAAAATCTATTTAGGCGTGTGATCGGCTGGCAAATGATATTAGACTTTATGAATAAAGACCATAAAAGCTGATTATTGATGGCGGCTACAATTTTAATAAATAGCAGTTAAATGCAAAATATTTTTAATAACAGAACTTTGTATTTAAAATCTGTACATTCTACTCTTAAAAATATTTAAAAATAAACGTTCCATAAATTTATCCGTTTCCAATTTAAATTCCGAAGTCACCACTAGCGCCACGTCTGCACACGTAACTTTGTAAAGCAGCGCTGCATCGTGCAGTTGGGCCCTTACGGTCAACAATACCCCATTCTAATCTAAAGATCCCACACGGACATGTTTGTTTTGCGCCTAAATCAACTGAATTTGGCGGGGGCGGTGTTTATATTTCATTATGACATGTGCGTTGCAGAACTTGCGTGTAACCACTCTTTATAGATATTCGATCTCAGATGTGCTCGTTTCGCGGCTGGTGGGAGCTGTTCGAATTAAAATTATATTAATATGACAGATGGGGCTGTTTGGTTTCGATTCCTTTGACTGGAGGGTGCGTAAAATAATTTGGTAGGAATTATGAAAACACAGTGATTTCTTATCGACGTTTATAGATTTTTTCAGAACATAATTAACAACAAAAAATGAAAATAAATAATGAAGTTGAAGCGGATTTCTCCAGAGTAAATTAATTTAATCCTATTATGAAACGTATTTTGGTCCTTACTGCCATGGATTCAAAGCTAAAAAACCTTCCATCAACATATCAATTTATTGATGTCAAATAGTATTTTCGGATACCCACGTGCGTTAAAAGAGTATGTGTCGCGTATTCCCAATCGAAGGGGATGAAACCTCTGAGTGATATGATTTATTACATCTGAGGCACTTTACACACGTCACGAGAAAAAAGCGTTGAAAGTTGATAGCCATTTGGGAATTTTAGTTATATGAATACTCAACTTGAAATACTGTATTTTTATAAAAGAAAATGTCTAAAGTCAGTTTAAAATCAATCATTCTTAAAATATTTTTTGACGCAATTCTTTCATGTCATTAATGCTATTTCAATGAGCACTACATTAAAGATTATAACTTAAATATTTTTTTATTTTTCACCTTATTCACACAATTTAAGTTTTTTTGGAAGTTAATATCTTAAAAAACTTTATGAACATCACTTTATAAAACAAATATTTAAAATTGCTTGTTAATTTCTAAATTAAATTATTATTTTATTTTTCTTATTTTTATTTCTCCAATACTGTATTTTTCTACACGCACGAATGGTACAGGCTACAGAGTTATGGGCTTTTCAATCCGATTAAACTGATTTTAAAATATCTCTGTAATTTGAAATGCAAATGATATTACGTATTTCGAATTCAAATTTCAAGGAATAAATTATGCGTAAACAATTGAATCTTTTTAATTATATATTGCACTATTATGAAAACTGTATAAAATTCAAATTAATTATCGAATAAATTGCAAATTTAAATTTTTAACCGTTCGATGTTTAAAATTCAATTGCAAACATTGAAACAGAATTACGATTAAATTTAAAAAATCCGAATATAAAAACAATAAATGTATCAGATCGGCTCGTCGCATGGCCTTATTAATTTCATTGTAAGGCCGACCGAGTCCAAAAGATAAGGGAGCTGATTGATATTATGTACAACGGACAAACATGTCATTTGTAGGGTAAGTCCAGATATCGATGGCGAGTGATTGATCACGCGTTGAAAATTAATGATGCGATGAAAAAAATAAAATGAAATATATTTTGTACGTTTAAAGCTTTCAGTGTACACATAAATGGGACGTTATTTCTTATTCATTTAGTTAATTAGTTTCTAGTTCAAAATTACCCAGACTAAATATACCGCAGTCTGAATTCAAATTACCGAAGCGCTCAACTTTCCGAAGTCTAGGTGTAGAAACTTTCCCCGTGATGGACGGCAGCGTGCCTCACGCTGCCTCTGACGCCAAGGGCGTCCTTCGGTGTACGGGGGCTTCTGAGCCCCCGCAACAACGGGAGACGGACCGCAACAGCGGTACGCGCAGGGGCGGTTGCGGACGACAACTTAGACGTGAGTCGGAGGAAGCCCGCAGCCGTCCCTAATGCGCCGAAGATGGCCACCGCGGAATTTTAGTTGGTATGCCGTGCGGTGTACATAGGTGAGGGACTCGGCCCGGCGGTCGCCCGACGTTTTCCATCTCTCCGGGCGGCTCAACGTCGGGTCGTAAGGCACGGTGAACCCAACATAACCGCCCTGTCGTTCCCCTTGAACACTGGGCGGTAGTAATAAGTCACTTTCTCCGCGTCAACAAAAAAAAAGGTGTAGAAACCTTACCATACACTTTGGAAAATTAAAGAAATACGACTTACCTCATCTCGTACACTCAAACCGTTATTGGTAACCTAATAATGCGACTTCAAAGCATTGTAAAAATGATCTAAACTCAAAGCGAATCTTTAAAGATTAATAAGATATTTTCCTCAAAACAATCACTTTACTCGGCTAAATGCGGACGGCGCGCCGGAGCTCTCTCTTTAATGGACAGATTGATTGACGTAGTCTCACTCTATTATTTTACACAATTCTATCATATGAAGAAAAATGGAAAGAAAAAGCTGATTATTTTGGTAATAATGCTTTTATTACATCGGATGAAATTGGATAAAATGTAAATATTTTTTTCATTTTTAACCGAATTCAAAAAGTAGGTTCTGTATTCTGTATTCTTCTCATTTCTCAAAAACTACCGATCCGATTTGGATGGGGTTTTTGTTATATATTTCAAGGAAGGTCTTAGTATATAATTCATTAGGATCTGATGAAGATCTTCGGACATAAGTAATGGAACTCTTAAATAACTAACAGCTGATGACCTGTGAATGCTGCAATCGTATGATTTATTGTTTACACCGTTTCATATTTAGCTAACAAAAAAGAAATAAATAAAAACTTTATAACAAAAAATAAAATCGACTTCAAAGCCACTACAAATCAAAAAATATTTTTACTTTATATTTGCTTAGTATATACGTATATTTTAAGACGATGCCTAATTTATGATTGGTTCTGAAGTCGGTTTTATTTTTTGTTAATTATATTCTCACTTTGAAATTACCATAATACTAATTTTATTTTTGGGTATCAAAATGAGGTTATGAATAACTATGGATTATGTATGTTTACAGTTCAATAAGGTGACATTCATGACATATATATAAATTTCAGCCTCATGATTAAACATATGTGTACAATGATTATACGCTACCAAGACAAAGTGTCAGCTCGGAGTCTGGAATTTGTGCCGGATATGGCGATAGGCCCCTATCACATCATGGGACGGAATACGGACGGCGAAAAGTGGGTGCACTAGTTGTGCCTCTGCCTACCCCTTCGGGGATAAAAGGCGTAAGTATGCGTACGTACGTACAAATCTCCCTAAAACTGTCTCTCTGTCGAATGTATTTATTATCTACTACCTCAAAGGAAACAATAATACAAAACATCTCACGCAGAGAAAAATCCATTAAATCTAACACAATAATCCATCGGTCAACATGAATTCGCCACATTACACGCACAAAGTGGCTCCCTCTATCTGTCAAACTTTATCAAGATGGCGGTCGAGTTCACCGAAGCTTCGCGTAATCGATTTCGTAAAATTGATATGTATTTTGGTAATAAAAGCGTTTCTAAAGCAATGTGTTGATGGGCGTTTGTTCATTGTAGTTCCACATGAGTGGGCATGCGTGTTTTGTTGTAGTGTTTGCCCAATTTTAACATATATTGGAAATCAGGTTGTAAGGTAAAATTTTAGGTTTGACATACAGGTCAACCAGTGTAAGACATTTTAATTTTAGTTTTTATAGCAAAGGCCATTAGAATACCTTGTACACTTGATAAGTGACTCCAAGACTCACAAACACAATATCTAAAGAAACCTGCGTTACCAACTAATGGCAGGTATGATTGTTAACATGTTCTGACACTGATGATAGAATATATTTCGTACACGCTCGTATGAGGACCACTGCACACAATGACCCACCAAGTGACCACTAAGTGTTCAGGGATCAGCCTGTATACCCGGTTCAATCAGACCGGCATACTTGTATCGACAGGCGAGGGTTATTCTCTTGTCAGTCGACACTCCATCTGAACCTGACTCTGCCAGGTGGTGGTCAGGTACAGTGAGGTCACTTTGCCATGTCCGTAAAAACAAAAAAAAAACTCAGCTCACGCCACGGTACAGACCCTTCACGGCAGTGCGAAACTAAACCCTGATCATAATTAGTCCCGGTAGGTTCCCAGTTTGGTAGCCGTTAATCCGACCGTACCCCAAAATGGACGGACCGCGGCCCATCTCTATTGTCGATTAATTGGATTTATTTTTTCATTAATAATCGAATTTCTCGCGCATCAGATTTAATCGATTATGAGAGCGGGAATAATCGTAATCTATTGCATCGAATTATACTGGGAGGATTCTTTTTTTGAATCCGCAAAATACTGGTACTACCAATTCGATCTAAAAACTCGAACTGCGAATTTTACCGATCTGGAAATTTTAAAGTGAGGCCTATGTCCTGCAGTGAACATCGCGAGGCCGATGATGATTATGAGTGCTATCATAAATCATTTTGGAAAAAAGAATGGCACCAATACTCACCTATTTCAACCCAACGCAAGCTGATTCTCAAATCCTCGATTCAGATTTACAATTCTGACGTGAACTTCACAACTCAGAAACAAGTTGAATAAATCTCGCGCGCACAAAGTGAAACCGAAGGGACACTGTGATAAATCATTTTCGATATGTGACAATACTGAACTAACTGTATTCAAAGGTACATAAATATTCCATAGCTCATAGTGACACCCACTACAAACGATATTTAACAAAGAAGAATAGTATCTAAATAAAATAAAAATAAAATTTAAATTTCACAAATATTTATAGTACTAGGTGACGGTCGCAACACCGCCTCCGTGAAAAAGCTTTGTTGGGATAAAAATATTTTCTCGGGATAAAAGTAGCTTATACAACTCAGGAGTAACGTAGCTTCCTATTAGTAAAAGAATTTTCAAAATCGGTCCAGTAGTTCCTGAGATTGGCGCGTTCAACCAAACAAATAAACATTCAAACAAACTCTTCAACTTCATGATATTAGTATAGATTTGATAAATAACATCAGAATTTTGTATAATGAATCATGAGCTCGCGGATTCGCCAGCGTAATTCTGTTCTTAGTATAAAAAGCGGGTACTTTTTATATAAGTGTTATAGGGAATATTGTTTGCATGATGCTGTAGTATACTCAACACACTAAGGGGTCAGAAGTATTATAACATTACTGCCTTAGAACTTCTATTCATGATTTATAAAAACGTTTAAAAAAACACGTATCATGGGTATCTCTGTACACGTATCATGTTCAATCCCACAAAATCCAAACCCGACACACATATAAACGAATCGTACCATTTGTGTTAATGTGGAATCCCACCAGTATTGCTTCAAAAACTCGTCTTACACAATGATATATATCTATATAATGATCTAGGACACGCAATAAATCCAATATGTCAAGATGAGGAAAAACATTGCCAGAAAGAATTGACGTCCATTATGCGGAACAGTACTGGAAATGAACACGTGTGTGAACATCGATTGGGATTCCACTGGACATGGCTTATGACTCAAGGTTTTATAACTAGTCAATTATGAGAGCCAGGGTAAGTAACTTCTTATTCAGCCTTGAAAGTCCGATGCTGAACATAGGCCTTCCCTAAAAATTTCTAGACCGATTGGTTAGACCGGCCTGCATCTAGCGATTTTATACTATCGCAAATTTCTACTTCCACCCAGGACCTTTATGCTTGCACTGTTGAATTCCAGTTTAGACGTTATAGCCAGTATAATTAATGACATTGAGACTTAACATCGATATCTCAGGGTGACCAGCGCAGTGGAGTGCCATGCAGTACTTTGTGATTCAAAGTTTGGTAGTGTTGCTACTGATTATGGGCGGTCGTGTCACATCATATCGTGAGCGGCTTGCAAGTGTCACTATGGAGATAAGCTACACTTACACGTACGAAAAATTCTCTACTACGTGTTCTCAAGTTGTTTGCAGGCTATTATTTATGAGCATAAAACTGATAGGTCAGGTTTTAAATTACTCTAGTACGAGATACCTCGGGGCCGTCTCGTATGAAGAAGGCCACCGCGGGTTTTGTTTGGTATGCCGGTGTGGGATATAGGGTTAGAGACTCGGTCCAATGCTCGCTCGGATGATGCTGTACTCCCGAGTGTCGACATTGGGCCGTGAGACCAAGAAATTGTTCCATTCACCCCCTTATTTGTAATAGCGATAACAAGCTTAACACCCTTGAAAAAAAGTACTAAATAATTCAGAAAATCCAAATCTTGATTTTCGTAACAATATTTTCCATGAATATACAATTTCAACATCTAAATATTTAAATCCATGAAAAAGAAAGAAAAAAATCATAAAATACACACAATTTCTGAACAATTCCGTTCATACTCCAAGTTTCTGTGTTCAATTGGCCGCGAATGAAAGAAAAACATAAAGCAACCCTTTTGTACGGTCTGAAAATTAATTTTCAAACTATCTGCGATACGCTTTTGAAACATTATTCTATAACGATAACAATCCAGTTTTTTATTCGTAAATCTTTGATAAAATAAAAAATATTTAAAATTATAATAATAAATACTTTTTACCTGTATTTATGTACAATTAATATAAATACTTGGTATAATCCGACTCTTGAAATTTAATAATTAATGTAAATCCATTCAATATCATAATTGAATAGGTTATTATCAACGTAAGATCAAATAATTTTATTCACCTGCCCTTCTAATCCGCAGCAAACATTCGAAATTCGAAAATTCAATCATTTACAAAGCCAATTAAATTAAAATATAATTTAAACTTATTCTCCTTTTAAATATTTTGAAACAATTTTATCTATTTAAATAAAATAGTGATGAGACAAGCGAAAAACGATGAAAGACTTTATTTATCGTAAAAATGCGAGACAAATAACGTATCCAGCCTCCACACATCGCCGTCCCGTGAGGGCCGGCGTAAAGTTTTGATAGCAGATGCCCTTCTGACAATATTTGACGACGCGACGGAGCGCGGGCCCAGTTTTATTTAGTTTTCATTTTCCACACGAAGGCGCAACGAAATACATCGATAACGCGCTTTTTTTATCAACATAAAACCGTTATTTTTATAGCGTTCGGTATAACGTTTTATTGAATAGTGTCACGGCTTATGAGACTTCACTTCTAGTGGAAATGGCATAATAAAACGGTGTTTGGGTTTTAAAACGGGTAACTTAGCGATGACTTTTTTAAACCTATCTCTAGCGAATGGTATTATCGTTTTGGTCTAAAGTATTTTTATTTACATGCGACTCTATGTTACCTTAATACATAAAAATATAGTAATGTTCACGCCTGTATATAAAGGGTAGGTAGTAATGTGTACTCCAAGGCAAATTTCTTCTTCTTCTTCTTCTTTTTTTCGTTTTGTGGCTTCCACCGTTTATCAGTGATTTCGCCAATGTCAAGTGTCAGACTTTCCAGTTTCCGTTGCAATAATTGTTATGAAAATCGAAGGAAACTATAAAATTTCGGCCCGTAGTTACCTATCCCGCAGAACGAATAAAATACACCATAGTTAATAAGTAGTATACATAAATAGTAGAATACATAAATTTATATAATTAGATAAAAAGTAGAGTTTATATCTAGAGTTTATATTAGAACAATAAAAAAAAAAAAAAAAAAAAAAAAAGGTAAGCAACTCTGAAAGTGAAAGCCGCCATTTTCTATTGACTAGAAAGGCAAATTTAATTTCAGTCACACGATAGGAAGCGAAGTTGCTGCCAAACAATAAACTTAGTATTCAAACCGAGAATCGAATCCACGACCTCACTCCACGACACATGGCCCTAAGATAGTACATGACATATAAACATCTATAATTTGCAAACGTCCGAAGCGCCATTTAGATATTTATAATGGAACAACTTTTCAAGTCCTACACGAACAACGCCTTCTCATAGGGTTCTATTAGAGCAATTAAGTAGGCCGGCATAACTTTTTGTAGAATACGTCCATAGCAATTGCATGTTTTAAAAATTACAAGAAAAATACAACTGTCAGTAGGCGATCCTATATTATCGCTTTGACGTGCGTTATTATAAAATTGTAATATAAATTTGTATCAAATTAACAAAAGGGTAAGTAGAGCCGTACATCATGTGAGAATTATAAAAATGTACTAAGTTCATTTTGGCAAACCATACAGATATAAAAATGTTATTAATAACTTATAGCAGTGTTTTTCAACCTTTTTCATGACACTCTCTAGCATGAAAAATTATTTATCTAACCGAAACCCCGGCCCTTAGCATTTTTCATGTATTTTATTATGTTATAAATATTCAATCCAAACGAAATTGTATATAAATATACAGTTAATACATTTTTTTACATCGACTACATCGCCAATTGATAAATATCCTATATTTTTAAACTCTGTTGTATTTTTTCATACTGAAGTTTCGGGAACTCTTGCGACTTTCCTATAGAGATTTTCGCGACCCACACGTTGAAAAACACTCGACTTATAAAAATAACGTTGAATATTGAGTTCTGGATCCCTTTTTTTACTTATTTTTCTTGCTTGCTTGCTTTTGCCCGCGGCTCCGCCCGCCTTAAAAAGTTTTTCCGGGATAAAAGTCTCGCTTTACTTTTTCCCGGGATAAAAAGTAGCCTACGTGTTAATCCAGGACATGACCTACCCGTGTGCCAAATTTCATCGAAATCCGTTCAGTAGTTTTTGCGTGAAAGAGGAACAAACATCCATACATCCAGACATCCGTACATACTTACAAACTATCGCGTTTATAATATTAGTAGGATTTTAACCAAATAACTCACACCGATTTTCCGACCTAAGAATCAAACCTAGAACCCAATGAAGCTTGTAAATCGTTACGACTGACCACACACGCCCCTACGCATCTGCGCTGTCCAACTATACGTTACAAGCGAGTGTTTCTTTAGGGGTTTTGATATTTTTTTATTGTTTTTGTGGTTGTTAAGGGGTGTACAACGGAAACTGCAGGACAGTTGTTCTATGAGTTTTTTATTGGGGGCGGATTGTAGGGGTGACTTTTTTTTAGTTTTTATGAATGAGAATTTTATTTTAAATTGTTTGTTTACTTTTAATAGCTTTTATAACGTTACTGAAATATATGCTTGTACAGTAAAGCTGATTTGTAATTCGTTTGTATTATTTATAACTTTTTTATGCATCACAACATACACACATTCACATGATATAGGCAGAGAGATGGTACAATTATTGGTACTGTAAGTTATGCATGCTGAAGTGTACTGTAAGTAGAGAAACACTGCTATCTTATGTCGTAATATTGCAAAATGTAAAACGATGTGTATTATTGTATTCTCTGTTGTAAACTCTTTATAAAAACAAATAAATACAATAAATGTGGTTCAACTGCGGTTTTACTATGATCATTTTCATTGGTGTCTTACACCTCTGCCTACCTCTGATAAGGAAGGCGCGATGCTATGTATTTTCATTGGCAATAGAAATAGGCTTACTTACGAGATACCTACTTTTACGTAAAAAATAATAATACAAAGTTATCAAAACAATATACCTCATATCACTGAACACATCAAAACCGTGACAATAGACGGGGAATCGAACCGCGACTAATAACGCATTTACCCAACTATTACGCGAATAGGTATTAATTTGTAGGTAGTTTGAAATAAATGTCGCATTGTTTGACATCTGCGGCCATTCACACGTCAAAATAATACGTTAGTGTATTGGGATGTGGTTGCAGTGTCAGCGAGTAGCGGGGAACGGGTGCTTTAGCGATTTGCGTTTGGTTGATTCAGTGGACCTAAGTTAAGTTTGCAATGCAATCAGCCCTGTATTATATACTGCCCACTGCTAAGCACGGGCCTCCTCTACTACTGAGAGGGGTTAGGCCTTAGTCCACCACGCTGGCCTAGTGCGGGTTGGCAGACTTCACATACCCTCGAAATTCTTATGGAGAATTCTCAGGTATGTAGGTTTCTTTACTATGTTTTCCATCACAATTAAAGTGAACGGTAATTTATGTTAGTAAGTTAAGTTTAAAAACGTTAAATCTGGGCAGAATCGGTTTTGGTACAAAGGTTGGTTCAAGTGAGAAACAGTTACGTAAAAGGAAAAAAAATGCTTCTTAATGTAGGTTACAGTATATTTAATGTAGTATAAAAACGAACCATCAACATTTTACATTTTTTCTTTTATTCCTATTTGAATAATTTGCGTCATAAGTACGCCTTTATCGCGCTAGTGTGATTACTGAATAGTCTCTACACATTATTATCAAAAATAAACAAAAAATAACTATATTAGTGTTTTATTACTTTGGCCTTATCGCTACATAATCCCCGCTGTCAACCTGACCGCATCTTTACTAAATTTCCCAGCACTTGCTACTTTCCCATTCAGGCAACTATGGAAATAATTCAACTACGTCACTATGCATACTTTCAATACAATTTGCTAATAAACGTCGGTCTGTAATTTGTACATTAAATTGATATTTTTAGTTTAGTTTGTTTAGTACTGCCTCGGTGGCTTAGTTGTATTACGGTACGACTGCAATTCTGAGGTCTCGGGTTCGATCCCCGGGTCGGGCAAGGTGATATTGGATTTTTCTATTCAGTATCAGCCCGGAGGCTAGAATTTGTGCCCGATATGGCGATAGGCTCGCCCCCTGTCGCATCATGGGACAGAATACGTACGGCGAATAAGTGGGCGCATTAATTGCGTCGCTGCCTACCTCTTCGGGGATAAAAGGCGTGAGTGTGTATGTATGTATGTAATATTAATGATAATACAGAAGCCGTAGTCTCGAAATAAATTAACGATTGTATAGTTCGATCAATGCGATTATATTGACACTAGCTTTTGCCCGCGGCTCCGCCCGCGTTAAAATTTTTTTCCGGGATTAAAGTCCCGCTTTTCGTTTTCCCGGGATAAAAAAGTAGCCTATGTGTTAATCCAAGACATGATCTATCCGTGTGCCAAATTTCATCGAAATCCGTTCAGTAGTTTTTGCGTGAAAGAGGAACAAACATCCATACATCCAAACATCCATACATTCTTACAAACTTTCGCCTTTATAATATTAGTAGGATTAATGATAATACAGAAGCCGAAGTCTCGAAATAAATTAACGATTGTAAAGTTCGATCAATGCGATTATATTGACATTGACAAAATGTACATCGAACTAGCTTTTACTCGCGGCTCCAACAGCGTGCAAAAGTGTTCCCGGGATAAAAAAAAAAAAAGCAGCCTATGTTCTTCCAAGAGTGTCAAACTACCTCCATATAAAAGGCGATGTCCGCTTGTTGTATGGGTGTTCGGCCTCAAAATCTAAATCGGCTCAACTTCAGGGATATTAAAAGGGCAACGTGTGGAGCTTAGATCCATTAAAAAAATATTTTTAGACCCCTCCATTCATAACCAACCTTATTTACAAACATTCATATTAACCCGTCGAGCCCAGCTTATATATATATATGGACGCCGGCGTCCGTCACGGGGCTTGGGGAGTCAACCGTAGTTTTTAAGCGAATAAAAATTACATGCATCTCAAAATCGGAGGTCTTTAAAATTAAACGTTTTATTGCAAAAGGCTAGTTTTTAGGAGTTCTATCCAAATATATATAAACTGTCTTGTTTTTATTTTCAGGCCAATTTTTGGACATGTCCTTTCATCGAAATTGGATTAGCGGTTCAGGCGTGAATGCGTAACAGACAGAGTTACTTGCGCATTTATAAAATAAGTAGAGAAGTATGGATTGATAGAGAATGACGGATAAATCGCATCAATGGAATTTTGTAATCGTTAACTTATCGAGAATAGGTTTATAATTATGCATGGTCGGTAGTGTACGATAGCTTAGTGATAATGGACGATAGCCTCGCTGGGAATGGAACGGTTTGCCGAGACAATGTCCGGAGGTTCAAAACCCAAGACAAACACCTCTGATTTTTCCAAAGTTACGTTGTATTGTTTATCAATTATCGTTCGCTTTAACGGTGACGGAAAAACATCGTGAGGAAACCTGCCTACCTAAGAAGTTCTTTATAAGAATTTCGAAGGTATGTGAAGTCTACCAACCCGCACTAGGCCAGCGTGGTGGACTAAGGCCTAAACCCTCTCAGTAGTAGAGGAGGCCCATGCCCAGCAGTGGGACAGTATATAACACAGGGCTGGTATTATTATTATATATATTATTATGGTCGATAGTATAGAATCCAAATGCATATTACTCAAGTTTTTACTCCCCAATACCCATACAATACCCTCGCACAAAAATGTTCGCAACAGCAAAATAATAAATCACCAAGTCCAATGCGAATATTCAAGTATTCTCAGTTTCTTTGTGAGAAACTTCATCCGATATTCCTTCGCTGCAATGTAAAAAATATATGCATGATTGAAAACCACTCGATACAAACATTCGAGGTGTTATTAAAATCGATTTGATTTGTGAATGCTTTTCGTTGGGATTTTATATTTTATTGAATGATTTGTAAATTTGTTGAAAAATAAAGCACAAAAGTGGGAACTTGGGGGATATCGTGCTATCTCTTTCGCACGCACGCAGCGTTATAGTCGGTGGCACTCGGTGACATCACAATCTGATATTACTGTTATTTAACCCTTCCACCGAATTTCAAAGCTTTATACCTTACTTACTGCGCCGATTTTGAAAATTCTTTTTCCGTTATTTTTGGGTGGCATACAATTTGATAAGTTTATTTAAAAAAAGAATAGTCAACTACCGTATTGTGCAATACAACCTAACCAGTACATGGATAAGTTTAACGCGAGAGTTAATATAGCAATGCCCGAGAGAACGGGCCGTGTTATCGGCCCACATGTGAGCCGTGATTGCTCTCAGCACTGTGTGCCAGCGCCATCGAGTTGGGAAGCTTGGATGCGGCATGAAAGGATTGAAGGTACTTTTAAAGGTAGGGAAATGAATGGATCATGTGATATATTATTAAAGTTTTAAAAGCTGGTTTGAGTGTTAGGATGTTTGTAAGAAGTCAAACAGAAATTCTGAATGAATTTGGATGAAAGGCATGCAGTTCCTGAATAAACATATTATAGACTATATTATTTATTAATTTGCACTTTATACATAGTTATGTAAAGGCGGACTTAATGCCGAAGGCATTCTCTACTCTAAGGAAAATAATATGCGAATGCAGCCGCTAGCAACGTCCAGCTTATAATAAAATACGGTCCCTCAATAGATGAAAAAGAAACTTTAATCTTAATATCAAGCACATGAGTGACCGATCCCCCGAGAGTACTACGTACAAAAAGTCAAATGTTACGAACTTTGAAAAGTTGAAACAACGCCCTCGTGAGTTTTTTCAGAGTTGAGATAAACTTGACTAATATTCGTACAGGGGACGGCAATAAAAAACACTTATGTATTTATTGTTGTACATATTAGTTTTAGTTTTTATTTTTAATCAGACAATACGATGGTACATAATACATTTATCCTAGGTCGATCAACATTGTGCTTTTCTAAGACGATTTGGTGAGATCTGCATCGCACAGAGGGAGTTTTAACATCAGGCTGAGGCTGGTTGAAAAAAACTAAGGCAAACTCAATCTGCAAAAGGCTCAAAAAGGTTACTTAGTGCAATTATCCTTATTCCATTCCCTCAAAATCGTCCATGCATCCATAATTATTCTGAAATTGTGGCTCTTTGTAGGCTTAACATCACTTCTCAGGCGAACCACTTACTCGAGCCAGACCATGCTTAAAAATAATAAAAATTAGAATGTCGCATCCATTTCGACCCCTCGCTTCTTACATCCCCGACTAGCTCTATTGTGTCGGCCGTTTGCAAATACTTGGTCTTTCGAACCGGATTGAAATGGAAAAAACTAGTTCCTTCACACGTCTTCGTATTCAGACGATTTTAAACAGAGGGTGAATCGTGTTTATATGTGAACGGGTCTTATTACTTTTATTTGAGCTTTATTGGTCCAGAGACATACAGACGCCTTTTATCTCCGAGGGGGTACGTAGATACGTGGCTAGTGCAACCACTTTTTGTTCAGCTTATTCCGACGCATGGGGACGAGCCTATCTCCATATCGAGCAGAAATTCAAATTCAGGTTAAGACCGGTGAGACCGGCAAAAATATGTGCCTTTATTAACAAATGATCTGAATAACTGCAACTTTCTAGTCAACGTATCTCGCTGGTCATTTTTCTTATTCCACTTACAATTAAAAAGCCACGTTACCGAGATTGAAAAAAAGCCGGGAAATAAGACTATAAAAAATCTAAAATGAGCTCCTCGACTATCCAATTAAAAATAATATCACAGTTTGCGCCAATGTACAATCACCTACATAATTATCTTCAAAAATATTGTATAATTAAGTACATATTTACTTTACTTGACAGTTCACACAACGAAAAAAAATGTTTCAATTCAACTTATGTGACTGTCTATCTTCTCATATTGTTATTTTGTTTTTTGGCATTTATGTTTATTTTCTTTGTTAAGTTGTGTATCTACCTACGGCAATTTGTTCTTTACTTTGCAGTAAACTCTAGATAATTTTGTGGGTTGCACATTAAGGTAAATGTTGATAGTTACAATCGTTTGTAAACTTTGTTGTGCAGTTGTTTTTTATCCCAAAATAAATAAATAAACATAACGCGTATAGCAGATTTGAAGCTTTAATTTTCTTCAGCTACTTTTGTACCTGACTGTACACCATCATAATTCCCATTTCAATTAATAAACCCTATTAACAACAGTATGTTTCCTGTAAGAGTGGATGCATTTATTGTTTTGCTTTTTATTAAAGTAAAACTTTTGCCCGCGGATCCGCCCGTATGTAAAACCCCGGGATAAAAGTCCCGCTTTATATTTTCCCGAGATAAAAAGTAGACTGTAGCACTCAGGAGTAAGGTTAAGATTAAGGAGTCTTATAATTTACTTATACGACTGCATTCCAGGACCTTAAATTAGACCTTAAATTATAATCATATCACTAGTGGTAGGTCTCTCGCATAAGAATGCGAGGACCCGTCTGGGTGGGTATCACCGCAATGTCTATTTTTACCGCCAAACAGCAGTGTACATGTACTGTTGTGTTTCGGTTTGAAGGACATTGTAGCCAGTGTAACGACTGAACATAGTGAGACTTAACATCTAATGTCTCAGGATGACGAGCGCAGTGGAATGCCACGTAGTACTTAAATTTCTGTATGGTATTGGTACTATTTATTGGCGGTCGCATCTTCAGACGAGCGGCATGCTCGTCTCGTCATGTCACCTTTAATTCGCCACCGGCACCGCTCAGCGGCAAAAATAGACAATATTGACGCATATAATGCCTATCTTTACTATAATAACGCCCACCTACTGATTACCAAAATTGTGACGTCAATTTTGTATTAATATATGCGCATATGTAAGACGATATTCGTACGGACGGACATAAGGATGCGGCCGTATTAGGCATAGAGCCAAACGTCTCTTGCAATTACAGTATGTAATAGCATCTTGGTAGCGTCAGCATGAGAAATTTGGATATATCTTGAAGTATTACATACTTACATATACACTCACGCCTTTTATCTTCGAAGGGGTAGGCAAAGGCGCAACTAGTACACTCACTTTCCGCCATACATATTCCGTCCCATGTTGTGATAGGGGGCGAGCCTATCGCCATATCGGGCACAAATTCCAGACTCCGGGCTGATAATGAGTAGAAGAACCCAATATCACTTTGCCCGACCCGGGGATCGAACCCGAGACCTCGACATTGCAGTCGTAGGGGAGACCGGGGATGGTTGGCGATAGGGGCAGGATGAATAACAGCCAATAACTCGAGCTATTTAAAAGTGTTGCGTCGTCTTGATACACACGAAAAACCGTTAACTGTATACGAATCTTCACCGCAAACGCGGCACCGCGGGCGCACGTAATCCAGGAGAAAAAACGATTTATCGAAAAATTATACCTATGAGTAATTATTTAGCTCTTAATATTATTTGTATTGAAGCCTTTATACTCGATGTTAATTACTTTCGAGCAATTTAAAATAAGAGTTTGGTTATTGATAATTATTTTAGTGTATTTTTTAAAATATTTTGCCAAGGTTTTGAGGTACTTACACGTGGTTGAATATTAAAAAAGTTGTTTGGGGCTGGTAGACAAATTTTATATTGGGGCTAGTTGACTACCTAGAAAATGTACTATGTAGTAATCCAAATACTCTTCACATGGAATAAAGTGAGTTTTTTTGTCAATTTTAACAAAAGTTTGTTATTACAAAACCATATGAATTTACAAAAGAATAACTAATCGAAACAGTTAACCCTCTGCTTGTGGCAAGATTTTTGTTTCCGCCCTTATAACCAAAATCGTACAAAAAGTGACAAATTATATGTTTATTGTGTAAATGTTGATGATAATTTGTCTCAATAAGAAACATTGATAATAGTAAATAAGTACTTGTAGTGTTTTCTTTTATTATAATGCCGTATTTTATACCAATTACTTCGTAGGTCAATTTACCCCTAATGAATAGTCCACCAACCCCAGGCATGGGGTAGGTTGACTCAATTTTCTCATTCCACAAAATGGCTTTTGTACACTATGTTATAAACAAACGCGAGGTTTTTGGTGTTTCTTTCGAAAGATTATTAGTGCACCTATTAAACCTATAGTTTTTTTTTACATTATATACTAAAACCATAAAAATATAGGCGTCCAAGCTGAAATTTGGTCAACTATCCCCGGTCTCCCCTACTGTAATACAACTAGGCCACCGAGGCACTGAATCTTGAAGTATTAGTAGAATATATATCACATAGATATACATCCCGATACCTCATTTTTTCATGGGTTGCGAGCGCCTTCTGCGCTCACCCACGAGACCGGTGTGCTTGTATAAGCCGACTCTCGTCAGGCTAACAAGAGTATAGTCAGGGACAAAAAAAAAACAAAAAAAGAACCTCATTTTAATTCTAACTAAGTAATATTATAAATGCGAGTCGGTATCATCTGATAGGGGGCGAGCCTATCGCCTTACAGGGCACTATACTACACGTCTATCTGATACTAAGTAGAAAAACCCTAAATTAACCCGACCCAGAGATCGAACTCGAGACCTTGATAAAACCGCAAAACAATAAACAGACAAGCGTACAGCTTAATATATTTTTCTTCTTATGCGTTTGGAAGGCCACTGCTTAACATAGGCCTCCGACAAATATTTCCAGACCTACCTGTTAGATGACCAGCCTGCATCCAGTTCCAGTTGCCAGCTTTTTGGATGGTCGGAGCATACAAGTCGTAGTGGATGGCTGTTGCTCCGAGACCAAGACCATCAATGCTGGTGTTCCCCAAGGCTCGGTGTTATCACCGACACTCTTCATCTTGCATATCAATGACATGTTGTCTATCGACAGCATGCATTGTTATGCAGACGATAGTACAAGTGATGCGCGATACATCGGCCAACAGAATCTCCCTCGAAGTTCCGTTGAGGAAAGACGGTCTCAACTTGTGTCTGAAATCGAGAGCTCTCTGGGGCGGGCCTCCAAATGGGGTGAAATGAACTTAGTTCAATTTAACCCCTTGAAGACACAAGTTTGCGCGTTCACTGCGAAGAAGGACCCTTTTGTCACGGCACCACAATTCGAAGGAGTCACTCTCCAAGTGTCCGAGTGTATTGGGATCCTCGGCGTCGAAATCTCGAGCAAAGTTCAATTTAGGAGTCATTTGGAAGATAAAGCCAAAATGGCTAGTAAAAAGTTGGGCATCCTGAACAGAGCCAAGCGGTACTTCACGTCGGGTCATACGTTAGCGCTCTACAAAGCGCAAATCCGGCCCCACGTGGAGTACTGCTCTCAACTCTGGGCAGGTGCCCCAAAATACCAGCTCGACCCACTTGACTCCTTACAGCGCCGAGCTGTTCGAATCGTCGATGATACCAATCTCACGGACAAACTGGAACCGTTAGGACTGCGGAGAGACTTTGGGTCTCTCTGTGTGTTCTATCGTTTGTTCCATGGGGAGTGCTCCGAGGAATTGTTTAAGATGGTTCCATCGTCACCTTTTTACCATCGCACCACTCGTCACCGCAGTAGAGTTCATTCCTACCACCTGGAATCGTACCGTTCCCGAACGGTACGGTTCCAGCGTTCTTTTTTACCACGTACGTGTAAGCTCTGGAATGAACTACCTGTGCCGGTGTTCCCTGAGCGCTATGACCTGTCCTTCTTCAAACGAGGTTTAAAAAGAGTATTGTCCCTACGGTAGGCAGCGGCTTGTCTGTGTCCCCGGCATTGCCAAGTCCATGAGCAGCGGTGGCCGTTTACCACCAGGTGGGCCGCTAGCTCGTCTGCCTATAATGGCAATAAAAAAAAAAAAAAAAAAAAAAAGTTCATTGATTCATTCATTTTCATTCCTCCCGTTCATTCAGCCCAATATCAGTTTCATAAAAAAAGTATACCAAGTTAAATTTGGAACACGTATTCATTTCGCCGTTATCTCGACAGTTAAATATATTAAGGTCACGAAGGGACTTCTTTAATTCCCCCAAATTTTTTAGGCCCTACGCGTTTTTCTCCTATATTACGGAATAATTACCAATAAAACACAATTTATTGACGGAACTTAGTCTGTTTACTAATTAACGCTTTAAAAGTGTTTAACTGGACTGGGAAATGTATTTTTTAGGTCAAAAGAGAAAGTTAATGAGATTAAATTTAATTCTATAGTAGATAAATATACAGAGTGGAATATATATATAATATGTAGAGGAAAATACAGAGTGGTTGCGCCTCAGAGTAAGTATATACCTATAGAGGGCTAATATCGCATCGTGCGCCCACTACCCAGCGTAGGCAGGTGAACTATAGCTACTTATATAGAAATGTTGGCGACTGCTAGAGATGGGCACGCGAGCAGCACCAACGCAACAGTTATCGATAAGTACAGATCCGGCGGCGCGGTACATATTGTTGTTAAAAAATTGTGGTTCTACAAAATATGGCCTTGTGAGTAATTTTAAGCGTATTGCCTTAATATAGATAAAAGCTATGCTGCGAATTGGTGTAGTGCCATGTGGAATGATTTATAAACACGGTACCTCAAGAGCAGTTTTTACAAGCATTAAGAACCAATAATATTAATGGATATCCATTATAATTGAAATGGATATAAACCGAGCATCGCACCATGGATTTCTTAGCTAGTCTCCCCAAGCCTAAAATAGTCACGTCTAGTTTTTGGAATATTTATTACCAATGTTAAAAAAATGACAAAGAAATATATCTTAATGATTGCCAACTTATACTGTCAAGACCCGCGATAGCAGCTATGCAATAGCTTAAAAATATAATCGTAATTAGTCAATTTTTAGGAACAGTAATTATTTCTTTCATTTCATAAACAAAAACGCAATTATTAATTGGCTTAAAAATCACACACAGACAAAAACAGTTACCTAAGCTACATTATATTAAGCATCGCCTTCGATAGTAATAAATACGTATGCTATAATATGAAAATATTACATCGATTCTGGTATCGACGCGTAACATCACTATCGAAAAAGCGGGATGCGGGGCAGTGCGGGGGGTACAAGTGTTCGCCTCCCGAGCGTCTTTCATACCGCGACGCGTAATTTCAATTTTACCTAAAAATATGCTGAAATATGGCTTGCCTGTGAAACGTGATATTAGAATTCTGTTAAGTGTGTTTCCGAGTGTCGTTTTTACAAGATTCCACAGAACATTTAACCATTATGCAGTATTAATAATCAAATATTCGCATAGATCTCACTCGCGTGTGCTCACGCCGTTCCTACTCGAGTGATTACAAGCGCTTGCGGCCGGCGCAGGACGATGTTCCCACCCGTGCCTATTGTTCCCACTTGCATACGCGCTATCTATAGGTATATACTTACTCTGAGGGTTGCGTACATCTGAAAATGGCTCTACAATAACTATAAAATTGGTTTGAAGGAAGAAATCATACATATACATATACACTCACGCCTGTTATCCCCGAAGGGGTAGGCAAAGGCGCAACTAGTGCACCCATTTTTCGCCGTCATTCCGTCCCATGATGTGATAGGGGGCGAGCCTATCGCCGTATCGGGCACAAATTCCAGACTCCGAGCTGATACTGAATAGAAAAACTCAATATCCAGGAAGAAATCAGAACATTCTAGAACTTATATGTTTCTAAATCGTTCATGAATAAGGTCATACATAATATGTAGTTATTTAATACTTTTAATGAACCCCATGCACTTTGAAATTAAGTAAATTCGGTAACACAAAAACACTTCTACGTATAAAAAAGGCGATGCCGCAAAAAGGTATTTAAAAAATTTAAATGAAGAGTTTAAACTCTTCCAAACAATTTCTCGAAACATTTTAAATATCGAATAAAGTCGACGCCGGAAGAAAAAACTTCGCCGACGACATTCGAATCTCGAATTGAACAATAGTCGAACTGTCGGCAAATAATTTGATTTTTCATCGAGTGCGCGATGTTTTCTCGGAGAATCTAATAATTCGCCCGAACGAATCGGAATGATTCCTCGATGTCTATAAATTGTTCGAGGATTCAGCTTTCAGGATGCACGTATGGATTAGTATGGCAACATTGTTGACTGACGTTTAGACATAGGGTTGTAACGTGCGATTTAAACGAAAGTGATTTGTATTTGAAGGCAAATTTATAGAGCTCTCAGCTTGTTGTATTAGACTTTTTTATAGATTTCTTTGCGTATATCTTTTTATATTCCTCTATCATAGTGATAGTTGCAGATCTGTCAGTTCACCTAACCTCTTGTCCTGTATTACTTAAAAAGCCGTATCTACGGATATAATCTTGTTATATTCTCATATAGTAGCGTATCTCGTTTCTCTTGCCTTATCTAAATGCCAGAACGTTATATTTTGTTTGCTCAGTTTTCTTTATCACATCTATTTAATACAGCAAATCTGGAAGCTAGAAAAATTATAGTACCTGTTTTTCGTTTTCAAATCGATTTATCATTATTCGATAATTTTATGATGATGTCTCGGTGGCGTAGTTGTATTACGGTACGACTGCAATGCTGAGGTTTCGGGTTCGATCCCGGGTCGGGCAAAGTGATATTGGATTTTTCTAATCAATATCAGCCCGGAGTCTGGAATTTGTGCCCGATATGGAGATAGGCTCGCCCCCTATCACATAATGGGACGGAATTCGCATGGCGAAAAGTGGGTGCATTAGTTGCACCTCTGCCTACGCCTTCGGGGATAAAAGGCGTGAGTGTATGTATGTGTGTATGTGAATTCGATAATTTTATTTACTCGAATATTTCGCGACGACAAACTTGCGGATTAGTGTAGCAACATTGTTTTTATTTAGGACTGCGACTGACGGATAAATGGTTCGGCGCTTTCTATCGGCTATTGTAGGATTATTGATTTACTTTGTAGCTTGTCAATCGTTTCGGACATAGTAAGGGCTTGTTAAGTTAAAATGTAGTTTAAAGTCGATATTATACCGTAAAGTTAGATTTGATAATATAGTACCTAAAACGGGTTTCTAGTATGGTTTTAAAAGAAACGTTTCTAACTTCGCTTTGAATATGGATACATAAAAAGAAACAAAATGTTATAAATTAAATTATAATTTTATAATCATACACGATAATGTACACTGCACTTATCTGCCATTTTTTCTAATACAAATTTCTAATTAAACACTTCCTAATAGTTTAAAATCATCGATCCATTTGTACATAAATATTAAACCCACGAATTTCGCCCTTTACCTGACAACCCTATATTACAACATCGTCTTCACTACGTCTAGTAGTTATTGGAATGCTATCTCGCTCGCACAATCTAAAGTAGGTCAAGTGTACTTTACATGCTGACTGTACCACGGAATATTTGGGCAACGTACCGACCGTTTTGTTAGGGATACACTTTACCGACCGGGTAAACTGTGGTGTTGGAAGATTATTGTATGGGTAGGTTTAAATTATTGTTTGTCGAATTAATAGCAATCAATTCACACTAATTTTTTTTTACATAAAAACGGTTTGGTAATACAATTTGTTAGTATAATCATCGTCATCTTTTAAAAAAAAGTTATTTTAACAATGTAAGAAATTGTTTCACCTTCTTTTTTTATCCTTACAAATACGAATAAGTATTTCAATTTTATTTAAATGTAGCCCAAATATACCACCTTTTACACCTAATTTGTAAGCTAAATATAAACATAAAACTTCAAGGCAAGTATACAATACCTATACAACATAATTTTTATTTGAAACAATTTTTTTTTGGCCATGTTCGCACATTTCGCGACGCCCGTTGGGCCGAATCAACACAACAATGCGAACTTACTCGGCGATATAAGTTTTATTTCACGATTTTCGACTTTATGTATCGGAATCCCAATAAACAGTAGGAGCTGACCCCACGCTGTGTTTGTATATTCTCGTTTGTTTATAAAACAATAGTATGGTAATATTAGACAGTACGTGTGCATCTTGTATCGAATGTTATTGGGAAATGGACTTAAAAATGACTTGCCTGAGATTTTTTTTGCAATGACATTGTAAATTAGTTTTAAAATAACTACAGGACACGCGAACAAATCAAATACACTAGCGTTTGATACGTATGTATAGACAAGATGTTGTTCGAGGATCCATCCGTGTTTTTGTCTTTTCCCAGTTGTCCAATTGCGCAATTTTGTTTCATAAAAAATAACCAATATGTAAATCCCGGTCATGATCTATCTATGTGCCTAATTTCATTAGAATCCGTTCAGTAGTCACCGTGCTTTCTTTGAACACAACAATCATTACTCAGCAAAAGCAAGTAAATCATAACTGTGATCACGTTATACCATTCTTGATATTATTCCATTCATACCGGCAGGCCTGCGTTGAGGGGCGGTTGCGGACGACAACTTAGACGTGAGTCGGAGGAAGCCCGCAGCCGTCCCTAATGCGCCGAAGATGGCCATACAAAAAAAAAAGGCCTGCGTTGAACGGCCACCTGCAAGATGGACAGACGACTTGATAAAGGTCGCAGGAACACGCTGGATGCAGACCGCTTTCGTCAGGCCCGTCTGGAAATCTTTGGGAGAGGCCTATGTTCAGTAGTGGACGTCATGGGGCTGATGATGATTATGATTTCTGAGAATTTTCCGCAAGATTTTTGAAAACATGTGAAGTCTGCAGTACTAGGCTCGCATAGGAGACCAAGACCTTAATTCCTACCAGTAGTAAAGGCCTGTGCTAAGCATTGAGTCCATGAACGATACAGTACTAGTACTAATAAAGGTTGCATAATCGTTCAAAACCCTTCCCCCTCCATCCCTTCACAATCTCTACTAAGCTTAATATTCAAAACGCACATCACAAAAATTACATTGATAAGAACGTATGATAACAAGATTAGCTTCCTTATCGTCCTTTGTGAAAGGGTTCGGGTAGGGTACGGAAAGTCAGTCTCGATACGGACCCTAATATTCAGTACTCCTAGCACAAATTGCGTAATAATATTCTTTAAATTATAGCTTTATTTAAGTAATTTTTTGTATGTATTTTGTGTTTGGAACTAAAATTTGACAGCATGAATATTTTTTTCAACAGGTCCGCCTGGAAATCTTTAGGGGAGGCCTATGTTCAGCGGTTCACTACATGTGTCTAATGAGATGAACATTGTGCGCATGTAAACTTCGAATTGTAAATTGCGCAGCCATGGTTAAACAGTGAACTCAAAATGTATGGGAATCGGCAGAACTAATCTCTTTTCAACCGCCTAAAAAAAGAGGTTTTGTATTCGACCCGTATACGCGTATGCAGATATCTATGTATGGCCGTGATTTTCTCAAAAACTACTGATCCGATTTGGATGGGGTTTTCTTGATGTATAGTATTGTCATACATCTGGCATGTGGGATTAGCACACAAGTTGTTAACCATGATCAAAAGGTTGCGTTGTTTGCGCGTTGTGAAAGGGAGCTAGACGGAAAAAATTCTCACGAAAACTTGAACGACACTTTTATACATGCCCTGTGAAACCAGCCAGTAACTAAAGAACTGGCCGTAAAAGTGACATTCGAAATTTAAATAAAAAATGACAATTTAAATGCTTTTTAGAGTAGTTTTTTTTTTCGTTAGTTGTATGTTAATTTTAATGTCAATGCTTGCTTAGGTGATGATCGTGATTCGATGACATATCTATTGTGTAGGTAGAAGTAAATGTTTTCATTGATGTGGTAACGTTTTAATGAAATATACAATTATTATTATAACTTAAAAGAAATAAAATTTTATTACAATATTTTCACTAATTAATCGAAAAGAACTTCGCTCCATCCGGATGTCCCTTGACACCTCTCAAGTTTTTGTTTTTTTTTCTGATTAATATCCTCTGGTTGGTTCAATGGTGAATCGTGTCAGAAAAATAGTGCCTCCGCATCGAACCGTGGACCTTCAGACTTCACGTACCACTAGTTATAGTGAGCGAATCATAAATGATTACTAAGGTAACGGAGCTATTAACAACCCACTTCATTTTAAAAACGTGTCATGAAAAATTAAAAAGAAAACCCTTTGATTAAATGGCAACATATCAACTACATATTATAAAATTTAAAAGTAAAAGAACGAACAAAAAAAGGAATTATCTTTTTGCATTACGACACAAAAAACAGTAAAAACATAGATGGTGGGCCATGTTATGAACCGGGCTATCTTTGGTGACACTACCATATATAGTTTTATTGTTTTTTTTAGTAATACTTTACGGAAACACCAAGAATGTACAACTTCTTCGGAATCGTCGTTAAAATGCTTTACAGATTACATCCAAAGCGATTATTACAATTGTAATGAATTAAGGCTTAAGCAGCATTCATTTTAATACGTTTTGGGGCGCGGGGGTGGGAAGGCGCTCCCCCCGTAACCATGGCAACGAATTAATTAACAACAAAGCCAATTAAAATGTATTCCAATCTTTGAGTATTGCTAGATACTCAAAGATTCCATTTGTTATTATTGGATTTCTAAGTAATGATATTCCTTGTTTAGATGCTAAGATAAGAGAACGGTTTGTGGACTAGCTTTTGCTTGCTGATCTGCCTCTACGAAAGAGTTTCCGGAAGATAGGTTATAAAGGTTCTGTGCATTATCAGCATTAAAGTAGTATTTTCACTTTATTTTAGTCTGTCAAGGCCCGCGACGGACACTGGTGTCCATATATATAGGGGATTTCCATACATCTATATATATATAAATAAGCGGGCCTTGACGGGTTAAGATCCACACAATAATTTCCGAACTGGCAATCGAACTTAGCATTATCTTTTTCCTTAGCCATTTCCCCAATTGTCAGTAGTGTAAAGTGAAGCCTTCAATATAACTTAATTGTGTCGACTGACAAGGATGATCAGGTTGGTCAGTGTACTCTATGTGGATCTCTCTCACTGGATTCACTTTACCACCCAACACACCAGCCCTATATTATATACTGCCCGCTGCTGAGCACGGGCCTCCTCTACAACTGAAAGGGTTTTAGGCCTTGGTCCACCACGCTGGCCTAGCGTGGGTTGGCAGACTTCACGTATCTCCGAAATTCTTATAACAAACTTCTCAAGTCGAGTTTTTCCTTCGGCATTAAAGCGAGTGATAATTCACAAACAATACAAAGTAACTTTGCCGATCTTGTATAAAAAAAACTCCTATATTTCTTTCTAAACAACAAAATTAGTTCACGGTAAAAACTAGTCGATTTTCAACATTAATTTGAAATGTTGTTCCTCGTAAATTACTCGGCTATTACATCAAATACAATGTTTTTGTTCAATCAATCAAATTAACCCCGGTTAAAGCATTAACTATACAATTATGTATAACTTCACGGTTGGTTCTAGTTAAATTAATGATATGAATGCATCGTTGCACTTTATTTTCGCTTACTTGACGATTTTATATAAAAGTTTGTACACAATTTTTCCTTGGATCCTAGAACTAAGTTTTACAATATATTGTGCCAGTAAATATCATTTCTATTTCTTTTTGGTGCTTTCTTTATAAAAGTAAAATAGTATGTGTTTCTTGTTACATAATATTCAAAGATTTTTAGATAACGCATTCTTTACACAATGTTTTGGTATTTTTCGACAACCCGTCACTCATTCTGAAATTACTCACGAAAAATACTACGCACAAAACGTGACATTATGTATCTAACTACTATGATATTTAAAAATAATAAAAAAATTAAAATATTACAGTAGTTACATAAATAAATGTTATAAATTCTAATTTACCTACTCTACAATGTGAGCATAAATTCAACGAGTATCACTTCAAAGAACTCCAAAATACTATTACGAATACACAAAAAACTGGAAAGTGAATACCAGCATCATTATTTTTTCCACTACGAACAGAAACGATCTCACGTTCCTCTCAATAGTAATTATTACTGGAATTGTTCACGGTTGGGTAACTTTAACTGCTCGCCATTATATATACGATTTACTTAGCGAAACCAATCATTGATAACACTGTATTATAGTTAGTAGAGACGTTAGTACCTACAATACAAAATTGTATGTAAATTATAAATCACGAAACAAAACCGGATGATTTGAATGAAAATGTACTGGTGTTTGAGATACAAGAATTAAACATAGAAGAGATAATGAAACTCAAAAATCGAAGTAAGATTATGGTGGGGCTGAAACATTGAAAATCATCGGCCATCCTGAAGAGTAATAATCGCTTTATAGTTCGAGGCACATTCAAGACATAATAAGAAATGATTGTACGAAAAATAGTGTTTCTTGTAACATACGTAATATCTGTCAACACCGTGGGGGAGAAAGCATTCAAAGCCTGCAAGGCCTACGGCCGATCGATGCTGGAGTGCCACAACGTCCTCTACCCATCAGCCAGGGTCAGGGTCCCTATAGACTTTCTACTGTACCCTCACATGGTTCTCATCGGCTTCCGAAGAGACAGCCACGAACACCCCTCTTGGAAATGCGGTGGTACGTTAATCAGTGAGAGATGGGTGCTGACCGCAGCTCATTGCATGGAAGATCCTATGACTGGACCAGCAAGCATCATGAGAGTTGGAACAGCTACCTTCGAATTTGACGAAATTGATGAACTGGCACAAGAGAGGGACGTTGTTGCGATAGTTTCACATCCAATTTACAAACCGCCTTCAAAGTACCATGATATTGCTTTAATGAGAGCTGGACCACCTTTCTTATTGACCAGAGACATCAGGATTGCATGCCTGCAACTCGAGGATGACATAGGAGATGTCAAACTAACTGCCATAGGCTTTGGAGTAACAGTCTCAGGGTCTGTATCAGGAAGCCAAACACTAATGAAAGTTGATGTAGATATAATAGACAGTTCAGTTTGCAACAAAAGCATGAAGTTTCTGATCAGAAGGAAGATCTTGGACAAAGGTATTACTGAAAATCAGCTTTGCGCTGGTGATTACGAGCATGGCGGTAAAGACACGTGCCAAGGAGATTCTGGTGGTCCCCTGCAGGTCATGGAGGAAAGAGTGGATTGCTTGAAGAGTTTTCCCCTGCATAAAGTGGTGGGGGTAACGTCATTCGGCAGGGACTGTGGGAGGCGGATGGCCCCTGGTGTTTATACCAGGGTTTCGAAGTACGTAGCCTGGATTGAGAGCGTTGTGTGGCCCTGATTTTAAAAGTGATAATAAGATAAGTGACATTGTAAATATTATGTGAGTAAATTATAATCATTTCGGTGTTGTAATACAGGTGACGAATATAATATTAAATAGCAAATTAAGGTCTAAATTTGTATGTAGTTAATAATTTTGCCTATGTTGGTGCGTTATCTAAGATGACCACGGTATAAGCATTGTCTTTATCAAGCGAATATTTGAGGCGTGGAACCCAGTGACAACCTACAATCAGCTGGACTACCAGCTCCAGCTTGTTGTTGGAAGCCATTAACTATCAGACATTAGAACGCATACAAACAATATTATCTTTATTTCCGTAGACTTCGTTCTGAAATGTAAAACGGATGTACTACTTTCATAATATCTAAATTTCAAGAAGTTTAGCTAGAAATATTAGTAAAATATGTTTACAATCTACATACACAGCATCACGACCTTTCCATTTTCAGGGGTAGGCTGAGGGGTTATCAAACATTACACCATGTTTAAATTCTATAAATATACAAATCCCAACACACATTACTCACCAACATTTCACTTATGAAATATTCCCCATTCACAACCTTAACGAAAGGGCCTTACCTGAAACAAAGAAGGTTTTTTAAGAAAAAAGGCGCGTCCATGTGAACATCGCTCGGGACAGGAGCGGAGAAATAAGAAATATGTAAATGTCACGCTGGGGAGAATACGGCGGTATCCTCTGTGCAGTGGTTTCGGTGGTGGCAGAAGCGATTTTTTAAAAGTAGAAAATTAAATTTCACAAAAAAGGTCACAGCAAATCAATGATATTCCAAAAACATAGATAAGATATTAGCAATCGCAATATGAAGGCTAGAAAGTAACCCAATTGGGATAGTTTTTGAGTTTTATACACTGCAAATACTATCTGTCTCTATTGTTCATACTGGTTTAAATACGTCAACTCTTTCACATGACGTAATGTGAAGAATGTGCGTGCGTAACACTCCTTTTGTTTAATTTGTTAGGGTATGGCGTATCTTTACTTTTAAAAAATCATTGCAGCTAATTCAAACTAAAGAAAAGAAAACCATTGTTGTTCGTAGCTAGTGTACCTTCTTGTTAAACCGGTCTGCATTCATTATAGTAGATAATCACTTCTTGCCCCATTCTTAAATAATAAAATACATCTGTATCTAATCTCAATACATTCCAAAAAATATCAACACAATCAAAATCCTCAAACGCCTTTGTTTTCAAAATAACACAGCTCCCGCGTGTCTCGTTCGCAAAATCAGAAAATCTACTAGCCATTACAAATTAGGTGCAAATTACAATGAAACTTAAATCGTATCTCCTTACAATAAAACCCCATCCTGAACGTTAAAACCAGGTATTTTCGCGTCCACTTATACTTATCCGAAGTATCGCGATGTTTACGTTTTGGTGTGGGTTTTCCACTCGCAATACTGTTTAGAGGCGAAACTTTTGTTTAAATTTCAACCGGTATCTTCCGTTATTGTTGTAAGTGCAATAACGCCTATTTTTGCATGCGAACGGGTTTTACTTTTCTATTTAGTCGTTAAAAGGTATTTTCGTTCCTATTTGTTTGTTTGGTTCTTTGTAACGTTCGCTGTTCGTAATTTAAAAAAGGAATTTGTTCTAGATTATGGTTCGAAATTGGAAGAATCGGTTTTGTTGTTAGGATTTTAGCGAGGCAAAGGAAATTGTAAATGGCAACGCTGACAGTACTTATGTATTTAATAATGGGAAAATTACCTACATAGTACAAGCAATTCTAAACCCAATGATAAAGCACAAAAGCAACCACCCAAACAAATGTTTTAGACATTTAATTAAACTAAATCCCAGATGACCTAACAATCAACGCAGCGAGGCTCTATGTCAAAAGTCATCCTAAATCCGACAACTTTGAATTACTCCATATTTTCCAGTTTTATTCTTTTACGTACACGTTTGACGAGAGAAAAAATAAGCCATTAAAGTTGAGATGAAGTTTAAAAGTCATCTTATTACTTGCGAACGCAATCTGCGAGTTACACGTAAATGCGTAATACTGAAAGTTTTGCAGAGCCTCGGTGAGGGAGTTTTAATGTTCGATCGTTGTAAAATTGAATCCGATGTTCGGGAATTTTTGAATATGGACTCCGTTTGGAATGTAGAGAGAGTAATTTCGGCTAAGTTGTAACTGTCGAGAAAGTAGTCAAACTTTTATTTGGATGAATTAAAATGAAACATCGAATTGCCGATGCAAAGGCAACATTTTATTGATAAATCATTACAAATTACAACGATGAAATAAACGAAGGTAAAAATAACGAGACAGTGTGTGCGCTTATTCTATGAATTGAGACGGACAATGCAAAGTCAACGCAAATTAATTGTTGTAATGTCATTTACCCAAAACCAAAGCTTGGTGATAGAAACAGTACCTTAGAAGTTATTCTTATAAAAAAGCTATAAGCCCACCAAACGTACATACGTACATGCACTCAGGGCTTTTTCTTTTTTAAATTTTATTTTATTTGTTTAAGGAACCAAAAAACAGTTACGCATTGAGCATTACAAATGAATTTTTCTTACAGTTATAGAAATGAGCAACTCACAGTCTTGTCCACGACTTATTTTATTTAGTGATGAGTGATTGGCGAGTGTTCACCGAAGGGGTAGGCAGAGGCGCAACTAGTGCGCCCATTTTTCGTCATTCGTATTCCGTCCCATGATGTGATAGGGGGCGAGCCTATCGCTATATCGGACACAAATTACTCCGGGCTGATATTGAAGAAAAACTCAATGTCACTTTGCCCGACCCGGAGATCGAACCCGAGACCTCAGCATTGCAGTCATACCGTAATACAACTGCGCCACCGAGGCAGTCCATCAAACCGATGTGAAAGAGCCTGGCAGAAAGGTGTTATAGTTCCAAAACATTTCTAAAGAACTGGTTTTTAATAGGGAACACCTTGCGAAATATTCTTTTGAACTCATCCTTTGCGGTGAGAAATTCTTTTAACATTATGTACCTTTTAAAGACTTCGCTGAAATCTTTTCACAATTAACTCACAATTCAAAGTGCTTGTGAGTTAATGTTCGAGGGAGAAATCTTTAAAGGTAAATATAAAGGGTCTAGGACGGAAGTTGAAAACTACAGGCCTATCTCCAAGCTTTGCATAATAGCAAAGATATTTGAAAGATTAGTTTATAATCAGGTGTACCCTGCTCTGCGCAGTTCTTTCATCCCATCTCAACACGGGTTCTTAAAAGGACGATCAACTACGTCCAACTTGGTTCTCTTTAATGAGTTTATTACGGAGTCTATGGATGCGGGTAACCAGGTTGACGTAGTCTACACAGACTTCAGTAAAGCCTTTGATAAAATAAACCACAACTTGCTCTTATATAAATTACGTGTCATTGGCATTAATGGAGATCTGCTCCGATGGTTCGCGTCGTATATAGATAATAGGACTCAAGCCGTTGTAATAAATAACTACATCTCTAGTTGGGTACATATACCTAGCGGTGTTCCCCAAGGCTCGCTACTCGGACCTCTACTATTTTTAATTTTTATAAATGACATCTCGAAATGCTTTCATAACAGCCAGATACTTTGCTTTGCAGATGACGTGAAAATATTTAGTTCCATTCGATCAAATGAAGACGTTGCTAACCTCCAAGCTGATCTATCTAGACTAGACACATATTGTAATCACAATAAGCTTGATTTAAATGCATCAAAATGTGTAGTATTAACCTTCTCCAGGAAAAAGTCCATTATACCATCGATGTACTCATTAAAAAACCAGGTACTTGATAGAGTGAACTCTATCAGGGATCTTGGAGTAATTCACGATACTAAACTTCTGTTCGACAGTCATGTTGAATCTATTATTGCAAAGGCCTCAAGAGCCTTGGGTTTCATAATGAGAAGCTCAACTGACTTTAATCGTGCCAAAACATTGAAAATATTATATTGCACATTCGTTCGGAGCAACCTAGAGTACGCTTCCCAAATCTGGAATCCGAGATATTTGAAGTACACTGCTAGAATTGAGCGCATTCAAACAAAATTCTTAAAATACCTTTGCTTCCGCCTGGGAATCACGAGTTCAGACTATGACTATGAAAGTCTCTGCAAAAAATTCCATTTTTTGCCACTTTCTAAGAGACGTGAAATCGCGGACTTGCTTTTCCTTTTAAAAATTACATCCAACAAGATTGACTGTCCGGAATTAGTAAGGAAAATCAATATACATGTTCCCTTTAAATCCACTCGATCGAATGCCCCGTTGTATCTTCCTGTGGCAGCGACTAATTATAGGCAAAACTCCTTTTTGTGGCGAGCAAGTGACAACTTCAACAGGCTAGGCAAGCGCATGGATATTGATGTTTTTTGTACCAATATTAATACAGCACGGAAACATTTAAGCAAAGATTTTTTTAACACATGAGACAACAAACCTTTATGAAATCTGCTATTGTGTACAGATTCTTTTTTTTATTTTATATAGTTATAAATGTTACAATTATTAACGGCCAAATGTATCTGCTCACATTCAATATATGTAATACGTATTGCTAATCGTGGGAACCTATTAATAAGAACTCAATTGTTATTCTTTATAGTTATTAAGTTATTATCTGTTGGTTCTCCAAAAAAATAAATAAATAAATAAATAAATAAATAAAAAATTCAATACTTTAGATTGAGTTTTTGTTTTGAATCATACCATTGTACCACAGTCTTGTTAGTTTTTTTGTTGGTCTATTGTTAAAGTTAAAACAGAAAAGTTCTTTTCTAGATTTTTCATGTATATTAAATTAATGATTACCTACGTGAGTCAACCACAAGGCAGTTTACTGAATAAAAAAATTGCCTCTAGTATTCAGGGCCTTTTATTAGTCAAATAATTATCCAAATCAGACCAGTAGTTTCAGAGACTAGGGTATTCAAACAAAAGCATATAAATATTAGATATATTGATTTTTCCATCCTAGTTGTCGCTTACCAATTCCCTGAGGACAGGAGTACAATAGTGGAGTGATTATAATCAGTTATTTCATTAGTGGTCCATCTTCGGCATTGTATACCCTTGGGTTCACGACAATGTTATGAAACTCCCGTGAGGAAATCGGTCGTGGATTCGATTTGTGTTATAATGGCATACCTTATCACGATGTTAGAAGTATGTTACATAATATTAATTTTCTTATCAACCATATATGGATGACAAGCCATGCATGACCTATGTGAAATGGCTGTCCTATTTGTTTTATCGAAACTCATTGCCCTTAGATTGGATTTATGGATAAACTATTTGGCTCACTCTGTGTTACAGAATGGGACAGAAAAGGATTCATATTAATTACTCTTTCTAACTATCTTTTGACACAAGCGACGGTTATTTCAACGAATTCTCATTTCAAAAAATATTCCACAGTTAAAAAGCTGTTAATTTCAATTTTAAAAGCGGCTGAGTAAACTTAAAAATCGAACGTTGAATATTGTAAAGTGTCAAATGGAAGTTTTTCAATCAAGCGCCGCGCCGCTCGCCGCTCAGAACACTCGGACGCGGGAATTCATTAGTTCACTTACTGTTACAATAATTTTGACGTGGAGCGAGTAAAACACGATTGGTTTGAGTTTATTGCGACTAAATTACTATGTAGGTATAAAGGTTGTGTCGAATCAATCGTCGCGTAGTTCGAAACGAAAAATCCTACAGTTTGGTCTCGTATGCTTGCCTTGGTACGATATGGCGATAGGCGTGCCCCTTAAACACATGGCGAAGAAGAGCACTCTAGTTTTACCTCTGGTTTAGTAGCTTATTGCACACGCTGTTTTTCAGGTTCAAACGGCATTGTAATCAGTATCCTACTAATATTATAAAGGCGAAAGTTTGTAAGAATGTATGGATGTTTGGATGTTTGGATGTTTGGATGTATGGATGTAAGGATGTTTGTTCCTCTTTCACGCAAAAACTACTGAACGGATTTCGATGAAATTTGGCACACGGGTAGATCATGTCCTGGATTAACACATAGGCTACTTTTTATCCCGGGAAAATATAAACCGGGACTTTAATCCCGGAAAAACTTTTTAATGCGGGCGGAGCCGCGGGCAAAAGCTAGTAATTAATAATAATAATAGTAATACCAGCCCTGTATTATATACTGCCCACTGCTGAGCACGGGCCTCCTCTACTAATCAGTATAATTACTGGGTATTATTTAAATTATATGATTTTGTTTCCAATATGCATTATTGTTTAAAAAAACTTAATTTCAATATTCACAATCTAAATGGCTACTAAAATGAGCTCGTAAAATGTTTCTCCATTTCTCTAGTCTATGTCGTTAACAGGAAGCAAATTAAGGTTGACCTGTACTATTGGAATAAGTTAATGAAAAGCGTAATGAGCGCTAATTACACATATTCGACTCATTACAAGCAATTAACATGTATTATGATAGGATCGGAACAGTTATTGATTTCCGTATGTCGCTTAATGAAGTTCGTGGATGTACAAAATCCTTAAAGGATACAAATATCGGCGGTTGTCAATAATTGAATTAAGCGACATTTTTGCGACATCGCGTTTTATATATACTTAAAATCAGCACATTTTTCTCTGCGATTTTTGGACATAGTTTCAATTTTCGCAATTGATGTCGCTTAATTCAAACAACTTACAACCGCCAACATGAGTATTCCAGCTGCTTATAAATTAGACACAGTGGTACTGGCCGGAGTGAACTCTTGCAGTCAAGAGAAGTAACATATACCTAATAAGACCTCTCAGATACTAGTATGTTTGTAAGATGTAATCATAGAAACCGCTGAACAGATATTGATTGATTTGGGACTTAGATAGGCGAATTCAAGGATTATAGGGTTACTTTTTAGTGTGAACAGTGGGACTTTTAAGAAGGAGGACTTCCATGCGAACAAATTTCAAATTGCCTACTTACTTTTGTGTTCTTACTGATCTTTTTTTTCTCTTCACAAAAATAAAATAAAAGAGATTTGATTCACTTTACGCGAAGAAAAAAAAGTTCAGTTTAACTTAACGCGTATATAGGCTATTTGAATTTTTTATTTTGTACAGATATTTATGCTACTGACTGTACAAACCCAAAGCGCACAAACAGCAACAAGTCAATGCGCATTGACCAGGGCTTAAAATTAAATTAATATAACCGACGCGATGGTTTAATTCAATGGCACGAGATTACACGCACGTTACAGTTAGCGCCGACTGTTAAGTTTCGGATTAACTGGACGGTTAATCTCACAGCGATGCATCGCTAGTTAAAGGATATGGCGATGTGTAATTTTGGTTTAGTAGTAACGCGCTTACAAAATTAAGCAAATTTTGTGCATTTTTCATTTCTAAACTGTTGAAAACAAATAGTAAAATAATTGTTATTTTTTTTTGTTAAGTATAAACCCAGTGTCTGCAATAGTGCGATAGGCACACCGCTTAAAACCAAATATAGCTGGCGAAATGCGGCTATGATACAACTACCTTACCCATCTACCCCTGCGAGGGATAGAGGCATGACGTTAAATAAAATTATACAAACGATTCTCGACCTATCTCCCGTCACTGGCCCACGTGATAAAGTCGAACGTGGCGCTTAGCCTAACCGCGATGCCATGGCGCCGAGTAAAACAATTACACGGTGATTATGCGCACTGCCCGCGCCGCTGGCCTAACGTGCATGCGACGGATTGGACAGGGCTGACCGTTTATTTCAAATTGGAATTGAATTTGATTTGGAATCGTTTGGTAGTTCGAACAACAACTAATGAGATTAAAGCAAGAAGTTGTGAGAAAGCGGTCGGAATTGAGCAATAGAAAGGGTGCACGAAATTGTATACAAAGAATCCTTCACAATAGGACATAGAAAGTCTATATAAAAACCTATTTACGTCCAAATAAATAACACTCAATATCCCTCAAGCCTTTTCTTTATCCGTACAAAAGGCGTCCCCAAGTGACTTGATTTCATTCTCATTCCTCTGTACTATGAATCCATATTAATAATTAAATACACTCCAACCTCGAAAATTCTAAAATAGAACATTATAACGTCACTAAAATGAATTCGAATTTCGAACGTTCCAAATTTAAAATTACATTTAATCCGTTAAGCCGCGATCATAAAGTCACAAAAATACGAATTAATTAAATACGAAATCAATATTCGGAAACGGGAGTGGATTTCAATTTTGCACTCCAATTAAAAGTTCACAATTCACATAATTAGTCCGCGACCGCACTATCATCTAATTCAAACGGTTAGCGGTCGGTCTGTATGTCGTAATAATTGGATTTAATTGTTTTAACAAATTGTTTATCTATGGGAGTCGGGTGTGTGTGGAATTTGGTCTTTAATGATTGAACTATTTATTCCAATATACATGTATTATCTTTGATGAAGGCACAAAATAGGCCGATATGGAATACACTGCTGTTAAATTCCTTTCTTTCTTCCCTGCACTCATATTTCAGCGTACTTAAATTCTTTTAAAAGAACTCTATTTCTTTTATAATGCGCACGGCAAAATAACTCTACTACACCTAATGATAAGGAATATTATCCAGATGGACTGCCGACTTTCGGGAGACGATTGTCTCTCTCGACAGTCGACACAATCATGCCGGCCTGTTTCTTTCTCGTTCTCGATTGATCGATTTTTAGACATAGCAGCACTAAACTATACTTCGATTACTTAGAAACTAACAGCTCAATAATCCCATCAATCCAGCGTAATCCCATCAGATGGTCGAACCAAATCCGTTCTACTCTAAACACCAAACTTCATGTCGCGCTTCGTGATGCTAAAGACAGGAACAGGTGGCGCAACTTGATGAAGATTTTTAAGAAGATTACTCCATGTTCAGGGGATCACAACCCTCAGCACTGAGGAAAACTATACAAGGAGGAGGAACAGCTCAAATATATCTCCAAACAAAAGCCCATTAAAAACGCAGCTCCCGCCGCGTGCGCGACCACGTCTCGTGTAATACGCACAGTCTGTAATCCGATTAATGCTACGCTTTTACATTATATTACGTTTTCAATAAAAATTAACGAGTATCGATTCAATTGGAACATATACAAAGCGGACGGCAGTGTTAAACTCCTTGATCTGTCGCTAATGGATGGATACTGATTGCATTTGTAGCTATAGTGGTTATTAAGTCTCTGGACTGTGTTGTTTGGAGTTCGAAGGCAATTTTGGTATACTACTGGATGACTAGGGACCGCATTAGTAGATGCTACTCAATTTCGATCTTAAGTGCGATATCATCTGAGACAACTCAGCAACTTAAGATAGTCGCTATTAATAAACCCATATCAATATCAGTTCAAATGTCATTTTAAGTTACAATATGTGACATATTTAGACAACTAAGTTTTGTTTGTGTAACAGCGCTCACTCAGCTGAGAACAAGCTCTTAAATAATAATAAAATAATAGTACCAGCCCTGTATTATATACTGCTCGCTGCTGAGCACGGGCCTCCTCTACTACTGAGAGGGTTTAAGGCCTTAGTCCCCCACGCTGGCCTAATGCGGGTTGGTAGACTTCACACACCCTCGAAATTCTTATGGAGAATTCTCAGGTACGTAGGTTTCCTCACGATGTTTTCTTTCACCGTTAAAGCGAACGATAATTGATAAACAATACACACGTAACTTCGAAAAGTAAGAGGTGTGTGCCTTGGGTTTGAACCTCCGGACATTGTCTCGGCAGACCGTTCCATTCCCAACTAGGCTATCGTCCACTTCACTCAAACATAAGATTGATTTATTAAGACCGCTCTAGATGAGTGTTATTGGATGGTGAGCAACGACAGTACCTACGTTGTACGAACATCACGCAGTGCTTTGAATTGCAAATGCTTGGCATTGCACTTTGCTCGTCACTCTCAAAGAATGCCCAGCAATTATTTACCCTGGGTAATGTTCTACTATCCGGAATACAACAGTCCTGGTCCCACTATCGTATAATAGGATATGCATACAGTGCACTATTTGCACATCTGCCTACCCTTCAACACAGGCGTGAACATACACTAAAACAATTAAAATAAAATATCCGCTTCATTAATTTACTCCAATAAATGATCAGTTGTAATTCCAAATGAATTTAAGTATTAATGACTACTTAATTAATAAACTGGGTTACAAAATGATTAAAATTATTAAATTCCTGTAATAATATTTAAATGTTAAAATAAATATTTCATATGTTTAATGAACCGATAATATTTTGCTTTTATTTTATTGTGTAATTATGTTTAACATTATCAGTAAATTCGTCTCCTATTATATTATGAGACGGATTATAAGGGAAGAGTGTTTTTTATTGCCTCCGAAGGCAGACGAGCTAACAACCCACCTCTTTTTAAATGTTAACCGCCGCCCATTAACTTTGGTAATGGCAGGGCACAGTCATGTGCGTGGCTAGGGTCATTTTCCAGAGAGGACCAGTGTCATAAACCAAAATAATAAAATGACTTCTGTCTACTTACTTACAGATTTGAAAAGTTTGGTCGTTAAAACATTATAGTAGATTACTACTATAACGTTTTAACCAAACCAAACTTTCAAACGAGGCACCCCCCCTCTCTGACACACCACCCCCCCCCCCCCCCCGTATCTATATGCCTATGGACACAGTCAAGCGCTGTCTACAGGAAAATCTTTTAACATCGTTTGAAGGACATGTCATAGCGCCGAGGAAACACCGTGGGAGGGATTTCATTCCAGAGCGTACAACTGCGAGGTATAATTTATTTATTTATTTTATTAATAAGCATACCAACTACACTGTAACAATACAAAAACATTTTAGACTACTTAATACTAATATTAAATTACAAATTATAATGGTCTATGGAAACGCAAAATACTCGCGGTAGACGTTTCCAGGTGGAATAAATGAACTTTCGTCTGAGAACCGGTAGTTTTAAGGTTTAATAGGAGATAACGTGTGCGCCTTTGTTTAATCCTTCGGGGATTTGTCGCAGGTAGCCTTGTTTTGGTGTTTCGTACGGTCCATAGAGACTGCCGGAGACCCAACAGATTACATAATAAATTATCCTTTCATACTTCCAGGACTATATTCTATTTTAAGTCTAAGACCGCCTCTATTTCTTTTTCTAAAAGGTGTCTTTACGTTTCATATACAGGTCATCAGATGATAAGTTTTCCTCGTCGGCTTCATTAAAAAAAAATATCGAATCCGTACGTCACATTCTTTCATACACTAAATGGCATACAAAGCGTAATAACTCTCCATACATTTGCATAAGTCCATTCATCCCATTTATGCACATTGCACAAGCTGAGAGACATACATCCGTCTCTTTCTTAGTAACGCCAGTACATAAGCAAACATTATAGCGAAAGGAACCATTTATTTTTGTTACAAATACAAGGAAACGTACTCAGACGTAACCTTGGGGGAAATGGGGAGTGGGGGGGTTGAGTCCTTTTTGTATGATAAAAGATTGCGCAGCGGCACGCACTTTCCAGATGTCTCGTTTACAGACAGACGGACAGGCATCGTTTATATTAATACGGGCTATTGTTTAGTACGAGAGCGGGAGGTTTAGATAAAACCAGTTTTGTGTTACTCGGAGGCACTGACTTCTTTGCTTATTTAAGGTATTTCTATCGCTATCAGCAGTGTTCTTCAGTTTAAAAGATATTGCAGTTGAATTGGACGCTTGGAGACTCAAAATCTGAAGTTGCATAATACCTATAGTAGTCTAGCTTATAATAGCTATGAATAAAAGACTTACTCGTCTCATTTATTTTAATAAAATTATAAACTCTGTATTTGATTAAAACAGTAGACAATTTTATTTATTTTACAAATAACCGGTAAAATCCTTCAACAAAATCGATACTTCCGAAAACTCAACATCATTAGGACACGACTACACCGCCGCAGGCCGGCATCGATCAGGGTTGTAACGAAAGCTTCCCGTCATCAGTCACACGTGCCGTTTGATTTATCGCGAGTACGAGCGCCGCGCAGCCCTAGCTCGCTAAATTAACGTACAAAATAAATTAATTATAAATGAATAAAAATGAATCGATTTTTTCTTTGGAAAGAATTCATTCCGAATTATTTTTAACATAATTTTTTTACAAATGAGACAGACTATTTTAAATGTTTTTTTTTTAAATAAGTCATATTTTTTTTACATGTCAAATACTTGTCAGTTTTGATCAGGAATAATGCCACGTATTTAGACATATTATTTATTTACGAAGTTAAATTATAATCAATACCCTAAACCCTTGCGTTGTACTTTGTCGCCTGCAAGCGTTTGCAAGCGATGAAGCGCACCGTAACGCAGGTTTTACAATGTATATTGTATTACATAACGTTAAGCTGCATATTGCGATGCAGGTGCGTGTCAGACGCTAGTACATTTTTTATAACAAGGGGGTAATGGAGTCAATTGGTTATAGTTAATTAATGTACGCCTCATGAATCTCCATGATACATAAAAAATCGGTTACCTTTAACAATAAAACTGAGAATTTGGAATAAGGGTTTTCTGCATACAAAATTGCCAAAAATTGTCTTTGCAAATTCAAATTGCCTACACTCTACAGCATTGTTTTACCACTTGCATTATAACACTAGGCGTTACTCGCGGCTTCGCTCGCGTTAAAAGCCTTTCACATTACAAAAGTACCTAAACACTACGACGTCAGCGTCATCTATTTTCAATAGTCATACTAAAAATGCTATTGTTTCCAAGGCAACAAATTGCCGAGATAAAAAGTAGCCTATGTATTAATCCAGGACATGATCTATCCAAACATTTTCATTAACTTTCGCATTTATAATCTAATATTATAAAGCTGAAGTGTTTGTTTGGTTGAGCGCGCTAATTTCAGGAACTACTGAACCGATTTTGAAAATTCTTTCACTAATAGGAAGCTTCGATACTCCTGAGTGCTATGAACTACTTTAATCCCGGAAAAACTTTTTCACACGAGCGGAGCTGCGAGCAATATGAAATAAAGTAAATATGGTAATAGTAAGATTTCTATGACTGTCTGTATGCTGCGACGCCTACTCTAGCGTACGTTAACCCTGTGTTTAATGAATTTGTAAAAGTTTATACTTAATTTAATAAATACTTTGTTAAGAATGCCGCCTTATACATTTAAATCAGTTATTAATTTCTTAACTTATAATTCACTTTGGCGAATTCATAACTTATGATACCAATTAATGAAGTTACGATTTACTTTCAATATGTAAGTTGGGGTCGTTCCTTAAATCTTTAAAGGTTTTTGAACTTGTCTTAGATTTATTTTGATATGAGATTAGCTATCTGTTATAGGTAACTCTTAGACCGGGTTTTTTCAACTGTTGTTAATCATCGGTGTTATTAAGCTGGAAGCGATCGCAAAGCTTCGTGTACTTCGGCGCGGCGCACTGTGGAACGTCCCCATAGAAAGGGTGTGACATGTACCGGTAGTACTGAATGTCTGATAACTGGAAACTGAAATGCATTGTGGAAAGGGGACAATATGACCTTTCAAGTTTTATAATTTTTACCCCTCTAATCACTTTATTTTACCTAATATATAGCACCAAAGTTGAAGTATCGAACACTGTCGAAAATGACCTCACTGTTTAAGAAAGATATTTGTGGTATTCGCAATAGTTTGGAGAAGTATTTTATAAATAAAACGGTTTAATAGGATACACTTATACAAATGCAACTGTTTCTTTTCAAAAAGACGCTATATTTTATGGTTAAATTAAAGTTTAAAAAAGTAATCGAAGTGTTTGATAACATCTGTCATATAATAAAAACGCCACGAAACCCCGACCTAATGATACTTGTGTTTGATAGTTCTAAGTAATTAGGAAATTTCGCTAGAACATTATGTACCCCCCCTCGTCCCCCTTTCGAAGAAAAGTAACAAAATAGGTTATACGCCTGCTAAAAATGCCAGAGCATCTACAAGCTGACTACATTTTGTCAATTATGAATATTTCATCAGGTGTTGATATTACACGAAAGCAATCAAGTAGATTGGTGTAAATAATTTTCAACATTATGCTTTCAATTGTTGTGTCATTTTAATCCATCCTAATGTAATAATATTACTCAAAATAAGTTTTTTAAAGTGTTAGGAAACGCCTGACAATTTCTTTTGAGTAAAGTCCTTGAGATCGTAAATTTAGGCGACTTTAAGACATGTCTATTTTTCATTAATTAGGTTAAAATATACCCTATACTGTATTGTATTTCACTTGTTTAATTGCATTAATGTCAAATTATTGTGTATCTATACTTAATTTGGTTTTAAACTCCCTTGAAATATATGCATATTTCAGTATTTTTTTTCATAGTCATGTCAGTATTTTACAAATAAATTACATTGGTAATGGATAGGTCTATTATTCAATAATACACGTAAAAAAAATCAAATCTTTACGTTGTTCCGTTGTTGAGTTATCATAAGATATGTAAGAGAGATACTCATGTCACGCCCTTTCTATGGGGACGTCCCACAGTGCGGCGTGAGGTGAGAGGTGTGAGACGTGAGGCGTGAGGTGTGAGGTGTGAGGTGTGAGGCGTGGGGCGTGAGGCGTGAGGCGTGAGGCGTGAGGCGTGGGGCGTGAGGCGTGAGGTGCTGCGAGCGCGTCCAGCTTAATAACACGCAGACAAAAAGATATCTACATTTGAAAAAATGGGGCCTAAAGCGTTTTGATTTGAAGATCAAACAAATATTTAAGACCGATACAAAAAAAACTCTCAGACCTAGAATCGAACACGCATTCACGTCAAAGCTTCCCAACTACACTCATCGCACCCATTCCCCAAGAACAAAACTATCACATTAATTTCCACCGAACATCACCAATACGAAATCCGGAATCCATTAAACGAGATTACTCCAACATCCATACGAGATGCATTCGCCTCGTAAAAATCCCGCTGAATCCCGCATCCCGACCAGATGCGGGATATTATATCAGTCTCAGGACTAGCTCAACGTAAATTGAACGATCTGGATGGGATTCGGTTGGTTTCGGGTTTTCGACAACATTTAATATTTCGATAGAAGTGGTGTTAGTTGCAAATTGTTTTGTAATCGCGATTGTAGTTGCGGATGCAATTTGGTTGGGATTTTGGGCTTGTGCCCTACTTGGTGTTGGTTTATAGTGTGTACATGGTGTCTAATTCCCGTTTAATGATTAGGGGATATTTTATTTAGACTGCCTCGGTGGCGTAATTGTATTACGGTACGACTGCAATGCTGAGGTCTCGGGCTCGATCCACAGATCGGGCAAAGTGATTTTGGATTATTCTATTCAGTATCAAACCGGAGTCTGGAATTTGTGCCCGATATGGCGATAGGCTCGCCCCCTATCACATCATGGGACGGAACACGCACGGCGAACTGGGCGCACTAGTTGCGCCTCTGCCTAACCCTTCGGGGATAAAAGGCGTGAGTATGCGATATTTTATTTATTTACTTTTTAATATTTTAGGGTTTAGTTTTGCCTAATGTCTCACACTAGGTTGGGCTTGTATCGTGCGACATCTTTACAAAAATGCTTGTAATAAGCAATATATAAGATAGTCTAGTCAAAAGAGAATCCTTAAAATGCTAGAAACGTCAAGAATATATTTTCAAAAAATAAAAACGTAATGTTATAATCTCGCTAGGCTGATGACACACAAGGACAATAAAATTATAGAATTCCAGTCTAGGCAATCAAATTATGTTAGTTTTCTGTCCAAAAACACCGAGATGCCCGAGAATAGAATTTTCCTCCGTTAATCTTACCCCCATCATATCACAAACGAATAGTAGCCAGCGGCTTGTCTATGCCCCCGGCATTGGGTAAGTCTGTGGGCGGCGGGCTCCGCTGACTATAAGGCGGACAGGTTTGTCACATGCCTCTTAAGGCAATAAAAAAGTAAGCTAGACTAAAAATGCTTACACGGATAAAAGCCATTAGAATATAAGTCAAATAATATTAATACAATCAAAAACAAACTTTTCTTTAACATTATTAACACAAAATAAAACATCATCAACACACCAAAAACAAATTCGATGACAAACAAACACACTTCCCGGCAAAGGAGAAGCTCAATCGATAACTAGTTTACATCTTGGCACCGGGCGACCAAGTGACGTAATTTGAGCGAGTGGACAATAACATGAGCGAAAATCGAAACGTTATTTTTTGGGTTAGGTTAGGTTAGATTGTCACGTGTCTGTGTCTAGGGTTTGGTTTGAAATGGTTTTATGTCGATATTAGGTTACGCTTTATAAAATATTTTAAATAATATGTGTTTACATTAACTATTTATTTACTTACAAGATGATCAAATCAACGTCATCAATATATATAGATTTCACAACTCATCAATAGGGTCATAAAATATGAACTGATAATTGAAAAATGTTATAAATGCACCTATTAAAAAAATAGGTAGGTCCTACTGGTGGTAGAACCGCAATGTATTTCTACCGCCAAGCAGCAGTGGGCATGCACTGTTGTGTTTCGGCTTGAAGGCCATTGTAGCCAGTGTAACTACTGGACATAAAGAGATTTAACATCTTATGTGTCAGGATGACTTGCGTAGTAAAATGCCACACAGTACTTTGTAACTCAAGGTGCTGGATGGTGTTTCTACTGTTTATGGTTGGTCGTATCGCTTACCATCAAGCAAACGGCATGCCCGTCTCATCATTCGATGCCATAAAAAGGTAACAAAATCATTAAAAACTGACTCAAATCCGATCCAATCCAAAGTCAACTTAATTACATACAAATGAACTTTCAACTCACGACGTCGAACACTAGCGGCAGTGTTGTACACAATTAATATTGCGGTTCGCTGTTGAGCTTACCAATCCGAATGGCGGCATCCGAAATCAAAATAACACAAATCGAACTAATATCCAAATCGGTTAACAACGCTCTGTGTGACACCGTAGCGTACAGATTATGTTTACGCAGCATCATGGGCGCATATAAGGGAGGTGTTTTGGGTGGTCCGGACCCCCCTTAGCTTATAATACCAGCCCTGTATTATATACTGCTCACTGCTGAGCACGGGCCTCCTCTACTACTGAGAAGGGTTAGGCCTTAGTCCACCACGCTGGCCTAGTGCGGGTTGGCAGACTTCACACACCCTCGAAATTCTTATGGAGAATTCTCAGGTAAGTAGGTTACCTCATGATGATTTTCTTTCACCGTTAAAGTGAACGATCATTGATAAACAATACACACGTAACTTTGAAAAGTCAGAGGTGTGTGCCTTGGGTTTCGACCCTCCAGACATTGTCTCGGCAGAACGTTCCATTCCCAACTAGGCTATCGTCCACTTACTTGCCCCTTAGCTTACCACGAAAAAAATCCGGACCAAAAAACATGTAAAAAAAATGTAAGTTTTGGTGACGGGTCTGGTGTATACGTGACTAAGGCGTTGAAAGGTTTTTAATGGAGGGGAGGGGGCAAGAATCCTTCCTAGCTACTGCCATTTTGGTATCCTAGGACCCCCCTTATGTGAACGCTATAGCTACGCCGTGCGCAGCATTATAAAGATATAATATCTATTTCTGCTTCCAAGTATAGTGCAGGTGTGTGACTGTTTGGAGGACGTTATGGCTTTGAATTTCTGAGCATTATTATACCTCCCCCGGGACCGTCTTGTATGGGCCGAAAAAGACCACCGCGGGTTTGGTTGGTATGCCGATGTAGGTTGTACATAGTGTTAGGGACTCGGTCCAATGCTCGCTCGGATGCTATACTCCCGAGTGTCGACATTGGGCCGGAAGACCGGTGAAACCAACATAACCGTTCCACTCATCCCCCAGTCGTGGTAGCGATAACGCATTGACACTGAGTTATGTCTCAGAATGATGACCGAAGTGTCCGAACGTAGCACACATTTGTCATTTAGTTGTGTGATGATGATTTCGTTCAGGCTAATCAATCCTTACTTGCCATCAGGGGAGAAGCTTACTCGTTTGTTAGTTGAATAAAACATAAAAAATAAGCTCTAAATCCTAAGAGACATGTAAAACCAAATTCAAAGTGCGAATCATAAAAATAATTAAGAACAATCTGCGTCATTCCATTGTTTTTCGAATGGCATTTTCGTGATTTCATCAAAAGTTGTCAGTTTATGAAAAAGAATCGCGTATTACAGATAATTCTGTTTGTCTTTTGACTGACCTTAAACTTAAATCGTTTATAGATGCTCATAGCCACAGTATGAGTTCTGAAACTGAATATTTACACGCAAATGTGTGTAAGTTCTCAATCAAAGTGCCATTGAAATTAAACTATTTTTATGGAATTTATCGCGGTTTTTTTTTATTTTCTCCCGACGTTTCGTGTCATTTTCATGTCATCAAAAGTGCCATTGGCACATTTGTGAGATACAACCGGGCTTTATATTAATCCAGATCCAGTCTATCATCTATGCATCCAATTCCATCCACATCCACTTGTATTAACTTCTTACAAACATCCAAAACATTCACAAAACCACATTTCTTATTTAATGGAACGTAGAATGATAAAGATGATATTTTCATACTTGTACTTGACTGACTCGGTGACGTAATTGTATTAAGGTACGACAGCATTGTTGAGGGCCGGGGTTCGATTTCTGGGTCGGACAAAATGATATTGGGTTTTTCTAATCAGGATCAGTCCGGTATCTGGAATTTGGATATAGGCTCGCACCCTATCACATCATGGGACGGAATACACACGGCGAAAATTGTAGCACTAATACCTCCTTCGGGGATAAAAGGTGTGAGTGTATGTGTGTTTCGTATGTGTGTTTCGTATGTGTTGTGGGCTTTGGCAAGCCTACGATCAGTGAACGGCGATAGGCTAGCTGATTGATTTGCTGTACTTTACTTACATTATCTCTCTCCATTGCCTTTAAACTCTTAACGGTGTAACATAGCCCCAAAAGCGTTTACCACGTGAGAATTTATCAACTAACTCTCCCGCTCAATCCGAACGCGCTCCAAATTACCTGACAACTAAACCGGATTTACAAACACCAATCGGGAGTTGATCGTATTCCAGCTAATCCAGATTTGTGACGGACTGTGTCGGGTAATGATAATTCTCGATTCATTCCTGGGTGTGAATGATTTACTAGTTGTCGTTGTGTGATTTGTTTTCTTTTCTGGAACTATATGCGCAGTTTTTGGGATAAAGAGGCTGTTTGTTAATTTACTGCCTCGGTGGCGTAGTTGTATTATGGTACGACTGCAATGCTGAGGTCTCGGGTTCGATTCCCGTGTCGGGCAAAGTGATATTGAGTTTTTCTATTCAGTATCAGCTCGGAGTCTGGAATTTGTGCCCGATATGGCGATAGGCTCGTCCCCTATCACATCATGGGACGGAATAACGGCGAAAAGTGGGTGCACTAGTTGCGCCTCTGCCTACCCCTTCGGGGATAACAGGCGTGAGTGTATATGTATGTATATGTTGATAATTTAGGATTTTGTCTATCCGTGTGCCAAAATTCATACCGATCCGTTTGGAGGTTTCTAAGTTTAAGAATTATCGAAACTTTTTAAAACTGCGCATTTATAAAGGGAAAGATTAATTACCGTTGGTGGTGCTTCTATTTACGTGATTCTTTAAAAGTATGAATGAGATAATTGTACTAATTATCTCTCCATGATATTAATAACACACATTAATAATAGTTACAACTGAAGAGTTTTTCACTGATCCCAATTTTTCTACTCTAATGACGTCATCAAGACCCACTTTAAACTTTCGCTCGAATAATTCAACGCGTAACAATGTAATTAACCATGAAAATTTATGAAGTAAAACAAGTCTTAAACATCATTATAGCCGAAAGTTACATTTAAATAATCATAGATAAAGAAAATCGAAATTTCATCACGATCTTAAAAAAATTACAGATACTTCATGACGAATCACAGATAAAAGACTTCAATAAATTACGTTCTCTTTTCAAAAGTTTATAAATTCTTATCGGCCATCATTTTTGAAAAAAGAACGATTTCCGAAATTATTCGAATTTCGAAAGATAAATCTCGCAAAACATCAAACTCAACACTTTCGATAGCGAAATCAGTTTTTGAAGTACCGACGCAGCCAGTTCGGTGTACGAACGATATTCACAGAAACCGTTGAGTAAACATCGCATGATAATGCTTGCGCGTGCATCTTTCGTTCGGAAGTGGGGGCACTTTGAACTGCTTAGTATTTATTACGAATCTTATTGATGAAATATATTATGGGATAGTTACTTCAAGGTCAAGGTCTTACTTTCAATGACAGTGTAAACTTGTAACATGAGCCGTTTTAAATTATTTTCGTGAAATTAGCGTTGAATGGTACTTTGCCAATTTTTAATCTCATAATCGCGATGAGGTGTACTACGTGCTTATCAACTGTCAAAAAATATGTGGCATTCGGAATGAAGGCCCTGCATTGATTTCTAGGTTGAATGTGACCTTAGAAGTGAGTTTATGTATGTATATATGTATGTTATACAGTGTATAAGAAAGTACTCTCATTTCTCTGGGCCGAAGCGAACCTTAGTAACAGCCGACGCGACAGAAATATGTCAACAATTTATACTTTGATGTCTCTAAATCGGCACAATCTATGACCATACAATAAAACAATTTAATAATCTAAAACATTCCCGAGCATACGCCTAGGGATGTTAAACGATTTTATCGTTCGAAAATCGCGCGCCTGTCGGCAGAAATTAATTTTATCGATAAACATCTTGAACCGTTGACACTGGCCAGTGAATACGCCGCAATTACAGCTCTTTCCAATGCAATATCTTGATTAAACCTGTCAGGCCATATTTAATTTATGGCATGTTTTAAAAGCATTTTATGCGATACTCGACGGTCGGCCAAATTTTTTGCGCATATTTTCGCTCCGCCTCAATTGTCAGTCCAGATTAATTTTTATTTCATTTAAAGTCGGTCTCTTTGCGTATTATAGAGATGTCAATTTAGTCTTTGGTTATTGCGTTATTTAAATTAAATTGTAATGGATTATGCAGATAGTTGTCTCGATATTTAATCCGAGAAATGTAATAAAGTGGACGATTGTTGTATACGATATGAATACGATAAACAAGTGACATTTGGATACGATAATAATATTTACTACCCTGTATCAGTCGACCGTTTATTTTTATCGTAATCCCTGGGTTATTTCGATTTTGATTCTGTTTAAAGCGTTCGATAGTTTTATTCCTTTGATATTTTTGAGGCGCAGTGAGCGCATAGTGAAACTCAAGGGGATTCAGACAAGAATTGGGCTGCGGATTAAATCCCTAATATTATCTCTAAATATTTAGTTCGTATGTAGTGCCGGAGCAAAAGCATCTTTATGTCCTAAATATAAACCTTAGACACAAATATGGACAGCTTTGTCTGGAGTAGGAGTATATTATGCGTGACTATTCGGAATATACCTTAGGTCTATATTCGTTTGTATTCTTTTAACTCTTTTAACTTTAATAAATTGATCATATTTTGTATCACCTTTATAAACATCTAAGTTACAATTCTAGTCGTAGTTAATTTCAAGATTAAAAAACACTGTTTTACCCAGATTAACTATTTCATCTACAAACCTTCCCACACACAATGATTATACATATATATGTATAATCAATCATAGTAATATTACTATCCTCACATAAAATGTCACATATAAAAGAGGTCATTTTAAGTTTAGATAACTGATTTATGATGCAATAACTTCATACAATTTGCTTTATTGTGGTAATCGTTAAGGCTCGTATTCACTAGACGATTGATGCGCGTTGTGTTGCCTAGCATATAGGGCATGACCAAAACATCAATTTTACACTCTACACGTAGAGAATGTCGAAAAAATAAAGACACACGTATTATCCAGGGACTTCTTCTATACCAAACATTTTGGGCACCGTACGCTGACGAAACTTGTCATTTTACAGGAGGTTTGTGCCCCAAATACCAAAAATATTTTCCTTTATTCATGGATATAAAATCTAGTCTAATTACATTTAGTAATCGCGGGAGGCTAAAGTTTTTTATAACTTCTTTTTATAATGAAGTTAGTTATATTGGTGGATACCACGCAACTCTTGACCGGGCAGGGGACACCCCCTCCTCTCCTAACTACGCTTTTGACACCAAAAACGGCATTGATGTATGCTCTGGTGTATACATAACTTTACGATATTGTTCGTATATTAAAAAAGTTTACGCTAACCGATGTCACTGATGTCCCAGACATCAGACAGAGCGTGATTAAACTGACAAGTGTCGGGAGTTGGTCCTATAACAATTTAAACCTTGAGACTTGTAGAACTAAGTTGAAAGTTTACATGGAGGGTAATGTTGATTGTGATAGGTCTTGGTGGTTGATAGCGACTAATTTGTTAGCCAAAGTCCGACTGCTGCCGATTGTTTTCTCCTAGAATATCTTAGTGCTGCCTCGGTGGCGTAGTTTTATTACGATACGACTGCAATGCTGAGGCCTTACCCCTTTTACCAAAGTTCAAAATCTTATAACTTGTTGATTTTTTATCCGATTTTCTTCTTTCTCTTTCTGTGTTAGAATTAATGTGACGTATATAATTATTAAAAGTAAAAAACAAAAATGAGTCCGATACCCTATTGTTAAAAATTCAACCATAAATACATTAATAATCCCACAGAATGTTTACACGACACCAGTCACCACCCAACCAACCTAACACATTTATCACACAGCGTATTGCCAAAAATACAAATAATTCCATATATAACAATAAAAAAAAACACAATACTATTCTTGTGTTGGGAGGCCACGTTCGACAAATTGAATTCCGAATGCGACCTGCCATGCCCTAACGAACGTCGTATTTGAACTCCGGACCGGACGGTAAAAAGAGCCCTCTCTTATTGCGTTAGCCGATGCAGTGTTACTAGTTACCGTTTTTTCTATGCAATTATCCATTAGGGTAGCTTCTAATTTTTGCCTTGGTGGCGTAGTTGTATTACGACATCCGATCCGAGGTCTCTGGTTCGAATCACGAGTTGGATTTTTCTGCTGGGCATCAATCAGTCTCAAACTTAATGTTAGCTTATTTTTTTTTATATGGTCACTCAACGTCGGGTCGTAAGGCACGGTGAACCCAACATAACCGCTCAGTCGTTCCCCTTGAACACTGGGCGGTAGTAATAAGTCACTTTCTCCGCGTCAACAAAAACAAAAAAAAAAAAGCTACTTTTATAACTGAATGTACCATTCAGAATGAAATGTACATGTTTTTCTATTTTGTGAAATTTGAGATATCCCTCCGGGGCGTATTCAATTCGTAGTATTGGCGAACGTTAATAATAATAAATAAGGACATTACACTCTGGAGAAACAGGATACCATAGTACATGAATCCACGCTTGCCTCGTTAGGGGTAGGTTAAATGTATCGATAACAGTGTGATTTCACTTCTGATAATAATCTATCGCTTTGTCAAATCCTTAAAAAATTACGTTTTCTTATCTCATACACAGTTTTTTTACCTACGCCTAGGAATCGAACTCAAGAACTCACCGTTCACACACTCTAAGCATTCCATAATATAGTTAAAATGCATAGATCCTATTATAATACAGTATAACAACGCGGACAATATTACAGAAACCAATGAACCATTTTAATAAGACCCTTGACGATCGCTACAAGAGCTGTTCATAAAACAAGGATGGACAAACTGGCCATAGCTCGCGCTCAGTTGGGCACCAACTCGAGCGTCACAAATCCAAAAAGGATAAAATGAATACCAAAATAAACGTAAACGTAACAAATAACAATAGATCGATGTGTCTAACTCAAAACTAAGCACTTGATTTATTTATTGCTCCTACAAAAGACAATTGGTACTGGAGCAACGACGAAAATACAAAGAAATCCTTCGATACGGGCAAATCTTGGGAGCGCGTCTAGTTACACGATATCCAGCATAAATTGATCTCTACAACCATTCAATTACCACTACATAAACGATCAACTTAAATCGGTCTTTCATGTGTCTGATCTCAGTATCCAGAAAGAGTTGATACCCAATCCCATTGAGAACGACAGCGCGTACGGGCCAACCAAATTGGACGTAGCAGGGTCGACTCCAACTAGATGTTTCCCAACAACATTCAAAGGTAATTGTGATCATGAATCAATCCTATCTCGAAATCCTGCCAATGGTAACACATCGAACGGTATCCCCGTTTTGTCTGACGTACATTGCCTCTACATTGTGCGGTCAAGTTGAAAATTTACTACGGAGCGGGCAATGTATAACTCATTCAGACACATGAGTACATTGACGCGGGGCGTAGACGGGAGAAACAAAGCCGACGGCACCCTACATGGGAAAACGATAGTTTAGGACGCTAATATAGGGAATTCCGGGCAATTTCACTATAGGCTTATTGGTTGTTAATGTGACGGCGACGTTAGTTCCAGATTTACGACAATAGATGTCGCTGATTTGTAAGGATGGATTATTGGGTAGACCTTGGCACCCTATATTGCGGCACTTATGAATCGATATATTATTTGGATTGTGGATCGAATGTTCCTTTATTGTAACCCAAATTTTGCGGCTTTGGATAACAGATATTGACCTGAATGGGAATCGTTTAGGGCTTTTGTTAGTCTCATTGAAATAACTTTATGAGCGTATCTAAACTAAGGACTTTAGTTCTACATTGGGCTTTTTACAATTTCTGTTATCGTAAGCTTTCATAGTTATTAACACAAATGGTATGAAATTTAAATCTAAAAATATAGACGAAGCGAAAGATTATTCTTCTAAAGACATATCCAGGAATTAAAGTTCGAGGCCGCAATTTACTATAGATCAACTTTAATGCCTTCCCCTGAAGCCTAAGAAATGCACTCATGTCTTAATACTAGTATTGCTCGCGGCTTCGCCTGCGTGAGACAGTTTTTCCAAGATAAAATATTTCGCCGGGATAAAAAGTAGCCAAAAGCACTCAGGAGTAGGTAAGGTAGCTTCCTATTAGTGGAATAATTTTCAAAATCGGTTCAGTAGTTCCTGGGATTAGCGTGTTCAACCAAACAAATTCTTCAGCTATAGGTGAGGATAGATTCAGTGCTATCCATATTCCATTATAAAATTAAATCTGTTTATGATCTCATAAATTCATGGAACTTAGAACTGTAAGATGGTTATAACTTACTATGACTTTCAATGCTATGAATATAATGTTAAATATACTCCAAATAAGACCAATTTTGTAATCCTCAGATAAAAATCAACAGTCAGAACATTGAAGTCAACTATCGCATCCTCAACATCGAACCAAAAAGAAGAAACATTTTAATCAACGCGCACACGTGCACAATTTGCGACACCGCACAAATTCAAAACAGAAACCTCAACTGAAATCAACTGTGCGCAAATAATACAAAACGAAATCGCGGAAAGCGCAATGCGAAGAAAATTAAGTTCCATTGACGGCGCAGTACAAACACAATCAATGGGGAAGGATGCTTCTGCACCGACCGCCGGCACCGAGACGCTGGCCGTTGTGATTTATCGCTTTGTACGACATACATTTCTGTTTATGCGGATTTATGTAACCTATATTTTTGTGATGTGTTGGATTGCGTGCCACACCACACCGTACGACCAACGCGCTGAGGTTTTGAGTTCGAATTCTGGGTCGAGTATAGTGCTATTGGGCTTTTCAACTCAGTGTCAGCTCGGAGTCTGGAAATGTGTGCAGTTAATGGCATTAGGCCTGCCCCCTATTACAATGAAACTAACATAGCTGGTGGACCGTATGTAGGTATATTTTTGTATGATGGCGCCAGCAAGCGATGGTAAGCGCGATATAAACAGCAAGACCATCGGAAATTTGTTTACCGAGCATTGAATGGTACTGAACCAAGCTGGTCACCATATGTATCTTAAAGCTTAGTAATTACATTTATGGGTTATTACCAAGCTAACTCATTAGCGGATATTCAAATTTCAAAAGTTAAATATTAAAGATCATTAATAATTATTCTATTAATTTGCTGTCTCTTTTGGAACACATTCAAAATAATTTCAACTACATTTCAAACAAAAAACCAGACGAAAAGTAAAAAAGAAAAAATACATTGGAGATAAATACATACGATTTCAAGTGTTTAGCAAAAGATCTGCAATTGAAAGCCAGCAATGAAAGCCGTGTATTATTTCCTATCGCTCAACAGAACGGTTAATAAAGTATAGGTGAGAACTACGTGAGAAAATTTGAAGTGCCAATACTGACCGCCAGCGCAACAAATAGTATAAAACTTGGCTCCAACCTACGGACAAAATGGCTTGATAGTGTTCTTACTTATTGTGTGTATGACTCGTGTTTTTAATTGATTTATATCTTCGTATACTACTAAGTTGGCGTAATTATACCATAGAAGAACCGTGGAGAGTTCATGGTATTCCTCGTTAGTGCAAAATCCAGCGATTTTTTAAGGATTCTCCTGAACGTTCCTCTTCCTCTCCTATCGGGGACCCCCTGAAGCCGTGTGTGTCCTAACTTATAGTTACAGTGGTGCACTAATTAAAACATCGTGAGTCTTTCGCATCTGAAGGTTATCAACTTGGATTAGCCCTACGTGGACTAAAGGTCTAAATGTCCATTTTTAAAGGATGCCAATATCCAACAGATACTTAATTTATTACATAATTTATAGACTTGTGTTCAGTATGTACAAAAATCCTTCAAGGGACAATTTTATAATTACTTTAGTCACACACTCACTCACGCCTATTATCCCCGAAGGGGTAGGCAGAGGCGCAACTAGTGCACCCACTTTTCGCCGTTATTCCGTCCCATGATGTGATAGGGGGCGAGCCTATCGCCATATCGGGCATAAATTCCAGACTCCGAGCTGATATTGAATAGAAAAACTCAATATCACTTTGCCCGACCCGGGAATCGAACCCGAGACCTCAGCATTGCAGTCGTACCATAATAAAACTACGCCACCGAGGCAGTCAGTCATTGTTGCCATTTTCCTTTAATCAATTTTCTGTCATTATCTGGATTTTTAAATCATCGGTAAAACTGAATAATATCAATTTTACGGGTTCGATTACCGCTTAAAGAAATAAGACAGGGACATAAAATCGTCTCATAAACATCGGGATGATCAAAATAAGCAAAAATTACTTGATAAATGTTATCACGGTGTCATAATAAAAATATTAATGTTATGTTTATGGGACATCATTGTTTTTATGGGCGTCTGGCCTTGAATACATAATTTGACGTGAATGGGGTGCCTTTATTGCCACAGACTCCATTCAAAAACACACTTTAATGTATCGCAATAGGGTATATTCTGTTGGAGATAAGTGTGCATAACATTTGCGCATGTCGTATAGAGGAAAATATGGGGTAAATATGTGTTTTATTTTTCAATAACCACCCTTAGTTGGGTCCATTTTCTTAACTTGCTGTTTGGACGAATGAAAATATAATCTAATGTATTGTACAAAGGGTATTATTTCTGGATGATGAAAATAATGAAAGTGTTTAATGCTAGATACAGACTTAAAAGCGTAATACATACTCAGATTGTGTGTGTTATACTCCGGTATGAAGAAAATTGTAGACAATACACACATAACACTGATGCCCTTTATCCCCGAAGGGGTAGGCAAAGGCGCAACTAGTGCAGCCACTATTCGCTGTGCGTATTCCGTCTCATGATGTGATAGGGGGCGAGCCTATCGCCATATCGGGCACAAATTCCAGACTCCGGGCTGATACTGAATAGAAAAACCCAATATCACTGTGCCCGACCCGTGGATCGAGCCCAAGACCTCAGCATTGCAGTCGGAATACAACTACGGCACCGATGCAGTCTTGTCAGGCAGATTGTAGACAATGTAGCCAAATAATAATTTGGCGTTATGAGTTTTAGATAATGTTGTTAGTTGTAAAGTCTATGGGCAATTGGTTTGCTTTACATGATTACCATTCAATAAAACAAAACTGAATGCTATTTTAAAGGAATTAATCCATTTCAATTCAAGACTTCTTGGAGGTATTCTACATTGATGTGAGATTAATGTCGAGCTTTACCTTAGATGAGTAAAGTCGCGTGCTCAAAGAATCTTACCTGCAAAGAGAAAAAAAATACATTAAGAATAATAAAAATATAAAACAACACATTACCTATAGAAAACTTAAGTCAATAAAAAAAATATAAAAAAAGACATTATTTCTTATACTAGGTAGACACGATTTTTTTTTCGAATAATACTAATGGAATATGTTTTTTTTCACCTTCCCTAAAATGTTCCAAATTCAAAAACAACAGTAAAGAAAATCGTTTACACTCATCGACTGTCGAATATTCTAGTTTAAGAATAAAAATACGAGCTTCATTTCTGTTCCGATAGTCTCGTAAACCTCGTCGATTTGAAAACTTTACCGTTGACTATTTGTCTTCGTTCGGAAATACAGAGATAGTAAACTGGAAATAATTAAGGAAACTGATAAACGAATAAAACAAAATTGTTTGGAACAGTAGATAGATCGATAGAATGGAAAATACTTTATTTCGGTACATCCGAATGGGCGAAATTTGAGTAGAAAAACTAGCAAACAGCGAATTATTGTTAACAGTAAAATAAAATAATTATGGCCTTTGTCTTCTGAGCCTTCTAGAATATAGGGAATTGGATTTATAGTAAAATTGTAGATTGTAGTCATGTATGTAGAGATTTTCTTGGGTATAGTATTTGTGGTACAAAAATCCCAAAAGTGGTGCGTTCCGGTGAGTCTCTTTCCGATAAATACATACGTCTAGAAAGATCTATCACGTATATTGTAGTCATTTTGGAGTAAACAAGTTAAAAACTTTTTTTTGTATGGGTCCACTGCACCAGATGGTAAATGAAATCCCGATAGAGTATTGACTCGGGAGTTAATTACCTCTCATAAATCGACACAATTATGCCGACCTGCCTACTTTTAAAGCACTTACTCCTCTTAACAGTTTTTATTTATCGCGGGGGAAAACGCGTTATCGCTAATACCATTGGGGGGTGAGTGGAACGGTTATGTTGGTTTCGCACAGTCTTACAGCCCAATGTCGACACTCTGAAGAACAGCATCATCCGAGCGAGCATTGGACCGAGTCCCTAACATTTTGTACACTCTACACCGGCATACCAACCAAAACCCGCGGTGGCCTTCTTCGGCGCATACGGGACGGCCGCGGGGTATCTTGTTGCACTAAGATAGCTGCACGGAACCGCCCCAGCGCGATGCCCCATTGAGGCCCCTATCTAAATGAGGGGGCTGCGAAGCCCTCGAACACTAAATCACGCCTTTGGCGAAATTGGGGTAGTTGAGCGACCAGCCCCCCACCGCTCTCCCCGCGACTTTCTCAACCCCAATTGGTCGCCTCTTACGACGGGCAGGGGATGCCGTGGCGGAATTATCTAGATGCCCCCGAACCACAGGGCACTACTCCTCTTAACCATCCAATGCACGCGTCTATCTACACGAAGATTCTTTTTCTGCGAAATCCATCAACACTGAAACTCGAAGCATCGCGTGCGTACTTGATACATGGTCCTCCACTACAATAAATACGTCTCACACGCACATTTATTTATACACACGTTTCTTAATATATTGCAACATGAGTTAAATTATGTACGTCGTTGAGATTTACCGATTAGCCATCTCGGAGTCGCGTTGGTTGAACGAGGAAGTGACATGCAGTGATGGGGTTGCGTGCGTAAGCTGAACCTTTAGGTAGTGGTCTAAAGTAGCTACGCTTGAATCTATTCATCTATACTTACTTCCTTCCTTCCTTCTTCCTTTTTTTCTTCTTTCTTTCAAATAAATTTGTTTTCTTTCTTTCTTCTTTCTTTCTTTACATAATACAAAACAGTCGCACGCCGCCTTTGTACGCGATAAACTGAAAAACTACCGAACGGATTTCGAAGAAACTTAGTATGGAGCTAGTTAGACCCTGGGAAGGACATTGGCTACTTTTAATCCCGGGAAAGTGTATAGCAGGACTTTTATCCAGGAAAAACTGTTACGTTTTCACGGCTAAACACTTGGAACGATTTTGATGAAATTTAGTACAGAGTAACCTTGAACCCTAAGCAAAGTACGGCACTATACGAAGAAATATTTTTCACAATCAAACTCTACACGGGCGACGCGACGTCTCGATCAAAACATAGTGCTGTAGCACAAGCTTTCATGAAAATGAGCCTGATAAGTTCTTTAATTGTTTAATAAAAAAAAAATTCATATTATCTGTCCTTTCCTTCACGAAGAGTTCATAGGTGCTTTGAAACAAACGACGATCAAATAACACTTTTTTATTATTATTATAGCCTCTTGAATTCCTTAATTCCAAATAACACTTATGACGTCATATCTCTCACCAGACTACTCGAATTACGTAGAACAATAACTTCCGAGCGAACTCCTCCATGGTCCACAACCATAACGCCATACGTAAATTGGTCAGTGCGGTGGAAAATTAAACAGTAGCAGGACGTGTAGAAAGATGTCGCGATACGGAACCCGTCGGCCAACGGGTCGGAGTTTAGGGTTCGCGGGCGATTGGGTCGAAACCTTTTTTAGAGACGAGTTATTGGGTATAACAAACGGACTCCGGACCAGAGAGATGAAAATACTTCTTGAACGGTCCCCTGATACAGGCTTGGGTCAAAATATTACTAGGTACTTAAACGACAAAGACACTTATTTTTTTTTAGTTTTCAGTGGTATTTGTGTCAGGGGTTATTCAAATTTTAATTTTTTGCTCTACTTGTATAGGCTGTAGGAGGTTCTGAGTTTGATTCTCAGTTAGGGTAACACGATTTGCCCCAAGATCCCTCAGAAGAAATTGATGTAAGAAAAAACTACGCCAAATCATTCCTCTAACATGTTTGAAAAATGTTGGGCCGACCCCACATTACAGTTCCGTTACGGCTACCGCTTCATAAACCCTTTCGCACAGTCGTAGGTAGTCAGTGCCGCATCGAAGTCTAATTGCATGATAAGTGGTGAGTGGTAGATTTGCCACGGTCATCGCGCGATAACGACCGCCCGACGCGTCATCTGCGGCCACTCGCGGCTTGGAACGCCGCCAGGGCACGAAGTGCTGGCGGGCTACGGGCTGCTACACACGACGCGATTTTACCGCGTTAAAATTTAGTGAAATCAACATACCAGGCTTCCCCTTTTCAAGAGGAGACAAAGGTTTTCACCACATTTTTCCACGAGGTTTTAGTGGGTCGTAGGAGCTTTGTTAACTGACAGCTTTTAAGGACAATAAATAGTAATATTCCAAGCCATAAGTACTATTCACAAGTGGTGGAAATTATAATGCTTTAGTTAAATTTTTGATAGTAATGAATATCGCTTAACCTATTTAAACACCAAGAAAATGGTTAAAATAACGCAAAAACTAGCGATTAAAAATCGCCACCGACTATAATTCGCCCGTCTTCAGTCACCCCACAACCAGTGTCAACGTGTAATGGATACATTTAACAGGAACTTGCAAATTTATGCACGACTTTCAGCATAAATTCAGCCCGATAGCAGTGGATGGCGGGGTTTTGAGGGGTTGGAAAAATCTTTTCTGTAATTTTAACGGGCTACAGCTTCCCTTCCAACGCCAATTTCCCAGATATGGATTCTCCGCAGTGAAATATGCATGCGCTCACCACATTATGGATCTTCCGGGATGTCTCTGAGAATGCGTTTAATATACGTTTGGCATGTGGATTTTTGTGTGACTTAGAGTCGACTTTGTTGGCGGTGGCTATATTTTTTAGTAAGTTATATGTATTTTCACATTGTATGCTAGAACTTATGTTTAGTGGAAGTTAAATATAATACAGAGTAACGTGAGTCATGTCTCAACGGTTGCCAGAATTATGCCGTACTGTATCGGTACACTTCGGTTGACTTGTACGCGTGCACTACGTATCCACATAACCAGTTTCAATATAATTCAATCTAGTCACACAAAACCTTGAGTATTCCTCGAAGCAACGGTAGGCAACGGCTTGGCTGTCTCTCTGGCATTGCTACAGTCATCTCTACTATCATCAGGCGGACTGCTGGCTCCTTTGTCTACAATGACAATAATAATTAAAAGTTCTGTATGGTGTCCCTTTGGTCAACGAGCGGTCGTTAGCTTGCCATCAGGCGAGCGGCTTGCTCGTCTCGTCATTCAGTAACAATAAAAAAAAATTACCTACAGACACACCACGACAACTTGTCAGTTACCCTAGTGCTCAATATTATTCACTCACTCAAGTATTTCTTGCTAATAAAGCTTTAAGTAAACAAATCGACTCAAGTCGACGGCCGAAGAAAGTTCCTCGAAGTAGTTAATTAGGGGCACGGTGAAAAGTTTCGCTCGTGAATTTTTAACAGCGGCTTCATTATCATATTACATGAGGTGAGTGCTATTTTATACAATAGATTTTTTTTTTTTATATGGGCAGGATATAGTGATTCCACCTGATGGTGAAGTGGGATTTAGATGGAGTGCCGATTGACTATCCCTCGCCAGTCTCACTTGATCCCGGATAGCGAGATACTTAGATCACTGTGTCGGGTTTTACGCTTCATGTAGTGGACGTTAAATTAATATTCCATTCCGACACGGGCCCGCTGGCGACGGCCCACAAGCGGCGAGAGTATGCTAATATTTATACTGTAAGTGCGTTTGTCCATTGATGCAGTCGACATGAAGTCGCAATAATTCGTACGGATTCGTATCCACGTATCAAATGCAAGCGTTTTCATTTCGAATGTTGCGGTAGTGTCATTGCGCTAATAACATGTCGGTGGAATAGCTCTGTACTTCGGGTTCATGTGCACCAGGTATTCAACATTCGAGCGTCGTCATCTAAGAGGTTCACGACTGTCAAGAGATCGGCCCGATATCCTGTTGGAATCGTCACCGAAATAATCTCATACAACGTCTTCATGTCTATTGCACGTCTATGGTCCGACAGCCGTCGTTTAGCCAGTCAAATGGTCGGTTTGAAGTCGTGACGAGATCAAATATACGCAATATACAATACATCTGACCCAATCAAATATAACCACTGCATCCGTTAATGGTGGAGCAGGCTGACAGAAGTCGCGATGGGCACACGATTATCACGTCGTATCTTTCCAAAATCCAATGTCCCCTCACCAGCCGATATAATTATGCCGGCCTTTTGCGAATAATTCACCTGGAAACACTTAGTAAGCCAAATTCGTATAAGCATTACGTTGATGGTCATCAAGGCAGGCATCGAGCCGACGTGCGCAGGGTCGAATCCGTATGAATATTTAATGGTTGACCCGCAACTAAGTGTTCCACATTCGGGTCCCGTGTGGTGTTGCCGAGTTAGCGAAATTTGGGAGTACTTTAGGATTTTTTCATTTTTCTCGGTAATAGTAACTTTTTTTAATTTTTAAATGATTACTCTCGACTTAACTAAGGGTACTTCTGGAGTAATGATCATTTGGTCATTATTTCGAGATACAAACTGACTAGTGACTAGACCATAAATTATACGAAAATATGTGGATTTGTCTAAACAAGATCCCTTAGAATATCTCCAAAAACGCAACTCGTAAGTCGCTTTATTTTGATGTTTGTGATTGATCGAGAGACCAAGACGTCAGTCACGTGTTCGTCTCTCAACCACTCCTAATACAACGAAACGGAGTCGTGTCGTGTTTTTTGGCACACTCTAAGCACGCTGGATCGAAGCAGTACGTCCAGTTAATGTTCTTTATCTAAATTCGCACACCTAGTTATATTTGATGGACGGCAGCGTGTCTCACGCTGCCTCGGACGCCAAGGGCGTCCTTCGGTGTACGGGGGCTTCTGAGCCCCCGCAACAACAGGAGAAGGACCGCAACAGCGGTACGCGCAGGGGCGGTTGCGGACGACAACTGAGACGTGAGTCGGAAGAAGCCCGCAGCCGTCCCTAATGCGCCGAAGATGGCCATTATAAAAAAAAAAAAAAAAAACACCTAGTTATATTAGGCATCTTATTAACAGACGAGTCTATTATCATTTTCCAGGCACAGTTCTAGTATAGATAAATACTACGAACTAGATTTTGCCCGCGGCTCCGCCCGCGTTACAAAGTTTTTCCGGGATAAAATGTAGCCTATGTGTTAATCCAGGACATGATCTACCCGTGTGACAAATTTCATCGCAATCGGTTCAGTAGTTTTTGCGTGAAAGAGTAACAAACATCCATACATCCAGACATTCTTACAAACTTTCGCCTTTATAATATTAGTAGGATTCCTGTAAATTTGTTAAATCTAGAAACACTATCCACCTGTTATTTACGGCAACACTTCCAAGAAACGCATATTGGCGCGACCTGAAGGGACCAGTCTTCGCATTACAATCAATCAATATTTGATGGCGAGCCTTCCGATGTCTTTGTTCTATACGTGTGGAACGTAATGGTAAGAGATGGCTTACAAAAGCACGGTTATTACACTTTAAAGCCCGTTTTCCTTATTACTTAGTTAAGTACAATTCGATTCAAATAAGTTTAGGAACGTCAATGACCTTTATGTGTCAAATGTCTCTTGAAAAGTACGGTTTGCACGGGCGTAGCTATAGCTTTCATGTGGGGGCCCTAAATTTTGCGGCGTGGGTTCCGTATTCCCCCCCCCCCCCACTCTCCCCGTCACGCATTAGAGTGTGGATATGTTTTGTAGCCCAATCAGTTTAGAAGCTAAGGGGGGTCCGGACCCTTATATACGTTCTATGACGGTTTGCAGAAAACAAATTATCAGCTCATAAATAACGGTTTATTTTATTTGGTCTTATTGAGTCTTACATCAAATTTTAATAAAAACGTTATTGCTAAATTAGTTTAATATAGACATTGACAGCTATGACGTCACAATATGGCGCAAAGTCGATCCTATTCTTATTTGAATCGCATTGTAAGAAGCAATGCTGTGATAATAAATCTGTTTCTCGGTGCTTTCAGCATAAAAGCCTTCGCAGTGCGTAGGCAGGTGCGATGTGATTGGCTAATTTTCCGGTACAACTTTGCTTCAGTTGGCTGTCAGATAAACAAAGCTGATGAAAGCCAAAGAACACTATGAAATTGCCGACAGTATGAGTTCGAGCGCACTGAGCGTCTTCATAGTAATGTTAGTGAATACGGGCTTAAGTATCAGCCCTTTATGACGACATTAATAAATCAATCTCATGTTTTAGTAAAATGTCGAGTAGCCGAGCCTGCACCTTACGCCTTTTCTGTATAATTCGCGCCTTAGATACTCAACCTTAATTCTTTGTTTTCGGATATAGTGATAAATAATCCAGTAATCGAACCGGAAACTGTCATTTTTGCATACGGTTTCTGGACGCACGTTCGATTCCCGGACACGGCTGTCACGTAAGACAGTCGTGTTTAACGATGCGTTTAATGGCTATACGATTCAAATTAGGGTGAAATAGGTGTTTGTATCCAGCTATACTCAAGCAGCGGCCCGCCTCAAAAGTTTTACTAATACTAAAGAAACTTGTCCTAAGACCACTTGAGTTCTATACTACGAGTAAAAAAAAAAATCATTCAGTTGTGAATATTTTTTATTTGAACAAATAAAACATACTAACAATTTTTATACACTTGAGTACTGACGTTGTCATAGACACCATACCTAAACGTCTCTATGGCCTCGTCTTTAGATTATATTAGCTGTAATATGCTGTCCCACTGCTGGGCACTCCTCTATTACTGAGATAAGACTTCACATACCTTTGAAATGGAGAATTCTTAGGTACGTAGGTTTCCTTCACCGTTAAAGCGATTTAATTAATAATTATTTATAACTTGCAACCACCCCGTCGGTAGTCTGTTTTATTCTTCACTAGGCGGTCGCCGCTTTAGATTAATATAAAAAACATGCAGTAGATACAGAATTAATTTTAATAAGTAAAACTTGAAAGGGCTGCTTCGAAGATACACTAATGTCACCTCATATAGACCATTAGAATATTAAACACATATTAATCCAAAATTAACGCATTAAACTCCCAGACCTTTCAACAATAAGCAAATCCCCAGAGTTCGATAAATCCTAATCTATATAATCCCAAAACATTAATATCAAACAGTTTTGTACACAACACTCGAAATATATATTATGAAACTTAAACAGTAATACACAAAAGAAATTTATCAAAACCATACAGACCGCTTATGTTATTGCGCAAAGAAAAATATCACACAATACCGCAAAGGATATGAAGTAATTTACTCGACAGCCGGGCGGACAAAAGGCGGCGCCCGGGTATAAATATCTGCTAGGCTCGACGGCAAATGGACCTACTAAGTTAAGATAGCATCAAAAGACAATAACATCCTTACATAATTTATTATATCGCGAGCAAAAACGGAGGCCGTGGTTTCAACTTGAACTATTCGCGTGACACACTGGCGGCAAAGATGAACAACTGAATTAGTGGAAAATAATAATGGTCAATAGTAATTTACACATATAATTTACCATTAAAATTTACTTTTTGAGTTTGTTTGAATTTAAGTTGAAACTGTTACGAATAGACACAGTGACATTTCCAACTAGCAATAACAAGACCCAATTCCACGAAATTTTTTCCAAACCGACAGATTCGTAGAACCAACTGCTTATTAATTAATTTCAGCTCTACATAATGTATTTAGCTATGCATACATCGGCGTGACTAAAAGGCAGCTTAACTTCATAAATAAATTTTCCTTCCTATTTTGGAACGTACAATGAATGTGAAATCCTCCTAGCCGGTTTTTCGGCCACGGCGGCCAATCTCAACGGAGATCAGCCAGGTACGCACGAGATATTATAGTGCACAAGTGTGTGCGCAATACACAGGTGCACTCGCTATTCCTTCACTCTCATAGTCCGGTGAGACGGCAATCCGACATGACCGGAGAGAGATCAGGCGCAGGACCAACGGCTTTACGTGCTTTCCGAGGCACGGGGGTATCACACCGCCAACTTCCTGACTCCGAGCTGCGACTGAGTAATTTTTAAGATGAAAAAACCCAGTCACAATGTTTTTGGCCCGACCCGGGATTCGAACCCAGGACCTCAGCGCGCAAATCGTACTCGTAACGCGTACGCAATACAACTACGCCACCGAGGCAGTACAATGAATACGGTGAAATGGAACGTATTGGGGGAGCCCTATGTCCGGGCAGTGAACTAAAATATAGGCTGATGATGATGAATAAACAGCATTTTTAACCCTTCAAACCCCGCTTATATATATAGATGTATGGGGAAACCCTATATACTCGGACGCCGGCGTTCGTAGCGTGGCTTGACAAGTCAACCATAGCAAAAATTACAATCAATCCTTTCTCACTATAATGAAAACACAAAAGCCAACAAAACTGCTGCCCAAACTACCCACATATAGTCAGCGGGCAAAATAAACTACCGTTTGCCCCTCGTCACGTGTCAAATGTAGACCGCATCGGGCCCAGGACGTGGCCCAAAAATTGGTTTTCGGTTCGCCTGAGCACAAGATTAATTTACTTATATGGGGTCTTGAAAATCTATGTTTTGTCTCATTAGGTACGTTCTTTAAGCGGTTTATCGATCCACTGGGATGAAGAGAAACTATTTTAAACTCTATTCTCGTAGTGTAAGGGTTAAAATTGTTTAAATTGTAAGGATTTCTGCATCCAATGAACCGTTTCGATATAGCTCCGTGCATTAAACCTTGTTAGAAAATAGCAAGAGATTATTTCTTTGATCAAAAACAATACAATATTAAAACAATGGATAAAATAAACTTTGCATGTAGACAAAGAACCGATTTATGTGAAATTGCTAGATCGACATTTTATCGTGATACATACATACATACATACATACATATACACTACTGTTATCCCCGAAGGGGTAGGGGTTTATCGTGATCTGGGAATTAAATATAAAATATAGCTTTTGCCCACGGCTTCGCCCGCGTTAATAAGTTTTTCCGGGCTAAAAGTACATAAAAACCTTCCCGTTGAATCACCCTATCCAACACATTTATTTGGATAAAGATTAATATTATAACGGTGATACAACTCTTAACAAATAATGCATTAATTTCGACCAAATTTGATTACCATAAAAACGGTTCTAGTGAGTTAATCTTAAAAGATAGACATATACTGTCGCGGACATTTTTTTAGATCATTTCAAGAGGAATAATTCTTTCATACATATATTTTTGGTATCTTGAACCGTTTTCGCAGCATACGCAATGGAAGCCCTCAAGGATGAATAATTTTCTCCGTTTTTTTTCACATTTTCCATTATTTCTTTGCTCCTAATAGTTGCATCGTGATGTTATATAGCCTAAAGCCTTCCTCGATAAATGGTCTATTCAACACAAAAAGAATTTTTCAATTCGAACCAGTAGTTCCTGAGATTAGCGCGTTCAAACAAACAAACAAACAAACTCTTCAGCTTTATAATATTAGTATAGATAGAATTTTGCACGTGCTAGAGCAGCTAGATCATTATCAGTTTATCTAGAATTTATTTATGGGTAAACGAAGCCTTATCTAAACTAATAATATTATAAAGAAGGAAAAGTTCGTAAGTTCATTTGTAGTTTTGTAGGAAGTACTCTGGAACTGTTGAACCGATTTTGTAAATTATTTCACAAATATATATCACTATAGGCTAAACTTTTTATCCCGGCAAAATATTTATCCCGGAGAAACTTTTTCACGCTGGAGGAGCCAGGAGGCAAAAGCTTTCTGTATAAACCAATTAAAAAGCAATTCGATGCAAGAATAGGTGAAATGTATGTAAAAAAACAACTCGATTCATCCATGCCCAGACAAACATTATTATATCAACTCTCTTCGCACACGAAGTTAAAAATATAGTCTAAATCAAACCGCAAACTTCGGGTCAAAATACCATAAGAAATAATGTTCTATAAACATGATCAACACAAACAAATTAACGAAAAATCTATAAACAAAAAACCTATCACAAAACACATACATGAAAACACTGACCGTGCTGCTTCATAAATACACAAAATTTCGTTATGAATAAACTTTCTAAACACGAAATGTGTATAAGAAGGCGACACGGCTGCCGGGCACTGCTGAAAACATAAAAACATTGAACATACATAATCTGTACGACTGGATGTGACATGGAATATTTTGTGTCTTTTTACTATAGTGGAAAACATTTTTATTGCACCAGGTTTTTTTTATGCGGCCTTGGCAAAGTAGTCCGACTGCACCTGATAAACGGAGAGGTCTAGAATGTCGACTGATGAGCAACGATTATCCCTTTACAGTGGACACAATAGGGTAACTAGTCTCCTATGTTTAATTTTGTACACTATTTTAGATATAACAGAAAATAATACGAAAAAGAAATTCTTCTGTGAAACAGCATCAAAATCGAATTCAATTTGAAATATTTTTGTAAGCAAAAGTGGGGGCGTGGCGAGGATATCGCGCTCTTTCTTTCGCGCGCACGAAGCATTATGGCTGACGGCGCTTGGTGACGTCACAGCCTAGTATTGCTCTTATTTGACAGCTACCCCTTTCACCAAATTTCAAGGCTTTATAACTTACTATTGCGCCAATTTCGAAAATTCTTTTTCATACATTATTGCATAAATTGGACATAATTGTATTTAAAAAAAAGTTGTCAATTACCCTATTATCCCAGCCTGTATGAACCGGATACACAGAGGCTGGTCCCGGAACGCGGTTCACTTACGTGGGCCACTATGACGGGTTCTAACACCTTATGTACGGTGGTCGGTATCCCGGCGGATGCAAAATATATCCTACCACCTGCAAGTGTCAACTGGCAAGAGATGAAATCATCCCTGTACGGTCGGCACAATTATGTCGGTCAGCCTAATTGCTTCTTTAAACTTGCTGAAACTTACTGATTACTTTTAGTTATTTGTTAGCTCTGCTATCTTTTAACAACCTGACCAATGTCGCTATTGGCCCGGTTGAGGTTAGTTTTGGGTCCCATTTTTTAATTGGATCCTTAATACTCCTTTTAAAGTATTTATTGCACCAACCTTAATTTTTAAAAGTTTTCCTTAATGATTACTCTGGATAGTGATCACTTGGTGGTTTTATGACCGGCTTGATTACTTTTAACTATTTTTTAAAACAAGGTAAAGAAAATTTAATTGTTTCCTTTAGGTGAAAAGAAAATGAACTAGTTAAAAGCAAATAACCCAACGACATTGCAAAAACTATGAATGGAAGCTACGAAAACAATTCTGAAGCCTTCTCCAGCCGAGTGCACTCACAATGCCGGCTATTCGGAGACGAGACGCTCCGTCCAAACCGGTATACTTTTCTGATTAATGCAGCGTAAGGCAAGCGCTTCGGAATGGTCGGTTAACAACTTTCAGATTACTCGCGGTTTCAACTCGTAAACAGTTCTGTCTTGATTGATTTGCAAGATGGCGACGTTTGTAGAATTAATTGAAATAACTTATATCATATATGTATATTTATATATTTATATATATAATATTATGGACTATATATATTTTGGATATATATATTTTGGACTTAGTAAAAATCATTTTCTTATTCACTTATATACATTGTGCCTTCTATCTAGTAGGTGTTTTTTTCAGTATACCGTCACGTTTAGGAGAATAGCTTAAAAATGTAAATGTTGACGAAAAAATAATCTAATTGTACATGTATAGGTCCTTAATTAAATCTTATGAAAATTTGTTTGAAATTTTGCAATGGCAAAAACTACTTGCATATGGCGCCATGTCTACCCAAGAGAAGTAGCGTCTAGCACTGTACCTACTGCACTCATCACACTGACACCTGAGCCTACACTATATTATTTATAATTGGTTTCAGTTCTAGAAATTATACTGGCTTTAATAACAGGACGTTCAACGACAAACCGTATGCAGATTCTTGCCTATTATAAAACAAAGCCCCCCACCGCGTCTCTGTCTAAACGCGCTAAACTCAAAAACTACCGAACGGATTTCGATGAAATTCTGTATGGAGATATTTCGAGACACTAGTAAGGACATAGGTTACATTTTATCCCGGATCAAAACTTTCACGCTATTTAAGCCGCGAGCAAAAGCTAGTATAATACAAAGTAAACGCTACGCTCTACCAAAACTTTGAAGTCCACTCTTAACATTTCCAGTGCTGTACATCCATGTATTGAACATTATTATCCAGCGCAGTTTGAGTGCAACAAATGATATTGCAGAAGCACAATGCTGTTATAAAACGATAAAGGGACTTCGCAGACTTGCGACAATTTCATTTTATGGCATAAACCTTTTTTGTTAAGCCAGATTTACACAAGAGTTTCTTGAGCAAAGAGGCAATATTACAGTAAACTCGCGTCTACAAAGGAGTATTATACGATTCTCGGTCTCCCTTGGGGTATTAAATCAAAGTTATGTTATTGGGCTTTAAATTTTCACAGATTGAAGTGATTAGTGTTACTAAGTGCAAAATTTACTTCCACAGCTGTTAAAATAGTTGACAGCCAGAAATGACGTCCGATTTATTTATGGGTTTTGGAAAATTTCAGTCTTATTGGTATGTGGTGGAAATTTTAGATACCTACTTATCAACTGAAAGTGTATGAGACGATTTTTCAGTCGGTCATTAATTGTAGACTTAAAAATGCGGATCCCACATAAAAGACATTTTTGTAATTTAAATCTATAAAAAAGCGACGATAGCCTAGTTGGGAATGGAACGGTCTACCCAGACAATGTCCGGAGGTTCGAAACCCAAGGCACACACCTCTGACTATTCGAAGGTATGTGTGTATTATTTATCAATTATCGTTCGCTTTAACGGTGAAGGAAAACATCGTGAGGAAACCTGCATACTTGAGAATTCCCTATAAGAATTTCGAGGGTATGTGAAGCCTGCCAACCTGCATTAGGCCAGCGTGGTGGACTAAGGCCTGAACCCTCTCAGTAGTAGAGGAGGCCCGTGCTCAGCAGTGGGCAATATATAATACAGGGCTGGTTGCATTGCATTGCATTGCAAATCTATAAAATCAATAACACGACTTTTAAATGCGTCGATTTTTATCCAAGCGTCTGCGCACCCTCAATACCAACTTAGGCGCATATAGTCGCATCGCAAAGCTCATTTGGCGTTACTGTATCTATTGCACTATCCAATGCCGCTTTTTAATAGGAACTTTTTATTTTCCCTATAAATAATACCTCGAAACTAGTTGAATTTGAAATCGTTGACAATTAGTGATGTATCGTTTAGGGTAAGTATTAGTATTATCAGTATTTTTATCGTGAATTAAAAAGCGCAATGTTTGATGTTGTTGCAATGTGATCGCTTTAATTAAAATGCGTTTTCGTTACATTGACTTTATACTATTTAATTATAATTTATTATTTTATACTAAAAACGTTTGTCACCTTCTTTCTTTATTTTATGTTTACAAGTATTTGATACAATAGAAGAATTACATTTATTACAAAAATTACCTGGTAACATATTTTGTTTGCATTATTATTCTCTCAAGTCGTTTCTCCTAATTTTAATGAAATATACTCAAAAATGAAATATACGCATAATCCATTTCGAGGAAATTAAACATTTCAATGTTGTTACAAAAACTTTGCAACTTCGCCAATATTACAAAATTTGCCAATTTTGTATTACCGAATTGGATTTTACGACTTTAATATTACAGTATTGTTTACAATGGCAATGTAAGGCTCGTTTAAAGCAATTGTACCGACGCAGAGGTCCAAGCGACCGTGGCGCGTTAAAACCACCGCTCGGCCATTAGGGCGCCATTAACGACCTATTTAATAGACAACCAATGAAACTACCGGATAAAACCGATCGTCGTGTGTAACACCAGAGTGTATCGAAAATAAGTTTTCAAGGAATCCCTTAATTTTTTTTAGTACATTTGGATGTATATTTTGCGGGTATTGCGTGTAATTAGTCATGGAATTGACTCAAAAAAAATATAAAGAAACGATTCAATAAAGTTTACAACTGAGGCAGTTTAAAAATATTTTTGGATTTGGAATGGATTTTCTTCGATCAAAGCCATCATAATCATCGTTACACCTGTAGCTTTTAATGTAAAAGAATAAGGATGAAATTCCTTTCCATCTTTAATATTCCCTATCCGGTGTGACACCAGGATATATTGTAAAACACTTCCCCCATTAACCTGTAACCTGTATATGAATGGTACCCTCAACGCCGATACGGGCACAATTAGCTTCTCGTTTATGTTTATTGTCTGAATCGCCATATTCCTTTATTGCGTGCTTGAGTCATGAATTTTTTATGTACACGCGTTTTTGGAAGCAGGCAAAGTTGTTTGCCAGCTATGTTAGGCCTGTTGTCCTTTATTAGGCCAATTACTCTAAGCTGATATTAAGCAAAAAACCAATTTTATCAGTGATTAATCTGATTTTGTGGATTTTGATGGGCAACTGCAGTGGTCACTTAGTACTTATCGGGTAAAAAAAAAAAAAAAATTTGATCGCATACTGCAATTTGTCCTACTAATATTATAAAGGCGAAAGTTTGTAAGAATGTATGGATGTTTGGATGTTTGGATGTTAGGATGTTTGGATGTTTGGATGTAAGGATGTTTGTTCCTCTTTCACGCAAAAACTACTGAACGGATTTCGATGAAATTTGGCACACGGGTAGATCATGTCCTGGATTAACACATAGGCTACTTTTTATCCCGGGAAAATATAAAGCGGGACTTTTATCCCGGAAAAACTTTTTAAAGCGGGCGGAGCCGCGGGCAAAAGCTAGTTTTACAATATACTAAGAACGATATCAATAATAGTTTCAATTTATTTAAAATATGTTCCTGCAAGTACAGTCGGGAGAGAAAGCTTATATCACAATAGGGTCACAAAAGCTCATAAGGCCGTACATGTATACGGCATATGCCTAGAGGAGAACGTGTCCCACATCCTTTGTCAAGGGAGTTGACAGTGCGGTCGACTCAATGTCACCAATTCCGTAGAGGTTGGTCCAGTGTTCTCTGTTTATGAGTAGTTACTGAAATCTAACTCTTTCTAATATATGACTTGTAGGACGGTGTTGCTCTCGGTTAATTTTTTTTTTTATAGCATTGAATGACGAGACGAGCATGCCGTTCGCCTGATAGTAAGCGATACGAGCACCCATAAACAGTAGAAATACCATCCAGAACCTTGATTTACAAAGTACTTTGTGGCATTCCACTGCGCTCATCCTGAGACATAAGATGTTAAGTCTAATTATGTCCTGTAGTTACACTGGCTACAATGCCCTTCACACCGAAACACAACAGTGCATGCATGCTGAATACACACATTATCTATTGTGTCTATTACCTTTTGTTACTTTTTTAACTGAATTATTTTTCACCGTGGGCTTTCTTATTGACTGAAATTCATTTTTAATATAATGTATCAATCATTGTTTTGTTACAGATGTTTTTTTTAAATAACAATGCATTTTTTAAGGGTTGCGCAAAACAAAAAAGAATCATGGCCCATGAGGGGATCGAACCCGCGACCTTCGCGTTATTAGCACGACGCTCTAACCAACTGAGCTAATGGGCCGATGTATTCACATGTAGAAAATACAATATGCAATGTCTTATACTTTCACTTTAGAAGCATCTTGTTTGGTAAAGACGTTCATAGGAAATATAAAACGCAAAATCGCACGTATCATACGATAGGTAAGGTTTATTTTTAAACAAGGCACGAGTAAATTACTACACTACCTGATAAATTTTGTGGGAGCATGATAGATTATCCACTGACGAGAGATGATAATACCCGTCGACACGGTTCTGCCGAGTTCGAATCCGGATGTAAAACGTCACATTCGTGTGAATTTCACAAAAAATCCCACCGTTAGTATTTATTTAATTGTCTGGATCTAAATACATACATATATGTATAATCTTATTTTATCTTACTAATATTATAAATGGGAAAGCTTGCGAAAATGTTTCGATGTTTGTTAGAAGTGACCGAAAAATTGCTGAACGGATTGGGTTGAAATTTGTCACAGGGGTAGCTCATGTTTGGATTAACACATACTTTTTATCCCAGTAAATTGCTCCCAGGGGAAATAATAGATATTTTTAATCGGATTCTTTATGTAGACGGCTCTAGTGTCGTACTGTGTTAGAGGGACTTTTGTAGACATCTTACGCGGACGAAGCCAAGACCAACACCCAGTTTAAATATACGTGGACTCTTGTCATTTAGAGTTGGATCATTTAAATCCGTATAGTGGCTCATACGGACTCGTGAGGACAGTCATCCACATAAATACCTGAACAAAATCAAAACTTCAAATCGCCTTTACGCTATTGTGATCGTTACATATCTATACTAATATGCTGAAGAGTTTGTTTGTTTGAACGCGCTAATCTCAGGAACTACTGAACCGATTTTGAAAATTCTTTCACTAATAGGAAGCTACATAACTCCTGAGTGCTATACTGCGCGAGCACTACTAGTTTTAACATAAAATAAAAGGTGTTTACTTCACACAAAGAAAAATAAAATGTTTTAAATGAACATAACGTGTAGAGGCGATTTGAAAATATTATTTTTTTCAGCTACTTATGTGGCCGACTGTACTTATATGGATATAATCCTGGCCACTATTAAGAAACAACCACTGTATAAAACTTGAGTCTCATTTTTTTACTATGGGTGAAAAAACTTACGATGTATAAAGTTCCAATCTGTACTTATTTGAGCTTAGTGTCAATGTCCGTCTATTAATTGGTCTTCTGGTATTCTACTTGGTCTCTTACATTACAATACAATCTGTGCAATAGTTTCTATGTTAACACTAGCATGAGAAAAAATGTCACCGACTATAGAAAACGTACTTCATAATTCAGACCAACATGAACTCATTGTAAAGGTCAAAAAGTTAATTTTAACACCGCACGGGTCCTCACATCCATATTATTTTATGCTCGAACTACACGAGGCTGAGTTTAATTAATTCGGTGTCCCGCGGTGTGCTCACTTCACGTGTTATTTACGGCATTTCAGGAGTCTTGGCCTGTCTAAATGTTTGCAATAACAGATGCCTAGGTGAAATTCTGTTTGTTGTTGCGTAATTTGGAAGGTAGTTGGAACATTCAGTTGGAAAAGCTTTTTTTTTATTTTACCAAGGTAAAGTTACATTTTACCTAGATTAGGTGGTCTCTCATATACGAAGCTCCATGGATATATCTCATCGTATAGTGTATATAGATATGACACCTATTTTGTGCATTATATTCTAGTTTACAGGACATTGTAAATAGTGATTCACCGGAAGGGGAGATCGGGGAGCATGTCCCTGCAGTTACGCTTCCCCTATGACAATTGACTATTTCTACCGCCAAGCAGCAGTGTGCATGCACTGTTGTGTTTCGGTTTGAAGGGCATTATAGCCAGTGTAACTACTGGACATAAAGAGACTTAACATCTTACGTCTCAGGATAAGCGCAGTGGAATGCCACACAGTACTTTGTAAGTTGTAACTCGAGGTGCTTGATGGTGTTTCTACTGTTTATGGGTGGTCGTGTCGCTTACCATCAGGCGAACGGCATGCTTGTCTCGTTATTCGATGCCATATAAAAAACAACAGTATTACATCATCACCAAAGCCTGCAAGAAAGATTAATCGAATATCATCAAAAAATGGACACGAAAAAATCGCCTTTACCTTCTTTCATTTGAAGTCAAACAAGCCTTCAAAACAAACAATAATGTGATAGAAAAAAGTAAATTACATTATATATATAATAAATAAAGTACGGAAAGTCAAATTTTGCTTAGCACAAAGCTTAACTCCGAAGCATAAGTACTGTCGGTCCCAAAATATAAAGGCGAAATTATTTTAAACTTTAGTCATTTTTTGATTAAATAATCTGAAATTTTAACTAATTTCAGCCTACGGTCTCGCTTATAATGATTTGGATATTTAAGGTTGAATAGAATTTATACTCCTCCGAGTATAAATTTACGACAACGCCAAAATAGAAGAAAAAAAACGAATAATATTGTAAATTATTCCACGGATCACTTGACTGGATGAAAGCTGGCCTTTCCAATTCAACATATCCAAATCCATTCAACGGTTTACACTTGATTGAATAGTAAATATTCATAATTTTAACACGAATTAAGCAAATTTTTAGTAAAATTGCCTCGTTACACAGAAAAATTTAGCTATCCCGTTGTAATTTACTAGTAGAGGCGCAAAAACTTTATTTTCAATCAGCTCATCAAAACACATTAAGTGGATGATAGCCTAGTTGGGAATGGAACGGTCTTCCGAGACAATGTCCGGAGGTTCAAAACCTAAGGCACACACCTTCGACTTTTCAAAGTTACGTGTGTATTGTTCATCAACTATATCGTTTGCTTTAACGGCGAAGGAAAACATCGTGAATACATACCTGAGAATTCTCCATAACAATTTCGAAGACATGTGAAGTCTGCCAACCCGCACTAGGCCAGTGGTGGACTAAGCCCTATCCCCTCTCAGTAGTAGAGGAGGCCCGTGCTCAGCAGTGGGCAGTTTATAATACAGAGCTGATTGCATCGCATCAAAACACAGCTGCCTGTAGGACATTTCTATCCAAGATACCGACCATCCTACACAAGATGGAAATCCGGCTAGAGTGGCCCACGTAAGTGTCGCGTGGGATCAGCCTGTGAATCCATTTCCATCAGGCCGGTATAACTGTGTCGACTGGCAAGGGATAGTCATCTCTCTCGGCTTATGATCAGGTGCAGAGGGGCCACTACGCCGTGCATAAAAACAAAATAGACGAAAAAAAGTATATCCACATTACCGTATGCAAAACGCAAACCGTAATAGAACCGGCGAAATGTGCACGAATTTAAATAAATAACTTACTATTAGCATAAATTTAAATTTTCCCGTTAGCGTAAGACGTTGACAATGACGCCGACGAGGAGATAGCAACGTATTTCTATTCCGAGAATCTTAAATCTAAATGTATTATGAAACAATTCGGTCGTTCCGTTTGTTCGTTGCGATTGTTGTTTCATGAGACTAATTTATGGCGCTTAATGTACGTTTAAGATGGGCGGTAGCGCTAGGTTATGGTTAAAATGACGTGAATTTGGAATCAAGAATTACATCCGTATTTACAAACAATACTATGACGACGCACAGAGCGCCCGAACGTTATTTTTTTTATATGGGCTCAGCAAGGTGACCCCTCTGAACCTCATGTTATGCGAAATGGAATTATGGAATCCGGATAGATCGCCGACTTACAAGAAATCATTATCCGTCGACACTCAACATAATAGAGTAGTTTCCTATGTTTGATTTTGTATTATTTGATATGTAACAGCGCGTCCAGCTTAATAAGACCCTGACAAAAAAAAAAGAAAAAAAAAAGATAACTACGGTTGAAAAAACGGGGCTATGCTAAGTGACGTTCGTGAATACGGGCCTATTAACCTCTCAATAATCTATGTCAGTTTGACAGCTGTCCATTTCAAATTTCTTATTAGAGTCCTATGGGTAGGCGCGTCGACTTTCGCCTAGTCGGCAAGTGACGTTTTGTTCCTCTGTGAACACATTGCGATTAGAGATGGGGATTTTATTTAGGCCTGTAGTGACATGTACATGCGCATTGAGCACCCGTAACCTTTGATATAAATCTTAAATAAATAAAGGATTGAAGCATGGCGGTGTGTAGTCAAAAGGACGGTTTAGACAAATAAAATAAAGCAAACAAAAACAATAGGATGTTTATCAAAATCTGTCGAAATTGTTTTGGGCATCACTTCACCTACCTGAGATCACTTTGCTGGGTAGTCGTTGAAAAAAAAAACTGTAAGTGTGTAAAGGGATATCCCAATATTGTAAGAGACAAGTCTGCCGATATTCGTTCGAAAGGTAATAAAAAAAAACACTGCAATTTCGCCAATTTTTATCGATTTGCCTGCACATATATTAGCGAGTAAACCCGCATTTTTAAACATGTACACAACGTAGTGCTATGGTAAAATTATTCGCGACTGTACCTCACAATAACATTATTGGTCAGCTCCATTCCACACAAATTGCAATGTTATTGAACTCTACATTTTTTATATCAAAATATATCGAATGCTTTTTGGAATAACTTTCGTATGAAAAGTCTCTTAAAGATTCATAATGTTGGTTTTACACAAAAACTATTCGGAACTGCGTCCCGTGGAGTCTTGGCTTCAAATATAATGTACAATACTTTTTTTAAATAACATACACACACACTCACGCCTGTTATCCCTGAAGGGGTAGGCAGGGGCGCAACTAGTGCACCCACTTTTCGCCGTTATTTCGTCCCATGATGTGATAGAGGGCGAGCCTATCGCCATATCGGGCACATATTCCAGACTCCGGGCTGATATTGAATAGAAAAACTCAATATCACTTTGCCCGACCCGGGGATCGAACCCGAGACCTCAGCTTTGCAGTCGTACTGTAATACGACTACGCCACCGAGGCAGTTTAAATAACATAATCATTGTTATTTTGTATTATATGATTTTTGTTTAGTTACTGTTTACCCCTTCGTTATTAAATGCATTAAAATGGTAAGTAGAAAGAAATAAGTACTACGAGACACACACAATGGTAAGTAGAAAGAAATAAGTACTACGAATGACAAGTATTCTTTATTAAATTGTAAGTACGGAGTATTTTCCATGAATCACTTTTCTATTAAAAACTCACTATGCGACCTCGCTTCCTTATCGGTGACGTCAGTCGTCCAAAAACCAAACCAATGACTAGGTAATTTTTTTAACTGTAGGTCAATTCCCATAAGGCGCCATTAACAGATGACTGGCGGATTCAGATGGCAAATGAAGAGGAAAGTTTGTGGATCAGCCAAAAAAACCAATGACCTGCGTAACATGACCCCTGGCAAATTACGCCGCACGACATTTTCGCCTCGTGTGGTGGCGATATTAGGTATCAATGTTGTGTGGACGGGTTTGGGAACTTGAACGGAAATATACGAGTGAATATTTTGTTAAATTAAATCTGTTGAATTAGTGACATCTTACAATTTTTTTCTATTAATTTTAGTCTATTTCATACAGCACATTTTAATTATAATGTGGCCCAAACAACAAATCTACGCAATTAATGTAAAGCCTGTTGCAAAAGATGTCGTAAAAATTACATGTCAGCAGTGTCGATCTTGGCCGACACGAGGCTCCGCGCGGGAGCAACTAAATTTAACTTTGTTGGCTAAAAGGGTGTGGACCCAAAAAAAAATTGTAACTGTTCCTAAAGTACAAATCACCTATACAAACTGGTAAAGTGGGAGGGAGTTCTCAGGCTGCAGTCGAGTACAATAATAAATATTAGGTACCCTCCCACTACTTTATATCAATCGAACCTCCGAACATTACACAAAATACCGCTCAGTATGTTTCCATCTCATCAATTCGAGGCGCCATTCAACGTAGACACGCCACGACACTTCGGCAACGACGATAGGTCGCGTGTGTGGCGATCAAGGCGGGTCATGTTATACTGGTCGTCGCCTGTGCAAGATATTACCTGAACGTTGACGACACTCCTAATGTAGACGCCTTTAATGTAAGAACGTGTAAGGTCTGTGTGTTCCTACATGGAGGGAAATCTTGTTCATGCTTACGAGAGAAATATTTTAAAATTTCTTGGGTCGTATTGACAAAATAAAAGAAAACAATGGAGGGCTAGTGGTTATTTAAAACATTATATTTCTGCTCTAACAGCAAAAGTAATAAAATCGTTTCTTGGAGAATTATTACAAATCGTTTTAATGCTACTGAATGAAGAAGAAGCCTGTATCTATGATGGAAAAAACTACACCTATCAATAAACAGTAACAAGGATATTGAATGACAAAGTACTTATATTTGTATATAGTTCATCATGAAACCTCCGATGTAAAATCTCATAACACGAACTATGTTCTAACCTGAAACCATCTGTTGTAAACACTGCAGCTTAGAAGCCAGACTTTCGCATACAAGACACAACAATTAGGGCTTAGAAGTCTGTATTAGTTTTACGACATGACACACTTGACATGCGAATACTGTTTACTCGGTTAGGTTGTAAAAAAACTGTATTTTATTGAAGACGGGCTCAATGGACCAGCTTCCAGAGCTGTAATTAAAAAACTGAATTTTGTCAAGGGACACCTTTAATCACATAATAGAGCTATACACACCAACAACATAGAAATATAGCTATTTAGATACAAATACATAGAGAAACTAGAAACATCTCAATCATCCGATACGTAATATAATGACAAAGACAAAGAGCAACACGAGGCAACAATCCAACTATCATCCGCGGCGCTTGCGGCCAATAAAAGCACGTATGGGCCCGCTGGACGATGTCCCAGGATATAGGGTTACTGGATGAGATTTGGGTGTGGTTCGTAAAATTATTACGTTGTTACTATATTGCATTTTTCAATGTAGTAGACAGCCCATGAATCGCCACCACCTTATCAGTATTTTATTTAATATGTTAACGAATTTCAATTTGATTTGATATTTGTGTAATAGCTACACTTTTGGTAGTTTTCAGATGCTAATTTTTGTTTGCACTTAATTTTATATTAATTATCATAAATTCATCAAGCAAAAACAAAATCAAACCTTTTTCACAATCATCATACTCAGTGTTATAAATTATAATTGGGCATTATAGGTCCTACGATAAAGGAATCAGTACAGTGTCATGCAGCACTTAGTATTTCAAAACTTTTAGTGATGCTGACGCTATTTAAGGATATAAAACTACGTGATGCTTATCATCAAGCGAAAAGTTTTTTCGTCTCGTTATTCCATTGTATAAGAAAATCCAAGAATTTGCCACATTTATTGTAATTTTGTTGTTAATTTTATTGTCACTTCCATACTCCCTGCATCTCAGCGCAGCCTAGTGCGGTTGTTATTAAAAAAAGCCCAGAACAATCAGGGGCCGGCTCGGAACGCTCATTTTAGCGGCGTATCCAATTACGTGGCGAGAACTCGACGCTTAGTCGCCGTCTGTGTGCATGTGTGCGTATATGTGTGTAGTGTGTACGTACGATATACAGGGTGTTATTTTTCGGGACGGGATTGGGATTCATTAGACAATATGTCGAGAGTCTAGCCATGTGTGCGGTATTTGATAGAGAAATGTGCCAAAAATTTAAACTTTAGTAAATTCTACGGAGTAATTTGATATCGCCATTCTCCTGCACAACGTATGCATTTCTCTATCTTCTTGTCTTCTTAGTTTAACCACTTTCCACGGTCACATCCAACTTGTATAATTTGAAAATCTTATTTAACCCTTCAAGCCCCGCTTATATATATATATATATATATAGATGTATGGGAAAACCCTATATATATGGACACCGGTGTCCGTCGCGGGGCTTGAGGAGTCAAGCTGCAAAATGGTGAGAACAGTCAGTGTATAAATGAGATAAACACCGCAACCCATCATTTATTCACATTACAAAATCAATAAACCCTTTACACCGTCAACTAACCAACATCTCAAAACCGCACCCGTAGACTCAAATTAAAATCACGAATAGAACCGAACTCGATAGCAATAAGATAATAAAACACTGTATGCATAATGAATAGCGGAGGTGAGAGAGGTAGAAATGTATTCTTTTGATATTTAAATCATTGACTAATGAAATGATCCTGCGGGATTCCTATACAGGGTGGGTGTTTTATCGATTGAGTGGGATTTTTAAAAACTCCCTCTCTGAGTGCACTTAATGCACTTTATTGTTCTGATTAAAGGAATTGAATTTGCTGATGTTCCATTTGAAGGTGGAATAAATTGTGAAATGGTTCATAAATGTTTGCCAGTGGTATCTTTATAGACTAATGCATTTCCCGTTGATCGTAATTGAATTAGCAGTTAGTTGAAAAAGGCATTTTGAGACTGGGCTTGCTGTTAATGGTTTGTGTAAAATATATACACTGCATTTTCTACTTGGAAGGATGAAACCCAGATGGGAAAAAATATATTTTGACGTATGTTATGTAAATAAAAAATCATTGGAAATCTTACATACTGCCTTCGTAATTACCACATATTATATTACAATTTGGAATTACATTCTTTTATTTACGTTTACTCGAGTACTATTACTTGAGATAATAATATTTCAGTGAGCCTCATGGCGAACGTACTAAAAAAGTTCAATTCCATAATAACACGAATTTCGTAAAATATTTTCTATTACAAAGCGAGGGAAGACGGAGAAACATTAAATCTACCTTCATTAAATGATTCTTGAGAAAATTCGGTACAATTTTCTTTTGCGGGCATTAATTCATTATTTAACTGCTACTGGACACGCGAGGCGTATACCAAATTATATTTATAAATATGAGTTTTACTATCGGTTCTCGAGTAGATTACAACTCGTTTCTATTTTATTTAAATTTCATACGATGATATCAGATCAAGCTCCTAGTTCGAAAGGGGGTTGACGTCCAGTAGTAAAACTAAAACAAATCCAATCTGCAACATGCTTCTAAACTGATTGATTACCTACAAGATCAGAAAGAGATTGGAAGCCGATGATTTGGTAGAGAGGATAAAAAGCAACGCCAGACTCAGCAAATATGACGCTGAGAGCGTCCTTCGGTGCGCGGGGGCTTCTGAGCTCCCCCACAAAAGGAGAAGGACCGCACAAGGCGGCACCGCGCAGGGGCGATTGCGGACGACAACCTAGACGTGAGTCAGAGGACGCCCGCAGCCGTCCCTAATGCGCCGAAGATGGCCACCGCGGAGTTTTAGTTGGTATGCCGTGCGGTGTACATAGGCTAGGGACTCTGCCCGACGTCGTCCGATCTTTTCCATCTCTCCGGGCGGCTCAACGCCGGGTCGTAAGGCACGGTGACCCCAACATAACCGCTCGGTTGCCCCCCACGAAGGCCGGGCGGTAGTGGTAACGCACTTTCTCCGCGAAACCAAAAAAAAAAGACTCAGCAAATATGATATTATCAGTACAATTTTTTTTTATGGCTTTGAATGGCTACAATGTCCTTCAAAGCGAAACACAACAGTGCATGCACACTGCTGCTCGGTGGTAGAAATAGACATTGCGGTGGTACCCACCCAGACGGACTCATACATATAAGAGTCCTACCACCAGTTTGCTTGAATTAAAAAAAAGCCTTTTTTAATTATAGAACGAGCGATATATATTAGAAATTCGAATTCAAATGCCAACGTTCCAGCAAATTCCAGTTACTATACATTATCGGTTTAAAAGAAAACACGTTTTTCAATTAAAACAGTACGCGTACTCTTTGAAACATTCTGCGTACCATTCCAGTCCTCGTTCATAATTAATTTTCTTATTTACCCCACTTTTAGTTTGCTATCTTGTTGAAATGTGTTTGAAACCATTTGTTCTGTTCACTTCTCCATTGGCATGGAAAATCTTTCCAATAATAAGATTCCCAGTGAGTACTATTCTGGAAAATATAGAAGCCTATGTGTGCCAAACTTCGTTCCAATCTATTTATCAGTTTCTGTGTTTATTTATTTATGAACAACCAGTAATAGTTACACTGTTTGATTGTAATAATTACATTAACCATAATTAGTGCACTACTTTTTAAGACTGTTACAGCATGCGCCATAAACAGGTAGCAGTAACAACTGTTAAATCAGTGCTATTAAAGTTTTATTTAGAAGTGGACGATAGCCTAATTGGGAATGGAAAGTTTTTCTGAGCTGTCCGCAGATTCAAAACCTAAGGCACGCACCTGACTTTTTGAAGTTACGTGTGTATTGTTTATCAATTACAATCGCAATTCGCCTTAACGATGGAGGTAAACATCGTGAGGAAACCTACATACCTGAGGATTCCCCAAAAGACGTTAACGAGGCTTTATGATACTACTAGACTTCTGCTCGCGGCTTCGCCCGCGTCAATGAGTTTGTCCGGGATAAAAGTCCCGCTTTATATTTCCCCGGGATAAATTATACATATAAACCTTCCTCTTGAATCACTCTATTTATTTAAAAAAAAAACGCAACATAATCCGTTGCGTAGTTTAAAGATCTAAGCATACATAGTTTGTTTTATACTATGTAGTGATTCTCTGATGCGCCTCACCAATTATCGTTTGAGAGGAAATAATTGATCAAATTTTGACCTGGCCCAGGGGCTATCACAAACATATAACAATTATAAAAATGCGTTTACAATATTAGTGAGAAGCATCGTATACCTGTAATCAACACCAACATCAATGTTTTCGTTTGTATTTGACGCCTCAGTACATACTTACTTACCTTTACCTATTCCGTTTGGAAGTCTTAGGTGACGCCTAGCAGCTTTTGAGTTTAAATTAATTTCTTACCTGAAACAAAATAAAAGTTAATGAGTCATCATCCAACTACACAATATGTTTATTTATTTGCAAACCAAATAGTCAATTACCGTTATTAAAAATATTAATTCTCTTTTCAGATATAGCTGTGTGGACAATATATTTTAGTTTTTACTGTTGGTAGGTCTCTCATATGTAAGTCCGTCTGGGTGGGTACCACCGAAATGTCTATTTCTACCGCCTAGCAGCAGTGTGCATGCACTGTTGTGTTTCGGTTTGAAGGACATTGTAGTCAATGTAACTAGGACATAATGAGAGTTAACATCTTATGTCTCATCTCAGGATGACGAGCGCAGTGGAAGTCTGTTAATCCGCACTAAGCCAGCCTGATTGACTAAGACCTAAACCCTCTCAGACTACTGAGAGGGCATCTTCTACTAAGAAGATTTCCGTACTCAGCAATGAGCAGAATAGTATAATACAGAGAGTTATAATTCAGGTTCTATGTATTAATCTATTATAGACAACATACAATCCACTAAAACCGGAATAGTACTTTCTGAACGATTTGTACACAAACGTCCCGCGGGAACTCAGGCGTCCTGACGTTTAGCATGCACTTCATTAGTGGAGTAACATGTTTGAAATCAAATCGATTTCGTATATTAATATTGCAGGTAATTAAATAGCTATGACGGCGCAGCTTTCAAGGAACATCCCAGCAGTGGGATAGTAAATGCAGGGATAACAATATTATCCTTTTCTTATAATGGAACTAGACTTTTGCTCGCGGCTTCGCACGCGTGTATGATTTTTCCGGGATAAAAGTTCCGCTTATATTTCTCCGGGATAAATTATACATGTAAACCTTCCTCTTGAATCACTCTATCTAAAAATAAACGCATCAAAATCCGTTGCGTAGTTATAAAGATCTAAGCATACATAGGGACAGACAGCGGGAAGCGACTTTTTTTATACTATGTTATTAAGATAATGCGATGTGTATTCCATAGAAAGCGCCTCGCAAGCAGTCACACTGTATCATTACTTACACAATACGAAGAAAAGCGCGACATTATACAACATTCCTCACAATTCATCGTGCATGTTGTGAATAAGGTGCATTTGGGTAATATCCGATCTCGGTGTAATCCCGTTTTTGCTACATTTCCTAATGACGGACAACAAAGCCTGCTATGCAGTTTTTAATGTACCATATTTTTTGCCATTGTATCAGTTTTAGTGATAGTTTAGCATTTAGCAGCAATAATGAAAACGCGATTACCTCATGATCCGGTATTAAGCAACACATCGTACCAAGATTCAGCTGCCAACTTCATTAATGAAATTTTTGTTAAGAGTTAAAAATTAGCAAACATCGTGTTTACACGACAGCAAAATTAGCTCAGAAGCTTCAAACCCTAAATAAAAACCAAGCATTAAAACACCGTGAACGTATGAAAAGTGAAAATGTCGGTCAAGTCAGGATCGCGGGTGCATCAAACACATGCAGCTAGGCTACCGGTGTCAAATGCAAATGTACTGGCGCTTCTGACGTCTCGCTCGGTTGCAGTGCCACGAGCTTAGATGGCAGTCAGAGTGAGTGGCGTAGCGGGAGTCGTGTTTTGTTTTTCGACATGGCGACTACTTTTTATTTCTAAGAATTTATATTTATTGTTTTGTATTTGCTATTATTACTTGACATTGGCGAAATCACCGATAGATAATCGGTGGAAGCCATAATTTAAAAGAAGAAGAAGAGTAGCGTAGCGACTCTATACGTACTATAGTACCGGCACACTACAGTGCCCGTTTTGACGTTTGTCCGCTCATCAAGTTTCGTATTAATTCATAACTACGTTGAAGTAGCTAATTGATGTACATTATTGTCAATAGCCATCATCATCATCATTATTATTATCCGTCTCTCTGCACCACCGACTGGTCGACTGGGAGAGAAAGCCCTTAGGCATTAAGTCTGCCTGTACTGTTATACCTTTGCATAAAATGTTAATGATTCCTTACGTTTACGCGAATGTTAGACATTGAAATCCTACTTCCTACTAATATTATAAAGGCGAAAGTTTGTAAGAATGTATGGATGTTTGGATGTTTGGATGTATGGATGTTTGTTCCTCTTTCACGCAAAAACTACTGAACGGATTTCGATGAAATTTGGCACACGGGTACATCATATCCTGGATTAACATATAGGCTACTTTTTATCCCGGGAAAACATAAAGCGGGATTTTTATCCCGGAAAAACTTTTTAACGCGGGCGGAGCCGCAGGCAAATGCTAGTGTTAAATAAAAATAAGAACTTAAAAACTCATGATTTAGATTAGATTTAGCCAACCCGCTGGCGCTGATGAATTCCGCTCTCGCTTACCACTACACCCTAAGGGTTACAGTAGTACAGATCGGATTTAAATTTCAAAAGGTACGGCGTAACTGCATTGCTTATTCAATAATCTTGGCTGCACAATTTTTGTAAATTTTTTTAGAGGTCTTTTTGTGCAAACCGGATGGTTGAGGAGGGAATATGGGCCACGGATGTAATTAGCAGAATTGGGCCAGCTTTTACTGTGAGGACCAAGTTTAATGGAAGATTATGTTGTTAGTGCATCACATTGCTTGTGCAGTTACATTGAATTAGGTTTTCCAGAATTTGTTGTCATACATAGCTTTCTATTGAAAATTAAAAAGAATCCGAGAGATCTGTTTTCAAGTTTGTAGGGAATATTCTCTGGAACAAATTAATTAAAAACACACTGATTTTATTTTTAATGGAAACATTGAAAAAGAAACAGTCGAAAGCAGGATTTGAACCCGCGACTGTTTCTTTTTCAATGTTTCCATTAAAAATAAAATCATTGTCCAGGCACTACATGGCCCTTAACATGTATAAAAATCATAATATAGTATTAGAAACTGCAACGGTTTTGATTTAAATAAAAATATGTACCACTGACTTTACAGAAATACTTTCACAAAAAAATATCACCAAGCGAACGACCGGCACGATTTCAATGACCAACTGACTCGAACTTTCAAATTTTCTATGCTTTTATAGCAAAAATTGTAGGTCATGTCATTAATACCCGCACAAAAAATATTTTTGCCCTAACACGGCCTTTCCTGACAATGTGATCGTCCTCGATCACATACTTTTTTTTTTTTTAGTCTCTCCAACGGTACAGCTGTCAAAAAATTAGTAAACTGTACAATCCAAACGATTCTCAATAAACCGAGATGAATGATGAGCCTCGTGACGGCAGCAGTAAATAAGGACTGCAGCGCCCACGAGAGTTCCTTCACGGGCGGATTGACCCAAAACATTTTAACTTTAGTTACCCATTGTAACACAATCAAGCAATTTCGAATCAGTAATGGTTGAGTTATGGAACCCAATCATTTCTGAAACAAGAACGTCTAGCAACCACTAGCAGGGTCCCAGAGAACAGCAACAATATCATAAACAGTGCCACATTCGGAGCACGAGATAGCCACAATGTCGGGACTATAAGAAAATCGTACTACCACAAACTAGAGAGTGCCACAATGTCGGGGCACAAGATAGCCACAATGTCGGGACTGTGAAAATCGTACTGCCACAAACCACAATGTCGTGACAGAGTGCCACAATGTCGGGGCTATGACAAGGCTACTCCAACTGGAGAGCGCCATTCCGCAGCGCTTAAAGCGCACCGTTTCGTATCGTCAAAAGCGCACCGTTCCTTAGCGCCAAAAGCGCACCGTTTCGTATCGTCAAAAGCGCACCGTTCCTTAGCGCCAAAAGCGCACCGTTTCGTATCGTCAAAAGCGCACCGTTCCTTAGCGTCAAAAGCGCACCGTTTCGTATCGTCAAAAGCGCACCGTTCCTTAGCATCAAAAGCGCACCGTTTCGTATCGTCAAAAGCGCACCGTTCCTTAGCGTCAAAAGCGCACCGTTTCGTATCATCAAAAGCGCACCGTTCCTTAGCGTCAAAAGCGCACCGTTTCGTATCGTCAAAAGCGCACCGTTCCTTAGCGCCAAAGCGCAAACAATTACGCAGCGCAAAAGCGCAAACAATTCCGCAGCGCAAGAAGCGCATAATTCCGCAGCGCTTGAATGCACTGTTCCGTGGTGCATAGAGCGCAGTTACATGCCGCCTAGCCTGTCTGATCGGACCGCGTCTGTTCGCAGTTTGAACAGCACGTATCTACGCATCCTAGTGCGCTACTCTGCACCGGGCACACACCAAACGGATCTCCGGTTCCAGTAAGCACAGAAAAACAGTAACACACCGTTCGGCCTATTCTGACCTTTGATTAAGACTCGTATCAAACTCTCCGAATAGCCATTAATCTTCATCGCTACAACAAAAACTCCATTCGCGAAGTGGTCTGGACATTACGTCCAGTAGCCACCATATGGCAAAACGAGATACCAACATTTGCGGGTATCACGGAGAAATAAAGGAAAACATAACCCTCAAGCAAGAAATATGAGTCATACGATACCACACTTCATATAAAGTCCCCGATCCTCTGCAATGGAGCCGCTAGCATCTAGCGCTAGTTGACACACGCGCAGTCATCCTGTCCGGGTCACCTCGGAACAGCATCCAAGTTATACGCGGCACGCGTACAGAAACATTTGAGCACCGATAGTTCGATCACGGTGCCCGTAAACACTTCTTCATTCGAAGTCACACACAAGTACACATAACGTTCTCCACAGTAGCATTGGTATTTAGCATACCCCATAGCATAGCTATGTAATGAACACAATCCACATGTATGGGCATCGATTACACATCCCAATTCTGATATTAGAAACTGCAACGGTTTTGATTTAAATAAAAATATGTACCACTGACTTTACAGAAATACTTTCACAAAAAAATATCACCAAGCGAACGACCGGCACGATTTCAATGACCAACTGACTCGAACTTTCAAATGTTCTATGCTTTTATAGCAAAAATTGTAGGTCATGTCATTAATACCCGCACAAAAAATATTTTTGCCCTAACAATAGGATTAAAAACACATTGTTAACTGTCTAGACCAACACCTAGATTAAACAACTTGATTTGAATTGTATTGGCAATAAACACGTCGTTAAACACGACTGAGCGTGACAGTCGTGTCCGGGAATCGAACGTGCGTCCAGAAACCGCCCGCTAACAATGGTGTCGGTGTTACTTCCCGGTTCGATTACCGGGTAGGTTATTTATCACTATATACGAAGACGAAAAACGTTATCGGGTTTGGTTGTCGAAGAGTTAGAAGGCCCTTGATGCGTTTCCCGGATCGCGCGAAAAATTTTGTAATTTTTAAACCATTGGAATTGTTATTCAGTAAATATCAGAAGAGGTAGGCATAGTTTTAACCAATTCGCAGGTTTATTTGAGAATTTTTTTTTTAATGTTGCGCCGACCCCAACTTATTTGGGACCAGGGCAGGAAGATGATGATTATGATTTTTTGCTGTCGGTCTATTTATCTTATGTTTATACATAATACTACTAAACCGATTTTGATAAAATTTGATATACTTAAAACCCTGATAAAGGACATAGCCTACTTTAAATATATACTACAACACCAAATTGCACGCGGACGAACCCACGAGCGAATGCTTATCTTTAATTCTCCCAACTATGTTATCATACCAATACTACTAATACTACAGCTAAAACGACGAACAAAAATATATCTCAGTACATTGCCACTTTAAGCTCACATGCTCAGCGCGCGCGTCGCTCCGAGCCGGTAATGGTGATTGCGGCATTCTGTACATGATTGCTAAACAGAGAACACCTGCCCATCTCCCTTTAAGATTGTACCGTCCGTAATCAGATTTAAATATTTTAAATACTTATTTATTAATTTTATTTGCAATTTTATTCAGTTAAAAATTAAGATACTACTTTTGGAAAACCTGCACCTTGGTCCGACCCCCAGGCTCATGAAAACACAAAAAAAAAATTTCACTTTATGTCTTAGAGCATTCATTTAACAAGGAGATAGGATGACCAGGCGAACACTTCGTTGGTCATAAATGCGCAGCTGGTCATAAACTTTTATTAAAACTTATGTGACTTGCGATCGCTGTCCTTGCATTCTACCATAATGACATTAAGCGGTGCTCCACGACATTGTTATTTTTGCTGTGTTGTTGTGTAAAAATCGACCTTACATTCAGCCCTGCAAGTGTGTTTTTTTTTGTTAAATGTGTGCTATCCGTGTCTACGTCGCCCCCCGTCTGGATTGACAGAAAAAAATGTTTGGGCATTATTGCCATTGTCCGTTGGTCAAACAGTCTAAGCTTAATGTAAGCAATTGTTTGTAATAAAAAATAAAGAAAAAAAAAATCTCAAGGAGCGGCAACATGACACAGCGAGTCATGTTTGTAATCCTACTAATATTATAAAGGCGAAAGTTTGTAAGAATGTATGGATGTTTGGATGTTTGTTCCTCTTTCACGCAAAAACTACTGAACGGATTTCGATGAAATTTGGCACACGGGTAGATCATGTCCTGGATTAACACATAGGCTACTTTTTATCCCGGGAAAACATAAAGCGGGACTTTTATCCCGGAAAAACTTTTTAAGGCGGGCGGAGCCGCGGGCAAAAGCTAGTCAAGTATATTATGATCTATCTGACTAATGACTAATCAATTGTGTCAAGTGTGTTATCTGCGTGTTTCCTCGCCTTATACTATAAAAATATTCTATGTATGAGTTTAATTTAGACGTACAAATCCAAAAATGTACTTACCCATTTCATAAAAAATAACCTATACTAATATTATAAAGCTGAAGAGTTTGTTTGTTTGTTTGTTTGAACGCGCTAAATTGAAAAATTCTTTTTGTGTTGAATAGACCATTTATCGAGGATGGCTTTAGGCTATATAACATCACGATGCATCTATTAGAAGCGAAGAAATAATGGAAAATGTGAAAAAAACGGGGAAAATTATTCATTCTTGAGGGCTTCCATTGCGTGCGCTGCGAAAACGGTTCAAGATACCAAAAATATGTATGAAAGAATTATTCCTCTTGAAATGATCTAAAAAAATGTCGAAGACAGTATATGTCTATCTTTTAAGATTAACTCGCTAGAACCGTTTTTATGGTAATCAAATTTGGTCGAAATTAATGCATTATTTGTTAAGAGTTGTATCAACGTCATAATATTAATTTCAACGGGAAGGTTTTTATGTACTTTTAGCCCGGAAAAACTTATTAACGCGGGCGAAGCCGTGGGCAAAAGCTACATCTGATAATCGTATAGCCTATAACCATCGCACAATAAACACGAATCGATAGACATCTCATTTGTGAAGGTTAACTAGGGGCGACGCTAGAGATACATTACATAGGGTTGTAAAATCATTACCCTTCCTTGCTTCGTCGCAGTCGGGTAAAAATAATCACACTATTTTACGTATTATACGTAGAATGCGCGGCGGCGGGGCGCGGGGGGCACAAGTCAACGACAGCCGCTCGCGCGTGACGCGCCGGCCGACAAACCCCGCGCCCCCGCCCCTCACCGCAAGTATTCTACCGTCGAACGGCCCGCGCTCAGTCCGCGCCCCTCCGCCGCGGGGGGAGTACGCCTTGCTAGGTCGGTCTGCGTTCGCCAAATGTGACAACTAACAAGACCGCCATTACTCATTGATTCCTGTACCGCATCTTTAAAAGGTATCTTATTTGTATTGTTTTAGTTGCATGTAATAATTGGATGTGTTTCGAATGAATCGTGTCGTAAATCGTATATCCAATTAATGCATTTGCACTATTTTTTACCCGACTACGGGTATGTCTAGGATATAACTAAACCGTAGTCGCATGCCGTTATATTAAGAAAGAAATATTGAAAAATAATTAGAAAATTCAGTACGCTTTATCTAATAAATTATGTACTTAACTGCAGCTGGCAAATACAGCGGCATGCGACTACGGTTTAGTTATATCCTAGACATCAACATACTTGTTTTAGACTATGATTTCAAATAGGAATATTTTCTTGTTTAATATTTTTCAGTTATTCTTTCCGTTGTCGGGTTTTAGTTTTTTTAACTTATTTTTTATATTATCTACTCTTTTGTTTGAACGTTATGATTTCTGTCATTCTTATTATAGTGTCATCTTTGCAGTTCCTCACGATGTTAGATAACGAACTGGAGGTACCTGCGAACGACGACGAAGTTGATCCATTTGAAAACAGCATCGCCGAAAAGATGCAAATAGCGAAAAATGTAGTTATACATTGCGAAAGAACGCATAATAAGGCCATTAAACATATTAGTGACATTGAAAAAATCATTAGTTACACGGGAGTGTGCGAAGACACAATAATAATAGCCGATAGGTCGCTAAAACCAGCGAAGAGGTTCAAAGATTGGTTTGACCATAAAACCAACACATATGCGAAAGATTATAACTTTATTCTGTATGGCAGTATTCGAAGCATAATAGTTGATTTGTACACGACAAAATTGCAAGTGGCGACAAAAGAAAAGTTATTGAAAGGCTTGTTTCAGAAGCGCTGTGTGAGGAAGCGATACGACGAGGCCAGGCTGAAATGTGACATTTTACAACATGGATTTATATGGAAACGGATACCGGGCACCAAAAACACCATGCTGGTTGAACGAACAGACCAGTACCTTAAAAAAATGGAATATCTAACTCGCATGAGAGCGTACAGGCAAGACGGAAGATGCATAGTATACCTTAATGCTTACTTCTATTACTACCAGGTGGTCGCGTCGTCAAAACACGGATTGCTTCACATGGGCTTCCACGGACTCCAGAAGGAGAGTAGTAATTATCTCGAGGTTTGGACAAAAAGTATACTCATAGCCGCAATACCACCCAACGCCGTAATAGTATTAATGGAAGAGCCACAAACCTATAAGGTGGTACCCACGCCTTTCACACCTAAAAGTGACATGATCAGCTGGCTTACGGAGCGCAATATACCTCACGACCCAAACGTTCACAGAGCGGATTTGTACGCTATTATAAAGAAATTTAAAGAGCCGAGAGATATAAGGACGGTTGTAGAAGGAATTTTACTGAGCCATGGCCACGACGTGGTGTACCGGCCACAAGTGCTTAGGAAACTTGATTACTTAGAGTTGATGTGGCCTGGCATTCCCGCGTATCGATGCAACACCAACACGGTCGTCAAGTTAAGGGAGAAACCGCTGGAAGAATGGCAAAAGATTGAGAACGTGTTAATAAATAGAGAGGAGGCTACGTACCAAGAAGAGATGTTAATGGAAACTGTCATCGACAAGGTAATGACTTTGGCCAAGTATGGACAGTTAACTTCTGATGATTTGGAGGAATGTGAGACGTATTTACCCGATGATGAATATTGCGCTACTATAATTATTGATTAAAGGCATGTCTTAAATGATTCATTTTTTATTTTATTAGTTACCTTGTAGCTGCCGTGCCCTTTACATGGATGAATATTAATATCACTGCCCATAAACAGTAGAAGTTTGGAATTTGGATTACATAGCACTTTGTGGCAGTGTATTTTTCGCGTCATTGCCTATACAAAGTAAGAAGAATCATCATTGTAATTACATTAGCTACTTTCCTTCAAATTGTGACAACTTGTGCACTTTATCTTGAAGATAAATACATATTGGTCACGTCGCATAGGAGAGACGTTCTAGTAGTCGTTTGTCAAACGAGAAGTCGCGGGTTCGAACCCCGTAAGTCCATATATTTTATGTTGTCACAGTAAAGTTACACATCTAAATATTATTATACAGTCCAACGAGAATTCTCATATGCATCGGATTGCCAGAGCCCGAACAAAATGTGTTCAGAATGTGGCCTATTTTCTTGTATGTAGGTATACAGTCTATAGCAGATTTTTCGGTGGTGTAGTTGTATTACGGTGCGAATGCCATGTTGAGGTCTCAGGTTCGATACCCCAGCAAAGTGATATTGGGTTTTTCTAATCAGTATAAACCCGGAGTCTGGAATTTGTGCCCGATATGGCGATAGGCTCGCCCCCGATCACATCATGGGACGTAATACGCACGGCGAAAATTGGATGCTGTAGTAGCGCCTTTGCCTATGCCTTTGGATATTAAAAGCGCGCGCGTGTGTGTGCATGCGACAGTCGCTATCCAATCAGCTACAAAATATATACAAAAAGAGTAAATCGTGAATCCTGCTCCATCAATCAGACCAAAAAAATCCATCTCAGACCCCTCACCGAATTTCATAGTCGAGTGAACAACAAAGGTGATTTAACACAACCTTTCTAACATCTGTAAAATGGAGATGAGAGAGGAAATTGCACGTGCCGTGGGTGGCTTTAGCAGACCGGATGTAGGGTGAGCGCGAAAGGAGTGCATTTCCTGGTCCTCTCCCGGCGACCGATGGGTCACTTATGTGTAGGGTTGCCATGCGTCCGGATAAAGCCGGACATAGTTGGGCTTTTTGAATGCGTGTCCGGCTTTAATACTAAGATACTTATTAATACTAAGACACTAAACCGTTAATAATTTAGGGTGTCCGGCCTTTTTACCCAAATGTCCGGCTAAACCTGCTGGTCTATCCTGCTATTAGATTTGACGACGTGGCAACCGTACTTATGTGCCATTAGTGATAACCTCTTTGCATTTATTTATAGTATTTTTTTTCTGGCACGATATAACTTTATTGCATCTTAATGGTAAGAAATATAATGGAGAAGCTTGTATAATGCCATAACACGATAGAACAAAAAATATTAACTTTTGTTTGTGTAGTCGGTCCAGAAAGTAATTATTTTACATAAAAAAAAATAAAAAAAAACACCTCCGAGAGCATGTTTTATGTTCTATTTTATTTATTGTTTCACTTGTATAGCCCGATTAGGAAATTAAACCTCCCAATGTTACATCAAAATATGGATCTTTTTTCTTGTACTGATGTTAACTTTAAAACGAAAAAGTATAGGTGGAATATTCAAAGCAGGCTTTTATTTTCCTGTGGGTTTATAATGTGACGAATAAACACGACACGACTCCGTTACGTTTAATTGGGATTAGTTGAGAGACGAACACGCTACTGACGTATTGTTCTCTCGATCAATCACAAACATCATATATACTTAATTAAAATTTAAATAATTCCCGACACAAAAACATCTAAAAAGTAAAATTATAAAAGTGCCTTTATCGCTTAAGTACTTAATAACATTATGACCTAAGCGTCCACGCGTCGGGGGACCGAACTCCGGACCAGGGTGATGAAAATACATCTTTAGTGGTTCCCCAACGCGATAACTTTTGGGTCAAAATAATACTTAATACTAATAATAGTTAAACGACAAATACACTTTTATTATTTTACTTTTTAAAGGTTTTCTGTGTTGGCGGTTATTTAAATTCTATTTTAATGTTTATTTCAAACTTTTTAAATTACTATATTCTCCATTATAGGGCCTCGATAATCAATTATCTAACACCTACTCGTCGAGGCGATTCTTGTGAGCCCACACACGCTATACCTGCTATAAGTTGCTAAAGAGTTGGGTATCCAGCAGATAACTTGATACTGTAGCATCAGATCAAGGTTTATGAATCTTAAAAATATTTCCGAAGTCACAATACGCCAAATTTTAAATCAATCGTAGTTGTGAATGTTAGAAATGCGCTGATAATCTTTGAACGCCTGAACAGATCTTCATAAATTATAGCTAAGAACCATCTCGATCATATCAGTTTTCAAACAAAACAAACCAAAAAAGCATTAAAGTCGGTCAATTCGTTTGAGAGCTACGATGCCACAGACATACAGATACATACCCTAAACTTATAACTCCACTCTTTTTCTGTCGGGGGTTAAAAATTAAACGACATCGTCCTACGAGTAGCATCTCTATGCGACATTCTAAACACATTGGTCAGTCTATAGTTGACTATTTACTGCACTTAGGCATACTGTATCTTTTTCAATAGCCTCAAACACCTGCCGAAAACCCGTAACATTTAATTAATCATTTTATATTTTTATGGAAACTTGAAAAAGAACAGAAGAATTGAAGAATAGGGATCTTGAAATTCGACAGACAAGGTGGGAGTCGAGGTGGCTCAATTGGAAGAGCACCGGCACGGTACGCCGGAGGTCGTGGGTTCGAGTCCCACCTTCGACTGTTTTTTTCAAGTTTCCATAAAATATAAAATCATTATGTAGGCACTAAATGGCCATTAACATGTATAAAAAATCATAATATACATTTAATTAAATTATAAACATATCCTTTTCTTAAGCATGTAGTATTACAACATTGATTATGTCCCTTCGCGTTTCCTTCGGCCGCGGGACCCTAAGGGTCCAAACGAAATCTCATCAAATATGGACAAGGTATAGGAACTTTGAACAGTTCGACGTAATTGAAACTGGAAGGTAGAAAGTTCTGGAACATTTGCGTTACTTATTGAAAGGCGTAGGTAGGAACGTTCATGTGAATAGTGTAGGCTTCGAAGGTTATGAATTTTCAGGAAACTTATGAATAGGGTACATGTTATTAATTTGGTTAGGTTCCTAAACTAGTTACAGAGGTAGAAGTCTAACTCGTAAGTTTAACAATATAATGTTATACTTCCATACTTATATATGCGAAAGCAACTCTACGTGTCTGTGTGTTACGCTCACAGCTGACCCACTAAACCGATTGTTTGGTACGGAGATAGTTTCAGACCCTGGACAGGACCTAATATTTTTGACCCCGGGGAACAAATATTGCAGGACATTGAAATAAAAATAAGTTACCATTTTTTTTTTGGAATTTTGTTTAATTTTTACGAAAAAATCCATAAAGTAGTTTTATTTAAAAGTCAAACATTCGCGTACATATAAGAAATCATTAAATATAGCGGGACCTGTTTTCCTGGAAAAACGTTTTCACCCGAGCGGAGCCACGAGCAAAGACTAGTAATATTTAATGCGAAAATGTTTGTCAGTATGTCCTATCATGTAGCATTGGTCCGATGTTTCTTGCGTAGTTTATTTTTAGTATAGCGGATATTGTCATAAACTTTTTTCTGGGATGAAGAGTGTTTTTATTAAATAGAAGCCGATATGGTATACATAATATTAGAAAAGATATTTTAGTATCTGGTTCATAATTAACTCGGAAAAGAAAGCTAATGGGGATCGCTTATTGTGGGCGTTTCAAAAGTGCTTTCCAACACAAAATTTAGGTTTCTGTGTTAATTTTACATCAGGTAAAAATTTAAGCAATAATACGTATTTATTATTAATTATTAATCAAGTATCAAAACGAAGAAAACTACATACTAAGTGAATTGTCACATTCTTAGAGTAGTTGAAAGTTAAATGCTCTAAGGTCACATAGAATTAAGTTTAATGCTTAGAGTATTTAACATTCAACTCTAAGGTCTAACGTGATGATTCCTTGCAGACTGATAAGCTACTTGACTTATGCTCACGGCTCCGCTCGGACACGAGTTTTTCCGGGATAAATGTAGCTTTATATCAGTGAAAGTATTTTTAAAATAGGTCCATTAGTTTTTTTGAGTTTATTCGTTACAATAATACAAGTCTATCCTCTTTATAATATTAGTATACAGTCACCGGCAAAAGTGGCTGAACAAATTCAAAATTTCAAATTGCGAACATACTTTGGTGTTCTTACTAATCTTTTTTCTCTTCACAAAAATAAAAGAGATTTGCTTTACTTCATTCGAAGGTTTTTTTTTCAGTTTAACTTAACGCCTGTATAGGCGATTTGAAATTTTGATTTTGTACAGATATTTATGCCGCTGACTGTACTTAGATTACTTGTTTCGGAACCTCGGGGAATCCATAATTGTATTGTTAGAAAAGCACCACATAGATCTATATCCGTTATAGTACTGGATCAACGTATATATTTAAAGTGGGCACATACGATGCGATTTGGTACAGCCGAACCATTAAAATGGTATGCCATCGAACCATATCGCATCGTGTGGGGCACGGTTCGTTGGACATTATTATTATTATTGTTGGTACGGCTGGTTCGATGGCTTGTCCATCAAACTTGGTTGCATACAACTGGACGTCGCATGGTACGGTTCGATCGTGTGGCGTGAAGACTGTACCGCGTGACGAATTGGTCGCATGATACCAAATCTAATCGTCTGTTAGTAGTATTAGATTACCTCAGTAGTATTTTTGGGTATTTATATATTCTTTACTGGTGGTAGGACTCTCATATGTAAGAGTCCGTCTGGGTGGGTACCACCGCAATGTTTATTTCTACCGCCAAGCAGCAGTGTGCATGCACTGTTGTGTTTCGGTTTGAAGGGCATTGTAGCCAGTGTAACTACTGAACACAATGAGACTTAACATCTTACGTCTCAGGATGACGAGCGCAGTGGAATGCCACACAGTACTTTGTAAATCAAGGTTCTGAATTGTATTTTTTCTACTGTTTATGGGTGGTCGTGTCGCTTACCACCAGGCGAAGGCATGCTCGTCTCGTCATTCAATGCTTTAAAAAAAAAGTACCCGTACTTTTGCCTACCCGTAGCGTATATCAGCTGTTAAACGGGAGGTCCTGTGTTCGATTCCTGGGTCGGCAACACAATTATAATATGGTTAAATGTACTGTGGATTCATTTTAGAGTGGGATAAATGCAATTGGGCAAAAAAAGTGGATGATAACATAATTGGGAACAATGTCCGGAGGTTCAAAACCCAAGGCACACACCTCTGACTTCAAAGTTACGTGTGTATTGTTTATCAATTATCGTCTGGCTTAACGGTGAAGGAAAATATCGAGTCGTGAGGAAACCTATATTCCTGAGAATTCTCCATAACAATTTCGAGGGTATGTGAAGTCTGCAAACCTGCACTAGGCCAGCCCTTCTCAGTAGTAGAAGAGGCCCGTGCTCAGCAGTGGACACTATACAGGGTCATTTTGTAACCGAATACATAAATTTAACTGCGATAAAATCAATTTGAAAGAAACACCATGCAGTTAATTATTTTAACCATAAGTGTAAAATAAAGAAGTACATTTTTCAAACAAATTAAATAACAAAAAAGGTCTTTTAATTTTAGACATCCTATTGCCACTACTAGTAAACGAGAAATCGTCGGAGCGTCAACATCGCACTGAGGTCTGTGTGTTTCATTGATAATATGCTCACGCACACGCGAACAAGAGATGCACACACGGAGCACAACGATAAGCTGTCACATCGCGCCATCGTAACCAAGAAGCTTTATTCCAAACCGAAAAGATGAGGTCGCTATTATTACCAATGCTTGTGTGTCAGGTCACATAGGTCAATCTAAACAACAGTCACTTACTAGATTCTGTCAGAGCCAGTTATGTCTCCTTTAAAAAACTGAAATCATTGTGGCATCTTCGATAATGGTCACAGTCCGTACACCGCACGTAGCTTATCAAAAATCCTCACAACACTAAGATTCTATCAACTATCACACGATACATCAGCAAGAATCGCACGCTCAAGCCGTCAAATTCGTCGATCGATTTCGTGAAACCGACTATGATGCTACCGTTATGATACGGGTGTCAGCGAGGTTCTGGAAAATTGGAATTTTGAACATTTACTCAGTAATCCCTAAAAGTACAAAAGACATTTCAACGACCTTCTCGGAAACATTAACACTTTATTCACGAGCTTTGCTTTTGAGCGAGGTCACTCGGATCGATACACAACGATATAATAATAAAATTACAATAGTTACGAGTAAGTACATAGGGCGCATCGGCCTAACATTCGGTACATAAATCAACATACGTCACGTCGTGTTGCTGCTGGGCGAACGGCAGCTGGCAAAATGACGAGTGCCGAGTACTGTGGCCGAGTGGCGACTGGCGGGCGACGCGCGCGCCGTCCCCCGCTTTCCCGCAGCGCATGCGCCTGAAGGAGCCAGTGCGGGGCCATAGGCATGAAGTCCACGAATCCCGGACCGCGAATCTCGATGTATTTCGACACGTTACACATTTTGATAAATATCACTTGTACTTATTGCTATTACCTGGAATTTCCGTAATTTACGAGTAGGGTAAAAAACGTTTAATTTTTACCACTTCATAGAATACACGCACACTTTTGTCAAGAATAAGTAACATTTACGTACGTATTGGAAGCTTTAGTATTTAACTAAAGCTTCCAATAGTGAGTAATGACTGAACTTAATTTAAGATAACCAGGATATTCAATTGACTAATGACCAAAATTATTGTAAGTAGGTAAAACATAGGTATTTAGAAGGATTTTTATGCACTTGGTCGAGTCACTTTATAAGTGGTTAGTAAATAACGCCAGTTTTAGGTATTATTACTCAGGCAGGAATAATAAAAAATTGCGATTGTTATTGCGGTGCGGAGATACTGGGGTACTCTGTCAGAGGTGTCCGGGAATAAACCCATATTTCGCCCAAATGTCCGGGATTCTTGCCGTGTTTTTCCGGCGTCGGCAATTTAGGTAATGGCAGCCCTATACAAAGAACATGCCGACAAGTGCGCCGTGCGCCCGCTGGCGCGCGCGATCGTTGGCCCCGCCAGCTGATGTTCGTGTTACACGTGCTCCCACAGGGATACCAAGCTTTGGTACTATTACCTTATTCTGCAATATCTTGCAATTTTAGTTTTACATTGTTCTATGCTATTTAAACCGTACCACAATGCATATTGAAATTAAATGATGTTAGAGCTCTGGTATGCTTTATTGCTTAAAGTAATGTTATTTTTACAATACAAAGATATTGCTGCGTATTCGTTTAAGTAGACTTTTCATTAGCATAATTACCCTAGTTATTTTATTATTTAATACACTTATTTAAGTGTGTTAGAAATCCATGTGATAAATAAACTAATATCCGATTCTTTGAAAAGCTGTGTCATTTTAGCAAACTTGTCGGTTAAAATGTTTATACTGGCAACACAGCGTGTTTGAGTGCGTGTTTGTAATGAATGGCGTGCGAAAGAGACATAACATGTTGGTATCTGCACGTTAGTTTCAATGTGTTAGTAACAAGATCAACGACTCTGACGCGATACAAAATGTAGCTAGAGATTAGAAGGTACAGAAGGCATAATAAGGCCTTTGGTAGTATAAAGTATTTACGTAAACCTATTTTAGGCATGACGTCCAGAAATATTGATGTTAAAATTAAAACGAACTTTGAAATATCATACGGGATCTAAAAAATATGATATCAATAGATTAAAATCCTGTAACTTTTTTAATAACCCGACTGCGAGTTGTTTAGTACCTACCTATTTCGGTAGGTAAACTTATTTATTAACGAAAACAAAGTTTATTATTAAAGAATTAATACTTTTCTTTACAGCATAACACTTAAAAAATAATTAGTTCCTTTTCATACAATAACATGACAATTTTTTATTTCATGTTGATATTTTTTATTGTCCGCAGGTTCGAAACCCAAGGGCACACACCTCTGACTTTTCTAAAAAATTATGTGTGTATTCTTTGTGAATTATCGCTCGCTTTAACGGTGAAGGAAAACATCGTGAGGAAACCTGCATATCTGAGAAGTTCTCTGAATTTCGAAGGTGTGTGAAGTCTGCCAACCCGCACTAGGCCAGCGTGGTGGACTAAGGCCTGAACCCTCTCAGTTGTAGAGGAGGCCCGTGCTCAGCAGTGGGCAGTATTACAGGGCTGGTATGGTATGGTATGGTATGGTATGGATATTTATAACGTATTAGTTAGGGAGTAGGGACTGCTCTAGTAGCAATTTAATTATTTTATTTCAAATTCCACGTCTCAAGCGGTACTGCTGCAGCTATGTGAGTGAATGTATTGCAAGTGAATTTGTGAGTTGCCCTTCTTAATCCTATAGGTTTTGTAAAAACATCGTCAGCTGTGACGTGATTCACTGAATAAAGTCAAGCGCGCTAAAACACAGCGTGATCAAAAAACTATAAAACTATAATCGGGATTATTGGCGAAAGTATGCGTTACCCATGGATAATATTTTGCACGATGTTAGCAGAGGTCACGCTGAATATGTGGTTTCATTTAGTAACGCAATGTTGAAATGACACTGTATAATACAGGGCTGATTGCATTACGAATGTCAATATTGAACCATGTTAACACATATTAGAAGTTGATTGCATAAAATATGTTAGGTGTATCCATCTACAATATTGACATTATAATTATTATGAAATTATTATTTGACATTTTATAATCATTATATTATTATTCTCGCGTTGACATATTATCATTTTGTTAATGACGACCGACCGATCATTGTGGTGCGCTTGCCTGTTATTAAACTTGTAAATTATTTTAATTCTGCGTATTGATGTTAAAATTAGAATAATAAATCAACAAAAAATATGTTTGTAAATGTAGGCGTATGCACGTTGTACACCGTTTAATTATATTTTTTTATTTGTGGTCTCTCATTTTATTATGAAGGTATAGTGTTTTCTAATCTGTAATGGTTTTGTATATATGTAAAAATAAATAAATAAAATAAAATTGTAAACTTCCTTAAATTGGATTTTATCCTTATTTAACGGTGATGTGTGTGCATTAGCTTATATAACTAATCTGACTTTGTATGCAAAAAGACTTGGAAAAAAAAAGAAACAAAAATATTATATAAAGATTCAATGGACAAATTGATGACAAAAAAATAAGCCCGGAGTTTCTTTCTGCCTTTCTTCTTCGGGTAGTCATCACTTAGGTAGCTAGTGAAAGGCTGGTAGGTTAGCGACGCGTGCCTCCCACTAATTTTAATAAAAAATATTCTTTTTTTTATCTCTTTCCTGCCAGCCCGAGCTTGGCTTCTTTATATTTAGTTTTCATTGATTTTGCCCTCTTTAAAAATGTCTTTAGTTATATAAGTGACTATTTGTAATAATTATTATTAATTGAATGTATCTTGACATATCATAAGTGCAAATGTTCGCCTACGTGATGAATAAAGTATATTATTTTAATGCAATTGGAAATTGTTGGGTATGTTTCGGTACGTAATGATACATTTTTTTTACTTAAATACAATTATTTATTAAACCAACTAAACATTTAACACTTGGACAATAACATCACCTTACTTCTAATCAAAAAATGGTATAACTTAAGTAAAATAATAGTAATTAACATAATTTTAAATGTCTAGTCTTGGACAATATTAAACGTAGGTCATATTCAAGGATTTAAATATTCATTCTTTAGAAAAGAACTAGAGGACATAACACCAAAAAATTACAAATAAATATATTTATTTCTAATTTTATTTTTCCTTGAATATGACTTTAAATTACTCAGAATCACTGCAAGACGGTATATTCGAATCATAATCACCGGTCGAAGGTTGGTCTTCCAGTTTCTCAAGAAGACCATCGATCACCGAGTCAATTTTCATATCAGTGTCAAAAATATCCTTCTCCTTACCAGCTATATATTCATCAAACTCTTTGAAATATTCAGGCGGTATACTTTCAAGAGCTTCAACAAACGCTGTCTCACTTATATCAGGAGCAGTACATAGTAATTCTTTGTTCTCATTAATTAATCTGAAGACTAAACTTGCCGGCGTCAACTTGTTAATACAATCCGGTACTCGAAGCACACTATGGCCTCTCTGTTTTATCATTCTGTCAATTTTGTACATATTTTCGTTCACATCGGTGAAGTTTTCGATCAAACTAACCAGTTCGTACTTTGACATTTCTTCGTTAAACGGCACTTTGTGGTATTCGAGCCATTTGTGCATCTCCATCTTCAAACTATCTTTGTTCGGAGGTTGTATTACTTGCTCGCAGTGGTGTGTAGACTTGTCGAGAACTATAACACTGTCGTTTTTGACGTTCGGCAAGAGATCGAAGTCCAACCACTCCGTAAATGCGTCCTCGTCGAAATTGTCGACGAATTTGACAGCATTCACTCCCGTTTTCGACACGGCATAAATTATTCTCTGCTGGGATATTTGTTGATAATGTTTCGAGAATAATTTACTCTCTTTCTGCGTGAGACATTCCCCGTTCGCTTTCAATGCGTTCTCATCAATGAAGTAAATGTTTTTACCTTCTTTCCTGTAATTTATAATATTTTTCAAATATTCGTACCTTTCGAAAATAATTTCCGGTCTCTCTATAACAACACACTCAAAGTCTGATAGTTTTTTTCTTTTCCATATAAAGCCCAGTTTTACAAGCACCTTCCTGAAGCTCTTTATATCCGTGTACGGCGGTATCACCCCATACAGCGCTTCGAACAACTGTTTGGTGCTAGGAATTATGTTTTGTTCTAAATAAAAAGTCGCCAACGCTCGATATATCCCAGACCGATCGATCTCTTTAAATTCAATATTGCACACGTCATTATTCTTCAAGTTTTCCAAAACTTTCTTTTGCAAGCCTGTGTACTTCGCTGCTTTGTCTAAATACGAATCATACGTTGCAAGAGGAGCATTCATATCTTCATTCATTTGCACAATAATCCTTTGAAGCATTCGCACATTTTCCGGAACTTCAATCAATTTGTCAGCGGCCGCCATTTTGGCGTAAAATACCAACCCGATTCGAAATTCAAACACACACAACTAGGTGGAACTGCATGCGCGCGGCAAATGATCCAAGTCAGGGGCCGGGACGACGCGGCGCGGCGTGGAATGACGCAAGCAACGAGAGTGAGAGAGACAAGTATATAGCAAACGCGTAGAGTGAATGCGTCGGGAGAGAAAGAGATGGGGATAAGTTGTCTCGCTATCAGTTACCGTTGACCGCTAGGTGTATTCATGCGCTCAATTATTGCACACTTTTTGCACATTATGTCTATGCGACTAATTATGTTTTTTTTTCTCAATTGTCAAAACATTTTAATGGTGAATGCAGACGTAGCATAGTTTTTCTTATTTTAAAGTACCAGAGTAATTAAAACGTTTCTCAGTACTTTCCCCCTTTGTTGATAATATTACGGAATACGCACGGCGAAAAGTGGGTGCACTAGTTGCGTATCTGCCTACCCCTTCGGGGATAAAAGGCTTGATAACATGATATTTCAGGCCGATGTATACTATTTGTCAGATTAATAATTTATAAATGGTTAATTACAAAACGAAACATTGCAATTAACATTTAACCCGTCAAGCCCCGCTCATATTACGCACCTTTAGGATGAAAACGACATAATTCAAAAAGATAGAAAATTGGGTTATCGTCCTAAAATTTATTAAAGCGAAGTACTCAATACAACAATAGTTCAAACACAGCCATATTCAAGCAGGAAAAGGACAAAGCTGTTATATCGGTCCCTTTTTTATTTTATTTTTATAAATAAGGGACTAGTTATTAGTCATTTAAAAATGACAACTCAATTTTAAATTTTTTGAATTGTGTCGTTTTCGTTCTAAAGGTGCGATATATAGATGTATGGAAAAACCCCTATAAATATGGACGCCGGTGTCCGTCGCGGGTCTTGACAGATTAATTACGCAATTATTAGGGTTCCGGTCATGTCGGATTGCCGTCTCACCGGACTATGAGAGTGAAGGAATAGCGAGTGCACCTGTGTATTGCGCACACACTTGTGCACTATAATATCTCCTGCGTATCTGGCTGATCTCCGTTGAGATTGGCCGCCGTGGCCGAAACTGGCTAGGAGGATTTCATTAGGGTTCAAAGTATATAGATATGTAGTGCAAGTGACAAAATCATCAAATACATACACGTTAAGCTTTAACTACCATAGTCGAAGTAACTACCAGATCTATAAAGCGATTCAACTAAAAATGCACTTAAAATATCAACAGGTAGCAAAGCCAGGAAGTGGAAACGTTCAACAGAAATGTAGTTTAAACATTTTAATACCAGATAAACACATGAACTTAAAAGCATTATCTGCTAATTTTAGACGATACTGCAAAATGATTATAACTTCTGAACTCAATGAAGAATTTTACAATCTGATTGTAATTTGACCTTGATCGCCTTATAATGTAGTGAGATTGCAAGTCTATGAAAAGGTTTTTTATTACCTTCCTATGTACGCAAATATACGCTACTCGTTGCCTGGACTCCTCATTTTTTTTCAACAGAACACTAGCTTTTGTTCGCGTCTCCGGCGTTATATGTATACTCAAACCGGTAAAGTCTTACTTTCCGAGGGTAAAAAGCTTACGTGCTTTCTTATGGTTCATTCTTCGTATTTAATTTCGCCAGAACCGATTCAATGGGTTAGCCGTGAAAGCCTAAACAGGCAGAGTTACTTTCGTATTCATAACATTTTACATGGATAAAATTAGATAAAAGTTACTAATGTAAGGGTACTCATATATTTGTCCTACATACAATAATAGTGAAAACGTACCCATACTATCTTGCTTTAGATATAGTCCAAGAAGGTAGACATAATTCGAGCGACCATCGAGGTACCAATTAGACATTACACAACATAAAACTAAACCATCCAGTACGGCAGTACCACGATCAAACAAAAATTAAACGTAAAATTACCAAAGCAAAGGTCAAATTTATCATTGGCCAATTGTTCAAACAAACATCGCGATCCGCCGGCGGGCGAGATGTTTCGTTTATAAACGCAATAAACGTTTTACATAATAGATTATGGATTAATTCAATTTATTACGTTTGTCCTTGGGCGATAACAGAAATGTTAAAACACAACAACCGGCTTTAAATTATTCAATGCTAGCTTTAATTCGCGGCTCCGCCCGCGTGACTATTTTTCCGGGGTAAAAAGTAGCCTATGTGCTGTCCCAGATTATAGTCTATCTCTGTGCCAAATTTCATCCAGAACCGTTCAGCCGTTCTGGCGTGATTGATTAACAAACATACATCCGTTTCGAATTTATAATATTATTAGAGCTATTGCCAGTTTATTGTCAATGTTTTTTTTTTAATCAGCTCAGAAATGTGTGGTATCAAAACACAACGTTTTAAATCCAGGAATCTTTAGTATCCTTTTAAAAGGTCTTATATTCATAGAGCGTATTAATCATAATGAATAAATATTATATGTGTAGAATGACACAAGATGTGCAAATGGCGATACTTCGTACATTTCCGTATTTATAATGGTTTTAAGGCCATATTGTATGTAGCCATTGCTAATAGTTATAATTTAAAAATACGCCCTCCACAATTTATTTGTGACATTTATTATCGATTATTTAAAGTCTTTGGGCCTTACTAATAATCACTGTATATTACGTCTGTCATAGTTATACAATGTTTTATCTCACTTCCTCTGACGGTAAATGTCACACAAGAAAACAAGACAAAACACTGAATGACTATCACAGACGTATACAGCGTTTATTAGTAAGGCGGTTCTTATAAAACGAATATTAAATGTATAAAATATTTCAAAACCTGTAAAGTGTTAAGCAAATAAACGCACAAGTAACTATTAAAATCGGCCATTTGTTTTATTCCTACCAAGCTCCCTAATTAACATTTCTGTTAATCTATAAAACAGATACGATCGAGATGATTTCGAAGCGAAATCATCGATGTTCAACTTTATTGCCGCGATGTTACTTGGAGTGTCGGTTTAATACTGTTAAATTCACTCATTTGAATACCACCCTTACACCCAACACATAAAGTTTATTTCACATTAAATTTATTCAAAGATGTTATCCCGCCTCGGCAAATGCGCCAGCACGCTCCCTAAGGTTTTTAATTAACTGGAAGGCAACCGATTGCGTATCAGTTCGATTCCCTTGTTGGACACGGGTTTTCAATTTTCACGTGCAACGTCGATTAAATGTTAACTAGTTTCGGTTCGTGAGTTCGTTTTAATTAAACGCGAGATAGTTTACGGCGTGCGCGTTAGTTTTGTTTTTAGTATGTTGGTTTGTCGCCGTTTTTGCGAGTACCCACCGAGTGACTTGCGTTCGGGTCTGTGCAAATGGTAAAGTTTTTGGTTTAATTAAATTTGCGCGAATCGAATGTGACGAGGAAGTGTAGCGTCACAACTTATTATCTGCTGGATCCCAATAATAAACACGCTTTTGTCCTGCGGTGATAGGCAGAGTTCATTAAATGCTACAAGCAAGGATAAAGACACAATTCTTTTACTCTAAATTTGATAGCTAATAACATAATTAATGTAAATGGTGTTTAAGGGTATCGATCCATTTATATAAAAAAACACGGATTAAAAAAGAACTTACTTGCCTCAAATATAATAACAATTACCAGCCCTAAAATATACATTGCCCACAAGTCTACACTATCAAGATGATTTAGACTTTAATCATACCATGCTAGACCACACTATGCTATACTCCACCATGCCTAGAGTAACCATTCACATATTTTTCACCCCACAATTCCAGAGGTCCAAAATTACCCCCACGTGTCAATATTACATTATACATTCCAATTTGGCCGTGATATTGAACGGAATAAATCACATCTAACTCCGTTATTAAATAGGGCCGGGTAATGTTATGAGGTAGATTTTTTCCGCGCGGAGAGATGCGGATTTAACGTCTTACTCGGTGGAAATGCGTAATTTTTGACGATATTATGTTTTTTATTATTTGGGGAAGAAATATATTTTACTGGTGGTAGGACTCTCATATGTAAGAGTCCGTATGGGTGGGTACCACCGCGATGTCTATTTCTACAGCCAAGCAGCAGTGTGCACGCACTGTTGTGTTTCGGTTTGAAGGACGTTGTAGCCAGTGTAACTACAGGACATAATGAGACTAAACATCTTATGTCTCAGGATGACGAGCGCATTGGAATGCCAACAGTACTTTATAACTCAAGGTGTTGTATGATGTTGCTACTGTTTATGGGTGATCGTATCGCTTACCGTCAGGCGAACACCTTGCTCGTCTCGTCATTCGATGCAATAAAAAAGTAATAATGCATGGAATATAAAGTTTGGAGCCACTGCAGCTGCGCCGCGACATCCCCTCGCTCAGTGTATTCTACCGTCTGTATCATGGTGAGTGCTCTGAAGAATTGTTTAACCTTATCCCCTCCTCTCCTTTCCTAAACAGAACCACGCGTGCTGGCTTGCGGAACCACAGCTTAGTGGTCTGTTCCATCCCGGCCCGAACCAAAAGGTTCAGTAATTCATATTTCTGCCGCACCATTAAGCTGTGGAACAGTTTGTCAGCGTACGTGTTCCCTCCTTCCTACGACTTAGGGTCCTTCAAGCAGGGCGTGAAGAAGCAATTAAGCAGGCCGGCATAACTGTGCCGACCGACCAGGGATGTTTATCTCTTGCCGGTCGACATATCTTTTTGGGCTTCACTACATTTAACATCAGATGCAGTGAAGCAACTTTGTCGAGCATCGATAAAAAAAAAATGGTGAACCCAAATTAAATTGGGTCGGCATAAAACAACCGATACAGTTTTAGATTCTTAGTGGTGTAGTTATATTGAATACATGATCCAAAGGAGTAACTCAATCACTTGCTCGACGGGATTTGAACGTGAGACAGCGCGATAGTCGTACCGCGCATACAATACAATACCACCGAGGCAGTCAGTAAATTGCAATAAGCTCTAAGAGTAACGTAGCTGTCGTATCATCATCATCATCATCATCAGCCTTTATCAGTCCACTGCTGGACATAGGCCTCCCCTAATGAGCGCCATAGCGCCCTGTCTTCAGCTTGCCGCATACCTGTAGTATATCTCTACACATCTCTGTAGAGGGTAAAAGGCACGATAATATTGAGCCGTTCAGGAAGCTGTCGTTCTTCCTGAAGCCCAGATATGTATGATTCTTATATGTATGTAATATTCTGCAAACGAGGCTTCAAAAGAGTATTGTTCCTACGGCAGGCAGCGGGTTGTCTCTGTCCCCGGCATAGCAGAGTCCATGAGCAGCGGTGGCCGCTTACCAGGCGGGTCGCTAGCTCGTAATATATATAATAAATAATATAATATTACGAGTATATTATACACATAAACACCTTCAAAATCCTAAACAAATTCCACACTTTCAGCGACCGGCAAGTGAATCGTGACACGCCGGTGCGGCACCGGACCGGCTCGCCTCGCCGGCTTTAACAAAGTTAGCCGAAGCCGCAACCTTCGGTATCTGCAAGAGTCACGTCACTCGTCAGTCAGGATATTTTGAAACACACTGCGCGTACTGAGTGGGATTTGGACTGATTGAAGTTTAGTTAGAGGAGTGTAGTAATAACATTAATGTATCCATAAGTGTTAATGTGACTACCTCGGTCGCGTAGTTGTATTACGGTACGACTGCAATGAGGTCTCGGGTTCAATCCCCGGGTCGGGCAAAGTGAAATTGGGTTTTTCTATTCAGTATCCGCCCGGAGTCTGGAATTTGTGCCCGATATGGCGATATGCTCGCCCCCTATCATATTATGGGACAGAATACGCACGGCGAAAAGTGGATGCGCTACTTGCGCCTCTGCCTATTCCTTTGTGGATAAAAAGCGTGTATATATGTATGTCTGAGAAGTTTTAGTACGAAATTTTTAAAACATGTGTAATAACAGAAAGTTATGTAAAAATGATCTAAAACCTTTGAAATGAACCCAGAGACATGTTAGTATTATCCTTCATACTTCAAGACTCCATTTTGCCTATATAATATTCTATATTCCCATTCGTTTTCCCTTAAGGGGTTGCTCCAGTCATTCCACACATTCCCACAGGACGCATCCGCATGCGTAACTTAATCCCGGGGGCGGCAGTTGGCAATAAGCCGTGCCCGGGACCCGAGGGCAGGTGTCCCGGGTCCTTAATTAGGGCACTCGGTCGACTTACAATTACATGCTGCCAGATGGGAGTAAATATTCTATTGATTTAGCACCGTTTGAAATCCATTCTTAAGTCAATGAAATAAAAAAAAATACTTAAAATACCTAACATAGATCTGGAAAACAAAATAATAATCTTAGAAACACACACACACACACACACACACGCCCTTTATCCACGAAGGGGTAGGCAGAGGCGCAACTAGAGCACCCACTTTGATAGGGGGCGAGCCTATCGCCATTTTGGACACTAATTCCAGAGTCCGGGTTCATACTGACAAGAAAATCTCAATATTACTTTGCCCGACCCGGGGATCGAACTCAAGGCCTCGGCACAGCAGTCGTAGCGTAATACAACTACGCCACCGAGACAATCTTAGAAAAACATTTTAAATAAGCCTGTGTTGTCCAAATTTGAATTCGTGTCTGATAAGACTTATCGGAATAACGGCGAAAAGTGGGTGCACTAGTTGCGCCTCTGCCTACCCCTTCGGGGATAATAGGCGTGAGTGTGTATGTATGTATGTATAAGACTTATATATATAGCGTCCACTAGAAATACGAACGTATCTCATGGAGCATAACATTCACATACTACGAATCAACACCAATGAATGAAAATCAATACACGGCTGGCCACAGAAACTGTAACGCGAATATCCGAAATGCTTAATTCGCCAGATATTTAATAAACAACCAGCGAAGTCAGAAATTCAATACGGCGTACATCAAAATTCACTGAATTTAATTCATTTCAGGCGTCGGGATGCGCGAATTTCGTTCGTGCGGAATTAATGTGTGTCTTTGTACACAAATAGGTTACACACACTTTGTCTTCACAATACGTTTTACAACTGTGGCCGAAGGGAGTGGCGACTGGCGTTTCCTGTTTAGCTGCATGGCGGATACTAACATTAAAATCAAACTATTTTGCGGATTTTATCGGGGTTTTTTGAAACTTATATTTACTCCCGACGTTTCGAAGGCTTTTCAGCACTTCGTGGTCACGGGGCGGACTGATGTGTTGGTGGTACGAGAAGTTAATGTTATATCTACCTTAATTTTTTAATTATACAATTTTTTAAAAATTAGTCGTTATTGACGGTCTGATCTACGCAGAAAGAGCTTACAGTGTCTTGAGATCTGGCAGTTGGTCTTTTGGGGTCCGATTTAATAATATGTATAATTGGATCCCAGGCTTGTGCAAGCTTCCAACCATCTTCTCTATTGAAATTATGGTACGACGACAGCATTGTAGTCGTACCATAATACAACTACGCCACCGAGGCAGTCTTAACTTACTAAACTAACATTAATATTTAAATCATACACTGCTGGCCAACTCAGATTTTTTATAATATTTTTCACACACACACACACACACACACACACACACACACACTCACTCACGCCTATTATCCCCGAAGGGGTAGGCAGAGGCGCAACTAGTGCACCCACTTTTCGCCATTATTCCGTCCCATGATGTGATAGGGGTGAGCCTATCGCCATATCGGGCACAAATTCCTGACTCCGAGCTGATATTGAATAGAAAAACTCAATATCACACTTTATAATACAACTACGCCACCGAGGCAGTCTTAAACTAACATAAAATAACAACAACAACATAAAATAACACAGGACAGAGCCATCCATATAGGAAAAAAAAACACTAAACTAAGATTAATATTTAAATCATACATTGCTGGCTAAATCAGATTTTTTATAATATTTTTCATTCAGTATTAGAAGTATACCAGAACAACACAATCTTACTAATCTTACTAATATTATAAAGGCGAAAGTTTGTAAGAATGTATGGATGTTTGGATGTTTAGATGTTTGGATGTAAGGATGTTTGTTCCTCTTTCACGCAAAAACTACTGAACGGATTTCGATGAAATTTGGCACACGGGTACATCATGTCCTGGATTAACACATAGGCTACTTTTTATCCCGGGAAAATATAAAGCGGGACCTTTATCCCGGAAAAACTTTTTAAAGCGGGCGGAGCCGCGGGCAAAAGCTAGTTAATCATAAAAAGAGAATAACACAAAAGCTGTCGTGTTACAAGTAAAATAAATGTACGTTAGCATTTCGACGAATTTAATAAACATTTCAGCGCTATATTAAATTTAATATGTGTATGGTCTCTTTGGACATGATATTGTTTTCATAGATAATTGTAATTGCTTTTGAACACGTTTCGGTTTTATTCCAATTTTAAAATGACTATGCTAACTAAATTGTACGAAATAAATGTACGAGACGTGTATTTTCAATTGTAAATAACTCCACTAACGTTATTCTCTATACTAATATTATAAAGAGGAACGATTTGATTTAACTAAGGTCCAAAAACAGAAATTAGACGCAACAACGGTAAATGACCTTTGCTAGTAGCAGAAGAAAGGGACATCCTTACAACATGACTCCTAACAAGCATGTACACGAAACCACATGAAAAAAACACACCGCCCGAGGCCACAAGTGTATGTAGATTTGTAACGAAATTTACAATCACAGATATGCTGGATTTTATTTGAATAATTTAAGGAGAGCGGCTGCGGTGTTACTGCTGCGGGCGGAGCGATGTTATCGCTTAAATTGTGAACACACCCTACGTCTGAGGTGGGCTTGAGATCGTTTAATACGTGGATGAGGTATATCAGACTATCTCGCGCTCGCTGCAACTTTTATAGGCCTGGATCGACAGTGGTACGCATGACAGCCGTGAAGCTCGACGAATCTCTGGGGGCACTAATTATTAGTCTTAACCCGCAACGAAATCAATTAAATAGAATGATACGGAGGAGTTGGACATATTTTTTCTACTGTAGATGTGGTATGCAAGATGTCGGACAAGAAGAGTTTTTTAAAGAAGACACAACGCAAACGTGATAGTAGGTAATTTTGGTAATTGGATGGGTAATGATCCGAGCCGACCATCATCCAGAATACTAAATGATGATGATCATATTATGAAAGGATATTTTGTATACATAGAAGGAGCACGTCACTTGATGATAAGCGTCACAGGCCATAAACAGTTGCATAAAAACCGATTTTGTATTAGAAAGAGCTTTGTGACTAAATTGTGCTCATCACACTGAGACGTCACATGCCAAGTCGTATAATGCTAACTAATAAAATGGTATAATGCCCCTCGAAAACAACGCGGCAGAGAGATAGATGCCACATCCAAAAAATCATATACAAGAAGAAGCTGTAACAGCAATAATAATCCAAGCAAGGTGTTGACTGTTCGGTTAAAAGGCGGTTTAACACGAGGGCGGGGGAAGCCGCAGGGCGAACGTATACCAGATATCACGTGTGGTGTTTTTGTATAATACAGTAGTACGATGCTGAGAATGCGGCTCGGTAGTTAACGCGATGAAAGATAGTCGCATGCTTGCTAACTACACTGCCTAAAAAGCCCCAGAAATTGGACATTCACATGTGCTGTAATAATTGTTGTTGGTCGATTTTTATACTAGTTACCGAAATAAAAATCCAACTGTGTATTTTTTCTAAACGATATTAGCATTTATTACGTTCATCCAAATACGTTCCGCCTTTACTTCTGCTAGGCTAAGTTTTATACTTAAGTGACAAACTTTCGCATTCATAATATTCATTAGTAGCATATGATAAAATCTATAGAATTCGTCCATCTAGACATGACTGGCCTAACCTTGAGTTATCAGAACCTGAAAATCATCGGTGCGTTGTCAGGTTTCGAGGTAAAATTATTACACACTTTCGATGTGCATTCGCACTCGCGTTCTACTGTACCTGCTTTATGATGATTGCATGGTGGGTTATCTGGTACTGGAGTATCACCAAGCGCGTTTAATTTGGGGTTGGCAGAAGTGTATTATAGAGGAATTGTTAAGTTTTCTCTTTAATCTTATCTTAATTTATTTAAGGACGATGAACTTTAAATTACTGTGAATTATTTTACATAGTGTTAATTTTTTTTTTCATATTAAAGTAGCGAGATTAAGGGTAAATTTCACAACTTCTAAGTAAATGTTCCTCGTCGCAGAAATGTATAAGCCGATTAAATGCAAAAGTCACATTAATCTATGCTCCCATATAAACGGTAATAAAATGAGTACTATCTACATTTTTATAAGTATCAGCTCGGAGTCTGGAATTTGTGCCCGATATGGCCATAGGCTCGCCCCCTATCACATCATGGGACGGAATAATGGCGAAAAGTGGGTGCACTAGTTGCGCCTCTGCCTACCCCTACGGGGATCACAGGCGTGAGTGTATATGTATGTATAAAAACGGTTCTAGTGAGTTAATCTTAAAAGATAGACACATACTGTCGCGGACATTTTTTTAGAGCATGTCAAGAGGAATAATTCTTTCATACATATATTTTTGGTATCTTGAACCGTTTTCGCAGCGCACGCAATGGAAGCCCTCAAGGATGATTAATTTTCCCCGTTTTTTTCACATTTTCCATTATTTCTTCGCTCCTAATAGTTGCATCGTGATGTTATATAGCCTATAGCCTTCCTCGATAAATGGTCTATTCAACACAAAAAGATTTTTTCAATTCGAACCAGTAGTTCCTGAGATTAGCGCGTTCAAACAAACAAACAAACAAACTTTTCAGCTTTATAATCTTAAGTATAGATTGACGTACAGTCAGCCACATAAATCGCTGAACAAAGTCAAAACTTCAAATCGCTTATACACTTTTGTGTTCTTATAAATTTTCGTTTTGTCGTAACAAAAATAAAATAAAGGAGATTAACTTTACTTCACGCAAAGAAAATAAAAACATGTTTAAAATAACCTTATGCGCGTAAATGCTGAAAATGAAAATGATTTGAAATTTTGAATTTGTTCAACTATTTATGGGGCGATGTAGGTACAGTCGTACCTACTTCAATCGTCATACACTTGTAAAAAAAGGTTGGAACTACCTCTAGCAACTCTTGTTGTCTCCCAAAACACTTACCTGAAAATAAAAGAACAATTCATAAGTAAGAAAAACATATCATAACATACAGCGAAGTCAAGATAAGGATGTAAATAGAGATTAAGGAAGAGGATAAAGTTTTCAGGTCCCCTCACGTGTCAAGTCGATCGAAAGTACATTAACGCCCCTCAACCCTTGATCAACAGATCCTCGCTTTATATAAAACTAGCTTTTGCCCACGGCTTCGCCCGCGTTAATAAGTTTTTCCGGGCTAAAAGTACATAAAAACCTTCCTGTTGAATCACTCTATCCAACACATTTATTTGGATAAAGATTAATATTATGACGTTATACAACTCTTAACAAATAATGCATTAATTTCGACCAAATTTGATTACCATAAAAACGGTTCTAGTGAGTGAATCTTAAAAGATAGACATATACTGTCGCGGACATTTTTTTAGATCATTTCAAGAGGAATAATTGTTTCATAGATATATTTTTAGTATCTTGAACCGTTTTCGCAGCGCACGCAATGGAAGCCCTCAAGGGTGAATAATTTTCCCCGTTTTTTTTCACATTTTCCATTATTTCTTCGCTCCTAATAGTTGCATCGTGATGTTATATAGCCTAAAGCCTTCCTCGATAAATGGTCTATTCAACACAAAAAGAATTTTTCAATTCGAACCAGAAGTTCCTGAGATTAGCGCGTTCAAACAAACAAACAAACTCTTCAGCTTTATAATATTAGTATAGACTAGACGTCTCCTCGCGGCTCTGCCCGCGTGAATGAGTTTTTCCGGGATAAAAGTCCCGCTTTAGGATAAATATTACCTTCCTCTTGAATCACTCCGTCTATTTAAAAAATACTGCATGAAAATTCGTTGCGTAGTTTTAAAGATCTAAGCATACATAGGAACAGACAGACAGACAACGGGAAGCGACTTTGTTTAATAATATGTTTTATTATTAAGAAGATACATTACCGACAACTTTGTTTTAAATAATAGATCATTTCAACGGAAATAGTTTTTACTCTTTACATGAGACTTATAATTTATAACCTAACTAGCGAAATGTGAGTGTAATGCTGCCTACCCCTGAAAAGAGGAAAGGCGTGATGCCACGTACGTATTCATAAAATGGACACCGTGTTATTTAACAAACATAAAAATGTATGGAAACATAATAATTACAATTTCCGCAATTCCTCGCCCCTGTGATTGAAACAGAAACCTCATTTTATCGAAAATAAATAGGGTAGTTTCCTACGTTTCATTTGGTACATTATTTTATAAGTAACAGAAAATAATACGAAATATAAATTCTTCTGTAAAATCAGAATCAAAATTGGTTGACAACTAAAGAAGTTATTCATATTTGAAATATTAAAAGTGGGGACGTAGTGGGGATATCGCGTCATTTGTTTCGCACGCACGCAGCGTTATGGCTGGCGACACTCAGTGACGTCACATTCTGCTGTTACCGTTGTCTGACAGATGCCCCTTCGACCAAACTTCAAAGCTTTATAACTCATTTATTATTGCTCGTATTTTAAAAATTATTTTTCCTCTAGATTTTAGAAGACATAAATGTTTGATAAATGTTTTTTAAAAAAAGAAGTCAACTACCCTATTGTCGATGTAGTTACGTTCAACCCTACATAAGACGCCATGTTGTATGACAAACATGCAAAAAATCTATGAAATCTCAGGTAATAGCACAGCTAGAGAGATACAAAGTAAATTCTCGTGTTGTTTATGATAAATTACAGCCAATTAGAGCGCATTCACCGCGGCAAAGCATTATCATTATCTTTAAACGTCTCGTAATGGATTGTTAGGGTTGTCAGCTGGCAGTAAACTGAAGAAAAAATAATATAATTTTCTGTGCATATTCTATGAGTTTAGGTCGGCTTTATTATACATATTAGAGACTAGTTATCTATATTGGGCATAAATTCTTATCATTGTGCATGTATCATAAAATCTTACGACAGTTAAATGGAGTCCATGAACGAATTTCGAATTTATCGTGTAAAAAATATAAAAAAATAAACATTAAGCGTTTTTTTTTTGTTTTTTCTCCCTTTTTTTACAAAACATTTTATATTTTGGGCCAAAATAAATATTTCTTTCTTTCTTCTAAGTACATTTGAATGTACGTACGATGGGGCTAGCATACCCTTCATGAAATGTCCCTAAAAATCTAATCTCGAGCAACTTATTTTATTAATCCCAAACCTAGTTCCACATGTAAGAATCAAAGTATCAATTTCACAATGTTCAGTTCAGGTACTCTGTCAATAATCGATGACCCTACCCTTATGCTACCTTATTTTCCCTCCGAAAGGCGCCATCTGCCGACCCATTGCGTGACCACTACAGGTTCATAGTGTGGGTGTGAAAAAATATAATATTTTCAACATTCTTTTCGTATCAGTAGATATTTGGGTGAGTGTAGGCGTCGATTAACTCACGAAGGAAATATCAAGTATGATAGTGGATGCATTAATTACGACTTATTATTAATTTATTGATAGGGTTATCATGGGACAGAAATTAATTAAATGAATATCACAGAGTGTTTATTTATTACACGTATAAAAATATTATTAAAAAAGTACCTATTGTACTTGTTTTAAGTCAATGGCGAGTCTAGCGAGGTCACTTTACATGAATATCCAGAAATAGTAACAAAATTACTCTCATTTTATAATATCTGGTAAAGAACTTGAGCACAGTACCGCGAGGTGGTGGGTTTTGTACGTAAATGTAATACACAGAAGTGCTCAAGTTGTTTGGCAGCTATTATATTTATTACACTACACACACTACATTGTACACACACAGTAATTTCCAGTTATAATGACCTTAGGTTTCACTAATTTTTTTTTTATGGCATTGAATGACGAGACGAGCATGCCGTTCGCCTGATGGTAAGCGATACGACCACCCATAAACAGCAGCAACACCATCCAGCACCTTGAGTTACAAAGTACTGTATGACATTCCACTGCGCTCGTCATCCTGAGACATAAGATGTTAAGTCTATTATGTCCTGTATTTACTCTGGCTACAATGTCCTTCAAACCGAAACACAACAGTGCATGTACACTGCTGCTTGGCGGTAGAAATGGACATTGCGGTGGTACCCACCCAGACGAACTCTTACACATGAGAGACCTACCACCAGTAAAACTGAAACTAGACGTCAACAGGTTCTCAGTACCTCTTTCAGACATTCAAAACTGACACTGAATTTCTACCGAAATGGTGCTAAAACATCTACACGAAATATAACGACACCGCAAACTAAATAATAGCCAGCCGTTAATTAAAGAATTTCGGGAGAAAGCGAACAATGCCGGCGGACGTCGTAAATTGAAAAGGAAAACGCACCGAGAGCGGTTACTGGCGGAAACTGGCTTACTGTACGACACATCGGATGGACACAGTTGCGACGCAGTAGAGTAAATTTAATCCCTAACATTAACTTAAAATTGGGCGTAGGTACTCTTCTAAATATGTAGTTTTTTTATATTAAGCACGATAAACGACTCATTTTACCTGATAGTAAGTGAAGTGGCGATCAAATAGAGTAGCGGCTAGCGAAAGCTTTTTTTATTGAAATAGCACACAGTTACAAAATATGTACATATTATAAGTTTAACAAAATATTTGGGTAACTAGTTATAACAACACAATAAACACCTGAGACACACCACGCTTATCTATTCATCATTAGCACAGGTGCAATGTTAGTTAGGACACTTCTATGCCAGAATCACGCGCTTGGCACTTTTATCATACAAACTTTCATCCTTCCACAAGCCACGCACAAACGTGTGGATGCATTACAGTTTGCAAGCGCTTCTCGCAAGTAAACCTCTGCCTTGAAATGAAAACGCTAATGTCAAAATAATGACCGTTGTAAAATTAACGCGATAAGTAATCGCTGAACCCATGCTTCTTGATACCGCAATAATGCCATTACATATTGACATACATCAATACATACATCAATAAAACCTCAAAACAAGAACATCTCAACAATTCCCACCGCAATGTGAAGTTGTACTCCTGAATACTGAACTGTGCTTTCACGATAAATCGCAAACACTATTTCATACGTTAAGACGTGCCGTAGTTACGATCATGACTAATTTGTATTGTGCTACATTAAATTAGAACGCGGTTTGTTGTACCGGACGTTAGGGAACGAATTCGTTATATACCAAAGAATACACGTAACGCTAGAGGAATTTAATATCTTTTTGGATAAATTTATTTTCAAATGACTAAGTGATACTCTGTTTTTATTCTCATTATCAGTATAGAATTTGTGCCTGATATGGCAGTAGCTTGGCCGCTATCACATCATGGGATACACGGCGAAAACAGGGTGCGCTAGTTGTCCTCTAGCCGTTCAGGGATAAAAGATGTATGTCTGTGTGTAAATTGATTTTCTAACTGTTCTTAGAAGTACACTTGGTTATAAAACATTTCTATCCTACTAATATTATAAAGGCGAAAGTTTGTAAGAATGTATGGATGTTTGGATGTTTGGATGTGTGGATGTTTGGATGTGTGGATGTTTGTTACTCTTTCACGCAAAAACTACTGAACGGATTTCGATGAAACTTTGCAGACGGGTAGATCATATCCTGGATTAACACATAGGCTACTTTTTATCCCGGGAAAATATAAAACGGGACTTTTATCCCGGAAAAACTCATTCACGCGGGCGGAGCCGCGGGTAAAAGCTAGTATACTATAAATTACAATTAATATGCTTATGGACATAATGTCGAAAATCGAGCTAGGAGCTTTTTTTGTCATAAAAAAAAGAAATCGAAATTATGAGGATTGTTTTAAAATAAAATGTTAAATAGTCAAGTTTCGAGAATATTCCACGCGTGGCCTTAGAATTATTGCAGCAGTAGCGATTTATCCTCGAGCTTACTGAGGTGACAATAACCATTAATCATACTAGAAACCCTTGACATTTTAGAATCTTAGGTAACCTAGACATCTGTCTGGACTAGACACCTAAACATTAACTTAATTCATTACGAACGTTCAGTTAATGTCTAACTGGGAGTGCTTATTTTTTACTGGCTGCTGAAATAGTTAATTCCGCTCCTAGAGGGACGTTTTAAATCGGTTTATTACTTCGCTTCAGACTGTCGTACTTTGCAGACGACTGTGATGTTAGAAATCCGGATGCGGTGGTTTAAAGAGTTTATTTTAAAAGTGTTGTCAACAGGATCAAAGTAAAAGGAATTAACGGTTTATGAGTATACCATATTTTGTGTTTTGTGATCAATAATTCTTTTTTTTTTAATAGTTTTCCGTTTTTGTGCATTATAAACGGATATAAACGCATATCTGGCCGGCATCGCGCTTACAATCAGGTGAGGTGCAGTCACTTTGCCGTGCCCGAATAAAAAAAAAAACTAAATCCTTCTAAGTTCGAAATAATACAACCGAAATTTAATTATTTAATTGCGGTTTCCCCACACATGACTTAAGTCATATTAAGAAACACAGCAGCATGCAGAAACACAAGAGAAAATCGTGACGCAGTTACAACTTATCCCATGTTCATCATTATCATCTACAGCCTTTGCAAGTCCAATGCTGGTCATGACCTTCTTTAACCCATCAATCCTCGCTCGGTTACATTGGCCCGGGTTTACGCACCCACATAAATTTATGTGGGTGCGTATACATAAAATTATGTGGGTGCGTATAAGGTCGATTTTCGCTTGTTGACAGATGACGTTCCGGGCCAATGTAACCGAGCGAGGATTGATCGGTTAAAGGTATCCAGAGCAACCTGTTACAAGCGGCCCGTCAGTTTCTTTCTATATTCATGATACATATTTATGACAAACCAGGTATTGCTCGGGGCGTGGCCGCGTGAAGAAGCTTTTCCCTTTACAAATACGCCTAAAAAATGGTACTCGCCATCTATTTAAAGAATCAGGTAAAAAATATCTATTATGTCTCATGGGAGTAAATTACCAGGAAAAAGTAGCTTATGTGTTAATAATTTATTTGTGTTCTCTCATTTTATTAAGAATTTTTAGGTGTAGTGTTTAGTGCTTGTTTAATTCCTTCAATTGGATTTTATCGCAATTTAACGGTGATGTGTGTGCATTAGCTTATACAACTAATCTGACTATGTATGTAAAAAACTTGAAAAAAATAATAATATAAAGATTCAATGGACAAATGATCACAAAAAAGTAAGCCCGGAGTTTCTTCCTGCCTTTCTTCTTCGATTAGTCATCGCTTAGGTAGCTAGTGAAAGGCTGGTAGGTTAGCTAGGTTAGAGCCTGTAGTGTCCTCACCAGTGAGGATCGCGACGCGTTCCTCCCATTAATTGTAATAAAAATGATTCATCATTTCTTTATCTCATTTTTCCTGCCATCCCGAGCTTGGCTTCTTTATTTATTTTGCATAGATTTTACTCTATAAAAATGTCTGTAGTTATATAAGTGACTTTTTAACAATAATTTATTGAAAGTATCTTGACTTATCATAAGTGCAACTGTGTTCGCCTACGTGATGACTAAAATATTTTTTTTTCCAGGATATTATGCTCTACCCGTTTCTGCGTTTACTTCTAACATTCAAACGTGTTCACAATCTTTCGCATTTATAACATTAGTTAGATTAGATTACGAACTACCATGATTGTACTTGAACTTTATTCCTTCTCGATCATCCAATCTTCTTCACTCCGCGACTCTCACCGTTTTAATATCCCTCCATGACAAGGGAGGAGGGCCTTTTAAGGGTTGACATTTTGGTGCGGCCATATTTCTGTGCCACACATCAATATGTACGGTCTGCAGTCCGTTTGAGGGACAAATTATAATGTATTTATGTAGGTTTTTCTGAATTTATTGCGTAGGGATAGGGCGGGAATGTGTATGCATATTTTTCGCGTTTTTAAAGTGCTATTTGTATAATGTAAAAATTATTCTAGCTTTTTATTTTAGTCATTTTATGTCCTCGAGATCTGAGTGAAGCGTAGTAAACTTAGACCATAAGGCGATATAGAACTATAAGGGCCGATTTCAACGCTTGCTGATAAACTCTATTCGTCACGTAAATGTATGAGTCGACCAAATACAAGAGTCACAATCTGTGTTCTTAAATTAGAGTGGGACTCGTGTTTGGTCGGCTTATACATTTAAGTAACAAATTGTGTTTATCCTCAGGCGGTGAAATCGGTCGTTACCATTGGAAGCATGATACCTAGTTCGATCATTATTACTCATCTATACATATAACAAAGCATTAGAACCAGTGTGTTTGTACATTTAAAGATATGTAATAAAAAAAGGGAGTGACTAGTGATTTTTGTAATTCTTTTCTGTTTGTCTGTTTATTTGTTACTGCACATCTCCGAAACTACTGAACGGATTACGATGAAATTAGATGTGGAGATACTTTGAGACCCTATAAAGGACATAGGATACTTTTTATCCCAGGAAAATATAAAGCGGAAATTTTATCCCGGAAAAACCCTTTCACGCAGGCGAAGCCGCGAGCAAAGACTAGTTATACATAAAGCTTTTTAGTGAAATACATCACTCCTCTCCAGCAAAAGAATGAAAACGAGACAAAAGTAGTCTAAATATGTCAACTGAAAGGAAAAGCGTCACGCATCAATCAACGGGTCACAATTTGGGGTGCGGATTCCACGAATCACTGGACATTACTTACAGAAGTTTCCTATACTATCCTACAAATATTTACCAATAATTCCTCGTGCATTAATAACGTACGAATGGACAGAAGATCGGATTTTCACATTTATATTAGTTATGAAATTCATCCCTTTGCCGATTATTGTGAATCATTGGGTTGATATATCAAAGGTCTTGGAGGAACGATGGAAACTTAGAATTCCTAAAGATTTTGTACATATGTAGTACAGGAATAGATGGAAAGCGTCTTTGTTTATTTATGTATATTCTTTGAATACAATAGTTGTGTAAAAGGTTTATCGTATATAACTTAGGTATAAAAGTTTTATTTTATTTATCCAGACTTTTTTTTATTGCCTTGAATGACGAGACGAGTATGCCGTTCGCCTGATGATATGCGGTACGACCACCCATAAACAGTAGAAACACCATCCAGCACCTTAAGTTACAAAGTACTGTGTGGCATTCCACTGCACTCATCATCCTGAGACGTAAGATGTTAAGTCTCATTATATCCAGTAGTTTTACTGGCTACAATGTCCTTCAAACAAACACAATAGTGCACGCGCACTGTTGCTTGGCGGTAGAAACAGACACTGCAGTGGTACCCACCCAGGCGGACTCTTACATATGAGAGACCTACCACCAGTAAACAAGCTTGACAAATAGATCCCACTACTCATGATGGTAAGCGAAGAGAGGTGCAGAGTATCGACTGAACAGCGATGATCATTCCTCATCAGTCGTCCCAATTATGTCGGCCTATGTGAACCGGATACACACAGGGTGACCCCGGAACGCGGTACACTTACATAAGCAACTATGGCGGGCTTTAAGCTTGGTCAATTTCTGCCATTAAGCTGTATGTTAGTACTGTTATATTTCTTAATACAGGCGACTAGACATGTTGTGAAGTTTCTGGTAATATCTGATACGGAAAAGTGATTTGATTACTCTCTGGGTCTTTCAAGCGAAGGTCAAGAAGTAATTAGGCACGCCGGCATAACTTTACCAATCGCTGTCTCTTGCCATTCAAAAACTTGAGCACGTCACCGATCATCATATTGTAATGAATCCAAATTGTCGATTTCATGATAAAAAAAATTACCACATATACCTGGGAATTAAGCCAGAGTTCATAGATTTGACAGTCTATACAACCATTAGACCAATAAAATGTAATTTAAGATATTATACCTTACAAGTCAATTTTACAGACACAAGCTCTACAGTCTAGATATTATGATCTAGACTTAAATATCTCGGCTCAAGGGCGCCTTAAATGGCTCAAGGGCAGCACGTCTCCGGATTGAGTCTCGACTTCGAAACTCAATGTAAATCAGGGAAATGTGTTACAAGTTATAACGACTTTGGAACGGTTCGTGCGTGTCTTTGTGTGTTCTTTGAAGATATCTAAGTACGTTGATATGTTTTTGGGGAATTGGAGAATAAGTAGGGAGGTAGATGTGGCATATGAGGTTTTTGTCAATCTATACTAATATTATAAAGCTGAAGAGTTTGTTTGTTTGTTTGTTTGTTTGAACGCGCTAATCTCAGGAACTACTAAACCGATTTTGAAAATTCTTTCACTAATAGGAAGCTACATAACTCCTGAGTGCTATAGGCTTTTATCCCGGGAAAATATTTTTGTCCCGGAAAAACTTTTTCACGCGGGCGGAGCCGCGAGCACTCCTATAATTGATAAAATTATATATGTATTGTGCCAGCTATTGTGTTACATGTTAGTTAAGGTTGTTTATCTAATTAGCCAACCCCGGATCAAACCTAAGACAGCTCGGCAGCTGTACTGCTCACAACAAAACAGTTATGTAAAATATATCAGTGTCACGCATGCTGTATTTGTTTTTGGTTGACGTTGCTCTAGGGTCTAGATGAAAATCAGCGCCAAGCATTGCTGGTTGGCGTATGCTGATCTAGATCCTATTTGTTGCGGTGGGACATATACCATCCGAGAATGTGAGCACTTAAGTTAAAAAAATGTATTACTATGTTATTCACCACTCACCAACTAGACTAAACTAGACTTTGACTGCCTTTGATTTTTTGACTGTCTCAGTGGCGTAGTTGTATTACGGTACGAGTGCAATGATCCCCGGTCGTGCAAAGTGATATTGGATTTTTCTAATCAGTATTAGCTCGGAGTCTGGGGTTTGTGCCCGATATGGCGATACGCTCGCCCCCTATCACATTATGTCACGGAATACGCACGGCGAAAGTGGGTGCACTACATTGCTCCTCTGCCTACCCCTCCGGGGAAAAAAGGCGTGAATATGCAATCGACACTATCTGGACCCCTCTCATCTTACCACCAGGAGCCAGGGTCACTTTGCCGTGCCCGTAGGTATATAAAAAGCCCCTCTCTCTTAATATTTTAATAAAAGACTCTGATTTGCCCAGTTGCCGGTTCATAAGTATTTATTACGAGTTCAGTTTTTCCGGCGTCCTAACTTGCCGTCCGCTATGAATTATTCACGCGGTGATGCGTCGTTTCTTTTTGACCTTCGGATTGGTGTGCGTTAGTGATGTGGGAGTTGGTTGGGTTTTTATTTAGTTGCAGTTTGCAGTGCGACTAACGAAAGATCGTATAGTTAAAAAGTATTGAAACACTTATTAATCTACAATATTCAAGTGGAACTGTTTGCATGTTCCTTAAAATAAATATCAATAAAAATCTTGTGACAACAAATAATATGCACTTCTATGATCTATGCTTTATTTAAGCTTACACCCAAACACATTCAAATTGCCAATGCATTACTCACAAATTATTTTACTTTGGAAATACATAAACTGCCTGTAGCTGTCGCCAGCACAACGGACTCTTCCCGAAGAAGGACTTAGCACCTACGATTTTCGTGCTCCTACTTAAACGCGAAGAAAAAACCAACCAATCTTATATTGTTTGTATTAAAATCATGAAGTTATTCTTATGATTTTGGCACTTTTATTCCATTGGGTAATAATATTATATAATATTTCCTATTGAGTAGGCAGAAGTGTTATCACATTCACATTTCGCAGGCTATTTAAGATCTAATGGAGTATGTGTTTCTTCATAGACAAAAAGTGTAAAGTATACATAGTAGATTTAATTTTTAATCCCTACTACTAAGCAACATTGAGCAAGCGTTGCTGTGTTTTGGATTCAAGAAAATTGCAAAAAATATGAGATTAAATATTAATATGACGAACTTGTGCCACTAACCTACTAACTAGTGTCACCAACAGAATGTACACCAATATATAGCTATAAATTAAAATCATAATATTATAGATCAGCCTAGCCAAGTGCCATTGTAATTATATGTGACTAGCTTCTGCCCACGGCTTCGCCCGCGTTAATAAGTTTTTCCGGGATAAAAGTACATATAAACCTTCTCCTCGAATCACTCTATATATTAAAAAAAAGCGCATCAAAATCCGTTGCGTAGTTTTAAATATCTAAGTATACATAGGGACAGACAGCGGGAAGCGACTTTGTTATATACTATGTACTGAAGATTAAGAAAACTGCATTAAATGTATAACTAATTTAAATAATATGTAACATCACTGCATATTTACAATAGCATTTACCATCAGGCCATTGTTCATGGCATTATATATCTAAAAAATCCTATACCACACCCAAAAAATCGTTCAAAACTCCCAAACAAATCACAATCGTAGCGCTGTACATCACTATCAACCATTTCACCGCTACACTGTCTCAGCAATTAATATTAATTATACACGGATTATCATTACGGCCCCTTATTAATCATCGCGGGACCGAGTGGGACTCCTTTTTACTTTTTTGTAGTCCCTTTGTCGGTCTGTTATCAGTTATGAGGGTTTGAAGGTAACGAGATATTGTTATCACGAGTTCTAATGATCGAAGCCGAAAGGAAAGCCGAAAGGCAGGCATGAGATTAGTTTCGTGGTAATTAACCAAACAGTACCTAATGATAAAAATTAGAGTAATGTAATTTCTGTTACGATATAATTCGAAATTCAAATTTAAAAATTAAAATATTCGAATTGAAATTATTCCTTTTTTTTAATCGACACCTCTATCAACTGCAATGTTAACCCTTTTTTTTTTTTTTTTTTTTTTTTTTTTTTTTTTTTTATCGCGGGGAAAAACGCGTTATCGCTACCACCACTGGGGGGTGAGTGGAACGGTTATGTTGGTTTCACACGGTCTTACGGTCCAATGTCGACACTCGGGAGTATAGCTTCATCCGAGCGAGCATTGGACCGAGTCCCTAACACTATGTACACCCTACACCGGCATACCAACCAAAACCCGCGGTGGCCTTCTTCGGCGCCTACGGGACGGTCCCGGGGTATCTTGTTGCACAGAGATAGCTGCACGGAACCGCCCCAGCGCGATGCCGCATTGCGGCCCCTCTCAAAATGAGGAGGCTGAGAAGCCTCCGACCTCAAAAGCACGCTTTGCGTTTACGACTGCAGGAGACCGACCACCCGCATTGTCGTCCACCTCGTAGTCGCTTACATTAGAGTAGTTGAGCGGGCAGACCCCCACTGCTCGCCCTGCGACTCTCGCTTACCCCATTTAGTCGCCTCTTACGACAGGCAGGGGATGCCGTGGTGAAATTCTTTAGATGCCCCCGTACCACAGGGCACGAGGCGCCGGTCAGTCGTCCACCCGACGCCTCCTTCGTCTCCTCTGGCTACGGGCGGGATCGCTCTGCTCACGATCCCGCTCGGCGCTCTCCTTCCGCGAGATGACGCACTCGCAGAAGGAGGCCATAGCTCGCCATGACCTCCAGCCGCCGACCATGGCGGTCACCACGGCTGGCAGCGAGAGGTCCCCTCCGACGACTGCTCTAAGAGCGCTGCGTTGTAGGTCCCAGGCTGGGCACTCCTCGAGAGTGTGTTGGACTGTGTCCTCGCGACCGTTGCCACAATGATGGCACACGGCGGACTCCTCCTTTCCAATCCGACACAGAAACGAGCCGAAACACCCGTGGCCCGACAGCATCTGTGTCAGACGGAACGTCGGCGCACCGTGGCGCCTGTCTAACCATCTTATGAAGACAGGTCGCACTGCCGCGACAGTCCTCAAGCCCGCACTCGGGCTCTCCAGCCTGGTATGCCACTCCTCCACGGCTGCGCTGCGGATGGAGGCCAGTTGGGCCGTGACCTCCCTCGGGGCCAGTCTCCGCCCGAGACGTGATGCCTCCTCACGCCAGAGGAATACTGACGAGAGGTATTTGGCATCCAAATCCCATGGCAGAATACCGGCCAACACGCAGGCCGCCTCGTGGGAGATTGTGCGGTAGCCCCTGATGAGTCGTTGCGCCACTAAACGCTGCGGTTTACGCAGCAGAGCGACGCATCGAGCATTCAGGGACCTGGCCCAGACGGGGCAACCGTATAAGGCCATGGACCGCACAACTCCAGCGTATAAACTTCGGCAGGGATTACCGGGACCTTCCAGATTTGGCAGCAGGCGACCTAGCGCCCCTGCTGCCCGCACCAGTTTCGGCGACAACATCTCAAAATGAGCACGGAAGTCCCATCGGCTGTGCAACACCAACCCCAGATACTTCATTGTGGAGCCGATGGGAATCCGCACCCCCTCCACTACGATATGGGCCTCAGAAGGTGGCCTCTTTCGGGGCCCGTGGAAATAAAGGGCCTCCGTTTTATTCAGGGCCACTGAGAGGCCCAGCCGCCGAATCCTGCTCACCATGTGCTCCGTACCAGACGAGGCGAGCATGGCAGCCTCCTGGAAGGTCCTAGCCGTCGCTGTTACCAGGGTGTCGTCTGCGTAGCAGACAACAGCGACGCCTTGAGGGTTGGTTCCACGGAGCACCCAATTGTATCCGATGTTCCACAGGAGAGGGCCCAACACTGAGCCCTGTGGAACACCGCAGGCCATTGCTCTTCGGTGCCACCCATCAGCGCCCGGGTACACGATGTACCTGTCTGACAAGTACGATCGGACCAGACGCTGAAGATATGGTGGCACCTCGTGATACCGCAGTGCTTCATGTATGCAAGCCCAGGGAAGAGTGTTAAACGCGTTGGCAATGTCAAGAGACACCGCCACGATCACTTCACCCCGGGCTATTGCATTCTCCGCTTGTGCCTTGACCCGCAAAATCGCATGGATTGTAGATCGGCCATGCCGGAAGCCGAACTGGCAGTCTGCCAAGTCCGGCCCAACCCTTTCGAGGTGCTCGACGAGGCGAGCGTGTATAATCCGCTCGAAAAGTTTACAGACCTCGTCGAGCAGCACGATAGGCCGGTAGGCCGATGGTGACTCTGCGGGTCGTCCCTCCTTCTTGAGCAGGACCAACTTGCCAGTTTTCCATCGAGATGGAAAAAGGCCCTGCTCAATGCACGCGGAGAAGAGGCCGCGGAGCCTCGTACCCAGATGCTTGGCGGCTAAAACCCACGCACGGCCGGGTATGCCGTCAAGACCTGGGGCAGAGTTTTTACTCCGCAGCCGAAGCACTACCGCCCTAAATTCTGCGGGCGAAACCTCGGGTATATCTCCTGCCAAACTTTGCGACGATGGCGACGACAAATGTGACGCCATCGACGGGGGAGTAACATCCTCAGTGGCAGGGAACAAAGTCACGACCACTTCTTCCACAAGCTCACCCCGGAGACTCTGCGTCAGCGGAGGCGCCCATGGACGGAACCTCTTCATCGCCACACGGTACGGGCGCCCCCACGGGTCGCTGTCGAGAGTACTTCGGGACTGTTTATGCGCCGCTGACTTTGCCCTCATTATTGCCACACGCAGCGCTCTTTTGGCCTCTTTGTAGAGGCCGTGAAGCAGCCGCTCCTGGTCCTCGTCGCCGGGTAAGCGAGTCCGGCGACGTCGGTGCCTGCCAACTCGGCGGAGTGCAGCTACGCAGGATGTGCGCAGCCGCGTGAGCTCCGCCGACCACCAGAACACCTGGCGTTTCTCAGGGAGACGTCGTACCCGGGGCATAGCCGCGTCACAGACATGTGACATCGTTGCCCCGAACCACGCCGCCTCCTCTTCAACCCGTACTGGCCCGTCCGGCACGGGGATCCACGCCTGGGCCAGAGCAGCCTCCTTCAGGGCCTCGACATTGAGGCACTTTAACGCCCAACGTGGGCCGTCCGACCGCGGGGCGATCACGCCACCACGAGACCGGGGAGAAGGGGGCAAGGCGACGTCGAACCGAATATATCGGTGATCCGACAACGTCTCCTCGCCCACCAGGACTCTCCAGTCTCGGACACGGTGGGCAAGCGCTGAGGTGGCGAACGTGATGTCCACCACCGAGCCGCCATTGTGCCGCACGCACGTGTCTGCCGACCCGCGATTCAAGACGGCCAAGTTGGACGCGATCGCCCATTCCTCCAGGGCCACGCCACGCGCATTCGTCGCCGACGAGCCCCATGCCAAGGACTTGGCGTTGAAGTCACCGGCGACGATAACGGGGCGAGGCTGACTGCCTTGCACCACCAGGGCCCCTAGCCGAGTGAGGAAATGCTCAAACTCGGCCAGAGATCTGTTAGGGGAGAAATATACTCCCACAATCCAGACCCCCCCTAACAGAACCGCCACACATCCCGAGCCCTTCGCCACTTTTTCGAAAGGCGGGGAGCCGGCAGTGCCCCGGGTAATGACGGCTACTGAACCGTCCAAGTCCCCTGCCCAGTCTTCCCTGGGAGGGACATAGTACGGCTCAGAAACCACAGCCACATGAATCGACCACTGCGCCAGGCTCTGAACCAGTATGTCCTGTGCCCTGGCGCAGTGGTTGATATTCGCCTGGAGGAATCGTTGCGCCATATTAATGGGCGATCTCCATGGTCTCTTGGTGGGACAGGTCCGGCTGCGTCACAACCTCAGCGCCCCCTCCGCGATTAACGCGACGGGGGCGGGAGGAAGCAACACATGCCTTGGCGCCCACATGGTGCCCCGCAGGTTTGCCCGCAGCAGCGCAGATTGCGCAGTGCGGGTCCGCAGTGCACCCTTTGGCTTTATGGCCCTCTTGACCGCAGCGGTAGCAGATCCCGCTGCGGTCACACTCTTCGGTGCAGCGTATCCGCACATGCCCCTTCAAGAGGCAACGGAAACACCGCAAGGGCCGCGGCTCAAGGAGCCGGACCTGCGCCACAACCCATCCAATAAGGATACGTCTCGCCCTAATAATTTTATCAGCGGCCTTCGCTGGGCATCTTACCCACACTGCACGAAGGCCCGAGCGGTCGGGACGGATCTCCCCGACTTTTATGTCTTCCGCCGCTATTTCCCCAGCACTTGCAAGGGCCGCTGCGACCATTTCCGGGTCGGCGGACGGGTCCAACCCGGACACTCGCAGGTCCGCGGTCTTAAATGGACGGGAGATGCGAACGACTTCCGCCAAGGCCGATCCGCGGAACACCTCCCTCATTTTCTCCGCGAGGGAGTTGGCCCTTGCCTCCGAGTCTGGGCCCGGTACCTCATAAAGGTACCCGCCCGTGGCCATCAGTCTCGCGCGCGTTCCGGCAATGCCGAGGCCGGCGAGGCTCACTTTATTTTGCACCTCCTTCAAGACCTGGGCATAAGTCACCCCCCGCTCTACACCAGCTGGCATCACCGTTAAGGTGACGGCGGCTTTGCGGGGCAACTGAATTCGAGGCTCAGGATTCCGCCGCTGCTGCATTATAGCAGCCGGAGCTGCGGTCGATGTGGTCTGAGGACTTTCCTTCTTTTTCTTTTTGCCCCGCTTTGCCACCACAGACCATCCCTCGTCCATCGACATGGGGGGTGGAGGTATAGGGCGTTGCTCCTCCTGTGTTCGAATCGGAGCTGCATCGCGTTTTCCCCTCTTCAACCCCTTATTAGAAGTTTGTCGAGGGGGAAACCCAGGCTTAGCGGGGGCAGCGACTGGTGCAACACTTACTTTCCCGGCTGACTGAGGTGCACTCTTGCCCTTCCCTTGTCCCTTACCCTTTGTGACCGGTAGGCCGGAGACAATTGGCAGGACATGCGATGACCTATCGATAGCAGGGAATGCAGTCGATGGTCCAGCTACAGCGAGCGACAAACTCGCAGTCGCTGCTATTCTCGCCCTGTCAGCTGCCAGTAGAGGGCGCCCGTCAGCACTGGACTCTGGAGGGAGCCTCATAGTCAAGGCGTCGAAGCGCGCGTCCATTATATTAAGACGGCGCTCCAACCGCTCATAATGATTTTCTCCCTCAGAAGCAGCCACCGAGTCAATCGTCTCCTGTGACTGTCGGGATGCATTGACAGCCGCTAGCGCCTCTTCTAGCAACTTTCCCTGGGCCGCTAAGGAAGCTTCAAGGGCTGCAATATGCTGCGCCATTGCAACCTTTTCTGCTTCTAGGCGGGTCACTTCAGCAGAGGCTGACTCATTGGCCCTCTCCAGTAACTCTTTGGCCGCTAAATTCAGCCTCCGCTGCTCTGTCCCTTTCAAGTTACGGGATCTCTTTGAGACTCCCCGGACTTCTTCCGCCAGCCGTAAACGCCAGTCCTGTTGCTCAGCTGGAACCGTCACCATTTCCATTGGTTCCATTTCCTCTGGAGTAGGACTTGTGGCGACCACCTTCACCGCCGGCTCTGACTCGCTATCACTCGAGATCAGGTTAGCTACCTGATCTCGGCGACCTCTTTTAGGGCGTGAGGATACACCACTTGGTCCCCCCTGTGATTCCGGGACCAGCACGGGTGGAGCCATCGCCACAGCTCCATCTATAGCCTTGCGTCCCTCGTCTTTATTCTGCCCGGGTTCAATACTGACACTCGGGACAGACAACTCCAGCACGTCCGCATTAAAAATTGATTTTGGATAACTCATTTTTGTTCCCACGAGTATGGGGGAAAAAACGGTCCGCCCAGGCAGTGCCCCCTGTACCTGAGTAAGCCAAGCGTAACCCGCCAGGAGTGTCGGCCGGTACTCCGACGGGGGTCGCACTAGAGACCGAACTGCCCATCGACCATGCATCCCCTCGCGGTGCGCCGCCGCTTGGGATTCGGGGTAACTTTTTATAGAGGTTTTCTCCCTCGCAGTCCGGGCAGTTAAGCCAAGACCCTCGGCCCCAAGAGACACCGCGAGACATGACCACAGTGCAGCTTGGGATTCCGAGACTGGCGGTGGCCAGGGAGAACAAGTTCTACCCCGGCCTGTTCCGCGGCAGTGTGAGTGCACACGGAACCCGTCTGTATTCCTCCGCTGTGCCCTCTGCTAATCAGAGGGAACTCGGAAGAATCCACCTTGCTGGTTTTGGTCCACGCCGTTTCCGGTACCCCCCAAATCTGGGGGGCGTTCCCCTATCCGCCACCCAGGGAGACGCACCCGATGGGAGACCAGCAACTCCACACGGGTGAAATGTTAACCCTCCAACATAAAATATAAAACTTAAAAAAAACTGCACAACATTCTTGGCAATTTAACCCTCCAGTTGTCCGCGCTAAAACACTTATTAGACACAACCCGTTGAATTTTAAAACGCTAACGACCGCGTACAGCATACACGTTTGGGAAATCAGCGTCCAAGACTTTCTTGTCTGGCTGGATGTTGAAATTTTGATACGCGACTCGTAATGTATTGAAGGCACGGGTTACGACAATATACCTTGGGTTTTAAATCTCCTATTATGAACAAGGGAAATTTTTGGACTATGGCGCATTACGCCATTAACCCTTAAATGGATTGGAATAAAAGTTAAACATAGACCAAATACCGGATTCCTGTTGCGGGAAAAATGATTGGGGGACTTTTATTCCGGTAAAAGGCTTACACGTGAGTGGAGATACGATAATATAATAATAATAATAAAATACTTAGAAAATATGTTATTCCTCTCAATTCCGATTAAAATAAAAAAATAAAACATATAAACTTTATAACCCATAATTTTTTAAAAACCCACCCCTTTTCTAATAGCTTTTTCGTTATAATTTTCGCGATTATGAAATCAAAATAGATATCGAGGATTTTTTTGTTTGTATACTTACATTTGTTTGTTTTTTCGTTCAAAAGTTATTTTTTCCAGTACCTTTTAAAGGTCTCCCATCCCTATCTTAGTAACGACCGCGCTGCTACACCGAGGCGGCGCATAAAGTATTAATGTTAGTTCTGCGACATTCAGACACGCTAATCAAGACGTTCGGGACTAGCTTTACGGTTTGAACTTTAATATTGAATTTGTTAATTTAATACAATTTATTTAAGGTACACTTTTGTTTTTATTATCAAGAAACATATCTTGAGATTGAGTTATTTTATGTTTTAATACAATTTACAAAAGATACTTTTGTTTTTTTGTTATAATTAATGTGTTTTTTTTTATATTAAAAGGTGCTTGTCAACAAATTTGAGCTGAGCTGTGTTAGAAAAATCAATATTTTTTTCTAGTTTTACATATTTATATCAGATAATAGTCTACCGAACCATCAGTATTGATTCTGTGTAGTTATATTTTATCTAAATCATCAAAAAACTTCCCCGCAAATTGTACCATTCATACCTCATAAATCAACTAGCTCAACTTATGCATCCGAAAACGTAATTTAAAACCGTACCGGCCGTTCCGGAGCACAGTGCGGTGATACCATCTCGTCTCTACGTGTAAATTATTGCGAAACAAACACGGCCCGCTCCGGAATGGCCGGCCGGGGTGCACTAACTGTTATAAGAGAACGTCGGTGTAATAACGTAACGCGAACGTAACGTACGCGAAATAACACCGTGTAAATGTAGTGGTACATTTAAAAAGTAATAAGAAATTCGTGAAAAAAATTCTATATTAAATTAAAAGTTTTAGGCATAATTGGCATACTTAATTCAAACAGTCACAGAAAAAAAACTAAAATTCTTAAGACTCGAAAAACCTTTTATTTGTCTTTTTTTATATTTATTTATTTTCGAAATATGTCGCTTTTACTGAATTTCTAAAAACCTACAATTATTCAAATAAAAACCTTTTTAAAAAAATACAAGACACAAAATATATAATGTTAATATATATTAGCGAATTCGCGCTCTAAAGCGCTGGGAAGTTTCTAATTTATTATGATTGTGTGTAAGCATTAGTAGATTTGCTCCGGAATGGCCGGCAGGGGTGCTCTCTCTATAAGTAAACCCAGTTACTCCGCATGTAACAATGCAACAGTTAAATTATTGTAACTTTAACTTTAAATTATTGTTATTAAAACGAAAACTTAGAATATGTGAGTTTTTGGAATATTAGGTAATTAAATGACTAGTACTTATAGGCACATTTTTCTCTAATGCATCTTGATGCTAAATGGATTTTTTATGTCGCTACAAAGTTATTGAGAATTTCTTCCCACATAAGTTATGAGAATATTCGTAGACTATTCGAGGTATTTTCGCCACGTGACATACAAACACAACATACATGACATACTTAAAAAAAACACATATCTTCGCATTAAGTGTATTAATTACTTTTCAAACTTACACAACACTAATTTGATAATCCCACAATATGTCAAAATAACAAGAATCAAAAGAAACCACAAGAATTACACTTAAAATTACAAAAAACACACATTCTGACAGCCCTAATCAGGCCGTCGCATTCTTTAGACACTGATAGGGTTGCCACACGATGGCGCAAGTTTCAAACTTGCCCAGTGGAACGTCACACGACTCGACCGGACCAACGACAGTTAAGGGCGAGCGAACCATAACAAAGTAATTTTTGCATACAGTCAACCGTAGTCTGGTGGAGTGTTGAGTCTAATGCGCTGCGCAGTGTTCCACTTGCCAGGACAGTCACTGATGATAATCTTAATGGTAAAGTTTGTTGTTTGGATGATTAAACACAGCACTAAAAGTAAGCGTTCGCGGTGCCAGAGCCCAATACTGAACAATAATAAATAGACTAGCCAGTTATAATATTCGTATATTTAAAAAAAATCTTTATGGTCGATTTTCATAAATAACGGCTCTCTTGTATGGAAGAGACTGTCTGGGCACACAATGCATTGAATACACAATTATATTAATGTCTATTTCAGCATTTTCGTAGCACAATCAGTGGAGCATTTTAAACTTAGTTCAATCGTATTAACAACTTTAATCTAGTATACATAATTAAATCAATCAAACTGTGAAACTCAAACAAAAAATGAACCATGGATTCTTAAGATGCGCCTGTATTTATTTTTATTCTACCATAATTGATACATTGTCAACTTATTCGAAGTGGAATGTATTCCCCAACGCGTAGGATAACATTCTGAAACACAAACTAAATTTAGACGTAGACGAGTTATGCGAGGCTGAGATAATTTCCAGTCTTAACTGAATTTAGCCCCTTATCGGATTAAACTGCCACTTTAAACTTGATGAAGTAATAAGAGTAAATTCACGTGTACAGTTAATTTTGTTGATGTTACTTTTTGAATATTTTACGTTATAGCAGAAACTTTTTACTGTAATTTGTTTACTAAGTGATACTATTTTGATGTCTCTATTGACTATTTTTTTTATATAAACCTAAATCACTAGACGGGGAAGTTGCTAGCCCTGGAATGGTAGTAACTAGTAGAGCCAAATAGAAAGCGGAGACATTATTATATTCAACTAGCTTTTGTCCGCCGCTCCACCCACGTTAAAATGTTTTTCTTTAAATTTCATCGAATTCCGTTCAGTAGTTTTTACGTGAAACAGTAACAAACACACATACCTCCATTCTTACAAACTTTCGCATTTATAATATTAGTAGGATTAATTACATCATGAACTATGATAATAACTCATGATCTTTACTAATCACAGGATATTTCTTCTCAAACGTTTACTCTAGTAAAACGTATTAAACCAAATTTTCACCAACTCACCCATGCCAGTCGACTAGCCTTAGAAACTGTCCCACACTAACAATAAGGTGCAGCTAACAAGAAAGTAACTCGACCGCGCAACCACATAATAACCATTGGTGCACTCGCATTCGTACAATGCAACTGATACGCCACTTACGTTTGCATGAATACGTGATTAGCTTTAATTAGAAAAGTTGCAAATATATATTCTATTGTAAAAATGTATGTGGAATCTAAGGTAAATACGAAAAAATAATGAAGACAGAGTCCGAGAAGAATATTTTTAGAATTATACATCCAAGGGGTATATTTATTTTTTATAAACTTCAATTAATAGTGATGTAAAATTATATTTAGAAAACGCAGATATAAAATAAATAGGATGTCATAAGAATTTTGGTAGAATTTAAACTGCAAATCTTTAATTACAATAATCTAGCATTATATGTCTAGATATTAAAATATTCTATTATAGTATTTTTTTATGGCATCGAATGACGAGACGAGCATACCGTTAACCTGATGGTAAGCGATGAAACCTAAACAGTAGCAACACCATCCAGCACCTTGAGTTACAAAGTACCGTGTGGCATTCCACTGCGCGCGTCATCATGAGTCTCATTATGTCCTGTAGTTACACTGGCTACAATGCCCTTCAAACCGAAACACAACAGTGCATGCACACTGCTGCTTGGCGGTAGAAATAGACATTGCGGTGGTACCCACCCAAACGGACTCTTACATATTATGAGAGTACTACCTCTAGTTCTTATTAGTTCTTCCAAAAACCTCTATCAAAACGCTTCATACTCTAAAACCGCAAAACACCATTTCTCTAATCACACAATTTAGTTGAATACAAACTGCGTTACCCAGTTCCGGTGTTACCCAATGTAACACAGAAAAATACCGTACACACTGCTAGTCAGTTTATGCTTATCCTGGTGCGAGGGGCTGGGGGGGATATTAATAAAGTCGACACAGATTGCTCGAGCGAGACAAATAGAGTTATTTATCTCGTTCGCTATTAAATATGTACACGAGACATGAGCGAACGGCGAGAAATTACGGAAATTATAATAAAGTGAATTTTTCATTTCTACTTAAGTTTACGCAACTGGATACCATAGTATGATGTCACTCGTCATAGTAGCTCGTTCCGAGTCACGTTCCGAGTTTAATCTGGGACCTAATAAGCAGGCTACAATAACTCTTATGACCAGCGACGGAAAATCGCTTGTTTGTGGACATTATTTTTGGACTTCACTATACTCACCATCAGATATTATATTTGCCATTATAAAGAATATTAAATTTAAAAAATCATAAATTATTATCTATACAACAGCGGGGCTGAATAGGATCAGCTTCATACCTTTAATCTCAAATAATCTAATTCAATTTCCTTCAGTCTAAAACGCTCTCGCCGCCGCCGATCGCTGTCTCCTAAAACTCGACCCCATCATCCAAGGCTATTAAAAATATAAGGCACATCATGCTTTACACGGGTTAAGGAGAGATTAATTGTTTATTACCGCTGTTTACGTATAAATAATTATAGGAACGTGGATAAATACGAGTTATAAATGCGCCTCATTAAGGAATACCTGTTTTTAAAATAACGAACGATTGAATTTCTATATTTAAATGTGTCTATGAATAATATTTTTTGTTTTTGGAATGTTAAAAGCGTTAGAACTAACACACACAGAGAGAGGGAAAGAGGAAGAGAGAGAGAGTGTGTCACTTCTTGTTTTTTTTTTCTCTTTGGCGAGGCGCGGTTTGCGCATTTGCCAGTGTCAAAGTTTTAGGTAAGACATTTCAAGTATAAGTTGCAGTTGCATTGTTTCTTTGTTATACTCAGTACTAACTACTATGTCGAAGTAAAGTAGTGGCTACCTTACCAAGACTTTGTCGAGAAGTTTTGACGGCAACAAAAAAAGCAGTTGATTAGCACTGTTATTTCAATTCACTTCATTTGAGCCCTTTAATAGAACTATATTAGACAATATACCACCATAATTATGCAATATAACACTAAGTATCACCAAAATAATGAATTAAAACAAGAGCACCTCATGACACTTCCACGTTCCCGCCAAAAACTCCACTTCTTGTTTCTTTCTTAAGCTATCCGCATTAAAGAGTCATTTGTGATAGTGCTAGCTGTCTATGATTTCAAATCTTTCTAGTGCTTTAACAATTTGATATTGAGATGTACAGACAGACAGCTAGGCTTCTTAGCAACGTTAGTATCTACAGCGTACGGAGTCCTAAAATGCATACATTTATTGAAAATAACGCAGAAAAGGTAGCCGACTTTTATAAACCAGCAATATCCTTCCTACTAATATTATAAAGGCGAAAGTTTGTATGGATGTCTGGATGTATGGATGTTTGTTACTCTTTCACACAAAAACTATTAAACGGATTTCGATCAAAAACTACTGAACGGATTCCAATGAAATTTGGCACACTGGTAGGTAATAACATATAGGCTACTTTTTATCCGGGGAAAATATAAAGCCGGAATTTTACCCCGGAAAAACTTTATAATGCGGGCGGAGCCGCAGGCAAAAACTAGTTATATATATTCGTAAACCAGCAATATCCAAATCAATAAAGACTGAGCTTCACAATTAAACTATAACTGCCGGCAGGCATCGTGAACCACTAACGCGTAATGGAGGATTTGCTTTCAACGTAAATGTAGCGACATTTATAAAAAAACTAGACGTTTGCTCAAGGCTTCGTCCTCGTGAACAAGTTTATCCGGGATGAAAGTCCCACTTTATATTTCCCAGGGATAAAAAGCCTATGTTACTCGCTGATGAGGAAGCTTTATATTGGTGAAATAATTTTAAAAAATTAGTGCAGTAGTTTTTGAGTGTATTCGTTACAAACATACAAAAATACAAAAATGTTGTCTTTATAATATTGGTATAGAAATCTCTCACGAGATAGTGGTTCAAGTTCTTTGCCGGCATTTATACCAACAATTCTAGATACTTATCAATTATTTCGAAAAACTAGTTTTACTTGAAACTGAACAATTCACAACACACTCGCATGAGGAATCACACGGGCGCATCACTGAACAAACGTAAGCACAAAGGAACCAATTCTCAAAGAGAAAGGATTCACTAGGTAGAAATCTCGTATGCAAAAGTCCACAACTAAAGGTACCATGTTTGCAGCCAAGCAGCAGAATGTATGCACTTGTATTCCGCTTTGAAATATATTGTAGTCAGTGTAATTATTTAACTGCCTCGGTGGCGTAGTTGTATTACAGTATGACTGCAAAGCTGAGGTCTCGGGTTCGATCCCCGGGTCGGGCAAAGTGATATTGAGTTTTTCTATTCAGTATCAGCTCGGAGTCTGGAATTTGTGCCCGATATGTCGATAGGCTCGCCCCTATCACATCATGGGACGGAATAATGGCGAAATGTGGGTGCACTAGTTGCGCCTCTGCCTACTTCTTCGGGGATAAAAGGCGTGAGTGTATATGTGTAATTATTTAACAATAGATTTCGCCCGCGGCTCCGCCCGCGTTAAAAAGTTTTTCCGGGATAAAAGTCCCGCTTTTTATTTTCCCGGGATAAAGTGATATGTGTTAGTCCAGGTCATGATCTACCCGTGTGCCAAATTTCATCGAAATCCGTTCAGTAGTTTTTGCGTGAAAGAGTAACAAACATCCATACATCCATACATACTTATAAACTTTCGTGTTTATAATATTAGTAGGACAAGGTGTTGCTTGCAGCTTCGCCCGCGTGACAAGCCTTTGTCGCTACAAAAGTCTCTAAAACATACAAAATGCCTATACACGCGTTAAGTTAAACTGAAACATTTTTTTTGTTCTTCGTTTGAAGTAAAGTAAATCTCTTTTATTTTATTTTTATGAAGAGAAAAAGAAAGATTAGTAAGAACACAGAAGTACGTAGGCAATTTAAAATTTGTTGAACTACTTATGCTGCTGATTGTACATGAGACAAAAGTTTTGTAAAATGTGTTATTTTACGCATTTTGCCGCTCGCCTTGCCACAACCACGCTACGCCATTGACTATCTTAGCGACGTACAATTGTGTACGATTAATTATTGCTATCAATAATTCCATCTTAATGAAGCTTTAGAAATTCGATATTCTGGCTGATTTTACTAATATAAGTAGTGATCTTTCAAGCGTAAATTACCTCTCAACAACCTCAAAGACAGGGTTAACTACATCCTCCAAGCATTCCAATAAGTATCAATTTTTCCAATCCAAATCACCCATTAACAACTGGAAGTTGACTAATGCAGCAAACGGTTAACGGGGAAATTTTTTAAAATCCGATCGAGTCAACCCTGCGAATGTGGGTCACTGAGGCCCGGGCCGGAGCCAGACGTCAAAAACACTCGGTTGAAGCGAACGGGTTGAAAAAATTTGTAATACAGGATGTAGCGCCGGCGGGTCTGCCGTTTTTTAGTTTGCAGATTCGCCACGATATTTTATCATTTGAATTACCGTTCGAAAATATTACTTTGACTGTTTACGGGTTAAAAGCCTTGAAATACTCTGTGGAGTGCACCGAATTTTTCCAGTTTGCCTAATTAACCGTAGAAATACGATTTTTTTTTTTTTTAAATATGAATTTACGTAACTCGTTTTCATATTTTCTACTTCTATCTTTCGACAGTTTATGAAGTTTGTTTTGGTTAAGTAGATTATTTTCACATATTAATACGCCTAGTTGTATTTAATTTTCTCCATCAAATACATACATATACACTCACGCCTGTTATCCCCTAAGGGGTAGGCAGAGGCGCAACTAGTGCACCCACTTTACGCCATTATTCCGTCTCATGATGTGATAGGGGGCGAGCCTATCGCCATATTGGGCACAAATTCCAGACTCCGGGCTGATACTGAATAGAAAAACTCAATATCACTTTGCCCGACCCGGGAATCGAACCTGAGACCTCAGCTTTGAGTCGTACTGTAATACAACTACGCCACCGAGGCAGTCTCAAATACAATACAATACAATACAAGTCCATCAAATACAAACTCTTTTTAAAAATAAGCCTTCGATTTTGAAAGGTCTAACTTATATACTCATACACGCACCTCTGAAAATCGACTAACCATACATTCTCTATCAATCTCACACAGAGTCCTCGTAAAAACTTTTATTATTTTGACACGCACATCGAACAGTAGTTTTATCAACTGTTTCTCGATGTCAAAACCATTTAGGGACTCTGAGGTCCGGACCCTTGGCGTTGTTAAAAGAAGACGTGAGCACACAAGTATCGTTTGTGTTTTTGAAGTTATCGGATTAAAGGCTTCATGTTCATAAAAGCTGAGTATTTTAGGAACAGGTAAGCGTGATTTTTATTTTTATGGTCAACGTTTTTTTGGTATAGTTGTTAGATAAATAAGATTATATATAATTTACGGTTGCAGGATATAACATTCGAATGGAATACTGTAGATGCTGAGTTTCTAATTTATATCATAGAAAACATATTATAATAGATCCAAGGCCATCTTATTGATTTAGGGCACAGCTCAGGCGACCTTCGAGAAACTCATCGAGGCTATTCGAAGACGTGAATGTTGTGACACCTTCAAACTTATCGGAGATGTTTGAAGTTCTCAGTATTATCTTACGACTTATTACTAAGTAAATTAATGTAAACCGTAAACTCAGTTGTTTTTAGCTTCGTATCGTTGACTTACTACACTCATCATTATGTATCACAAGCTGTTAAAGATCATCCCAAACATACTGCATTTACAACTTTCAGAATGAATTAATATTGACAAGGTTTGTGACGCCTGCCAATACGCACTGAACTATTAAGGCCTATACCCTCTCAGTAGTAGCCCAGTGGTGGGACAGTATATCATCATGAGCCATATAATGTTGACAGCTAAACATAGACCCCAAAGACCTGTTGGAAATCTGCATCCAGCAACTTCCTACGACTTTAGTTCATCGTCCACATACATACAAGGCTCAAATTACTAACATAAACATTCACCTACCCTACGGAACCCGCGTAATAACTCCCATCGCATGCAGACAGGTGTATTTTTTGTACGTGCCCCCCCCCCCCCTCTGACGGGCGCGAACATCTGGCGCGTACGTTAACTGGCGAATATTGAAAAGTGACAGGCCGTGCGTAAAACACGCTCGCGCCACTTATGGAAACATCAGAGTGTGGGGGATATTTGGGGGTATTACTTAATTGAATTGAAATTTCGGGTTTTTTAATATATGTGTAGGTATAACATTGATTGGACAAATTTATAGAAACAAACCCACCGGCTAAAGACGTTTAAAATGCGACCGAATCATAAGACAAGCACCTTGTTCACCTAGCAGTAAGAGTCATTACTCCCCACAAACAATAGCAACACCTAGATATTTATTAAATTATAGATTACGGAGCGTTGCACGGTACCTACAAACTGGACAGACTTGATAAAAGTCGCAGGAAGACACGGGATGCAGGCTGCTTTGGACAAGTCCGTCTGGAAATCATTAGGGCAGGCCTATGTTCAGCAGTGAACTTCATGGGGCTGATGATGATGATTCACGGCACTGATCGCACGTCACCCTGAGAAGTTAGATCTCAAGCCAGACCTGTTACTTAAACTAGCTACAATGTCTTGCTTGCTTATGCTTAGCGGTATCACTCAGGTCCCAAACGAATAGACCAGCAAACCAGGCTTTCACAACTTGAATCGATCAAAACTGAACTCCAAATTAGGCTACCAGTTCTGTATCCAAAACAAAAAGGAATCGAAACTAGACCATCCAGCATATTATTTAACACGCCCCAGCATGAATAGTGATAAATCTTTTCTGGCAAAAGGAAAAAAAGAACGCGCGACAATTCCGCAAAATTTTCAACGTATATCTCAAGTTTGGAAGGCGGCCAAGGCGAGACGATGCTGCGGAGTAGGTTCGGCGCTGGGTCGCGCACTCCTGATCGATATATCGATCGATACATGTTTTTAGACTGAATGTGGTTCCGACAGACAAACATGATTCCTATATTACTTGATTCCTGAGGGGGCTGTACACTCAAATGGGAATTGAGAATTTATTATCATGCAAGTAAATATTATCTATACTAATATTATAAAGCTGAAGAGTTTGTTTGTTTGAACGCGCTAATCTCAGGAACTACTGAAACGATTTTGAAAATTCTTTCACTAATAGGAAGCTACATAACTCCTGAGTGCTATAGGCTACTTTTTGTCCCGGGAAAATATTTTTGTCCTGGAAAAACTTTTTCACGCGGGCGGAGCCGCGAGCATTACCAGTATGTATTATACACTGTACCTAATTTATACCTTTGAACTGATTTTGAAAAACCCTAGAGCTTCTTGCCCGTTCTTCTCTGGTGGAAACTGCTTTCCGAACTGGTGTTAAAGTCAAAATTGACTGAATCTAAGTAACGTTTAACATTTTATGGATTCGAATAAATGATTTAATTTCTTTTCATTTCATAAGTCTAGAAATTTCCTGTTGAAGCCGTCCACCCGTGTAAGGTCCTCTTTAGGGGTAAATTTGATCTCAACAAAACCTTTTATGCCTCTTTTTAAAGATCTGCTGTTGAATTTACGATCAGAGAAATTACTGAACTCTCAAAAAATGCAAAGTCATGAAAAACCCAGTATTAGTTTGAAACAATCTTAATCAATTTTGCACTCCATGATACGTCCCACAAACCTGGTTGATTCACAAAAGACCATTGAGGAAATAGCTCTGTCGACCGGCCCCCGACATAACTCGTCAATATTCGGACAAATTGACGTCATCATTGATCTATATCGGATGGGGGATAAATGGGCCGATAGATATGTTTGTTGTAGGATTAGATATGAATTATGATAGGGAGGTATGTTTGTCGTATTTGATATTTTATGTCATATAGACTTCTGCTCGGAGTTTCGCACGTCTGAAAAAGTTTTTCCGGGATGAAAATATTTTCCGGGATAAAAAGTAGCCTATAGCACTCAGGAGTTATGTAGCGTCCTATTCAATCGTGCCAGTACGGCGGAACGGATCTGGATGAAATTTGGCACAGTGGCAGATTATAGTTTGGAATAGACTTTTACTTATATCACAGGTAAACATATAGCGAGCAGGCGGAGCCGCCAGCAAAAGCTAGTATAGCATAAATTCACGTTTTTGCAACCCAATGAATAGGCAAGGACAAAACTTATCTACGAATCTGGAACCTCTCGTAACAAAAATGACATCTTCCACTGTGTTACTTAGACTAAGTTCTTAATCTCATAATACGAAACCACACGGGTTTCATGATAGTTGTTACAAGCAACTCCAATCAGATGAAAATTGAATGAAGTACAAGGCCGGTGTCACTTAGTACACAATGCGGCGTGCTCTTAAACCCAGCCCGTGACGTCACAAAGCCACCCGATATCAAGAGCCGTCCGCGGCAGGTGCACTCGGGTTGTGCTGATAGTGTTACCATGTTTTCGGTAAAATACATTTTTGAGGAAGCAAGAGTATTTTTTTTTTGTAGTAAAACCCTTTTCAATTTAAAACACAATTCTTCATTTAAATGTGTGCATCGTTTCTTGTGTTTTTCATAAATGACAAATATTTTTCGTTCTCTTAAAAAATAAATTTGCAGAGCATTGCAATGGTTTCAAACTTTGAATATTTTGATATTTAAAGTACGATTGACATTAATTATTAGGCACTCCTAAATTTTTGCAAGCTGTGTATTTATAAATTTAGTATCTTAATAAAATGAAAAAACCCTTACAGATATAGGTCAAAATATCTGCAGAAACATCTTACGTCTAAGACTAAGATAGACTTTTTTTATGGCATTGATTGACGAGACGAGCATGCCGTTCGCCTGATGGTAAGCGATACGACCACCCGTAAACAGTAGCAGCACCATCCAGCATCATGAGTTACAAAGTTTGTCTGGCTTCCAATGCGCACGTCATCCTGAGGCATAAGATGTTAAGTCTTATTATGTCCAGTAGTTACACTGGCTACAATGTCCTTCAAACCGAAAGACAACAGTGCTGCATGCGCTGTTCATGCTCTGCTGCTTGGCGGTAGAAATAGACATTGCGGTAGTACCCACCCAGACGGACTGTGATTTTAACATAAAAAAATACATCTGCATTTTGTCGTCCATAAAGACACACTACTCCACATTTAAAAAAAAATCCAAACAGTCGACAATATTATTTTGAACGCTGGCAACCCAACTCGTAACCCAGTTAGCCGGCACCGTCGGCCTATTTCGCAGACCGTACTAAGCTACGTGACACTATCGAGCGCACTTGCCTCGCGGATAAACTTATTGTGTTGCCACTTTTATAAAAATTGTACGCGTATGTATTTTTTTGCCGACTGTATCGTTGCACGGCAACAATCGTGCCTGCATTTGTTTGCTGTCCTTTACTTCTGTTTGTTTACCTATTTTTCTAGTCGTTTGCGGGATTTTAGCCGGTTTTCGGATAATGGAGATTTTGTGTCTCATTGTTCTTTAGTCTTTGAACGGATTACGAAGCATTATCCTTTGTTTTTGTAACTTATTTCTCTAGAGGCGTGGATTGAGATAAAATAAGCGAAATTACATTTCGCTTACAGTAATTACTCCAATACATTACGGGGTGACAGTATTATAACGCATATCCATACGACGTTATTTAACCCGTCAAGCCCCGCTTATATTTATGGGGAAACCCAGGGAAACCCTATATACTCGGACCGTTGGACGCCGGCGTTCGTAGCGGGGCTTGACGAGTCAAACATTTTGACGACGCTTTTCAGCACAACTAAAACGCGCAGTAGACACGATGTATCCGAGAACTGTGTAGTGTACAATTCCAATTTAAGAAAGCACAGATATCGCTAATTTTCCACTAATTTTAAAAGTAATGAGCCCCAGATGTTTCCTTACATCCAATACCGAAAAAAACATTCGCTTCCCGTTCTAACACAACGAATCATGCCTCAACATAGTTGACGCATATTTACCCACAATCAGTGTCATCACGGTACATAAATATCCTAATAATATAAGCAGACAGCCACACAGTCGAATTAATACCGTTTGGTTATGGATGGACGGTTTCTATTGTGTTGCGTGCGATGCTAATTCCAACGATGGCACTAACATGGATTTATTGTTTATTTACGTACTAGGCTTAAGTCGTGGCTTCGCCTGCATAATCTGGATTGAAATAGGTTTCTGGGATAAAACTAGACGATATATTAATCTGGAACATCCGTGCGACAAATACCATAGTAATGTGTTCAGTGGATTTTTTTTCAAACTAAAAATATACAAACATTTTCACATTCGATATTCGTAAGATATACTTCATATTATACAAAGTTAAATAGATTTATTTCTGAAAGCGTCTTAGGTTCTTAGAATTTTTCAGTTGTAGGTCAATGGTTAATCTTTTAACGGGCATTCCACGAAAAATATTTCAAAAGATTTCGCTCGCGTATCAGTACGTAAAGAAGTTCGGGATAAAAGTAGCCTACAGCACTCAGTGATAATGTAGCTAGGTGAAGAATTATCAGAATCAGAACAGTTTTTTTTAGAAATTACGGTATTAAACAAAAAATTCAGCGACTATATTGGCATAGATAGAACAAACAAAATATAAAATCAACGCCATCTATCGACAGCAAGCTAACCACAATTCCAAATTCAAATTTCAAATCGCATCCTTCCAATCCCAACCAACGCGACACGTTCATAGATACACGACATTGAGTTTACAAAGCGTATTTCACGCTTCAAAGAATTCTAATTAACTTTGATGTGTGCCTGTGTAGTCACTTTTTGTGACGTACCGTTCCTGGGTACGCGTTTTCTGGGCGTGTTATAATAAATCTGGTCAGTTTGAATCGACAAAAAACAATTTTACAGGTTTACCTTTTCAGATGGTAGTTACAATGATGCTCAAATTTAAATTAATAACGTTTTATTTGGTTATAAATACTCTTACTAGAACATAATGTGGCTTGTAATAATAAATGCTTAGTTACTTATCACATCACGTTGTTGAAACCAACAACACGCTTATATCTTGTATTTTGCGCTGCATATTCATACACGCTGCTACATCAACAATTTATTGATATAGCACGACAAAAAAACTTCCTGTAAGAAAAAATCACATATACACGCGCTGACAGAAACACCCATACAGGAAAAATTACGCAAAAACCACACAGTTCATATCGGGCACAATTCAGGGCCGTATTTAGCCAGGACAATGTGCACGTATTAGAGCCACCATTAAATGATTAATCAATTTGTTTTAAATCAATCAATAAAAATTCGTTCGTTGAAAAATAGAACGAAATAAACTAAGTGCTCAATATTCAACGACTAAAAATCTAAATTAATAAATAGCTTTTTTTGTAGGGGCAATAATAAAATGGAAGATTGTTTCGTAAAAAAATTGCTTCGTATTTTTAAAAGTTATTCTTTTTTCAAATAAAATGCTCTCAATATTATTTTAAACTTTTTCAAATACAATGGATTGCAGGACTCGATGGTACTCTGATATGCATATCAACTCAACACGGACCTGCCTCACATAACAGAACCGTTTGTGACGTGCGTACATTGTTCCCGAAGATTGATAGTTCATAGAATAAAATGCGGATTTCCCTGGAGTGTGAGCGTTCACCTTATTCACCCCCCAGCACACAGCTCCTAGCTTCCCGCCGCGGCGATATAAATGGATTTCGCCTATCGATGCGCGCGGCTTTTTATTTACGTATTGGCAAGATTGAATTTTGAAGACACGACTGTTTTTATTTCAGCACGGATTAACTACATCTAAGCAAACATCTCCTATGTCTTACAACAAGAAGTCCCTCACTGATTTATCTACGCCCAGCCGAAGCCTTTCACATAGAAGATTTGCAAGGAGTCATAGAATATTTGCAAGGAGTTCCCTTTAAGTTATAAGATGTACAAGGCATACGAAAAGATATGAACTTCAACACCTAAGAGGGTAAATAGATTTCATAATTTGAATGAAGAAGCAGTAAACAGATAAAACAACAGAAGCTAGTGTAACATAAGTTCACGCTTTTAATCTCCGAGTGGTAGGCACACTCGATTCACCATACTAATAACCGGGACGTGATTGGCGGCCAATCTCGCTATTTCAAACGCAAATTCCAACCGAGGGAATCCCGTGCGTTTTTTTAATCGAACCATTCAACGACTACATCGTCCTCATCTAACTTTGACTGGTCCCAATATGACAAATCCGGTAATTCGTAACCACAGGTAAAAGGAAAGCCATAGCGTTTCTTTTTTTTAACCACATTGTAGTATTCAAATATTCGTGTTCTATAAAAAAATAAAAAAACTAAGACACATTCTAATACGTTCAGTTACAATTTAGTGGCCACAGCGAAAAAAAAAAGCAAAAGCATTCGAAATACAAAATTGAGTATCGTATTAAAATACAATTTGTCAGTGCATTGTGCTGTAGAATGCGAAGCGGAATTGTTTTCCGCTAATTCCGCAAAAAGCAATAACAATAACCCCTCCCGCGTCGCACCCCCTTAACGTACGTAACGAGGACTTTTTTAACGCAAACCACGCGAAAGTATAAATCAAAAGCGTGCACAATTTCGCATTTACGTTTTGAAAACGCTTTATTAATTACCACGACGTTGCATTCGGTGAAGTGTGAAGATAAAAGTGAAATAGGTTTTTTGGTGTTTAAATCTCCGACAAAAAAAAGGGGTGTTATAAGTTTAGGGTGTGTATCTGTATGTACGTCTGTGGCATCGTAGCTCTCAAACGAATGCACCGATTTGGACGCGGTTTTTTGTTGTTTCCCAGCTAGTGTGATCGGGATGTTTCTGAGCTATAATTTGATCTGTTCAAGCGTTTGAAGATTATCAGCTCATTTCCAACTTTCACAAGTCCGATTGATTTTAAATTTGGTGACTTCGGCAATATTTTTAAGATGCCTTGAGCTGTTGCTGCAGCAGCAAGTATACCTAGTCTGCGGGATACCCAACTATTGAGTAACTTATAGTAAATATATAGTGTGTGCGCTTATAAGAATGGTCTTAACTAGTAAGTGTTAGATAGTTTGATTATCAAGGACCCATGATGGAAAAGTAGTAATTTAAAAAGTTCGAAATAAAAATTGAGTATCGTATTAAAATACAATTTGTCAGTGCATTGTGCTGTAGAATGCGAAGCGGAATTGTTTTCCGCTAATTCCGCAAAAAGCAATAACAATAACCCCTCCCGCGTCGCACCCCCTTAACGTACGTAACGAGGACTTTTTTAACGCAAACCACGCGAAAGTATAAATCAAAAGCGTGCACAATTTCGCATTTACGTTTTGAAAACGCTTTATTAATTACCACGACGTTGCATTCGGTGAAGTGTGAAGATAAAAGTGAAATAGGTTTTTTGGTGTTTAAATCTCCGACAAAAAAAAGGGGTGTTATAAGTTTAGGGTGTGTATCTGTATGTACGTCTGTGGCATCGTAGCTCTCAAACGAATGCACCGATTTGGACGCGGTTTTTTGTTGTTTCCCAGCTAGTGTGATCGGGATGTTTCTGAGCTATAATTTGATCTGTTCAAGCGTTTGAAGATTATCAGCTCATTTCCAACTTTCACAAGTCCGATTGATTTTAAATTTGGTGACTTCGGCAATATTTTTAAGATGCCTTGAGCTGTTGCTGCAGCAGCAAGTATACCTAGTCTGCGGGATACCCAACTATTGAGTAACTTATAGTAAATATATAGTGTGTGCGCTTATAAGAATGGTCTTAACTAGTAAGTGTTAGATAGTTTGATTATCAAGGACCCATGATGGAAAAGTAGTAATTTAAAAAGTTCGAAATAAAAATTAAATTTAAATAACGCCCGACGCAAAATAAATCTAAATAGTAAAATAATAAAAGTGGCTTTGTCGTTCAAGTACCTAGTAATTTGACCCAAGCGTCCTCGCGTCGGGGGACCGAACTCCGGAGTCCGGACCAGGGAGATGAAAATACTTCTCTAGCGGTCCCCCAACATGTGCTAACTATGTTAGTTTTTTTGTAATATTTTTTTCATAAAAGAGCTTTTTATTATAATGCAAAATTAATTTTCATATTAAATTGCGCTTCTATTGAAGTACAACATTCAAGTAAAAAAATATGGAATTTAAAATAAACACTAAAATAATATCTTTCCCTTGTTCCCTAGACTTTGTTGAGCAGTGTATCTCATTACGTCCAACTGTGTTTATATATTGATTAAACCTTCCTCCGTGATTAAACCATAATGGTAAGGCACAAACCATAAGTATAGTTACTTCTATTTTTGCTTTTTTACGTAATCACCAGGATCAAAATTCACTGTTTTAAAAATCAATCAACACCATTTTCAACCCTAAAATGAACACTTTCAAAAATAACTGTACAAAACGAAGACGTAGTCACTGCCAATAAATCGTGTATTTATATCAAATCAACCCGAGAACCGAACCACCGAACAAAAAGCACATAAATTCGTACGAACGACCCGTTTTTAACGAACGATATTTAAACGCCAATACGAACGATTCTTTTTAACAAAATAATGAAAATATTTCACCACAGACGTCTCAATAACTCAGTAGGGACAGCGCAAAAAATAGGTGTTAAACTCAGTGAATTTATGTGTAAACGAGCCCTTGTTTTTGCTGTCTGTATCGTTCGCTGTCTCCAGCACATGTGATAAAAATCTAAGAGATATTTTCTTACAGTTTACGTTTTCGAATAAAAATACGATTAAATTGAATAAATTTGATGAGTATTTTGTGCCTGTTTTATTTTTATGTGATTTATATTTGCATTGTTATTGCACTTTTTTGGGTTTAAAATTAATTATAAACACATAAAGAAAAACATCGTGAGGAAACCTGCATACCTGAGAAGTTCTCTGAATTTCGAAGGTATGTGAAGTCTGCCAACCCGCACTAGGCCAGCGTGGTAGACTAAGGCTTGAACCCTCTCAGTTGTAGAGGAGGCCCGTGCTCAGCAGTGGGCAGTATTAGAGGGCTGGTATGGTGGTATGGAACACATAAAGTAATCTGTAGCTAATAGCTTGGTGGTAGGTCTTTCATATGTAAGAGTCCGTCTGGGTGGGTACCACCGCAAAGTATATTTCTACCGCCAAGCTGCAGTGTGCATGCACTGTTGTGTTTCGGTTTGAAGGACATTGTAGCCAGTGTAACTACTGAACATAATGAGACTTAACATCTTATGTCTTAGGATGACGAGCGCAGTGGAATGCCACACAGTACTTTGTAACTCAAGGTGCTGGATGGTGTTGCTACTGTTTATGGGTGGTCGTATCGCTTACCATCAGGCGAACGGAATGTTCGTCCCGTCATTGAATGCAATAAAAAAAAACTTTTATATTTCCTTCAAATCATTTAAGTTTATCTCTTATACTCACTATTACCAAAAAAACTACTGCGTTTCCTATTTCAACGACTCGCCTATATCATTGTTATAGTTCTCGTAGATCTCCATTGATTAAACAGAAAGTCTTCCAATAAAGGTCCTGCGAGACGTGACTGACAAAAAACTGTCGCAACTTTTGCGTGACCTCGATAAATTTCTAAGTTTTGAACCTCAGTTTCATATGACCACTGAACTTTCTTTTTTCTTTCTTTCTATCTTTCTTTCAACTGTGAAGGAATAACACCGTGAGGAAACCGGCATACCTGAGAAGTAATCTCTTAGAAGAATGTATGTGGAGTCTGCCAACCCGCGCAAGGCCAGTGTGGTGGACTAAGGTCTAAAGCGATAACCTTATACATAATAATAATAAGACCAGCCCTGTATTATATACTGTCCCACTGCTAGGCACGGGCCTCCTCTACTACTGAGAGGCTTTAGGCCTTAGTCCACCACGATGGCCTAGTGCGGGTTGGTAGACTTCACATACCTTCGAAATTCTTATAAAGAACTTCTTAGGTATGCAGGTTTCCTCACGATGTTTTCCTTCACCGTTAAAGCGAACGATAATTGATAAACAATACACACGTAACTTGAAAAAATCAGAGGTGTGTGCCTTAGGTTTTGAACCTCCGGACATTGTTTCGGCAGACCGTTCCATTCCCAACTAGGCTATCGAACGACAACCTAATACAAAGTGTAAAACCATAGCGGCCCACGTGTGCAGCGTTTCGGGACAAGTCTATGTATATCGTACTGTGTATATCAGTATGTGGTTTCGAACAGGCCGGCATAATTGTGTCGACTGACGACGAGTCTCTCGTCAGTCATCACTATCTGGACCCTATTCCACTTACCAGGTGCAGTGGTAACTTTAAAAAAAACGGTATTTACTTTTTATCCCGGAAAATTGTATTGTCATATTTTTGACCCAAGACAGTATCTTCAAACAAGCGTATCCACGAGCAAAAGTTAGATAAATATGAGTTTATGCTCATTACCAATAACTACGACGCACATAATCCGTATAACAAACCTCTCATCAATCTAAATCATCAAGATCAGTTAATTATCACGCGGGTATTATTCAACGTTAGCCCTTTAAAAACGAACAACACTGAGCTAAGCCAGCAGTTTATTAACCCGTTACAAACAGCTAACGGTGCGAGACTGAAATCTGAATTTCACGGGAGGCCAACCGGCAAATAGGGGCCTTTCAGACCCCCAAAATTAAAGACTGAAAACGTGTCGGATATGTAATTACGCGAGGTGAAAATAGATAGTCGATGTAGGGGCGAGGTTATAAGACCCTCTGTCTTACAGTTCCCGATTTGGCCCCTTAAATGTGTAAGGTTTGGACTGTGAGAATGGGCAAATAAATGTAGATAGACATTGTTTGTTCATTATCGCTTTAACGGTTAATGAGAACATCGTGAGGGCCTACATATCTAAGAATTTAGATTGCGTAATATGACGTCTGCCAACCCGCACTAGGTTAGCGTGGTGGACTAAGGTCTAAACCCTATCGTATTAGAGGTCGATAGAGTATTTAGATTTGATTTTTGTAACATGCAGAAATTACTGAACCCATTCTATGATGATTTTTACATCATATGAGATTTATCACATTGAAGAATACTTGTTTTTACTCGCGACTTCACCTGCGTAAAGATTTTGATTTGGGACAAAAGTCCGCTCTATATTTTCCCGGGATAAGAGTAGCCTTTGTCCTTCCTAGAGTCTCAAAATAACTCCGTATCAAATTTCATCGTAATCGATTCAGTAGTTCAGTATCGAAAACGGAACAGTCACTTTCGCATTTATAATTCAAGTATGCATAAAGTATGGATGGACATAGATTTTTTCCGACCAAAGTACACAGAGGAAATTCCACTCCACCCGCAAAACTTAGTATATATCTCTCTCTCTCTTCAGTCGGCCCCTCATTACTGAGGATCGTGATCCCGTCCAACGTCATTCAGCAATCTTCTCCACGAGGCGCGATCTTCGGCTTGGTGCATGGCTACGCTCATTGGCATATTCAAGGAGTTGGCGATCTGGTCTGACCAGCGCTGCGGTCTACGCCCTCTTGGTCGCTTGCCTTCGAGCTTGCCGGTGAGCACCAACTTCTCCAAGTTGTCTGGTTTCCTTCGGGCTATGTGTCCGAAATATTTCAGAACACGACTCAGACAGACGGAGGATAGCCTCTGTTGACGTTCCAGCTTGAGCTCTCTTAAGATGGATGCATTAGTGCGATGAGCTGTCCATGAGATGCCGAGCATGCGACGCCAGCACCACATTTCGAACGCATCGACTCTCTTACGATCGGCAGCTTTTAAAGTCCTAGTATATATAAAAGTAACAAAATGAGTTGATTTAATATAATATCGATTGCGTTCGGCTCTTTGTGCTGTTTGTGGGTCGGTTCCCAGGAGAGGAACGGACGAAAATAATTAAAGGCCGTTACATTAAAAAACCTATTAAATAATTAATTAATGAAGTATGTATGAGTATTTTACAATGTTGTCAATTTTTATTGAGTCATTGATTGCTATTTTTTAAGGAAATAAAACATAGGCGTATAGGTTATCTATGCCTCATGGGACCTAAAATAGCTAGCAAAATGTGTACTGCTGCCTACCTCTGTTTGAGAAAGGCGTGATGATACGTCTAAACGTATGTTGTGTTGCACGGGGGGGGGGGGTGCACCTGAAAAGGGGAAAAAGTGTGATGCTGTCTATAAGAAATCAGTTATTTTAATTTGAGGAAAGGAAACACGATCTCCTGTTTCAAAATTAACTCGTCTATTCCTGGTTAATCCTACTAATATTATAAAGGCGAAAATTTGTAAGAATGTATGGATGTTTGTTCCTCTTTCACGCAAAAACTACTGTACAGATTTCGATGAAATTTGGCACACGGGTAGATCATATCCTGGATTAACACATAGGCTACTTTTTATCCCGGGAAAACATAAAGCGGGACTTTTATCCAGGAAAAACTTTTTAACGCGGGCGGAGCCGCGGGCAAAAGCTAGTATTTAATACTAGCCTACTTAGTAGGATGATTGCTTATTATAATTACTTCGCATTAAATATCAACGTTTAATAATGAATCCCCTTTTTCCGACTACTACTGGATATAACAAAATATTTAGACATCAAAGTGACCTAGAAATACAACAGTTTCCAGTGCGTCACCGAGGTCCATTCCCGGAGCGTCCTTCACCCAAATAGGGATAGGCAAACACTTGAAAAATAAGTCATTGATAGAATATTGTATAGTACCGTCTAGAAAAACAAGGTTTTTTTCCCTTTCACGGTTACTCTGACCGAGCCTTTATTGTGACCTTGTGTTACACCGACACGTAATCTCCGGTGCTTGCGAACAATCTATGATTATAAGAATAATTGCTCGCAAACGTACCCGTGTAACTTTTTCCGGGTTTAATATGTTTTTTCCGGAAACTAATTAGTGCTGTTTATTCCGGGAGAGTCTGATAAAGCGGGACGAGCCACGCGCAAGACCTAGTTTCTTAAAAACTGTCTGTTTTGTCTTGTGCCTACATTAAAACATTTTTTTTATCAAGCACTATCTGTGTGCCAACTATCAAATTTCATTCAAATCTGTTCAGTATTTTCGTTTTGAGACTTAAGTACCTTATTTCTCACAAATGTACAAAATTCTAAGTAAACCTTCACATTATTATTAGTAACAAATTGAAAAACAGAATCGTTTTTTAAAAAGTATAAAATATTGAATGACTTATCATACAGAATGTCTTCTTCTTCTTCTTCTTTTAGGTTATGGCTCCACCGTTGCAGCGGTGATTTTGCCAATGTCTTTATGTAGATAGAGTTACACGGAAGTCAAAAAGCCTAACTTCAGATTTGACTATTTCTAGTATAATAGACGTCAGTGTAACAGGATCAATAATAAGATCCGGCCTGAAGTGCAATATGAAAAGTTGATACTCAAAGTGATCAAAGTATGAAAATCAATGATATTTTTAGATTCAAAAGATGACAAATAAAGCATGATAGTTAAAGCCTAAGCATGATTAAATAATAGCGAATAGAGACAAGGAATTATTCAATGCAAGATGTCAACAACACAGAATATATTTATTCATGTCTTCTGTGGTCAACATAATATATTTTTTTGTGGTTAACAGATGAACTCTTTATTACGCTACAGTGTAATAACGCCCCTTCCCTCCCGGCGTCCTATTTTCCCTCCATAACGAATAAACAGTTCAGTGAAAACTCTTATCATTGTCTCCCGATAATATCTGTCCGGAACACTGACGTTATAGAAAACGAGCATTTTTTCCTATAAAAAAAAAACTTTTTTATTGTGTTTGCGAGAATTCGTAACGGGTTCTTGTCTCTTATTTCAAACACCGGGATTTTTCCGGTTCTGTCTTGTATTGTAAACACAATTCTACTCGTAAAAGGGCGTTTTTAATGTTTATATTCTAGAACAGAATATTGTAATAAGTATTATGATTGTAAAATAAGATGTCTTTTCTCTACTGATACGGGCTATCTCTTAACTCAATCTTCTTAATTTTGTTCAGACTTCGTAAGATTATGATTCTTTATGAGGTCCAATTTCTAAGTCAAAATATATTTAGAAAGTAGGGCGTAAAATATGTTTAATCTAGAACACGTTTATTAATCTATTTTTGCTGTCACACAATTCTACGATTTAAATTTTCAAACATTTTCTTCTTGAACTCATTCTGCGTAAATCGGATCGTCAACAACTAATCATTTTAATATCCTTCATAATTGTTAAATGTAGGTAGATATTGTAACTTTTACTTTTCAGAGAACTAACACCTCATTCCACCCTGTGATCATGCAGGCTGCAAAGTCTTCGAAACGCCGCGCCGGGAGAAAATATAAATTAAAAACCGCGATAAAATCAAGGGCGGATCCAGCTTTGGCGCCAGGGGGGGGTCACATAGTCGTGGTCAAGTCACAAGAACTTATAATTTAATTTTGAAAAGTAAAAAGTAGGTATTCTATTAATAAATTTAATTACTGTAGGTACTTAAAAATACCTACCTATATTTAAATAACATTTTTTTTTAAGTCCTCCCGAAACGCGTTACCTAATGTTTCCGTATTATTATAATGCTCTTTGTTTTAATGCGTTCGTTCTTTTAAACGTTCCATTAGAGGTTAGTTCTAGTTAGACATTACGCGTTAGTCGAAAAAAAGCGCGCACAAGTGTCACACGAAATTTGACATACGTAATATGAATGGTAGCGGCCGTGGCGGTGGTGCGACAAAATTATTTTCGATGCGTTCGTTCCCGAATAATACGTTTGCCATCAAAGTATTATATTAAACTAGCTTTTGGTCGCAGCACCGCCCGCGTGAAAAATATTTTCCGGTATAAAAGTCCCGCTTTATATTTTCAGGGAATAAAAAATAGCCTATGTATTAATCCAGGACATGATCTACCCACGTGCCAAATTTCATTGAAATGCGTTCAGTAATTTAGGAGATGTGCAGTAAGAAAAAAACAGAAAAACACACAGACAAACAGAAAAGAATTACAATAATCACTGATTTGTGTTCCATTACTCTTCTGTAGTCACTGCCTTTCTTTTTTATCACATTTCTTTAAATGTACGGACATACTGATTCTACTGCTTTATTAAATACACTTAGTATAGTACTATACAATCTTAGCTGGCTGGTATGACAATTCAAATGTTTCGCGACGCGAAAGCTTTGTGAGAACGTCTAACCAAAAATTCTAAAGTCGGCTACATAATTACAAATATTTATCATGTTTTCTATACATTATAAGAAATAGTATCATACTTATTTAACATATTTGATTTAAAATTGTATAAATATACTTAAATAAAGGTTAACATCTTGACTCTTATATCAACGCTTTTACAGTGTTGTATTTTTCAGTTTATGAGCGTAATGTTCCGAAATTTTTAAATCGCTTGGTAACAAAACGTAAACGATTACTTTAAAAAATCTAAACTTTGGATGCAAATAAAACACAGCTGTATATTAAAAAATTATGTTGTAAGTATGTTTTACAAACATGAAATGAAATGAAATCCTCCTAGCCAGTTTCGGCCACGGCGGCCAATCTCAACGGAGATCAGCCAGGTACGCAGGAAATATTATAGTGCACAAGTGTGTGCGCAATACACAGGTGCACTCGCTATTCCTTCACTCTCATAGTCCGATGAGACGGCAATCCGACATGACCGGAGAGAGATCAGGCGCAGGACCAACGGCTTTACGTGCTTTCCGAGGCACGGGGGTATCACACCGCCAACTTCCTGACTCCGAGCTGCGACTGAGTAAATTTTAAGATGGAAAAACCCAGTCACAATTTTTATGGCTCGACCCGGGATTCGAACCCAGGACCTCAGCGCGCAAATCGTACTCGTAATGCGTACGCAATACCACTACGCCACCGAGGCAGTCAACAAACATATTTGAACAATGAGTTAGATATTTAAATTTAGATATAGAAGACTGAAAATGAAGATCTCCAAAGTAAATAATTTACCGTACCACTAAATTTGTGATTTAAGTTTCAGTACACACATTATTTCTTTGTAATGTCCAATAACCAATTTAAATGGTATGAAAGGATAATCGTGAAATTCTATCGATAAATCAAAATGAACGACTAACAAAAACTATTATAATAAAAAAACCTCTTGATTGTAATGTGTAAGATTTGATAATAATCTAACTCTATTTACATACGATAACAAAATCCTTGAATATAAAATCAATTGCATTCAAAAATCGATTATTTGTTGCAACCGATTTTTTGTTCTCTTCCCTACACACTATCCGACCTATAAGGAGTATTGATATCTTACTGATACTTCTAAGCAAATCAATGCCAAAATAACTTTCTACGCCTTTTTTAGTCTAATCAACAAGTTCAAAAACGTGAAAAATAGAGATAAAGGGCCTAAAAATATGAGCGATGGCTCATTCGATTTGTAATCACCTCTAGAAAATTGTTTTTGAAGGATTTTGGTGCAGGTTAAAAATTGCAATTGTTATTAACAAAATACGATGAAAAAAAACATATTTCGTTTTTTGTTAATAACTCGAAAAATATTAATATTTAAGCAATTTTGAAAAAAGCTCGTTAAAGAGGAGGAAATTTCCAATAAAAAAATCCTAACTCCTGGAATTCTATCTCCATTATTTATAATTTTAATTAGACGTTGAAAATAGGGCTCCGCGCGGCAGTTACGGCATGCGCGCGCTACCTCTAAAGAGAGTTCAGCAATAAAAATAATTTATTTATAACATAAAATGTGATTTTCAAAATTTGAAAATATTCTTGTATCTTCTTAACACTTCCTGCTGCCCTACCTGGAAGGTCCTGGCTTCCCTTGCCGGAGGCTGTATCACGGAGTCGTGCGGTCCATGGCCCTTTATGGCAGCCCCGTTTGGGCTGACTCCCTGAGCCGCCCCTGCGTCGCTCTCCTGCACGCTCCGCAGAGAGCTTTAGCGCAGCGGGCGGTCAGGGCTTACCGCACGGTCTCTTTCGAGGCAGCTTGCTTATTGGCTGGATTTCTGCCCTGGGACCTGGACGCCAAATCCCTTGCCGATGCATTCCATTGGCGGGAGGGGAGGCGTTCAATCGCGGGGAGCGTCCGGCCCTGAAGAAGGTGGAGGCCAAGAGGGCCTCCTTACGGCGAGCCGCCGTGGAGGAGTGGCGTCTCAGGCTGGAGGCCCCGTGGTGGGGGCACAGGGTCGTAGAGGCAGTGCGTCCTGTCTTTGCTGAATGGCTGGACAGGCGCCACGGAGCGGCAACATACCGCCTGACGCAGGTGCTCACCGGGCATGGCTGCTTCGGTGAGTTCCTGTTTCGGGTGGTGGGGATAGAGGAGTCGGCCGTGTGTCACTATTGTGACAACTGCCCAACGGACACGGCCCAACACACGTTGGAGTTTTGCCCAGCCTGGGATGAAGAACGCAGCGCTCTCAGAGCAGTCGTCGGAGGAGACCTCTCGCTGCCGGCCGTGGTCGCTTCCATGGTCGGCGGTCGGGAGGCCTGGCAGGCGGTGGCCCACTTCTGCGAGGCGGTCCTCTCGCGGAAGGAGAGTGCCAAGAGGGATCGCCAGCGCAGTGGTGATCGACTACTTAATTTTATAAATTTTGTAATTTTTCAATAGTTATAAAAAATCATAATTAATAAATTAATAAACTTTAATGAAAATTTACCGCAGGATCTTATAAAGTACATATATCAAAAGGGCTCCACGAAGTTTAATATTTATAGGCCAATTATTTATACCTTTCATCACATTGTTTATGCCAATGGAGATTGGGAAAAAATTGGTTAGTTAACAATAGAATAACTTTTAGAAAAATGGTGATTAAACTTTTTTTTCTTCAAGGCGCGATTCTTTCAAGTGTTAAGAAGATACTACAATTTTTTAAAATTTTTAAAATCACATTTTATGTTATAAATAAATTATTTTTATTGCTGAACTCTCTTTGGCGGCAGCGCGCGCATGCCGTAACTGCCGCGCGGAGCCCTATTTTCAACGTCTTATTAAAATTATAAATAATGGAGATAGAATTCCGGGAGTTAGGGCTTTTTTATTGGAAAATTTCCTCCTCTTTAACGAGCTTTTTTCAAAATTGCTTAAATGTTAATATTTTTCGAGTCATTGACAAAAAACGAAATATCATTTTTTTTTCATCTTATTTTGTTAATAACAATTGCAATTTTTAACCTGCACCAAAATCCTTCAAAAACATTTTTCTAGAGGTGATTACAAATCGAATGAGCCATCGCTCATATTTTTAGGCCCTTTATCTCTATTTTTCACGTTTTTGAATTTATTGATTAGACTATTTAACCCCATTAGGGAAGGAATTTCAATGAAATACGAAACATGTCTTCCATCAATTGTGTTAAAAAAGTTTACGCTAAATTTGAATTAGATTGGACCAAGGAATCGCGTTGCCCCATACAAACTTTGCCCCCCTTTTTCATCTCCTTAGGGGTAGAATTTCGGAAAATCCTTTCTTATCGGAAGCCTACGTCATACAAGGAACACACCCTCCAAGTTTCAGGTCTCTACGATCAGCGGTTTAGGCTGTGCGTTGATCCGTCAGTCAGTTAGGACTAAGCCTTTTATATGAATAGATTAATTAAATATTTAAAGTACTTAAATAAAATCTATATTGTGACAAAAAATATATAAAAACATTATGTTTAATAATTTTAATTAGTGGTCCACCTAGGTTTTGGACTCCGTCCAGGGGGGGGTCATGACCCCCATGACCCCCCCCCCTGGATCCGCCCTTGGATAAAATCCCTCAAAATGTTTTAATTCCATTCGCGTACATATAAGAAATCATTAAACATCTTCTTTGACGTCATATGAATATAATACGATTTAGCTTGCTTTTACGGCCGTCTCTACATTAAGTCATTCTCCACTAGGAGGTTAGATTTATCGCAAACGGTGTTAGAAAAACCACCTGTTGCCCGACTTAGAAATCGTACTTCAGACCTCTCAGTTTACAGTTCATAAACCTTGCAGCTAATCCAAGGAGAATATTTTGGTAAAATTTGTAGTATACACTCCTAAATTCAGAAAGCTTTCGCACAGACTCCGTGGCGCAACGGTAGCGCGTCTGACTCCAGATCAGAAGGTTGCGTGTTCAAATCACGTCGGGGTCAAACATTTTGCTATTTTGTTTACCAAAATACTCAAATGTTATTTCTAATACTATGACCTATTATTATTTTGAGCTAACATGTCTCAAGAGTTTGTTTTTAATCTACTGTGCTGACGCAAAGCCAAATTGAAAGCAATCAATATCATTTTTTTTTTTTTAATTTTATATTATGATTTTTTATACATGTCATGGCCATGTAGTGCCTGGTTAATGATTTAAAAACTAAACTAATCAATATCATGTCGGCCTCCATTTTTAAATATACACCGGCTCACCTAAAAATGTGGCATATGTTTCTCAAACCCCCATCGCAGAGCACAATGGTTCAAGAAAATTAATGAAACTTTTCCCAACAGCCAACATTAATAAATCCTTCCATCGTCACTATAAGTACAGTATTAAAGTATTAACACAAAGTGCATTCAGTACAGTTCTAAGTATCGACTATTGTTAGACCATCAGATTTCATAACCCACTTGGCGTATTAGCTTGGCAATAAATGCTTCTGTAATACTGGATTAGGATTAAAAGCCTAGTTCTACAATAGAACTGACTGCCTCGGTGGCGTAGTTGTATTACAGTGCGACTGCAAAGCTGAGGTCTAGGGTTCGATCCCCGGGTCGGGCAAAGTGATATTGAGTTTTTCTATTCAGTATCAGCCCGGAGTCTGGAATCTGTGCTCGATATGGCGATAGGCTCTCCCCCTACACATCCTGCGACGGAATACGCACGGCGAAAAGTGCGTGCACTAGTTGTGCCTCTGCCTACCACTTCGGGGATAAAAGGGGTGAATGTGTGTGCGTGCGTGTATGTGTGTGTATAATTACCGCCAGCAGCAATTCCGGACAGGTACAACCTGGCGACCTTCATAAAAGAGCGTATTCCCACCTAAAAGCCCTTCATAGCATCTCTATACTCCCTGGTATTGCAGATGTTCATGGGCGGCGGTAATCACTTACCACCAGGTGAACCGTATGCTCGTTTGCCCTCACATCATAAAGAAAAACACACAAATTGCAAAGAATACCAGACAAAAGTCTTGCGCAGTTTTAACTTTCTAACATAACACTGAAACAGACTTAGAAATTTAATAAAACGTCGTTAATTGCTCAAATCTGCGGCGAAATTAACCCTCCATAACCTATGCTCGTAACTTCACGTCAAAACCACAACTCCGAAATGACGAACAACCCGTACGGACGCGGCGTGGATTATCACGAAACATCGGGCGCGGGTACAAGACACCCGCGCGGACCTTACAATGAAAACTTTAATTAACCCTTACACTATTGAAGCGTACAGTGGGGGGTCTTTAGGGCCCGCCAGATAGCTTTCGAAGGGTTTTATTACGACATCAAAACCAGATATTACTGGCAAAGGAGATGTACCTGTCATAAACACGGTGCAAAATTAACTATGCTGTTGTCAAAAATTATAATTCGTATTTTGATCCTTAATCCGACGGAGTTAGGTTAGATATGATTTAAATTGTTGTTAGGTGTGTTATAACTTTGTCGAAACCTTGAAATGGGACGGTGATTTTATCAAGTAATATTTAATTAGGGATGTCAAAGATGTTAGGGTTGAAGGCGAATTTTAATTTTATATATCAAACTCATAATCAAATTAAACGATTTCTTGCAAGGTAGAAATCGTATTAGACTTGAAAAGTTACGTACTTTACCGTAATATAGTTTACGTTACGTTTTGTGCAGTTAGGAACACCATTCACCCTTTATCCCTTGAGCATATTTCAGAAGGGTTCTAAGAGGATGCCGTCTACACGACTTATGCTACAGCTAAGTATAGGGCAAAGATATGTTCCTTCTCGAAACGAAACAAACTTTGTGAAAGTCTTATAAAGAATAACAATAATAATTTTGTCGAGTTTTGTCTTCGTTAAACCTAAAACTTACGCAATAAAGCTCAAACCTTATCCATCAGCTATAAAATACTGCCATTATATTTACCTGAAAAGAAATAAAATAATAATTAGACATTAAATAGTACAGATTCGCTAATGAAGTTTAATTAATATAATTTACACACTGACCTCGGGTTCGATCCCCGGGTCGGGCAAAGTGACATTGGGTTTTTCTATTCAGTATCAGCCCGGGGTCTGGAATTCGCGCTCGATATAGCAATAGGCTCGCCCTTTGTCACATCATGGGACGTAATATGCACGGGGAAAAGAGGATACACTAGTTGCACCTCAGCCTACCCGTTCGGGGATAAAAGGCGTGAGTGTGTGTGTGTAAAAAAATGTACATCCGAAAACTGAGCCCAAATTAAACTGTAACAACATTAACATTAAAAAAATCTTTCGAGAAACGACTCAGCCGGCCTCAGCTTCCGTACCATTTTGTATCTTTTTAAGTCAAACTCTAACAAAAGTGTATGATAAATAGTGGAAGTGGTGACGCACTGAATTATTATTATTTTTTCATTCAAAAGAGATTTCGAGTTGAACTTCGCATTTCACCGGATCTGCGAGTGTATAATGCAGTGGTTGCAAAAAAATTATAGAGAATTGGTGAGACAATTTTTCGCTGGTTATGAAATGTTTGTGACGGAATGGCCGTGGGTTCGATGTCTGTACACGATACGTATATAAACATTAATGTAGTTTACAGGCATATCCTTAATACACCAATAATGTTTCCTTCAGTTTTAGAAATACCTGGGTCGTCGTAGTTTCAAATTATTTTCTATTAAATAAGGGCTTTATTTAAATCTCATTGCCGGTCGTAGTCCTCTACGATTTAGAGGGTCTAAACGTCCTTCGTTCAAGACGCTAACAAATGTGTTTTGGGATATCACATACCTAAATACCTATGAAGAAGTCTCATGTGTAGATATTCTCAGTCGCTCCTGGGCAGTATGAACTGCACTTTCCCCGAAACCAAACAAAAAGTGTGTCTGTTATAAAAAAGCCGGCATATTTTTTTTGTCTGATGAGGTGAGGGGTAATCATATGTCGTCACTTATTTACCATCAGGTGTAGCGGAGACAGTTGGTCGTGACCGTATAAAAAAAAAATGCCTCCAAATACATCTTAACGTTTTTCTGCGAACCGTACAGCGCATCTCGAGCAGCGAGCTCCGTCCATTCATCTTGTACAAATTCCGTAATCATTTGTTACCGAGATAAGGAGCGTCGCAGACGCACAGACACACGAAGGATACACTGATTTTTACGGCTAATCCCGCGCGATGAATCGTTTGTGAACCGGTTTGTTTTACAGATTTTATTTGCTTTATACTGAATTTGATAGGCTGTGTGTTATAAAACGTTTATTTTCACTTCAATATTTGTTATACAAACAAATATAGCGAACAACACCGAGTGTTAAGCGTATGAATACCGCCTATAGGTCGTCCTATATTATATTATAACCATATACCCAATATAATATCAGTGCTGTATTATATACTGCCCTCTGCCGAGCACGGGTCTCTTCTACTAATGAGAGGGGGTCCGTCATGCTGGCTTAGTACAGTTTTGCAGACTTTATATACCTTCGAAATTATCTTGGAGAATTATTTAAGCAACCATACTCATATCGAAATTTAAAGTCCGCTATAAATTAAATTACAGAATCTACAAACTTAACTAAATGTAAAACAGAGGCACTAAAAACCGAACATAAAACGCTTTATTTTACCCCAAAAATCGTGTTAAATACTACTCCGAAAATTGGGTAAAACAAAGCATCACTTATGTTCGCAATCCGATACACAAGGATAAATTCTAAACCGAACACGTGTATACAAAAATAAGAAAATTAGGCTTAAACCGACTGACTTCGGACATTTAAAGCTGATTTACATAGGGTCAGTAACTGACTACAAATTCGAGGCAAGTCAGTGCTGACCCGAAAAAACCCTGTGTAAACTGATTTGAAGTCAGCGCTGACTTGAATATTCAGACACGAATATTTTAAAGTCAGTTGGCGCCCCCCGCCACCCGCGCACCCCCGCGCCAGCCAAATAAACCCTGTGTAAACAGACAAGTCAGTGCGTGGTTAGGCACTGCCGCTGCGTTGTAGAGTGACCACGTTTTTTTCGCTGGCGATAAAAATGACGCGTAAGCTTAGCGAAGACGAAACCTTAAAATTGGTGCAATTATATGGCGAAAATGAGTGCATTTGGGATATTAAATCCCTAAATTACCGCAATAAAGAAATGCGGTCAAAAGCGTTGCAAAATATGGCTCAACAAATGCAAATCAAAGGGCTCATTTCTACTGAAGTAAAAAATAAAATGAAAGCCATAAGGGCTAAATATTATTTAGAGCTCGACAAGATACAAAAATCCACCAGATCTGGCGCTAGTGGGAACGTATATGTCCCAAAAGTCAAGTGGTTTCAAGAACTGGACGGCTTTATAAAAAATGCTATTGTAAAAAGGAAAACAATGGTAAGTATTTATTGTAACTTATTTATTTTATTTCCATCCTAGGTACCTATACAAAATTAATGAATTCTATCCAATTTCCATGGCACACTTCCAGCAGTCATAAAGAAGTTCCTATATAGGTCTCTTTTTTCTTTAGCATTCATGGAATGGTTGCCTCTTTGTTGTTCTGAAATGCTTGGTAGTGGATTTATTTCCAATCTCCATGTTCCTTCTATTATTTTTCCATCATTGTCCTCTCTGTCTACACAAGTAGATGTTATGTAGGAACTTGAACGGTTTCGCAACCAATTATGCAGGGCACAGGCTGCATAGACAATGGCATCAACTGTGTCCACATGGGTTGGAATTGCTTTTTCGAACACTCGTAATCTAGAAACCAGTATACCTAAAGCATTTTCACTTATGCGCCTTGCACGCGACAACCTGTAGTTAAAGACGTTTTCGGCAGTACTTAGCTGCGTACCTGGATAGGGTTTTAGTAAATAATTCTTCAGTGGAAATGCTGCATCACCAAAAATCGTGTTAACTATTACTCCATTTGTAGGAAGCAATCCATCTTCCAACCGACGATATAATGAGGATTTTTTTAAAACACCTCCATCAGAGGCGTTTCCATTCGCTTCAACGTCTATATATGAAAAACAATAGACGTGGTCTACAAGTGCTAACAATACTGTACTATTGGTTTTTTTATAATTATAAAATTCACTTCCACTATTTGGGGGAGCTTTAATTATAATATGCTTCCCATCGATTGCTCCATAACATGAAGGGAAATTCCATTTGGTATTGAAACCGTCTTCAATAATTTTCCATTCTTCCTCTCGTTCTGGAATCTGTAAACAAAAAAAAATAATTACAACCTAAATACGTATTATCATCAACTAATGATTTATTAAACATTACATTTTATTCTCATTAACAGGATAAATCAGGAACCAGCAACGATGACGCTGAGTTGGGTGAAGTTGAGGGTGTTGGTGACGGAGCTGAAAATGTATCAAGATCTACTGAAAATAATGATAATTTTACTGAAACGCCAACTCAAGCCATCCAGACGCCAGTTCGAAATTCTGTGACAGCTACCAAACAATCTGGGCCTCTGCGATCAAAACGCTCCAAAATATCTCAGATGGCCGCCATGATAAAGGACTTAAAAAGTGTGTCAAATGATGTTAATATGTCACCATCTGAAGAAGAGTCTGACGCTGATATTTTCGGTAAACATGTGGCGGCTCAACTAAAAAAACTGTCTGAAGAACAATCTGTTATTGCACAAGAAGAGATCCAAAAATGTTCATCCAATCTCTTCATCCCCTAACTATTTTATCCCTAGTCCGGCAGCAACTACAACAAGCAGCATGTAGCATGAGATTTTACTCCCTGGAGCCCAACCCAATGACTGCATCAAGCGACAACACCATAACATTTTACCCGCCAGAGGTTGCCGAGCCTGCCACTAGCAACAGCTCTTTAGGATTTTATACTTCCGATCGATCAACGAACCCCACATTTGTAAACCCCAGGCAGGTTATTATTACACCCTCAGGTTTGAATTACAGCACCACGATCAACGAAGAAGCTGAAAGTGAAAATAACACTGCTGTTAACACGATTATGCGTGCCTATGAAAATTCTTAATACTATTTTGATGTTGTATTTCTTAATTTTCTAATAATTTAATAATAAAAATTTTCTTACCTTAATATGTGTTTTTAGTGCCGTATATATTGCCCAGCACACTTCTGGTATTAGTTGAGAAATTGCTGGTTTTGAGACGCGATAAAAGTGACTAAGGAACCGATAGTACATTCCTGAAGCCAAAAAATGTCAGCGTTATTTCCAGTTTAATTTTGGCTGGTAAAGCATCTCTCATGAATTTATCATGTCGTTGAATAGAGCTCGATATCATTGACATTAATTCGTCAAAATTCTGTGGTGACATCCTCATAGCCAGTTTGTACTCCGCAGGATCTTCAAATCGCAATTGCTTCAGCAACAAAGCAGAGCCACCAGTTTCGTTTCTATCGTCAATCCATTTTCTTACCCATTGTCGTTTATTTTTAGTTATCTCATTTTCTACCATTTCTATTAACTCATTCAACAGCAAAATTGATAAATTTTTCAACAAATAATTAAATCGTCGTTTCAGTTGTTTTCGCGAATTCATTTTTCCCACTGACTTCACACACGTGTGCTCACCGTGAGAAACGCCCCACTACTACTTACTTCATGTAAACAGTTAAAGTCAGTCGCGGCGTCGACATTGGCGCTGCGACTGACTTGTCTACTGACCCTGTGTAAATCAGCCATTATGCGTGGCAACAAACGTGCATTTTTTTCATTTCAAGCGGTCTGCCTTCTACCTGATGGACCCTGGACGCGAAAAGGCGTCAGTATGCAGATGATACTACGTATTTTACCTATTATACTATGGTCAATGTGCACTCTTTGGACGCAAAAAGTAGGTCAATAGATGAGGTATATGCTCAAAACTTCTTTTAAAAAAAATTTTTAGTTCAAATCTATATTATAATTAAACCTTTAGAAAGAGTTTGTTTTCTTTTAAAAATCCCAATTTTGGAAATTGCTTATTCTGAAAATATTTATATACTGGAAAGCAACATTGTTCCTGAGTGATTCACAGAGTATAATCAATTGTAACGAACGTTTAGACCGAGGATAGTTCCGATCAGTACGAATGTTCGTATTTTTTTTTATTGCAATGAATGACGACACGAGCATGCCGTTCGCCTGAGTGTTGTTCACCCATAAACACTAGCAACACCATTCAGCAACTCGAGTTAGAAAGAAAGAAAGAAAAACGATTTATTATAAAGTACAAAAGAGAGTTACAAAGTACTGTGTGGCATTCCACTGTGCTCGTCATCTTGAGATGTTAAGTCTCATTATGTCCAGTAGTTACATTGGCTACAATATCTTTCAAACCGAAACATAACAGTGCCTGTACACTGCTGCTTGGCGATAAAAATTGACATTGCGTTGGTACCCACCCAGGCGAACTCTTACATATGAGAGACCTACCACCAGTAAAAAATGTTATCAGGCGTTGAATAAATGCCGGAAGCGATTGCATTCCAAGGGAAAACCCCACACAATGGTCCACGCCATTTAAATTCTAATCGAATTTAAATATAGATACTGTTTGAGATGTATTTGTTGAGTCGGTGCCTTTGAGCCCTCCGGGTATTCAGCATTGTGAGGGAAATTCATCCATGCATAGAAACCTTCCGAGGGCTGCGAAGGACCGTGCGTATGGAAAAGGCTAATTCCTCTTTTTCAATCGAAAAATACGTATTTTCTTACATTGATATGAGGGATGAGTATACTTTTCTCACGCAGCAACGAATCAACTCGAAAATGGTATAGAAAAAAGGCCGTTTTCATCCTAAAAAAATCTGATAAACTTTTTCTCCATAAAAATAATTCCATGCGGGCACAACCGCTAACATACAAGCAACACGTTTCGACGGAGTTGCTCAACTCTCGTCTGACGTCTGACTGACGGTCACGCCGCTGCGACTGACACGCGTTGACACCGGCGTCAGTGGCGATAGCGCGTCAGATCGCGTTGTCAGATTAACGTGTGACGGCCGGTCGGTGATGCGTGCTTTTGTGGATGTTTAGCAATATTTTAATGGATATTTATGTGAAAGATTCTGGAGCCTGGAACACCCAAAGCAGAAATAGGCTCGCATCACACTATGAGACGGAAAAGTGGGTGAACTAATTGCGCCTCTGCCTACGCCCTCGGGTATAAAATGCCTAATCGTGTGTAATTAATAAACTGGATCATCTCATTGTGAAGATCGCGGGTCGAACCAGGATGCTGCCTCGAGATTTGGACATAGAATGAAAAAGTTCTATGCCTAAAAGTGGAACCCTGAACGTCGCGAATGATGAATATATATTTTTTTCATAGAAAGCCGACTAACGAAGACCTGTTTCATAGCCATGGTTCAAAGACATCCAACGCCCACGCACTGCTATTGCTAGAGAACAGGTGGGCGGTTTGCCGACATATAGTGAATAGGGCGCGAAGTGTATAGATTATTTTTGGACCTAGCTCAATCTCACTGAGTTCAAAATGCAATGAAAAGCTATTACAAGGTATAAGACTATGAGAAAATGGTACATTATCCTAGCTTGTTTGAACCGGATATATAGAATGATCCCAGAACGCGACACACTTACGTGGGCTACTATGGTTGGACGTATACTCAAAATAATATTTACTGTATTCTTCTGCGTATGGTTTACGAGAAGACTGGAGTAAGGAGCAGTTATGACGCCATATTTTTTCCACTGTAATGGCTTTATCAGTTTTTGTGTAAAAGCACAAACACACAATCGAATTTAGTGCGGCTTCACCACGAACCCGGTGCGCTTTTGGACCATATTCGATAGTTTAGCGCACGGTACCTACGCCTTGCCTTAAGCTGTGATTCCACCAGAACGCGGCAGACGGCAGACGGCAACGGCAGACGGCATGTGCCGCGACGGCTGACGGCACTACTATGCAGTATTAAATTGTATGAGACCGATTCCGCACACGATGGCAAATGACGCGCGGCAAGTGACGTTCTGCCGTCTGCCGTTGCCGTCTGCCTTCTGCCGCGTCCAGCGGAATCACAACTTTATTATTACAGCGCACCGCACATAAAATTGGTGCGGCCGCACCAAACGATCGTCTATTTATGCTTTGAGTCTTAAAAACACGCGATTCCCAAACATAAATTATTGGAAATCATTAATCACTTATCGGATTTTCGCTCTGCTATCCAATTGAATCGTCAGACTTCTCGTTATATTATCACGCTTCGTCACACAGGGGCGTGCAGACGTCTAATTTGTTATACTATATACCAGTCTGTTCGATATACCGGGTGGAAGGGAAACGCTCTCTATACCGGAACGGGAAGAGAGAAGAACCATAACATTAACGAAAAACTATATTCATTTGCAAAGCTAAGCGATAATTCTTACGATTTTAGTATTTCCGTAATTATTGCGCGCGCAATGTAAAGCGTACAAAGAACGGGGCGGCCGTCGCGCTGCGCCGGGACCGGCCCGCAGTCGTTAACCCGTCAGCTGATGTACGTGTTTCATTACGATTTTTTTGAAATATTGGCCTTTTTTACTATGTTTTTCAGAATAATAGTTTGATTTATCTATCCATACGTGAAGCTGTACAGAAATTTGAGAAAATCCTACTAAAATTTTAACAATGCGGTCGCGATTTTTTTAGTGCCATCACGTCAGGAATCACCAATACTATCACCTGTATCCGTTTCCGAGAGCGTTTCCCTTCCACCCGGTATATCTAGTTAATAACGCATCGAGAGACGCTATAATAAGGTTTTGTTGTGTTAACTATTTGTATATTTTAAAGATGTCAAGATTATATTGAACTTTGACTTACCTTATGTTAAGGGTCAAAAACGATAAACGATCGTTTTGCATTGACCTTTATAGATATACGAAAACATTTTCGTAGAAGGTACTTCGATAAAACCTAATGCTTTTTCGAACTGCTTTGGTCAAACCACTAAACAAGCATGGCGACCAATTCTCACATACATACGCCTTTTATCCCCGAAGGGGTAGGCAGAGACGCAACTAATGCACCCACTTTTCGCCGTGCGCCTTCCGTCCCATGATGTGATAGGGGGCCAGTCTATAGCCATATCGGGCACAAATTCCAGATTCCGGGCTGATACTGAATAGAAAATCCAATATCACTTTGCCCGACCTAGGTATCGAACCCAAGACATTGCAACTTTCCGTAATACAACTAAGCCACCGAGGTAGTCAGATCAATTCTCAGTCTTTACTAATGCCATTTACAAAAAGCTTATACTAAAATCGTGGTAATACCACATCGTTATTAATAACAGAGTTAGCCGGGATATGGCATGACTAATTACTGGAGGGATAGGGGGGTAAAGGGACTAATCACCCGCTCTTACGTAAGATAATCTACATATCGGGAACTATGGTATACGTTACATCAGGTATAACAGAACTAAATCGATCTTTGTCTACACTACTCAAAATCTACGACTAAAAAGATTATAAGTAGCGAGAAGCACGATAATTGCAGTAACGTCACGGGCAGCAATAACCACTTTGTTGTTTATTTTGATAATTTTATTTATTTATTCCATTTCATCCAAAGTTATATAAAGGCAAATTTACTGCTGAAGGCATTCTCTACCAGTCAACCTGAGGCGGTGCAGAGACAAAACATAGTAGGTGCACGAAACTGAACTTAATCATAATTTTCATATTTCGTAATAGGTAAGGTGGTAATTATATTAACTTAAAGTACACGTTAAAAACCCATTGCATAGAAAATTCCTTCGCTAATTATTAAAATACAGTTCATGCAATGCACATCGAGGTCGTGCACTTTGGAATTAAATTAGTATTCGAAACTCCAACCTCGGGCATAACTCAACGCCATCTTTGAAAATAACTTAAATTGACAACCGCGTATAATTTGCTTATCTTAAACTTGTTCTATTTGATCAATGTTTTTTTTAATTCTTCTATTACGAAATATATTTGCATTAGATTTATTTATTTATTTTCTGTATATTATGTAACTACTGCACATAATGAGACTTAACATCTTATGTCTCAGGATGACGAGCGCAGTGGAATGTCACACACTACTTTATAACTCAAGGTGCTGGGTGGTGTTTCTACTGTTTATGGGTGGTCGTATCGCTTAGCATCAGGCGAACGGCATGCTCGTCTCGTCATTCAATGCCATAAAAAAATAGTTCAAATATCTCAACAGAGCGCACTAATGGAAAATGTTGCACTGATATTTTACTATTAATTAATTAATTAATTACTGATTATTTGATAAAGATACTTTCATAATACATTTTCATTTTTCTTTCAGATATACTTAATCCGAAATCTGAATCATAAATGGTCACGGTAAAACGATAACTTTGCTACAGATTTCATACTAATGCTATTAACTAGTAAACCAACATTAAAAGTAAATAACACATCGGAATCTTCTCAAATTCTCGCAGACATAAGAGTCATAAACTGAAACATCAGCGTCCTCAACCTTTATGAAATGCGACCTTTAAAGAACAATTTTAGAAACACCCTAAATTGTATTAATGTAGCAATTTTTTTATTTCCTTACTGTCGGCCATCATTTTTCCTTTTTGAAGTGAAACTTCTTTATTGACGTACGGGAGAAATCTATGATAAAAAAATCGTCACACGAAAATCGTCACATTTTCTGTCACTTTGGACCGTCACGGCGCCGTCTTCTAGGGTCATTATTTATAGGAGTTTCGCAATAAAATTCCATAATGCATGACATAATTTCAGAAACAGTTTATTTAGATGAAAATAATAATCATATTTAGAGAACTCGATTTCAAATGATAATGAACTTTTGGTACCAAACTCTACAGCATTTTCACTAGACTTGCAAAACCTACATATATAGAAATAACAGCACCATAGTTCCACACATGTTCCACACCATACCTGCTCCCAGTTTGGGGACCAACGTCCTCAGCCTCAGTCTCGTCCGTCAGATAAAGGCGATAAATCGCGAGACACCACTACCATCGCGTCCCGCAACTCATTCCGAACTGTTATCACGTTTAACACTTTCGCAATAACCCACACAATAGTTTGCCGCGAAACTTCTTCTTGGTGTAATGAAAAATGTTAGGATGTTAGGTGGGGCGCGGAGTGAGGACCGATTGTAGGGGTACAATTGAACGTTTAAAAATAGAATCCATCAGCGATTGATGTATTTTTTTATAAATTGAAAAAGGTTTTATGCTTTTACTTTGAAATGAAGAGTATACCTGTATGGATTCATTATTTTTAAGTGAATGTATCTAAAGTCTAGTCTCGTTTATACATTAACCCTAGAATGGGCGCGCTCCTTTTTGTAACATCAATGAGTAGGCGCATGGGGAGCATTTTGCCGCCCATATTAATTGTTAATTTTACACAGGAATATTATAATCAAATTGTTTTCTTTATTTAAAATTTAAGGAATAAACAAAAATGAATAGAAAAGCAATCGTTTTTATAAAATTTTGGAATCACTTATTATGCAAACGCTTATGTAATACTTAGGAAAAGTAACATTATTTTTAAATCTTTAAACCTAGGAAATTAATTAAATACATGTAAGGTATAAATGTAAGGAAATCATGAATTTCCTTCATCTACAGGTGTGCTTCAGCATATAAGTCTCGACAAAAGTACATGCATTCTCGGTGCATAGCAACTTTGCACGTCTATGACACACTTTTTTGATGCATTCTAGTTTACAAACTGTAAACTAGTTTCTACAAAATCTGATGCTTCTTCTAGCCAAAACAATAATATTCGGGCTACCTGTTTGGGATACCTTTTATTTTTTTGTCATGCAATAACCTTGAAATAAATAAAACGTCAACAATATTGAAATTACGCCTTACGACTTCAAAGAAGCTTTACATCACTATAATATTATCATAACCTTTTTATATCATGAAAGCAACCATACATAAGGATCCCTGATAGATAAGGATACATGACTCCGTAAACAAATACAAAGAAGCCATTATTTCAACTAAATAAATAAATAATACTGCAGAATTTGTACTCACTTGAGTAGGCGCACGGAGAACAAATTGCCGCCGCGCGGCACCTAATGGTAAAAACTTGCTCGTCCTGTGGCCTCTTGAGACCTGATCAAGTTCAATGTTTCGGCACGGGTTGACGATAATTATAGGGACAGTTACTATAAAGCCCAAACGTAAGGTGAGGATGGCAAAATGCTCCCAGCGCGCCCACTATCGGGTTTATTTGGTCTTAGATGTGGACGGTTGTCTGAATCAATAAATATTAACAAACATTTTCGCTAGGTTTTCTGTAATGAAAAATGAAATCCTCCTAGCCAGTTTCGGCCACGGCGGCCAATCTCAACGGAGATCAGCCAGGTACGCAGGAGATATTATAGTGCACAAGTGTGTGCGCAATACACAGGTGCACTCGTTATTCCTTCACTCTCATAGTCCGGTGAGACGGCAATCCGACATGACCGGAGAGAGATCAGGCGCAGGACCAACGGCTTTACGTGCTTTTCTGTAATATCTCAATTACAAAATATAACATACTTTCTTAGTTCAAAAGTCCATACCTACTTCGTCAAATGAACTGACACGGTGAAAAGTATACAGTATTAAAGATAAAAATATGCTATTTATATTATTCCTGTACTAGTTTTGATCGTCTTCATTAGGCTCAAAATCCACCAAGATTATAAAACCACCATTCTGTCCTCACTGAATACATCCCTGGCTTAAAAGGTTCGCCGTGACAAATGTTGCTTAGCAAACTATCGCAATTCTACGTGTTGTTGCAATTTTGCAAAGATGACATTACGGCTTTAATGTTGTTGAAAACTGTCACAAGTTTATTTATTTTATTAGTCCTTAGGTGACCGCGGCTTGTCCTAAAAAAGCAGTCAACTGTGTGCCGAAAGACGTTAAATTATCTTTAGAATAATTTGGAATCGTTCGGTGAGTCGTTTAATAGTTCTGAATTCTGAATTAATGTTATAATTGAATTAATATTAATTCAAATCTCGAGCGGCGATAGCCTAGTTGGGAGTGGAACGGACTGCCGAGAAGAATGTCAGCAGGTTCAAAACCCAAGGGCACACACTTCTGACTTTTTTAATGTGTGTATTCTTTGTGAGTTATCGCTTGCTTTAACGGTGAAGGAAAACATCGTGCGGAAACTTGCATTTAAAGTTTTAAAGTTATACACTCTCCTGGACTGGCGGCTCGTATCCCTCTGGACGCTCGGACTTGTCTCCCGCCTCGCCACGCTTACCGCCGCCTCCTTCTCCATGGAGTTCCATCAGCTTGGAGATCTCGAAACGAGGCCTCTTCAGCACTTTCACCTTCCTGATGCAAACGTCACGCAACGGGTAGATTCCGTGGCACGCCTTCTCGATGTCCTTGGCGATCGAGTCGGGGATCAGCTTGTTGACCACCTCGCGCAGCTCCGAGTTGGTCACGTCACGAGTGATGATCTCGCACATCTTCTTTCTGATGGCGCGCACCTGTGTGTGCTGAGCGTAGCAGGTCTTGCGTTGGCTGAGTGAGTCCTTGTTAGTGAATCCAATGCAGAACACACGCAGGAGGTAGCCGTCGGTGGTCTTCACATCAATGTTGGCTTCAATGAGAGTCTGCCATTTCTTGACCATCCATCTGAGTTTGTCAGTGGTGAGGTCCATACCATGGAAGTTGCAGAGCACATTGCGTCCCTGGACATCCTCGGCAATCAGACGGAACTTGCGGAAGGACCTTTCCGCATCTGTGTCAGCTTGGAGATCAGCCAGAGAGACCTCAAAGACACGGCCTTTCAGTCCCTCGGAAGCGATTTTGGTTCCCTGAGTGCGATTGACAAGGGTTGTTCCCACTTGCCTCTTGGTGAACATAGACGGCGCCTTGACATCGTACCAGTCTTTACGGGTGAAGGGATCAACAATCTTCTTCTTAACACCCTTTTTGCCACCTTTGGAAAGGCCTTTATTTTTACCGACCGCCATGTTCGCTCACAAACTTGAGAAAGGATACATACCTGAAAATAAGCATACCTGAAAAGTTCTCGGAATTTCGAAGGTGTGTGCAGTCTGCCAACCCGCATTAGGCCAGCGTGGTGGACTAAGGCCTTAACCCTCTCAGCTGTAGAGGAGGCCCATGCTCAGCAGTGGGCAGTATATAATACAGGGCTGATATGGCATGGTATGGTATTCAAATCTCCGACATGAAAGTATCAATTGCAGGTCTTAGTTTCTTTAGACGCAAACTTTACCCAAAACATGATATAAACACACAAAACTATTTTGTAACTTCAAAAACAAATTCCACATTAATAATTGTCACACGATCTAACAGAATTCCAAAAAAGCGAAACCTTTAAAAACAAATTTCTCCGGCGATAAAATACGTGAAGATTCATCGAATAATCTAGAAGTTTCTATCCTCGCCTGCTGGTAGACAAATGGTGTAAAAAGGCAAAAATTTTAGTGGCAGCAATAAGACACAGCTCGGGGCGTCTTCTGGTGCAAATTTTAAAACGGACGAAATATTTCTTCGCTTTGGTGAGAAATTCGCACACGTTCTGCGAGTATTTACCATTCGCGAATACGGGGGAATGTGTCGACTAGATTTTTCTAATTCCGCACCTGACTATGCGGCGGACTTTGGTGAATTTTTTACAGTACATTTTGAAGCAAAAAACTCTGACTGTGCACTTTAATTTACCCGGACGCATTATGAAAACAAAAATAAAACCAACACCGGCTTCAAAAAAAACCTTTAAATTCTACCACATCATAAATAATTTTAATAAAACCACAGCTATCCATCATTTTCCACACGAAAACTTTAACATTGCCTATTTGTTCCCGTGTTGAAATGTAGTAATTTAAGAGGATTTCGCCGCAAGCCCGCCTGGGTGCGGTGGCTGAATGGTGCCTCGAGATTGCAGCTACGACTTTCGTTCTCACCTAATGCGACGACAACTTCGCGTAATGCCGACGAAATTGATATTTCAGACATTATATTAAACGATTTAAAAAGGTTTTTGTATTCGTTTTAGTTTTTTGTGCTAATTGAAAAATAATGATAGGTAACTAAAGATACCTTATAGTATTATAGTAAAGCCTCATTTACACTAATTAATTATTAGATGGCCGTTTTGTCAGATTACAATACTGAGCTGAAATCTCATTGAATAAAAAAAAAAAACAAATATGAGTTAGGTACCGGAGGTAGAAGTTATGCTGGCCAGGGATCCTGTGAATGACGATCGTGTTAGATTTCATTTTCCAAAATTCGAATTTCGAAAAAAATTGCCGAATTAGGTCGTAAATTATAGATTCCATATACTTTATTGCACTATTGCTATTGACGTACATCAATTAGCTCCTTTAACGTTGTTATGAATTAATACGAAACTTGTAAGCGGACACGTCAAAACTGCAATCATAGTGTGCCGGTACTATAGTAATAATCGTACATAGTTATACATATACATATACACTTACGCCTATTATCCCCGAAGGGGTAGGCAGAGGCGCAACTAGTGCACCCATTTTTCGCCGTTATTCCGTCCCATGATGTGATAGGGGGCGAGCCTATCGACATATCGGGCACAAATTCCAGACTCCGAGCTGGTACTGAATAGAAAAACTCAGTATCACTTTGCCCGACCCGGGGATCGAACCCGAGACCTCAGCTTTGCAGTCGCACTGTAATACAACTACGCCACCGAGGCAGTCATACATAGTTATTACTTAAAAATGTTATAATTGCTTTGAGGAATCTGTAATCGAAGAAGTACCGATTTCAATTCAGGATCGGTTACAAATACATGATACATGATTAATATAATCTCTCTAAATAAAAAATAATACGTAATTAAGGAATTTGTTCTTCTTACCCGGCTGTGAAAAGAAAAGTAATGTACACAAACAAAAACGCAATTCACAAAACCATTAAAGACCGAATTCGGGAAGCATCGGAATAATTCTTGTCGACAATTTTCAAGTTTTATGTGTTGTTTGTCTCCCTCGGGATTTGTGATTGGGAATGTATTTTAAGTTTGATTTAGCTTGACCTAGTCGTGGCTTTTGAAGATGGCTACTTATTTGTTACAAATAGCTACATTTTCTTCCCAATACCCGTATGGGTCAAATAAGGAGTTCTCGTAACCGACGAGCATGTATGAAGAGACTGATGACTGTGGAAGAAACGAAAGAGGTATGCTTGGATCGTAGCACTTGGCGGTCCATAGTCTCTGCATACCCCAATGGGAGAAAGGCGTGAGTTTATGTATGTACCCGTATGGGACAAATGCTATAAACATTTGTGAGTTAGGAAGTGAAACATGACCATTGGACAGATCGTGATATCGTCTCAGAATAGACCTAAAATCAGAGTAATTGTTAGTCACAGGCTTTCCACCATCTTTTTGTACATTTTTTGCGTCCATATCAGAGTACATACATACGATTTCTATTGCGTACCCATTAAAAGAATTTCGTGTTCAAAGTATTTCTTCTATCATTGTGTACTTCAGAAATCAGAATTCCGACAGTGTTTGCGAACACTGTCCACTAAGATTATTCAAAAACAAAATAAAATGTTCAAATTAAAATCTTGTTTCCAACTTTTCAGTTCTTCAGTGAATTTAATGAAGATGGCAGATATTGACGCAGTCGGGTTTTTTTTTAAATGTGCTCAACCACTGACGCCCAGCCCAAGAGATTGATCATCATCTTGCCATTAAGTATTTTTACGTAGATACATAACATCACGCCTTTTTTCCTTTTCAGGGGTAGGCAGGGGTGTGTATTACACCCACATTTCGACAGCTGTGTTAGGTCCCATGTAACAAGGGGCGAGCCTAATACCATGGCACATTTCCAGACTCCGGGCTGATACGGAGTAGAAAAACCCAATATCACTTAGCCCGACCCGGGGATCGAACCCGATACCTCAGTGCAGTTCTACCGCGATACAACTACGCCACCGAGGCAGTCATTTCAATTCTTTTATACATATTTAATCTGAACATTACCTACCAACAGCTGAAGATTTTTTTTTATAATTTATAAAAATTCAACCCATCCCTCGCTCAGTTGTAATTTGAGAACCCTTTGAGATTGTGAACTTTGAATAGATTTTTTTAACATCTGCAAGAGACATTACTTTAAAGTTTAAAGCAATTAAAATGAAAAAGGTTGTTAGTAAAAAGAGACATTTTAAATTCCATTATGGTACGCATAATATAGAAAAAATTGTAGAAAATAGATATTGAAATCTTCTTAATATTTTTTGTGTTTTTTCGATTTTCTTATTAATTTGATTATTTTTTGTTGATGTTTGATTTTACCAATACATTTACGAAAATAGTATGCTAAAATTGTGTACATTACAAACCGTGGTCTCTGCTTACCATTATGGGATTTAGACGTACAAAATGCATAACTAAAATCTTTTAAAACCACACTTTTTAAAATCTCTAATGGCTAATAAATAGTTGAGTACAATGAATTAAAAATCCAGACCCAGTAATAATTAAAAACCCTTTTAACTACGCAAATGTACGAGATCAAAATTATAGCTTTTAGTTAAAATAAAAATTGGGAGAATTTTTTTAGTATCCATTTGTAGTCAGCTATCATCTATGCTTATAAATTAGTGGAGCTCTAAACTAAATTAGGCACATTAAAATTTATGGTAGATCATATTATAATGAACTAACTACAAAGTCATTATAAGACACGAAAAACAATTCTACTACTATGTTAATATATTTTTACGAACGCGTAAAGTCCGTGAATGTATTTCTTTTAGCTAAAATACATACATACACACACACGCCTTTTAACCCCGAAGGGGTAGGCAGAGGCGCAACTAGTGCACCCACTTTTCGCCGTGCGTATTCCGTCCCATGATGTGATACGAGACTATCCCACCCTCACACCCACCATGGCAACTCCTGTAAGGATCAACAGTGGCACCCATTTTATTCCCATAATGTGATAGGGGGCGAACCTATCGCCATATCGGGCACAAATTCCGGACTCCGGGCTAATACTGATTAGAAAAATCCAATATCACTTTGCCCGACCGGGGATCATTGCACTCGTACCGTAATACAACTACGCCACTGAGGCAGTCAAAAAATCAAAAGCTGTCAGTCTAGTTTAGTCTAGTTGGTGAGTGGTGAATAACATAGTAATACATTTTTTTAACGTAAGTGCTCAGATAGTTTGGGCTGCCCTTTGCCCGTACCCGAAGAACGAACCCGAGACCTCAGCACTGTAGCCACACCGCGATACATCTACGCCATCGAGGCAGAATTCATATAAAAATTTGAAATTAATTTTAACACACACACACATCACGCATTTATCCTTGAATCGGTAGACAGAAGTGCAACCATGGTACCCACTCTTCACCTTTGTGTTCCGTCCCATGATGTGATACAGGGCGAGCCTAACTCCACATCGGACCTATTAATATAATATTACACGTTTGTTCTACAGCTTATATACGGTGGTCGCTATCCGGACGATAAACCAAGAGCGAAAAAAACATAACACTCAGACTAATTATCAATTAATTATTTTTATTAGTTATATAAACGGGTGGAATCAAATTACGTTTATAAACAGGATTTAACAAACCACAAAGGAAGCTTTAAATTGCGGATTCCTTTGAAATAACACTAAAAGAAAACTCGGTGTTCATTAAAATTTATTTTAATGGAGTTCGTACCTTCCTTTGAAGTTCCTTTAAAAACACGTTTGTCTTTTTGATTTGGATGATACGGGTGTAATTAAATTAAGTATTTGAAACATGGGTGACTTTTGTTTAATTTTATTGTATGAAATTGCGACCGTATTGCTCATTCGATCTCGATTAGTTATCTGGACGGTAGCAGGCGAGCCATACTTTTTGTCCTAGAAATACAGTTTGTAGAAGGTTTGGATTATTAAATGCCTTCTTGATTTAGAGGTGCGCATTAATTACACAATGTTCCCTTGCGCTCTAGATAATTTGGAGATATATTTATCGCAGGGAATTCACTTTAACATCCCGCATCAGTAAGAACCAACGCGAGTATGTCGGGGTTACCGGCTTGCTAAGCATGTAGGCGTATCGTAGCAGCCTTCATCCACGCATTAGAGGCGGCTCCGGGGTACAATAGGGCATGACCTCAAATTTCATCCTTATTTCTTCCTTTTAAACAATCGCGTATTATTTTCAGATATTATTTATGGGCGGAGTTTTGGCGGGAACTTGGAAGTGTCATGAGGTGCTCTTGTTTTAATTCATTATTTTGGTGATACTCAGTGTTATATTGCACAATTATGGTGGTATATTATCCAATATAGTTCTATTAAAGGGCTCAAATGAAGTCAATTGAAATAACTGTGCCAATGAAGTGCTTTTTTGTTGCCGCCAAAACTCATCGATAAAGTCTTGGTAAGGTAGCCACTGCTTTACTACGACATAGTACGGAGGTTAAAAAAAAAGACAACCAATAATATTACTTAAGACGAGGCTGTATGGGCTTGAATCCTTTGCCTTCCCAATAAGGTAAAATTATTAAAAAAAATGGCGGTAGACGTCACGTGCCAATCACGTGATCAACGTTTGCAGACTCATACTTTATACGATCAAAAACGAGTCCAGAAATAACAATACGCAATAATCTATTCGTATATGAACTGTTGGTCAACGATAACCACTGAACGTAACCGTAAGCGCATTATCGCCCACGAATTGATTGACAATCGGCCATTATGAAAAGTAAGCACTCACGAGCAAAACTCAAACGTGGGGTAATCGATAATCTCGGTTTTATGGGTTTAGAAAGCGTTGCCACATAATCTGTATAGATTTGACACTCAAACAATAAGAAGTATTTACGTATCTTCAAAAATAATTAACAGTAAGTAAGTAGGAAAAATGAACCAAACTATACTTTTTTCATACAATGGACCGGTAAGCGAGCAATAAATTTGCTTGAAATGATATCCATGACCCTATAACCATCCAGAATATTAGAAGAATCATGGATGCGGTGCTTTAAAAGAATGAGAGAAGGGACACTGATATGTAAAAACCCCAGGAGACAGTATAATCTTTGGCATTGTCACCTCATTTTGTTTTTTATGGACAATAGTACTAGTTGTATTGGGCACATGTATTCATTCATTTTAGAACAGTTAGTTATGTCATGCTGATAAACATACACACCGTGTTTCTACTCTCACCAGATTTAGAGAAGTCTCTGACGTGCCTGGACAAAACGGACCAAACTTTCTACAACAGTAAGCCAGTAGAAATAATAACTACGTGACTTCTAGAGACCCCTCAGAGCAATAAGGCACATAGATTCGGGAAGTAGAATCAGAGCTTCGGACAATCTCACTAAAATGCAACCACGCAGTTTATTGGTGGTACTCTCATATTATGTAAGATTCCGTCTGGGTGGGTACCACCGCAATACCTATTTCTACCTCCAAGCAGTAGTGTGCATGCACTGTTGTGTTTCAGTTTGAAGGACATTGTAGCCAGTGTAACTATAGGACATAATGAGACTTAACTTACAGAGCCGGACTGTTGCCACAAACATAATATACAATTATGGCCACTTCTCCCTCAGCAATGAAACAGAATTTATCTTAAGCACCCGCGTTTCCCGAACGCTGTTAAATACCTACACTTTCCACAATGAGACAGCGAGGGTTGGCTAGATTCAAACTCGGAAGAAATCACGATTTACCTACGTGCCTCACAATGGCTGCAGTAATATTGAGAGCTTGGTGATAAGCGGAGCGGAGATTATGTAACTATTATCGAGATAGTATTCAGTAGTATCTCGACAGTATGCCGCGACCTTATAAAATTCCTGTTCAAAGACACAATTTAGGTTATCGTTGAAAATTCTTCTACAATTTCGGTTCAGCCGTTTCAACAAGATTCACACAATCAAGTTCTAGGTGGTAATACTTCGGTTTCCGATGGACTTAATTTCACTGCACATAATTTTAAATTGTAAAGACGTGCCTCTAATAGTTAGTACAACTATCTCGACTCAAACTGATCCTCTACCTGGCTACCACATGTAGCATAACTAGCAAATCCAAGAAACACATCGACCAACAACGTTCGTATCCCTCGATGGTCAGTACAACTACACAATTAAAACTATAAACATCTTTTTTTATCTTCCCTTTCCTGCCAGTCCAAGTTGGCGTTTTTGGTTACTTTGTACTTTTAAAAAATATATATTCGAATTATAAAATTATATTATAATTGTTGTAATGTTATTGTCATGTATCTTGACTTATAAGCACAATCCTACGTGATGAGTATTTTACTTTTTTATCATTGTCGCCTAGTCTTCATATTTCTATCCGCTCCTGCCACCACCGTGCCTCCACCACACTTCCTGGCAAGTTTCGCTTGTCGGTTTGTTTACCCACACTTTATTACAAAACGATGCCGTGGCCTGAAGCCCAAGCGCGGCACACTTCTGTGACCCACTGAAATTTGTTTTGTCTACTCCCTCTCAAAACTTTAATATTCATTTCGCTTAATGATGTTTTTGGGAGTTTTGAGACGAAAATTCTGGCGACTTGTGTATGTCATGTTCGTAAGTTCTATGGTATGTTAATTATAGCCACAGTTTTAGATATTTCTGCTGCTAAGTTGCAAAGTTTAGCTCTGTTGTATCGAATTTAATTTGCAGTTTATTAACTGAGCATTATGAAAATATCATGTCAGGGTGGTAAATGGAATGATCTGTCTGGAGTTTAGAAGTAGGTGGAGGACCTTTTCGTCTTAGATTTGGAAAAAGTATGGTCTAGTAATTTGTTTGCGCATTATGAGAAACAGCTACACAGAATTTGATGATAATTTTACAAGTAGGTACATATTATAGTCTATATCCAACAAATCTTTAGGCTTTTGTGGTAAATCATACGAATAAATCTTCACACAGAATGCATCTGGCACACAATAAAGAACCTTTCCTCCAAAGCAGAACAAACACTGCATTTCCAAGAATTCAACTATCAATGTGAAGTCAATAAGATATTTCTCAAAATGGAACAGATCAAACTTGTGGGTTCAAACGCAGCTCAGCCTTAACATTATATTTCTTATTTTCCGTGTATTTACTTGAATTGTTAAACTTTTATAACATAACTAGACTTCTGATCGCGGCTTCGCCCGCGTTAATAAGTTTTTCCGGGATAAAAGTCCCACTTTATATTTCCCCGGGAGAAAAAGTAGCGTATGTTATTCGCTGATAATGTAACTTTATATTGGTGATAGAAATTTTCATTTCGATCCAGTAGCTTCGAAGCCTATTCGATGTAAATAAATAATCAAATCATTCCTCTTTATAATATTAGAATATTGAGCAAATACCCAGCGATAATCAATATGATGTAAGTTTACCTAACAATATCATTAGTGAAGGCCTACACTTATTTATACAAAGAAAGAAATAAATAAAAAATATGTAGATTTCTCTAAATAGAACCGATCAAAGCGCTTGTGAGCCAACGAGCGCCGACTCTCAACGTGTACAGTTCGACGAACAATACCTGTTTATAGTTATGATTGAAAATAACATCGCGGTAATGAAGCGAGACCGTGACCGCGCCGCGCGTGACTGCTTGTGATGGAAACCATGCTTCAGGAGTATAGGGAATATTCTTATAAAAAATGTCTCGGGAAGGAATACTAGGTTACTCACAATTCATCTAAGATGAATTGGAGACAAGATGGGGGCAAGCTAATTCCATTGAAACATTAATGTTTTACGAATGACTTTCATAACCATTTGTTAAAAGAAATTTAAAGCTTTTAAACATCAAAAAAACCTTTTTAATTTTAACGACATTAACAATGGCGCTTTAGACACACACCCACTCACATCCTTTATCCCCGAAAGGGTAGGCAGAGACGCAACTAGTGCACCCACTTTTCGACATTATTCCGTCCCATGATGTGATGGGGGGCGAGCCTATCGGCACATCGAGCAGTAATTCCAGACTCCGAGCTGATACTGAATAAAATAACTCAATACCACTTAACCCGACCCGGGGATCGAACCCGAGACCTGTCGCTTTAGAGTATCCATAAAAAATATTGGTACGTAGAAACTAAGGACTCTAACTCCATTTTATTCATGAGACTTGCTATTGTTCGCAGATACATTCGTATAAAAGACCTTGCCTGAAACAAAAGGGCACCACATCAAATCTTCCTACTTCTTTAGGACAAATGTTAACCGTTCCACTCACCCCGCGGTGATGGTAGCGATAAAGCGTATTTCCCCGCATTAAAAAAAGGCTTTATGTTAACCCAGCACAAGATCTTATTATTTTTTAAATGTTGTCGATGGGTTTATAAATTTGAACATCCACAATAAAGTTAGAATTATTCCTTCAATTCTAGAAACCATGGTCACTCTTCCCGGACGATAGTTCCATCCAATCGGTCCAGAGGCAGCGTATAGTAGTACACATAATAACGGAAAATGGGAAAACAGTAACTCGTTTATTGGGAATCGTCTCGTGGGATTAGTTCGTACTACGACCTTAAACTCAGAGTTGATCATAGAACACAATTTCAACAATCACGCCTTTATAATTATTCTGTATGGTGTCACCCAAACTTAGTTTCAAAATTCGCCTACTTCTTTGGATGTTTCTACTTTAGTTGATCTGGGCAACTCTCTGTTGCACGATATTTTAATATAATTAAAATTGGGGACTTCTTTTAATCCCACTCAGATCCTCACGCCTTGTGAGACCGCCATTGAAACAGAGGGAAGGAGGGGGGACTGCCCCTAGCGGCGAAAACCCACGCTACGCCAATGATAAGGTTCCCATTGTTTGAGCAAAGTATCCAATCTCTATTCTCTCTGGTATGCATTAATGACGTGTGCGTACATCTAAAGGCTTCATACACAGAACAGAGATAGAGATTCATATATATCAAATTACGAATCAACTTCCGGGCAAATCAAGTTTTGAATGTGGCATTTTTTTTTAAGTTATCTGCTATAGTCTTGAATGTGTGTTTTTTTCGGTAAAGCTTATATTAGTTTATAGATTGAATGAATAAATGTCAATTTCTAACCTACCTCCCAATAAATTAAGAAGTCTCATAACTAAAAGATTTTGGGGCACTTAACATAGCTGTTTATATGAGGGTATGTTACACTTCTGCCTATGCCTGAAAGTGAAAAAATAATGATACTGTACATGAAATTTCAGTAAATTAATCGAGACGAGCATGCCGCGGAAATGCCCACCAATAAACAGTAGCAACACCACACAGAACTTTGAAATCCACTACGCTCGTCATCGGAGACAATAGATATAAGCCTAATAATACCCGCAATTTTTTAAATTAAACTACCCTCTCCATACAATCTTATGTTTTGTAAGACAGTGAATTCGATACTCATCTATGCGATAATGCACTTTGCCGCCCCTTTGTCGCGAGACCGTTCATTGTGCAACGCCTGATGCTAGGGAAAACGTAAATTGACTTTAGACAAAACATGTTGTCCTTTTAAAAGATGTTTTGTCTAGGTTCTTGAGTGCCTTTCACATACGGTATTATATTACCTATATTAACGAGGGTGGGAGAGAAAAGTTTGTGTAATCGTTAAGCAATTAATGATATGGAGTGATTTGGAAAATGTGTATTTTTGTAGAGGCGTACAATTCAAAGAATGATGTCTGCATTCTGAGGACAATATTATCGTGCTATTATATTTGATATTAATTCTAACATTTCACACTTAAATCAGATACCTGATAGTCAAGATATGATGTCGATCCCAAAAAGGTCTTATTTCACATTACGATGCTTTCCAAAAGAAAATTATAAAACGAACAATTCTTAAAATACAGAATACCTACGCACGTAAATTTCGAGAAAAACGGATTTTCCTTTCATGGAATTTGCAAATCGTAAATATGAGGCAAACCTTCTTTAACAAAGGCCGAATTTAAATGAAATGGATGTTGGTGTTGCCAGCGCGCGGTCTGAGCCAAACTTGCATACTGATCGCATGGGCGAACCACGGATAAATATTATTGAATGTGTATGATAGAAAAATGTATTGGACAATGAAATCGTCTCCATTCTGAGGTATGGGCTCGAATTCCTGGTCGGCCAGTGCTATAGGGTTTTATTGCTCAGTATCAACTCGGGGACTTTATGCCTGATATGGCGATAGGCTCACCTCTATCACACCATGGAACGGAATACACACGACGAACAGTGCACTAGTTGCGCCTCTGCCAACCCCTTCAGGGTTATAAGGTTTGTTTGTGCGTATGTATAAAATCGTCTCCTTATTCCAGTGGCAACGTAGAAGGTGAAAACAATGAGGTACTGGATCAAAGATCTGGAAATCTTTCGGTATAATTCGACGAAATTAGCTGTCCCGCGATTACAATTAGAGAACGATACGGTTAAGGCCCCTGTAACTTCATAGAACAGTTATAACTCGAAGTAGAGTAAATTAGAAGCACCTCTGTATAAGTCAGAGTGTGCCTTGGGTTTTGAACTTGCGGAACTTCGTCTCGGCAGACCGTTTCATCCCCAATTATCGGGGCTTCTTACAATTGACAGGTTAATTTATCGATTTCAGTTTATCAAACATATAGTGTTCTAACCACTGCTTTCAATGTAGTTGGAATATTCCCCTATTACTCCCGGAGGACCTCGCGAACGCCTCGCTGCGGGAACGTTAAATTAAGCGTAAAACTTCACAATTGCACGGATCGGGAGGAACGATTCTCCAAAGATATTTGTATATGCATAGTATACGTATTATAGTTATTATAGAGTAGGCTATCGAGGTAGACACCACAATCGTATTTCGACCGCCAAGCACCACTGTGTTGGACTGTTGTCTTCCGGTTTGAAGAACATTGTAGCCAGCAGAATTACTAGGCATTAGGAGCTTTACGTCTCAGGATGACGAGTGCACTGGAGTGCCACACAGTACTTTGTAATTCAACGTTCTGTATGATGTTGCTACTGTTTATGGGCGGTCGTATCGCTTACCATCAGGCGAGTGGCATGCCCGCCACGTCTTTCAATAGAAAAATAAATATTTTAAGGTTAATGTTTTTTTTTTCTGATCCTCCCTATTATATATTTATTATTACGTGTTTGTTGTGACTTCGCCTGTATGAAAAACCTTTCACGGATTAATATTTGCCCTATAAATCAATCCAGGAAATGGTGTATCTGTTTGCCAATTTTCTTCCAAATACTTTCATAGAGTCTTTCGCATTTATTATGTTAGATATTATTCGCGATTTATTATTTTATACATTTCATATACTTGATATTTGATTCACAGAATCAATATGAAACTCATTTGCCGAGTCCCTATAAGTAGACAGAAAAGTCTAAACCTATTTAACTTAGTGAAATATTACACCGACGACTTTGTCCAAAAACTTTGTGCAAAAGATAAACGTTGAAACTTGTCGAAAGTTCTCGAAAGTTTTTGAGGAAAAATTAAAATTATATAGTCTAAAATGTTTTTAACATTGTGGATTAAAAAAATGTTTACAAGAAAATATTATATACTAGCTTTTATCCGTGGCTCCGCCCACTTTAAACAGTTTTTCCGTGATAGAATTCCCGCTTCATATTTTACCGGGATAAAAAGTTAGCTATGAGTTATTCTAGAACATGAATTGCCGGTGTGCCCAATTTCATCGAAATCCGTTCAGTAGTTTTTGCGTGAAAAGTAACAAACACCCATACATCCATACTTACAAACTTCCACGTTTATATAATAATATTAGTAGGATTATGATATTATGGTATAAATGCGTTATTGTATAATTTTATGACAATTAACTCAACCTAACAAAAATTTACATTAACACTTCCATAGCAAACTTCATTTGAAAATGGAATATACACATGGAATCGTATTTAAAATTCGAATATATTTAAAAATGGAACGCGAAAATAAAACTGGCATTTTTTAAAATCATATTCATCTAGCCAGTGCGTTGGCAAAATAAACTTAATAAACTAAAAAAAAACGATACACACAACACCATTCAAACGTTAAAGAACTTGATACATAACTCAAGATATCTGGAAAAGTACGAGAAAAGGATTTTCATGAAAAGGAATTTTCAGCGAGCGACTCATACGGTCCAGTTAAGTCTCGAGTCGCACTTGTGAGATCGGATTACGGCTCAAGTGGCAGGGTCGCCGGTGCCACGAACGTGGTCATTCATACCGCGACTGAGGGTCGAGATTCAAAACGCGGTTTTGTTTGTAATTAGAAATGGTAGGTTTGTTTCAAAGGTTTGAAGTTTTTATATGGCTGAATGGTTAATATTACAAGATGTAAAGGGCAAATAAAATTGTACCTTTTGTGTCTGATTTTAGAATTTCACTCCCTTTATTATTATATAACATTGATTAAAAAAAACAATTAAGCTGCAGCATTACAATAGCGAAATTCAATTAATTCTCCATTGAATCCTACATTCTAAAATTAAAATCTGTACATTGAACCTTGTTAACTTTTCTCTCTTTTAATAGACCAAAAACGCTCTTTTTATAATAAGTCAACTAGATTTTGTTGTCAACTCTAAATCTATCAAAACTATATCTTACATAAAAATGACCAACGATTCAGTCCACTCGTAACACATAACAAACACAATCATACATCAGAGGCGACGTCAAAACGAAAACAACCGATTTCAAGCCAGCGCACTAGTTTCGAAACAAAGAACCTTTCATAATGGCATTCTTAACATCGTTCATCGTCTGCTGATTTGCGAATGGAACGAATATAAGTATTAAATGTTATTTGCATTATTATATGAGCGTTTTGATATCTATCGGATTCAATGGATCGTTTTCAAAGTCTTTTGATCGTGGTTTGTTGTAGGTGAGTCACGTTGTAGAATAGGCTTGAGCGAGGTTAAACTTCTGCCTTACCTCTGAGAGTATTACTTTTTGTATGGTGAGTGAGATTTGTAGTGTATTTTCAAAAAAATAATCTCTTTTTGTTGATTATAGCTGTTTGAAGTCTGCTGATATTAATGATTCTATTGGTATTGTGTAAGTTTAATTGGAGACCACTTAACAAGATCCATTTGATTATATTACCTGATTACGAAAAATATAATCGTTTGCATCAATGACGCCGTGAAAACATTCTCAGGTTCGATTCTGGAACAGGCGTGTATCAAAAAATATGTGTAGTAAACCTTTTTCGGGTATTCCGAATTAAATCTAATTCATCTATACGGGTTTTGTACACACACTTTTTATCGAAGCGATCTAAATATTTAAATTTGCGTCCATGTTTGGTTTACGATATCGAGAGTATTTACACGTTACATATCGATGGGTGTTGATGACATTTGTTGTATTAGTTTTGGAATATGTTTGAATTATACCAATTGGTATTTGCTGATGAAATTTATTTTCGCGCTAACTTTTGAAAACGTAAATGTTAGTTGTTTCTAATAGCATATTTTTTTAAATTACAGTTCAGTGATGAGACGGGTATTATGCTCGCCTGCCCATAATCAGTAGCAACGCCATAAAAAACTTACAATTTCCAAGTACCTCGAGGCACTCGATAGCAAGTTTTGACCACGGTGGCCAATCTCAGCGGGGATCGGCCAAGTACGCAGGAGATATTATAGTGCACAAGTGTGAGCGCAACACACTGGTGCACTCGCTATTCCTTCACTCTCATAGTCTGGTGAGACGGCAATCCAACATGACCGGAGAGAGATCAGGCGAATGACCAACAGCTTTAAGTGCTTTCCGAGGCATGGGGGTATCACACCGTCAACTTCCTGACTCTGAGCTGCGACTGAGTAACTTTGAAGAGGGAAAAAGCCAGTTGTAATGTTTTTGGGTCGACCTGAAATTCGAACCTAGAACCTCAGCGCGCAAAGCGTACTCGTAACGTGTACGCAATACAACTACGCCACCGAGGCAGTCTCATAATGCGTAATAGTTATGCTGGCTACAATGTCCTTCAAACCGGAACACCTGCACCCTGTTGCTTGGCGGTAGAAACATGCTTGCGGTGGTACCTACACAGACGGCGTATCTAACGCGAGAGACCTACCACCAGTAAGACTGGAATATATGGAAATAGGTTGGTTAAATGCATTCTTCATTGTGATTTGTAACGCACGCATTCACATAATAAACTTTATTGTTAGATACTCGTCATTATGAGACTTCATCTATCGTTTAGGGTTACGAGGGTAGTGAACGCAAAGCTTTGTGATTCGAATTCGGTTTTTTATGGCATTAAATGACGAAACGAGCATGCCGTTCGCCTGATGGTAAGCGGTACGACCGCCCATAAACAGTAGCAACACCATCCAGCACCTTGAGTTTCAAAGTACCCAGTGCGTGGCATTCCACTGTGCTCATCATCCTGAGACATAAGATGTTAAGTCTTATTATGTCCAGTAGTTATTCGAGTGACATTGCTATTGTTTTGGCCGTTTAGCATCACGCAAGCGCCTTATTATTAAAATGTAAACTAACATATATTGCATCACGCTTTTGTTTCTATTCAGGAGTAGGCAGAGGTGTTATCCACCCACATTTCGCTATGTTAAGTTCTGTGCAATAAGTAATAGGCCTAATGCCATTCACCGGACACATTTCCGGACTACGGACTGATACTGAACCCAATATCAACCCGACCCGGTTTTCGAACACGACACAGCGCGATCGTCGCTATACAACTACTCCACCGAGGCAGTAAAATGCAGAAAAAACACAGATATCCAATATTAATCCCAACACTTTGTTCTAGAAGATTCATTGCCTCTCACAGCATATTCGTGTGATATCTCAATGGACACCGCGTAAATAATGATCGACGGAGCGCGCGGCGTGCGATGTATCGCTTCTGTGTCGCGGTCACCAGTTGTCAACTGTTTATTTTGAGCTGGACTGTACAGAGCGAACTGTAGATGGGACAGGTCTTTGATGTGTTTCGAATGTTAGGTAATATATGGGTATGATCTATCTAGGGTGGTATTAATAAATCAATCTCAAGTTTGAGTTACATCTCAAGTAGACATAATGTATGAATAGTTCAATACATTAGGTCTACTTGAGATGTAACTCAAACTTGAGATTTTATTATTAATACCACTCCTAGTTAGTCCAGTTAAATAATACCAGACATAATTCCGATAATTTCCTTTCTCTCTACGCCTGATATTTTGGGTCTTAGTCCATCATGCTAACCTACTATAGATTGCCAGTCCGACTAACAGTAGGGTAGAAATACAGGACTGATGCAGTTTTTCTTTCTCAAAGAGGCAAAGTACAACTGCTATGTTTTAGTTTAAAGATTGTAACCAGTAGAACTGGGCATTATGATGCATCTGATGTCTCCAGACGACTGTGTAGGACTTAATTTAATATTGGGTGGTGTTTAGCGCTGTAAAGCACCTACTAAGCGAACGACTAACTACTTGTCACTACCAGATGATATTTAAACGTAAATAAATACTAAATACCATTAGACCATCGCCTTTGACCGAAAAGACTTGAAGCCTTCTGCAGCTTGTTCTTTGTCTCGCTAAGAGAGCTGTCGTCGATATTAATGCGTGTTGCAGTTTTGTAGCCGCAAGTGTATCGCTTTGTCGCCGATCGAACTGTATCTGTGATTAATTTCAAATGGTTAGTTAGGCCCACTGTTGACAACCGATTTTTAATCTGCGATGATTTATCTCGTTAAAATTATAGATTTATTTTTCAATAATCTAAAGTACAGGTACTTTTAAAAAAAAGTATGCTCAAATTTGCGTTTTACAATTAAGCGCAATATAATATTTGTACGCTACTCGAATTTGTGTCCGATTTTTCGATAACATTGATTCATATACTATGCACATCATGGGAAGAAAAAACTTTCACTAAATGACAGTTATCCCTTCATTGATAACGGTTCAAGTTGTACATCTATAAAATAATCGTTTCTGAAACAACATAGTAATTATACTTCGATATATACCATACGATACTATATCAGTCGTTCGTGTGCACAAACCCTTATTAAAATCGATTGAAGTGTCGCATCGTTTTGTTCAGAGTCGCGTGCGCCGTCCGTTCGTCACATACGGCTGTATGCACGTCTTTGTGCGCCTTATTAATCTCATTGTACTTATTCAGATTTATCTTAATGAGTCTAATCCATTACATCTGAGTATTGAATGCCTACTGGGTATTTTAATAGCATTAGCGCCTGTTTCGAAGATATTGATTAGACAGCTAGTACCGTACTTATTTTATCATTTATTTGAGATATTAGTTCAGTGACTTTTGTATTCGTTTGTCTTAAAACGATTTAATCAGAAGTTGTAGAACAGACCTAAGATTCATAATGATTAAGTAAAATTTGTGTACGATAGCCTAGTTGGGAATGGAACGGTCTGCCGAGACAATATCCGGAGGTTCGAAACCCAAGGCACACTCCTCTGACTTTTCGAAAATACGTGTGTATTGTTTATCAATTATCGTTCACTTTAATGGTGAAGGAAAACATCGTGAGGAAACCTACATACCTGAGAATTATCCATGAGAATTTCGAGGGTATGTGAAGTCTGCCAATCCGCACTAGGCCAGCGTGGTGGACTAAGGCCCTAAACACTCTCAGTAGTAGAGGAGGCCCGTGCTCAGCAGCGAGCAGTATATAATACAGGGCTGGTATTATTATTATTATTAAGTAAAATTTTGCGTGAGAATTAATAATCGCCTCGTAACGAAATCGTATAATTTAAAAGCAATGGATTCTGGAATCTTCTAATATTGTGTTATGGTGATCACTTAAGTATTCACTCTCAAGTCAGTGTATATAATTAGAAAATATAATTATGTTTCTTTCCTTGATAAATTAAATATTTTTGGTTATTGTTGAGATGCGACATGTCTCAACTGCAATCCTTACATCGACTACATTGAAGTTACTACGCTGTCACATAAACTGCAAATCTAACACATTGTCAAGTACAAGAATCACTTTCCGTACCGGTGCAAAACTTGCAAGAGACTAGAACAATACCTAATCACCACATAAGAAAACCCTTACTAAGCCGTCAATCTCAACCCGTCAATCTCAAGAGCGCATACAATATTCCCTTGCACTCTCGCACGAAACGTTAACCCTCCGAACGGAGGGCCCCCATCGAGTAGGCTCTTCAGGCCCTGTCTGAGCACTGGAGGGTTGAGGGCGTGTCAAATGAAACACATGTTTCACTTGAGAGCGTAAATGAGCGCGCTCAGTTATTGCATTGGGGCCAGGCGGTGGTGTTTCACTTCACGTGAACATGTATTGCTCTTGTCTTACCTGGTGAGGGTTATCTTTGCGGTAATTTAAAAAAATCATCAGCAATATGAGATTTAGTGTGTGTGTCTTTCGTTTACTATATTTCGGATGACAGCGCATCCATAATTCCGCTGATATTTTATGGTTAAAAAAACTTTAATATCAAAAGAAATTTGAAGAGATTTTGAGTTTTTATATGGACGTTGGGCAACCTAAATTATATTATTAACTCCAATGATTTTCTAGACAGTTCCACGGGGATAATACAATACCGCGTAAGTGATTATAAAAAGTTTTCTATTATCAATGCTAAGTTTAGTGTAGTAAGGATCAATCTCAATTGGACTTTTTTTTATCACTTACGCGGTATTGCACTATCGCGGACGAGTTACTATTAAGGGTGTATAAGCATTTCATTGCCTTACATACACGTTTTCTCAATCGTATTTTCGCTAAAGAATCCACTTTTACATAGCTACGTAGCTATCTACATAGGTTTAAAGAGACCTTCCCACAAATGGGAACCAATTAACCTCCTCTTGGAGTCACGAAACGCTTCGGGATTTTAGTAAGCTAGCTTTCTATCCTAGAAACTCACCTTCAGTAAATGGAACTAAAATCTTATGTTGATATGCATTTACAAGTATCGTATCGGTGACAAAAAGTAGTTAATGTGGTGACAAAAATAGGTGTTAGGTTATGATTCCGTTTACGTAGTTATCACCGAGAGCAGTGTCAAACAACCTTTTGAGTTTGGAATTGAGATTTTTTTTTCTGACGCACTCAGGAAACGTATAAATAATTCAAATGACCCTTTTTTATGAAACATTTCCTATATCCTACTAATATTATAAAGGCGAAAGTTTGTAAGAATGTATGGATGTTTTGATGTTTGGATGTTTGGATGTTTGGATGTATGGATGTAAGGATGTTTGTTCCACTTTCACGCAAAAACTACTGAACGGATTTTGATGAAATTTGACACACGGGTAGATCATGTCCTGACTTAACACATAGGCTACTTTTTATCCCGGGAAAATATAAAGCGGGACTTTTATCCCGGATTTTATTTTTTCGCGAGTGGAGCCGTCACAGCCAAACCACTGAACCGATTGCGATGCATTTTGGTAGGGAGATAGTTTACGACCCTGCGCAGGATCTAGGCTACGTCGTATCCCGGGAAAATTAAAACTGGGGCTTTAATCCCGGAATAAAGTTTTCTCAAGTGGAACCGCAAGAAAATAAGTATGGAGATAGTTTGAGATCCAGAGAAGGACATAGGCTATTTTTATCCCGGAAAAACATACACCGGGAATTTTATTCCGGATTTTTTTCTCTCGCGGTTTTGTATCTTTTTATTTTTAAGGATATTATATCCTTACATCACTACTTATTATAAAACAAAGTTCCCTATCGCATCTGTTTGTCTCTTAAACGCAATAAACTCAAACACTAACAAACGGATTTTAATTAGTTTTTCACCAATGGTCGGTGTGACTCAAGAGGAAGGTTCATGCGTATCCTACTATACTATCCTACTAATATTATAAAGGCGATAGTTTGTAAGAATGTCTGGATGCATGTTTGTTACTCTTTCACGCTAGAACGACTGAACAGGTTTCGATAAATTTGGCACACGGGTAGATTATACACACACTCACACACACACACACACACACACACACTCACGCCTGTTATCCCCGAAGGGCTAGGCAGAGTCGCAACTAATGCACCCACTTTTCGCCGTTATTCTGTCCCATGATGTGATAGGGAGCGAGCCTATCGTTATATCGGGCACTAATTCCAGACTCCAAGCCGATACTGAATAGTAAAACTCAATATCACTTTGCCCGACCCGGGGATTTAGTCCGAGACCTCAGCAATGCAGTCGTACCATAATACAACTACGCCACCGAGGCTGTCCTCACACGGCAGGCAAGCACGGGTAGATCATGTCCTGGATTAAAACGTGGGCTACATTTTATCCCGGGAAAATATTAAAGGGGTTTTTTTAGCCTAGAAAAACTTTTTAACGCGAGCGGTGGCATACATATATTACAAACTTTTGCATTTATAATATTGGTAGGATCGGCAGCATCAAATTGATCCATATATCAAAATAAGTACTTTTATCGCATCTGATATTTAAAGTGGATAAATTTTGTCTTTTACACTACATCATTTGGACAAATATTTGAATAGTTACGAGAATAAACTACTGAGTGCGCGATATTATGGTGCGGTCCGGCGACGGGCGAATGAGACGGGTGCGCGGGCGGTCGAACGACTGCGGGTGGGGTGGAGGAGGTCGCTCATAGCTGCGTGTGCGACCCGAACGCGGGCAGACGCGTAAGGGCAGACGTCGTTGGCGGTTGTGCCAGTAATGCGAATTTTCAAGGCACTAGCGATTTGTTGAAAACGCACTGTATATATGTAATGTAATAGATAGGTATTGGCAGGTTCTTTTTTGTGGTTAGGAGACACGTATAAGAAGATACGTCACTTTTATTTTTATTATTATTACATCGGTAGGTTACTTAACTTAATACTTAACAGTTACTTACAATAATTCCACGACAACTTAAATGTTTGAGGTTGTTACTTAAAACGCGTTAGGGTTTTTTTTTAATTACTTAGGTTGGTATTTGATTATAGTATATTTATAATATTTGTTTGTCGTTAATAGTTAATTATAAGGTTTATGTGATATATGTTATCAAGAATATAATAATATAACACGACGGAAGCGTGATTTAGTTTTAGAAATAGCAAATTAGAGTATATTTTTAATCTTAATTAGTGTGTTGCTGTAATTTTAATTGAATAGGCAGATATTGTATTTTTTGGAAGTGTATAAAAACCTACTTACTAAGAATTATGCCGCGAAAGCGTAAGTCTAATCTATCTCAAAGCACTAATAAAGCTCGAGATATGAAAGTAGCTAGACTTAACGAGACGTTTCCACAAGCCGAACTGCGGAGGCTTGAACAGGCGGAGCGTGAAGCAGCTCACAGAGCTGCTGAGACACCAGAGCAGTCACAAAATCGGCTTCGACAGCATGCTGAGTATCTGGCATCTCAACGAGCTAATGATACTCCAGAGCAGTCCCAAGCTCGGCATCAACAGACCGCTGAGTATGTGGCATCTCAAAGGGCTGCTGAGACACCAGATCAGTCCCGAGATCGGCGTCGACAGCATGCTGAGTATCTGGCATCTCAACGAGCTAAGGCGACTCCAGAGCAGTCCCAAGCTCGGCATCAACAGACCGCTGAGTATGTGGCATCTCAAAGGGCTGCTGAGACACCAGAGCAGTCCCGAGATCGGCGTCGACAGCATGCTGAGTATCTGGCATCGCAACGAGCTAAGGAGACTCCAGAGCAGTCCCAAGCTCGGCGTCAACAGACCGCTGAGTATGCGGCATCTCAAAGGGCTGCTGAGACACCAGATCAGTCCCGAGATCGGCGTCGACAGCATGCTGAGTATCTGGCAGCTCAACGAGCTAAGGAGACTCCAGAGCAGTCCCAAGCTCGGCGTCAACAGACCGCTGAGTATGTGGCATCTCAAAGGGCTACTGAGACACCAGATCAGTCCCGAGATCGGCGTCGACAGCATGCTGAGTATCTGGCATCTCAACGAGCTAAAGAGACCCCAGAGCAGTCCCAAGCTCGGCGTCAACAGACCGCTGAGTATGCGGCATCTCAAAGAGCTGCTGAGACACCAGATCAGTCCCGAGAACGGCGTCGACAGCATGCTGAGTATCTGGCATCTCAACGAGCTAAGGAGACTCCGGAGCAGTCACAAGCTCGACGTCAACAGAACGCTGAGTATGTGGCATCTCAACGAGCTGCTGAGACACCAGAGCAGTCCCGAGCTCGAAATGAACATAACGCGGAATATCTGGCATCTCGACGGGGTTTTGAGACATCCGAACAGACCCATGCTCGGCGTCTTCAGCAGGCAACTTACATGGCGTCTCAAAGAGCAACAGAAACCGTTGAAGCAGCTGAATCTCGCAGACGTGCTGTTGCTGAAAGGGCACAACAGCGACGTCTAATATTCACAAGAAACACGTGGGGGGTATTCGATAAAGCTGCATTTGAGTACGACGAGACTCTTGATTACGAAAGCCACAAGCTTATGAAAATAGAAGCAGTGAGTAAAGAATGCAGATTTTGCGGTGCTCTTAAATGGAAAGAGGAAGCTGCGGGCATGTGTTGTTCGGGAGGCAAAGTAGCCCTTCCTTCAATAGACGAGCCAGTTGAACCTCTTAAAGAACTTTTCTCTAATGAAACAGATGAGTCTCGCCGTTTTCTAAAAAACATAAGGAAATACAATACATGCTTCCATATGACATCTTTTGGGGCAGATAACATTATTTCGATGCCAGGATTTTGCCCGACTTTTACAATCCAAGGGCAAATATACCACACGATTGGCTCTTTGCTTCCTACTACCAATATGCAACCAAAATTTTTGCAAGTTTATTTCATGGGCGATGAGGAAGCACAAGTTAATAGGCGTTCTGATTACGTGCAAGGTGTGGAAAGAAACACGGTTAAAAAAATACAACAAGTTCTACATGATCACAACATTTTAGTACATGAATTTAAAATGGCTAAAGATAGAGTGTCTAGCGATAGTTACAAGGTTGTGATACACCCAGATCGGTTACCACGTGGTGAACACGACCGACGATTCAATGCCCCGACTACAAATGAAATAGCTGCCGTGGTAGTTAGTAGTGAACAAACTGCACCACGGGACATCGTTATTCAAGCGCACGATGGCCGGCTCTCTAGAGTTCCGGACACTCATAGATTTTATGATGCTCTCGAGTACCCGTTAATTTTTTGGAAAGGTCAAGAGGGGTATAGTTTTGATATTCCCCAGACAAACCCAGTTACAAAACAACCCATACGAAACAAAAAAGTATCCTGCAAAGACTTTTATGCGTATCATATGATGGTACGCCGCAACAATTTTAATTTATTGCTGCGATGTAGACTTCTCCTACATCAGTTTTTGGTGGACATGTACGTCAAAATGGAGAGTGAGCGCTTAAGGTTTATTGCCTTGAACCAAACGAAACTGCGGGCAGAAAATTATATACATTTACAAGACGCGATAAGGAATGATCGAATCTACATCCAAATAACTTGGGTCAAATGGTAATTCTCCCGTCATCATTTGTAAATAGCCCGAGATATCTTCACGAATACACGCAGGATGCGTTCACATACGTGCGTAACTACGGAAGGCCTGATCTGTTCATTACAATGACATGTAATCCCTCCTGGCCAGAAATCTCTAAAGAGCTCATTTCAGGTCAAAATTCAATGGACAGACATGACTTAACAGCCAGAGTATTTAAAATAAAAGTTCAAAAGTTTGTTGCTCTACTTGCAAAAGGTAAAATATTTGGTGATATGAAGTGCTACATGTACTCGATCGAGTGGCAGAAAAGAGGCTTGCCTCACGTGCACTTACTGCTATGGTTGATGGAAAAATTACGCCCTAACCAAATTGACGAAGTCATAAATGCAGAGATACCAAACCCAGAAACTGATCGAAAGCTCTATGACTCTGTGACCAAAAATATGATTCACGGTCCCTGTGGTGCATTAAATCCATCATCACCATGCATGAAGGAAGGCAAATGTACTAAAAAGTATCCAAGGGCGCTTTTAAAAGATACTCAAACCAACGACAAAGGCTATCCTCTGTACAGACGTAGAGCACCAGAAGATGGCGGCCGTACGATAACTCAAAAAATTCGAGGTGGAATACAGGAAGTATTGGTTGACAATAGCTGGATTGTCCCATATTCTCCTCTTCTCATCAAAATTTTTAATTGCCACATAAATGTAGAGTTCTGCAATACGGTACAGGCGATAAAATATATTTGTAAATATATTAACAAAGGTAGCGATCAGGCTATTTTTAATATCCGACAGCAAGGGAATGTTCATATTGACCCGAGAGATGAGGTGCAAACATTTCGAGCCGGTCGATATGTTAGTAGTAACGAAGCAGCGTGGCGGATTTTGGGTCTGCCTTTGCATGAGAGACACCCAACAGTCACTCATCTTGCGGTACATCTGCCCAATGGTCAGCGGATTTATTTCACTGAAAACAATTTTAGAGCGAGAATGGCCGCACCACCTAAGACGACACTAACTGCATTCTTTCTGCTTTGCCAAAATGATGTATTTGCAAAAACATTACTTTATGTTGACGTACCCCGCTACTATACGTGGAACGTGTCGTTGAAGGAATGGAAACGTCGTTTACAAGGAACATCTGTCGACGGCTGGCCTGGTGTGAAGGCAGGAGATGCTCTTGGGCGCATTTACACAGTGCATGTTAGTAACTTCGAATGTTACTGTTTGCGAATGCTGCTTAATGTAATAAAGGGCCCCACTAACTTCTCGGATCTAAAAAAAGTTGACGGCCAAGAATTTGAAACTTTTCGACAAGCGTGTGAGAATTTAGGGTTGTTGGAAGACGACAACCACTGGGATGCCACAATGGAAGAGGCCGTGCTGTGTCGCTCTCCTTCGCAAATAAGGGAGCTATTTGCAATATTGATATGCACTTGCAGTTTATCCAATCCTCTTCAACTATGGGATAAGTATAAAACTGCATTAGCAGAAGATATCTTGCACAGATTTGAAAGGATGGATCAAGTCAATAATAATCTATGTTTGAATGAAGCACTGATACTTATAGAAGACAAAATAATAACAATTTCCGGAAAGAAATTGTCCGACTTCGGTATGCCCATACCACAGCGTCGAGGAGAGCTGTCGACTGATTTGATCAAAGAGCTAAGCTACGATACCGCTTTATTAGATGCTCAGGTCAGCGAAACTGAGCCACGTCTGCTACCCGAGCAAAAAGGCATTTATAACAAAATATTACAACGAATTGAGCTTGGTGAAGGCGGCCTTTTTTTTCTTGATGCCCCGGGGGGTACAGGCAAAACATTTTTGCTTAATTTGCTTCTAGCAAAAATTCGTAAGGACCGTCATGTTGCATTAGCAGTGGCTTCCTCTGGGATCGCTGCTACATTACTGAGAGGTGGACGGACGGCACATTCCGTTTTTAAATTACCTCTTAATCTGGCAAGCGAAGAAACCCCAACATGCAACATCAGTAAGAACAGTACCCGCGGCGCCCTGTTGCAACAATGTAAGCTGATCGTGTGGGATGAGTGCACAATGTCACACAAACGCGCCATTGAGGCGCTTGATCGCTGTTTACAAGACATTCAAAGCAATCAAAAGTTGATGGGTGGTGTGGTAGTATTATTGGCAGGGGATTTCAGACAAACTTTACCTGTTATCGAGAGAGGCACTGCAGCAGACGAAATTAAAGCATGTCTGAAAGCATCATATCTGTGGACTAAAGTTGAAAAGCTTTATCTTAGGACTAACATGCGAGTCCAGTTATTCAGCGATGTCGAGTCAGGAGCATATGCTCATAAACTCCTAGAAATTGGTGAAGGCCGCATACACACCGACCATGAAGGTATGGTTCTTTTCACACACCAATTTTGCCATGTTGTGGAGTCAGAAGACGATCTTATTGATCAAGTTTTTCCGAATCTACAACAACATATTCTTGATGAAAATTGGTTGTGTGAAAGAACCATACTGGCACCAAAAAATGAGACTGTTGCGAAAATAAATAAAAAAATCTTGGACCAAATAACCAGCCAGGCATCAGTATATAACTCCATTGACACAGTTATGTCATCCGATGACACTACGAGCTACCCCGTAGAGTTCCTAAACTCTTTGGAGTTATCTGGAGTGCCATCACATAAGTTGGAATTAAAAGTAGGTATACCCGTTTTATTAATGCGTAACTTAGATGCGCCAAGATTATGCAACGGTACTCGGTTGCGAGTCACCGAACTAGGAAGGCATATTGTGAAGGCCACAATCTTAACTGGAGAAGCCAAGGGAAACAATGTACTTATACCACGTATCCCAATCATACCCAACAACTTACCGTTTAATTTTAAACGCCTGCAGTTCCCTTTAAAGGTTGGATTTTCAATGACCATCAACAAATCTCAAGGTCAAACCTTAAAGGTAGCAGGCATACATTTGGGTACGCCATGTTTTTCCCACGGCCAGCTCTACGTGGCTTGCTCACGCGTTTCCGAATCGCAAAATCTGCATGTTTATGCTGACCGAAATAAATCGCTTAACATAGTTTATAGGAGTATATTACAGTAGCTACCTATAAGTTTTGCATTAACATCAATCATCATATACATCCGTGCCTATCTATCCTTACAAACTATAGCGTTTATAATGCTTATTAGAGAGTTCATCATAAAAAAATATTTAGTTCCAATTTACGTACATTATTACACAATATAGTTGTTCGAACACTTATAACTGGAGAACGGCTGGACCGATTTTCATGATTGTTAATTTGTTGGATTTTTCCGTCCCGAATAGCAGAATAATATTAAAACATTGAAAAATTTACGAAAAAATAAAATACTTTCTATCATCACTATCACAATTGTTTGTTAAATTCTTGGATTGTTCGTTACTCTTTCATGCAAAACATACGAAACGGATTTCGATGAAATTTAGCACACGGGTAGATCATGTCCTGGATTACAATATAGGCTACTTACTTTTTATCCCGGGAAAATATAAAGCGGGAAAATTCCTACTAATATTATAAAGGCGAAAGTTTGTAAGAATGTATGGATGTTTGTTCCTCTTTCACGCAAAAACTATTGAATAGATTTTGATGAAATTTGGCACACGGGTAGATCATGTCCTGGATTAACACACAGGCTCCTTTCTATCCCGGGAAAATATAAAGCGGGACTTTTATCCCGGAAAAACTTTTTAACGCGGGCGGAGCCGCGGGCAAAAGCTAGTTAAGTAATAATATTAAGCGTTCATTATCTGGATATTAAATTAACCGAATTAAAATAACTTACTAATGATCAGGTACGGTTAAGTGACGACTGAGTGCGTCAGTAAAAGTGGTCGATTTTCAAGAGGCTTCAATCTGAGATTGGACTTTTGCAAGAGCACAGTCGCGGGGACAAACTAGCCATGAACAGATTGTAAAGTGTATAAATGGAACATCGTATTGCGAACACGATACCGCGTAATTTCGAGTTGACGATCACCAATAGAATTGCAGATCTCAATCTTGGGGTCTGAATGACCCGCCACTTTGGGTTTTGGGTTACGGGCACACCGGGCGTAAGCGATACGGAGATTTTACTTGTTATTATTCTGTCTACTCTTTGGGGAATAAAGGTGTTTCTTTACGTATGTATTATGTAAGCAATGGATACAAATAATTAAACAGATTACTTTTAAATTGTTTTATATTAATATAACTTGTGTAGCTTTTTTTTATTGCACTGAATGTCGAGACGAGCATGCCGTTCGCCTGATGGTTAGCAATACTACCACTCATAAACAGTAGCAACACCATTCAGCACCTTGAGCTACAAAGTAATGTGTGGCATTCCACTGCGCTTTTCATCCTGAGACATAACATGTTAAGTCTTATTATGTCCGGTAGTTACACTGGCTACAATGTCCTTCAAACTGAAACACAACAGTGCATTTACACTGCTGCTTGGTGGTAGAAATAGACATTGCGGTATAATAGCCAAAACACTTTCAAACGACCTTTTCCATAATATACTTAATATTTAGTATACCGAGCTTGACCCAAACTTTACATCACTAATTGTTTGAATTAATGTTTGTCTCGAATAAATGTTTTCCTTCATTGGTTTGTTATTAAACGGGAAATTGTAATTCTAAATTACCAAGGCTACTTCCAAAATCAGTAAAAACTTAACCCATAAGGGCTCATTGTACCCCCGGCGCCTCTCCAAATGGGCAGTTAACCCTCCGCGACGGACTCGCTTTGGAGCACAAACTAGTGTTTTTATACCTGATGGTTGAATTAACAGCCTATTTGCGGGTTAACTGTTACACACATCGTAACAAACGTTCCGGGAATTGGTATCGTAAACAAACAAAAAAGGTATTTGTAGTGTATTGACTTTGATTGTTATAACACAAACAAATACATATGTCACTTTAAAAGCGACGATAGCCTAGTTGGGAGTGGAACGGACTGTCGAGTCGAATGTCCGCAGGTTCAAAACCCAAGGGCACACACCTCTGACTTTTCTCAAAAAAATATGTGTGTATTCTTTGTGAATTATCGCTCGCTTTAGCGGTGAAGGAAAACATCATGAGGAAACCTGCATACCTGAGAAGTTCTCTGAATTTCAAAGGTATGTGAAGACTGCCAACCAACACTATGCCAGCGTGGTTGACTAGGGCCTTAACCTTCGTTGTAGAGGAGGCCCGTGCTCAGCAGTGGGCAGTATACAAGGTTGCTATGATCCAGGGGCACTAAAATGGACAGAGTACTCCATATCGGCTCGGAAATAATTCGAAACGGTCAAAAACTCGATAAAGATAAAAATAGAAAATCACTTTTTTCAAACAAGTTCTATCAATTTAATACGCAAACACCATTTATAAATATTTACACTAACCTGCGGTCATCTGCGTGACAAAACGGCAACGTCGCATTCTGTTGTCTTTCATGTCGCCGATGAGCGGACCGGCAAATACAAATAGATAGGCAGCTCGGCGCACAAGCGGGTGGGTCTCAAGTACAAATTTAAAAAATTTCGCTGTCACAAAGTTACAGAAACCAAACACAAACATACAAATGATCGGTGCTCGTATCACACAAAGAAATAAATAAACACTATCACTTTTTAATATATTTACATTAGTGTCCTATCACATAAACAAAAAGTAATATTTGGATATTCTCAAAATGGCGCGTAAGCAATAATAAGATTGTACCTAGGAAGCGGCTCAGGCGCTTTCGCAAGGCGTCTCATGTCCCGGCGCAATTACGGCGACACACTAAAAAAACTAAAACAGTTCTTTAAATTTTTGAAGATTGGAATGACCCAGGTCTATAAATTAATCGCTTCTTTGTTTATGTTACAAAGTTATGATGTAATGTTATTATGTTTTCGTTCTTATTGTACTAAGATTAAGACTCACTTTGACGTGATTATTGGCTGATAGAGGGGCGACGTCTCCTAATTTTGTTGATATTTAAGGTCACGCACCTTACATGACCTTAGATAACTATGTTTAGACTCTCGGTCAGCTGTTAGGGCAAATATACATCCCGATGTAGTTTTGCAAACACGAAAAATCTATACTGTGGCTAAACTATTCCTCCTATTGAACTGAAATTTGGTGTAGAGCTTGTATATGGTACATTACATATGTAGCTAGAAAAAAAGCCTCACCGTTTAATCAACCTTGTATAATACAGGGCTGGTATGGTATGGTGTACAGTACACATATCACTTTTACATTATTACATAGAAATCCTATCGGTCGGTAGAAGAAAAAAGAACACACTAGGAATCGAACTCACACCCTCACTACGTCAAAACGTCATAGATAATTCAATATTAACTCAACGCGCATCACATTTAATATAAACCCGCGAACACACTGTAACAAAATATGTTTTTACATAAAGAATTTTTTATGACATTAAAACATAAACTTTTACGAGCCACTTCGCATAGACCGGGAGCCCGGCGCGTGTGTTGTCGTAAAAAATAATTTAATTCAACCGTCTTTATATATTTTGTATTAAACTCATTTTGTATAGTAAATCGCATGATGGGGGGAATTTTATGGTGTGTTATCACCGGGTCATGAATAAATGATAAAAAATATATTATCTCGCCGCTTTTAGCTTAGGATGAGTAGAAACCACATGTTGCATGACACATTGTAGTGTACGAAATCAAACATAGGAAACTACCCTATTACGATTAGTATATATTTCCTCAAATGACATAAATTCTTATCACCCGTCATAAAATCTAATATTTACCCTTCCATTGAACTGTACAGTTACCGTTATCACGTCATCTATTTATACAACTGCCAATCTGTCCAAAACTAATGTTTACTTTTGATATCAACTTTGACGGTAAATAGTACGATTCGTAGAAATCTGATTCTGATGGTGGTACATTTGTTGATCGGAAGTTTTACTCTTTTGATAATAAGCATAATTTCGGGCCATTTATTCTATTGCTTTAAATTTTAGAGGAAGAGTGTATTGAATAGCGATGTTTGGTTAATTTTATAAATGTTAGGTTTGCTGATTATAATCACGAGTAAACCGATTAAAGTTAGATTAGATCCTTTAAAAGTCTTTTCAACCCATCTCAAAAAGGGGACAAAGCTCTTAATTTGTAATATATTTATCCACGCAGATCGTTTGATGGTAAGCGTTATGAATGTCAACAAAAAGTACCAATGTCACCCAGAACGTTGATAACAAAGCGCAGAATGCACTTGTCATCCTATAAAATTACCTCATAATGCTAGGTCCCTCTGTACATCTACCAAGTAAAAACCAATTCATTAAAATTTACCCAAAACGATTCTCGTATTTTGTTATATGGATACGGAAAAGTTACCCCACTACATCTGATGCGGATTGAGTCCAGATAGTGTGTTGACTGACTAACGAGATGGTTATCCTGCGTCAGTCGGAACAGTTATGCCGGCCGGCCTATTAGGTATACGGGAGACCTGCTTTGTCGAAAAGACTTAAAAGTAGGGGGTTATGCATGTCGTTAAACATGACTGCGAGTCCTACGACTGGTGATCAACGTTACTCATTCCAGCTATTTAAAAGAACCCACTCAATCTGACCTCCTAGCTCCTCGCACAAATTTGAAAGCGGCCGTCCAGCGTGTAACAATTTAAAACTTTATTCCTTACAATAATTTCAAAGAAATCCAGTACTCAAAGTACGCTCTCGGAGTCGTAAAATAAATTTTCTCTGGAGAGATTTTTATGCTGTGGTTTCGCGGACGTATATAGACGTGCGAATTGTCGAATGCATAATATTCACGTTACATTGTGGTTCATTCCAGTCGTGGCACCGCATATTCTTTGAATGGTTAGTACTGCGTCCGGGGAAATAATCTTAAAATATTAATCCGTACTTATATGCGAAATTGACTATGTTTCGCTCTTACGGCTGAATATTGGAACGATTTTGATGAAATTTGGTGAGAACGAAGCTTTGACTTTAAGGAAGGATTAAGCTACTTTTAAAAACAATTGTCCACCGAGAATAATTGTGAAGTACTTAATGAACACAATGTTATTATGAGAAGTTTAAAATGTAACGTAATACGCATCAGGCGTCACATTATAGATTGCGTTACGGAAGAATTTATTACATTAATTGAGGAATGAAATTACGTAAGTTGACGTCATCCATGCCGCGATGGGCGATGAGCTGCGAAACGGTATACCGCGGGTTCGGTTCCCATTTCAGTTTAAGTTTGGAATCGAAAGTATTTGGGACTCCTAAATACATGACCTATGGCATGCTTCGCACTACATAACAGTAGTGGACGCTCAAGACTACGTGTGACTATTGGTTAAGATATAACATTGCATATGTTGCAATGTTATATCCTAACCCAACAAATGAAACTCCATCCTAGAACCGAATAAACATACGTAAAACGAATACAAGGAGAAAAGCCTAAAAAATCCTTGCAACAAACAATTCCAATAGTAGACAAACTTCGGTTCAAAATTCAACCCTAAAAATGCGAGGCGAAAAGTCGCGCGAAAAAATCCGTCGCAGGGCGTCGAGTCGAAACGCAAATGGCGCAACAGTGGGCGATGTCATCTACACTGACGACATATAATATTAGCACAAATTAAAGTGGCAGCTTTTTCACTGTAGATTGCGACTGTCGGAGACATTGTTAAATTGCCCGGTTATTTCGACCATCCGGCTCACGGCGTAGTCCTAGTGAATGCGATTTTTTTTATTTCTATACGCTGGAGCGATTGTATTGTTTGATATTATTAGTAAGGTATGTATTATATTGACGTAATTTTGGTACTATATTTACTTCTAGAATCTAAATGAAGAGCTAGGACACAAAATGTAATTTCTTGTCCTTCTTTGTCCCATAATCCAATTTATTGGCTTAGAGTAACTTGGGAATACATTAAATTGTTTATCAATATTTTTGTTTCCACGGTTATCAGTCACTTCAAACGCCCTAGTATGTAGTGATTCTATTATTTTTTATTGTACAGTCTTATTCAAGTATACAATAAAACAACCAAACTTGTACCTACGTATTAAACGGAATCGAGCTCGAAGGACCAGCGAAGCTACACATCCCGTCGCTTGCACTACGACCTCACCAACCGCTACGCCTTCAGTATCTCTCGTAACTCCACTCCGCGATAACGATTTAATTAAGTTTTGAATTCGTAATTCGTGTTTCTTGTGTTATAAGGACGTGTAGAGACGTTTAATTTTCACGTTGCTATATAAATCAAGGGCGTGTTTATTTAGATTTAAATTGGTATGTAAGAGTGTTTGGTGGAAAGGTTTGTGGGGTTAGTAACGTGTTATCCTGGAATGGAAAATACGAAGATATGCATACCAATGTGTCCTTAGATTTATCTTAAGGGAATATAGCAGGATAAAAAATTACGTATTGGTCATGTTCAGTATACTGTTATGTTGGATACAAGCACGAATATTAATGTAATTTATACCTTTTGTTCTCTACACAGGTTAAGTAAAGAAAAACACACCTACTATTAAAATAATTACACATTCGCCCTCGGGAATGACTTGCTAAATTATTAAAATTAAAAATATGCATTAAAAAATGCAACGTTTGACCCGTAAAGTGACACATGATAAATCACCTTTATTTCAACTAAAAGCAGAGAAAAAAAAAAACAAAGGGCGTCAAAAAAGTATCAGTTAAAATGCAAATCATTCAATGTTCATTCGTTTAAAGCTCACACTGAGTAATTAGATTAAGTGAGTGAATGAATGAGCGGCTAACGAAACGGCGAGTCCGTCATTAGGGGTATATTAATAATTGTTCTTTTCGTTTGTTTTGATTTGAATGTGTTCAACTGCGTAGTGTATAATAATTCCATTGCTTAGTGTGACATTATCTAAGACAATAGCCGATAGCGGCTGACGCGTACTATTATCGTTTTTCTCTTGTACAGTCAGCAGCATAAGTGTCTGAACGAATTCCAAATTCAAATCGCCTACATACTTTTGTGTTCTTCCTAATGTTTTTTCTCTTCACGAAAATTAAAAATTACTTTACTTCAAACGAAGAAAAAATGCTTCAGTTTGACTTAACGCGTACATAGGTGGTTTGGAATTTTGATTTTGTTCAGATACTCATGGTGCTGACTGTACAATTCTTGTGTCGGTGGCACAACATACGGTTTTACGTATATTTATTTATTTATTTAAAAAGGTACATCAACAGTACATACACACACATACACATTCACGCCTGTTATCCCCGAAGGGGTAGGCAGAGGCGCAACTAGTGCACCCACTTTTCGCCGTTATTCCGTCCCATGATGTGATAGGGGGCGAGCCTATCGCCATATCGGGCACAAATTCCAGACTCCGGGCTGATACTAAATAGAAAAACTCAATATCACTTTGCCCGACCCGGGGATCGAACCCGAGACCTCAGCTTTGCAGTCGTACTGTAATACAACTACGCCACCGAGGCTTTAGGAGCTTTTACTGAACCGGTAAAGCCTCTTAATCACAACCGCCATAATCTTCCGGCAAGACATAACATTTGTTAACAATAAATCGCGAGCACTGATTACCGGTTATGACATAACGTGTAAATGTAACGGATGTTACGCCGCGAATGGATTAAACACAAATCCCATAAAGATTGAGATGCGTACGGATCAAAATCCCTTGAGTGGTTGACTTAAGTCATGAATTTGAAGCGATTATTTCTAGTGATTATTACTTATTACAAAAAGAAGAAAAAAATGTTATAGTCTGCTGGAAACATCTTGATATTAGAAGCATTTTCACATATAACCCCAAGCACACAAATACACACAATTTTTTTAACTTTTTTTTTATTCCATATGTTGGCTAATTAGGTAGTGGATTATTGACCTGACGGTCAACGACCTTATGACAAACCATAATACTAGAAGAATTGAGAGATAGGAGAGTCTAAGGATCTGGAAATCTCACTCACCAAACAAAACAGCGATCACGTTAGATTTCTATGGGACAGTGGTATTAAGCTAGACACTCCAAAATATACTGTAGACATAGGTACAGATGTCCTCTGGCCAGATGTCCAGAGGGCCGGCAGCAACGGAATGCATAGAGCAGCAGACCGACCTCTATGGCGTATCTTGGGAGAGGCCTATGTTCAGCAATGGACTGCAATAGGCTGATGATGATGATGATGATGATGATGGTACAGAAAGGTTCTACCATTCCAATCAACGCCATGAGCCTATAACACATCACACAACTGGTGACATCCCACATTTAGTCGACAATAATCCAATTTATCTACCGAGTTGGAAAACTCGTAAATTCCCTAAACTTTGTATAAGGAATGTTGACTCCAAAACTTTTGACCTGGTTATCTTTGCCTAATGTATCCGCGCGGGTTTTCGCGCCATTGTTTTGACGTCCGTTTCCGTTGTGTTGTAACTTTAGAAGTTTGGCGGGAAAGGAATAATGCTATTCTTATTTGCGGACGACAACTTAGACGTGAGTCGGAGGAAGCCCGCAGCCGTCCCTAATGCGCCGAAGATGGCCACCGCGGAGTTTTAGTTGGTATGCCATGCGGTGTACATAGGTTAGGGACTCGGCCCGGCGGTCGCCCGACGTTTTCCATCTCTCCGGGCGGCTCAACGTCGGGTCGTAAGGCACGGTGAACCCAACATAACCGCTCAGTCGTTCGTTCCCCTTGAACACTGGGCGGTAGTAATAAGTCACTTTCTCCGTGTCAACAAAAAAAATAAATCACTATGCTAATTGCTAATACATTGGGAATACTGAGATAATAAACAATCAGAGTTCCTAGAGCTGATCCCAATCCCAAGATCTACACTCAAAAACTGCATTATATTGCAAAATATTACTCAACGTATGACTTACTACTACCAGTCGACTAACACTTAAAATTTAAGCATTAGCCCACCTTGCCTAGTGTACATCTGATGATTATTTATCGTCTGAGAAACAATTTAGCATGTAATCCATCACACATTTTCCCTTATCAGGGTTAGGTAGGAGTCTAACATTTTTCCAGCCATATCAAGTCCAATGTAACAGAGTGTGGACCGATTGTCATTTACTGAGCGCAATTCAAAATCCCGGGTTAATATTAAGCAGAAAAGCCCAGTATCACTTTGCACGTCCCGGGATTCGAACCCGAGATCTTAGCGAGATAGACTTACCGCGTGCGGAATACTACTACTTCACCGCATTCAATTATAATTAAACTCAAACTCAAATCATTTATTATGTAATTAGGCCCCTAGAGCCACTTTTACACGTCATTTTAACAATATTTTTTTTAGCTATAAGACTACCAGTTCTTCGGAAAAGCCCATTGACCTGAGAAGAAGCACCAAGAAACTCAGCGTGGGTATATTTTTGTCATCGTGTTTTTTTTTAAATCAATTTGCAAGTTTGCGTTTTTTAGAATTTGTTTCAGAAATAACTAACTACAATTATTATTAAAGGCCAAACCATACAGTTAACCGGATTCGAACTGGAACAAATCTTGATAATAAGACATAATCCCGCGGTGATCCTGTGACGTCACTGCGGCGGGAGTGCTTAATGGCCATTAAAGCATTTGTCTTGAGGCGGACAACTGAGCCCGACACTTTATGTTCTTCGTAAATAATTGTTTGTTCAACAAGAAATGGTTAAGTTACATTGATATGCTGAGGTCAATTATATTTGCAGCATGAAGGATCCAGCTCGACTTGAAGATTGACGTGAGGTAGCTTCGTATGCAGAACACAAGTGAAAGAGATTGTTAATGATAAATACCACAGTTTTTGATTTCCATCCCGTCTCCTTAAGAGCGGTGTCATCCATAGTATCTCTTAGGCTTTATGTACATATTAACATATTGATCATTTACAAGTATTTCAGTACAGAATAATGTGAAGGGTTTGAAATATAAGATTTTTTTATAATTATGGCTTTAATAACAACTTTCAAAGGCACACAATAAACATATAGGTAATCAAAAACCACCATACTTAACCATCATAGGTTTTTATACCAACAAACATACCGACAATCAATGTTATTAACTAGGGACACGATAGGCCTTCTCAAAGTGCCCTCAAGTTGAATCTATTAGCCCCTGACGTGAGCAGATAACGTTCACTTTATGACACACACTTCATTTGTCGAACTGTAAGTCCATATATATTACTTAATTCCTTAATCTATAGATGAAAAGTGAGTTCGCAGAGAGAGCATCACAGAAAAACGGCTGAACGGATGGACGCTATTGATCGCAATTCCAGTAAAACATATTACTGGATGAACACAATTTTAAGAAATAATAAATCTTTTACGTAAAAATCTCGATTTTAATTTATTGTTCAATAGTTTTTAGCTAACGTAACACTATTAATAATTTGAATATATGGATTAAGTTTTCTGAATTAAACGATAATCTATTCTATTACAACAGATTACTAATATTATAAATGGAAAAGTTTGCAAAAGGTTAGATATTTGGTAGAAGTAAACTCAAAAGCTTTTAAATGGACTTACATGAAAACACAAGTAACATATGCTGATTAAAATGTAGATTTACACCTTAATACTAATGGCAATTTTTATTCCGGGAAAGGTTTATGATTTCATGCCAGAGAAGAGGCAAGGAACACCTAGTTGATTATAAAAAAAACCTCCAATTCAACCTACAAAACTCTTTCCCGCTATCCAAAATTTATTTACTTACACAACATACGAAACCCGATTCGAGTCAAGCCAGTGTTCACGGGCTGACACTCACACTCTTCTCAATCGAGTGTGATGGAGTGACAATGTAATGCACTGAGGAATCCTCTCCGTGTCAATTGAACGAGAGTGGTTGTCAAACTTTAGTTACCAGCTTAATAAACATTGTATGTCTTGCGACTTTAACTTATAAGTAAGCACTCTAAACGCGAGATATTTTTTATAATCTGGATTATTTAGAGGAATATCTTGACAGCTCGCTCCCTCCATCTAGGCGCGCAATAAATAAATAAAAAGACGTAAGCAACCTAATGAAACCAGGCATCTATTAAAATCTAGAACATTTTCATTCAATCTTGGTCCCCATTCAGCATATCTATGTAGGGGTTTAATACCCCCAAATCACCACAAATTCACCCCCAAAACACTTACAACACTTTAAGGGTCTAATTTGACATTCCCCAAACGCCGTGACCCCATAAAATCCCGACAAAACTATTTATAAAACGTTATACCCCATAAAAGGGAGGTAAAAAGTTTGAGCATCCTTGAACGAAGGCACTGTGATTGTTCGGGTCGTCAACGTCGGGCAGTGGGTTCGACGGCCTTGCGACCTGAATATTGTGGTGTTAATGTTTTTATGCTCGTCATTTTGTGTTGAACTAGCTTTTGGTCGTAGCCACGCATACGTAGTCCGGTCTCGGGAAAGAGTAGTGTACCTATACTAGTTTCCGGCTGCGACTACGTCCGTTTATTGTTCGATTCCGGGGTAAAAAGAAGTTTATAATACTCAGGAATAAAGTAACAACAATAAGTTTAAATAAAACCGTCTAGTTTTATATTAGCGTATTGTAATTTTTGTAGTATATCACCGCTCGCTAAAGCAGAAAGCTATAGACAGTGTTGTAGTTTGAAAGAATTAGTTGAGATACTTTGGAAATATGAAATATTAAAAATTATGAACGCCACATGACATAATCGAATATTAATAGAAATAAAAAACCAGACACTTGATATAAGCAAAATGCAATCAACAGCATCTTCCAAAAGCCATATCACATTAATTCTGTCAACGCTATGAGCAAAAACGTTGATTGACATCATTATCAAAGAGATTAATTAAAATAACCAACGGAAAGTCCACGACATTACCATTCCGTTCGCGAACAAAAAATGGCGATGAAAATATGAGACGCGCTTTAATTGACTGATTTATTCATCCAGTTAATGATGTGCGAAAAACATAGAACGCGATATCGATATGTAATTTAAATGTTTCATAAGGAGTAATGTGAATAATGACGTGGCACGTATCGACTATCGATAACTACGTGTAATATGTATATTACTGGACTCTATCGTAATGAATTGCATCAGTGAGTGAAACGTGATATTATAATAAAAAAAAATCAGTAAAAAGTGTTTTTCTTAATAATGTTTATATAAAAAAAGTCGTCACAGAAAAGAAAAAAATCGTCTATTATTATAGATCCAATCAACACTCAAAAACAATTACCATATTAATTAAAAACGTCAAAATCGTCTTTTTTCAATTACACAAAAAGGTATGCAAAAATATGTACGTCGCAGCTCGCGTTACGCATACGTAAATATGCAAAGTGTCCGGACAGTTTTAAAAATTAGGGCTGTCCCGATGTATTTGGCATTCAAATTGAAATTCGAATGTCATACTCAACCAGCCGGGTGACCGTAAAACAATTATACACACATTCACGATGAAAAACGATCAAAACCTATACAAAAAAAATAATTAAGAGTGAATAGAATTTTTTGAATATTATGGTTATTAGGGAATACTTTCTTTTGCCCGCGACTTCGCCTGCAAAAAGGTTGCGTAATGTCATTTATTTCAGTAAATTTAATCTCTTTCGCAGCCATCTCAGTACGTTCTTATTCGAAGTTAGATTGCTGTTGCTACTCTTACAGGTTTTTTTTTTGTTAATGGCCCTACTGCCAGTAGCCTGACGCGAGTTGGCTTTTCTGGCCACACCGGTCTTTAAGGTGAACGCAGATGGCGCTTGCATCCCTTTGAAATTAAGCGACCATGCTGAGGGCAACCCACTAACGGGTTACGATCCTCGGCTCAGGACGGCCACTGAGAGAGGATGAGACATCAACGATTAGGGAAACTCTTAAAGGACAGTAGTTTAACACCAGGCGAGTGGCATGCTCGTTTCCCTAAAAAACATTTTTTTTAAATCCTTATCACAAATTCGCGTGAATACGAAACCCTCGATTATTCCGATCCGTTGTCTTTGTTGGTTGTTATCCATCAAGCATTGTTCCATGGCCACGGTACATAAATAACGAAATACCAAAGGTTCGGTTAACACAATAAAGCTAGGTTTTCTTTTCTTCGTGATATTTTCCCTTAGATGCCTTTGTTTATACTTTTTAATCACTAGTAACTATTAGTAGCCTGTAATATAGTGAATTTCCCATACGAATTGACTAATATTAACTCCTGGCATAGTTTTAATACGAATTATCCATTACATGATCTTCGCCTTTCGACTAAACAACAGCCCTGTTGTATCGACGATAAAAGAATTACACAATCGATCCTGATTTATGACATCAATAACTGCTCCTAATTATCGACAGGGGCACAACACTACGCCACCCGGAACCGAACGAAACCACTATGCTAATGGCCACAATTGATTTGCACGAAACAAATCTGTTCTCGGCCAATTATTGTTATTGTCAATTAGTATCATTCGTCGCGTGAGGTCTGAATATAAACTTTAATACAGTGACACCAAGACGAGATTTTATTAAAGGATAACACAGACACTCAGTTCGAGAAAGGTATATATTATACTAGTTGTTTTGGAGTGTCTTATATTTTTCCAAATGAATTTCGAGATAAGCTTGCCGCTCGTCTGATGGTAAGTGATATGACTGTCCATAAATACTAGTAACACCTGAACTTGAATTGCGACCCTGAAATGAGAAATTAGATGTTAAACAAACATCTTAAAATAAATTCAAGCTATCTTCTATACGCGAGAGTGTTTAGACCTCAGTCCATCACCCTGACCTAGTGGAAATAAGTTTCACATACCTTCGAGATTCTAGTATCCTGTGATTTGAAAGTTTCTTCTGAGTTCTTCTGAGTTTCTTCCTCCTTTGAGGAGGTGCCCAGCCGTGAGGCAGTATATGCGCAGCTTGTATTATCTACTTCATAAAGTATTCTCTCAAGACCCATCGAACGCATCAATTTACTTTGTTTTAAAATCCCTTTGATCGTCCGAGATAGCAATTTTATTAATTCACTTTAAACAAGGTTTATCTTTACGATAAATTGTGATAATCGGCACGATTCACGCGAGGCTATCTGATTTTAACTTATCTCATTGCGAGAGCCTGCAGATTACACGGATTTTGCATTGGATGCCAATTTAAAAGTGTACTCCGACGTTGTTATCTTGAGTCTTGTTAATGGTAAATGTGGTTTTTATGTTGGATATCTGATTGTTGAAAAATATTTTGAATTTCGAACTTGAGATTTCGACCACCGAGGTTGAAAACTATAGCAAAAATGTGAGATGCTATATGGTCACTACCATAGAGGAATTACCGTTCCTTAATGATACTAATTACTAATTAGAAGGTATATCTCTGACTATAAGTATCTAGAGACACGCTGTAATAGTCAAGCACTAATTCTGGTTGAGACATAGCTAGTGTAATAACTACATTGTAATACTTAACAACCAATAATTAGAGCGACGAACGCAATGCAATGCATAATAAGTTTTTTTAGAATGGACTGAAAAACTAGTTAATGGTTTAGTGGATAAAGAAAGCGCAAGGAACATCTATTGAGGAGAAATTGGAAGTAGTTTAAAATACAAGTATGCTACTGTGAATACTCCATTGTGGCGCTAAGATACGAGGGAGCAACTAACTCGTCATCCTTACATTATAAAGCAAAGTCCCACGGCGCGTCTAACTGTCTGAACGGGATAAACACAAAAACTACTCAACAGATTGTACATTGTAGCCAGAGTAACTGATGGACATAATGAGACTTAACATCTTATGCCTCAGGATGACGAGCGCAGTGGAATGCCACACAGTACTTTGCAACTCAATGTGTTGGATGGTATTGCTACTGTTTATGGGCGATCGTATCGCTTACCATTAGGCGAACGAAATGCTTGTAAAAAAAAAAATTTCGATGGAATTTGGTATGGAGATTGTTTGAGATCCTGGGAAGGACATGGCTTACTTTTTATCCCGGAAAAATGTATAGCGGGACTTTTATCTCGGAAAAACTTTAAGCCGGCGAAACCGAAAGTAAAAGCTAGTTAAGCTAGCTATAAAAATGATCTCCCTGGCTATTGAAACTAATAACTGCCCATTAAAACAATAATAATTAACTATATTATGACATTAGAAGTTTAGTATGTCGCTGTAAACGACCACGAGTGGGCAGTCAGGGCGTAACCGATTGACGACATAATAAAAAGTTTAATACCAATCCAAACTCGCTTTATGTTTATAAAATCAATAATACTACATCATGTTTATTATTATGTTTAATTTAGTACCAGGACGTTCATGGCCATTTAAAGGTTTTGCATTCGTATTATTAATGTGTAATTTGAGACTTTTATTGATATGATGTCACTACTTAGAATGGAAATTTTAAGTATGAATAAACAAACTGCCTACTTCAAGTGAATCGTTGGGTGGTGTGTTCAGCTTGAGTCTGTTTGAGTAGATACCTTCATGTATTTCTGGCGCCCAGCATCATTGTGCAATTAAAGTACGGCGGTGTAGAGACAATGTTTCCAAGATATCATTTTAAGATTAACGTGATTCTATTTCGATCCATCATCATCCTCATCATCATTATTACCTCAGGATGCTTCCTGACAAAAATACGCCTTCTAAAGATTTCTTCCTCCGTGAAGCAGCTAGCATCCAGCGACTTAACTTGAATTGGTAGAAAACGTGAATAGTATTGCTTCTTAATTTCCTTTACATTCATATTATATAACATGAGAAAGACTACCTCGGTGGCGTAGTATTACCTAAGGTAGGGGAGGACGGGGCTACAATTAACGGAGGTAAGTATTAACAAGCGAAATTCTCTAAAACTGTACACACTAGATCTCCAACGCGAGTTTTAATTCGTCAACTAGACCAAGCTGAATGCCACAGGATCGGTCAGTTGCGGCCTACTCGCCGTACAAGTGAGTTGTATGCCGGGTGACATTTTTACGCAGGTAAAGAACATTTTAAAGTTTACAATTTTTTGATTTCTACAAAAATTATACAGTGTTATGATAATATTCATTATTCTCTGGCAGCATATTTTATACTTAATAATTCTACTTTGCTTAATTGCCAAAATTATTGATCAATATTTTAGTATGTTATTTAATTCTTTAAATGAACGTTTGGGGCTACAATTAACAAATTTGCGGGGTTTGTTTTAACGTGTAATAGCTGCCCCGGATGTGAGGGCTATTATTAATAGGGTATCTGAATCTAGCCAACTTTTGTGACCCCCGTGATGGACGGCAGCGTGCCTTACGCTGCATCTGACGCCAAGGGCGTCCTTCGGTGTACGGGGGCTTCTGAGCCCCCGCAACAACAGGAGATGGACCGCAACAGCGGTACGCGCAGGGGCGGTTGCGGACGACAACTTAGACGTGAGTCGGGGGAAGCCCGCAGCCGTCCCTAATGCGCCGAAGATGGTCACCGTGGAGTTTTAGTTGGTATGCCGTGCGGTGTACATAGGTTAGGGACTCAGCCTGGCGGTCGCCCGACGTTTTCCATCTCTCCGGGCGGCTCAACGTCGGGTCGTAAGGCACGGTGAACCCAACATAACCGCTCAGTCGTTCCCCTTGAACACTGGGCGGTAGTAATAATTCACTTTCTCCGCGTAAACAAAAAAAACCCATAGCCGACTATTTGTTAAGCCGTTTTGTGACGGATCTTATAATGCTGTATAAGTCGTTTGTTTTGGTTATTTAATACCATAAAAATGATGAATAATGCAAGACCTAATAATATATGTATAACAGAGACTGATTAATATGTAATATATAACAGAATAAATGTACTATAAACCGTTGAATATAGCTAATTAGAAAAAAAAATAGGTATCGTTCATGATTACATATTTTTATAAATTGTGATTATTGTTGTCAGTTTATAGGAAAGCATAACCCATACAAGTCTGTATTAATTACCTAATAAAGAAATGTGGCATAAATGTATTTGTTTTCCTCTACATGAGTCAGCATATCATTATGTTAATTGTTACCCCTTCTGTTAATACTTACCCTCGACCTGTTAATTCTAGCCCCGAACGTGAGGTAAGAATTAACAACTGACTCTTTTGTGAAAAAGAGTTCTATTTACGTCATCGTTTCTGTTTTGTTTAATTTGAGATAATTAAACGATACCTGAATAATTAAATCATCGTATAACATAATAATCAAATATGGCTATTGAATAATCACTAATCTACAACTAAAAATCCTTTTTTTGTTAATTGTAGCCCCGGCCTCCCCTACGAGTGCAGTGCTTTGGTCTCGGGTGCGATTCCCGGGTCAGGCAAAGTGATATTAGGTTTTTCTACTCAATATCAGAAGTCTAGAAATCTGCCCTGTACATGTAACAGGCCCGCCCCTTATCACATGGGACCCAACATAGCTGGCAAAAAGTAGGTATGATACACCTCTGCCTACCCCTGAAAGGGAAAAAGGCGTGATGCTATGTATGTAAAATGAGAAATGGGAGATTAGCCGTAAGGCTACATAATTACCAACAGGTATCTAAAATCCAAACACCTCACATAGCAATAAGGTTGAAAATCGTCTGCACCGGCCAACAATCGTACGTACCACCTGAATGGCCCCTATACAGCACTAAATGAAATTCCTTTTGATCTCACACAATAAGTACGTTGATTTCTTTCACCCTCTCGCGTTCTCGACAAAATTTCCAATAAATCTCGACTATAGGTCAAGACGATCTCGCTCCGTGTAATTTTGTACTAGTGCCCATTTGATACACAAGTGTTATTAATATACAGGATGTTAAAGATTGTCGGTGTCAAAAAATCCTATTACAAAGGGCTTTATTGGATACTCGTTATTAAAGGTAAACGTGGAAAGGTAGTTTCTTAATTCAAATTTATATAAAAAAATATTTCTCATAATATAAAAAAAAAAAAACATTCGAACTGGCCGGCATAGTTGTGGCGACTGGCAAGCGAAAATAGTTTCTCATCATCTCATCGATATTCATCTGACTTAGAGCATTTTACAAGGAGATGGGATTACCAAGTGAACCCTTCGTTACTCATAAATGCGCAGCTGGTCATAAACTTTTATTAAAACCTATGTGACTTGCGATCGCTCTCATTACATTCTACAATGACATAAAGGGGTACTCCACAGAAATCGTAATTTTTGCTGTGTTATTGTGTAAAAAGAGATCTTATATTTGGCCCTGTACGTGTGGTTTTTTGTTTAAATGTGTGCTGTCCCTGTCTACCCCCCCCCCCCCCCCCGTCATCTGATGATTCAGATAAGTTGTAATAGTTTCTTACGTTTACGAGACTGTAGGACATATCGCAATTTTTGTATTTTATTTTCCTGCCGATGTTTCGAAGGCGGTTAGTCCGCGCCGTGATCACGAAATGCTACAAAACCTTCGAAACGTCGGGAGAAATATGATATAAAGATCCGCGATAAAATCCGTAATAGTAGTTTAATTTCAGGTGGTACTGGTGGTACGTCTCTCATATGTAAGAGTCCGTCTGGGTGGGTACCACCGCAATGTCTATTTCTACTGCCAAGCAGCAGTGTGCATGTACTGTTGTGTTTCGGTTTGAAGGACATTGTAGCCAGTGTAACTACAGGACATTCAACGCAATAAATAAAAATTTTTGCTGCCTCGGTGGCGTAGTTGTATTACGGTACAACTGCAATGCTGAGGTCTCGGGTTCGATCCCCGGGTCGGGCAAAGTGATATTGAGTTTTTCTATTCAGTATCAGCTCGGAGTCTGGAATTTGTGCCCGATATGGCGATAGGCTCGCCCCCTATCACATCATGGGACGGAATAATGGCGAAAAGTGGGTGCACTAGTTGCGCCTCTGCCTACCCCTTCGGGGATAACAGGCGTGCGTGTATATGTATATATGTATGTAAATAATAATTTTGGCTTTTCCTGTCCGTATAAAAAAAATCTGGTTCAGTTCAATTATCTGTAGCATGTACCCCGTATGCACTGTTACCTTATACAAAAAAACTTCAACAACCCAAATATTAAGATTCACACAGACAACCTGACAGATGGTTCCATTTTGTTTATACATACATGTAACAAAGGCATTGTAATTCATTTTGAAAAGGCGGCCGACTATTTTGAGACTTTTTTTAGTTTTGTTTCTTCATTGTGATATGAAATTTCAATATTAAATTTTGTTGTATTGTTATTTTGAATAAAAGATTTTAAATGATTGAGGCTAAGTTTTAAAGTATGGTAAGTACGAATTTGGTAAAACTAAGTTTACTATATAAAACCATACCACGTTTCTTTATTTTAACGTGCTACACATTGTAATTGCTATAAAACTTTCATAATTATTTTCTATTTTATAAAGCATATTTTCCATAGCTCTTAAAAAAATACCTTGAACACTGTAAAATTACAGCAATTAATAGAATCCGATAAGCTCATCCTATTCCATCCCCTACTCGCAATTTAACTTATCACTAATTACCACCACAAAAAAACCCCCACCGAGTTTTATCGTACACAATATTAAGCCTTATTTGAACCAACTCAAAAAGAACCTCATCTGGCTGTAAATTAAATTACTGGGTACTGCGAGACGAAAAATAATATACTTATTTTGAAACTTGAGGAGAAATTCCTTTATCGTTGATTTGAGTCGACTTTTCCTTGTATAATAAAGGTTCATTTCGGAATTAGGCTAGTCATTTTGTTCAGATATCATAGTTTGCGAGATATATTTATTGTTTATGATATGTAAATTGAACGACTGCAAAGCTGAGGTCTCGGGTTCGATCCCCGGGTCGGGCAAAGTGATATTGAGTTTTTCAATTCAGTATCAGCCCGGAGTCTGGAATTTGTGCCCGGTATGGCGATGGGCTCGCCCCCTATCACATCATGGGACGGAATAACGGCGAAGGGTGGGTGCACTGGTTGCGCCTCTGCCTACCCCTTCGGGGATAACAGGCGTGTGTGTGTGTGTATGTAAATTGAAATAAAACGTATGAAAAATTTATGTAAAATTTAACAGACCCTCTAGTGAAATAACATCTTGTAAGTTCTTAATTGAGATTTATTTTCAATGATTGGCTTCAGTAACATTACCCACACTATTACTCCGTAAATCTAGCCAATAACAAACAGTAACGTGAATACGAATGCCATCATCACCATACAAAAAGCTTAATCAAAACAAAAAACAAACGGGCCGTACAAAACACACAGCCGCCGTCATCGGCGAGCGTTATAGCGCACATTTAACTCGCGAGTTATGACGCTTCGCCTGATGTTCCCATACGTCACATGAAACTGAATGCGGACACATGGCTACAAAAGACAGCGAGCAAACAATCCAACAAAATTACGAGGTTTGCAAAACATACAGCACCGTCGACGAATAGTTCGTGGCTTTGTCTAGGTCATATGAGTCATGCAAAATGATTACAAACACACAGATAGCATGGACAGAGAGCAAATAATGTGCTAAAATTACGAGCAACATCGCCCGCACTAACACGGTGTAAATACATACAAGTATGGTATAGTCCACACCATTGGCGAACATAACTGCAGCAATTTAACAATGCTATGACGCTCCAGTTGTTCAGCCATATGTTATACTAGCTTTTGCCCGCGGCTCCGCCCACTTTAAAAAGTTTTCCGGGATAAAAGTCCCGCTTTATATTTTCCCGGGATAAAAAGTAACCTATGTGTTAATCCAGGATACAATCTACCTGTGTGCCAAATTTCGTCGAAATCCATTCAGTAGTTTTTGCGTGAAAGAGGAACAAACATCCATACATCCAGACATTCTTACAAACTTTCGCCTTTATAATATTAGTAGGATAAAACATGTTTTACACGATCGATGAGAATATACAGTGGTTTTTATGCTGCCTTGGACAGAAGGAGAAAATAGGCGCTTGGTGTTATGTTTTTCAACACTATTAAATATTGTACTGGTCTTTTATATTGTATGTATATAGAGCAAACATTGGTAAATTATGATATTTATCAATATAAATAGACCACTTAATGGCATCACTGGAAATTCATAAAAGAGGAAACGTGGACGCGTCTGTGTATTTTGAAAAGAGGAAAGGAATATTTCATTGAGTAACATTTATTTGCTATTGCATTATATCGTGAACAATATACACATAGATGTTTATCTCTAAGTAAAAATATAGACGCCTGAAAGTTGTCCAAGTCCACTTTCTTAATTTACAGACCAAATTTCATTACTCTCAAAGAGCACAAAGAAACAATTCAAGACAATATTGACCACCGACCCCACCAGTGTGTCTCAAGTGCGATACAAACACTTGATAAATAATCTTTTGTACAGCGCAACAAACTGAACCCTATGTCGACGTACTAAGTGCGGGTATTTCACAATAGTTCACCCAATTTTCCCACCTTTTGAGCGTATTACTTAAATTACCTGGCCAGTGTTGACTTGTGATAGATCGTGGTATGTGGGCGGACTGAATCGAGAAATTGTTTCCTTTAACGAAGAATACTTTCTTGTATTTTTTACGCGAGGTTATTTATGAAATGTTTTTACTATTCTTGAGTTACTCGGTTTGAAAGTACCGCACACAGATATTTTGAAAGAAGATTTAACGTTCAAAATTTGGATTTCGAACGCTTGTACCTATTATACGCTAATTTAAATAGAAATTAGAACATTCTATTACTGTATATGCCAACTTTTTTTTATTATGAATTTACAATAGATACCTCATGTCAAGCATCATACATTTCTTTTTTTAAAACACATGCCCGGTAAATAATAAGCTGCCACGATGTCTCGCAACTAAAATATTACATCCATCCTACACTTATATCTCAAAAATTATAAATTCTCACTCAGCTGTCTTATCCTCTGTATACAAATTAAGCTAGAAACATAATCTTGGATACTGCAGATCCCGAGAAAAGGTCTCGGTTCAGAATAGCTAACTGTTTGTATAACCGTCTCGTTTGCTATGTCCGCACCCGTTACTATGTAGATTTGACTACAAAGTTCAAACTGTACCTTTGTATCAGGACGTGACAGAGTGAACTACTGTCTTGTAATTATTTTCACACTAAACGAAGTGATATACTTTGTGAAAGCTTTTTAAACATAATTTGCTTCGGGTTTAGATATTCAAGTGAGAGTTAACTTTAGAAGAATGAAAGTGCACCGATCTTATATTGAACTGGGATTCACTATAACAAGAGAGCTCATTGAGACGAGCATGTAGCTCAAAATAGTGAGCGCTGATTCTGCCATATGACCCTAAAAGGTATTACTACTAGCCAACATCACACGGTTTTCACGATTTTTAACCCTTAGGGGCGCTAAATAATAATATACAGCGCTGATAAGGCTGTACCGCCCCAAAAGGAGGGTCAAAATGATCAATACACAATATTAACAAAAAAGGCAATAAATAACCGTACTAAATTGTACACAATCGGCTCCTAATAAGTGCAATAAGTTCACGTATTAAATACGAATTTACGCTCCTTTGACAGACACCCTGACCATTACAATCCGACCCCCCAGTTTGTTCCAATTCTTGTATATTCCAAAAGCGGACGAGAGCGAAGGCGGGTCTTCTTGCTCTGGACGTTTTTATACCCGCTTCGTGATATAGGACGGGGAATTTTATTTAATATAACAGTATTGATTTATTACGCGAACGTCGTGTCCCATATTGGGGCAGCCTACCCCCCTATCCTAAATTGTGTTAGCGTGCGACGGTATGAATGCTGCCATTTTTCATTGTTGCTTATTGTTTGACATTTTGGGGTCCGAGGTCCAAAAGAGGAGGTAAATTACTGCATTAATTTGCTTGTAATTTACAAAATACTTGTGTAAAAAATAATAATAAAAATACCAGCCCTGTATTATATACTGTCCCACTCTGCTGGGCACGGGCTTCCTCTACTACTGAGAGGGGTCAGGCCTTAGTCCACCACGATGGCCTAGTCGGGTTGGTAGAATTCACATACCTTCGAAATTCTTATAAAAAACTTCTTAAGTATGCAGGTTTCCTCACGATGTTTTCCTTCATCGTTAAAGCGAATGATAATTGATGAACAATACACACGTAACTTCGAAAAGTCAGAGGTGTATGCCTTGGGTTTTGAACCTCAGGACATTGTCTCGGCAGACCGTTCCATTTCCAACTAGGCTATCATCTACTTTATGTTACAAAAACATACCTTTTTTATTTCAGAAGTGTTTCAGTGTCTTTTCCGTGTGCAGATTTACAATATTCACGCATACATACCTGAAACAAATACAATACACACATATAAAACCCACTGAGAATGTGCGTTAAAATACTTCTAAAAAACTTTGCTACATTTGACCAGGAGTATATAATATTTCAAACATTACACCATTCTCGTACCTGCAACCCATGTACCTACCATCGGATGAAAACCACCCGATGTAAGCCGCCTATCTGAATAAGAGTCGACGAACAAACATACAAACAGCCGCACGAGCGTCTTTCAACTCCAACTAGACGACCGAGGATCGCGGGCCAGTAAAACAGAGGTGGAACAGTCTATAAACAAAAGTCGTGCTTGATATTTGTGAAGGGTTTTCTACAGAAGAATGGCAACTTCACTACATATTGTAAAGCAAAGTCCCCCATCACGTATGTTTGCACGCGATAAACTCAAAAACTACCAAACGGATTTCGATGAGATTTGGTATGGAGATAGTGCCACACCTTGGAGAGGACATAGGCTTCTTATCCCGGGAAATTATATACAGGGACTTTTATTCGATAGCTAGTATAATGTAAGTTAATGTTGATAATTTCTAGTAATGTTGTAAATGGAAACGTTTGTCAAGATACAAATAAACGTAGAAACCGCTGATTCATTTTAATGTAACCAAGTCTTCGATCAACATCATTCATTTAAGCTTTTTATACCAGAAGATCTAACAGGGCAAGTTTTATTCTAGGATAGGTCGTCCACGCTTATGAAGCCCTGAACAAAATCTATTTCCTGATCTGTTTTAAACAATACCTGGCTAAATCGGTACTAGTTGCACCAACCCATAAACTATGGCTGCTATTCAACCTAGTCTATACATAAAATAAGCAAATTTCGCACAATATTCCCGCGACCCCACCCGCTCTTTCTAAAACCACACAGTAACAGCGGTGTGTTCATAAATATTTCACACGGGCCCAACATTTGTGAAACTAAGTGAAGCCGCGTGTGTTGACTGTGGCAAATTTGTTTACTAATAATTTATAGAGAGTGCTCCCTGCAAGGTAAATGTGTATTCTTAATAAAATTGAGACTGCGGTATATTTAGGGCTGCATGAACTTAGAAATGACAAGATTCAGTTCTTAGAGGCCGAATAAGTGACTTTATAAGCAATTTTTGAGACGAACATACATGCCTGCGTGCTCACATCTTTGTCATGAGGGTAGGCAGAGAATAATGAGTGCACTATGCTACAATCAAGGACAAGGATTCGATTCTAAGTAGTAGAATGTAGGTCCTTCGTATGTACTTTTCTACACATTTGTTGTTGTTGTTTTTTTTATGAGTGATTAGTAAAAAAACTGGTTTCACATCAGTCAGAATTGCTTACCTCATCATTTCGCACTGATTTATTTTAGATTTTATAACCAACCACCTTCTACGTTTATAATAATAATACCAGCCCTGTATTACATACTGTCCCACTGCTGGGCCCGGGCCTTCTCTACTACTGAGAGGGTTTAGGCCTTAGCAACTGTTAATATTTCTCGCAGTAATGTGCTATCAAATATATAATACCACTGTCACATTTGTCTCATTTTAGTGACGTATCAACTTTAACAAAACATACACGTTAATTTAACCCTGCAATAAATATAACAAATGACGGTACAAACGACCCAGTTATATTCTCCTTTGATGCCGATGTAACAAGTAATACACTGTCGTATATGAGCATACGATACATTTTGCATCGAATTTTACAAGTGTATGTACTCTAGTGTGGCGGTACAAAAGGCCCGCGGCAGTGAAGGGTTAGGGCGTTGACCCTTGTACTAACAATAATGGTCACACAGTCCTGACTCCGTAAGATACAAGGAGGTATTCACTGTGAGCCACTTTGGTCGCACAAACTTAGACCCGAAACAAATATTTGCAGATCACACAAGTATGAATCGCTGGTAGTAGGGTATTTCTATTTTTTTGCTTCCGAATGACTAGTCGAGCATGCCATTCGTCCAATGGTAAGCGATATGACAGCCTATAAACAGTAGCAACACCATACAGAACTTTTGATGATTAAGTACTGCGTGGCACTCCACTGCGCTCGTCATCCTGAGACGTAAGACGTAGTCTCATAATGCCCAGTAATTACGCTGGCTACAATGTCCTTCAAACCGAAACACAACAGTGCATGCGCACTGCAGCTTAGCGGTAGAAATAGACATTGTATCGACCCTGATAGTTACCAGAGAACACAACGTGTAAAACCCACAATAGTAAAGCTATGATTCCGCAGAACGCGGAAGACGGTAGACGGCAACGATAGACGGCAACAGGATGTGCTGCGACGGCAGACGGCACTACTATGCAGTATTAAATTGTATGAGACCGATTCCGCACACGACGGCAAATGACGCGCGGCAAGTGACGTCCTGCCGTCTGCCGTTGCCGTCTGCCGCGTCCTGCCGAATCAAAGCTTAAGTAGTTAACGAACACGTAAGTGTATCACGGTGTCAAATGGCATAATTGTGTTAACGAATGGATAACTCACGTCATTTAATCTGGATCTTATGATTAAATGCAGAGGGGCCACTGAGCCTTGCCCATATAAGAAAGGTAAACAAGTCCAACTTTTCTTCGGGAGTTGCATGCGACTAGTAGAACTTTCACACTTTCAGGCAAGGCAGAGACGTCAGAAAAACCTTAGCAGTTTCAACCTTGATTTGATCTCACCGAGACTCACGTTTGAACCGTTTCCATCGAACGTGAGAGCGCGGGATGCCAATAAACGATTTCCACGAAGATGTTTAGCAAAACTGTTCATAAAATATGTCTGGTTGGGAATGATATCGTGTGTAGGATTTATATTGTCTCAAATTTGAAGTGCCGTCTAGCCTTCGTTTAATTCTTGAGTTATTTTTTTTATATGCTTTACAAAACTGGGTTCATCTTACAAATCATCTTACAAAGCTTAAGTATTAAGTACATATATTATAAATATTTATTGACGCGCTTCTGATTTTTTTTTCTCCTGGAATAGTAAAATTCCCAGTTTTCTATATAAAAAGGCTACTTATACGCTATTTATTGAATTGGCTAAATTGACCTGTGTAAACCATCAAAAGTGGACGATAGCCTTGTTGGGAATGGAACGGTCTGCCGAGACAATGTCCGGAGGTTCAAAACCCGAGGCACACACCTCTTGACTTTTCGAAGTTATGTGTGTATTGTTTATCAATTATCGTTCGCTTTAACGGTGAAGGAAAACATCGTGAGGAAACCTACATGCCTGAGAATTCTCAATAAGAATTTCGAGAGTATGTGAAGTCTGCCAATCCACATTAGGCCAGCGTGGTAGACTAAGGCCTAAAACCCTCTCAGTAGCAGAGGAGGCCCGTGCTCAGCATTGGGCAGTATATAATACAGGGCTGCTATTATTATTATTATATAAATCATCAGAATACAGTCAACTGTGTAGAGCATTTATTCCTAATACGCTATATTACGCCTTTCTTATTTGTGTTGCTAGAAAACTTCCCTACCAAAATAAATAGCTAAAAATTCACGTTGTCAAAGGAGATGTCCGCTTTTTTGTACGGGTGCTGGACTTCAAAATCTAACCAGGCTCAAACTTTACGGATATTACAGGGGCAAAAATATAGATCTTGGATCCATTAAAAATATTTGTAGGCCCCTCTATTTATAACTAACTTCTTTATAAACGTTCGTTTTAAGCGTAGTTTGTAAGCAAAATAAAATTACATAGACCTCAAAATCGGAGGACTTTAAAATTACATAATTGATTGCAAAGGCCTAGTTTTTGGGAATACTATCCAAATATATCGCACCTTTAGAACGAAAACGACACAATTAAAAAATAGAAAATTGAGTTGTCATTTTTAAATGACTAAAAACTAGTCTCTTATTGATAAAAATGTAATAGAAAAGAGTCTGATATAACAGCTTCTTCCTTTTCCTACTTGAATATGGCTGTGTTTGAACTATTGTTGTATTGAGTAGGTACTTCGCTTTAAGTAATTTTATGACGATAACCCAATTTTATATCTTTTTGAATTGTGTCGTTTTCATCCTAAAGGTGCGATATATATGAAGCATCTTGGTTACAATTTTAAGCCTGTTTTTGGACATGTCCTTTTGCGAACTTAACTACTCCATACCTGACCAACATAAAAACTTGTGTTCTACTTTTTCAAACTTAATTAATACGTCTTCGGTAGAATCTTTCTGTCCTCAATTGTATGTTACCTTAAATTGATCTACAGCACACCTCATATACACCCTGAACTCTTCAAGTATTTACCTTGCGGACACCCAATACAAAAACATAAGACGATTAAGACGGCCATTTTGAAGGGCAACTTACCCCAACGAATCCTTTCACTCAATCCCATCAATTCAAACCTAATCCATAATACCTCATCATATATTCTCATCGTACGTCAAAAAACTTCTCCAATCACGCGTGCAATAAGACCTTTCCATATTAAACAATAGGGGCAACTTTTCCGATACACCTTTCCCGATATCCCCGGGAGGCATCCCCCCTTCCCCTCACCGGGAGCGTATCCAGAATGTTTCCATATGAATCCCATGTTATTTTTTTCTCGCCGAATGTTTGCTACGTATTCGATCTTCAACGCGGAGGTACGAATGTTCGAAATGTAATCACATTACTGTGACTTGAAAGATTAAATATTTATGGTTAGGAAAAAACTATTAGAAATGGTAGGTTTTACCCGGGAAGGTACAAACTGGTAAAATGGCTTGATAAAAGAAGCAGGAACACGCTGAATACAGGTCGATTTTGACAAGTCCGTCTGGAAATCTTTACAGGAGGCCTAGGTACAGCAGTGGGCTTCTTCTGACCAATGATGATGATGATAAACATGATGTGTATTTATCAACCAGTAGTTGCGTTTAAACAGTCTTCAATTGCTCTTAATCCACCTTAGTATTGATGCAAAACAGTGTTCAAGCATTTTGTAGAAAGTTTTTACAACCGGTCTGATGTCATCTCTCTGGTGATTCCGTATATAACAATAAAATGCTAAATTAAAAGTAAATTCTATGACTGTTAAATAAGTTATATTATCCTATCTAGTATTCGTAGATCCGAAAGGCAGAGTTCGGCAAACAGACACAAGAGCAAAGGTACACGTTTTCATGTATTTGCATAAAGCTTTTAGCTTAAACGTTGGCGCCCTGTACACTCTTCAACCCTTGCTGTTATTGCGATGGATATAAGTTAAAGCATCTTTAGACAGCGAGTCTCAAAATCTGACTCAGTACTATTATTTTTTGTTAGTTAATCAATTTTCGCCGGTGAAACGCGATAAATGAAATTACTAATAAGACGAAATTCGTTGACCATATCGCTTTTTAACACGCTTTTATTTCTTACAAGTAATAAAAGTTCCAAGTTGGCTAACACACGATATCTGATAAAGTACCTACTTGCTACGCGTGCAGAGCCTAGAGCAAAAGCTAGTAACTATAGTATTTTGAACACACACACACACACATACACATTCACTGACGCCGCAACCAGTGCACCAAATTTTCGCCACCTGTATTCCATTCCATGACGTTTTTATTTTTTTGTTAATGGCCCTACTGCATGGACTCTCTTTTTCTAGTGAAAAGGATAGCCTGACTTTTGGTGGGATTGACGGTGATTCGCCATTTGCGGAACCACTCGCCGAGCTTGTCGGCGGCAGCCTGCAAAGTGCGCACCACATTGTCGGGATCTCTACGTGAGGCGTAGATTGCGGTGTCGTCTGCGAAGAGCGCCAGATGGGCGTTCTTTTGTTTGGGGATATCACTGGTATACAGCGAGAAAAGAAAGGGGGGGGAGGGCAGAGCCTTGCGGGTCTCCGACCGTGTTGGAGTGTCGGGAAGAGAGAGTTCCCTCCACGCGATATTTGAAACCGCGATTCGACAGGAAATCTCGTATGATGTGCACGAGTTGAGTGGGCACGTTGAGAGTGTACAGCTTGAAAAGCAAGCCATTGTGCAACACCCTATCGAATGCAACCCCATGATGTGATAGGAGGCGAGCCTATCGCCATATTGAAAAAAAAAACACTATATCACTGCCCGATCCCGAATATGAACCCGACATAGGAGCGCAGCAGGCAGTCACTAACACAATCACACACAAAAGGTCAAACCTTAATACCAACTCAAATATAACGATATCAAAATTAATCCGAAATATCAATAGCGCAATATTATCTGGCCAAATAAAGAAGTTCCAAATGTCATTAAGGTATTGGCGTACCGCGGCGATGCCCAGAGGCTCGGTTACCGAATTAACAAGACAAATCTACAAATATAACGAAAGTTTGTTATCTAATTCGATCGGTCTGTTTGTACAGAAATATCGGTTTGTTCAACAATTTACTGACACTATAATAATTGGATCTCGGATCCATTGTAGAAGATATGGAATATTCAATTTGACTATTAATACCGCATGGAATTTACACAGCCGTGGAGTATGGCTAAATGAAATGAAATTAATTAGGAACTCTATTATTAGGTAGATTGCCTCGGTGGCGTAGTTGTATTACGGTATTTATTCATTCATTTATTTATTTATGGTACACAAGCAGCTTACACACTAAACATGCACGAAAATATCATATCATGTTATTTTTTTAAATTATTAATTGTATTTTTTACCTTGAACTGATTTTGAAAAGAGCAACACTAGAGTTTCTTGCCCGTTCTTCTCTAGTGAGAACTGCTTTCCGAACTGGTGGTCGAGTTAATATTGACTGAATCTAAATAATGTATAACATTTTATGGGTTCGAATAAATTTATTTCATTTCATTTCATTTCATAGGAGGTAACAATACAATGATTCAAATATGCAAGCCAATTACAGGTATACATAGCATTGAAACAATAAAAGACAATGTAAACTACTGCGCTAGTTAACTGTAACTCGTTATTTAATTAAAGGGAAAGTAATAATATTTATTAGAAAATTTAAACAAACAATACCTTGCCAAAAAATAAAATAAAAGAAGAGAATTCAAATATGAACACCGAGTACAGACTCATCACAATGCAACACTTTAGCTCTAGTTTTTTTATGGAAAGTATATGTCACAACTTTTTTCCGAAAGGATTGCATTCTATCGTGGTAAATGTCTAATCCGAGTTTAGTCTGCAAAGTGTTGTAGGACACACATAGCCTGGGTAGAGGGGAGTGAGTTCCTACGTTTGTTCTAGATGAAGGGGTGTGCAACAATACGGTATTATCGCAATGCTGAGGTCTCAGGTTCGATCTCCGTGTCGGGCGAAGTGATATTGGATTTTTGTACTCAGTATCAACTTGGAGTCAGGAGTCAGGCTGGGCTCCTACCACATCATGGGACGGAAGACGCGAAAGTGGTGCACTAGTTGCGCCTCTGCCTGCCGCTTCGGGGATAAACGGCGTGAGTGTGTATGTATGTGTTGACAGGTAGGATTATTTTATACGTGCACGAAAGTGCGACCCCATTGTACCTGATAGTAAGCGAAATGAGGTCCAGGTAGAGTCGACTAACGAGAGATGATAGTTTAAAATCGGTCAAATGTCCTGCAATTTCGAATTGTAATTTTTTATTCTAGTAAACTTCATTGAAACATAACAATTTCACACCGCCATTTCATTCAAAATGAACCGAAACACCAAACAGCAATCAAACCAATAACCTAGATCCAAACGTCGTCGAAGGCTGTATGCCTAGACGTCCATAGGTAATCCCAGTGCCGAATTGCTTTTCGTCACGACTGGGGAATTGTTTTTCGACTGACTTCGGCGACACGTCTCTAATATGGCACGATTTTATTTGGTGCGATTGATATCCGATTCCGAGTTCTTTTGGGAGTGTTAGTCAATTCTAGTGCCTATTTTTTTAAGGGATGTGGAAGGATATTGAAATTATTTGACTAGCTTTTCCTCACGGTTACGCCCGCCTGATTGACTTTTCCCGAAATAAAAGACATACTATGTACTTTTCCATAAAAAAAAAAACAATTTATATCCATTATTATCGTTCAAACTTACTAAATCAACTATCATATTCGATTTAATAATTTAGCCGTGAAAGCCTAACAGACAGCCATACAGAGATACTTTCGCATTTATAGTAGTATGGATGTACTAGCTTTTGCCCACGGCTTCGCCCGCGTTAATAAGTTTTTCCGGGCTAAAAGTACATACATAAAAACCTTCCCGTTGAATCACTCCATCCAACACATTTATTTGTATAAAGATTAATATTATGACGTTGATACAACTCTTAACAAATAATGCATTAATTTCGACCAAATTTGAATACCATAAAACGGTTCTAGAGAGTTTATTTTAAAAGATAGACATATACTGTCGCGGACTTTTTTTTAGATCATTTCAAGAGGAATAATTCTTTCATACATATATTTTTGGTATCTTGAACCGTTTTCGCAGCGCACGCAATGGAAGCCCTCAAGGATGAATAATTTTCCCCGCATTTTTCACATTTTCCATTATTTCTTCGCTCCTAATAGTTGCATCGTGATGTTATATAGCCTATAGCCTTCCTCGATAAATGGTCTATTCAACACAAAAAGAATTTTTCAATTCGCACCAGTAATTCCTGAGATTAGCGCGTTCAAACAAACAAACAAACAAACAAACTCTTCAGCTTTATAATATTAGTATAGATTAGGTAATAAACTTCTTATATTTCAGAGTTTTGGTCAGAGTGTGTCTACGGTATCTATTTCTGCTGTTGGAAGCATTGTAATGCGTGGTTATGTTTAGAGATATACAAAGTTGATTAAACGGTGAGGCTTTTTTTCTAGCTACATATGTTATGTACCACATACAAGCTCTACACCAAATTTCAGTTCAATAGGAGCAATGGTTTAGCCACAGGATAGATTTTTCGTGTTTGCAAAACTACAACGGGATGTATATCTGCGCTAACAGCTGACCAAGAGTCTAAACAAAGTTGTCTAAGGTCATGTAAGGTACGTGACCTTAAATATCAACAAAATTAGGAGACGTTGCCGCTTTATCAGCCAATAATCACGTCAAAGTGAGTCTTAATCTTAGTGCAATAAGAACGAAAACACAATAACATTACATCATAACTTTGTAACACAAACAAAGAAGCGACCAATACATACACTTGACTTTATGAGAGAGTGAACAAATCATAATAAACGTCCCGTTCTAATTCAATACGCGTAAAAGAAAAAGAAATAGTTCACAATGTGTTACTATACACACTTGAAAGGGATTGGGCTTGGGTCATTCAAATCTTAAAAAATTAAAAGAACTGTTTTAGTTTTTTTAGTTTGTCTCCGTAATTGTTCCGGGACACATGTGACGCCTTGCGAAAGCGCCCGAGCGGCTTCGTAGGTACAATCTTATTATTGCTTACGCGCCATTTTGAGAATATCCAAATATTGCTTTTTGTTTATGTGATAGGACACTAATGTAAATATATTTTTTTTGGTATTGTGCAAGTGGGTATTAAAAGCGATAGTGTTTATTTATTTCTTTGTGTGATACGAGCACCGATCTTTTGTATGTTTGTGTTTGGTTTCTTTAACTTTGTGACAGGGACACGTACGATAATACGATATTTGTTTTTATTGTGATTAGACACTTGATTGCAATAAAATGCCTCGCGTCACGTACACGTCGTCTGAATACACTGACATGTTATTGATATACGGCGAATGTCACGGAAACGCGGCTCTAGCGCTGCGAACATACAGAGAAAGGTATGGAGACAGCCGCTCATGTCCCATCAATTCCCGAACTATAGTAAAGGCAGTACAAAGGATACGGGAAAATAAACCCATAGTGCCGCATCAAGAGGGAGTACCTGCACGGCAGATACCCGCCGCACGGGAAGAACAAATCTTAGAGCATTTCGCCCGTAACCCTACATCCAGCCTACACAGGGCCGCCCGACAATTCGGAGTAAGTCATGGCACCGTGCATAAGGTTTTAAAACGTAATAGGCGCAAACCTTATAAATTTCGAAAAGTCCAAGCTTTATTGTCGCGAGACTTGCCGGTTAGGAATAGTTATTGTCAGTGGCTGTTAAATTGCGTTAGTAACGACGATAATTTTTTATCAAATATCGTCTGGACCGATGAGAGTACATTTACGCGCAACGGTATTTGGAACAGACAGAACCGTAGATATTGGAGTGAAGAAAACCCACACATGTGTCGAGAGTCCGAACACCAATACCGTTTTTCACTGAACGTGTGGGCGGGCATGCATAAAAATAATGTCATCGGCCCTGTTTTTATTGACGGCACCCTTAACGCGGTAAAGTTTTTGGACTTATTAAATGGTCCTGTTAGTGAGTACGTAGATGAACTGTCAGTTGCCGAATATCGGCGGTTGTGGTACCAGCTCGACGGTGCGCCTCCACATTCAGTGGTGTCTTCCAGGGCACGACTCACTGATATGTTTGGGCAGCAATGGGTTGGCCGATTCGGTCCCGTACGATGGCCTGCCCGATCTCCGGACTTAACACCTATGGACTTCTTTTTGTGGGGTTACGTGAAAAGGGAAGTGTACGCCACGGACGTAAATACTATAGACGAACTGCGAAATAGAGTAATTTTAGCATTCAATAAATTAAAAAGCTTGGTTGCGGACAATACATTCGGTGTAAGACTACAAAACAATATCATACGTCGATATCAGTTGTGTATAAATGAGAATGGTGGACATATTGAAAATTTAAAAATTTGAGGTGATTTATGTAGTTAATAATAATTTTGTACTAAATATTGTATTCTCTATGTCTAAAAATTGTGTTGTGCTCGTAAAACTGTGTTAACGACGGTTAAATTTGTACTTGAGACCCACCCGCCTATACGCCGCGCTACCTATCTATTTGTATTAGCCGGTCAGTTCATCGCGTCGGCGAAATGAAAGATAACAGAATGCGACGTTGCCGTTTTGTTACGCAGATGACCGCAGGTTAGTGTAAATATTTATAAATGGTGTTTGCGTATTAAATTGCTACAATTTGTTAGAAAAAAGTGATATTCTATTTTTATCTTTATCGAGTTTTTGACAATTTCGAATTATTTCTGAGCTCATATGGAGTACTCTATCCATTTTAATGCCCCTGGATCATAGCAACCTTGTATATGTATTGACAGGTAGAATTATTTTATACGTGCACGAAAGTGCGACCCCGTTGTACCTGATAGTAAGCGAAATGAGGTCCAGGAGTCGATTAACGAGAGATGATAGTTCAAAATCGGACAAATGTCCTGAGTTTCGAATTGTAATTTTTAATTCTAGTAAACTTCATTGAAACATAACAATTTCACACCGCCATTTCATTCAAAATGAACCGAAACACCAAACACCAATCAAACCAATAACCTAGATCCAAACGTCGTCGAAGGCTGTATGCCTAGACGTCCATAGGTAATCCCAGTGCCGAATTGCTTTTCGTCACGACTGGGGAATTGTTTTTCGACTGACTTCGGCGACACGTCTCTAATATGTCACGGTTTTATTTGGTGCGATTGATATCCGATTTCGAGGTCTTTTGGGAGTGTTAGTCAATTTTAGCGCCTATTTTTTTAAGGGATGTGGAAGGATATTGAAATTATTTGACTAGCTTTTTCTCACGGCTACGCCCGCTTGATTGACTTTTCCCGGAATAAAAGACATACTATGTACTTCTCCATGAAAAAAGCAGTCTATATCCTTTCTTATCGTTCAAGCTTACTAAATCAACTATCAAATTCGATTTAATAATGTAGCCGTGAAAGCCTAACAGACAGCCATACAGAGATACTTTCGCATTTATAGTAGTATGGACTGACTCGACTGCCTCGGTGGCGTAGTTGTATTGCGTACGCGTTACGAGTACGATTTGCGCGTTGAGGTCCTGGGTTCGAATCCCGGGTCGGGCCTAAAACTACGTGACTGGTCTTTTCCATCTTAAAAAAATTACTCAGTCGCAGCTCGGAATCAGGAAGTTGGCGGTGTGATACCCCCGTGCCTCGGAAAGCACGTAAAGCCGTTGGTCCTGCGCCTGATCTCTCTCCGGTCATGTCGGATTGCCGTCTCACCGGACTATGAGAGTGAAGGAATAGCGAGTGCATCTGTGTATTGAGCACACACTTGTGCACTATAATATCTCCTGCGTACCCGGCTGATCTCCGTTGAGATTGGCCGCCGTGGCCGAAACTGGCTAGGAGGATTTTTGTATGGATGTATTAGGTAATAAACTTCTTATATTTCAGAGTTTTGGTCAGAGTGTGTCTACGGTATCTATTTCTGCTGTTGGAAGCATTGTAATGCGTGGTTATGTTTAGAGATATATAATATACACACACACTACATCTCATATCACTATAGGGGATCATCTTAGATTGGATTTTGTACATTATTCTATATACAAAACGGTAAATACTGAGCACAAGAAGTCCATCTGTGAAAACGGCATTAAAATTGGTTAAAAAATGAGGCAGTAATTCATATTTCAAATATTATGGGCAGCAGTGGACGCGTAGTGAGGTTATCGCTTCATCTCTTTCTTTCGCACGTGTTGCAATTCTCAATGACGTCATATGTGGGTATTGCTCGTCTTTTCTGTTTGTTGGTACCGAAATTCAAAGGCCAACAAACTCTTCAAAGAAAATTTGTACTGCCTCTCGGGTATTTAATTTTTTACTGCCAAAAAGGTATCTAAATTTTGTAAATAGTAGAAATCTGTTGGCGAAAGACCTGGTGAGTACGGTGGATGATGCAAAACTCCGAACCCTAACTCTTGTAGCTTAGGGACCGTCTATAGGATTTCTGCCTAATATCCCAGAGAGTAGAAAATGCCTTTGAAAAGTTTGTAGGCTTCCGTATACATAACTTCTTCAAGAAAGGCCTTGAAAACTAACCACTGCGCTGGCAGAGATGCATTGATAGCATCGGTGCATATTTTGATTGATAGAAATAAAATGTGACTAACTTTCTGTATGGCAATTTCATAGGTAAAGACCCAATATTCGATTAAAGTAAAGAACAAAAATGAGTCCGGTACCCTATTCACCAAGCTACAACAGCAACGCATGGCATATAACCGTCGTAAAACAAACATTAAAGCTTTCAAATAAGGAAATACAATTAAATAACAATTCCGAACATTTCTCAATACCGGCACATCATTCATCTTTCAGTAATCCTTCACTGTAAGCCCAGTTTCACAAATTTCAAATTTATGAGTTACGAAATCAAATTAATAATTAATAACTCAGGAAGAGCTATACATAAATGACGGGGAAGACGGCCGGTTTATAACACGAGTTTACTTTGTAGTTAGTGCGAGAATCGATAGACAACGGTGAGTTAATTAGTTCTGTCAATTATGGGACAGTGGGGGTTTTAGAGACTATTTTGCCGTAGCACGACAAAGCCTACATAGTATGAGCCATTTTTCCATTTTTATACGTAGTGAAGTGTATTATAACCACATTTGATGGTGGTAAGATATTTGTATTCGATAGCGAGCGTCGTACACAAGGTTTAATTAATATCCATCATAGTGACCAACGTAATTCGCGTTCCAGGATCAGCTTGGTATAGCCGGATTAAACAAGTATAATAGGGTAGTTTCCTATGTTTGATTTTGTAAATTATTTTATATGTAACAGAGAATAATGCGAAGAAGAAATTCATCTGTGTAATCAGCATCAAAATTGGTTTAAAAAAAAACAAACCGACTTCAAAACAACTGCAAACCAAAAAATAATTCAATTTTATATTCGCTTAGTATATACGTATATTTGGAGTCGATGCCTAATTCTGATTTTTTGTAGTAGTTTTTTCCTATCACCATTCCTTTCGATATGGCAATGTCTACAATATGACTCTTACGTATAGCTAACAAACCAAACTATACCAACTTATTTACGCTTGTTGAAATCAACAATTTACTCAACAATCCAATTAGGTCAAATCCGTCAAAAACTGTACACACTCTCCAATATATAGCCCAATACGATCGACTTAAACGAAAAGCCCGAACGAGACTTAAATGTAATTTAAAATCGGCGAATACGCGGGCAATAAAACATATTTCGACAAATATTACGGCCGATTCGGTGGCCCGCACGCGTTCCGAACCATGAATAAAGATTGACCCAATATCTCATTCCTTAAGACATTTTACTTATGACGGTAGTTGTAAATTTTCTAGCGCACCATAACGCTTGCTGGTGGAAAATGAACTTAATGCATAAAGGAATAAATGTCATTTAGGATAGATTGTGTCGCAATAAATTGAGATTAACACTAAAGCTTATGGGTGATATATTATTAGATACGTTTTGAGTAAATTTTCAGTTGTTTTGAGTGCATTTGATTGAATTGGGTCGCTTAGAAACACGTCTTATTGCCAGTTTCCAAATAAGCTTCTCATTAAAATATTTTAGTCATGTTTATCTGCATAGGAAAACGAAGTCATTGAAAAAAAAAATCAAGTACTGTTAATCTAAAAATCGTTCGAGTTATTTTACACAAGAATTTTCCAATAACGCACATCAAATGCTGTAAAATATCTATCAAATGAGGTCGCGGGTTCAAATCCTGCTTTTGACTGTGTCTTTTTCAATGTTTCCATTAAAAAATAAATTTATCTATCAAAGATATTATTATTGTCGAATGGTATTTTTTAACGGAACTAATAATAATAAAAAAAAATATTTCTTTTAAAAATAAAATTCTCATTACATTTTACAGTATTAATTAAAAAATTACGACTATAAAAATGATAGTTTAGACTTTAGGTCATCGAATCGTCAAAGAAATACATTGTCACATTTTTCCCCTCCAAAGTAGAACAAACACACATAAATGGCATGCAACTAACCGAATATAAATCACTGCAATAATTATTAATACCCGATCAAGGGAGCGTTAAGACCCCCCCCCCTATTCCCCTCCCCCTCCTAATTGCAACTCCCGACAACAATGGCCGGCGGGGTAAATGGCTCGAAAAATTACGCACTATTGTACAAGCGTGACTTTCTTTGAACCCTATTGTATAAATTATTCGACAAATTACGAACAAGACATCGCATGTCGCGAATGTCAGCTTTAGCATTAATTAAGATTGCTGTTATAATCGAGAGTTCGTTTCCGTTTAATGCTATTTTTTATAGTACACATGAACCTTAAATAGCATGAAAATTGCATCAAGTCATGATTACCGTCCCTTACATACATATACATATACACTCACGCCTTTTATCCCCGAAGGGGTAGGCAGAGGCGCAACTAATGCACCCACTTTTCGCCATTATTCCGTCCCATGATGTGATAGGGGATGAGCCTATCACCATATCGGGCACAAATTCCAGACTCCGAGCTGATACTGAATAGAAAAACTCAATATCACTTTGCCCGACCCGGGGATCGAACCCGAGACCTCAGCATTGCAGTCGTACCATAATACAACTACGCCACCGAGGCAGTCCTACCGTATACCGTACGTACCGTAGTAACGTCCCTTATTTGAGCAATAATATTGCTAATGATTATTTTCTTACATGCCATACCAAGTCGATCCGTCATGGACTAAATAATTGGCGCCAAATATTATTTTATCGACCTTTCGAAACAGATGTACAAGCAGAATATTGAAATAATAAAATCTTCTTCTTTGTCGTATTCTTCATGACTGAAGATCGTGCCCGCTTTGGTAAGCGTTGATGGTGGTGCTGACTAGCTGTTTCCACTCTGCACCTGTCGCAGAGCATCCGTGACTGGGATTCCCATGACCTCTCTGATTGTGTACCATCGAGTAGGTGCTCGGCCTCCAGGTCTTTTACCATCTACACCACCCACCACAACCAGCTTATCCATATCTATCAATAATAAAAGTGTACACAGAAAATGTCGATCGATATCAAGAATAGGGCGCTTACTTAACATTGTTAATTGCAAGACACAGATGGTACAAAGAATTCATCAATGGGGATTCGCTTAATGAGGCATAGCAAAATGTAATCTCACTCAACTGCGATAAAGACTATTTTCCTTTGCGTGTATTCAGATTGTTAAACCACTGTTGTTTACATTTAGGAAATTAATAAAACACAGGATACAAAAACAAAGTCCGGCTTGAAACCTTTGTAACAAACCAGTAAAAGAAAATGATCTCAGTTGCTATTAGGTTTCACATGCAGGATCATATAAACATAAAAAAAGCTTTTTTCAGTATCCTCCAAGGGGTAGAAAGAAGTGTATTTAGTGCCAGTTAGTGTCGAATTTATTTTTATTTCATGATGACGACAAATGACTTGAATGTCCTATCCTACTAATATTATAAACGCGGAAGTTTGTAAGAATGTATGGGTGTATGTTTGTTACTCTTTCACGCAAAAACTACTAAACGGATTTCGGTGATATTTGGCACACGGGTAGATAATATTCTAGATTAACACATAGGCTACTTTTTATCCCCAGGAAAATATAAAGTGGGACTTTTATCCCGAAAAACTTTTAACACGGCAGGAGCCGCGGTCAAAGATTAATAATTATTACACAAACACGATTTTTTGAAACACAAAAGAATAATCCTATCCGGCAATTGAACACAGCACACCATCACAATACTCTATGCTGCAATTCCAGTTCCAGGAGTTCAACTGACACCACAAAAGGCTTAATTTTATTTCTATCCCCAATCTCTTATAGTCATTGGTGAACACCACCAAATAATTACTTAATCCTTCTACAAAACCCATCATCATACAAATAGCCCTCTCTCCCCACACCATATTAACATATCCCCTATCTCCCCCATCCTTATCAGCGTGACAAACGACCGATCTGTTGTACAGAACCTCGTATATCACGTTCATTAACAAAACACATCGTATATTGGTATTGTTGATTGGGTTTTGGAGACGTCTTGGTGCTGGTAATTTGTTGGTGGGGATGTAAAGCACACTTTGTAATGAAGAGTGGGCTGCGATCAGTTACAACCAGATGACACACTAGCGGCTTTACTCTTCTGTAGTCAGGAGAAGCTGACATCATTCTAAATTTATTTTTAAAGAACCCCTGGTAACACTAACCATTCTACATAAAACTGTTTAGAATAATACTTCTTACTACTATATTCATTATGGTATCCTCCTCCTCTGTCTCCTGGTCTCCTTAAAAACTACTGATTTGCCTTTACTCATCTTCAAACTTTTTCCTATCTAAAACGTCAAAAACCAGCTGAAATCTATGCCAAGTTTATTTTCACCTCATTTTCATACGTTCCTATGGGCACCGGTGTAATATCCTACGTGATTCACGTGCATACCTAACGAGATCCTTGACATGGTTTTAATGAAATTGAGGGATTTTTAGAGGAGCTGGTTTGAAATGGCATTTCGAAAAGCTTGGCAGCATTTTTGTGGGATGTACGAATTAGTTTGCTTGCTAACTGTGTGTACAGACAGTAATAATTTACTTTTCGTTAACAAGTTTTTTATAAGTTTCTGGTATTAAGATAACATACACAATAAGTTATTATCATAGGATGAAGCCAGAATCTAAAATATATTGATTGTAGTTACCATTGAAGCAACATAAATCTGTTGATATTGATAACTGGTGGTAGGTCTCTCATACATATGATGGAGAGGTACCACCGCATTTTCTTTAAGCAATATATTAGTGTTCCGATTTGAAGGACATTGCAACGGATATAATCCTATCTATGTTCATTACGTTTTAGGAAGCGTAGGGCAATGCCAGTCAGTGCCTTGTACGTTGTATTGAAAATTCGGATAGTTTTGCCACTATTTATGGCATTGCCCAGCTGGCAGCCTGTTCGTCACGTCATTAATTTAAAACGAAACTAGAACGAACAAAATCAATCTTTTGATCTAACGGGACAGTATTCGCACAATCACACACGAACAAATAGCATTAATGTTTCACAAGGCGATGCATTATTGTCTAGTGTTGCACATTCCTTCAGACACTTCTCAGAGGTGTGGTCATTGAGACATCATTCGTGTTCGTTGATAGTTGTTTTACTGAAGAGAGGGTATTTACTTAAAGGGAACCAACTACTGACGCTGTGAGTCAGATTTTTTAAATTAAAAAGAAATTTTGCCAATCAGTTACGTATTTAACACTCCATGTACAGGATAGACGAAGTATTGTGTTATTTTATGAAGACCATAGTTAAAGAATTCCTATGTAACTCTATGACGATAATAACGTATTAAGTTATAAATTTTTGTTTACTTCCAACATATATCAAGAGTTTGATCCGATTCTAAAAACTCTCTCCACTCAAAGACTTGGAAAAACATCACCGCAAGTAACAGCAAGCAAAAGCTAGCATAAAATAAAACACTACAAATACCAGACACAAATTAACCAGTTCCAAAACTTACCTGCCGACATTCACTCGTACATTTATCATTAGATCTATGGAACCCCTGTTGCTTCAGGTAGATCGATGAGATAAGCCACGCCGCGTGCATTTACGAGACTATTAAATCGAGTGTTCGGACAATGTTCGGAGCAAGGCCATACGTGGAAATTGTATAGGAAGTTGTATGACCTTGGTTTCTTTAGAAATGGTCCTAAATGTCCGAGGATCGACATAAGGCTTGTCCCTTATTTTTATTATAATTCTTCTGTGCGTGTGTGTCATTGTGCTCTTAAACGGCTGGACCGATTTTAATGATATTTTTTGTGTATCTTCATGTGGATTCGAGAATGGCTAGGCAGAGGAGTAGCTACAGAGACAGAAACTATCCCGCCCTCCCACCCGCCACTGGAACTCCTGTAAGCTAGGATCAGAGGAGTAGGTATCACACCCACATTTCGCTGGCTATTCAAGCTCCCGTGCAATACAAATCACAATTCCACACTAAAAAACCGCCTATCAAACCTTACCCACATCTGAACCGCTAATTACATAACATTGTCTCGTACAGGCGCCGTTAGCCCAAGTGCTGAGTGCCTGAACCGCCGGGTCGGGGTTCGCGACCCGCCTTTCACTTTCTTATGCCACGTTATAGAAATTTATTGATTTTAATACTCGCACGGACGTGTTCTGATGTGAATCTATGCAGGTGTGGTGATTATAACATAGCATCACCCTTGTTATTTTTTACGTAAATTAATGACCAGGAGAGTACGCCGCTCGCCTGGTGGTAGGCGGTACCAACATTCACTTTCAATTGCAAAGCACTGCGTAGCATTGGATACATGCATCCGAGACAATAAATTTTAGGTCTCAAACATATACACCTTCACACCCTTATCCACGGGTATAGGCAGAGACTATTGAGCACATACTATGATCTTGACGGACCTCTTTCGACTCCCCCACATTTAAAGTTCTTCTAATACATTATCATGTTGGGTCTCATCATGGCTGGCAATTTTAAGCTTTTTACAGCTCTCCAAATTAAAGGCAAAACTACATTAGGCGTTATATTTTAGGATAAATAAAGTCATATAAATTAATATTTTAATAGAACACTCACAAAACCTTCAGACACAATAGCCATTAACCGATAGTTTTAAAACGCAATCGACTGTGCGTTAATCAAGATAACCTTTTCCTAATGCCTCTTAATGATTAGTAATGCATCAATTGAACTGTGTAATAACCAGATAACATTCACCATTGCGTATCGGTTCATCTACGATGGACGCGAAGTGTTCAGTATGGCGGTCATGGACGTGTTCAGTGTAAGCGGCTTTTGAGTAATGCTTCGTGAAATATAAGTCAGAATACAAGTAATTGTCAACGATGCTTTCAAATGAATGGTAATCGTATAGTTGTAATCAATATTTGGCTGTGTAATAGTTAATCCTTTAACTAGCGGGAAATAAGTGTTTATAAACTGTAAAATATGCCTTTAAGTGATAAAATAAAATATAGAACACAAATAGTCGATGTTTGCAATTAATGTGCCTTCTTTATCATCCTGCCTTCTTGGTTATGCTGTTAGTTTGTAATCACTTTAATTGAAACAAGGATAGACGGTAAGCAGTGGCTTATCCACTCCTGACTTAGCCTCAAGCTGTCAGCATCTACCTTTAATGATAATTTGTTTTATGTTTTAATAATGTTTTCGATTGTTTTTTTTTTTGTTTTATAATTGTTTTTAACACGCTTTTATTTAATTTGACATTAATAATAGTTACCCCACATTGTCGCTTTGGAAAATTTCTTTCTGTAATGACTGTGTGTGAGAAAATAAATAAATTATAGAAAAGAAAAGAATATATATCCTATCGTAGTTAATAATACTCTACATTCTTAACATAAAAACCGCAATAATATAAACAGCCACGCCTAAACACAAATTCTACAAGTTACCTCACTGCCCATCCCATTACTTGTATAATTGCGCGAGCGATAGTGACCCTCTGAACTCGGAGTCTATTTCGCAATGGTCTCGTGAGAATCACGGTACGAGTGTCTCGTGGTGTGTCCTGCTTGCGCGGGTAGCGAGGTTCAAAGGTGACTTAAGAAACTTTTTATACAGATAGATTTATAGATTTAATAGATCGGAGTTGTTTAAGGTTACATAGTGATTGATTCATGCTAATATACGACTGTTACTGAATTTCATGGAAGGTTTAGAACAGTGTAAGACTATTAAAATTCTACTATTACGGAATTTATCGCGGTTTTTTTTTCTCTCGACGAGGTGTTGGTGGTCCGTAAAGAAACAAATCTATATTCAGTTTAAAAACCACGACAAAATCTGTAATAGTAGCCTAACATGTGCAGAAACATAAGTAATCATAGTGTGAAACCAATGACTTTCAGAATAAATTGTCAAAAGTGAGTCACCGCAGTTTTATACAACTCCATTTGCCCCGAACATATCTACAGCAAATCACGAAGTACTATGTGACACTGTAATCCACTCGACCTAGCGCTAGCACCTAAGTTTTAAGTCTGAAATTGCTTAGTAATTAACTGTTATATTTATTTATTTATTTTTATTTATTTATTTATTTTTATTTATTTATTTATTTATCTTTATTTATTTTTATTTTTATTTATTTATTTATTTGTCTTTATTTATTTTTATTTTTATTTATTTATTTATTTTATTTTAGGATTGCCAATAGAAGATGCACGTTACAAAACAACAAGAAATAAAACATGCAATATTATCTAAATGCCGTGCTCCTCAAGTAGGCAACCACAACTTACATTTAATAGCTTACACCACTATATTAGGTATGGTAGACAATAAAGCAGGGCTTGAAATACCGGTAAAAAGTTGGTATCGTTAAGGCTGCTAGAGGCAGGTATCGGTAATTGCAAAAGTAACGTTAACTATTTAACGTTATATCTCAAACCTTTTACCGTTAAATATAAATACCGGTAATACCTTAATTACCGATAATTTTATCGTTATGAGTACATTTCGTTACCATCGCTCTCGTCGACTCGCAAAGATAACCAAACCGTATTGATGCGCGGCAGCGCGCGTATATACCTAAGGTGCTCCCCCAGCAAAACGGCGCGCTAACCGTATTTTTGGAAGCTATCTATCTATTCGAAATTTATAATACATAGCTTATGGCCGCGGCTCCACCCATGTGAAACATTTTTTTCGGGATAAAAGGTAGCCTATAGCACTCAGGAGTAATTTAGCTTTTAGTGAAGACATTTTTAAATTCAGTAGCTCCTGAGATTAGCGTGTCCATAAATGCGTGCGTGGTACTGGATCATTATTTTCTTGCAGAGTTATTTTAAAACTATGATATCTCCTAAGATATATTTATTGAAACCAAATGATGTCGTACGCAATTTTGTTCAAAATTAAATACTTGTGATGAATAAGGTATTTATTTGGATAAATACCAATAACATGTTAGGAAAAACACCATCGCATATAATGCATTATTTTAGAAAAAAATTGACTACTATAAAAAAGGTTATTAGTGAGTCAATCTTAAATTTTCATGATTCTAGGTCAATGGGAAGTAGCTTGTTTGAGAAATTGCAAATCACCCGAAAATATGCGACATAACCGGTCATATCTTTTGATCGCGTTGATTTAGTTACGATTTTTCACAACTAACAGAGACTGAAGACCCTATTATCTATATTATAATTCGCACCTTTAGAACGAAAACGATACAATTCAAAAAAATCTAAAGTTGAGTTATCGTTATAAAATGACTTAAAACTAGTTCCTTTTTTATTAAAAATATAATAAAACAGTTTTGTCCTAGTTCCGCATGAATATGGCTGTGTTTGAACTAATGTTGTATTGAGAACTTCATTTTAAGTCATTTTATGAAGATAACCCAATTTTCGACTCTTTTTTAACCGACTTCATAAAGGAGGTTCTGTATTCGATCCGTATGTATGTATGTTTGTATGTATGTAAATTTGTATGGCCGCTTGTTTCTCAAAAACTACTGATCCGATTTAAATGTAGTATTCGATATTGAAATGTATATTTTTCAGGGAAGGTTTTAGTATATAATGTATGAAGATCTGAAGAAGATCTTTGGAGATACACAATGGAACTCTTCAATAACTAACAGCAGATGACACGCGAATGTTGCAATCGTATATCTATGATGTATTGATTATATCATTCCATAATTAACTAACAAAAAAGCAATAAATAAAAACTTTTTAACAAAAAATAAACCGATTTCAAAACCACTACAAATCAAAAAATAATTAAAATTCGTATTCGCTTAGTAGGTATATAAGTATATTTGGAATCGGTGCTTAATTTTAATTGAACAATGTTTTCGTATTTCCTTAGCTTAGCTGGCAATTTAAATTAAGCATAGACTCTAAATATACTTATATACCTACTAAGCGAATACAAATTTTAATTATTTTTTTATTTGTAGTGATTTTGAAGTCGGTTTATTTTTTATTAAAAAGTTTTTATTTATTGCTTTTTTGTTGGTTAATTATAAAATAGTGTAAACAATACATCATAGATATACGATTGCAGCATTCGCGAGTCATCTGCTGTTAGTTATTGAAGAGTTCCATTGTGTATCTCCGAAGATCTTCATAATTTATATACTAAAACCTTCCCTGAAAAATATACATTTCAATATCGAAAACCACATCCAAATCGGTTCAGTAGATTTTGAGAAACACGCGGCCATAAAAATTTAAATACATACAAACATACATACATACATACATACGGATCGAATACAGAACCTCCTTTTTGAAGTCGGTTAAAAATTGCGGAAACCGTAAATTTTACGGAACTTTCAGTGCACGAGTCCGACTCGCACTTGGCCGGTTTTTTGGATTTGTATCCGTTCCGAATAGCAGAATAACTATAAAAATATGGAAAAGTTGACGATCAAGGAAATTATGAGAAAATTCATTTGTAATTTTAATAAATGAACATGGCATTGTGTTTTTTTCCTTTGGCAGCTGCTCCAGTTGCGTTGGTGAGGGCATGCATTTTCTTTTTTAACCGACTTCAAAAAGAAGGTTCTGTATTCGATCCGTATGTATGCGTGTATGTATGTTTGTATGTATGAATGATGTGGTTTTCAATGTTCAAATGTATAGTTTTGGGAAGGTTTTAGTATATAATTTATGAAGACCTGATGAAGATCTTCGAAGATACACAATGGAACTCTTCAATAACTAACAGCAGATAACTCGCAAAGGCAGCACTCGTATATCTATGATGTATTGTTTACACGATTCTATAATTAACTAACAAAAAAGCAATAAATAAAAACTAACAAAATTAGGCATCGAGTCCAAATATTCGTGTATACTAAGCGAATATAAAGTTAAATATTTTTTGGTTTGTAGCGGTTTTGAAGTCGGTTATATTTTTTGTTAATTCCTTTTGAGATACCGAACCCTAAAAAGTTTAAAAAGTAAAAAAATAAAATATTATGTATGTTAACTTTATTATAAGTGCCTAGTAATATTTGATCCAAGCTTCGTCGCGCCGGAGGATCAAACCTCGATCTGGAGCGGTTGAAATTCTTCTTTAGCGGTCTAATATATTATTTTTAACCTTATACTATGTAGAAAAGACGCGCCGTGTACTTATTACCGCGGACTAAAATTCTAACTCTTTCAATATCACTACTACATTGAAAATACAATACTCCTACTTCACACTGTTTTATGACCATATGAACGCACACGTAAATATATTCTCAACATTAAGAAGGTATTGGACTCATTTTTGTTTTGTAACTTTATCAAATGTGTACGTTATTTAAAATCTAACGCAAAAAGAATAATTCAAATCCAGGCAAAAATCAACAAGTTATGGGTATTTGAATTTTGATGGAAGTGGTAAGTATATAAAAAAACGAGAACGAAGGCGCAATACGCAACGAAAAGAAAAACAGAACGGCAACAGCGCGTGTATCGCGAGGGGCGCTTATGGGTTGATTCGCGCCTTGGTAAAAACGGCAACGTCGCGTGAAGTAACGTTAAAATTTCCAGGTAATTTTAACGTTATCGGCATATAAAATTACCGGTAAGTTTTAACGTTAATGGTATCGTTATAATTATGTTACGTTACTAAAGAAATTACCGCTACAACATTTTACCGATACACAGGTATCTTTATGAAATTACCGTTACTTACCGATACTTTAAATGTGAATTGGTAACGTTATCAAGCCCTGCAATAAAGTTAATAACATTAATCTAACAAATACAAACCAACTTCAACGATAACCATTGTGTTAGTTTAAATAGTTTTTTTTTTTAAATATAAATGAGAGTTTTTTAATATGTTTGTTTTTTTTTTCTTTGTTTTTTTTTTCATATCATTCAAACACAATAGTACTACGAGGGGTGTAGTTCGGGTATTTGCCGCTCCAAAACACGAAAAAATCCACCACAAGGAACAAAACCACAAACACATTTAGGGGGCAAAATGCGTAAAACATTTCATTTTACGTGTCGACGGGGATTTTACAAGGCCCAGTAAAACGTGGCGAATAGTTTGCAATGGTCATAATTGACCTTTATTTCTTCAACTCATAATTCGTTTGTCTCTTATCACTTTGTCAGGACTATCATAGTAACCACTAAGTTACCAAAGCGACTATTGATATCTAGTTGAACACTGAACGACGACCAAACCAAGACTGTGCTCCTCAAATGGCGAGAGCCTTATTTATACTCGCAACTGTCACCCCCACTAATACTTTGACATCGCAACCTGTTTTGCACGATTCCTATTTCAAAACTACCCGACGCTCCGACGTACGCATTTTGCCCCCTCCGCTCGAGATGAAGCCTCAACTACGCTACGCCACTAAGTACTACTCGGTCTCACATATCACCTACCTAAGGAACTATGCGAGAATCTCCCCAACTAACACCACCCACCAATACCAACTAATGTCATACCAACGTGTCACAAGCAGACACGTAACATTTCATAGAGCATCGTGTGTTGACAAGAAATTTAATATCCACCGCGTGGGTTAACAAAGGTGCACTTTGATCCCACGACGAATTCATTATGACTGACGTACTAAACGAATATGCGGATATGGTAAGGACAGGCAACGCGGATTTACATATGACAAGCGGATGGGTTGGAATGGGCGTTAGCCATAAAATAATCTTGAAGTTTAAAGTCATATACGTGGGGTTGCGTAATACCGGATCACCGGGTAAGCCCATTGTTTCAAGCTAAAGTTTAACTAAAACGAATACAATGGCGCATAATGGTGCTTAGAAAATTTTTTTTCCAGGCTATGCTGTTAATATAAGGAAATATAGTCGTGTTTAGCAGTTATCTTGAAAATACGGAATTACCCCGTGATCCGGTATTACCTCAACACACCCTATGGTATTTTTCTTTTGGATAATGTTGCTACCGTTTAGTGTTTATCGTTTTGTATAACATTAAGCATAAGGCGAGTGACTTGCTTGTCTATATGGCTTTCAGATTCATTAAACCGGTACCCAAAGCCGGTATTCAGCGCAGCGCCCTAATTATCATGATTACCCGCAAAATATATACTTTCAGTAACATTTTCCATAGAACAGTTTGAACGTTCGCTATAGTTTTGCCATCAATCTATTACACACGGATCATGTTGTATACAAGAAATTTAATATCGCACAAGCAACGGCGCACTTTGATGTCGCGTGTGACACAGGAGGTACTAGACTATCGGATGCGGCACTTGAATGTAACATTGATATAGCGTCACGGAGAGTGTGTGAACTTGATCTCGTTTGAGCTGGTCGGAAAGAGATGGAGAGTCAGTTTACATCGGATGTTGGTTTTTGGACTTTTAAAGTTACCGAGGGGGTGTGTTGTTATTTCAAACGATCATACGATGATTGCCGCTAGATCACATGGTTTGTGACAACTATATACACTGGAAAATTTATCTAGATTAGTATTAATAATATGAAAATTGTCTGTTTGTTACTTCGTCTTGTAGTATTTTTTTATAACATAAAAATAGCCGGTATTATAAGAATTATTTTAAAATTCGAACCATCCAGCTAGACACCATCATTTTTATACTGGAAAATATGCGCAACTGCAATTTGTACTACTAAAACGGTATCCACATTAAGCAATAACATTCAATTATAAACAGACTCCCACACTTGTTCCCCATCCAGATAGCATCGAAACCAGTCGCAGACCATCACGTGACATTCGATAATGACACAAAATACACCGCGTCATTGGACGCGACGCGCCATAACTTAACTGTCACGGTGCACGTCATTCGTGCCTTATCGTGCGTCGAAATAAAACGCTTGTCATGACGTGATGGACGACCCTACGTCTGTATTCCGATTGATTCCCCGATGTGTCTTTTAAAACATTTGATTGAACGGTTTTATGTTGGATCCAATATTTAGGGTGTTTGATCCTTAATGACATCCCTAAATTTATTAAAAAGCGCCAACGTAAAGTAATTAAAGTTGGAAAACAGAAGTGAAGGCTTGGCTGGTAATGGCGTACTATGGTTTTTCTCTATAAATTACGTATGTATTCATAGTTAATTAGAAAAATCTTGTAAACCTAGAGTTTGAGAGTGCGGTAAAAGAACTTTGAACTCTAAAAATGTGATTACGCTGACGTGGTGGATGGAACGTCCCGCCCTGAAATGGTCGAGGCGAATACTCGAAAGTGGGAGAGATACAGCAGAGTCGATAAAATATTTAATAACCAGTGTATCATCCTCTTTTCTTCCTAAAATTGTTTATTGCTTCACTATCATCATCTTTGGCCTTTCAGGCTTTTGAAAGTAACTGCTGAACATAGATTCCCATAAAGCTATTCGAACAAATTTGTTAGAATCTCAAACGGTGCAAACTGTTCTTTGCTAAACTTCATTTCAATTAAGATTTCCGAGAAATGTAATTAAAAGCAGAAATAATTGTCAGCTAGGGAAATAAATGAACGAAGGTTTGGTTGCTAGGTCACTCTAATTACACGTTTTCGTTTCCTTGCCATTCTTTATTTTGAATAGCAAGACTTCTAAGAATCGTTCTCGAATTCTAAGAATTATCAGTTGAAAAATCAAGAAATAACTTCCAAATATAATTCAACCTTTTCAGTAGTAATCTCACAAACCCACATGAATTTGGATTAACTTATTGTTAGACACAGAAGCAATTTCGATTTAAATAAAAAAGATCTACTACTGCTTTCACAGAAACATTTTCACAAAGATATCACCAACTAACTGACCGGTACGAGTGTAAATGCACAACTTACTCAACTGCCGCTAAGACCGGGATTTTTCAACTGTAGTTATCTTTTTGTCAGGGTCTTATTATGCTGGACGCACTCGTAGAACTTCGAGTGCTCCAAATACTGCGAGCGCGTCCAGCTTAATAACACCATGACAAAAAGATAACTATAGTTGAAAAAACATGGGTACTAAGACTACGATTGATACTGACTGGGGCCGACTAAGACCGAAAGAACGTGCATATCGAAACGGTACCCTCTTTATACGCCCAACTGTCTGCAACAGTCACTTTCACTACTAGTTTGATATTTCGATTGGTTTTCATAACTGGTCGCTACGTTACAAATACCTACCCTCATAAAACGTTTTATCCTAACAATATATTAAAGCCTTATTTATATCCTGGAAAAGTATAGAGATGCATTTCGCGGGCGGAATTGCAAGCAAATATTAGTTAATCTAAAAGTCCACATTGTTTTACTATATCTATCTTCTAAAATACCTCATCCAACAAAAAATCTTCGTACATTAAATAAATTCGCAAATATCAGGTGTATTATATCGATATAGAGGCATATTTTTTTTAATTGTTATTTTTTATTTAGGGCATCTATCCGGGGTCTGAATTTGTGCTCGATATGGCGACAAGCTCGCTCCATATCAAATCATGGCAAGGAATAAGATACCCCTACCATTTGGAGGTAAAAAGCGTACGTGTATCCACGTAATACCTAACTTAAGACTCAAACATCTGCTAAAATACCTCATCCAACCTAAGATTCTTTGTACATCAGCCAGTATTGTACGTATATGCGAGTCCTGAGCCATGGTGCATTAATCTCACATCGAGCCTGTCGCGTATAATTAAATACACGTCCTACATTGTGCAGGCTGTGATGTGCTTCCTGGTCTTCATGATGTATCGGACCCCTTGGGATTTAGGCAGAAGCTGGTAGAAAGTAACTGGATACTATACATCAATCGTCACTTGGTAGATTTTTTTATACAACTGACTGACGAGACAATAAAGTCGTACTGATGGTTAGCATAACGTATTCTAATAAGAAAGCATTACATGGAACTGCACTGCGTTCATCGCTATCAGATTATTATTGATTTTGTATCTCATAAAACTGATTAATAATACTGGTCAGAACTTGCGAATACAACAGTACGCAATACTCTTTGACGGCAGAAGGCATTACGATGGTATATATTACACCAGGATGTCGCATAAGAAATACCAACCACCAAGCTAGTTCTGGACAAGTCCAAATCGTGATTATTTTCAGACGTTTTGTTAAGACGAACATTTTGATCTTCTTATGGTATCATTGGTTTATATTTGAAACCAACGGATTCCCAATTGAGAATTTCAATTCCGGTAATCTAAATTTGAGAGAGTTTCTCTCAACACGATAGTAAGCTGTACGATTCAATCGAATTTGGGCCCGATTTGACGGGAGAATCGCTCGGTATGATGGAAATAATCTTCGGGAATTATGAGCGCACTAGTTTTACCTGTAATTGTCTCTATCCACAAATCCTTTTTCAATCTCTAAAACGTGTACGATGACGTCACCAGTCTGCAACATAAAACTAAAGCCTAGGACTACAATTACCATTTTATTTTATAGAGCAGTAATTATTTGTGTACGGTGATGTCATATTGTTCTTTTCCAAGATGAGATTTAAGAATTCGTATCACATTATACTTTCGAACAGTTAATATGACTAAATAGACGGATATGTCATGTAATTTGTATGCACTGCGGTATTTTTCGCCACCATCAGTGGGTTTTTGAGATAGTTTTTTGGAATCTAGTGCGTGTGACTTGGTGTGCGTCAGTATTTTGCATACTGGAGTAGGCGATCATCGTGCATAGTTTTATAATGTCCATTTCTGCAATCAGATAGCATTGAGAAGGTGGAAACATGAACGTTACAAAGAGATAGCAATATAATAAGAATAGCATCGTGTTTTTTTCTATTTTCAGAGGTAGCAAAGATGAGCAGAGGTGTATGGTACATTCTGTCTGACATAAGTGCCAAATGACAGGGGACGAGCCAATTAACATTTACTTGGTACAATTCCAGATTTAATTTTGATACTGAGAAGAAGAACTCAGTATCAATTTACCCGAACCAACACGTTCTGGAAGCTCACCATAAATTCGTTTTTAAGCTATTGCACAGCTTCTATCGCGGGTCTTGACAATGGAGACCGAATCCAGAAATTCCGTAACGAAAATAACCTAACAATCCCCACTCCGACCAGCACAGCGGTGATATTTTATTTAAATTTCGAATGTCACTTTTACGGCCAGTTCTTTATTGTTACTGGCTGGATTCACAGGGCAAGTATGGAAAAAAAGACGTGTGGCACTCGGAGACTACCGCGGTAAAGCTATTGCAAAGCATTTTTTATCAACTTATGTAATTATAATTATTTATTTATTTTATTTATGCAGTATTTTTATTTTCCTTTGTTTTTCTTTGATATTAATTCAACTTTTTGAGCGTGGTGAATCTCAAACTTATGTTTCTTATTGCAGTTACCATAAACCTATAGTTTCAATGATAAATATTCCTGAATAACCTACATGTATTGTAAGATAATAACAATATTTTGATCAATATTAACTTCTCATTTATTTAATAAAAGAAAAAAATTGTTTTCTTATCGGTCACCAGGCTCAAAAAGATGAATTAATATCAAAGAAAAACAAAGGAAAATAAAAAATACTGCATAAATAAAATAAATAAATAATTATAATTACCTAAGTTGATAAAAAATGCTATGCAATAGCTTTACCGTGGCAGTCTCCGAGTGCCACACGTCTTTTTTTTGTCTAAATAGGCAAACGAGCAAGCAGTCGCCCTGATGCTAAGCTCCCACAGGGACTATGACAATGCTGAGGGCACAGCCAAGTCGTTCCCTTCCGGGAGATGAGCACTAATTTACCTCTTTCCTTGTTCTACACGATTTAACTACATCTCGGTTGTAGTCAACAAATAACCTTGTAATGAGCAAATCTCTAATACCACCCAATCAACCAAACCCACGAACAACACTTAATATCCCAACAATGACAAGCTTAAAGCGATAGCATCTCGCGCCGAATCTGAGAGGTCATGTGCATTAACACTGGTTACAAAAGCTGTCGACTTCGAACCTTTGCGACGGTGATGTGACGAGCTGTGGTGAATTCTGTGTGATGCAAGATTTCATACAATGTACATTCAGCCACATAAGTAGCTTCAAATCGCGTCTACACTTTCGTGTTGTTAGCAATTTTTGTTTTCTCTTCACAAAAATAAAACACTGCCTCGGTGGCGTAGTTGTATTACAGTACGACTGCAAAGCTAAGGTCTCGGGTTCGAACCCCGGGTCGGGCAAAGTGATATTGAGTTTTTCTATTCAGTATCAGCTCGGAGTCTGGAATTTGTGCCCGATATGGCGATAGGCTCGCCCCCTATCACATCATGGGACGGAATAATGGCGAAAAGTGGGTGCACTAGTTGCGCCTCTGCCCATCCCTTCGGGGATAACAGGCGTGAGTGTATGTGTATATGTATGTATGGAAAAATAAAACAATGGCTATTAACTTTACTTCCCACAAAGAAAAAGAATGTTTCAATTAAACTTAACGTGTGGAAGTGATTTGAAATTTTGAATTTTGCTCTGCTATTTATGTCTCTGACTGTACATACATATTAGGAATGTATATTCACAAAATGAATGTGTTTTATTAAATCGCTTCAATTTTCGCAACGAAGTTAGTGACGGCCGTTTGACAGGTTATGTGTTTGAACGGTGCGACGGCTAAAATTTGTGTTTCTGTGAATGTTCGAAAAATAAGAAGAGTTTGAGGAAGTTGAAGTTGAAGTTTGGAATATTAAAGTCAATATTTGAGCCCAAAACGATGAATACGCTCGGTGAAATGTGAGGGTGATAGTTGCAATTCTCCGTGCCAATTTGGGGGTAAAATGAGTGTCTTTACTATAGCGACGAGATAAAAATTTTATACACTGAGGCTACATACTATCACATAAAATTTAATTATAAAACCACAATTTAAAGAGCTTTTTATACTGATCCGACTCCACAATCCAGAGGTCGTTTTACGCAACACGTTCATAATGGAAAACAATGTAGATTGATCGTGTATGGGGTCGCAAGTGAAACTGCAAGGCCCGTCCGCGCCCACTCTCAAACTATTGTTCAATATTTATTTACACACATTATTGCACAACTGATGGCGTTATTAAATGGCATTAGTAATTGTTCAGTCATGATTTGTTAGGGGATTTAAATCTGTATTAAGTTCTTGTGTCACCGCGTCAAGTTGATTCTAAGAGCTGGTTTAGACGATTACGTTATTCTATTGTTGAAACTAGAAATATTGGCTTAAAAACATCTAAAATCTATAACATGAGAGAAATAAGGAATACGATCATTTTGGGGTTTGCCTCAATGCAGTTTAGTTTACACGTTCGCGCCAACATAAATAGAAGATTAAAAAAAATAACATTCTCAATCGGAGACACTCGCCTGCGCCATATAAATCATGGCCGCCAGTCAAGAGCTGCAGTTCAAATTTGGAAAAAAGAACAGACCGGTGATGCGTTCAGAATGCTGCGCCGCCGTCGGCTGCGATTTGAGGAGCGCGACGTGTTCCGAATACTAGGAGCACGTTCTGAAATCGCAATAAAAATCTGGCCACTGTTCGCCAGTGAAAGACTGCCTGGCTGGAACGACGTTTTCCAATTTTACGGTTCTGAATTTGAAAAATAAAAAGAAATCTGAATGTAATTAATAACGGCCAGGTATTGTAGTAGGTACGTTTCAAACGAATTCAAAATATTCACGTGGAATCGCTTTAGTTTTACTATGCATATCATTTTACAATACTGAGACCCTAGGGTGCTTTATGTTATGTTTTATGCTTTCGCACAGAATGGGCAAAGTAACCAACTCTACAGCCTAATCGTAAGTATGGTATTGTTATACAACTCCACCGCTACCTACGATTCGCCTATCACGTCCAATAATAACGTCTCATACATATTTCCCCAGCGGGACACGAATGATTCACCGGCGTGTTGAAATCGTAATGTTTTATGCACAATGTCCGTGTTATTTGCATTTAACAGAATCCACGCTAAAGGATTTCGCGGTCGAAGACACAACTACAATTTAACATACATTTTAGGACTATAGTTTGCGGTTTTGTGATTCATTGGGTTTCTTTGTTCATTTTCTATTCAAATGAGCTCATTCATACACCTATTCAATAATGTATGTAAGGTATCGTCTACATCACGAAAGAAATGGACAGAAGACATTTCTCGAAAGTTTAAAAATGGTTTATTCGCATTAAATAGAAATCCGTAAACAAATATGTATGTGTTATATAAATATCCAGCAGTTGCATCGCTTAAAGCAGTTTCGCAAAAGCGCTAATTAACCGTTTAGCACTTTCATTTGCAAGAACACGCGAATCAGATTAGAATACGGGCCACAAAGGAAAAACTCATTTAGTCCACTTTGGTACAATTATTATGCGCGCTCTAGTCGGTTTTGAAAATACTATATGAAGCTTCGCCATACTTAGCATGTACTTTGAAAGTGTCGGTCAAGAGTGATACTTTGTACATGATAAATTCAGTAGGCAATGGAGCCTGATGATAAATGATTACGAGGGCGTTGACTACACCAGAGAATACATGGATGTGGAAGCTTTGAGAACATGGATAGGAATCGATAGAGTTGGTACTGGGATTCATTTTGGTCTATGCTATTTCAAAATTCTAGTTATAGAATGAAGACATCGTCTCTCGGATACTTCATGGAGCTCTTAATATACTAGCTCACGCTCGTAGAACACACATTGTAGCATTCGGAACAGGGGAAATCCACTCTTTGACTAACGTTAATCCAAACTTGTTAGTGGTAGGTGGTATCAGTCAGGATAGCGATCACCGTACAAAACCTGCCATAGCAGTACACGTGTGTCACGTTCCAGGATCAGCGTTTGTATATACGGTTTCAAACAGGCCGAACGTCACCGAGTTTACTTCTAACACACATCCATACATCTACACAGACTTTAGTACTCATCAGTTTCCTGATGATGTCTTCCTATCCGATTTCGGCCACGGCGACAGGCATCTGGGATATGTAACTCATACTAAAACTGGATACCCAATAGTCGCTCTTCTGCCCTTTGATGCGCATGACTTAAATAGCCAATTTTATTTATGAAAGTGCTAGCGCATTTTGGGCACAATACCCCGCTGACGTACTTATAATTCATGGCCATATGAGATTTTTAGAAGGTATATATCAAGCATCTAATAAACAAACAGTTATAATACTTATTACATTAGAACTAGATTCAGCCACAATTTCCCCTGGAAAATCAGCCCTGCAATTATACCAATGTCAAGGCATTAGCCCAGGTGTGGGGGGCACGTGCCCCTCTCAGATGTTACTGCAACGCGATTTGAATGCGAAAACTATCGCAAACTATTGTACGACGGGCGAAACGAACGTGATACATTAACGCCCGTGTAAGGACAGTGGCAGGGTGACGTGTCTGCGGAATTATAATACTATACCATACCAGCCCTGTATGATATTGCCCACTGCTGAACACGGGCCTGCTTTACAACTGAGAGGATTAAGGTCCTTAGTCCACCACGCTGGTCTGGTGCGGGTTGACAGATTTCAATTACCGTCGAAATCCTTATAGAGAACTTCCCAGGTGTGCAAGTTTTCTCACGATGTTTTCCTTAACCGTTAAAACGAGCGATAATTTACAAAGAATACACACATAACTTTTTAGAAAAGTTTGAGGTGTGTGCCCTTGGGTTTTGAACCTGTGGATATTCAACTCGTTCGAGTCCCAACTAGGCTATCACCGCTTTAACATGGTATAGAAGAAAGTCGCCCGCCGTCTCTGTACGCGATAAACTCAAAACTACCAAATGGATTTCGATGAAATTTTGTGTGTAGATATTTAAAGACCCTGAAAAGGACATAGGCTATTTTATACCACGGGAAAATATATAACGTGACTTTTATCCCGGAAAATAATCCACACGGGAGCAAAAGCTAGTTGATTTAAACGGCAGTAGCGCATCTTTTTTTTTTTTTTTGCATGGCCATCTTCGGCGCATTAGGGACGGCTGCGGGCTTCCTCCGACTCACGTCTAAGTTGTCGTCCGCAACCGCCCCTGCGCGTACCGCTGTTGCGGTCCTTTTCCTGTTGCGGGGGCTCAGAAGCCCCCGAAACACCGTACAGTAGCGCATCTACGACTTGCCCCTATTCCTTCCTAATTCCGTTAATTTTGTAACACCTAGGATTACTAGGATTGCCTCGGTGGCGTATTATGGTACGACTGCAATGCTGAGGTCTCGGGTTCGATTCCCAGGTCGGGCAAAGTGATATTGAGTTTGTCTATTCAATATCACCTCGGAGTCTGGAATTTGTGCCCGACATGGCGATAGGCTCGCCCCCTATCTCATCATAGGACGGAATAACGGCGAAAATTGGGTGCACTAGTTGCGCCTCTGCCTACCCCTTCGGGGATGATGGGCGTGAGAGTATGTGTGTGTGTGTGTACCTAGGATTAAAATCGGTTTCCGGGATAAAAGACCAACACAAATTACTAACGTGTAAAAGACATTGTAAGTACAATCCAACAGTTTTAAGATAGAGCTGTCCCCACAATTAAGTTATAAGTAGGATTTCTGTCCTACAATGACCATACAACAATTTGTCGTGTCCAACATAAGCTTATAAATGCTCTAGAGCCAAGTGTTTCAGTTTAAAGAACAGTAAAGCTGGTGTAACAACTAGCTATTATGAGACTTAAAGTCTTAAGTTTTCGTCCACAGAGCTGTATCATTCAGTACTTCATTTATATGTAGTTTTACTATTTTTTATGGACAGATATTTACTGGTGATAGGTCTCTCATATGTAAGAGTCCGTCTGGGTGGGTACCACCGCAATGTCTACTACTACCGCCAAGCATCAGTGTGCATGCACTGTTGTGTTTAGGTTTGAAGGACATTGTAGCCAGTGTAACTACGGGACATAAGGAGACTTAACATCTTAGATATGTCTCATGATGACGAGCGCAGTGGAATGCCACACAGTACTTTGTAGCTCAAGGTGCTGGATGGTGTTGCTACTTTTTATGGCCGTACCGCTTACCATCAGACGAACGGCATGCTCGTCTCGTCATTCAATGCAATCAAAAAAAGATATATACTATACAATCATTACAGGTAAGTTAACATATGGACAACACATTCAGTTGAAAAAAAAATGTAATTACTTTCAAAACATGCCATACTACCCTCACTTGCTGGTTAAACAAAGCCAACATTGGTCCAAAGTTGGCTTTGCAGGTGACGGTCAGACAAGCGCGTTGACAATCTGACACTTCGGCTAGCTTTCGTTGGCAAGCAGCCAAGGTACGTCACGATCACAGAATATTGAGTTGTTGATAGTAACATTTATGTGTTTTTCTCATCCGAAGAAGTACATCTTCTTTGCCTTTGATTGGAATTCGTTCCGGATGTGATGACAAGTTCACTTTCTCCGACGACGAATATTACCATGGGAACGAGGTGGTGCACCAATTGTGGTGACACATGTATATGTCCGATACGTTAAGCAGTGATGCTTAACATATCGGATATAAAGACTTAAAATTATTCGTAGAAGCTAACAAATCACACTAGAATAAACCTCAATGATTATTACCAAAACTTACTTTCATACAAAAATCTGCAATAGTAACATTACATTGACCAAACATCGCCAACATTGGTCCAAAGTCATGCAGTTGACATCAGGGTACGTGCATTGACAATCTGACAAACATCTTGGCCGGTTTTCGTTGGCCGACAGCCAGGGTGCACCACAACTGCCGAATACTAAAGTATTTACACGAATCAACGACATGATTTTACCTGCATTAACAATTCCTTTTGCACTGTTAAGATGTGGAACAGCTTGCAATTTATGTATTTCTCTAACATAGCGTGAAGGGAGAAAAGATATTTGGGGACTAACTACATTTATTCAGCTCCATTCGCGTTTCGTTGGACGATTTACACTTATACAGTGTCGGTTCTATCAGTCGCGTACAGCGCTGGGTGACTGAGAAACAATTACGTAAAATAATCATGATGAACTGCTTTCATTTATGATTTGGCACTCAACATGGACAGTACCATGTTCGACATTGTTATCTTTACGCCTTTTCAGTTGTAATGGTAACACTGGGACGTAATAAATGATTGCGTAATAATGTTCAATCAAATGTATCAACCTCTGCAAGTTGTAACTTGTCGAAAGCAGTACGCGTACAGCACTTTACGCTGCGGAACAGGGCTAAATACTGGCGTGCCTGTTTGTCGCGAAAGCTGAAAAGACGCGGAAAGCTGAACGGATGCGTACGCAGATCTCCATACAAAACTAGTGTTTTCTACGGACAAAAGCTGAATTGAGCTGAGTAAAGGTAGTTAGTTCCCAAATGGACAGGGCTGCCATCATCTAAATTTCCGACGCCGGATAAACACGGCAAAAATCCCGGACATTTGGGCGAAATATGGGTATTTCCCCGGACACCTCTGAAAAAATATTTTGCCGTTCCTTCTTGAATGCGGGGAAATGCATGAAGTTTTAACTAAGATTTATTTCAATTTGTCGCTCATCTATAAAAAATGGATTTTCCCTGACAACAAAAGTGTCCGGGTTTTGCCCGGACAATTTTTAAAACCGGACGCCCTTCAAACTAGTATAAATCCGGGGAAATCCGGACTGATGGCAGCCCTACAAATGGATCATAAGTCGACAGCCATAAAAACAGACTAAATTAAGATGGAAATGAGATATTTTGCTTGGAAAATATACATAAGATTTGCAATAATAGAATTCGTGATAGAGTACCTATACCGTATCATGGCAAGAGATGGAAGTAAGCTCATCGAACCGCACCCAGTAAGACGTACTCGTTCTGAAATAGCAGGCAAAATCGCCACCTACGTCATACAAATAAGCTCGAAAATTTAGCGCACTAGTTGCATGCACATTTGCCTATCCACTGTAAGATAAAGCGTGAGTATAAAAACATATTCTCACCCTCTCAACGCCGAAAGAAATCCAGTTAAGCGCATAAAATCCTTTACATGTATGTAAACTACATCGACCGCAATAAACGTATCTTACGTTGAGTTTTACACGCGCGTATCTCCAGAATTACGTCATAAACAGCTTCGCGTGTACGGTTACCAAACGTTTGAGTTTCATCGGATTTGTCCTGGGTTGTATATTCCATAATAAATAGTAATGAACACTATTGTAATAACAGGAATAGAGAATGTTGATTTGCTTGGAATCAACATAAAAGAAAAGCGAACAATGAAAGTTTTATTTTTTTATTACTTGAGTTAAAACATTGCATTTGTTCCTAAGATTTTATAGTAGAAAGCGGCCTAAGGAAATAGTCATTGGTTATAAACATCAATTACGCTGAGGGATGTGCCCTCCATATATTAAGAAATTATTATAAACAGAATCTTTGTATGGTCTCTTTCAATTGTATTGAAGACACGAAATATAACAAAAATTATTACTGCACGTCACTTTCTCATTATATTATAGTCCCGGTGCAAAAACTTTTTGTATCTAACAGATTTTGTAACTACAGCTAAGTTAGATTCACGCTACGCACTTCTGATTTTTTAAGTTTATCCGAAATTTCAAGTAAATCATGGCCCACCTAGCCATAAACGGTTCCACGCGGTCCGTGCTAAAATAAAGCACGCTCGGCGGTAATTTTTAAGGAACATACATCAATTTGCACAGTTGGGTGTACGTTTTGTAAATATACTTAAATTGAAAACGTAATAAGGTGTGCGTTGTGTGTGATCACGTTTTTTTAGATAAATTGTTTGCGTGCCTCCTTACGGCTATAGATTATTTTCGAGAATAGATACCTACCCACTTTGTATATTTGGAACAATTGTCTTTAGGATATTGTAGACTTTAATTATTAGGCATTATGGGTCAACATTTATTATTGGAGTGAGGAAGGCAGTGCAAACTATGTAAAACTAATTATATTTCTGTACTAACTGTTCTTCGCGGTATCACCCCCATGAATATCCTTTTCCGCTACAAAAGTCTTTAAAACGCAGTACGACATCAACTTAAAGAATCAATATAAAAATATCCATTATTTCCCATGGGATCTAATTATTTGGATAAAAAGAAGCCTATGTGTTAATCTAGGACATGAACTACCTATATGCCATTGTGCAATTTCGTCCAAATCAGTTCAGTAGTTTCTGCGTTTACTTCTTACAAACATACAAACATTTTCACAAATTTTTACATTGATAATATTAGTAAGATTAAGCTTCAAATTCTTCTCTCTGGATGGTGATGTTACTGTGTTTATGGCCGTGTTACTTATTATCAAATAAGCGTCATACTCGTCTGGTATAATATTAATACCAGCCCCTTATATATACTGTGCTATTTCGGGGTACGGACCTCCTATATTACTGAGAGGGTTTAGGCCTCAATCCACCGCGTTGGCCTAGTTCGGATTGGCAGACTTCACATACCTTCGGAATTTTTATGGATAATTATCAGATATGTAGTTTTCCTCACGATGTTTTCTTTTTTGTATTTAAGTGTTCAAAGTATTTATTTCAAGTAAAATACATGTATATACTTTAGTTGCTAGTGGCACGCAAACTAAGCTGCGCTTGTATCTTGGGCTGCCATAATACAGATTACATATTAGATTTTTATATGTTGGATTTTTTTATACTTAAATACTTACATACCTTTTTTAAACCAACAATAAATTAAAGTGAACGGTTTCATAAAAAATACACATAACTACGAAAAGTCATAGTTGTGCCTTGGAACCTACGGACCTTCGTCTTGGCAGTCCGTTGCATTCCCAACTAGTTGCAAGCACAAAAGTTACTCCTCTGTTTATAAAAAAAACAAAGAATTCCTCGTTTCCCCTGCACATGAACTTAAATAAACTTCATCTGTCTCCGGGCGTTTGAATGCATCTCACACGTAACTGTCCGACGTGCTTCGTGAATTGTCTAAATGCGTTTAAGAGCACAGACTTACTTCGCGTGCATTTTTTCTATTATTATTTCAGTAGAGTAACATTTTTAAATAGTTAGGTAAACATATTTATGAAAAAAATGGTTTACAGAGAGGCAACAGAGCTTGAAACATAACAACAGTAACAATACAAAAATGCAATGCATTAAATTCCTTCCTTTAATTTACATTTAATTACTTTCACTAATTGAGTCCTTCATAATAAATCACCATTGCTAGATGCGGTTGCAAAGCTTATTGATTTAGGCTAAGAAATGTGTTTTGAATACTACTTTATTTGACCAAAAATATGCACGTGTACACCAATTCTAAAAACCACAGCGTAGGAAACTATAACTCGAGCCCTTTTAATCGAATTTTACAACGTGTACACACGAGGGTAGGAGGCTCAAGCCTCAAACTAAAGATAAGGCACGGAAAGCCACTCAAACTTTAATTAATTGGGCCCATGTATGCAGAGAAAAAACGGGATACGTGACCCGAGTGTGTACACCGCTTTATGGCTTATTGTCTGACTCGTAGAAGTTGGTGGCTTTGATATTGAAGGATGATATGTGAAGTGATGTACTAGTACGAGATATTGATTAGGATTTAGATATTATAGTTTTTTAATAATGCCTAATTGTGTTGATGCTTGAATTCTGAAGAATACTTATATTATTATTGCGATTACCTCGGTGACGTAGTTGTATTACGGTACGACTGCAATGCTGAGGTCTCGGGTTCGATCCCCGGGTCGAGCAAAGTGTTATCGGGTTTTTCTAATCAGTATCAGCCCGGAGTCTGAAATTTGTGCCCGATATGGTGTTGGGCTCGCCCCCATCACATGATGGGACGGCATACGCACGGCGAAAAGTGGGTGCATTACTTGCGCCTCTGCCTACCCCTTCGGGCATAAAAGGCGTGACTATGCTTACGCGTACTTTTATTATGAATTTTGGATGCCAGTCTGGGTAGTTATTAATAGTGTTATCAGTCATTGACATGAGGAGTATCATTCGGGCCTACAAGCATAATCGACTATTATTTTAGTTACTTTTTGTTTCTCATTATATTAAATTGCTATTGTGTGCAATACAAGAATGAATTGCAACTAAAATGTCTAGATAATACAATATTAAAGACACAACACATTCTCACCACAGATGGTTCGCTCTCACAAACTACCAACTAAGCCGAAATAAACATAAATTACATCGCGGAAGTAAATTCCATAATTTAATTCGTTACACTCGCATACAGAGAGCATTCGCAAACCGGTACCGTGGCACAATGCCTTATCCGTGCATCGCAGGTTCGATTCCCTAAGGCCGTTAATCACGCGTGTCCAACGTCGCTTTGTGCGTCCGTCTGTCTGTCAGTGCGCTTGTCTGTTCGCTTGCGTTCATTAGTCAATGGCGAGCTTTGAATGTTTTTTTTTTTTTTCAAATAAAACGTCGCGATGTGGTTTTGATATTTGGAATGATAGCATCGGAGTTATCTCGATTTATTTTGTCGTTGCAATTAATTGGATAATTTATTTTCTATGATTAATGTTCTTTTCATTTTGTCTTACCGTTTAGTGTTAATGTCAAATCTTGATGATTTCTTATTTACCTGTCTTCTAAAGGCGAGAGGTATGTAGTTTTCTCTTTAATGTCCATTTGGAACATGTTTTCTGATCCGATAAAGGTTCTGAGTAAAAATTAAGACCGTTTACCGCTTTTGATTGACAATATATACCTAGTAAATAAAATTACAAAATATGAAGAAAATATTTTGGCTAATAAAATTATCGAGAAATTGATTATAATTATTTATTCTTGGATTAGGACTTCTCTTTTAGGTTTTAGTGTTAAAATGACATCCAACAGACTGAACATGTAATATGTTGCAATAGCCAAGCACAGACAACTATGCGTGTTAAGCAACATCATCTGTCCGTACGGGTAACAATGACTCGCATCATTCTGAGCTTCATCTGGCAAATTTGGATTTTGAAAATAGCATCTTTAAATATCCTATGATAGAGCTTAAAATTCAACAACTTTCAAACAAAAAAAGCCCGCATCGAAATCGGTTCCTGCGTTACGGAGTTACGACACAGAAACACACCATCAACTTGTTACACTCCTCTATTTTCCGTCGGCGGTCAACAAAATAACATTGGTTGCAACTTTGCAAGGTGACTCTTAAGACTGACTTTTTATTTCGAATTGGGATTCTGTGTATCATATATTGAAATGTATTATTTTCGACGATCTTTACAAGCCAGTACTGATGTTGTTGGGACCGTACTGGACAAGAGTCCCGGCAGACAGAGAGCAATGGAAGCAGTTGGAGGAGGCCTATGTCAAGCGACACACCGAGCTAAGGGACATTCTGTAAACAATAAGACCAAACAAAGAGGAACTAGCTTGGAACAAAAGGCTACATCATCATTACTGATGTTGTTGGGAAAACTCATTATCACTGCCCAACCTCGGATTTATCGTGGACGATAGCCTAGTTGGGAATGGAACGGTCTGCCGAGGCAATGTCCGGAGGTTCAAAACCCAAGGCACACACCTCTGACTTTCAAAGTTACGTGTGTATTGCTTATCAATTATCTTTCGCTTTAACGGTGAAGGAAAACATCGTGAGGAAACCTGCATACCTAAGAAGTTCTTTATAAGAATTTCGAAGGTATGTGAAGTCTACCAACCCGCACTAAGCCAGCGTGGTGGACTAAGGCCTTAAGCCCTCTCAGTTGTAGAGGAGGCCCGTGCCCAGCAGTGGGACAGTATATAATACAGGGCTGGTATTCTGATATTATATAACCTCGACTTCGAACCCAAGACCTGAGAGCTGAAGTCGTACATACAACTACGCCGATGCAGTCCATTGAGCAATCATTCATACATACATATACACTCACGCCTGTTATCCCCGAAGGGGTAGGCAGAGGCGCAACTAGTGCACCCACTTTTCGCCGTTATTACGTCCCATGATGTGATAGGGGGCGAGCCTATCGCCATATCGGGCACAAATTCCAGACTCCGGGCTGATACTGAATAGAAAAACTCAATATCACTTTGCCCGACCCGGGGATCGAACCCGAGACCTCAGCTTTGCAGTCGTACTGTAATACAACTACGCCACCGAGGCAGTCAATCAGCTGCATGATAAAATCAGATGAAAAGATTCCCCAATCCCCCAATTCCGTACAGTGATGATTGAATATTTCGGTCAGTTTTCTTTCTAAATTTTTTGGTACAGTTCCAACATTTAACGAATGACATCGACACTAAAGTGTGTAAGCGTCCGTCCGTTTGTCACCGCCGTTGTCGTACTGACGCGGTCGTTACTCAAAGTTAACCTTTTTGTTTTTAAATGTTCGGATGAATGTGACAAATATTGAAGTTTTTCATGTTAATGATACTGTTTGCATGTAATGATGTAATAAATAAAGAAGTAAAGTTTTATTATTTGAAATCGACGTTATTATGATCATTAATTAGCTATATGAATTCCACTGGTGAACATAGGAGGCGTCTAAAGATTTCCTGCTGAAGAAGACCTGCATCCAGCGTATTCCTAATCCCACCTCGCTACATTTAAAATCAAGTTCTAAGCTCACGCGTCTATACCCGAGGGGTGAAGCAGAGACGCAACTAATGCAATACTTCGTTAAGTTATATCCGCTCCATGATATGATAAGAAACGAGGCTCAGTGGCGAACTGGAGTACTGAAATTCAAAATTGTCCAACATTCCTAAAAAACGAGGTAATAAGTAATATACTTTATCATTTCAACGGTATTCAAAAACATAAAAAATATCAAAGACAGTGGACTAGAAAACAAATAATCCTGAAACCTTTCGAACCGCTTTCACTTAGGCCAAAGAAATCTCAACCTTAGCACCTCAACCGAAATACCTAATTCCATCCTGCATACACTTACTGCAACGTTCGATAGCCTCATATCTCTGACACAATACACGTCCATTGTTTTAATAACAAGATAACCGCATTAGATGAGTTAGTGAGTGCCGGTCGCCATCATTAATCTCCATCTATCGCCGGACTTGGGCCGGCTGGGCCGAGGTGTAAGGTACGAGCGAATGGCTGGTTTAAATAAATGATTACTTTATAGAAAGAAAGAAAAAAAACATACGGAGTGAGGGAGAAAGGCTACTTTACATAGTAGAACAAATATGATATAGTATTTACGAAGAGAGTAAGTAATACGTGGCTTAATAAAACTTTTCGCTTTGTAGTTCGTGATGCAGGAAGTTTTTCCGAAGCTGTCATGGATTTTCAAATCGGTTTTAAAATCATGTCGTTGCGATACACTATGGTAATACAGTAATTTCTAAATAGTCAAATGCGAGAATAAAACGATTTCTAAAATATTATCTATTGTTAAGATATACGTTTTTTTAATGGTATTTGTAACGGTATTTGTGACGTGCTGAAAAGTTGTAGAAACCAGTCGAGACATGAAAGTAATGGTGGGAGTGCCAGTTGGGTGTATAAAAATGGTGCCGTGTCGCTATTTGCATTCATTCGTGCTCAGACGCTCATTGGAGCTCGGTCTCATCGTCGATCTCGGTGGAGTAAGTTGAACATTGATTTTATATTTTTGTAAAAGTATTTCTGTTACATGTTCTTATGTAAAATCAGTGATAAATTGTTTTTATTTTAATCAAACTCACTTCTGATTTCTAATACTATATTAAAATTATACCCAAAATGATACAAGAAAAAATGTCCGACATAGAAATTGCTTTAACAACGAATAGGAGCACCATAATTGAATTTAACTTGCTACTCTAAACAAAATCTACCAAGCCATAAATCCCCACTGAGAATATAATAAACAAACCCCCATAACTTGCGCCATACATCCGAAAATTCCCATATCGCCGGACAAATGATGACATGCAATATGGCTTCCAGAGAGCCCTTTGAAATTATAGGCCGCTACTTACAGGATTACGATGTGACCCGAATAGACAAAGCCTCATGATTTTGTTATATCATACTATGAACTTAGATTTGATAGAAAGATTTTTATTTTTCACATACAGACATGCACATCCTCACGCCTTTAACCCCGAAGGGGTAGGTAGCGCACCCACTTTTCGCCGTGCGTATTCCGTCCCATGACGTGATAGAGCGTATCCCCATATTGGGCACAACTCAAAAACAAAATTAATAGTATAGAAATTCATAAAATATTGTAGATTAATAATAAATAAGGTAGTAAGTAAAAATAAGTAGAAATTAGTTACTAAATATAATATAATGTTTAATTAGACTGCCTCGGTGGCGTAATTGTATTACAGTACGACTGCAATGCTGAGGTCTCGGGTTCGATCCCCGGGTCGGGCAGTGATATTGAGTTTTTCTATTCAGTATCAGCCCGGAGTCTGGAATTTGTGTCCGATATGACGATAGGCTCGCCCCCTATCACAGCATGGGACGGAATGACGGCGGAAAGTGGGTGCACTAGTTGCGCCTCTGCCTACCCCTTCGGGGATAACAGGCGTGAGTGTGTGTGTTAGTAATAACTTAATAAGATTGATAGTAAGAATAATAAATAGACATAAGATAAATTATGAATCCATGAAATTGTAATATTAAGACTTGAAGTAAAATACAAAGAAAAAAAACTAGTTATGTAAGTCTGCAAGTAAGAACCGTAAATATTAAGTTAGAAAATTGTAAAAAATTAAAAAAAGAATAAAAATAAAAATTTCTGGATAAGGGGGTCAGGAAAAAAAGAGAAAACCTCAGCATTTCAGTCGTATCGTATTACAATTACGCCACCGAGGCAGTTGTTTTTCAGTTCTTTCTAGTTCGTACATAAAAAATATTGTTCATATTTGTGATGAAACCTACATACTTATAAGTTCAATACCTAAATTTCGAAGTCATGTTAACTCTGCCTACCTGCGCTAGGCTAGCGTAGTGAATTAAGAATCGAACCCTTGAAGAGGGGTGGCCATAGTCCAATAGTAGGTCAGTATGCAATATAGAGATGATACTATTAAATAAAATAAATAAATAAAATACTTTATTCATCACGTAGGCGAACATAGTTGCACTTATGATATGTCAAGATACATTCAATTAATAATTATTATTACAAATAGTCACTTATATAATTATACTTATATATTATCTAGTTATATGTATAAAACTTACCGAGTTATCCGCGCCCATAAAGTTTCATCATCAGCTCTAAGGCAGCATTCAATAATTATAAACGTGCTTACCTGAAAAGAAAATATAAATAAATAATTGTTACATACACGTAGAATAGCCTTTTTGAAATAAAAAAATTTTGACAGCTAATCAAAACTTGAGTTCACAAATGCGGTATTAATTCTCAATACCTAATATTTTTTTATTGCAGTTAAATGACGAGAGGAGCATGCCACTCGCCTGATGGTAAATGAAAGGACCTCTCATAAACAGTAGCAACACCATCCACCACCTTGAGTTACAAAGTACTGTGTGGCATTCCACTGCACTTGTCACCCTGAGACATAAGATGTTAAGTCCCATAATGCCCTGTAATTACACTGGCTACAATGTGCTTCAACCCAGAACACAACAGTGCATGCACACAGCTGCTTGGCGGTAGCAATAGACATTGCGGTGATACTTACACAGGCGACCTTTCACATCGGAGAGACCATCAGTAAAAATATTTACTAGTTAATTCGGGTTACATAAACAAATCTAAATCATTTATACGACATGCTTGAGAAAGTATTTAGCGCTGAAGACACATTGGAGTTTACAACGAGAAGAATTCACACTACCACAAAGCACAAAATTACAAGCAACTCGAAAAAAATAAACACCGAATTGCACCAAAAGGCCCATTTATTTATGCCAATACATAATATAAACAAAAATACGCTGTGCTCTCATAATCTGCGGACATTTTCAATCTTCCGAAAATAGTTCTGTTAAGCCGAGCCGGACAGTGCGGTGACCATGCGTTTTAATTAGCACGGGATAATCAAATGCGGCGACATCGGTGACGCAATCAACGAGTCCGCATTAATGAAGGATTGTGAGGTATACCAGTGAAACGTATTCAGTCTTTATTATGGTTCCTATGTTAGAACTGAATAGGGTTCGAACTGTAAATACGTAGGAAATTGCTTACTTGCTAATAATTTTTTCATTAAGTATAATTTATTTCTGTCTAATGGCATTTATTTATAACGTTGCATTTATTCAATGATAAAGTTAAATGTTTCTTATATTTTTAATCGTGAATACTTTTGTAATCAGTTTTTCTCCGTGTATCAAAATGTTTTATTAATAAATATTCTCTCTTACATCTGCAAACAGTTATTCGATCAATTCAATATATGATTGAGTCTCCATCGTTGACAGATGATGATTTTGTCAATGTCAAACTAGGAAGAGACACGGACTAATTTTGATGGGTCAACAGTGCTTTGCAATGTAGTGCAATCAGCCCTGTTTTATATACTACCCACTGCTGAGCACGGGCCTCCTCTACTACTAAGAGGGGTTAGGCCTTAGTCCACCACGCTGGCCTGGTGCGGGTTGGCAGATTTCACATACACTCGAGATTCTTATGGAGAATTTCTCAGGTATGTAGGTTTCCTCACGATGTTTTCTTTCGCCGCTAAAGCGAACGATAATTGATAAACAATACACATGTAACTTCGAAAAGTTAGAGGTGTGTGCCTTGGGTTTTAAACCGCCGGACATTGTCTCAGCAGACCGTTCCATTCCCAACTAGACTATCGTACACTTTTATTTTATAAACAAAATCAATATCTCAACTGATACCATTACCATATCGTCCACATTGCTTGACTTCCTATAAAATGAACACAAAAAAGACAACCAGTCTATACGTCACTATGGCGACACTAGCGCGACTAAATAACCCGCATTATCGTTCAATCCGACGCTGACCGTACAATTTGGCCATCCCACTGTGCGATGCCATCGGCTAGCTAGGCTCATCGTATTTAATAACACGGTAGTAAAACGCGTTTAAAAATATCATTAGCGAAATAAATTGCAGTTTTCTTTTTAAAAGTGGATTTTTTTTTAAATTGAAGTTGGCAGTACAAGCCTGACCTTAATAGCACTGATTGAAATAAAATCGACGTTTTTTGTAAAAAGCATTGAATGTCATCGCACTTTCTTCCGAGGCATCAGGTGCTAAGCCCCATAATATATACACTACTACATTACATCCATCCATACTTATATTAAAAGACTGCAGGCAGATGCTGGATGCGGCAAGCTGAAGACAGGGCGCTATGGCGCTCATTAGGGGAGGCCTATGTCCAGCAGTGGACTGATAAAGGCTGATGATGATGATGATGATACTTATATTATAAGTGAGACAGTAAACAAACATTTATTTGCATACAATACAGGTGGTACCAGATTTAACAGTGGTGCATAGTTGAAGCTATACTCTGTCTGCTTTAGACGTGCATAAATAACTCCGTCTGTTACGCTTTCACTGCTGAACAACTGAACCGATCTCAATGAAATTTGGTATGAGGATAGTTTGAGAACCTGGGAAGGACATAGGCTTCTTTTGTCCCAGGAAAACATACTGCGCGAAATTTATCCGGGAAAATCATTCTAACGCGGGAGGAGCCGCGAGTAAAACTTAGTTAGCAATATATTATTAGACCAAGTTATAATGTAGCCACTTCTGGATGTCCCAATAAATGATACCCAGTGACCAAATCAGCCGTGTCCATCCAGCCTATCCAGCTATATCTTTTCTATTCAATTCTTGAAGTCCAGCTTTTCAAGCTATATCTTTTGAAGTAGAATTCTTTCTAGAATACAATAACGCCCATGCATTTCATTAATCAGCAGAAATAAACAAATCATCGGCACATACACGAAATCTCGCATTAGACGCCTCGCTCGGGTTTCAAGTCTGAAATTTGTGCCTGATATAGCGATAGGTTCGCCCCTTATCATCATAGAACGGAACACACTTGGCGAAGAGTGGGTGCCATTGTTGCAACTCTGCTTACCCCTTAAAAGCGTGATGTGTGTGCTCGTTTCGTTTTTTGTTTAGTTTATTATTGAAAGCCTAAAAAAATCACATTGTTTCATTATTTTAACACTAACAATGGTACCATCTAAGGATGTTAAAGCTGTACTATCTCACGCTATAGCTACAAAGGCATAGTATATCATAAAGTAACACGAAATGTTAAACTCGATTGCATAATAAACCCAATTATAAAACTGTTAAACCTGTAACAATGCCATAAAGATTACGTCAGCTTCTTACACCGAAGCGTAACATTTTACTATGCATGTTTATTGGGGACGTATGCAGTCGCACTGCATGATCAGTTCGCCTCATTGGAAAACATTTTACTATAGGAGGTCGGCAAAATGACCCATTGCACTGATAGTGAGCGCAGTGATGTTTATACAAAGTGTAGAATGTCAAGAAATGGCCTTGGCGTATTATTATAATTGCGCCGGCCTCTTTAAGATAATTATAATTGACATGGGACCACAAAATTGATGTTTTTTGTTCTTATTTTATATGGATAGCAAATCGGTTGCCTGATAGTAAACCCATAAACAGTAGGATTACGCTTCAGGACTCGGAATCTCAAAGCATTGCCCAGACATATCACATACTAGATTTTGCCCGCGGCTCCATCCACGTTAAAAAGTTTATCCGAGATAAAAGTCCCGCTTTTTATTTTCCAGGGATAAAATGTAGCTTATGTGTGAATGCAGGACATGGTCTACCCGTGTGCCAAATTTCATCGAAATCGGTTCAGTACTTTTTGCGTGAAAGAGTAACAAACATCGATACATGCAGACATCCATACATACTTACAAATTTTCGCCTTTATAATATTAGTAGGATTTAGTACTAGCGACAAAATCCTTTACACTATATGTGAAACTATTTTAAGTCACATTTTGTAGTCCAAGTGGGGTTCACTACACACACTTTACAATAAACTGCTCCAGAAGATCCTTGTCCAAAACCCATACATACATTACTACTACACCAATTAGCGACCTCATACTTCCATCGGACTATTCATATCCTGTATACCAAATTAAACAGCGATTAAAAACTAATCGAACGAAATTTTCCAAAAAGTGCTTACACTGCGGTGTAAAACATGGCCAGCTATTCCGAAAAAAACACTTTACGACGTTCCTCAACGCAGCCATAAACCGAACACGGTTTGAGCCCCTCGAAAATTATTTTAAACGTTGTTACTGCAATTAACCCGAGTGCAGTTTACAGCTTTTCAGGTGCACAGTTGGGTAAACATAACTTTCAACTGTTGAAACATCTAACGTTCATACAATGTTAGAAAAGATCAAAATGCCTGATTATAGAATAAACAGGTATGTTGGTAGATAAAAACAATATTGTTTTGGAGACAGATGCATCATGACAGAAGAGAATAGGTACACAAGGAAAATCTGCATGGACTACAGTATCCATAAAATGTTTTGTTTTGTATTACATCAAACATCCGAGGGAGGGGAGCAGGGGCATGATCCCATTGGAGACTGATGATATAAAAATAATGCACACTAAAAGCTGTGGAGCGGTTGTGAATTTTGGTTGGTTTATTATTGGTTTGTTTATGGTTGCATTGTTATTGTTTGAATATGAGGGTGGGGTGAATTTTAATTTAGTTATTTAAGCATTATTAAGTTTAGTACATATTTAATCGGCATAGATGCGTATTGATCGACTTAGTATTCGAATGTCACCTGGGTCCCTCATCGAAAATCAGCGCTGCAGTATTGGTTAGACCGTACTGTAGTAAGAAGCTGAATGAGGGTTCCTATTGTTGGTACAATATTACGCTATATTTTATTTTCTTTTTTTTGTATGTTTAAATTTGTAATCTGTTTGTCCCAGCAATAAAATATCTCTTTCTTTCTTTCTTTCTAAAATATTAGTTGACAAAGCTTACAAATCATACAGTCAAATGTCCCAACTCATCAATAACTCAACATCATTTGTATCGAAACAATCAAATGAATGTCTGTAATTGAGTAATCCTACTGCATGCTCGATGCTAGCGAAGTCTATAACAACTGAAAATCGTAATCCTGGTATTATAGAGGGATTGATAGGGATTATGGGATGTTTGCAAACCACAACACAGTGTCATGTCACTGCATCCACCCTGTCATTTGATTTATTAGCCAGATAGTTTTTGCTCGCGACTTCGTCTGCTTTGTTTTCAGTTCCGAGACATCGAAAAATGCAACCTATGTTCTTTTCTTGGTTTCGACCACATTCCGTAGCAAATTTCATCAAAATCAGTTCTTAAACCGAGAAACAGTCATGAGTTAATTTCGCATTTAATTTAACATATAAAATAATGTAATAATTTATTACGTTTACGCAAATGTTAAAAATTGAAATTAAACTACTATTACGGATTTTATCGCAAAACGTCGGGAGAAAAATAAAAAACAGCGATAAAATCCGTAATAGTAGTTTAATTTCAATAAGTATTATATTCTGCAAAGTCTGTTATTTCTTGGGCACTGTCACATGAGATCTTTGTTCCCCTCCCAACTTTGACAACTCAAAAGACCCAGAGCCGTTCATCAACAACATACAAAATACAAGCTCAAAAGACCACTAGCCAGAGCCGTTCATCAACAAGATCAATCACTCGTAGAGAAAAAAACACCGTTAAGTGTTATAATTAAATTCGCTGCTACACTCGAGGTCTATTATAATTGCGAGATAATATCAGTTTATTATTAGCCGTGTACTCGTAATTATAAGAGATCAGAAGATCAGATTAGATACTTGCGGGTAAAAACAGCATTGAAATTAGCAAGCATCTCAGTTTTGTATCTCGATTGAAGGGTAGATTTGATAGAAATGCTTGTGTTAGTTTGATATTTTGTGTATCTTCAAAAAAGTATCGCATCTTACAACTCACTTATGTAAATACAAAATATTGTGAAGATGTTTGAATGTTTGTGATCATAGATACTAACAAAATCTAGTTTGACATATTAAGCTGAAGTAGCAGTAGCAGAGGAGGCCCGTGCTCAGCAGTGGGCAGTATATAATACAGGGCTGGCTGCCTCGGTGGCGTAGTTTTATTACGGTGCGACTGTAATGCTTTTTTTTTTCTTTTTGTTGACGCGGAGAAAGTGACTTATTACTTATTACTACCGCCCAGTGTTCAAGAGGAACGACTGAGCGGTTATGTTGGGTTCACCGTGCCTTACGACCCGACGTTGAGCCGCCCGGAGAGATGGAAAACGTCGGGCGACCGCCGGGCCGAGTTCCTAACCTATGTACACCGCACGGCATACCAACTAAAACTCCGCGGTGGCCATCTTCGGCGCATTAAGGACGGCTGCGGGCTTCCTCCGACTCACGTCTAAGTTGTCGTCCGCAACCGCCCCTGCGCGTACCGCTGTTGCGGTCCGTCTCCTGTTGTTGCGGGGGCTCAGAAGCCTCGTACACCGAAGGACGCCCTTGGCGTCAGAGGCAGCGTGAGGCACGCTACCGTCCATCACGGGGGTCACAAAAGTTGGCTAGACTAATAAGTGGACGGCCCCTCCCGCCCACCCGTGACCCCCGGAGGCCCCCATTAGTCGCCTTTTATGACAGGCAGGGAATACCGTGGTGGAATTCTCCAAACGCCCCCCCCCCCCATCCACAGGGAGGGATAACCACTGCGCTGGCGATCCCTCTCGGCACTCTCCTTCCGGCGACTGTAATGCTGAGGTCTCGTATTCAATTACCGGGTCGGGCAAAGTGATATTGGATTTTTCTAATCAGTATCAGCTCGGAATCTGAAATTTGTGCCCGATATGGCGATAGGATCGCCCCCTATCACATCATGGGACGGAATACGCACGGAGATAAGTTGTTGCATTAGTTGCGCCTCTGCCTACCCCTTGGGAGATAAAAGGCGTTGGTATGCGCGCGCTGATTGGACTGCAAAAGTTAGTTAAGCCGTCCACCATTAAAATTCCCTTCAATGAATAAAACAATGACTTCATTACTTCAAACATAACCAGAACATTTAATTATTATACTATTTAATATCAAACTCCAAGTTAATACTGTACTTTCCTTTAATACAGTTCAAAAGAAATTATTCGCAATAAATGGCATTCCACGACGGGGATATAATTAAAATAGTCAGTAATAAAGAAATAGAAGTAGCACAATACAAAGACGTTAAGCTGGAAAGACGAGGCGCCTTTGAAAGATCGTAATTTTCTATTATGTTGGCTAAATGAAATGCGGTGTGGCAAAGACGTGATGGGTCTAAAAGAAATGGAGGTGACATTTTGTTAGACATAGGCAATTGTTTTGTTATGTTTACTGAAGTGGCTGAGGCTCTAGATTCCGTGCTTGGATTAGATCCTAGAAGATTAGTCTCTCAACCAATCACAATCATCACAATTAAACGATACAGACTTTCGGGTTGTGTTTATAATGACACATTTTTGGGCCTGTGAATGATACACGATAAAGGACTACGCTTGACTGAAATAATATTCTTAGACTATACAAATATTACTACTATTCTTAAGTTACACTAGGTAAAACAAAACCCATTAGTACATACAGATTACATACAGCTTGGCAGCAGAAATAAGTCTAAGTTACGACTGGAAAAACTACGGAGCCAATAAGTAAGTATTTTGTGGCGCCGATTTTTCATCGTTTTTCGTCTACGGATATCCATGTGTGAATCATTTTTAAATCCGTATTTTATGAAGTTTACCGAGTGATGATTTCTTTATATGTTGCACCGGCTGTCTATACTCAAATCTGGCTTAAGTTATATGCAGCGGTTGCTCAACTGAAGTTTGGAGAAATGCAATTTTTATTACATAAATAAATCTATTTTATACTACGGTCGGGGCATATGCCATCGTTTTGTCCATTTCTGTTCCCAAGAAATAGCGCAGGAACAGCAGATTTACTCAAGATCTAACAACCATGGTGAGAGCAGTTCAGGTCCACGCAGTTTTGTGATTCCAAATTCTAGCCGGTGTTGCTGCTTTTTATAGGTACACTAGCGGCCCCGACAGACGTTGTCCTGCCCTAAAAAGGTAACTAAAATGGCTATTAAAAAATAAGGGTTGATCGTAGAGGGGTGAAAATTTAGGGTTGTAGGTATTTTTGTATGCTGTATCATAAAAAAATTAAAACAAAAAAATTTTGTCTGAAAAATAAAAAAAAAAATTTGGGGGTGGTCCACCCTTAACATTTGGGGGGATGAAAAATAGATGTTGGCCGATTCTCATAGATACCGGATAAGCACAAAAAATTTCATCAAAATCGGTCAAGCCGTTTCGGAGGAGTATGGCAACGAAAACTGTGACACGAGAATTTTATATATATAGAAGATATACATTTGCAAACCATCCTTCGTCGTTGGTTTGTATGAAAACTTTTCTCATGAGATGACGTCATATCATTTACCTCTACCGATTCTGTATCTAAATGTATACTAAAATCATCCTCCATAACCCACCACATTTCAATACCAAACACACACCCCATATCCTACATTTTAAAAACACATAACAGAACACTCGCACCATCACCGGCAACATAAGAAACACATTTCAACATTATTTATAGCACCATTACACTCAAAACGGCAACATTTTGAATCGAGTCTGCAACACCGAATGTATATTTCATGAGTGCGTGCTTCGTAAATTGCGTGTTCGAATGGTTGATATTCGCAAAGATTTGGTAGTAAGGATCTGATTGAACAACAGATTATCTTTATGAGATGCTGTTATCAGAGTTTTATAGCTTCTACAGTTTTTTTTTATCTAGAAGTGATTACCTCATTCCCAACCAATATAATGTTAATACAAGAGATGTAGGTCATCACAATGTATTGATAATAGCTCTACTACAGTATCTATGAATACGTGATGAAGATACTGTGTACCCGTTTAAGCGCATTGAGCGCACGGAAGTGTGAAATTTCAAAATAAAATGTATGTATATCTCCTTCCTTATATCACTACATCTTATAAAAAAATAAAGGATTTCGATGAAATTTGGTATAGGGATAGTTAAATCAGCCGCTGCCTACTAAAAATACACTGATATCAGGATTGTTAGTGTCATCGTGTTAGAAATCACTGGCACTACCACATGTCTTCGTCTTCGGCAGCGGTTCCCTTACACCCGTTATAAGATAACCATTACGTTTTTTACCGTCTAAGTATCCACTAGTTCCTTCTATTGCCTTTCCTATCCTTCCTATTCGCCATGCTTATTTCTTCATGATACCACAGGAGCCTAGCTAAAAATATATAACTTAATATACTTGGGTGGGAAGCAAGCGATGTACGTTTTTCTACGCCATTCCATCAGCAGATCGTATTACGTGCAAACGCGTGTAAAATTGAAGAGAGATTACTTTGAACTTGGCATGTATCGCGTCGAGTGGACGTGACTCACACCGTGCGGTAACGTTTTAAACGTTCACCCGTTTAATACATTCGGTCTTTCAATCAATCATTCCGCTAGTTAAATTTTCAAGTCTTAACTCTTAAACAGTGTAGAGTATTGGTACTTTATTCCTTGTTGCAAGTAATTTGAGAGTTACGAGATGAAACACTGCAACTTATTTATATTATAAATGCGAAAGTTTGTGGAAACGTTTGGATGTGTCTTAGAAGTAAACGCAGAAACAACTGAACGAATTGGGATGAAATTTTGCACACGTGTAGATCATGTCATAGATTAACACACAGGCTAGGCGGGCTTTTTATCCCGCTAATTTAATCCCACGGGTAATAATGGCCAATTTTTATGTGACTCTTTAAGTAGATGACGATAGCGTGGTAATGCGTTTTAAGAATTTTTGGAACGTTAAAGACTATTCACGCGGGTAAAGCCGCGACAACCCCTAGTATTTCATAAGATGCGCTGATCTTACATTGGTCTGAAGTAACGGTAAATAGAAGAAGATATAGAATTCCTAGTTATGCGCTTGTATTAAACATTTCAAATAGCTAATTCCACGTATCAAACCAGTAACTCCAAGAAATAATTAGTACCTAAGGCCACACGACACCAAAAACATTCAATTACCATAAACAATTAAAATAAAGCACAGTCAAGATTGCCGCACGAGATCACGCGACTCACTGTTTAAATAACTGAAATGGCTTATCAAAAATGTCGGGCTACATTAACAACGCTTTTTCAAGTAGATATGTTAATTAGCCAACGTGGAAACATGCTTTACTAATAACTGAAATGAATTATTTGTTAACTTTGAAATGTTATACTTAAGTTTGCAGAGTTTAAAACATTTTTTATGTCATGAGTAAAGGCGCAATGGTAAACGACACGACGGCTTAAACAGTATCAAAAACAACTTAACATTGTTTTTTTTATTGCATTGAATGACGAGACGAGCGTGCCGTTCGAATGATGGTAAGCGATACGACCACCAATTAACAATAGAAACACCATCCAGCACCATGAGTTACAAAGTACTGTTTGGCATTGCACTGCGCTCGTCATCCTGAGACATATCCTGAGTAATCCATGCAAGTTACATGTGCAGAAGTTAGCTTGTGGTGATTGTTTACTCGGGAACTTCTGCAAGTTCTTGCTTATTTTCACCTCTCCTAACACATTAGATGTTAAGTCTCATAGGTAGTTACATTGGCTGAAATATACTTTAAACCAGTATACAATGCTTCAAAAATATGAAATGAAAACAAAGAAAAGTCGCAAAAACTACCATCTTTATCACTGTTTCACGAGTATTTTATTTGACAATTGTCGTATTAAACAACTAATGTTGTGCGGTTTGTATAGTATAAACCGTACAACATTAGTTTTTTGTTGTATTTATTTCATCTTGCCCTAGGGAATATGTGCGGTTTGTATAGTATAAACCGTACAAATGTAGTACTCAGTTTATTACAATTTATTTGGGAGCATGAGATTAGTATGACATGTATTTAGACATATTATGTGACGAGTAGCATATACTAACAAGTTATGAAATAGGCTCTTAAAACCATCACTATACCTGCAAATCACTACAATGTAACGTACGTCCGTTTTAATGCGTTTCATTACGTTCGAAGGATAATTTGATACCCGCATCGCGTGATAGTACCGCCTCGAGCATCGCGGGCCTTTGTCTTCAACTAATAGCCAATCGTGTTCCACTCTTGAATCTATTGTGAATTATTCCTTGGTTTGGTTATCCAAACCCTTTATCTACACTAATATTGTAAAGAGGGAAAAAAAATATTTTTATGTTTGTAACGAATAAAATCACAAACAACTGGACCGATTTTAAAAATTCTTTCACCAATATAAAGCTGCATTATTAGCGAGTAACATAGGCTACGTTTTATCCCGGGAAAATATAAACCGGGACTTTTTACCGGAAAAATATTCTTCACGCGGGCGGGGCCGCAAGCGAAAGTCTAGTTAGTTAGTAAATGAATTTGATTATTATTATTAAGTATTCCCTCTCATCCGTTGCGCGGATGGCGATAGGCTCGCCCCCTATCACATCATGGGACGGAATAACGGCGAAAAGTGGGTGCACTAGTTGCGCCTCTGCCTACCCCTTCGGGGATAATAGGCGTGTGTGTGTAGACCTAGCATAGCTCACGAAATGTGGGTATGTAACACCTCTGCCTACCCATGAAAATGCGAGTTGATATTTAGGTAAGATTCACACGCAAAATCGCTAGTATACTATAGCTAAACAGAGGGTTTCGCGGGCGGCGATGCGTGCAGGGCTCCGGTCAGTAAATCATGCCACGCGAACCGACAAATTAGATCAGTCTCGACTGACGCGGCGGCATGATCACATTCAACTATAATATACATTTAAAACTGCCTTGGTGGCGTAGTTGTTATACGGTATGACTGCAATCCTGAGGTCTCGGGTTCGATCCCCGAGTTGGGTAAAATGATATTGGGTTTTACTAATCAATGTCAGCCCGGAGCCTGGAATTTGTGCCCGATATAGCGATAGGCTCATCTCCTACCGCACCATGGGACGGAATATGCATGACAGAAAGTGGGTTTACTAGTTGCGCATCTGCCGACCCTTTCGGGGATAAAAGGCGTGAGTGCGTATATCAATTTAAAATTGGAAATCCTAATACTTCTGTGAAAGTCTTATGTTATACATAGACATCTGAATTAGAGTCCTGAGTACCTATCCGTTAAGTCATTAAATCATGAAAATGTCTTGAACAATTAAATTGATTGTATGGTGCATGCAGCTTCTACCAGGTTCGTCTGGGGACCTATTGGAGAGGCCTGTGTTCAGCAGTGGAGTTCCAAGGGCTGAAAGAAATATTTACTTGTAAAGTTACAGTATATGTACTTGTTAAATGTGTAACAACGAAATTAGTGACGACATTGACACACTGACAAATACGCCTTGCTACGTAATAGAAACACCCGAAGAGTGTGGCCGCTTACTCACACCAAAATTTCAGTTCAACGTGCTTTCCTTAAATATCCGCAGCATTAACAAAAATTTGGATGCCCTAAAAGTCTATTTAACAATATTACAACTATCACCTGACGTTATTATTTTATCAGAGTGTTGGCTAAATGACTCGGTTATTATCGAAACCTTACCAGGGTACACAAACTATTCCACTAACAATAATTTAAATCAAAACAGCGGAGTTGTCGTTTATGTCAAAAACATCTGGTCAGCCTCCGTTTCAGAACCGCAAGAACACGATGCTTGCGGTCTGATTATTGATATCCCAAATCAGGCACTTATTTTTGCATTATACAGATCCCCGTCTATAAAAAACACATATAACTTTCTTTCCTCATTAGATCAAAACCTAAGTTTATACAAACACAGAAAATGTATGATACTAGCGGGTGACATTAACATAGACATTCTTGCAGAGGGTTCATCTGATTACCTATGCCTGCTGGCGGAGCATGGGCTTGAACCAGTAATATCTAAGCCTAATCACCTCACCTCGTGCATAGACCACATTTTTGTAAAGACCGATTGCTCTACTTTTGGTGTGGTATGTAATTCTGATATCACAGACCATAAAACTACCTTGTTAGCTATGGCAAACAAATCAAAACACGAAAGACACCCCAGGGTTCGTACTGTAGTAGACTATGAAGGAGTAGCTAGGGAGCTCGAACAAATAGACTGGACTGACCTCGCATCGAAAACTGATGTAGATTATGCAACGGATCTTTTGACCTCCTCCATACAAAAAGCCGTAGAGCACAACACAACACTAAAAAAAACTAGCCGATCCAAATATACATTCTTTCCTTGGATTACGCCAGGTCTCCTAAGATGCGCCCGTCACCGCGATCGTCTCCACGCTAAGTATAAAGCAAACCCCAAAGATGAGACTTTAAAAACGATTTACTCGCGCTATAGAAACTTTTACTATGAAATAGTCAGGAAAAGAAAAATCCAGTACGAGCAAAATCAGTTACAGATAAACACACAGAATAAAAAACAACTTTGGTGTACAATAAAAAAGATCTGCAACCTAAAAACTAAACGTGAACAAACATCAGACTTAGCTTCTCTAACAGACGATCCAACAGAATCTTTAAATATAGTTAACCACTTTTTCTGCAACGTTGGCCATAATCTTGCAAAAAACATCCTCGATCGCTCAAACAACACTGAAGAAAGTTTAGCATTGAAAACGAAACTTAGCAATCCTCCAATTAATACCTTATTCCTAAAACCAACCAACCAACAGGAAGTACTTTCTATCATCAGTGATTTGAAATCTGATAGCGCACCCGGCCTCGACAGCATAAATAGTCGTTTAATAAAATATACTCAACGGCAAATCGTTGAACCCATTGTCTACATCTGTAATCTAAGCCTGTCTACTGGTATCTTTCCAAACTCTTGGAAAATATCCTCTGTAACACCAATTCACAAAGAAGGCCCGAAAAACGTAGCTGGAAATTACAGACCTATCTCTCTACTAAGTATTCTATCCAAGATTCTTGAAAAAATAGTCAACAGGCGTCTAGTTAATTTCATAGAAGAACTTGGGATTTTGTCATCTCGGCAATTCGGATTCAGACAAAACAGGTCTACCGAAGATGCCGTCACCCAACTGCTAGATCTACTTTCGGGCTACTTGGACAACGGGAATTGTTGCATAGGCGTCTTCCTTGACCTTGCTAAGGCTTTTGACACTGTGTCTTCGAAAATTCTCTTGAAGAAACTAGAATACTTTGGTGTCAGGGGTGTAGCTCTCCAGTGGTTCGAAAGTTATTTATCAAACAGAACGCAGTTGGTTGGTTTGGGCTCATACAAAAGTCAACAACTTCCAATCAAATACGGCGTCCCCCAAGGTAGCATATTAGGTCCTACACTATTTATAATATACATGAATGACATCCACCACCTAAAACTACTAAGTGCTGAAATTATCTGTTACGCAGATGACACCGTTGTTCTGTTTAATTCCAAAGATTGGGACCAAACCTATGATTATGCTGAAAAAGGACTATCAGATATCATACAATGGCTAGAAGATAATTTGTTAACCCTCAACTTAAAGAAAACCAAATACATATGCTTTCATAAAACCTCTGCCTCTAAGCCACAAACAAAGAAAGACATTAAATATCATACTTGCTGCAACGAAAACCGAGACGGCTGTGAATGCTACGGCATCGAACGTGTAGAAGTAATCAAGTACCTGGGCATAACACTAGACCAGAACTGTAGCTTTAAAGCTCACATACTTAGCGTTTCTAAACGCATTAGAAAAACAGCTGGGATTCTCAAAAAACTTCGAGACTCCGCTAGCAAAGAATTACTCAAAAGTATTTACCTTGCCATCAGTCATCCATTATTAAGCTACTGCATAACAGTCTGGGGCAGTGCAGCAAAAACATCTATGCTGCATGTCGAAAGAGCACAAAGGTCTGTATTAAAAATAATGCTCAAAAAGACTTTCAGACACCCAACTTTTGACCTTTACAAACAGGCTCAAATTCTCACGGTCCGACAACTTTTCATCCTCAGGCTAACTCTTTCCACGCACAAAAACCTCATCGGTACCGACACTTACAAAAAAATGCTTCATGATAGGGTTTTCAAATTTACATTACCACACGTGCATACATCCTTCGCACGCAGATTTGGCTTTTTCATGAGAGCACATACCTATAACACCGTAGTCAAAATATGCAACATAAAACACTGTTCAGTGCGCGAAGCTAAAAAGAAACTTACTGATTGGTTGCTAGCTTTGGACTATAATGACACTGAATCCGTATTGTAATTTTTGACTTCTCGTGACTCTTCCGGCATAGAGTAGGTAATTGTCTTTTTTTTTTATAATTTTTAATATTTTATTTTACTGTTATTATTATTATTATTATTTTTATACTCTCATTGCCCCTGGGGCGGGGTTCCGCTTAACTTAACTAACAAAGATGATCTCACTGGATTCAAAATCATGCAATACATTCAAGTTTAAACAGTATTTTATTTTATATTATTCACTTATGTTAAATTTAGGTAAGTTAGCGCAGAGTTTGTTATAAAAGAGTTGTAAATTTAGTTTGTATAAAGACATGTTAACTTCAAATTGTTTTGTTTTAGAATTAATACTTTTTTTTTTTTTTTATTTTTTTTTTTTTTGTCATCATAATTTTTATTTTTATGTTCAGCTGTATTTTGCTTTCTCGGCTACTCATGATGCTAAAGGTATCCCAAGATACAGGCTTAGCCTAGTTTGGGGACCCCTGACAACATTGTAAAGCTCAACTCAGATATGCCAATTATTTTTATTGTAAATGTAAATTTTTGTTATCTCTGTATTTTTGTTGCAATAAAGTTAATTATTATTATTATTATTAGTTTTTGCTTTACTCTCTAATTCTTAAGTCTGACAGCCATAGTAAAACGGTCAGTCGTAACAACTATAACATTGCATGAATGAAAACACATAAGGGTTTATACAGACGGCGTATATAGTGGAAAATATATTTCTAACTCCTCTCTATTCTTCTATTTGATTAACTTCGTTGCGGGTTAAGACTAACTAGAGACTAATCAGAGACTCGCCGAGCGTCCCGGCCGATGTCATAAAATGCGTGCCACTGCTGATCCTGGCTTACAGGAGTTGCAGTGCCGGGTGTGAGGGCGGGATAGTCTCGTAGACAGCGTATACCATACGCGCGGACAATACTGTTCAAACGCAAGTAAAACGCGATGCCGAAGACAACGCACTTTTACATACTTACATACATAGTATGCCGCTTTTTCCCCTATTCAGGGGTAGACAGAGGTGTATTACACTCACATTTCGCCGTGTTAGGTCCCTTGTAATTGAGGGCAGGCCTATTTCTATTCACATTTTTACATACTTTGTACTGTGAAAACACAAAGGCCGCGTACTAAAAACGCCATCTACATAGATCAAGTCTCCATTAAAACTAAACTTGTTTTTTTTTATTGCTTTGAATGACGAGACGAGCATGCCGTTCGCTTGATGGTATACAATCCAGCACCTGGAGTTATAAGGTACTGTGTGTCATTCCACTGCGCTCGTCATCCTGAGACATAAGATGTTAAGTCTCATTATGTCCAGTAGCAAGCACACTGCTGCTTGGCGGTAGAAATAGACATTGCGGACACGTTCCTAACCACGTAGGATGTTAAACAATTTCCCGCGAATGACGATACTAATGTAATAATCCATACTCAACTACACTTAGTTTAGGTAATTTAATATTGACTCTTTTAGTTCCATGATCAACCTGTACTATGAGTTTCCGCACTCGACAGACATTCGAATATGATTTAGATAGATAATTTATTTAATCAGGGATTAGTTGGTAGGTATTTTGTATGAGTTAGCCTGTATGGGTAAAATTTTAATACAATCATATTTTAGGACTATTAGAAGGTACTTAATATGATACTTTAGCACAATCCCGACAACAACCCCAGTGCCACACGAAACATTTCAGTCCGTAACCAATGACGGATTAAAATATTTTAAATTTCAAACGTGCTACCAGGAAGTCGAAATTAAGAATGACTATTGAAATGAGTTTTATTGGTTTTGGATACAAAACTCTAAAAACAAACTCGAAACAAGTCCGAAAAAAATACCAATAGTTGGAACAATATTTATAATGTTCGAGCACCAAATACTTAAATGAATTTAGCGGCAAACCCGCCGGAGCTTTCCCATAATAAAATGCAATTTCCTACCTCTATTGTCGGGAATTTTCTCATTTGGCTGCCTAATAGGATTTACAGTGGGTCTATTGTTGCATGGATCAGTGTAACCAGCGGCGGCGGATTACTTTAAAATATACCTTACGGCGTGGCAGCAATATGAACTGTTTTGAGAGGTCCATTGCCATGGGCTGTAGACAGGATGCCTTTTTACGACATTAACGTTGTCATATCACATTGATGTATTTTTTTAATTACTTTGAATGACGAGACGAGCATGCTACTCCCCTGGTGGTAATACGACCGCCCATAAACAGTAACAACACCATACAGAGCTTTGACTTACAAAATATTGTGTGGCACTCGACTGCACTTATCACTCTAAGACATATTGGATTTTAAGTCTCATAATGACTGCCTCGGTGGCGTAGTTGTATTACAGTACGACTGCAAAGCTGAGGTCTCGGGTTCGATCCCCGGGTCGGGCAAAGCGATATTGAGTTTTTCTATTCAGTATCAGTCCGGAGTCTGGAATTTGTGCCCGATATGGCGATAGGCTTGCCCCCTATCACATCATGGGACGGAATGTCGGCGAAAAGTGGGTGCACTAGTTGCGCCTCTGCCTACCCCTTCGGGGATAATAGGCGTGAGTGTATATGTATGTAAGTCTCATAATAGCCAGTACTTGTGCTTACAACATCGAAAAACAACGTCGACCTGTTGGAACGTGTTGCGTCGACCCTAATTTCCCTTCCATACTTCTCGCAACACTAAAAATCGTTGATATTTCGTGTTGATAAATAACAGTACACCAAATTATAAAACGATCGGACTTGTGAAAGTAGGAAAGGAGCTGATTATCTTCAAACGCCTAAATAGACCTTTCCATATTATAGCTAAGAACCATCTCGATTACATAAACTTAAAAAACCGCATCGAAATCGGTGCATTCGTTTCGGAGCTACGATGCCGCAGACAGACACACAGATACCTTAAACTTTTAACAGACCTCTTTAAAAAAAATAAGAACATTAATTAATCTTTACATCAGATAAGATAATACAACATTAACAATCGCTGTGCCGAATTACAGCTGAATCTGAAATCCTCTCTTTGCATTAACAACACTAATTACGTCTAGAATTTAATTACTCCGTTAACTAATTTGCAAAATAAACATAAGAGAGTCTCCGAGGCTTATTTTAGTCAGCGCTATAGACTACTGAATGTCTATATGGATTATAAAACGCGAGGTACAATTCCCACGTTGGATAAATAATGAGTTTTTCTTTCTAAAATTAGATTATTATTATATTTCCTAAAAACTTGTTTATTGCTCAGAGTTGAAATTGTGCATTTTTTGTTGTCGTCAAAGGCAGACGAGCTAACGGCCCACCTGATCTGATGACGGCTCACCTGACGATGAACCTGACTATCTAGAAAGGACGCACCATGTGAATATTGCCGCGAACAAAACATTCTGGCGTTTTCAATGTACTACATACAAAGTTCTTCACAATGACTATACCGACGGTTTTGCATTGTTATGAAACATAAGTAAACCCTCAACTCTTGTCTGTTTTACGCACATTACAAACTTTTTTATAAATGAGTGCATTAGCATTTGTTTTTATACTTTAAATAATAACACCAGCCTTGTATTGCATACTGCCCACGGCTGAACACGGGCCTACACTTACTCCACTCCACCTACTGAAAGGGTTTTAGGCCTTAGTCCACCACGCTGGCCTAGTGCGGATTGGCAGACTTCACATACCCTCGAAATTCTTATGCGGAATTCTCAAGCATGTAGGCTTCCTCACGATGTTTTCCTTCACCGTTAACACGAACGATAATTGATAAACAATACACACATAACATAGAAAAATTCAGAGGTGTGTGCCTTGGCTTTTGAACCTCCGGACATTGTCTCGGCAGACCGTTCCGTTCCCAACTAGACTATCGTCCACTGGTATCGTTATACTTGGTAGAAAGGAAATATGATAAAAGGCGCGTCCTTTACGTATTATCTAAGTCGCCCATGGATATCGGCTGCAGCCTTACACCAATCATATCAAGACATAAACTGACCTAAGGGGGCATCAGTTGCGTCTCTAACTAACCCTTCAGGAGAAAAGGCGTGAACTTGTGAACAAACAAAGATATCGCAAAACCAATAACATTAACCACAAACTTAATTTGTTTCTAGATATAACACATAACTTTATATTACCACTACAAGTTTTAAGTTACATCTGCGAAATCAATTAAAACTATCTTCCATTGGCTTCAAGCCAATCTTGTTCGCTAGGTTCTCAACAAGGACAAAGGAGAATGAACCTTAAGGCAACGGCGTAAAGCTTAATTGACATCAGAGGTTGTTATTTAACTTTTCCTGGAACATTGTTGCGTGCCATACAAATTTTTGTTAAGAGTGCTGCTAACATCGGTGAATATTTTAACATTTACCTATAGTGTAAATTCTGATACTACTTATTGAGACATTTCACACACACACACACGCACGCACGCACGCACGCACGCACACACACACTCACACACAGGCGCGCACGCACGCACGCACGCCCTTTATCCCCGAAGGGATAGGCAGAGACGAAACTAGAGCACCCACTCTTCGTCATGGACATTCCATTCCATTATATGATAGCAGGCGAGCCTATCGCCATATCGGGGTCAAAATCCAGACTCCGGGCTGATACTGAATAGAAAAATCGAATATCATTTTGCCCGACTCACGGATCGAACCCGAGCCCTCAGCAGTGTAGCGCCACCGAGGCAGTCAGTTGAGAAATTTCATTATATTTTATTTCATTACATCCTGCTATGAGTTATGGTATGTATATGAGATAGTTTATAACTACAAAAAGCCGATACTAAATTGATTTATAGTAACGAAGAGTTTCTGGATTTGCCCATTTTCATTAAATATTTATAATTTTAATTATAGACCACACGTACGTACCATTTCTACCGAAACCCAAAAACCAGAAACCATTAATTAAAAACCGCCTTTCGGTGATTAATTATATTCTAAATATTAATCACAAGTGATTTGCATAATCCGTGACTGCGGGCGAGACGTGGCTTCGTCTGTAAATTTAGTCTCGATTATCCATTTACATAATAATTACCGTCGGATTTATCGCCAACCCCACGTCTGGGGGTTACCGCCATCGCGATACCGAGTTTAATAAGAAAACCGGTTTACGGTTACGTGTGATAAAAGCTTTGGTGACCAGAGTTTTAATTAAGGTAAGATTATTTTGAAGTCGAAAGTGGTTGAGGGCTATTCCAGTAGGAAATAATGGAGACTTTAGTCTTGGTATGGGATAACATTCAAGTCTCGATTAAGCGTGAATTTACTGCAATTGACGTCACATTTACTACTTAAGAGTCGTTCTTGTTTTTACTGTTAACATTGATACATAAAAAAACCCTAAATTTTAAATTTTAAGCATATTGCCATTTCTACATCTTGGATTTCATGGAAGATAGTTTTGTCAGTCTATCTGAATTTGACCAGGTAAGACAGTTTTTTAGTTGTGGTAGGTCTCTCATATGTAAGAGTTCGTCTGGATGGGTACCACCGCAAAGTCTATTTCTACCGTCAAACAGCAGTGTGCATGCACTGTTGTGTTTCGGTTTGAAGGGCATTGTAGCCAGGGTAACAACCGGACATAATGAGACTTAACAACTTATGTCTATGGATGATGAGTGCTGTGGAATGCCAGACTACTTTGTAGCTCAAGGTGCTGTATAGTGTAACTACTGTTTATGGGCGGTCGTATCGCTTACCATCAGGTGAACGGCATGCTCGTCTCGTCATTCAATGCCATAAAAAAAACATACAATTCAATACTTATGCACATCAAATATAAATCAAAACTAGTCACACCATCCCCGATGTATCTTACATAACAAACGATGAAGCCAGCGGATACTCCGAGACAATTATAAGGCCGCAAACGACAACCGGAAACAGTTACCGGGTGCAGCCGAGCGCTGGCGGAAATTTACGAGCGAATGGTGAAAATATGCTCTCGTGTAACCTACAGTTTTCTGGGCTAATTGTCTTGATGAAAACGTTATACCACTGGATAGTAATACGTTTAGAGTTAGTTAGTTAATACAGTTACGAGTGACAGGAGGGTAACACACATTTAGGCCCGTATTATAAAACGTTACTAAGCTAGGTTTATTTCATGAATGACGAGACGAGCATGCCATTCGCGTGATGGTAAGCGATACGACCACCCATAAACAGTAGTAACACCATCCAGCACCTTGAGTTACAAAGTACTGTGTGGCATTCCACTGCGCTCGTCATCCTGAGACATAGAGATGTTAAGTCTTAGTATGTCCCGTACTACAATGTCCTTCAAACCGAAACACAACAGGGCATGTACACTGATGCTTCGCGGTAGAAATAGATATTGCATTGGCACCCACCCAGACGGACTCTTACATATAAGAGACCTACCACCAGGTATGGAGCAATGCTGGGATAATAAAGTCTATTGCGGTACGACAGTCTTCGCAGTGTGTATAGAGGCGCTATTATTGACTTATACTGAGATACAACTTTACTTCAGTTTGTCTGTCAGATAAACAAAGCTGAAAAAAGGCAAAGAAATCCATGAAATTACCAACACTATTAAGGGTTGCGAGCGCCTTCCGCACTCACCCAAAAGACCGGTGTTCTTGCATAAGCCGACCCTCGGCAGGCTAGCAAGAGTTTCTATAAAAAAAACCGACAGTATGCGTGCGAGAGCACTGTGCGTACTCACAGTACTGTTTGTTGACGAGTGGCAGACAGCTATATTAGAACATGTGTAACAACAATAAGGTACTTGATGAATGATATAACAATAAATATTCAAGTGCGAATAAAAAACTTATCAAACATAAAAGCAATAATATCTGATCCTTTCAATAAAAATAAAATTTCACAATATTTTAGTCTTAGCAGAATTTTCCACGACAAAGGCAATCATGAAAAAACGATTTCACATTATAACGATTAAACTTTGCAACTTTTTATTACTTTTAACAATATTATTAACTTTTTTGATAGTTAAAAAATCTTCATTAATTCTTTTTGTGAACACAGGTCGTTCGCCTGATCGAAAAGCTTGTATGATGCAGGTACCTACAACGTTTACTACCATAACGTAGACCTTATTATTTAATATAGCTGTGCTTCTTCTTTGACTGGAAGGACGTAAAGATCTATCTCGGTCTGTTATAAGACACCAATACATGTCTCCGGAAGAGAGCACGTGCGACATGTGTGGGCCATCTCCCCCGTGTAGCCAGCTACAGCCTTGACTTACCCCACATGTTATATGGGATAACACCAAATATTTTCCAGTAATTAGATTTTGAATCCAAAAAGTATTTTTGATACTCCAAGTTCCAACGAACATTTGAGCAAACGCACAAACAGATAAACGAACAATAAACTCGAAAAAAATCTACTTAAACAAGCATATAGGTAAAACTTGACATAAACCGGGCATGAATCTATTTCTACCTACCCTATTGGATACAGTTGTAATATTACGTTCGAATATAACGGAATTGTGGCACCACTCTGGGTATTTAAGCGAATTTTATGGTTATTTTCTCAATCAAACATCAATTTAGTACATAAAGAACATAAAGTCGATATTGGTTTACATAAAACACGCAAATATAAAAAAAAAACCATATACAGTGCCAACAAAATCTATTGTCCTTCTTCTAATCTGTCTAACTAGGAATATCACTTCACTGGTGGTAGGACACTCGTATGAAAGAGTCCGTCTGGGTGGGTACCACCGCAATGTTTATTTCTACCGCCAAGCAGCAGTGTGCATGCACTGTTATGTTTCGGTTTGAAGGACATTGTAGCCAGTGTAACTACTAGACATAATGAGACTTAACATCTTATGCCTCAAGATGACGAGCGCAGTGAAATGCCACACAGTACTTTGTAACTCAAGGTGCTGGATGGTGTTGCTACTGTTTATGGGTGGTCGTATCGCTTACCATCAGGCGAACGGCATGCTCGTATCATTCAATGCCATAAAAAATTCAAACTTCGATGCTTTCACTAGTCTCTCAAGGCCAAAATCACGTTTCAAAGAATTGTTTACACCAACCGAACCTTCTGCAATTCCCGTTATCTCCGAAAGTGAGGTGAAAAAATACCGAAAACAATTTTCATGTAAGATTAATCTTTCAGGCGACGTCAACGGCGCCTTTCAACTCGCGTGTGCACTGTTCTCGGGAATTTTGGCGTTTGGTACAAAATATAGGCGAAAGCGTTCGCACGCGTATGTACTTATGACTATTGGTAGTCAGGTTCTACCCGCGTATTAGCTAATGGTAAGTATGATGTAGGCAGTGATGGGTATAGTATAACATACGCCGACTTGGTAGTAATACCACTAGTTATAGAAGTGATGAAAAGGGCATATTGGAGTTCCGGTTCGTTCCACCAGTTATATTACTGGCCATGTATGTGATCACCTATCATTAAACGGTGTGACTGATTCGATTACTTGCAGGTGCTGTTCAGTGTGCCTTGTAAAAAAAAACTGAGCGAAAATCCCAAAATAATTTTGTCAATATCATTTTTTTTAAATGAACTTGTTACATAGATATACAAAATAACTATAAACATAATTCAAATATTTACAAAACATGATATTAAAGACAGCCATCATTATCCAACTACAAAACTAATTCACAAATAAATAGACAATAACCAACCTCCCGTACCTTCCACCACAAACCAATCCACCACGAGGGTTCGTTTAAGTATTCAAGCGGCTCCCACCTGGAAGTGACTCCTGCGAGGGTCCCTCGAAGAGCTCATTGTGAGCGCCAGACAGACAGCCGACTTTATTATGTATATATCGGAGACGGGGTGCAATGATGTCGGAAGCCGCCCCTAATATACTCCGGGAGTGTTTGGGACACTTGCATTGACTTATTGCTTTGTAGTTGTTTGTTGTAGCAATGATTGTCAGATTTTGGAGATGTATTTCAATTAGTTCTCTATGGTTTGATTAATTATATACCTAGATAGAGTGAAGCGCTGCAATAAAACTAAAACAAACAGGCCAACTTTTCTTAAGCTAGTGTGCGTGACAGCTGTGTCATACGCTATCGCTGCGTCATTCTGCGTATCCTTGTGTGCGCGCATAATGATACCAGTTATTACATGGTTTCTATTAAAATGGGGAGAAAATTATATCCATGAAAAACAACAATTGAGTTGAGTTCATTCGAACTCATGTAGTGGGGAACAATTCGCCTTTATTTTTTCGACGCGTTTGAAATGTTTAGTGTCTATCTAGGAATATAATTAATAGTGCTCGCGGCTCCGCCCGCGTGAAGAAGTTTTTCGCGAACAAAAATATTTTCCCGGGATAAAAAGTAGCCTATAGCACTCAGGAGTAAAGTAGCTTCCTATTAGTGAAAGAATTTTCAAAATCGGTTTAGTAGTTCCTGAGATTAGCGCGTTCAAACAAACCAACAAACAAACTCTTCAGCTTTATAATATTAGTATAGATATGAGTTTTATGTACCCGCGATATTTGCCGCAATCTCCAATAGGTACTGAAAAACTTTCATGTCTACGCCAGAACAAAAATTGCGTTCTCATGACTCGGCCGTTTTTTGTCAATTTATCTTTCGAACTGAAGAGCACACATGGGTATTTCAAATAGTGTTAAAATTGGCTAAGAAAGATGTATCGTAGGTACATTTTCCTTTGCAACTTGGACTAATGACAAATTAACTGATGTAAAGCAGTTGTATTATTTCCCTATTGTAATAGTAGAAGCGTATATGGGCTGTCGATTGGGAGGCATTGGGTTCTTGCTTAGTCGGGTAACCATTTTTGATGGGGTGTCTAAGATGATTTGCCTCTCTCGAAGCAGTTAGATTTGAGAAACGTGGCCGGTCATAAATGTAAACCAAATCCTCCCTGCAACGTACTTGAACCTTATCCTCACAAATTAGAGCTAATAGAAGCAGAAAGAGAGAAGAATATCATACTAATAACGACGGATTCACGTAAGCCTACCTGACAAAACTTTTTAGTACCTTCAGATAAACTTTACAACTTATTCATAGATTTTTTTTTTTTTAAAAGGCCATCTTCGGCGCATTAGGGACGGCTGCGGGCTTCCTCCGACTCACGTCTAAGTTGTCGTCCGCAACCGCCCCTGCACGTACCGCTGTTGCGGTCCTTTTCCTGTTGCGGGGGCTCAGAAGCCCCCGAAACACCTTGCCGTGTCCACCTTTTGGTGTCCATCACGGGGGTCACAAAAGTTGGCTAGACTAATGGGTGGGCGGCACGTCCCGCCCACCCGTGACCCCCGGAGGCCCCTATTAGTCGCCTTTTACGACAGGAAGGGGATACCGTGGTGGAATTCTCCAAACGCCCCCAATCCACAGGGCGGGAGACGTCGGTCAGTCGTCCACCCGACGCCTCCTACGTCTCGTCTGGCGGCGGGAGGGATCACCACTGCGCTGGCGATCCCTCTCGGCACTCTCCTTCCGCGAGAGGACCGCCTCGCAGAAGTGGGCCACCGCCTGCCAGGCCTCCCGGCCGCCGACCATGGAAGCGACCACGGCCGGCAGCGAGAGGTCTTCTCCGACGACTGTTCTGAGAGCGCTGCGCTCCTCATCCCAGGCTGGACAACACTCCAACGTATGTTGGGCCGTGTCCATTGGGCAGTTGTCACAATAGTGACACACGGCCGACTCCTCTACACCTACCACCCGAAACAGGAACTCACCGAAGCAGCCATGCCCGGTGAGCACCTGCGTCAGGCGGTATGTTGCCGCTCCGTGGCGCCTGTCCAGTCATTCGGCAAAGACAGGACGCACTGCCTCTACGACCCGGTGCCCCCACGACGGGGCCTCCAGCCTGAGACGCCACTCCTCCACGGCGGCTCGCCGTAAGGCGGCCCTCTTGGCCTCCACCTCTTAACTTATTCATAGATGCATTTGTTCATTTCTATTTTTAAAATTTCAACTAAAATTTTTACTATCGTACCCGTAAAAATATTCACGTAGATAACTGCCCACGCTTCTTAGAACACCGTAGAGACAAGTGGATTATCAAAGATCTATGCTAACATGTGTTATTAATTCTGGGAATAAAACACGTATTCGCGCACAGGAAGCATTTTGAATTAAGATAAGTACGTGTTAGTATTCAATGGCGTGTTTGATGCAATTACTTGTTTTCGTACTAGTTTTTGCCCACATGGTCAAGTAAAATTTGGGTTGTAATAAATATTGAAAAGTCTATGTTCTTTCTTGGGTAGTTAACTTCATTCTTCGTAGTCGTGTACTCTTGACAGAGTGGTCGTGGTCATGATTAGGTCAATTGATGGGCCGCGATTTTCGCAATGCGTCGCCGTATTCCTCGATGTTTGGCGGAGTGTAAGCAAGAAGTTTACCACCATCCCCATATCAGCCCTGTATTATATACCTACTGCACACTGTTGAGCACGGGCCTCCTCTACAACAGAGAGGGTATAGGCTTTAGTCTACCACGCTGGCCTAGTGCGGGTTGCTAGACTTCACATACCTTCGAAATTATTTTAGAAAACTTTTCAGGTATGCAGGTTTCCTCACGATGTTTTCCTTCACCGTTAAAGCGAGCGATAATTCACAAAGTATGAAGTTTACTTCATACCAAACATCAATATCGGTTCACTGGTTGAGCCCTGAAAGAGTAACAGTTATTTTGGCATCTCTAGTATTAATGGGAATTGTGAATACACCAGAAAACCAATGCTCTGGAATGTCACAATTGAATAGATTGAGAACAATACCTTTTAATAACACATAATCTCTATAAAGGACCACTGAATACCCTCATAAAATGCTAAAAGTCCAGACGCCGCATATTTAATGAAATATACAAATATATACATTTACTACGCAATTCTGGTCGGTAACGTTAGCAAAACAGTTGCCTGTTTAAACACTCATATCCTTCCACAAACGCGGCCGATGTTTGCTAAAAAACACTGTGAAGTTACCAAAAATGAAAGCAACCGGCGACAACATACACCGCGTCCGGAAATTTTAGGGTACGGTGTGCAAAAGTTAGAAAACATATGGGGAATTTGAGTAAGCACGTGCATTATCATAGAAACCTTGACGTTTTCTGTAATTCTAGGCGAGTTTCTTTTAAAGCATACGTAATTAGAATGGTGAATTTCCACATAAAGTTAGATCGCATACTAATTAAGAACACGAATGCTGTAGTGAAACAGAATAAAATATGGCCTATAGCTCATTCTGCGTAGATCGGACCGTAAGCGACGAATAATAATTTTTAATATCTTATACCACGATAAAATCAGAAAAATAGTTTTATTTCAATGTCTAACATTCGCGTAAACATAAAAAATCACATGGCTTAGGCTCGATTTCCACTTCGAGCAATGCATGAGGTTTTTCTGCCATATTACACGGATCCCTTAGAGGCGGATAGCGTCTGACACACAATCGTGATGTTTAAGCCAAATCCATTCAGCATGCATGGAAACTTTGTTCTAATCCCACCTCAGAGCAAGAGGATGCTAATGATGAAGAAATACAGTCAACTACATCTGAAGAGATATAAAAAGACAAACAAGCTGTCGCTATACTAATATTCATAAATTAAACACAATATATGCTACGTGAGACAACATACATCGAATGTCTAAAAGCTTTCATATTAGAGTAAACATTCCTTGGTCTTGCAGCTGGTAAACACTCGACATACGTCGGTTCTCACGAATATTGACAGGATACTAGGGAATATACGATTATACTATAGAAAAATATCCAAGATGGTATTATAAATGAAAATGTCAGTATGTTTAAATATATATAAAAAATCTTAAAATATGGAAAAATCTTAAAATATTTTAGACTGGTAAGTCCTACCATAACAATGCAATGTAATGCAATCAGCCCTGTATTATATACTGCCCACTGCTGAGCACGGTCTTCTACAACTGAGAGGGGTTAGGCCTTAGTCCACGACGTTGGTTAAGTGCTGGCAGACATCACATACGCTCGAGATTCTTATGGAGAATTCTCAGGTATGTATGTTTCCTCACGGTGTTTTCCTTCACCGTTAAAGCGAGCGATAATTGACAAACAATACCCACGTTACTTCGAAAAGTCAGAGGTGTGTGCCTTGGCTTTTAAACCTCCGGATATTGTCGCGGCAGACCATTTCATTTCCAACTAGGCTATCGTCCACTTTCTCCTTTCGATCCTAATAACGTGTTTTGTAATTAATAAGGCCACTGCAAACAAATAAGTCCTAAAGGTTTTTGTAATTAACAGTGTCATGGTCAAACAAAGTGTACAGAATGGCTTTACCACTTTGTACAGGTGATATACTTTCTTCTAGTTAGCGTAGTATATAACTACACCAATGTGAAGCAGTCCCAACACGCTTTTTAAGCATTTTTTTTTCTCGCGGGGGAAAACACGTCATTGCTACCACCACTGAGGGGTTAGTGGGATGGTTATGTAAGCACGGTGCTGTAATCTTTAAAATTGCATTGACGTCAAACCCCTTTAGATAAATAAAGTGCTTCTATTTTAATTGTACGGAACCCATCCCAACTCCGCATACGGCTGCTACACCAAATTTTTTGTACAACGTATGAAAAGTTTCGCAATCAACTGTCGTTGGTATTTGCTGTACTAAAATAAACAGCGGATTCCTCCTGTTCACAACTAACACGGGTTTTGTGACTTCAAAACGACAAAAGTAGTATGTTTACACGAACATGAAAAATATTTATTTTTCGTTATTAATTAACTTTTAGCGGGTTAAATAACAATATTGAAACTATTTCAAGGTAATTCAAATGGATAATTAGTTCCATAAAGATCAGAATAAAATATAAGGAATATTTAAGGATATCCTATTCACGGACAGATAATAGTAAAACTACTTAAAGCCGGAAGGTGACAACTCCTATTACCGGTCTCCACTATATTACGTTAAACTCACACTAAACCGGGCAAAGATCGCGCGCAGCGAAAGAGAAACGGACTCGGGAAGCGATAACATATCGGAGTTCAATTAAAACTGTCAACGGGTGAAAGCGTCGAATTTAGGGTCGCTTCCCTAGAGGAAATTGCCGGAAGCGAAATCTTTTGGTAAGTAACGTACGGTAGAAATTTTGGAAGGATCTTCAAGATAATTGGTATTGAGAGTAATTCAGTGTATGAATTATTAAATTATATTTCGTAAATAGTAAACGTATGGGACAAAGTATAAAATATGAATAGGGATATGGGATAAATGTGCCTTAAATTTTTAAAACAATTTGCGGTGTATGCTTTTACAACCCTTCCTTCCCACGAATTATCTTAGCCTAGTTCCAGGGTCCGTTTATTTACTTAAATACGTCATTCACGATGGAAATTTATAATCAAATTTTAATACCTGATTTCATCAACAAAAAAACCCTTCCTTTAAAATTCGCACTGACTTCCAACTTCAAATTGACTTCTCACCATCGCTAGCACAAACAGTAACTAAGCGCCTAGGCGCGCCTGTTTCACAGATTACAAGTAAATTATTCGACAGTCATAGTATTAAACAACTAATGTAGATAGTACTCATTTTATTATCATTTATTTGGGAGCATAGATTAGACTGCCTCGGTGGCGTAGTTGTATTACAGTACGACTGCAAAGCTGAGGTCCCGGGTACGATCCCCGGGTCGGGCAAAGTGATATTGAATTTTCTATTCAGTATCAGCCCGGAGTCTGGAATTTGTGCCCGATATGGCGCTAGGCTCGCCCCCTATCACATTATGGGACGGAATAACGGCGAAAAGTGGGTGCACCAGTTGCGCCTCTGCCTACCCCTTCGGAGATAACAGGCGTGAGTGAGTTAATATTATCCTCCAGTTAACGTCCACGACTGTAAATGCACTTTTTTGTTTACCATTTATTAGGGAGCTTGACTTTAGTATTCGGTCGCCTTATATTCGACGATTAGAGTTTACTCAGACATCGTGAAACAGGTCCTAAAAGTAATCTTCAGTCACCAAAAGGAATCAGCACAAAGGAACTAGCCAGCAGGACCTTTGTGCCCCCGAAAAGACTAAAATTCTCTCCACATGTAACTAGGCGGCGTGTTCCCAATTGAAAAGGCCGGGTCAAAGCAGCGTATCGTTAAAAAGTGACGTCACACAATGCAAAGGCACCTGCATTCGCTAATGAAGGCGCGCGTCGTGTGTGAGACGGATTTAGGGCAGTTTTGGGGGTGATTTTAAAGTTTAATAGAGTCAGGAAACGAAAAAGCAGTTATAAGTAAAAAAAAAATATATTCATTTATGGTGAACTGTACAGATTCCATTTTTGAAAATGGTTAGGACTATTTACCTCCATTAAATATTTCCATATTCAGAAAATTAACAGTTGGTACCCATATAATATTTACCGATTATCAATAGTGTTGCTGGGTTTAAATGGAGTCCTCGTTTGAATATTGAGGCAACAGAACATGAGCAATGAAGCTAATCGAAGATCAGTGCCCTATTCATCAAACATTACAAGTCTACAAGCTCACAAGTTACATGTTAAAGATTTTTTTTACAGGTTCTTGTAAATTATGTTCATGAAATACTATTACTAGACTTGTAGATTGTATCAACTTGTGGTGGTGGCAATGGCACTGCAATGGTGACGTCTCGGGTTCGATCCCCGGGTCGGGCAAAATGATACTGGGTTTTTCTATTCAGTATTAGCTCGAAGTCTGGAATTTGTGCCCGATATGGCGATAGACTCGCCCCCTATCATACCATGGGATGCAGTATGCATAGCCTGCACCTACTTCGTGCGTCTGCCTACCCCTTCGAGGATAAAAGGCGTGAGTGTGTATGTCTGTATCATCTTGCTTTTTAAATTTACAAGACTTCTTTTGATGCATTACCAAATAATGTTTCTATCATTTTTATATGTCGGTAATATAGAAATTACGGTAAAATAACTAGTCAAGTTAATGTTAAAAATAAAAACAATTTGCAATAATTTGATTTTTGTGCGTTAATAACCAAAATAATAAAACAAAAAACAATAAATAAATAAACCATAATAATAAAACCTATTTTATTAGTTTCATAAATTATGATTTATGGTTAAAACTTTAATGTTCGTTTATAAGCGACTTAAAGTTTGAAAAAAAAAACAGGATGGTCTATTGCAGACCCATGTAGGTACTTTAAAAGCTTTCTTGAAGATAAATAACATGGTAGCAAATCATTCCCGCCAGGCATTGATTTTGTTACTCTTCGAATTACACTTCTTCAATTAATTCGTGATAAAACGATTTATTTACTTATTTATTTTATTACGGTGCACCAACAACATATTATATATTAACAAATTGGTAAAATATATTATTGGCTTCTATATAAGTGCCCAGTTTATTAAACGTTACGAGGCTTGTATTACAATAATGCGTTCATCAAAACTAAATGAATATACTACAAGCTACAAGTGATATCACTTGTATTATAAGTACTTTTTACACTTGTATTTGTTATTTCTGTTTATCAAAAATGCATTTGTAACATGTAGCTTGTAACTTGTGGCGAAAAAGTTGAAGAGTAATTGTGGATTTGTAATATGTGTTACAAGCAAATAGTATCTCTTTCTACTCTGTTATAATTAAGTTTTTAGATTGTTTATAGGTAAATTCAATACAAGTTTGTGATTTCCGAATCGGATTTCGACAGTAATTCAAGAAGTAGCAAATCAATTAATGGCGGGAATGATTTGCCCCCATGTTATTATTCTCAAAGTTTTTTTTAAGTACTTTGTATAGTTCGTCAATAGACCACTAGTTTTTCCAAACTTTAAGTCGTGCATAAAAGATGGTTAAATTTTTAATCATAATTCAAATAACTAATATAATGAGTTTTAAAATAGGTTTTTACATACAAAATCAGACTATGTACATGTAAGAAAAAAAAACATTGCCTTGGCTAGTTATTGTCAATAGTTATTATACCATAATTTCTACCTTACCAACATAAGATCGCATCTTTGCTTCAATAACCTCATACATCTAGAAGATTCCATACTTAAATAACACTTTACTGAAGCAAAGAGGCGATATAAAACTATATATTTTTTATAAACATATCAAAAATTAAAAAAATGACTTGTTAATTAAAAATACAAGTATGTACAATCTACAAGTCTTGTGAAATTATTTGATGAACGTGATTTACACAGTCTTGTATAAATATTCTTGTATCTTGTAACTTGTGGGTTAGTAGACACATATTTCTATGAACGCATTTTACAAGAATTTGTAAAAATGTTTTTGTACCACTTAACTTATGAGCTCCTAGACTTCTATCTTTTGATAATAGGGCATTTTGCCTTGTTTATAAAACTTTATAACTTTTTTGAAACAAGTTACAAGCTAGAAAGGCATTTATGATAAACAAAACCACAAATACAACTGTGAGAAAGAACTTGTTATGCAAGTGATATTACTTGTAGCTTGTAGTTTACACATATAGTTTTGATGAATGCATTTTTGTAAAATGGGCTAATTTACAAGAGAAAACGCTTGTAATACAAGGCTTGTAACGTTTGATAAACAGGGCACAGATCAAAATACGTATATTAATAATCTACGTTACACAAATTAAAATGAAACAATTAATTCATTAATAGTAATATTAAGGTTCGTGCACAGGTGTAAAATTTTTGCTTTATTCGAGTTAATGCGAATCATGTAAATAATAACAATTTATAAGATTTGAAAAAATAATGTTATTGAAAAGAAAGGGACCCGTTACATTTTAACATAAAAATCCAAATACATCCCTGTACCTTTTAGGCAAACGTTGATCATTTCCTACCGAGAACGTGGCACTGAACAAAACGGAGGCTTGACTGGGTTACCTTCCTGGAGGAATGTCGCTGGGTAGAATGATTATTAACTGAGCAAAACCTACTCAATTTTGATTATTTTTTACTAAAAACCGGCGCGCAGCAGTAATTTTCTTTTGCATTTCATACGCTCCATAATATTTCTGGAAATTCAATGAATCATTATCATTAGCATAGTCAGCTACATTAAGTCCCCTGCTGAAAATAGGCCTCCCTAAAAATTTACTGACGGACCTGCCAAAGCGATCTGTAGGCAATGGTTACCCTTTTCTCCATATCACGTTTCTCCTTAAAGATCAGTTGCGCGACGAAAAGTCCATAATTATTTTACCATAGTTTCCATGAAAATTTCTTTTAAAGTTTCATTTTTTTAAGGACTCCGTTGATGCCTGATCTGCTGAATTGGAACCTATACGTCTTCATCTAAGAATCTAACTTCCTTGCATCTTTCGAGTAAAAGTTGATAATTTCCCAGACGGAACTATGTGACGCGATGGCTCGGCGACTGCGTTAGTTTTCTACAGGAATGCAGAGAGTTCGATTAACTATTTGAGGCGATACGTTAGACGCCAGATTGTCTTACGAGAATATATTGCCGCAAGTTCAAACTATTTCAGCAAATTCTAGGGGTATTAAAAAGTTGGAAATTTATTCGTTACTAGGTTTGAACATGGCGTTGTCTATACCTTTGACAGCTGCTTCAGATGCGTAGTACCTGTGGCGGTTGCAAAGAGTACCTTTATTATAATCCAATATTACCTCCTTTCATTACGTACCGTTGCGCTTAGCCGTTACGTGATTAATTAACACCTTTTTTACCGTGTTTATATTTGAAATCGTTTTAATGAATTCTCTTATTACGATTTATTCTGAAATTCATCAGCGAAAAGTGAGTTTGATGGCATTAAAAATGCTCTTTGATTAATCCAAGCGATAATTTTCGTATTCTGGACTGTGGGTTTGATTTACCAGTGCTATTTACAATACCGTGATCTTGAAGAACAAGAAAATCAAGTCTTTTCCATAAGGTACATGGTGGAGAAACATTTGGCCACATAAAAAGTATTTTGTGCAATCGTAAACTTGAAAAAGGCTTACGTATGATCGTGTGCCGAGGAATCAGCTGTGGTCAACGTTGTCATTAATGTTTGGGACTCAGGGCCGCCTAGTGAGGGCATTGAAATGTCTGTCATAAGATCTTCAAAGCCCGTATAAAGTAAAGGAAGCAAGAATAAGGATTCGGAATACTATGCTGTAGCCGACGCTTATGTATGGAAGTGAATGCTCGTTTATCATAGGATAACTTTATAAATTGAAGGATGATGTGGTGACTAAAATTAAAACAAGTATGTAGAGATAATTTGGGCACGTGGACAGGATGGTTGAAAGGCGAGTTACTAAAGGTATTTATAGAGTGAATTTGGATGGTACGGATGGAGAGCATGCCCATAACCGGAGAAAATGTATGAGAACAACAATGAATGTGGAAGAGGTGTATTATTGTCGTGCTCAATAGTCTCTGCTTCTCTGTGTATGAATATAATATGAGATTTTTATTTTGTTTTTCGTATAACTCAACTCAAAAATACAAAAAAAAATACAGATACTGAAACAATTTCAATACAAATTCGCACTATATTCGAATTCCTCACATTTTGCATACAAAATTGCACGTATCAAATCCAATTGATCGCGAAATATATCCATTGAAATTTCATACAGGGTTATTGCGTGCGTGGGGATTTCGCTGGAGACGCCTGAGCTGGTAAACTTAAACACATGCTAACCTTCAGTAAGTATAGGTCTTGGCTAAATGTTGTGAGAGCATTCGACACACCTTGAGGAAGGTTTCAGGAATATTAGCAATATGAAAACGCTGTTTATGCAATGTGAAAGTATGTTGCGCCCACGAAGTAAAGATAGAAGTTGCGCCGACCTCACTTTGGAATAAAGATAGACAGGAGAAGAAAAGAAAGTAAATTGACTGACGGGATCTTATAAATACAGAACAAAATGTATTTATTTTTGTGTCACACATTCCGCTCAGAGTATGACATATCATCACTAATCTACTAAAAATGTGTTTAGAATATACAGTGTGAAACCCTGATACTGCTTTTAAACTGTCACTAGCTATCTACCTCTCCAAAAATACCGCTTTACTACATCAAACACACGCATATTAAATAAATACAAAACGATAGCATCAAGCGAAATACCGTCCCATTCTAAATAAACGATAGCAAATTGCAGCTTCATTACGGTTGACTTATCATTTTTTTCATCCAAACAGAGTCGCGTGACTCACTGCCCAACCCAACGGACAACGCGGCCAACAATCACCCTGACATAATTCGAAAACGGCTTAGGAAATGTCCAACTAATTACGTACACAATAGTCTACCACGCCCGTATTAGGGATAATCGCCCTAGGGCACGAAAGTAAAGGGGTCCGTCATAAAGGGTGCAATCTAATTTCGCACAAAAAAGAATACCAACAACCCTTTCACGAGACACACTGGCGGCACGGAATGCTAACAATTAGGTAAATTTTAACTTGATAATATGAAATGTTAAAGCTGAAATTATTTTTAAATAACTCCACGGCTGTTAAGCCTCATATTTTTTATTGAAGTAGTAATTTCGTTTAAAATTACATTGAGCAGTGAAGTTACGATTGGAACATGCATATTTATTATGGCACTTAATAAGGATTGTTGTTCAATGCGGTAAAAATAAACATAAATAATTTATTGTGTGCATTATTTGTAAAGCTTAAAATAACGTTAATGTAAGTAGATTTTCACAATCGATTTATTATTGTTTGTTTATTACATTCCGTTTGTATGACAAAATACTTAAAAAATACCAATTTCCATCAACTAAATTACAAATTTTGTATAGACCAAGACAATACGTCATTAGATAAGGAATACCAAAAATCTCATTTCAGTTGTTGATCGACCGATATCAAGATTGCTCTCGGCGAGAACCTAGCATCCTTTTTAAAGGGAACCGAACTAGCACGTCAATCAATGAATGAATGACGCCCCTAAATGTTAATTATTTCATATAAACAAAATTAACAACTTTTAAAATAAGAACAAAATTGACGGTTTATCAAGCAAGAATAAAACAATAGTTGGTCACACAAAGCATCCCTGTGTCCCGATATAGGTGACGGGCGTCCAACCGTGTCTCGTCTCGCTGAATACCATCCGTTTGAGTCGCTTTTTCAGAAAAACCACTGGCTATGAATCCCTTAGCGTCTCTTTCATTCAATGTGAGAAAATTCTATTGAGGGAAATAATTTCTTTTTTGGGTTCAATACCTTTGTAGATGAATTGGAAAGGTCCCAGATGAATGAGACACTCAGAATTTTGGGACGTTTCAGGCGTGCTCGCCGCCTAAGTAGTTTCAGGTCGGTGTTGACTTTTATTCAAATTGGTACCACTTTGCAATTCGCTAAAATGTTCTCGTTACCTAGGGATTGTGGTGAATTGTACCAATTTAGAACTTAATTTTTTTATATTATATATCTTTTTCGACATATTTTTAGAAAATTTCCTTTAAAGCAAAGTGACACCGTTGCAGATGGTAAGCGCAATTCGAGTAAATGAGTAAATTGTTGTTTGGGGTATGGTCATTATCAGTTCACGAATAATGTCAATGAAAATTATTAAAACCATATCAAATCCACATTCAAAAGTTAACAATCCTCGATCCCTTTTATATTTTGGTCATGGCTGATCATCTAACATCATGCCAGATACTCCTTTTCCTACAAAATGCTCCAACCAAGTATTTATTAGAGTCATTTAACTGACTTTAAAAAGACATTAACCAACCCGCTATCTCTTAGATTCATCTAGATGAGGAAATCTAATATCTTTCCATCAAACAGCTTAGAGTCTTTGTGTTTCCTTTGCATCAAGAGGTTGTTGTTTTTAAATTACTTTTACTAAGAACTGGTTTTGTTAGTGTTCTGGCGAGATAGAGAGGGCTACTTGGAGAAGCCTGGAATAACTTCAAGAATAGCAGATAGGAAATTAGGTGATTATCAGAATCTGCAACTGTCAGAACATCTCACTTTCATGAACCGCTCATGGTAAAATTAGGAACAACAGAACTTTGAGTTATTGAAATAAAACTATTTTACGGATTTTATAGTGGTTTTTTAAATTTAGGTATATTTTTCCCGACGTTTCAGACTTTACAGCCTTCTTTGAGTTATAACTACTTGGCACTACATTTTGCCTTGCTATTTTTTATTTCAATGTGTGAACAATATTCAAAGTCACGTACGAAATGCCAATCATCATCATCATCATCATCATCAGCCACATGACGTCCACTGCTGAACATAAATTTCCAGATGGCCCTGTCAAAAGCGGCCTGTATCCAGCACGTTCCTGCGACCTTTATCAAGGCGTCAATAGTCAATAGTCTCGGTATATCTCAGCCAATCCAAATTTACTCAGCGGTGGCTCCGTTTATTTCTAACATCTTCAAACATTTGCAATCAATGTCGGTTGAAATATACCACATCAGACAGCATCACGCCTGTATTCACCAAAGGGTAGGCAGAGCTGCAACCAGATCACCCTCATTCAACTTTTCGCAAAGTATTCCGTCCCGTGATGTGATAGCGGGCGAGCCTATCGCCCGCAAATTCGAGTCTTCGGGCTGATGTTGAGAAGAACAAACCCAAGACAACTTTGCCCTACCCAAGATGAAATATACCACACCTCATTAAAACCAACCTTATCATATGAAACTGATACGGTGAGTTGAACAACAACCACCTGTTTGAGTGTTTGGTTCACAAACAAGTGGAATGCGATTAACAATTATCAGTTATCTTTTTTAGGTATTTTTGATGCAAACGAAGACTTCTGCAACTTTTTCAAGTTTTATGATTAAATCCTATAGATTTTAAGGAATACCTACACGTTGAACTGTTTGTCATTTTCATAGAGGGTTCTTCAGGTTTGTTTCGGATTTCGAGACATTAGTAAGTATTGTAACACAGGATATACATTATGCAACCGTCGTACTGACGGTCCCATTCAATTTCACCACGAAAAGACGGTGTCGCGAAATCTTGGAAAGCTTAATACAGAACAATCCATTCAGATCCCATTTATCATGTTACAAAAATGAGACAACTTGTTCGTCGTATTTCTACACAATAGTTTAAGATATTTTCGATACCACCCCAGCGGGAATGAAAGGAACAATCAAAGAGATTACACTAACCCATCTATAACATATCACAACACAAACGAGTATATATGGTTTCTTTTTTTTCTCCATATATATTTTCAAATCGTTGCTAATTCAACCTAGCAGACCTCCTTCAACGGACCACAGTTAACGACCTCATACCCCGAAAGTTAAATCAAAATAACTAATGTACTCATAGTGCAGAATGAATATTAAGAGATACCGCGAACCGCATTCATTCTGTTGTACAAGGCACGTTCCACACTACAATCATAATTGTCTTAATTATAATACCAACCAAAGAGCCACTACTTTATTTTTATTCGAGTAACCAAAGACCTAGGTTTTATTAGACTTTATGTGTAATTCTACTGTAGTCTGTAATCGTAGTGTAGTAATGAGCAATTACTGTAGTCTTTTGGTTTGGAGGACATTGTATACAGTGTCTATTAAGCTTTTTAAGACATAACAACAATGGCACACGAAGATGCAATCATCACAGTGCATTATAATTAAAGTATTCCTAGTGTTTATGAACAGCCATAGTTTTTTAACAAACGAGGAACATGCTCGTCGCATCTTTTAAATGTTTGTCGCACAAAAGTGCTTAAAAATAAAAACATTTTTACAGCATCATGTAAGCGCACCTTTACAAAGACGAAATTCTTAGAAAGCCATCACGGGAACGTTGATTTCGCATAAAATATTAGTTTTAGTTAAAACGGTTATGCAAACAGGGTGTATTATGATAGCATTGCGTTTGCATAATTCAAAGGATTTTCGCAGGAACGTGGCTGTCTGTTTAGACATGCGAACTGTTTAAGAATACTAACTACCCACCCCTTTGAGGGTTTTTAAGGGAGAGTAGTCTCAGACACTACCGTCGGTTAGCATCAGTTAAATTGGTGGAAATATAATTATCATTTGATAATAAATAAGAATAAGTTTGTTTACCTGTTGAACGATCAGACTAGTAGAAATGGAAAACGATTTTTTTCTATTATAATTCTAAAAAAATTCAAACTCAAATTTTTAACTGATAACGAATTCAAAATTGGAACTATTATAAAATTTATTTACAAAATATAATCTTTCGATTTCTAAAGGACATGTCCAAAACGGGCTTAAAATTTTTACCCAGAAAGTTTATACTTATCACTTATGCATTTGAATAGAACTCCTAAAAACTAGCCTTATACAATTAATCGTTTCATTTCATAGACCTTCGATTTCGAGATTTATGTAATTTTATGCTTCTTAAAAACAACACTTAATATGAAGGTTTTTTCAAAAGTTAGCTATAAATTGATCTAAAAATATTTTTTTAATGGATCCAAGACGCATATTTGGCCCCTTTAACATACCTTAAGTTTGAGCCTGGTTAAATTTTGAGGCCTAGCACCCATACACAAAACGGACATCTTTAAATAGAGTTAATAAGTATTCAAATTTCTATTTCACATTAAATAATTCTATCTTCGCCGTACGATGTTCGAACTTCGAATGCGACAAATATTTGCGAATGCTTGCATTACACGACACTCTTGTAAGAGTACAAATATCTAAACTTTTGCAGCGCGCATTTCGGAGTAACTTGCCTCGAACTCAAGGCATTCCGTGCAAATTATATTCAATAAAGTTCTCGTAAGATGAGACTATATTAAGCATTTTATTTGATTCCCAGGAATAGACATTAGACGTACCTATACTGGGAAATGGAAAACCAATATTTTACTAGAAAGTCAGAACATAGTCTAATTACTTTAGCCTTTTATGCCAATTGAAAATCATACATAGTGATTTGAATTAGATTCGATTTTGGAACGCTAAAGGTAAATTCGAACCCGCACTACACCGCCACAATCACACATAACGCTTTCAAACAACATTCATACAAACACATTATCACAGTAAACATTCTCACAATATCCCGAGCTCACCAAATCCAGTTATGTTTTATCGGTAATAAAACCCGCGTACCCGCGCTCCGACCCCCGGTAACCCCTAAACAATAAGCGATGTATCAACCGCGTCTAATTCATTCGCGTCGCTTAGGGCGTTTTCCACGGATCGACGCATACGACACGACAAAACATTCCACAAGATGAAAATAAACGCTGATTCTCAACGTATCATTGTTGTATTTATACAAGCAAAGAGAGGATGACTCAATAATTGACAAGTAAAAAAAATTTCGGTACCAAACTTTACAGGGTCACTCGCTGGCTAATATGAAGATTACCTAAATATGTCATTGAAAACACTACAGCCGTTTTGGAATCCTCAAGGAACATACATACCTACGTCTTACATAGATAAACTTCTTATAGATACATGTATTAATTATCAACTTTCCAGTTTATAAAATACTACACTTTTACTCGCGGATCCGCCCGCGTGAATGACTTTTTCCGGGATAAAAGTCCCGCTTTATCTTTTCCCGCGATAAAATGTGGCCTATGTTACTCGCTGATAATTAATGCAGCTTATATTGGTGAAAGAATTTCTAAAATCGATCCAGTACTTTTTAATTCGTTACAAACATACAAAAATACAAATCTTTCCTCGTTATAATATTAGCAGAGATGTATTGCTTTGGATATCAAAGTTTCACATAATTTTACCATGTCGTACTCGTAAAAAGTCGTACGACAAATCGTGTCACGATCGACATCGTATACCTGAAAACAGAACCCAAACGTCCACAGGATTATACTCGAACGTTAAGGATATCATTGTTGGTTTTTATTTTCTTAGCGTATTGTTTCAAGCTTTGCGGATTAAGCTTATTTGTTTGTCGCAGGATTTCGAGCATATTTTTATTGTTCAAGAGAACATCTTTTCGAATGTTTATGGTGCTTGCTGCTTAATTTTTCATAAAAATTGCTCTTGTAATTATTCAAGCTCATTTTAATAAGCTTACTTCCTTTTAGGCTTATGTTTAAAAAAATACTCCCCCTTTTTTACTATCTCCGAAATCGAACTTCAGAAACCCACAACGTGCTATGTTATCAATAGCAAAAAAACAAAAACCAATGTTTTGTCAATATCTTCCATTCGGTAATTTAACACCAGAAACCAAACATTGATAGACAAAAAAAGACTTAATACTTTACATTTAAGGTCTTTAGTAACACATCACTAACTTCCCAATACCCTGAACTAACACAACCACCCCCCACGGGAAACATAGGACGCTAACGAACTCGCAACTAACAACTGGCAATAAATAAAAAGACTCGCGTCCTAGTTTCACGAAACTTGTGCGCCACTTTAAAGCCGCTACGGATGAGGAGGGGGGGGGGGGTAGGTATTGTATTAGTTCGGGCTTTGCGTATATCGATTATCGTATCGATATGTTGGGTAATTGTATTTTTTAGATTTTGCACGCAGCTTCGTCTGCGTAATGAATCTATACTACAAAAGTTGGAAAACAGAGTAAGACGCTAGCGCCATTTACTCAAAGAATCAGATAAAAAATATCCATATGTTCAGCAGACGACTTCGAAAGGTTGATGAAGAGATAACGTCAAACTAACGGTCTATATCATGGCACAGAAATATGCTTAGAGAGAACGGTATGTTGTGTCTTGTTGCATGCCTACATCTGTGCGAACGTATTAAACTGCTCATGGAAACTATCGATACCGTTTTCGATCTATCGATATCACGTAACACATCGATATTCCACGTTCCAGAACAAAATCTTAAAGTTGCTAGTTGGTCAGTGTAATGGCCAATAGTCGACAGCGACTTGGCGCGTTAACGCCGTCTTCAATTTGTTCGGCCAGATGGTACGCAAGTTCCAGACGGTGCTAGCCTGAGAAGCTTGTTAAGAACTTCGGTATTGTCGGGCGGGTTAGCAGACGCTGTGCTTGCGCTACATTAACATCTAATGATATCGCCTCGCATTAAGAGTCCAGTGGACTTATAATGTGGCAAAAAGACGCAACTCGTAAGACGATGTCGTTTACTTTTGATGTTTGTGATTGATTGAGAGACCAACATGGCAGTCACGTGTTAGTCTCTCAACCAATCACAATAAAACGAAACGGAGTCGTGTCGTATTTTTTTGGCACATTCTATTCTCACCGCCAGTGTATTTTGTCTGTGTGATCTGCCGATGGTAGGGTACATTTTGTACCCACCCAGCGACCACCGTAGACAAGGTTAAAACCTGCCATATTGGCGTTAAGGTGTCGCGTTCCAGAATCAGCATGTATATATACGGTTCAAACGGGCCGGCTATACGGTTTCACATTTTATTATACTATACATTTTATTATATACTGATTCCTTAAAGTGACTGCGACATAAATTTGGCTGATGCGGTAATTATTTATAACAAACCAAACCAAGACCTGCTGCCACACCCCAAGACATTGTGAGCTCTTACTGTGTAGACCGGACTGCAAACAATGTACTAACACCTTAATATTGTATAATTGTAAATTGAAGGTAGATTTATAGCATTAATTTTTCGGACCACCTACACCTCAGTCCGCCCCGTGACCACGAAGTGCAAAAGCCTTCGAAACGTCGGGAGAAAATCTAAATTAAAAAACCGCGATAAAATCCGTAAAATAGTTTTATTTAAATGTCTAACATTCGCGTAAACATAAGAAATCATTAAACCAAACCAATTTTAAAACACTGTGTTTCGAACAACTTCACCGAACAAACGTCACGAGAAAATCACCTACTTCTCTCTGTAATATTAAAAACATATTTATTACTTATTCATCCGACAGGAGACTTTTAACTTCAACTTAATTTTTTCTATTCAGTATCAGCCCGGAGTCTGGAATTTGTGCCCGATATGGCGATAGGCTCGCCCCCTATCACATCATGGGACGGAATAATGGCGAAAAGTGGGTGCACTAGTTGCGCCTCTTTCTACCCCTTCGGGGATAACAGGCGTGAGTGTATATGTATATGTATGTAAACTTATCTTCAACAAACTGCAAGTTTGTGGATGTATAGGACAACTGAACTGTACACCGGCATAATTGTAACGATTAACGAGGGATAATCACCGCTCGTCAGTTCACACTCTACCTGAACCTCATTCAGCTTACCAGATGCAGTGGGACGCTTTCCCATGCTCGTAAAAATGTGTTCTTTCTATATATTATGAGTCTCACCATACCAGCCCTATATACTGCCCACTGCTGAGCACGGGCCTCCTCTACTGAGAGTTTAGGCCTTAGTCCACCACGCTGGCCTAGTGCGGGTTGGTAGACGTCACATGCCTTTGAAATTCAGAGAACTTCTCAGGTATGCAGGTTTCCTCACGATGTTTTCTTTCACCGTTAAAGCAAGCGATAGTTCACAAAGAATACACACATACATTTTTAGCAAAGTCAGAGGTGTGTGCCCTTGGGTTTTGAACCTGCGGAAATTCGTCTCGGCAATCCGTGCCAGTCCCAACTAGGCTATCGCCGCTTTTTATTTTTATGAGCCTTGAAGTGTATTAAATATTAAGTCAACAAAGTTAATAAGACAATCTTTAAAGAACCCTAAAATTAATAATTTAAAATATAGACGTCCTAACCCAATATTTAATTCATAACAAACTGTATTATTACAAGATACTTGCTCATCCGAAAAACGATTTTTGCCCTAAATACCTCCACCAAGTCTTCAACTTCTTAACTAAATTAATAATTACCAGCCAAAGAATAATAAACATTAAAAATCACAATAACAACTCAATTTGAATGATAATTGCGTGCGAAAGTAAATTAAGTGAGGCTTCGCGAATTCAGCCGAAATTACACAAACGCCGAACGAATCTGTGACGTAACAGTACAGATTATTTGATTACAGACAAACCAAAAAGATGTCGCCAAAGAGTTTTTCTACTTTGGTTCTAATGTATAAGACTCAAGCGTGTTTAAGGATTCCCATTTTTATTATTAAGATACATAGGTTCATAATCTAAATATAAATATATTCGCACACGTTTTTTTCGACAGCATTATACTCTGCATAAACACCAAGGTCCTTCTCAATGATAATTCTAATCAATAATTTGCCTCCAACTTTAATTAAAAATAAATATATAACAGAGCCGTAAAGACGTTTTTGTTTATTATAATTCACAAATAGCAATCTACATTACCTTTGCTACTCTTACCCCATTTTTAAGTTAAGCTGACCATTGAGCTGTAGAAAAGACTGCCAGCATATGTGTTCCCGCTTTTCTTAAACTCGAAGACCTTTAAGTGAAGCGTGAAGAAGCAATCAGGCAGGCCGGCATAACTATGCCGTCCGTCCGGGAATGTATTTTTCTCTTGACGGTCGGCATTTATTTTTGGACTCCACTTTATCAGGTGAAGTAAAGCTACATTGTCGTTCCTTCGATAAAAAGACCCCACAAACAGAAAGCTAGAGTATTCATGAGTGCTATAAGTTTATATATATGTAAGGAAAACCTCAAAACGTATCATCCAACATTCATTAATAACGTTTACGGGCCAGTAAGTGGATAGCACAAAACTTGTTAATTACAGCTCACAAGGGCTTCCTCTTGATAACCTTCAAACTCTTCGAGTGCTTAACAAAACGCCCGTTTCCGATGAATTGCGCTGCAAACTCCACAAGCAATTCGAATAGGAACTTGTAATTGGGTGATTATTTAGTACTGAATTCTGATGGGGTTATGTCGATTCAAGTAAACATTTGTGTCGGTTGATTTGACACACCGTTGTGTACGAATCAAAACCTTTTAGACAGTAATACATACACGCAAGATTAAGTTGCTTGAAATGAAACGCAGTTTCGTCTATGCATGATTGGTTGGTTCGATTAGGGCCGTACCGCTGTTAGCACCGTTTTTAACTGTTCATGTTAGGTGGCTCAAAAAATACCTCCAGTCGTACTTATCTGATTTACTCTCGAAATTCCTTTGATAAAACTCGATAACACCAGAATACACTAATCAGTACTTATACAATCCATTTCGTAAAATTATCAAAAAAACAATGACACTCCAACGTTTACCTTGTCCACCCTTTCCATCAAAATACAAGCAAATTACGTTCCTCTCAATTTCAATATCCTCTTTATAAAAACTGAATATTCCATCCAGCATGTTGCCCAACAAATCCGCTCGCCATCCCTCGTATCGCGTGTGTACAGACGTCAACATAACTCATGCTAACTGGATCTGACGTCGTGTTGTTGACGCAACGACGTTTACGGCGCACATTTTAGATTTACTGCTACGAGCAACAATTGAATTTAGAAAAATAGAAGATTGGAGGAGAATTATTACAGACTGAGCTATTTGTTTACTACGTCAGATTAGCATGTCGCTGTCATATCTTAAAGCTAATGCAAAGACCTATTGGTTCTTTATTAGGTGGACGATAGCCTAGTTGGGAATGGAACGGTCTGCCGAGACAATGTCCGCAAGTTCGAACTTCAAGGCACACACCTCTGACTTTTCAAAGTTACGTGTCTCTTGTTTAGCGTTCGCTTTATCGGTGAGGGAAAACATCGTGAGGAATACCTACATATCTGAGAATTCTCTATAAGAATTTCGAGGGTATGTGATGTCTGCTAACGTGCACTAGGCCAGCGTGGTGGACTAAGACCTAACCTCTCATAGTATTAGAGGAGGCCCGTGCTGAGCAGTGACCAGTATATAATTTCCATTCTTCCATTAAGATAGAAGAAAGAAAGAAAATCGTTTATTCGGCTCTTTTTGGAGACAGGGACAAAAAATAGATAACAGCACACCAAAAAAAGCAAAGGGAGCGAGCAGCGTGTCTCTAAAAAGCGTAAATATCGGTAGCACACTCAACCTCACTACCAGCTAAACCACCCGTTCCAACCTTAGTAGAAAAACACGTCTCATAATTACGCAAAACCTTTTGTACAAAATATGACTTACCAAAAGCGGGTCCCTTTTTAATTACTAATTAATAATGCAGTCCGACTCGTCTTGATCAAAAGTCCCTTTAATTCCAAAGATGCGTTAATTGTACACTGTTATTAACTGGGGGCGTCGTGGCGCGGTACAAGGGGAGTCCATTTTGGCTGCACAAAGCCCCACGGACCGTTTGCGACATCAAAGTATACCACTTTTACGTTTATTATCAAGGGTCAAAAGTGTTGTGTCTAAGTATTTGCGATGTTCAAGTGAAAAGCGGTGTCTGAGTTGGTTTATTTTTCTTGGTAATAATGTATTGGCTTTGTCTGGAAAGCTTTTTGTTTGTTTATTTATCGATGGTTTGGGAGTTTAGTGGTATTCTGTCTCGCTTATGTGTTGGTAATTTATAAATTGACTCATTTCATGAGTACGAGCATCAACGGCGCACTTTGGTTACGGCAGCCAACTGACATTGTTGCTAATATAATTGTTATAAAAACGGTGCAAGTTACACATCATATGCAGATATAGCAACATTAAACATGAAGTTATTCCACCAAATTCACACCAAATCAACAGTAAAAATCCTTGAAAACAACCAAAACATTCAAACTCTACTTGTATATGCATCAGCGAGGGCCCAGGAGTCGAGTGATTTATGTGCAGAAGTCGTCGTGCGCGGTCGACCTTGTAACATTTTCGATTTCCTGCACCCCCCTCCCTCCACAAACATCCCATGCGATTTCACACATCACCGACCGCGAGCGTCGAACGTATCATTTATAACACAATATTTGCAAATTTCTAGCTGTCTTAGATTATTTTCAGATATATATCTACACGCTTCGGACTGACAGTTCGAAATTGTGGCTTTTTTATGGCACTGAATGACGAGTCGAGCATGCTGTTCGCCTGATGGTAAGCGATACGACTGCCCATAAACAGTAGTAACACCATACAGCACCTTGAGTTACAAAGTACTGTGTGGCATTCCACTGCGCTCGTCATCCTGAGACATAAGATGTTAAGTCTCATTATGTCCAATAGTGGCTTATTTTGTTTGGTGCAAGCAATAAATTCAATCATATTGTTTATGCTCATAAACTGTACTTTGAGACATGAGATGTTAGTTCTCACAATGGCTAGTTGTTATTTCCGTGTCTTATCCGGTAACAAGTATTTTTTGCACTCTGATATATAACCAGATTCAGGAGAACCTTAGGAAACGAGAGACCTAGAACCGCGTAGTTTTAAAACAAATGAGTGATTAAACCTGGTGACGCCCGATGGCAAGCGAGAAAACTAACATATGAAGATACTTACAGCAATCTAGGTAATTTTTTTAACTAACGTATCAAACTTCAGCGTTCACACACACACTTACGCCTTCTATCCCCAAAGGGGTAGGCAGAGGCGCAACTAGTGCAACCACTTCTCGCCGTTATTCCGTCCCATGATGTGATAGGGGGCGAGCCTATCGCCATATCGGGCACAAATTCCAGACTCCGAGCCGATACTGAATAGAAAAACTTAATATCACTTTGCCCGACCCGGGGATCGAACCCGAGACCTCAGCATTGCAATCGTACCATAATACAACTACGCCACTTCAGCGTTCATATCGCCATGTAATTCAATACATTTTAATTTAAAGTTATATACAATGTTTACAATTTATCAGCATGCTTAAGATCACCAAACGAACGGAATTATCACTGGCCTTAATGATGCCTATTATCACGAGAACTATTTGTACATATTTTCATTCAATCGTATCACTGTCACAAGAAGGTCCAAAATAGGTGACGACCTAAGCACCACGATCTTTGAACTTTGCCACCCATCTGAATAAATGGCGTACATGCGTCCACGTCACACTGAACTTAAAGAGATCACGATCAACTGTCTTATTAGGTATGGTGATAGACTATAGTAATATTTCTATTAATATTGTTCATTTGAATGCTGAGGGTTAGGCACGCCGGCATGATTGTGCCGACCGTCCAGAGATGTATTGATCTCTTGCTGGTCGATATTTTTTTGAACTTCACTTTACTGACCGCCGTGTACACAGAATCCATTTGGCCGTCCGTGCCATCGACAATAAATCTAGTTCAATGAAAATTTATTTGATCAAATTGGTGTAATTATTAGTAGAGTCGATGGTTATTGTCGAAAAATAACTAATTGCACAATCCAATTTAGCGTCAATTACATTTCATTTGTATTAATTTAAATATGTGAAAACTAATTTTATTTTAAGTACTACAATGATTCAATCATAACCAGGTATTTGCATAATTTGTCAGTAATTATTATTGTTTGATAATTAAACTTGCACACAATACAATAGCTTTTAATCGTATTTCAGACTGTTTGGCAATTAAATCTATAATTGGTAATTAAATGCACGTCGTTTTTAATAATATTCCAGGTTCTGATCAGTCATAAAAATACAAAATAAAAACACATATTATGACACATCGATATATTTTAATTTTTATGCAATAAAAACAATGAAACAGTTCCATGACACTTATAACTTCCTCTCTTCTCCCTAATCATAATCAATGCCATATCCATAAAACATGGATAAGTTAATCACTAATTAATTATTTAACATCTTCTACATCCAAACTAATGCCAAGAAAATCGCTTTACAAATACGTAATAAGAATCAAATCTAAGTATCGCATAGAAAAGAAATTCCTTCTAGCAACTCGTATATTGTCTCAACGACATAGATTTACTGACGGAATATTTTATCGCGCCCTTTTCTTGGATTCCCCAACCCTCAAATGCTGTGACAAATACGAGAACTTAATTAAGGTCTGGACCCTGGCCCCCAAGTCTTAATGAAGAATGTTGAGGGATATATACTGTATGTACCGGTTGATTAAGATGTTTATCAAATGCGCCCATGAGGCACTGTTTCCATACACTTCGAAATTTTAAATTCCCGTTAATGGTACAGAGCTAATGACGTGGTAAAGCAGTTTTATCGCACTAAGCTCGTCTATTCAAATATGTTTTAGTTTCTCTATAAAAAAAAAACATTGTTTTTGATAATGCCACATTTATTTACATAACCATTCGCATGCGTCTTTTCTATGCAAATTACTCAAGATATTTCAAATCTGCGATGAGTTACGCGCCGGCTCAATTTTTTACTATATTTCTTGCCCTAGAAGACCTCAAGAGACCAAGGTCAATGAGCCGGTCTCAACAGCAATAACTCAAGCGCATCAAACTTAATGTTTGGTCGTGAAAAACGTTTTCCACGGTGATGTAGTGTCGCATTAGGTCGCAAACTCGTATTTAAATGAGATAAATGGCCAGCAGTGGGGAGCTGCGGCTGCGGTTGTGTTGCATGAGCGATGACGGTTTGAATTTTTTTACGTTGTATTTCATTATGTCCTTAGTCCAATCACTACACTAGTGAATATATAAGCTTTGAATCAGGAGTTTCTAGATTCAAATCCTCATTCGGGCTCCTAGTAGGTTTTTCTAACACGAATCCATTAGTAGTACTGGATCCTGCCGAGAAAGTTTACTTCTTACACGCTAGTCGAAAGATCAAAGCCACATCATTTCTGCAACATGATTCAAAAAGTGTGTCGCGACTCTAATTTGACATGGGATAAAGGCGGCTTGCTCGTTTTATTATTCAACCATTTAAAAAGTCTATATTTATATAATCCATTTTATTCCATACTAGCTTTGCCCGCAGCTCCGCCTGCGGTAAAAAGTTTTTCCGAGATAAAAGTCCCGCTTTATATTTTCCCGGGATAAAAAGTAGCCTATGTGTTAATCCAGGACATGATCTACCCGTATGCCAAATTTCATCGAAATCCGTTCAGTAGTTTTTGCATGAAAGAATTACAAACATCCATACATCCATACATACTTACAAACTTTCGCGTTTATAATATTAGTAGGATTCAAAATGAATCACAGAAAATAAAACAGGGAAAATTATTTCATAAACCGCTACTCTTAACTCGCATAACCCCACCTTCAAAACACAGAGCCCGTTTTGGTAAGTTGTTTCAACTTTAAGAATCGGACCTGTGTATTTTTGGCAAAGGAAGCAATGTTTGTACTGCCACCGAGCATGATACAGTTTGTTGCAGCGCTGAACGTGAGCGGAATGATTCATGTAATTATTGTTGAAACTTTTGACCAGTGGGGATTGTCGTTTTATTAGTTAAAAAGACGAGATTTCTGTACACAATAAAGTAAAACCAGAGATAATTTCTTACTGCCGTGGGAGTCTATCAAGGTGTGTTTAGATAACGTCATGAATTGAACAGGTTGAAAAAAAAATATTTTTCAACTTTTTCGTTTGCGTAATCTAGCTATGTATCAATATAACATAGCTCAGTCTAATAAAGATTAAATATTTCTGATCTACCAATATTGAAACTAAAAAAAAAACTCTAAAACACCCTCTTTATATTGAAAACCTACAGGCTATCTAAATATACTAAGCCCCAAACCATGACATCAAACTCAATAACCCAAACAAACTGGAAATAGCCAAAGTAAATATTTATCCCACACTTATCAGTACTAATAAACAATGCAAACAAACCGACGTGCGATCTGACGAACGTCTGGCTTGTATCAATCATGGCGGCTGATCTGACGAGTATGGGTCAGCACCGACATTCCGCCCAATTCAAACTGAACCTTATGTGAAATACACAAATTTGAATTGAAAATAACAAGACCTAAACTTTTTAAGCGTTTCGAAGGTCTTTCAATATACCGTAGTGAGATTGATATAAGGTTCAGATTTCCTTGTGTATGAATTCTTTCCTTGGAGCCACATAGTCCGTCAGCGCAGACCGTAACTTCCTTGGCACGATTGTATATTTTGTCAAGGGTATTGTATAAACCGCTTCATTTAAGAAATAAACATGTCTTCTACACTCTCTAAATCCCAACATCTTATTGCTCAGGTAGTCAGCTGGATTCGGCTGAACTATAGAGTCATGAATTTGATGCTTGAGGCTACTAACAAGGCCAGCGTGGTGGTTTAAAACCCAAATCATGTACTAGATCCATGGTCAACCTATAAAACATATTTTTTATCATTATTAAGCCGACTGTATCTGATTAGTTCCACTATGTTCCAGAAAACAAACTTGTGTGTAAATACTAATCGGTCAGAGAAGTGTCTAGAGGCCCGTAATTCTTTATAGGCCAACGCACACAGGATTGTTCTAACAGTGTGTAATCAAGAGCTGCGGTGACCATAGCGGCCATTACTTTACGAAACAAAAATGGCTACATATCCTGCTAGGTTATGGCTAGAAGGTTTTGAAACCATCAAGTATTATCCAAACCAATTTTGTTAGTTACACGAACCCAAAAGTTGGAAAAGAGGAATATAGCATATAACACGAATCCCACAACCGCTCCACCACTCTCGTTCCCACGACAGATTGAAAGAAAACACTCATAACAAGATTGTGCCGCGCCGGATTCCATCCAGTCCCATTGGGATAACAAACCGTGTTTTCGATTAGATAATTGGTTTGTTACAATGAAAACAAAAAGCGTCCGTTTCATATCGCGCTAAATTAAAATGTCCGAGCTTTTTATCTGTGACGAAAGTTGATACTACATTCTCTATGTAAATTCAGATTATTCTTTATAGTTCTTGCAATTAAGAAGAGATTGCTTTTTGAGTTGTTAACATTTTAACACTGATTGATATAATGTAGACTAAGATTTCTGAAGTACTATTTAAAAAACAGACTTAATATTTTTTTTTAGCACGGCATGGCAAAGTAGTCCCTTTGATCAGACTTAAGAGAATCCCCATATCCTACGGTAAGTTTAATGTATAATTAATGTCACCTAATAATAGCAACTGCATCCTTCTCTGAACATCACATTATCTATACCCTACTTGAAGAAGATACTATCGTGGAACTTAGCCGTGTACAACGCTATCCATTGAAGTAAAAACGTATGTAAGGTGGCAGCAAATATGTCTAATATGTAAGCCAGAAAAAACTCAACTAAAAACACACTCATCTCCACAAAGCACGTCAAAATTAAAACCATAATCACTATACACGGTCACTAAAAAACAAAAGCTAATCCCCGCCAGGATTTCGCGCATAAAGCGAGCGTGCCGTGATCCGAGCCCGTTAAATTGGTCCGACGTGGAACTTTAAAAGAGCCAAAAGGTTTCCAAACAATGCCGGCCGATGCCGGGCGAAGCCGCGCGATGCCGGGGCGGTAGTCTAGCATAATTCGCAAGCTATTCGTACGCGGGTCGCTAAATATTCTGCCGCGGTGCGGAGTTATAGCGAACTACACACGGACGATACGGTTTGAAAGCGATGCTTCTGAACTGTTTTATTGCGGTTGTTTTATGTTAAGTTTTTGATGTAATCTTTTTTCATAGTCATGGCTACAGAGATTGATACACAATATAGATTACTAAATTGAAATTCGTGATCACATGAAAATCACTTTTTTGCAAATCTTCTCGTCTTATTAATTTGTTGAAGTCTAGGCAAACTACATAAACCGTATCCAGACTCTAAAAATCAGTCATAATAGCCAATTAGATCCGAGAACAATCTGTCATAAACATCACGCAAAATTACATACAAAATTCCCTACCCAGCAAGCTCACCGACCTTCGCACCTCTACACCACCTACACCTGGATTACTAGACATAACTTCAAATAACGCATTATACATCTATCCCGTCCTTGGCGCTGCGTTAACAAGACGATTCACTGAGCCGGCAATGTAAGCCTTGCAAATGGATATTGCAAGTGAGATTTACATGTAAAACGGTAGTTGTACGCTCGTATCGCACCGTCAGTTATGCAGATATCTGCGGTCCTATGGTAATGAAATAGTCCGACTTATCGTTCGGATTCTTTTGGCGTTTTGTTTGTGAAGTGTTTCAATAGAATTTATGTGGGTTATTAGTGGTTTTGGTAGCTGGTACAAAAATAGGTATTTTTGGAGCTAATTCTCTGTCTCTAAAGACAAAATTAATATTACTAATTGATGAACTATATCATGAGAACCGACGATAGCCTAGTTGGGAATGGAACGGTCTGCCGAGACAGTGTCCGGAGTTTCAAACCCAAGGCACACACTTTGACTTTTCGAAGTTATGTGTGTATTGTTTATCAATTAATTATCGTTCGCTTTTACGGTGAAGGAAAACATCGCGAGGAAACCTACATACCTGAGAATTCTTTATAAGAATTTCGAGGGTATTATGAAGTCTGGCAACCGGCATTAGGCCAGCGTGGTGGACTAAGGCCTGAACCCTCTCAGTAGTAGAGGAAGCCCGTGTTCAGCAGTGGGCAATATGTAATACAAGGCTGATTGCATTGATCGCGACTGGGCAAACGTAGTGTAGGACGCCCTCCGGCCAAGTGGGATGACGATCTGCGAAAGACTGCAGGCAGATGCTGGATGCGGCAAGCTGAAGACAGGGCGCTATGGCGCTCATTAGGGGAGGCCTATGTCCAGCAGTGGACTGATAAAGGCTGATGATGATGATGATGATTGCATTGCATGACCTACATCCTCATTTATCAGTCTTATAAAAACTTCAAGGATTTTCATTTAAGTAATTCGATTTCCTAGACAGAGAATCAAATTACAACCATAATAGCTCTAAAAATACTCGCTAGCACATCCATCCACCCTTTATCAAGCCGTCCCGCGCGACATCCGCAGTAAATCTCCCCAGACGCGGAAGAAAATAAAAAATAGCTGACTAATTCATGGCAATCACTCTTCAATGATAAAAGGCTTTGTTGCCACTTCGTAGAGTCGACATTCGCGTACTCACCAAATTAGCCTATGAACAATTTGAACTTTTTGATTTCATGTAGTCAGGGTCGGATTAAGGGATATGGAATTACCACGGCAGGCGTAACACATATAAAGGTATAGGGACTGAATTAATTCTCAAAACTGTCAGACAGAGTCCATTTTGAGTCTGTGCGCACCCATTTTTTATACGAAAATATCGTTTTGTGTAAATTATTATGACTTTTCTGTTATATAGATCATAATATTGTAAATCTATAGGATAACAGCAAATAAAAGTATTTGCTGTTATCTATGTATATATATGTAAAGATATATGTCCGGGTTATAGTATATCATAATATATTTTCTTATTGAATACATTTTACCAATTTCATAGAATTGGTAAATTATGAGATATTCGTGTGATCCATACTTCGAATCTGGATGTTGGGAGGTTGAGTTTTAATTATATTTTCTATTAATTACAAAAAAAACTTATTACACATAAAACGCATGTTAAGGGGGCAATTGTAAATCAATCTTAAATACTCATATTGGCCAACCGTAGCTCGATCCGCCCCTGCCCCAACGATCGGCAAATGAAACTTTCTCAATTTTACACCGAAGAAAAACCAATGTAAAAGAGACAGACCATTTTCAACAAAAAACTAAATTACATTGTATATAATTTATTTCTTTACGCGTTTTCCATTCAACAAGCCGATGATAATTCATTCGAATGTCCCATTTTTACGGTCATCGTACTAATATTGATGTACAAAAAAAATTACACGCGTATTCGAGGTATAATAACTACAGAAATCAGTGGAGTGTGTATAATTACGAAAAAAGTGTTTTGATAGTTTCTGTGCTAAGGTTTTTTTGTATGCAAAGCTGTTTATTTTTTTTTTCTTCTCGTCCGATAAACCAATGCAGTTTAGAGTCTATTACTATTCTAAAGTACGTGACAGGAACATGAACTATCAGCGACCACCTGGGAAAAAATATATTAAAGTGCCTCATTCCGACAATTCGCGTTAAGGATTTAACCCGTGGACTTTCAGATACACAGATCGGCATGGTTCTTAGACATTGAGATACAACGTACCTTGACAAAAATAAAACTAACTATCAAGTCCTGAGTCACACTGCCCAAGGTAAATATATGTCGAAAAATATGCAGCCCGCAATCTTGTTTCATAGCACTCGGTACTTAAACAATCTTGTACTTTATAAGTAGGGGAATAAAATCTCAATTTTCAAAAGCGGGTCAGGTATACACCGGGACATCGACTTCGGCAGCGCCACCTGAAGGCGGTAATTGCAAGAGTTCCTTAATTAATAAAGGCCTTCAAACTTTAAAACTTTGTAGATTTTGAGTGAAGCGTCCATCGGTTGCTTGCGCACAGTTGGAGCGTGAACAGTAAGCCCGTTTTACTTCAGTCTCATTACACTGGACGAGCTCAGCGCCTTCGACTCGCCGTGAATTCGTTTACAACTCGCCAATGTGATAAGAGCCATAACTTAACCACAATCAACCGGGCGTAAGTCGAGTTGTAACAACTCGATTTAAGCTATGTGACTATCATCCTACCGTTCTCATTATTTTTTTTAGTCTGGCAATGCATCATCTCTTTGGTACTATGGGTGTTTATGGGTAGTGGCGATTAATATCAAGCGACCTATTTGCTCGCTAACTGGCCGATTTGAAACTCTAACATAATATCTAAAAGGGTTATATCTTAAAAAGGGAAAGGGAAAAGAAAAATAACGAATAGATACTAATAAAACGTCTATTTACTGGGTCAATTTTGGTGGCTCTTTCGTATTTATTAGCACGGCGAAGTCCATTTATGGATTTCTGTCGAATCCTCCGGTCAAACCGTTCTCCTGAAAAAAGCCCGGCCATTCTATCTGTCTCTTTTATCGTATGGCTCTTTCGTATGCGAGAATCCATTGTAGACTTAATCCCATTCGTGATTAAAATCTTCATGGTGTTGCTACTATGGAACATTATTATCAAGCGAGCAGGTTATAATCATAAGTATAAATAAAATGGATCAATGCCAGTCACCAATTTAAATCACGAAAAAACATACATACATACATATACACTCACGCCTTTTATCCCCGAAGGGTAGGCAGGGGCGCAACTAATGCACCCACTTTTCGCCATTATTCCGTCCCATGATGTGATAGGGGGCGAGCCTATCGCCATATCAGGCACAAATTCCAGACTCCCAGCTGATACTGAATAGAAAAACTCAATATCACTTTGCCCGATCCGGGATCGAACCCGAGACCTCAGTATTGCAGTCGTACCGTAATACAACTACGCCATCGAGGCAGTCAACATACATATATATTAATACGCCTTTAAGCCATAAGGGTAGGCAGAGACTAGGGATTGCTATTTTGCTCGATTCTGGCGCACTTCTACCATACCGGCATGGCATACCGGTGGTAGGTCTCTCATATGTAAGAGTCCGTCTGGGTGGGTACCACCGCCAAGTCTATTTCTACCGCCAAGCAGCAGTGTGCATGCACTGTTGTGTTTCGGTTTGAAGGACATTGTAGACAGTAAAACTACTGGACATAATGAGACTTAACATGTTATGTCTCAGGATGACGAGCGCAGTGGAACGCCACACAGATGTAACTTGTACTTGTAACTCAAGATGCTGTATGGTGTTACTACTGTTTATGGGCGGTCGTATCGCTTACCATCAGGCGAACGGCATGCACGTCTCGTCATTCAATACCATAAAAAAGACTTCTTTCTTTCATCGCGAAACTACCCTACTGCTATACTTCATCTACGGAAAATTCTAAACGAGATTTCAACAACTCTTTGTAATGACACGAGTCAAAAAGTTTTTGAGTAATTAAACGATGTCGCTTTCGTGCGTACACCCTTCTCCGACAATTAAGACATACTTTTAAAATTCTTTTTAACAAGAAAACCGGTAATCGTGTACTTTACAATCCAGGCTTGTTAGTTTATTCTCCTTAGTGTATGTTTCAGTTTTCTAAAGTCTGAAAAAAATATACCTGTCTTGTAAATTGTTAACACTTGCCTCAAGCAAGTAAGGTCGCAAGACGTCGCTGGATACAGGTTGTCTAACAGGTTGGATTAGAAATCTTTAGGGGAGACATATGTTCAGCAATAGCCTTCCAAAGACAAATGAGCTTCGACTAGCATGTTAAACAACACATTGCTGACGCGTTCTGTACATTCAGGAAATGAAAGAGGCTTTATCTTTACTATTTACATCTACTCCTCATTATTATTTTAACCGATTTTTTTATAGTAACTGAATGATGATGGTCAGCGATACTCCCCATAAACAGTAGCAACACCATACATAACTTTGAACTACAAAGACCTGCGTAATACCTACTCCCGTGCGTTCATCACCTTAAGGCATCCTGAATCAGTGATTATTAATTACGTATCAGGCGATCAACTTCCTCCTTTACTAGCGTTCTACTTCTGATAGTGATAGTTCATTTTTTATTGCATCGAATGACGAGACGAGCATGTCGTTCGCCTGATGGTAAGCGATACGACCACCTATAAACAGTAGAAACACCATCCAGCACCTTGAGTTACAAAGTACTGTGTGGCATTCCACTGCTGACTGCACTCGTCATCCTGAGACATAAGATGTTAAGTCTCATTATCTCCTGTAGTTGTACTGAATAAAATTCCTTTCAAACCCTTGGCGGTAGAAATAGACATTGCGGTGGTACCCACCTAGACGGACTTACATATAAGTGTCCTACCATAAGTAAATCATATAAAATTCACAAGTCGTTCACCAAGACATCCATTTGAATCACCAAAACAGAAATTAACAGTAAAATCCGGTGCCTCATTTAAAAACTCTACTGTAATTGTTCTGCGAAAATTAACGATAGAATAAGCTGAATGGCTAATCTTCCTTTAATCTGTACCTAATAACGAGTGACAAAAGATTAGTGTCAAGTGTCTGTAGCGGGCTTCCAAAATGTCTAGTTTTTATCTGCGAGGCAATAATGGCTTTAGTTCAATAAAAATTTAGTGCATAGCTAGAAAAAAATAGTTGGTGAACAATGTACAAGACTTGATTGACAAAATAATATGTCAATATTGTTAAGCATGATAATGAAAAAGCGTATTTTGCGTGAAATGAATTACACTCATTTGCAAAAAAAACGGGCGGTTTGGATTTTAATTCTTTTTTAAAAAAATACGGTACCAAAATGATTTCAATCACTTGTACATGTTACTGGCCGGTTTTAAAAATGCCGTGGTGTTTAAAACGGTACGTTCTAAATTAAAATTTTCGTTTGATGCTCGTTTTTACAGAAAACCACTTTTTATCCTACATTTTTGGTGCGAAGTTCCAAAAGATAATATCGGTTTTCATAACTTTTAGTAAATTTTTATGAATTTATTTCATATTCTTAATTGTCTCAATAATGTTAGAGAAAGTGGTAAAAGCTACAAAAATTATTGCGCTGCTCGAAGAGGGCTGCAGCCAATGCTTCGTGGCTCAGAGGCTAAGTGTGAGTCGCTCGACGGTTCAAAGGACCTGGCAGCGGTATCAAGACACCGGTTCCGTCGAGAGAAGGCCTGGTTCTGGAAGTAAACCATGTTACCAACCACGGGATGATCGTTTTCTTGTGAGTCGCGCATTGAGAAATCGCAAGTCTTCGTATGTGGACCTTAAGAACAACCTCGAAGAAGTAAGAAATGTGCATATTAGTTTATGGACGGTCAGGAGGAGGCTGCTCGCGGCCAATATACGCAGTCATCGCCCGGCCCGCGGCCCTAAGTTACTCCGTGAGCACAGAGTTGCCAGGCTTAGGTTTGCTCGAAATTGTGAGTCATGGACTCAAGAAGACTGGAATAGGGTATTGTTATCCGATGAAGCCAGGATATCTCTGTTCGGTGAAGATCGACGTCGGCGAGTGCTACGAAGACGAGGAGAACGCTTTGCAGAGGCTTGTTTTGAAGAAATCACACCTTATGGTGGGGGCTCTGTTATGTTTTGGGCAGGAATAAATTCAATGGATCGTACAGAGTTAGTCTTCATTGAAAACGGCTCACTGACTGGACATCGATACATAACGGAAGTTCTTATTCCTCATGCACAACCTGCATTGGCCGCTTTAGGCGAAGACTCAATTTTTATGGACGACAACGCTCGCGCCCACCGGTCTGGCGATGTGGAAGCGTATGTGCAAGAGGTCGGCATTCGTCGTTTGGATTGGTCAGCTCGAAGTCCCGACCTCAATCCTATAGAGCATGTCTGGGACGTTCTGAAACGACGCGTGAGATCAGTACAACCGGCTCCGCAAACCATCAGAGAGCTGAAGAATGTGATTACCGCGGAGTGGGAACGTATTCCGCAAGCAAGTATCCGGGATATCCTCGCTAGCATACCCAGACGAATTCAAGCTGTGATTTCAGCTAGAGGGGGTCACACTCGATACTAAACATTTATCTGCTTTTACTTTATTAAAGAAAAAACAAACAAAAATCTTTGTTAACTTTTACTGCACGAGCATATGCACTACTAGCGAGCATACACTACTAGTGAACTTTAGCATTAAAACCCATAAATTTTATCAAAATTTTATGATAATACTGACGAAAACGATTATTTGCTTATTAATTTACAAAATTGTGAAAGTAAAACTACCTATAATTATCAAACAAACCAATAGTAACCTTTGAAATGGTTCATTGCTTAGGTGCCCGTTTTTTTGCAAATGAGTTTATTAATAAAATCGCTGATCTGTGTTATATTACTCTGCTTCAGTCGCACCTTTAATTTTTATTGCTTTTTTCCAATGAACAAGTACACCGAGATCTGCTGTTGTAATATATACGTATATATGATGAAATACGATGAAAGATTTACAAGACATCTCGCGTTTTATCACAGTAAGTCACACATAAAACTTAATTCCTATACCGACAGATTAAAATATTTCAATATGATTAGTTTGAATGATAGAAGGAAACTTCTAGACATGTCATTTTTGTACAAAATTTTACGGAATTATATTGATTGCCCACCGTTATTGGAAGCCATAAAAATACGCGTACCCAGCCGCCTGCCGAGGCAACCTCTCTGTCTGTTGTGTCCACCACTAGCTAGAACTAATCTCAAATATAACTCGGTAATAGTCAGATTGTCTCGAAATTACAATTCTCTCGGCCAGTCTATAGATGTATTCAGCAACTCATTGGCAACTTTTAGGACTCAGGTTTTGAAGGTTATAAATGATGTTGACAATCATTGATCCCTCTTACAATTGTTACTGTTACTGTTGCATATTTTGATTTCTTTTTTGATTTTTTTTTTCCCTATTTGTTATTTGTTAAGTATTATTAACTTAAAAAAGTAGTTCCATTCAGTGCATGCTGTGACGCCTGAAGGTAATGCCTTTAACACGTGTTTTACTTGAATGTTTATTTAGTTGTAAGTTTTATTGTAATTACCACTGGATGTCCTTATAAAATAAAATAAAATATGTACATACACTAATAGGAATAACAATCCCTACCTAGCCGATTTCGGCCACGGAGTCCAATCTCAACAGAGATCAGCCACGTATGCAGGAAACATTATGGCGCAATACACAGGTGCGCTCACTATTCTTTTACTCTCATAGTCCTGTGAGACGGCAATCCGACATGACTGGACAGATATCAGTCGCAGGACCAACGGCTTTACGTCCTTTCCGAGGCACGGAGGTATCACACCGCCAACTTCCTGACTCCAAGCTGCGACTGAGTAATTTTTAACATGGAAAAACCCAGTCACACCATTTTTAGCCCGACCCGGGATTCGAACCCAGGACCTCAGCGTGCCAATCGTACTCGTAACGCGTATGCAATACAACTACGCCACCAAATTAGTTTCTTTATATGTCTGCTTTATGATTACAATGACACTCACCTCCATCCTCAGGAATATTGAGCAGTTTCTTGGCTCCTGGGCTGGGCCCACGCACGGCAGACAGCGCGCGCTGCAGCGTCTCGCTCATCGGCTTACCCACACACTCACCGAGCACGCACACAAGCACTACACATTGCACTACACTAACACGCCGGTGAAGACCCATCGCGAATGATGATCGATGGACTGAGCTACATCCTCGTGGCATGAGACATCTGCAACAGATGAGATAATATGTTAATACACACGTACGCATTTAGTTTTTGTGATAGTAAGAGAGCCTATAGCGATATCGGGGAGCGAGCTTAAGACGTAAGCAAGGCAGTCGTTATGAAATAAGACGCCAAGGTCTTCATTATCGCGATGATCATCAGCCTCAGAATTTCAAAGAGTTCAGCGGTTTGCATGCAGCGACTCCATGAATATCATATAAGTAAATTATGAGACAAAAATGTTATTCAACTAATAGTATGATTGACTGCCTCGGTGGCGTAGTTGTATTACGGTATGACTGTAATGCTGACGTCTTGGATTCGATTCCCGGGCCAGGCAAAGTGATATTGGGTTTTAAATTCAATATCAGCCCGAGGTCTGGAATTTAAGCCCGATATGGCAATAGGCTCGCCCCCTATCACATCATGGGACGGAATACGCACGGCGCAAAGTGGGTGCACTAGTTGCGCCTCTGCCTAGCCTGTCGGGGATAAAAGCATGAGTGTGTAATAGTATGATTAGGTGGCAGGTTCCATATACGCGAATTTATCTGTGTAGTTACCACCCTAAAGATTTCTGCCGCTATAGCATTTTGCTTGTAGGGTTCCGTTTTGAAGAATATTGTAATAAGTCTCCGGATGAAAACAACAGTTCAAGGTCTGTTGTCGGTACCTTTTATGGGTAATCTTGACACTTACCACCAGACGAGCATTCCCGTCTTTCGCATTGACTCGTCAAGCCCCGCGACGGACGCCGGCGTCCATATATACATACATCTATATACATAAGTGGGGCTTGACGGGTTAACTAGCTCACCCACTATAACACCTTTTTCTATCCATTAGGGAGCTACCCTATCAATCACAGCTCCTCCACAAACATCGGCGGTGGTCCAAAGCACCAACAGTAATTAAGACGCACATAAACTTGCCTCGTAAACGTCTGCTCGCTTTAATTACTGTGTTCTACAATTAATTCTCTGACCGGGGACAACGCACCGCGTTTCCTATTAAAATTATATCTACTGAACCGTTTTTATCTATGTAGTTATTTTGGTGGGTTTCCTTTAAATTTCACTTGCGTTTTAAATTTTACATATTAATCTCGTGTCCCGCAGCGTTTTGCCTGTTTAGTTTTTATTTTTTCTTCCTTTTGTAAGTACAATCATTATGCATTATATACATAAAAAAAACCACTGAGTTTTATTGTTATGCTAGATATATAGGTAATGTCCAAATTCACGTCACATTTATTATACTCTGTCCAACCATTTATTTAACTTTTGACAGTTCGGTTTCTAATCAATTGGGGATGTACTAATGCGTTACCGATTCGATTTCTTGTAATAGTCGATTTAATTTATAACCAAGTTTTGATCGATTAAACATATTGAAATTTTATTTTTGCTCAACATTTTGTATTGTTTTATAAACATGCCTAAGCGTTTAAATATGTGTTTAGCACTACATTAAATGTTTTTCTTATTTCGATATATCGATCGAAAATTAATATCCGAGCTGAAGAGCATGTCGCTTCACTATGGAAAAGTAAAAATAGCGTCCATAAAGTAGTCAGTCATTTAGTTTTCGATTCCTTGTCACTAATTGTAAAATTTCATAGGCGTGCGTATGTCAAAAATTGAATAAATGGTTGGAAGGAGCTATATATAATTAAATAGCTTAGTTAGTAGCAGAGTATTACAGTAAATCGTGAGTTCCCATGTTCAATATTAGTATTTCTGTTAGAGTTTATGCAACAGATTGATGATTAACATACTCTTTTATCTTCAATTCTACTCTTCATTCTATTTTGGGTGTTAATGGCTTAGTTGTAAGTAGTAATCTTTACAGATCTTAAAAGAATGTGTCAGCTTAGTCGTAAATACCGTCTGGCCTTAATAACAATTTCGCCAACGGTCTTTGTCCCCAGCCGAAAATTCTCCAATTAAAATACCTCTACTAGTTACAATTAGCGTCAAGTATATTAATTGTTCGCGTGGATGTTTCTTTGCGATATTTACACATGAAAGCATAATTATTGCTATTGTAGGGTCTTTGTTAGTTGAAAATATATTAATATTAAATAGTATTATATTAAGTGCTTCATTTCTTGCTTCCTTAACATTGTCTGGGGCAATCAAGAAACAATACTACATGACTGACTACCTACGTTCCGCCCCCCCGTGATGGACATGTCTGAGGCAGCGTGTCTCACGCTGCCTCGGACACCAAAAGGTGGACACGGTACGGTGTTTCGGGGGCTTCTGAGCCCCCGCAACAGGAAAAGGACCGCAATAGCGGTACGTGCAGGGGCGGTTGCGGACGACAACTTAGACGTGAGTCGGAGGAAGCCCGCAGCCGTCCCTAATGCGCCGAAGATGGCCGTTTTTAAAAAAAAAAAACCTACGTTCCGCACAGGCGACAATCGGCATTACCACATGCGCATTACACGAGACTGAATCATCGCCATAAACTCGTTTTATTTGTTAATAAATACAGATATAAAAGTCGTTAAACCTATTTAAGACCAGACGTTTCTTCAAAAGTCAGATTATCAGTTTTGACCCAGAATTTCATAGATGTTAAAATTAAACTACTATAACGAATTTGAAAGAAGAAAAAGAGTTTTATTATTGGCACAAAATGCAGTTTTAAATTTTATAGCGGTTTTTTCATTTTATTTTTCTCCCGACGTTTCAGAGGCTTTGCAGCACTTCGTGGTCACGAGGCGGTATCCAGGGCGGTGTCCGCCCCGTGACTACGAAGTGCTGTACCACGTTATAGTAGTTTAATTTCAATGTCTATCATTCGCGTAAACCTAAGGAATCATCATATGATTTAGGCATTGCGGAGTGTGGCTATGTATATAGTCTAGACAAGGTCTATTTCTGCCGCTAAGCGACATTGTGTAAACAAAATTGTAATTTATTTCGAAGAATATTGTAGTCAATGTATTGTATTGCACCTTATTATAGTTGTTTTATATCATGACTCAGTGTTAGATAATGTAACGATTTCACCAATATTGAGTGATAGGTACTGAACAGTAGTTAAAAGAATTCCTTAAAACAAAAAAAATTGGCACCGTTTTAAAAATCGAAAATCATGATACTTATCAATTATCATTTCATGTCTCAGGAAGACGCGCGTAGTGCAATGGTACGCAGCAATATCTAATCCAAAATTCGGCAGGTGGTGCTTTTTCACAATTGTATGAGGAGACGAGCAAAGCGCTCGCTTGTTGATGAGATTGACGATTGCATGAACAATAGCAATACCATCTATATCATCTGAAGTTTGAATGTCAACGCCGGGCTGGCACCTGGCTACACTCGTGAGCCTAAGAAATTAGATTGGTCTCATAATACCCATTAATCCTACTAATATTATAAACGCGAAAGTTTGTAAGTATGTATGGATGTATGGATGCCTGGATGTTTGTTACTCTTTCACGCAAAAACTACTGAACGGATTTTGATGAAATTTGGCACACGGGTAGATCATGTCCTAGATTAACACATAGGCTACATTTAATCCCGGGAAAATGAAAAAGTGGAACTTTTAACCCGGAAAAACTTTTTAATGCGGGCGGAGCCGCGGGCAAAATCTAGTTTTGTATATTTTTCAGTTACTTTCGGCGGGATATGATAACATGTATTAGTGTGTTATAAAATTTGGATTTCAAATTAAAATTGCGAAGGAAATAAGTACATAACCTTTTTAAAATCGTGTCTGGACCCTGGCCCTATTATTACGTAGTTGAATAGGTTCTTTTTGAAAAAAAAATTTTTCTACTTGTTCTTTTGACAGTATACCCATGATCAGGTAATAGGTAGTAGGTACAACAGAATCCAGATAGGATGCAAATTCAAATATCTAACAGCAAGTTAAGACAGACTCAACATCGTATATTTAAAATAATTCAAATGTGAAGTCTGAGATCAAAACAAAAAAAAATACTTTATAATGTTACTGGCAGTTATTTGGTTTGTAACAGCATTCACAAGTTATCAAGTTGTATTCATAATATCGTCCATGACTCGTAAAGTGCGTATATTATAGGAATTCAATAACATACCTTACAATAAAAAGATAAATCCAAAACCAATCCGAGAGAAGCAATCCAATAATAGTCACACAACACTTATATGAAACAGAACACTGAAACACTGGCCACTAGAACATTTACGAACACCTGACAGTCAAAGACAATATTCAATGTATTTAATTTTTAATAATAGAACACTATGATTTTCGAAACATTTGACGATCAGACAATGTACTCTTTTAAATAAAGAACACCCGTTTACAAACCGTAATTAAAAATAAAACAAACGAATGATGGAATCATCGTCACGCGCCGAACGAAACTAACCTAAAAATTTCCGAACGTACGTTCCAAACATAAAAATTTGACCGCCAATAAACGCTCATTTCACAGAGACATGAACTTGTGTAAATATTTACATCTAATAAACGAATTGCAATCAATAATGAACTCTAGAGCGATGCAATAGGGGCTCTAAGAGGTGATTACGAAAGTAAGTTTAAATTTGTAAAATGCATAGGCAGGGAGCACACTCGTCTTTGTGTACCGTTTTCTACCTGCAGTCGATCCCTTTTTTTCCATAGGCATGTGTAGGAAGAACCACACAATTCCATGAGCATAATTTTATATCTTATTGCATTGAGCTAAAGATAACATTCGTATATTAAATATACTTTCGGTAGTAAAGCGATCGTAGTCATTTATTGCAAACGCTCCATCATTATCTATCTACACAATTTTTAGAAAATGCATCAATAGATAGTGAGTAACTAACTACAGCTGGGAACAACATTCCAAAGAGTTGATGTGTTTTACAAATAATGTTTTTCCATGTACGAAGTTTATTATCCTATTGTAAAAAAGGTAATTAATATAAACAGCCATAATTTTATATTCTTTTTGATGTTAAAAACTAAGAAAATACGGCTGTTAATTGTCCCACGTTCCATAAATATCATTAAATTAAAATGTTTAAGTTTGTTACGACAGGAGCAATAAAAACTGTCTTGCCGCGTCTAAAATGGTAGTTAATTACGGGAATCATGTCATCACTCCATGATACCAAATAATTGGAGACTCTTAAAATAAGTCCCACAATTAATGTGCACTGTCCAGTTCATTTACTAATTAATGTATCAAAAGCGAGTCTTCATAGCGTAGTCTTTGGCGTGGTGCATCGGATTGCTGATACTGAGGTATCCGGTTCGATGCATCGAACATACAAAAAGCAGACTAAACGTTAATCTTAATGTATACAAAATTTCAGACAAAGTTACTACTATAACTTCTAAATTCCAAGCATCTATACAAACTTTCTCAAGAGAAAATAAATCACCAGATAATATTTAGTGATTTCGACAACATAGAACTTAAAGAGCATCCCGAGTAGTAAGCTCGGCGGGTTTTGAGTCATATATTAAACTAGTATTGCTTGCAGCTACGCCCGCATGAAAGGGGTTTTTCGGGATAAAAGTCAGAGGTGTGTGTCCTTGGGTTTTCAACCTGCGGACATTAGTCTCGGCAGACCGTTCCACTCCCAACTAGGCTATCGCCGCTACACTAAGCGTAGCTGCTGTAAAATAACCCCCCCCTCCCCCCGCCGCACTTTTGTAAAGCTTGTTCAAGTTGTTTAGCTAATATTTATTATTTTAAACAGTGGTTGATTAGCGTTCCCAGAACTCCAGAGAGAGAGAGAGAGAGAGAGGGAGAGAGAGATACTGCGGAGCTACATGGATCCAATGGTTTTGAAAAAAGATTAAACATAATATTTAAATAATGGTCATACATTATGGGATTATGTTGACAATACCTGTTTCTCTACTGCACTTAATACCTTTATGACCTGTAATTCAATTTCAAATCCTAGTATTTCTGCAGATTTAATAAAATGCCTGACACTGTCGATCCTTGCAGGAATTTGCAGGAGTATCTTACACTATTTTCACACAAAATTCACTTATTTATCGCACAGCTCCGACTTGCACCAACAATGTTACCCGGGCTAAGTTTAATAGACTGAGTTATCCGGGGCCGGCCGTGATATTGCAATTTTACCACCGGGCAACTTTGTAAGGTCATTTTGGTTAATTTGTTGCGCCCGTGGGGATGTTCGACGAGGCCTTTTTATGATATTTGGCTGCGGAATAAATTTTGTTGTGAATTGGTAATGAAGCTTTATGTGTAGCTTGAGGTCACGGGTTTGCTCGTTTAAGGGTTATAATGATAGTCTAAAAGTCTTAATGTCTTCCTTTGCCCTCTTAGTCCAATATGTGAACACACTTTTTGATGATTGTTGATAACATTATTAAGAATTAGACCGAGTTATGCCAAAATGTACCAACTAATTATAAACAAAATTACTACCTTGTTAATTGTTACAGCTGTATTTTATACGCAAATACCTATTTTTTTTTCTTTCTTCGTTTAAACAGGTCGCCATTAGTTGTGTCGCTTGCTGTTAGTTTTTGCCGAGTTGTAAAGTATCACATTTGGATTAATTGCGTGTTAGAAGTTAATAACTTATTTTTAGATAATTTGTGGGTTGGTACATTTCGGCATAACTGAGTCCAATTATTCTTGTTGCGTAGTTCATTTCTACTATGAATAAAAATATACGTACAGAATATAGTATTGCCTCATCAAAATGTACTACATCTTACGTAAACTAAAGTCCTAAATCTGAAATAATTTCACATTTATTCATGATCATTTCGTTTATGGTTATATCTACTTATGTAACACCTACTGGACACAACCATCTCATTTCATTTCTTTTCATCAATTCCATACCCCACTCAACCCCAATCACAAAAACAACTCAATACAATTTCAGTCCATCACATTCACTCACTTCGTAAACACTTATCAATTCAATTATTCCAAGTTCTGTTGGCTAATCAACCGCTAATATATATGCAGTTTACAGTCCCCCACCACCCCCCATTTGACAGTCAAATCCATCCATTTACACATTTGCATATGTAGGTGTTTGTTGGCCACTCGAAAAAGCTACTTCTTAAAGTGCTGCGTTTATTAGGAGTAAACAAGGGTGGGCATTACACCGTTGTGTCTCAGTCAAAATATTGGGGATAATGTTTTATTTGTTTTTTTATTATTGCATTGATTGACGAGACGAGCATGCCGTTCACCTGATGGAAAGCGATACGACCACCCATAACAGTTGTCTTAGTTAAGTCTCATTATGTCTTATATAGTTACACTGGCTACAATGCACTTCAAACTGAAACACAGCAGTGCATGCACACTGCTACTTGTCGGTAGAAATGTGTAGAGTTTTAATGTAAACTGCTAGATAATAGGCAGACATTATAGTAAGGGCCAGTTTCATAAGTTTCAAGTAAACTTTATTTGACAGTAATATCGTATTCAACAGCTAATGTACAATCGTATTACCATTTATTTGAGAGCATATTTTCTTCTCTATGTCTTGTTATCGTGGAATACCGCGATTACCACGAACCATATCAATTACCACGTACCATATTACACGTAACATTACCATGGTACATAGCACCTTTATAATGTTAATTATGATGGTGATTTATGAGAAACACTGCGCCCATCGACCAGGACCATTGTAGTTTCTAATAGGCTCGCATTCCGACAAAGTTTACCAGTCCCACGTGAAGCTTGTCAGCTTCACTCCACTCCCAGTCAGGAATAAAACAAACTGTACCAGGACTCATTACATGTTGGTGTTAGTTCACAAACACATACGAGTACAGTAAGTCGTTGACGATTCTGTCTTTGCGTTCGAGCTGTTGTCTACGCTTCCTATTCAATCGTTGATTTCTCGAAATGAAGTGTTGTGAAAACATTTGATGTGTACGATTTAACAATCGTTTCGAGCGTGTTTGCTGCTTTACCTGTGTAATTTTTATTCTGTACAATAAAGTACTGTATGTCAAATTGCATAAGATTTAAATTGTCTACATACCTATTATTATTAATGGGTTAAGGTTGTAAGCCTGTAAATTTGTTTTGAGGGCAATCTTTGAAATTACCGAATCAGTGTTTAAAAAATATAATGTGCTAAAACAAAACTAAATATTTTTTTAATTATTTTCACTCTAGGGCCCGTTGTTTCAACTGTAGTTATCTTTTTGTCAGGGTCTTATTAAGCTGGACGCGCTTGCAGAGTTTCGGGTGCTCCAGGTACTGCGAGCGGGTCCAGCTTAAAAACACCCTGACAAAGAGGTAACTACAGTTGAAAAAACTCGGTCTTAGACTTACTTTCCGACGGACCACCACAAAATACGTAATTTTTCCATGACTAACATCAATTTCTTTGCAATACAAAAAGCCTGGAAAAATTCTTGGTCTCTTCTCTTTACTCTCAGCCTGTGCAACTGTCTTAATGCCTTAAAGCAATACAATGTCCAAAACACAAAACCATACCAGATCGTATCGACAACAAATCCAGACTTACAAATTGAGTGTCACAAGGAACACCACATAATTAACGAGGGTATTGCCCTGAAACCACGTATTTTCAACTATAGATCAGATAGAACCGGCTACAGCACACGAGCATAATTTGTCGCCTAAACTTAGTTTGCTCCTAGAGTAGACAAATTAGATAACATTGTACATTGATTATGGAAAGATAAACTAGATACGCTAATGTTTAAAGTTCAATATTATAATTTACTAGTAGTGCTCGCGGCTCCGCCCGCGTGAATAAGTTTTTCCCGGACTAAAATATTTTCCCAGGATAAAAAGTAGCCTATAGCACTCAGGAGTTATGTAGCTTCCTATTAGTGAAAGAATTTTCAAAATCAGTTCAGCAGTTTCTGAGATTGGCGCGTTCAAACAAACAAACTCTTCAGCTTTATAATATTAGTATAGATTCGACGTAATAATCATACACAGCTGAAACCGGTGGATTTAGAAACGTCAAACTTTGCTCAATAGTTTATCAATACAACACTAGTGTTTGCTCGCGGCTTCGCCCGCGTGAAAGAGTTTTTCCGGAATAAAAGTCCCGCTATACTATTATATATATTCCCGGAACAAAAAAGGCTAAAAGCCTAAAACATTCCCAGGGTCTCAAACTCTGCCTACCCCTTCGGGGATAAAGGTCGTGAGTGTATGTGTGTGTGTCATTTCATTTCAAGCGTGAATTTCATAAAAAGTATCTTCATTAATAATTTCACCTCATTATTAATAAATAGTCTAAAAATCGAACCGTAACCTCAAACATAATTTAACACAAAACGATTCACCTGTAACCTCAAGAGAGACACTGTTTTAGTAATGCAACGTCTTCGAGTGGTTTATTTAGTCCCTTAAACACACACGAATTTGCATTAACACCTAAACTCAATTAGGCTTTTAATGGTTAACGCATTCTACTAATATTTATACATCACTCGAGTCTCGGGAGAAATGTAATTAAAATTATACAGTTGGAGATTTACTTGTACTTTGTACGAAGTCCAAATTGTATATTATAAGTATATCTATATATAAAAGAAAGTTGTGTTGTTTATTTTATGTTGCGCAGTCCCTGTGGCGGTCGCAAAGAGTATATTTATTAGTCTTTGGAGTATATTATATTGTCATGTTACCTGCGTTCATTGCATACCGTTGCGCGATTTAGCATCTTTTTTTAGTTTCCACCAATTTTTATTCAATTTTCGATCATGGTCGTATTTGAATTCGTTTTAATTAATTCTCTTTATACGATTTTTTTTCTGAAATTCGTCAGCGAAAAATGATTTTAAAGAGGTGATTTATTGGTCTTTTGTGCCCGTCGCAGCCTTTGAAAAGGCTTATGATCGTGTCCCGAGGAATAAGCTGTAGTCAACGTTGTCATTAACGTATGGGACTGAGGGCCGCCTGGAGAGGGCATTGAAGTCTCTGTAATGAGAACTCCAAAGCCTGCATCAAGGTAAAGGGAGTAGAATTGGGATTCGCAATACTGTGCTGTTGCCGACGTTTATAAGACGCACGAAAATCGAGTAAGTGAAATGCACTACTTACTGAGTATATTCTGCTAAGAGAACTTTATAAATTGCAGGATGACGTGGTGACTAAAATTAAATGAAGTATGCTGAGATATGCCACTTAGAGAGGATGGTTGAAAGAAGAGTTAGGAGAGTTACTTATCGAGCTATTGTGGATTGTACGGATGGAAGGGATGCCTATAATGGGCAAAAGTGTATGATGAGAACCATGAACGTGGAAACGATGAAAGTATGTCGTTATCGTGGCATGTCGCGCTCAATAGTCTCTGCTTCTCTTTGGCTTTAACTATGTTTACATTTGTTGAGCTTAATTCATTTTGATAATTCATTTAATCTTAATAATTCCTCACGTTTACATTTAACATCTTAAAATTGTATAATTGTAAATTGAAGGTAGATTTGTAACACTAACTTTCCGGATACACGTCAATCCGCCCCGTGACCACGAAGTGCTGCAAAGCCTTGAAACGTCGGGAAAAAAATAAAATAAAAACAGCGATAAATCCGTTACAATATTTTAATTTCAATGTCAGTTAATCTTAATAAAACACGAATAAGTTAACACAACATTTATTGATTCTAAAGCGACACGAAGTTCGTTGGGCCAGCTGGTATATAGATAACTAGGTGACACACAGCACTCCACGCACAAAATATATTTCTTGGGAATAAAAGCTAAATAAACCCTGTACTTTTTCAGGATAAAAGTAGTCTTCAGTTAATCCAGTGACAGTCTATTTGACACGGTTCAGCTGCTTCTAACATGCAAAAATCTTCAACACCTTTAGCATTCAAAATATTAGTACCTAGATAGAAATCAGATGTACCTATATTAATAATTATTAATTTGTCCCACGAGCAATCAAACCAACATTAAATGTGAAACTATAATGGATCAATTGTTAATCGTTGCAAATAAGACCAAAAAAATATCGTTCTTATACGGTTCCCCAGTTAAGTTAAGATCAAGTTGTTAGTTACGCGGCGCGGTTTGAACTTACCGTTAACTCACAGTTTAACCTGCCTCCAAGTTCGGCGGTTAACTTAGCAACTATGCCCTTGTTGTACAAGCGATGCACTTTTGTTATGCAACCAGTTTAAAATTTAACTACTGCGAAGTTTAAGTTATCTTGAGTCTTTAAAGTAATTAGCTTGGCTAAGTTTCATTTTTCATACTTTCTATGGGAACAGCTTCATTTCATGAATAGTGGAACGATGCATACAGTTTGTTGACACTACCCTAACTAGATTTAGGTTGAACTTGGGTACCATTACCTCACTCGATGTTGTCAGATTGATGGATGTTGGTCCAAGACGCCGAGTTCGGAGTAGCCCAAACTCTAAACCTTGTGAAAAGTTGAGGATCAAAAAAAACGTCCCCAATTTTCCATTTATCGGTGTGAAAGGTGATCTACTTCCAAATTGTGTACTTTTTCAAAACCAGGATTTATAACGGGAGCATTTCGAGATAGCCTAAACGTTGAAAAATCGCCTTATCTGAGAACACTAGCTTCACCGAGAACTAACAGCTTGAAGCATTTTGATTCTCCCTAATCAATTGCCAGGCACCCAATAAATGCGTTCTCCCTTCCAATACCCACATCTGGTATAAAACAGGTCATGCACTCACACTTCATTTAGCAGAATGAATGTCCATGGAGGAAACACCATTTCACCAGTGCATTGACCTTCAAAAACCCGCAACCCACGTTCATATAACCCTTTCTTTATTCACAAACACTAAACCCCACTGGATATTAACAAATCTATAACGTGATGGTGTTAAAATCAGAATTCTGTGGACCCGCCGAGGCCCGGACGTGTCTCTTGAATATTTATCGGAGGACGACGCAGCTGCTACAATCGGAATGTGACCGATTCTGTTATTTTAATCCCTGTAGACGGTCAGCGGGATCGTGTTTGGGAGGAGGGAATAAATTTCCTTCCCGTTAGAATATTTTTTGTTGACAAGTTATTAATATTTCGTGGTTGAAAGTGAGTTATTCGGGACAAAAATAATTTGTTTATTTATTTTACTTTCCATATCTACAGTGTAGTGTGCTTACGAAATTATATTAAGATTTTCTAATATGGTATAGCATTTTATTGAGTTTGTCACACTTAGACATAAGTTGTTATGTCTTGTGACCACCAAGAATTGCTTGGCATAGCAGGATAGCAATAGACCGAGAGGTTCCGTCTTACTGCAGTAAGAATCTCAGGGTACTTATTATTTAATAAGTGTGTTTATGCATAAACACTAATTCTTTATGCTTTTCTTCCAGCACAAAGACCTCATAAGTTCCACGAGAAATTAGTTTAAACCCCACCAAGCGGAGTGGCAACAGCATACGAGAGGATACAATTTTATTTGGAGTTATACTTTCTTTTTATTGCATTTAATGACGAGACGCGCATACTGCTCGTTTAAGGGTAAGCGATACGATCACCCATAAACAGTAGCAACACCATACAGAACTTTGAGTTACAAAGAACTGCGTGACACTCCACTTAGGGATTGCAATCCGGCGTAATTTTCAGTCCGGCCGGATCCAACCGGATTCCCATCGATAAACGTTAAATGATGCCGGATCCGCCGGATAACCGGAACCGTTTTTCCGGATTGCAATCCCCAACTTCACTACGCTCGTCACCCTGAGACATGAGTTTTTAAGTTCTATAATGCTTACTAATTTCGTTGGCTACAATAGACACTGCGTTGGTACCTACCCAGACGGCCCCTAGCATACAAGGGACCTACCACCAAGACATACTCTTACACTGTAAAGACTAAGCCCGGGTTTTATTCAACCGTGGTGAGAATCATCCTCGGTTTTATTAAGCTGGACGCACTCGCAGAGCGTTAAGTGCATGAGGTGTGACGCGTGAGGCGTGAACGAGAGGCGTGAGGCACTGCGAGCGCGTCCAGTCAATATTTTAATATTTTGATGTTCATTACTTGCGTGACATTCATCGGAAGACACAAACTCCTCCCTCGTTGGTAGTTTTACAACTAAAAGAAAAGCTACTGAACCGCTCAATCGCGGAGAGTGGGGGTATTAGGTGAAACTAAGAAAACGAAAACATCGAGTAGCCTGTCAGACTCCACGTCCATACTTAAAGGTTAATAACACCCGGACAAACAGATAACCACGGTTGAAAAACGGAACTTTATATATCCCATCACCAAAACCTCGTAAGTTTCAAGTGTACATCCCTCCAAGAGAAGTTACTGATAACAGAAATTGAATTACAGCCCCGGAGCCGCCAATCTTACTACAATATTTCACACTATCACAGTACACACTAAATTAATTTTGCCATACCCAATTTAATATGATTTACTGTTGATACGGCTATGAACTTCGGACCGGCCTCTAGTTGACCTCCCCGGTGATATATGTTGTCCACTGACCCTTGGGATGTTTGCTTTCTAAAGTATTGTTTGAACTAGTTCGTGTTATCACGGAATTGGGGGAATTAGATATGTAAAGGGATGATACATCATGAGTACTATGAATAATGAGCTGACTTGAAAATTTACATATTTTTTTAACTTTATCCCATACCATTCATGAAGCAGAAAGAATTTAGCTCAGTTTTTACGACCAGCACACGGTTATTTGACAAAAGATGATGACGCCGACTTCTTGCTTCAGAAATCTTTATTTCATAATTAACTGCATATAAAAATAAAACCTACAAACTAAATGATCTGACATTCCGATACTCCAAAAATTCCTGAGAAACGACACGCAATGAATCACTGCCACCCACGCATACCTTCGTCCAAGTAACTAATTCACTTACACTATAATTCTACCGCACGTGCTATTCGCTACATAAAATGCGACTTAAAAAGATCTTTGCAATAATTACACATACATTATCAGGTATACTTGCAAATATAACCACCTATTATTTGATAACGCGCCAATCTTTATTGCCTTCGAATAAGACACTTTATTGCGTGTTTCGACGTCCATTGCCGTGTAAGTACCGCGTTGTATAAAAGCACGACGTAGTAAGAACATCGATCGATCAGTGTCCATTGAAGTCTCAGCGTCGTTCGATCAAATTGTAGCTTGGTACAGGCATATTATTAATTTAGTACTTTGTTAGTGGTCGTGCAATGGAGCTTTTTTGTCTTATTCTAAAGATCTGTTGTGATTTAAGATATACCGTTTTGTAAAGGTATTTTGGTTTGAAGAAAGGAAGGTACTTTAGTGTCAGGTCGAAAAAAAGCTCGTGTAACATTTTAGAGTAAAATATTGAGATCATTAAAATACATATACGTCAAATAAAGTATAATCTTATTGATTTAATGGTACTGGTTCTTGTGAAATAAAAACTCTCAAATTCATTAATTAGATAAGGCAAAAAAAGTTGGTTGCATTTTAGATAAAAAATAAACTTTATTCATTACAATTTGCTTTTGTGTACGTTGCGTCGATATGCGCACCTTGTCATAAATGGGGTCTGACAATTAGCATTCTATTATGTCTTGGATACAAGGTATCGGTATAGTATTCAGCATATTAAGGAGTTTTCTTTAATCTTGGAAACTTACCTACGGATAGTCATTAGGTAAGTTGTTTACTTTAATGGAGAAAGAAACCTGTCGAATAAATCTGTATGTCTATTCAATCATCGCTCACTTCAACACTATACTACAACGAAGATATGAACATTGCGAGAAATCCTAAATAACTGTTTTCTGGTTTTTAGTGGAAAATGAAAAGTGTTCGGTGTAATATGACCGAACACTTTAGTTAGCATAAATGCACGCAACGCATTTACTTAAAATTGTAATGTTTTGTCAGTAGCGTAGTAGTTGTAACACAGTCGGTTTCCGAGGCAGTCGGGTTCAGTCCTCACTACCATAACATTTAACATTAAGTGATATTAAACATTAACATTGAACATTTGTAACATTTGTGACGAACATTAAATCCGTAAACATTATTTCGCATTCTATCATTCAACAACCACTGCACCCCCGCTCTCTACTCGTACATTAAGTCTGTCAATCTGCTTTAGCCCAGTGATACACAGTACCCATTCCTACTTTTGTAGGGTATTGCCGATTGCGTCCTACTTAGAAATGAAATTCAGAAACGGATTCAATCTGATGTACAAAGTATGTGAATGAATATGAAGACAGTTTGCGAGAGAGTGAAATAAAATGCTTAATATATAAATACACGAGTTGATTGTCGATTGTGATGGGGCTGCCAGCGAACCTCTTTGGTCTCTTGTATGTTGAATGCTGCATTGTTTTCGAGCTCTGAGTTTCTTATCGGCTGGCGTCTGGTATGTGGAAGGTAAACTGTGATTTCAATTAATTGTGAAATGCACCAGTGTTTCGTTTCCAAGTGATGGTGGCCCCACTTTTAATAAAGCTTGAGTACAGACAGTACGTATGTTTGAACCTGATATCTGTAGAAAAAATCGTTCAATCCCACTGGATATTCAATAGGCCCATTAAATAAACCCATATCTTACCCAAAGTGGCCCATCAAAGCGGCACATTTTTTAATATCCACCAGCTATAATATCGGTTCGCTGGAAGGCTAAATCGCGTCTAGCGTTCGATTTGGCGTGTCTCCAAGTGCATTTGGCAACGATCGTAAGCAAATTACTGTTTACAGTAACGCTGCAGTGCAGTGCCGCAGTCGTATTGGATTGGACGTATTTTTGTGTAAAGTCTAGGTGATGTGAACTTCGGTTTATGGCAGATTGGAACTTATTTTTTATAATGGATAGTGTCTTTTTGAATTTGGGTTGCACGAAAGTGATTGGTATAAAATACGGCAATAAAATAAAAGAAAACACAACAGTATTTGTTGTTACAGTATTTACTAATATCAATGTGCCTTATTGAGACAAAATGTCAGTGATATTTACACAATTTACATATAATTTGTTACCTTTTGTACGATATTCGATATTGGGACGGAAACAAAAATCCGGTTTACTGTTTCGGTTAGTTATTCTTTTGTAAATCCACATGGTTTTAAAGTAACAAACTTTTGATTAATTTGACAAAAAAACTTACTTTATTCCACATGAAGAATATTTCGATTACTAACTACATTTTCTAGGTAGTCAACTAGCCCCAGTACAAAGTTTGTCTACCAGCCCAAACAACTTTTTTTTTATATTTAACCACGTGTGATTACCTCAAAACTGAGTCGAAATATAAAAAAATTACACTAAATTAATCATCAATAACCACGCTCTTACTTTAAATTGCTTGAAAGTACATAGCATCGAGTATAAAGGCTTCAATACAAATAATATTAAGAGGTAAATAATTACTCATAGGGTATCATTTTTCGATAAATCGTTTTTCCCCCGGATTACGCGCGCCCGCGGTGCCGTGTTTCCGGTGAAGATTCTTAAACAGTTAACAGTTTTTCTTGTATATCAGGACAACGCAACACTTTAAAATAGCTTGAGTTATTGACAGTTATTCATCCTGTCCCTATCGCCAACCATCCCCGGTCTCCCCTACTGACTCATTTCTTAACCAATTTTAATGCAGTTTTCGCTGACAGGCTTCTTTTTCGTACTCTTTACTAGTGCATAGAAAAATGTATGAATTAACATAGGATGGTCCCCTATTATTTAAGGCAGCCAAGATTTCAACAAAGGTCGCAATTTATAGAACTATTACTATTATACATATTGCAAATTTTGATTGGTAATGCTTGTGTCGGTAACAATTTGCGCCAATCTCTGGTACTAATATTTTTAGACAATATACTTCATCACAAAGTACAGGTGGTAACTTTTCCTCTGGAAAAAATATTCAGCCAGCGTGTTCGTTATTGACATTTCGTTTGACAGTTCTGCGTGCTCTGTACCAACACTACGATAATTTATTGATCTAGAACATTCTCGAAAGTACTTAAATCAATAATCGCTTGCAACACGTGTCGGGTACATCTAACCATTATTGCATTGTGGTAATGAATTTCCGTAACCGCTTTCAAACGCGTTCGGTTTCATGCGCCCGTATGTGGATTTATAAATATTTACTACTTTCTATATGGAGCATTGATGTTTATGCGGATCATTTACTTTCAAGCGACCCATTTGCTCTCTCTGTAATATAAGTTCAGTATAATACAATGTGTGGGCTATATTTATACAAAGAATTATTATGACGACTACGTTTTTGTATTGCAATTTTAATGCTGAATAATCATAGTATTTAAATATTCTATATTCAAATACTTGAAAATACTGGATCCATAAATTGTAGAATGAATTAGCATCTTAGAAATGGTCTCTTCGGTGTTTTCTTTCTTTAATATCTGTAATGATTATTTTTCATTCAAAGTTCATAAATTTAAATTATTTATATTCAAATACTTGAATCGATAAATCATAGAATGAACTAGAATCTTTGATTATCTATTTAGTGTTTCCCTCGCAACTTACCTTCACAACAAAATCACTTACAACCCATATGAGCGCTAACCTCACGCCATCCCAAATTTGTCACCGTTCCCGTATTCAAACGAAGTGAAATTTATGCCCGGGATTACCGGTCTTTTAGCCCGGGACCCTCCGGTCGTGTACAGATAAAATCTTAATAGGTTCCCTGAGGAGCGCTTGTCAACGTCTGGCCCGGAGCCAACCGGCCGTCGATTATAGGTATTGCGAGCCCGCTTTGTTCTCATCCCGGATCTATAAGAGAAGGGAAGACAACTCTAGTGTCTACATATCTCATCTTGTGAGTGGGGTGAGGATTGGATTTAGGGTTTTTTCTTTTGTCGAAGCACGGCAACGTCGCTCCACTGCACCTCATGTGAAGTGAAGCCCAAAGTGTCGACCCATAAATCATCCACAGACGGTCGGCACAGTTATGCCGGCCTGTCTAATTGCTTCACGTTTCGCTTGAAAGACCCCAGATTGTAGAGGAAAACACGTATGCTGGCAAACTGGAGAGTTTTTGTTGTATATGGTTAATCATTAAAGGAGCAGTCAGAGATGTAACCATTACCTTTCGTGAACTAATTTCCGTTCAGTCTAATGAGATTATAGGTAAAGCTATGGCTATCAATACATACATATACACAAACTTGGGACCTAGCTCAGTAGTTCTACAGTTTCAAGACCTAAATACTGTCAGAATAAGGATATTAGTATCCAGCCAACAATAGCCGAGAAACGCGGAAAGACACTAACGCGGTGGCTTTATCATCAAGAGCGAACTCTGTTTCTTTCTTTCTTAATTTCTGTACATGTGGCCGATTTTCCCGCCTCGTATTGGTCTCTACAGTCAAAGAAAGTGTGTCAGGACAACCCTAAACATTAGAAGTTGTTTAAATCATTTACAATAGATTCAGGCCAATGAGATTCAGATAATTACAGATCTATAGAACACATTAACATCGATCAGTCGCATTACATACTCTCAATACAACAAACATTTAATCAACAATAACTTTTAGATAGCTGCAATTCGAATGGAAATCGTCCATATCTATACTAAATTTAATTCGTGAGCCTTAAGATAAAATCTTAATAGCTTAGACATTGGGGATGGTAGTCTGGACCGGTGCCAAATGCAAGGACACTAATGTAGCGGTCGCGTAAGGAAATACTTAATGATGAAATTGAAGTGGAAAAGCTTGCTTTGGGATATATATTATGTCCTTATCAGCTTTGGTTTTGTGTCATATTTAGAATGCCGTTAAGATCCAAATTCGATTACTAATTGAGGATTGCGTGAGTTTTAGATTTACCCATCTTTAGTCTTAGGTTCAGAAGTATATATTATATGGGTGTGAATCGTGAGGGCGATTGATTTTTTGGGTGAAAATGATGTAAGACCTCTTTATAATATTAGTATAGACTGTAATTTGGTGATTGATTGACATGATTTAATTTTAAATGATCTCCAAAAAGAAATGATCTTCTTCGAAAAGCTCAGGTCAGGAAATGATCTTCTCCGAAAAGGGCAGCTCAGGAGTACCCTTAACTGAAGAAAATACATAAAATAAAAATAAAATAAAAAAATAATATGTGTGACAAGATTGTAGCATGTGGCGCTCATTAGTGTCTGCCTACCCCTATGGGATAAGGGCGTGAGTATGTATGTATGTTTAATTTGGTCAGTACAGGAATTATTGTCCGATTTAGTGAAGAGTGGGTGCGAGAGTTACGCCTTTGACTAGCTCTTCAGGAAAGTACGTTAAAAATGTATTGTATTTTGACTTTGTGTTATCCTTGAACTTACGGTTTTTAGTAAGATCTTACTTACATTTAATGGTTGGTTTTTGTGTAAGTTGACATCAGTGCAATATCAGTTGTTCTAACTGTTGATGATCAATCATGGCGCTTAGCAAATTTTACATCTGAACAATAAAAAGTAAACACTAACCGCAAAACAGGGAGACGCATAACAAACATAATCAATAATCCTTAACCTGACACAATATCACAAAAAAAAAAAGAAAACGATTAAACCCACAACAGATTTATCTCCCAAAAACAACATCAAACAAATAAATTAAGAATCTCATTTCGCGTCCAAACAACGACACGCGCGCGAACAATTTGCGAGAGAGTATTTCGATACCTCCCACGTAAGTTGTTGTATCCCCAAAATCACAATTTTACAGTAGAGCATTTTAAAGATTCAAATAGGCCTAAAAAGTTCATTTATCATTTTATCTTTCTGAAATTTGGTATACGTATGTAAGTTATAGTATTCTTGAATATGTTGAAAGATATTTAAAAAAAATATGTATATTTTCTGAGATATCGTTCTTACAACATTTTACTGCGGAGTACAGACTACGCCAGATGTTGTATCTCATAATTACAACATTATACCGCGGACTTTGGGTGTCTACAATTGTTGTATGTAATAGTTACAACAATATACACTGAAAAATATAAGTTTCTTTCCACCGTATGTGGCAATAATAATATACATCGGTTAAAAATTATGGGTGTATAATTATATGTGAACAAATTGTAGGTTAAAAAATAAGAGAGAAATATTATAAAGGAGATTTTTTTTTTTGTTAGAAATAACACATACTAGATATTAAAATTCTTTGAAAAAATTAAATAATGTACCTTTAGGTATACATTACATACATTTAGGTAACAGGTAATGTCTTCCATTGCTAGGTAATAACAAAAAATAAAACAACTATAGTAAAGGTTACTTAGAAAGATAATAAAAAAGACAAAAATCAAAACATAAATCAATCTCCACGATATTTTAAAAACATTACAAATTCTTTTTAAAATAGAATAAAAAAATCATCATATTGAAATTATTAAAAAATATGTTACTTATTTCTAAGAGGTCAACTTAAAATCAGAATAACAACAAATTAGGTAACCATTTGTAATTATTATTGTCATTATAACTATACATGATTTTAGTTATAAGTTAAAAAAAATCACACTCACACATACTGTTACTGTCCCCGAAGGGGTAGGCAGATGCGCAACTAATGCGCATAAACTAAAACCTTTCGCCGTGCGTATTCCGTTCCATGATGTGCGATGTCCGCATGATTCTCCTTATGGGTGAGCCTATCGCCATATCGGGCACTAATACCAGACTCCGGACTGATACTAATTAGAAAAACCCAACATCACTGCCCGACCCGGGGATAGAACCCGAAACTGCAGCGGCCGTACCGTAATAAAACTACGTCACCGAGGCAGTCAAGTACAGCAGAGCAGTCGAGAATTGTCAAAATCATAATTAAAAACAGTTGAGTTACTTTTAATCAGATAAACCTAATTTTTGTTTTAATTTGAGCTTTAAATTAATCAACCAATTAGCCTGTCGCTATCCACTGCTGAACATTGGCCTCCCCAAATGAACGCCAACCATCCCGGTCTTGAGCAAACAACTTAAATCAATAAAAAACTAATTTTATATCTATGAGAATCTGTAATGAAAACGAAGATAAATAATTACAAGAAATTGAAATATGTAAAAAAAGAAAAGACTAATTTATGTACTCTCATAAAATTTGAGAGCCAGCAAGAAAAGATAGACACTTGAAAAAGTCTTGATTTACAGCTGGAATGATTCCACTGTGACAGAGACTCAATAAGTCATCATATTTTGCCTTTGTTAATTGGAGTTGGTTGGAATAGAGAGGTCATAGCTCAGCCATCATTTTTTTGGCGATATCGTGTATTATGCCGACGATTGTATTAGTGCATACACTAATGCAATCGCCATAGCATTAGTGTATGCCAAATCGTACCGATATTAAATTTTAAACGGGTCTTCTCCACATACCTGCACTTCTTTTGTTTTGTTACATTTAAAGACCTCTCCACTTATATTTCTTGACCAATTACGCCCATTCAAAAGCTTTTTATAGTTTAAAGAAAATGATATGCTTCATTTCTATGGCGTTTTATGGTTTTATATCCTGCTTATCTCATCTAACCAAGCTAAACCATTCCAAAGGCGTATAATAAGTTTATTTTTAGATGAAGGTTCTATTAAAGCATGGGCGCTGTTACCCTCTATTTGGGTATGGCCTTCTTCGAGAAAGGTATGTAATGTTGTAATGTAGTAATGTTAAGTTTATGAACATTATACACATAAAACTAAAACACTATGCGATTGTGGTTCTGACCAGCACAATTATCAACAAGATTTGCAGTATCAGAATCTATTGCTAGTCCGAAGTTATTGTCAAATACCTCTCCATTTATTATATTTGCTAACTCATTCATTTCCGATTCATTACTTAATACTGGTAGTAGGTCTCTCATAATATGTGAGAGTTCGCCTGGGTGGGTACCACTGCGATGTCTATTTCTACCGCCAAGCAGCAGTGTGCATGTATTATTGTGTTTCGGTTTGAAGGACATTGTAGCCAGTGTAACTACTGAACATAATGAGACTTAACAGCGTATGTCTCGATGACTAGCTCAGTGGAATGCCACAGTGCTTTGTAATTCAAGGTGCTGTATGGTGTTACTACTGTTTATGGGCGGTCGTATCGCTTCAAGAAAACGGCATGCTCGTTTCGTCATTCAATGCCATAAAAAAATGAAACTTATTGGTAATGGAGATTCTGAAACAGTAATATTAATAAATTTAATCGAATGCTTAAGGGGTATAAGGACAAATCCACCAAATTTCACGTCTCCAGGACCAGCCGTTTAGGTTCTGCTTTCATAGATCGCTCACTAAGTCAGTCAGTCAGAAGAAATCATTTTATGTATTACTTTTAAGACCCAATTTTAGATTAGATTTTTAACATACAACATTGAATTTGAGTAAAAAAAGAGTAATAGCAACGTATAATATAGCATTTTACTATACAACAAAGTTTAGAAAAACCACTCTCGAAGTAAAGTGTTGTATTTATTACATACTACAATATTTTAATTTGAATGTAAACGTAAAATGTTGTATGTATTACGTACAATATTTTTAATGAATGCTCAACGACGTATAATATTGTTACTAATCTGTACAACATTTTAGATTGGCATCACCACCAAAAACTAACATTGACCTGTTAAATCACAATAAAATATTACAAAATGAAACATATCTGTGATATTTCGGAGGCTGGAATCACGAAAACTGTTTAGTTCTATTTCATCTAATGAAACATTATTATTTTGAGTGGGTGTCTCGGATTTTATATTTTGTGTACTCGCATTTTGGTCAAATCAAATAGTCTACGCCGTCTTGTTATACTTGTACGTTTCATTGTTGTAATATATTTTGAGCAATTCAAATACGTGAGTAAATTTTGAGAGAACTTAACCGCTTCCTTCCTTCCGCGTGCGGCCGGTTGTAAGTCCGGCGTGATCTGTTGTATGTGACCAATACGATACGCGCGCGCGTGATTCTTCCCGTCCCACACCCCACGTAAACCATTGCAAAGGTCGATATAACATTGTAGTCCGTTCTTGTTCAAAAGTTACAACAAAATACGTCTGGAAAATCCTTGAAAAAATCATGTTTTCGTTATTTTTTCACTTTGAATGCGTGAAGTAATACATTTTAGGATACTTTTCGGTAAAAACGCTAAACGACATTTTTGTGGCATACAACAACTTACGTGGGAGGTATCGATTTATTAACTAAATCATACGCGTGGAACACGCTGGTACGCATTTATCACGTGGTATTGTCTTGGGATGTAATTTTTTTTGTTTATGTATCCGAATTTAAAATTGGGTTAAGAAGGTAAAGAATAAGTAGAGTTACATCTTGCACTGTTGCTTTTTTTTTTTTTTTTTATCGCGGGGAAAAACGCTTTATCGCTACCACCACTGGGGGGTGAGTGGAACGGTTATGTTGGTTTCACACAGTCTTACGGTCCAATGTCGACACTCGGGAGTATAGCTTCATCCGAGCGAGCATTGGACCGAGTCCCTAACACTATGTACACTCTACACCGGTATACCAACCAAAACCCGCGGTGGCCTTCTTCGGCGCCTACGGGACGGCCCCGGGGTATCTTGTTGCACAGAGATAGCTGCACGGAACCGCCCCTGCGCGATGCCGCATTGCGGCCCCTCTCAAATGAGGAGGCTGAGAAGCCTCCGACCTCAAAAGCACGCTTTGCGTCTACGACTGCAGGAGACCGACCACCCGCATTATCGTCCACCTCGTAGTCGCTTACAGTAGAGTAGTTGAGCGAGCAGACCCCCACTGCTCGCCCTGCGACTCTCGCTTACCCCATTTAGTCGCCTCTTACGACAGGCAGGGGATGCCGTGGTGAAATTCTTTAGATGCCCCCGGACCACAGGGCACGAGGCGCCGGTCAGTCGTCCACCCGACGCCTCCTTCGTCTCCTCTGGCTACGGGCGGGATCGCTCTGCTCACGATCCCGCTCGGCGCTCTCCTTCCGCGAGATGACGCACTCGCAGAAGGAGGCCGTAGCTCGCCATGACCTCCAGCCGCCGACCATGGCGGACACCACGGCTGGCAGCGAGAGGTCCCCTCCGACGACTGCTCTAAGAGCGCTGCGTTGTAGGTCCCAGGCTGGGCACTCCTCGAGAGTGTGTTGGACTGTGTCCTCGCGACCGTTGCCACAATGATGGCACACGGCGGACTCCTCCTTTCCAATCTGACACAGAAACGAGCCGAAACACCCGTGGCCCGACAGCATCTGTGTCAGACGGAACGTCGGCGCACCGTGGCGCCTGTCTAACCATCTTAAGAAGACAGGTCGCACTGCCGCGACAGTCCTCAAGCCCGCACTCGGGCTCTCCAGCCTGGTATGCCACTCCTCCACGGCTGCGCTGCGGATGGAGGCCAGTTGGGCCGTGACCTCCCTCGGGGCCAGTTTCCGCCCGAGACGTGATGCCTCCTCACGCCAGAAGAATACTGACGAAAGGTATTTGGCATCCAAATCCCATGGCAGAATACCGGCCAACACGCAGGCCGCCTCGTGGGAGATTGTGCGGTAGCCCCTGATGAGTCGTTGCGCCACTAAACGCTGCGGTTTACGCAGCAGAGCGACGCATCGAGCATTCAGGGACCCGGCCCAGACGGGACAACCGTATAAGGCCATGGACCGCACAACTCCAGCGTATAAACTTCGGCAAGGATTACCGGGACCTTCCAAGTTTGGCAGCAGGCGACCAAGCGCACCTGCTGCCCGCGCCAGTTTCGGCGACAACATCTCAAAGTGGGCACGGAAGTCCCACCGGCTGTGCAACACCAAGCCCAGATACTTAATTGTGGAGCCGATGGGAATCCGCACCCCTTCCACTATGATATGGGCCTACGAAGGTGGCCTCTTTCGGGGCCCGTGGAAATAAAGGGCCTCCGTTTTGTTCAGGGCCACTGAGAGGCCCAGCCGCCGAATCCTGCTCACTACCTGCTCCGTACCAGACGAGGCAAGCAGGGCAGCCTCCTGGAAGGTCCTAGCCGTCGCTGTAACCAGGGTGTCGTCCGCGTAACAGACAACAGCGACGCCTTGAGGGTTGGAGCCACATCTTGCACTGTTGCTGAGGTTATTTTTTTTTTTTTTTTTTTTTTTGGGATTCGTTTATGTATGCTGGTCCATTGCTGGGGATTCGTCTCCTTTACTAATCAGGTATTAGACTTATCGATCATCACGTTAACTGTTTGATGGTCCACAGACAAAACCTTCGAAGTTGTTACGAATATTTGTCGGGTATGTAGGTCTCTTTCACACAACAGATACTTATTTGATCTATAATTTGGAGTCTAATCTCGGTTACATTTACAATCAAAACACACTAAAGCTCATTTGACCCTCAATAAATTTTCCACTCAAAATTCGAAGACAATAAATTCGTCATAATGCAACTTTGTGATTTGACAAAAAGCAACCATCGGAAACGCACAGATTGAAATAAATTATTGGAGGTTCTTATGACGTGAGTTATAACCCGCCTTGTAGGGTTTAAAAAGTTAACTGGAGCCCCGTCAGCGCGCTGTCTCAGCGTACGCGACTTGACAGGCGCACTGTACGGGTACGGTGTAGTATGACGACTTTATTAATATTGTTTTAGATAATAATATTGTTGTAAAAAACCAAATGATATTCAAAAAGAATTCTCGATAACAGCAAATATTTATTTGTAAAAATCGGAATACCATTACTACGTTTACAAAATTGAACATACGTATAGCTAGGGCTGCCATCATCTAAATTGCCGACGCCGGATAAACACGGCAAAAATCCCGGACATTTGGGCAAAATATGGGTCTTTCCCCGGACACCTCTGAAAAAATATGTCGTCTTGAATGCGGGGAAATGCATGAATTTTTAACTAAGATTTATTTGAATTAGTCGCTCATCTATAAAAAAAATATGGATTTCTCCTGACAACAAAAGTGTCCGGGTTTTACCCGGACAATTTTTAAAACCCCTGCCGGACGGCCCCCAGACGCCCTTCAAACTAGGACAAATCCGGGGAAATCCGGACGGATGGCAGCCCTACGTATAGCATAGTGTTCATGCACAACGGCCCGACTTTCTACGGGCTAAGTGCGGAAAAATGAGCCCCACAACAGTAGCATAATGTTACAAGTGTGTTGTTAAGCGACTGCTGACACTCTATCATAAGTGTGTACGTGTAATAGGCAATAAAATGAACTTTTCTACGACCTTCCTTACTACTCCCATTAGATTAAATCAAGTCTGCATTTCAATATAATCCATCACAACGTGCACTTTATACTCACCTGAGATGCGGTACTGCACATTTCATGCACATTGCATGAACTGGCACCGGCTTGTCAATTATGCAGACGGACTGTTGAATTATTGTTTCAATGCAAAACTGGATTCGATTCCCGGGTTAAGCAAAACCAGCTATTATTTTTACTGTTTTTACGCATTCATTTTATACACAAACACAACGATGTTTAATTACATTGAAAGTTTGTTTTGTTCATCTGTACAGTTTTATGGTATTGCCCATTTAATATTTCGAATTGTGGTATAAATTATTCATCAGAATGCAAAATTTAGACCGAATAATATGACAATTTCAGTGTATCATCGGTGTGTGCATTTTGATAATCGAATATGGATGAATACAAAATTGACTGAGTGTAAACCATAATCCATACTTCGTAACTTATTATTTATCACTTTTCCATTTTATTACTAATGGGTACTTCTACAAAAGTTGGGCGACTTTTACCTTCATTTTGTTTACACACATTTTGAAGAAAATTGGTTATTTTTTTGATATGGGGAGGTAGGTAATATAATACTAAAACTATTCTGAATCGGGCCAGTAACTTTCTTAAGAAGTGTTCGAAATATCTGGATTTTTGTAAATTTGAGTGCCAGGGGACTGACGAGCCTAACACGGTACTGATTAAAAGACATAATTCTTAGGAAGTTTCAGATTTATTGCAAATATCTTAGAATCTAGTTATGGCACTTATATCTAAGGTTCAAATGACATTTATGACAATATTGAGTATTTAGTTTGCTTTAGCAAAATTCGAGGTTGCTTACTATCTACAAAAAATCAGTCTTTAAAATAGTCTCACTGAAAACTTATTAATACTGAGGTAGTTTCCTTATCAGTAGACAACATATTAAGTAGTAACTATGAAATATTTAAGGAACACCTTTTTTTTTGTCATAAAATAACATTTGCAAAATAGAAACCTTAGTCATAAACTTTTCAGTGGTAATAAAAAATAACAATTAAATAAGTATCTGCAAGCTGAGGCAGTTACTGTAACATTAAATAAGCTTTCTTGACTAATTCGTTTTTTTTTGTCACATCCTCAGCCATTTCCTCAATTCTTGTTTTTGGTTCCGACCGAGACGGCCGCGTTCCATATTAACCGATCCAGATGACGAAATTACTCTGGCTATCCGCCGTAAGAACGAGTTCTTGAAACTCCAACACTCTACAAGGCCGCAGTTCCGTCCTCGCCGTCGAGGACCTCGCCGCGTTCCCCGTCGCCTCCCCGACCCCCCTAGCAGTTCCGGGCCGCGTGCCGATGACAACACAATCTAATAGGATTAGTCCTAAAAACCAATCTTTCCCTAATCGTTGATGTCTCATCCTCTCTCAGTGGCCGTCCTGAGGCGAGGTTCGTAACCCGTTAGTGGGTTGCCTTCAGCATGGTCACTCAATTCAAAGGGTTGCGAGCGCCTTCTGCGTTCACCCTAAAGACCGGTGTGACCAGAAAAGCCGACTCGTGTCAAGCTACTGGCAGTAGGGCCATTACAAAAAAAAATCGTTTTTGGTGTTTTTTCTGTAGATTTAATTCCTTTTTGCAACTGTTTTTTTATACGTTTGTACTTTTGACGCTGATAGTTTAGTTCTTAGCTTTGCAATAATATCATACTTTTTAATTGCCTGTTTCTGCGTTTTCTTTGCTTTAAGCTTCTCCTTCTTGCTGCATCCACTCTTTGATCTTCAATAGGATTTTCTTCTACTCTGTTAATATTTATATCAAGATCTTCAGCTTCATCAGTGATGGATGGTGGTGTATTCTGCCGTACGACATTATTCGTTCTCCGATTTAAAAATTGGTTGCGTCTATAACCTGTAGAATATTCCTCCCATTTTCTTCTGGTTATGCGTTGTTCCCTTGGTGTGATCTCTTTTATACTCTTTCTTTGTACTTTTTCTTTTTTTTTTTTTTTCAAATATCTTAAACGCTCTTTTTCTTTGTACTCAGCTAATTTCACAGGGTCATTTCTTATTCTAGCCAGCCGGGCCTTTTCAGCCTCCCTTTTTTTCACCACCTCTTCTCTGTTCAATTTTTGTTTTTTATTTGTAGGTGCCATGTTGTTTTCATCTGAAATGCTAAAAGTATTGTTTACCTACCAGTATCTATACAAATTTAAAGGCCCTAAAATAAAGTCATCAGTACCGTGGTAACACTTCAGTCCCTTGTCGGAGTATCAGACATAGGACTGACGACACGGTACTGATGGATCAGACACAAATTTTATGTTATAATGCCAAGCAATGTTTTTACTGGTAATTTTCGTGAGTAGGATACATTATTTAAAAAAAACACACTCAGTTATAATGAAATTATAGAAAAATATGTTAAAATGAGGAAATAATTACTCACCACGGTACTGAAATATTGACTGGCACCACACGCTCGCTCACTACTGCCGGCCCGCTCACACTGGTTTTAAGATGGCGGCTTGACAAATATGGCGTCTGTAGATAATTTCACTACATACTACATGGACAGATCAAGGACTTGATGTTTGAATTTAGATATTTGGCGAGAATTTTGAATTTTAATATTGCACACAGTACTGACGAGTAAAAACGAACACAAAGTATAGACATATATTTTTTTAATATTAATAATTGAGTTTATTTCGAAATATGGAAAATACATTACAAAATGTATCTTATTTTGCGTTGTAGAAGTAAAACTTATAATAAATGATAAACCTCTTGAGAAAAATACGGTCTATTGTGTAATTTGGGAGTTGTGACACGCCATAGTACTGACGATTTGAACACTGATTACATTGTTTCAATAACTTAAAATTGAAATAAAACGTCTAAATTTTGTGGACAGCGAAAAGTGACTTCGATTAATTGAAATATTAAGAAATATTTACATAATTAAAAAAAAAAGTGTAATATCGACTGATGACATCAAGTCGCCCAACTTTTGTAGAATCGCCCTAATGTATTTTTACATACAATTACTTCTGTCCTTTAAATTAATCTTCAGAATAAGTAATGTATAATTGTAATTAATTATGCAAATATATGAATCATGTACGAACATGATGGAATCGACTTTGATGTGTTTTGACATGTTAGGTCCACGGAGAAAGACTGAGTACCATGTTTGACACTTTACTTTGTTAGTCAAGATTACTACATGCTAGAATTCTGCATTTCGAAATAGTTTATATAATTCTATTCACCATTGTGGACCACTTTATCATTGCCATTATAATATTTAGTAAACATCTGCCGCGTTATTTTCTATGACACATGTTAATATCACCGTGCGTAGCAAACGCGTAAGGTAACTCATCGCGTTTATCACTATGGAAATTGGCATACAGAATACCATTTAACGCTAATTACACGAACGTAACGTAACACGTCCGCGTAACGAGTTAACCCTGTCTTACAGAGTAAGGAGGCTGGTCTAGGATAAAAAAAGATCTATTAAACGGCTATAGATACCTACCACTACTAAACACAATTATTATCTCACAAAAATACCATTCAGAACTAAACATTGCCAATCAACTCCAAACAATAATCAATTTAAACAACACCCGATAAGGTGCGTATTGAATCAGCCAATTTGGAATTTGGAGCACCTGTTGTTCTTAAGCCATTAATTTGGCTACCGATTGGCAAAGGCTGTATAAGGTTTCTAAAGCCATTAATTTGGCTAACGATTGGCAAAAGCTGTATCAGGTTACCGGCCTTGAGTTAACTTACTTGTCAATAGGGAAATATTTTTATTTATAAATAGACAAAGGTTGGATCATCTCTTTGCTCTAGAGTAGGGTTGGCATCTCGTCAGTATTCTTCTGACGTGAGGAGGCATCGCGACTCAGACGGAGACTGGCTCGTAGGGAGGTTAAGGCTCAATTGGCCTCCATCCGCAGCGCCGCCGTGGAGGAGTGGCATACCAGACTGGGTATCCCGAATGCAGGCTTGAAGACCGTCGCGGCAGTCCGACCTGTCTTCTTAAGCTGGCTTGACAGGCACCACAGTACGCCAGCATTCCGTCTGACACAGGTACTGACGGGCCACGGGTGTTTCGGCTCATTCCTATGTCGGATGGGAAAAGAAGAGTCCGCCGTGTGCCACAGCCGCGAGGATACGGTCCAACACACTCTCGAGGAGTGCCCAGCCTGGGATCTACAACGCAGTGAAAAAAAAGGGTTGGCATAGCCTAGCGTCTGAGAAGGACCGCAACAGCGGTACGCGCAGGGGCGGTTGCGGACGACAACTTAGACGTGAGGCGGAGGAAGCCCGCAGCCGTCCCTAATGCGCCGAAGATGGTCATTATAAAAAAAAAAAAAGTAGCCTAGCGTCTCATCGTGTCTTAGCTAATAATTCAACTTTATCGGTTTCTTAAAGAGTATCTACTTTTTTTCCATGAGTCGTACGTTTGGCCCTTGAGAGTTTAAAATGTCCCACCTTGGCTCCAAACAGTTATTACAGCCCTACTATAGTAGCATTGTATTTGGAGGTGCCAGAAATGTGGTAACATTGATGTTCCTCTACCTAATCCTTTCGAATCACGGATTAAACACACACACACTTACGCCTTTTACCCCCGAAAGAGTAGGCCGACATGCAACTAGTGCACCCAATTATCCTCGTGCATATTCCGTCCCATGACGTGATAGGGGGTGAGCCTATCGCCATATCAGTCACAAATTCCAGACTACAGGCTGATATTGAATAGAAAAACCCAGTATCACTTTGCCCGACCCGGGAATCGAACCCAAGACCCCAGCATTGCAATCGTACCGTAATACACCTACGCCACCGAAGCACTCAAGCTTATTATTTATTAAGTTTTATGTTACATTAGAGAAGAAAATATTTAATTCCACCAAAATAAAAATAAAATGACAAATAAGCATTACCAATAAAAGCCCCTCCAAAACGACACTAATAAAATACATATCAAATAAGATTTTTTCAAGAAATCGCGACCATTTAAGAACCAATAAAGTCCCAACAGGCATTTAGCGCTTCAATTACGACCTTTTGAGCAATAAAATTATTTTTTTCTCGAAACAATCACCGTAGCACGTTTTAAAAGGGCCGACATGGCGTTTCACGTCATAAAACGTATGTACTGATGCGGCCACCCGCCACACGCGAGATGCACGGTAACCGCAAGTGGGGGGTATTTGGGCCAGGACGTGGGGGTTTGGATCCCCAATGAAGTTAGGTTTGGAAGACGGTTGTGATAATTTATGTGATTAGATTGTGGATTGTGGAATGTGGATTTCAGAAGAAGTTTAAGAGGGGAAGAAGTTTTAAAGGATTACAGTCGTTTTAGTAAGTACAGCTATGCCAGTTTCAAAGTCACGAATGGATTTTTTTATTGGGCATTACATTTAGGTTACATATGAGTTACACATATACTCATTTTACGAAAGATAGGAAATAGGCGACCACGGTTCTAAGTAAGAGATGTGAGCCGAATGGTCGTCTAATAGAAATGTATATCTGTCAAATCTTATTTGGTCTACAGCGATACGGGCCTGGAGCCTAGTGCAGTGAACGCTGTTAACAGTTTTGTAATAATTATTTTTGAGACAATAAAGATTATTATTATGTTGTATCTTTCCTGCGGGAAATCACGGCACGAAGACCGGTCCTTTTGGAAGGTATGCGTGGGGATATGGATCCAACACGTATATTATTATTATTATTTAAATCTGATTTATATTGGTTATTGAAAACCCTCACTATTTTCATTCACAATCATTCTTTGTAAGCAGAAAATCAGTTGTATTCATAGCATACAGAGTACTCACGTTTATTAATTAATAGGGGCCCCATAGCTTTCAGTCCTAAATACATACCTGTCCAAGTGAATTGCCCCGTGGAGCCCTCTGTTGATTTTACGAGGGATCTTCAAGGCCGCATCCGTTCATTTAGTTTAATTTTTAATATTTTTATGTGTTTACATTAAAGAGATATATTTATGAAAATGCCGCGCTTCGTAAAAATCGTGTACGCAGTAAAATGCGATCATAATTTGTCGAAATAATGAGCCTGTTTTTAGTTTTTAATCACGCATATCTAAAGTATGACAAGCTGCCGGTTTGGTTGCCGTCTTATTAATAAGAGGTAGCGAGTTTGATTGATGATTACTTAGGTTCACAGAATGTAAAAATGTTTCAGAATTCAGAAATTCTTTTTAGTACTTCTATCAGTGATTATACACGACAAAGATCATAGCGATTGCAAGAACAGGCGCCGCGCCGTTTAAACTTTTTGACCGACTTCAAAAAAGGAGAGGGTTATCAATTTGAGGTGACTTTTTCTTTTTAAATTTTTGTTACTTACCTCAGAACTCATTAATATATGAATCGATTTGGAAAAAAATATTTTATTGGAAAGAATGTACCTCCAGATTAATGCGAAATTAGTCATCGTCTCCAAAATTGGTAAAATATATGTGGAACGCCTAATTATTTTTTGGTTTCAGTTTTTGAAGGCGGTTAAATTTTATGCTAATTGCAAAAGACATAGAAATCATCACCGGTTCTCGATATATACGACAAAATTATTAGCATGCAAATTACGCACGTTAATAATATAATGATACCATTCTGAGACGAAACTTTATCACCTTAATGACCATTAATCACAGTATATAAAAGTTAATTGACACGCTAAAACACAGTTTACTCATGAGTTATTTTAACTGTAATAAGTCTTGTATTACCATAAATCTGTCGACGCTTCGTAAGTCGGGGCGTGTGACGCGTCACTTGAATAATGTCGAAAGAAATATGGACATTGGGATGACTGAGATATTTTTTATTAGTTGGGTTATGATTTAATTTTACAACATAAATATCTTCACAATCATAAGCTCTTACAGCTGAAAAATTCAGCGACAAAATTTCAAAAGTACGATGATTGAGTTTTAATCATGCACTGGTAGTGTAACACTAGCTTGAGCTAGCTAAAGTTTTCTATCTTCATCCTAAATTTCTTCAAAATTCGTTATTTTTTATGATGCCTCCTATGGAAAACGAGAATACGGTTCAGCTGATGGTAAGTGATCACCGCCACCCATGAACATCTGCAATACCAGGGGGCATAGAGATGATTTGCCGGCCTTTTAGATGGGACTACGCTCTTATTTTAAAGGTCGTCAGGTTTGTTAGTTTTTGAATTTATCGCGTACAGAGGCGGCGGGTGACTTTGTTGTATACTATGTATGGATAAGGAAGGATAGGTATATTGCATCTTCTCAAGCCTTTTATCCTCGAAGGTGTAGTTGCAAGTTGTACTTTTGAGGCTTCTTCAATCGAGTCTATAGTCATACCGAGCACAAATTCCAGTCTCTCATCATCTATACATATTACTAGCTTTTGCCGGCGGCTCCGCCCGCGTTAAAAAGTTTTTCCGGGATTAAAGTCCCGCTTTTTTTAATTTTCCCGGGATTCCCGGAACAAAATGTAGCCTATGTGTTAATCCAGGACATGATCTACCCGTGCCCCAAATTTCATCGAAATCTGTTCAGTGGTTTTTGCGTGAAAGAGTAACAAACATCCATACATTCAGACATCCATACATACTTACAAACTTTCGCCTTTATAATATTAGTAGGATTAGTAGGATGTAACACGGCATTACCGCTCAGCCGACGTGACACACGCATCCTGCGGACAGTATTTATGACACACGGCTCGTCGGCGACACATCTACCGTTTGAACGCGGTTGATTTACGCGTTTGTCTGTTTGCTCGTTTGATTGAGATGTTCGCGTTGATGTTATAATAACACATATTGAGACTATAACAACAACTTTATTTACGGCCTGTTTTACAAGTTTAAAGTACATTTTATTTGACAGTTATAGTATACAGCTAACGTAGATAGTCTAGTACTCATTCTATTGCCAATTATTTGGGAACCTAGATTAGTCTGACTTTTGCATTTGGCCGACGTAAACGTTTATGTGACAAATGACATTTACTCAAAAGTTTTTGAAATTAAAAGTATCCTGTACTCGTTTAGATAATATAAGCTTGGGTAAAGTGCACGATAGCCTAGTTGGGAATGGAACGGTCTGCCGAGACAATGTCCGGAGGTTCAAAACCCAAGGCACATACCTCTGACTTTTCGAAGTTATGTGTGTATTGTTTATCAATTATCGTTCGCTTTAACGGTGAAAGCAAACATCGTGAGGAAACCTACATACCCAAGAATTCTTCATAAGAATCTCGTGGGTGTGTGAAGTCTGCCATCCCGCAGTAGGCCTGCGTGGTGGACTAAGGCCTAAACCCTCTCAGTCGTAGAGGTGGCCCGTGCTCAGCAGTGGGCAGTATATAATATAGGGCTGACTGCATTGCATTGCAAACTTGGCGAATTTTAAGTTTCTTGTATAATTAGTTATCAAGAGTTAAGGAATCCAAAACCCTACAACATACATTATAATTAATTATTAATATTAAAACTGATCTATTAACTCACCACTAAAAGACAGATCGCACCGATCTCACGTTCCAAATTCAAAAATAAATCCGGGGCCGCATTCCGATTTTTCTTTTTATCTAATCTAAAACCGTGGTTTAACGAGCGAACTAATGTTTACCGGGAACGAGCCTATTCGGGTTAATCGATGTTTGTGCGCGGTACTGTTTTGACATACAAATAATGTATGCGATTAGTTAAATCAGGGTTTAGTTAATAAAACTTCGGTTTATTTATTTAACACGTGTCAGGGGCAGTAGATCAGTCAGTGATCTGTGGTGGTAGGAACTTTGTAATCTTTGTAATGCCTCATTGTGAGGGAAATGCTAATGAGTGCATCCTACTAATATTATGAACGCGAAAGTTTGTAATAATGTATGGATGTTTGTCACTCCTTCGCGCAAACATTACAGAACGGATTTCGATGAAATTAGGCACACGGGTAGATCATGTCCTGGATTAACACATAGGCTACATTTTATCCCGGGAAAATAAGAAACGGAACTTTTATCCCGGAAAAACTTTTAAACGCGGGCGGAGCCGCGGGCAAAATCTAGTCTAGTATAATATAAAAGATGCGCAGTGCTTTGTAATTTACAGTCCTAGGTGGTTTGCAATGTTGCCACTGTAGGTATATATCAAACTAGGCGTTTACTATCAAGCAAGCAACATCTCAATACGGTTTTTGGTTGCACTAAAATGCCTTAACAATAATTATACGACACACAGTAAAGTATCTCAAGTCGATATCTGTTCGAAAGCTTTGCAGACCGAACTGAGCCAATGGCTGCGAAAGATGATTCTAGCGGTATAGGAGCGAGATGGTGTTTAAAACATCTCCTCAGTTAAAATGCACTTGCACGAAGGACCTAATTGCCGGCTTTAAACAATGAGCTGCGACCGCAAAACCACCGCGCAAGTGTCGGGAACACGCATCTGATAGGGACGCGCGTGGGTCGATGGTTGATTATCGATATTTTTTGTATTCATACATGGGGATTTATCGGTAAAGAATCCATTATTATTGTTGAAAAAACTGTATTATCCAGGGCATTTTTATTGATAAGATTGGAATGAAAGTTTTCAAAACTAGCATACAATTAGAATTTAGCCATAATATAACTGTTTTATAACTCAACTAGCTTTTGCTCATGGCTCCGCCCGCATTAAAAAGCTTTTCAGAGATAAAAGTCCCGCTTTATATTTTCCCGCAATAAAAGTAGCCTATGTGTTAATCCAGGACACGATCTACCCGTGTCAAATTTCATCGAAATCCGTTCAGGAGTTTTTGTGTGAAAGAGTAACAAACATGCATCCATACATTCATACAAACTTTCGCGTTTATAATATTAATAGGATTAAATAAACACACAGTTTTAGAGCTGGAGTTAAATCCTTTTCTTAGCATTTATGCAATAGTGCTACATTCCGACCTATACTCAGTAAACAAACTTTATCGAGCCGGCTCATGCGTAAAGAAAAAAGAAATACCCAGCTCTTCCACTTAATATGAATAGTTCCAGAAACTATTCATTTAATATGTCAATGCGTTGATACACTCTGTGCACATTGCAAATGCACTTATAACCAATTCTGCGAAATAAACCCCATTAAGGAGTTGTTACTGTTGCTAGCACATTATAAACATGTGTTACAATTAATATATGTCTATGATAAAACACCGATGTCGATATTAGTAATATGCGTGAGTGTCGGTTTCTGTTGTAAGATTATGTGAACGCTATTTATGACTGTATTTTTCAATGGAATTTGTAGTCGTATTTTGTGACATAGTTGCTGTTTTAGAGGATTTCAACTTCGTTAAAACCTAAATATAGCTCATGGTCAGTCCTAAGTACAGTGAAGGGCAAGAATGAAAATGTTGTATCTCTCGGTGTTCACCAGAAAATTGTGCACAGCGGCAAACTGCAAAAAGCGATACACCAGAACAAGAACCTACAGATGTTTTTATATTTTTATGGAAACTTGAAAAAGAAACAAGCTGAAGCTGAAGTTAGTAATTGTAATAACTGCTAACAGATGTCGTTGGTCATCATCGCTGACAAACGAGAGTGGGGTCGAAATAGCTCAATTGACAGAGCACCGGCACGGTACGCTGGAGGTCGTGGGTTCAAATCCCGCCTTCGACTGTTTCTTTATCAAGTTTCCATAAAAATATAAAAACATTATCCAGGCACTACATGGCCATTCACATGTATAAAAATCATAATATAGGATAAGAACCTACAGATTTTCATCACCTTAGTATGCACATGGACCGTTACTTAATCAGTCGCTTTATATTCAACAAACCATTTCCATTCATTCATCAGAAATTTGAAAATGGAATCCCCATTGGTTTATTTCTTCTTATGTAAATAAGTTATACTGTAAACGTCCGTACCGTGGTTGGACACGTTTAAAAATCACTCCTGGAGTCATAAAACACGATCGCGACCTCCGAACGCGGGATTGGCGATGTCGTGACATATTCCGAGCGGTGATGGTCGCCCATCGATATTGTTCCAATGACAATAGTAAGGATGTGCGGAATGTTCAACGATATCGATAGTTAAATATTGAAAAGCAGCTAAGTGGTGGTTTTGTTTGAGTGACTATCAATGCAAAAAGTTTTCTCTAAAGTGCATTAAAAGAAATATGGTAATTTCATAAACCGATGTTCATTTGATTACTATTTACTATATACTTACATACTTAATACAGTTTTGTTTTCTCGCACAAACAATATCTTCTGCTCATTCACAGAGAATTTACCTGAAACAAAACAAACATGGTTAGGACCATTTACCAAAGTATTCATGCAGTGGGTTTATGAATAAAATAATAAAATTTGTTTATTTACACAGAATATAAAGTATGCTGAAACGACTCCACAGATTTCTGAGAGTTTTATTGCCCATATTTTAATGTCACATAACATACTTCCGGGAAAAATACGCAGCTCCCGGAAAACAGCTAATAGTAAAGTAGAATGTATTAAATTATGCCCCAGAAGCATATAATCCCTAACTAATGCGTGATAATAAACAACTAGTAAATTTCGGAAACGTGGCTTAAAACTAACACGGGTTGAACAAAATCTCCTTCCAAAATTAGTGCCGTCTATCGACATTAAAAACACCGATGTCGATATAAATCCAGCGCGACGTCGCGGCGCGTCGTGAACACGCTCGGACGCATTCTGTAGTGACGTGAATTTAAATTATCGATTACGTAAAAGGTAGACAAAGGGAGTCAGTCTCTGAAGAATCTTGAGCGATGCCCGTGTGTTATAGGTACACAGCGAGGGCGGGTTAATGCAGTTTTAAGGGATGGTATTATCACGCCGATATCGATAAAATTAATTTTAATTAAGTATATAGTTAAATTGAATTTTATTATTATACAGTATGTGACCCTTTGTGAAAATGTTTATTAGAAGTTAGTCCATATATAGCTGGATGAATTCACATAGGCATAAATTTCGGTTCGCATATAAAGTGAGTCCTGGATTAATATTACATAATTTTTCTAAACTGCAGGAAGGATAAAAAAAATCCAGTAATTCAATATCCATTTCACTTACTCCAACCTCTTCACAAAAAAATCCCTATTCCAACATCCTCGATGTTCGAGAACATTCCCAACATTAAACAACACTATCAAAACCTCAATACACCACCACGTCTAGCCCGTCAGCACACGACTAAAATAAGAATAACAGGCTCGCAACAGGCGGCCGTTGTCTTTTTGCTCTCACTGCAGCCGGTCGGGTTAAATGCGACCACGTACCCAACTACGATGCGGAGCTTGGACAATATTATTATGCACTCCTTTTACACATGAGTAAATGAAAATAAGGTAATGAGGATTTTTTTGTTGTTAATCTGCTTCCAATATTGAAATGAATGTAGAATTGTAATTACTGGTTATGGAGACTTAAAATATCAGGGTGATAATTGCAAAGTAGCAACTTACAAATTCAGGTGGTATTTCTACATTTTATGTACGGTCATGAGTGACTTTTCACCATCAGGCGAGCGGCTTACACGTCTTGTGATTCAGTAGACTAAAAGTGAAAATAGCTGCCAGATTAAATGTGGTAATGGCCGACAAAAGCAATCCTTACTTCCAACATTCTTCAACAACTAATTCAAATATATTTTCCCCGTATTTTTAATGAACCATAAACACAATACACTATTAAAACTTTGAACCATCAGTATTTTCTCGGAAAACCCCCATTTGTATCCAATTTCCGCCATTAGTACGGTGCGTGTAATAACACATCGGAGTACTCAAACAACACATAAATCAGCATGGCGGTGTCAGAACAGTTTTTGTAATTAAATTCTGTGTAGAGTTAGACATGGTTTAGACACGGCATTTTGTTGATTAGAATTTACAAAGTTTCGATGAAAGTGGAGAATATATATGAGACATTTTTTAACATAACTAATTTGATACTGACTGTTGATTGTACTCATTCAATCCTTTTAATTGAAACATTTATAATTGAACATCAGGTTTGTGAATTTATTACCATTGATGATAGTGAAAAATAACTGTATCATGGTCAGTCATCAATGCCAGTATAAATTGATAAATTACCAATGGAATCAGAATTCATACTTTAATATCCTGTTGAGATAACGGGGTAATTACAAATACACATAAACACACATACACTCACGCCCTTTATCCCCGAAGGGGTAGGCAGAGGCGCATTTAGTGCAGCCACATTTCGCTATGCGTATTCCGTCCCATGGTGTGATAGGAATTCCAGACCTCGAGCTAATATTAGCAGAAATATCCAATAACACTGCCCGACCCAGTGATCGATCCCGAGATCTCAGCATTGCGGTCGTACCGTAATAAAACTATGCCACCAAGGCAGTACAAATACACCTATAACAAATATTTACACAGCAGACATATTTAATTGAAACGAACACAAAAGTGATAATACATATTTTTTATACAATATTTGAATTCCAAAAACTACAGCTTTTACAATTCACACTACAAATTAATTTATATGCCATGTCTAAATCTTTTGTGTTTTGTACAAAAGCGTGAGCACCCAACATTTTGAAAGTATCGTTGTTAGGAAGCATTTCTGTAATTATTTGGGAGCGAGTTAATTTCACGGATGGCTTAAATCAATTAGGAGTGGCTTTAATTAGCGATTGTTGAGAATGTATGGCGTGCCGGAGTGCCCCGGGAAGCGATTCTTCACAAATGGGAGTTTGATGACGAATGTTCCCTAGATTTATGTTGAGTGTTGGAATTGGGGTCTCCGTATCTAAATATTTTATGGAAATTTTCTGTATAGTACAGAGGGGTTCAGTGGGGATCATACCACTGTCAGACGCTGTTACTTGAAATATTAGTTGAGATATTTTGTTTATAAAATAGCTATAAGATGCTGACTTCGACATGACAGCATCTGAGCTGATATTAAACTTAAGATCGAAACTGAGTCAGATTTATAATATAGCCCTTTGACAACTTACAGAAGACTTTCTAGGTACCTTACCACGCTAGTTCAATACAAAACAAAGGAATATAAGTAAGAAGTTTTCCGCCACTAGCCCCCGCGGTCGAGGGCACTTACGCTAGCTAAGTAGCTTTTCGGTCCATTTTTGCCATTAGATATAACTTGGACCACTTCAAATTGTTGGCAAATAAGATTTCTCGCTAAATTGTTGCGAAGAGCAGTCTTATGAAAGGTTTCCTTGTTTACTTACTGAAACGTATCTATTTTATATAATATTTTGGGAAATTGCTTTTGTAGCATATTTGGTATACGAACAAAATATGTATGACTAGTAGTGCTCGCGGCTCCGCCCGCGTGTAAAAGTTTTCCGGGATAAAAATATTTTCCCTGGATAAAAAGTAGCCTATAGCACTCAGGAGTAAAGTAGCTTCCTATTAGTGAAAGAATTTCAAAATCGGTTCAGTAGTTCCTGAGATTAGCGCGTTCAAACAAACAAACTCTTCAGCTTTATAATATTAGTACAGATGATTCAAAACGAACAGATATAATTTTTTTTAATTTTATTTGGGTGGCTCACAGCAGTCTATAACAATAAACATTAAAAAAGCTAAATTCAATAAGCCAATAACGAGGCACTATAGATATAAATATTCGGATATTTGTATCTAATATTTATAGTGTTTCTATCTACAGCAATTCATCTAGTAAATTTCAGAATTTACTGGATGAATTGTATGTTAAATCATTGTCAAAACATAATTGTCACTCATATTAAAACAAATATGAGTCAAGAGCGATTTCTAGGATGTTCAGAAATTTCAACATCGTACAAATTCTAATTATAAGGGAATTTGGACACAGCCTAAGCCAAGCAATCAAACATTTATTACGTTAGTAAATTATTCATTGGTTATTACTGTTACTTGATGTCCTATTGCAGTATTCATACTTAGATCTTCAAGACACCATAGTTATGATGTATGGCGTCAGGCGTATTAAACATTCGACTGACTCCAATCAAATATCACCACATATTTCCAAACCACCATCGATTTTAAAAAGGGCGCGAATTTATCGTCACTTAACAATTTCGAACGCGCTTCAAATCGTTTCGCGCCAAAACGAGATTGGATTTAGGGTACGTTCCACTAAGCGTTCACAACGCCTAAAATACTCTTTTGGCCGTTCCACATGGCGACTACGATCGTTGTGGTCGCGGCGAGAACGTCATTAATGACGTCATAACTCACGCTCACGAGAAGCCCACGAGGACCCATCTCTGGAGGTGGGTCGAAGTGAGCGTTGAGAAAAATAGCAAAGTTGTCAGAACTAAAAAGTCGAAGTTTTCTATTTTCACGATTATAATTTTCTAAAATTGTATTCCACTCTTCATCTGAACTGGATGAACTAGTACTATCGACAATATTATTGCATGCACGCATCATCAAATAACCTAGTGTTGTCGCTAAAGACATTTCGAATCTATTTGAATGTAAAATAATTGAATACTTAATTGAAATTACATATAAAAATTGAATTATATATTTATTTTTCGACATAAACCAACTTCACTTATAATTATTAAAATTTACACATAAAACTCATTAATACTTAATAATGGTAACCTAACCTATTACAGCTTTTGCTTTATTTTTTCTAGCTCGCCATTTGTATTATTTCCTCAACGCCCAAAACGCTCCACAATCCATACCACTTGGGTTTACGATAACAACGCTCAAGACCTACTCAGGACATAGTGGAACGGGAAAACTCGTGGTCGTGAGCGTGATCGTCGTGAGTGCTTAGTGGAACGTAGCCTTAATCAAGCGGATCGGCCATTTTACTAAAGCGCGTTAAGTCGAACATTTCTACAGTGAATATGCATGCTCTCCTGCATTTGGTGCACGTTCGTAATTCTAGGGGAGTGCGAGGCGGAAGATTGGAAGTATGATGTCATAAACGATCAGCTTGAAATAGTTGTTACGCGATAATGTACCTAATTGTGTAGCACACACGACATGGAAATCCCGTCGCTGTGTTCTGGGGAATCACTGAAGTCATTGCATGAATATTGACTCAAAGTCGAAACACATTTACAGCAGGCAAAACTAAGTCATGTCTGTCAACGTGTAACATGTTTGAACTGTGCTCTATATCTATATTCCGTAAGGTACATTGTAATCACTTTCAGGAACAGAAAATAGTTCTAGAATGTACTAAAATAAGCATCATTATTGTAGGAGTAACGTTGATGCTTCATTTCATTTTTCAGCTTTGTAAATTTTAAACCACAAAATCGCGATTGAATTCGATTTATCTTACAAGTAATACGATTTCATAAAATCAATTTTCCTTTTCAACTTCAACTCCCATTCCAAATAACAAATCCATTCAATAAACATAAAAAGACAAAAAGACCCGAGAACGAACGTGGTGCGTCACCACCGTCACCACTCACGTTCGCTGCATCGCTGTCATGTCACAGTGACACACAAACATGTGCACTGAATCACACAGCTGTAAAAATGCACAATACTTGTGATTAGTATGCATTCTTCGGAATTGCAATTCGAAATGTTTAGTCATCTTAAGTCGCTTAAGAGCCAGTTTCGCAAGTTTCAAGTAAATTTTATTTGACAGTTATCGTATTAAACAGCTGATATATATGGACCTGTCATTTTAATACCATTTTTTGAGAGTATATTAGGGTGTGACTTTTGTATTGGCTCTGCTTATACATTCATGTGACGAGTAGCATTTGCTCTGAAGTTGTGAAACATCTTGACATAATATAAAACAAAGTCGCTTCCCGCTGTTTGTCCCTATGTATGCTTAGATCTTTAAAACTACCTACGCAACGGATTCTGATAAGTTTTTTTTAATAGATAGAGTGATTCAACAGAAAGGTTTTTATGTATTTTTGGCCCGGAAAAACTCATTAACGCGGGCGGAGCCGCGGGAAAAGGCTAGTTCCCTTAAAAATTGTAAAACTTTACTCTATAACGCAACAGTTTACTATTAACTTTCTTACATCAAATTTACGAGTAAGAGACAAATAAATGGCTATATTTGGAATAACTTAAAACAGCAGGCGATTAAGTCACTTGATGGCCACCGCCCATGGACGTTCATAACACGAAGAATAAAAGAGCGGTGCGATTACATTGGGATATAGATAATACCTGTGATGTTCTCACTTACCGCTCGCAACGCAGTCACAAAACTGTATTTTATAAAATATTTTCTAACACAGTGGTTCAAGTCTAGGTTCTAGTCAACTGACGATATGATTGCGCTGATGCTAATTAGGAATTTAGTTTTGAAGTCCTCAATTCATGTCAATTTAAGATTCAATTAAAGTTATCAAAGTTATTACAATGTACTCTATCAACTCCAAATCTACATCAAACCTTGAAATTGTTAAATCTCCTGCTTATATTCTCACATTCGAAAATGAGTCTTAATTACCTTAGCTTTGAAGTCATTAGCGGAAATCCAACCGATCATACAACAGTACAACCAGCCAACAATTTATTTGCCCAACAGAAACATTGGAATCTATTATAACCAGCGTTTCATAAACCGTTTTGTTCAAACACACCAAATTGCCCCATTCGTTGTGTTTGTCTGAAAACCAACGGGCCGTGGAAAAAACCTTTTAAGCCCCGGTGTAAAAACTAGTGCCTATTTTTATACGTAAAACACAGAGGTATGAAAAACGCTTGGCCGTAATAAAAGCAGCTTTAGCGAGTCCATTGGCGTGGACGTCCGTGGGCGGTGTATTGAGCTCGGAACGTTTCGTGTGCACACGGTTTTTTGACCTTATACAGTCGTGTATTGATGGTTTCTGATCTGGAATTGATGATATCGAAATTGGGCAGGCTTTGGCGGGAAAACTTCGAATTTCAGCAGCAGACTTAAAAGTAGAATTAAGGATTAGTGAGATGGTGCCCAGATTGAAGATGTTTTTTCAATAATCTATTCAATTGAGTTTTGTTACACTCATTTCGTTTAAACAGTACCTCTTTGAGGTAGAGACTGTTCGATCATCAAACAGATCATGCACAGCTTTTATTAATCCGCGTCGTTTGAGTTTGAACATTTTTGCATTATCTAGGCTGTTTTCAACTGAATTAACTTTCCAGATCAATAGGAACGTAAAGATAATGTTACAAAAGGCTTCTAACACAAAATACGTTCATGTTAATCACAAAACATTCATCCAGAACGGAAATCCAAGAATATCCCTTTATATTATCGTAAGAAAGGATCCTGTATCTCGCTCCTTATACCTTAAGAACGGACAGGGATGAAATGCGATAGGGATAACCTACTATTCAATATTTTAGAGTACTCGGAATCTTAAACATAAAGGTAGAGACACTTGTTGCTTTCGTCCTTACACTAGGGTTTATAGTTTGTTTACTCTTACATATCAATTTACGTCTATAACAAAGAGCCTTTATTAGTCATTGTTCTAATCAAAGTCTTGACTTTCATTTATGACAAAGTATTCGAGTGGCAAAAATGAGTCACAGGTTAAGTTGACACGTAAAACGTTCAACATTTTTAAGCTATTGCATAGCTTCTATCGCGGGCCTTGAGCGTGGAGATCGAATCCAGAAATTCCGTAACGAAAAAATAACCTAACACCCCTCACTCCGACCGGCACAGCGGTGATATTTTATTTTCAACTCTATCACAAGCATGTCGAGTGTAAAATTCCATAAGTAAATTTAATATCGCAGTCTTGTAAGAATACAATATGTAAGAGGATATGAGCTGAATGTTAAACGATAAAAGGTCGAAATTACCGTGTATTTAAAAATTGTTCCAGTCAGTGAAACGTATCGAAATGTCAAACGTGATTCAAGTTTGAATTTTTAAAAAGTTTTTATTTTATATTTGTTCAAAGAGGTTATAAACAATAGAATTGCCTGCTTAGAATTTCGGCGTTAGGGCACGAGTGAAATTTAGACAATAGAATAATTATTATTTTTTAATTATAATTACATGAGTTGATAAAAAATGCTATGCAATAGCTTTACCGCGGCAGTCTCCGAGTGCCACACGTCTTTTTTTATTAATATTGGAATTAATAACATTTGTGACCTGGAACGAAAATTTTACTACATCAAGCGTAAGTTTGAATCTTGGAATTTGTACTATACATCTCACGTCTTCTGAGTAAATATTATCAAAATTATAAGACGACCAAATACAAAAGACACAAAATCTATTACACTTCCAAATAAACAATCCAATGAGTACTACATTAACAAATTAAAAACAGCCCCTAAAATACGAAACTTGCCTACCGCATAAACGAACATAGTACACCACCAATCAACCTAAATAAACCAACAGTGCAGAAAAACGAAAGAACTAGCAGTTAGTGTTTATTCCGCTAGTAACATCGCGGGCAGCACAATAAAAGCAACCGAAGCTTTAATAGCTTCATCCGGGGATCGTGTTGCATCTCTGAAAACGTGTTGGCTTGACTGTTCCCTTGCTTTTATTCTTGATACATGTCAGGTTTTATGATTGTTTTGATGGGTTTCATTTCCTATTTGTCGGGTTACAAATAAAATTGGTTATTGTGTCAGCTATACGGCAAATCGGTGTCGTATCAAAAACACGAATGTTCATCACGTAACTTTATACTTTATACCTACTCGAAAGGATAGGCAGAGGTGCAACGCACCCACTTTTGGCCCTCTGTGTTCCGTTCCATGATGTGATAGGGGGCGAGCCTATCCTCATTTCAGCACAAATTCCAGACGCGACGAATTTTATTTTTTAATTTTTTAGAAGTTTTTTGTGTCGGGGGTTATTTTAATTTAATATCCATAAGAGATTACCACGACAAACATGATTAACTACTGACATTAATAGATGGGTGTAAGAAATATTTGTAAAAACCATCAACATAATAAAAAGTTTACTGACAGAAATCATACCTGAGGACAACAGGCATGTAAACAATGTAGCTGAGAACTGTGAAAGAAATTTTCAGACTTTACCCCCTAAAGGGGTTTATACATCAGGCATATAAGTGGAATAATTTCATACTTTGTCAACATTGCATTGAACCACTAAATATTCCGTCAAAAACTACAATCAACCCTTAAGGAACAAACGCAACCCCACAACGTAAGGGGCGGTCCGTCAGCCGTATTTACAGACCCTTATCCTTATAAACTGTACGTAATTATTAATATTTCCACACAAAGCGAACAATGGACCCGCCCCCGAAACTTCCATTGAATATCATATTTTTATGACGTCCCCATGGGCTTTTGATTAATCATTGTGTGCTGATGTAGGGTTACCGAACTTATTTTGTACATGTAGTCAAATAAATAAATTTCGTCAGTATTTATAGTGTGGTAGAGTCTAATGTGGTTGTATATCAAAATGGTTTTATTTGGGGTTATGTCGACATAGGAATGTTTGCACAAATGATTATCTTTCGGTTAAAATACCCTTTATTAGTTTAGGTATTGATTTTGGTAATGAATGCGGTGCAGATGTTTAAGTTTGTATTGAATTTTATTATGTAAAATTGAAGTATCGTGTGTAGTTTTCAAACGATTATTGAGGTTTATAAAAGTATATAACAAATCACGATACAAATTTTGTTTAATTCTATCAACCATTTGATAACTAAAAATAATAATTTCCTAGGTATGTGAAGTTTTTTTTTTTTTTTTTTTTTGTATCGCCATCTTCGGCGCATTAGGGACGGCTGCGGGCTTCCTCCGACTCACGTCTAAGTAGTCGTCCGCAACCGCCCCTGCAGGTATGTGAAGTCTACCAACCCGCACTAGGCCAGTATGGTGGACTGAGGTCTAAACTTTCTTACTAATAAAGGAGTCCCGAGCTCAGCAGTAGGCGGGGTTGACAAGTAACTAAAGTCTAACATGTATCAAGCCGCATTAGTTCATAAATGACGAAAATCCTAAATCTATCGTAGAGTTTCGACTTCCAAAACCAGTAATATTATAATTTTATACACAGCTGACATTCGTACAAAGTTTCCATAGGGGAAGCCATATACTGGCTTCCCCTATGGAGAAGGTGTAGGCATTAGTCCACCACGCTGGCCTAGTGCGGGTTGGTAGACTTCACATACCTTCGAAATTCTTATAAAGAACTTCTTAGGTATGCAGGTTTCGAACGATAAAATATAACGAATATCTTAAATGGAAGTAAAATATATAAACATAACCACAGGGACTTTAAAAGCCATCTCACCGAAATATTTGAAACGCAAAAAGTTAATTGAAACAAAACATCCAGGGAGCCATAAAACAGGCGACACTAGGCACTCTGGCGAATTAGTTTCACGCTGGAGCGGGGGCGTATAATTTTCCTCGTGTTTAGCTGATTTACGAATGCTATTTTGAATTCTATAACTGATATGGATTGGGTTCAGAATTGGTCGTCTGGTGATTGCCGAGAATGGACTAAATTACTATTGTTTTTAATACCATTTCTTCGTTTTTCATACAAGTCAAGCATCCTATCTATTCTTTTGGAAGTGTCGATGTTCATGGACAATGACATTTTTTTTCTGGGGTGGCAGTAACTCATGCTAAGTAGTTAGTACAATCAGCAGCATAAATATCTGTACAAAATTAAAAAAAATCAAATCGCCTATATAAGCGTTAAGTTGAACTGAAAAAAAAATCTTCGTATGAAGTAAAGCAAATCTCTTTTATTTTATTTTTGTGAAGAGATTAAAGTATGTAGGCAATTTGAAATTTTGAATTTGTTTAGCTACTTATGCTGGTGACTGTACAGTACTGTGTATTATGTCATACTAGCTTTTGCCCGCGGCTCCACCCGCGTGAATGAGTTTTTCCGGGATAAAAGTCCCGGTTTATATTTTCCCGGGATAAAATGTAGCCTATGTGTTAATCCAGGACATGATCTACCCGTGTGCCAAATTTCATCAAAATCCGTTCAGTAGTTCTTGCGTGAAAGAGTAACAAACATCCATACATCCAGACATTCTTACAAACTTTCGCCTTTATAATATTAGTAGGATTCAACAGTAAACGACGTTGCGTTTTGCAACAGTCCCTAGAGTTATACATAGCGTTTTCTACTGAATGCAAACCGGCTAAGCCACGTACGTGGTTTATCGGAACGTGGATTAATTGGAATTTTTCATATGTGACCATTGGTTGGTATGTAGTGGGCTATATAAATAATAATACCAGTTCTGTATACCTCCCACTATTGAACACGGGCCTCCTCTACTACTGAGAGGGTTCTAGGCCTCAGTCGACTACGCTGGCCCAGTGTGGGTTGGCAGACTTCACATGCCTTTGAAATTCTTTCTGGTGAATTCTCAGGCATGCGGGTTTCCTCATATCTTCCTTCACTGTCCCGTCGAGTATATCCGATATCATCTCAGCTGCATGTACTATGAAACAAGGTGTATTAGAACAAACGTTCATAATATCTAATGAGGAGTTAGTTCAACAAGGCCACCTAAAGGAGATGTCCGCTTTATCTATGGGTGCTGGGCCTCAAAATCTAAACAGACTCAAACTTAAGGGATATTAAGATGCAAAATATGGATCTGGATCCATTAAAAAAAATGTTAGAACCCTCCATCTATAATTAACTTTTTACAAACCTTCATATCAAATGTCGTTTTTAAGCAAAATAAAATTACATAAATCTCAAAATCGACGTTCTTTAAAATTAAACGAATAAGTGTAAAGGCTAGTTTTTAGGAGTTCTATCCAAATATATATTTGGTGTCTTGCTTAATATTTTAGGCCCGTTTTTAGATAAGTCTTTTATGAGGTTTAAATTTTTCAAAAATAACCACAAGGTCCCAAAAAATGCAAAAGTAATATCAAGTTTGAAAATAAAATACGTAGGATTTTCTCAATTCATTACAATTTTATTATAATAAATAATTCGGGTCTTTACCCTCTTATTGAATTCTATTTATTATGTGGGGAAAAATAACGCAAGTTAACGCAAAAAGATATGCGACCATTGTATGCAAAACTACTTGTATGCAAAGATTGCTTTGCGGGGAAATTTATAATGGCACGTGTTATTTATATCTAGCAGTCATACGAAATATGTGCTGTTTTTAACCGACTTCCAAAAAAAGAGGAGGTTCTCAATTCGTGTGTTTATTTTTTTTTATGTATGTACACTAATTTCTCTGAAAATTGTGAGCCTATTTCTTTGATTCCTTCTTTATTTAGTAAATAAGGGCCTCGAAGTGGTCCCATTTCAATATCTTGGTTTAGGGTTCATCATTTTATGGAACAGACTGAATAGACCTGAATCATACAAGTAATTAACGATATACTTTTCTTTGTATATTCTCAACTTTACTGCTGGCCACATAAATAGCAACACTTTTGTTTTTTTTTTGGCACTGCATAGTGGCTTAAATGCACCTGATTTTAAGTGAAGTGACACCTAAAAGATTTAAAATCTAAACTGATGCGATTGGTCTTTCTAAGATATTAAATAGTAAGGGCTTATTTCACCAAATGCTGATAAAGTCCTTGATTGCCTATCTGGAACCTATCCGCCATATAAACTAAAGCTTTTGGCTTTACAGGCATCGAATAAAAATATCTAAAAAAATCACTGGAAATGTTTCAGATTTATTTATTATTTAGCGTTCTATGTCAGATAGATAACTGAAACTTTACCAGGAACCGATGGAACTAGCCGTAAGTCTTGTAATAGTAAATACTAGTTACAATGACCTTCAAACCGGAATATAATAGCGTTTACATCATACTGTAAAAAAATACGCTCAAACGTGACCCATTATAAAAAATACGCGATATATGAGAGAAATATGAGAACCCCCTTTAAAAATATAAAAAATCTGTGAACATAATATTTTCCGAACCAAACCAGATAATCTTCAAAATCCATTTAACAATTTGGCAACCCTAATAACACTTCGTATTGGAACAGACTCAAAAGCGTCGCTTCCAAACGAAATCTGTAACACAGCAGGGTTGTCACAACTCACAAGCGTCGCTTGCAAATCGTGTGTGAAGTAATAAGAGGCTCGCTTAGTAACGCGCGTGCCCTGCCTTCGAATGTTCTCGCGTCGTTCTAGCTTAGTGTTGTGTTTAGTCATGAGCGGAGCGGGTAGCGAGGCGTAGAGCGTATCGTTAATATATTTGAAAACTAAATAGAATATGAAAGTTAGGTACAGTCTGCACTGCATTATTCGGACTTTATGAGTGGTATAATCGGAACGCAACTTACCGTATTTACATTGGACGTCCTGCTGAAATTGTTGCTCTACGCAAAAACAAATATTTTCGATATCACAGTTACACAGTGAGGGTTTAAAATATCAGAAGCTGTCCATTGCACAGCCGTGCCGAACATTTCCGAGTAGTTTAAAAAAAATATTATTTACGGGTAGTCGTAAATAACCAACTTGCACATTTCATTTTATGAACAAACTATTCGAATTCAAACGACTATGATACATGTTGTAAACAAAATTAAGTCTAATTTCATTCTACCATAAACAGTAGATCCATAAGCATTTCTAAGACACTAACGGAAAGGTAGAGGGGGTAGGAGGGGTTTAAAGTAAATGAAGGAGCGAGTAATTTTATTAGTTTTAATTAAAAGTTTCACAATTAGTGTGAATGTATTTAGATTTTATGTGTTGATATGAGGGTAGTAATTGTTATCGTCGGGACATCGCGTATGTTCAAATGGTTTTTGGTACTTAATTTTATTGGATTTAATTTCGGTTACATTCGGCTAAGAATTTCGGATATTTAATCGAGTTTATCAATATTTGGTATTATTTGTGTTATTTTGGGGACATTCAAGACAATAAAATTTTAGTTTTATCGAGAAAATTAAACCATACACACAATTTGACTGTAAACAGTATATTTTCAAACTTTGTATTTTTTTTATGGCATCGAATGAAGAGACGAGCATGTCGCTCGCCTGATGGTAAGCGATACGACCGCCCATAAACAGTAGCTACACCATCCAGCACCTTGAGTTACAAATGACTGTGTGGCATTCCACTGCGCTCGTCATCCTGAGACATAAGATGTTAAGTCTCATTATGTCCTGTAGTTACACTGGCTACAATAGCTTCTAATTATGCCTATCAAACCACTATCAAAGTCGTTATCATGATGCTTAAGCTTCCTTAACATCACTTCTTAAAGTCAATCATTAGCCTTATTGAACACAACTTGGCCGGAGTAAAGATTACCTCTTGATGTGCATCTCGATGGGTTAAGTCTTAATGACGTCACTTTTTACGTTATTTTGAAGGAACATAAATAATTGAGTCAACATCTTTATATATAATAAAGCAGTAGAACCGGTGTGTCTGTACTTTTAAAGAAACGTGATAAAAAAGAAAAGGCGTGACTATAGAAAAGTAATGGAAAACAAATAGCGATTTTTATAATTCTCTTCTGTCTGTTTTTCCGTTTGTTTGCTAGTGCACATCTCCGAAACTACTGAACGGATTTCGATGAAATTTGGCATACGGGTAGATCATGTCCTGGATTAACACATAGGCTACTTTTTCTCCCGGGAAATATAAAGCGTAACATTTATCCCGGATAAACTTTTTCACGCGGGCGGAGTCGCGGGCAAAAGATATTTAGTAAATATGATTGAAATTAATGACTTAAATAACAGTCACTACTAGAAACTCTCAGTCCAACTTTAAAGCCAACATCTATAATACTCCAAAACCTACTACAGTTTGATAAGTTTGTGTTTAGGGCGTATCTCTGAAACTATCGATCCGATTTCGAAAATTACTTAACAAATACGAAGCTACCTCATCCCTGAGAGCTATAAGTTACATTTTATCTTGGGTATGGATGTTAACCTAAGCGAAACCAGCAAGAGCTAGATATACATTTGGAACACGTTTCATAGCCACATCACACTAGCAACGAAACAAACAAAAAACTATAAAACCCGCCATTCCCATCACAGTGTGACCATTGTAAAATCTAGTAAATTTACTCCGCGCAATGGACGTATGTCATCATTTCCCCAAATACAAGCTCTAAAGGATTTGCCACTACTAATGCTGTAGGGGAATTCATGCGGCGAAGGTTTTGGACGTTCCTAATGTGCCATAATATACGTTTGGGTGACAGATGCGAGGGCGATTCCATTTTTAAATACTTTCAAATTAGGAAAATCATTTAATAATGGTGTCCTATACTATAAATATGTGCGAATGATTGTGTGCTCATGATTCCATTTTTGAAGTATTTTTAAATAAGGAATGTAATCTCACATGGGTAGGTATTGATAGAACTTTTTCAAAATTAATTAGTACAGCAATTTTGATGAAATAACTTTCAGTTTGCTTTACCTTTTTTAATACATAACGTCAGTTCCCACGCTGTCTCGCACAAAACACATCTTTATCATTCACCAAACAAAATTAAACTCCAAATAACAAACAACGCAACAAGACACACACGCGTATGCAAAGTGAACACGTAAAAATCAGATACATCAACCATTCACCACACTCAAGTTATAAGCAGAACATGTATTCACGTTTTACGAGTGCGGCTTAAGCCGCATGTAAAGCCGCGTCGGTTAATATTCATCCCGCACCGCCTCAACCCGATGCGTTCCTCAAACGAGCAAATATTGGTTATCTTGATTACATATGGATAGTTTGCGATTGTTGAATGTGTCTTGAGGTGTAGCCATCGAGACTGTATTACTTGAATTATAGCTTAGTGAAGTAAATCTCTAGGGTAGGCCTATGGTCAGGAGTGAACTTCATGGAGTTAATGATGATGACGAGTGAAGTAAAAATAGACAGAATTATTTACTGATGGTGTTTTCCGAAAAGCTATTATTTTATGTATAGTATTTGTTGTTTTCATCATGCATAACAAGTTGCAGTTTGTAAAAAGACAAATACGTGATCAGATTGCGTTATGATTTCTAAACATTATTCTAGATTTTTATAACGACACAGGAAATTTTATTATATAAAGTCCATACTCTTACCAACCAAAAATATTATAGTCTCCTAAATAATATAATAATCCTTACACATGGTTACCTCAAACGGTATTCAGAAATGATAAGTTGAGAATCAATTAAATTCTACACGGCCGGCAGAGAGCAATAAAACTGCGCGGGGCGTGCACAAAACATCTTTTGAATGTTTCATGTTTGTGCAGGCGGGAGTGTTCGGTTTATCGAACGTACGTAGCAAACGGATTTATATTACGTTTATAAGTTTCTTTTTAAAATGCATCATTCAAACGCATTGTAAGTCTAAAGTAATAATGCCTGCAATATTAGCCAGGTATTTGTTTGCTTCACCAAGGGATCAATAATATATTATGTACATACTTTATGGACAGGAGTGTTGTAGGTAACTGTCAACAGAAAAAAAATCTGTTTTTCTGTGTAGGTATTACATTATATATTTTAAATCAATTTTCTCGAAAATAAACAGGTAACATTGTTTAACTTAAACCAGCAGATCTAAATAAATCATCTCGATAAAAGCCTTTCGATATAAACATTTATTCGATTTATCGGGTTTATTCAATTTCGTATCAAACCACTCGCTCACTAACCGGTATAAAGTTCCACGTACAAATAAATAATATAGAGTTTAAACCGATGCCCGTAAAACTTAAAAACCGGCTAAGTGCGATTCGGTGTCACACAATGGGTTCTGTATTTTGTTTTATGGTCTTAATTATTTTTTAATACATATACACTCACGCCTTTTATCCCCGAAGGGGTAGGCAGAGGCGCAACTAGTGCACCCACTTTTCGCCATTATTCAGTCCCATGATGTGATAGGGGGCGAGCCTGTCGCCATATCGGGCAAAAATTCGAGACTCCAAGCTGATACTGAATAGAAAAACTCAATATCACTTTGCCCGACCCGGGGATCGAACCCGAGACCTCAGCATTGCAGTCGTACCGTAAATCGTCTGGAATTTGTGCCCGATATGGCGATAGGCTCGCCCCCTATCACATCATGGGACGGAATAATGGCGAAAAGTGGGTGCACTAGTTGTGCCTCTGCCTACTCCTTCGGGGATAAAAAGCGTGAGTGTATATGTATATATATATGAGAACTTCGTTTCGTGTAATATAACGAACGTTATTACTCAAATGTTTTTTATTTTTTTTTAATCACATCGTTTTCGTTCTAAACGTGCGCTATGTATGTCCTTACATGCGGGTAGAAGTCACCAGCGCTACATTTAATATGTAAATAAAACAAACGATTCCAAAACAGCAAAGTGCCAACAAATTAATACAATTTACAACGTTTATTAATACCGTATCTAATTGGAGACTGCACTCAGTTTTACCACGGTTTTACGTTACATTGACGTTTAAACCGACACTTCACTATGCATCGGCCATGTTTCACTTAATTAAGATGATGATTTATACTGAGTGGCATGGAGTGAGGTGTTTAGATAAATTTGTTGTTTTGAGATATTTCTTTGCAGAATATCTATTATTATCAAAGTTTAAAAAAAATCGTATGGAAGTATTTATTTAAATTTTTCTTAATTTATTTAATTATAATATTTGTCTTATGTGCAATTGGTGTAATTATTTACTTTATTTTAACCCTTCAAGGCCCGCTAATATAGATGTATGAGAAAACCCTATGTATATGGACACCAGCCGGGACAGTTTTACATAAACTTCCTACTTTTTATTTATTTGTTATCTATACGTTTTTTTCTGCATAGTCTTTACATTTACAAACACAGAATAACTAATGTCTGATTTTATATAGGAGATCGCCTAAAATATACGTCAATAAAAATTGTATATTAAATTCTACTAATATCATAAAGAAGAAAGACTTGCATTTTCGTATGTTTGCAATGAATATACTCGAAAACTACTGGACAGACTTCAGACATTTTTTCATCATTAGAATGCTACAGTATTCCCGAATAACATAGGCTACTGCTTATCCCGGAAAAATATAAACAGTGACTTTTATCCCGGATTTTTCTCGCGATTAAAGTTACGTCCAAATCACAGAACCAATTTTGATGAAATTTAGTATAGAGATAGTTTAAGACCCCGGGAAGGACCTAACCGAGGGAGAATAAGTATGGAGATAGTTTGAGAACCAAGGGAGGACAGGCTACTTTTTATTTTTAACGATACGTCCTAACATCACTACATATTATAAAACAAAGTCCCCTCATCGCATCTGTTTGTCTGAGCGCGATAAACTCAAAAATTACCGAACGGATTTTCATACGTTTTTCACCGATGGGCGGAGTGATTGAAGAGGAAGTGCATAATTCATTAATATTTTGTACGGCAGAAAAATAAATGTAGTCATATATTAATATCCTTTGCTACCTGTGCGAAGCCGGGCCGCTACTTTTATGTGATAAGGGAAAAGTATAGTAAATAATAATATTATGAAACAATCAGAATTTGACCAACTATAAAAATAACTTCCAAGTACCAACCCTACCCCCGAACACAATAAACGTCCCCCGTCATCGGGCGAGTTCCGGTAAAAATATCGGATATCTCCGAAACCCTCGCGAAACTATTTAATTACCAGGATACTTTTGTAACGTGAATGTAAATCGAAGGAAGCCACGGTGGGACCGATAGGGCTGGCTCTGGACATTGGATATATTAACGTATGGGACACGATTTTAGGGATGTGGTTTTATTGGTAACCCACAATGAGTTTGTATGGATTGTGTATTAGGTGTTTATTTGGTCTTGAAAATAGCTGCTAGAGTAAGTATTTGTTATTTCTAATAGACGTGTAAAATTACACTTTTGAGTTTTTATATTTCTTTGAAAGTTCGCGTAATGTTGATTTTGCTATGCTACAGAAGTCGAGGAGCTCGAATCGTTGACTTTACTGTCATCTTGGACTACAATGAGAATGACACCTATATGTGAAAAAAGACGAAAGTCACCATAACTGTTTTTTTATCATCCTCATCCTACTAATATTATAAAGGCGAAAGTTTGTAAGAATGTCTGGATGTTGGGATGTTTGGATGTTTGGATATATGGATGTAAGGATGTTTGTTCCTCTTTCACGCAAAAACTACTGAACGGATTTCGATGAAATTTGGCACACGGGTAGATCATGTCCTGGATTAACACATAGGCTACTTTTTATCCCGGGAAAATATAAACCGGGACTTTTATCCCGGAAAAACTTTTTAATGCGGGCGGAGCCGCGGGCAAAAGCTAGTTTGTTATAACCATAATAAGCTGTATTCGATTACTCAAGAAAAAAATCATACTTCCTTTTTTTTTATTTAAGAATAAACATTGATCATAAGGTTGTGTATAATAATACTTAATAGGTAGTTGTGCATTGTGCAGAACCATCCATAGGTATACAACGTCCCGCAGCATCCGCTCTGTACTGAGACGCTGACTTATAAAAGTTTGACTAGCTTGACAAGCAACATATTTGATACTATCAGGGTAATAAGAGATCGAATGAGTGAAATCGGTTGGGTTATTGTTCTATTTCGGAATCCAATAAAACCTAAACAAAATTAATATAGCACACAATTTGTTTTCTTCAGTATTCGAAATAGAATGAAAATATCGAATTTCAATGGGAAATTCATCCTCTTACTATAACAATACATTGTTTTTTGTTCCGAATATGGTACGCTATTTCGGATTATTGTACTGTTTAGCAGGTAATATTACCCTATATTTAGAAATTCTCTATAAGAATTTCGAAGGTATGTGAAGTCTGCCAACCCGCACTAGGCCAGCGTGGTGAACTAAGGCCTAAACCCTTTTAGTAGTCGAGGAGATCCGTGCTCAGCAGTAGGCAGTATATAATACAGAGCTTGTATGGTATGGTAAACCATCAAAATAAATAATAGACACACTTAAAACAAATTATAATAAAAAGCATTAAAAATATTCCATAATTTAACCCACAGAGATAATAAAGAACAGCGAACAAAAGCGGGCAAGTTTAAAACCTAATTTAATATTTATACGGCTCATAATTCAGTATCAGCCGGTCGTATATCTGGTTGAACCGAGGTCATTATGCTGAGCTGGGTTTATAGTGTTTATTTAGATAACTAGGCTATATAGAGATATGCCAGCTATTGTTTTCTGTCGCTTTTGGTTGTGGCTTAGATATTTGTCTGTTGATATTCCTTTTGATATTCAGGGTGAAAATCTGATTATGATAAAGATGTATGACAGCAGGTGACTCAGCTTTGAAGCTGAAAACCAATTATGTAGTTTAATATAATTATGTGATCTGAGTATTTTCCCGAGTAGGCAGACGAGTTTACCTTATGGTAATTTGACCACCGCCCTTGAAATGTGCCAGAGGAAATACCAAACCGCTACTTACAGAGATGAATGCTTCTTTAAACCCTGCTTAGAGAATGACTTTATGACATTCGGCGTAGCATTAAACTCTACTCCTGACTTATTGCATGTTAAGTATCATAATGCTCGGTAATGATTCAGGTCTGTTGAATATTTTAAGTAAAATTATGAACGCTTAACAAAGATATATTGAAATGGGACCATTTCGAGACCCTATTCTACAAAATAAAAAAGGAATCACGGTAATAGGTTCACAAATTTTAGAAAAAAAAATGTACATACATTAAAAAAATACAATAAAATAAATACAAACACGAATTGAAAACCTCCTACTTTTTCGCAGTGGTCTCGAAACTGTATATTTTACGATTCCATGGATAATATGTTACTGTTTAGGGCGGCGGGGGGCAATACTTTTAAAGAGACGACAAAATTTGTTTACTATTTTTACTTTGACGACGGGGGGGGGGGGGGGTGTACGCGTGACTCTCGTTACTTAAATTACCTTCTTTTTTTGTCGGAATAATAGTCCCTAGAGCTAAAAAAAAGAGATTTCATTGAATATTGCTTGTTTTTTTTGCATATACTGATTTTTAATCCAAATATACCGCATTTTCTTGGCAACTCTACCGATTTCACATTTTGTCGTCCGAGACCACTGCTTCTTCGGAAGTCAGTTAAAATAAAAACCGGTACCAAATACCACTGTTTGGTAGCAAAAATATGCCATACCTATGAGTATTGGTGGCAGGCTCCTTTTCGCGAACTTATCCCGTAAAAGATTGAGCCATTATGCGTACATAAATCACCTAATCTCTTGACCAAGATTTATGCATAATACACTACTGTTTAATCTGTAAGCTGGATAGCCAGTGATAGTAGCGGAGATATATCTACTGGTTTGTGCCATTGCGTGTCTATCGAACGGTATTATTGTTTAGCTCTTCAGCCTCAAAGCTGGGAAGTATAGATTTCATCGAATATATGGGCTAGATGGGGATTGAGAGATTATAAAATGTATTGGTTTGGAGATACTATATTGTATTGCGGTATGACTATTGCTCTATGGGTTCGAATCTCGTGTCGAAAAGTGATACTAGGTTTTTCTAATCAGTATCGGGCCAGAGTTTAAAAATTGTGATACGGCGATAAGCTCGTCCCCTGTCACATCATGGGACGGAAAACATAGCGAAAAGAGAACTACAGAGGCAGCCTATATGCTAAACTTCGTTGTAATCCATTTCAGGGGTTAATAACGAATACCCAAAAATCTTCATAAACTCGCATTTATTACTAGTAGTACCTTAAGTGGAAGAGTCGTCGTGTAACGACGGGACGTAAATTAAATATGTGCAACTTTACACGGTACGTTTGATAATGCATTCGATTCAAATAGATACATTGTACAATGGAGCGTCGATTGTTCCAACTTCGATCAACTGAACGACAGCTTATCCGAATTACTATGTCCAACCAACTCGCGGGTACGCTTGCTTCGCCAATAAACAATTCTTTTAAGCGTTAATCGTAGCTTGTGTGTGTTTTAATAATACTGTCTACACTTTTTTTGTTAATTTGTCATTAAAGATATAAATGCAAATGGCTGAATCGATACAGTTCGATTATCCGAAAAATCGTTTTTCCGAGCACTCATGTCCCCCAATTAGTTCGGATAATCGACGTTCATCTGTAAATACTGTCTTAACCGTTACGTCACAATAGTAACAAGTATTACATATTTACTGGTGGTAGGTTTCCCATAATTATGTATTAGTCCGTCTGTGTCCGTCCGCCAAGCCAGCATTGTGCATGCACTGTTGTGTTTCGGGTTGAAGGACATTGTAGCCAGTGTAACGACAGGACATAATGAGACTCAACATCTTATGTCTCAGAATGACGAGCGCAGTGGAAAGCCACGCAGTATTTTGTAACTCAAGGTGGTGGATGGTGTTGCTACTGTTTGTGTGTATCGCTTACCATTAGGCGAACGGCATGCTCGTCTCGTCAATCAATGCCATAAAAAAAAAGTATAAACAACACATAACCCCCGACCTCAGGTGCACGATATTCTTCTAAACGCAGTAAAGTATGCGCGCAGTTAACTGTACGACGTCGGTAATATCTGTCGTTACTCACGGCCCACAAGTTTTTAACTGCCACACCTCGACACCGGGAAGTTTGTAATTTTGGTAAACACGGACGAACGGGTATAGTTTTATCCAAGCATATGGTTCAGACGTAAAGCTCGTAGACTATGGTAAACACAAGACAGTAGCAGGAAATCCACGGATCCGTCCCAGTCAAATTCCTTTGCGGGCATCTTACTAATATCATAAAGGCGAAAGTTTGTAATAATGTATGGATGTCTGGATGTATGGATGTTTGTTACTCTTTCACGCAAAAACTACTGAACGGATTTCGATGAAATTTGGCACACGGGTAAATCACGTCCTGGATTAACACATAGGCTACTTTATATCCCGGGAAAATATAAAACGCGACCTTTATCCCGGAAAAACTTTTTAAAGCGGGCGGAGCCGCGGGCAAAAGCTAGTAAAACTATATTTAAAAAAAAATATGACAGTATCAAGTTTAAAAAAAAACATTCATCGCTTCCATAGTTCTAAAGATTATATTTTAAACATACACATTTCAACCCTCTATAATATAACATCGAAACGAGACTCCAACACGAGTTACTTTGGCATATTGATTATTGACTCATTACTCCATCAATATACTACAAACATTTATTGAAAACAATCCTTAACATAAAGAAACAATACAAAAAATGTACATAAAACTCGTCCTTAACATATGTACTTCCATTAAATTTAACTTAAGGCGCCGACACAAGCATAAAATATCACACAGCATTATACACAAATGAGAACTCGTTACAATGTCGATCTTAAGCCGCGTACGCATTGGTGAAACGTATCATGAGATTTTACACTCAAACATGTGCCTTACTTCATGTAATGTAGGGCATATAGTCCGTCTTGTGCCTAATCTTTATTCTTTTAATATCGGCAGTTTTTCTGAGAATGTGTTTTTTTATGATATAGTGGGCAAACGAGCATACGGTTCACCTGATGGCAAGTGATCACCGCCGGCCATGAACATCTGCAATACCAGGGGGCATAGAGATGCGTTGCTGGCGTTTTAGGTGGGAATACGCTTTTTTGTGTTTGTTTAAGGGCAGTGGACGTCATTTAATATCAAACTATTAAATGATTTCTGCATTTTCTAACAAATATACCGACATCTTTACAAATTATTACATTAATAATATTTGATCTACCCTCAATGCGCTCTAATGCTATTGCATTAATATATACACTGAAATAGTATATTTCATGGTAAATGTCCTCAGTTTGTACACAGCTTTAAACCGAAGGAATGTACACACGCTGATATTATCTGCCGTGTTGGTTTAGGACTTGTTGATTAAGGCAAGGGGGGTGAAATGGACAACGTTCTATTAAATGTTATCGGTGGGCAACATGCCCCGACGTGTTCTCCGAAATCCGACCCTTTGTGTAACGTCTTATATGGATTATAAAACTAGAAGCCTTAGTTCAATTTTAAATAGAAAAAAAAAACTTCGTATAGAAATCTCATGACACACGCCTTATCTCCAAATGGGTAGGGAGAGACGAAACTTATGCGTGCACGTTTCATCATGTGTATGTCTCATGATGTGGCAGAAGTCTGGCCATACCAGGCACAATATCTTTGCCTAGAGTATTTCTTCCAGATTTTCCGATTATATCAAGTTTTACACAATCGATCACCTAAGCAGTTAGTTGTACTATGCCTAACCGAGCACCTACTATACTAAAAAAAATAACTTTAATTGAATTTTAAAGCCCTTTAAGCCGATATGAAAGGTGACCCGAATTATAAACGACGCGACGAAGCGCTCTCATCGTTATGTTAAAATTGAGTCAACTGTGTATTGTTAAAAGTTTAGAAAACTTAACGAAAGGTCTGACATTTAACTTTGAAAGTATTAATAGGTGCGTTCACATCACTAGGAATTTTTTTTTATCATTATTTATTATTAAAACTTCTGAATGTATCATTATAAATAAATCTTTCTAATAGGTTAAGGTCCGATTTACCAATTTTTCATCTAACAGGCGCACTGTGGGACGTCCCCATAGAAAGGGCGTGACATGAGTATCTCTCTTACATATCTTATGATAACTCAACAACGGAACAACGTAAAGATTTGATTTTTTTTACGTGTATTATTGAATAGTAGACCTATCCATTACCAATGTAGTTTATTTGAAAAATACTGATATGACTATGAAAAAAAATACTGAAATATGCCTATATTTCAGGGGAGTTTAAAACCAAATTAAGGATAGGTACACAATAATTTGACATGATTGCAATTAAACAAGTGAAATACAATACAGTATAGGGTATATTTTAACCTAATTAATGAAAAATAGACAAGTCTTAAAATCGCCTAAATTTACGATCTCAAGGAGTTTGCTCAAAAGAAATTGTCAGGCGTTTCCTAACACTTTAAAAAACTTATTTCGAATAATATTATTATATTAGGATGGATTAAAATGACACAACAATTGAAAGCATAATGTTAAAAATTATTTACACCAACCTACTTGATTGCTTTCGTGTAATATCAACACCTGATGAAATATTCATAATTCACAAAATGAAGTCAGCTTGATGAAAAATGTAGATGCTCTGACATTTTTATCAGGCGTGTGACCTATTTTGTTAATTTTCTTCGAAAGGGGGACGAGGGGGGGTACATAATGTTCTAGCCAAATTTCCTACTTACTCTGAACTATCAAACACAAGTATCATTAGGTCGGGGTTTCGTGGCGTTTTTATTATATGACAGATTTTATCAAACACTTCGATTACTTTTTTAAACTTTAATTTAACCATAAAGTAAAGCGTCTTTTTAAAAAGAAACAGTTGCATTTATATAAGTGTATCCTATTAAACCGTTTTATTTATAAAATACTTCTCCAAACTATTGCGAATACCACAAATATCTTTCTTAAACAGTGAGGTCATTTTCGACAGTGTTCGATACTTCAACTTTGATGCTATATATTAGGTAAAATAAAGTGATTAGAGGGGTGAAAATTATAAAACTTGAAAGGTCATATTGTCCCCTTTCCACAATGCATTTCAGTTTCCAGTTATCAGACATTCAGTACTACCGGTACATGTCACGCCCTTTCTATGGGGACGTCCCACAGTGAGGCGGTTAGTTAATCGGGAATTAAATTAACGCGGATGTCGAAGTATCGTGCGTCCCATGAAAAAACTCCTAGTTAAGGAAGATAATCACCTGTTGGGTATGGTGGCACACTCCAAAACCTAAACAGTTCGTTAAGAGGCTGTTAAAGTAACTAACAGAGCATGGTGAAATTAGACCTTACAAGTAACTGGGGCCAGAGGATTGGATTCCATCGACACAGATTAAATAGAAAGGATGTGAATAGTCTATCACATTAATGTGTTCCTCATAGAATTACCTCATGTAATCCTAGATATGTAAGACCTAGTCTGGGTTGTTTCATGCGTGGTCAAGTAAGTTAGGGCTCTGATCACAACTACACAATGTTGATTTTGAACCAGCTTTCGCGACCTGTGCCACGAATGCAGTCAGCCCTATATTATACACTGCCCACAGTTGAGCACGGGCCTCCTCTACTACTGAGGAGGTTTAGACCTTAGTCCACAACGCTGGCCTAGTGCGGGTTGGCAGACGTGCCACGAATATTCCTACTTAATTGTGTAAGTCACAAAATGTTAGTGATCTCGAGTGTCTTTTTCAGTTCCTCACACACCAGATGCTGGACTTGTATCATAATGTGGCCAGAACTATGGGCACATTTTCTAAATTGAGTCAATTCAATGTTTTTAAACATCATGTGCTTTTTCTTTTCAAAATTACCGCATCGCCGTTACGTAACATATAAACGAACCTAAAAATGTTAGAAACAATTTTAAGTAATTTACGTAAATAAAATACAAGTACTAACTCAACGCTCGAGCTGCGATACAACAAAAGTCGAAAGTACTATCAGTGTCTAGGCAGAAACTTAGCCAGCATTTAGGGACCTATTTCATATTCTAGACATATGTCTAGCGAATTAGATAATTTCAAAACAGACAATGCAAATTACGCGTTTATTTTCAACTAATTTGTATAATGCCTCGATGGCGTAGTATTGGGCGCGGCACGACACCGCTGTGAGGTCCTGGGATCGAATCTCAGATCGGACAGTGATATTGGTATTACTGCTATAATGAGCTCGATTTCTAAGTAAGAAAGAAGTAGTATAAGGAAGAGGTGGATGGATTGTGTGAGAGATAATATGAAAGAAAAGGGCCTGAATGACTTGATGACGAAAGATAGAGGAGAATGGAAGAGAAAAACATGTTGCGCCGACCCCAAGAAATTTGGGACCAGGGCAGGAAGATAATGATGATGTATGAGCTCGAAGTCCGCAGTTGGTGCACAATATAGTGATAGGTTCACATCTTAGGAGGGAAACATGGCGAAAAGTGGGTGCTCTGGTGCATCTCCACCTACGCCTCCGGAGATAAAAGCGTGATATACGAAAATTTGTATATACGGTTTATATTTCAGAATCAAGATATAAGAACAAACAATTATGAAGCATTCTTTATTATTTAAATACTCGGAAATGTATTTAATAACAGTTAATTACTGCAACTGACTCGTTCTAGGAAAGACTTTTTAATTAGTTCATAAATTAGCGCTTGCAATACCGAGCAATACATAAAGCAATTGAGTTAATTCGCAAGTTATATACCTGGCATTATTCGTATTTTATAATTACCTGAAAGAAACCAGAGAAAATTAGAAATACAACTATACACTTTAGTTAATACAGTATAATTTTCAGTAAAAGAATATTTAGAAAGTGTCGGCAATACAAACTCTCGCATTATTTATGAAAATTAAAAACGTTTTAAACAACTTCATTTCAACGTTGATATACAGAGTAGAGACAGACCTAAATCCATTCGAAATGCTTCAAGAAAATTAGTCATTTAAGATTTGCGAGTCCTCAGTCACAATGTAGCGTAATATATTTAAATATATTCGTAAAGGGGTTCGCGCAAAAATCGAATATCGTAAACAACATCGGTAACGAGCGTCGCGTAGGGGTACTATAAAAAAAATAATGTTGCATCGAGACGACGATCAGATAATATAAAGAACTCAGAACTTGATACCTTGTCGAAAGCGGGATGGTTTCATTTACACCGAAGCGAATTACAGAATGGATAGTATTGCGAAAATGGAACAAAATTGTACAATTTATTTGATAATGTAATTAAAAACACAAAGAATAGAAATTAAGATAATTAAAATATAGAAATAGACGGATTTTTTTTTGTCTTTGAATAATAATAATAATTATACACAATATAAGATAATGGTACAAAAACTGAAATAAACACCACAGTTAGATGAAAATAACTATATAATATAAGTAGGCAAAAATGTTATAAACTTGTCTAAACTTGTCAAAAATTTACACAAAGAAATACAACACCGTGTGATATAGTCCCACTGATTCACCGTCGAAAGCCGATCCGCTGATTCTCTAATCGATTCGTCCATCGCATCCAGAATCGATTAACTCGAATGCAAAAAGCGCCTTTTCCCCTTCAAAAATTACCGGTCCTTCTTCGCAATAAATTACAAGGGAAAAGGACGATAGAATCTTCAAAATTAGCCGATCGATCGAAAACTGTACTCTTATTATAATTATGAGGTGAATAATCATGTGCGGTGTAATTGGTGATCGTACGTGATTGATTTGCGAAGGCGTTCATTTCGGTTTTTGCGATTTTTGATGATGTTATCTCTTAAATTTCAACACCGTTTCAAAGTTTGCGATAAAACATAATTGATACTTAGGTCTTCAAGGAAATATACAAACACCATCGCAATTAGGGCATTATTTTTAAAATTGAACTTTTATGGGCTGATTTCACCGCTTGCTGTTGAACACTATTCGTCACATGTATAAACCGACCGAAAAAACCTCAATCTAGGAGCATAGATTAGAAGTGACTTTCTGTTTAGTCTTATAAATTTTTTACTGCCTCGGTGGCGTAGTGTATTGCGTACGCGTTACGGGTACGATTTGCGCGCTGAAGTCCGAGGTTCGAATCCCGGGTCGAGCCAAAAATATTGTGACTGGGTTTTTTCATCTTAAAAAATTACTCAGTCGCAGCTCGGAGTCAGGAAGTCGGCGTTGTGATACCCCCGTGCCTCAGAAAGCACGTAAAGCCGTTGGTCCTGCGCCTGATCTCTCTCCGGTCATGTCGGACTTCCGTCTCACCAGACTATGAAAGTGAATAGCGAGTGCACCTATGTATTGTGCACACACTTGTGCACTATAATATCTCCTGCGTACCTGGCTGATCTCCGTTGAGATTGGCCGCCGTGGTCGGAACTGGCTAGGAGGATTACGTTTTCTATCCCATCCATCATAGACGGTATAGATAATATAAGGTACTCCTCACCTTGCAACGTATAATGTTACGTGTTTATACTAAACCCCCAGTAATTAAGCCCCGAAGTCCTTCAAACATGTACAGCATCTTGATTGCACGGCATCTTGTCGCCAAAACAAACATTTATACGGAGAGTCGCATACTTGAGAATGTTGAGATACAGTCAACATTTACAGTACTCGGCAGTAAATACACGCTTCAGGCCCGCGTGGTCACACGCGACCACGATAGCTCCTGTCATAACAGCGAAAATCGTCGTTCCTACCCACGCAATAAGGTTTTAGTATAAAAAAAAAAAAAACAAATGTCAGCTGTCAAACCCGTGGTCCCGGATAGGTTAATCTATTATTATATCACACATTGGCTAGAGATATAGTATTATTCTGTTTGAGCTACGCGTATGTGAATGAATGAGAACTGAGAAAGCTTTAAGCTGAACAAGTGTTTTAAATGTCAACTAATTAAGGATAAAGAGCAATATTAACTACATCACCATCTTTTTCACAAAAACAGAACACATATCACAGAAAATAAATAAGTATTACTATTCAAACGGTCCGGCACAACGCAAGTTAATCCGATCGTGGCCATTGTTTCGACTTTATGTTATTTATATCGTATTGTATCGTACGATACGATCGGACGCGATTAAGATTCTTATGTGCGACGTACTTACGCTTTTATTTGCTATAAAGTTTGGATCTATTGTTCAGAATTGAGGTATGGCCGCATATTAGATGAGGCTTGATTGTGAGGATGTTGGTAAAACTTTAGTATGCAAGAAACTGTTTATCCCGCTTAAGTTTATTGAAAATAAATTTAATTAAGGAGAAATGTTACGTTTTTTCATCTCCAAAATCATGCTGACGTGCTTACTTTCCTCCATACTTTTAGCACTCATTACAGCAAGCAAATTGAGTCTACAAATATTTCCTTAAAATGTAGATAGTTTTCATAAAGCGCAAATTTACGAGACAAGGCTTGCACATCGACCCACTTAATAAATTCTAAAAATATTTTAAACATAGCGCGCTCTTTGTCGCATCCTAATGTATGACAGAGACAGCAGGAAGTTTTAAATGTATTTAGTGCTAAACATATCAAGTCATTGTACAAGCCAGGTTTGGACTTTTTATAGAATATAATGAACTCCTAATATCGTCATTATTCCATAATTTTTTGTTTTATTCATATTCTGCTCGCGGCTTCGCACGCGTGAATGAGTTTTTCTGGGATAAAAGTCCCGCTTTATATTTCCCTCGGATAAATTATATATAAAAACCTTCCTCTTGAATCACTCCATCTATAAAAAAAATCCGTTGCGTAGTTTTAAAGATCTAAGCATAGGTACAGACAGCGGGAAGCGACTTTGTTTCATACTATGTAGTGATAAGCAGATACTTATCCCTAACATACTGCGTTGTAACTGATACGAGCATCCGAACATTTCATGTATGTACGAAACATTTCAAGTTTATAGCCGGCACGTGACTCCGCCCGTCACGACGCTCCCTGATCCCTCACAACACACTGAATTCCTTATGAGATCTGATGGATGATTTACTTAGTTGTTTTGTGGCTTTTGTATTGCGATCGGGTTTACTGACGTTTTGTTTGAGAACAAATTGGGTTGGGTTAAGTATCGTGCCTTTTCATTTAAATTGATATGGATTACTAGGTTTTACTAGCTGCTCTGCAACCTTTTCCAAAATAATAGTCCCACTGGGTACCCTCCAGGATAAATGTAAGACATATGTTAATCTAGGACATGGTCTATCTGTGTGCCAAATTTTATCCCAATCCATTAAGCTATTTCTGCGTTTACATCTAATAAACATTCAGACATCTACACGAAGCTTCGCATAGATAAAATTCAGTAGTTTTAAGCTTAACTGGCAAAAGAAACTAATATAGAACGCAAGACATTATTTTTAAACAAAGACTGTTAATGTTTTAGGATCCAAATTTTAAAGCCAGTAGTAAAAGGCCTTTCATAATTCCAGAAATAAGTAACGCGAGTGAAACTGCGGAAGCTCAAACGTAGGACCAAGAGAGCTACGTATTTTTTACGAAACTATTTACCCTTATAACAGAGAATTTATTTTATCCCAGACATAATAGAGTTTAACAAAGATATTGAGTTTTTCTATTCAGTATCAGCTCTGAGTCTGGAATTTGAGCCCGACATGGCAATAAGCTCGCCCCATATCACATCATGGGACGGATTAACGGCGAAAAGTGGGTGCACTAGTTGCGCCTCTGCCTACCCCTTCGGGGATAAAAGGCGTGAGTGTGTGAATATTATTTTGAAATTCAGGAATAAAGTTTGCATAGTAAGAGCTATTGGCCAGATTATGATAAATACTTGACTTCTTTAAATTTAGACATCTAAAGAAATGTTACTGTATTAATATTGGAACGAAGTTCCTTATCGCGCGTTGTGAAAGGGGGCTAGACGGAAAAAAATCTTACGAAAAGTTGTCACGACACTTTTATACTTGCCCTGTGAAACCAGCCAGTAACAATAAAGAACTGGCCGTAAAAGTGACATTCGAAATTTAAATAAAAAAAGACAATTTAAATCTTAGAGTAAGTATAACTACGTATACATACTCTAAATATTTAAATGCTTTTTAGAGTAGTTTTTTTTTTCGCTAGTTGTATGTTAATTTTAATGTCAATGCTTGCTTAGGTGATAATCGTGATTCTATGACACATCTGTTGGGTAGGTAGAAGTAAATGTTTTCATTGATGTGGTAACGTTTTAATGAAATATACAATTATTATTATAACTTAAAAGAAATAAAATTTTATTACAATATCTTCACTAATTAATCGAAAACAACTTCGTTCCATCCGGGTGTCCCTTGACACCTCTCAAGTTTTTTTTTATCTATACATTGACTGGCTTTTGCTCGCGGCTCCAGCCACATGGTAAAGTTCTACTGGGATAAAAGTACAATGTACTCTTCCAGGATAAAAGCAGCCTGTATCATTTCTAGTGGTTTAAGGATCATCATTATCATCATCAGCCACGTCCACTGCTGAACATAGACCTCGCCTAAAGATTTCCAGACGGATCCGTCAAAAGCTTAAAAGGTTCAAGCTTACCTCGTACTAATTTTGTCTAAATCGGTTCCATTTTTAACCACGAAAGTGTAACACAGTTACATTCGCATTTATAATATAAAGTATGGATAGGTATATCACACTATACCATCACACTGTTAAAACAGCAGACAAAAAAACCTACAGTGTTCTACAACAAATTAAAATTACAATAAATTACCTCAAACATTGAAGACGTGCGGAGTAAAATGATCTCTTAATACAAAGCACAGCGCGACGGTAAATTAGCGCGAAGCTAGGCGAGGCAGAATAGCCCAGCCCATTCATTAAATTTCACTTTTACATTAAAATGAAAATAGTTACGTAAGATTCAGCCAATCCCATTAAGTATCGTTCACGTTGCTGGTCTGGATCATAATTATTTCACTCGGCATCCGTTACTACGGGTTTTCGAATGAAAATTATATTTATTTATTTATTAATAATTTACAATAACATCTTTACAGGAATTACACCCAATGCGATGTATATTGTCATACAATTCAAATAAAACATATGCATAAGCTTTCCTAAAGAAAAGACTCTAATGTATCGACATTACTTATAATTTCCAAAGTCACCTTTGTGAATTCCGCCAGTGTACAATTGAAAATGTCTAGTCTATATGAGAAATTTCAATTCAAAGTACGGCAAGCTCAACGTTGAATGTCTACCTGCAAGGTGTAAAGACGACCTGATAAAGGTAGCAGTAACTTGAATGCAGGGCGCTTTGACAGGTTGGTTTGTGGACAGCTATAAAGGAGGCCTATGTTCAGCAATGGACTTCCCATGAGTGATGATGATGAATATTCCAAGTCGTAGACTGAAATTTTATTAAACAGATATATTTGACTTTCTAGTCTCTTACTACTTTATATACTACATCTTGGCTACAGAAGTAGACAAAGGAATATATTCCTATTATAATATCGATAACATACGTTACAAACCCTTTTGCACACATATCCAAAATCTCTTCATAGACATCTACACATTCTAAAAGCTATTTAGAATCAAAATCTGCACGCTAAATGGAACAAAACCTTAACGGTAAACGTAACGTACGTTTTCGCGTAAACGTAAGGAATCATTATGAAAACCTTAACGGTATATCACCCAAGATTGATCACGAAACATAGTTTTGATAACACAGAACACATAATAGCAAACGGTTTACTGATGATAACAGGTTGACAACTTATCAGGGGCGGTTCCGTGCAGCTATCTTTGTGCAACAAGATACCCCGGGGCCGTCACGTAGGCGCCGGAGAAGGCCACCGCGGGTTTTGTGTGTATGCCGGTATAAGGTGTACATAGTGTTAGGGACTCGGTCCAATGCTCGCTCGCATTGGGCCGTAAGATCGGTGAAACCAACACATACGTCCACTCACCCCCCAGAGATCGTAGTAAAATAAAAATAAGTTGACAACTCATAAACACCCAGAATACCAAAAAAAAATCATGAACTTTCACACCACCAGGTAAACTCCTTGGTAGGGGTCGTCACCCAACCAGGCGGGACTTAATGGCTCTCTCACTTCATTCCCTTCACACAGGTCGCACAAAGCGACTGAGTTTTGTACCGAGCTCCAAACGTAAACAACTGACAGTGTTATAATTTCTAAGAGTTGTTGCAGCGCAGTTCAGTCGCTACGTTTAAAGCTTTGTTGTCCGGTTTCGTACTTTAAAACTATAATATTTTGCACCGCGTTGATTGCGTAATGGCGGTTGTTGAGGTAACTTCGCAGTCTCACTTAACTAACACGCTGATTCAAAGCGTTGAAAGTTTTGTTATTTTATCATTTAGTTTGTTCTTAGGTTCTTCCGTGTTAGTGAAGCCGGGCTGTGTTTTGTTAATTACAAAGTTATCTTACTAATATTATAAAGGTGAAAGTTTGTAAGAATGTATGGATGTCTGGATGTTTGTTACTCTTTCACGCAAAAACTACTGAACGGATTTCGATGAAATTTGGCACACGGGTAGATCATGTCCTGGATTAACACATAGGCTACTTTTTATCCCGGGAAAATAGAAAACGGGACTTTTATCCAGGAAAAACTTTTTAAAGCAGGCGGAGCCGCGGGCAAAAGCTAGTATTTTATAATAATAGTTAAATTTTCCGCGTTAGATCTATATTAAACTTTATTCCTTTCCTTTAAGACTGGAATCATTTTCATGATTTGACAACCTAATACCACCTCCCTGTGACCTTAGCAGTCATATCGCAACAACTACAACTTAACCAGTAAATGGACTACGTATTCTGAAAAATATAAATGCTTTTATAAACATTCTCCGATGCAGAGGAAACGTTTGCGATGCATCGTCTGGTTCACGGCAAAATACGCGATAGAATGCACCGGCCATTTTGACTAAGCCACTTTGCTATACTTCGGCTGTGTGGCGCAAACGACGGGCTTTGGAGGTTTCAATAGCCAAATATGGGTGGCTAACTTATAAATTGTTAACAGCAATAATTATTCAATTTTCATTGCGGCTGGCAAATCTAAGATTTGCGATTTGCAGATCTGATACGAATCTAGTTGAATAAATCCTTACCTTTTTCTAGATACCGACAGAATGTGAGATATAGAAATAAAATTTACCAGGACTTTGACAGTAATATTTCTTTCCATAAAATATTTATTTATTTATTTATTTATTTACACTTTATACACGGAGTAAAGGCGGACTTAATGCCATAGGCATTCTCTACCAGTCAACCTAAAGTGGTGCAGAGATACAAGAAGGCAGGTGCGTAAATAAGGGAGAATTAAGTAAAGAATAATGTGTCTTCAAAATATGATGTTACTTCTTATTTTTAAAGGACAAGGCCGAAAGTAGAGCTATAGCTATCAGTGATTGCCAATATAAATCATTTATATTATTCATGCAGTTCAAGCTTTGGTAGATAGAACAATAATCGCTACAAGCAGCCAGCGCTGCTTTGCGCCGCGGATCGGATCGTTTCGTTCCAAACAAATATTATTCAAGGGAATCGATAATGCACACTTTGCAGTACAAATCGATTTCGCAGTGTCCCTTCGCAGTCGCCTTTTTTCTGCTTGTTAACTTTAACGAACCGTACATAACAAACCTGTAATATTATACTCTACTACGTGCCCGATATTTAAAATAGTTTATTTTCTTGACTTACACGTAGTCTTGTACTATTTGAGCATTTCATTTATAGATAAATGAAATCCTAAAAATAGCCTGAATATTTGTACAAATATGCAATGATATCACAAATATTCAGACTATTTTCAGGTAATTAAGCTATCAAGTTGCTGGGTCGTAGCGGTTTCTGAAACCGTGACAGTGTTGCCAGATGTCTGTTTTACCCGCAATATGATTAAAGAAATCCCCAAATACAGGGGTTTTGAGAAATATCATTGCCAAATATTATAAAGTGCGCTATCAAAAGGTCTCGGATTTTTTTATGTTTCACAATACAGTATATTTCCACTGTGGATTGGTTATTATTCCTTGCCCCAATTTCACCCCATAGCATTGAAATCTCCCCAAATTTGGGCAGAAATACCTCCATCTGGCAACTGTGATTCATAGTATTAATCTAGTCGAGCCCCATCATTCAAATAAGAAATGTCTAAAGCGTGGTCCTATCACTTAATAAAGGTACGAGAACATCTTATATCAAGTCGCATGATCATGTTTATATGTATTGTTAATATTGTAACCATATTTAGTAGTGTCTTGGCACTATGATATACTTTATGTAGTTGGTGACCAAAACGTGAATTTTCTGAGTTGCCATTCGTCCCCAGTAGAGTTACAGATACGCTCCTTATCCCATTATACAAAATACTAAAGCCGTAACATGGAAAGCACTGAACACTATTCGAAGATGCATTATAGCAATTGCAACTAAACTATTCAACAGTACACCTTAAGCGCACACTCTCCCTGCAATTTTGAACCTAATTCCATATTAAGATAGATCTTGATCCGGCTGTACCCAAACGGCTAAGATCTGCTTAGTATTCACTGGTACAATTCCACTGATTAATTTGTATTCCAAAAGCTTAGATTTCCTAAGGAAGAGTGTCTATCAATTGGCAACGTTCGATTTCGGGATGAAACAAATATAGATAATAGTGTTTACTGGGAACAGGTCGTTATTCGATTATAATTAAGTTCATATTACCTGTTCGTGCGGAATTTATGACATCTTTTGATGGAAATATAACTTGTTTATTTTCTAATAGCAACCAATAACAGAATATGATTTGCCTTACTCATTTTGGTGATAATATAAAATTATTGTGGTTTATTTGTGAATTTAATAGTTAAGACTTTAGCTATATAAATTACTCCTGTGTGTATTTTTCTATAGATAAGTGGTGGAAAATAAGATTTTTCTAGCTATTTGTGAAAATAAATCTAACACCAAATTTGCAAGAATACCTGATCTGGAACGAAACTTCAAAAAGCATTTGTGCCATTTGGATTTTGAATCTGCGGACCATTACGACAATCTATTACATTCTCAACTAGACTATCTAATCTAGAATTGGGCATAATATCTCCTTAACCAACTACAAAAATAAGGTTACTCCGTCAATCTAAATACAGTAACAACCACAAACAAAACCCAGAAAAAGCCTTTGAAATATAAATAGTCCGCGCTCCTGATACCTCTAGATGTTTCCACGACTCCAACAGGATTATATTATGCTGGATTAGCGACGTCCGCTGCGCAGCACCGTATCACAACAGCTTTAAACTACTTAACGTGCATTCCCGGTTTTATTATTATTTAAAGCTTGAAGCTTTTTACGGACAAGCTGGACGGTTTTGCGTGCAAAAGATATTAAACATTTAAGTTTTTTCATTATCAATGTGTATTACTTAGATTTGTACTACTGGTAATATTTTGTTATTAGGTGCATTACTGCCTCGGTGGCGTAGTTGTATTACAGTACGACTGCAAAGCTGAGGTCTCGGGTTCGATCCCCGGGTCGGGCAAAGTGATATTGAGTTTTTCAATTCAGTATCAGCCCGGAGTCTGGAATTTGTGCCCGATATGGCGATAGGCTCGCCCCCTATCACATCATGGGACGGAATAACGGCGAAAAGTGGGTGCACTAGTTGCGCCTCTGCCTACCCCTTCGGGGATAACAGGCGTGTGTGTGTGTGTAGGTGCATTACTTAGATTTATTGTACTTAAAAGAAAATTTGTATGACAAAATTATTTCTTCCTTCTTCCTTTCAATGGAATAGCCTATGTGTCACTTAGATGGTAGCTTTGTATTAGTAAATACACTTTTAGAATTGGTTCAATAGTCCTAAGGAGTAGTCCTCACAAAGTAAGTCACAAACTTCAGAAATTCATTCATAGTAACTTTGTCTCCGATGGTCTTTAACAGGTTTAGGCAATAGATATATAAAACAACCTCACCTACATTATATAAGCAATTCATGTGTAAAAGCCGGTATTAGTTTTGCCTTGATTGTCAGCCAGTGTTACGAATGTTGTTCAGTATGAAATTGTAAATGTCAATCAATCAATTTGTCTTCAAATCAAAAATCATTTCACCGGCCAATAAAAATATCTAACAAATGGAAATTTTGTAAACATGAGCGGAGTCATAATTTCGTTTAGCACGGGGGTCGGCCCCAGCGCCCGTGGGGTACAATCAGCATGGGTCCGGAAGGCCCCTAATGTGCCGGGGGTTGGGAGTTCGTCGGGGCCCGTGTCCGAAAACAATGTTAGAATCCGCTTGTTTTGGGAGGTATGCAAGTGAGAAGGGATAGCGGATAACTATTTAATACATACATACGTACATCCACTCATACACATTTTATCCCGAAGGGGTACGTAGAGGCGCAACTAAGGCACCTACTTTCCCCCGTGCGTATTCCGGCCCATGATGTGATAGGGAGCGAGCCTATCGCCATATCGGGCACAAATTCCAGACTCCGGGCTAATACTGAATAGAAAAATCAAATATCATGTTGCCCGACCCGGGGATCGAACCCGAAACCTCATAGATCAAAACATCTTATTTTCACCAAGGTATTAAATCCGAGATCTCCTTTTTACAGCCAAATATGCGTATTAGAAAACCTATCAAGATAATTCTACAACTTCTTAAGCCACGGTTTTTTTCCAAACTTACATAAATTTAAAATTTCATCACACATCCCCTCCCCCCGCCTCTGACTCACACCGTCAAATAAGAGAACACAAATAAACGTTGATTCGCAACGCACGGACGTCGCCACTGATTTCCGTTGTACTTTTTGATTAGGCACATGATACTGAATCGTTGACGAGCATTGATACTGTGTACTCATTAGTTTCTATTTCCTATGTAAATATATACGAGGATTATTTACTAAATTTGTTGATCGCGTTTTACTTGTGGTAATGTATACATATATACGTAAAATACATATAGACATATGCTGTAAGGTTTTGTTAACATAGCTTATGATATCATTGTTACAAAAATTGATTGCGGATGGTGGAATTTTCCGTATTTTCCGTTTATGAACCTAACCAAGATATATTAGAACGGGACCATTTCGAGTCCCTACTTTACTAAATAAAAGAGGAATCACGGATATAGGCCCACAAATTTCATAGAAATCAGTGTACAGGCATAAAATACACATACAAACACACGAATTGAGAGCTACCTCCTTTTTGGAACTCGGTTAAAGCCCGACATATTTGCCCATGTAAGTCACGTTCCGGGATCCGCCTGTGTATATCCGGTTCAAACAAATCGCTATAATTATGTCGGCTAGCGAGGGATAATCATCTCTCGTCTGTCATTATTCTATCTGGACCACACTGCTCTAACCATCAGTTACAATGAAGTCACAGTAAAAATAAACCGACATGTAAAAGCAACTTTGTTTTCAAAACAGTACAGAATGAAATTTCATCCTCTTAAAAGTAGGTATTACAAGCGCTCCAAACTGAGGAGCACTTAGCTCTCATTTCTGCATACCCTCAATCTATATAACAACAGTAATGTCTCACAAATCCATTGCTCCAATTGCATCAATAGAAAACACATCACCGCGTGTGGCTACAAGCTGTCACTGCAGCGAGATGATTGTTTAGCGAACCAATTCCGTCAGAGCTTCAAAGCGCTTTATATTTAGCGCTGTTTATGCGTCAATCTTGTGTAATGAAAGGCTTGTTGCAACTAATGATTGTAGTATAGTTTGAACATACAGTATTGTGGTAAAGTATGTCATCTATAAATTGGGTATAATTTAAATGTGGACCATGTTTTTACCCTGAAGCGGTAAGCCTACTTTACTGGTGGTAGGACTCTATGTAAGAGTCCATCTGGGTGGGTACCACCGCAATGTCTATTTCTAGCACCAAGCAGCAGTGTGCATGCACTGTTGTGTTTCGGTTTAAAGGCCATTGTAGCCAGTGTAACTACAGGACATAATGAGACTTAACATCTTATGCGTCAAGATGACGAGCGCAGTGGAATACTACACAGTACTTTGTATCTCAAGGCGCTGAATGGTGTTGCTACTGTTTATGGGTGGTCGTATCGCGTACCATCAGGTGAACAGCATGCTCGTCTCGTCATTCGAAGCCATAAAAAGCACATAGGATTCGTTGTTAAGACACTGTTGTCCAAATAAAATGTATATCAACAAAATTCTTCGCGCGACTTTACGTCAAAATCATCAGCTTGCTTCAGAAAGTAATTCATCATAACCTCGAGGGGTATTTCAAATGTTTTGTTGTGTACTCATATTGCAGCTAGTTTTATCTTCTGCATTAATTGACCAGCTAAATCCCCAGCATGTACAATCCCATCTTTTTTCGACACAGATATCCAACAGGTGACCCACTTAATAGTTCAAGCTAAAAAACTAACCGAACAAATTCAACTGCAGTAGGAAGCTGCAAAAGATTTAAAACTACCCTCATTAACGCAAGCATTTCCAGTATTGTACAAAATGAATTTAGTTCGCGCAAACTCTTTCGCCGTGTTCATTGTCTATGAGTCACTTCATTAGTTGTGAAAGCTGTTTGCATGAGTCTTATTAAAGCGGGTGTAGTAAAGACTATGGAGACCTTTTCATGCGATTCAGATTCGACGTTTTATTATGAAGTTGATTTTAGTTGGAGTTGATTGCTGAATGCTGGTTGTTTAAGAAGGATTTTATGTTGAACAGCTTTTGAAGAGTTAGGTCATCAGTTCGAATCCCATGCGGAGATAAATCTTGAGGAGGCGAAAATCATCCGATCTCTGTCAATTCCTTGGAATTTAAATGTTCATTTAGGTAAGTACATAAAACTTGTAGCACTCTAAGATAATCCGTAAACACGAATATTCCATAGACCGTTTGCATAGTAAATCCATACTACAAATCCATTTCCCATGCCAAAACTTATCAGCGCTGCACAAGCTAGTATTCCTGGAACACAATTCAATCACTCTTACGAACAAGACGGGTTCGGATAATACGTAATGGTCAGTTAGCTTAGATGTGGATAGGTCATCTTTAAGTCAGGGTACTAAGGAATAAAATTATGTGAATATTGTTCACGAAAAGACGAATTTCAGCCTACACATTATTTTAACATGAGTTAACATATCAAGGTGATGAGTGCAGTGGAACGCCATAATTAAAATATCAAAATGCGGTTTTTCTTTTAAATATTTATTTAAGAAGCTTTAAAGAAATAGGTGACCCTTTTAATATTGAGACAGAGTTTGCGCGTAACAGTTTTGGCACAAGTTCCAGACCCCGGGCTAATACTGAATTTAAAACCCAATTTTACTTTGCCCGACCCGGGGATCGAGCCCAAGACCTCAGCATTGCAGTCATACCGTTATACAACTACGTCAGCGCCGACGAGGTGGCAAAGCTCTTCGAGCGCATCATTCATACCCGCCTCGTCGAGCACCTTGAAAGGGTCGGACCAAATCTGGCCGACGAGCAGTTTGGATTTAGGAGGGGACGTTCCACTGTCCACGCGATTCTGCGGGTGAAGGCACAGGCGGAGGATGCAGTGGCCACAGGCAGTGTAGTGATAGCAGTGTCGTTAGATATTTCTAACGCATTCAACTCGCTGCCCTGGCCCTGCATCCACGAGGCACTGCGGTACCACGTGGTGCCGCCCTATCTCCGGCATCTGGCGTCCGGCGTTCAGTCGCGGGGAGCGTCCGGCCCTGAAGGAGGTGGAGGCCAAGAGGGCCGCCTTACGGCGAGCCGCCGTAGAGGAGTGGCGTCTCAGGCTGGAGGCCCCGTCGTGGGGGCACCGGGTCGTAGAGGCAGTGCGTCCTGTCTTTGCCGAATGGCTGGACAGGCGCCACGGAGCGGCAACATACCGCCTGACGCAAGTGCTCACCGGGCATGGCTGCTTCGGTGAGTTCCTGTTTCGGGTGGTAGGTGTAGAGGAGTCGGCCGTGTGTCACTATTGTGACAACTGCCCAATGGACACGGCCCAACATACGTTGGAGTGTTGTCCAGCCTGGGATGAGGAGCGCAGCGCTCTCAGAACAGTCGTCGGAGAAGACCTCTCGCTGCCGGCCGTGGTCGCTTCCATGGTCGGCGGCCGGGAGGCCTGGCAGGCGGTGGCCCACTTCTGCGAGGCGGTCCTCTCGCGGAAGGAGAGTGCCGAGAGGGATCGCCAGCGCAGTGGTGATCCCTCCCGCCGCCAGACGAGACGTAGGAGGCGTCGGGTGGACGACTGACCGACGTCTCCCGCCCTGTGGATTGGGGGCGTTTGGAGAATTCCACCACGGTATCCCCTGCCTGTCGTAAAAGGCGACTATTAGGGGCCTCCGGGGGTCACGGGTGGGCGGGACGTGCCGCCCACCCATTAGTCTAGCCAACTTCTGTGGCCCCCGTGATGGACATGTCCGAGGCAGCGTGTGTCACGCTGCCTCGGACACCAAAAGGCGGACACGGTACGGTGTTTCGGGGGCTTCTGAGCCCCCGCAACAGGAAAAGGACCGCAACAGCGGTACGTGCAGGGGCGGTTGCGGAAGACAACTTAGACGTGAGTCGGAGGAAGCCCGCAACCGTCCCTAATGCGCCGAAGATGGCCTTTTAAAAAAAAAAAAAAAAAAAAATTACGTCAGCGCGGAAGTCCTTTCGAATCAGCTAGAATTTATCTTTGAGGCTTAGCATAAAGCGCTTTTTGAAAAAACAAATATAAATTTTGGAAAAATATATAGCCTATAACCGTCGCACAATAAATACGAAATGATAGACACCTCATTTGTCAAAATCGGTTCATTAGGACATAAAATGGATACATAGGGTGTTAACTCATTACCCTTCCTGCCTTCGCTGTAGTCGGGTAAAAAGGATATCGTATTACGTGGGCGTAGGATCTCTGTCAATTTTCATTCATAGTATTCAAAATGATGGTCGATCTCATACTTTTTATTTCAATAGTAGATCTAACTTCAGGACGCCTCTGATTTGATCTACAGCTTATCCTTTCATCATCCTTCCATAATTCAATACAGGATATAGCTTCCGAAGCTCTGTCATCCTAACTTTCAGCTTATAGTATTACTTATTAGTATCGCATAGCAGCCTTCTTATATGGATCTTCGCTTCTTATTTGAGGGTTTACTACAGCTGCTAATCCTACTAATATTATAAAGGCGAAAGTTTGTAAGAATGTATAGATGTTTGGATGTTTGGATCTTTGGATCTTTGGATGTATGGATGTTTGTTCCTCTTTCACGCAAAAACTACTGAACGGATTTCGATGAAATTTGGCACACGGATAGATCATGTCCTGGATTAACACATAGGCTATTTTTTATCCCGGGAAAACATAAAGCGGGACTTTAATCCCGGAAAAACTTTTTAACGCGGGCGGAGCCGCGGGCAAAAGCTAGTTTATAATAAGCCAGACGTTGAAGTAATGCTTTACTGTTGTTGATTTCCAATCCAGTGTCGTTCAGAGTTTTAAGTAGTGATCCCGATTTAATTAATGCTAATAACAAATCAATCTCAAGTTTGAGTTACATCTCAAGAAGACATAGTGTATTGAATTATGTCTACTTGAGATGTAACTCAAACTTGAGGTTGATTTATTAATACCGCCCTTAGTTTCGTTGAGAGCGTGACTGCGCTGATTTAACTGATGCTATTCGTATAGTCTTAGAATATCAGAGGCTTATAAAACTTACTTCTTTCCGAGTGCCTACCACAAGTTATAATAAATAAACCGATTCAAACCCATGACATTATAACAAGACCAAACAATTGATACACACAAGCCGTCCACAGTAAGGAGCCAAGTTCATTATCGTCACGTAAAAACGGCCACCGTTCACACCGCAACATAAATTCCGAGGTCAATATAAGCCGCTGAGATCAATGTCGGAACCTATAATCCCATATTGTCGGTGTGGGAGGCGGCTTAGCCGCGTTAATGCTGATGGATGGTTTCACGCGAGAGCGAATAATGCCGCGTCCGAGTGAAATACGAGTTGTCATCGGATAGGCGTAGCACGTGATTTCGATAATAAAAATAGAGATAAAAAAAAAACTATGTATCAAGTATCAAAACTCAATGGCCTGATAATACGATGCATTTTAGAGGTGTTTATTATCGTTCGTAACTGGTTCAACTTGGTCTTTCTTGTTGAATGACATCGACCGTTAAGCCGAGGCAAAAAGGCCGTATCAAATTAGTGTTTTAAATATACTGGCTACTGGTCTTTGTATTCTTCAGCTTAATGGATTGGTCGTATGTCATAATTTAATAAAATTTTGTTCGACGGGTTCGCCGACATTTAGTCGCCGCGCCGGTGCTCGTTGTTCAATATACAAAATATTTAAAAATTATGCGGTCTAACGTATGTCTTACTACATAAAATCTATTTCTGCACGTCTAAAAAGACACAAATGTAAATTGGTATCGAATTAAACCTCATCCCCAGGGTGTAACACTCGACTCTAACGGGATCGCGAATGCGACTATAGATAGAAGACTATTAATAACATGATCTTTGAATGTATGTATGTTTGAATGGCTCTTCAACTTACTCGTTTTATATAATAATATGCGTCTGAATCAGCTTTTATAACAATACTTGGAGGATACTTTTAACCGTTAATATAATTCGCAATCAATTCCAATAACCTACTCAATATCTTCACCATAATTTATAATACCGGAAGCCTTTAACACTCTTTTTACCTTGACATGGCTTTAACATTCATCGCAAGCGCATAATTACATATTCAGGTCAACCAAGAGCATAAAATCTTTTTTACGGGGAAGACACGTTGTAGCTGCCACTGGGGGGTAAATGGAACGGTTATGTTAGTTTCACCGGTGTTAAAGCTTATTTTTATCTTTAACCTCATAATTTCTATTAAACATTAATAATGAATTAATTAATAACAATACTGGTTCTATCATGCACCCAACAATCCCTCTAAACTTCACGGTTGCCGCCATGCAACTTTTTGCTGATAATTCGACCTCGAAGTTGGACGGACGCGGGCCGCCTGCTAAACGCGATCGGACGCTACTCTTTTTTTGTTATTATGATACACTTTTTACCAATACACACGCCCAGGGGCGTAGCCAGCTTTCAATTTGGGAGGGAGGGGAGATAGAGCAAAACACCAAATTTGTAAACCGCAAACTGGGGTTTGAATATTACATTTCTTAGTAGTATTGATAGGGGCTCAATATACAATTTTTTCAACATAAGCTGAACTCACTTCTCTTCTGATATGAACGTTGCAAATATAATGTTAAATAAATCTTTATGGAGATTGACAGCGAGAGAGGAATTTTCGGGCAGTCAATCCCGATAAACTGCGAAACCCTTGATCAATGCTATCACATTGCGTTCGTGATACACCCGAGTCAAAATCTAGACCTGTATCTCTAGATATTCCATTCTTACCATAATAATCTAGATTGCTGGTCCTTAGCGTTCACATACCTGTAACAGAAGAAGATAGTTTAATCATAATGAACAAATACGAAACAATAAATACCTAATAGTTTTGGAATCAGCTTCTCCAAAATTAATAATTAAGCAATTACGACAGTTATTCATTTCGCTTCTAACAGGTTGGTCTGTAAATCTTTAGGGGAGGCCAATGATCTACAGTGGACTTTCAAAGATGCATACGATGATGATGAAGGCAGTTAATTGAATAGTGTTGACCCGCAGAATTTTAGTCCTATGGACCTGTCAATAAGGTGAATGGACATGTCCAAAAATGGTATAATTTTAAAGTCCTCTGATTTTGATATTCATGTAACTTTATTTTGTTTAAAAACTACACTTAAGCTAAACATTTTAAAAAAAGTTAGTTATAAATGGAGTATCCAATTTTTTTTAATGGATCCAACGTCCATATTTTTACCCCTTTAATATCCATAAAGTTTGAACCTGGTTAGATTTTGAGGCCCAGCACCCATTAAAAAAGCGGACATCTCCTTTAATAAAGTTTGTTTATTTTTGTACAATATCGTATATTTGTCATTCAAGCTTCTCTGAACGTCCTATCATCTTGCCTTATCTAAAATTCATCCAAAACTAAATGAACCAAACATTCGAACCTTCGAACCTCTTGCGAAATTTGTAACATCAAATAAATATTCATAGCAAAAATAATTCCCAGGTGTAGAGAGCGATTCGCGGCATCCATCCCGGGTCGGAGTCCCGCGGGATCGTATTATCGAGCGCACAGCACGCCCCGGGATTAGAGGGTAACATGCTTCAAACTAATGGCTGTGTTGCTGGGAAGAAATAGACGTTTTGGCGAAAGTCTAGTCTTGATAATATTAGTAGGTTATGTATGTATTCTTTGTGAATTACACGACCGCTCATAAACAGTAGCAATACCATTCTGCACCTTGACTTGCAAAGTACTGTGTGGCATTTCACTGTTCTCGCCATCCCGAGACATAAGGTGTGTCCAGTAGTTACACTGGCTACAATGTCTTTCAAATCGAAATACAACAGTGCATGCACACTGCTGCTTGGCGGTAGAAATAGACAATGCGGTGGTACACCATAAACGACGTTATATACGTTCAAATAAAAGATCTGTTAATTCTACAATAATCACATTTGTATCGTACAAGCATTAAACATAGTCTCCACTCATACTTCTATTTACAGAAACTATTATACATTAACATAATCCAGACACTTAACGTCTTACCCAAACCCACAACACACCAGCAACATCACGCCATTCAACCCGTAAAGAGTTCAAATTGAATTTGTGAACTTGTTTAGTGAATGGATGGAATATGTAGCGGGCACTTTACCCTCATACGAGTATCGTACCTCGCGTTATTCAAATCGCCTGAGGTAGATGAACAGTGTTTTGTTTAGGTATGTATCATTTATGACGAACAAATCTCTCCTTTAGTATTTTCGTGCAGTCTTCTAAAATCTTATCAATATAGATGCGAAAGTTTGGGATGATAGATGTTTGTTAGAAATAAACACAGAAATCGTGGAACTGATTTGGATAAAGTCTCACACCCAAAGAAGCCATGTCCAGAATTAACATAAAGGCTAGTCTTTACCCCAAAAATAAATAGTGGGTCTTTAATCTCGAAAAGTTCTTTGACGCGGAAGAAACTATTTTCATTAGCTAATAACTTATAAGTCACTGTGCCGTACTCTAACAAACAAAAAACTTACTACACCTTCCATTAAGAGTACAAAAGTGAATCTAAATTGCATCACATCACAGCAAACTTATTAAGGGGGCAGGTCTCATGGGGTCCCGCCCTTTGACACCACTCACGCGAAATTGTTTGCCAAGTGATTGAATGGATGGATATAACGATGGGTTTTGGGAGTTTTATCTGTCAGGTACAAGTGTGTGATGCAATGCAATCTGTCCTGTATTATATACTACCCACTGCTGAGCACGGGCCTCCTCTACTACTGAGAGAGTTTTTAGGCCTTAGTCCACCACGCTGGCCTAGTGCGGGTTGGCAGACTTCACATACCTTCGAAATTCTTATTAAGAGTTTCTTAGGTATGCAGGTTTCCTCACGATGTTTTCCTTCACCGTTAAAGCGAACGATAATTGATAAACAATACGCACATAACTTCGAAAAGTCAGTGGTGCGTGCCTTGGGTTTCGAACCTCCGGACATTGTCTCGGCAGACCGTTCTATTCCAAAGGCTATCGTCCGCTGTGTGTGATAATGTTTCTAAATTTATGGCACCAGGAAATGAAAGAACATCTAAGAAAGGGTTTAAATTATCACTGTGATTCGACAATTAAGTAGGTTTATAGATACTTTAAAAAATATATGAGAGTTACCTTCGAAATAAGAGTTTATCCAATGCGATTAGCCATTCTATCATTTCATTCTTAGTTTAAAAGCTAAATTCAGCATTCCATCCATTGTACGACCTATTCAATCAGCTTTTTTAATATAAGAAAAAAGCGGAGAAGAAACTGTCCAAATTAAAATTTTGTCCAAAAGAAATTGATATCATTACTTTCCTGGACATTACACGCTCATGTGTATTCCTCACCTCCAATTTACTAGTAGCTTACGTGTACCATAAATCTAAATTGCGTCCCATTAAAGCGTTAATCATGAGCACAGTGCAGGTCCCGGGGGATCTTAAGACACTGCGCTAAGGACCACGGAACTCTCACGAGATAGTTCAAGTTTTGGCGCATTTACTGCATCCGTGTGTATTTTCAATATGGAATTTGGAGTTTAAATTGGTTCCGGTTAGAATTATTATCCTTGAAATTTAACTCAAGAATACAATACTGTCATTTTTTATGTTTCTAAAGATCTGGAATGGATAAAACAATCAACTTTCATAAATATACATCATGTTAGAGATATAAATCATATAGTATTACAACTGGGGAAGATCAGACTGGAAATTGAAAGAAGAAATTACTCGAAACAAAGCATACAGTATTGCCGTTGGTTAAGGAAAGAATGGAAATTGAGAGAAGGGTTTGCACTGTTATTTGTGTTTAGCTTATACAGAGACCAAACGAAATGCAACAACAATAGTGGCACTTTACACACATTTCTTACATAGCCGAAAGTTAGATCATAAACTCATCAAAACAATACATTAAAATTTCAATCAAAGTACCGAATATTCATAATCCAAATTCCAAAAAACGTTCAATTACACTATCATATGATTTATATCAAACTATTACCAATTAGTGTTGAACTATAGCCATAAATTGCTAACATTCGTGTTAGAAGAGTGTTCACTCCCGCCGAGGGGAAAAGTCAATTATGAAATGGGGGATTCCAATTAAATTAAGATGTTTGTCACAATAGGTCAATATGAGTGAATTGATACTCCCTCGCGTTTGGCTTTTCGTTGGAAAGTTGGTAGATTGGGGAGCGAGTAAAAATATTACCGTGTTTGTGTAACATTTTTAAAACTAATATTTGACACAGTTTCTAATTTGGAATTTATAATAAAGTATTTACCAAATATAAAACAATTTTAAAATATATAGACTGCCTCGGAGGAGTACTTGTATTATGGTACGACTGCAATGCTGAGGTCTCGGGTTCGATCCCCGGGTGGAGCAAAGTGATATTGAGTTTTTCTATTCAGTATCAGCTCGGAGTCTGGAATTTGTGCCCGATATGGCGATAGGCTCGCTCCCTATCACATCATGGGACGGACTAACAGCGAAAAGTGGGTGCACTAGTTGCGCCTCTGCCTAACCCTTAGGGGATAAAAGGCGTGAGAGTGTGCGTGTTTAAAATATAACTGGCCTACATAAATTACAAAATACATTTTTGCTGTTCTAATGATTTCTTGTTTTATCTAACCCTTTTCCATTTATAAATCCCTCTAATCATTAATTTCTATACAAACCATTTCCAATATTGTCTCGATCACTGGCTCAGTAATGGCTGATCACTTCAAATATGGAACAAAGCCCCTGATTGGTCAGATAGTCCAACTGAAATACTATCTCAAGCGGAAACAATAGTTCACATACATAGCAAATTGTATAGAGATATAGGAGCTCAAGCAATGTTGAACCATGTATATGCGGAATAGCATGCATATTCAAATATGCAATTAGTGCGCGATTACATGTACAATGAGAGAGCGTGCCACATAATTAGTGCTATGTTTAACTAACACTGCTTTTTAGTCTAGATTTTAGATTAATTCTGTGCGAATTTATCGATGTTCTCATATTATGTTTGTGTTTCCTTAAGAAGCTTTTTTTACGCACGTTTCAAATATAAAAAAAGGTCTGTTTTACCCCGGGTATGAACTCAAGACTTTATCGATTGACAGTCTCGTTGATAAAGTAACAAAACCGTTTCTGTTATTTAATAATAGGGTAAATGGAAACTATTTTTTCGTTAAAATTGACGAAATACATCCATCTTCTAAAGCCCACTGTACCACTTCAGTTATGAACAGAATTAAATTTTAAATCGTAATATCTGAAGGTTAAATAAACAAAGGCTTTAATTCCCCACTACACAGCCAACGCCCAACACACGACCTAACACTTCAATAAAATTTCACTAACCCCACTTTTAACACAACAAAATTAAAATGTAAATTTTAATACATTATATGTAAATTCATAATGGTACCATTAAAATATCTCACGTAGTTATATTTGACAATTGCCTTATCACTCCCACACTATATCATCAAACCAACATTACCATAACACACATATATATATATAACAATACGACGGTGTCTGTGTGCAAAACCGGTCGAGTTTGAAAACTCGCTCGGGAAGACGTCTGGTGTCGGGTGGCGCGCGGTGGATAGGCGGTAGCGGTAGCGAGTTAATAGTAGATTTTGTATACGACTATAGTTAGTTTAGCACAAATAAAATTGCTCTGGCTCAAGGATAATCAGCTACATACAAATAAGTAGCATTTATAGCAATATTATTTTCAAATTGACATAAATTTTCAATTTACTTGCTTTTCGTTTGCCATGGTTTATTTAATAAATCTAAATGCAAAGATGGAAAGGCATATCAAATAACTTAAATCAATTATTTTGTATTCAATAAGATAAAATACTATAATAATGGAATAATCGCTAATAATACTTTCCCTAAATTCATAGTTTTACTTAAAAATAACAACCGTTAACCCAAAAATTTCGTCCATGAAAACCTGAAACACAATGACCTCTCAACTTCCTCGCGTGCCTTAAACTTGTCGACTTAAGTCTTAACTAGCGTCGCGTAATTAGGTCGAGAACTGGTCACGTCGGGATTGTATTAAAAGAATTTTCACTGGAAAAGTGTAATTTGCCTTCCTTCCCATTTGGCATAGATTAAATAATAAAAAACAGACCAGTCAATAATTATATTCATGAAAGTAATCAATTTTTAAATCCAACGTAAAATCATAACTAAGAATTTTTTTATAGAGGCATGGGGATTACGACATATATATTTTTGACCTCATTTACAGACAAATGAAACATACAACTTAATATATATAATAATACCAGCCCTGTATTATATACTGCTCACTGCTGAGCACGGGCCTCCTCTACTACTGAGAGGGTTCAAGCCTTAGTCCACCACGTTGGCCTAGTGCGGGTTGGCAGACTTCACACACCCTCGACATTCCTATGGAGAACATTTTCAGGTTTGTAGTTTTCCTCACAATGTTTTTCTTCACCGTTAAAGTGAACGATAATTGATAAACAATACACACTACATACATACAACAATACAATGGCAATCGACAGCGGGGTCGGAATAGCTCAATTGGAAGAGCACCGGCACGGTACGCCGGAGGTCGTGGGTTCAAATCCCGCTTTCGACTGTTTCTTTTTCAGGATTCTATAAAAAATATAAAATCATTAACCAGGCACTACATGGCCCATGACATGTATAAAAAATCATAATATAAAACAATACACACGTAACTTTGAAAAGTTAGAGGTGTGTGCCTTGGGTTTGAACTGGTAAATTAAAATTACGGGACAATTTGAACTTCCACGCTCCCGCCATCTCTTCCCACCGAAACCCGCTCCAAATAAAGATGGTGTCAGTGACACCGGCGCGCGCGCAGCCTTCGCTCCCTTGTTTAGATAAACGTACTTACATTAGATCACGGCTCTTAAGTGAAAATATTTCTATTGCTATTATAAAATATTTATGTCGTTTATTTTTATTGATAGTCGAGCTTTCGGTTATGATTCATTGTTGTGTAGTGAAGAGAAGCTATTATAGGAATATTCGGATATTCGGTAATGTAGTCATAAATTTCGAGTGTTCACTCTAAAATATAGATATAAATCGAGGTATTGGAGCCAATTTATAACATGAAATACGTATATTCATTTATACAACCTTTATGCAAATTTCTTATAGCGAACTTTTTAGTTTATAATTAGTCATTTATTATAAAGTCGATTATATGACTAAGTGAAATCAATCGGGTTTTTGAACGCTTAATATTAAGACATATAACTTAATTTAAATAAAAAAAAATACTTTATTCATCACGTAGGCGAACATAGTTCACTTATGATAAGTCAAGATACATTCAATTAATAATAATTATTATTACAAATAGTCCCTTATTTAACTACAGATATTTTATAGGGAGCAAAATCAATGAAAAATAAATACAAAGACGCCAAGCTCGGGCTGGCATTAAAGAGATAAAAACAGATAAATTTTTATTACTATTACTGGTAGGAACGCGTTGCGAACCTCACCGGTGAGGACAATACAGATCCTAACCTAGCTAACCTACCAGAGTTATATTTTAGTGAAGCTACAACATTTAAGGCCTATCTTTAATACCTTAAACTATATTCAGTTACACAAAACGCGAAAAGATTAAATACAATTTCTTAAACCCCTTTAACACGAAGGTTATGTTCACTAACCTGGTAAGCTACGACCGGCACGCGGCACGTGCGTTCGGAGGTAGGCTAAGGAATTCCTCAAGGAATGGTGTCTGGCATACACGGCCCTCGGGCATAGGATTTCCTTTACGGCTTTGAGGTACATGTTCATAAGTAGATAGGAAATTACGTTGTGCATAAGTCGGCATAGTAAAGACGATTGATCATATATCCACATACACCACATACCATCCACATACGTAATATACGCCTTTATCCCCGAAGGGGTAGGTAGAGGCGCAAGTAGTGCACCCACTTTTTGTTATGCTTATTCTGCCCGAAAACAAATTTTAGTTTCAGACAATTTTAATATCAATATAGTCAAGCCTTACTTACCACTTATGACAGTAGGTAGAATGCTGGTTTTGTAACAATTATTGGAAAACTTATTTACCCCAACAGTTATTTTACTTAAAAAAAACGCAACCCGCTTCCCGCTCCGACCAGTTTTTCATAACCTTGCACTGTGCGTACGCCACGCGGTTGGTGGTCTAGCAACATTCAGGACCTAACCAGTCCAGATTGCGCGAACAACCCCGTCGGGACAACTAGAGCTTGCGAATCTAGATGTACTGTTTTAGTTACACTTGAATAATGCAGTGATGCAATTATCCGGCTCGAAGGACCAGAGACAAGTGGGACCTTTTAGTGCCGATGATTAATTCAAATAAAATGTTGTGTTTCATGTGTTATTTGTATGAATTACAAGCTAATTATAGGTGTGTTGGGACTAGTGCCAGCGCTCAACAACAAAAGTGTTTCAGTAATAAAGTGTAGCTCAGACAATCTACTTATAGCAAGTAGAAAATTCCGAAAAAATCTAGTCATTGGATTCAGACATTAGCTAAACTTGATAAGATTTTAGGAACATTCGAACCATGCTTAGGGAAAATCGTTTTCAAAATCACATAATCACACTCCATAGATTAATATCTTGAATATAAAATCCATTTAAACCCGTTACATTTATCACGAGCTTAGCTCTTACGCCGTCAACTACAAATTGCATTCACATGACATTAGATCTCATGCGAAAATATTTTCAAGTAATATCAATATTCTGGAACGTTCTACCTCACCGCCTTATGCAAGGATGGAACGAATTCCGGGGATCATAATTCAGTGCTCATAAATCAATTTTGTGACTATTTCTTTGTTGATCTAAGTTTAATAAGTGTATATGGATTGTGAACCAGTACATACATACATAAATTCATATTTCGCTTTTCAGAGGTACGCAGAAGTGTTTTTCGAAAGACACATTAGATTTCATACGGTAAATAAAGAACGAGCCTGTAAACATTTAGTGCACAATATTCTCGACTGACAGAGCAGAAATTATCCAATCCGGAGATCAAACCCAAGACCTCACCACCGCTGTACAATACAACTACGCTACCGAACAGTCCTCGGTCCTAGTAACCACTGTAAGCCCGGACGTACTTTTACTAAAAAAACACAAAACAACTATTTCAAAAGCAACATTTAAAACGCCTTTATCCCTATCTCCACAACTTCCTTTCAACTGGTCCCGGAGTCCCGTTATTCCCGATCATAACGCCCGCAGCAGCAACGGTACGGGCAGAGTTCTAGATACGACGTCCGCTGCCCGCCCGCGGCCACTCTGATCTCCGATTTCGTATTAATATTGAGTTTTGCAAAACGTAATTGTTGTTTGAATTATTGTCTTGTTTTATTGTTATTGGAAGCGGTTTGTTATTGGTTTGATTTGTTCTCGTATTTACCGGTACGGACTATTTTGAAAACAAAAGAAATCGCTCAATATCTTTTCTATCGACAGATTAAAGTACCCTCATTACTTGATGGTTGGTGAAGAGAAGCACAAATAAATGTCGACCGGCAAGAGAAACATCTCAGCCGGGTCATCAGTTATGCCGGCCTGCTTAATTGCTTCTTCACGCTTCGCTTGAAGGACCCCGAGTTGTAGGAAGAAGGGAATACGTACGCTGGCAAACTGTTCCACAGCTTAATGGAACCATATAACTCAAACCATTTTATATCAATTTATAGCCTCTTTTACCGCTTCTAAAAATTCGGCTATACTTTTTATATATCAATGGCTATAATCTACTCTCAATGACGTCACAGATACTCATTCAACATTGTTCCAATTAACACTGACATTGTATGGAACACGGCAGCCACGACAAATTGTCAACGATTAATTAAAAATGACCGATAGACGGGAAAGTGCTGTGAGTTTATTTTCAACTTAGGCCTCTATTATAGACTACTACCACTCTCTCTTGGGCAGAAAGATTTCTAGAGTTATTTCAGCGATAGAGATGTTATCAATATAACATATTTCGTTCACAACGTATACTGACTACCAAACACAATACACATGATAAAGTATTTATTCAGATATAGTATTTAAGTCCGAGTCACGTTCCAGGATCAACTGGTGTACATTGTAAATACCGACAAAGAGTAAGACAGCTGGCTTAGTTCTGGCAATCAGCGAGAGATCGCCTTACGTTGACCGACATCTTTGGACCACACTGTACTTAACAAGCAGTTGTATTTCTTCGGCACACAAAGATCATGAAATCTCAGCGACTATATAACCCCTAGACTCCTAATGTGCAATATTTCTCTTCAAATTAATTCTGTCAACTACCTGAGGTTTGAGGAAGCGGGGTACTGCATTATGATTGGTTCTTCCAACACCTTATCGCATTATATAACCTTGGAAACATAGGCATAGGGATAGGACGAGTTAAATGAAAACACGATTTTTTTATCGATATTACTTTTATGCAATAAAGTTTTGTATTAATATTATCATTATTATTTATTAAACATATTAATATTTTAACGAAACTCTTTATGTTATCGAATGACAGATGGCGCTTAGTAAGTCTCATCGACATTAACAAGAATATTTGAGCTGACTTGTAGGAATAACACAAAGAATAACTCAAAACAATCGTTATAATCAACAAACAAAATAAAAAAATTATCCTAATAACATTTATTTCTGATACCGCTAGTCAAAAATATATCCTAATCATTTTTAAAATGAATTAACTATTACTAATGAACTAACTATTTAAAATAAGAAGCCTGTTAAAATTAAATAGGCCTCAGATAAATTGATTAGTTGAGTAGCGTTTGAGTATTCGGGCGACAGTTTCTTTTATTTTTAATTTTATCGATAGAACTATCGACAAATCCTTTTGGTGTATCACTTACTTTTAATGTTGAAAAACAAAACGAAATAGAAAATATAAAAAGTACTTTCGTCGGAAAGAGATGCAAATATAACAAGATGGCGCGTAAACACAACATGGCCAGTCTAAGATGAACTCCGTAAAATTTTAAATAAAATGTGATTATGTGTCGTTATTGACTTACCTGTGAAATGTAATGCCATTTTTCTGAAAATTTTAATTATGGCTATTTATACCACACCATTTTATTGTGCACGGGTTCATTACAATAGTTATTTATTCGCAAACACGGAAGTATTTACAGCTCACAGTTGTGGTCGCAACTGACTTGAAGATTTTGAACGGTAAGCTACATTGGATCTATTTGTCAGATGTGTTGCCCGAAGCCGATCGTCTGTTATTAGGAGTCTAGGGGTTATATAGTCGCTGTGAAATCTGTATGCTTGTTTATGTATGATATTATATTTTTTATGTTTACTTGTGTTATTTATTATTGTATTCCCGTGTGTACCTAACACCTACTCCCATGTGGTCCAGAGACAATGACCGAATAAAGATTTTTCTTTCTTTCTTTCTTTGATATGTTACCATCAGACTACCTGCTCGTCAACCTTACACTGAATTTGCACAAAGTATAAGTATAAACTATATTCATCACAATTAGCATTCGCGCACCAAGATTACAAAACTTAAATCCGCAATAAAACATTGTTCGTAGCGTGGGTTGGGTAACACGAGACGATCTTATCTGTAATTACACAGATTAATACGAGCTTAAGAACATTTCAACGTATTGAAAACGAGGCGTATTGAAAGACCTTTGGTATTCTTTAAACATATTTATTACAAGAATTTTGATATCGTTTATCATGATGTTAACGTATCGCAAAGAATATAAAAGCTTTGTAAAAAAACGCAGACTTTGTTGAGCGGCATTGTAGGAAATTTGGCATACAGGTAGACAAAGTCTTTTATGCCGTATAAGTACACCTTGGGATTTTAATTCCATTCACATGGTCAACCGACAGCAACCCCCTAAACAAAAAAATCTTTCTTCCTCGAAATACCTCAATAAATAGGTTTTTTAAGTAGAACTATTAATTTGCCAAGCACTAAATGTTTATATTGATCCACCTTCCCTCAGCATAGGTGAAATGCACCCTCTGTCCAAGACAGCATATTCCCCTGCATATAGTATAGATGAAGTGTCTCTGTCCAAGACAGCATAATCTATGCGAAAGTCGTCAGTCCATATTCCGCGTATTTGAATATGTAAGGACGGCCCATGTCCGATAGTTAACGAATTATTTAAACGTCGTCGCCGTGATGAGGAGGTTCAAATTGTGGCAAAAAATGTGGTGTTCATAACATGAAAATATATGCTAGTGGTAGAATATATTTAAGACTAGCTTTTGCCCGTGGCTCCGCCCGCGTTAAAAAGATTTTCCGGGATAAAATTCCCGCTTTATATTTTCCCGGGATAAAAAGTAGCCTATAGTGTTAATCCAGGACATGATATACCCATGGACTGCCTCGGTGGCGTAGTTGTATTACAGTACGACTGCAAAAGCTGGGGTCTCGGGTTCGATCCCCGGGTCGGGCAAAGTGATATTGAGTTTTTCTATTCAGTATCAGCCAGGAGTCTGGAATTTGTGCCCGATATGGCGATAGGCTCGCCCCCTATCACATCATGGGACGGAATAACGGCGAAAAGTGGGTGCACTAGTTGCGCCTCTGCCTACCCCTTCGGGGATAACAGGCGTGAGTGTGTGTGTGTGTATGATATACCCATGTGCCAAATTTCATCGAAATCCGTTAAGTAGTTTTGCGTGAAAGAGTAACAAACATCCATACATCCAGACATCCATACATACTTACAAACTTTCGCGTTTATAATAGTAGGATTCGCTCGGATAGCAACTATGTACAGCGGTCGCTATCATGTGAGGCTCGAAAAGGAGGGGGAGGGGTGTCGGCAAAAATCATGAAATATCAAAAGGGGGACGTAGGTGTACAGTGATACATCATGTGTATTTATTTTTTCGTTGAACGCGCGATTCAAATAAAATTATACTGACCTGTATTTGAAGATAATACACTAGCGCCAAGCAGCAGTGTGCATATACTGTTGTTACCATTTGGAAGACATTATAGCCAGTGTAACTACTGAACACTTAGAGTATTTATCCAATGGAGACGATATGGCTATAATATGCAAACAATTTTTTCTGTCTATCCTGACGGGGGGCGAGGTAGATACTTATAGCACACATTTAACAAAAAAAAATCACAAGTGCAGGGCTGAATATAAGGTGGCTTTTTACACAATAACACAGCAAAAATCACAATTTCTGTGGAGCACCGCTTAATAACATTATCGTAGAACGTAATGACAGCGATCGCAAGTCACATAGGTTTTAATAAAAGTTTATGACCAGCTGCGCATTTATGACCAACGAAGAGTTCGCCTGGTCATCCCATCTCCTTGTTAAATGCTCTAAGACTGGACATAATGAGACTTAACATCTTATGTCTCAGGATAACGAGCACAGTGGAACGCCACACAGTACTTTGTAACTCAAGGTGCTGGATGGTGTTGCTACTGTTTATGGGTGGTCGTATCGCTTACCATCAGGCGAACGGCATGCTTGTCTCGTCATTCAATGCCATAAAAAAACACTGGCCGGCATAATTGTGTCCACTGACGAGCAATAATCGTCGCCCATCTTTCGATACTATCTGGACCTCTCTATGTTTACCATCAGAAGAAACGGGGTCAGATTGCTGAGCCCGAATAAAAAAAATAATAAAGCGCATACCTCCTAATTTATTCGTAAAAGACGTCCAACAACACATATACACATACACATATACACTCACGCCTGTTATCCCCGAAGGGGTAGGCAGAGGCGCAACTAGTGCACCCACTTTTCGCCGTTATTCCGTCCCATGATGTGATAGGGGGCGAGCCTATCGCCATATCGGGCACAAATTCCAGACTCCGAGCTGATACTGAATAGAAAAACTCAATATGACTTTGCCCGACCTGGGAATCGAACCCGAGACCTCAGAATTGTAGTCGTACCATAATACAACTACGCCACCGAGGCAGTCCAACAAATTATGGTTTATAGAGTTTTATGGGAACTGTTTATGGGCAACAGTGATTACTTATCATTGATTGACCCATTTGCTTGTTTGCTGCATAAACAAAGATTGAATCGTATTGAAGGAGTAAACAAACAACATATCTATTGAATTTCTCATTTCATAAATATGGATAACCATAAAACAATCCTGAGTGTTCACTTATTAGATATCTATACTTTCTTAAAATTTATACTTTAATTTCGGCTTTATAGCCGTCTGCAAGTTACTTTTTTTTCTCACACGCCAACTTAAAACAAAAAAGAACTATAATTCCAAAAAGCGACATTTATAAGTTGCATTGCCAAGTTTAAAATAAAAAGTCCCACTCATGAGTATAAAAAAACCTGTTAAAGTTAGTGCATGTAGCTTTAAAACAATAGTAGCATTTTATGTACAAGTTAAAGTTTGTAAGTCGCTTTAACTTCGCGCATGAGTTTAAGTCGATTTTTCGCTTGCGAATGAAGAAAGTTATATTATAATGGAATAATAGAAGAAATGGCTGTTGTCAAACTTCTTTCTATTATAAAATAGCGATGTCTTGTGAAGACGTGGCGTGACCGCTTACGGAGTTCTTTTTTTGGCTTGGTCGATGGAACCAAGCTAGACATAAAACAGGTAAGTATGTATCAATCGACTGCCTCGGTGGCGTAATATATTACATACGCGTTAAGAGTACAATTAGCGCGCTGAGGTCCTGGGTTTGAATCCCAGGCCGGGACAAAAACATTGTGATTGGTTTTTCCATCTTAAAAATTACTCAGTCGAAGCTCGGAGTCAGGATATTACCTGTGTCTCAGAAAGTACGCAATTCCAAGAGCTGGCAGCGAAATTTGGGAAGGTGCTTTAGGCACTGCCAGACATTGAAAAAATGGTATTTTATGAATAGGAGAATCTGAAATGGTGAGTCGGGCAGGGCAATTGCGGTTATTTTGGAACTGCGCAGTATATAGAAAGTGTAAAAAAATCTACCCAAAAAATATGTTTTAGGCAACTTGGAATAACTTGTATTTTATACTTTAGAATATATATAATCCAGGTATAAACATGCCAGACCGTTTTGTCGGTTATAAAGTACAACCCGACTGACCTGAATGTACTTAATCAGTATACGCCAAAAATATGTTTTAGGCATTCTGATTATTTTTACAGCTTGTTTATTGATTAATATTGAAGCATAATATGCGCAAACCGCCCGAAGTTTTTTTTTTATGGCATTGAATGAAGCGACGAGCTTGCCGTTCGCCCGATGGTAAACGATACGACCGCCCATAAACAGTAGCAACACGACACAGCACCTTGAGTTATAAAGTACCTACTGTGTGGCATTTCACTGCGCTCGTCATCCTGAGACATAAGATGTTAAGTTTCATTATGTCCAGTAGTTACACTGGCTACAATGTCCTTCAAACCGAAACACAGCTGTACATGCACACTGCTGCTTGGTGGTAGAAATAGACATTACGGTGGTACCCACCCAGACGGACTCTTACATAAAAGACACCTACCACTAATAAATTTAATTTAGCAGTGTTCATGCACAGCTGTGTTTCGGTTTGGAGGACATTGTAGCCAGTGTAACTACTGGACATAATGAAACTTAACATCTTATGTCTCAGGATGACGAGCGTAGTGGAATGCCACACAGTAGGTACTTTGTAACTCAAGGTGCTGTGTGGTTTTACTGCGGTTTATGGGCGTATCGCTTACCATCAGGCGAACGGCATGCTCGTCTCGTCATTTAATGCCATAAAAAAAATAAAAAAAACTTCTGGCGGTCTGCGCATATTATGCTTCAATATTAATCAATAAACAAGCTGTAAAAATAATCAGAATGCCTAAAACATATTTTTGGCGTATACTGATTAAGTACATTCAGGTCCGTCGGGTTGTACTTCATAACCGACAAAACGGTCTGGCATGTTTATACCTGGATTATATATATTCTAAAGTAAAAAATACAAGTTATTCCAATTTGCATAAAACATATTTTTTGGGTAGATTTTTTTACACTCTCTATATACTGCGCAGTTCCAAAATAACCGCAATTGCCCTGCCCGACTCACCATTTCAGATTCTCCTATTCATAAAATACCATTTTTTCAACGTCTGGCAGTGCCTAAAGCACCTTCCCAAATTTCGCTGCCATGTTAATTGCGCACACATTTGTGCACTAACATATATTGCGTACCTGGCCGATATCCGGTAAGATTGTCCGCCGTGGCCGAAATCGGCTAGGATTATTATGTATCACTATAATGTGTATTAAACTGTGATTCCGCAGGACACGGCAGCCGGCAACGGAAGACGGCATGTGCCGCGACGGCAGACGGTACTACTATGTAGTATTCAATTGCATGAAACCGATTCCACACACGACGGCAAATGGCGCGCGGCAAGTGACGTCCTGCCGTTGCCGTCTGTCGTCTGTCGCGTTCTACGGAATCACAGCTTTATAGGTATTACGACTGGCGACTTTTTATGGCGCTGAATCGCGTGCGCGCTACGACGCCACTCACGAGGTCCCAGGTCGATCAGTGATATTGGGTTTTTTTGATTGCATCGAATGACGAGATGAGCATGCCGTTCGCCTGATGGTAAGCGATACGACCACCCATAAACAGTAGCAACACCATCCAGCACCTTCAGTTACAAAGTACTCTTTGACAGTCCACTGCGGTTGTCATCCTGAGACATAACATGTTAAGTCTCCTTATGCAATATGGCAATACGATCGCCCCGTATCACATCGTGGGACGGAACACGCATGGCGAAAAGTGGGTGTCCTGGTCTACCTACCCCATCGGGTATAAAAGCGTGTATGTTGGTGTGTTAAGGACCAACACACACGCGAAAAAAAGTAAGTGACCGCCGTGAAAAATGGGACGTGTGGTGAGCCAGTCTTTTAACACAATGACCATCAAAAGCCAGGCTTTTTAATTTTGAAAACAGACTATCTGACGGCTCATTTGATAGTAGTCCTGGTTGTTCATGGACATCGGCTATACGAGAATGGCAGTTACGTTTCGCCCTTTTGTTCACCGGTAATTATTTTCAACGTATTGTCAAGACAAAAGCATACCATATTCCTTATTCCAATAAGAATTCCATAATCCCATACGATTGCGGATCGCAAACATTCATCCGTGACTTGTTTTAAAATTCCGCCAATATTCCACGCGACAAAGTTTAATTGAAATTGTTTAATACGTTCCACGTGGAAACCGCAGCGATATCAACTTTGTACAGTATGAGGGGAGAGATAACGGCATTCAGCATACCTTTTCGGATATTAAAATTTTACTATTGTGCGGCGATTTTATTGAAATTTCGTAAAATTTTCGTATTGTCTTGGTTCCGCGTGAGGTAATTTGAAGTTATTTGATAAGCCCATATTAATGTTCAGGTACCTCGAAATATTACGAGATAATAAAACGTTCAAAATTCTAAACATTATTAGGACTAAAAGTGAAAATATTTTGCTCTATATTGTATAGCAGAATTCACGATAACAAACAATAGAATAAGGTAATGAAAAAACTTTGCGCAGCATTGGCCGTTCTCAGCGACTATAGAGCCACTATTTGGTCGCTGGTCGCCCCATGAATCGAAGGCCATCAAAGTCTTCCTGTCTCCGTCTTGCCGAGAGACTGGCCAGTTGATGAAAAACAAACATATATAAAAATAAATCTATTGAGAATGAAAGACTTTCGACCTCATTCATAAATAGTTTATGGACCTACTTTCATTATAGAATGTTTTCTCTGCTTCCTTCAAACTCAATTCAAAATTTGTTCGAAGACAAAACATTTTATAACTAAAATTAGTTTATAAACTTTGAATAAGGCCACTAGTATTTAAATAAATCCACTTAGCATCGCGAGCTATTTCAGAAGTTCAGCGCATTTAGCTTTAATTTAACATGCGTAATAAATAGCGTAACTCGTGAAAGGCACGTACGGACAACGATGCAATATTCAATACAGTACCGGCATCAGTTTAATGGTATCACGAGAATGTGGCAGGAGTTGCGACTACAGCGCGTGAAGGTCTTTATTGACGCTCTAAGGGTCCTCGCTCGCGATGTTTTCAAAATGGTCCGACATCATTTCAACGCTCGGTGTCATGAGATGCGTGTCGCCGATCTAAGACTGTAGGAGTTGCAGTAGCGGAGATGAAGACGTATCATATATGTATAGGATAGTCTGACGATGCTCCAAATGGGCCAACAAGATGCATTCGGTAACGTCTGCTTTTTGATATCTAGGCATGTGCGCGCAGACAACGTGAAAATAAAAAATACCAGGACCTGCGCATACGAAGTTTTAAATTACTTGAAGATACGCGTCCTTTATGCAGCGCCTTAGTTCATATTACTTCAGACATAACCGAATATAGATCCCGAAGGTAAGGTGTATGAATAGACCCTTAGAGTTCTTCAAACCGCACTCCACCGTAGTGAATGAACGGACTATAATCCCATTAGTGGAAGAAAATGCTCTGAGAAAATTTAATGCAGAGCCGATATTACCATACGAAAATGACGTCACCACGCCGCGGCGCCCTTAATTTACCTAATAACATTGTTGACTTTCTGCCTCGTCATACAAATTAAGTGACTTGTCCTTAACTAGGAAACGTGAGTTTAAAAATACTTTTCCCTTGCACGTAGTCATGTCACATTAATTCAAATTAAGTTTATTTTGATCATAAAATGGTCAACCAATTATAATAATTGTGATTAATTTATTCAGCTTGATATCAATCTACTTAAGGAGATTAATTTAATTAATAATAGCATTATTAGTGGCACAAAATTGCGGGTCTTTAAGCAGCTTAGAGTTGCCGATATTATTCAAGTAATTATAACTACATGGTCTAGCGATTGATGACAATGTTTAAAAAAAAACAATATATAGTAAGCGCAAAAAGGTCGAGATAGTGTCGACTGCGGAGCAAAGATCTCAGTCAGTCAGCCAGTCAGTCAGTCCTCATCAGTCGACACAATTATGCCGGCCGGTTGGAACCGGATACACACAGGCTGATGAAATCCTCCTAGCCAGTTTCGGCCACGGCGGCCAATCTCAACGGAGATCAGCCAGGTACGCAGGAGATATTATAGTGCACAAGTGTGTGCGCAATACACAGGTGCACTCGCTATTCCTTCACTCTCATAGTCCGGTGAGACGGGCAATCCGACATGACCGGAGAGAGATCAGGCGCAGGACCAACGGCTTTACGTGCTTTCCGAGGCACGGGGGTATCACACCGCCAACTTCCTGACTCCGAGCTGCGACTGAGTAAATTTTAAGATGGAAAAACCCAGTCACAATTTTTTTGGCTCGACCCGGGATTCGAACCCAGGACCTCAGCGCGCAAATCGTACTCGTAATGCGTACGCAATACCACTACGCCACCGAGGCAGTCATAGGCTGATATTACGTTGGTCACTATGGAGGGTATTAACACCTTATGTACGGTGGTCGGTATTCTCGAAGATATTGACTGGTGGTAGGTATTTCATATGTAAGAGTCCGTCTGGGTGGGTACCACCACAGTGTCTATTTCTACCGGCAAGCAGCAGTGTGCATGTACTGTTGTGATTTTCTTTCTTTTCTTTATCATGAGCTTGCTTTAGTCTCTTCTAGTATCTGTGTTCTTGTTGACTTATATTATTGTGAAATAATACCAAGCTTCAAAGTGTCTAAGTCCAGCCATCCAATAACACCGTATAAAGAGTGTAAAATAAATACCAACATTTTTAAGCAATTACATTCGTAAAAACATATTCCGAAGACAAATTTCCACAACACCATAAGAAAGAAAACCATATAAATCAACGGATCACAAAGATCTCTTACGTCTAGATCAACAAAGTTCTAGATCAACAAAGGTCTTAATTATCCACTGCTGATCGATTATCGTGAGGCACCTCATCGCCCCGCGCCATATTAAGGTAACAGCCATAAAGTCGAGTATAAATTATCGGGAACAGTGTACAGCAGTGTGTAATGGGCGTACGGCGGATTATTTATCGCTCGCGCGTGGGGGTTTGATTCTATTGGGGGTATTGTGATAGGCGGAGCGGGTAGCGGAAGTGAGTAATTGAGAATGAGAGAACCATTAAAAATATCGCGAGGAATATATTTTATTCTTCATAAGAATTTTCGACATATTATTAAGTTTACAAATGCGTTTAAGCCAGAAGCATAATTCAATTTCTTTATTAGTAAAAAACAAATCCTTTTGAAGGGATCATACAAAGACCACAATCAAAAGATAGTTCTATAAAGATTTTTATTCCGTACTAGATTTTGCCCGCGGCTCCGCCCGCGTTAAAAAGTTTTTCCGGGATAAAAGTCCCGCTTTTTATTTTCCCGGGATAAAATGTAGCCTATGTGTTAAGCCAGGACATGATCTACCCGTGTGCCAAATTTCATCGAAATCCGTTCAGTAGTTTTTGCGTGAAAGAGTAACAAACATCCATACATCTAGACATTCAGACATCCATACATCCATACATACTTACAAACTTTCGCCTTTATAATATTTGTAAGATGTAAGATAGTAAGATTACTTGTTAAACAATGTCTCATTAAATCAGTTTTCTATTTCGAAAGTATAAAAGTGGAATGCAGTAATTTCGAACAAAGTAATGGGGTTATGTTGAAGGTGAATTACATTAAACCGATCCCTAGGGATAGTTTACACGGGCTCTCGATAGAATAGGATATTTTTATACCAGTTTTCTGCTGCATTTTCGCTGATATGCTTTTTTAAATTCGTTTACACGTAATCTTTGTGTTAATAGCTTTTGGAAGTGAATATTTTAAACTCATTTAGCTAGTCATTCTGAGGTATATGAAGTCTGCCAACCCGCACTAGGCCAGCGTGGTGAACTAAGGCCTAAACCATCTCAGTAGTAGAGGAGGCCTGTGCTCAGCAGTGGCAAGTTTATAATAAAGGGATGGCAGAGACAATATACGGGATAGTTTTGAAGCCCGTTTATGACATTTATTTCAAGAATGTTACATTATTAAAGGTTTTAATGTAATTTAATTAATATACACTTCGGTCATCGCTACATCAACCAGCAGCAACCCATTGCTGATCAGTGATCACAAATCTTGCTATCAAAAATGCAATTGATTCCAATATCTACATACTAGAACAATCGGGAATACGTAGTTCATTTTCGACGAGGGACATCAGTTTAGGTTGCTTTTCAGACCATCAAAAATAACTAAAATAATAAAATTACCAATCGAACACAAACGACTTCCACAACAATTCAACTAAGCCCCGCTACCCGCCCCCACCAAGACGCACCCTTAAGCGGCTTTTACCGCGTTAAGCTAAAGAGCGCTCCTCATAATGACCGTATTGACATACATTAATTATGTATAGTGCATGAACGGATCGTGAGTGCGCACACAGCGAGCGATGTATCGCTAAGGTGACGCGCTGCAAATTACTTCCTGCATGTCTGGTGCTGACGGAATACGTAACGTGACATTGTGGGTAATTAATGCGATGTTTATTGGGTTGGTGCTATAAAGCTTTGAGAGTAGTTTGGCGGGATAGGATTGATATGGTGTTAGCTGAGTGTTAGCAAGAATATTTTTGATTGGAAGTAGTTAGAGAAACAGTCGAAGATGGGCTCAATGCTTTGTAAGAGGCTTGTCTATGTCTGATACGAGCTGATAATGATGATGAAAGTTGATAATGTTTAGGTTGTACGTTTCTCGTATGCGAGATGGTTGGTACCACCGCAATACGTATTTCCATAGCCAAGCAGCATTTTGTATGTGTTGTGTTCCGGGTTGCAGGTCATCGATGACAGTGTACTGTGACTGGCATTGCAGTTTATGGACAATCGTGATGCTTACAATTAGACGAGCGGCTTGCTCGTCTCGTCCTTCATTAATATACTAAGCATAACGGTTATGTCGAGGAGATAGTACATATACTGAATCATTTATCAGTTCTGAAAAATCCACTTTATTTATTGACGTGCATGCTTTGATCATCTAACAAATGGAACACAAACATTTAGATTTATCCTTCAATGATTTGTAGAATTGATTTATAGCAGAGTGGTTGGAAAAGATATATATCGCTACGAGCAATGTTGACAAGATAGCTTATATATATTATTTCACTAGTTTATTTAGAGGTACCGCCAGTTTTTTTTACCGGGGTAGAATACCCTCCATGCACTTTTTTCATATGCAAAGAAGCAAATGATAAACGAAGGTTTTGTTTATCTTTGAACAAATTTTCATTCAAATCTATTCAGCGGTATAAACATTGGTGACATCATAAAAAAAAATACAATCTACTTATAATATGATGTAACATCATAATCCACTCTAATTACACTAATCCCAAGCTCTATTTTTCCAATAACAAGGGTTTCTTGAGCAACTTAATCCCCAATTACTTTAACATCCAACTACTATGGTTTCGTTAATCCTACGAGGAATAATTATCGCTAATTATACCTTACATAGCTTGTGATCCTGTGTGGGAATCCAGGAGCCTTCAAGCTTTTTCGCTTAGTTACCAAACTAGGATGTTAGCTTATCTTATCTATTAATCGTCGATATAAACCTTAGGAATATGATGAGACTTTTACGATCTAGATTAAGTTACGCGTGTCATTATCATACATAGTATTAGCGTTAGCGACTGCAGAAAGGCATCTTGGCTACAGCCTTTGATGTTTTAAGATGACTTAGGTTCTCCGCAGTGATCTTCATCATAATCATAAGAGTACCTATTTTTTTTTAACGCGGAGAAAGTGACTTATTACTACCGCCCAGCCTTCAAGGGGAAGACTGAGCCTTTATGTTGGGGTCACCGTGCCTTACGACCCGACGTTGAGCCGCCCGGAGAGATGGAACCATCGGGCGACCGCCGGGCCGAGTCCCTATCCTATGTACACCGCACGGCATACCAACTAAAACTCCGCGGTGGCCATCTTAGGCGCATTAGGGACGGCTGCGCGCTTCCTCCGGCTCACGTCTAAGTTGTCGTCCGCAACCGCCCCTGCGCGTACCGCTGTTGCGGTCCGTCTCCTGTTGTTGGGGGGACTCAGAAGCCCCGGGCACCGAAGGACGCCCTCGGCGTCAACGGCAGCGTGAGGCCTATTTGCCACGCAGCCGTCCATTACGGGGGTCACAGAAGTTGGCTAAGCTAATAGGTGGACGGAATGTTGGAGTACCTACTGTCTATCTATCTATACTATGATAACGCTAGATCTTGGTGTGTCTGTACATTGATAGAAATGTAATAAAAAAAAGGGGTGACTAAAGAAGAGTAATGGAAAACAAATCAGCGCTTTTTATAATTATTTTCTGTCTGTTTTTCTATTTGTTTGTCACTGGACATCTCTGAAACTACAGAACGAATTCTACTGAAATTTAGCACACAGGTAGATCATGTTCTGGATTAACACATAGTCTATTTTTTATCTCGGGAAAACTTTTATGCCGGAAAAACTTTTACACGCGGGCAGAGCCACGAGCAAAAGCTAGTTTATAAATATGAACATCGCTCATCATGTTCCTCCCCGCTATTAACTTGTAAAAAAGGCATATTAATACAGCTTTATAAAATCCCAAAACCTAGACATACACAACAGAGGCCCAACTCAATTATACGATAAACAATGAGCACACAAGCGTTCCATTACGCTCAGAATTTTAACTGGCGGCGGTTAATTACAACCACACAAAAAGTGCAATTAACCCGACCGTCATCGTTGGTGTTGCCAGGTGGTGGGACATGGGAGATATTCATCGATATCATTATTTACACATACATACCGGGTGGAAGGGAAACGCTCTCTATACCGGAAAGGTAAGAAAGAAGAACCATAACATTAACGAAAAACAATATTCATTTGCAAAGCTAAGCGATAATACTTACGATTTTAGTATTTCCGTAATTCATGCGCGCGCAATGTAAAGCGAACAAAAAACTGGGCGGTCGCCGCGCTGCTCCGGCACCGGCCCGCGGTCGTCAACCCGTCAGCTGATGTACGTGTTTCATTACGATTTTTTTGAAATATTGACCTTTTTTACTATGTTTTTCAGAGTAATAGTTTGATTTATCTATCCATACGTGAAGCTGTACAGAAATTTGAGAAAATCCTACTAAAATTGTAACAATGCGATCGCTCTTTTTTTAGTGCCATCACGTCAGGAATCACCAATACTATCACCTGTATTCGTTTCCGAGAGCGTTTCCCTTCCACCCGGTATAGAAAACAGTACTGCCTCGGTGGCGTAGTTGTATTATGGTACGACTGCAATGCTGAGGTCTCGGGTTCGATCCCCGGGTAGGGCAAAGTGATATTAAGTTTTTCTAATCAGTATCAGCTCGGAGTCTGGGATTTGTGCCCGATTATACGATTGGCTCGCCCTCTATCACGTCATGGGATGGAATAATGGCGAAAAGTGTGTGCTCTAGTTGCCCCTCTGGCTACCCCTTCGGGGATAAATTGCGTGAGTGCATATGTATATGTATGTATACAAAATAGTGGCCCATGTAAGTGCACCGCGTTCCGACATCAGCCGGTGTGTATCACCTTTAACACCGAACATTCATTGAGGACACCGCATAACTTTTTTTTATGGCAATGAATGACGAGACGAGCATGTCGTTCGCCTGATGGTAAGCGATACGACCACCCTTAACAGTAGAAAAACCATCCAGCACCTTGAGTTACAAAGTACTGTGTGGCATTCCACTGAGCTCATCATCCTGAGACATAAGATGTTAAGTCTCATTATGTCCTGTAGTTACACTGGCTACAATGCCCTTCAAACCGAAACAAAACAGTGGATGAACACTGCTACTTGGTGGTAGAAATAGACATTGCGGTGGTACCCACCCAGACGGACTCTTACATTTCAGAGACTTACCACCACACCTATATTGTTTGTCTAGAAATTACCAACATGTTTTATTAAAGTCTACGGTGATGCCCACTAATGTGTTATTAAGAACAAAATATTATATCCAGACCAAAAAAAAAAACTATATGTAAATCAATTTCTGCAATAAACTTCGATAAGTGTAACACCGACCCAACATTACATTGAATAAGGGCAGATTGAAGAAGACACAGAAGACAAATCAATCACCAAATCTAACCGCCATGTTGAATTAAAATAATTCGTATTATTTCCAGATTTCCTCATTTCTCAACGTCGCGGCGCGTCGCTACCCCCAGGTCCCCTCCACGAAGCCACTAACATGTAAATGCGTTCCGTGCGAACTATTATTTCAGCGGAAAGTGTCATTTCACCGAGTTTTATGTTACGTTTAAACCGTGCTAAAGTGAGTTATTTATAAGCATGTGAGAACAGAGGTGCATTTTGACGTTAATTTTGTGGGAGTAATTTAATTTTAGAACGTTCATTTTACCAACCAGTTTATAATGCCACGTTGCCACCGGTTATTGTTATTAAACTAGAAAATTACTGTTTCAAAATACAAGTAAATTTTCAATGTTTTTTTTAACTATTGCTATTTGCTAGCTTGCTTGACATATTAGGACATCAAGTTATTTATTATACCTTAACTCTTCCACGTTTTATAAATCATATAAAACGAAACATTCCTACCCTACAATAACATTCACAAAGTTCACAAAAGCTGAATCATTTAATCGGGGACACTGACCCCACAATTATCCCTCAATCCGTCCCCGTCAGGTAGGTAGGGTATTATGAGCGACGTATAAACGCGAGTGGGCGAAGAGATATGAGGAGAGACAGTTTTGTCTGATGATTCGTGAAATGTACGAATGTTGCGCGACTAATAGGATAGGCATTTAGTGTAATTGTGAGGAGCGAGCTTTATGATACACTGATTTTTTTATGTTATGTGAATGGGTGAATGGTTTTTCCTAACACGATTTGGACTGATCCCGACGAGGTTGAGTCAGAGAGGTGGTCGTAAAACTAAGTGAAATAATTTCTACGACATGCTTCATAAAGTACTGAAGAGTATAATTCAGCAATTTACCAAAAAACTAAATTTTGAGATTCATTAAGTCTTCACTGTAGGAATCAGATAGAGTAGTAAAAAAAATATCATTAACGGCAGCCCAAAATCACAATACAAAACAGAATTGCATATTTCAGTAAATACTAAAACCCCACGCACAAATGAAATACGGCATCAAAATTAATTCTAAAGAAAGTTTACAAACAGCCCCTAATGACTTAACATTTCGTGCGTAAAAATATTACAAGAAATTCACATAAAAAACCCCAACCCGTAAATGGAGGCGCGGGGTCGCCGAGACCGCGGTGCGGTAATAGCGAACAACTTTTAGTGTTCACATTAAAACTGATAAGCCCTTAATGCAAATAGAAAGCGCGCCGGCGTGGAACATGCCGCGGCCGCCTTTAGTTCACGAGAAAATAGGTGCCGTATATTGCTTTTTTACAGAATTTTTAAGTGATCCATCGGGCGCAGAATTTTCCGATACGCACGCTGATTGTATAAATTATTTCATTTCCATATTTAAGTTGATTTAAATAAAAATGTATGTTGAAATTTTTATTTTACTTTCTTTACTTTGCTGTTAATTGGCGAGATGCGTTTGTTTATTTATGTTGAACAGGTTTTTTAATTATGTCAATAAGGTACTGACGGAATCAGTTATTGGCGCGCATCAACTCAAAATTTATTGTATAATAAATTATATATTCGTATTATTGCGTCATAAGCTTATGCCAGTCTTTAACTTAGGGTCTTTTATGTAATGATAGGGGATTAAGCGGCTTTAGTTTTTGTCTTGGCTAAACGCCCAGTGCCAATTGGCAGCCTTACTAGCACAACAAGGCACGATGGATCTTCGTGATTAGAATTTACGTCACTCAAGTGAACACGTACTAACTAAATTGCCGAGTCGATAAACTACAATTTCTTTATGGTATGGCTATGAATTTTAAACAAGTCACGCCCATAAACATTTCCTACCTCTTAAATAATTCAAAACACTACACAACTAAGTCGGACGTCAGGTGGTCCATCAGAATTTCTTCATAAACTTTTCACCCTCATTGTCCGCACGATTATTATCGGAAGGGCGAGGTCGCCACTCGCTACTCAGCTAAAGGTATGCAAGTACCACGCCATAAGCCTCTATGCGGATATTCGGTCTGATAGGCCACTTAGCGCGGTATAGCCGGCGAATTTGGTTAATGCACTTCACGGGTTCCGTGCTCCGGTTATAATTTAATGAGCAAGCTTTTTGAGAGGAGTTAAACCGAAAATAGTTTGCAAACCTGCCGAAGTTACGTTTTACCAGCATAACCAGTTGTAATGGGTGATTTGTGTGAAATTTTGTGGTTGAATTTTAGTTGGGGCGGTGTTTGGAATTTATATAGCGAAGTTTATTATTACAATCTAGTGGATGTTTAGTAAACTCTATTATCTGTTTCGTGAAACCATGTTGTTATGGAATTCTATATATACATTCACAGTTTACAGAACTAATAGAACGGTCTCAGTGTTTGTTACTTTAGATTTAGATTATAGGATTGTTAGTCGAAAATTTTATAAGTATAGTGTCAGAAAGAGTTTATTCGTTTGTAGATTCTGTGTGTGTTATATCCGCAATGTGTTAATAAGGAAATCAAAATATTTTGAAATAGAAAACTATGCAGATATTATATATGGCGAAAAAAATGACCCTCTATTATATTTGTATGAAAACCCAGAAAACTTACTAAGTATGCATTTTAAATCCTAATCGACCTCAAACAAAACAACACAATTAGTGTCCACGTTTCCCACCCGAATACAATTTAACGTTGCGAAATGCAACAATAAATGCGCCGAAACATTCGCGGCCGAATAATCAATCAACTGCATTCGACAAGTTTTTAAATATATTATCGTTGTGGCAGCGTGGGGTTAATTATCCGTAAATCGCGCAGGCATCATCCGGCCACTCGGGGTGTAGTTTGTGAAATTAAAATTTCAACGTCGATATGTTAATTAAGCCGGAAATAATTCCGTTCGGGCCGAAATGACCCCGCGGCCGTTGAACGGTTGATCGAACGTTTATTTGTTTAATTAGGTTTAAAGTGCCATAAATATAATAACGGTTCATTTTGCCATTTATGTTTCGTGTCTGTTTAATATTATTATGATTGAGAAAGGGTTCGTTATTTAAGAGAAAACTTCAATCATTTTAAATTTTAGACATACAGGGTGTCTCGTAAGTAATAGTCGAAAGACAAGTCAGTGCTGGCTGGATTTTTACTTATCAGAAACAAGTTTAATTTAGACAATTTTAAAATATAACTTTAGAATCTGTAGGCATAGGGCAAATAAATTTTGAGTTTCTGTTAGGTAACCCACACTTATCATTGACTTTCTTTTGAACCATTACTTCGGGACTGTCTGTATATTGACTCCAGGCTCCAAATAAGAGCAACTTCTTAAATATAAAGTAAATCTTGGTATAAAAAACAATGATTTCGGTAGTCAGTTGCTAGAATCAACAACAAATAAAGATTTTTATTACTAGACTAGCTTTTGCCTGCGGCTCCGCCCGCGTTAAAAAGTTTTTCCGGGATAAAAGTCCCGCTTTATAGCCTATGTGTTAATCCAGGACATGATGTACCCGTGTGCCAAATTTCATCGAAATCCCTTCAGTAGTTTTTGCGTGAAATAGGAACAAACATCCATACATCCAAACATCCATCCTTTATAATATTAATAGGATTAATAGACCTGTTTGATTTCCAAAGATAAATAAATGTTTTAGCATACCTACTCGATTAGTAGCAATGTAACCACTGACATCATTTTTTTTGCAACGTTTACATAAGGCAAGTTTTCACACCGTCGACGATAATATAGACATGTCGTGTATATTATTATCCACGTAACACCTTATATTAACTTGAATTACATAAACGAAACGTACCTAACATTTTACATTTATACCACTCATCGTCAATCTAATCTCTAAATTACATAACATCATTAAATACGACACTGACACGAAACTCTACGTGCCCTATCGACAATTTGTAATAGATGTCAGAAGATTACTAACGCGCACGCGAATTTGAACTTTATGCAGCGGTAATAAATTACACCATTTTATTTAGAAAACGTTTGTATGGGAAATAGAAAAATGCTGTTTTGAGGATTTTCCCGGCAATTATTTGAATTTTTCCCACCTTTTAAACCTTCCCTAGACCTTCACGAATAATTCAAGACCAAGATAAGATAAATCCGTTCAGCCGTTCTCGAGTTTTAGCGAGACTAACGAACAGCAATTGATTTTTATATATATAGATGAAGAGGGCTTCTGATGGTCGGCATATCGGTGTGTCTGGACGTTTTATCCTTCATGATGTAATCGATATTGTAAAAGGCAAGTAAGTACATATTTAACTGTTGCCTTATTATAGGAGCTAGCCAAGGCTATTGTGAATATTTGATCCATATACCTTTGTATAGCGTGTATTGTTGACTTGTCTATGGAATGACAGCTGCGTACTACAATTCTGACACCCTGATCGCAACACGAAGAATCTAGGATGTCATGTAACATTTACGTGTATAAAATCTATTATCAAGTCATATAGGTACCATTTTATACAAAGATATCAAAACTAAAATTAATTAAAACTTTAGTCGGTCAATTGCAATATAAAGAATTTTAAATGCGAAGATAATATCTCGTTACTTACTTTGAGATATTTTCCAAATGTTTTCCGATTAACGTATTAAAGATGTATATATTTTACCTTCCCAACTTGCTATTGTAATTTGTAGTTGAGTATAAGGACTTCGATTCCCAGGGATGACAAATTTTAAGCAAGTTCTAATTTCATATATTCCGAATCGCATTCCCAGTAATGATTATAAAACAGGTAGAAACTACACAATCTCCTAAATAAAGCACATACTCCAACTCTTGAAACGAATATAATAAGTGATGAGTGCAAATTCCTTGCAAACTTGTCTCGTTACAAATACTTGATGCCCATGTACAGAATTCCAAACCCGAATACCTTTACTGCCTTACAAAGTTAGTAGAAAGCTTTGTCACGTAGAATTCTCGGGGAACCGTCGCGGACAGTTGTAGCTCTTTGCTTTGGACACACGAGGTAAGGCTCGAGACAGACGGGCGTCCATAGAGATGGTATGCTTAAGTAACATTTTTATATTAAAAACGTATTGCTTGACTCATGGAACGCTTCACGATTACCGATGAACAGTAGTAACACGACAATTAAAAAAAATATTATTTTGCTATAATCGTCACTCTAGAGACGTAAGTACTTAGAATTTCATTGCGACAAAACCAGCAAGCGTAGCAGGTTTCTCTGAACACTTAAATCTTTCTGTAACGCTTATATACATACATAACACCACGCTTATATCTCATAGGGATAGCCAGAGATGTTCGACTATTGAATTCACATTAGCTTCATCTACGTAAACTATCCTCATGCATTCCCGTACACCAAGACAGATTTTCTTACCTTTAATCGGAACGATTCTAAATCCAATCATAGATCTAATGCATTTAGAAGCCAATTCCGTCTGTCTGGCCCCTTCCGACGCACGGCTGACGTAATTATTCAACTATCACACCAAATTGGTGAACACACGAACGCTTTCAAACCTAAATGCACTCTGACCGTTTCCCGCCGCTGACGGCTTAACCCGCCATATTGTTTATAAACATTTTAATGAAGACTAATCTTTGTTGATAAGATGTTCATTTAATAGTTTTTTTAGTGTAGATTTTATTTTAATGGTTTATTTTTCACCTGTATATGTGTAATGTGTGTTTGGGTTTGGAAAGCTATAAATCGATGGTACAAGACGTGTGTATATTATTTCAGTGTTTGGGCGGTTAATCTTATCACATTCGCTGTTCGAACATTGTCATTATTCATTTTGTGTTGATTTAGTTTATAGGTGTAATTAGTTTTAATGTTTTGTTATTTAAAGTTTGTTTAGTGTACACATTAAGATTTAGCGATTTAAATCACAACGTTAAAGTTTCGTTAATGAGTTTCAACTTGGACATCTTAGGGCCTATGAAGACGGAAGATATACTTATATCCTGCGCATTTACAACGCGTTTAAATCGCAATTATATTGTCATATATCGTCGGGGATAGTGCAAAGCCGCGTAACTAGCACTGGTAAATACTGCGTATGTGACGAAAAAAGATTAATTGAAATTGTTACTTATGACACTAAACTTGTGATTGATAATACTATACTTTTTTCTTTCACTTACGCGGTGTTGCACTATCCCCGACGATATGTAGTTGAGAATTGTGTATTGGAACGAAGTTCCTTATCGCGCGTTGTGAAAGAGGGCTAGACGGAAAAAATTCTTACGAAAAGTTGTCACGACACTTCTATAAAAGTTGTCACGACACTTTTATACTTGCCCTGTGAAACCAGCCAGTAACAATAAAGAACTGGTTCGAAATTTAAATAAAAAAAGACAATTTAAATCTTAGAGTAAGTATAACTACGTATACATACTCTAAGATTTAAATGCTTTTTAGAGTAGTTTTTTTTTCGTTAGTTGTATGTTAATTTTAATGTTAATGCTTGCTTAGGTGATGATCGTGATTCGATGACATATCTATTGTGTAGGTAGAAGTAAATGTTTTCATTGATGTGGTAACGTTTTAATGAAATATACAATTATTATTATAACTTAAAAGAAATAGAATTTTATTACAATATCTTCACTAATTAATCGAAAACAACTTCGTTCCATCCGGGTGTCCCTTGACACCTCTCAAGTTTTTTTTTAATTTACAAACGTGCGGAAACACGCAGACTGCTCGTTTCAAAAACTTTCGTAGTATAAATTCGCGGCATAGCCCCCTAAGACCACACCTTAATTCCCACACCCATTACAATTACACCATCTGGTCAGAACGCACATTTCCCCAAATCGTCATAACAATAGAAAACTGTCCCGGGGAATTTGTACGGAGCGTCTTACACGCAAATGCTGCTAATTAGTATAATTTGTGACGACTCCCGGCCTTGTAAGCGGGCACCGGTGCAAGGGAAAGGATGTCGCGAAGGGTCTTACTAATAGACAGTGATGTTTTGTCTCTCTTCCTCTCACGTAAAATGTAACTTAAAATAGCAAGACGAATTGGACGTAGTTTTGGAGAAGGGAATCAACTCGTCCTACTTATATTATAAACGCGAAAGTTTGTAAGGATGTATGGATGTTTGTTCCTCTTTCACGCAAAAACTATTGAACGGATTTCGATGAAATTTGGCACACGGGTAGACCATGTTCTGGATTAACACATAGGCTACTTTTTATCCCGGGAAAATATAAAGCGGGATTTTTATACTGGAAAAACTTTATAAAGCGGGCGGAGTCGCGGGCAAAAGCTAGTAATAAATAATAATTCATGATTAAATTAAGATTGGTATAACTGGTTGCCATTTTACAAAGTAACTAAAGTATCTTGCACAGTAATGTCTCTAATCTGCTCTTATGGTGACCATTTTACGACTAACTCAAGTTTAACGAGCCTGTGTTTGTTCCTTTTTGCATATCCATGGCAGGCTATTAGAGAAGCATAAATTTAATAGTACGGCGGTAAAAAGAAAAGGTTAAATTGCGTGTGACGTTGTATACTCTGCTATTAGCCGACCGCAACCGACAATTGGTAATGTAATTGTAGAAGACAATGTTTACAATTTAAGGTCGGGAAAAGAAAGAAGCAATGAGCTGACCGGAATGGGAAAAGAACATCGGGATTTTGATGTCGGATGTTTTGTACATATTTCTTTCGATACAAAATTTAAAGAAGCAGCTTTGATCAACCAGCCAATTAATTAATCTGTCGCCGTCCACTCCTGAACGTAGGCCTCCCCAAGTGAGCGTCAACTATCCCGGTCTTGAGCATCCCGCATCGATCTATCTGCTACCTATCGAGCACAAGAATTTGAATCAATGAATATCCAATAATTAAAATGAGCTTAAGTTTTAAATAGCTTTTTTACAAAATAAAAAAGTCTATTTGGTCTCCTGAGAAGTTGTCAATTTCGACTTTAGCTTTGTTAGAACTTAAGCGACGATATGGTAATTAACATACAGCTCGCAGCTATAATATACTGACATTGATAAAATATTGGTTATCTGTGGATGCAGGATTTGCACAACAACAACAATATCAGCGGTGATCTTGTTATTTTACATGAGTTTGATGTAAGGTGTTAAATTACCACGTTAAAAGCGCGTTGTTAAAACGCGTCTGATATCAAAATAGACTATTCCGATATAGATACCCAAAGACCACACAGCTTCTAGATGTCGAATAACAGGCGATCGGCTTCGGGAAATACATCTAACTAAAAGATTGGATGTAACTTGCCGTTCAATATCTTCAAGTCACTTGCGACCACATTATTCTAGACCTCCGCTCATCGTCCATGACCTAGCCCGTCCCCCGCCGCACCTGCCGCAAGGTACAGCACAATAATCGCGGTACAAGCCGCCAGCGGGCGTGCAATATGAATTACAGTCGCGCTAACTACCTCGTGTTTACTTTTTAATTTCATACTTTTACATTGTACTTGCCGGTTGCTCATGAGTAAGAAAGGTTTATGTTTGAAATATAGCATTTTATTAGTGCTAGTGTATACAAGGTTGCTATGATCCAGGGGCATTAAAATGGACAGAGTACTCCATATCGGCTCGGAAATAATTCGAAACGGTCAAAAACTCGATAAAGATAAAAATAGAAAATCACTTTTATTTAACAAGTTCTATCAATTTAATACGCAAACACCATTTATAAATATTTACACTAACCTGCGGTCATCTGCGTGACAAAACGGCAACGTCGCATTCTGTTGTCTTTCATGTCGCCGATGAGCCGACCAGCAAATACAAATAGATAGGTAGCTCGGCGCATAAGCGGGTGGGTCTCAAGTACAAATTTCAAAATTTTCGCTGTCACAAAGTTACAGAAACCAAACACAAACATACAAAAGATCGGTGCTCGTATCACACAAAGAAATAAATAAACACTATCACTTTTTAATACATTTACATTAGTGTCCTATCACATAAACAAAAAGCAATATTTGGATATTCTCAAAATGGCGCGTAAGCAATAATAAGATTGTACCTAGGAAGCGGCTCAGGCGCTTTCGCAAGGCGTCTCATGCCCCGGAGCAATTACGGCGACACACTAAAAAAAAACTAAAACAGTTCTTTGAATTTTTGAAGATTGGAATGACCCAGGTCTATTTATTAATCGCTTCTTTGTTTATGTTACAAAGTTATGATGTAATGTTATTGTGTTCTCGTTCTTATTGTACTAAGATTAAGACTCACTTTGACGTGATTATTGGCTGATAGAGGGGCAACGTCTCCTAATTTTGTTGATATTTAAGGTCACGCACCTTACATGACCTTAGATAACTATGTTTAGACTCTCGGTCAGCTGTTAGGGCAGATATACATCCCGATGTAGTTTTGCAAAGACGAAAAATCTATACTGTGGCTTAACTATTCCTCCTATTGAACTGAAATTTGGTGTAGAGCTTGTATATGGTACATTACATATATAGCTAGAAATAAAGCCTCACCGTTTAATCAACCTTGTATGTGTAGGTGACAATGCCTCGTCTATTACTGCCGTTGAATGAATGAATTTCTCCTAGCCGAATTTCGGCCACGGTGGCCTATCTGAACGGAGATCACTCAGATACGCAGGGTTTATTATAGTGCACAAGTGTGAGCGCAAGACACAGGTGCATTATCTGTTCCTTCACTCTCATAATCCGGTGAAGCTACGGTCTGCCCTAGGGGTATTTAAGTACAATATGTTACAATTTAAAGAAAATATACAAGTGGCTCAGTACAGCGTGAGATACCAACACATGTAGAACAAAATTCCAAAGAAAATATCCGAATATTACGCAATAAATAAGTCAGATTTCCACGGAAACTGTAATTTGTATACATCTTTCCCATAACAATTTACTACGAAACAAATCTTTCTAATTCCCAAACCTGTCTCCAATTACAACGAATTCGTTAAATCCGTCAAACTGTATCTTTGTTGGTTAGGTTGATTCACATGTTCCGAACAGTATCAATGGGACCCCGCTTGTTTACACAACTTGAAAGCAAATATACCGTCCATTCATGTCGTGTGACCGGCTTGTGTTCGTTTCGGGTTTGTGGGCGGGTAATAAAGGTCTAAGATATTAAGAGAAATCTTATGAACAAGTGCAGTTGATTAGTTTGACAAAACTAATTTGTATGAATAAAAATATTATACTAATCAACTCCGGCAGGTCTATGATTTGTAAGCTTATTTAGTGAGACTTTGGTACGAACTATGAACTACGCCGGTTGGAGGGCTTTTGACAGGTCCATCTGGTTTAAGGGAGACGTGATTCGGAGGAAGCCCGCAGCCGTCCCTAATGCGCCGAAGATGGCCTTACAAAAAAAAAAAAAATCTGTTTTAAGGGAGGCCCATGTTCAGCAGTGGACTTCATGTGGTTGATCATGATTGTACGAACTTGGTTGAACCATCTTATTGATGCTATAGACAGAAATACCTACGTCACGACGAAGCTGCATATTTGGCCTTTTAAAGTTATTTATAACCATTTAATTGCCTTAAGGCTCATTATGACATAACACACACACACACACACACACACACACACACACACACACACACACACACTCACGCCGGTTATCCCCGAAGGGGTAGGCAGAGGCGCAACTGGTGCACCCACTTTTCGCCGTTATTCCGTCCCATGATGTGATAGGGGGCGAGCCTATCGCCATATCGGGCACAAATTCCAGACTCCGGGCTGATACTGAATAGAAAAACTCAATATCACTTTGCCCGACCCGGGGATCGAACCCGAGACCCCAGCTTTGCAGTCGTACTGTAATACAACTACGCCACCGAGGCAGTATTATGACATAAAACAATACTTATCCAAGCTACGATTATCGAGTCTACCAATACACCTCGCCGACGCGCTTAGTCATTTTACCATGACCTAAAACCGAACACGACCGCTTACGATGCGCAGGCGCACCCCGCGTTAGGCGCCACGTTGACACGGCACGACTCTATCGATCTCTGAATCGAATACAAATTGCAAAAGGAAATTGTGTCGTTTAAGTTGTAATAGCTCTTTTAATAAGTGTATTTACGTAATTCTGTATGGTCTAATAAAAAATAAAGTTACATTATTGGCAGTTGACTAGTCTCCTTGGTCCTGGTTTAATAGATTATGTTGGTGATGAGTTTTACATTTTATTAGGTAAGCCATCAGCTGCCATCAGCTTTAGGGCCTTCGTAAGCAATATATAAAAAAATCAGTAACGTGGGCCAACAGACATACAGACAAACGGACAGAAAAGAATACAAAAAATTGGTGATTTGTCTTCTGTTACTCTATTTTAGTGCCGCTTTCTTTTTTATTACTTTTATGACAGATACAGGATCTGATGATTTATTATACGAATAGATAAAAGATGGCAAAATCCTTAACATATATTAATTACATAATATTTTGAGTTTTTTAAACAGATGTTTCAACTATGCCAGGTGAAATGCAATAATTGACACAACATAAATCATACAGTAATCGCTGTAATGACGGACATAACTAACTGAATTAGCAACCGTCTTGTTAATGCAAATGAAGCCGTGTTAAATTAGTCCCTAGATGCGTTGGCCCTCCAGGTATTCCGGAGGTCTCTTTGTAAATTAACAGGTAACCTTGTTAAGGGAAAGTTGTGGAAACTGCTTACGTTTGCGAAGTTTCTGGAATGTTACGATTTATGTATCGTTATGACTATTCTTGAGATTGTTGACAATGCTCTTTAAAATCAACTAAATGCCTCCATGCTGTCGAAAACTGTTTACTTTTAGAACGATACATGTGCATGCTGAAGACACGCAGAGAGCGCACATAACTCTTCACTTAGTTTGTAATTTCTAATATTTTTCATCATATTATGAGCAATTCCATCTCAACATTAATTTTAAAACTACACCATCCTCGTCTCTTGGTTCTTGTATTATTTAACTGGTTCACCCATTTAAGTTGCGCACAGAGTAAGTGCTATACAGAAGTTACTTGGATGGGCACTTATATTTATTATTATATTTATTATTTATTATATTTCGTACGAATTGAGCGCTTTTGACGCTGGCCCGAATTGAACAACTAGCTCAAGAGCACGTACGGGGTTCGACTCCGGGTTTGGTGGTTGCTGGGGCAGGAGAAGCAACGGAAGTATTATAGATTAAACTAGATACAAATTCTAACTGAACTAAAGACTAGGTCGGACATTTTTTACAAGAATTTCAAAGTTGACAACTGTGCTTACTCTATCAAAATCCCAGTTTACGTTCGCTGTAGACGATGCAATCAATCGAATGGTGGTAAACACTTAAGAAATAGACAATGGTACAGCATTGTCTTCGTTCTTCTTTCTAGCCTAACGGACTCCCGCTTACGTAAGACTCGCTACTTAGAAATCTCGGGTCGTAAAGCTTTTATTGTATTGAGATGTATCATAGATGTAGAAGTATTATTTTTTTATTAAACATATAAAAATTATTATGTTGGCCTTTAGGACCAACCGGTCTATCCTCGAAGAGCTTCAGCTTAATACAAAGCCAAGGCTTTCCAACATATGCCTTCAGAGAATATGTGAGTTCTTCGGTCATATCGCCCGCAAACCCGGTGATAATCTCCAAAAATTAATAATCACCGGGAAAATGAATGGAAAGAGACCGAGAGGCAGGAACCCGAAACGCTGGACTGATCAAATCCGCACCACACTCAACATAAATGCCGCTGCAGCCATCCATGTCGCTGAAAGCCGGAGTAGTTGGCACAACATCATGCGCGCAAAGATAATTCCGTGATGACTCACGACCCCCAGCATTGGGGAATCGACGCAAGGAGGAGGAGGAAACATATAAAAATAATGAATTTGTATAAATTTCTCTCTTATATTTACACGAGGACACAATGGTCCACAATGTGGGCCCGCATCGGGCTATATTGTAACAGTTTATTTATATAAAATTGCAATTTATGGCGTTGCTTCTATTTTTTTTCTCCGATACTGATAAACATCCAAAGTTATTCCATTTACGCTAAACTCTCCAACCGCATTTGTCCCTATTTTACAATTTACCACCATAAACAGGTAGATCTGGTAAATGCTTGTAAACCATTCTCCTTGTTCAGCCTTTAGAAGTTCAGTGGTGCCAAAAGCGGCCTACATCCAGCGAGTTCCTGCGACCTTTACAAGGTCATCTATCCATCTTGTAGGAGGGCGTCCCATGCTGTGCTTGCCAGTACACATTGCATTACGTCATTCGTCACGGCGAAACGTGGGTGCACTTGTTACGCCTCTGCCTCACCCTTTTTTTTTACCCTTTTTTTTCGTGCCTTACGACCCGACGTTGAGCCGCCCGGAGAGATGGAAAACGTGCGACCGCCGGGCCGAGTCCCTAACCTATGTACACCGCACGGCATACCAACCAAAACTCCGCGGTGGCCATCTTCGGCGCATTAGGGACGGCTGCGGGCTTCCTCCGACTCACGTCTAAGTTGTCTTCCGCAACCGCCCCTGCCTCACCCTTAAATATGCCAATCGAGTGTGTGTATGAAAATGTATGTGGCGTAACTATCCTCTTCCCTTTCTTTACGTATATTTTACCACTTTAAATAAAGACGATGATAAATTATAATCATTTACTCTTAAATCCCTACTTACTAGAAATAATGAAGCGCTATGATTGCTAGCAATATTAGTTTTTTGAATACTTGTCAAATAACGAAAAACGGTTTGGGCATTTGGAGGAGATGGACAAAGCGGATCTATAACGCGAATGTCGATAGAGGGACCGGTAGGGGTCGACCGCACAGAACCTTCGAATGACAGATATCTCGACATTCTCGGAAAATGCCAGATCAAAAGTACTCTGAACCGGCGTGAATGCATGAGAAGATTGATGACGATGGAGGAAGGGAGAGAATACTTCTCTCCTTTCCTCCAGCCTCGTTCAACCTTCACCATCTAGCAATTTCAGACGGCGTTCATTAATAGCATACGATAGTTTATAGCAATGATTGACCCATCGTAATGAGACTTTATCCCCCACTATTCTGAAAAACGAATGTAGGCCGTCCGCAAACTCTCAGTCCATAAATCAGGCACACAAACAACCGTGCCGGCTGAAGGCGAAATGTCTATCAGCTCGTGTATTAATTGAGTTCGCTGCGGCCTTATCTGACCTCTATTGTACAAATTACTTGTTCACTGGGGGATATGTTAGTCAACCACTTCGGATAAACCGCTAACGGTTGTAACAAGTTTACATTGGTGGTTGATTTGAATGCATTTACGAACAATATATTCGCTAGTCAATGTAGAAATAAATGCGGAGGAAATAACAATTCTGCTTATGTTATAAATGCGAACATTTTTGATTAAGTACTTGTTATTTGTTAAAAAAAAATGCAGGAATCGCTGAACTTTTTCAACGAAATTTTGCAAAAAGACTGACTATTTCTTAAATTAACATAGAAGTTATACTTACGCAAAAGTACACAGTGGTATATTACCTCGAGAAAGATCTTCACGTGGGCGAAGCCGCGGGTGTTGCATAGCAGCTTCCAAAGATAGTACACAATTCGTTTTTTTTTATGAACTTAAGTAAAATTTAAAGTACTTATTTCAAAGAACAATGTATTACACCTCCCTGATACATCGACTAAAAGATCTTATTTAAATACCTCATGAATCAAATCAGCAAAATCTCATTAATCGTACATCCCACGAGCGCTAACTCCCAACCGGGCTAACAATAGACAGGGATCAATATTAATTACGTACAATGGCACATGTACATATCATTAGTTGGAACGAGGTATATTAATATTCCAAGGTGCTCGTGCGTTTTGTTAATTGAGTGTTACACTATTATCAGGAATCTGTTAATACCGTTACACTTTCGTGGCTAATATATGAGGGGTTTTTTATATATCTATACTAATATTATAAAGCTGAAGAGTTTGTTTGTTTGTTTGTTTGAACGCGCTAATCTCAGGAACTACTGAACCGATTTTGAAAATTCTTTCACTAATAGGAAGCTACATAACTCCTGAGTGCTATAGGCTACTTTTTATTCCGGAAAAATATTTATGTCCCGGAAAAACTTTTTCACGCGGGCGGAGCCGCGAGCACTACTAGTTAATGATATGAGACAAAATATAAATATATTCGCAGCGTTTGACGACTTGATGCGGACCGCTTTTGACAGGTCCGTCTGGAAATCTTTAAGGGAGGCTTCTGTTTAGCAGTGGACTGCATGTGGATGATGATGATTATATGAGACGTAACATTGGTCATGTTTTACTCATTAAACATTTAGCAAGAGGCTTTAAAGTTTATTTTAGGGTAGCTTTAGCTCGCGGTTCCGCCTGCGTGAAAGACTATGCAAACCTTCTTTCAGCGCTCTATTTTCTTGGATTTATCGAGTTCTTCAACTAAATTGGCATCGTTTGTATATCTTATACAACAGAAAACTTCACACATGGATATTTGATATCGTTATTGTGATGTTCTAGATATAGTGCTGTGTGTGCCGATTGATCCATCTAAAATTACAATTTGTGGAATATTCGTCTATTATTTTTTCCGAGCTTTGAACAAATAGTTTCATTTCAATTGTTTTTTCCTATTGGCGCACAGATTTTAGGCGTATATATTCGGATGTTATTTCTTTTATTAATTGGATAACTTTTAATTACTTTCCGATTTGAAACACGACAAGAGTTAAGCTTTATGAATCGTAAATCAGGGTTTTTCATAGTGGGGTGAACGTACCATTTACAAGAGTTAGTCGGATGGGCAACGAGACAAATTCCTCGCAACGGCGGCAGCTTAGCTGATCGGAATGAATTAAATTGATCTTCATCTTGTGCAGTTCTCTGATAGATTAAAAACATACATTCCCGGCATGGGTAATGGGGAAGACGGCTTCGAAACCCATTTATCCACAACTACAACCATGAACGTTAAGCATTTAGCAACATGAATCATTGCTGGAATTGTTAGAAGACCAAACTCCTCATTCTGATTTTAAAATGACGTCTCTAGCGGTGAAATTCTTTTTGGATTTCGTGACAACTTAATTATGTGAAAATGGATTTTCCCACCTGGTCATATGATGGTTACTCGTCTGCCTACCATTGGGAAAGGCAAAAGGCGTGATACTATTTGCGTAAGACTGACACTTCCTTAGCCCTTCAGGTACGAACCCGCAAAAACTAAACATCTCAATACAGCTAGAGGAAAAACTGTGCATTATTCAAACGCCAAAAAAACGAGGGACGTTGACTAACGGCCTCCTAATTTTTGTTCGTCACTCAGAGACGGTTTGTCTGCTCATTGGACTTCTAAGTCTTGGAAACGTATTGTGCTAGTGAAAACTAAGGCTCGTATTAACAAACATTAGCTAAGTACGGCGCAATGCAATGATAATAAGTCTGTTCTCAGTGCTGTCGAAATTACGGACTTCGCAGTGCGTAGGCAAGGGTCGCTGTGATTGGGTAGTACCTATTGAAATACAATTTTGCTTTAATTGGCTGTTAAATAAACAAAGCTGAGCAAGGCCAAAGAAAACTATGAAATTGAAGACACTAAGCGTTCGGGCGCACTGTGCGTTCTCATAGTGTTGTTTGTGAATACGGTTGTAAATCTATTTCTCAGCGCTTTTTATAGTGCGTAGGCAACGGAGCACTGTGATAGGCTAATATTGAGATAAAACTTTACTTTAGTCGGTTGCAAGATAAACGAAGCTGAACCAAGCAAAAGGAAAATATGAAATTGTCATAAACATGCGCTTGGGCGCACTGTGCGTCCTCGTGGTATTGTATATAGAATACGAGTGTGAGCTTCTTTTATATATAGGTATATAACTTTTGTTTGTATATAAACTTTGAGCTTATAACTTAGTATGAGTTTATAATAAGTTCGAAATATGAATTTTCCACCAACTTCCAAAGCAAAACCGTATAACTTAAAGTTCAAACTCCTTCTCTATCGTACGAAATATAAATATTTGAGAGATATAACATAATGTTGTGGATTAAAGACACCTTAGGTATTCCTAGAGATTTGCTGATATTCGCTACTCGATATCATAAAAATGCAATATCGATATTGGAATCCCTATCACATCACGAGATTCCGTGTCATGGACACACGGTGAAGAGTGGGTTCACTAATTGCGCTCCTGTCTAGCCCTTTCGGAGATAAGATAGGGTATGCATATGTGTGATACTGGGTTTTAACAGTTGCGGTGGCAGATGAAAGAGTGGTACAGTTTCGAATAAAGATACACAGAAGAATGTCAATCAAAATGAAAATTCAACGCCATAAATCCGCGGAATCTTTTTCTTTTTCTCTATTCAATTGGAATAAAGAGTTCTTTTCCAGCCGATATCAACAACCCGCTCGCTGCATTCTAAATGAACCAAACCCGCTCCTGTCACTAAAAGCCAAAAAACAAACACGACCCACAATCACGGGCATTCCGATAACCAAAAATAAAACTCAAAACGCGGCCGTCCAAACTTCCAAAATATGCAAAAACAAAGCGAAGCAAGCCTACAGGTAACGAGCGAGACGGCCCAAATTCTCTCGCAAAATTTATTTTTCGCAACTTCCAAATTGTTGGGTACTAACATCGGTTCGATTAAAAAAGTTGTCACAAGAATGTCGTCACGCACTTCCGATGCTTGCTTGGGCTCGTAAAAAATAAATTTACTTGTAAAACACGCTTAAATTATAACGATAAATTTCAAGGGGATTACTCAAACAAAATATATACAGAATAGCAGCGAATAAAAGTTACATTCGGGTAGTTTATGCGAAGTTTTGCGGAACGCCATTTTATGTTCTTTTTTATAGGTTGTACTATTTTCAAATATTGAAAAAAGAATTTGATGATTTGTTGTTTAAGTCTTTTATCTATGAACTAAAAAGATTTGGTGAAGTTTGTATTTATCTTTCACTATAGGTACCTATATGATAAAAAAAAACTAATAAATATTTTCAATTCTATAACAAATTATTTCAACTCACAATTAAACACATAAATCAAATACAAAAAAGAACATTTTCAATTCACCCCAACCAATGTAACATTCACAATTCATCCGACTCATGCAAAGGAAACATTTCATTAAGCCCGATAAGTTATGTGACAAGTTGGGCCAGTAAGTAGGCATTGTTGTGAGTGGGAGAGGGATGGAATATTTAGGAAGGGGCGGTTTTTATAGGGGCGGAATTAGATAGGTCGCTTCCGTCTAATGACTTCATTCGCTTTGAGATTTTTTATTAGTGTAGTAAGCTCGGGTTTTCAGTCTGATTGCAATATCATTAATGATGGAAAATATTACTTAGGGCGTTTTTAATAGAATTCAATGGTGCTTGCTAGTATTTTTATGAAAATTATATATTGACGGTAAGATCAATTGTAATCACACAATATTGAATATACTTTAGCAGTTTTAAATACTTGTGGACTTGTGGAACATAAAACAGACAGAAAAATAGGTAGGGATATATTCTCAGTATTTATATTTAACATACTGCAGTTTGTTTCTCCATCAAGACTTTTAATTAAAGGCATAAATAAACCACACTTAAAAAAGTACCAGGAATGCATAGCCTCACGAAAGCAACATGGTGCCTCGAAGTTTCGACTAATAATCGTTAATTAAATCCCCCAAAGTGGATCCACGTGAATTATCGCCATAAATTCCCCTCTTGACATCGAAATAATGCGATCGCGACGAAACAGGGATACTGAGACGGGGATTTGATTAAAAAATCAATTAATTTATCAGTAAATTGTAAACAAAAACCGACTGGCGCTAGTTTGGAATATAAGAGTGTGCATGCACTGTTGTGTTCCGATGTAAAGGACATTGTAACCAGTGTAACTACTTGACATAGAGATACTTATCACCTTATCCACACAATACTTTGTAACTCAAGACGCTGGATGGTGTCTGCTACTGTTTATGGGTGGTCGTATCGCTTACCATCAGGCGAACAACATGCTCGTCTCGTCATTCAAAGCAATAAAAAAAAACGAAAAATTGTGTCGGGCACATTTTTAAGATGGATAAATCCAGTCACAATGTTTTTCGCCCGACCCGGGATTCGAATACGCTATACAACTACGCCACTTAGGTAGTGACCACTAAGTAAACTAATCAACCTTCTCATGATGTGTTCGTTATATGTAGGCTATAATAATTATAGTTAATCGCCTACTACTGCCACAAATTAAATCCATACAAAATCGGAAAAGAAATGTTGGACAATAAAACTGAAATGCCTCGGTGGTGTAGTTGTATTATGATACGACTGCAATGCTGAGGTCTCGTGTTCGATTCCCGGATCGGGCAAAGTGATATTGGGTTTTTCTAATCAGTATCAGCTCGGAGTCTGGAATATGTGCCCAATATGGCGATAGGCTCTCCCCCTGTCACATAATGGAACGGAATACGCACGGCGAAAAAGTAGGTGCAAGTAGTTGCGCCTCTGCCTACCACTTCGGCGATACAAGGCGTGAGTGTATGTGTGTGTTTGTAATTAAACTTAAACTTAAAATGTAATTGTTGTGTGTATATAATATATAATGTTATTTGTAAGTGTATGTAAAAAATGTTTTTGCTAAATAAATAAATAAATAAAAAATAAAAATAGTAATTAAACTGGACTCGTTAAATAGAAGCTTCTAGGCGACCGTCCAAAGCCTCCAACTACCCTCAATTCAAATCAACATTAAACTCGAACGCATGTTTACTCACAAACTAGTGTGAGGCTTATCTCGAAGTCAGTTTCACAATGTTGTCTCACGTTCAACAGACGTATATGTTGTAAATGGAACGTCAACATGATTCCATGTTGTGATGGAGTATTGGTAAACTGGTGTTGTTATTGCATTTGCGTATGATTATGATTTAATTAACCTACTGTGGTCCGGGAGGATTGCATCTCAGATCAGGTAACTCAGATTTGGTTTTTCTGTTACGATTTATTGGGCGATGGATGCATCAGGGGGCAAGACTGATCGTTAAAACTAGGTCGTTTGTTGGTAGTAGGAAAAGAACGTTCACCCGACAAGCTAGTATATCATTTACCTATGCGTTACCCTATTAACCCATCTCCATACATACACTCCGATGTCTATACGTCGTATGGTATTCCTTAAATGCTCAATCAACTGACCTGCACTTGATATACGCTGGTTAATCAAGAAAAGCCCGGTTAGAATGACGTCATTACACACGATAGATCTTGATTTATAATTTTGAATGATCGTGTCGTTTGACGAGGCTCATCTCATAAATTGGCACTTTATCTTGACCACACTATGTTGGTCAGGTGGAGTAGAAGTATAAAATAGTAGTATAAAAACGCGCTAAGGTTGTCTACGTTGAAGATAATGCCACTGCCTTGAAGAATCAGGGTAAAGAAAATTAATGAGTTTATTGCTCACGTAGGCAAAATAACTTTTATGACAAGAATCGTTTTACTGTTATTTCAGAGCCGGTGTTTCCGAGCGCTATGATTTGTCCTTCATTACTCAAGGCTTAAAAAAAGAGTGCTCACCTCTCGGTACGCAGCGGCTTGGCTGTGCCGTCGGCAATGCTATGATCTATGGGTATCAGGCGGAGTGTTGGCTTGTTTGCCTACAAAGGCAATAAATATAATATGATCTACCTGCTCCATGGGCGTATATAAGGGGGGGGGGGGGGGGAGTCCGGACCCCCCTTAGCTTACAACAAAAATAGGACGGGCCACAAAACATGTAGGTACACATTGTAATACTTAAGTACACTTCTAACTTTCTAACACGCATCCAAACATTTTCAAACTTTCGCATTTGTAATAAGATGAAACATATCCAAAAAACCGAACGCTAAAAATCACTGAATTTGATTGACGGGAGGGGGGGGGGCATACACGACCTATGGCCCCACCATGTGAAAGCTATAGCTACGACGGTGACCTGCCCTTATCTAACTCCATATAGAACCCTACAACACAGTCATCAAGTATATTGCAGAAAGGAATTGGCATACATACACACACATACACACTCATGCCCGTTATCTCCGTAGGGGTAGGCAGAGGTGCAACTAGTGCACCCACTTTTCGCCGTGCGTTTTCCGTCCCATGATGTGATAGGAGGCGAGCCTATCGCCATATCGGGCACAAATTCCAGACTCCGGGCTGATACTGAGTAAAAATATCCAATACGGGAAACGAACCCGAGACCATTGCATCAGCATTGCAGTCGTACCGTAATACAACTACGCCACCGAGGTAGAAAGGAATTGACTTAGTTTTTAAACCAGCCGCATGACTCAATTCACTCTGGATAAACAGTCTTGGGCAAATACACGATATTGTAGTAAAGTACTAAAATCAACTTGAAGATAATACAATGAACAAAAAAACAAGATAAACACATAATGCCACCAACGTACGAACCAATTTCGATTCCCTTGCAAGCACTCGAACATCTCATTAAGATTGTCCCGACATATTATCCCGCCTGATCCCGGGACCTCATTAAAAAACTCCGGAACACGAACTGACCGCCAAGTATTGAGTTTCCCATTCCACCGTGTTGAATTTACCTGAAATAAAGGAATTCATAATTAAATCTTTGAGCACTTGATTTATATAAAAATGGTTTAAGCTTTAATCTATAGATATAAAAATCAATTGCTGTTCGTTAGTCTCGCTAAAACTCGAGAACGGCTGAACGGATTTATCTTATCTTGGTCTTGAATTATTCGTGAAGGTCTAGGGAAGGTTTAAAAGGTGGGAAAAATTCAAATAATTGCCGGGAAAATCCTCAAAACAGCATTTTTCTATTTCCCATACAAACGTTTTCTAAATAAAATGGTGTAATTTATTACCGCTGCATAAAGTTCAAATTCGCGTGCGCGTTAGAAGATCTAATATCGCGTTCTGAAACTCAACAAAAGTGAAATTGAATCGCGAACAATTATAAATGTTAAGTTAAATTTCTATATTATACACATTTGCGATAGTTTTTTTATATTGAAATTCAAGCAGGAATCCTACTAATATTATAAAGGCGAAAGTTTGTAAGAATGTATGGATGTTTGGATGTATGGATGTTTGTTCCTCTTTCACGCAAAAACTACTGAACGGATTTCGATGAAATTTGGCACACGGGTACATCATGTCCTGGATTAACACATAAGCTACTTTTTATCCCGGGAAAACATAAAGCGGGACTTTTATCCCGGAAAAACTTTTTAACGCGGGCGGAGCCGCGGGCAAAAGCTAGTTAGAGAATAAAATTTGATATGCAGGTATGTTTCGCGTCAATTCGTCTGATATGTGGCACGGTTTTATCTATTTCTACCCCCAAGGAAGAAGCAAGGGTGGCAATTAGCGTTTTACCGGAACTACATGAATCAACGAGAGAGAAAATCCAACTTTCCTTTAAAAATTAACCATTTATGGAAGGAATCGAAATTTACAACAATGAGTCACAACACCTGACTCTTCTATCATTGGTTTAGCAGAAAAAATCCTTGGAGAATTTATTTGCGATGTGTGATTTCCTGTATGCATGTACTATGTAGCTATCTCCGAATAAAACACGAAGCGCGGCTGTGGTAAAACCGGCACATGATTTTATTGCAATGCGTGCTATCTCTAAAAGTTCTAAAACTGCGTTTTTCGCCGTTCAAAGCCGGTTTACTCTATTTTTTGTCCATTCCACACATATTTGTCTAAAGCTTGAACGTCAATTAATATTGTGTATATATCGAATAAATTATGGGGTCTTGAAGTGACTACGATAATTTTGGGGATAATTCAATACTGGTCCAGAAGCCTACTGTACCAACTAATGAAACCTTTGTATATAAACGACAAGGAATGTATGGAGTTTGTCACTATGGCAATTTGCTTGTCTAGTTGCTTCATCATCATCGGCTACAAAAAGTTCATTGCTCAATATAGCACTCCTTAAGGAATTCCAAACCGATCTAAAAACGTTCTCTAGTTACTTAGTTACACATACAGTGTATTTTGTTCATTATTCCCATGTTTCTAAGTTTCTTGCTCATTGATTTAGATTAAAGCTATCAAGCGAATCTTTTTAATTGTTTTACAAAGATTAAATTTAACGCCCCAACGCTCGTAACTTTTATAATCGCTCTTAAGAGTTTTGCGCAACGTTGGACTGCGAAATCTTCCTTTATTTAAAGTTTTATTTAAAATAAGCTGCAGCGCACCGTTTTATACTGACGTTTTATGTTGATTAATGAATTTGATGTAATCAAATGACATTAAGATCGGTTTTTTTCAACTGTAGTTAGTTATCTTTTTGTCAGGGTCTTATTAAGCTAGACAGGCTCGTAGTACCCGGAGCACTTGAAGTTCTGCGAGCGCGTCCAGCTTAATAAGACCCTGACAAAAGATAACTACAGTTGAAAAAACCCGGTCTAAGTGATAATTATTTAGCACTAACTCATGCAATATAGTCACGAAATAATAAATTCGCGACATATCAGGTGAGGAAATTAATTGAGCTAAGTGTAAATGCTATAAAATGGGATGCGCGAACAGGGAACAGGCGTTATACTTTAAATATATTTTAAAACATCAACATTTTATGTCAGGTCAGTCAACATACTTAACACATAATGGGTTAGGCATAGTATGGAATCATGTTTCGCATCAACACCAAAATAAAATTCTCAATTACCGTTTCCGAAACTTCGAAAAATTAAGATTTGTTTCTTTCAACAAACGTTTAAATCCAAACTGACAAAAATAATCGTGAAAAAAATTCAAATACCATATTCAAAATTCGTAACTCGACGTGACGGTAGTAAATTAGCCCGGGACGGGATCATTTCATCCCGGGGGATAGCCGGCAGTGTCGGATTCATTGCCGGGATGACTTCATTTTATGTCAGCCTTAATTTGTACCTAAATCTTATTAGACGTTAGCTAAAATATAGCCTTATTGTTGGGACGGCGTTTGATGTGTCGTAAAATGATCGTAACTAGTTATGTCATACGATGTGGATTACCTGAAATCTTTATTGACAGGCCAGTAGAGGTCAAAATGGCATATATGTAAGAAAATAATAAAGGATAGTTCCTTTATTATTTTCTCTTTTCTTTTCCTTTATTATCAAAGCATAGTAGTCTAAATGGGACATCACACTTTTTATATTTACCTTTTATATTGGACATTCCATGTGACTCAAGGAAGTCACATATTAGAACCATTTATGTTTTGTAGGCTGACATAATTATTACGATTAATTATAATGAAAGTTGAGGTTGAAAGTGATTATTCATTTGTTTGAATATTATGTATTGAATAATGTTGAGCTTTAACAATTTATATTTAAAGTCCTCTATTGTTAAACCCTATACTAATGGATTATTTTGCTAACATTATAGAAATGTTTCATCCCACCTTTTTAACTATATTTAGAAGTGACCCCTGAAAGGCGAAGCTCACGCTTCATCTTATAGTATCAGTATAAAGTTATAAACGATTCTTTGAAATATTTATGACTCTCTCTTAGGAGCAGAAAGCGAGTTAATATTGCATAGTCATCCAGTTCTGAGCTATGTTGAAGATTTCATGCCTCATCAGCAAGTTAGTTAAATCGATCGCAAACTTTCATTGATCAGACGGACAAGTGAGTTATTTGATTAATATCCGGTCAAGATCAAATCGGTCTCACCGAACATCAAAAGCTTTATACTCTTAGCTTGTTAAAATACCCGCCGAATTAAAACATATTTGATGAAAAATTTTAGTCGCTATCTATTACCTACGGTCCAAGGGATAAAAACCCTGCACAATTCCGACTTCAGACAGACAAAGGTCGCCTTAATAATTCTTTTTAGATACAGACCCCTGTAAACGTAAAAGAAGTTAATACATATTAAAACAACAAAACATACGACACGATTCAAACTAGTTGGAACGTGCTGCTATACATCACATGGCGCGTCAACTAAATAGCGTTAAAAGCCCGTAGATCAACGCTAGATGGCGTAGTACTCAAAACAAACAAATCACCGACAGTCGTCTGCCGCCGTGCGACGGGCGCACACGTGATTTGTGCGCTGACGAACAACACACAAACTTTAACGTGACACTTTGTACACGTTTGATATTCTAATTAATGTAATTATTAGTTTACGTAATTAATATTAATTAGTACAATAGACGAATAATTAACTAGCTAATTAGTGTAATTGCAACAATGTCAATTAGTAATCGGGCCTCTAGGGGCCAACGAGCTTACCGAGAAATAATAATCATCAGTTTGTTTTTAAGGTTCAGCTTTATTCGGTTTTCGTCAGAAATAGGCGCTTTCAGACAAGAAATTTAGGTACATTAATTCAATGTAAGTTTATACTCGAAGATGTGCTCAACATAACGCGTTCCACATACCTACACAGAACAATAATTTAACCCCATTATCATACGGAAATACTCATTGTTCAAGTGAAAACCACTAAAGCACAGGCGTATGGTTATTGCCGAAAATTTATAAACTTTCACTGATAAAACAAATAAAAACGAATAATAATGTATTCGGCGGCCGAAACTCCGGCCGCGGGTCCTTCCCGCGCCACCCAACTTTAGTCTTTACGGCATTAAAATATCGCCAAAAGGCTTGTAGTCCCACTGCAAGCGACCACAATAATATAAATTACTGTCACCATCTGTCTCATAAAATATACAATTTAGGGAATTTCAAGAAGAACCTCCACTTTACTTAACGACGCTTTCAGGGGTCAGTCGTATTGAGGATGTTATAGGGGTAGTAACTAATTTCTATAAGGATTCAGGGCATACGTGCTCGCTTAATATCTCTTACATTTAGGTATTTGTATAGGTTTTATGATTGAAACAATATCTCGTTTCTAACAACCGACTCAATGCAACATATTTATACGGCCAGTTTTTATATCATATTTAAGTATACTAGTACAAAGACGTTTCTAAGCGTGAATACATCTCAGCATAATCAACAAAAAAAAAAAACTTCAGGGTAAATTCTCAGAAGAGTAGAATCAGATGAGTAGGTTTAAATCATCTGATTCTAATTTTTCAGTCACTAATACTAAACTTTATTATCTCTGACAAAATATACAAATAAAAACGCTACCTCCACCGCTGACAAATGCACCACAACCCAAAAGAAACTTTATTACGAAGCCCACACCCTTAGCTGCTTGACAGTAGATCGCTTATTAATGAAATGGGCCCGCGTAGGCACGAAATGTTTTATTCGATATAAATGTTGCCACTGTAGGTATGAATATTCAGGCGTACCTCCCCACATTTATTCCTTTGTTGTCCTTTATGTACGTAATTATTTTTCCTACCCGAGGGAATTTGGTAAGTGCGTCGTGTAAAACAGAAGTGATCGGCCTTCACGTTTTTTCAAATAGTATTAAAAATATACACTGTAAGACTTCAATGGCTAACGGTCAAATAATATGAGGGTGGCTATTCGTTTCATTTGTATTGATTTAATATATTAATATAATTAGTTATAATAGTCGTTCATAGTAAATATTTAAAAGGTTTGTAAAAATAAGCCCGTAAGATCCTTCGTTACTTAAGAATATACGTGTACTTCTTCTATTTTTGTTATGCTTCCTCTGATTTACATAGTCTGCGTAAAAAAGCACTTCGTGGGCGTAGAAACGGTCTAAAATTTCGAAAAACGATCGCATATTTTGATGAGTCTTTTCAACTCAAACGAGTATATATTACTACATCGTAATTTGTATAAAACAATAACTATAACTCATGAACACATCACATAAATAGAATGAGAGCTTAATTCACATAAAATATATTTTTTATTTAATTACAGCTTTAATCTTTTACCTAATACTGGATACACTTAGTAAATCATTTTAAGAACTAATATTTTCAGAAAGCACTTAAATTAATATAACTAAAGACCTAAAGACACAGATGCAAAACGATGATATTTATTACGCTAACGGCGGTAATGTAATTGTTCTTTATTCAAAGTCCTTTCAGTAATTTAATAATACGAAATACCGTTACTAGATGGCGGTGTAATCAAATAACATTCAAAACACGATTCAGGCTACCCTCTTAACGAGAATAGAAAGATAGCTCTTAATATTATCGAAATTAAACGAAAAAATAATACAATTCTCTCGTCCTCGGTGCAGACGTGCTTAAAATAATTGAACTAGTAACCTAGATGGACTGAATTCCAAATGAAACTTATCTAGCTGTGGTGGGCCGTAGGTTGATGGGAATTAGAAATTAATTAAAATAGAGCCTCATTTAATTCCACCGCCATTAATATTCATGTATAGTTTAACACGGTCGGACACAAATGATAGGCTCTAAACGTACTAGGGTGACGCCTAGGTCGACCTAGAAAATACTAGTTTGGGAATTGAGAGACACGATAGGTGAATTATTCTAGGTAAACGGTAAATGGTGAAGAAAATATGGAAAATGTGAAAAGAAAGTATTAAGTAGGAATTATTGCTAGATCTCCAAGATACTGATAGTCTAAATTGGTGTCAGCTGCTAATATTTCATAAATATTTATAAGTCAAGTCTGTTCTCGGTTTAAAACTGTTTTCTGTAATAAAATTGTCATAGGGTTAGTTCCGTCGCTACGTAAAGCGACAATTTCGCATACCCTTGCACAGTATCATTATAGGGAATACCAATGTAACCTTTAACCTTCAGTTGAATGAGAAGACGAGCCTTCTCGCCTGATTGTAAACGATACGACCGCCCATAAACAGTAGCAACACTATAAAGAAACTTGAAACCTTGAACCTACAAAGTACATTACAATTATATTGTACAATTATTATACAATCGAAACACGTGATCGTCCTCGAGACTCGCATTAACCCTCAAAACTAAAAATTAAGTAGTAAACATTATTTGAACGGCAGCGGGACAGTAGGAGCGCACTAGAGCATGTGAACCCATTAAAAATGAAGCAATAAATCGAGGTCTTAATGACCTCGGTGCGTAATGGACCGTGAGCGCGTGTGGGCGCGTCGACAGAGGGTTGATTCCACCATAGCTTCCATTAATGCCGAGGATTTAAACTTCGTAATGTAAATTAATAATCGTACATATGGTATTTTTTCGTTTAATGCCATACTGACTGGATCCGCAGAGGGTTGGTTTCAGGCGTAGTAAAACGAAGCAACACCTTTTCTGCAACACGCAGAATATTTGTTGTGCCAACCCTACATTAGAGTACGTGAAAAGAAGAATCCTATATACAAACGGCTGCTATTTTATTCTCCGTTCAAATATTCATGTTGAGTTCGACGATTGTCAATCAGTAACAATACAACATTGAATTTTATCAATGCACTAGGTTTTTCACTTTATATATTCGGATGCCAAGAGATGAAACCACCTAATATAAATGTTTATTTATTGAAAATTTCACAGCTAAATACAACTTTAATAGGTTACAAAAATCCGAAACGAGTGGCCATCATCAGATTTTCACGAGTAGCTAATAATGTACTATGAAGAGGTATTTCATATACACAATGAATAGCAGTTTGATAATAGCAAACAAATTGCATATCAAAGCAAGGAGTAGGCAGACTAGGCCACAAGAATGAAACATATGAACTAAACAAAACCAAGACATTCGAAACACTAATAACACGACCGCATACGTAGGATTGAAACATCAAAGGGATACCAATACGACACGCGAAATGGTAACCTTAATCACTACACAAAAGGAATGCCTCACGATCGGGGTTTTGTTCCAGAACTCTGTCATTTAATACATTAGTCTACTATTTCACGATTAATTAACAATCTGTGATGTGAATAACTGTTTTGAGAAACAGTTTCGGATAATGGGGATAAGGAATCAAATTTAGGTCCGTATTCACAAATGTTAATTAGTTAAGTAAGTGCTTATCGCATGACAGCCATCTCAGTGCGTAGACAAAGGAGCTCTCTGATTGGCTACCATTGAGATACAACTTTACTTCAGTGTCTCGGTGGCGTAGTTGTATTACGGTACGACTGCCAGCTCCAGCAGGGATATTGAATTTTTTAATCAGTATCAGTTCAGAGTGTGGAACTAGTGCCTGATATGGCGATAGGATCGCCCCTATAACATCATGGGATGGAATAACGGCGAAAAGTGGGTGCACTAGTTGCGCCTCAGCCTATCCCTTCGGAGTGTCTTTATGTCTTTTAATTTTGATGTTAGATATTGACTTTTGCTTTTCATTTGCGTAATAATAATAATATGTATGATGAATACTATCGTATCTATCTTACAGTAAAGATGATCCTCTGCTTTTATAAATAAAAAAAAACGATGGTGTCATAAAATAATAATTATCATATTTCTATCTTTTAAAATCAAGTTGGATGAGAAGTTTATACATCAAGTATTTTCAGTTTCTCGTAAACACTTGCATTACGGAGAGGTCAAGCTTCATCCACCGCGAATGTTTCCATTTATGGAATAAAAGCAGTCTATTCTCGCAGAAGTTTGATGTACGTTTAGATAAATTCAGTTATTTCGAAGAAAAGACACAAAAATACACAAATATTTAACAAAATATGGCAATTAATTATAGACCTCTTAAGTAGATTTTTTTTATGGCATCGAATGACAAGATGAGCATGCCGTTCGCCTGATGGTAAGCGATACGACCACCCATAAACAGTAGAAACACCATCCAGGACCTAGAGTTACAAAGTTCTGTCTCCACTGCGCTCCTCATCCTGAGACATAAAATGTTAAGTCTCATTATGTCCAGTAGTTACACTGGCTACAATGTCCTTCAAACCGAAACACAACAGTGCATCCACACTGCTTCTTGGCGGTAGAAATAGACATTGCGGTGGTACCCACCCAGACGGACTCTTAGATATGAGAGACCTACCACCAGTAATTTTAAAATCGTCTGATATACACCGGCCTTCCAACCAAACACTAAAATTGATTCCACCATAAAGCATTTCCGAAACCGCACAAAACGCTTTAAAACCAATAAAACAATACGCACGGAGCATATAACTTGAAACGCAATGAAATACCGAATGGTTATTGTTGAATGCACCTATGAGATGGAGGTCGTAAAACGTATACAGGATGCTGCAAGGAGGTATGAATTACTAAAAAAACTAAGAGAATGACTCAGTAAGTCATGAGAGAAATTGAGGCCTAATAGAACCTATTGGCTCATCTACTGTTCTTGCAATGCAATACGGGTAAGGCTCATATTTTTAGCGCACTTTGTAAAAACTTGCTGTCCGAAGAGTTAGACTACAAAAAATAATTATAATAATAAAAAAATCTACTTTCTATAAAAACTAAATAAATGTACGCATAACTTTTTATTGTGTATAATTTTTTCGTAAGTATATTTCTATTATTTACTTTTATATATTAAAGTAAAAAAAGGTCTACTTTTTCATTTCATACATTTTGTTGATGTCTGCATACGCCCACTCCGCACAAATCATTACGTACTTATTTTTTTTATGACTATGACTTCTAATTTTCGTATTTATCCTATTCTATTGTATCTTAACTACGAAATTGAACGAAAATAGTTAGAATTCATCACTCAATATTGTTTGTATTAACAGATTAAGAGGTGTCCCAAATTTTATTCTCTTGTAACACTTCAGTTGTGTAACGCGATATTTCTGGGACTTATTTATAATCTACCATAAAGAATTAATTTATCTGAAATAGCAATACTGGTTCATCGTACTTGATACATTTTTGAACGATTCCGCTATTTCTTTTTCGTGTCATTTGGAAGAATGTGTTGGAGCAGACTGTGTGTCGTTAAGAAAAGGTAAGATTTATTCTTTCGTTTTGTCCTTAATTAAATAGCTGTCCTGATTTTTAGTTTTGAATCATATAGAACAATAATTTCTTTGTTGAAATATGACGGTATTTGAAAGCTATATCTATTAATTGACAATTTATATAATTTTTTAGGCTAGGTCGTGTTGAAAATTCCATCCGTTGTGCGACAGAGTGACACAAATTGTGCGACGTATTACAATGGAAATTATAAAGATTAGGGTATATTGTTGTGTTTTAAAACAATTCAATTTATTATCACTATACAAACTATGTTTATTTTTCCACAACATTTGTGAAAAATAATTAAAAAAAAACGTGAGTTCCATAACAAAATGCTGACAAACAAAATTCCGACTGCTGAAACTGTAAATAAACAACTTATACTTAATATCTTTTCATGGACCTATTCAAACATGACAATATTTTCTTGTTTCATCATATTTTTAAGAGTGTGATTTTTCAGTAGCCAGGTTTTTGTTTTTGGACCTATTTAATGTTTTTATTGAACTTTACAAATGCCTTTGTCTGCGGCCGAAAGATGTCGAAGATACAGAGAAAAATTAAAACAGATGAATACTACAAAATTCTAAGAATTGAGAAAGAAGGATGCAGAGATAACTAAGGCAAAAAAAGAAAAATAGCCGATATGAGTGAAAAAGAAAAGCAAGTAAAAAAAAAACAATTGAGATGCTACGCGCACTAAAAAAGAAAACAAATTAAATGAAACTATTTTTTTTGCGGATTTTATCGGTTTTTTATTTTATTTCTCCCGACGAAAGAAAAAAAATAATTTTTACCTCATGCAGCAAACCCTGTAGATATAAAACGCCGTAAATACCTTAGTAAATTACTACGAGAAAACAAAAATTGCATACTATTATATTTACTTATTTATAAATTTTTATATAATTTTAATTTTTGTGAATTTGATCGTGATTTTCGCTAAGGGCCAAAAACATATAATCCTTTAGAATATTAAATTATGGATAAATATACACAAAATAATGTTTAGAATTTAATAATATTATTTATGTTATCTATGTATTACACACAAAACTAAATATAGACACACAAATACAAACACATAGCTTTGTGTGTGCTAAGGCTTACAAATTCTGTTGTAACACATTATTTCAGTTGTGACATATTCCGTTGTGATCTCCTTTGTGCGATAGCGCTAAAAATATGAGCCTTACCCACACTTTGCACCAAGTGCAACGAAGTCACATGCCATTCCCAGACAATAATTTAAAACTATGAATGATTTAAAATTCCAAAGTTCTTGTCAAACTTTTTTTAAAGTTGAAAAAAATGTAACAAATACAAAACCGTATACAGAGTGCGTCATTCAGTTCGTAAACATTAGTGCATGTTACTTCTATCTTTGTTCTGAATTAGAAATGTAAAAGTGTCTCATTAGATGAGAATAAAAAACAACATTGAAATTTAATTTATATTAAACTTTACCCCCTTAACCAGTACATTATTTTTATTAATATTTGTCTCTTCTTTACACATCAGCCTGTATACAGTCAGCACTCAGAAGTTTAGTGCTGGAGCATTGAAGGTTTGTGTCCGGCATTAGTTTCACTTGTGAGCACTTATTGTTTGGTACGTAACATTAATTTGTATTGAAAGTATTCGGTATGGGGTGAGTCAATTGTAAAAAAGAAAGAATTTTATTTGTTTTATATACTTTACTATCTTTTGCGCGCGTTTTCTCTCGTACGATTCTACATTATGCATGTATTATATACATAAACCTTGCTCTTGAATCACTCTATCTATTAAAAAAACCGCATCAAAATCCGTTGCGTAGTTTTAAAGATCTAAGCATACATAGGGACAGACAGCTGAAGCGACTTTGTTTTGATATGTTAAGATATACAGAAATATAGAGTTGGAGTAAATGCCAAAAGCATTCACTTCCTGTGTATTTTACTATAGTACAGAGATAAACAAGGTTGGTGTATATTTTTTATAGAATTTTATATTTCTTTTTGTATTCCTGTTTAACAGATACAGGTGTTTTAGATCTCATTTCTTCGGGCAGTCATTAAGTACTTACTGGCGATAGACTTGCCCCCTTTCACATCATGGGACGGAACACATAGGCCCAAAGTGGGTGGCCCGCTTGCACCTCTGTCTACTCCTTCGGCGATAGGGCTTGATGCGTATGTGTGAGTATGTGTAAGTGCGCGCGTACGCAATTTAAAGATCTTGGTACGGTTAGTATTCTTTACAATCATGACGCTTAGTATTAGACAAGCAGATTTTTTACATAATTAAATTGAATTGAAATAGGGTATTATAATAAAATCAAAATCCATCAAATTTGGAACGTATTACAAAAACCAATCATTAACCCGTCACTACAAACGTAATTTTCAACTCGATGCCCGTTGAAATAGTCAAAACATTCAAATTACCCGCAATCGGATAAAATACAATATTAAATTATGATACACAATAATGGTTTGTGGCTTCACTTGTGCCAAATGTTTTAATCAGTACCCTGGGGGCACAGTTAATGCGCGCGCCAAATAGGACACCAAGTATAATAACTGTTAAATGACCAAAAGTATCTGCAATTTAACTTATTTTATTGGTCAGAGATAATTTCGTTTCTTTATTCATGTGACGTATATCGTATGTTATTGTTGGATGCAAGCCGCTTTTCGGTCCGTCTGGAAATCTTTAGGGGAGGCCTATGTTCAGCAGTGGTCTTCATGTGGTTATGATAATGATATCGTATGTTCGAATCCGTCTGTGTTTATACCAATGTATATATCCGCTGGCAATAAGTGCTTTGTTCGGATTCGAAGAACATTTATTTATTAAACAGACTTTATATATTAAAAAAAATAAAAATGTCTACTTAATGCCGTAAGTATTCTCTGCCAGTCAACCTGTGGGTGAGTCAACATTTTAGTTAGCAACTAGGAATTATGAGTCTAAGGGCCTGATCACGCTTGTGAGTAAATGCTACCGGTCACATAATAGTATAAGCCGACCGAATACAAAAGTCAATTACCGGTGGTAGGACTCTCATATGTAAGAGTCCGTCTGGGTGGGTACCACCGCAATGTTTATTTCTACCGCCAAACAGCAGTGTGCATGCATTGTTGTGTTTCGGTTTGAAGGACATTGTAGCCAGTGTAACTACTGGACATAAAGAGACTTAATATCTTATGCCACACAGTGCTTTGTAACTCAAGGTTCTGTATGGTGTTGCTACTGTTTATGGGTGGTCGTATCGCTTACCATCAGGGGAACGGCATGCTCGTCTCGTCATTCAATGCCATAAAAAAAACACTCTAATCTATGCTCCCAAATAAATGGTATTAAATGCTATCTACATTCGTTGTTTAATACAACAACTTTCAAATAAAAATATAAATCTGTAATTTTTTCAATATCCTTCTCTATGTGTGTAATGTATATACATGTGTCATGTAGTCTAAACGGCAACACTTTAAAACCCATTGCACACGATCCCCTGTCAATAAGAAATATCCATAAAGCCCTGTGTACATATAGCTTGCAGACACTTATTCAAAATACCCTGACATTTCGCCAAAGAGCACTCCATGTCGCCCTTCCATTTCGGATATTCCATTCTACCCCTTTTCTTTAGGGTTGTCACGTGTCGCATTGAACTAGATAAGCCAGAATTACCATATTTTTCGCCATGATTTATGTGTTTTTGCTCGCGGCTCCACAAACGTATAAATTCGTCTTCCTATAAGTAGAAGATTTTTCATAATCGTTCATGAAATTCTTTAAAACTTACAAAATAACGTTCAATAATTTAAACGTTGGGTACTAGACACACACTTTAGAAATCATATATACGTCGGTCAACGAATCAACCTTTTGCTGTAATATATTAATCTCTGTTGATTTACGCGATAGACGAGAAAAATACGTGTCCTCGCAAACACGCGTCATTTTTAAGTCGCCTAATCGATTTAAAACTAAACCACATCAACAGCCCAAATGTAAACGAGACAACCCTAATAACGTCTAAATCTAAGCCCATATACACAACATGCGATTTCTACGCGATTTCCCAAACCATAAAAAGCGAGCGTAGAACGTAGTAACACACTTAAGGTCGCACACATTGCTCATGTGTATAATGCCGAGTTTAATCGATTATCGAAGCGGTCGCGTCATCGAAACGACTTATCGGCGTATTTTGTCGTAACTCGTAAAGTTCGTACAATGGGGGCTCGGATGAAAGGTGTGTAAGCGGTTTTAAACGTATTTTTAAATACCAATGTCGCGACTTTAGAATTATAGACATGAAATAGAGAGTATACTCGTAAATATTATTTATTGGTAAAAATTATATTGCTGTAAAACTACATAACGGTGTTGTTTCGCGATATATTTCTTTAATTTTCGCAACACGTTGTTTCGAATACGTCGCAACCTTCATTGTCACGTGGTGGACTGAATAATGTTGTTATTAATATCTACATATTATTTATGGCCACACAATAGCTTATTTGAACACCGTAGTTTAAAATAACGTAAAAAGAACAGCTTTAAAGCCAACGTTCATATTCAATGAGAAGAAGATAGTCCTAGCAAGAAGTAACATAGCAGGTAACAAGTCATGAAGAAAATTGAATTCTATGTTTGAAAAATTCTCTCGCTCGACTGGTCACACTTTCAATGCTCTTTTCTTTGCAGTTTAAGAATAAAACAAACGGTGTAGTAAGTGAGTATTATTGACGCTAAATAATATTATTATATCCTACTAATATTGTAAACGCGAAAGTTTGTAAGTTTGTATGGATGTTTGTTACTCTTTCACGCAAAAAACTACTAAACAGATTTCGATTAAATTTGGCACACGGGTAGATCATAATTAACACATAGGCTACATTTTACCCCGGGAAAATAAAAAGCGAGACTTTTATCCCGGAAAAACTTTTAAACGCGGGCGGAGCCGCGGGCAAAAGCTGTTTTAAATATAGTGTAGTCTTTATCAACTCTTAATGATTGACAGTGATAGTACAAGTTTTATTTGCTTAGCGCAAAACATATTTAGTAATTATGACAGTCAGCCTAAGTTTCATTACGCTGGTTAAACTGCCGCATTTCAGTTTAAACTAAACCCCCATCCCAGCAATCTAATAACGATCAAGCAGAAAACATTATCACTAATTAAAGTTAGCAATAAGCACTACTGCCGGCCGCAATTGTACGAACGGGCCGTATTATAAAATATTCATCGTGGATAAATAAATTCCACGGCAATCGTTAGAGTGGATGGATGCAATAGAGTGATTACAATGATATATAATTATTTACTGCTACAGACTTAGGGACTGTTTTATATTGACAAGTAGGTAAACGTCATCCGCCAGTTAACTTATTTGGCAAAAGTTTTTTATGTGCAGCAAAAGGTTTTTTTAATGCAGTTGAACAACGAGACGAGCCTGCCACGCTCAGTAGGCCGGCATGATTGTGTCGAATGGCATGAGATAACCATCTGCTGCCATTCGATACTCTATCTTATCTGGACGGCATCGCACTTACCATCAGATGAGGTGCAGTCACTTTGTCGTGCCCGAATAAAAAAATATATGAAAAAAGCGATACGACCGCCCATAAACAGTAGCAACATCATACAGTCTCTTAATGCCCAATAATTACGCGGGATACAATGTCCTGCAAGCCGGAATACAACAGTGCATGGACATTGCTTCTTGCCGGTAGAAAGAATGCGATGGTACCTACCAGGCCGACTCCTCGGATACGAGAGACCTAGTACCCTTATAAGGTTATTTTCGAGGTTGGTACTAGGTATATTAGTCGGATGCAGATTGGTTCCTCTACGGACTTTAATTTCTCGAATCTACACAGCGCAGCAACTAAAGCTACTCCTTAAAAATACCTTTAAACCCGTATCAAACACCATGGCACGCGCAAATGGCCCTAAACCCGGCGGTCTTGTATTGTTGTATCCGACGAGATATCTCGCGCCGTCATCTCGGTGTACGTAAATGTATGTCGGGATCGTCTTTACACGAGATTTACGTTCACAAGTTAGCTATCTTGAGCAATTAGGGCGCGATGTTATATACCACACTTGGCACGTCGAATTGCACAAACGAATTGTTCTTGTAAATTTTAAATTCGTCATACATTGTATACCTTGTAATGTTCACAAATTGGTTTGTTTTTTTACTGTTTAATTAGCCTTTCGTGTACGGAATTAAAATGTATACAATGTTTCGTTTCTTAATGTACATTAACACGAATACTTGTTTAAAATTGCGTTGTATTATAAAATTCTATGAAGTCGCCGTTAAAGCGTACGATACCTAATTGGTGAACAGTACACACGTAACTTTGAAAAGTCAGAGGTGTGTGCCTTGGTTTTTTTTTATGGCATCGAATGACAAGACGAGCATGCCGTTCACCTGATGGTAAGCGATACGACCACCCATAAACAGTAGAAATACCATCCAGCACCTTGAGTTACAAAGTACTGTATGGCATTCCACTACGCTCGTCATCTTGAAACATAAGATGTTAAGTCTCATTATGTCCTGTAGTTACACTGGCTACAATGCCCTTCAAACCGAAACACAACAGTGCATGCATACTGCTGTTTGGCGGTAGAAATAAACATTGCGGTGGTACCCACCCAGACGGACTCTTACATATGAGATTCCTACCACCAGTAAAAGGGTTTTGATCCTTCGGACATTGTCTCGGCAGACTGTTCTATTCCCAACTAGGCTATCGTACACTTAAAAGTAAAACACATAACATAGAAAGGTTATTACCCTAGGAACACGATTTTCGCCTCTAGGCTATTTCTTTAAGGCTGTATTCAAATGTGGATTTTTACAGACATGAAACAATAACGGACAATTGGGGTCAATTATTTTAAGTTTATTTATAAACAATTTAAGACAACTACACAATTCTCTAGCCTGTTGTTGTAAATGACTACTCGTAAACGAAGCAACACTACATCGAAATTCTAAGTGTACTGCAAGTCGCAAAATGTGGCACAGCGCTCGTAACATTGAGACGTTACATGACGTAATACAGCGTGAGTGCCTTAGTTGCACCTCTGTCTACCCCTTCGGCGATAAATGTGTCACGTGTGTCTCTTTACACCAGCTATATTCATAATAGCATAAAAAAAAATAAAGCTCTACTTGCCCGAACCGACTCTTGTAACTTACACTGATAAAATATTTAATACGTAAATCACAATAAGAGGGTTAAGTATCCACGTCTGCGCGATGCCTAAATGTAGCCGGGGGTTGATTATGCGGATTATGTTACCACTGGAAGGAGCAAACAATTTGCCATTATTGCAGATAAAAGCAGTTTCGATCACGCTTTTGATACATAATTCAACGGGCGAGCTTTCTGTTCGTGATGTTGTGTGTACACATGGTGCTGCGGTTCGGCGAGCATGTTCGCTGACATGTTATATTTTTCGTCTCAGTATTATTTTATGTATTTATAATTAGGGTGGATTTAAAAATACTTAATAAATTAATACAATTCATAACATGTTGAAAATTATGGTAATATGGACTTTAGAGCTGGAAGAATTATAATAAGCTTTCTTGTAAATTATCTTCAATTTAAGAAATTACATTAAAAATATTATAATTGAGGACATTTGTGAAAATGTTTCGATATTTGTTATCCAATCACGCGTAAACTATTAAATGAGTACTTTTGTGAACTTCTTATCCCAGCAAAAACATTTATTACATCTTGTGACATCCTACAGTAAGCGTCTCGTGTTTTATAAAATGCATTAATAGTACGCAGAAGTTATTTTGAACTCTGGTATTGATTGTCCACAACTCCTCAATGGAATAAACATATCGACTCCGAGTCGGCTACCGAGGTTCTCAGCCTATAAATTATAAGAACCACTACTTACAACTAACTTGAGTTGCACTCTTTACAACTAACTTGAGTTACAGTTCACCACAAAACAGAGAATGATTAGAACTTACAATTAATTGTAATGACATCGACAACTTTTGTAACAAATCAATCACTTTAAAAACAAAAACAGAATGGTTAGAACTTATAATTATGTGCCTAATTGTAATGACATCGACAACTCTTGTAACAAATCAATCACTTTTAAAAACAAATTAAAACAGAGAGTTTTCCAAAATAGGTAGTGTGAAAGATTTACAAAATCGGTCAAACGTCGCTGTTACCTAAATAATTCAAATTTAAGCTGGTATACTTCTGTTATTTTATACTAAGCCTTATTATTATTGTCTTATTCATTAAGATTTGGATTGAAATTATTGTATTTACCTATTTAAAATTGTTATAATTAAATATTAGAATTAAATTATTAACATATATCGAATTAACTACCTCATATTTTTTATTTAGAGTAAGTTGTAAATACTTTTAAGAGGTAAACACAAGGATCGATACCTAACCTAAGATTTGATATAAGATACTTGTACTGTGTATTACCTACATAATGGTGTTTCGAAATAAAATAAACAAAAACTTTCAAAACTGCACTCAAACTGTATAAAATTATTCCGCCAACATTCACGCTCGACGTTCTCCCCGGCCGTGTGTCACGCCCACGAGGGCTGTATAATTACCAGGTACAACGTTTCATTTTCTAACGTCAAAGACAGGGAGGGCGAACGCCACTGACTGCTTTATAACTCGTTAGCGTACTGTCTCTTCTGTGTTTAGTTTGAGATGTAGTTTATTACTTTAGAATTTTTAATATAATAGAGATATTTGTAGGAAGTTATGAACATTGAAATATGATGTAAAGACGCTGTTCTGGAGTAATGTAATGGATTCGTAGCGTCAAATTTCAGTATAACTTAAGCTTTTAATATCGAGCATTAGGTATGAACATAAAATTTGATTTGATTTGAATAAAATACATTATGATTTTAATGAACATCGCCGATAGTAAACATTCACAATATCAGAAGAATCATCGAAGTGGTCGGTCTTTGAGGTAGAACTAACTTTTTTATTCTTAACCGCAGCGGATTTCGTCAAAGTGCAGTTATAAATATAAACTTCCCTATAGACTATCACGTAAGTCATCACATAAGGATGAAACCTAAAAACAATTTCGAGATTCTAAAAGCACAGATAGCTCTAGCATGCTCTCTTTACCCGACATAAACGAAATACTTTACCGTCGCTCGCCATCCTTTCAAGCCGTGTGTCACTCGCACTCCCTATGTAATTGCTATGTACAGTGCTTCATTTTACTTTTCATTGTGCGTCATGCAAGGGACGATACGAATGATGTTTCAAAAGTACAAATATATTTGAAAATTTTTGCCTTTTACTTTAACCAAAGATTTACGTTCATTAGAATTGGTATGGCCATTAATATTTTGAGGCAATGGTTATCTGTCTGTATTTGCTAGATACTCAAAGGTCTGGATACTTACCACCGATTAGTTTATCGTCACCAAGCAGGAGTATGTTCACTTATAAAACATAAGGGCATTATACGACATAATACCATGTATTTGAAGCTGAGGAGCGTAGTGAAGTATCACGCAAAGCTTGTCGTTTCAAAGTTTTTAGTAGTGATGCCACTGTTTAGCGGTCTCACTGGACTATGAGAGTGTACGAATAGCGAGTGCACCTGCGTATTGTGCAGATACTTGTGCACTATAATATCTCCTGCATACCTGGCTGATCTCTGTTGAGATTGGCCGCTGTGGTCGGAATCAGCTAGGAAGGATTATTATTATTACTGTTTATGGGTAGTCGAGACTTTTCCGCTTGCTTGTCTCATCATCGAGTGATATACAAGAAAAAAAATATTTAGCTTTGACTTTGACTGCCAAAGTGACGTAGTCGTGTTGCGTGCGCAGTACATCGCTTCTGGTCCTGCTCAAAGTCCTGGGTTAGAATCCCGTGTCGGGCAAAGTGATTTGAGTTTTCTGCGCAGTATCGTCCCAGAGTTTAGAATTATTATGCCCGATACGGCGATAAGCTCGCTGTCTATCACATCATGGCACGGAACAAACATGCCGATGAGTGATGTGTTTTGTTTGTTCATAATTTTTTATATGATAATGATGGTAATGATTATAATTGACTGTAATTAAAGCTGAACTATATTGGTCGCGTGGTTACAGAAAACAAACAGTTGTTTGATGGTACAGAATAAAAAGCTTAATTACTGTCACGCAGGGCTATTAATCGACGTGATTGTTTTAAAATTGCTTTTAGATAGCCTTTATCGATATCGGGATTAACACCATTTCTTTAACCGTTGACATTAAACAACGTACTATACGTTGTTTAATGTCAACGCGATTATGTAGGCGATGGTTGCACTTAGAAATCAAAAGTAACTGTACGTAGTAGTTATAACTGTGGTTATTATCCATAGACATTAAACAGTATAGTTAGTTATAGACCGGACATCAGGTCCAAATTTTTCGTCAAAAAGTTGTTACCCATTGGTGATAAGTCGCTGTCTTATCTGACACGTCCATGAGACAAGACGTTTCGGTGTGCGCTAATTTTGTAAAGAAAGCAATATTTTGGAAGCAAATATACCAATTTGCGCATTACGATCATGTCAAAGTACATTCTAATGCATTTCACACAAGTGTTCTATTTCACGGTAGATTGAGTTACTGACGAACAGGGTCAAATTTTTTGTAAGAAAATGTTCCCATTAACCCCTCTATTGTGTTAGAACTGTTTGTTATCAACTGATAATTCAATTATCTTATTTCATTTGGCCATTTTTCTTTCCAATGTTAGGTTCAAAAAGTTTCATGTATGTTGCAGAATCTATTTTCGGTCCTATCGGCCACGAGGCAGTTTCAGTTTGCTGTCTTTCCCGGTAAAAAAATAGGCTATTTACCTTCCTAACAGTTCAAAAATGTTGAGTATCAATCCAGTAATCACAAAGGTTAGGCGTTCAAACGATTTCTTCAACTCCAACACATTAATTAAAAATGTATATGCAAGCATCACTCAAATTATCTAAAAACACTTTCAATCCCTTAACAAGATCCCCTAACCGGCCCTCAAATATCTCCAGAGAGCGGATAGTTCGCCCCAAATTCACCAGCACTACGTAACAGCGGTCAATCAACGCCAAACCTATATCGGGAGGTTTCTAGATAGACCTCTCGTCCCTCTGATTTGATTTAACCAGTAATCTACGGTTGGTCATGCGGAAATCTATGGACTTGCGGCCGATTTAGTGCTCCAATTATATATGTACAACACATACATACATATATAAAGATATTGCGCTGATATTGTATATGTGTATGGGGATTGGTTAGGACTGCATCTTAAGATTATTGTAATCAGTCACACAAGTGAAAAATAAAATGTGAGTACTTAAAGTTCTAGGTGGAATTTTAAGTACCTATTAGGCTACGTCAATAGACAAAATACCAACTCGTCTGATTACCATACCATACCAGCCCTGTATTATATACTGCCTACTGCTGAGCACGGGCCTCCTCTACAAGAACTGAGAGGGTTAAGGCCTTAGTCCATTACCTACTTCACTCGTCTGATTATTTAGGTAAAAATAAAAGACGTGTGGCCCTCGGAGACTGCCGTGGTAAAGCTATTGCATAAATTCTGATATTTATAACCTCTTTGAACAGATATAAAATAAAATATTCATCGATAGATGGCAATACAAAAAAAAAAAATTAAAGACGGGCTCAATGGACTAGTATTCAGAGCCGTGATATTTAAATAATAACATCTTTGAACAGATATAAAATAAAAGAACTGGCCGTAAAAGTGACATTCCAAATTTAAATAAAACATCAACTGCGCGCCTTTGACATTTCGATACGTTTCACTGACTGGAACAATTTTTAAATACACGGTAATTTCGACCTTTTATCGTTTAACATTCAGCTCATATCCTTTTACATATTGTATTCTTACAAGACAGCGATATTAAATTTACTTATGGAATTTTACACTCTGCATGGTTGTGATAGAGTTGAAAAAATAAATTACAAGACTGCGATATTAAATTTACTTATGAAATTTTACACTCTACATGGTTGTGATAGAGTTGAAAATAGTGAGGGGTGTTAGGTTATTTCGTTACGGAATTTCTGGATTCGGTCTCCACGCTCAAGGCCCGCGACAGAAGCTATGCAATAGCTTAAAAAACATAAGTACACATTATTTTGAACCCATAACTCATAATAGGCAATTCAACTTCTAAAATTAAGCAGACTACCAAACTTAATAAAATTATAAAACCGAAAAGTCATTACATATCAAAATAAAAGCAGATAACATCAAAAAACAATTGCGTCCAATCAAAAGTTAGGAATTCGCGAGTGACGCAGTGCCGTTAATGACGGTAGATTAGACCCTAAGCAATCTTATGTTAATTTTATCGCTCCGTTAATGCACGCAGTGGGCGTGGGTTATACAGAATTAGATTAATTCAATTCTTATGTTCACCAATAACGGTCGAGGACATAAATACATGCCTATGATTTAAAAGCGCTTTTTTTGTCAAATTATATGGCAATTAAATCTTTCGGCGCTATTAAAAATGTTTTTAATGGCGGCGTGACTAAACAACAATATTTATATTGTGACACTTAGTGGTCAACTATAAATAAAACAACACCAAAAATGCTGCGTTTATAGTTTTCTTAATTATTTTATATTTAACGTTAACGATCTCACGGCGAGTCGAGTGAGTAATCGTTTAAGGCGAGTATGGATATGCTATTTATAGTTACGGCTAAATACCTATATTTAAAAAAAAGTGTAGATAAATTAAAATAATTAGTTGACGATGATGAATAAATTAATCATCATCATTAGCCACATCACGTCTACTGCTGAACATAGGCCTCCCCCAAAGATTTCCAGACGGACCTGTGAAAAACGGCCCGCACCCAGCGCGCTCCTGCGACCTTTATCAAGTCTTCTGTCCACCTTGCAAGTAATAATGGTAGAATCTTTTAGTAAAACAACATTGTGAAAAATGACGTGTAAAAGTGCCCTTAGGGGCCTAATTACTGAATAAATGATTTGGATTTGGATTTAATAAATAATTCAGTAGTGACCAAATACTTTCCGTACGTCTTCCCGTCCGTTCTCACTTTCCAGAAATTCTGAACCACTGTAACAATTCAAATATCATGACGATTAAAGTGTCTTCAAGTTTGAGTAACATACAGTTAAAAGCTACATGTATGCGGCTAACGACGAATCATTTTCACGATCGGTTTGAGTCTACCGGCTGTCTCGGCACGAAATCCTAAATCTATTTTGTTTGCGATTTCAGTTGCCCGGGGCCTTCTCGAATTGATTCTGACGTTTGATTTTAGCGGTGAGATTTGAAATCGTTCTGAAGGTGTATAATTCTCGCTTCAAAGGACTTGTCGAGTTATGGATACAATTCGGCGAAATCTGTATCTCAGGAATTTATCGTACCATTAATCTGTAAAGTTCTCAATACCTCATGCCGAGTTTAGTTGCCTTACCTAAGGCATTTAAAGCAATATCTACGGTGCACGTAGTTAATTTTTATCATACAAAAAGGGTCATAAACTCCAAACAATCCAACAAGCAATAAAACTTTAATCAACAACCGCCTTTAATAACTGTGTTTGTTTTAAAATTTAACCGTTCACACACATTATCGCGTTTACGACCCATACATTTTCGAAATGACATGTCATATTTTACTAACAATAAAAAACATAAAGACCCTACCGCTCCCTCCTAAACTTAAATAACAATGGTAATAAAAATCACTAACGATTCGATAAAATTCAATTCCCTTATCTACAATCAGTAAAAGTAACTATTGAAATACCTCAAACAATTTCGTTTGGGGTCGAATGTGATGACATCAAGATAACAGTATCTAGGGGCGAAATGAGCAATAGGAATATAAGTCATTAATAGAATATAACATGATATCGGCAGTGGGGATCGAAAACAAGATGAGATAAGGTTAGAGGGTGCGTTTACACCCTTGTTCGAAGTCCGTGTTCGTATCTACTATGCCCTGATATTACATGTGTTAACATAGGCTTTGTTCATTAATTTATAGACGGTTATTTTACTGATAATGTCGCGTCGGTACAAGTCTGTGTATTTCGCTCGCTTATTAGGTGAAATAGTGTATAACCAACAATGGCTACACACTATTTCACCTAATAAGCGCGAAATAATCTTAGCGTGCATGTGTCGTTGGATGATTTAACCCACTGTGGTTCTATCTATATCAAGTTTAGGGTAATATAGCCTCTATGCCATAGAGACCATACATGACCATATATAAAGTCACTCTATGGAATGGTTCACCTACACGCCATTATTATCTCCCACATACATAAAGACCTAACAATTATTATATGATCATTTAAAACGTTCTCACCTCGGTTATTTAACATGTAATATTTAAAACGATACAATATTATCTAGCGTTCGAATCTGATCTATTTAAAGACCAAAGTTACTTGACATCTGAACGTGGTTAAAATAATCAATATCAATACACGATAGATGTCGTTAGGGAAACGCGACAGCTCTTGTTAAATTGGCCCAACGAATCAATCAATCAACCCGGGCGACGCCAAATTGGGCGCTAATTGAACGATGAGGATATGATTTGATTGGGGGGATTTGGGAATTTGTTACCGAGCGTGTACCTGCCCGGGATTTAGAATTGCACTACCTTTTATTTACGATTTCAAATAAGACTCACCAGTGGCAAGACTTTATAGTGGTAGGCAGTGGAAGAACTATATCATCGGGGATCCGTGGCAAATACATTGTATGGGGCCCCAGTAAAAATTGGCACGGCCCATGACATTCAACAAATAAGTCCCGTATGTACCCTCCGATCTGAGCTCGCGGCCGGCGGGTTGGGGATTTTGCCACCTCCGCCACCCTGTAGTTACGCCACTGATGGTAGGTCTCTCGTATGCCTATTTATACCGGCAAGCATCAGTGTGCAAGCACTGTTATGTACCGGATTGAAGGATATTGTAACCAGCGTAATTATTGAGCACATCTAATGTCTCTGGGTGAAGAGCGCAGTGGAGTGCCACACAGTGCTTCGTAATTCAATGTTCTGTATGGTGTTCCTACTGGGCGGTCGTATCACTTACCATCAGGCAAGCGGCATGCTCGTGTCGATATTCTGTAGTAATAAAAAGCAAAAGGACGTTGAATTTTGGTTTGATCTGTGTGCCAAATTTCATCCAACGGTTTCTTCGTTTACTTCACACTTACTAAAACTAGTATGATAATAGAAAATGATTTTCTTATAGCTTACTAGACACTAAACAGTCGGAGTCGACGCATCTTCCTAGCGTGTCATCAATTAGTTCGTTAATTAGAGCTAAATGCGTCCGAGCGCTCAGTATTATACTCATGTATGGTCGGATGGTCATGAGCTTAATTATATTGGCTTCGACACGCGACTCTGCCCGTTTATGCCTTAAGCAAAAAGACTTGATTTGAGTTCAGTTATAACAAGACAAAGAGAACTAGATAATTCGTTAAGAAATAAACTTTATGTTAGCATCATAATTATTAGCAATGTCAAGTCGTCTGAACATAGGCCTCCCAGGTCCGTCTGGATACTCTACAGTAATTCAAAACTACATCTTCTGCGTTACCAAACCACACATTGACATATTACTTCCAATGCAAACAATATGCACAAAGATGTATAACATAGTTTTTCCAAACATCCCATTCCAAAACTCCGCCTCATTCCAAACGGATGTGCGCATCTCCTAATACCGTCCACTTTTATGTATACGATGAAGGCTAAAGCTTTTTGCTAATGCGACCGCATTGCATGTGATTCAAACATCTCGAAGCAATTTTCAAAAGAGCATCTGCTTATACAAGTCCAACATGTGTTCCGTAGGCAACTTGAACAAGTTTGAATACATTTTTAGTTATTATACTTCGAGCTATTTAGGTAACGTATTTGCTTTTAATTTACTATAAAATAGTGTTTTGTGTAAACGGAATGATAACGCAAATAACATAAAAAAATATTGAAACCACAATTACAATGACAAATTCTCTAAATCGAATCGCAAAAATCCTGTTAGCATCAATCAAAAGTCAATTTGCGTTATACAATTAAAATCCCATTCGAGAGGAGACCGGGGAAAAATGGCAGTGTACCCTCAAAAAGGAATTACCCCGGACATCCCCTGATTTCGTATGCATCACCGAACTGCCGTGAATTGCGAATATTCTTGAAAAATTTCGGGATCCGCCGGGAAATATCGGATCCGTCCGGAGAGGATGTTGTCAATTGTGTTATTTATCGACTAGAAAATGGGAAATTTCACAATTTATTTAACTTTTCGGATGGTATTAGACCGTTACAGTAAAGACGTACGCTGATTTACGTGACAATATGGTAAAAGAATACGAAGCTTTGTGAATTATTCTCACATTTTACAAGACGTATAGTAATTTTATTTTATTTTCAGTATTAATGGAAGCGTGTCTCCACTATACATAAAATATTAAGAGCAACATGAATAATATTATTTTATATTAAAATTAAATGTCAATTACATCATTACCGTATCGCAAATAAAAATTCCAATGTTTTATACACTCGCGACTCGCGAATGGTTAACAGTAGCGCCTGACGGACATATCTTTTATAGTTGTCGTTATTATTCTTTGAACATATTAATTCCGATTAAGTTAAACATATGAATAGCATGTGCTATAGTAATAAAAGTCTATAAACTTCAAAAACACTTCAGACTTAAATAAATACTGAAATAACAACCAAACTTACCCTCTATCCGCGATATCTATAAATCTTTCAGATCCGATACAATTTGTAAGTTAGTTTCGGTATTCGTAATCTTTTTTCCCATTCATTTGAGAATTATGTAAGTTAGGTTTGGGATCGGAATCCTAAGTGTCCAGTTTTTATAAGCAATATTTCAATGAGAAATAATTGTATTCAATATTTATGTGGGTAAATAAAATCTGTATTTAAGAAGACATTTATTATAAGTAAACGTCTCTTATTCCTGGCCAGAAAAGTATTAAAAAAAACGCGGTGTAATGAGTTCTTGAGAATAAAACCCGTTAATTATCATTTTAAATCCAGCCATTCATTACCATTATACCTTTTACCTAAACTTGACATGAAAAAAAAAACAGACCTGGAGGGTTAAGTCACAAACTTTTACAGCCTAACCCTAATCACACAGGCTTAATGTTCAAATTAGCGTAAAAACACTATATACGGGACCATTAGGCATTATATTTTTTTTCCAGCTCGAAAGTAACCCTCCGCGTAGGGTGACAAGTTTAATTTAAACTTGGCGGGTCGGGTAGGCCCGTGGTCCTCTCGCAACGATTATAACTTCCCCAAGTGTTATTTTTAATGAGTTTTGTGGATTTGGAATTATTAATGCATTTGATTTTTAAGTACGACATTATGTTATTTAAGTTCCCCACTTTTGTAAAGAAACACTGAAGTTTTTTCCGAGTTGTGGAAAGCTTGAAATGAATTATTAATTTATGGATTATGTAGGACAGTATGACTCGGTTACTTATTGGGGTCGTCGCCCGTGTACCCGTGTAAATATTTGGTGAAAGCAGAAATACACATTGCCATACAATTTATAAATACACTTAAACAAATATTCTTGTTTCTTCAAAAGAGTAATAATTTACAACACGTATCTCCATAATTCATTAGCAGAAATTTCGTCCTATTTTACTATAGATAATGTCGACCGAATAGAATTTTATTATATTATAGTATATTTTATACGACCCAGGAATCGAACGGTTAATCCTACAATTCACAGACTAATTAGGCTGCTATTAACCCGTCAAGCCCCGCTTATATATATAGATGTATGGGAAAACCCTATATACTCGGACACCGGTGTTTGTCGCGGGGCTTGACTGGTCAAATAGATATTGTAACGGAGAAGTTGTAGGGATTGTAGATGTCAGCAAACACAGTCTCGGGGTTATAAGTGGTTTATTTTATACTTTGACAGTGACTGTGATTAGCCTACTACAGGTGATGCGTCCCACGGCGTGGAAGCGCTATCACTGAAAACGTCGGTCCCAAAAATAGTCCCACGCAGTGGAAGCTAAGATCGGAAGCCGAATGTATGAATAAATCTATAGCGAAACACGAATGGATTAGTTTTAACCATATAACTGTCTTGTAAGTCATAACTTTCCCGACTCAGGTCATGTTTCGCCGGAGAATCTTGACATCGCGATGCACGATGCGCAACAGCGCCATCTCTTGGCGAATGTGATGAACTTATTTTTATATGATGTGTTACAATATTCTATTATTCGGCGATCAGTTTTAATATTTAACTGTTAATAATCATCGTAAACGTAAGTGAACGATAGCCTAGTTGGGAATGTAACGGTCTGCCGAGACAATGTCCGGAGGTTCAAACCTAAGGCACACACCTCTGACTTTTCAAAGTTACGTGTGTATTCTTTATCAATTATCGTTCGCTTTAACGGTGAAGGAAAACATCGTGAGGAAACCAACATACCTAAGAAGTTCTTTATAAGAATTTCGAAGGTATGTGAAGTCTACCAAACCGCACTAGGCCAGCGTGGTGGACTAAGGCCTAAACCCTCTCAGTAGTAGAGGCCCGTGCCCAGCAGTGGGACAGTATATAATACAGGGCTGGTATTATTATTTTATTTATAATCATCGTAATAATTATGTCTGATAACACAACAGTATGATAATATGCAACTGTACAATATTTACTCTTTAATAATTATGAAGTATCGAGAACAAAGCAGTGTCATGCAACTTGCATGCAGCGGATACTTGATACTTAAAATTATGAGTTTATGGTGGTTTTTGTTTGGGCTGCCGCGTCGAGAACGAATCTGTTCATTGGTCCCATCATACAACTACTTAAAATATTCTTTAAGTAAATTCACCGAGATTTCCACAAACTACTATTTCAAACATAGAAAATATACATCGATTTAAACATTGAAATTGTAAGTTGTGAAAAACAAGATGAAAATTCCCCATGTAGAAACTTCAAACATTAGTTGTAACACGTGCCGAGTTAAGTGTTAACGCACAACTTCTATCTCTTGCACCAACCGGCTAACTTTGATTTGTAGCGCAAAACATGAGAGATGGCGGTAAAAGACGAATTAATACTTTTGATTAGTTGTACGGAATGAATACCAAATAGCGTTTTCTATCAAATAACTAGAGTTGGTAAATCTTTTGCGTCTAATCAGTCAAGTATAAATAGAGTATTACGAACCTAATCAACAGCTTATATACACTAGAATAAAACATGATTTGATAATATTGACGAAATAAAATGTTAAAATTATCATACAAATAAAAAACATTTTTCTTATACGTATCCACTGCAGAGCCTCTACTACTACGGTATAGGTACACTCAAATCTATACATAAAATAAAGCAGTAGAACCTGTGTGTTTGTACATTTAAAGAAATGTGATAAATAAGAAAGGGGGTGACTAAGGAAGAGTAATGGAAAACAAATAAGCTATTTATATAATGTTTTTCTGTGTGTTTGTTAATACACATTTCCGAAACTACTGAACAGATTTCAATGATTTTTGGCACACGGGTATATCATATCCTGAATTCACACGTGGGCTTTTTATCCCGGGAAAATATAAAGCGGCACTTTTATCCCGGAAAAAACATTTCACACGGGCGGAGCCGCGAGCAAAATCTAGTAAAAAAATAAAACCTTAATCCAAACCCCTCTTCAAATCGTTCAAACGAAACTTGCACCAAACAGCGAACGCAGCACAACTTTTGTCCAAATCGAATTCACTACTCCGTACATGTTCTTTTACATGCAGCTTCCGTACGAATCGTTTAACTGCCCGCCGAATTGTCACTGGCTGTTTACTATACCTATTACGTATTGCATTTACCCAACAACGATGGCTTAGGTTGGCGGTCAGTATTTTCAGCGACTTTGGAATTGAAATTTGGCAGTTCACTGGTGGTAGGGGTCTCATATGTAAGGGTCCGTCTGGGTGGGTACCATCGCAATGTCTATTTCTACCGCCAAGCAGCACTGTGCATGCACTGTTTTGTTTCTGTTTGAAGGACATTGTAGCCAGTGTAACTACTGGACATAATGAGACTTACATCTTATTTTTTCAGGATGACGAGCGAAGAGGAATGCCACACAGTACTTTGTAACACAAGGTACTGGTTGGTGTTGTTACTGTTTATGGGCGGTCCTAGTGGTTACCATCAGGCAAACGGCATGCTCGTCTCGTCATAAAATGCCATAAAAAAAAATTCAATCGCATATTAAGTAAACTTGGCAAAGAAAAGTGTGTTAAATTACTCTTTCAAGTATAACTGTATGAATTGCAGAGGTCATTTACCGTATTGTAAGCATCTAGTTCACGAAAATAATTTTCGAAATGTTAACTATCGTCTTCAAACCGGTACAAAAATGTATTCATACATATTTATTTAGCATCTTTATATTTATACCAAAAGAACTAGAATCGAACCAGAGACCGTAGTCTGAGAACATCAGCAAACATCAATAAGCTAGTTTTCTCACAATATAGGGTTAGCAACAAACAGAACCACATCCAAACCCCAGACAATACATTCCAGTATATTGGTGTAGGTGAAGTTAATATTAACCCTGTTACCCCGTTGCGCGACAACCCAAAGACAAAGCTAATTAAAGTCTTGGATTGGATCAAAATTTCAAATCTGTTCATATTCCAAAAAAATATAGTACTAAATAATGGTATCTAGAAACTTGCTTGATAGAAGCTAAGCGCCACGTCCGCCCATATTTTTCCTGGCCAAAATAACCCCCAAACCGTATCATAACCGTTTGCACAAAACTGGGAGAAATAGACATGATACTGAATAAAACAGTTCAATTAAAACTAGGTCAGGGCTACCTTCTAACAGATCGGTCTGGAAATAACCTGAAAAGACCTGTGTTCAGCAGTAGACCTTCTGTGGCTGATTATGATTATAACTAACTTATAATGATAGGAATAAAAACACCCATCACGCTGTACTACTCGTAACAAATGAGCAATATATTTATCTGTATATAAAATAAACTCTGTAACCACCCAATACGAAACCAGAATATCAAACTTTTCAAATATATAAAAACCCAAATATTCCTTTCATAACAAACTTCGCAAAACACACCCGAAACGTACAAAGTATCGTACACTTGGAAACTGTCACACAGACTCGATATACCAGGCAGTCCGTAATATCATATCCCCATAACTCATAAAACAAAAATTTACTACCGGCCATTCCGTAGAATACAGAGTTGCAAATGAGTTATCGATACGAGGTTGCGTATAACAGTTTAATATCTTCGGAGTTGTGAACGAGACTTTGAGTACACCCTGGGGCTTGATTCTGTATGACAAACCAGGTGTACCTTGCGTAAACCATGACATACTATGTTACATCTTTAGTTTGTAGATTCGTCTTAAAAACTAGCCGTTACGAGATAATGTAGCTATTTGTAGAAATGATTTTCAGATCTAGCATTACCTCCTACGTTCAAAGTTCAAACCCACAAATTTCCTTCTTCACAAAATAATATAGTAATTGTTAATTTGATACAACTAACAAGTTAATTAAATGGAATGCTATCAAAATCCCTTAAGATTTATGATATTACCAATTCCTTACTTCAAAGCCAGGTGAATTCCACGTGGATTCAGACACCGAACTGAGTCCCTGATCAGACGAACGTGGATGGATTGCAAAAAAACCAGGTCATCAATGCGCCCCCAATGACTGATCTGTGTAGTTGTTACACCGGATGTGGAATAAGGAAACATGTAAGCTGTTGGTTTAAGTCAATAGACTATTTTTTCTGTACAGGTTATTTATGAGACATTTGATTGAGAAAAATATTCGCAAAGAATATGGTTGCTTGTCTTGGAATATGTATTTAGGTTTTTAATAGATATTCCATTTCAATCTTACGAGCATGCAAGAAAGAGCGAAATATCGGAACGTCTTACACATCAATAAATAACTAAATTATACAATACCCGAATCTAATCATCAACCAAAGCAAAAAACGACGATGTTACAGATTATAATCTATAATTATTTGTAAACCAAGTAATTACCCAAAATACGCCCCCAAACCAACATTTAACACGAAACATCTCACCCCGAAAAATGCCACTAATCGAGTTCATAGCCTCCACATTTCCGGTGGGCAGTAAACTTTACCTATACATTTTTAGCTCGAAACTCAACAGTAAACTAGTTAGGTGGCCTTTGCGACCCTACTAAGTAAGCTACAGTCTTTGTAACATCTATCCAAATCGAATTACACGCCGCGCCGGCACGGTCGCCTGCCTCCGGGCGTTGGTGGATTAAATTACAAGCGATGGCTGTTTAATATTTTTTTGGTTGTGAGGAAGTTGATACTTTTCTACAGAAGAATTGTTAGAGTGTCAAATTGTAGTGGTCGGATTATTGAAAACTAGCTTTTGCCCGCGGCTCCGCCCGCGTTAAAAAGTTTTTCCGGGATAAAAGTCCCGCTTAATGTTTTCCCGGGATAAAAAGTAGCCTATGTGTTAATCCAGGACATGATCTACCCGTGTGCCAAATTTCATCGAAATCCGTTCAGTAGTTTTTGCGTGAAAGAGGAACAAACATCCTTACATCCATACATCCAAACATCCAAACATCCATACATTCTAACAAACTTTCGCCTTTATAATATTAGTAGGATTATTATTAGATAATTATTTATCATCTCGTGGTCACGTTTATGCATTATGTACTATGGACTTAGAGCTCCTGGATTCAATACTCACGTCGCACAACCTTTCTTTTTTTTTTGAGGGACAAAATCGCGTTGGTGCTACCACCACTGGGAGTACCACCAGTGCAACGTTTATGTTGGTTTCTCCAGTCTTACGGCCCAATGTTGAAACTCAGGAATATAGCATCATCCAAGCGAATATTGGAATCGAATTCCTAATCTAATAATATAATAAAATAATTGGTTGGTATGACGGTGTAGAGTGCGCATAACTCTACACTGTCATACAAACCAAAACTCGCGGTAGCTTCTTCAGCGCATACGGTACAGTCTCGGGGTTGTTAACCCTGACTTATTATACTGGATGTCCTAGAAGAAAATATGTCAGGGAGGCGACCGGTCATAAAAGCGAAGCCAAATCCTTCCTGAAACATTATTTACAAAGTGTTTATGGTAAAAATATGAGCCCTTAAACAAAAATAATGATCAGCTTATTCCCACCGCTGTCAGCTCATACAAGTACTACACTCAAACGTTGTTTGTAACAACACTTGTAAACCTATTTCCATTATATCTTCAGCGAGTAGTTACAGAATATCCATACTCTTAGTCCAACTTACAAAGCTATTCTACCTCGAATTAATTAACTGTGGTACAATCGACCGACCGCTTTGATGTGCAAATTGTTTGTTCACATTCTTATGTATACGACAGCTTGTGAGGGTTGACCATTGCCTTTAAAACCTTTTTTGAATGTAGCCTAAAGGAACAAAATAATTTCGGCAACCTTTTAAGTATCTAGCGAAGATAAAAGGATCCATTAAGGGTTTAGTATAGGAACGAAATTATTTGCGACATCTCTAAACATTTTTATAATATTTAATACGGAAAAAGTATTTTATAGTTTGAAAATGTCGAAATAAGCAATTCAATGATTTTATATTTTTATAGAATCCTAAAAAAGAAACAGTCGAAAGCGGGATTTGAACCCACGACCTCCGGCGTACCGTGCCGGTGCTCTTCCAATTGAGCTATTCCGACCCCGCCATCGATTGCCAATTTCAGGATCCGTATTTAATTCTCTTAAAGGAGATGACCAGCGACATCTGTTAACAGTTATTACAACTACTAACTCAGCATTACCCCTTTACAGGAGTAAGTAACCGAAACGAGTCGCTAAACTTTTTTTCTAATTTTATATTATGATTTTTTATACATGTCAATGGCCATGTAGTGCCTGGTTAATGATTTTATATTTTTATAGAATCCTGAAAAAGAAACAGTCGAAAGCGGGATTTGAACCCACGACATCCGGCGTACCGTGCCGGTGCTCTTCCAATTGAGGTATTCCATGGCCATTGACATGTATAAAAAATCATAATATAAAATAAGCAATTCAAATTGTAAAGTCGTTAAAACTTCCAAGCATGCCAATGCTCAATACGCACTGTAATTATTTAAAATTTCTGTTTAAAAATCTCTCATCTACACACACTTTCACAGTTAAGCTACAGTCATACATATTTTATTTACTTAAATTACACTTGGAACTAAAGAATTAAATTGGAAATTCAATTATCTTACAGAAAACAATATCTATATATATAAAAGAAAGTGGTGTTAGTTACACCACTTATAACTCAAGAATGGCTGAACGGATTTAGCTGAAAATTGGTGGAGAGGTAGCTTAGAACCAGGAGACGGACATAGGATACTTTTTATCCCGGGAAAATATAAACCGGGACTTTTATCCCGGATAATTGTTTTCTGCCAGTGGAACCGCAAGAAAACAAGTATAGAGATATTTCGAGATCCAGTTGAGGACATAATTACTCTTATCCCGGAAAAAGATAAACCGGGAATTATATCGAGCCGCCACGCCTAAACCACTGAACCGATGGCAATGCAATTTGGCAGGGAGATAGTTTAAAACCTGGGAAGAATCTAGGCTACTTCATATCCCGGAAAAATATAAACCGGGACCATAATCCCGAAAAATAGTTTTTTGCCAGTGGAACCGTATGAAAATAAGTATGGAGATAGTTTGTGATCCAAAGGAAATCAATCTCAAGTTTGAGTTACATCTCAAGTAGACATAATGTATGAACAGTTCAATACATTATGTCTACTTGAGATGTAACTCAAACTTGAGATTGACCTATTAATACCGCCCATAGGCTACTATTATCCCGGAAAACAGACACCGGGAATTTTATTCGGGATTTTTTTCCGGAAAAAAATATGGTTAGGTATTATTTACGGGGGGGGGGGGGGGGGGTGTTTAGGGATTTAAAAATTTCGTTAAATAAGGACTCATTTGGTGGCAGGGAGGTTTTTTGCAAGAAAATTACGCGGAAAATTTGAAAATTTAAGAATACTTAACCGCCATATTAAACGTGTATGTCACTGAATTCCTCCTAAGCGGCTGGACCGATTTTAATGATTTTTTTGTGTCCTCAGGTGGGTTTGAGAATAGTTTCGATTAACAATTAGATCCGGTAGGTGGCGCTGTACTCGGGTTCTAGGATTTCATTTCCTTTTTAGGGCTGGACAACGTCTGTCGGGGCCGCTAGTTTAAACTAAAGAAACGCTACGCATTCATACCGTATTATTAAAAACAAAAGAAAAGTAAGGTAAATTGTTTCGCGAAATTTCTTTCTAATTATAATGAGAATTACGGATACAACTGGAATCCTAGTGGGCCTCGGAATTGTAAATTTCTAGCACGTGCAGATCTGTTATTAAAGTATAAAAAATTCTGCCCTATTCCCAGATCTAATATAATATTTATTTTGCAAACAACTAGATTAAATAATGGTTTTCATTTTGTTTAAATATAACAGGATATGAAAAGGTTTCGAAACGGTCTTGATAATTTTAGCAAAAGTAATGTATTTGGGCACAGGAATTTTTGCTTTGTATTATGAATTGGCTGGCTTGCTTAGAATAGTTCAAATATGTTTCAAAAAACTACAGTGAAAAATTTTATTATTATATTTTGTGACCCCGTGGTGGCGTGTAATGCGTGTGCGGTACGACGCCGCTCCGAGGTCGCAGATTCATTCTGATATTACGTTTTTCTGGTCCCTATCAGCCCGGAGTTTAGAATTTGTGACTGAAATGGCGTTAGGCTTTCCCCCCTAACGCCCTCTGGTTTGGGGGCGTTTGTAGAATTCCACCACGGTATCCCCTGCCTGTCGTATGAGACGACTAATAGGGACCAGGGCGGGTCGGTCGGCACGGGTGCTGTCCGCCGCAAGATAATATGTGTGCCCCCCCCACAAGAGGAGACGGGCTGCATTAAGCGGCACAGCACAGGGGCGGTTGCGGACGACAACTTAGACACTTCAGTCAGAAGAAGCCCGCAGCCGTCCCTAATGCGCCCCCTATCATATAATGGGACGTAACACACGTGGCGAAAATTGGTTGCCTGGTTTGCACCTGTGCCTCCCTTTCGGGGATAAAGGCGTGTTGCGTTCATACATATTTCGCGAATATATATATCAGATCTAATGTATTCACTACGCAAGCGAGAGGGTAAAAATAGCCCATTATTTCACGCACTATTCCTTATTCCCGTAAAAGTATCAATAGGATTACATTGATACATACTCGGTGCAAACATAAATCCCGGTTTAACATTTAGGACACGATTTATCACGTTACATCCCGAAGGATCTATCTAAAGTCAGCGTAAAGGAAATCGCGGACACAAATAGTAAATAGAGACGGAGTTTTTGTTTTTCTTTTTAGACTGTGACTTTATAGGCAATCTTTTGGGGCGTATGGACGGAAATAGGTCCATATTCTGGACGAGGGGTATCGAAGTGTATTTTTTGATTTTTTTACGAAATACATTTTAAATACATACTTGTTATAGTAAGTTTCAACTGTAAAATGATAAAACAGCTTCAGTGAATGATGAAATGAGTTCTATAATTATTACTTTTCTGTCCTAATACCTACTACTCTAAAGAACTAAAGAATTTAAAATTATAAAAATGCAAAGGACACTCATACACAGCCACACTTGATACTTAGTTTTATCGCTCCTGCATGCTCATAATTTCTCTTCCAACACACTACAATATTAAAAATTCACAATAGAGCACAGAAGGCGCACATACAGCCAAGTTTGAACTTCGAACGGTGCGTTCGGAAGTGGCAGTAAAATATTTATACAGCGTATAAAAATTCCTCAGCCATTTATCTGTTTAGATCGAGTGCGGTGGGTTGATAACGAAACGCTCGCGTTTACGTGAGACGCGTTCTATATACCCTCGCACCTGTTAGGCTAAAACAGATACGAGCGTTTTTTTAACATTGACTGACTTGCAACGAACGTTTACGACTAGGCAATGGATGGCTAGGACAAAAATACATTTTTATTTAATACTTCTGCCTTTTCCAGGAGCTAATACGTATCGAGATTCATATTGTAATTCAGGAATAAGCAACTGAACCATTCATCACGATTATATGAAAACTACTCCACGAATATTTGATTTCACAAAAGCATGTATTAGCGTAATTAGAATCATACAATACGCTCTCTGACAGATACCATTTCAAATATTTAACCATGACGGCTGGCTGAATAATTAATATATCTAGCAATACGCAAAATTGAGATATAATATACAAACGTATGAATTTTTGATCAGGATGGTTGCTGTCCATTCGAAACGTCGCAAATACGTAATTTGTTAGATTCATTCACAATTGAATAATTAAAACCATATTTGGATATTCAAATACATTTCTGTGATTAAAAATGACTGTGGTATCATTGTAATATTACACCAAATTTAGATTTTGAATAATTAGGACGGAATAGTTAACAGTGAATGATATTTGCATGTTAAACTAGTTTAAACAAAGCTTTCTATAGTAGAAGGCAGTATTGTATACATTCGTTGCTATGTAAACTGGAGTATTATCAAGATTCAAAAACACGACCGTAGACCGTGTTGTTTCATGCGTTTTTTTTTTGTTAATGGCCCTGCTACCAGTAGCCTGACGCGAGTCGGCTTTCCTGGCCACATCGGTCTTTAGGGTGAACGCAGTAGGTGCTCACAACCCTTTGAGTTAAGTGAACATGCAGTCAAGTAAAGTTAACAGCCTTATTACACTGGACGACCGCGTAGCGCTTTCGCCTCACTGTGAATTCGAATGCAATTCGCCACATTTATAAGAGCCCGAACTTTACCTAAGTACAGATGGAAAATACTGCCCTTAATCGTTTTTAAGCATTTTTTGATGTTCGCCTAAGTACGTTGTGAATCAATCATGCAGTGATCGATGCGCGATTTGAGATACCGAACAATAGCGACCGGTTTGCGTCGGTAATGTCACGAATAAGTACCTACGGAAATGGGTGATTTACATGAAATTACATAATCTGAGATATTACTTAAGTCTTAAGTTAGAATTCTACTTGTTCGCCTAAGTACGTATTGAATCAATCGTCCATAGTAATTCTAATTCAGTTGGCGCAGCGGCACGTAGCGTTCGACGTGCGATTCGAGATAGCGAGCGAACATTCGCTGGCGGTTGGCGTGCGGCGAGATTGTCTCGAGATATGACGCCAGTAAGTACATCGAAAAATGTGGCCTGATTTAGATGAATAACATATGGTCAACGTGATGCTTGATTAAATATCATCGTCAGCCAAATCCAGCGTGTTTTTACAACCTTTATCAAGCCCTCTATCAATCTTGCAGGTGGACGTCCAACGCTACAAGTAAAAACATCAAAACATTATTAGTATTAACAAGTTCTGTTATTTTCTCGCAATTTCGCCCGCGTGAGAGGTTTCCTGGAAATCATAATCCCATTGTGGAAAATACCAGGAAAATTGGCTTCCAGGATTTGTGTTGTTTGTGTCCCAAACATTCGAATTCATTCGTATTTATAGCTAAACATATAAAAATACCTACAAGCCTGTGGAGGCACATGTATAAGTAGAATATATGGTATAAATGTAAAACATCCTGCTAGACGATGGACCGACGATTTGAAAAAGGCGGCGGGTAGCGAATGGATGTGGACTTCTAAAGACCGCTATGGTTGGCGCTCACTTGGGGAGGCCGACGTTCAGCAGTGGACGGCGATAGGCTTATTGATTGATGGTATAACTATCCTACTAATATTATAAAGGCGAAAGTTTGTAAGAATGTATGGATGTTTGTTCCTCTTTCATGCAAAAACTACTGAACGGATTTCGATTAAATTTGGCACACGGGTAGATCATGCTCTGGATTAACACATACGCTACTTTTTATCCCGGGAAAACATAAAGCGGGACTTTTATCCCGGAAAAACTTTTTAATGCGGGCGGAGCCGCGGGCAAAATCTAGTAAACTATAAATGAAGACAAAAAAATTAAGGTAACAAAACCCGGCCAGCTTTTCTGACGCCTAAACCCCTATTAGTAATAGAGTAGCCTCGTGCTCGTTGGCAGTATATAATACAGCATTAGGAAAATGATTATAAACGTCAGTTATTATGTTTGATGAATATAAAAAAATACCGCATATTTCCAGTGACCGCATTCGAAGGTCATAACTCTAACAATCGTAGAAACAGAACCCTTGGTTCATTTTACCTACCATCACTTAGATAGATAAATTTATATCTAAATACAGTCACGTACAAGACAGTACTTAGCAAAAATCTCACCAGAAATCACCTCAGTGGTAAGAACGGTTTATTTATTAAGATAATACGGCACACGCGTTCTGTTTCCCGCATTTTCCTCCCCACGCCCTTGAACTCTCAAGGGTGATTGTTATTTGTATAAGAGGAAACTGTGTATAAGTGTGGAATACATATATATTAGATTTGGTATCATCTAGCGCTGTTATTATTTTTACTAGAACAATGTCTTCATAGTGTATATTTTTTATTTCTTTCGAAGGCAGAAGCCCACGTGACATATGTGTTTACTGTTAGCCATGGAAGTTAGCAATGCCAGGGGCGCAAGCCGCTACCTACCGTTATATAATGTGAAGTAAAAGTGCTGGCGGTGGACGTTTCCAGGTGGAATGGGTGAACTTTCCCCCGAGAGCGGGTAGTCCGATGGTTCTATCAGTTCCTCGCAGCACTTCCTGGGGAAGAGCCGGCAAAGTACGCAAAGGGACTAATCATCCAATGTCTCTTCGCATTCCCAACGTCTCCAAATTGTATGTTATTAATATGTATTAAATTTACATGTCATACATGATTAAAGCATTGTCTTTATATTCACCTATAACAAATAACAAAATCGTAACATTACTAAAAAAAAAAAAATGTTCATACAAGCAAATAAATATATCTTAAGCTGTACAGATTAATATTCTGCCAGATTTCTCGTAAACTGTTGACTAATAGTGTCGCCAACCTCTATTAACAAACTTCGCTATAACTTCTAAAGTTCGTTGAAAGATTTCAAACAAAGCCGAGTTTTAACTTTGTTATGTTTTTAGATTTTCCACAAAATAACTTGGTGCTGTATTTAATTTAAGCTCGCTAAATATGAATTAAGTTATAGTATTTACGTGAGCATGGATGTATTAAATGTTTTGTTTTTAATATTTAAACAATAATATTTTCGAATTCGGTAAATTTAAAGGATTTTATATGTTCATTACTGCAATAACAGTGTGTCTTGAACAACAAAGGTTGTAACATGGGCTCTATCTTCGAGGGAATAATAAATATAAAACCAAATTCGTCCGACATCTAAATTCGCCTAATAATACACAGGTCCATGATACGCATGTATGCAATAAGAAACTTGGAGCACTAGTTGTATCTGGTTCTGCCTAACCCTTCATACACGAATTTATCCTACCCAGCGAGTTTTTCCATCTATACTAATATTATAAAGCTGAAGAGTTTGTTTGTTTGTTTGTTTGTTTGTTTGTTTGTTTGTTTGTTTGAACGCGCTAATCTCAGGAACTACTGGTGCGAATTGAAAAATTCTTTTTGTGTTGAATAGACCATTTATCGAGGAAGGCTATAGGCTATAAAACATCACGATGCAACTATTAGGAGCGAAGAAATAATGGAAAATGTGAAAAATGCGGGGAAAATTATTCATCCTTGAGGGCTTCCATTGCGTGCGCTGCGAAAACCGTTCAAGATACCAAAAATATATGTATGAAAGAATTATTCGTCTTGAAATGATCTAAAAAAAAGTCCGCGACAGTATATGTCTATCTTTTAAAATAAACTCTCTAGAACCGTTTTTATGGTAATCAAATTTGGTCGAAATTAATGCATTATTTGTTAAGAGTTGTATCAACGTCATAATATTAATCTTTATACAAATAAATGTGTTGGATAGAGTGATTCAACGGGAAGGTTTTTATGTATGTACTTTTAGCCCGGAAAAACTTATTAACGCGGGCGAAGCCGTGGGCAAAAGCTAGTATTGCATATAATTGATCTAACACCGCACAAGTCATAATTACAAATCGAATAAAGTAACTTTTCTTGCAATAATTGATGGAGCGTTACCTTATTCTGCTAATTATAAAGAAATATAATGTGTGATTTTTGGTTGATGGCGACGAGCTTAATTATCAAGCCAATGTCACGTTGATGCAAACTGCAGAGTTCTAGGGTACTTTAGTTGAATGTCTTTGCACTGGTGACTGGCGGGAGAAGATAAAATATATAATTGTATCCAACACTATTCTAAGTCAATACTTTCAAACCCAGCCAACAACGATATTTGAAATTGATTTCGCCCGGCCCGTGCGGGGGTCATGTGGGGGGACGCGGGGGCCACATTTCTTCGTGCCCCACAATGTTTACGGACAGGGAAATGCAATTCGCATTCGCAGCGCCTTATTTACCGTGCGCGACGGCCGTTGTTCCGAGCGGGTCTCTACTTTATAAACACTGACCGACGGCGGCGTCTTCCTGTGTACAAGTTACTAGCGATTGGAGAATTTTAAGAATTAAAGATTTTATAATAAAAAAAAAACATACCTTATTATTAATGAAAAAGTTACTCTCTTTCACGGCTGCACCGCTGAACCAATTTCGATGAAATTTGGTATGGAGATAGTTTGAGACGTTGGGCAGGGCATGGACTATTTTATATTCCATGAAAACACATACTATCAAAAACACAACTTGTGAAAAATACCATGTTCCGCAACTCAGTTCTCGCGTAAAAAGTTCTGAGATCCATGTAATACCAAGTCGGTTAATTTATTTCGTCCTTACTTAAGGGAAAAAGGGGTAAAATGCGGCGACACCCTAGTTGGGAGTGGAACGGACTGCCGAGACGAATTTCCGCAGGTTCAAAACCCAAGGCACACACCTGACTTTTCTAAAAAAAAAGTTGTGAATTATCGCTCGCTTTAACGTTGAAGGAAAACATTGTGAGGAAACCTACATACCTGAGAAGTTCTCTGAATTTCGAAGGTATGTGAAATCAACCCGCACTAGGCCAACGTTGTGGACTAAAGCCTTAACCCTCTCAGTTGTAGAGGAGGCCTGTGCTCAGCAGTGGGCAGTATATAATACAGGGCTGGTTTGGTATGGTATAGTACTTACGGGACCTTTTGTCTTAGCGGGAAGCGACTTAGTTTTATACTATGTAGTGATACAGGTACACTGATTCATTATGAGTCAATTGTCAATCACAAAGTCTAGACGAGTAACAAACCCCCAAATCACTTACAACTTGAACCATACGAAACGACCTGGTATTAGAAACGATGGAGAGATAGCAGGTAAAAAAACAACGGAAACCAAGAACGGCCAGGGGAATACGAAGCAAAGATTCTATACATCTTCATCCAGCCTGTTAGCTCTGCTAAATGGACGCTACTCAGCGTCCACGGTTCACAGCTTTATGTGATTTTCATGACTATTCCATTAGTGGTTTGCTTTTGAGTCCAGTGATTTAGAAACACTTTTGATGTTTTATTTCGGTTCTGGTTCAATAAACTAACTATAGGTTTGGCAAGTTTAACGTCTCAATATCAGTCTCAATTGCATTATGTAACTGCAGAGATTGTAAGCCTTTACTAGCGAAATTGTAGTCGCTAAACCACTAAGGCAATTTTAAATATAAAAATTACTACAAAGCGATTACAAAGAGTTTTAATTTCTCCAGAAACGTGCAATCCCATAATCCGTATTTCGTACAGCGAATTAAAAATAGTGTTCCTTATTCAAACCCATTCCTACTCACACTTACGTGAAGGTACAAAACGAAACGGAATCTCCTCGGAAGCCAACAAAACTCCCGACCCGCGAACGCTAATCGTTCCTTACATTTTTCATTCTTTTCCAACTGTTTTGCTCCATTTGCGTCCAATGTTTGCGGCCATACGTAAATTACGTTCGAAATTCGAATTTAGCCGAAACACGCCGAGCGTTTACGAAGCGGGCACAAATGCAGCGTGTCATAGCGTATATGTCTGTTTATTTACAACACATGAAGTATAATGGATTTAGAACCGTAGACGGCGCTCTGAAATGATACGTTCCACATAGAGGGTAATATTAGCACAAAATTAAAAAAAAATTATACTGTATTTGTTGATTGAGATATTTAAGCATAAAAGCTTTTTCGGTGGATGAAGCTAAGCTTTTGTAAAAATACTTTAAATTTTTTTTTGTTGCATAGCGTTACATAGATTCATATATAAGGTAAAAAGGGAATTAGAGTGTGTGGGTTTCTAGACTTTGTATGCACCCTATAAAATATATAACTAGTCTTAACAAAATCCTACTGGTGGTAGTTGTCTCATATTATGTAAGTGTCCGTCTGTCTGGGTGGGTACTACCGCAATGTCTATTTCCACCGCCAAGCAGCAGTGTGCGTGCACTGTTGTGTTTCGGTTTGAAGGACATTGTAGCCAGTGTAACTACTGGACATAATGAGACTTAACATCTGAGTCTCAGGATGACAAGCGCAGTGGAATGCCACACAGTACTTTGTAATTCAAGGTGCTGAATGGTGTTGCTACTGTTTATGGGTGGGCGTATCGCTTACCATAAGGCGAACGGCTTGCTCGTCTCGTCATTCAATGCCATACAAAAAAAAAACAAGAATACTATTACAAAACGACCTACAAACTACTGTTTGCAAAGGATACCTTACATTAAGCCAAGAACATCAATCCCGATCCAGGATTATGAGAGGTTTGTTAGCACAGGCGCTGTATAATCCATTTGACATGGATTAACCGTCGAAAATCAGGAGGCCTCGGTTCGCGTTGTTTTACAGGCTTTAGATGTTTCTATAAGGCGAATAATCTAGTTGCCGGTATCTTGAGATTAAACGTTACTTGCTTGTTAATTAGTTTGCTAGGTTTTCTTGGAAAAATCTTTCAAATAATTGATATTATAATTGGTGGAACACAACTTGAGCACTCCGTACGATAGAGAATTTTTTTCTAGCAATTTCTTATGTGGTGGTATGTCTCTCATATGTAAAAGTCCGTCTGGGTGGGTACTACCGCAATGTTTATTTCTACCGCCAAGCAGCAGTGTGCGTGCACGGTTGTGTTTCGAAAGGCATTGTAGCCAGTGTAACTACTGTACATAATGAGACTTAACACACTTTTCTTATGTCACAGGATGACGAGCGCAGTGGAATGCCACACAGTACTTTGGAACTTTGTAAGTCAAGGTTCTGTATAGTTATACTACTGTTTGTGGGCGGTCGTACTGCTTACCATCGGGCGAACGGCATGCGCGTCTCGTCATTCGACGCCATAAAAAAAAATGTTGACGCTAATGTTAGATATTGAATTTAATATATTTTTTAGATTTTATCCTGGATTTAATCATTTCTTTTTTAGTAATTTGTGTAACTGCACTTACATAAACCACGCTGTATTGTGGTCAAGATGTTTGCCGACTATCATAAAAATGATCTTAGAAATTGTTACCCAGATTCACCTCCTCAACCTTGGGCAGGACAATTATTTGAAACCCTATCTAGCTACTAATTAGAATTTTTCATTAGTCAAGACAATTTAACGGTTACAATTTCATGAAATTTCTTTAAATTTAATTCGGATTTTACCAAACTTTGCCTAAACAAAAAAAAAATAAAGTGTGAAACGTATGTTTCTGAATTTTGATACGCAAGCAACTTGAATACAAGTGCAACAACGAAAAGCTTTACAATACTCGCGACCTGCACATCACCGTATAGTTCCTAGCGTATCTAATAGTTTATTTCTAGAATAGATGCGTCTTTATTCCAAGTAAAATACATAATGTATATATAATAGTTGGAATTGGCACCCAAACTAAAGCTTATTTTGGGCTGCCATAATACAGGTTGCAATTTGAATAATAAGCCGCACGAGGAATACATTTAAATTTTTTGTACTTAAGTCAAAAATAACACTAAATAAAAAGTATTTTGTAACAATCCTTATCATTGATGTTCATCTTGATAATTCCTCTGTATTGGTGGTGAACATTGTAGGGATGTAAGCAACCAAAAATTCAGAAAAATCCCGGGGCGAACTAGTTGCGCCGCTGCCTATCTCCTTGTAAATAATACTATGTGTAAAACTGATAAGTTTTACAGTCTGTCATAGATTGAATGGGAACTTTCACGTTGAAAAAAAATCAAAGCTATCACTCAACAGTCAATAATGGAATTCATATTCAATTAGGATCCAAACCCGAGACCCAAGCACAACACACCCTCCACAACACGAGCGTCATGATTGTTTTGTTCCAAAACCCTCGCTGGTGGATCGTTATTTACATTGGATCCTTGAATCCGGAGCGTTAAAACTGTCGGCTTAGGTATGCATGAAATGCGTTCAAAACGTGTACATTGTTAGCGTTTCATACAATTTGTTTAGGTTCAAGTGTTACGTTTTGGGATCGAAAGAAATAATTCTCGAAGTAGTTGTATCTTTAGTATATTATAGTAGTGGTAGTCTATAGATGCTTTCTTTGGTTTAAGTACCTAGGTTATTTAATACTAATTCATTATTTACCTTTCTTTTGATTTGCTTTGCTCCACAGAGTCTTATCGATTAAACTACTTAAAGGCATTGACAGATAAAGGTGCTATTGTCTACGTGATCTTGGCAGTTTAGGTTTATCTGTAGGTTTTTGTGGAGAATATGAACATTACAAATCAGGCTAATATCATAAATCTAGTAGAATTTCCTGTTTCTACTTTCACAATTAACTCCTTTACAAATAATCCTTTTATTTGTTAACTGATTAATTAATTTTGGTATTATTTTCCTATTGTCTCCTAGAATTAAATATTCAATTATAATAATATACTAATTGCAAAACATCGCAGTAATTCCAATTGTACCAACCCAATGTAAATTTCTTTTAAAACACAGATTACTGAAACCAATTTAAACGAGACAAGTCTGGACTCGTCCCGGAATGATTGCAATTTATTGAAACCCCTTGAGAAGCAAACGATCGGATTTAATATTCCCAACTAAAATCTAATAAACTACAGCTTGTATCTATTAGAATATAAATTAAACTGATTTCAAAGAAAATTTCAAGACAAAATTGGTAAATATTGGCAACTAAATTTACTTATTACAGTTTTGTTGAATGGAAAACTATTAAGTTTTTCGATTAAGTGTTTTGTGAGAAATAAGAGAGTTAAATGAAAAGTAGTTAGTCAAAATAGTTACTATGAACAGTACCTATAATATATAGACCGTGGGCCAGTAGCAAAATTTCGTCAGTCATTTTCTCCCGAACGATAATTGGTGAGATGCATCAGAGACGTGTATCATAAAGCCTCGTGAACGTCAGCTTCGGCTCCGTGGGTGCCATGAGCGGTGGTAGCCTCCCAAAGATGTAGAAAAAAATATATTATTCAGTCATTTCCTCCCAACTAAGAATCATTTTAAATTGTAGCTAACCCGATACCTTGAAGAAAAAAAATAATCAGCTGACTGTAACTTGGGGCATTATGCGTCAGCTGGTCAATCAAACATGTAAAAAAAATATATCATTTCAGTGATTTCCTCTCAACTACAAATTTACCTGATGATAGCTTATACGCAACTATGAATAAATATATATGTCAGCTGGCTGTATGCCGGGGCAAAAACCGTCAGCTGATGCCTTGAAAGTTATAACGCAGGTGTTAGGCGAGAGCTTCTATTACATAATTACATGCATCAGCTGACAATGTTTCCCTCGAATTAATGATAGTAGATTCTCTTTATTAATTACAGCATTGTATTATCAATCTATACATGTAAAATGCTTTGTTCTGAATGACTGACTGACGCACAGCCTAAACCTCTGCCGTAGAGACCTGAAACTTGCAGGTTGTGTTCTTTGTATGCCATAGGCATCTAATGAGATTGAATTTTCCGAAAGTCTACCCCTAAGAGGGTGAAAAGGGGGGGCAAAGTTTGTATGGGCCAACGTGATTCCTTGGTCCAACCTACTTCAAATATTGCTTAAACTTATTTTTAACAGAACTGATAGAAGACGTGTTTCATGTTTTATTGAAATTCATCCCGTAATATATAATATGTATAAAAACGAAAGGTCATTAACTCACGCATCACGAAATCTGAGAAGCTACACGTGCTAGGAGTCTCAAATTTTGTGGAGGTTCCTTTTAGGACGTTGGAGCTCACTAAGACGGGATTTTGCGAAATTCAACCCCTAATGGGGTAAAAAGATTGTACGCGATAAACTCAAAGACTATCAAACGGATTTTGATTAAATTTGGTATGGAGATAATTCGAGCATCTGGGAAACTGCAAAGTTTTAGGCTACTTCTTATCCCGTGAAAATGTATAAGTGGGACCTTTATAAAAAAAAAACTCTTTCGTACGACCGCGGCTGCGGGCAAAAGCTAGTCAGCTTATAAATTTTCATCTGAGAAGATATAATGTATCTTAAATGTTTGACTTTACGCTCAGATATGAGTTTTCCGATGAAATGTATAAATACTTTACGACTAATACGTATATAATTAAATAACTGAAGAAATATTAAGAACAGTGATTATGAATTTATAGTTTATTGTACTCTCCGGAGTAAGATAAAGTGGTCAGCAGAAGACTTTTCAGATTTACACAACCTACTGCAGGTACCACCTTTGCAACACGTTTCTAATCTAAGGGTTAGAAAAGTGTTGCATGCCTACATCGCGTCATACAAGGAACACACCCTGCAAGTTTCAGATCTCTACGGTCAGAGGTTTGGGCTGTGCGTTTAACTGTCAGTCAGTCATTCAGGACAAAGCATTTTACATGTATAGATTGATAATACAATGCTGTAATTAATAAAGAGAATCTACTGTCATTAATTCGAGGGAAACATTGTCAGCTGATGCATGTAATTATGTAATAGAAGCTCTCGCCTAACACCTGCGTTATAACTTTCAAGGCATCAGCTGACGGTTTTTGCCCCGGCATACAGCCAGCTGACATATATATTTATTCATAGTTGCGTATAAGCTATCATCAGGTAAATTTGTAGTTGAGAGGAAATCACTGAAATGATATATTTTTTTTACATGTTTGATTGACCAGCTGACGCATAATGCCCCAAGTTACAGTCAGCTGATTATTTTTTTTCTTCAAGGTATCGGGTTAGCTACAATTTAAAGTGATTCTTAGTTGGGAGGAAATGACTGAATAATATATTTTTTTCTACATCTTTGGGAGGCTACCACCGCTCATGGCACCCACGGAGCCGAAGCTGACGTTCACGAGGCTTTATGATACACGTCTCTGATGCGTCTCACCAATTATCGTTTGAGAGAAACTTGGTCATCGAAATCTGTCACTGGCCCACGGACCAATACAGAATTTGATTATTTGGCTATCCTTGTGATTTTACCTACTTTTACTGATTTATAGATCAAGTGAAATTACAGTATGTATTACAATGTTATTCACCACTCACCACCCAACTAGTGGCCAATAAATGTTTTTAATACGCTTTTATTAGCTTCAGACGTATGTATGTAAGTAACTGATTTCTTTCTATTCTTTCTCTTTTCAGTAGTTTACGATTTTCAATTTAAACATTAATTCAATATAATTAAAATTTTGAAAAACAAAATCATTTGTCAACCTTCACGACAGATCTAACAATGTGGAGCGGCTAAATACCACTTAACTGCAACTAAGAACCACTCAAATTCCCAATAAATCATAATGTGAGCCATATTGTAATGTTTCTAAATTCAAATATTTAAAAAGATATGATTCGAAATTTAAAACTACGGTTAATTTACCAAGATACCAATTTTAAAATCGCAAATGAAACGGCACTTGTAAAATACTCAATAGGTCTGAGTGTGGCCAGGAGGGTAATAACGTTTGACTGCATGTAATGTCAAATGTGCAATACCATTAAAAAATTAAAAAATATATATGCTTTGAAATTTAAAATCGGAATTCTGTTGCAAATCAGGCTTGTAAAAATACTCAACAGGTCTAAGTACGGCCGGGTGGGTAATTCCGTTTGACCGCATGTAGGGTCCACATCTCAAATTCCCAATAAACCGTAGTCCGTCGGCCGCGCGGTGACCACGCCCCCGCAATTCAGACAAGGGTGTTAGGATGGTGCAAGCAGGAGCGTTGTTTTAATTTTTTCTGGGCTTGGATTGTATAAGACACTACACTCACCGCGACGACTAAAATCCTACTAAAATTATTAACGCAAAAGTTTGCAAGTATGGATGTATGGATGTTCGTTACTCTTTCACGGAAAAACTACTGAACGGATTTCAATGAAATGTAATATTTACTATTAATACTTTGTGACTATCCAAAGTAAAATGTGGGGCCTTTCAATAACATGATTTACTTATAGGCCGCGATAAATAACGTACCTACAAGTTCTTAAACACTACACTCATAATGAGCATATAATAATTTGTTAGAACAAGTTATTAAACTCTGTTTTATAATTTAATATCCAGAACAAAACCTGTTTTATAGAAAATAATATTTTTTATTGCATTACACAAATCGCTTCATCTACCAACTTAGACCCCCTAACGAACCAAAGACGAACTTTCTTCATAACACCGCTGAATTCAAAAGCAATCAATGTGTGATATCGCCGCGTATTTTGGCCGGCGGACCCTTATTACCTTAATGTATCGGCAGTTACATGGACCCCGGCCCGTTACGGACCCAGCAGTTGACCTCAAACGATTGTAGTTCCAAACTTTTATGCGACCACTACCGCTAGTTTGGGGCCGTTCAAGTATTAAGTACGCTGAATTTTAATCTTTTTTTAAACCCCCTTATCAGCAAAAGTAAGCATAGCTCTTATCCCCCCCCCTTTCTCGTATGTTTACGTAAGCAAGAGTATAATATTTTAAGAATCTGATCAAAAATGTCTTTATTGCACCTCTGCGTCATCGAAGTCATTTTTCGATTTTTCATTGTTTAAAAGAGGAAATAATAGTAAAATGATTCACATCGGTTTTCAATAGGTGAATAAAGAAAAAACAATGCTCAACATTTTCTTTAGAATTCTTATATTTTCGCACGATATTCATTTAAAACAAAATATTTCTGCAATTGTTCATTAACTTTATTGTACATACATACATATACATATACACTCACGCCTGTTATCCCCGAAGAGGTAGGCAGAGGCGCAACTAGTGCACCCACTTTTCGCCATTATTCCGTCCCATGATGTGATAAGGGGCGAGCCTATCGCCATATCGGGCACAAATTCCAGACTCCGAGCTGATACTGAATAGAAAAACTCAATATCACTGCCCGACCCGGGGATCGAACCCAAGACCTCAGCTTTGCAGTCGTACGGTAATACAACTACGCTACCGAGGCAGTCTAACTTTATTGTACAAAGGTTATAAAACTATTTATATTTACAAAGTTACATTATACATTCCATAAGAATTCCGAGGGTGTGTGAACAACCAGCACTAGGCCTGCGCGGAGGACTAAGGCCTAAACCCTCTCAGTAACAGAAGCCCGTGTTCAGCAGTGGACAGCACATAACACAAGGCCAGTATTATCATATACTCCTCTAACTTATAACTCTATGTTTATATTACCACTTATTATTTGGCCATTGTATATTACTAACACTGTTTATTATTATGTCAACCCTGATAGCATTAGTACAAACCTTAGTGTTTTTTAGATGTTATCTACTAACAAACACTTGTAATTTCCTTGAGCATGTTAAATAAAAAAAAAATGTATTACTTAAATATGACGGTGTCAGTCTTGAATCCTCACACAATCTAAACTCAAAATGAACTCCTTATACAAGCGTGTACCTGCAACAATGAAATGAATATTAAATGTACGTTCATTACAAAATAACAAAGGGCCCTTACCAAGGCGTCCGTGCTTATTGTGCTTGAGACCGTACATATAATGAAGACGCGAAATTTATTACCGGCCTTTACCACTGAATTATACGCTCTTTTTAATGTTGGAAACTGTTGCGACTTGATTTTTGTATGTGTAATATTTCAAAAGGTACCTGGTAAACAATGACGTAGAGCAATTTTTTTTTGTTTTTGTCGGGTGTTTGATTGTGATAAATGATAGTATCTTTATACTTTTTTGGTATAAGAGATTCCCGATATCAGAGTCTAGGTAGGTTCTGCCATCAAACACTTTTTTATATACCAATCCTCGTTTAAATTAGAATTAATTTTCTACGGTGTATCATGAAATGGACACTTATGAGATGTATTACAGAGTACTTGAGGAAAAAAACATTATTTAGTCTCGTTTCGAATTGTACTTCATTCGCAAAACGAACACTGACCTAAAAAATCTTTAGTACTTAAGCGTTTTTAGATAGTACCTCTAGTAACTCGGTATCAACAAAATTAACCAAAACGTTCGCGATTTAAACGTTCGTACCACATAGATAAAACAATTTACTTTACTAATTCAGACTGCTAATCTAGTGCTCAAGTCCATTCATAGGGCTTAATGACTGTCGCCGAACAACTAGAACTGACGCCTTAACCGGCTAACGTTATCGTTGTATCTTGCGAACACCATAAATGGACCTGTGTAACAGTTTGTAAAATTATGTTTGATATTAACGTTACGATAGCCTAGCGGGGAATGAATTAAACCGCTGAGACGTTCGTGGATTCGACCACAAATCTAAGCACTTTGAATCTTAGGGCGATAATCATAAATCAATCTCATGTTTGCGTAAAAACTTAAGTATACATTTAATGTATTGAACTATTTAATGAACTTCAGCTGTCATTTAAGAGCTTGTTCTCGTTTGAGTAAGTGCTGCTACCTCAACAAAACTTAGCTGTCGAAAGCCCTCACATCATCACATATATTTATTAAATAGCGACTATCCAAGATGCTGACCTTAATTTGACAGCGTCTCAGCTGAGCGAAATTGAATTGCATCTATTAATACTGCCTTTTGTTAACCGACTTCAACAAGGAGGTTCTGTATTCAACCTGTATGTATGTATGTATGTAAATGTGTATGGCCGCAAGTTTCTCAAAAACTACTGATCCGATTTGGATGTGTTTTTCGATGTTCAAATGTATAGTTTTCAGGGAAGTTTTTAGTATATAATTCATGAAGATCTGATGAAGATCTTCGGAGATACATAATGGAACTCTTCAATAACTAACAGCAGATGACTCGCGAATGCTGTAATGTATGATGTATTGTTTACGCTATTCTATAATTAGCTAACAAAAAAGCAATAAATAAAATCTTTTTAACAGAAAATAAACCGACTTCAAAACCACTGCAAACCAACAAATAAATCAATTTTATATTCGCTTTGTATATACGTATATTTGGAGACGGTGCCTAATTTAAATTGAACAATGTCTTCGTATATTTGACCTTGTATTTTCTTGGCTTAGCTGGCAATTTAAATTAGGCATCGACGCCAAATATACGTATATTCTAAGCGAATATAAAATTGAATTATTTTTTGGTTTGCAGTGGTTTTGAAGTAGGTTTATTTTTTGTTAAAAAGTTTTTTTACGTGTGTATTCAAATATGTTCCGTAGTACAGGCCTGTGCTAGCAGTGTGTCAGTACTTAGGCTGGTATCATGATTTGCTCACGATATTCTCTGAAGGCGGATGAGCTTACGAACCACCTGATGGTAAGTGATTACCGTCGCCAATGGACGTCAGCAATGCCAGGGGCACAGCCAAGCCGTTGTCTAACGTGCATATTTTTATAAACCTCGTTTGTAGTAGGACAACTCAACGTGAGGTAACATCGTGGAAGCAAATTCATTCCAGAGAGCACAAGTTCGTAGTAAAAATGATTTTTGTAAATACACGCTGTCCGTAGCATATCTAGATTGTATCAATGACCTTTCCTCCGAAAACAGGTGGGAAAAATATTAATGAACCTATCTAAATCATCATTTTCATTAAAGAACTCAATTAACATATAATTTGATAGCCGTCCGAGCGAAATGCTTCACAATAACGGATTCCGTTGCTACCTGGAATGCGTTTGGAGAATTTAATAACACGAAATACAATTAAGAGAAACTAATTTGTTTGAATCTAATCAGAATCAGCATTATGATGTACGCCCTCTACAGTTTCTTTGCCCGCCTACACGCGGTGGACAAGACAGGAGCTGTAGCGGGCAGGGTTATTTTTAAGATTTAAAATAGTTCAAGTCAGTTTGAAATCTTAATAATGTATCCTACTAATATTATAAAGGCGAAAGCTTGTAAGAATGTATGGATGTATGGATGTAAGGATGTTTGTTCCTCTTTCACGCAAAAACTACTGAACGGATTTCGATGAAATTTGGCACACGGGTAGATCATGTCCTAGATTAACATATAGGCTACTTTTCATCCCGGGAAAATATAAACCGGGACTTTTATCCCGGAAAAACTTTTTAATGCGGGCGGAGCCACGGGCAAAAGCTAGTTGTGAATATTTTTTTACTTTATTGGAATATTATAAAAAGATCTACTCACAATGTATCTAAGTCGAGAAATCTTAGAAGTGTTACTTTGATTCTTAAAAGCGATTCAAGCGGCGCGGAGGCCGCGCAAGGGCTGTGGTTTAATTAGCGGCAAAGTGCTAAAGTTTTATTAAACTTTTACGGTTTAAACATTCTCCGACTTCCTATTCACATAGCATCTCAAACAAATTACCTATTTTATTACGTAATAAAGTCTCGTTAATCACCCTGTCAGTCCGCAATTCCCATAAACTTGCACCAAACAACCCACTGTACCGTAAAATATCTTCGGAAACCATATCCCGTGGTAATTACAAGCTATACATGCAAGCCCATTATATATAGATTATGGACTGGAGGCTTATTAACAAAAAGATGATTCCGAAAGATAAGCAACTCAGTGGGTACGGCAAAAAACGCTATAGAAAAACGGTTCTATAACTCGATAAACTCGAGCGATAAGGCAACCGTTAGAATAACAGTTATTTATTGATTAAAGTTTAGCGAACGTGTAATTATTGTTATGAAATAATATTTTCGTGACGCTTCTTGTTGCTACCATTGTTGGCGTTAAATTAAATGTGTAATATTAATGAAAAATGAATATGTTTATTTCGTTCCACGATAGGATAAGATTGGGGCCTCCCAGTAGGCATAAAAAATGCCTACCATGCCTGCCTACCATTGTTGGCGTTAAATTAAATTTGTAATTATTAATGAAAAATTAAAATGTTTATTTCGTTCCACAATAGGATAAGGTTGAAGCCTCCTAGTAGGCATAAAAAATGCTTGTATCAGGAAATCCTGCTCTCTCTAAGTCATAACACACACACACACACACACAAAAGCGCGCGCGCGCGCCGTTTATCCCCGAAGGGTAGGCAGAGGCGCAACCAGCACCCACTTTTCATCGTGCGTATTTCGTCCCATGATGTGATAGGAGGCGAGACTATCGCCATTTCGGACACAAATTTCAGACTTCGGACTGATACTGAATAGTAAACACAAATACAGCTGTGTCCGACCCGGGGACCGAACCCAAGACCCCAGCACTGCAGTTGCACCGCAACATAACTACGCCACCGAGGCAGTCATCTCTTATAACAAAATGGTATTAATTATTGTTTTAGTACACCATTAGTGCACTTCCGTGTTGATTATAAGGGGTATATAATTTATTTTGTATAATTTATGGCTGACTTTAGACATCTGTGCCTACCCATCCAGTGAAGGTAAATATTGGAAAAAAGGGGTGAGAAAAATCAGATGAAAAATAGATTGCATGTTACTAAGCCGTTTGCCAGACGGTCTTCTATGCAATGAGTGCTACTGAATAGAGTGCCAATGCCTTATGTTTCCATTACAGTGATCAAACTGAACGAAAATATTATTGTCAGAGGCAGCAGAAATTTTACTGTATCAAAGATATGACTACAGCCGTGATAACTTCTTGCATCCGAAACTGTAAAACATAATTTTCTTGCGAATGGTTACGACGCAGCAGATTACATGAAAGCATTTTATTGAGTTAATTGATGTCTAAGCGTCAACACATCTTAGATTAGAGATTAGCTTTTCAAACTTTTAAGGACACAACTAAGGTGGAGAGCACAAACGGCTTTCTGCCAGTTCACTATATCCACATCTCTTTCCAGACTACTAAGAATTTCGAAAACTCGATTAAGCGTCAAATTGAAGCTAAATACGCGATTTCGATACAGATATTGCAAAATGTAGCCAAATATTACTTTAACTAGCTAGCTAAAAGTACCGTGTATGTTACGAACCTAAAACACTCGTATCAATCATTCGCTAAAACTTTCTGATAAGAAAATTCCGAAAGAAATTTAAATGAAGTAACAGAATATCAGTGGGCTTAGAATGTGGCAAAAAGACGTAACTCGTAAGACGATGTTTAATTTTGATGTTTGTGATTGATTGAGAGACCAATACGTCAGTCACGCGTTAGTCTCTCAACCAATCACAATAAAATGAAACAGAGACATGCCATATTTTATTTTCATACTAGCTTTTGCCCGCGGCTCCGCCCGCTTTGAAAAGTTTTTCCGGGATAAAAGTCTCGTTGTATGTTTTCCCGGGATAAAAAGTAGCCTATGTGTTAATCCAGGACATGATCTACCCATGTGCCAAATTTCATCGAAATCCGTTCAGTAGTTTTTGCGTGAAAGAGGAACAAACATCCATACATCCAAACATCCATATATTCTTACAAACTTTCGCCTTTATAATATTAGTAGGATTCTAAGCTCACTGAATAGTATTAATATCAGATATTTGTTGTTTAGTGTACGTTCGATAAATGATATTGCTGTTGTAGAATATATTTTATGAAGTTCTCACGGTTTAAATAACTATGTGTTACTTTACAAAATTATATTCGAATATTTCATAATCATTATAGCCAAGTAGGGAGTAGACTGCCTCGGAAGCGTAGTTGTATTACGGTATGACTCTTGGGTTCGATCCCCGGGTCCGGCAAAGTATTGAGTTTTTCTGTTCAGTATCAGCCCGGAGTCTAGTATTTGTGCCCGATATGGCGATAGGCTCTCCCCCATCACATGGGACGGAATAACGGCGAAAAGTGGGTGTACTAGTTGCGCCCCTGCCTACCCCTTCGGGGATAACAGGCGTGAGTGTATGTGTAGGGAGTGGGACGGACTGCCGAGACGAATGTCCGCGGGTTCAAAACCCAAGGGCACACACTTCTGATTTTTCTAAAAACTTGTGTGTGTATTCTTTGTGAATTATCGCTCGCTTTGACGGTGAAGGAACAAAATTGTGCGGAAACCTGCTTACTTGAGAAGTTCTCTGAATTTCGAAAGTATGTGAAGTCTGCCAACCCGCACTAGGCCAGCGTGCCGGACTAAGGCCTTAACCCTCTCAGTTGTAGAGGAGACCCGTGTTCAGCAGTGGACAGTATTTAATATACCAGTATTATTAGGCGCGAATTATACAGAAAAGGCGTATGCTCCGCCTTCATCTTATGTCTTACAGGGTTGGTATGGTACAGTATTTCATAATGATGAATAAAATGGAATCAAAAACATCAATTACTTTAGTAATAACGTGAATGCAAAATACTATACAGATATTACTATCCTCCAAAGTCAGCAGAATCGCATTTATGATTCTTCTGGTATTATATCTATTTACGAGCTTCACGTCAGATAACTCATTTGCCTGATTTCGTATATGTTATAGAAAAATTACCATAACTTTCAAGTTCCTATACAATTTACTACAAATTTCCATGTGATAAATTACCTGTGCGTGTACTTGACCGTAATAGCAGCAACTGTTTTCCATGGTCGGCGGCCGGGAGGCCTGGCAGGCGGTGGCCCACTTCTGCGAGGCGGTCCTCTCGCGGAAGGAGAGTGCCGAGAGGGATCGCCAGCGCAGTGGTGATCCCTCCCGCCGCCAGACGAGACGTAGGAGGCGTCGGGTGGACGACTGACCGACGTCTCCCGCCCTGTGGATTGGGGGCGTTTGGAGAATTCCACCACGGTATCCCCTGCCTGTCGTAAAAGGCGACTATTAGGGGCCTCCGGGGGTCACGGGTGGGCGGGACGTGCCGCCCACCCATTAGTCTAGCCAACTTCTGTGACCCCCGTGATGGACATGTCCGAGGCAGCGTGTGTCACGCTGCCTCGGACACCAAAAGGCGGACACGGTACGGTGTTTCGGGGGCTTCTGAGCCCCCGCAACATGAAAAGGACCGCAACAGCGGTACGTGCAGGGGCGGTTGCGGACGACAACTTAGACGTGAGTCGGAGGAAGCCCGCAACCGTCCCTAATGCGCCGAAGATAGCCTTTTAAAAAAGAAAAAAAAAAAAATAGCAGCAACTGTTGCGGCAGTTCCTTGAATGGCGTTTTCAATACTTCACCTTGAACCATTTATAGGCGCCAGACTATGACCTTTAGGAGCCTTTATAGCATAGTTTACAACAGTGTACCTTTATAAGGTTTTTTCTTCTACGAAAAAAGGTATTAGTATTTCTTTTTACTCTGTACTTTGCCTAAATCCTTTTTCGATCACGACAGTAGGTACAGTTCCCCGAACTTCCATGAATTTGAATAGAGTAATTACATATTCAATGTCATTTTTTGAGACAATAGAAACATACTGTGTTATTAGAATGAGTAACAATCAAAACGTGCCCCAGAAAAACGAATTCTGAGAACACATTACGTATGCATGAGTCGTTACACATTGCGAATTTTAATTGAATCCTAATGGCGTCAAATTTAACGTCATAAAACTGGGTTTTTATAGCTTATGCGAAATTAAGCACACCTATGGACGTCCACCTGCAAGGTTGACAGACGACTTGATACAGGTAGCAAGAACACGCTGGATGCAAGCCGCTTTTAATAGGTCCGTCTGGAGATCCTTAGAGGCCTATGTTCAGAAGTGGACATAATGTGGCTGATGATGATGATGATGATGCGAGATTTTGTTTGCTTATTTGTATGACAGTTGTAATTCACCAAGGAGATTAAACAGTGATTTGTTGCAGTTTAAAATCTAGTGTAATTATAAGGCACCGTGCAGTACTTATTAACAGAATGTTGATATGCAATGCAACCAGCCCTGTATTATATATACTGCCCACTGCTGAGCACAGGCCTCCTCTACCACTGAGAGGCGTTAGGCCTTAGTCCACCACGATGGCCTAGTGCGGATTGGTAGACTTCTTATACCTTCAAGATTCTTATAGAGAATTCGCAGGTATGTAGGTTTCCTCGCGATGATTTCCTTCACCGTTAAAGCAAACGATAATTGATAACGTAACGTAACTTGATGTATATATGTTGATATCATTTCCATGAATTTCATATCATTCCCTACGTGACGTTTTAAGTATTTTACCAACATAAATTATTAATACTTTCCTTTTTAAGGACACGTGGTATACTCTAGTTATCTGATAAGGTTACATTATGTACGGAAAATCCATTACGGTAATGCTTAATGACAGACCGCGTGGTTTCTACCTTATTTCGAAACAAGAAATTTCGCTCAAATATTTCATACAAGCCCAAAGTGACCTGTGCAGTGTCCCCACAGCACCTGATGGTAAGCAGAGGTCCAGATAGTATCGACTGACAGCGATGATGATTATAACTTGTCCGTCGACACAATTATGCCGGCATTTGAACCGGACATACACAGGCTGATCTCGGAACGCGGCACACTTACGTGAGCGACTATAGCTTGTTTTAACAGCTCATGTACAATCAGCCACATAAATTCCTGAACAAAATCAAAACTTCAAATCGCCTTTACACTATTGTGGTCGTTACAAATTTTATTTTCTCTTCGCAAAAGTAAAATAAAAGGTATTTACTTTACTTCACACAAAGGAAAAGAAATGTGCGATTTTAAATTTTGAATTTGTTCAGCTACTTTTTTAGCCGACTGTACATCTGTACAAAATTCAAAATTTTAAATCACCTATATACGCGTTAAGTTAAACTGAAAAAAAAAATTCTTCATGTGAAATAAAGCAAATCTCTTTTATTTTATTTTTGTGAAGAGAAAAAAAAACATTAGTAAGAACACAAAATTTGTGGGCGATTTGAAATTTTGAGTTTGTTCAGCTAGTTTTGTGGCTAACTGTACCTATAGTGGTCGCTATACGGGTGGATACAAAATACATCCTACCACTAGCAAAAAAAGTTCACCCCCTTTTTTTTAACCCATCTCAGTAGTAGAGGAGGCCCGTGCTCAGCAGTGGGCAGTATACAATACAGGGCATAATATAATACATTGCATTGCACTAGCAAAAAATCGGACAAGTGCGAATTGGATTCGCGTGCCGAGGGTTCCCACAAACTTGTGGGTAAGTTGAAGTATATAAGTTCAATAATTCGCCTAAATTAATTGATAAATGAATGAAGTTTAAAAGCCTAGTAAATTCCTGTTTTTTTTTGTTATTGAAGTACATCGTTACGGTTTTTCAGATTTTTCCTATTACATGTGCTGCAAGACCTTGATTGGTGCCAAATTTTATTCTAGGTTAACGGGACGTTCTCTATAAGTTTTGGTATAAATTTCAACTTGATATGTCCACGCGTTCCTAAGAAAATACAGACAGACGGACAAAAAGTGATATTATCAGGGTTCCTTTTTTTGAGGTACGGAACCCTAAAAATTATGTTTGAATGAAAACACGTAATTCTTAATCAAGTAGACCAGCAAATTTAAACTTCGATCAAATAGCTAAGTTAATAGTTTTCATACATCAAATGCCATATTAAGCCACCAACTAGTTTAAATATTGCAGTCGCTGTTGCGAATAATTTGGTTTTACGCTTGTACGAATTTAGTTAAGGTCGAGATATGAAGTTTCGCGGCCCTTTAACTTCCGGTCGACTATCTTACATCCTGTTGTCGTTGACTAAAATAAGAAAGAAAATTAACAAACCTAAATTGTATAATTTTTTATACTTTTTCTCTCGGATTTCTTGGCAAAAACAGGTTTCTTTTAAACACACATTAACCCATCCCCGAGGGGGTAAACAGAAGTGCACCCTGGGCACTGACTATTCTCCAAGTGTGTTCTGATTGATAATGTGATAGGGGGCGAGTCTATCGCCATATCGGGCACAAATTCCAGACTCCGGGCTGATATTGAATTTAAAACCCAATATCACTTTGCCCGACCCGGGAATCGAACCCAAGAGTCATACCGTAATACAACTACGCCACCGAGACACGCTAAACTAAGCTCCCAAATAAATGACAATCAAATTAGTACGATCACAGGTAGTTTCTATTTATATTAGCTGTTTAATAAGATAATTGTCAATAAGACATGAAACTTGTGAAACAGGTGCTAAGACTAAAAACTATCTCCATCATCATCATCATCAGCCACACGACGTCCACCGCTGAACATAGGCCTCCCCCAAAGATTTCCAGACGGACCTGTCAAAAGCGGGCTGCATCCAGCGCATTCCTGCGAACTTTACCAAGTCGTCTGTCCACCTTGCAGGTGGACTATCTTAACACTACACAATACTTTTTTAATATAATAAGCAGGTACTCTAAACCACGGAGTATAGATAAGAGCTCTGAACCACCATTAATATAGGAGTCCAACAATTTAATCCACTGCAAAATGGAAGACTTATTAACCTAATAACACCATCATTAATTCAACATTAGGGCACTCTAACCCAAGTCACCAAAGTGTGAACATGTTATGCATACTTGGAATCATTACGCGCTTCCGTCGCCTTCTAAAAACACACATAGCCGGAGCAGTAAAAAAAAAATGTGCCCGCACCACACTAATGGCATCATCAGGCTTTGAATTAGTCGCGGCTCGGACTCAGGGTTATTAGCGTCATATTCAAGCTAGATTCGTCGGAATACATTACGACGGGGCCGGGTTATGCAAGAGGGCACATATATTTCATGTCGTATTATAAGGTGAAGAATTGCAATTTTTTTTAAACTTTTTAAAAGGGACTTGAAAGCCTTGTGAACTGTATACTATAACTTCGTAAATTTCAGGCTGACCGATTTAATAATGAAAACTGTAATGTAAGCACTATACAATTTACAAACATTAACATTCCATCTTAAGTCTCTTACAAAACCTCTAATGCTTCATCTCAGCTACCTCTTTCCAGTTCCTTCATAACACAATTACATTCGTATCCGTTACATAGCAGTTACAATAATGAGCAACAGATCAATCTCGCTTTTCTTACGTCGTAATTAGATTTCCCTCACTAATACATCATCATTCCCGTAATGTTACACATCTCTCTTATTTAGCTAGATCTAATAACCTACCTTTATAACTAAGTTACGTTTAAAACGATAATTGTAATTGTTATACCTAGATTAAGAAAAGTGATTTTCTAAAACCATGCTTATAAATGCGAGAGTAACTCAACTCTGTCTGTCTGTCGGTTCAGTACCGATTTCAATGAAATTAGGTATGAATATTTCGGTCATTGAAAAGGATATAGGCTATTTTAAGCCCGAAAAAATTTAGAGCGGGAATTTTATCCTGGAATTTTTTTACACGCAGGCGGACCCACGAGCAAATGCTAGTAGAAAATAAAGATTATAATTGTTGCGCGTGAATATGCTGTTTAAATTGACGTAGATTGATGAACCGTTTTATTGTACACTTTTAACGATAGCTGTAATTAAGATAATAACTATAATTTATGTAATTAGAATTAATCAAAATTGATGAAACCGAGTTTGTGGATTATCGCTTTTCAACTAACAAGTTGCTTGTATCTAATATAATCTGCATTTTATTATTAAATTAGCTGTATGCTGGAATTAGGTACATAAAGCATTGTTAAGGATTTCAAGAAAGATACATGTACATTGCTCTAGAAAAAATGTGTAATTTATATAGTAATATTATAACAATACAATTTATTGGATATTAGTTATGTCTCTTTGGCTGACGATTTAGTGTAAGCATCGACGTCAAAAACCTACGTCGCAAAATGTATTAAGAATATTTTTTTAAAAGTCCGTCGCATATCGCATAAACCGGTCCAAAAGGTGGTTATGCATTTTTCACGGTAGCCCGGCACACGAAATAAGTAATTTGTTAAACAACACCACGTAATTATTCGGACACCTTAATACTTTGTTTCCCACAATTTGCCCCTATTTGTATATCAAAAACTAAATTCATCTGCCATACATACCGTCCCGATGACCCCTATACCAACGGAATAAAGTTGAAATTCGCTTAGCAAGTTTGCACAAAGACAACAACAATAGTTGCCCGTGAGATGACAATGATAGATTCGCTCAGTTCTTTTGATATGAAACAAAACTTGAGTTTTATATTTTTCAACGTGACTGGCTATTGCGCTAATGAGATTTTTTGTATTGTTCTCGCCGTATGATTCATGAAATAAGTTTAATTGTGATGGATTAATACTTAATGGACAAAGGCGGCGGATATTAGATGGATCTTGCTATTTTTTGCTTATCTTTTGGTTAAATTAATATAACCAAACCGCGCGGAATTCCTGCGAATCATCATGAAGCAATCGTATACGTCTTCTTAACTCAACTACGTTATACAAAAACATATAGATCCAATCGATCGATCCATCCAATCAACTGCAATCAGATAAATTCCATCACCAAACAATTAGAACGGCGATAGCCTAATGGGTGTGGAACGGACTGTATAGACGAATGTCCCCAGGTTCAAAACCCAAGGGCACACACATATACCCCTTATTCTCTACTAGCTTTTGTCCGTCCGCGTGAATGAGTTTTACCGGGATAAAAGTCCCGTTTTATATTTTTCCAGGATAAAAAGTAGCCTATGTGTTAATCCAGGACATGATCTACCCGTGTCTCAAATTTCATCGAAATCCGTTCAGTAGTTTTTGCGTGAAAGAGTAACAAACATCCATACATCCAAACATCCATAGATTCTTACAAACTTTCGCCTTTATAATATTAGTAGGAGTAAGATGACAGAGTTAACGTAGCCGCGTCGCGTTAATTTCGTGTAATTAGCGTTAAATGGTATTCTGTATGCCAATTTCCATAATCACGAAGTAAAGATAGAATCCATAATGATAAACGCGATAAGTTACGCGCTTGTTACGATCGGGGAAAATAACGTGTGTCATCCTACTAATATTATAAACGCCAAAGTTTGTAAGAATGTATGGTTGTTTGTTCCTCTTTCACGCAAAAACTACTGATCGGATTTCGATGAAATTTGGCACACGGGTAGGTCATGTCCTGGATTAACACATAGGCTACTTTTTATCCCGGGAAAATATAAACCAGGACTTTTTACCGGAAAAACTTTTTAACACGGGCGGAGCCGCGGTCAAAAGCTAGTATAGTATAAGGTGGGTGACTTTTCTAAAGTTAAGTGTGTACTTTTTGTGAAATTATCACTCGCTATAACGGTGAAGGAAAAAAATCGTGACGAAACCTGCATACCTGAGAAGTTCTCTACAAGAATTTCAATAGTATGTGAAATCTGCCAACCCGCAACTACTACAACTACGCTACAACAGCATCGCGCAGGGACGGATCCGTGCAGCTATCTTAGTGCAACATGATATCCCGGGGACGTCTCGTCTGCGCCGAAGAAGGCCACCGCGAGTTTTGGTTGGTATACCGGTGCAGGGTCTACACAGTGTTACGGACTCGGTCCAATGCTCGCTCGGATGATGCTATACTCCCGAGTGTCGACATTAGGCCGTAAGGCTGTGAGAAACCAACATAACCGTTCCACTCACCCCCCAATGGTGGTAGCGATAGCGCGTTTTTTTCCCGCGAAAAAAAAAGCGTGGTGGACTAAAGCCTAAACCCTCTCAGCAGTAGAGGAGTGCCGTGCTCAGCAGTAATATATAGCACAGGGCTGATATTGTAGTGGTGGCTTTAAACGATGCGAGGCTAAGAGGAGCAAAATAGAGAATTTTAAAAAAATGTAAGTGCCTTGACAAGAAAGCACCTACGATTTTTTAAAATACAAATGTATCAGGGTAGTCGCAAGGCCCTAGACGGTTATCCTGTTCGCCCACCCTCTAAGGTCTCTACTGTTCTTGGAGATTTCTTGGAGGTTTTTATGACGAACCAGTAGGCTGCACCAATGATGAGTCAAAGCAAATCATCACGAAACCTTTATGCATGTGAAAAATTACTTATTCACATATCAAGTTCAGCACAGTTAGGACTTAGAACTTATTTAACAGCCCAAGACTAAGCCTATTAGGTACTTAATATATGATAGTGATTTAACTTGAAGCTTGCATTACTCGGGTTTATATCTTGGAAAGCGAAGTTACAACAAAATTAAATTAGGTGTGGGTGTGTGTGATTTTCAAACTAAGTTTTTAATTTCGTTTAGTTACTTAACTCACAGTCACTTTCATAGTCTAAATTGCTAGCTAATACCTTGAATAACTGTGAAATTGATAATTATGTTTAAAAATTAATAACACCCACAAATTTCAAGTAACATTCACCGAAACATAATTTTATACCTACCAAAAACGCAGGGTTGAGAGCTGAAATTTGAAACGTCGCCAATGTCTGGTCTCCTAAAAATGATGCGGCAAGAGACTTAACTGAATTTGAGGTTAATCAAATTTTCGGCCGCGCTCTGAAGGCGCAATTCAAATTTGATAGCCCTCAATTCCGAGATCAACTTGCAGAATAAAGTGGTCGAGGAGTATTTAATGGAATATTTCATCAGTTATATCGAATTAGTTTTAGACAGCTCGTCATGTTTGAAGTTAGCATAACATTTAGCGTGGCTGTGAAATGAATTGTGTAAATGATCTGCTCGTGGTAACTGCAAGTACTAAAGACGAATATTAAGCTTATTTAGGTAATGACGCATTAAGGGCGGAGTTTATATCTACCAATAAAATATGATCCTTAACTTTAGTACATAAAGTAGGTTTTTAAGTTTATCTAGCCGCTCTTGTAGTCGCCTGAAATATCAATTTCAATGTTTTCATGTTTGTTCTATTAGACGGGCGAAAGAATGCACAACATCGATGAGAACTCTAACATTTGCGCGCTCTATTTATCGTCGTGAACTATGGAAAAAAGGTGTCTTTGTAATATTAAAGGGCAGGCAAATCGTCAGTAAGTAGGTCAATACTGTACAATAGAACAATTGTTTATGACAAAAATATATTTTTTTCGCTGACGCCATTGGTGTAGTTTCTTTCGGAGTGGAACTACTAAGCTGAACTTGATTCTGTATTCAGTACAGTTGACCTAAAAACACAACCACTCCGCTTTATGTAACACGTACTAGTGCATACACATCACATCTTGAGCCCCGAAGATGTTTACAAGAGTCCTTATACCTAAGAATTTTCGGTTTTTTTAAATATAATTCCGTCTCATAAATTATCATTTTCATTCATTTCTTATCAAACAAACGAAATAAGTAACACGTGCTGTTTACATTACTCACATTGCGTAGAAAAAATGGCAAAAAGGCGTTACCCTCATAATGTAATTTGAAAGTAACGTGACGTTTTTAACACTGCTCTTCTGGCCTGACGTGACGTCAAAAAATATTTGCGTTACAGCAAAAAGCTTAAGGCTGTATTTCGCTAAAATAATTTTATGAATAAAACATAACATAAAAAAATCTTTTACAACACCGTCTAAAAATAAGTGAAGCGACTAGAAGACCAATAGCTTATAAAGTATTTGACTTGCTTCGTATAAGCATTTAGAATATTTTCCCTTGAAGTTCGCGGCATAGTAAGCACCGTGTCGACATTCCCATCGCTAAATGTAAACTAATTGTAAAAACTCAATTGCTTAATGTAAAACAAATATATAAATATTATATATGAAATTGCAAATAACGTGGGTAGTAAACTGACGGTATATGCCTTGCTGAACCATTATAACTCACAGCTTTAATTTGCAAATTACTTCATGCTACTGCACCCGTTACCCTAGATAGTATACGAGGTTAAGTATCATAATGTCTAGCAATTAAACTGGCTACCATATACTTCAAAACGGTAAACTGTGCTTGCAAGCATAGCGGCCGAAACAGACACCGTGGTACCCAGACGATGTCTCGCCTATGAGACAACAGAAATAAAGTTTATGTCATGTTATAATTTCTAAGAGGAACGAGCGATCAGCCTAATCTTTACCACGCATATAATCCAATTTCCATAAACAATTAAAAAATCATAAAGAACTTAAAACCCCCAAACGCGGAACAAAGACGAGCCATGTCACGGGACACTCATAAAAAAAACCCGACGACAGTTTTATAAGCGATTTTACACTCACTTTTACTATCGTCAGAGGCGTTAAGTAAATTTCTAGGTTGCGCCCGCATTTCTTTATTTTACGACTGACTTGGAACGGATGATAATTTGTACGTGCAACATTGTTGGAATAAACTCGGTTTGTTTACTAAATAAATTAAACGTATTACATCCTGTGTGTCGTGGGATGCTCGTCTTGAAAACAGTATAGACCAGTCGTACTCAAACTTTTTATACGGGCCACAAGACATTTTATTTTGGCGCTTAGCAAAAAAATTATTTTTGCATATTATTAGTTTGATTACAATCAAACTAATGTCACGAACGAATAGGTTTCACAAATCGAAGCTTCTTAGAAACACTTGCACGTTCAGATACAATTTAAAACTAAAAACCTAAGGCTCAAATTACGATCAATATTATGTTTTGGTGTGACACTACCACGTACTCACTTTGATCCCCAAAGGGGTAGTATACAGAGGCGCAACTAGTGCACCCACTATTCCGCGTGTGGATTCCGTCCCATGTTGTGATAGGGGATGAGCCTAACACCATATCAGGGAGAAATTCCAGACTGGGCTGATACTGTCAGAAACCAGTATAATTTTGCCCGACGTGGAATTGGTTTTATGAGCGATAGAGTACATCTAATTCGCTAGATTACCTCTAGACATACAACTCCTATATCTAGCTTACTCTGACAGCCATGAATTAACTTTACCTGAACCCTTCAAGTTTATTGTAGATTAACAAGTATTTATTACTTTTAATTCATTGGCATAAATGCGTATTTACTACGGCAATTTTACGCGACGTTGCAACATTCTACTATTAACTGCTCGGCTTGTCGGAATTGTACAATGTATTGAATATCATCGCTAAGTTATGAATTCTTAATATAGAGTTACGATTTGAAGCGCTATCGGTCGGGGGCATTCAGAAATATCTTACTGGAATACAGTCGCGTGGAAAATTTATAAAGTAGCTAACGAAACAGCTGTTGCAAACATAAAACTGATCTATTTCAACGTTAAAATGTTTATTTGTTAGAGAAATCGATTTACTGTGAAATACAATTTTTCTTAAACATATTTATTTATATTTGTAACACATATCTTACTAATATTACACATGTGAAAGTTTATGAAAATGTTTGTATGTATGTTAAAAGTAAACGCAGAAACAACTAAACTGATTTCGGTGAAATTTGGCACACGGGTAGATCATAGATTAACACATAGATCTAATTTTATCCCAGTAATTTATTCCAATGGGAAATAATTGATATTTTAATCTGATTCTTTTAGTAGATGGCGCTGGAGTCGTACTATGTTTTTGGGACTTTTGTAGCGGAAAAAGCGGGCGTACCCGCGAACAACGCCTAGTTATACATAAATTAATTTTTTCGGTACTCCCTTTTCATGATATACGGGGCAAACGAGCATACAGTTCACCTGATGGTAAGTGATCACCGCCGGCCATGAACATCTGCAACACCAGGGGCCATAGAGATGCGTCGCCAGCCTTTTATGTGAATACGCTCTTTTTTTTAAGGTCGCCGGTAATTGATTCCATAGTTTTGTAGTACGTGGTAAAAAATGTCGGCAGAAACGTACTGTGGTGGATTGCCAACCAAACTCCTCTATATTATTTTTAATTACGTCAAATCTCACATAACCTCCATTCACGCACTGTGCTTAAAAACGAACAAACGTGTTTTTTTTTTACGTATTAATATAGATTCATTTTGGATACAAAATGGAGTACTATCATTTTTATTCATAAAAAAGGGTCACCAGGAGAATATAAAATGACGCCCGCTTCAAATCCAAATTCCGGCATCCAAGGAAGTGGGCATCCGCCGCAAACCCCTTAATTAGGGGGAAATTATTCCTTACAAAATTATGTAGGCATAACCCGAGAATTCAATATTAAACCAGCCGGCATGCCATTTATTTTGGCTCTACGCTTAGTTTCATTCCCATCTATTCAGTAAACAAACGAGCGAAATACATTCAACGAATTCATGCGAAATTCAGGATTCACGTTAACATTCATAGACGTTAAAATACTAATATCTACGCGTTTGTGAATGCGGGCCGTAGGATGTATGTACCGAAATGAACAAAATTTAAAGATTACGTTCTTCCATTGGCGTTATTTCCTCCACCATACCTGTAACTTTATTTTTTACTAACTTTTGGCCGCGGCTCCGTCCGCGTTAAAAAGTTTTTCCGGGATAAAAGTTCCGCTTTATGTTTTCCCGGGATAAAAAGCCCATGTGTTAATCTAGGACATGATCTACCCGTGTGCCAAATTTCATCGAAATCCGTTCAGTAGTAAAGAGGAAAAACATCCATACATTCTTACAAACTTTCGCCTTTATAATGTTAGTAGGATATAGACATGGATTAACTTGCCTGCAAGCATGCGTAACTGCATACGCGTGCAAACAGCAGCAATGCCTCCCAGAAATTTGTGAAATCCAGAACATAATACTGCTGTTTGGCGGTAGAAATACACATTGCGGTGGTACCTCGGCGGCCACTCGCATACGAAAGCCCTATCACCAGTGAGGTTAGTGCAATATTTCTCTCTTTTTTATGGCATTGAATGACGAGACGAGCATGCCGTTCGCCTGATGGAAAGCGATACGACCACCCATAAGCAGTAGAAACACCACACAGCACCTAGAGTTACAAAGTACTGTGTGGTATTCCACTGCGCTCGTCATCCTGAGACATAAGATGTTAAGTCTCATTATGTCTTGTAGATACACTAACTACAATGTCCTTCAAACCGAAATACAACAGTGCATGCACACCGCTGCTTGGCGGTAGAAATAAACATTGCGGTAGTAACTACCCAGACGGAATCTTACATATGAGAGTCCTACCACCAGTGTTCATAAGCTAGTGTGTTCTCTAGCTTATGTGCTTCAAATCATACACAACTGTATTTATTCACCATTATTTGAGAGCAGAAATACTCAAAGCCATAGTACCTACCATGGAAGATGAAACACACAAAAACCCTCACAATTAAATTGATAGGCACTCATAATACTCCACTTATATCGACATCCAATATCCGTGAACGAGTTTTGATTTAACAGGTGGATGGGCATTCAAGAATCTTTAGAGGGAACGAAACAGGGAGCAATTAGTTCAAAGATATCGGAGCACCGGCTCCAACCGTCCTGAAGACATACATTTATATGTTACGAGTAATTCAACTATATCAGGATTAAACTAATAAGTATGTTTATTTTTAACCCTCGGTTATGACGAAAATAGTAGGCAGTAAAACACACATCAAGCTATAGAGTAATAATAGCATGTTAAAAAGGAGCTGACTGGAAGGAAGGACCGCCTCGGTGGCGTAGTTGTATTACAGTACGACTGCAAAAGCTGAGGTCTCGGGTTCGATCCCCGGGTCGGGCAAAGTGGTATTGAGTTTTTCTATTCAGTATCAGCTCGGAGTCTGAAATTTGTGCCCGATATGGCGATAGGCTCGCCCCCTATCACATCATGGGACGGAATAATGGCGAAAAGTGGGTGCACTAGTTGCGCCTCTGCCTACCCCTTCGGGGATAACAGGCGTGAGTGTATATGTATATGTGTGTATGTATATATGTAAAAAGGAACAATACTCGGCAAACTTTATGCACACTTGGTTTAAGAAAGAGACCTTTGTTAGCTTTGGCTTTTTTGTCTTTCAAAACTATATGTTGTGTTGTTTTTGTAACTGAATACTGCAAAATATACACCATAAATATTTTAAAATTAATAATCAATCCCCTGTAGAAAATAGTGTAACATGTCGCTTACGATGTTTTTCCTGAAAAGGCTCGAATTCTAACATTGGATCCGTCTTTGGTATCCAAAGTTATATCCGTATACCGATTTTGAGGTCGATTTGCCTTAAAACAAAACCAATTCAAAATGGCGGCTACTTTTTTCAATTCTGACATTGGATCATGCTTTGGTAACCAAAGTTGTACCCAGATACCTATGGATTTTGAGGTCAATTGGCCTTAAAATAAAGAAATTCAAAATGGAAGTCTGGTATCAATTTTGAGGACAATTGGCCTTAAAACAAAGAAATTCAAAATGGCGGAGACTTTTACTAATTTCAACATTTGATCAAGATGAAAATGATCCTAAAATTAGTACTATTTTAGAAATTGCAAGAAGAATAACTATAGATGTCTGTTTTTATACATTTTGCATTGATGTATTAGGGTTTTTAATGCATCAATGACATTTTGTGAATATATTTTAGAAGCTAAGTATAGAGGATTACTATAAGACTTTATTACACCTCAGAATGAATATTATTCAGAGTAATATAGGTGTGTAATATTTTTTTTTGTTAAGTCAAGTGACTTGGTTTTTCAAAGTTCTAACTGGTTTTGTTACTAATGACTTCTTCTATTTACGCGAATGTTAGACATTAAAATAAAACTATTTTGCTATTTATTAACTATTTTTGATAAAATCCGCAAAATAGTTTTATTTTAATGGTTTTGTTACTGTTAATGGGTTCAATAATCTTACCTTCAAACAAGCAATATTCTTCGTTCAGCAATTCATTTTATAACAAAAGCTACATACAAATTCGTCTAAAGTCAATCCGTAAACATCGCGTTTAGTTGTAATCGCTTTTCATTTGGATAATACGTTTTTTACTGCTGAGGGGTTGAACCCTGGTCTGTTTACCAATACTTTTAGTGATAGCATCGTGTCGCAAAACCCAGAATGCGATATTTAGTACCTGTAATCACAAAATACAGAAAAAATACTACGTAGTACGCACTTCGCACTATCATCGTTACTTTGGTGATTTTAATCATTTAGATTTGATATTGCAGATGAGTTAAAATCATGTATTGAAAATAGTATAATTATTATTACTACATATACATTCACGCCCTTCATCCCCGAAGGGGTAGGCAGAGGCGCAACCAGTGCACCCACTTTTCGCCATTATTCCGTCCCATGATGTGATAGGGGGCGAGCCTATCGCCATATCGGGCACAAATTCCAGACTCCGAGCTGATACTGAATAGAAAACCTCAATATCACTTTGCCCGACCCGGGGATCGAACCCGAGACCTCAGCATTGCAGTCGTTCCATAATACCACTACGCCACCGAGGCAGCATTATTATTACTATGAATGCTTATTTATTTCATGCTACAAGAAGTAGACCATACCTCCACCATACCACACCAGCCCTGTATTATATACTGCCCACTGCTGAGCACGGGCCTCCTCTACTACCGAGAGGGCTTAGGCCTTAGTCCACCACGCTGGCCTAGCAATGAAGCATTGGATAATATTTTGATAAAGTAATTTTCCCCTATATTACGGAACTGTCATTCTCTTGATGAGATAATTTTCAATGCTTCACTAGCTAACTTCATCCCTTTTAAAATTAGAAATTTGCCAAAAACAACCTAACAAAACCTATCCACACTAATCAGATCCGAAATCGCAAAAGAACGCCTCGCTCGAAGTGAAAACATTCACGAGCCCGCGCGAATTTTCAATAATTGAAATCGATCATGAAAAACGTGGGGTAGGGGGGGGCCAAACTGGGAATTTAATTTGCGAGCAAGGTTAACATTCCATTACATACAAGATTTAATCAAGGGTTTAATGAACGGGCGGCGCTGGCGGATCCCGTTACATGGTTTGATGAGCCCTTACTCAGCCTAAAAAGGTGGGGTTAAAGATTTCTTTCGATATGTTATGTTATTGATTGTTTACATAAGGGCCTTTGCACACAACGGTTTTGAATGATTGAAAATATTGTAATTATATAAAAGCGTATTTATAATACGTGGTGTGTATAGGTCTTAAGTTAACGCGTGGTTCAAATAAGCTCACGCGATGTTTTAAAAACATAAATTATGAGATAGTCTATTATATTAACTTAATATACATACTGCGCCGGGACATCAACTTACTCGGTGTGTTCTACCGCCTGTATCACGGTGAGTGCTCTGAAGAATTGTTTAACCTTATCCTATCCTCTCCTTTCCTAAACAGAGCCACTCGTGCTGGCTTACGAAACCACAGCTTCGTGGTCTCTTCCAACCCGGCTGGAACCAAAAGGTTTTGTATTTCACATTCCTGAAGCTGTGGAACAGTTCGCCATCATACGTGTTCTCTCCTACCTACAACTTGGGGGACCTTCGAGTGGAGAGTGAAGAAACAATTAATCCGGCCGGTGTTACTGTGCCGACCGTCTGGAGATGGTTATCTGTTGCCGGTTGACATGTTTATGGGATTCTCTTACCAACACGTGCGGCCATCGACATTCAACATCTTATTGTAGGCACGGTGAAGTGCGGCCATTTCACCGCGTCTTGAATGAGATGTTTTTTCTTTAATAGTTCGTATACATAAATAGCACCAGACGAAGGTATCCGGAAATACATATCCATTCCGTTTACGGCATAATATTTGCCAGAGGGTTGGCACAAAAATGGATCGTAAATTGGAAGCCTTTTAATAATAAAATTGGTAACATATTGTATGGCATATTCGTTCTTACGATTTCTTCGCAGAAATTAAATCCCATTTCACTGGTACATGGACATTTCGTAGTCCATTTGCGTATATTATTCGAAATGAGTCTATTTCGATTAATATTTAAACAATTTCATTCGGGAGTTTAAGTACCAATTTTCAGCGTGAAATTGCTAGTATCTTTCTGTTCAGCGTTGTTTTGGCCATCATCTCCCCTCGCATACATTTCTGGTATCAAGCCTGACGTAAAAAGATATTTTCTCGGTAATAAGAGAAAAATCCAAGAATGATGAAAATATTGACTGCCTCGGTGGCGTAGTGGTCCGTGGGCCAGTGACAGATTTCGATGACCAAGTTTCTCTCAAACGATAATTGGTGAGACGCATCAGAGACGTGTATCATAAAGCCTCGTGAACGTCAGCTTCGGCTCCGTTGGTGCCATGAGCGGTGGTAGCCTCCCAAAGATGTAGAAAAAAATATATTATTCAGTCATTTCCTCCCAACTAAGAATCATTTTAAATTGTAGCTAACCCGATACCTTGAAGAAAAAAAATAATCAGCTGACTGTAACTTGGGGCATTATGCGTCAGCTGGTCAATCAAACATGTAAAAAAATATATAATTTCAGTGATTTCCTCTCAACTACAAATTTACCTGATGATAGCTTATACGCAACTATGAATAAATATATATGTCAGCTGGCTGTATGCCGGGGCAAAAACCGTCAGCTGATGCCTTGAAAGTTATAACGCAGGTGTTAGGCGAGAGCTTCTATTACATAATTACATGCATCAGCTGACAATGTTTCCCTCGAATTAATGATAGTAGATTATCTTTATTAATTACAGCATTGTATTATCAATCTAAACATGTAAAATGCTTTATCCTGAATGACTGACTGACAGTTAAACGCACAGCCCAAACCTCTGACCGTAGAGATCTGAAACTTGCAGGGTGTGTTACTTGTATGACGCGATGTAGGCATGCAACACTTTTCTAACCTTTAGATTAGAAACGTGTTGCAAAGGTGGTACCTGCAGTAGGTTGTGTTAATCTGAAAAGTCTTCTGCTGACCAGTTTATCTTACTCCGGAGAGTACAATAAACTATAAATTCATAATCACTGTTCTTAATATTTCTTCAGTTATTTAATTATATACGTATTAGTCGTAAAGTATTTATACATTTCATCGGAAAACTCATATCTGAGCGTAAAGTTAAACATTTAAGATACATTATATCTTCCCAGATGAAAATTTATAAGCTGACTAGCTTTTGCCCGCAGTCGCGGTCGTACGAAAGAGTTTTTTTTTATAAAGGTCCCACTTATACATTTTCACGGGATAAGAAGTAGCCTAAAACTTTCCAGATCCCAGATGCTCGAATTACCTCCATACCAAATTTAATCAAAATCCGTTTGATAGTCTTTGAGCTTATCGCGTACAATCTTTTTACCCCATTAGGGGTTGAATTTCGCAAAATCCCGTCTTAGTGAGCTCCAACGTCCTAAAAGGAACCTCCACAAAATTTGAGACTCCTAGCACGTGTAGCTTCTCAGATTTCGTGATGAGTGAGTTAATGACCTTTCGTTTTCATACATATTATATATTACGGGATGAATTTCAATAAAACATGAAACACGTCTTCTATCAGCTCTGTTAAAAATAAGTTTCAGCAATATTTGAAGTAGGTTGGACCAAGGAATCACGTTGGCCCATACAAACTTTGCCCCCCTTTTTCACCCTCTGAGGGGTAGACTTTCGGAAAATTCAATCTCATTAGATGTCTATGGCATACAAAGAACACACCCTGCAAGTTTCAGGTCTCTACGGTCAGAGGTTTAGGCTGTGCGTCAGTAAGTCATTCAGGACAAGGCATTTTACATGTATAGATTGATAATACAATGCTGTAATTAATAAAGATAATCTACTATCATTAATTCGAGGGAAACATTGTCAGCTGATGCATGTAATTATGTAATAGAAGCTCTCGCCTAACACCTGCGTTATAACTTTCAAGGCATCAGCTGACGGTTTTTGCCCCGGCATACAGCCAGCTGACATATATATTTATTCATAGTTGCGTATAAGCTATCATCAGGTAAATTTGTAGTTGAGAGGAAATCACTGAAATGATATATTTTTATTACATGTTTGATTGACCAGCTGACGCATAATGCCCCAAGTTACAGTCAGCTGATTATTTTTTTTCTTCAAGGTATCGGGTTAGCTACAATTTAAAATGATTCTTAGTTGGGAGGAAATGACTGAATAATATTTTTTTTTCTACATCTTTGGGAGGCTACCACCGCTCATGGCACCCACGGAGCCGAAGCTGACGTTCACGAGGCTTTATGATACACGTCTCTGATGCATCTCACCAATTATCGTTCGGGAGAAAATGACTGACGAAATTTTGCTACTGGCCCACGGTCTATAGTTGTACGTTGTTAGAGTAGGACTGCAATGCTGAGGTCTCGGGGTCGATCCCAGGGTCGGGCAAAGTGATATTGGATTTTCCATTCAGTATCAGCCCAGAGTTTGGAATTTGTGCCCGATATAGCGATAGGCTCGCCCCCTATCACATCATGGGACGGAATACGTAGGGCAAAAAGTGGGTGCACTAGTTACGCCTCTGCCTACCATTTCGGGAAATAAGTGTGTGTGTGTGTGAGTGCGTGGGCGCGTGTGTGTGTGTGTAATGTAAATGTAAATTGAATCCCCCTTGCCAGTTTCGGCCACGGCGGCCAATCTCAACGGAGATCTGCCAGATACGCAGGAGATATTATAGTGCACAAGTGTGTGCGCAATACACACGTGCACTCGCTATTCCTTCACTCTCACAGTCCGGTGAGACGGCAATCCGACATGACCGGAGAGGGATCAGGCGCAGGACCAACGGCTTTACGTGCTTTCCGAGGCACGGGGGTATCACACCGCCAACTTCCTGATTCCGAGATGCGACTGAGTAATTTTTAAGATGGAAAAACCTAGTCACAATATTTTTTTGGCTCGACCCGGGATTCGAACCCAGGACCTCAGCGCGCAAATAGTACTCGTAACGCGTACGCAATACAACTACGCCACCGAGGCAGTCTGTATGTGTGTGTGTGTATGAAAATATTGAACCAATAATAATTGTATGACAGCTACATATTCATAGCTTGTTGTCAACAATTCATATACCTAAACATGCAACAAATTTACGACTGAGAGTCGCCTAAAGCATACATGGTCAAAGCAAACACACAAGGTGTTCAAAGTATAATAGCTTACGGCAAGTACAGAGCAAACGTTTATTGAAACATTGGTATAGCGACCGCTTTGTGCCCAAACTCGTCTCATGAAAAGGAAATTATTAACAGCAGTAGACGGTCCAGTTGGATATGTTGTGGAACAGATGTTCATTGCGAGATTGAGTTTAACTATGCATTGAGCTAGTGTCCGACAACGCATCCTTGCAATGGTAAAACTAGGACTCTTTACGCGGTCTCACATTCCAAAATAAGTCCAAGATACATCGACTATAGAGAGACGCAACAACTCGGTAAGCTTACATTGGATAAAACTATGCATACAACAGCTACTATATAGCGGTCATCGTCATCATCATCATCAGCCACACGACGTCTAGTGCTGAACATGGGCATCCCCTAAAGATTTCCAGACGGACCTGTCAAAAGCAGCCTGTATCCAGCGTGTTTCTGCGACCTTTATCAAGTCGTCTGTCCAGCGTGCGGTCGCTGGCAACCAATCAAGTGCAGTATATTTAAAAACTGCTTTTTATGTGATAGAACCACCAATTGAGAGAACATTTCTTGACTTTAGGATACGGAGGAGAAACATTATTATGTGTCGGTTTTCTAAAACCTGTCACTCCTAGCGGAGGGGAACTATTCATCCTTATGTAGGTCTGCCGCAAGGGAATCTATGAACTAAACAAATAACAATACGTATCATAATTCAAACAACACAAACTAAATCAAAACACCAAACTACTAGTCATCAAAGCATTTGATTCAATGAAACAAGTGTCCGTCTACGGCATATTGACATGTCTCGAGTGCCAATTGACATGTTGATTGCGACAATTTTCTCTATTGAACACGGAATATCAAATGGGTGGCGTGAATAATGAACCCGCGACGGCGGGGGAGGTCCCCTATAGAAACTAATTATTGAGCTATGAATTTTAAATAGATTTTATAGAGGCCTGATTTAGGCGATGTTGTTTCATGTTATAGACACTTTAGACGATTTTTGTCGACCTACAGTACCTAAAAATATTCTTTATATGTACAAACAATGCCTTTTCAGAGGGTACTGAATTGGTGTAAAATCGTGTATCTACTAAAATGTGTATATTTTTTAGAAGCAGTGAACACTGGTTATCATCTGACTTATTTACTCCTTTACTATATAAAACACCAAGTTTTGGTCGCGTGAATGAGTTTTTATGTGATAAAAATACCGCTGAATATTTCCCAGGATCTTAAATTTTCTTCACAAAAAATTCCATCGAAATCCGTTCTGTAGTTTTTGAGTTTATCGCGTTCAGACAGACAGACGCGGCGGGGGACTTTGTTTTATAATATGTAAGGATATTAACAACCTGAACGAGTGGTCCACAATTAATCCGGTTTACCTACTATGTGTCAATGGAACTGGTGCAACTAGTTTGCCCACGTCGACCCTGCTCTGCATCTTCATTGTGACCTGTCGTGCTATTCTTCAACGCTTCGTTGAGTGCACATAGCCCTCTTACGTACAGTCATGCTAACGACCTCTTTAATAACTTTGAAACGCAAACATAATTGGGTTATTCTTGATTCGTCTCATCCTCACGAGCCATACCAGCCCTGTATTATATACTGCCCACTGCCGAGCACGGGCCTCCTCAACAACTGAGAGGGTTTATGAAATAAATAAATTTATTCGAACCCATAAAATGTTATACATTATTTAGATTCAGTCAATATTAACTCTACCACCAGTTCGGAAAGCAGTTCTCACTAGAGAAGAACGGTCAAGAAACTCTAGTGTTGCTCTTTTCAAAATCAGTTCAAGGTATAAAATACAATTAATAATAAAAAAATTAAAAAAATAACATGATATAGATATATTTGTTATTTTTGTTTAGAGCAGTTCATTTATATACTCACAAAAAAGGTAATAAATTTTAAAATCTTATACAATTGCATAACCCTCTCAGGAATCATGTAATAATTTGGTCTGAAATTCATCAAGATGTCGTATTGATCTAAGTTCAATATATACCCCTAATACTTAGATGTAGTAAGCGAAAAGGGCAGACCAGTCCACACAAGCAGCACCCGTTCACGAGTATGACGCATGTGCCAGCCATCGGCCTCCTCAACCATGTTGCAGGGAAGTGGCCGACCCGGCACACGACGCCGCCGCAGGCACAGACAGTTAAGGAGTGTCATGCCTTTACTTAGGTCTTAGTCCACCACGCTGGCATAGTGCGGGTTGGCAGACTGCACATACCTTCGATATTCGATAATCCTGATAATGTGACTTCTTAAATACATAAGTGCTTATGTAGCTTTCTTACTAAGAAAAGTACTCAATCCCGAATCACACATAAACCCAGTCTAGTCAAAGCAGAGTGCAGACCTTACCTAATTACAAAACCAACCGCAACCCTACAACCCTTTATAAACCTACATCACCGGACGGTATTTTCCACGCAATTAAACATGCATACACACCTCTCATACTAATTAGTCTACATATCTCAGAAACGTAAATAATAAATCTTAACCGCCATCCGTACATCAAAAACGTGAGGAGTGCGTGAGTCGAATACGGGGTGAGATAAGGGATCGTGTCGTATCATGTTTCATAGACAATGTACAAAAACGTGATTATCGTTGTTTTGAATTTTAATGGTTGTCTTCCGTGTGAACGCTGTACCAACTCTATATGCAGGAGTCTTTTTTTTTCACTATAGTCACCAGTTGGTAATGTGTATTTTAAACCCCGATCTACGGTAAATCTTATGATTTTCCAGTATAACTTAAGATTTACTAACTTATATTGTAGTCTGAATGAGATCATGTTTGATTTCTTACTTTCACAATTTGGTAAAACTTAGGTTTTATCCCAGAGATTCGGTAAAAGTCGTCGATAAACTCATATTATGTACATATTGTCACTTTAAATTATGTCACAGTAATCGTGAGGTCTGTTGGGTTGAATTTGTGAACACTTATCTATGTTTAGTACAATCCAATTATAATGTCGATGAACAACCACTCCGACTCTGGAATTACTGCTTCGCTTCTGAAATTCATACTTCCTATAGGAAGCCATATTATTCTTACGCGATATATGGTATTTTTATCTCTGGAACGAACTTATCTATACTAATATTATAAAGATGAGAGACTTGATTGTTTGCATTGAATAGGCTCTGAAACTACTGGACCGATTTGAAAAAAGCTGACAACAAACAGCTGACATTTGCTTTTTTTTATTTTTATACTAAAACCTTATTGCGTGGGTAGGAACGACGATTTTCGCTGCGATGACAGGAGCTGTCATGGTCACATGGGCCCACGAGGGCCTGAAGCGTATAAAGCTACATTACCAGCGAGTAGCATAGGCTTCTTTTTATCCGGGGGAAGTATAAATCGGGACTTTTATCCTGGAAAAATTCATTCACGCCGGCGGATGGCATATAAATGCGGTCTTAGCAACCAGCAAAATTTAAATAACAACCTCAAAAACCTGCTAGAACCGGAACACTTTCCCAAAGTAAAAAGCCTTGTCGACCATAGAAATCAAGTCCATTTATTTGACACAAAAAGCCGTATAACACGAAAAATGGCCTCACCGTGCTCAAACCATAAGACTAACGGTGTAATACATATCAAAACACTAACCTACCACAACACAAAAGGCTTGCATGTTCAAAATCCTACACACCCTTAATTGACGGGGAAAACGCGAGCTTTTAATAGAATCGTTAAGTTGTTAGGGTCGGCAGGATGGTGCAGTTGGTGGTGTTTGAGTAATCTATTTTTATTACAAGTGTTTTTGAAAGTTTTTAATTGATTGGGCTGTGTGCTTTTAATTATTACCCTTTGACCTATGTCTAAGGTCTACGACTGAAATCTAAAAGCATCATGTAACATTGAACTAAAAAACAATTGTAAAATAGTATTCCACGTTCTTTATTCAAATTCGAAACTTATTTACCAACAAAAGGTTATATGTTCCGAATAAATCCGATCTAAAAAAATAATTGATTATTTACTGTTTTTTGCTTCTCACGATTTAATCCAAGAGGGTTATAGATATTTTCAGGCTCTGTAATTAAATTGTCTAAGCATTCATTGAGTCAATTTATCTCTTAAATCTCATGTTACATCACTTTCAACTACCCATGCCAGATTTCACAAAAAAAAAACTAAGAAAGAGTGTGACATTAATATTAGGTAGTTACCATATCCAGCTCGTCATTAAAATACTATAAAATCTCTCTCAATCTTGAAAAAACTTTGATTTCTTTTCTTCTGTACGTTTGACTAAACAACGCTTAGACTAAGATTAAGCCACAGCCCTAGCATGAGTCACGCGATCACGCGTGACACATCGAAGCAGTCGCTAGTATTACACGGTCGCGCGCTAGTCGATGACAGAAGCATCGCAACAACCGACCCAAGATTTAGCGCCCCACTACTGATATATTGACGATGAGTGAGATAAGTATTGCGCGTTTATGATGTCCTAGTACTTTATTGTTTTGAGTTTTCTTTTTTTTTTTTTCACAAAAATTTTAAACTTGTTTTACACGGACAGAGGTAAAGGGAAGGACGGTAGAACGTAATTTATCGGTGAAGTGTTATAATGAGGTTATTTATCAATGCGAATATATTTTTCATGAATTTGTTGGTCTTGTAATAAAAGCTAAAACTGATAGGCTTTCATGTAGCTACAAAAAAAAATACTTATGTAAAATGAAAGTCGAAAACTTACAACTTAAATCATAACCGTAGACAATAATAACAGATCAAAACAACTTACATTTCAACTAAAACAAATAACCCGTCACAGCACACGTCCCCTCAAAACCAGAAACGATGATTAAGCCAACTATTTAACCCGACATCATAATCACGCGTGACAATCACGTGGCGTGTTAATTCACGCGACGTGTACACGCCACGTCGACTTCTGGCGATAGCGTCACGTCACGCCGCCGTAACGACGTGTCACTTTAACTTGACGCCCTCTTAATGTACCCGCTACCCGACTTTAATGTACTGCCGTGTTAGAAATCTGGAATCGAGTTATTGATGTACTTAGTGATAATTCTGAGTGCATTACGGAAATATATAATTTATTGTGGTAAATAATAAGGTTCTTTTTGTCAACGTAGGTATTACTCATTGCCGCATTGTATTTTAACAAGCTCAACAACAACAAACACTCAGTTCCAGAGTTATATGGTTCAATAAAAACAGTATTAGAGAACTTTTAATGCACCAGTAATAACCTCTGTATTTATGGGATGTCGCCCAGTGAATTTGTATACTGACAACCGCCGCTCATAAACATCTAGTCAAACTTTTATTCAGGCGAATTAAAATAAAACGACACGTTGCCGATGCAAAGGCTACATTTTAATTGATTAATAATTACACTTTACAACGGTGAAAAAAACAAGACAATGTTTCCAGGCTTATTCTATGAATTGAGACGGACAATGCAAAGTGATTGTCTCAATCCAGAACGGATGCTGCGGGACGTTGTATACCTATGTATGGTTCGGGACGATGCATAACTATCTACAATACAGAAAATTGTTGCTAACGTTGTTTACAGACACTCCAGTCTGAACAAAACAAACCTAGATCTATTTCGAATACAGCATCGACGAACTAAACAACCTGCAGTTCAGCATGGTGGCCAGCATAAGCCCAAAAGGGACCCATGCGCAGCAAAAAGACGATAGTACAGCAAATATAGAAAGCACCAACATAACATGATAAAATTAAAACGAACCGAGCACACGACTCGACGATGACAAGAGACCGGGGAATGACCTAATTAGACGCATTTAGCTCCATTCAGCCATGTGAAAACTGAGCTAGATATCTCGAGCATAAGATGTCATGCGTACGCGGGTTTATTATAAATTGAGTTATTTTTCGTGGAAACTCGCGTTGAGTAGTGCTTGTTAGAAAAGCCAAATTTATTCCAAATTAAGGAAAGGACAAGTATTTCGCTCACTTAATGAATTTCACGTACGAAACAGCAACACTAGCAATTTGGATCAGGTTGATTATTGCGTAGATAATTAATGTACGATAAAAACTATAATGGCTATAAGATCCTTAAAATGTATGGCAAATAGAAGTAATTAGACCTACAGTAAGAGCTAATAGCTTTGGTGTCATATAGTAATGAAATATTTACTTGCATTAAAACGGCTCACCACCTAAAAAAGAAACGTTTTTGCCTGCCAACTCTTACGGAGCCAGTGTGATACTTTAATCCATATTGCAAAACATTATGTACCTGCAACAAAAATACAATTTAAATAGGAGCAAATCAACGGCATCTTGATGATAACATCACTCTGAACGCATTCCATTTTCAAACAGAGAACAATAATCTTCGATGACAACTAACCCTCTCATGCACATACGGCATCCACTCCGACCGGGCCGCAAATACCCCAGTAGCGGGTAACTAAATCACTCGTCGTCTTAACCCTAAGCGAGGCTTGAGTCCCTCGACAGTCGCAGAGGGCTCTGGACATGTCTGGAGTGCGGAATAATTGGAGCACGGGCTACGAGTCTCGTGTGTGACGACGACTTGACACTACGTGCCCGGGACTTTGTGCCGGCCCGGTCTTGTGTTATATTTGGACGGTACGCGAAGGGTTTTGGGGTGCTTCGTTAAATTGCCTCGACGATAACATTATTTGCAACTTCGCTGTGTAAGGTTAATAATTTTATTAGTCGTTTAACTGACAGCGTCTGTAACGCAATATATTTTCAGCCTGTAGAATGAGACAGCGGGTAGTCGTACACAAAACAAAAATGTCTAGATCCGCCATTTCCAACTTTGGTTAAACTGCATGTCGTTCGTAAACCAATAAATATTTTAACAGTTGACAATTTCTTACATAAATGTCAAGAACACTACCAAACCACCAATTAAATGATACAAACCCCATAATCATCCTCAAAAAATTTCCTTCACATTACCCAAACGTCATCAATAACCATTAACCTACATTCAGATTATGCCGATAAGGCCTGAAAACTCCTCAGTACAGTTGAAGTGATCGGAGTGGATTTGCAAACGGGCCGCGGAGGCCGTGTAGTCGAGCGCCATTAACATAATGCCCTCTGCGGCTGCGGGTTAGCTTGCTCAGCGGAATTGTAGCCAACTAATGCGCTGTTTAGTGGGTTGGCGATGTTCGGAAAATAAAAATATCGGGTTTACCATGTACTAGTTTATGTTAGAAATATGCCAGGATTATAGGGTTGTGTCCTAGTATACTGTGCGGTTTCAACCGAATGAAACATCATTCCCGGGATAAAATGTTTATAGCATTTAATAACAATGTAGATTCTTTTTAGTGAAATAATGTTCACAATCAAAGTCGTATTTCAGTCGGATTAATGACATAAGCTGTAAATATCATTATTGTTAAAGTCTTACCAGCATAATATTTGGGTTATAAAAAAAAAGAAAATACACAAGGCTATATATTGCTTAACTATGGGTGCACTGGTTCTACTGCCACCTTCATCTACAATACCATACCAGCCCTGTATTATATACTAGCCACTGCTGAGCACAAGCCTCCTATACTACTGAGAGAGTTAAGGCCTTAGTCCACGACGCTCGCCTAGTGCGGGCTGGTAGACTTCACATACCTTCGAAATTCAGAGAATTTCTCAGGTATGCAGGTTTCCTATGTTTTCCTTCACCGTTAAAGCGAGCGATAATTCACAAAGAATGCACACCTAAATTTTTAGAAAAATCAGACGTGCGTGCTTTTGGGTTTTGAACCTACGGACATTCGACTCGGCAGTCCGTTCCACTCCCAACTAGGCTATCGCCGCCTTAATTTACAGTCGGGAGCATATATATTTCGCAATAATAAATACCTACAACACCACCATAAAAACCGTTGAACATCATACAAAGCCAATAAAACAAATTAATAATACAGTACGAAACCGATACATCTTCATAAAACACGTAGTCGTACCGGGAAAAACACATAAATCAATGATCAACCTTTAATCTACACACAAAACTCAAATCAAGCTAATAGAGGCAAAAAAACGTGTATTAACGTCCATAAAAAACCGGTACCGCCGGCCGACGTCAACAAAAAAGCGGCCTATCTAATTGACGCCGAAACACGGAGAGCACTAATTCAATTAAGGAATACAATAAAATAATTGAATTAGCCGTCAAACGCATTTTAAGCGAGTAATTGTCGCCGCGAGGCCTCTAACTCCATTACGTTTTGCATAATCACTGAAAGTGGCGCGACGTCGCGAGACGATACGTCACAGAACGTTTGATTACGTTACACGATGTGTAGTGTGACATCCGTCAAGTGTATTATTGTTGTACGATCAATCAACTCGTGCCTGTTTCATGCAAATTGGAACAGGTAAAGTACACCGGATATGACTACTTATTAACTAAGTACACAGTTATGTTGAGAATCATTTGAAGTTAGTCAAAAGAAAGGGTTTTTAAAACAACAATTCTGACCCAGTTAGTTCATATTTTGTATTTAGCTGTATAAATTTATTGTGTTTTAGCACGTCAAGTTCATAACAAGGGGATGTTATGACAACGATAAAAAGTTCACCTTTAAACTCACCTACTGTGATATTTCACGGAGACAAAAGAAAATGTGGCACCGAACATGAATTAAACTCCTAACCTAAAGATAAGACTGCAGTTGTACCACTCCATATTCACATTTCCGGTACAAATATTAAGTTCTTAAGTACATCTCTTTAAAGTCATTCCCTTTCTGAAATACTTCAATTCCAAATTCTCAATTGACAAGAATTCTATTAAAACTAAAGATCGATTTATTTATTTTTAATTCATTTTATTCTTCTATCTTTGAAAAAAATGGCGCATTTTGAGCCTAAAAACATAAATCTAAACATAAAATATCTCTATTCTAAACGACTTAAAAGAACGCATAACTTATAATGTTTTCATTTTCTATCTAGATACCATTTAAAATCTAAATTCAAACTAGACTGCTAGAAATCTTTAATCTCTTACGCAACTCCTTTTAAACCATATTAAAATCCATCAACACATAAGCGATAATTCAGACACTTAAACTACTAATTCTCCAACACGGCAAAGTTTTAATGCAGCGTAAAAACCCACTTCCTTAACTACCGCAGTTCAGTTCGTCAATGAAAACAGAGTTCTAAGAAATAAAACTTAAAAAAAACGCCTCGTAAAGCGGTTAACGCTTCGCTCCTTATTGGAGCGGTTCCGTTGGCGAACTCCCAAGTGAAAATAGAGAAATTTATACAGCACCATCAATGGATACTCAACTTATTAATTTATCTTGTGTTGGCTTTGAGTGTGGTAATAATTTAGTCGTGTTCTGGTTTTCACTTCAGTGCAGGTGTAAACTATAATTGTGGTCTGAATAACACAGTCTTCGGTGTTATGGATGTGAAGCCCAGTATTGATTCCCGAACCAGAATATGTTTCTATTTTTAATAGCCTGTGATATCCATCTGCGTGGCAAGAGCTTCTCATCAACTCAGATCACTTAATGTCATGTGCATTACCTTCTTTAATAAAGCAATTCATAATTTTTCTAATTGAACCTACCCATATAGCGTACCATCAAAAATCCCAACACGGTGCCGTGTCATTGAACCTCAGATCTCGATGATAACGCGTAAGTGAAACGGGCTCGTTTCATAACACTTTGACATGCAAATAGCGTTACCAACATCGAATTTATTATTGTAATACATCGGCTTTCACGTGGTCTCGGACGAGCGTGGCCACTTGGCGGAAAATTGATACGAATATGAAAATTTTGCCTTGCATTTTAAATTGCAGCATCTGAAAACATACTACGAATTATGTGCAAATTTCAGACGAAACATAATGATGACTGCCTTAGTAGCGTAGTTGTGTTTTTCGTTTTTTTTTATGGCATTGAATGGCGAGAAGAGCATGCCGTTCGCTTGATGGTAAGCGATACGACCACCCATAAACAGTAGCAACACCATCCAGCACCTAAAGTTACAAAGTACTGTGTGGCATTCCACTGCGCTCATCATCCTGAGACATGAGATGTTAAGTCTCTTTATGTCCAGTAGTTACACTGGGTACAATGTCTTTCAAACCGAAACACAACAGTGCATGCACACTGCTGCTTGACGGTAGAAATAGACATTGCGGTGGTACCCACCCAGACGGACTCTTACATATGAGAGACCTACCACCGATAAGAATTATTGTATTACGGTACAACTGCAGGGCTGAGGTCTCGGGTTCAATTCCCGGGTCGAGCAATCATCAGCCTGACTGATACTGCAGCGCTGATTTTCAATAGGGACCCAAGTGACGTACGGACACTAAGTCGGTATGAACACAAATTCAACTAAAGCTAGTAAGAAACGTCAAAACTAAAGAACACAAATTTAACTAAAGCTAAGTACAAATAAATACAAAACACAAACAAATTTAACACGCAACACATTTTATACTTATATCTATTTTTGTATGTATATATGTATAGAGATATATACAAAATATCTCGCTAGCACTGAGGGGCGACGTAGTCAGAACACTCGCCAGTCGCCACTTACATTTAAACAAGATGATAAGGTATAATAACCCAAAATTCAGGATTACGAATCTATAATCCCAATATCCAGATATCCAATATCGACAGTAAATTATTGCCCACGTGAAACCCCTATAATTAACGAGTCACAAAAACCTTCAGTACCTGCCGACCCCATCCACTCTCTATTATTAAGCAGCATGTGTCCGAAGCCTTGTAATTTTCAACCCGATACACTCATTATGACGTTCAATTTACGCTTACGTACATTATACTTATTGGCAACACTTTCTTCATTCTTTGAAGTAAAAGATTTACTGTCCTTTTGCTAGTCGTTTTGAACAGTTGCGTGATGTAATGAAATGTTTGTAATGAATGTAGTCACGAAAGGATAAAAAATGCTCACTGATGTTTTTGAAAATTATGCAAATGTTTTTTTTTAGTAATATTTTTACATATAATATAAATATATTTGAAATTTTAATGTAATTAATATGCATTTTTCTGTTTTACCATTATACAATAAGTTTGTTCAAAATATGTCAAGATGGTAAGAGTTCACCATTACTTTACGGAACGTGAATCCAGAGAAAAGAAAGGTAGCATTCTTATTGAGCCGACCTTTCAAAAACGACAAAAGTAGTGACAACGTAGCTTAATCACACATAAAATCAATTAGTGTTATTAATTTAATTTTATTTTTTGTTTCGCGGAGAAAGTGCGTTACCACTACCGCCTGGCATTCGTGGGGGGCGACCGAGCGGTTATGTTGGGGTCACCGTGCCTTACGACCCAGCGTTGAGTGACCGCCGGGCCGAGTCTCTAACCTATGTACACCGCACGGCATACCAACTAAAACTCCGCGGTGGCCATCTTCGGCGCATTAGGGACGGCTGCGGGTTTCCCAGGACGAAAAGTGTCTAAGTTGTCGTCTGCAACCGCCCCTGCGCGGTGCCGTCTGGTGCGGCCCGTCTCCTGTTTATGGGGGGGCTCAGAAGCCCCCACGCACCGAAGGACGCTCTCAGCGTCTACGGCAGCGTGAGGCCAACCAGCCACGCTGCCGTCCATCACGGGGGTCACAACGTGTAATGACGGACAGCCCCCTGCCGCCCGCCCGTGACCCCCGGTGGCCCCTATTAGTCGCCTTTTATGACAGGCAGGGGATACCGTGGTGGAATTCTCCAAACGTACCCAATCCACAGGGCGGTAGTGTTATTAACTAACTCAACCTTGCCATTGAAATTCAAACACAAGAACAACATCCTATTCAGTCAACAAAACATCAAAAAGCATCCTCAAGGAAACATCAAAGTAAAACATATCGGGTGTTCCGATTGAACGAAACATTTTAAGAAAGGAAACAATATTCAGCTTAAGAAAATCATCGAAGATTAACCTTGGTGAACGAACATTACTTAAAAATAAATGTGAAAAGGAAGTCCAACTCCAATTGGAGTTATGAATATAAGCGTGTACTTAGAGAGCAATAATATCGTCGAAGTCAAAGACGCGATGAGTACAAAGAGAATAAAATTGTTTTTACGCAGATCAGACGTTTTGGACGGAAATTGGTTCAAGGACTTTGCAGAAATTGCTTAGGCGAATAATATTGCACGACTTGTTTTAGATGTGACGTTTATGAGGAAGAAGACGTTTGGTCGAAGAGACATACGATTACGATCAAGACATACGGTTGATTTTTAACGTTTTTGGGAATCACCCTGCGTAGAAGAATTTTTTACCAGTCAAAAGTGATCTATAAAAAGATCTAGACACGCGGCAGCGTGTCAAGCCAAGTTCAAGCAAAGGGACTGGCTAGCCAGCGCCAAGTGTAATATTATACGAACCACTTGGTGCCACTTTTCACCCTTCTATAACTCAAACCCTATTTAACGTAAACACATAAAACTACGTGTGTTTAATTATATCCATAAGGACATCTAGAAGCCCAAATTTCATGAAGCTAGCTCAAACGGTAGTGACTTTACTAGCATCTTCTAGGTTTATAATGTTTACGCGAATGTTAGACATTGAAATTAAACTATTATAACGGATTTTATCGCGGGTTTTTTTATTTTATTTTCTCCCGACGTTTCGAAAGCTTTTCAACATTTCGTGGTCACGGGGCGGACTGAGGTGTAGGTGGTCCGAACCGTGAAGGTAGCTTTGTAATACTAACTTTTCGGACCACCTACACCTCAGTCCGCCCCGTGACCACGAAATGCTGAAAAGCTTTCGAAACGTCGGGAGAAAATAAAATAAAAAACCCGCGATAAAATCCGTTATAATAGTTTAATTTCAATGTTCTCTAGGTTTATGTTTATGGCAATGGACACAACGTTTTTCATCGCTGAACGTTTTATTTAGACTACACTGTGCTAAAAATCAGTTACAATGGTCCCGCCGTAAAGAAAAACGTTGAATATAGGTCAACATTCATCTTCAAAACGAATCTAGGCATGAAATTACCAAACTCAAGCGCCATACTCTATAACCAAGCTTACGGGAAATATGAAAACTTTCCGTCAGAAGGTCCTATTCATAAAACAAGTATCCAAAAACTAACTAGACGTAGGATTATTGCTTTCATCTCGGTACATTTCGTGTTTAAGTTGCTACCAGAATTATTGAGGCGCCACTCTGTTATTATGATTGCCTGGTACTACAATATTACTAAATCTGATTTTTCCTTCGTGTCCTAATTAGAAGTAATAAAAAAAGTTAGAGCTAAATTTCGGGTAGTGTTTGAAAGCCGAACTTTTTAATGTTCTCCGATCCCAATGTTGAAATAAACCATTCCCTTTTTTGTCTGTATGACCTCAACATTAAATATTTTGTGACGTATATGAATTGAAGTCTCTATACACTTCCAACCAAATATAGATTTTTAGAAATCCGTCCGCCGTTGGCAATTTAAGTGATGGACTAACTGCGAATAAACCGGTCACAGAGGCAAACCGCCTATATCTGGCCGTGGCAGATTTTTTCAAGAGGGATTTCAGCGTAGATTTTATGTTGCTGCAAGCTTTGCGCACAAACGAGACGGACGGTACACAAATGCAGAAAGCTGCATTTATCTTTGATATTTGTAGTCTGTACCAAGTTTTGTTGCTTAGATTCGTATTAGCTATTTTACTTTAACAGTTGATGTCTTTCTTTTCACAGTTCTTGACAAGTTTATTTAGTTAAGTAGTGAATGATCGCTTATTCAATTATTATAACTCTAAGATTATGACAGAATGAAAAACGAAGAATTTTGTACTTCCGTGCACATCTGATATAATTTATGCACCGGGACACAGGATTAATGCATACACAACAATTTAAAACATTCATAAGACATTTCCAAGAAAAATCTTCATCGGACCATCTTTAAGCCGTTGCCAAACTTGTTTGACAACAAATCCATTAGCGTTGACCGTCCGTTGGATTATGCATGGTGGGAGCACGTAATCCGGAGTTATGGAGATATGATAGATATGTACTTGTTGACAGTTTGTGACGACCCGTTAACAACGCTGACTCGACGGACGAAGCACGACAGACATTTTATGAAGTAAAAAATAAATTCCTTGCCTAATAATATAGTAAGACGTAGATTAAGAACTACGTATAGCTTTTGTTACTGTCAGATGCGAGTTTTTGGTACATGTAAAATTTATTCAGCAGTAAAAATATAGCCACTTTGACCTATAAATAATAGTGGTTCAATAGTTGACACGAAATTACGCTTCAACATTGAACTTGCTAATGCAATTTTTCCTGAACGTAGCTCCTAAATCGCTTTCACAGAAGCTAATATGGCAATAACTATATCAAAATTAGCATAAAATTAACCAACACTATTGAGTCACCACTCAACCCTCACACTTCTGAACCGAATTCAATAATCAATTGCATTCTGATACTGTACAAACATTTCTCGGTCACTCCGACCCGCACAAACGCAAAGCAAATAGATAACCAATGCAAGCGAGATAGCGTTGCACATACAATTCGTGACTGAACTAATAAACATTGACTCATAGGAATTCTTTGGGCCCCGTGTCGGTGGGTTATCTTTGGAGCGGTCTAAATATAACTTCAAGGGTAACAACTAAGGACACCTTTGTTTAGACGTAATTTTAGTTGAAATGCTTTTGATATAGGTACAATGAACTTTGTTAACACAGGACACTATTACAGAGCTTGAGAATGACGTGGTAGTGCAATTTTAATACGTCTTACAGAAAATGTAAACAAAACGAACAGTTTTAATTTTGACACAAGTTAAGCGTCACTTTTACCAAATGTAGGTGTGCATGCTGTAGCTTTATAGATCGAGGACTAAGATAATAGAATCGAAATTGTATCAATTTCCCTCTACGTTTCAAAGTTGAAAATCAACGTATTAAAAACCTTTTAAAAGTTAATCGTGGTTTAATAGAAAAAGAATCAGAGTCAAATATGTGATAAACATTTTTGTCAAACACGTTAAACATAAACCAAGACGCACAAAAAGTGACGTTTCAAACAAAAAATTCCATAAATAAACAGATGTCACGGATATGTATCTTTATATTTAGAAGTTAAGGGGCGACCGAAACTCCCTTTTAATGGACCAAAAAGCATTGCTTCAAATGGCTTCAAAAACTAACGCATAATTATAACGCAAGAATTAGATTGAACTAAGTTATTTGAAAATGTTGATAGGATCTCAATTTGGCTTTATTTCATCTGCTTAGATTTCGGATCAATCTTAAGATCTCTTCGATTAATCTTGTCTACAAAAATATTCCATTGGCAGACAAAGGATACCGTTCAGAGCCTAAAAACAAATTAAAAAAACAATTGATGAAAAAAAAATTACAAACATTGTTCATAGTTCAGGAGAGAGTCTTGTATCAGCAAAAAATGTAATGTTAAAGCAAAATATACTCAAGTATGTATAATATGTACATACACTGCTATTAACGATTTGTTTAGTTCCAGGGATTATGTCCTTAAACCAGCTTTGTTTTTGGTAATTCCTATTGATTATACTTCCAGACTGAGCTCATATTGAGCAGAAAACCTCAATAACCTATTTATTCCTTTGTATTCTCCGCACAACACAATGAAATCCAATGAGCAAGTTTTAAAATCAGACGCTCAACCTGTACAAACGCCGGGAACAAATAAAAAAGGGGCCTTGTATCAGATATTAACTCCTGGTATTTCTTCACGGGACTTAATGGTTTGTTTAATGAACTGGCCCGTTACAAAGTTTTCTTTCATCTCGGACCATTGTGCTTTTAGACGAGTTTCTCAGTCGTTTCAAGCGAAATCCATTTTTAATTTCGCCAGTCTCAAGGAGGTTTTTAGCTTAATAATTGCAGATTTCAAGTGAGCTTTATTTAAATACACTGGAAGTAGTATAAGAGAGCTTGTTTTAAATTAAAACGCCGTTTGCCTGGAACAATATTGCTTATGAATAATTTTGTATTGCTTTGTTTGTGGAGGTAGTTTGTATAGAAGTGATGAAATTTCCGGAAATTCTACTTTGTAGCTGATCGCGTTTTGTATCTATTTCATCCAATGGGATGCTTACTGGCATTTAAAAATATTACATTAGATAGTCCGAATCATGACAGTCATGAGGGATTGACTCAACCTCTAAAATAATAAACGGCGTTATTCTCCAATTTCATAACATCCCAAATTTCGACGCAAACATTTCCCACACTACACCTGCATTTGTTAAAAGTCATTAACTCAGATTTCCCTGATTTCGGATTACACCAAAATTCAGACAACGCAACATACCAATCAGCGTATTAATCAGGTTGTACCACTAATATTACAATGTTTTATCACTTTCTTAGTTCTTATTGACATCAAATAATTTATGTGTCAAAGAGAAAATACTTATTTATTTGATTTATTTATTTAATTGAAAATTTTAACAGCGTTTCAACAATCATATATGCCGACATTGCAGACCATTCTACTACATCATGTAAGGTTTGATATATTTTAAACAGCACTTCACTATCATAATTGTAACATATTGCACGAATACAAAGCGCATTCCACATTGAACACGTCCTAAAACTTCCGAAACTCATTGGAAACTATAGAACAACTGCATTCCAATTCAACACATATAAATAGCCTACGCAAAGTGTGTATCAATACTATACGAATATCAATACTAAAGTATTATAGGAAGTCATCCGAATGACCGGTGGACCAAGTCAGACTCACAATTATACCTAAGGCATCCTATGTCTATAGTTACATCAAACAAAATCATGTAGCGCCTCTTTTGTGCATTAAGGCATACAATACTATTACGCATTATTCATTTTCCTATTCACTGACAGCTATCACAATCTCCTTTTTAACCCCCGACAAAAAAGAGGGGAGTTATAAGTTTAGGGTGTGTATCTGTGTATCTGTGTATCTGTATGTCTGTCTGTGGCATCGTAGCTCTCAAACGAATGAACCGATTTGGACGCGGTTTTTTTTGTTTGAAAGCTGATGTGACGGAGATGGTTCTTAGCTATAATTTATGAAGATCTGTTCATGCGTTTGAGGACTATCAGCTCATTTCCAACTTAAAAAATCCGATTGACTTTAAATTTGGTGTACTGTGACATTCAATATATTTGTAAACATGAGCTGATGCTGCGGCATCAAGTAGTCTGCGGGATACCCAACTCCTTAGCAACTTATATCAGACTAGCTTTGCCCGCGGCTCCGCCCGCTTTAAAAAGTTTTTCCGGGATAAAAGTCCCGCTTTATATTTTCCCGTGATAAAAAGTAGCCTATGTGTTAATCCAAGACATGATCTACCCGTGTGCCAAATTTCATCGAAATCCGTTCAGTAGTTTTTGCGTGAAAGAGGAACAAACATCCATACATCCAAACATCCATACATCCAAACATCTAAACATCCAAACATCCAGACATTCTTACAAACTTTCGCCTTTATAATATTAGTAGGATATAGTGTGTTTGGGCTCATAAGGATGGGCTCAACGAGTAGGTGATAGAGAGTTGATTATCAAGGCCCCATGATGGAGAATAAAGTAATTTAAAAAATTTGAAATAAAAATTAAATTTAAATTTAAATAACCCCCGACATAAAAAATCTCCAAAAAGTAAAATAATAATAAGTGTCTTTGTCGTTTAATTACCTAGTAATATTTTGACCCAAGCGTCCGCACGTCGGGGGACCGAACTCCGGACCAGGGAGATGAAAATACATCTTTAGCGGTCCCCCGACGCGACGACGGTTGGGTCAAAATATTACTAGGTAATTAAACGACAAAGACACTATTATTATTTTACTTTTTGGAGATTTTTTATGTCGGGGGTTATTTAAATTTAAATTTAATGTTCCCATGCATTCGCTTGTAAACATATTTTGCAACGACCGAGTTGCCAGACCACAAATGCTAAACCAAAAATTATTTTATTCCCACAAATCAAATTAATTTTGTTATATTGTTAATATTTATTTTATATTTAGGGGATGGTTTGGAAATAACTTTTGAATTTCATTTACGATACAAAATTAGGTTTCGTGGTTTAATTTGCGTTATCACTATATTTTCTTTGTTCATTTTGCACTATGCTAAACACATGGGGTTGATAGATCGATCTTGGAACAATCATATACGTGTATAATTCCAAGGTCACCCGACCAATATATATAATCTATTTTGTTTGTTTGTTTAACCGCGCTAATCACTTGAACAACTGCTCCAATTCTGGAAATTCTCTCACTAATAGGAAGCTACATTATCCCTTAATCCTACAGGCTATATACTTTCTTCCCAGAATCGGATTTGAACACAGTTTGAGCCGCGAAACAATCTAGTGCACGAACTTGAAAAACAAACCTCAGAAACACCATCTTAAAATAGCACTCAAGCTGTAAAACCGAAAAGAGATATTCAATTTGCACATCAAGATTCACAAGACCAACAGAGGGGAGAGGTTTTAATTTTGTACGAGGAAAAAAAAACAATATTTGTACAGAAAAGAAATTAAGTCATGTACCGCGGAGCTATTATGCAAAGAAGAAGTCAAAAGGCTCAAGAGAGGCTTCGGCTAATTGTTTGGACAAGAGGATGCCACCGAGGTCGGAATTCAAAAAATTTCATTGGCGTAGTGGCCGCGTGTTACACTGACGACTTCCGATAAACATTTGTCAGTGTTTTTATTGTGTCATACAAAATAATTATTTCAGTCTTGCCTATCACCTCACAGACAGAGCTAGTGGCGAAAGCGGGTAAAGGCGGTTTGGTAAAGGCATTAATTGTAGCATAAGCCAAATTTCCGAATTGCGTTGTATCACAATTCACGGCATTATTTGCTTTAATTTATAAAAGTTCATCACTGCTATTAACGTTTATTTTTCTTATTAACTATTTAAGCGCCATGTTTATTTTTTTTAAAAAGAGGGTTTTGTATTCGACCCCTATGTAGTATGTAGCTATGTAAGTTTGTGTGGCCGGAATTTTCTCAAAAACCACTAATCAGATTTGGATGGGGCCTTCGCTATACAAATGTACCTATATTTTTCAGGGAAGGTTTTAGTAGATATATAATTTATTAGGATCTGATGAAGATCTTCGGAGATAGACAACGGAACTCTTCAATAATGTATGTATTCTCTTCTATGATGTATTATTTACACAGTTCCATAATTAACTAACAAAAAATAATTTGGTTTTGAATTCGGTTTTATTTTTTGTTAAAAGTTTTTAAAGTAAACAAAACTGTACAGTTCAAATATAAGGTCTCGAATCGCGTGTTAACGGAAATCCTTTGTGCATACAGGCCCAGAGGCTTACGGTATCGGGTGGCCTATGACCCGAGATAGTAAACGAGAAGATTAGGCGAGTGCTCGGAAAGCATCCGCGCTATGCGTTGCGTCCGATGGCTTAGATAAAGATAATAAGGATAAAATCGGCATCTTGGTTTCAATATTATTTGAGGGATATTATATTTGGTTAGTTTTTATCAGCTTGTAACACCCATATTATATTGCAACGTTATTGACTTACGTTGTTAGATTCTGCACAAAGATTTTGTCGATTATACGTCGAATATATCAATATTTTAATTAAGATAAAGAGATATTTTCCCATAAAATTAATTACTCATCCTACGACCAGCTTTTTTCCTACAAAAATATAATCCCCGGACACCTGTTTAAACAATAACAAAATCCATAAAAAGCAAAGCATTAGTCCTTTGTTGCGTGGCCATATTTCACGTAACAAAGTAAACAAACCGTCTACACATCTTTAGCCGTTCGAGTGGGTAATAAAAAGCAATTTATCGCCAAAAGTGGATGATGTACGAGCTTGTCGACAAACTAGAACCCTTTATGCACAAGTAGGCGTACCATCGGTTCGATTTTGTACGGACAAAACAACCTATAGGGTGGAATAGACTATATTAAGTATAGTATTGAGGACCGCCCTGTGTAAGGGGGCATTTAAAGAATTCCGCCATGGTACTCCCTGCCTGTCGTGAGAAGGGAATAAAAGGGGGCTATTGGGAATTGCGGCTGCGCAGCGGGGAATACGCAGTCTCAAGTCCACGGCAGCACGGAATCGTCATTCTGCCATTACAGAAGGGGACCTCTGAGCCCAAAGAGACGAGCCGCGAAGTCGTATTGCGCGGAGACGGGTCTGGCGAATTCGGATGCATTCACGACCTCCCGGAACCGTCCCACATGCGCAAAAGCAGGCTACCGCGGATTTTAGCCGGTATGCCGGCATAATATGAGGGACCCGTTCCAGAGGTCATTTAGGTGGCATCTGGGTCGGAAGGCCGGTGAGTCCGACATAACTATTCTTCCCCTCCCCAGGCATAGAATAAGTATCCATAAGAAGGATTTTTCCTGCGGTATAAAAATAATTAGTATAGAGGTAGACAGACGACTTGATAAAGATCTTAGAAGCACGTTGGATGCAGTCGGCTTTTGACAGGACCGTCCGGAAATCTTTAGGAGAGGCCTATGTTCAGCAATGGACGTCATGTGACTGATGATGATATTACGTACTTGTATCTAATGTAGGTACATCTTTATCTATATGTCATAATTTTCCCGTTGTGAGCAGTTATATGAAGTCAATTTCATTTCCTTAATTGAAATTGAAGTAGTTAACTGGCATTGTCGGTGTTTAAAAGTAATGATGCAGTTTACGACAATGTGAGTCGATTGATTATTTGATCGGCTTTCAGCTATAAAAGACATACACAAACGTTTATTTTTTTTATTTTTTTTTTTTTATTAAACAAAAGGCATAATACAGAATACAATCATTTCAATCATTAAAACTTAAGCACTAAATTATATTAAGTCTAGATTGCCTTACTTAGACCTATGCCCTAATTGAAATTATCAGCGGAAGTGAAATCTACAAAAACAATTAACTAACTTTACAAAGTACACATCAAATTTTGTTTATACAACTCACTTAAGTAAAAGCTACTTAAGTGAGTTGTATAAACAAAATTTCTATGGAAACTAATTGTTCTACCTATATACTACTTAGTTTTCTAATACTATGTAAAAACGATCCAGGCCTGCTATTCATTAAGTCAATGGTACCATGTTTGACATAAAGTTCATTATATAATCTACTCATCCTCATAATGGGATTATAGTAGGACGTATTATTTACGAACACCAGTTTCCACCGACTCTCATGAAATAATTCTATAGTAACATCCAGACGTCTCCATAATAATCTCAAGGGTATGTGAAGTCTGCCCACCGGCGTTAGACCAGCGTGGTAGACTAAGGCCTAGTCCCTATCAGTAGTAGAGGAGGCCCGTGCTCAGCAGTGAGCAGTATATTATACAGGGCTGATAGCATTGCATTGCATTGCATTGCAACATACAGACGGTTTTGTGTTAACCCTTACTATACGAATTCACATGCCTCATTATCTAGGACTAATCCCAAACGAACAAATTAAATGGCAACCCTGTTAACGAATGTATACAAAACTTCAACATCATACAAGCGAAATCGCATTTTTCCTCACACGTGTTCATTTCACGCTTTAAAAATATAATAAGTAGAAAGGGTGGATAGTTACATTAAAAATGTACCCTAAAAATTTATGATAGAGTTGCTATTTGTTTGCATGTTTTTTATGGAAGCTCTTAGTGTTGAAAGTATTAGGGGATCCGGTGAGCAAATAACATGTGGAGATATTGCTTACAATATTTATTACACTATATTTGAGGGGTAGATTATGAAACATTGTGGAATCCGTTATAAATAGTGTGCACATGCATAGCTTATTATTAACTGTATTTGGGTGTATGTGTTGTATGAAGATATAAAATAGAAATATTTTGTGTTATTCGTAAGTTAGGATTCTTCTAGTATTTTCTTGTTTCCACATCGACCTTATTCAAAACAAAGATGCGAAACAAATTATCGGTTAATTTACTGTGAAATTAGAATAAAAATATACAAACATTTTCTATACTAACACAAGTAATTTCGAACAAACGGTATCAAACACATTCTTATTCTAAAAAACACATATTACTTCCAAGCCACCGCCCAAAACCTACATTATAAAAGTATCCACTCCAGTTGGCACTATAGTCCGTATTTAAACAGAGATGAAACGATGAGATTTCCAACCCAAGAACTGTGGAAAAAACTCAAAGTTCCTACAGGTGAATAGTTCAAAATTATTGTCAGAGAGCTTAGCGAAAACGTTATCATGGCAACTTCGCAGACTTTATTTCCAACTTTTTACTTTTAATGCGACGTCAGAGAATTTTCAGAATACCAGAAAGCTTTGCGAATTCGTTAGTTTCTAAGGTTTAAAGTTTTTCGTTAATTTGTTTGTCAATAGGATTCACTGAATTTCAAACGTTAAGTCTATTTCTATTCATAGTGGTGCGTTTAGTATGCACGAACCAAATCTTTAACAATCTTGATGTCAATTAATTTGACATCTTATAATGGACACATATTTATCGCTTCGGGGGTCATTGAATCATTTTAAGTAGTAGTCAGTGTTTCAATCAGCATCTAACACGACATAATAAAATGATGTTTAATTAAAACAAAACTCTTTTGCAAAATCTCATTACAGAATGACGGATGCATTCCAAATTCAAAATATTACTTGATGCGCCATTTCCGCCACTTGACGTATAAATCCAATGTTGCCAGCAACATGCCGATACACAATAATAGTACGTCTATATTGCGTTATGCAAAGGAAGCCGGGACTTATCGACAGTTGACGAGGAACAGATGTTACCAACGGTTCAACTTGTAACTGTGTACTTTAAAAACTCGTAACCAACTCGAAAGCATGCGATAACTTAAACTTGGGGTAAGTTAAGTTAGATTGTGTGCCACTTGAGAGTTTAGAGTTATGAGGATAAGGGGATATATGAATCCACAGTGATAGCGGCCGAGCTGGAATTGGAATCGGTAAAATGGACTTTTTGTAAGTTTTGGGTAATTATAGTTGGAATTTATAAGTTTGGATTGCCGTATCTTATACGCGAAAAAGTAGAGTTTTCAGTATTATAATACCTTTGATTAGGAGCATTTACTAGTTTAATATGTGTTTGGGGTATGGATGTATTAATTCTAAATCAGTATTAATTGGATGGTACACTCTGGTTACATAGCATTAAGTCACCAAAGAAATAGAGAATGGATTGATGGATACGGCGCTCGTTCATTTCTACCATACTTCGATATTACACTAGATGACAGCTAGGCACAACAGAATATCCCGGGGCCGTCTCAGATTGCCACCGCGGATTTTGATCCATATGTCTGTGTAGGGTGTATATAGTGTAAAGACTCGGCCCCATGCTTGCTCGGATGATGCTATAGTATCCAGTTTCGACATTGGCTCGTAAGACCCACAGAAAAGAGAAAGAGAACTTCGTGGTAAGACCGATGAAAACAAACAGTTCCACTCAATCTCCCGGTGGTAGAAATAACGCGTTATTCCTCGCGAAAAAAGGCATAGCAAAGCACAGTCCCTTTGTTATATCTATGCGTCCTACCAACTGGCAATTCAATGCTCCTTCTAAATACGGACTTTGGCAGTACAGTTTTTTTACAGATTCCACATTTTGACAGTTTCGGCTGCAAAGCGTTTGCCGTAGCCAGCGCGTATTAAACAAGCTGTGCATAGGCACATCAGTTATTCACAACATCTCGCTGTCTGGTCATATGTATTGTATTTTTCATGAACGAATGTCGAGTAGCACTAATATTATATTTACGATTTGGAATGTTTCTTCTGCGTTAGTTTTTATTTTTTGTTGCAGACTAATGCTTCGTCCGGCGAGAAGGGTTGGCGTATTTATTCCAGTCGATCGGTTGGTTGAGGTTTAGTCACACATTACGAGTAAAATAAACGGGTATACAGACATCTTTTTTTCAAATTCAAATAAAAAAATTATTTATTTGTGAAACATGAGAATACATACAATATGCAAGTTGTTCAAATATGAATATAAAATGATCAATCATGTTTGGCCTGTGTGGCATACAAATTATAATTAGTAACTACCTAATACAATTATTTATATAGACTTACAATTCAAAATAAAAAATAATCACTTTATGCCTATAAGAAATTGGGAGTATCAGCTCAAGTTAATATTCTATTATTATAATGTCAAGCAAAATATAATTACCCACACAAAGTCAAATTCAACATGTCCCATAATAGTAATTGTAGAAATTATTTACATAATAATATATCAAACATGTCCAGCAATAATATTAATATTAATTACAAACACAATATTGCAATGTCCGTGATGGTTTAGCTATGCAATGTCATCTTTCAGAAACTCTAATGTACTGTAATCTTGGACGATGTTTTTATGTAACACAGGACTATTTTACATACATGGTCAAAACGTAAATATCTTCATAAAAATGATGAAATAAAAAGGTGGAAAAAACTTTTCTCGACGTTTCATACAATAATAAAACTGCTCACAAAACAGTGGCAACTTAATACAAACTTCGTATTACGAAGCATGACATTGCACTCACAATCCTAAGACTAGTTTTGAATGACGGGACGGGCAAGCCGCTTGCCTGATGGTACGCGATACGACCGTCGGCGAACAGTAGCAACGCCATACAGAACTGTTCATTACAGTGTACTTACTACTAGGCATTCAACTGCGCTTGTCACCTTGAGACATAAGATATTGTCTCATAATACTAGTCACGTTAAAATTTGGCACAAGGGTAGATCATATCCTGGATTAACACATAGTTTACCTTTTACCCCGGGAAAATATAAAGCGGAACTTTTATACCGAAAAACTTTTTCACGCGGGCGGAGGCCGCGAGCAAAAGCTAGTTCTAAATAAAAGGACTTAAAAGCATTGGTCTAAAAAAAAATATGAATATGAATTGTAGTAATAAAGTCAATTTTAAAGTCAACTGCTAAAAAGAGCCATCTAGTAGCAAAATAAGGATCTGGTTATCGGTTTCAGAATTATCGAATACTTCATTGTATGTTCAGAAAAACTGTGGAAGTTAACCGACGATTATCTTAAGCTTAACTTTAATGGACCAATAGTTATTAAAAGTTTAACTGAGAGATTCAGAACCTGGCATAAGCCGATCAAAATATACAAAAGTCACACTCTAATCTATGTTCCCAAATGAATTGCCGTAAAATAAGTAACATTTACTTTAGCTGTTTAATACGATAACTGACAAATAAAATTTATTTGAAACCCGTGATATTCGCCCTAACAATATCAAATCCACTTTTAATATAAACGACTATGAAATGAGCTTGTACACTAAATCTCACCAGCCTCGTGCGGTCACCGGCGCCGGGGAGCGTTAACTTGTTTGCGGACGCCTTTACGTAAACATTTGTCCAACGTGTTTGATGGATATCTTCAGGCTCCGTTAAAACACTGACGGCCGACTGAAGTAGTAAACAGGTATGTCATCACCTGTGTCTTGAGGTGCAGAATAGTATTGACGTATTTGGATCACAGTTTGATCTCTGACTAGTTGCGAGCCAGTTGTTAGTTCTCAATGCCTACGACGCGACAGTATGATATATGCATTTCTGTGTGATTAGATAAAAAATTGGACATAATAAATAGCAGAATAAAATTTATTGCACCTCTCTATTATCCACAGATTATAAACAACTTAACAGTGAGGATCTCGCATGAACTGAGTTAATAATCTCATTTCACTTTAAGATAATTTTATTTAATACATAAACCCATGCCTACGTCTTTGATGTGGTAGACAGACGTACGTCACATAAGTGTTAAAAGTCGTGCCCAAGAACAATAAGACTGCCTCGGTGGTGTAGTTGTATTACGGTACGACTGTAATGCTGAGGTCTCGGTTCCGATCCCCGGGGCGGGCAAAGTGATGTTGGATTTTTCTAATCAGTATCAGCTCGGAGTCCGGAATTTGAGCCCGATATGGCGATAGGCTCGCCCCATATCACATCATGGGACAGAATACCCATGGCGAAAAGTGGGTGCACTAGTTGCGCCTGTGCCTACCCCTCCGGGGACAATAGACGTGAGTATGCAAAGAATAATACCTACATCAAAAGATGTACATCATGTAACATAATCTTAAAACAATATTGAATTACATGCTCTTGTTTTCCAACGTTTTCTGTTATGTATATTTACACCATTGGAATATTCCAAGCCCCTCAGTCCCTTTAAATATATTCCAGACCTTAAGGGAGTCAATATATCGTTGATTTATGTTAAATACGGTAAACAAAGTTGAGAGTCACTCAGGCCCGTGTAAACAAGACGCAGCAACAAAAACAAGAGCGGTTAAGGTTACCAAAAAAATCACAAAGTGACAAGACAATGTTTTATGGCGAAATGTTTACTGTACGACGATGTACTTACCTTCGGTACAATTTAATTTTATAATTTTCTTTGCGAATTTACTTAAATATAGACATAAGCGTAACTATCACTAAGGGCCTATGCTGACGGAGTGATATTTATATAATTAGACCTCATTATAATTATAGTAATATAATGAGGTTTAGTTTCGTTGCATGTTTGTTGGTTAAGTTAATAAGAGCGCCTACTTTCGCCAATAAAATGTGTGTACAGTTTTGCGATTTTATTATAAATATCAATATTTGTTAATATACTGAAATAAATGAAAAAAAAAAAATATACTGCAAAACGAAAAATTCACTAAAACGCGCGTTTCGGCGCGCATAACATCCGTCGTTTATCTATGCCGAGATTATCGAGCCGAACTGAGCACAGAGCAACAACCACAAGTTAAAATTCTGCCTGAAACATGACTAATAGTATCGCGATTGACCACGTTGCTGAACATAGCCCTCACGTAAAGATTTCCAGATCAATCTAATAGAAGAGGCCTGCATCCAGCTAGTTCCTACAACCTTTATGAGGTCGTGTGAGGTCTATAACAATGGCGATGTAAAATCAGCGGAATTAAAAAAAAACACCGACACCGCTTTTTTGTAGCTAAAAAAATAATTTTGTTGCTCCAACCGTTCGCAAAAAATCGGCAATATCGCTAACTTTCATTAAGATTGCGTGGAAATCACTGGATGTGGACTGATCGATCAGGCGAATAGGGGTCAATTGGTTACTAATGTGTCCACATTGTAGGACGTCCAACACGTTCAGCAGTGGACTTACAAAATAAGAAACCACATTGGTGTGGCTAGGAAAGATAAGATGGCTAGCAAGAAATATAGACATCAATAATATAGGTGTTTCCTTGTTTTATAAACAGATCCAGTATTGGGTCAATTATTATCACAGCCGTATCGATTGCTCGTAAATTATAACATTCCTATTACTGTATTGTAATTAAATAGATAATTTATGTAAATTTAGAGTGATACATGACTTTCTTATCGCATGCCATATATCACTTCGTAATGAGCGTATTACATATTAACATAGTCATTATTAATTTTAACACTTCTGGTAACATTTTTTGATATGCATTTCCGTTTCGATAATAATTATTTTGAATAACTGTTAAAAGAAAATATTGATTGTTTATATAACCATCCTAGATGGTGGGTACATAAATAAGAAGAGTGTGGGGGTATATGCAGGTATGCTTACTCCTTTTTAAAGCGCGCGGTATTTGTGAGTTTGCAATACATACATTTGAATATAAAAGTTCGCTCCCGATTTCATAGCGTTCTCGATACCTTCAAGAAAAAGTGGCTTTTGTTATACCGATAAACTATCAGTAAAAAATAAACACATAAAAAAAACTTAAAAATAGAACCCGCATCACGAAACAATAATTAATTTTGTCATAAAACCGTGAACGACCATTCAATCATACAGGATCGGACCAAAAAAGAAACCACAAATTAGGTAGGCGTCACACTTACCAAATTAACTAAACGGCTGTGCGTGTGAACGGCTAAGGGCTCATTCGTTACGAGCGCCAACTAATTGTTTAATCGCCGGCTAATCACGATTTGTAATGCGCTGTGATTGGAACTTTACAATAAACAACGCCAGTGAACATTCTGTCCGATTGTATTGAGTTTTTTTTTCTCTTTGGCAAGGCGCGGTTTGCGAATCTGCCAGTGTCAAAGTTTTAGGTAAGACATTTTTTAAAGTATAAGTTGCAGTTGCATTGTTTCTTTATTTGAGCCCTTTAATCTATACTAATATTATAAAGCTGAAGAGTTTGTTTGTTTGTTTGTTTGTTTGTTTGTTTGTTTGTTTGTTTGTTTGTTTGTTTGAACGCGCTAATCTCAGGAACTACTGGTGCGAATTGAAAAATTATTTTTGTGTTGAATAGACCATTTATCGAGGAAGGCTATAGGCTATATAACATCACGATGCAACTATTAGGAGCGAAGAAATAATGGAAAATGTGAAAAATGCGGGGAAAATTATTCATCCTTGAGGGCTTCCATTGCGTGCGCTGCGAAAACGGTTCAAGATACCAAAAATATATGTATGAAAGAATTATTCCTCTTGAAATGATCTAAAAAAAAGTCCGCGACAGTATGTGTCTATCTTTTAAGATTAACTCACTAGAACCGTTTTTATGGTAATCAAATTTGGTCGAAATTAATGCATTATTTGTTAAGAGTTGTATCAATGTTATAATATTAATCTTTATACAAATAAATGTGTTGGATAGAGTGATTCAACGGGAAGGTTTTTATGTATGTACTTTTAGCCCGGAAAAACTTATTAACGCGGGCGAAGCCGTGGGCAAAAGCTAGTAGAACTATATTAGACAATATACCACTATAATTATGCAATATAACACTAAGTAGGTATCACCAAAATAATGAATTGAATTGATGAAAATTATATTATTATTATATTATTACGTTCCCGCCAAAGCGCCTTGTATTGAGTTTCGACATACAGAAATTACGTTAGCGAAATTCTATTTTCAAATTCAGATGGAAACGTCCTTTTTGTATGAAAAGCGTTACGCAATGGAAGATCCGCAGCGTTTGTTTTTTTTTCACGCGTTATTGTCAAGATAATGAAAACTTAGATCATTCTTGGAATCAGGCCCGTATTACGTCCTGCAATCGCCCTATAGATGTTTCTGAATGAAGTAAGTTCTGGTTTCGACGCCATCTCATTACATTCTAAGAAATAAAATATATCAACCAAGAACACTGTTTAAATCACGTGACAGAACGACACCTTGGACTCATATGCTTGTAGAACCCACGTACCCAGCAACCATGGCCCTTTAATGAGCTCCGCAATTGCTTAAAACACACTTCTCATCAAAATTCCCCTCCATGCTCACTTACCATTTTTAACAAAACAAAGACAGATGTCGCAGTAAACTTTGCATGAATATCGACCAATCAACGCGCGGCATGTACAGAATGAATTATATTTGAACCATACTGAATACCGATGAGCGTACAGACGGAAACGTTTATCATTTTATTATACGTACGATAGTGACAGTGTCCTAGAAAACGTCTATTGTGTACATTGTCAATTAGGATGTGATTGGTTGAGGCTTGAATATTTTATTTACGAGCCTACTTGTCAGTGTGTAAGGTTTATAAGTACCGAAATGCTCATAGAATCGATAAGATAAAATACATTACTGATATTACTATTTTAACATTATGGATAGGTTGGTATAAGCGTTAAACAACGCAGACTTTTTAATGCTTCAAATTTTTTGTATATTTTGTAATGGATATCATACGATTCACGATTACAGACGCATTACATGCTGCAGTATCCCATACTTTACGATTGTAAGGTAAGGTTGTTATTTATGTCGAGACAGTGCATTTACCCGCATGTCAAATTGATCGTTAAGTAAAAAAAAAGGAATGTCTTATTTTAAGACATATTTCTAGAATTAAAACATACTAGTTCTCTTTTTTAGTTACGTCACGAATGAATTGGCTACTGCAAACATAAGAAATCACAATTAAGTACTGACCAAGCCATAAAGAAAACCAATATGATATATGATAATCCGACGACTGTGAGTAAATAAAGACTTATCTGTATTAGAGACCACTTACCCGAAAGATGTATTACAGATCCATATTTCTGGATGGCAAATTTACTATTAGTTTATGCTTATCGTATGCTAACTTTTCTTAATTCATCATTATTTAGGGTACTATGTCTCTCTCTCGGATTGGGCAGAGAATATCCACAGTGACTCCATTTCGATCGGTCTTGAGCTTCGCGTTTTGATTTCGTTAACTTGATTTCGTTCCAAGTCTTCCCAATACTTGAATTTTGAATAGTAACTTTTGCTCGGAGCTTCGTAAAGTCCCGCTATATATTTTCCGACATAAAAAGTATCCTATATCTGTTCTAGGGTGTCAAAATATCTCCACACCATATCATCGAAATCCGTTCAGTAGTTTTTTAGTTTCTCGCGTTCAGACAGACAGACGCGGCAGGGGGAATTTGTTTAATATAATATCCATAAGTATGTACAAAATAGTTCTCGATTTATGCATAACTTTACCGGGGTAGGCAAGGGGCGTATACAGTTCATCCACCGTTTTCGGAATTTAATAACATCTGATGTAGTTTAGTCGCTATAATCATCATTCATCACCTATAGACTATAGTCCAGTGCTTAACATAGGTCTCGCCAAAGATTTCCAGACCGATCTGAAGAATATTATCGATAATAAAATAAGAGATAACAGTATAGTAGCCCTATTTGGAATAGTAAACTACAGTATTACAGATATGGATATACTACAGCTAGCCATAATCGTTTTTGATAGATTGTTTGGCTAAAAACAATTGAAAGACACATCATCCTCTAAACTCTACATAGCCGTAAGAGACGCGCTTGACAGAAATCGGTGGAGGCAGATCATCCGCTCCAGATGCTCCGACCACGATCCTCAGAAATGAGGGACCGACCAGAGAGAAAGAGAGAGTTTTGCTAAAAACCGTCTTGCTTCGCTTATTTTTTAATCCATTTAGTGCAGAACTACCCCCTTATTCTCTATGACAGTTTTAACAGGTTACGCGGCCGAGTTAACTTCGTCTTAACGTTAAATGGTACTCTGTATGCCAATTTTCATACGTTACACGTTATTTTCCTCGCTCTTAACAAGCGCATAACGTAACTCATCGCTTTTATCACTATGAAAATTGGCATACAGAGTACCATTTAACGTTAAGACGAAGTTAACGTAACGCGGCTGCGTTACGAGTTAACACAGTCGTAAAGAATAAGGAGGCACGTCAATGTTTGATTCACGTGAAAGCAATAATACAATGTTATTTAATAACGTGTTAGTGTGTTTTTTTAACCTGAAACTCGAACCCGATACGAGCACCAAATCCACCACTTTTTGCTTTAGCTTTGGTTTTATCTCACGATGCATAATCATGTTTCATGTGTCAGTCATTTGGTTATATTAAATCAGGAACATGCCGGCATGCATGTTATACGTATTATTATAAATATTCCCCAGTTAAGCCGCATTGTACCGCGAGCATTCATATTGAAGTCGAATTTACTTCACGCTTATATGCATTTTGAGCTGAATTTTAAATAAGTTTATATTGAATAATATTCGTGTGTATTGGTACATATGTATTATAATGTTCCAAGTTATCATTACATAGTATAAAGCAGTCACACGTCGCCTCTACGCGACAAACTCAAAAATTACCGAACGTATTTACTTTTAATTTTGTATGGAGATAGTTTGAGACTTTGGGAAGGACAAAGACATATCCTGGGAAAATATATAGCGGCACTTTTATTCCGGAAACCTGTTTCCTTTTGGGCGAAGCCACAAGCAAAAGGTAGTATGAATTAATATTGAAGTTTGATGAATGCATTTTGAATAACAGAAAATACAATAACAAATGCTTTAATTTACTCCAAAATGTATAATTGCTGCACACAAAATGCAATAATCTATACAACAAATGCACTAAAATGAATATTGAAAGAGGTTAAAGTACTAGTGGCCTAATGCATAAGGAACATATTTTATCTTTTGTTTTAAAAACCTAGTTAGTACAGTAATATACCATAGTAACCACAGTACTTATCTTTTAAAAACTCGGCACACTATCTATGAACTATGTTAAATATTTAATATTATCAGTTAAAAGCTAAAAGGAAGCAAAGTTATTAGTAACATTGGTACATAAAAAGCACAATTGAAAGGTTTTATGTCACATACTCACATATATTTAAATTCCAATATTCTTGATGAAGAAATGTGAACATTATTGATTTTATTATTCTCTTTTAGAAAATAAACACATGAAAAGTGTAGACAAAGATCTATACTTAGTATCATAATTTTAAAATAAACTATGACCATAATTAATTGTACAAAATATCATATGATCAGGAGATTTCATAGTACACAAATAGTTACATGTGTCAAATATTGTGACTAGGTAACTGCATTGTCACACAGTGTATAACTAACAAAATATTCTAATCTTTCTACTGGTGGTAAGCTCTGTATGTAAGAGTCCATCTGGGTGGGTACTACCACAATGTCTATTTCTACTGTCAAGCAGCAGTGTGGATGCACTGTTGTGTTTTGGTTTAAAGGACGTTGTAGCCAGTGTAAGTACTGGACATAATAAGACTTAAAATCATATGTCTTAGGATGAAATGCCACACAGTACTGTATGACTCAAATTGCTGGATGGTATTACTACTGTTTATGGGTGGTTGTATTGCTTACTATCAGGTGAATGGCATGCTCGTCTCATTATTCAATGCAATAAAAAAATTACAAACAATAAATAATCCTTTGTGTAATCATTCACATTAATAAAATACAAATGATATAAGAATTCACTTAATTATTAATATTTGAATATTTCATGAATTTTGTATCAAAACTAAGTGACTTTAAATGATTGTGTAGTTCTTATTTATTTTATTATATATAATTATCAAATATTATATATTTAGGTATATGGTGATGTGGCATCTGAACATAGGCCTCCCCTAAAGATCATGTGGTATCATGGTATTTCAGTAACAATATAAATTTTATCTAATCATTACATTTACAAATAATCAAACAAAAATATACAACTCATAGATGCATAGTCCAATATTCTTCCCAGTTGGGCATATGGTATAATCTTTTGCTAAAGGCACATAATATTGAATAGCCAAAATTTGGTATACATAATTTAATAGACTGTTGTATGCCTTTATTATTAACTAACTTACCTAACTACTGTGATAATGAAACTGTCTCGAATGACCTTCAAATAGACCAGTTTACGCTTTTCGTCTGCATGTATTAATTCGGTCATTTTATAATCATACCTACATTATAGTTTTATTGTTAGGATAAATATTTTTATAATAGGCTATAACTATGTTATTGATTGCAATAATTATGTCAAGCGAATACAATTGTTTTTTTTTAATATGACAATTATTTTCATTATGGGTGTAATTGCATTCGATAGAGCTTTTTTAAGTAATAAGGAACGATGTCGAACAATATCGATTGTACTGAGTTATGAAATTAAAGACCACTACAACAGATTCCGAAACGAAATGAAGTATAATGAAATTGGGTCTTTTCCATATTACTGTCTAATTGAAAGCTTATGCCACAACTACGAGCTCAGTTTGAAGCTCAAGAAAACTTTGTAAGTTGTAACTGAACATGCGCGGTGGCGGTTTTCGAAGTAAACAAACTTGTTACTTTTCAAAACTTTTCTAAACTCATACAAATACCAACCTTGAAATTCTAATGCAGCCGTCTCAAGCACGGACTCCGGTTATAAAGACACTATCCACTCGGATTCACTACATTCCCAAAAACACTGGCTCAAAACTAGTTGCTTCACGCACACTCGCCGCAACACTTTTTAAGTGAAAATCTACATAAACCACAGTGAAAACACACAAAACAACACTATTAGACACTAGTTTAATATTTTTTTGCTTAGTTTTCAGTCAAAGGTCACGAATTGATACATAAAAACTTATTTAAACGCCGTAAACAATCAGAGCAACACACGATACGCGACGGCCATCTTCCGCCAACGCGAAGTTTGAGGTTATTCCCGCGAGAGGGAGTCATAGCCCATAGGTAGGTAATTTGACAGGATCGGAATAGTTTTAAATCATTGTCGACCTTATGTCATACAAAAACTCTGCAAGTTGTTAAATCATTAAAATCTAATTGACTTTGCTTTGTTTATATTACCATGGTTTTAAAGGATTCAATAACGTTTTAAATGAAAGTTTATACGAAAGTAAGATTTGGAAGTAGCAACATTTATTGACCTAAAGTGTTACCGTTCCAAAAACAAAGTTCACCAGAAATCTAGACAAAAGTTTACGAAAAGAAAACTATGTACCTGGTGTTTTTTTAGTTTTAATTTTTCAACCGCTAATGGATCATTATTATATATTCGGAATCTTATATTCCTTTGAAGTAGATAACTTTATTTTTTTAGAAGATTGCATAAAATTTCATGCACTTACATTATTATTATAATCCTACTATTTAACGCGAAAGTTTGTAAGTATGTATGGATGTCTGGATGTATGGATGTTTGTTACTCTTTCACGCAAAAACTTCTGAACGGATTTTGATGAAATTTGGCCTACGGGTAAATCATGCTCTGGATTAATGCATAGGGTACTTTTTATCCCGGGAAAATATAAATCAGGACATTTATACCGGTAAAACTTTAAACGCGGGTGGAGCTGAGGGCAAAAGCTAGTTTAATTACAACATCACTATTAAGTTATCTTCTATCAATATTTAGTTACCATTTATTATTCATTAAACTGACGTCTCTCTTGGTTTTTAGTACTTTTGCGGTCTTATTATAAAATTATGAGAATATCATTATAATTTAGTACTCCTTACATGCATAAGTATCTACATAACATTATTAAACAAAGTCCCCAACTACGTCTATCTGTTTGTCTGGCGATAAACTCAAAAACTAGTGGACCAATATCAATGGCTACGTATGAACTGTGAACATAGGTGACCTGGGAAGTGTGTCCTTACCTTAGGTACCTTTTATTCCGGGAAAATGTACAGTTGGATTTTTACGCCAGAAAATCAGTTTCACGCCAACGTAGCCGCGAGGAAAATAAATTAAAAGATAAATTGTAATAACATGCTTAAGTCTAGTTCAAATAAGTTTCATAAATACAAGTAAAGGATGAAAGCGTTTCCTATAATTTAGTCTGCCAAAAGTTTTCCTGTAATTATTTTAGGAAAACATTTATTTAAAGTGGCAACACAAGCTTTAACGTCACTCATTGTGAACTTGAAAGCTTTCGAGGTTTGTTTCGTTTATTTTTACCAATTGTTTCGCTTGTGTCCGTGAGTGATAAATATTATTATAGCGATAAGAAGGAAGTAGCGATAATTTAATGTTATTTGTATTTGAAGCTTAATGAGAAATAAATGTGATAATAACTGATTTCAGATGGAAACGTATTGATTACATTCTTGTTGGACGCAAGTATTCAATTATTAATCTTAGTCGGTAACATGTAACGTAGTGGCTACATTCTCTTTGGTAACAGGTAGGTAACGTGAATCTACCCATGGCAAGATTCTAAAAAAATAACCTGTAAATTGAAATTCAAAGTTTATTGCACTCCATAATTATTTTATACATAAAGTATTTTGTACATACCTACTAATAAGAGTGCCTGTAAGCAATCTTCTTGCTGTAGGTCGGTACTTGCCTATTCCCATTTTTTTCTGTAACTTACTATATTATAATGTAAGGATTAAGTTTTAATTCGTGTCTGATATTTTTTTTTCACTGAGATTTTCTACTTATGATGATGTATCCCAAAATTAAAATAAAATATTGATGAGTTAATTGCTTACTTTCAATTATGTGATATGCAGGTACATTATATGTCTGTCATAATAATAAATTCAATCCATACTCATATTAGCTTTTGCCCATGGCTTCGCCTGCATGAAGGTCCTCCTGCATAAATGTCCTGCTATACATTTTCTGGGGATAAGAAGTAGCCTAAAACCTTCCTAGAGTCTCGAACTATCTCCATACCAAATTTCATCAAAACCATATCATACAAACTTTGCCACCACTTTTACCCCCTCAGGTTGAATTTCGCAAAATCCCGTCTTAGTGAGCATCTATATTCTAAAATGAACCACTGTGTAAACATGTCAGGTTTTTGTATGGGTACTGGGCCTCAAAATTATTCAACCCAGTCAAACTTTACCGATATTAAAAGGCCAATAATATGGATCTTCAAACTATTACTTTTGACCCCTTCCTTTATAACTAACTTTTTTAATAACAATCAAATTGGCACGTAAATTAATACGTAGTTACTTTGTAAGCAACATAAAATAACATAAATCTGAACATAGATTAGATTTTACAGAAATCTGAACGGACTTTAAAACTGTATGATTTATTGTTAAGGCCTAGAGTTTGGGAGTATTATCCATATATAAAGTATCTTGGTTCGAATGTTCTTTGAGACTCTTTGAGACTGAGCAATTGTTTTAAAAATGGCTTTACTAATTCATCAGTGATATTGCCAATGTTAAGTGGGCAGATTTAAAAATAATATCATAATATTTTTAGAATAACTTTCGACCCAAAGTGACCAAAAAACGATGGCAACAGAGAGCAGTATAACTAAAACATTTGACATTAGTTATGGTGACTACCATTATAACTTTAGCAACTTTCGAACCAGTTTAGACCCAAGCACAGGTGTCAGGAGCATACAGAATAGATAACAAAACAAGTATAAAATATGTAGATTGGAACTATGGAGATAGAGTTAAGAAACACAAACGAAGAATAGCAAACTGCACAAGCAGAGGCAACAAAAAACTCAATTTATACATAACAATTGGTATGGATAATATCTTTTTGTTGACAAAATAAGGATACTGAGAATACAACAAGAAATAAAAAAAGGCAAAATTGCAAGATAAAATTTAAAATTGGAAGGTAGTAAAAGCCGATTGAAATAGAGAGAATAGGATAAGGGAATATGGTGTGATAAATCGAACCTTTAGGATGAAAATGACACAATCCAAAAAGATAGAAAATTGGGTTATCGTCATAAAATTACTTAAAACGAAGTACTCAATATAACAATAGTGCAAACACAACCATATTCAAGAAGGAAAAGGACAAAGCTGTTGTATCTGTCCCTTTTTAATTAAATTTTTATGAATAAGCGACTAGTTTTTAGTCATTTAAAAATGACAACGGAATTTTCTATCTTTTGATTTGTGTCGTTTTCATTCTAAAGGTGCTATTAATGAATAGTGCTATATAAATTAAAGGTAAAGATTACTATTTTTTATAAATTTAGAAAGTCATATCAACTGAAGTAATGTCTACTGGTGGCAGGTCTCTCATACGTAGAAGTCTGCGTAGGTGGGTACCACCGCAATATCTATTTGTACCGTCAAGCAGCAGTGTCCATGCACTGTTGTGTTTCGATTTGAAAGACATTGTAGCCAGTGTAACTACTGGACATAATGAGACTTAACATCTTATGTCTCAGGATGACAACCACAGTCGAATGCCAATTCAAACAGTACTTTGTAACCCAAGGTGCTGGATGGTGTTGCTACTTACTGTCTATGGGCGGTCGTATCGCTTACCATTACGCGAAAAGCGTGCTCATTTCGTCATTCAATGCAATAAAAGAAGAATGTTGAGGAACATCACTAATTAATAAACAATTATTATAGGGTGGGGAAGAATGACATAAAGAGGTAATTAACGAATTCTTGTCAATTAAAGAAAAGGTGTTCTAGGGAACTTTCATCTAATCCACACTCACAGACAGAGGGAGTGATCACTGACGCGGATTATAGCGAGAAAAACAGGAGTACATAATATGTACGTAGGTGGATAAAGGCGGAAGTTACTTTTCGCTGAAGATACGAAATTTAAGGAAGCAGGGTTTCGAAGGAAGTGAAGGTTGTATAGAACCATAATTGATTCCTAGAAGAATGCCAGAGAATATTCCATGAGTTTTTAGGTCTGGTGTAGTGTTGCCTTTAAGATCCCGAGTAACACAGTACCTGGCTTGTATATAACATTCCCCGAAGAGATTGCATTACGAGCGCATAAATCGACGGTTTTATTACCAGGAATACCACAACGGCTGCGAACCCATACCCTACTACCTCTATGCCAGCCAAAAACCATTGCCTAAGTGTCTCTTTAATTTTAACAGTAAGATAAAAAGAACCACTGTGAAAGGAAGATTTAATGATCTCCTGTAATAAACTTAAGGACTCATAGGGCGGTATTAATAAAGCAATCTCAAGTTTGAGTTACATCTCAAGTAGACATGATGTATGAATAGTTCCATACATTATGTCTAGTTGAGATGTAACTCCCACTTGAGATTTGATTATTAATACCGCCCTTAGAACTTGTAGTTTCTGAGATTTCGTTATGAGTGAGTAGGTGGGTGAGTGACCTTTCGCTTTTATAAATATATGGATTATAAAGCTGAAGAGTTTCTTTGTTTGGTTGAACGTGCTAATCTCAGGCAATACGGAACGAATTTTGAAATTTTTTCCGCTAATCGGAAATATTTTAATATATAATTATATCTGGCTAGGAAGTCTGATTTCTTTCCCATGTTGAAGCAAACCAAGAAAATTGGAACTAATTTTTGCCATAGTTGTTTTTGTGTGATACCGGTTATTATCTGTATTAAAATGTGACTGTCTACACCAACGGCTGATCTCAATAACGTACTAACAGATAACAAACAGTTAAAATGTTTACTTTGTTTCAAATTTTTTGAAACAGCAGTAACAGTAAGCGTAACTTTTACTGTTGAGTTAGATATCAAACTCCAGTCAGTTACTAAGTTATTGAGCTTGGCCTTAAAACATGATGTAGTGCCCTATTCCTACACAGCCTCCTAGTTTCAACGCTCACAACGTAAAATGTAACTTCCATATTGAAATGTTATATGTTTAATACATTTTTTTTTGTTGGCCATCTTCGGCGCATTAGGGACGGCTGCGGGCTTCATCATATATGTTTAATACATGAATAATAAATTTAAAAACGTATAATCATTCCGTAGTTTATTTTCTTTTATTATTTCTCAGGCAGTGTAATGGAGCCGCGATTATTCAATAATAACTACATAGCCCGTTATAGATAATTTAATCACAGTGACGTAAGCCAATTTTTGAGCGGGATATCACAGGTCAAGATGACTTTTATTATTCATCGTAATGTGTAAGTGCTCTCATAGGTATTTAGTGTTTACAAAATTAAAATCCACCGGTAGGTAAACTTTCACTGTTAGCTGCGATTTTGCAGGACGCGGCAGATAGCAGACAACAGCGGCAGTCGGCAGTTGTATTGTATGGATTGATATGAACGGTCGCGCGGCATTCGCAGTCGTACGTCGGAATCGGTCTCATATAATTTAAAACTGCAAAGTAATGCCATCTGCCATCGCGGTACATTTTATTGCCGTTTACCGCGTCCTACGGAATTGCAGCTTTAGCAATAAGGAAAATTAGTGGGGCATCTCATCGTGGATAACATTATAATATTATCCACACATATTGTAGTCTTATATTTTTTCATCATCTTATAGGAGATGGATATAATTCGAATTTATATATCTTCCCACGGAAAGTGAAAACAGGGGCGCTACTTCATTATTAGGTACTAGTAGTGCTCGCGGCACCGCCCGCGTGAAAAAGTTTTTCCGCAACAAAAATATTTTCCCGGGATAAAAAGTAGCCTATAGCACTCAGGAGTTATGTAGCTTCCTATTAGTGAAAGAATTTTCAAAATCGGTTCAGTAGTTCCTGAGATTAGCGCGTTCAAACAAACAAACAAACTCTTCAGCTTTATAATATTAACTAGCTTTTGCCCACGGCTTCGCCCGCGTTAATAAGTTTTTCCGGGCTAAAAGTACATAAAAACCTTCCCGTTGAATCACTCTATGACTATGACGTTGATACAACTCTTAACAAATAATGCATTAATTTCGACCAAATTTGATTACCATAAAAACGGTTCTAGTCAGTTAATCTTAAAAGATAGACATATACTGTTTTTTTTAGATCATTTCAAGATGAATAATTCTTTCATACATATATTTTTGGTATCTTGAACCGTTTTCGCAGCGCACGCAATGGAAGCCCTCAAGGATGAATAATTTTCCCTGTTTTTTTTTACATTTTCCATTATTTCTTCGCTCCTAATAGTTGCATCGTGATGTTATATAGCCTAAAGCCTTCCTCGATAAATGGTCTATTCAACGCAAAAAGAATTTTTCAATTCGAACCAGTAGTTCCTGAGATTAGCGCGTTCAAACAAACAAACAAACAAACTCTTCAGCTTTATAATATTAGTATAGATATAAGTATAGATAAGACTGTTTAATGGTCGCATATTAACTCAAGCGTAGCAGATCGGAACTACTGTTTCACTAAAAACAATATGAAGTGATAACTTACTGTTGGATTTTACAGGAAGACTGAAATTTTATCGGCCTTAACATTTCACTACCTTCTTTACGATTTAAATTTAGGCAATCTGTAAATGTTAGTTTTTAATCATAGAATTATGCAATATATGTACTTTTTTGATTACAACTTAAAGTTTCCTCATTTTCTGTCGTGTTACATCTAAATTGTTGAACAAGACTCTTTTTGTTCTTCGTTACTTATAAACATTTTATTATATACTTTATTAAATTGTGTTACAGAAGTACTTAATAAAGCAAAGCTACATTTTTTTTTACTATATAAGTGACGTCACGCAATGGCCTTTGGCGTTTTCATCTATGTACACGTGAAAATTTTAAATAGAAAGTTTAAAAGTATTTTAAGTGCATTTAGTGATTGACTATTTTCTTTATAAAATACTAGTAGTACCTATATTAACATCTTCGGATCATATTAACATATTTAAAAAAAAGGTAAAATACCCTATTGAATTTGACAAAAAAAGGCGGAATTAGAGTACTTTTATCTCCTTTCAAAAATGAGTTGGTGATAAGAAAGTGGTTTAGCCATAAATTATTATATTATGCCTAATACAAGATTTATTGATATTACGTGATTTTCAAGTAAATCTTTTGGTTTATATTATTTTTTAAATTACTTTATTGGCAGGTATGTTGTTAGTAATTAATCAATTGGCGTGTAACGCTTATGCTTCTATAATGCTTCTGATTTAAATTGTTATAAAAACATTTCCATGAATTTGATTTGTTCATATTTATCTCCCTAGAGTGCCCCCTAGACTTAAAATCGAGTTTAAAATTGAATGTCATTTCATCAATAGAAATAAACTATAAATCATTAAATTGCAAAGCTATAAAGTAAAAAAAAAGTATAAGAAGCGGATATTAGAAGCTAAGAATTCGTTCCCAATATATCATCATTCGTTCAATAAAACTCCACAAGAAACAGTTTGCGCGCGAAACTTGTAATGACCGACGACTCCAAGTTCTACCAAGGTACAGCTTCTTTTGTGCTCCGATTCTTTGAATTAAGTTTATTTTGTCTGTAACTTCGCTTGGAGTAATAACTAAAGTATTTTTTTTGTATACTATCTATTGTGGGCGGCTTCGCGCCTCATATTCTCTAGAACTTTTCGTTTTCATTGAACTATGTTGAGTCAAGTTTGCCGAGATTTTCGCTTTAAACTACTCTAGAGAATCGACATATTTTCTATTACGTCATGTTTTTAGATTTAATTTATTACATTTCTATTTAATGATCTATGTAGGTTATTAATTTCATTATATGTTAAGAATTGTTCATTGAATTACATATATATACTTACATATCATTTCACTTTTTCTATTTTTAGGGGTAGGCAGAGATTTTATCATATCCATATTTCGCCAGCTATGCTAGGTCCTATTTAATAGAGAACGAACCTATTGCCATTTATCGGGCACTATTTCAGTCTTCGGTCTCATACTGAGCAGAAAAACCCAATATCCCTGCCCGACCCGTGATCGAACATGAGGTAGGTACTCATTTTCATTGAATAACCTAGGCTAAAGTTCTTCCAGAAAAGGAGTTTTGTTGCCGCAAGCAAACTAGTTTCCTATAATAAAAAATAACTTCAGTTAATTGCTCATGCGAGGAACTGTGTGTTCTTATGCTTAATTATATTCACGCCACGCGCAGAAGAACGTAGTTTGAAAGGAGTGATTAAAATATTTATAAAAACGCTGTTGAACTTTCTTTGCATTCACTTGAGAATAATTATGAACAAAAAGTTGTTTATCCTTTAAAGCTGAACTTTGTTATTCTCTTTAATTTAAGTTTGTTAGTCGCAGTCGAATAATTCTAGATGTGGTTTTAATTTTCGACGGTTTGTCCGGAAATGTCAGCATTTACTTAACTAAATACGTAGAAACATTTGATTCTAGAGTAGGTACTGATTTTTTTACATTATAAATCTACTTATTGTTAAATCATGGCCCAAAATCAGGAAAACCTTCCGTTCCCTTAATTTCGACGGTTGACACGTTCAAAATTTATTCATTATTTTTCCGTCTCGTCCATGTTGGAAAAAAATGATGAATATCCAGAGGGTTCGGATGTAAAACAAGAGATTGCTTTCGACCCGGTCATTAGGTGATAAAGCGAAATTTACGCTAAAAGATTATTCCAAATCATATACCAACGTTTGTGAAAAAGAGATTGTTATTACTAAATTTGAATTTGTAACGCTTGTTGCCATTTTTTTTTACAATAAGTTTGAACATGGAACATGGAAAGAAGGTTTCAAATGGCTTATACGGACGTTAAAGAGTATAGGACTTTAAGAACTTTAAGACTAAGTAAGTAAACTTCCAATAGCAGTTAGAGCGTACTTGTTCACTAGGGACCGTTGACGTAAAGAACGTAGGGTCATCGTTGCAGGGAGCAGCAGGATCAGTAAAGCATCCAACACTGGATGGATCCAGGGTAATAAAAGTTAATAACTGCATCTATTGGTTGCGGCAAATATCTTACACACTAGCTATCAGTCCAAAATATATATTGCTTCTATTTTAATTATAGTTATACATTATGAAATATGCCGACGGCACAAACCAGACTTTCAATTATCAAGTATTATAGGCTACACCTAACCGTGTACCACAGCAAAAAAGTCAATACAATACTCATTGTCTGTCCTTAAATGTTATTTATAGGAAATGAAACATCCTGCTGTCAATCTGTTCAGATATTAATCTGAATATTTATGTATGAAGGTGAGATATCGAATCAGCTTTACATTATACGATGGGGAAATTAAAATGTTCGAATAATTGAATTGCACGTAGACTTTATAAATATTGATTTGAAGGATACAATGTAGTTCTATTTATGCTGATTTGGAATGTATTTTTTTATGCAACGGAAGAATTAGACGAGCAAATATCTCGGTAAACAGCTTTGTCATTGAGAAGTTTGCATTACAGAGTACAACGACACAATTTAATCTCACTTTCTTAGGACATTAAGTGTTAAATAATAATATCCACAAATTTTAATGCTGTCCTAACATATATGTTATTTCTTCGGCAATATATCAAACATAGGTATGGTTGATATATAGCCGAAGAAATAATCAAAACTATGAATTGTCCACCAAGAGAGACTTTCACATTGGTGAGGATTTAAAATTGACTAGAATTTCTAGTCTAGAAACTTCACGTTTTTTTTAGATGTGAAGGAGTGAAACTGAAGGTTTTGTCTGCTTCTAATTTATCCGCCTCCCTTATTGTTCTCTAAAGGATGTGTGGCGTCAGCGTAAGTGAAAGGTATGGTGGCGCTGCTTTAGCGGCGATTCGGTTTCTAAGTGTATGGTGACGCCATAGCCGCTCTGTGTGATAACTTCCAAGCTTAACCTATTTATCAGCACCCGATTAAAATCCAATCTACGTGTTTTGGGTTACTATATTATACATATTACATACGAGAATATGGTTAATTTTTACCTGTACATTTTTTTATGGCATCGAATGACGAGAAGAGCTTGCCGTTCGCCTGATGGTAAGTGATACGACCACCCATAAACAGTACAAACACCATCCAGCACCTTGAGTTACAAAGTACTGTGTGGCATTTTACTGCGCTCGTCATCCTGAGACATAAGATCTTAAGTCTCATTATATCCTGTAGTTCCCCGTGATGGACGGCAGCGTGGCGGTCAGGCCTCACGCTGCCTTTGACACCGAGGGCCCCCTTTGGTGTGCGGGGGCTTCTGAGCCCCCCAACAACAGGAGACGGACCGCAATAGCGGTACGCGCAGGGGCGGTTGCGGACAACTTAGACGTGAGCCCGCAGCCGTCCCTAATGCGCCGAAGATGGCCACCGCGGAGTTTTGGTTGTTATGCCGTGCGGTGTACTTAGGTTAGGGACTCGGCCCGGCGGTCGCCCGACGTTTTCCATCTCTCCGGGCGGCTCAACGTCGGGTCGTAAGGCACGGTGAACCCAACATAACCGCTCAGTCGTTCCCCTTGAACACTGGGCGGTAGTAATAATTCACTTTCTCCGCGTAAACAAAAAAAAAAACATTATATCCTGTAGTTACACTGGTTACAATGCAGTGCATGAACACTGCTGCTTCGCGGTAGAAATAGATATTGCAGTGGTACCTACCCAGGCGGACTCTTACATAGGTATGAGAGTCCTACCACCAGGAAATATAAGTACCACCAGAATTTGTGTGTTTTTTTTATTTTTACAACAGAGTCCAGTGTCTTTCTCAGTCTTCACAAAAAGAGTAGGTTATCAATTCGAAGTGTATTTTTATGTTTGTTACCTCAGACCTCAGTCATTTCTTAACCGATTTGGAAAATTATTTTTTTTATTGAAAGCATGTACTTGGAGATTAGTCTCATAGGAATTGTTTCATATTGAATATATACATACATGTTTTCCTTTTCCTTTGAAAGGCATAGGTGTAATACCTCAGCGCGATAGTCTTACCACGTGCGCAATACAACTACGCCATTGATGCACTCTATGTCTTATTAACGCAAAAAAAGAATAAATAAAATCATTTGAACAAAACATTAAATAGTTTTCAATAACCACTATTATACACCGAAAAATAATAAAACATTACCAGTACCTATTTATTATACCTACTCATTACCAATTATAACTTTTTCTACAAATTTGACGGCGGTTAAATTTTTTGTTCAAATGTTTTTATGTTACGCAAGAAATAATATGACACTTGTCTAAATTTAAGTAAATCTTTCAGAAATTTTATATAAAAAACCGTAATTCGTGTTTGAGAACTCTTAATTTATTTCACAGTTGACCAAGTCGAAAATTAAGTTGAGGTCGAACGCATTCAAGTGAAACTGAAAAATAAGACGTTTAATATTCAAAACGAATACGAAATTAGTGCTATGAAAAAACTGCAATGAACAGCGGGAAGCAGTCGCTGAATTAATTTGACGCCATCCGGCGAAAGGGAAAAGTAATGGATTTATGTTTGGGGGGGGTCATTATTTTATGTTGTTTTTCATACTAAAAAAGCGGCGATAGCCTAGTTGGAAGTAGAACAAACTGCCGAGAGAAATGTCCGCAGGTTCAAAACCCAAGGGCACGCACCTCTATCTTTTCTTAAAAAAGTTATGTGTATATATTCTTTGTGAATTATTACTCGTTTTAATGGTGAATGAAAACATCATGAGGAAACCTTCGAAGTTCTCTGAATTCTGTATGTGAAGTCTGCCAACCCGCACTAGGCCAGCGTTGTGGACTAAGGCCTAAACTCTCTAGTCTCTCACTCGCAGAGGAGGTCCGTGCTCAGCAGTGGGCAGCATATAATACAGGTCTGGTAGGGTATACTATTCAAGGTTTTTTGCTACCATTTGGTAATATGTTTTGATTCATCTAATTTCGCATTTCAAGGAATAACTTCTTAATTTCAAGATATTATTTTTCTGACTGACTTTCGGACTGCCTCTGTGGCGTAGTTGTATTACAGTACGACTGCAAAGCTGAGGTCTCGGGTTCGACCCCCGGGTCGGGCAAAGTGATATTGAGTTTTTCTATTCAGTATCAGCTCGGAGTCTGGAATTTGTGCCCGATATGGCGATAGGCTCGCCCCCTATCATATCATGGGACGGAATAATGGCGAAAAGTGGGTGCAATAGTTGCGCCTCTGCCTACCCCTTCGGGGATAACAGGCGTGAGTGTACATGTATGTATTATTTTTTAACTCGAAAGGAAGTCCAGTTAGGGAGATAGAAATTGTAGGTTTTTTATTTGAGAATGAAATAGTTTGTGAATTTTACGATCAAAACCCCCATACCAAACCTTAGTACGTCCCAACGGTTCAGTAATTTGGAAACATTTTTTCATCCTAATTGAGGGAGGGTTTGTTTGCATTGAATTTGATTGATCTGATTTTATTCGAATCAGTGAGTTCTTAACAATGTCGAATCGTGTTGTAACGACTCTTCTTATTTCAAAATATATTTTTTGCTTCTTTAGTTTTGTTTCTTTGCTTCTTTCTATCTATTGGGCGATTAAATATCATTAAACAGAATACTGAATAAGGCACTGAAAAATACAAAAGTAGTATTTAAGGCTAGGATATCTGAGCGCTGTTGGCATTTACAGCTGTCTAATGTACCTACCGGCGCGTCAGGTGCCGCGATGTTGAATTTCAAATGAACTCGCTTGACACCGATGAGCCGCGACTACGTCAAAATAAACAATTAAACGATAGTGAAGCAGTTTGTTTTACGACAAAAGATGTCCGCTTTTTTGTGGGTGCTAGGCCTCAAAATCTAACACGACTCAAACTATACGAATATTAAAAGGACAAAAATATGGATCTTGAATCCATAAAAAAAAATTAGACCCCTCCATCGATAGCTAATATATTTTAAACTAGACTTCTGCTCGCGGCTTCGTCCGCGTGAATGATTTCTGAATTGAATTTTCGTGATTTTTTATGATCGAGCGAAGTTGTAAGTATCGTGTTTTGGAATCCACACCAATGTAGAATGATTATTTAACTATAACATATATTTTTCTCGGACCGAAATGTTGATTATTTCTTGGTTTAAAATTGAATAGAAAAGAAGGTGTTTTGGGATATGGCAGCCTTAAAAAGAACATAGCATTTTTTATGGTCTCTCATATTATGTAAGAGTCCGTCTGGGTGGGTACCACCGCAATGTGTATTTCTACCCTAAACCAGCAGTGTGCATGCATTGTTGTTTTTAACCGACTTCAAAAAGGAGGTTCTGTATTCGATCCGTATGTAAATTTGTATGGCCGTGAGTATCTCAAAAACTACTGATCCGATTTGGACGTGGTTTTCGATATTAAAATGTATATTTTTCAGGGAAGGTTTTAGTATATAATTTATGAAGATCTGATCAAGATCTTAGGAAATACACAATGGAACTCTTCAATAACTAACAGCAGATGACTCGCAAATGCTGCAATCGCATATCTATGATGTATTTATTGTTTACACCATTCTATAAATAACTAACAAAAAAGCAATAAATAAAAACTTTTTAACAAAAAATAAACCGACTTCAAAACCACTACAAATAAAAAAATAATTAAAATTTGTATTCGCCTAGTATATACGTATATTTGGAGTCGGTGTCTAATTTAAATTGAACAATGTTTTCGCATATTTGTTCGAGTATTTCCTTAGATTAGCTGGCAATTTAAATTACGCATCGACTCCAAATATACGTATATACTAGGCGAATACAAATTTTAATTATTTTTTTATTTCTAGTGGTTTTGAAGTCGGTTTATTTTTTGTTAAAAAGTTTTTCGGTTTAAAGGACACTGTAGCCAATGTAACTACTGATCATAATGAGACTAAACATCTGACAAGCGCAGTGGAATGCCACACAGTACTTTGTAACTCAAGGTGCTGGATGTTGTTTCTACTGTTTATGGGTGGTTGTATCGGTTACCATCAGGCGAACGGCATGCCCGTGTCGTCAATCAATGCCATAAAAAAAAATCGACACAGATTAAAGAGTGACTAACAGAACTTTGTATCACCGAAATAATCACGGCCTCTAGTTTGTTTATTACAGGAAGAGACTGCCGTAAACCAAAAGAGATGTTTTGGTTTGAACCGTTCCACAGGACACCATTTGCAAAAATAAAAATAAATCGTGGAACAGTCGCAAAAGTTACGTCGTGACACTCGTATATTCAAACCGTACGCTTCGAGTCGTAAACGAGTTAAAAAATTCAACGTTACGCCCGCCCGCCTCCGCATTTCAATTAGTCATGTTAAAAACTTCTCCAGCTTGCTAAATACATTATATCTCCTTTTTGTGTGCGGATATGCGATTTTGATGCGGTATTTTCGGCAGCAAGTTGCCGCGTTTCGTTCACAATTAGATGTTGAAGTTGTACGGGAAATGTGTTTGGTGGAAATGTTACGAAGTTTAGAATGCATAGTTTGATACGGATTTTTTTCATAATTATTACTGAGTATATAAGTATGACCTGCAAGGTGGACAGACGACTTAATAAAGATCGCAGTAACATGGTGGATGAAGGCCGCTTTTGACAGGTCCGTCTGGAAATCTTTATGGGAGCCTTCTGTTCAGCAGCAGTGGATTTTATGTGGCTCATAATGATTATTAAGTTTGTAATAAGTAGGAATAGATTGCGCAGTCACAGTACAAGATATATTTTTTTATATTGGACGATATCTTAATGAAAAGAATACTAAGAAAAATAAACTTTTTAACATGACTAATTATACATCCCTGGGAGTAAGTGAACTCTAGAGGCCCACACACACTCCTCTTATGCCTATGCCTTTCTATAAAGGTCCATGCTAAAATAAATTGTACAAAATCTTAATGTTTAAAGGGTAGTCTTGTAACTGTCGCACTATTTTTTTATAGGAAACGTGCAGGTCGTAAGCTCTTCCATCTGGTGGCGCAATCTCTTTTTCAGCCCATCGATACTTAGCAAAGACGTAAAATACGTACTAAAAGTATGAAAAATAACATTTAATTTGTTGGTAATGTAGTGCTGTGTATTTGGATGCTCCAAAACATAAAAATAAACAAATCAAATGGTGTGAAAGTGTATTAATTATGTTCCCAAGAATAGTACCAAAGACCTTACATTTCATGGTTAGGTATGTGAAAATCGACAAAAATAATGAAAGCTGTATAAAACATACATAGTTATGAGTTCCAAAAGCATTTGGAAATGTCTCATGAGTCATGACGTAATATATAAAAATAATGATGTCTTGAATATAATATTCAATATAAAAAATCAGTAATTAAAGGAACATAACCTGCTTATTTTGCTTAAATAACGATCTCTAATGTTAAAAAAAGCATATTTTGAACACACTGGGTATCAATAATATTCGGCCGGAACACATATTTTATAATTTTTGTCATATTAAAAGAATATAATAAATATTGTTCTAAAAAGTTAGACTGCCTCGGTGGCGTAGTTGTATTACAGTACGACTGCAATGCTGAGGTCTCGGGTTCGATCCCCGGGGCGGGCAAAGTGATATTGAGTTTTTCTATTCAGTATTAGTCCGGAGTCTGGAATTTGTGCCCGATATGGCGATAGGCTCGCCCCCTATCACATCATGGGACGGAATAACGGCGAAAAGTGGGTGCACTAGTTGCGCCTTTGCCTACCCCTTCGGGGATAACAGGCGCGAGTGTGTGTGTGTGTATTGTTCTAAAAAGTTCCTTTTTTTATTCACATGTGGCTTTTATGTCGATTTTGTGCTGCCTCCTATAGTTCGTGCACGCTCCCTATACACACATATATCTAATACTAGCTTTTGCCCACGGCTTCGCCCGCGTTAATAAGATTTTCCGGGCTAAAAGTACATAAAAACCTTCCCGTTGAATCACTCTAACCAACACATTTATTTGGATAAAGATTAATAATATGACGTTGATATTGTGACGTTAGGGAATACTCGTGTAAACGTATCTTTTATATAGTCCTTATTGATACTGCCTCTGTACTGGTTGCTTTCTTGCTCTCTTGCTGTGCTCCAGCAGCATTCGCTCAGCAGCACTCGCCTACAAACTGCATGTTCGCGTTGCTTCGTTTTGGGGGGTCTATTGACAATATTGGCAATTAAATAAAATTACTGTAATGAAGAATAACCTAGCCTTTGAATAGTTAGTTAGGGTCATACATTTTTTTTTCTCTATATATTATTATTATTTTTTAATTAGAGATATTATGTATTTAGTATGATGCAATATTTAAATCAGTATAAGAAACCATTAATTATTAATATATTAATATTATTTAGTAATAATTATAAAATATACAAATTCTCTTTAAGTTTTTTCCCATCCTATTATTTATATTAAGTACCTAGGTATATTATAATTTACCTTAAGGGTTCAGACCTCTTACTGACTCAGCAGCGATGGTGTGCCGACGAGCTCGGAGCGAAAAGGACACTACTATACTTCGTCCTGCTCTCTCTATGGGTAACAGTACAGCTCACTAAGGGTGCGTTCCACTAAGCGTTCACAACGCCCAAAATACTCTTTTGACCGTTCCACATGGCGACTACGATCGTTGTGGTCGCGGCGAAAACGTCATTAATGACGTCATCACTCACGCTCACGAGAAGCCCACAACGACCCATCTCTGGAGGTGGGTCGAAGTGAGCGTTGAAAAAAATAGCAAAGTTGTCAGAACTAAAAAGTCGAAGTTTTCTATTTTCACTATTATAATTTTCTAAAATTGTATGCCATTCTTCATCTGAACTGGATGAACTAATAATTTCAACAGTATTATTGCATGCACGCATCATCAAATAACCTAGTGTTGTCGCTAAAGACCTTTTGAATCTATTTGAATGTAAAATAATTGAATACTTCATTGAAATTACATATAAAAATTTAATTGTATATTTATTTTTCGACACAAACCAACTTCACTTACAATTATTAAAATTTACACTTAAAACTTACGAATGGTAGTCTAACCTATAGCTTTTGCTTTATTTTTTCTAGCCCGCCATTTGTATTATTTCCTCAACGCCCAAAACGCTCCATAATCCATTCCACTTGGGTTTACGATAACAACGCTCAGGACCTACTCAGGTCTTAGTGGAACGGGAAAACTCGTGGTCGTGAGCGTGATCGTCGTGAGTGCTTAGTGGAACGTAGCCTAACAGCTATCGAGACACTGCCGCTCTGAAAAATTTTAGTTTCAATATTATTCACAAAATACATAGATGCTTAATTATAATAATAAAGAGATTAGTTATATTGCGACTACTAACCTTCAACCTATAGGAACTTCCAGTGGTGTTGAAATGATATTGTTCCCATAACATTATCACAATTTAATAAGTGTGCGTACCCCGCTGTGAGCCTTGCGGGACAGCACGAGTAGCGAGACGGGGACCGTCGCTCCGTTTGTCGGGAGTCGGGCTCGGGACCCAAAGCCTCGATGGCGCGGGCGGCGGCGCGGCGCGGCGGCCGGCTCGGTTGCGTCCGCGCCACCCCGACCCCGTGCCCGCCCCGCCGGCGCCGAACCGAAGTGGCGCGGTGTGTACGTAATTTTGTACTTAATTTAATACTTAGTGCAATTCATTCTATGGTATTATTACGATTATAAGTATAATATATGTTGTCACAATATGTATTTATTTATGTATGAGTACTTGTTTGTTTTTATTTTCTGTATGCAATTAGGTATACTTTTCCTGTCTTTTGCTGGCATCCGTGAGACACCCCTATGGCCCTCGATGAAAATCAGTATCAGGTGGACCAGTCCACCTGGTGAACGCTGAGCTTGCGGCCCTTTTGGCCATGCCTCGGATGCGGATGGCTGGGGTGTATGGATATGGCGGGGACCACCTAGTTAGTCTTTAAGATTGTAGAGTGTATTAGGTAGTATTATATTGTGTCTTTGAGTTGCTTATTGTGTTTATTTTTATTTTTTAATCATGTTTTTGTTTTTTTTAAATACTCATCTTTTTTTAATGTTGTTCCCCGTAATGTTAGATTTAGCATTCACCGCCATCTGGTCCTGTGATCATGGCTAAATAAATGGATTTTCTTTCTTTCTTTCTTTCTTTCTTGATACAACTCTCAACAAATAATGCATTAATTTCAACCAAATTTGATTACCATAAAAATTTTTAGATCATTTCAAGAGAAATAATTCTTTCATATATATATTTTTGGTATCTTGAACCGTTTTCGCAGCGCACGCAATGGAAGCCCTCAAGGATAAATAATTTTCCCCGTTTTTTTTCACATTTTCCATTATTTCTTCGCTCCTAATAGTTGCATCGTGATGTTATATAGCCTACAGCCTTCCTTGATAAATGGTCTATTCAACACAAAAATAATTTTTCGATTCGAACCAGTAGTTCCTGAAATTAGCGCGTTCAAACAAACAAACAAACTCTTCAGCTTTATAATATTAGTATAGATATTATATATCAACCACTCAGAATCATTATAACTGTTAATCCTTTATCTGGTATATTGGAAGGAATATTAATTTCGTATACAATTTTATAATTTTAATTTGGAACGCCTGACAAACAATAATAGCATAATGGATTTTTCTCGTAAATCGGCATTTCAAAATTGATAAGGCAAAACAAGTCTTCTTGTTTTTTTTGACAGTGTAGTGATTAGCATAAACTTTAATCCTTCTAATTTATCACAATCAAATATGGGATCAACGCAAAATGCTTTATCACTAATTTTGTAGCAGATTTCATGTAACTATGTTACCCTTCAAGGCCCGCTTTTATATATATAGATGTATGAGAAAACCCTAAGTATCGTACACACCGGTGTCCGTCGCAGGCCTTGACAGACTACCATGAAATTTGTTCTGACCTATAGCCTACCAAAGCAGACGGCCACCTGATAATATCTAAGTAGTCAAAGTCACCCATGGGCATAGCTAAGTCGCTGCCTACCGCATATTTCTCGTTTTTTTTTTAATGGACATGGCGCCGAGGAAACACCGCGTAGAGAAGTTTATTCCACTTTGATCCTACTAATATTATAAACGGGAAAGTTTGTAAGAATATTTGGATGTATGTTTGTTACTCATTCACGCAAAAACTGCTTAACGGATTTCGATGAAATTTAGCACACGGGTAGATCATGTCCTGAATTAACACATAGGCTACTTTTAATCCCGGGAAAATATAAAGCTTTTATGCTGGAAAAACTTTTTAACCCAGGCGGAAATGCGGGCAAAGCTAGTAATTTACATAAATATATGCTGCTATTTAAAGGTCAAGTAAAGAAAACAAAATGGAGTATCCCATACCAAGTTCCAAGGAGATTAATACGACAAATCTAATTTAAACTTTTCTGGATACCGCTGGGGGTTGACAGAAAAATTTATTAACTCCACCTCGTTATAACTTCGTCTCTGGGATAATTTTTTCATGTAACAATTTTGCTAATTTCTTTTGCGTAAACTTAGACTTTATTACAATTATTGAAATTAAATTTGGATTATTATATTTGTGTTTTAGACGTTTTACCCGCGGGCGTTCCTGGAAAAAAGTCTGTTCAAAGCCTAAAATAAGTTTATAGCATTTAGAGATAATGTTCCTGCCTATTAGTAAAAGAATTTTCAGGATCCGATTTAGTTTCAGAGATCAGCCGGCACACCCAAATTTAGAAACTATCTCTTCGTGAATTTGTGAAGATTGTAAGCGCAAGCAGATGGGCCGTGCATAAGCATAGGTACTTGGAGCTAAAAAAAAGGTTGCCCAAAAATGGGGTACGAATTTTTTTGCTCGCCCGATTTTATTGGGGCGGCAAATACATTGGATCCGCTCCGGACGCCGGTATCCCACGCTACGCCACTAGTTAACCTCTTTGTTTGATCTTTATATATTACTGATTAATCCTAATGAATAAAACAAGACTAACAATATTGAGGCAAAAATCAACCTTATGGAAATACTCTATTGCAAAGTAGTTAACGCTAATTGTAAGGTTTTTAATCCTGGCAAAATAACCCTTAAAAGGTTTTTGGTTCCTGCTCACTGCACGTTGGTTTTTATGAAACGCTTCTCTATTCGAACCGACCTACTCATTGTATTGTAGATAAACATGTCTATAGTTTGTCTCTACAAGGCCAGATTAGCCTAAAGGCAAATTAGGCAACTGCCTAGGGCTGGCATCAGCCAGGGGCCCCTTCGTTCCAAAAAAAAAGGGTAACAATTATATTTAACGATTTGTCTATACTAATATTATAGAGGAAATATTTATATTTTTGTATTTATCAATCAATCAATCAAATCAATGTAATGTAATGCAACATAAATCAGCGATTTTTGTAATTATTTTCGATGAAATTTGGTATGGAGATAGTTTAAGACCCTAGAAAGGAAATAGGCTTTTTATCCCGGGAAAATATGAAGCGGGACTTTTATCCCGGAAAAACTGTTTCACGCGGGCGTAGCCCCTAGTAAAAGCTAGTACAATAATATTATAAAAATTTTGCCTCCAAATATGGCACCTAAATATCTTAACAATTCCGGCAACATTCTAGTTTTCGCGGTAACAAGATAATCTCACTAGCTCCCTAAACATTTGAGTTATGTTTCCAACCAAATGGGTAAATTTATTGCAGGAAAGAAGGAATTTTATTGCTATCCCTAAGCCTAAATGTTCTATTCGCTTATTCAGATAAAATAAATGACTAATGTACAAAATTTATGGTTAGAGTTTTTTGGAAACAATGTATTTAACCTAATAACTTATACTTATTTTCCATATAATTTGTATGTCCATTTAGTAGGATAGGCTTTATATAATATAAAAAATAATAAGCCACCTTCCTCCAGTTCCAAAAAGTACAAATCCTGTAGCATTACGTTCCAGAAAAATTATTCAACGTTTTTACGTCAAGTTCTATCGAAACTTAATATTTCATAAATTGCGATTAAATCCTCAAATTACAAAACTAGGCTATGAAGTTGGAAATGCTTGGACAATTTGGTTTAAGAATAGGGCGCAGTAAAAAAGTAGCAACAGTGAAATTAATATGTAGACGAAATTAGTTAAATTAAATAAAATGTTATTTAATATGACCCAAGGCACACTCCTTTGACTTTTATAAGTTACGTGTGTATTGTATATCAATTATCGTTCGCTTTAACGGTGAAGGAAAACATCGTGAGGAAACATGCATACCTGAGACTTCGCAATAAGAATCTCGATGGTATGTGAAGTCTGCAAGCCTTAGCCCCTCTCAGTAGTAGAGGAGGCCTGTGCTTAGCAGTGGGCAGTAAATAAATATACTGCCCACATATATAGTATATAATAAATTATAGTAAATACAATTTTAAAATATATGAGCTTATCAGGTCGCTAACCCAGGACGCTGCCTGAAAACTTACGTGGACAACCCAAGACACTACGAAAACAAGGACATATACTGGGAAAACATGACGGTTGGCAACTTTATATTTAGCTGTCTCAGCATTCGTAGAAACGAAACAATTTGGCATTTCATTCATTGTAAAACAAAACCGCGTGATTAGCAATACGCCAATGGTAAATAAACAGAATATTTTGTGTTCGTTAGTCCGTAAACAAATAGTCCGGTAACTGCTGTCATATAAACAATTGGATTGTGCGCTGCAAAACAGGAAGCTTGTAATAGATTTTATTGACAACGCTGGCCGGTGGCCAAATAACTGAATTGATGGCATACGCCTTGATGCGGAGTATGGTTTTGTGATTTTATGTCGAGAATCTTGGCTCCAGAATGGGGTCAGTGGGTGAAGCCGTTCGCTGTTTAATTATCCGGTTATGTTAGATCTACTGACAGATCTATAGTATTCAATCAGCCAGTTGATAGAAAAATATCTACCAATGTCAGAGGTCCAGAAAAAATTTAGGCCAATATTGGATTTCCTAGATTAATTCAGTTCAGAACGTTCAGTTATCAATTGAATCATTTATCAATTCACAAAACTGACGAAGTGCGAAACAAAAATTTCCATTTTCGCCGATGCCAATAATGTCACAAACAATCATTATTGGTGAAAATCACATTTTCCTTATATTTTAACATTGTGTTATTGAATAACGTTAATAACCTTTGTTGGTGACGTACAAATAGACATTAATTGTCAATGCTGATAGGGGAAATGAGCCGGCTTCGAACAAACTCATTTGTTTCAATAAAGAAACTTGAGATCTTACGGTGGTCTGTGTCATAGGAGCAAAATTTTAAGCAATCGGTTTTTTATACATCAATGTAATAACCAAATTTTAAGTGTAGCGAAACTGACATACGACCAAACCACATTGTGCCAAACTGTGTTGTCGTTTCTGATTGCCAGTATTGAATGAAAAAAAAAATGTAATGCTCCTAGCCAGTTTTGGCCACGACGGCCAATCTCAACGGAGATCAGCCAGGTACGCAGGAGATATTATAGTGCACAAGGGTATGCGCAATACACAGGTGCACTCGCTATTCCTTCACTCTCATAGTCCGATGAGACGGCAATCCGACATGACCGGAGAGAGATTAGGCGCAGGACCAACGGCTTTACGTGCTTTCCGAAGCACGGGGGTATCACACCGCCTACTTCCTGACTCCGAGCTGCGACTGAGTAATTTTAAAGATGGAAAAACCCAGTCACAATATTTTTGGCTCGACCCGGGATTCGAACCCAGGACCTCAGCGCGCAAATCGTACTTGTAACGCATACGCAATACAACTACGCCACCGAGGCAGTCAGTATTATTATCAGATTGCCAGTATTATTCACTCATTGAAACCGATTATTAATAAGTGATTAAACTGATTTAGTCTATATGATGTAGTCTATAACTCTCTATCGTCTATGGTTCTTTGGTCGTCCGACATTGCGATAGGGACGGCAAAGGTCACTTAAAAACAGATGGCCCCTCTCTTTAAAGGCCTAAATATTACGTAATAAGTTTTAGAACAATTTGATTTAAGGCCGATTAAGAACATTGTTCGTATGCTTATCACTCGAACCACGCGCAAACTCTCACGTGACAAGTCATTATCAGGCGTTATCGGCTATTCACATCCGTAACATCGTTACATTAGTTTTATAAAGTTGTATTATGTTGTATAGGGGAGTGTCTCCTGGTGTCCCCATTATTTACTGCTCTCCTGGTACATTCATAAAATGTTTTCTCAGAAATTACATAGGGAATATTTTAGTTTCTTTTCTTCATTTTTACAATTGAAGGTAGAAATAAGCAGGCCCTAATGGGTCCTTAGACTGATGATAAAGATTATTTTTCCACCTATTCTTACCTCACTTCAACGTGGGATCATCGCAATAGACGTTATTCAAATGTTGCAGAAACAGTTTTTACCATAGATGTATAAAAATCTATGGTAAAAATCAATAGCCTTTACGGCGCTTCTTGACGTAAACACTCTTTGTGAGGATCCAATTGCATACAAATCTAATTGCAAAAAATTAAACTTGATAATTGTTAATATTTCGTATCTGCTATTCGGAGATAAATAGAAAAAGAAACACAACTATTTTCATATAACTTTTACTCATAAAGGCTTTACACACGATGCACGAATTCTTACCTAACCTGTACTATTCAGTAATAAACTGAATAGTACAGGTTTAAATGTAGCATCTTTAGGATGAAAACGACACAATTCAAAAAGCTAGAAAATTGAGTTATCGTCATAAAATTACTTAAAACGAAGTTCTCAATACAATAATAGTTCAAACACAGCCATATTCAAGCAGGAAAAGGACAAAACTGTTATATCAGTCCCATTTATTATATCTTTATAAATAAGCGACTAGTTTTAGCCATTTAAAAACGACAACTCAATTTTCTATTTTTTGGATTGTGCCGTTTTTGTTCTAAAGGTGCGATGTTTAATATCATTTTTATCAATTATAATGTATCTAAATGTTTTGGATAGTATTGTGAACATAAAAACTCATGATAATACGGTTGTATCCTACTTCCTACTAATATTATAAAGGCGAAAGTTTGTAAGAATGTATGGATGTTTGGATGTTTAGATGTTTGGATGTTTGGATGTTTGGATGTAAGGATGTTTGTTCCTCTTTCACGCAAAAACTACTGAACGGATTTCGATGAAATTTGGCACACGGGTAGATCATGTCCTGGATTAACACATAGGCTACTTTTTATCCCGGGAAAATATAAAGTGGGACTTTTATCCCGGAAAAACTTTTTAAAGCGGGCGGAGCCGCGGGCAAAAGCTATTTTATATAATTCCTACATTTAGTGAAGATTTGATTAAATTCGATTAGTTGGAAATCATTATTGACAAGCTTGCGGTCGCGGCTTCGTCTGAAATAATAACCATTCCAAGGATAAAAAGTACCTTTACAGCACCTAGGGGGTATGTAACTACTTTTTGGCTAACTAGTTTTTGAGATTATCTATTACAAATCGAAAATAATCACGAATTCGTATGAATAATCTCCGGATAATTAGGACTCTACTGTAAATACTTTCTTAAAACTGCTTTAAAGACCACCAGTCTGGCTTGAAGGTATGAATTCAAAATACATAATTATGTAAGCAACAGTAATTATAACAAAGTAAACAGTATTTACTAAATTTGCAAAATCCGCCCAATCTTGTGAGTGTTTTCCCTCCCCACATTCCCAGCGCGGCCACACTACGAGTTTGTCGAGAACTCTGAACACTACTTCATTCATTGACAAAATCCAAACGGGAGGCGATGCCCCTTTTTTGCATATCGCATGTAGGACAAATGTTAAAATAATACCAATCGTAGTTATTGCTATCGATCCTCTGTAGAAGAGAAGTATTGTAGGAGGTTCAGCTCCTCGTATTGGTATAAATTCATCAATCACCGACAAAAGATACACGTGAGACACAAGACTAAAGCAGATTAATTGAAAACGTACACTATTTCGCACGTCCAACAATAAACAGACTGTAGTCAATACAGAAAGAATTATACAAGGATATATGACAGCAAGAGCAAGAGACACTCCATTACGATTTATAGTAAACGTTAATCGTATATGCTCCTTGGAAGAAGGTACATTTTCCACCATAAACTTAATTGGCTTAACGCAGTGTAATATCGGTCTCATTATTTTGTACTTTACAGTCCCTTGGGTATTCAATTCGCCGAACTCTAGCACACACTTTTGTGAATCCAACGGCCATTTAGCTAGCTTGGCCGTACACGGTGATGTAAAGGTGGTACTGGGACTGCATTTAACTTGTCCATCACTTCTGACTCGACACTCGGCATAGAAGTATAATATTTCGGCAACATATTTGTCAATTACATTAAGAAATCTCAAGCTAGGTGTCCAAATAAATGTATTCGATAAAACTGTATCGTTTAATCCATCATAAATATCTGGGTTCCATTTAAGCCTATCATCTTGCCAGATAAGATCTACATTAGCCTTTGCTGTAAATACATCTTTGTCGAAGGCGAAGGACATTACATTGAAGCTTACGTTAATTTCGACTGTATTGTTTGGCTTAGGAGCTTTTTCTTTATGGTAACAACTTAGAAGGTCTTTTTGCAGTTGTAGTTCCCAAATGTTTTCATGGCTTCTGTTGTCAATGATGCACTCACTTATTATAGAATTTACGAAGAGTAATATAAAGTAAAGGCTTAGTACCATTGTTGAATTTGTACTGGCATCAGTCAAATATTTTTCTGAGTATAGAAACATGATATATGTACGCCCACTTAGATAACTTCGCATCATTACGTATTCGGTATTGACTGATAGTTATTTTCAATTTGAGTCATAGAGATGGCTGTTCTATTCTAATATAAATATGATCTATTCGTTATTTAATTATTGTGTGTAACATTTGTGTGTTCGATAAATCACCGTGGAGTCTAGACGAATTTCACGATGTGTTTACTTATATTAGGAGCATCACTTTACACCCAGTTTTATCATAGGCTGCCTCTATGTCTGAATTTTGATACGTTTTCAATAACTTTTAGTTTCGCGAATAAAGTGTACCAATAAATACTGCAATGATACTTCCAACCAACTTATTTTGTGTTATTTTCGACACAATAGCAATGCAATGCCGTAGATCAAAAATACCAGGCAAAGAAGTATAAAAAAACTCATTCAGACGATAAAATACAATGTTTTTAATGTAGTTTTATTATTCTACAACTTTTCATATATTAAGGAAAGTATGAAAATTATATTAACCTACTATTTTAACCACGCGTGATTTCTCGCGTGACAAGTTATTATAATAATATGCTATCAGCCATTAAACATCGTAACTTATGAAATTAGTTTCATACAGTTACACAATGTTCTACGGAGAAGTCTCTCTAAGTACCTCATTGATCTACTGCTCTCCTGGTACCTACCGTATTAAGCTGAATATTAGTTTCAACGCTCTGATTACGGAGGAAAATATTGTTACAATATACAAAATATAATTTTATTAATGGAAAGTTGCATGTCTTCTGTAAACCAATTTTTATACCCGGAATGAACTTATACTAGGGCGGCATCGTAAGCAGAAGCTAGAGTTTTTAAAATACAGTAATCAAATTAGCTGTGAGATCTTCAAACGTGAACAACAATGCCTGCACATCGCACCTTTAGAACGAAAACGACACAATTCAAAAACTAGAAAATTGAGTTGTCATTTTTAAATGACTACAAACTAGTCCCTTATTTATATAAATATAATAAAAAAGAGACCGATCTAAAAGTTTTGTCCTTTTCCTGTTGGAATATGGCTGTATTTGAACCATTGTTGTATTGAGAATTTCGTTTTAAGTAATTTTATGAAGATAACTCAATTTTCTATCTTTTTGAATTGTGTCGTTTTCATCCTAAAGGTGCGACATACTGCTGCTCGATGGCAGATTTAAGTCAAGCTTGCGATCAAGGAAAAGGACCGCAACAGCGGTACGCGCAGGGGCGGTTGCGGACGACAACTTAGACGTGAGTCGGAGGAAGCCCGCAGCCGTCCCTAATGCGCCGAAGATGGCCGTACAAAAAAAAAAACAACAGTAACAGTTGACAGTTGGCACCCTAATACCCTGTATTCTGGATTGACACGTGGCCCACTTTTTATCCTCGATAAATGTATTGCCGAACTTTTATTTTAACATTATCTAACACATTAGATGCATTCGCATTAGTGAATTTTAGTGTTAGTAAATTGGAAACAAGAAATAAGTCAAATAAATTTAATATGTACTTTTTAATGAAACACATTTTGCTCGTGCCACTTCACGTTATAATAACGCTAACATCCGTCACACAGTAAATACGCCACAAATCAAGTTATTTAAGTAGATAGATTAGTTTAGCAATTTATCTGGAGCTACTATAATTTCCATGGTAAGTGAAAATGAAATACTGGCAGCTCGGTGCCGCAATTTTTATTCTGTGTTTTGTGCAACAAGTTAATATATGAATAATATACTTACACTGTTTTAAATTTTAACTACTATATGCTTTCAAGTATAATAAGTGATAATACCTCAACGGTTCCAACAGAAGTAATAGTGCCGAATACGGAATACGTAGTATTCAATTCAAGATTTTTTGGATGTTTGTGAATTTGTTTCGAATTCAACAATATTTATCTATGTTAGGGTATAAATTTAAAATACATACTTATGTAAGCAGCAATACTTACTATAAAATAAACGGCATTTAATAAATTTGCAAAATCAACCCACTCTTGCAAGTGCTTTCCTTCCTTGCATTTCCAGCGCGGCCATACTACGAGTTTCTCTAGATCTCTAAACACCACTTCATTCATTGACAAAATCCAAACGGGAGGCGATGCCCCTTTTTTACATATCGCTTGTAGTATAAATGTTAAAATAATACCAATCGTAATTATTGCTATCGATCCTCTGTAGAAGAGAAGTATTGTGGGAGGAGCAGCACCACGTATTGGTATAAATACATTAATCGCTGACAAAAGAGACACGTGACACACAAGACTAAAGCAGATCATTTGCAAACGTAAACTATTCCTTACGTCCAACAACAAACAGACTGTAGTCAACACAGAAAGAATTATACAAGGATGTATGACAGCAAGTACAAGAGAAAATCCATTACGTTTCACAGTGAAGGTTAATCGTATTTGTATCTCGGAGCAGTTCATATTTTTCTGCTTTATCTTAACAGCTCGCCATTGAGCATTCCCATCAATGGAGCGCACTAAAGGTTTATTTAATTTAAACCTTATATTACCACTTTTGCGCCAATCACCAAAGTCTACCACGCACGTTTGTGTATCTAAAGGCCATTTGTCCAGTTTCAGCGAACACCAGGTTTTCAAATACATTCTGGGACTACAGGTAACCTGTCCACCACTTTCGATTAGGCAGGACGTATAGTAGTATTCTTCACTATCATCTTCGTCAGCAACATTGAGAAGTCTCATACCTGGTGCCCAAATATTCATGCTCGAAACCACAGTATCATTTACCCCGCCGTAATCGGATGGATTCCACTGAAGCCTGCCATCTTGCCACTCGATATTCGTCCTTACATTCAACGTAAATACTTCTTCATTACTGTCGAAAGTGTAGGATTCGATAATAAAAGAAACCCCAATTTGCACAGTTTCGTTTGGTTTTGGAGATTCCGAATAGCGATGCCAACGTAGAAGGTCTGTGTGTAGCTTTATTTCCCACATGTTTTCATTGCTGCGGTGGTTCAGGGGGCACTCACTTCTTATAAAACGTGCGAAGAGTAATATAATGTAAATAATTAATATCATTGCGGAATTTGTACTGACATTACACAAGTGATTTTGTGACTAAAGTAACGTGATATATGTACGCCCACTTAGATAATTGTCTAATTGTTATTTCATTTTCATTTGTTATAGACTGATATTCAATACGAGTACATCTTTCAACCGACGAAAAAAATGAAGGAAGGTTCTCAATTCAACGTGTATATTTTTTTATGTATGACCACGCATAGCTTTGTACAGAGTATCCCGATTTTAATAATTCTTTTTTTATTAGATAGGGAATACATACCTCGAAGTTGGTCCCATGTAAATTTGGAAAAAAAATCTACCCTAAGGGTGGGAAAAAAAGAGGTGATTTATTGTTTACTCACAGATTTTCATGCTGAGTTGTATATTAATAAGCATGTAGTTTATACATACACACACACACACTCATGCCATTTATCCCCGAAAGGGTAGGCAGAGGCGCAATGAATGCACCCACTTTTCGCCGTGTGTATACCGACCTATGATGTACCTAATAGGCGGCGAGCCTATCGCCATATCAGGCACAAATTTCAGACTCCGGGCTGATAGTGAATAAAAAAATCCAATATCACTTTGCCCGACACGGAGATTTAACCCGAGACCTCAGCATTGCAGTCGTACCGTAATACAACTACGCCACCGAGGCAGTCATGTAATTTATGTAGTTTATAGGCATAAAAAATTATAAAATAAAAACTTTAAGTACAAAAAAATTAAACCCCCGAAAACACTGAAAAGCAAAAAATGTAAATATTTTATGTTATTTAACCTTAACAACTTATATATACGTATTTTTGTAGTCGATGCAACGTGCTGGATGGTGTAGCTACTATTTATGGGTGGTCTCGTTTACCATTAGGCGAACGGCATGCTTGTCTCGTCATTCTATGCAATAATAAAAAAAAAGATTCGAGGTTTAGCCTTTTGAAAGTTTTGTAATAAAACTTAAAGATTAGTAAACGTGTTAGTTTATGTTGACAATAATTTGGGACGTTCAAGAACCTTGTAAGTGTCGTTGACAGTTTACAACTAAAACAATTTGGATTCTTGGAGCGGCGCATTAGTCGGGTACTCTGAGTTTATGGTAATGTTATGTTTGGGGGCGATACGAAGAATTTATCATCTACAATGTTCCAAAACAATTCGAAAAGAGTAAAATTTTTGGCATTTAATTACCATATATTTTTTTGGGATTCAAAGTTATTTTCTCTTGTACATTTTTGTCTTCATTACGGGTGTTTCTTGAAGTATCAATAGATATCAATGAATTCATGTCTACTCAGATATTTAAGTTAAGTATTGTAACGTTGCTAAGAACGATAACACTCTTCATAAACATATGGAATGATTAGCGTTTACGTAGCTTTAACTACCAATCAAAACCACTGTTGTCTGGTATTGGTTGTAGGTTGTCATTCGCTTTGGCTTACGTTTGAATGACGCCTGCATAAATAAACGTGCAATGTCACGCGCGCCCTCTCTTTGCAATCGTCTTCGCCATGGCACTACAAAACTAACTGCGTGTTGGCACGCCCACAGACGTCTCCTCTGGGGTTTCCACGGTGCGGCGTTGTTCCCGCCTTCTACCATGGTACGGAGTGCTGATTCCATGCTCCGCTGGCGTCGGGAGAGTTGACCCCGGCCACGTGCGCACCAACATCGACAGGTGTGCTGACCTTGGCCACGTCCTCATCACCACCATCGCAGCCGGGTTGCTGACCCCGACCACCTTACCACCTCGGCGCAGACCACGTGCCTCACCATCTGCCCGGCGAGCTGCCGCCGGAGCTAGCCACGTGCATCAGCGTCGTGCCGTTCGCCTGAATCGGAGTCCCCGCAGGCCAGTGACTCTCGTTTGCATACCACCAGCAAACCGTACCGAGAATATCGTGGAGGTGCAAAAACAAAGCTTGTATCACAACCTATACCCTGAGTTTCTCTTCTCTCTCTACAACTAACTGTCTGCTGCTAAAAAAAACACCGCAGTATGTTGTCTGTGATGAATGTACACCAATGAGTAGAACATAATATATCAAATATTGTACGTTATTGTTTTACCGCATTAGAATTTTATAATATGTAGTGCTGTTGGTGTACCTTATATCAATAAATAAACATGTAATTTGAAATGTATTTACGTAGGTTTCGTGTGTGAAGTGAGTAATTTATAAAGAAAAGTGCCTAAGCCCGGTTAAAGGCAAACAAAAGATACATTGTATCCAGTGTAACTACAGGACATAATGAGACTTAACATCTTATGTCTCAGGATGACGAGCGTAGTGGAATGCCACACACAGTACTCTGTAACTCAAGGTGCTGGATGGTGTTTCTACTTTCTATAGTTTATGGGTGGACGTATCGCTTACCATTAGGCGAACAGCATGCTCGTCTCGTCATTCGATGTAATAAAAAAAACATTTTTGTTCTATATCCATTAATGATCTATCTGAGATATCATAGATACTAGAACTAGCTTTATTGTTTAAAAAAATCTATAGCAAAAATACAAAAATGCGTTTCATTATTTTCTTAAAGTCTTGATGTTGGGGCTACACAAACAAACATCCAAACATTATCGCACATTTTCACATTTATAATATTAAATAAATTATATTAAGTAAGATTATAATTCCTGTCGCCTAAGCGTATAAAAGCGAAATGTTCATATCAACTGGGAAAATGCCAGTCAAAATACAAATATGTTATGGGACATTTTGATAGAATTACAAGCTAAAACACGATCCTCATTAATATTAGAAACACATTTCGATAGTAATATAGTTCAACAAAATGATTTCGCAGAATTCTAGTTGGTTAATAACATTTTCATATTTAATGAAACAGCATAAATATTTATACGCGAGTTGCACAAGTTTCTTATTCTTGTTTAATATTTAAACGCTTAGATTTATATTTGCGTGTATTTTGTTATTCACACTCGATTTCAACCGCAATAACTTTGATTTTGATGACTAAAGAAATATCAGAGCAAGTGAATTATCATCATATTAATTAATTCAAAGAATTATCTGCATAGATGTAAATTACCATTTATGTAACTTTTATTAGAATTGAATTTCGGAATCAGATCGGCCACATCTCGATTTGCCTTCAAAAGGAGAGTGCGGCAGCTATTGCTGAACGATGCAGAATAATCACCACGCTAACATACATGATTATATTATTTATATATATTATGATATATTATAATATATATATATATATATATTATATATTTATTTAATTTATGTAATTATTATTAATAATATATATTTATTTTATATGTACTTTATGTATTTATTATATTTATAATGTTACTTATGTTATGTTTTGTATTTAATTTACATACCTATTTATTATTGATTTCTTTGTTTACTTTTATTTACGTTTATTCGCATCTCCAATATCAAGTTTTGTATCTGATGCACCTACCTTATGTATCTCTGCACCACCCTAAGGTTGACTGGGAGAGAATGCCTTTGGCATTAAGTCCGCCAGTATACAATTGTATATAAAGTGCAAAAAAAAAAGTGATGAGGCCTCGGGTTCGAACCCCGGGTCGTGCAAAGTGATATTGTTTTTTTTAACTGTTTCGGCATTATGATAAAGTTCAGTTTCGTGCACCTACTATGTTTTGTCTCTGCACCGCCTCAGGTAGACTGGTAGAGAATGCCTTCGGAATTAATTCCGCCTTTACATAACTATGTGTAAAGTGCAAAAAATTAAAAAATAAAAATATTGGGGTTTTCTACTCAGTATCAGTCCGGAGTTTGGAATTGTGCCCGCTATATCGATAGGTTCGTCTCCTATCACATCATAGGACGGCATACGCAACGCGAAAGTTGAGTGCACTCGTGGAGCCTCTCTTTTCTCACTACATACATACATACATACATACATACATACACACATAAACTCACGCCTTTCTCCCATTGGGGTAGGCAGAGACTATGGAGCGCCAAGTGCTACGATCCAAGCATACCTCTTTCGCTTCTTCCACAGTCATCAGTCTCTTCATACATGCTCGTCAGTTACGAGAACTCCTTATTTGACCCTTCCTCAAGAGGTCATAAATTTGGTCAATGAAGGTACGTCTAGGACGTCCCCGTCCGACACTACCACTCACCTTCGCGACATTCTTTCGTTACTCTCCTTTCATCCATCCTTTCAATGTGGCCAAACCACCGAAGCATTCCTTTCTCAATCTTAGTCACTACATCTTCTTTCAATCCACATTTTTCTTTTATCAAGCTATTCCTCATTCTATCACTTACTTTCGCTCACTACTACCAAGAAATTTTATCAATATTGATTTCAGTGCTAAAATTAATTATCGGTGCGTAACGTGATAAGTTAGTGACATCAATGAGATAAGTTTTTAACGACAGTTAGGGCGTTAGGCAGACTTGGTCAACTTCATCAATTACAATCAGTTTCATAATATGCAGTGCTTCTCGGAATCAAGTCGGCAGTGTTAGCCCCGCGCCGTATTTTACTTGTGTTTTAGGTCCCTTAATCTTTCTATTCCCCAGTTCCCAATTTTGACCAAGGTCTCACATTAAAGGATCCGTTTAATTAATTAAATGTATGTATTAATGTAAAAATATATGAAAATTACCCTTAAAATGTTTACACTAATCACTTCTTTTGTAATATGATATATTTAAACTCATCCATACATTAAGGAATTGATCTTGTAAGGGATAAAAGGGCCGGTAAGTGGAAGGTAAGAGGATTTAAAAGGGTTTCCTTTAAATGGGACTTAATGGGACTTAGGTGATGTTTCATTCCTCATGGATATGTTTATTTAAAGTTTAGTGTTGTAATTGTAATAGTTTATGCGTATTTTAAGATCCTTGTAATAATTTAACCCCTGGCAAAAAAGAGGGGTGTTATAAGTTTAGGGTGACAAACATACAGATTCTTAGATACACACACGGTTGTTCCCCTTGAACGCTGGGCGGTAGTAATAAGTCACTTTCAAATTCACTTTCTGTAGCTCTCAAACGAATGAACCGATTTTGGTTCTTAGCTATAATTTATCAAGATCTGGTCAGGCGTTTGAAGATTATCAACTCATTTCCAACTTTTGCAACTACGATTGATTTAAATTTTGATGTACTGTGACTTCGGAAATATTTTTAAGACATGTTAACCTTGATCTGATGCTGCAGCATCAAGCAGTATGCGGGATACCCAACTCTTTAACAACTTATAGCAGACATAGCGTTTGTGTGCTCATAAGAATGGTCTCAACGAGTAGGTGTTAAATAGTTGATTGTCAAGGCACCATGATGGAGATTATAATATTTGAAATAAAAATTAAATTAAAATTTAAATAACCCCCGACACCAAAAAAGAAACTCTAAAAAGTAGCAAAATAAGAGTGTCTTTGTCGTTTAAGTATCTACTAATATTTTGACCCAAGCGTCCTCGCGTCGGGGGATCGACCTCAGGACTAAGGAGATGAAAATACTTCTTTAGCGGTTGCCCGACTCCCAATTTGTATTTGGTGTCATAACACCAATCAATCACTATAAGCGTCTTTGCATGGCATTCTGACAAACCTTGTCATATAAGTAGTTTGTCAATAATTTTGTGCTCAGATCAATCTTTCGAACAGCAGGTAATCATCGTAACTGTGAAAATAATTAAAGCAGCTCAAATATTACTTGAAATAATACTGGACACACTGCATTATAATGATCAAGACTTCCTTAATCCGTGGTCTAACACTGACTCAAGATAACCTACATCTAGCGTATGATACTGCCAACGATTATCGGGATACAGTGCATATTTTATTAGACCAAGCACAATATATTGATATTATAACATTTCATTGGAAACGTTAACAAAATTAAGTCATGCTGCTCGAAACAATCGAGTTGTCTATTTGCAACGTTAGGTTCACAAAAAAATGTTAAAATGTCTGAAGGTCCACAACATATCTCGAGTAGACATACAATTCCAACGAAACTATCACTCGCTCAATTTACTGCACAAATTCAAAAGACACCAAACGTAGCGACGTCGCGCCGACATAATCGACACGAGCCTCCATCGACCGTTCCCTTGCCTGTGCTTCCATAGTACCAGGCTCCTAGGATACGCTCAATTGAGCGTTCCCGTAGTTGTGCCTCCCGCGGGGTACTTACCACACTGCAGCACACCTTTAGTAAATATCGTCTTGATTATCGCTCTGGCCAGTCTCATCTAGTCTACTTTATCATAGATCGACTCTATTAGAATTTGACCTTTAGGCATTTTTCGCTAACCATTATGAGAAGGAATAAAACCTCAAGACACATGTAGTAGTAGAACGATAGCCTAGTTGGGAATGGAACGGTCTGCCGAGACAATGTCCGGAGGTTCGAAAACCAAGGCACACACCTCTGACTTTTCAAAGTTACGTGTTAGTATTGTTTATCAATTATCGTTCGCTTTAACGGTGAAGGAAAACATCGTGAGGAAACCTGCATACCTAAGAAGTTCCTTATAAGAATTTCGAAGGTATGTGAAGTCTACCAACCCGCACTAGGCCAGCGTGGTGGACTAAGGCCTAAACCCCCTCAGTAGAAGAGGCCCGTGCTCAGCAGTGGGCAAGTATAATAATACAGGGCTGGTATTAATATTATTATTTATTACACATGTAGTGTTTTTCATCTATAAAGAGAATCTGAACAATATTGACTCACGGGCCGGTCATATGCCATAGTTCCAACGTTATGGAAATTCTTTTCTTAAAATTCGCAAATTTTCTGTTATCTTATCTCACAAATTAGGGGATATTATTTAAAAGAAAATGTGAAGAGGCGGACATCATAGGACAAAACATCAGCACCACACTCTGAAACTAGTCGTATCCAGCGATTTATCTCCATGTGAGCATGGAGACCTCTCGCCGTATTTATATGGAAATTTTGATGAACTCTACCAGCGCAGGAGCGGGGAGCCTGTTATTATCAGCTTTGTGCTTAATACGTTATTTATTGTGCTCTCGAGGTACTAAGCCAGAGTTGGATGTGACTTTATTTCCCACGTGGTGTTTCCATCATACCTTATTAAGTTTTGGTTGGGATCTGGCGTAATTTTTTTGAAGAGTATAATAAATGGTGAACTGTATCATACTGTATTTACTGGTGGTAGGTCTCTCATATGTAAGAGTCCGTCTGGGTGGGAACCACCGCGATGTCCATTTCTACTGCCAAGCAGCAATGTGCATGCACTGTAGTGTTTCGGTTTGAAGGACATTGTAGCCAATGTAACTATTGGATATAATGAGACTTAACAAAAAAAAAAACAAATTTAACAAGCTAGGTTCTATATAATTGGTTAACTGCCTCGACTGCCTCGGTGGCGTAGTTGTATTGTGTACGTGTTACGGTTACGATTTGGGCGCTGAGGTTCTGGGTTCGAATCCCGGGTCGAGTCAAAAAAATATTATGACTGGGTTTTTCCATCTTAAAAATACTCAGTTCCAGCTCGAAGTCAGGAAGTTGGCGGTGTGATACCCCCGTTCCTCGGAAGCACGTAACGCCGTTGGTCCAGCGCCCTGATCTCTCCGGTCATGTCGGATTGTCGTCCCACCGGGCTATGAGAGTGAAGGAATAGTGAGTGCACCTGTGTATTGCGCACACACTTGTGCACTATAATATCTCCTGCGTACCTGGCTGATCTCCGTTGAGATTAGCCGCCGTGGCCGAAACTGGCTAGGTATTACGTTACGTTAAAAGGGTATGAGCATATTGCCATTTACGGAGCACAATTCCCGACTCCGGGCTGAAACAGAAAACCCAATACCAAGGGGTTCTCAAATCATTCCAAAAATATCTCACTTAACAGTGGATCTTTTTATCTTGAAATAACTTGGTAAATTTGATCAGTCACTTGATTATAGCAATATAAACATGAAGAATAGCAGAAGGAGTAAAGTCTGACTGGCATCTTGTCTATGACTCTTCCAATGACAGATTGAAATTAAAATCATATGGCACTAAGACACTCTTTTTTTAAAGCTTGACAATTTAAACACGGTTCTCGCCATTCATGGGCAATGATGTCTTATCAAGTAATCACATGATCACTTCTTTTCCGTACCAAGTATTATATAATTTTCCGTTCCCGATATTGAATACGTGACCCACATTTCAATTACCACTTATTCAACCTTCCTTAAATACAATTCCAATATAATATTCCAAAAAAGAATGACAAAAGCGTGTATTTCAAAGCACGAATTCCCTTTTAACACAAAAGAAACGATAATAAGGATATTTCATCGCAATTGTGAAAATTAAGTGCTTGCGAAACTGAAGTGTAATTGTTTGGGAATGTAAAGGAAGTCGGCGTCATCAGTTTTGTGACGCGGACGACTTATTCTGATTGCTTTTGTTTATTTTTGTCTGTTTATATGGACCACTATACGAGATTTTACACCAGTTGTACGGTGGTCTCTATACACGATTAATTAGAACTAGAAAGTGCGGTAAAATTTTAATAACATTTTTGCGCTACATGTACGAGTCAAATTTCCAAATTGTTATATCTTCAAGCTGCCAACTTTGCCCACCTAAACTGAAAAACACACGATTTGGCAAATGAGCGAGTAATTAAGAATAACCATTCGATCAGATTCAATCGTGTGTTTTTTTTAGCAAAACTGAACACTACCGGCAAGGGAAGCTGAAACTTCACCTTCAAAAAGGAAAATTAGATTCTATATGTCTAATTAGGTAATCTAGATTGCTGTTGGCGTTGTTATAATGCATTATATGCAATGTTTTCTTACGTGGTTTGATTTATTATTACAGGTTTATCAAGGTTTATTTAGCATCATCTACAACTTACCTTCTCGTTATTTTATACTATAATTATGTATTTATCACTTAGCTATGCATTAATAAATATGTAATAAACAAACATTGCATTTGTAGAATATGAGACCCAGGCTATACGATTATTTTTGGTCTGGCCACTCGTGGCACATATAAAATGCCTGTAGCGTGCCTTTACTGTACGGTTTCCTTCTTAATTGCTATTTCTTTTAAAGTCCAAAGAATATCGATGACTTAAAATTAGATTTGCTATTTGCCGGTGGATGTAATAAAACCAAATTCAATAGAGTGCAAGTTTTTATTGCACATGAAAAGAAACAAGAATCCTTAAAGCATGATTGTAATTAACCCAATTAAATTGTTTGCTAATGAAGTTACTCGGTTTTTTCTTCGGAAAATCCCCCGAACAACCGAATGCAGATCTTCTCAATAAACTCGACCGTCTTCTTAATAACTGCATTCGATTCATTTTTAATCTCCGTAAATATGACCACGTTTCGTCATATCGCTCTGTCCTCAAATGGCTGCCCATTCGCCAGCGTCGCAGTCTGCGTACCCTAACTACACTCTTTTCAATTTTAACTTCCCCTACTCCACCTTCTTATTTACTGCCACACTTTCAATATCTTCACTCCATCCATGAGCGACATCTTCGCTCTAGTAATAATCCCCTACTTTTGTGTCCTTCTCATAATTCTGAACTTGTTCACTCCTCTTTTCTTGTCCAATCTGTACTTCTCTGGAATTCTCTCCCTCTAGGAATCAGAATGTCTACGAATCGTTACGCGTTCAAAGTTAAAGTTCGTGAACTACTTGCGGGGGAATTAGCGGGATCATAGTAAATTTCTAGTTTATGAATTTGATATTATATATGTATTTTTAATTATATATTTTATATATTTATTATAGACATATTTACATAATTGTTTTGTTTATAAATATATATATATATATATATACATATACTATTATAAGTATTACCAAAAATATAATTGTTGACATAGTGTTTACCTAATATTTAAGTTAATTTAATTGTATCGACACTATGATGTAAATTAATTTCGTGCACCTACTATGTTTTTTGTCTCTGGTTGAACTCCAGGTTGACTGGTAGAGAATGCCTTCGGCATTAAGTCCGCCTTTACATATTTTTGTATGAAGTGCAAATAAAATAAAAAAAATAAAAAAAACAACTTGGAACGGTCACAATTTTCTATAGGCATTACTTTTTAAGATGGCACTTGGTATCTTTTAGGGTTCCGTACCTCAGAACTTATTGTAAAAGACCAATATGAATTGAAAAAAGGCATTGTATTGTTTTATTAGGTGATCGGAATTTTTGTTTGTTTATCTGTACGTTCTTTGCTTTAAATTGGTATTTAAATATATCGCTATGGTTGACTGTTTGCCTACCTCTTAGGGATGTAAGGGGTGAGGTGAATTTGTTTTTGTTTTTTTATTTTGCATTGAGTGAAGGAATATTAAATTTAGAAATACAATTCATTTCATAATCATAGCTGCCTCGGTGGCGTAGTTGTATTACAGTATGACTGCAATGCTGAGGTCTTGGGTTCGATTCCCGGGTCGGGCAAAGTGATACTGGATTTTTAATTCAGTATTAGCCCGGAGTCTGGAATTTGTGCCCGATATGGCGATAGGCTCGCTCCCTATCACATCATGGGACGGAATACGTACGGCGAAAAGTGGGTGCTATAGTTGCGCCTCTGCTTACCCTTTCGGGAATAAAAAGCGTGACTGTATGTGTATGTATAATCATAGCTATTTTAGGCGAATGGATACAAAATAACAATGTGACCCGTAGTAGAACCATCTTACGATGCGATAAAATGTTCCTGACAAATTTTTTTACTGTTCATGGCGAAAATGAGTTTTTTAATTGTTCCGAGGTCTGCAAAATTTTCCATTCAAATTATTACCACTTAGTACCTTCGTTTTGTTAAGTTTTGGATTACTTGCTGCGACATCTGTCCAGACATTCTCATTTTGTTAATTATTAGGAGCAGATATTTTTATATTTTTTGTAGTATATAATTTTTGGAAACTCGTCAGTAAATTTTCATAGAGAGAGTTAGATATTTACGTTATGTTGAGTATTTTACGATCAAAATCTTTTATTGTTGCTAGGTGTAGTAGTTGCGCATGTGTTAATATTCTTTCTCTGAGTACCTAAGTGTTTCAACGCGTACTTTCAGTGACAGAAAGTACCATAAGTTAATTCAGGACATAGTCTATCTGTTTGCCAGATTTCATTCAAACCGTCCCATAGATTGACTTCTAAAAATATCCAACCATCTCCCTTCTATATGTATTTGAACGTCGGTAATGTATGGAGGATTCTTCCATCCCAATAATAACAATATTTTCGTTCCAAGATATCTTCACAGCAAATAGAAAACAATCTGTACTAATTGCACTCTCGATGTTGGAGATGACAATTTAAAAACACTTACAAGTTGTTACGGCAGGTGCTTGCAACTTCTAGGGCTGGCGAATGGGAGGTAAATATATCAAAGTAATTGCTGGTTGCGTTGCAAGGATAAACTATAATTGTTAGGTTGTCTAATAAATTGCATCAACACTATTATCCATGTTGGACCTTCTAAATACTTAAAGAACTAGAGATTGTGTCGCAGTGTTTCTTCAAGTAAAACTATATATACCTACCACACTTGTATTCCACAAGGTTAAGTAGAAACTATGGTTTGCTTCTTCTAATTTATCCTTCTTTTTATGCCTCTCCACTAGTTTATAATAGTCTTGATTCGCCCTTTACTAACAAACTAAAGATATCTGAGAATCAAAAGTCATTTCAGTCGACCTCCGATGAGTAATCCATCATAATTTATATTAAACTCGGTTTCAATAACAATATATCTTTTCTATATGCTTATTCGTAAGTAGCTATATTTTACTTTATCGAATTATTTATTTATGTGTTTTTGTCTATCCTTTATCTTATCATATATCTTAGGTTAATTGGTAAAAAAATACTTTGGCATTAAGGTCGCCTATAACCCATGCATGAATTGTAAAAAAATAATAAATAAATATATCACAAGTGACAACCCTAGGTCCCCATTACTTGTTTCATAAACGTAATAATTTGTATTATCTACCACATGACGCGTTACAGATACACTGCAACAGCCATTAACACCTTTCATCGAATGTGATACGAAAAATTATATTTAACGTTTAAGAATAAGGAACTCACAGGAATCTTATTTTATCATTATATAAATGCGAAAGTGTGTGGATAATACAGATAAATGTGTAAATAATGTATAATAATAATACCAGCCCTGTATTATATACGGTCCCACTACTGGGCACAGGCCTCCTTTACTACTGATAGGGTTTAGGCTTTCGCGATTAACTAAAAAACTACCAATCGGTATTCGATATTCTGCCTGGTCCGTTGTATGTTTGTATTCGATATTTGATATGTAGATAGTTTGAGACTCTGTGAAGGCTTTAGGAGAAATTGAGAATTGAACTCAAGGCTTTACGCTTAACATTTATTCATGGCATTTATCACTTACACCACAGACAATAAAACTCAACTCATTCTCAAGCACCAAAGAGGACAATAAGTCCTTGCTATCTATTAGCGGCCATAATTCCCTCTTCCCTCCGAAGAGGTTCCCTCTCACCTGGGAGATGTTTTTCCTCGCAAACAAGCCGTAATTAATGATGGTCCATTATTCTGTGCAGTTCCTTGAGAGGTCAGGTCTTCGCACTGTACCAAAAATATAATCGTTTTCCTATATTTTTATTTAAGTAATTTAGATTCGTTTTTGGGAGAATGGTGATAGGAAGGGCAAAAAATTGGATTAGTGGTAAGATAATTAGATTCTAGCTTGTGATTGTCTGAGAATAAGTCACCTCTTAGAAAGGTACCAGAAGTTTTTGGTCCATCTCGACTGCTATAAAATATTTAAAATTGACTTTGCACTTAATAGCTATATTAATAATTTTTTGTTGTATCTTAAACTTAATTTACAACCATTATCCATTATGGAATGGTAGATAACGTTCTAATATAGGTACCTATACCTAATAGCCTGCGTAAGTTCCATCGCTTTTTAATTAGTAATTTCTACAAGTAAGTAGAAACATTTTTCGCTTTAAAATACATGGTAGGCAGTGTACTTATATAAGATAAGATTTTATTACATACCCCGTATAATTCTGTGTATTTTGTATTCAAATAGTTTATAAATAATTGTTAATTAACAATTTGCGGTCTCTTAATAAAGGAACATAAAAGAGCATTCTTACGTTTGTAAACTATTCAAATGTTCTAATTCTAAACCTGATTGTCTAGGATACCGGCTTGCTTAGTGTGGGAATCATATATTATAAATATATAATAAAAGGTTATTAAATTTAAAAGCAAAAGCTAGTACTTTTGCCTGTGGCCACGCCCGCGTCAAAAAAAAATACCGCGATAAAAGTCCCGCTTTATATTTTCCCGGGATAAAAATTAGCCTATGTGTTAATCCACGATATGATCTACCCGTGTGCCAAATTTCATGGAAATCCGTTCAGTAGTTTTGTGTGAAAGAGTAACATACATACTTAAAAATAATCGCGTTTATAATATTAATAGCACTGTTGTTAAATTTTTAAAATAGAAACCCGCCGCGATTTCAACGTACAGTGCGTACAAATTTCCTTATTTTTAACTGCCCCATAGAAAGCAGTTTGCGGTGCTATTTGTCAGATTGTAAAATATCTGCGCGCCGTTCGTTCAGCTCTACATAAATTTTCATTTTCTCTCCAAATACGTCCTTGAACGCGAATATTGCTTCGGAAAATGGTATTATTGTGATTGTTGAGTTTTGAATGGAATTTTGCCAGCAGTCGGAATTTTGTATCAAACATTGTCAGCTCCGGCTTAAATCGTTTCGCTTTGCTAATTTTATTGAGTTTCGCACTTTTGCTGTAAGCTTTTGTTTACGAGTTTTCTAGGTATGAAAGTAATGATATAAAAATATAGTGTCACTTAAAAGCGCGGTTCTATTAGGCAAGTTTGCAAATTGCAAATTGCATGCAACTTGAACAAACCTGCATACAAGCTACAACTTGCAAGTGGGTAGTTTTAAATTGTAAATTTTCATTCAAGTGACGCACAAATTGAACGGGCACAGGTAAGTTGCGTCTTCCATACATGATGCCTGTGACTAGCCTTCAATGGATATATTTTGTTATTACTTTAATACTTCTAGAGATTTCTTCTTTGCTAAAAAACTCGCTCAAGTACGTACTACACATTTTAGTATTGTTATTTGTTAAAGACAATAATATGTTGATTTTATATCTTTATAGAATCCTGAAAAAGGCATCCCGGTAACGGCACGGTTCGCCGGAGGTCGTGGGTTCGAGTCCCGCTTTCGACTGTTTCTTTTTCAGGATTCTATAAAGATATAAAATCATTAACCAGGCACTACATGGCCATTCACATGTATAAAAAAAAAAAATCATAATATAAAATTGACAATAATATGGCCACGAGTAGCAAAAAGTTTTAGTGTTCCCACAGGAATTGTTACAAGAAATACTTATCATGTCGGAAATTTCGAATGGCCTGAGTTTTTAAATCTTTTTGACCAATAATTGTGATGAGCTGACAATTTAAAGGGTTGCGAGCGCCTTCTGCGTTCACCCTAAAGACCGGTGTGGCCAGAAAAGCCGACTCGTGTCAGGCTACTGGCAGTAGGGCTATTAACGAAAAAAAAAAGCTGACAATATTTTTATCTAGCTGGTGGGCGTATGACATTATGGGACAGATGTTTTTCTAAAGGTTCATAAGTCCTAGTCTCGCTTCTGCACACTCATCTGGAGGTAAAAGGCGTGAGCTTATGATTATTAAATTCCTTTTTAAAGCTCCTATTTTCGTTTTTTATTGCACTTCATTCTTTTTGATAATTCAAATATACGTACGTACTTTATTTTTATTCGTCGGCATAATAAAGTCATCATTAAGATGAACCCGAATAATTTAAGCGATATTATAATTCTAGATGAAAAATAAAAACATAACTACATTCCATACCTCACCATTTTATAGACAAGTTATATTTGCTTTCATTCAAATTTTAACTCTACCCTATTCAAATAAAGTCCAAAATGTAATGCTGATAAGCAAAATTTACGGTAAGTGTTGCCAGAGATTGTAAAATTCAAATTTTATGGGACATTAACACCATGGTTTTTGTTCATTTGCATTTATGATTTTAAATATTCTGGCATGTTTTTTGGAGGACTTCGCTCTTGACGGGCCGAGAGCCCTTGGGTTAACTGGCCTTTTTACGCTGATAGCAATATTATTTGTGGTTAAGTGAATATACTAGCTTTTACCTGCAGCCTCTCCCGAGTTAAACTTAATATCTTCAAACTACTATGTATTGCCAATTGCCATCCAATGCTTTGTCATGTGTCAAAATATGAAATGTTACAATTATAATTCATCATCATCATCACCAGCCACATGACGTCCACTGCTGAACATAGGCCTCCGCTAAAGATTTCCAGACGGACCTGCCTAAAACCACCTGGATCTGGCATGTTCAAGCGATGTTTATTATAATCGTCGTCGCCGTGGTCGACAATTATAATTTTTCCCTACAAATAATAAAACAAATGTCAGTCAATAATCCAGTGTATACTCTATTATATAATAAAAATTTAGACCTTCCGTTGCCGCTCGTGTCACGCAGAAATCGTACTTACATCCGATTCAAAACCTAATCACTGAGAAATACAAAGCTTTATTCTGAGTAACATTTTGCATAATTTGCTTCATAAAAATCGACCCACAGAATCAAAAGCTTTTTTAAAAGTTGTTATTTAACTTGAAATAATATGTATGTTCGGTTCATATGTTGCAACTGAATTTTAAAGCAGTTACCCTCAACTGATTGAGATGGAATTTTGCGTACACGTTTAGTTTAGTTGACAATGCATGGTTAGGTTAGTGACGTTCACGAAGAAAAGAAGAAGAGGTGACGTTATTCTAAATCTAATACGGCGGACGGTTCAAGTCTCAAGATGATGGATTAGTTATTTTTTGTGCACGCCCCCGATATGGGTATCAAAGGTAAGGATTTTCTGAAAAGAATACAATAGTATTTTTATAAATCAAGTTTTTTTGTATTATAAAAAATTAGTAGTAAAATTTTTAAAATCAGGCGTTTATTTAAATTCTCTAAAAAGTTAAAAAATAAACTCGAACTTGAATGAAACTTTGTTTTATACTACGTAGAGATAAAAGCTTGTCGCAAGGTTTACTTTTTTCAAGATCAAGTAACGTAATTGTTGTTTTATCTATACAAGTTTAATTTCATTTGGTTAGAATACTCATAACACATAAGTACAGGCTAAGATACATATGGTCCACGTAATGTTGCGGGTATAACTAATCAATAATATTGAGTATAATAAATCACAGCTTATATCAATTACCATTATCAAAGTGGGCGTATGCTGTAACAAGAGCGATTCAGATCAGTTCCAATTATAGCTGCAAACATGATGCTGTGTATATTCATTATATTAATTTCGCTCAATCAATCCCTGCAAGACTGCATCATCGACAATAGAACACCGGTGAACATTTGGGAGCAAAGCCTGCAGAAAGACCTCCAGAAGAAACCTGAACTGTTGGACGTACCGTGCGACCACAACAGCGTAGAGGTAAATGTGCGGTTCACATTAAAGTGGTTCAATTTCGACAGCAGTCAAGGAGTGTTCACCATTTACAGTTGGGTGATGTTATCGTGGAGCAACAACAAACTTAGTTGGAACCCTACAGATTACAGCGGACTGAATGAAACCCTGATGTCCAGTTCATACATGTGGTACCCTAGATTAAGATTGATGAATGCCGTAAATTCAGAGGAGCCATCGCATTTAATCTTCGAACCATGTGAGATCAGCAGCAATGGAAGAGCTTTCTGCACCTACAGAGTGGTAGACAGAGTAATTTGTGCTAGCGACTTGACCAAATGGCCTTACGACACCCAATCCTGCAGTGTTAACTTCGGAGTGTGGAGAAATAAGAATAACACGATAAGACTTAAAACCACTGGACGAGTTATCACTATGATTGGTGCTGATTATGGCGTAGAGTGGGATATAACAGATTTCAAGCAAGAGGAGAATCAAGGAGCGGAGACGCAACTGAAAATGATATTTGTCATAGAGCGACACGGCGAGACTATAGCTGCTATGCTCATTTATCCGTCTATAGCGTTGTCTACGTTATCAATAGCGACTTTTATTATGGATGTGAGAAGAATGACACGTTTCGGACTCCTATGTTTTAATATAGCGAATCATTTTTCGTTCTTGATGGAGTTGCAGGAGAATATTCCAGCCCATAGTTTTAATACGCCTAGTGTGTTGTTGTTCTACCGCGGTTCAATGTTGACCAATATATTCCTTGTTCTCTTGACGCATATATTGAGTGTTATGTGTAAGAGAGAGAAGGCGCCTCCCCTTTGGATCTCTTCCTTAAATAATATCGTTTTTAAGGGCCGAGGGAGGACGCTAGTTTGGCCTAAATGGGAATCCGAGGTTGATGTCAAAGAATTTGCAGAACAGTGGACCAATTTTGCGAATATAATTAACAATGTATTTTTTATTGTTATTATTGTTGTTTATGTGTGTTTGTATTTCGTTTATATTCCCCAACCACAGCCATTGAATTATTAAAAAATAAAATTGGCTGTTCTTTTAATTTTTCAATTACAATAGCTATAAAAATCCGTTTACAATAATTTAGTCTGCCAACCCGCACTAGGCCAGCCTGGTGGACTAAGGCCTTGAACCCTCTCAGTTGTAGAGGAGGCCCGTGCTCAGCAGTGAACAGTATATGTATAATACAGGGCTGGAATTATATTATTATTTTACATTTTTTTTATAATTTCTATTTTAAATGACTTACTGTAAAGTTTTCAATTACACGGCCATAGTTATGAAGCTGTTTATTGTCTTGAACCTGACGGCTACTAATCTTACTTCTTACTAATATTATAAAGGCGAAAGTTTGTAAGTATGTATGGATGTCTGGATGTCTGGATGTATGGATGTTTGTTACTCTTACACGCAAAAACTACTGAACGGATTTCTATGAAATTTGGCACACGGGTAGATCATGTCCTGGATTAACACATAGGCTACTTTTTATCCCGGGAAAATATAAACTGGGTCTTTTATCCCGGAAAAACTGTTTTAATGCGGGCGGAGCCGCGGGCAAAAGCTAGTGTGACATAATTTACTATAAATACGAACAAATTGTGCGCTGAATTTTGCCCAATCTTGAAGACAGGTGAGAGAGGTCACAACACAAACAAATTTTGTACAAAAGCCGCAGTCTGAAAATTTTTATCCCGATTAGAACATAAATGGATTATATAAATATATTTTAGTCCATGTTTTTGTTATCGCTTATCAGTAATTGTGAGCCTGCGTGTGTTATTATTATGTCTTGAGATGAAACTACGACTCCTAATAGGATAAAATTTTATACGTCCATAAAATGCAGCACTCTTCTAACAAAAAAACGTTTGCAATTTTCACCAGATATTATTGTACTAACCATTTTAATGTAAAATATCTTTTTACACGGTTCCTTAAACAAAATAATTGTAGAAGCACAAATTCCACCATTCAAATGCTCCAAAAACTGTTGATCTTTCTATGCTTTTTATTGTGGAACTCCTTCGTAAGGCTGGCAGCGTTTGAGAGGGATAACTAATGTTATTTTTTCGTCCTTCAAGAGGTCATTTATCATTCTGCCGAGCGGAGTGACGTACCTCCAGCCTACCTGAGAATGACACAGATAATTTTCGCGCAACCATAATGCCCTATAATTTGTATAAAGAACAATTCTAGTGGATTTTCATGAGCTTTAAGAAATACAGGCGATAGTTTGACATCGAAGTTTTTATACAAATAGTATTTATTGTCATACATAGAATATTGATATATAATTGAATTGCGTGATGTAGCACTAAGAACCGTTATATAATATGCAATAGTTTGTACAGAAAAGTATAGTCTGCATCGTGTTACGATACTATATTCGTAATTGTTAACATACAAATCATTTTAGTTTTGGTACATGACTAGCTCTTCCACTTATCATTTTATTCCCATACATCCATGATCATTTAAGTCTCCAAAATTCACACATTTATAGTTTTCTATACTGTCGAAAGCCATCTCAAATGTTTGTGCGTTAACAACTAATTCAGCGCCATAATCCAGTTAATGTGCGCTACTCATTATCATGATAATTAGATGACAAATTGTATTTAGCGATAGTTGCTGTTCGTGCTAAATTCGCTGTGAGTGGAGGGTTACTGAACTTGTCAACGCTACAAGGCATTATAAAGTTAATGCCGCACTTGAGATGTCACTGAATCTCAAGTGCGGCTGAAAAATAAATATCAGCCATTTTTAGGAATTTGATTATTCCTAAAAACGTTTTTTTCACAAATAACTTTGTGTGAAATTTTTCCTTTATTTAGTGAACATGTTAGGCTTTATTTCACCCTCGATGTGAAAATAACCGAATTACAAAAACTGGCTACTCATTAAATGACATCTATAACTGGGACATTTATTGCTTATGATTTTGAGTATGACATGCGAAAGGCTTATATCGAACAGGATAAGAATATTGTCTCATAGAAAATCGTAGTGTTGTGACAGCTTTCTTGGATTTGGTTTACCGTAAGAACAACAACCTAAACTAACTTTGACCAAAACAACCTCATCCCTTTCATCCTATTCCTCTCTTTTAAGATCAGTAAGTAACTAAGATTCTTCTGAAACAAGGGGTTAGCAATGGATTTTAATAAACACCAAGTTACCCATAAATATCTTTTTCAAAAATCCCTAGAAATATGGACCAATAATGTCTCATTAATCTCAATTCAGTGCACTTCAATTTCCAGGAAAAATAATCCAATATCAACTCAAATAAGGCCATACCATTTTATCTCCATCGTCCACTCTAAATATAGATGGGGGATAACGAATAATTGAAAACCGTTTGCCGAACTCCGCCGGAAATGCACCGGAAATTGACGCAACATCCTCTCGTAAAATTTTAAGCTATGGCTGCCAGTGGCTTCGTTGAGTTGACACAAACGTTCAGGCTTTGCAGGTTGCGCAGTTTTAGATATGATTTGTTTTTATAGTCATCTACAGCATCCATCAGTCTTGTTCCCTCTCTTATGTGTTGACATTCTTTTTTACACATATTACAGAATAGTGTGCCTGGATGGCGTAGTGGCATTGCGTGAGAGGTACAAATTGGTTCTGAGGTCCTGGGTTCAGCACTCAGGTCAGGCACTCAGGCACTCAGGTTGCCTACACCTGAAAAAAGGTGTGACTTCCAGTGATTTACTACAGAGACTTTACACAACCAAGAGGTATGTTTCATATGATTTACGATCTTATTTTTGCGATGTGAATATTGTTTCAGTTAATTTCAGTACTAGCGTATCGGAAGAACTTTAGATTCCATAAATGATATCGAAGTTACAGATCCAGACATGATTATTTCTAAACAGATTTAAGGTCATATCGCTGCCAATGTCAGTTTTAATTAGATATCACGAACTGAAGGTGAATGGTCGATTAAAATTTAACCAAGTGTTAAGAGCTGGAAATCAAGAAACTGATTCTAACATTATTTCGTTAATGAAAAACTAGTTTTCTTCTCATTTAGCCTTTGGAAGTCGACTGCAGAACATAGGTATTCTTGTAAAAACTGGGGTTCCTGCGACTTTCATGAGGTCTGTTCACTTTGGAGGAATCCACCTTATGGTCCATTACTTTGGCTACGTTCCACTAAGCACTCACGACGATCACGCTCACGACCACGAGTTTTCCCGTTCCACTAAGTCCTGAGAAGGTCCTGAGCGTTGTTATCGTAAACCCAAGTGGAATGGATTGTGGAGCGTTTTGGGCGTTGAGGAAATAATACAAATGGCGAGCTAGAAAAAATAAAGCAATAGCTTTAATAGGTTAGGCTACCATTATTAAGTTTTAATGAGTTTTAAGTGTAAATTTTAATAATTATAAGTGAAGTTGGTTTATGTCGAAAAATAAATATATAATTCAATTTTTATATGGTATTCAATTATTTTACATTCAAATAGATTCAAAATGTCTTTAGCGACAACACTAGGTTATTTGATGATGCGTGCAAGCAATAATACTGTCGAAAGTACTAGTTCATCCAGTTCAGATGAAGAATGGAATACAATTTTAGAAAATTATAATCGTGAAAACAGAAATCTTCGACCTTTTAGTTTTGACAACTTTGCTATTATTCTCAACGCTCACTTCGACCCACCTCCAGAGATGGGTCGTTGTGGGCTTCTCGTGAGCTTGAGTTATGACGTCATTAATGACGTTTTCGCCGCGACCACAACGATCGTAGTCGCTATGTGGAACGGCCAAAAGAGTATTTTGGGCGTTGTGAACGCTTAGTGGAACGCACCCTTTATGGTCACGAGAAAGTGATGAACCCTACCGCATCTGATGGTAAGAGAAGTAGAGTCCAAATAGAGTATTGGCTGCCGAGAGATGCTTAACCCTCGCCAGAGTAACTACACAATGCCGGAGTGTTTGAAACTCGATATACACAGACTGATCCCGTAACGACACAGTTAAGGAACGTACCCATACTACGTGACCTATTTTTGTCAATTTTTTACCCCCTCCTTCCCCTTAGTATATGAGAAGACCCCGGCTCCGACCCCATTAGTTTTCCTAAATACTACGAGACTATCTCGCCCTCACACCCGCCACTGCAACTCCTGTAAGCCAGGATTGGCAGTGGCACGTATTTTATGACACCGAGCGGTGAAGCTCGGCGAGTCTCAGGGAACACTAATTAGTCTTAACCCGCAACGAAGTTAATCAAATAGAAGAATAGGGAGGAGTTATAAATATGTCTTTCACTTTCCTAAATAGTGTATTCAATAATTAAAAAAAAATTATAAATGGCTCATATTATCATGTGCGTCAGTGTTGCCACCTGTGACTTTTAGAAGCGCTGAACGCTGCGCGCCATATTTGAACATAGCTCGAAAAAGTGCAAGATTTCCTTTAGAGGATATTGATTACGTGACGAAAACCCAAGCCACACCCCCTTCTCCCTGTGACTAAGCGTGGTATTTTGAAGACCTCCCTCCTCCCTGAAAGTCACGTAGTATGAGTACGTTCCCTTCTTGGGCCATTGCGGCAGGTTTTTAAGCGACTTCAAAAAAGGAGGTTCTGTATTCGATCCGTATGTATGTATGTATGTATGTAAATTTGTATGGCCGCGAGTTTCTCAAAAACTACTGATCCGATTTGGATGTGGTTTTCGATGTTCAAATGTATATTTTTCAGGGAAGGTTTTAGTATATATATAATTTATGAAGATCTGATGAAGATCTTCGGAGATACACAATGGAACTCTTCAATAACTAACAGCAGATGACTCGCCAATGCTGCAATCGTATATCTATGATGTATTGTTTAAACTAATCTATAATTAACTAACAAAAAAGCAATAAATAAAAACTTTTTAACAAAAAATAAACCGACTTCAAAACCACTACAAACTAAAAAAAAAAAAATTATATTCGCTTAGTGTATACGTATATTTGGAGTCGGTGCCTAATTTAAATTGCACAATGGTTTCGTATATTTGTTCTTGTATTTCCTTGGCTTAGCTGGCAATTTAAATTAGACATCAACTCCAAATATACGTATATACTAAGCGAATATAAAGTTATTTTTTTTTGGTTTGTAGTGGTTTTGAAGCCGGTTTATTTTTTGTTTAAAAGTTTGTACTCTTTGTGTACGCTGGTTATGCGTTGTACATTTGAATATTTATTCAGAACTTAAGCATTGTGGACAAATCCAGCGCCTTAATGAGACAATTATAGCCAGTCTGGAAATAATAGCCGGCGGCGGGTCTAAGTGCATTCTCGTGTATGAATTGAGGTGTCAAAACTTCTGCTACTAATAGACAGACGGATGGATTGGTATATATTGCTATTAATGACAAATGATACCTAGACAATGATGGACCGAAAACAATAAAAATAATAGCTTATAGCTAGTGACTGCATTTTTTTTTGTTTTATAACACATTTTTAAAATTCGTGATAATATTAATTGTCTTAACTACCTCAGAATAATTAATAAAGCTTTATATATTTTAAGCTACTGCCTCGGTGGCCTAATTGTATTACGGTACGACTCCAAGGCTGAGGTCTCGGGTTCGATCCCCGGGTCGGGCAAAGTGATATTTGATTTTCTATTCCGTATCGTCCCGGAGTCTGGAATTTGTGCCTGAAACGGCGATAGGCTCGCCCCCTATCACATCATGGGAGGGAATACGCTCGGCGAAAAGTGGGTGCACTAGTTGCGCCTCCGCCTATCTCATCGGTGATGAAGGGCCTGAGTGTGTATGTATATATAAATTATTGGTAAGATATAAAAGATTATCAGAAAACGAGGTTTGGAAAAATAATGTTATTCAGAAAAATATGCTTTAACACTTTGGGCGGAGCAACGTTATAACACACACACACACACACTCACGCCTTTTATCCCCGAAGGGGTAGGCAGAGGCGCAACTAGTGCACCCACTTTTACCCGTTATTCCGTCCCATGATGTGATAGGGAGCGAGCCTATCGCCATATCGGGTACAAATGCCAGACTCCGAGCTGATAATGAATAGAAAAACTCTACATCACTTTGCCCGACCCAGGGATCGAACCCCAGGCCTCAGCATTGCAGTCCTGCCATTATACAACTACTCCACAGAGGCAGGCACGTTATAATACGTAAATTTTGATGAACGCTAATTGACAGATCGATTAATCACGTCAGCAAAAAATATGTCTTTCTATAAACAACTTGCATAAACGGCTGAGGCTTAAACCAATTCCTTCAAGGTAGGGCATCGCGCCGTATAACTTTAAATTTTTGTACTGCTAGCGACACTCCACGTTAGCTTTTTAGTATACATACTGTAATGCTACTCACACACATATATATTCTTATTACGCATACATGCGCAAGGTCATACATTTATGTACTATAGGGAGCGTGCACGAACTCTAGGGGGCAGCACAAAATCGACACAAGACCCATAGGTGGATAAGCCATATAAGCACGTTCCCTATACGTGGATTGTATATAACACAACGTGGATAAACTTCGACATGTAGTAACGATTGTGTCACTGAAAAAAAATTTATTAACAATAAAATTACACAAAAATAATAACTACTATAAACAACAATTTTTATTTAAGAAAACAGTTTTCCCTCTCTACTATGTTGCCGTGTCCTGCGGGGTCCACAATTATGTACTTATATATATTTTTGTAAACCTATTTAACAATTGTGGAGAGCAATAAATTGATTTGATTTGATTTGACTTTTCATATTATCTTTTCTTGTATGAAAAGCAGAACGTCACTAATCGTCATTTATTTTGTATGAGAAAATAGTACGCCACGCAACAAACATTTGAAAGCCCAAATGCTCCGTCCAAAGTGTTAACATTACAAGTTTCAATTTTAATAAAAAAAACCATAACCAACAAGTAAAATAATTTAACAAGTAAAATACTTTGACTGCACAACTAATCTATACTAACAAACTCATTTGCAAAAAAAACGGGCACCTAAGCAATGAACCATTTCAAATGTTACTATTGGTTTGTTTGATAATTATAGGTAGCTTTACTTTCACAATTTTGTAAATTAATAAGCAAATAATCGTTTTCGTCAGTATTATCATAAAATTTTGATAAAATTTATGGGTTTTAATGCTAAAGTTCACTAGTAGTGTATGCTCGCTAGTAGTGCATATGCTCGTGAAGTAAAAGTTAACAAAGATTTTTGTTTGTTTTTCTTTAATAAAGTAAAAGCAGATAAATGTTTAGTATCGAGTGTGACCCCCTCTAGCTGAAATCACAGCTTGAACTCGTCTGGGTATGCTAGCGAGGATATCCCGGATACTTGCTTGCGGAATACGTTCCCACTCCTCGGTAATCACATTCTTCAGCTCTCTGATGGTTTGCGGAGCCGGTTGTACTGATCTCACGCGTCGTTTCAGAACGTCCCAGACATGCTCTATAGGATTGAGGTCGGGACTTCGAGCTGGCCAATCCAAACGACGAATGCCGACCTCTTGCACATACGCTTCCACATCGCCAGATCGGTGGGCGCGAGCGTTGTCGTCCATAAAAATTGAGTACGATCCATTGAATTTATTCCTGCCCAAAACATAATAGAGCCCCCACCATAAGGTGTGATTTCTTCAAAACAAGCCTCTGCAAAGCGTTCTCCTCGTCTTCGTAGCACTCGCTGACGTCGATCTTCACCGAACAGAGATATCCTGGCTTCATCGGAGAACAATACCCTATTCCAGTCTTCTTGAGTCCATGACTCACAATTTCGAGCAAACCTAAGCCTGGCAACTCTGTGCTCACGGAGTAACTTAGGGCCGCGGGCCGAGCGAAGACTGCGTATATTGGCCGCGAGCAGCCTCCTCCTGACCGTCCATAGATACCGCTGCCAGGTCCTTTGAACCGTCGAGCGACTCACACTTAGCCTCTGAGCCACGAAGCATTGGCTGCAGCCCTCTTCGAGCAGCGCAATAATTTTGGTAGCTTTTACCACTTTCTCTAACATTATTTAGACAGCTAAACAGCAATAAATGAAGCTTTGACAATTAAGGATATGAAATAAATTCATAAAAATTGACTAAAAGTTATGAAAACCGATATTATCTTTTGGAACTTCGCACCAAAAATGTAGGATAAAAAGCGTTTAAACACCACGGCATTTTTAAAACCGGCCAGTAACATGTACAAATGATTAAAATCATTTTGGTACCGTATTTTTTTAAAAAAGAATTAAAATCCAAACCGCCCGTTTTTTTGCAAATGAGTGTATTATAAAGCTGAAGAGTTTGTTTGTTTGATCGCGCTAATCTCAGGAACTACTGGTTCGAATTGAAAAATTCTTTTTGTGTTGAATAGACCATTTATCGAGGAAGGCTTTAGGCTATATAACATCACGATGCAACTATTAGGAGCGAAGAAATAATGGAAAATGTGAAAAAAACGGGGAAATTTATTCATCCTTGAGGGCTTCCATTGCGTGCGCTGCGAAAACGGTTCAAGATACCAAAAATATATGTATTCACATGAAGGAATTATTCCTCTTGAAATTATTAAAAAAAATGTCCGCGACAGTATATGTCTATCTTTTAAGATTAACTCACTAGAACCGTTTTTATGGTAATCAAATTTGGTTGAAATTAATGCATTATTTGTTAAGAGTTGTATCAACGTCATAATATTAATCTTTATCCAAATAAATGTGTTGGATAGAGTGATTCAACGGGAAGGTTTTTATGTACTTTTAGCCCAGAAAAACTTATTAACGCGGGCGAAGCCGTGGGCAATATGTAATATCTCTGAAGAAAATATGATACCAAACGCAAAAAGATGAATCTAATCCCCAATAAATATAATTTTCTGAGCCTGCAGGGCCTTCGCGTCTCGACGTTATATTTTTCAACAATAATGCCAATTTAGTGGTGCGTCCCTGAATTACATACAAGGTGAGACTGAGGTCTAGGCTCCTGACCTCAGACTCATAATCTGGGCCAGTTTTCATAAATCACACGAATTACATACCGTAAAGTGGACATCTCATTTTATGAAAATCTAGTTTAATTTTCGAGTAACAATATATTTTTTGATGTAGGGAGTTAAGAAAAATAATGACATATTGTGTTATCTATTATCTATTTAAGCCGCTACGCATAAAAGTAACAATAAAGAATGACTCAAGGCAGTGAAGAATTGTAATAACAAAAATATTTCCTAAATAAATGTTTCTAGAAAAAGCACAGGTCTAATTTCATTTATTTGTATTGAAAAGAAACATATTGCTCGGAGAAAATCAGCAAAATAGTATCGGAAAGGCCCAACCTATTCATCTCAGAGTAATTGACGGCATTTGTCAAGCGAAAATCTAATTTGAACAGCGTTATTTATAGTCCGAATTCCATTGTGATATTGTATGATTAATTCCTTCAGGTGTGGCTTATGAGCTGTTAATTTCTGATTCTTTGAGGCAATTTGAGTTGTTACAGAGATTTTGATTAATCCATTGTATTTTTCACCATAGAATAACCTTTAATTGTAAGTTCGTTTTCTGGAAGACAGTGGTTCTATCAAGGTCGACCAGCCTTTTCATGCTGCAGACGTCGAGTAAAATATATATACAGTTTTGCTCTATCTACTTTGATTAAACCAAGCTCTTTTGTAAAGAGGTTGCTGTCCAGCAGTGGAACAATTCAAGACGTGAGTGGTCTTCTTATTGGGTACTGTTGGCGTTCATTAAGAGTTGTTATCAAATACCTATTTTCTGACCTACATTTTCTAGTATTCTGATTTTCCAGATAGCTAGAACAATGAATAAACTACTTCTGTATTTACAAAGGCTAAAGTGATGAACATAAATGAGAAATCCCAACCAAATGACGTACTTAAATCGATAACCAAAAATTTGTGCAATAAATAAGTTTTTATATAAAACAGTCGTTAGGTGAAGTGTCCACGGCGTACTTTAATGTGAGAATTAAGATGTCCACATAAAAGTAAGGAATAGTCCATTAAAATAAGTTGTTGCCGAACTCCAAGTTTTACGACTTGGAAAGTTTCCGCGCTGCGGTTTCGCGTCTAGATTTTGTGATTTGAATATAATCATTAATCATAATAATTTTCGTTTAAATAATCTGGATTTTCTGGTTATTTTGTAATTGAAGAAGTTTTTGGTTTGTCTGATGGATAGCTATAGATACAGATATACAAACATACATATTCCCACGCCTCTATCCCATAGGGGTGGGCAGAGATTATGGATTGCCATTTTGCTCGATTCTGGCATACTTCTTTTGAATCATCCACCTCCGAATGTCAGATATCTGACACTGCGTAACGGTTAATCCGGCGGGAGTGCATGAAAGATTGACGAAGGTGGAAGAAGATATACACATAATTAAATATATTATCAGCATACTGACTAAGACTGCCTCGGTGGCGTAGTTGTATTATGGTACGACTACAATGGTGAGGTCTCGGGTTCGATTCCCGGGTCGGGCAAAGTGATATTGAGTTTTTTCTATTCAGTATCAACTCGGAGTCTGGAGTTTGTGCCCGATATGGCGATAGGCTCGCCCCCTATCACATCATGGGACGGAATAAACGGCGAAAAGTGCGGCGTGAGTGTATGTGTATATGTGTGTGTGTGTGTATTATCAGCATCTTTCTCCCGAAAAAATCGAAGAGGATCTTTTGTGACGGAAGAGATCCTGCACGCAATAGACAAGCAACAGACTAAAGAGTATAGCTTGGCGTTAAAAGTAGGTATGACTAAGGTACACGATAGTTTATGAAAATATACACACGTATCTTTCCTTACGGCGTTTGACGCTATCATCTTCTTGACGAAAAACCCTATGGAACTGACAATACTCAAAAAAGCAGTCTTTAATCACATGTAAAGGAAAAAAACATACTTAGATACTTCACCTACAAGTTTGTAAAGAACCCTACGCGAGTCCACCACGCATTTGTCCGGCTTTTATGAATCTGTGAACTGGCAAGGGGTAAACATCTCTCGAATGTCGACAGTCTAGTGAACCGTATTACACTTACCATCAGGTGCCGAGAGCCGCACTTTGCCGAGTCCTTCGAGTCCTTATAAAAATACTTTTATTGAAACAAGGTGTTGCCCGCAGCTTCGCCCACGTGAAAATCACCTATGTCTCAATCCAGGATATGATCTACTCGTGTGCCAAATTTTAGCCAAATCCGTTAAGTTTTTTTTTTGCACGGAATAACGAGACTAACATGCTGTTCGCCTGATGGTAAGCTATACGACCACCCATAAACAGTAGTAACACAATCCGGCACCTTGAGTTACAAAGTACTGTGTGGCATTCCACTACGCTCGTTATTCTGAGACATACGATGATAAGTCACATTATATCCTGTAGTTACACTGGCTACAATGTCCTTCAAAGCGAAACACAACAGTGCATGCACACTATTGCTTGGCGGTAGAAATAGACATTGCGGTGGTACCCACATAGACGGGCTCTAGCCTCTTACATATGAGAGTCCTACCACCAGTAAGCTGCGTTTACTTTTAACAAACATACAAATATCTTAGTATTTTCACAAACTTTCGTACTTTATAACCCTGTATCCACGAAGATGGAATAAATTAATTAGTGCACGTTATCCAGGAATTTACGTATCGCACGTTTTGTACGAAAAATATAGATTATTTTACCTGAAAAAGGTAGCGTTAAAAACCCTGCTATTGGTATAATATTGGCTGTAAACCGTACGGTTGGATTCGACATACAATTTTGAATATCTCTGTTACTATTCTAGAGAAATAAATTGTTTTTTACCCGAGTGCGAAAGAATGAGGGTTATGTTTTTCGAGTGTATGTATATATGTATGTTTCTTTGGGACACCACGCCGCAGTTTTAGTCCAAAGCTTTTGTGAATAAAATACGAAATTGGCCATCATTTCAAACTTCTCATAGCTTTTAAATATTTTATTGTTTATTATGAAAGCCTAGAATGTTATTTACTTGTAAACAACAAAATACTCCAATCCCATACAGTACTTTTTTATCATTGAATTTTATTTAGTCTTAAAGTGCTTTATCTTAAAATTTAATAAATCTTAAATTGCTCGAAAACTATTAAGTTTCGGATAAGGCTTCATGTAACAAAATGGATTGCTTTTGACGCAATCTATAAGCTCCTAACGGGAATACACCATATTACCAGTCATTCTGTATATAAAATAAATGTTCGGGTCAGCACTTACCATGTTTTTCATATTGGCATGACGACTGTCAGAGATGGCGATGAGTCAAAGCCGCTGGGCTTTCATGAATTAAATGTACGTTTTCTCTTTACTTTGTGGATATACGTACCTAAATAGCTCAATGCCGCATAAATCCAAATAAGTTATTTACAAAACAAAAATTCGGAATACTCTGTCTATTCAATGACGAATATTCCATTTTCGGATCAGACTGCGTCCATAAATGGAAATATTCCAATGTCGGCAAAATGTTGCAAAAAGGGTATTCGTCCGAAAACCCGGCCGCTGTCAAACTTTCCGGGAATTTCGTTCGAATTTTAAATAAAAACACATGCTGCGATTTCCGCGAGAATTTTTGGACGCATTTAGTTTGCTCCTGAGCTCAAAATCCTGGCTGGTTTTGATCGAAGTAACGTTTTTACATGGAACGAAGGATTGAAATTATTTTTTTATTGTTTTTGCTACACGATATTTTCTTTATTATAAAATTGAATTAAGAACACTTAATTTTTTTTATATCATTCGTAATACAAACATTGGTTTATATAAAATTTACTGAAAAAACTAGAAAATACAAATCTCAAAGTATGCCAAACATAGATTACTTTAGTTATTCTATAAAATCTTAGCCGTAAAAGGACCGCAAACTCGGCATCTCTAACTGCCTTTGGGTGAGTTTTAATAATTGCATTTACTTGTATTCTCGAAACTCAGTGTGCGGTTCTGAAATAAATACGAATGTTAGGAAATACTTAAATTTCTTAAGGTATCTATAGCCAAATTAAAATATTGTCTTACTAGAGATAGTCTTAGTAGATTACCTTACTGTAAATTCGAAACATTATAAAAATTGTCTGGGTTTACATCGGAAGCAAAAGCAAAAACCGCTGAACGGATTAGGATGAAATATGACACATAAGTAGACGATGATTCATATTATTATACCTTTACAGGCAACTTTTTAATATTAGTATTTGATTTTTTAAATAAATGGCACTGGCGGCGTAATCCTGATAACACTATGGACCGTCACAGAGATTTAGATTGACTTGCATTTTAATTTGGTTTGTAATTTTATTTATAGAAAACCACATAATTATAACAAAAGTAAATAAAGTCCATAATGCGACTTATGACACTCGTGCCAAGCCGCAAGCAATGCCTCGTATTAATATAAATATTATTCTACGTATCCCAAATATAAAGGCAAGTGCACAATAAAAAGGAAAGTTGATTAAAATGTGTCTACGGGATAAAGTCGAGCCAGCTAAGCAGTGAATACAGAACAGTGCAGTGCTGAGTGACTCGCGAACAGATAAATCTCATTTGTGCCTGCCTGACCGCTTTCTCAACTGCACGCCCAATTGGATTAGATGGGAGGTTTTGGGACGAGCTTATGGCGGGTAGTGTAGCGGAATGGGCGATAGCCTAGTTGGGAATGGAACGGTCTACCAAGACAATGTCCGGAGGTTCAAAACCCAAGGCACACACCTCTGACTCTTCGAAGTTATGTGTGTATTGTTTATCAATTATCGTTCGTTTTCGAGGGTATGTGAAGTCTGCCAATCCGCACTAGGCCAGAGCGTGGTAGACTAAGGCCTAAAACCCTCTCAGTAGTAGAGGAGGCCCGTGCTCAGCAGTGGGCAGTATATATAATACAGGGCTGGTTTTATTATTTTATTTTATTATGACGGGTAAACAATAATTATATTAGCGTGTATTAGGGTAATATAGGATCACGGGGTAATCCCATTGTTTAAAAATGTTTAAGCCGACATTTCCTAATACGACGAATCAGAAGTGCTATTTGTTATGTACCATCTTTGCCCCGATATGGCGATAGGCTCACCCGCTATTACATCATAGGAAGAAATACGTACGCCGAAAAGGGGGTGCACTAGTTGCACCTCTGCCTACCTCTTTGGGGATAAAAGGCGTGAGTGTGTATGTCATATATGTTTGCCACTGTATTTGTTTTAGATGAACATACGCACGTTCTCACAGACGATCTCTTAAAGGTCGCAGGAACCAAGAATGCAAGCAGATCCTAACAGGTTGGTCTGGAAGTCTTTGGGGAAGGCCTATGTTGAGCAGTGGAATTCTAAAGGTTGAAGAAGCGAAGAGAAGAGGGACTATGCACACGGTGTGGTTTTACCTCTCCGAATTCTCATATTCTCTAGTCGCTTATAGTGTTGGCATTGGGTTGTGCAAGAGATAAAAAATAATACCATAAAATACATTTTAGAATTTGCGTGAGTCCTTGGTCTGTTTCGCAGGTCTCAAATAAAATTTTATTTGACAGATATCGTATTAAACAGTTAGTGTAGACAGCACTTATTTCTTGAAAGCTATATCACAATTTATTTCAGAACTACAAGGCTGGTATATCATAATCTCTACGCTTGCCCCGCGGCTGGGAGTACTCAAAGTTCATCAAGGATTTATCTGCTACATTGTCCACAAAATGTATAATATTTCATCACATACACCACAGGAAAAGTTAAAATGAACGCGGGAAAATAGTTTCCCATTCGGCGCGGGCAAATGGAGAAAAGTGGTATAAACGAATTAAGATTTTAACTCGACGCGCGCCATCACTCTTATACGTGATTTTTTTTTAATTGCATTGAATGACGAGACGAGCATGCCGTTCGCCTGATGGTAAACGATACGACCACCCATAAACAGTAGCAACACCATCCAGCACCTTGAGTTACAAAGTACCTACTGTGTGGCATTTCACTGCGCTCGTCATCCTGAGACATAAGATGTTAAATCTCGTTATGTCCAGTAGGTACACTGCATGGTACACTGACTACAATGTCCTTCAAACCGAAACACAACAGTGCATGCACACTGCTGCTTGGCGGTAGAACTATTTCTAATAATGTCTATACATTACGGTGGTACCCACCTAGACGGCCTCTCACATATGAGAGACCTGCTACCAGTAGCTATCACAGGTTCTTTTGTTATTCCAAATTATATTTTCGGGTTTATAATATTTATGACCAATTCTCATTCAATTCCCTTTGCAGGTAATCAGTTCTTGTTATTCAAGTATGAAGAAGAGTGAAAAACAAATGCTTTTATGGAATAATTTAATTTTTTAAACAAATGAGTCCTAATGACTATTATTTTTGGCGTAGTTTTAATAATTCATATTCAGTTTGGTTTGCCAGTCGTTATTTGGGTTGACTTTCGTCTGTCGAGGGCTGTCAAAATTGTCGTCTGCTCCAGGGTTGCTCTGTAAAATGTATATTATTAAAGATAAGACAAGAATGTGGTGATGCTGATGATCATCATCGAGTTCTGTATAAATATAAGGATTTAAAGAATCATCTTTAAATCATTATATTTATCATCATATAATTTATCAAAATTGCTCAAAGATGATAAATTGTATACTGATTGAATATAAATAGAAACTCCAGACTCACACGTTCGGCTTGACACATACCCAAAAAGGTTAGAATTGTCTAATAATGAAGTGCTTAGTTCCAAAATTGGTTAGGTGTATTTTTTTTTATTGTTGTTAAATGTAAAATTTAGTTTATTACATTTTTATCGTAGACAATATACGTACTATAAAGGACGTGCCTTGTACAATCTTCTCTTACAGCAAAAGTATAAGAGCAAATGCCCATGCACACATTTATAAAAAATGTTGTGGTGTGCGTAAAACTGACAAGTATGCAAGATTTATTTATGTATGCGTTTATAACGATATAAAATGGAATAGTATGTGTGTAGCACTTTCTATTTAGTATTTAGTAGTTAAATTGAAAACGACAGATTTTTTGTTTACGACAATAAGCACATGGCGCATCCTTTCTAGATGGTCTAAGTTTTTAACTGATTAGTGGCATATGTATGACACTTACAAAAAATATGTTCATATTATAGCATATGTAATTACTGGGTAATTTGTATTTCCTCCCTATATTTTTTTATTCATTGGTTCCAGAGTAAAGGTTTGTGTTATAATTGCTTTTATTGTAATAAATTCAAATTCAAATCATTTATTCAGTAATTAGGCCCCTAAGGGCACTTTTACACGTCATTTTTCATTTTTCACAATGTTATACTAAAAGATTCTACCGGTGCTTCGGAAAAGCCCACTGACCTGAGAAGAAGCACCAAGAAACTCAGCGTAGGTCTTTTATCATTTTTTTAAAATATATATATTCTACAATTTGAAAATATTATGTGAGTATAAAGGAATAAAAATTAAATTAAACATGATTTATAAATAACGGTTTCATAACAAAATACTAACGTATCTTAATTCTTATCAAAATATTTTGACATTTGATAAAGTCGAATTTTTTGCTTAGTTCGTAAATGACGGAGACAGGATCGGGTATTCCAGGCAGCTTGATGGTTTGGTGGTTCACGGCTTCGATTTCGTAGCGGCAGTCTGGGGGGATAGCGACCGCCCAGCTGCGTGGATGGTCTACGGGCCACGCCGCCATCGCGGTCAGCCCCAAAATTATTAGCAGGAGTTGTTTATACATCTGGTGAAGAATGAATAATGTGGTGAACATCTGTGGCATTGAGAGAAGAATAAAATTAGAAGAAAAGCTTTGTTTACGCGATTTTTACCGAACTCCGCGCTGCACATATCACCGGTTTAATATCAGGCGAATAGTAATTTTGTCTTAGTTGTCATAAAAGTAGGGAATTGTGTTTTAGTTGACATAAAAAGATTTATATTAAAATGCATGAAAAAATACGTTATAAATTAAATTACATACTCTACCACTTTTATTCCATGTTCAAAAATAGGAATGTTCGTTTTTAAATTAATTTCCACGGAAGTGGCCAGTTTTAAAATTTAACGTCCCGCGTACATAACATTTTTTTTTAAAGATTCCACACGCAGAGTAAAGATATTCCACACAAAAACATATTTTAGATATGCAGTGCGAAGTGGTTTCGAATAAGGGTAGTGCTATTTGATAGGTAGCTCCCCCTCCTCCATAGCATTATGTTAGGTGGTTGTAGAATTTTGTATTTACCACATATAATATAACTGCCAATCGAAGGATAACGGATTGAATGGACCAAAACAAAACTGTGTCACGTTATTGCCTGAATAGTAAAAACACGAATAATTTGCAAAATGTTATTTCACTCGTTGCACGTATCCTTCTTTTTTCGAATATATTTTCCTGATATTCAACACTGCGCAGTTTGAATCTACAAAAGCTAGTGATGGTTATCGATTACTGTCTGCTTGAAACAGAATTTTAACACAAACCTGTTTAAATTACACACATTATATATTTTATAGACCACAATTAAAACAGGAAAAATAAACAATTATAATAGATTTATATTATAAATTACTTGTTTCTTTGTGTAATCATCTGTTGTAAGTAAATACTCAAAGGTTGTAAGATATAATAATATTGAGGTCATATTTTTCAATGACATTTTTGTAATACCTCGTTGACGTAGTTGTAATGCGGTGCGGCAGCTGAGGCTTTGGGTACAATTTCCAGGTGATGTTTTTTGCTTAGTATCAACCTGGAGTCTGGAATTTGTATCTGATAATATGGCTATAGACTCTCCCCCTAATCACACTATGGGACAGAATACAAACGGCGATATAGTTAAATGGCGTGAGTATGTGTGTTTCTGAAGCTAGTGCAAAGTTATAACCGCCATGAATTACCTCTCTGCATTAGTATATTCACTGTCTCACTGTTCAGCACAAGCCTTTAGACGAGACGGTTTAGGGCTTTTAGGCCTTAGTTCACCACACTGGCCTAGTGTGGATAAGCATTTTTTTGTCCTTCTTATCCTGAAACTATTGAGTACTTACCATGAAATGTAGCGGAGATACTGCTATGCCACGAAATAAATAGATATTACTCAAAAACAATACGCACTAAAATTGTATGATAAATCAAATCTCAAAAGCGCAAAGCGATTATGCGATTTTTAAAAACAACTGCAATTATTCAATAACACCTGTATTATATACCTTTTAGTGAGGACAATGGGATAAATTAGGAGTGTGGCTAGCTTTTGATGTTATTTTTATACACAACTTAATGACACTTTACATAATTGCCTTCAATTCGTAATAACACCAAAATATAATTATAAAATACTATCTTTTCCTCGCGGCTTCACCCGCGTTTTATCTTCCGGGATAAAAGTCCTGCTATATAATTTCCCGGGATAAAAAGCAGCCTAAACCTACCCTGGATGTCAAACATCTCCAAACCAATTTCATTGAATTCTGTTAAGTATTTTTTGAGTTTATCACGTACAAAGGTGGCGGACGACTTTGGTGTGTACTATTTACTTATTCCTGTTCTTAAATGCGCTCGTTAAGCTGAGACATAAGATATTAAGGCCCGGTTGTTTCATCCCTGGTCAGATAAAGTTAAGGCTTAATACTGGCGAATTCACAGCGAGGCGAAGGCGCTGCGTCCAGTGTAATAGACCGTAATATACTTGACCACGGATGGATCAACATTGGCTAAGTCTCACCTCTCATAATATCCATTAATTAACACCAATATCTTTAAAACTTAACAAAACAGTCTGCTGCTTACCAGAAGATAGAGACAATGAATGGTAATGACTTAGTTTCTTTTGCATACTAGAGACCTATGACTAAGTTTCAACTCGATTAATAGATTACTTTCATCTCATAAAATCATGGTGCCGGATTTATATTCCTAAAAAAAGAACTAAGCGCGAATAGAACCTCAACTTGGTGGCAAGTGGACGTCACTACACGTATCAGGTGAAGTGGGGTCAACGACCGTATAAAAAACACAATCGCGTACAAAATCTAGTGGACATTGAAACGCATTTTTAAATATACAATTTAATTAATTGATACAGTTAAGTTGGCAACATTTTGTTGAAAATCCTTAATGAAGATGCACCTAAACAAACAAATTATGCGTATTGTTGTCCTGTTTGTTCACAACTGCACGTACGTGGCCATGTTTGCGACTCCGCAAATGTTGAACCCCCGACGGATCCTAAAAAAATAACAAAGGGGTCGTCCGGTAATCACGTCATGTTTTTCAGAAACTTTTAACATCTACCCCTAGTGATATGTGGTGAGGTTTTAGACTAGTCCTCCCCTGCCCTCCTTTCGAGCCTCACATGATTAATGGACGACCCCAAACTTTAATTCCACTGGATACTTTTACAAGGTAAAATTAAGGACTATGAAAACTGAAGCCTGTAGGGCCTCCTCTTCATTATTAAAAACAAAGACCGTGACTGATAAAGTACAGTTTAAGCCAGTGGCTATAATTACATTCCTACAAGTAAATTCTAGCAACATTAAACTGTACCAAAACCAGCCTAAGAATAATGAGACTTAAAATCTTATGTCTCAGGATGACGAGCGCATTGGAATGCCGCAAAGTACTTTGTAATTCAAGGTGCTGGATGGTGTTGCTACTGTTTATGGGTGGTCGTACCGCTTATCATCAGGCGAACGGCATGCTCGTCTCGTCATTTAATGTCATAAACAAAAAGTCGAACTATCAATTGTCAATTGCACTGCGCCCTAAGATCTTTAGAGCCAGTTTCTCAGGTTTCAAGTAAATATTTGCAACTAGCTTTTGCCCGCGGCTCCGCTCGCATTAAAGAGTTTTTCCGGGACAAAAGTCCCGGTTTATATTTCCCCGGAATAAAGTAGCCTATGTGTTAATCCAGGACATGATCTACCCGTGTGCCAAATTTCATCGAAATCCGTTCAGTAGTTTTTGCGTGAAAGAGGAACAAACATCCAGACATCCATACATCCATATATTCTTACAAACTTTCGCCTTTATAATATTAGTAGGATTATCTTATTAAACTGCTAATGTAATTACTACTCATTTTAGATTTTAAGCATAGATCAGAGTGTGACTTTTGTGTTTAGTCGGCTTATACATTTATGTGACGAGAAGCGTTTATCAGCAAAGGGTTGTAGTCGGCCCTTAGCCTATGTTTCATCCGTGGTCAAGTATAGTTAACGGTCTTATTACACTGTGAATTCGCTTGCAATTCGCCAGTGTGATAAGAGTCTTAACTTTACCTGACCACAGAGGAAACAACCTGGCCTTAGATGTTACATCCCGTAACTTGTGCGAGTTTTGGAAATATTTCAAACTTAGCAATTAGCATGCTATTTTTTATTACTCCTATTTTTCCAGACCTTAACCATCGTCCTGGGGACGATAAATAACTAGGTAAATGAAATTCCATATGCTGAACTCGTTCATTATTGTTTTTTTACTGCAGTTAAATGACGAGTCGAACATGCCGCTCGCCTGATGGTAAGCGATACGACCGTTCATAAACATTACGAACACCACGCAGAACTCTGAATTACAAAGATCTGCGTTGCACTCCATGCCGTTCGTCATCGTGAGACGTATCACATAATAGTATCCACATACGATGGGATTTGGTATCATGCGACCAATTCGTCACGCGGTACAGTCTTCATGTCACACGATCGAACCGTACCATGCGACGTCCAATTGTATGCAACCAAGTTTGATGGACAAGCCATCGAACCAGCCGTACCAACAATAATAATAATAATGTCCATCGAATCGTGCCCCACACGATGCGATATGGTTCGATGGCATACCATTTTAATGGTTCGGCTGTACCAAATCGCATCGTATGTGCTCACTTTAAGATGTTAAGTCGTATAATGTTCAGTAATTACGCTGGCTACAATGTCCTTCAAACCGAAACATGTGTGCATGTACAGTAGTCAGCAGCATAAATGTCTGTACAAAATCAAAATTTCAAATCGCCTATACGCGCGTTAAGTTAAACTGAAAAATAATTTTCTTCGTATGAAGTAAAGCAATATCTCTTTATTTCATTTTTGTGAAGAGAAAAAAAGATTTTTTTTTTGTCCCTGACATTACTCTTTCTAGCCTGACGAGGGTCGGCTTATGAAAGAACACCGGTCTTTTGGGTGAGTGCAGAAGGCGCTCGCAACCCTTGGCAAAAAAAAGATTAGTAAGCACACAAAAGTATGTAGGCAATTTGAAATTTTGAATTTGTTCAGCTACTTATCCTGGTGATTGTACACTGGTACTTGGCGGTAGAAATAAACATCGCGGTGGTACCTACCCAGAAGGTAATTTTCATTTAGGTTGGTTGACTCTCCTGTGTGCCCATGCTCTGCACCTGGTTACGTGTATGTACAGTCTGCACATCACGTACTTTGGGAGTGTGGTCTTTGGCATGATGAGCGCAACATCATGCTGGATAGTATGCAAGAAACATCTGGGGTTGTATACTACATGGACCTTGTAGAGACTAGACGGAATTTCCGTGCTTTCCGACGTTTTTGCCATACCTATTATTGGAATCAAATTTGACAGCTCATATGATAGGACCCTTTCATTGAATTTTGTCCGTGGTGCTTTACAACTGGCTTTTCTAGTTGTAAACGTCTCTAAACTTGAGGTTAGAATGCCTCCTTAGTTCATTATTTTTGTCTGCCGCTTTGCTATGGAGGAAAGTGGACAATTAATATTTCCAACTCCTCCCTATCTTTCTTTTTGATTAATTTCGTTGCGGGCTACAGACATATTAGTGTTCCCTGAGACTCGCCGAGCTTCAACGCTCGGTGTCATAAAATGCGTGCCACTGCTGATCCTGGCTTACAGGAGTAGCAGTGGCGGGTGTGAGGGCGGGATAGTCTTTACCCAGAAGGTCACTGGCATACGAGAGACCTACCACCAGTATTAGTAATTTATCCTCTTTTACCATAGTTGCCTTAATGCAAGGACATCATGCTCACCTCATATACCCATCTTCTCCCCACTTCTTCCCCCACCAGTTGAGCAATATCCAGTATTCAGGAGTGTACCCGACGAGCAACATGGCATGGTTCAGCTGCCAGGGTGTGCAGAGAGGGTCGTCGTAAATTCCATTCCTGAGAATTGTTTTACCATTTCATAACATAATTATCGACTATCTCGGTGGCGTAGTTTATTTTCGTGTATTGTACGTTAGCACCCTGAGGTCCTGGGTTCGAAACTGGGCCGGGCAAAGTCATATTGGGTTTTACTAATTAGTATCAGCCCAGAGTTAGGAATGTATCCCGTGTGGAGTTGCTGGTCTCCCATCGGGCGCGTCTCCCTGGGTGGCGGATAGGGGAACGTCCCCCGAATTCGGGGGGTACCGGAAACGGCGTGGACCAAAACCAGCAAAGGGGTTCTTCTACGTTCTCTCTGTTTAGCAGAGGGCACAGTGGAGGAACACAGACGGGTTCCGTGTGCATTCACACTGCCGCGGAACAGGCTTGGGTTGAATTCTTCTCCCGAGCCACCGCCGGTCTCGGAATCTCAGGGGGCTCTGTGGTCATGTCTCGCAGTGTCTCTTGGGGCTGAGGGTCTTGGCTTAACCGCCCGGACCGCGAGGGAGAAAACCTCTATAAAAGTTACCCCGAATCCCAAGCGGCGGCGCACCGCGAGGGGATGCATGGCCGATGGGCAGTTCGGTCTCTAGTGCGACCCCCGCCAGAGTACCGGCCGACACTCTTGGTGGGTTACTTGTAGGCTTACCCAGGTACAGGGGGCTCTGCCTGGGTGGACTTTTTTCTTCCCCCATACTCGTGGGACCAATAATGGAACAAAATAATAATTTAAATTTAATGAAGGAGAGGGCATCTGTCCCTGGGGAAGACTCAATACCCAGGCAGATAAATTATGCTGGGCGCAAGTCCACAAAGGTACCAGTCGAGACGGTATCATCAATTCCGGTCGTACCCGAACCAGGGCCGAGTGGCATTTGTTTACGGTCGAAGCGAGGACGACCAACTCGCTCGACTAAAATAGCCTCGAGCGACAGTGACTCCGAGCCGGCTGAAAAGGTGGTCGCCGCTTCTGCACCACCAACAGATGCAGAAGACGAGACGATGGAGTCGGCGGAAGCACCCGTCGACCAGTTAGACTGGCGCCTGCGACTGGCGGAGGTAGTTCGAGGCGTATCCCAAAGGTCTCGGAACTTAAAAGGAACGGAGCAGCGGAAGTTAAACTTGGCGGCCAAGGAATTGGTGGAGAAAGCCAAAGAGACAACTTCCGCTGAGGTGGCCCGCCTGGTGGCGGAAAAGACCGCAATGGTCCAGCGTATTTCGATTCTTGAGGCTTCCCTTGCGGCCCAAGGAAAAATCCTGGAGGAAGTGTTAGCGGCTGTCCGTTCGCCGGGCGTGACGCAGTTGGCGATTGAGACAGGAGCCGCCTCTGATAAGAATGATCGCCAAGATCAATTCGAGCACCGTCTCATCTCCATGATGGACGCGCGCTTTGAGGCGATCAATATGAGGCTGCCTCCAGAGCCAACGGTTCGTCCTCCTCTGGCCGCCGATAGGGCTAGAGATAAGGAAGCTGGTCGTCCGTTGCCCGTTAACGTGCCCACTGCTGTCGCTGGGCCATCACGTGTTCCACCGGCCAAGGCTAAAGGAAAAGGGCAGGGCAAGGGAGCTGCCCGGACTGCCCCTGATATCACACCAGTGGCCACACCCGCCGTCAATCTCCTCCCCCGGCAACACAAGAAGAACCTGCGTGCTCCCCAGCCTCAACCCCGGATGGAGCCTCGTCTGCTGCCCCCGGCCCCAGCGTCTATGGACGAAGGGTGGACGGTGGTAGCAAGAAGAGGGAAGAGAAGTACCCAGCCCGCGCCGAGTGCAGCTGTACCAGCTACACAGGCACAGGTACAACAGCAAACTCGGCGAAGTCGGAGGCCTGAGCCAAAACTTCGCCTTCCCCGTAGGGCAGCTGTCGCCCTGACGGTGATGCCTGCTGCCTTAGACCGTGGCGTAACATACGCTACGGTCTTGAAAGAAATCCAACGGAGGGTGAATTTGGCCGGTCTCGACATCGCCGAGACTCGAGCGAGGCTGATGGCTACGGGGGGGTACCTCTACGAGGTGCCTGGCCCTGACTCGGAAGCGAGGGCCAACTCCCTCGCTGAAAAAATGAGGGAGGTGTTCCGCGGAACGGAGCTGGCGGAAGACGTTCGCGTCTCCCGTCCGTTTAAGACCGCGGACCTGCGAATATCCGAGTTGGATCCGTCTGCCGACCCGGAAATGGTCGCAGTGGCCCTCGCAAGTGCTGGGGATTGCGCAGCGGAAGATATTAAGGTCGGGGAGATCCGCCCCGACCGTTCCGGCCTTGGCGCGATCTGGGTGCGTTGCCCAGCCAAGGCAGCGGAAAAAATTGTTAAGGCCCGGCGCGTCCGGATCGGCTGGGTATCGGCACAGGTCCGGCTCCTTGAGCCCCGGCCTATGCGGTGCTTCCGCTGCCTCCACAAGGGGCATGTGCGGATGCGCTGCACCGAAGAATGTGACCGTAGCAGGATCTGCTACCGCTGCGGTCAAGAGGGCCATAAGGCAAGGGAGTGCTCTGCAGACCCGCACTGTGCAATCTGCGCAGCTGAGGGTAAACCTGCAGGGCACAACGTGGGCGCCAAGGCATGTGTCGCCTCCTCCCGCCCCCGCCGCGTTAATCGCGGAGGGGGCGCCGGGGTTGTGACCCAGCCGGACCCGTCCCGCCGAGAGACCGCAATGGAAGTCGCCCATTAATATGGCGCAACGATTCCTCCAGGCGAATATTAACCACTGCGCCAGGGCACAGGACTTACTAGTTCAGAGCATGGCGGAGTGGTCAATTCAAGTGGCTGTGGTCTCTGAACCATACTATGTCCCTCCCAGGGATGACTGGGCAGGAGACTTGGATGGTTCAGTGGCCGTCATCACCCGGGGTACTGCCGGCTCCCCGCCTTTCGAAAAAGTAGCGAAAGGCTCGGGATGCGTGGCGGTTCTGTTAGGAGGGGTCTGGATTGTTGGAGTATATTTCTCTCCTAACAGACCCCTGGCCGAGTTTGAGCATTTCCTCACTCGACTAGGGGCCCTGGTGGTGCAAGGCAGTCAGCCACGCCCCGTTCTCGTCGCCGGCGACTTCAACGCCAAGTCCTTGGCTTGGGGTTCGTCGGTGACGAACGCACGTGGTGTGGCCCTGGAGGAATGGGCGACCGCGTCCAGGTTGGCCGTCGTGAATCGCGGGTCGGTAGAAACATGTGTGCGGCACAATGGCGGCTCGGTGGTGGACATTACGTTTGCCACCCCAGCACTTGCCCATCGTGTGCGAGACTGGAGGGTCATGGTGGGCGAGGAGACGTTGTCGGATCACCGATACATTCGGTTCGACGTCTCCTCGACTCCTACCCCTCGGTCTCGCGGTGGCTTAATCGCCCCGCGATCGGACGGCCCACGTTGGGCGCTAAAGCGCCTTGATGTCGAGGCCCTGAAGGAGGCTGCTCTGGCCCAGGCGTGGATTCCCGTGCCGGCCGGGCCAGTACGGGTCGAAGAGGAGGCGGAGTGGTTCGGGGCGACGATGTCGCGTGTCTGTGACGCGGCAATGCCCCGAGTCCGACGCCTTCCCGAGAAACGCCAGGTGTTCTGGTGGTCGGCGGAGCTCTCGCAGCTACGTGCATTGTGCGTGGCTGCCCTCCGTCGAGTTGGCAGGCACCGTCGTCGCCGGATTCGTTTAGCCGGCGACGAGGACCAGGAGCGGCTTCTTCACGGCCTCTACAAAGAGGCCAAGAGAGCGCTGCACGTAGCAATATTGAGGGCAAAGTCTGCGGCACAAAAAGAGGCCCGGAGCACTCTCGACAACGATCCGTGGGGGCGTCCATACCGTCTGGCGATGAAGAGATACCGCCCATGGGCGCCTCCGTTGACGCAAAGTCTCCGGGACGAGCTGGTGGAAGAGGTTGTCGCAACTTTGTTCCCCGCCATTGAAGATGTCACTCCTCCACCGATGGCGTCACGATCGTCGCCGCCATCGTCGCAGAGTTTGGCAGGGGATACTTCGGAGGTTTCGCCCGCAGAATTTAGGGCGGTAGTGCTTCGGTTGCGGAGTAAAAACTCGGCTCCGGGTCTTGACGGCATACCCGGTCGTGCGTGGGTTTGAAAACTGGAAAATTGGTCCTGCTCAAAAAGGAAGGGCGACCCGCAGAGTCGCCATCGGCCTACCGGCCTATCGTGTTGCTCGACGAGGTCTGCAAACTTTTCGAGCGGATTATTCACGCTCGCCTCGTCGAGCATCTTGAGAAGGTTGGGCCGGATTTGGCAGACTGCCAATACGGTTTCCGGCATGGCCGATCCACGATCCATGCGATTTTGCGGGTCAAAGCACAAGCGGAGGTCGCAATCGCCCGGGGTGAAGTGGTCGTGGCGGTGTCTCTGGATATCGCTAACGCGTTTAATACCTTGCCCTGGGCGTGCATTCACGAAGCACTGCGGTACCACGAGGTGCCACCATATCTTCAGCGCCTGGTCCGATCGTACCTATCTGATAGGTACATAGTGTATCCTGGCGCTGATGCGTGGCACCGAAGAGCAATGACCTGCGGTGTTCCACAGGGCTCAGTACTGGGCCCACTCTTGTGGAACATCGGCTACAACTGGGTGCTCCGTGGTACCAAACCCCAAGACGTCGCTGTTGTCTGCTACGCGGACGACACACTGGTAACAGCGACGGCCAGGACCTTCCAGGAGGCTGCTTCGCTCGCATCCTCTGGTACCGAGCAGATGGTGAGCAGAATTCGGCGACTGGGCCTCAAAGTGGCCCTTAACAAAACCGAGGCCCTTTATTTCCACGGGCCCCGGAAGAGGCCACCAACGGGGGCCCATATCATAGTGGAGGGGGTGCGGATTCCTATCGGCTCCACGATGAAGTATTTGGGATTGGTGTTACACAGCCGGTGGGACTTCCGGGCCCACTTTCAAATGTTGTCGCCGAAATTGCTGCGGGCAGCAGGTGCGCTCGGACGCCTGCTGCCAAACTTGGAGGGTCCCGGTAACCCTTGCCGAAGTTTATACGCTGGAGTTGTGCGGTCAATGGCCTTATACGGTTGTCCCGTTTGGGCCGAGTCCCTGAATTCTCGCTGCGTTGCACTACTGCGCAAGCCGCAGCGTATAGTGGCGCAGCGACTCATCAGGGGCTACCGCACGATCTCCCACGAGGCGGCCTGCGTCTTGGCCGGCACTCTGCCATGGGAGTTGGATGCCAAATACCTTTCGTCAGTATTCTTCTGGCGAGAGGAGGCATCCCAGCTCGGGCGGAGACTGGCTCCGAGGGAGGTCAAGGCCCAACTGGCCTCCATCCGCAGCGCCGCCGTGGAGGAGTGGCATACCAGGCTGGAGAGCCCGAATGCGGGCTTGAGGACCGTCGCGGCAGTGCGACCTGTCTTCCTAAGCTGGCTTGACAGGCGCCACGGTGCGCCGACATTCCGTCTGACACAGGTACTGACAGGCCACGGGTGCTTCGGCTCGTTCCTGTGTCGGATCGGAAAAGAAGAGTCCGCCGTGTGCCACCACTGTGGCAACGGCCGCGAGGATACGGTCCAACACACTCTCGAGGAGTGCCCAGCCTGGGATCTACAACGCAGCGCTCTTAGAGCAGTCGTCGGCGGAGATCTCTCGCTGCCGGCCGTGGTGTCTGCCATGGTCGGCGGCTGGAGGTCTTGGCGTGGGATGGTCTCCTTCTGCGAATGCGTCATCTCGCGGAAGGAGAGCGCCGGGCGGGATCGTGAGCAGAACGATCCCGCCCGCAGCCAGAGGAGACGTAGGAGGCGCCGGGTGGACGACTGACCGGCGCCTCGTGCCCTGTGGTCCGGGGGCATATAGAGAGTTCCACCACGGCATCCCCTGCCTGTCGTAAGAGGCGACTAAAGGGGGCTTTCAGAGTCGCGGGGCGAGCAGCGGGGGGCTGCTCAGCCCAATCTAAGCGACTCCGACGTGGTTGACAATGCGGGTGGTCGGTCTCCCGCTGTCGTAGACGCCAAAGGCGTCCTTTAGAGTGTGGGGGCATCTTAGCCCCCTTGTATAGAGAGGGGCCATAACGGCATTGCGCAGGGACGGTCCCGTGCAGCTATCTTAGTGCAACAAGATACCCCGGGGCCGTCACGTATGCGCCGAAGAAGGCCACCGCGGGTTTTGGTTGGTATGCCAGTGAAGGGGGTACATAGTGTTAGGGACTCGGCCCAATGCTCGCTCGGATGACGCTATACTCCCGAGTGTCGACATTGGGCTGTAAGACTGTGCGAAACCAACATAACCGTTCCACTTACCCCCCCAGTGGCGGTAGCGATAAAGCGTTTTTCCCCGCGAAAAAAAAAAAAAAAAAAAAAAAAGAGTTAGGAATGTATGTTCGATATGGTGATAGGCTCGCCGGGATGGAACACATAACGAAACGTGGGTGCCATAGTTGCACTCCTGACTCTACCCCTTTGGGAATTAAGACATTGACTTGAAATTACCTTTCTAATTATTTTATGAAATTTTTCTGAAATAAAAGTCACATTGTGTACTTGCATTTTTTGGTTTCATAATGCAGAAATAGACAAAGTATTACCGAACTGAAATTCAGAATTCTCATCATTGTTATAAAATTCCAATAGACACATCTTATATATTATAAATGTGAAAGGTTATGATAATGTTTGTTAGAAGTAAACGAAGAAGCAACTAAACGGATGAAATTTGGCGCAGGAGTAGATCACACACACACACACACACACACTCACGGCTGTCATCCCCGAAGGGTTAGGCGGAAGCGCAACTAGTGCACCCACTTTTCTTCGTTATTCCGTCCCATGATGTGATAGGGGGCGAGCCTATCGCCATTTCGGGCTCAAATGCCAGACTCCGGGCTGATACTGAATAGAAAATCTCAATATCACTTTGCCCAACCCGGGGATCGAACCAGAGACGTCAGCTTTGCAGTCGTACTGTAATACAACTACGCCACCGAGGCAGTAGATCATGTCCTGGATTAACACATAGGCTACTTTTTATCTCGGTAGTTTCTCATGGGTAATCATGGACATTTTTAATCTGATTCTATAGATGGCGTTGGCGTCATACGGTGTTTTAGAAACTTTTGCAGCGGGAAAGTCTTTTCACGCGGTTGAAGTCGCGAGCAACACCTGGGCTACAATGAAGATACTCTACCTGTAAAGTTGGAAGGTGTAAGGTGACGCGTTGATCCCAACAGCTACTGGTCCAATCGCAGCAAGGACTCTCTCCATAGCTCTTTCATCGCCGAGTGGAATCGTGGCCCATCTTCTTGGTCGAATGCGGACTAGATCCCTTCTATATTTGCATGAGCCTTTCTGGAATTAGTATTCTAAATAGAGGCTTATACATTTAGTATGGCAGGTTACCTCAAGTAGTTCTTTATTCTCTTACAGCAGTGGTCAGTATACTGAGCATTACACAGAGCACGATGATGACAAATGTCAGATAATATGAATTCCTATGCTTTTGTAAATAAGCGATATCATCACAAATGATGTCATGTAAAAACTAGCTCTACTGAGACCAGGCGCGATCGCATCCTGGAATTTTGTAGGGGGGTCATACTAATAATAAAATCGCAGCTAGGGGCCGAAAATTTCTTTTATTTTCCAAAATTTTTAGAAGACTTCAATATGACGTGTACGATTGGGGGGGGGGGGGGGTTATGTGCCCTGTGACCCTTCCCTCCGGGTCGTACCTGAGTCCGTGACTCTATCATAAATATTGCTTCTTCATAGTAAAAATTTGTTATTACATAATTTTGCTAATATAACCTCTGTTTTCTTCTTCGAACAGTCACTCGATCAATCGATGGATACCACTTCAGTTACCATCAGGTACCTACAGTAGATTAACTGCCGTAGCCGCATAAGTCATTAACCCAAATTCTGTGGAGTCGCATCTCACAAAGTTTTCAACCTAATCTACATTTTCTAAAACTTATCACTAATTTTATCATATACCTTTCCAACGTAAGGGTACTGTTTTTCCATGATGAGTCCCTCTCTGGCTGCGTAGCGCAGTGCCCCTCTTAGAGAACCCCCGTCACACCCCATATTCCCATCTTTGAAGCTGCAGTCTACGATCTGTTGAGGACTGAAATATGGAAGACCATGTTATTTTGAAAAGTAACTCTTTTTGTATCAGGGCAAATTGACTTCATAGCAATGGAGGATGTAATTGTTTATAGTCTATTTTATTTATTATTACCAGCGTGCGATATTTATCTAGATTATCGAAAGAATTATGTTGTCAACACAATCGTGTCTTCACATTTCCATTAATACATATGAAATGTACATAATGATCAATAGCTTTTTCTCCCGTCAGGGCATTCACAAGTAATTACGATTAACACCTGAGTAAGAAGTACGTCACAAACGATTAATTACTTTTTACTCCCGTTCTGGGCACAAAGGATCTAAGCTTCATTGTAACGAACTATCAAGCTGTTCTGTTTTTTCAGGCATCGTCTAGCGGACTTTAGCGTAGAGCATTTTATAGAGACACTATCATTATTTTTCACAATAGCATTTCATCATCCATTGCAAGTTTCTAGGCTGCATATTTTGTGAGAAACGCACTGCTCAGAGAGTACCTAACCACTCCTCGGCAAACTTTGTTATTTTTAAGGTTTCCATACCTAAAATGGAAAAAGGAACCTTGATAGGATCACTTTGTTATCCGTCTGTCTGTCTGTCTATTTGTCAAGATCATTTTTTTCAGGAACTCGTAAATATATCCAGTTCAAATTTATATTAAATATCCCCTTTTTTGGACAATAGCCTAGTTAGGAATAGAACGGTCTGCCGAGACAATGTCTGGAGATTCAAAACCCAAGGCACACACCTCTGACTTTTCGAAGTTATGTGTGTATTGTTAATCAATTATCGTTCGCTTTAACGGTGAAGGAAAACATCGTGAGGAAACCTACATGCCTGAGAATTCTCCATAAGAATTTCGAGTGTATGTGAAGTCTGCCAATCCGCACTAGGCCAGCGTGGTAGACTAAGGCCTAAACCCCCTCAGTAGAGGAGGCCCGTGCTCAGCAGTATATAATACAGGGCTGGTATTATTATTATATTATTATTATCTACTTTTTTACAGCTTTAGCTTTCTTTATTTCTTTTTTACTGCTGAAAGAGACCGAAGACCAGATTCTGCGGTCTCCTTCAGCTGTAAAAAAATCAAAGGTGTAAGCCATCGCGATCAAAAGATATGACCGATTATTCGCATATTTTTCGATTTCGCAAGGCAATCAAAATAGATTTTTAATAGATAACCCACACAAATTGATTAACATTCCATACCAGCTCTGCATAATACTGCCCACTTCTGAACACGGGCCTCCTCTACTACCAAAAGGGTTTAGGCCTTAGTCCACCACGCTGGCCTAGTGCAAGTTGGCAGACTTCACACTCCTTTGAAATTCTTATATAGAACTCAGGTATGCAGGTTTCCTCACGATGTTTTTCTTCACCGTTAAACCAAGCGATAATTCGCAAAGAATACACACATAACTTTTAGAAAAGTCAGAGGTCCGTGTCGTTGGGTTTTGAACCTGCGGACATTCGTCTCGGCAGTTTGATCCACTCCCAACTAGGCTATCGTCGCATTAATTGATTTGATTACCTAATTTCAAATAAACAGATACTTCTATAATTTATACTAGAAACATAAAACTACGAAAAGTTTTGACCTTACCAATGGCGCAGTCATTGAAACACCAGACCAAAGATTATATGTAAACCCAGAAGCAAATCTGATAACTACCTCAGTTCCCCAACGTTTCCATACATCTTGTACAGTTGAGCCTGCATGGCGTGGGTGACGGCGAATGCGTAGCAAGCGCCACAATGCCACTGCTCTTCTCTCCTGGGCTTGAATCCCTTGCTGCGCCAATCTACCTAAAGAAGAATTAAGGAAGTGTTTGGTAGAAGCAGTAGGGATTCTTTCATACAGGCCAACGAGGAACGTTGCTGTTTTAATAACATTAAATGGTAAAGTCACCCTTAATCTTGAGACGGTGTGTATAGATTGAGTTATATACCTAGGATAGGCAATATTTGGTGGGGTTTTTTATAACGTTTGACTAGAATTTATGCGTAGAGATTTGACGTCACAGCGTCTCAAAATCTAACCGAAAACCTTTCTGCAAAATGCAAATATGCGCTGAACGGAACCTATCTACATCCAAGTGATAAATGCAGTTAGATGTGCTTATAGTTTATTTAGTTTATACATTCACTCTCATGGCTCTATCCCCGAAGGGGTAAGCAGTGGTACCACTAGTGCACCCGCTTTCCACCACGTGATAGAGGGCAAGACTGTCATCATATCGGGCACAAATTTCAAACTCTGAGCTGTTAATGAGAAAAAGGAAACCAATATCACGTTGCCGGACCTGGGATTTAATCCCAAGAGCGATGCAATACAACTACGCGATTTAGGCAGTCATATGATATAGTATTTATAACCTGGTTAAAAATGGATTACCTTTTTAGGAGCTTTGCATCTAAGGCTTCTCCTGTACGCAGTCTTCCGTCGATCCTCTGCTGGATCGTACAAAGGGATCGTTTTTACAAGTTTCAGAATTTTTCTGAAGTATTCTGATGGGTGCTGAAATTAGAATGTCAAACTGAGTTAGAATGTCAAACATAGGTGATGGGTTTACCGTTTTAACGAATATTGTTATAAAATCAGTGCCCATTTTTTGACAAGTCAATATTTCAGCATTTACTAATTTCAATATAACTAAAACGTTACTTAGAGGAAAGATCCCACACTTAATATTAACTTAATCCGCATCTGTTTCCATACAGTTGCAGTTATTAATAACATTGTATTGATTGTCTATTCATTGAACATGTTGTATGTATGGAGTAATTAATTAGTAATCCCTCGGTTACTTGTCATCGTATAGTCTATCATTGTTATTAAATCAATAAGTAGGTATGCATGTATGACATGAAAGGTTCGGTTCCAAATTTTGACTTTTTATGGTCTGGTATACCTGATGCTATGTTTTTAGTCTTGTGATACGACGGAGTTATAGATTTTGGACCAGGTGCTGTAGGTTTATTGCTTACTAGAATATGTTTATCGGTTTCCGAAAAAAATAAAAAAGGCAAACAAAAAACATTAAAGTATACCGCCATCTATCAAAAACTTTTGCAACTATTTGGTCTGCATAGAATACGACATCAAAATACAAAAATAAATTAATTCACATACCATATCAGCAAAGTGGTTCAAATGTAAGGAATAAGATAGTTTCCCCGCCAAGTAATCTCTATTGTGTTCCGCGACTCGTATTAAATTGTCTCTCCATTTTGAAAGTGCCGCCATCTCGTGATGTGGTGTGTGATAAACCTTTTTGTGAATTGTCTGAAAGAAATTGTATAGGAATTAGGAAAGTTGTGTTGTTTGTATTTTTATGTTGTTAGGAAGTAAATTATATTAATTGTATTATTGCAATGTAGTTAATTATTGAAACTGCTGTAAAAAAGGAAGGAGAAAGAGCAAATCCCTGCAATCCAGAAAGTGTTTTCCCCATAAGTAAGCTCTTGCTATGCCGGGCTCAAAAGATTAGAAAAAAGTCTAGGATAGGCACAAATAACTACAAGATGAATTAATATGAGACAATCTTATTAAGCGTTCTTTTATTTAGCACATTCATTGTGTAAAGTGTAAATCAATATGTCTATGTTACCTCTTTCCAGAAAAAGAAACATTTTTGGGCTGTTATGCTATTGTACTACGTACTTTGGCATGATGAGCGCAACATCATGTCCGATTGTATGTAAATAACATCTGAAGTTGTATACTACATGGACTTTGTAGAGGCTAGAGGGAATTTCCGTGTCTTCCAGCGTTTTTGCCATACCTATTACTTATTGGAATCAAATTTGACAGCTCATAATATGATAGGACCCTTTCATTTAATTTTTATCCGTGGTTTTTTTATAGTTGTAAACGTCTCTAAACTTCAGGTTAAAATACCTCCTTAGTTCATTATTTTTGTCTCCTGCTTTAAACAAATAAGTAATATTTCCAAATCCTCCCTATCATAGTATCATTCTATTTGATTAATTTCGTTGTGAATTAGACAGATTAGTGTTCCTTGTTATTCGCCGAGCATCACCGCTCGGTGTCATAAAATGCGTGCCACTGCTGATCCTGGCTTACAGGAGTTGCAGTGGCGGGTTCGAGGGCAGGATAGTCTCTCTCAAGTCATTGAGACAATGAAATTACAAAACTATGATTAACATACCTTATATTCGTGCCAATGAGATTCTGGTAACTCTTCATTAATAATCAAACCATTTAAAATATGTTTTCTCACGTAAGCCAAATCGTTATTCACAGAACACTCACTTACATTCAAATATTTAAAGAAATCATTGAACCTCTCAGTTCGGTCGAGAAAATTCAAAGTTTTTCCAACGAAACCTTCCATTTTATTCGTACATCTTGAGAATCTCTTATTTTTATACTTTATTAATATTTCCTTAATATTATTTGTAGTTTCGGTTATGTTTAAGCATGATATTAAAGATATTTTAATGAAAATAAACATTAAATACATTATTAATAATTTTATACACTGGTATAACATTTGCAGCTCTAATAAAACTGAGATTTAGATTTTATTTGCAATTTTGTAGAGTCAGCAACTTTTAGTTTTGTGTCAACTACAAGGTAAATAAATGTATGGTCAGCATTTAGATTCAAAACATTGTTGATTTCATGGAAATTGGGTCATTGTTTATGTAAATCGAGTGATAATTGTGTTTATTACCAGTTAGTCTTTTTCACAGACGGTAGAACGGAATTGTATACAATTAATTAAATAAATGTGGCATAAACGCTTTATAATAATTATTGTCCAAAATATTTCTTTTGTTACACCGCCATCTTTTAGACACATATGAAACTATTTACCAGTCCCTTTTTCTATTTTGTTCTTGCTTCAGGTACGCCATCTATCTTTGTGTAATGAATTGATTGCTTATCGTAAATAAATGGGAACGTGCTCGAATTATAGGTGGCAGCACAAAATCGACACAAGAGCCACACGTGGATAAAAAATGAAACTTTTCAGAGTTCCGACCTATAATTTATTTATATTTTCGCACTCTTAATAAAACAAAGACCTAGTCCAATATCGTTGACTTGTGGGAATCGTCACAAAAACTAACTGTATACGATATATTTTTTAAGTTGGGCAGGGAACGAACATAATCCTACTCCCAATGTTGAAAAGATCCGCCCTGTGGATTGGGGGCGTTTGGAGAATTCCACCACGGTATCCCCTGCCTGTCGTAAAAGGCGACTAATAGGGGCCTCTGGGGGTCACGGGTGGGCGGAAGGGGCCGTTCAACCATTAGTCTAGCTAACTTTTGTGACCACCGTGATGGACGGCAGCGTGGCGGTTAGGCCTCACGCTGTCTTTGACGCCGAGGGCGTCCTTGGGTGTGCGGGGGCTTCCGAGCCCCCCCCCCCAACAACAGGAGACGGACCGCAATAGTGGTACGCGCAGGGGCGGTTGCGGACGACAACTTAAACGGAGGAAGCCCGCAGCCGTCCCTACTGCGCCGAAGATGGCCACCGCGGAGTTTTGGTTGGTATGCCGTGCGGTGTACATAGGTTAGGGACTCTGCCCGGCGGTCGCCCGACGCTTTCCATCTCTCCGGGCGGCTCAACGTCGCGTCGTTAGGCACGGTGAATCCTATATCAGTCAGCTCAGTCGTTCCCCTTGAACACTGGGCGGTAGTAATAATGCACTTTCTCCGCGTAAACAAAAAAAAAATGTTGAAAAGACGCATTTTTTTTTATTAGTCGATGCAGCTTGCAGGTAGCCTTGCCCAGCTTTAGGGTTCATATTTTGCTATAACTCATCCAGCCAAAATTTTGGATTAGGTCATTGTTTTATTAAGAGTGCGTTAAATTGTTTTAATATCGGGGGGTTTTAATTTAAGGGGGTCAATCGCCTCGAGTAAGCCAGTTCGCCAAGCTGGTCTGAGTTGGCATTCAGGGAACAATTCCTGCCAATGGAACTCACAGGCACGATATAAACGTTGTAAAACACGAAATATGATAAAAACGATAAAATATGGATTCCGGACGAATATTGTTGATACGGCCATAATATGCATTTTTTTTTACTCAAAAAAAAAAAATAAAAAAAAATTGGGGGCTAGTTAGTTTTATGTTATTGAAACAAAATTAGGAGGTGATATTCTCTTAATTACAGATTTGTTTGTTTTGAATATTGTCTTTGAAAACTTTGTCAAAAGCTTGGGCAACGTCTAATAGCACGGTCGCGTAATATTTTTTTTCTTTCAGTGTTTGTTGTATCCTGTAGGTATTCTATGTATGTACTTGATCTATAGTAGAGTGTAGTTCTTTAAAGCCAAATTGATGGTTTGGTATAAGGTTATTCTTACATATAATATTTTAAACGCTTCAGTAAAAGAGCTCGAAAGAGCGCTAGCCCGGGAAAATAAGTGCGCCTCCTTTTATATTGATAATAAAGAAATTGTCGCGTATATCTTGTAGGCGACTTTTTATACCAATAAACAGTAGTTTTCGTTAGTTATTTTCAAGCACGATTTTGATTGAAGACGACTACAAGTTTGATTGATTGATTTTTTAAAAAATAACCTGTGCGGTTAGGATGTGAAAAAAAAAAACGATGCGTCTCCGCTTCGTTTTATTATGATTGGTTAAGTAACTGACGTATCGGTATTTTGATAAAACGAAGCGGAGACGCATCGTGTTTTTTTTTTCACATCCTAGCCCCACAGGTTATTTTTTAAAAAATCACGATATAAAGTTGACTGAAATAGTCGAAATTTTAGATACGACCTCTTAATCTCGGCAGGTACTAACTAGAATTCAAAATTGGTTACTAAATAAACAAAGTTAATAATTCTTACTTAATAAAATGGACGATATGAAAATCATCGACATAAATAAAACGCCGTCTGTGCAACTTAATACGAATATATTTCTATGTCATGAAGAGATATGCACTTGTCACGATGTTTTCTAGGTGACTGAGACACAGAACCTCTTCTTCCTCCGTGCACAGAACACTATTACTATAGGAGACTGAGATGTGCGCGGTGCGATGACTGAATGATAGTGTTTAAGCTCGTAAGGAAAGAGAAATGAAGATTTCCCTTCGAACCCAAGGTAATTAAAAATTAATGAGTGAAGATATTGTAATAAAATTTTATTTTTTTAAGTTGTAATAATAATTGTATATTTCATTAAAACGTTACCACATCAATGAAAACATTTACTTCTACCTACACAATAGATATGTCATCGAATCACGATCATCACCTAAGCAAGCATTGACATTAAAATTAACATACAACTATCGAAAAAAAAACTACTCTAAAAAGCATTTAAATCTTAGAGTATGTATACGTAGTTATACTTACTCTAAGATTTAAATTGTCTTTTTTTATTTAAATTTCGAATGTCACTTTTACGGCCAGTTCTTTATTGTTACTGGCTGGTTTCACAGGGCAAGTATAAAAGTGTCGTGACAACTTTTCGTAAGATTTTTTTCCGTCTAGCCCCCTTTCACAACGTGCGATAAGGAACTTCGTTCCAAAAAGAATGTAAATTTTTTAAGAATATTTCATTATTATTCTAGGCAATCGATATTTACTTTATGGACATGTGAATTTCATATATTTTCGCTGTACAATATAGGTAGGGCTGCCATCATCTAAATTGCTGACGCCGGATAAACACAGCAAAAATCCCGGCCATTTGGGTGAAATAAGGGTATTTCCCCGGACACCTCTGAAAAAAATATTTTGCCGTTCCTTCTTGAATGCGGGGAAATGCATGAAGTTTTAACTAAGATTTATTTCAATTTGTCGCTCATATATAAAAATGGGCTTCCCCTGACAACAAAAGTGTCCGGGTTTTGCCCGGACAATTTTTAAAACCCCGGCTGGACGGCCCCCGGACGCCCTTCAAACTAGAACAAATCCGGGGAAATCCGGACGGATGGCAGCCCTAAATATAGGTATATAGGGTTTCCCCATACATCTATATATAAAGCGGGGTTTGACGGGTAAATTATTCTGTTTATAACCAATATTAATATCTCATGAGTATAAGCATACCTCAATCATAATAAAGCGTATGATTATATTTTTGCGGAATGAATATTCACAATATACATTTTGTTTTTCTTGACGGACATGGAATGTGCACGAAAAAGGCAAAATTCCCTAATCATGTTTATAATTTGGTAACCGGGTCATAACGGTGACCCAGATTTATCAGACGCCGCGATGACGCGACGCGACGGTATTATCATAGTATACTAAGTAGACGGCGGTTCAGTTGCTAATCGCTATTCAAACTTCGCACGCGCAGCACGCTGTCGTCAAATGGGTTCCGAGCGCAACATTGTTACCGAGAAGAAAATCATAATGAGGTCGAAGATATACACGAAAATTATTACAATAAAATCTTTAAGGGCTTAAGTTAAGTAAAACTTGATTTTATGCCCACTTTGAATTTTTTAAATGAAATAGCCAGAGCATTCTTCGCAAATATATTTAGGAAATAAGTAATGTACCCTATGTTCTTGTGATGTCCTGTACCTTATTTTGTTAAATGCAATCTTAATTCATATCAACCAAAATCCTCCAAAAGAATATATTTTATACCGCTCTTATATGACCTCTGTGTTATTCGTTTAATTTTACTATGCTATGACTTAATAATTACTCTATTTTTAAAAGATTTGTTGTTCTCTTTTTTAAACACCTACTCAAATAATATATAAAATATTCTAAAATTTTAGGCACATTTTTGTAAATAGAAAATCTAAAATTAAAATATAAAGGTATTTGAACGTCGACTCATTTACATTCGATGCCTTCCATACTAGACAATCCCTCGCGTGCCGGGAACGTACAAATAGTTCTTCTTTCACTATATTTGGCTTGGCGTTGTATGCCAGAACTTGACGAAAATAATATTATTTTTTTGTGAAATTGGCCACCATTTTGAATTTGTTTGTCTCTTTGTTGTAATGCCAATCTTCCTGAAAATCGATATACGGGTATTGCTTTGGATACGAAAGACTGATCCAGCGTCAAAATTGAAAAAAGTGGCCTCCATTTTGAATTTCTTTGTATTAACGCCAATTGATCTCTAAAACAATATACGAGTATAACTTTGGATACCAAAGACTGATCCAATGCCAGAATCAACTTTCAAGGGCATTGGCGGCACTTAAAGTCTTAGCGTCGTTCGCGATCACGCTGGGCGTTTAAAAAGTTCGATAGTTTATAGCTAAAATTCACGTGCATAGCCATGTTTATACGTACCATTATTATATATGTCGGGACAGGAAGGAAGTATAAAAAGGAATTATGATTTTTATTAATCTCATTGAGGGTGTCTGAATATATTAAGTCGGGTAAGATAAAATAATAATCGTGCGACAAACCAGTCGGTATGTAGAACTCGTAGTGGGAGTTACAGTTGGGTGTATAAAAAGAGTGCCGAATCATTTGAAGCAACTAGTACGGTGCAGATCACTAATAAGTGGTAACTATGGTGGTTTCCATATCAGTCAGTGCTTAGTAAAGCGGTTACTATGTTATTTCGAGTTGTTACTAGGTGAGTTGATTATAATCACTTAACCAAACGGTTAAGTAATTGCCTCAATATGCAATGTGTTATAATAACCAAAGTTAATAATGAATCCTGACGTGGTATTGTACTCTGTGAACAGTTTATTACGCAATAATTGACCAACGAACAATAAATAGCGAGTTAAAGAGAATTCATTTGTGACTTTTATTATGTGAACCTACGTGTATCGATATCGGCCGCCACTCTGTCTCCGACATATATTTATTTTGTATGATATCTTAGATAGCAAAGGAAAATATGCTGGTCCTGTTCATGTGACGCGGTGTATACGCGTCTATATCGACGAAGATTAGATTGGTACCTACTTTTTTTATGAAAACCTTACAACGCCTTGATATCCAGTCACTACTACGACGTAAAGCTGTTATCTAATACCGAAAAATATCGCCGTAGAATAATGTAATAAACGTATTGTGCAAGTTTTTTTTCTACAGTTTACAAAATGGATATTTTAACACTTTCTTTATAAAACACAATTAGGTTAAGGAAACGCCATCGCGTGCAATGTCATTAGACGTATAAATAAAACACAAATTAAACTATGTAGGTATAATTATTTATTTTGTTCCGTTTTTGGTGCCAACTTTTTACGTCTGTGTATCCGATACACAAAACTTAAATGTGGTTTAATTATAAACACAATAATATCATTTTAACGTGTTTAAAAGTAAGATATACAGGGTAATTTTTACATTGCGTTACTAAATGAAACCACATATTCGTCTATACCTCTGCTAACATCGTGCTAAAAATCATCAATGAATAACGAATACTTTCGCCAAAAACCCCGGTTGTAGTAGTCCATTTTTTATCACTTTGTAGTTTAGTGCGAATATAGTGTGTGCGTAAGTGTATTTCTGACTGAAAGTATAATGTTGCTTCTGCGACGAATTATCCTACAGCAGTCATGGTGGCATTAGGGCGTGTAAACTTAGTTACTTTTTATTGATATTTATTTTGTTCGAAACTTACACTTTTTTATTTTACATCTATGGTTAAAATAACTGATGGAAAGTGTTATTTTCTACGAGATAAGTATGTGGTTTCATTTATAAACGCAATGTCAAAATGACCCTGTATAAATATATTCTGCATAATGTATACTTCATGTGCGAATGCCGGCATGAACAGGACCGTTCAGGTGAATCTTAAAAAATCGTCACCGGATTATGTTCAGTCAGCCACATAGTGGTTGAACAAATTCAAAATTTCAATTCGCCTCTACATGTTAAGTTTAATTGAAATGATTTTTTTTCTTTGCGTGAAATAAAGTTAATCGCTTTGATTCTTTTTTCGTGGTGAGAAAACTAAAATTGATGAGAACACAAAAGTGTAGAGGCGATTTGTTTTGAATTTGTTCAGCTTATGTGGCTGAACTGGCTAAGGGCTTCATCCATTTTTTTTATACGGGTAGGTACGGCAGTTACCTCACTTCAATAGGATAGTTGACTACTTTTTTAAATACATTTATCAAAAATGAATGTCTTCTAAAATAAAGAGGAAAAATATTTTATAAAATACAAGCAATAATAAATCTATACTAATATTATAAAGCTGAAGAGTTTGTTTGAACGCGCTAATCTCAGGAACTACTGGTTCGAATTGAAAAATTCTTTTTGTGTTGAATAGACCATTTATTTATTTAGAAGGCTTTAGGCTATATAACATCACGATGCAACTATGAGGAGCGAAGAAATAATGGAAAATGTGAAAAAAAAACGGGGAAAATTATTCATCCTTGAGGGCTTCCATTACGTGCACTGTGAAAACGGTTCAAGATACCAAAAATATATGTATGAAAGAATTATTCCTCTTGAAATGATCTAAAAAAATGTCCGGGACAGTATCTGTCTATCTTTTAAGATTAACTCACTAGAACAGTTTTTATGGTAATCAAATTTGGTCGAAATTAATAATATTATAAATGCGAAAGTAACTCTGTCTGTTGCGCTTTCACGCCAAAACTACTGAACTGATTTAAATAAAATTTGGTACACAGATATTTTAGAGCCTGAAAAAGGACATAGGCTACTTTTTATCCCCGTGAAATATAAAACGGGACTTTTATCCCGGAAAAACTCTTTCACGCGGGCGGAGCCGCTGGCAAAAGCTAGTAAGTTATAAAGCTGTGAAGTTTGGTGGAAGGGGCATCTGGCAGATAAGGGTAATAGCAGACTGTGACGTCACTGAGTGTCGCCAGCCATAACGCTGCTTGCGTGCGAAACAGATGAGGCGGTATCCCCACTACGCCCCCACTTTTGCTGACAATAATATTTCAAATATGAATATCTGCTTTGGTTGTCAACCAATTTTGTTTCTGATTTTAAAGAAGAATTTAGTTTTCGTATTATTTTCTGTTACGTATAAAACAGTGTACAAAATCAAATATAGGAAACTACCCTATTAATGGCAAGCGGAGAGAGGTCCAGATAGAGTGTTGATTGACCAGCGATGATTGCCTTCGTCAGGTGACACTAATATATTAGCTAATATTAATAAATTCCACATATTTTATTTATTCGTACTGTAACAATAATTTAAATGAATTATTTATAACCATCATTTAACTGATCCATAAAGTATATTATGTAAATCACCTAACGTATTGGATGAATTATATTAATTTATTTATTTATTATGATACCACATTGATTGTTTATGGTTCGATTAAAATGTTTAATCATGTCAGTTATAGTTTATTGAAATAAATATTCCAATAATTGTTTGTGTGCGTCGCAGTATATTGTTCGAACAAATGTTTCTTACTTTATTCTTTTTTCTAATAACTTTGAATAGATGTATACTAATATTACAAAGAGGACAGATTTGATTGTTTGCATTGAATAGACTCCAAAACTACTGGACTCTGACAAATTCTATCTCCGATATAAAGCGACGCTATCAACGAGTAAAATAAGGTACTTTTTATCCCGCGAAGTATAACTGAATATAGAATGACAGTTTATAATGTACACTAAATTTTTTTTTTATAAAGGCAAGGCTAAGTAACCGCACTGGACCTGATGTTATTAGAGATGTCTAGATAGAGTGTCGACTGATGAGAGATTATTGTTTCTTTGCCAGTCGACACAGTTATGCCGGCCTGTTTGACGTACACGGGCTTATCCCGGAGGGCAAAACACTACGTGAACTGTATGTCAGGGTTTAAAACATGTACGATTGTCACTGTTCTAGCGGATACAAAAATATTACCACCAATATCTTATTTTCACAGGGAATTTTTTTTTATTAACCGACTCGTAAAGTTTAAATATATCCAATAAGATAACACATTTGAAAACATTTTAGTTAATATCCGTTCCCGGGATAAAAGATATTCTACAGCATTCAGAGGTAATATACCTTCCTGTTGATTAATTTAAAGGGCTGGATCAGTATTTTATAGATGACCGCGTACAAACGGAAAAACAAAACATCAAATGCTTTAGCATTTTTAGTAGTTAATTTGGCCTATAATTTATTCAAGTGTTTTCATAATTTTTGTATTTCTGTAAGTCAACTCATCAATGACTCTGATGCTTTAACATCCTCAGCTCTTAATGATTTTCCTCTAAATTCCTCTTCTATGTCTTGTAAAGTTCTATCCTTAGTTTCTGGTAAATACAACCAAAATATAAACAAACAGTAAGTTACGACACCTGTATATATCAGATAAGCTCCGTGCAATCCAATATGGCGGACAAAGTAAGGAAATGTTTTAACTACAATAAAGAAATGAACAGATAAAAACAGTGCACTGATGGCGCCTGCTAAGCTCCTGTATTCTAAAGGAAATATTTCTCCAGAAACCACCATTGGTACAGGAACAGAACCAACTGCTACAGTAAGCATGTGTAAGTGTAATAATGCAGCAGGAATCGATGGATGATCAAATGGTAACACCTTCGAAGCTTTAGCGTAACTATATCCTGCAATACATATTAAAACTATTACACATAAAATCGTGGTTGATATTAATATTGTCCGTCGTCTGATCTTCTTCATTAAATATACTGTTACTATACCCATTACTATTCTTTGAATGTCCACTGATATTACTAAAGCAGGTATATTCATAGCTTCTTTATCTACTAGGGAATTGGCTACATCCATTATGTATGTGGAAAGGATGTTAATCCCCGCCCATTCTGCTAAAGTATAAATGTGGATCATAAGTAAAATTGGTTTGTAAAACTCTTTCTTTCTCATAATTACAGTAGTTTGCGCAAATTTACTTTTAACATCTTTCCAAAATGGTTTAGGAACTTCAACCTTGGCTGCTCTTGCTATTCTGTCTGCTTCAATCATTTTGTTTAGCTCATCATCTTCTTCGTATCCTCGGAGCCAGTGGAAGACCTTTCGGCATTCTTCATACCTTCCCTGATCAGCTAGCCAACTCGGTGATTCTGGCGATAAAACCGTTATCACAAGGTCTGCTATTGTAATGGCAGTACACAGCATCGCTGTTTTCTTCCAGCTCAGGTATGAACCAACCGTATGAACTGTGGTAGTTCCAACAGCCATGACTAATGACAGAACAGACAAAAACGCACCACGGTTCTTAGGGCTCGTGTACTCTCCAACTAAAATTGCGCCTAGAGAGGCAATCATTCCCATGGAAATGCCTTGAAGGAACCTTGCTATGAGGATCAGTAGAACGCTGTTGGCCACCGTGATGCCGACCCAGCCAATGATGATGATGATGATGCTGATGATGCTTGCGATTTTTCGTCCGAACTTTCCCATTATTGAGGGCACTGTAAAATTTCCGATGATCAAAGCAAAACCTGGAATCGCAGCTGTAACAAAGAAATATTTAAGTTACAAACATACATACACACAAGGCGTGACTTTTACCCCCGAAGGGGTAGGCAGAGGTGCAACTAATGCAGCCACTTTTCGCCGTGCGTATTCCGTCCCATAATGTAATAGGGGGACGAGCCTATCGGCATATCGGGCACAAATTCCAGACTCTGGGCTGATACTACATAGAAAAATCCAACATCTCTTTGCCCGATCCGGGGATCGAACCCGAGAACTCAGCATTGAAGTCAATAGTATTTAAGTTGATTTCGTAGTAAAGAGATAGTTTAAATGTTCTATATATCGTCCCGTGATAAATATTGAAAAGGATTTGTGTGTGGTTTTTGAAGCCGAATTTGGAACGTTTATTTATTCTTTGGCCGAAAATTGAACTAAAGTTTTATTATCTTACCCTCTATAAACAATTTATATTGTTACCAACGACGATACAAAGTAATTTCTTTGGGAAAAGGTACCTTATTCTAAGATTTCACTTATTAAAATTGATGCTACCTATCCATGATTCTGAAGTATCGTCGATATTAAACCTGGAGTCAGCTCTCAGCTGCGGCAGAAGAATTGCGGTGAAACCCAAGGCCAGTCCAAACTGTGCCAGATTAATGGCAACGCCGGCTGTCACGAAACACTGGAAATAAAAAAGAAATGCTTTGAAAGTTTTTTGTAAATGAAATCTTACAGGCTGGTTTGAAATCTCTAGCAGGGCTATGTTCAGCAGTTGATTTCCTGCTATGTTGTTGAAATGAAATTACTGACAACTAGGTGTTGCATACGTTTTCCTACAGGATAGACGTTTCGGGCAACTAAGTATCCGGTTAATTCAGGACACTGTTTAACTCTGTACACAATTTTTCCAATTCTTTTAGACCACACTACGTCCAGTTCTATAACAATTTCAAACAAGTAAAATATAAATTGAAAGTATATACAGGCTAATGACAATACATAGCAGGTTTATTAATAAGGTTATGTGGTAATTTTGCCAAATTTATACATTTAAATTTTTTCCATAATTACATATTTTTAGTTTTGGCAAATGTTTAAAATTATATAAACGTTGTTCACAGCTTCACTGCATGGTGTTTTATTAAGGAATTAAGAAATACATTTATATACTAAGGTCCTCTTTCACCAGTTTCAAGTATTTATTTAGCGGTTATCATATTAAGCAGCTAATGTAAAGAATACTAATTTCATTACAATTTACGTGGCAGCATAGATTTTTTATTTAACCGCATTGAATGACGAGACGAGCATGCCGTTCGCATGATGGTAAGCGATACGACCGCCCTTAAAACAGTATTAACACCATACAGCACCTTGAGTTACAAAGTACTTTGTTGCATTCCACTGCGCTCGTCATCCTGAGATATAAGATGTTAAGTCTTATTATGTTCAGTATTTACACTGGCTACAATGCCCTCATTTAGTGATTAATCTATACTAATATTATAAAGCTGAAGAGTTTGTTTGTTTGTTTGAACGCGCTAATCTCAGGAACTACTGAACCGATTTTGAAAATTCTTTCACTAATAGGAAGCTACATAACTCCTGAGTGCTATAGGCTACTTGTTATCCCGGGAAAATATTATTGTTCCGGAAAAACTTTTTCACGCGGGCGGAGCCGCGAGCACTATTAGTATTAAAATATCACACAAACGATACATACCACTTAGCAGTGAATAAATTATGGTTCTTATCTATACAACGGCCTGCAAAAACGATACTTATAATTTTAAAGATTTATATGCCATACCGGTATTTTTGGTAATATTATTTTTTTATTAAATTTAACTACATACTTGTTCACAGACGGACTTAATGCCTTAGGCTTTAAGTCCAGTCTACCTGTCTACCTTTAGAACGAAAACGACACATTTCAAAACATTCAAAAATTGAGTTATCGTCTTAAATATCTTAAAAATCGTACCATTTTCATGAAAATATAGTGAAAAGGCCCGATATAACAGTTCAGTCCTTTTCCCTCTTGAATACACCTGCGTTTGAACTATTGTTGTATGGAGAACTTCGTTTTAAGTAATTTTATGAAGATAACTCAATTTTAGATTTTTTAGATTGTGTCGTTTTCGTTCTACAGGTGCGAATTATATGTTATAAGAAGAAACTGATTATTAAATACTAGCTTTTGCCCGCGGCTCCGCCCGCATTAAAAAGTTTTTCCGGGGTAAAAGTCCCGGTTTACATTTTCCCGGGATAAAAAGTAGCCTATGTGTTAATCCAGGACATGATCTACCCGTGTGCCAAATTTCATCGAAATCCGTTCAGTAGTTTTTGCGTGAAAGAGGAACAAACATCCTTACATCCATACATCCAAACATCCATACATTCTTACAAACTTTCGCCTTTATAATATTAGTAGGATGACAAAACATTAAATACATTGTATACAGAGCACGGAAGACAGTTTCTTCATGATACAGAGTGACTGGTAATATGACGTATTCCCGTTAAGAGCATGCAGATTGGGTCAAAAGCAATCGATTTTGTCCCATGAAGCCCTATCCGGAACCTAACAATTTTTCGAGCAATTTAAGATTTAATACTATATTATGATTTTTATACGTGTTAATTAATGGGCATGTAGTGCCTGGACAATGTTTTTATATTTTTAAGGAAACCTTGAAAAACCGTCATGTCCTTGAAAAACCGTTTATGGAAACCTTGAAAAACCGTTAAAGGTCGTGGGTTCAAATCCTACTTTCGACTGTTGTTTTTCAAGGTTTCCATAAAAATATAAAAAAATTCAGATTTATTGAATTTTAAGATAAAGCACTAAAACCAAATAAAATTCAACAATAAAAGCAGTACTGAACGAGATTGAGGTATTTTGCTGTTTTCTAGTAAATATAATTCTGGGCTTTCATAATAAACAATAAATTATTTAAAAACTACGATAAGTTTGAAATTATGGCCTACAATCTACCAATTTCGTATTTTATTCAAAAAACTTTTTGACAAAAACTGATGTTTATTTTAGAAAAACTTCAAGTGACTAAAATACATGCACAACACGTTAAAAACTTAACTATTTACCCAGCTTTCTTATGAGGTATGAAACATTACAATTAACCTATTAGAAGTAAAAAAAAACAAATATTTGAGTACGATTCGGGTACAAATTGTTTTGTATGCATCTTATTAAAGCGTATAAAGGCATTATTCTTTCAATAAAATACAAATCTCTTTATTTTTACACACCTTGCTCAACTTGTAACCCTCTTTACGTAATACAAGTGCGCATTCATTGGCGCAATTATCTTTTAATAATTCTAAGAACTGCTTGTTTTTGCTCGTCTGTATTAATTATTTCTTAAACTAGTTCATCGTATGTAGGTACAGGTGTAGTATCGTACACCAAAGTTTTAATATGCCTCCAGATATAAATATCTAGGGACGGTATTAATAGACATAATGTACTGAACTCTTCATACATTATGTCTACTTGAGATGTAACTCAAACTTGAGATTTATTTATTAATACCGGCCTAGGTGTATGAGATCAAGCTTCTGGCCCAAAAAAAGGGTCACCTCAGCCAATCCACATTTTTGGGAACGTTATGTCCAAAAGTTCACCACAAGTTACCTTGAGATATAAGATGTTAAGCCTCATAATGCCCAGAAATTACATTGGCTACAATGTCCTTCAAACCAAAACACAAAAGCCATGTAGCCTTAACCCTGCACGTTGAGATTTCCACCAGTTTCGATTTCCTCATAATTGCGGTGTCAGGTTAACATGAAGAGAGGACTGCCAAAACTACTTGTTGTGTTTTAGGATCAGAGGCAAAAAGTTTCTAAAGCATCGGTATTATGGCACTACCTACAAGATGACAGAAAGTCATCGAACAAAATGCCACTATATAAATAATAAAAAAAAAAATATTGTAATTAAAATATACTTTGAAAATGAAATCCTGGGTTTTCATATAACATACGAAGAAAATGTTTTCCCAGTTTGAATGGTATAATTTGCAATAAAACTACATTATACTACGTCCTACAAAAATGTTGATTTATTTCTAACGGCATCACGTCACACCAAATAAAAAAAGAAACAAAAAACCCGACTGCGTCAATATCTGCCATCTTTATTAAATTCATTGGAGAATTGAAAAAGATAGAAACAAGATTTTCATTTGAATATTTTATATTGCTTTTGAATAATCTTACTTGACAGTGTTCACAAGCGCTGTCGGAGGCATAACACGCTCACTTCTCATAATTTGGTTGGTGATGTAGGTAGAGCGACAATATCTCGGAGTGAGCAGATGCCTCCGACTACGTTTGTGAACATTGTTAACTAAGATTATTCAAAAGCACACACACACAATCACCCTTTAACCCCGAAGGGGTAGGCAGAGGCGCAACTGGTGCACCCACTTCTCGCCGTTATTTCGTCCCATGATGTGATGATGGGCGAGCCTATCACCATATCGGGCACAAATTCCAGACTCCGGGCTGATACTGAATAGAAAAACCCCATATCACTTTGTCCCAACCGGGGATCGAACCCAAGACCTCAGCGTTGCAGTCGTACCGTAATACAACTACGCCACCGAGGCGGTCCAAAAGCAAATTCAAAAGCAAAAGCAAATATACAAATTAAATTCTTGTTTCTATCTTTTCAGTTCTCCAATGAATTTAATAAAGATGGCGGATATTGACGCAGTCGGGTTTTTGTACATTTTTTTCCAACTTTTAGTTTTCTTTTTTATAGACTACCTGTGTGCCAAATTTTAGCCAAACCCGGCAAGCCGTTTTACCGTGAAGAAGTAACAAACTAACACAACTTCGCATTTCCTATTCCAAACTCCAATAAAACATATAAGTTGTAAATAAATATTCGTAATCACTGTTTATAATTCTTTATTTTGATACCATACTCGATGTATTTTGAAATGATTATTTTTTTGAGATCACTTTTTGCCGCCAAAAATCTTTAATTTTGTTTTTATTTGATGTACCCAGTGTCACTCTCATGACTAAGACGAATCTATTGACACCACTCACATAAAAATACCACAAGCCGTTTAGGCTCTAGGGCGTGCTAAAGAAATATACATTACATACATACATAAATACACTCGAAAAACATAATTCTGTTTCTTTCGCAGTCGGGTAAAAAAACACATGGGGCAACTATACTTTACATAGACGTCTATCCTCTTTATGAGGGTTGATATATTTTTGCCTGACTGCCTCGGTGGCGTAGTTGTATTACAGTACGACTGCAAAGCTGAGGTCTCGGGTTCGATCCCCGGGTCGGGCAAAGTGATATTGAGTTTTTCTGTTCAGTATCAGTCCGGAGTCTGGAATTTGTGCCCGATATGGCGATAGGCTCGCCCCCTATCACATCATGGGACGGAATGTCGGCGAAAAGTGGGTGCACTGGTTGCGCCTCTGCCTACCCCTTCGGGGATAATAGGCGTGAGTGTATATGTATGTATATGTATGTATATATATTTGCTTATTTTAATGTACTTCAAGGAAATACTTTTTATTCATTCACCTGTTTGATTTTCAACAAAGTGTCTATCAATAATCTTCAAAATTATTTTTCATACTATTATTATTAAGCCTTTATTGCCAACATAATTTTCAATAAGTAATCTTACAGGTTTTTTTTTACTATGTAATTAATTATTTAACAATAAGCAATGCTTATTGCTTTCATACTATTAATCGCCTTTAAATCACATCTCGATTTCAAAAACTGGGGTATCTATACCACAATTTTGACTTTGATTTTTTACTGGTGGTAGGACTCTGATATGTAAGAGTCCGTCTGGGTGGGTACCATCGCAATGTCTATTTCTACCGCCAAGCAGCAGTGTGCATGCACTGTTGTGTTTCGGTTTGAAGGACATTGTAGCCAGTGAAGCTACTGGACATAATGAGACTTAACATCTCATGTCTCAGGATGACGAGCGCAGTAGAAAGCCACATAGTACTTTGTAACTCAAGGTGCTAGATGGTGTTTCTACTTTTTATGGGTCGTCGTATCGCTTGCCATCAGTCGTACGGCGTACTCGTCTCGTCATTCGATGCCATAGGTACAAAAAATGAAAAATCACCCTTCGAAATTAGGTACATGTAGGTTTCTACACGATGTTTTCCATCACCGTTAAAGCGAATGATGATAATAATTGATATAAAATATACACATAAATTCGAAAAGTCCGAAGCGAATGCTTTTAGTACGAAAAAGTATAAAATTCAATATTACAATTTGCATAATATTATAAATGTTTGAGTGTGTGTTAGAAGTAAACGAACTACTGAACGAATTTGGATGAGATTTAGCACACCGGTCGATCATGTCCTGGATTACATAGAGTACATTTTATCCCAGTAATTTGCACCTATGGGGAATAATAGATATTTTTAAACTAATTCTTTCAGTAGATGACACTGGTGTCATAGTGGTTTAGGTACTTTTGTATGGAAAAGGTTTTTCACGCGGGCCAAGCCGAGAGCAATGCCTAGTAACCAAATAAAAATGCCATGATGCAAATAAATCAGTTGTCGCATTCTTATATGCAGTCAGGTTATAATTAAATTGAACGATTATTTTCATCGGTCCATTGAAAAATCGTCCTTAAAAGAAACATAAAATGCGTACCTGTTTCATAAAAGGTGTTATGATTCCTCGGTCCATTTTACTTTATATATTTCATATTTTATAATTTTAAAACCAAACACGCCGTTACACATACGATGGCTAGACCTTACTGGCCAGTTTTAAATTAAAAGACTCGAGAAGACGAATTCGATTTATATTTTTAGGGTTTTACGAAATTTTTTTGCATTCTTTAATTTTTTTTTCTCTTTGCAAGGCACACTTTAAAATTTTGAACGAATTAAATAAAATTTGCACAGAGGTTTGTGTTTACATTGGGTTTACGAGTATTTTAAGAAATATTTTTTCTGTTTGACAACTACTTTTTATGTTTGTTTTAGTTTCTTGTTTGTACAAGATCAATGTTAAGTTTCTTAATGGAGCAAGGTCTCACTGATCACGTTGTATATCAAAATTATGCTGCGGAACACACGCAATCACATTTAAATTTTATCAAATTTTTCCCACTGAGTTCGTACTAATAATCTAACTATTATTATCTTGTAAGACATTGAAACATAATTCACATGATGCACTGGTATTTTTATTAATTCATAAGATACGATTAAACTTCGTAAAAACCCGTCACTGACTATTTTAGAATTAAGGCAAACCGGAATATTTGCAGCGACCGAGAAATACGTCTTTCACTTGTCGATTACTATCTTAAACTGTTGTACGTTAACTATTACTTGTACAGTTACTGTGACGAAAGGCTTGCAAGGCACTTGTAACTAACAAATTGGTCGTTGAACTTTTTTTATGAGTCGTTTCAAACCACCAATTGCGAAGTTCGCGCACGGGCATATACTACAAAGTGTAAATATAAGAATAATAATATATTCATTATTATTCATTGTAATATATTCATTTATCATTGAATGTAAGAAAAAAGGAAACTTAACATCTAGCTAATTTAGAAATACGATTTTTGCTCTTGCAACTTTTGCTCTCCTAAGATATTGTATGAAATACGTTTATCTTCTTGATGGTGTAATACATACACATTTATCTATCTCCTAATTCCTAGAATATTCACTATTCATGACTTTATAGAATCTCTTAAATTTGCAAGAACACGAGGGGACAATATTTTATTTTACACGAAAAATAAATTCAGTATCTGCTCTATTATTACATTTCGAATTTATACTTTATCTTTTACTTATACTTTAACTTTTATTTTAGTAATGTACGTCATAACAATAATACACACACACGCCTTTTCTCCCCGAAGGAGTAGGCAGAGGCACAACTAGTGCACTCACTTATTGCCGTGTGTATCCCGTCCCACCATGAGATTGGAGGCGAGCCTATCGCCATATCGACCACAAATTCCAGACTCCGGGCTGATACTGAATAGAAAAATCTAATATCACTTTACCTGACCTGGGGGTCGGACCCGAGACCTCGGCATTGCAGTCGTACCGTAATACAACTACGCCGCCGAGGTAGTCACAACGCGTACGCTGTACGCACGTAGCTATTAGAATTCAGAAACAAGAATTACGTTTGTCACATAATCAGAATTGCAAGTGCCGGTTCCTCGGGTGAAATCTATACTAATATTATAAAGCTGAAAAGTTTGTTTGTTTGTTTGTTTGAACGCGCTTATCTCAGGAACTACTGAACCGATTTTGAAAATTCTTTCACTAATAGGAAGCTACATAACTCCTGAGTGCTATAGGCTACTTTTTATCCCGGGAAAATATTTTTGTCCCGGAAAAACTTTTTCACGCGGGCGGAGCCGCGAGCACTACTAGTTATTCATAAGATCTAACACAAATAAATGAAAAATAGCTGTGGTGTTAATAAAATTGGATTTGTGTTTACTTTCATATTTAGTCGAATAATAAATTATATGTAACGATTGATAAACAGGTAGATATATTTTGATTACTTATTACTTGTGCATCACTGTTGAATATATTTTGAACTACGAACCGTTTTAAATGATTTTTTGCATTATCTTTACATACATTTGTTACAGTGTGCGGAATCTTAGCGCAAATCCCGGTCGCTCTTGACATTTTTTTGTTGTTTTCTAAATGGATTATTGCTATTAAGAAAATTGAAATCATTTAACTCTATCCAATTTGATATAATGATGTATTTATTACACTCGGAATAGAGATTAAGACTTTTAAGGTGCTACTTGATTTAACCGGTTTTGTTATTAAACGAGTTATTTTGAGACTAAATGTTGTTAGGGTTTGTTTACGCAGGTACGGAGTTCCTTCAAAGAGTCGACCATTTTTATTGTTTGTATTATATCAAGTAATAAGCCTCTGAATTGAGAGATCATAGATTCGATTCCTGCTGTAGGTAATTTTGATCGGCAAGCAATAATTTCATTGGGACTAGAGAACGAATATCTACCGCAGTTTCAAAAAGCAATATCTCAAAAGCTTTATGAGTTTGAAATCCTGACTTTGCAGAATTATTTTTCATAGAAAAATATTTTAATTAAAGTAGAAAACAAACCATCGATTACGGAATCGAATCTATGCACGTAACTCGTTTTACCGCACACGCCCGTTAGGAACTAGATGAAAATAAACATGTTTTTACGAAATTTTTTCTTTAAATTGATTCTGACGTGTTGATCAATATTGAGTTTTATTTCTGTTCGTAGTGTGCCTATATAGGCGTAATTGCTGTGGCCTGATGAATGAAGGTCGACAGCCCACCCAGAAATTTTGCTGTGGGCTTCATGGTCACGCATGCTCATAGGCTTGTAAGCCAGCTTTTCTAAGAAATTAATTTTTGTAGCATAGAGTCCAATTATAAGCTTATTTTCTCTACAGTTAGAATATCCTCCTAGCCAATTTCAGCCATAGCAGCTGATCTCAACGGAGATCAGCTAGGTACGCAGGAGATATTAGGTACAGTGCACAAGTGTGAGCGCAATACATAGGTGCACTCGCTATACATAGTGCTCATAGTCCTGTGAAACGGCGATCCGACATGACCGGAGAGAGATTAGGCACAGGACCAACGGCTTTACGTACTTTCCGAGGCACGGAGGTATCACACCGCCATCTTCCTGGCTCAGAGCAAAGCAAGCAAAGGCACTCACCTCTAACTTTTCTAAAAAGTTATGTATGTCTTCGTACTGGTGGTGGTACTCTCATATGTAAGAGTCCGTCTGGGTGGGTACCACCGCAATGTCTATTTCTACTGCCAAGCAGCAGTGTGCAGGCACTGTTGTGTTTCGGTTTGAAGGACATTGTAGCCAGTGTAACTACTGGACATAATGAAACTTAACATCTTATGTCTCAGGATGACGAGCGCAGTGGAATACCACACAGTTCTTTGAAACTCAAGGTGCTGGATGGTGTTTTTAATGTTTATGCGCGGTCGTATCGCTTACCATCAGGCGAACGGCATGCCCGTCTCGTCATTCAACGCCATAAAAAAGCGTACTTAAACAGTAACACATATGTACTACATTTATTTGTTTATTTTTCATTAGTTTTACTCCCAATAAAAATGTCTCATATAAGTGACCTTTTGTCAAAATTATTCTTAATTAACTGTATCTGGACTTATCATCAATGCAATTACGCTCACTTACGTGATGAATAAAGTATATTGTTGTTATTTATTTTATGCTACGCGTTGCTCGCGGCGCCGCCCGCTCAATAAGCCTTTGCCGCTAAGTCCTCATAATACGGTACGACGCCTACGCTGTCTACTCAAAGAATCACTAAAAAATCACTATTTCTCATGTGAGCAAGTTACTGGGATACTACTACTAGTTGTAGTAACAACTATCAGCCCTGTATTATGAACTGCCCACTGCTGAGCACGGGCCTCCTCTACTGAGGGGGTTCAGGCCTTAGTCCACCACGCTGGCCTAGTGCGGGTTAGCAGGCTTTATACACATTCGAAATTCTTATAGAGAACTTCTCAGGTATACAGTTTTCCTTCACCGTTAAAGCAAGCTTCACAAAGAATACGCACAGTTATAATTTTAGAAAAGTCAGAGGTGACGGCCCTTGGGTTTTGAACCTGTGGATGTTCTTCTCGGCAGTCCGTCCCATTCCCAACTAGGCTGTCGCTGCTTGTAATTTGGATAAAAAGTAGCTAATAGAGCAAGTGAAAATTTTGCCTTAACATTTTATATCGCAGGGTGTCGAGTGTAGTACAGTACCACGCAGTACTTCATTCAATTGCAATAATAAAAAAAATACACAAAAATCCGGATATTATGCCCCAGATTATATCGTCTTATTGCATTATTTAATAACATCATGTATTATCTTCATAAAGGCCCCATTAATATTAATAAGTTGAATTTCTTTAAAGTTGTTTCTTGTATTTTTATTACAGTAGTAGCTCACACGGCGAACTTCATTCCGCCTAACAGAAGATTCTTTAATTTTTTAGTTTTTTTTTTATTGATAGAAGATTTTCTCTAAAATAAACGTAGCCTAAGTTACTCCTTATTACATCAGCTACCTGCCAATAAAATTCATGTGAAAATTGGTCCAGCCATTTCAGAGATTATCCAGAACAAACAGACAGACAAAAAAGGTAAAAAATGTTATTTTGATGTATGTACCGTATATATATTCATATACATGTAGTAATAACGGTTAGTTCAATATTACAAACAGACACTCCAATTTTATTTATATGTATAGACTAGTTTATGCTCGAGGCTCCGCTCGCGTTAAAAAGTTTTTCCGGAAAAAAAGTCTCGCTTTATATTTCCCCGGGGTAAAGTAGCTTATTTGGCATGATCTACCCGTGTGTCCTTAATAAACACATAGGTTACTTTTTATCCCGGGAAAACATAAAGGGGAACTTTATTCCGAAAATAATTATTCACGTTGGCGCAGTCGCAAGCAAAAGCTAGTATATTTTACTTGATTCATTTTCTGTATATAACAATTCTATATCCAATTTGGCAAAATTAAACTTTAATAGCTTCTTTTATTGGCTATCGTATTCTTATATAATCTATACATAATATAATAAAGAAGTAGAACTGGTGCGTCTGTACATTTAAAGAAATGTGATAAAAAAAAGGGGATGACTATAAAAAAGTTATGGATCACAATTCAGCGATTTGTGTAATTCCTTACTGTCTGTTTTTTTGTTCGTTTGTTACTGCACATCTTCGAAACTACTGAACGGATTGCGATGAAATTTAGCACACGGGTAGATCGAGTCCTGGATTAAAACGCAGGCTTTTATCCCGGGAAAACATAAAGTGGGACTTTCCTGGAAACTATTCACGCGGGCGCAGACGCGAGCAAAGCGAGTATTAAAATATTTTTGTTGATTTATTTCTGTATATAACAATTCTATATCCAATCTGGCACCATTTAACTTTAATAGTTTATTTATTGTATATGTCGGAGCGGCGGGTATTTTGAAATAATAATCGTGCAAAAAAACTAGTCGAGATGTCAAATCGTTGGTATAAATAGGGTGCCTCGCATTTGAAACAGCAGTCTCTTGTGAGACTCCCAACTGTTCGGAGCTCCAAAAATAAGTTTGGAACATCCAGAAATAAAGGATGAACAACAATTTGGAATTTTATCACATCATGGGTTATGATGATGAGGTGGAATCCTGTGACGTCGGCAGAGCTGACGTCACCTCTTTTTAAAGAGTTCTGGACCTTCTCCTCCGTCATATATCATATACTTACGATATACAATAAATAGCCTAGTGTACGATAGCCCAGTTGGGAATGGAACGGTCTGCCGAGACAATGTCCGGAGGTTCGAAACCCAAGGCACACACCTCTGACTTTTCGAAAATACGTGTGTACTGTTTATCAATTATCGTTCGTTTTAACGGTGAAGGAAAACATCGTGAGGAAACCTGCATACCTAAGAAGTTCCTTATAAGAATTTCGAAGGTATGTGAAGTCTGCCAACCCGCACTAGGCCAGCGTGGTGGACTAAGGCCTAAACCCCCTCAGTAGAGGAGGCCCGTGCTCAGCAGTGGGCAGTATAATAATACAGTGCCGGTATTATTATTTATATACTTACGTAATTATACTTATTTAGAATGAAAATGTCTTATTTTTTTACATAATCAGTGGGCTCAGCAAATATCTATCGTTTATATTATTGATAAATAATAAAGGAGCTAAAATGTAAGACGCTTCATTATCACCCAAGGGGTCGGCAGAGACGCAGCTAGTGCACCCACTTTTCCCCGTACGTATTCCGTCACATGACGTGAGCCTGTGAGAGTGGGGCGAGCCTATCGCCATATTCGGGCACAAATTCCAGCTCCAGACTGATACTGAATAGGAAATTGTAATATCACTTTGCCCGACTCGGGGATCGAACCCGAGACGTTAGCTTTGCAGTCGTATGACGTATCTTAAAACAACTAAGCCACTGAGGCAGGTTCCGGGTTTTTATATATCAATTAAGAGTCCTTGTCAATGATTGTAGAATGTTACGGGCGTGAATATGTCAAAAGTAATATAAATGGTTGGACGGAGTACGGGTTTAATAATAATACATACATATATACATATACACTCACGCCTATTATCCCCGAAGTAGTAGGCAGAGGCGCAACTAGTGCGCTCACTTTTCGCCGTCATTCCGTCCCATGTTGTGATAGGGGGCGAGCCTATGGCCATATCGGGCACAAATCCAGACTCCGGGCTGATACTGAATAGAAAAACTCAATATCACTTTGCCCGACCCGGGGATTGAACCCGAGACTTCAGCTTTGCAGTCGTACTGTAATACAACTACGCCACCGAGGCAGTCCGAGGTTTAATAATATTAAAAAATATATATTCACGTTGATGTAGAGTAGGTATACTCGAGCGATATTTAGACTATTTATACTGGCGGTACGTCTCTCATTTTTGAGATTCCGTCTGAGTAAGTATCACTTTAATGTCTATTTCTACGGCCAAGCGACGACCACCTCGGTGGCGTAGTTGTATTATGGTACGACTGCAATGCTGAGGTATCGGGTTCGATTCCCGGGTCGGGCAAAGTGATATTGAGTTTTTCTATTCAATTTCAGCTCGGAGTCTGGAATTTGTGCCCGACATGGCGATAGGCTCGCCCCCTATCACATCATGGGACGGAATAACGGCGAAAAGTGGGTGCACTAGTTGCGCCTCTGCCTACCCCTTCGGGGATAATAGGCGTGAGTGAGTGTGTGTTCTACGGCCAAGCAGCAGTGAGCATGCACTGTTGTGTTTCGGTTTGAAGGACATTGTAGCCAGTGTAACTGCTGGACATAATACTTAATATCTTATGTCTCAGGATGATTAGCGCAGTGGAATGCCACACAGTACTTTGTAACTCAAGGCGCTGGATGGTGTTGATACTGTTTATGGGCGGTCGTATCGCTTATCATTAAATAAACGGCATGGTCGCCTCGTCATTCAATGCCATAAAAAAAAGCATCAGGTGAACCGTATGCTCGTTTGCCTCCTATATTATAAAAAAAGCATTGTGGGACTCTCAAATCCTTTCCAGTTCATTAAGAAAGTTAACAGGCTGTTAAATTAACTAACAGATCGTGGGGAAATTAGGCCGCGAAGTGGAGTTCCTCGCAGTATTTCATTTAACTGCGATAAAAAAAAAAATACCCAAAAATCTGGTTATTATGCCCCTGATTATATCTATTGTATAATTTAATAAGATTGTATATTATCTTAAAAAATTCTCATTAATATTAATAAGTTGGATTTCCTTAAACTTATTATTTGTAGTTTTATTATTGTATTTTTGTTCGACTGTATCTGCTAAATGTATTTTCCTTGCATAAAGCTTGCATATATCGCACCTTTAGGATGAAAACGACACAATTCAAAAAGACAGAAAATTGGGTTATCGTCATAAAATTACTTAAAACGAAGTACTCAATATAACAATATTTCAAACACAGCCATATTCAAGCAGGAAAAGGACAAAACTGTTAAATCGGTCTCTTTTTTATTATATTTTTATAAATGAGGGACTAGTTTTTAGTCATTTAAAATTGACAACTCAATTTTTTTATTTTATTTTGGAATTGTGTTGTTTTCGTTCTAAAGGTGCGATATGTAAACCTTGCATAACCTATTCTTTGGAGTTACCTTTGACAGATGATTCGCACGTTTCTAAAATCTAAATATGCGGTCCGATTTCTGTGTAGAGACTCTGAAAAGGATGAATTAATCTGATGGGATTCATATTATCAGAAACTAGCAAAGAAAAAGTCATATGAATGAGTTCACTAAAAACTGTTTTTATTTTGAAATCACAGATAGAAAAAAAAATATAAATGTTTGAGTACTGCTCTGGTACAAATTATTTTTTTCACACACACTCACGCCTGTTATCCCCGAAGGAGTAGCCAGAGGCGCAACTAGTGCATCCACTTTTCGCCGTTATTCCGTCCCATGATTTGATAGGGGCGGGCCTATCGCCAAATCGGGCCCAAATTCCAGATTCTGGGCTGATACTGAATAGAAAAACTCAATATCACTTTGTCCGACCCGGTGATCGAACCCGAGACCTCAGCTTAAAATAAAATAAGATACTTTATTCATCACGTAGGCGAACATAGTTGCACTTATGATATGTCAAGATACATTCAATTAATAATTATTATTACAAATAGTTACTTATATAACTAAACACATATTTAAAGGGAGCAAAATCAATGTAAACTAAATATAAAGAAGCCAAGCTCGGGCTGGCAGGAAAGAGATAAAAAAAAGAATATTTTTTATTAAAATTAATGGGAGGCACGCGTCGTGATCCTCACCGGTGAGGACACTACAGGCCCTAGCCTAGCTAACCTACCAGCCTTTCATTAGCTACCTAAGCGATGAATACCCGAATAAGAAAGGCAGAAAGAAACACCGGGCTTAATTTTTTTGTCATCAATTTTCCATTGAATCTTTATATAAATATAAGATGTATTTTCTAGTGTATTGGACGGCACAGTCAATTAAACACAATTGGGTTTCTCTGTAATTAAAGATTTATTTTGATTAACTTAAAAGAATTCTTTCGTATAAATAACATAAGTATTTGGCAAATATGCTTTACCTGTAATTAAAGAAACGACATTTAATGTTACGAATTACGGTGCCGATTCCAAATCACAATTTTAAGAATTATATTTTTACGATATAAAATTATTTAACAAATTGAATATTCTTTTTCTGACAGCTAGATGTTTCCGTAGTATTATAATCATTATAATGCTCTTTGGCTAGATGTTTCATAATTATTTCAACCGGTTATGGATAGCGCAAAGAGGCCAACGTCTAAAGAAAATTATATTTTTCTTTACATCTCCCCCTCCCAGAGAAGATAAAACAAACACAACATTAGGGTTCTTCAAGCACGGGGGCTGGAGTTAATTTCGAAATGTGGAAAAAGTTTGACTCTGATTTCTTATGGCTAGTGTTTATCTTATAAATAGAGTTTGATATTTTTTTCACGATTTGATAGGGTCCGATTCTCAATTCATCGAGCTTTTTCCTATTTAATTTGTTACCATTGTCCACAAAAACGGTATCACCAACTTAAAAGTCCACATGTCTTCGATTTTTATCATAAATTGACTTATTGTAATTATGTGATATAATTGTATTTTCCATGGCCTTTTTCCTGTCTTTGATCAAATCACATTTGTTTTTTTTTATTTTTAACTCATTTGGCAAAATTGTCACGTCTGTACCTTTTAGTATATATTCTGGAGCATATCCAGTGACAGAGTGCTCCGTTTCATTGTACTTTTTTACACAATTTTGTGCTATGGTTGTCCATGCCATCTTTGTGTCTTTTTCGTTAATCATGCATCTGATTTTATTAACCAACGTTTGATTTAATCTTTCGTTTAAGCCATTTGAGAAGGGCGAATTAACTGCTGTAAATATTATTGGTATATTTTGTTCATCCAAAAATCTTTTGAATTCTCTAGAATTGATTCCTGGGTACTGGTCTGAGAGAATAATGCCAATGTTATCAGTTTCTGCACATTTTTTCACTAGTTTGATGAAGTCATTTGCATTTTGAGTACTTGACGTCAAAATATATGCATACCTGGTGAAATGATCTGATAACAGGTGCAAGTATTTCTTAGTTGACCTTGAACCCCCAAAGCCTCCAATGGTATCAATGGAACAAATCTCAAAAGGTTTTGTGGCGGGACCCAAGTGCGACATCAATCCATATTTATTTTTTCCTCTTGATTTGTTCTTTATACATACTATACAACTTTCACAGATTCTTTTCATGTTTTTTGACATGTTTTCTGCTGTATACAATGAGCTGATCATTCTTTGCATTTGTTTAATGACCTAGGTCCATATGTACCTTTTTAATAAATTCTATACTGAATTTTTCTGATAGAATTATTTTTTCTTTTTTATTTACCTTTTTATAATAAACATTGGATTTCGATATTAATTTTTCTTTTATGAACTGTATCTTTTCATTTTTATCTTGATCTTTTAAAATATCTTCTAGTTTTCTCATGTTTACTACTTTTAATTGATCATCAAAGTTTTCATGCGGCTCCAGGACTGGGTTTCTACTTAGACAATCAGCTTCGATGTTGTATCTTCCTGGAGAGTATTTAATTTGGAAATCATATTGTGATAGGTAGTATGTTAGATCTCCTAGTTCTTCATCCGTTCTCGACTTTATATTCATATTTTCCAACGGCTTGTGGTCCGAGAAAACAGTAAATTTTCTACCTATCAACAGATGCTGCCAATACTTCACACATTCTTTAATCGCTAAGCATTCTAGATAAATGGCTTTCTTTCTTTTTTGTGTTTCATTCAATTTTTTTGAAAAGTATGCTACCGGTTTCTCTTCATTGTTTTCTTGTGGCTGTTTTAATATTGCTCCGACTCCTAGTATACTGGCATCTGTGTATATATGAATAGGTAAGTTTGGGTTAAAAATAGTCAATATGGGTTTAGAACATAATGTTTCTTTCATTTCATCAAATGAGTCCTGCCATGCCTTCGTCCAGTTAAAGGGTATTCCTTTTCGCAAAAGGTTATGCAGTGGTTCCAATTTTATTGCTATTTTTGGTACATATTTATGATAAAAGTTTATTTTTCCTAAGAATTGTCTCACATTCTTTTGCGTTTTCGGAATAGGAAAGTTTCTAATAGATATTAGGTTGTCGTTCATTGGTCTAACCGAATTATTCTGTATTATGTGACCCAGGTATTTAACTGAGTCAGCCGCAAACGTGCATTTAGAAAATTTTAGTTTCTGTACCTAATACAAGTGCGCATTCTGTGGCCTAATAATTATCTTTTAGTAATTCTAAGAAACAAACTACTGCAGATGAGCAGACAACAAGGGGTGAAGTACCGTACACCAAAATTTTCATGTGCTTCGAGACATAAAAATATAGATGAATGAAATCAAGATCCTGGCCAGAAAATTGGAACGCAGTGGTAAGGTTAAGGAAGGAAGAGAAGTTAAGGACGAGAAGAAGATGTCGGGTAAGGAGTAGGAGAAGGAGAAGGAGAAGGAGAAGGAGAAGGAGAAGGAGAAGGAGAAGGAGAAGGAGAAGGAGAAGGAGAAGGAGAAGGAGAAGGAGAAGGAGAAGGAGAAGGAGAAGGAGAAGGAGAAGGAGAAGGAGAAGGAGAAGGAGAAGGAGAAGGAGAAGGAGAATAGTTGGGCGGAGGCGGGGAGGGTGGCGAGAGCGCAGGTGAGAGCGAAGGCGGGGCAGCTGCGGGAACTGGAGCGGGAGTGAGAGCGGGAGCGAGAGCGGGAGCGACAGCGGGAGCGAGAGCGGGAGTGAAAGCGAGAGCGAGAGCGAGAAACAGCGAGAACGGAAAAACTCTAAAAGTCAAAATAATAAAAGTGTCTTTGTCGTTTAAGTATATGTATCTATTATATTTCGCCCCAATCGTTCGCGTCGGGGGACCAATAAAGAAGTACTTTCTTCTCCCTGGTCCGGAGTACAGCTTTCAAACGAAATATGACGCGTCCAAATCAGTCCATTCGTTTGAGAGCTACGATGCCACAGACAGACATATAGATAAACAGATTCACATATACTCACCCTAAACTTATAATTCCCTCTTTTTTCTCGGGTGTTAAAAATAATATAAGCATGTAAAAATTTTAAATATTATCAAGTAGAATCAAATCAATAGAAAATAACATATTCCTAATACTGGCAACACAATGTCAAAGCATGCAGAAGTACCAATTAAAGAAATTAATTTTAGAAATAATTTAATTCTAGAAAATGGACACTTTGGTTACCTGGTGACAATGGTTACTTTAGGGTAACAATTTTTCTTTTGTTTACATCATTTTGATATAATGTGGCCTGTAAAAATTATGAATGAATGTTTTTACTTGGCGACTATTTTATATCAAAATATTAAATTTAAAGTAATCCTACATGTGAAATGTTACAATGTTTCTTATGATTATGCGAGGTACTGTGTCATACGTTTATTGCACAAACTCTCGTATTAAAGTAAGATATCGAGAGCTGCTAGCGCTACGATTCAACCTTGAGTTTTGACACGGGCTGTTCGGAAACTAAGCCAAATGGCTTAGTTTTGCTTGCCTCACTAAGCGTGCATGCTCGCGGGTTCTATGTGCTATCATTCTAAGTTCTTGCTAATAATAATAACATGGGGAGGGAGCGTAAGGAGGACAGTACGACTGTAGCGCTATGGTCTCTGGTTCGATTCCGGGTTGAGTAGAGCGATATTGGATTTTTGCGTTACTCACCTCAGTTACGTCATACAAGTGGGGACGTAGTTAGTGAAATGTGTTTGTGATGACACCTCTGCCCGCCCTTAAGGAAAAACGCGTGATGTTTTTATCTATACAATGCTAGGTTTCTAATGAAATCTCTTTAGAATACTAAGTAGGTCTTTCGACTACGTCAGTTTGTCTGAGTGGATTCTATTACTTTCACTTTTTTGCTGCATAGAATATGAACATGTTTTTATTTTCTTAACTAGAATTTTTCGCGGTTCCGCTTATTTAAAAAGGAGGGTATAGCATTCAGTGAAATCTTTTTGACACGCTTTTTTTATTGGTAAAAGATCTTTCAAAATTCGATGAATAAATCCGATGTCAATGCATCATAGACATATAATTCTACACTAACATTTCTTTACTATACTACAAACGTTCTCAAGAGGATACCACGTACCGGCAAGCACAGCTTTGGACGTCCCCTGCAAAGTGGACAGAGTTCATAAAGGTCGCAGGAACACGCTGGATGCAGTCCGCTTTTGACAGGTTCGCCTGGAAATCTTTAGGGGAGGACTATGTAAAGCAGTGGCCTTCATGTGGCTAATGATGAAGATTAAACTGGATACCGATAGCTTCATCCCTCACCTAAGCAGGCCTAAAGTGTAGTACATCTCCCATACTCTACACGTCCTATTGATCCTATCTGACAATTAAAGCTTTAATATGTATTGTTAGAAACTGAAGCGATTTGGATTTAAATAAAAACGATTTATCACAGATTTTACATAAACATTTATCACTGGTTTTACATAAAGACATTTAACAGAAATACTTTTCAAAGATATCTGCAACTAACCGACCAGTATGAAAGTCAAAGATAAACTTACTCCACTGCCACTGAGATGAATGCGAGACTGAGCGCGAAAGAGAGCGAATGAGAGCGAATATCGATATGGCACCCTTTTTATACACCCAACTACCACTTCCACGATTCATTTGACATTTAGATTGAATTTAGTAACTGGTCAGTACGTTCAAATACCGTTACAAATTACTGAATCCTAACAGTATAATATCACTTTAATTTTTATTTTTTTTATGGCATCGAATGACGAGGCCGTTCGGCTGACGTTAAGCCATACGACCACCCATAAACAGTAGAACCACCATCCAGCACCTTGAGTTTTGTAACTCAACTGTGTGGCATTCCACTGCGCTCGTCATTCTGAGATGTTAAGCTACATTATGTCCTGTAGTTACACTGGCTACAATAAATGTTAAATGAAACCCGAGGTCTAGTCTTAGGCAAATTGTGGTCAAAAAAAGACTAAAGGTTTACCCGACGTATTTATTAAAATTATTAGGATATAATAATTAATATCGAATCTATCCTTAATGTAATATTCCGGAATAATGCCATCCATCGATGTATTGGCGTAACCATTACACCACTCTCTCATAATTGAGTTGTCAGAGTTCAGAATATGTAAACAACACTGGCAATTTGAGAGAATGGGATTTAAATACATAGTTATAAATAGTCAAGAAAAGAATATACGCTAATTTTTAAAAAAATTGTTTAAATAATAAGGATCAAGAATTTATTAGACCATTGGCTTTCTTATTTCTCCACAACCCCAATAGTGCTATTGCTCCGTTCACGAAGTCTTTGATAAAAATACAATACGTGCACACACATACGTCTTTTATCCCCGAAGGGGTAGGCAGAGGCGCAACAAGTGCATCCACTTTTGGCCGTTATTCCGTCCCATGATGTGATGGGGGCGATCCTATCGCCATATCAGGCACAAATTCCAGACTCCGGGCTGATACTGAATAGAAAACCTCAATATCACTTTGCCCGACCCGGGGATCGAACCCGAGACCTCAGTATTGCAGTCGTACCGTAATACAACTACGCCACCGAGTCAGTCTAAAAACATAATAATAAAAATACAATAAAAACTTTTAAAACAATATATTTCGTAGCTTCTGTGCAAAACATATTTATTATTTACAAATTAAATATAAATAGACCAAAAATATCGCAGTATTAAATACCTATAACATCACAATGAAAGACATTTTTAGTTTGGATTTTAATACATTTTCTTGACATGAATCAAGCCTCATTGAATTTGATGACGTATTTAATTATCATCTTATATAAGGCGGCACTGTAAAAATGATAACATTTATGAATGATACAATTTTAGGCAAATTAGCATTATCACAATCTCACTGTCACAAAACGACTGGGGTGCTACACCGTCTGTCTGTGTTATACGCCTTCCACGAAGCCAGTGACTGCACCGACTTTAACTCCTCAACCGTCAACGGTCTACCTCTGAACTCGTCTTCAATATCCTGAAGAGTCCTGTCTTTGGTCTCTGGAAGGTAATACCACGCCACAAACAAACAGTATGCCACCACAACAGCATTTACGCAGCAAGTTCCATAAACTCCTAAAACTTTGAAGAAATGAGGTAGTGTTTTTACTGTAATAAACATATTAGCTGAGTAAAACAGAACGCTTAAACCACCAGCTAAACTTCTATATTCCAATGGAAATATCTCTCCAGCTATTATGAAACATAGTGATAATGTACCAGAAGCTACCGCGAACATTAAAGAGTGAATTAAAAGGATGCCTATCATAGGATTGTCGAAAGGTAGTAGGTTGTTTTCTTTGGAATAAGTGTACGCAGCTATTCCTAATAAGGCGAATAAGTTAATACCAACTGTAGTGAACAGCATGACGCGTCTTTTTACCTTCTTAATAATGTATATTGCAAAGATATTGGCTATAATGCGATGGGCGTCCAACGTGATCACCAATAATGGTATGTTACAATCAGAACCAACAACTTTTTGGAATAAATCTATAGCATATGTTACAACTATGTTCACGCCGCTCCACTGGGCGAGAGTATAAATATGGATCATTATAAAAATAGGTTTGAAGAACTCCTTCTTTTGTATCGTCGTTTTGAAGTAGACGATATTGCTTCTTAACTGCTTCATAAAAGAATTTGAAATATCAGCCTCTGCTTTAGACTCTCTGATGATGATACTGGCTTCTATCATCCTTTTTAGTTCTTCCTCTTCACGATTACCTCTTAGCCATCTAAAGACTCGTCTACATTCATCGTATCTGCCTTGATCTGCAAGCCAGCTTGGAGATTCTGGTGAGCATATTACGATGAATAAATCCAAGAGAGCAATTAATCCGCACACTAGCGCCGAAACCTGCCAGCTGATATATGAACCCATGGTGTGGACGGCCAGAACTGCCACCGCTATAGAAATTGATATGGTCATCAGGAAAGCGCCTCTGTTCTTCGGGCTGCAGTATTCTCCGATCAGCACGGAGCCAAGGTACGTCGCCATGCCCATGCATAGGCCTTGGAAGATCCTCGCTATCATCAGAGTAAGGACGTTTTGTGCGAACATGATGCCGATCCAACCGATGATCAGAGGGATAATGCTAATGAGGTTCGCCATTTTTCTGCCGTATCTTGACATGATGGAGGGAACCAAGAAGTTTCCAACGACGAGAGAGAAGCCGGGTATGGCAGCTGGAATGAGAGAAGTGAATTATTATTTAGCGTTTATAATATTAATTCAGCGTCACAATGCCGAGCAATCACGCCCCTTCTCACATAGTACGTTATCAGAGTTCACACCTCCTTGAACCCGATCGTGATGATAATTAATGACTGTCAAATAATAATACACTTACAGGTCGATTCGAGAAATAACCAAAAAATGTATTCGCAATCGAAAATACAGTATTATTGTTAAAACAGGTTCCAGATTTTTTTTGAGGTTGTTTAGGACTATGCCAAGCGGGGATTTGATGTCACAAATAATAGGAAAGTTATTTTATTTATTAAATTACTAGCTTTCCGTTCTATTTTCCCGAGATAAAAAGTAGCTTATGTCCTCCAGTATCTCACACTTTTACCATACAAAATTTCATCGAAATCGGTTTACTTTCAGAGGTTACTTCCAACAAAGAAACTTACAAAACAAACTTTACCTACCTCTTTATAATATCAGAGAAGATTTTAAGCGGATCGTTAGGAAAGATAAATAAATAGTATGTCATCTCCAAATCTCTGAAAACAGCATCATAAATTCAAAAGTGAACAACTAATTTTTTCAGTAAATACATGTGTCAGACATAAAATGCTATAACGTAGGACAGGTGAAGTTATGACAAAAATCGAGGGTTTAAGAGACCAATGCGTAATGAGTTTTTGTGGTTACCTTTGCTGAATGTATGTTGATAGTAAAACTTGTTGAAGTATTGCATAATACCTGCCGGACACAGGTTCATTGTTAACTGAGGTTTACTTTCACTTTAGTTTTTAACTGCAGGCAGTTTAAGATGTGGTATTTTTTATGTAACTCAGTGACACAACTGCTTGTTCGCTTGATGATAAAATATATTATTACGACTAGTTTGCCCAAAAATATCTACGTCAACAAGAAGTTTGAATTACAAAGCACATTCGCAGCTCATCAGGGCTGTAGTCTGAATGTGAGACCCTTGGTTCAATTCCTAAACCTGGCAAGCAAAAAATTGTGCTTCTTTTTGATTTGAAAAAAGCATCGGTCTTGGAATTGGAATTTGTGCTCAAAATGGCGTTAGGCTCATCTTGATCAAAAGCAACTAATTTCATCAGCAGTTTAGTTAAAGTGACTATTTTCAAATTTAACGTCCATACCAATCTTCAGTTAATATGAATTTTGAAATTACCATCCATGACCACTTTGATATTCTTAATAAGATAAGAAAAAATTTAAACAATCTAAAAATAATGAAAAAACATAGCATTTAACTCGAGCGTGAAGCGGAAACTGCATTTATTTAACCACCGTCTAGTACGAGAGAAAATATTTTTAGGTATCTTCTAGAGCTATTACTATTATAATATTGATCCTAGCACGTTGGTGTCCTGTCCTGTCTTTTCCAAAAATAACCGTCTAAAGAATTCCTTGCAATGCAATGTAATGCAATCAGCCCTGTAATATATACTGCCCAGTGCTGAGCACGGGCCTTTTTTACTACTGAGTGGGGTTAATCCTTTTTTAGAAATGCCTTTTTTTTATTCAAATCCTCACTGAATTTAATTGGATGAAACTTTGGAACAATGAAGAAATATACTCATGCCTTTTATCTCCGAAGGGGTAAGCAGAGATGTAACTATTGCACCCACTTTTCGACCTGAGTATTCCATCCCATGATGTGATAGGGGGTGAGCCTATCATCTTATCGGGCACAAATTCCATTGATATAAATATAGGGTATTTTATATATCAGCTTCGGACTAATAATGATTACAAAACCTAAAATCATATTGCCTGACCCTGGGATCGAACCTGAGACCTGAGCATTGCAATCGTATCGCAATACAACAACGCCACTGAGGCAAGAAATTGAGATTGGAATTTTGACCGCAAAGATATTTACTTATCGGCTGTTTCAAAGTTATTTTAATTCAAGAGAATGCTTACCAATCCAAGATCCTGAAGAATCATCGATGGGTATAGTAGAGTCAAGGGCTTTCAGCTGCTCCAAGAGTCCTGTTGTGAAGCCCATCACCAGGCCAGCTGCAGCCATATTCAGTGATACTCCTGCCGTCACGAAGCACTGGAATTGATGAGGATTATCATTAGACACTGTGCTGTAAAATAAAATTAATGTTGTAGGGCATTGTGTTACTTTTCTGAAATTGAAAGTCGAAATTCGGTGATTTCAAACTGAAAAGTTTACTGCTTTTTAGCGTTGTTTCTCGAGATGCTGACCGATAAGTATCAACGGATTTCATGGTAAGCCTCTCAACTACTCTTGAGCAGTGACCACGTAGAATTTAGGCTTGCATAGTTCTGCGTATGAATTGCGTCTATCCACCTGATTTACTAAAACTTATAATTTGCCAAACCATTTAACCACACTCCACAATCATTTAATCGTGAGTGAAATTAGCTCAAATAACCGTTAACATATTGTCTGCGGCCTTAGTTTCCGTGGCACGCTCTTTTTAAAAGGCAGACACCGTTTCTTTTACAGTTTAAAACCGAATATAGTTTTGAGATCTAACATTATAGATCTAAATATAAATTTCAAAGCAAAGCTCGACCTCTTTTACCCCCCATCAAACACCAATGAGGAATTGGCACAACACAGCTTTACAAGTATGTTGTAGAAGATTTTTGGCTAAGATTCTCACGTAGCCTGCTTGTATATCCTGCTTGTAGTAAAGTAGTGCAGCAAGATCCGGGATTCACGTTCTGGAATCAGCCTGTGTTTATCTGGTATCGAACAGGCCGGCATGATGGTGTAGAATGGCGAGGATAACAGTTTCTCATCAATGGATACTCTAGACACCACTACACTTATCATTTAAAAAACTTACGTTATGTTTCTTAACCTGGGATTTTAAGCTATTGCATAGCTTCTATCGTGGGCCTTGAGCGTGGATACCGAATCCAGAAATTCCGTAACGTCACTCCGACCGGCACAGCGGTGATATTTTATTTTCAACACTACCACAACCATGTAGAGTGTAAAATTCCATAAGTTAATTTAATATTGCAGTCTTGTAATTTATTTTCAACTCTATCACAACCACGTAGAATTTAAAATTCCATAAGTAAATTTAATATCGCAGTCTTGTAAGAATACAATATGTAAGAGGATATGAGCTGAATGTTAAAGGATAAAAGGTCGAAATTACCGTGTATTTAAAAATTGTTCCAGTCAGTGAAACGTATCGAAATGTCAAACGCGCGCAGTTGATGAGAATGTCCCCGTGGCGGGATGACGTGATTCTAAGTTTCCGTAGTATTATAATGATCTTTGATTCTAAGTTTGAATTATTAAAAAGTTTTTATTTTATATCTGTTCAAAGAGGTTATAAATATTAGAATTGCCTGCTTAGAGTTTCGGCGTTAGGGCACGAGTGAAATTTGGACAATAGAAAAAAAAAAAAAAATTATAACTACATAAGTTGATAAAAAATGATATGCAACAGCTTTACCGCGGCAGTCTTCGAGTGCCACACGTCTTTTTTTTTATGGCATCGAATGACGAGACGGGCATGCCGTTCGCCTGATGGTAAGCGATACAACCACCCATAAACAGTAGAAACACCATCCAGCGCCTTGAGTTACAAAGTTCTGTGTGGCATTCCACTGCGCTCGTCATCTTGGGACATAAGATGTTAAGTCGGACTAGGCGTGTAGTTACACTGGCTACATAGAAATAGACATTGCGGTGGTACCCACCCAGACGGACTCTTACATATGAGAGTCCTACCACCAGTACATTGCGGTGACCAGTACATTTGAACTCAGGATCTCTCAACCAACATCGTGTATATGCGGATACAGACCAAATAGTCCACAAAGAATTAGTTTTAATAGGCTGGCTGGTTTTATGGTAACTATGGACTGCTTCGGTGGCGTAGTTGTATTACAGTACGCTTGCAATGCTGAAATCTAGGGTACGATCCCCGGGTCGGGCAAAGTGATATTTGATTTTTCTAATCGCTATCAGCTCGGAGTCTGAAATTTGTGACCGATATGGCGATAGGCTCGCCCCCTATCACATCATGGGACGGGATACGCACGGCGAAAAGTGGGTGCACTAGTTGTGCCTCTGCCTACCCCTCCGGTGATAAAAGGCGTGAGTATTTGTTTACTATGGCGAGTTTATAATGTCATATGCGCTGTTGTTATGAAATTAGGTATGAAAGATATCTAGAATCCTACTGATTGATTTGGTTTTCCTTTATAAATATGTAAGATACCTACCTATTTGTTACATTCCGGTACAAAATGCATGTTGAATTCCACAGATCGATTTAGTTTTAATGTCATGAGCCTAAGGCCAGTGACACTCAACCTTCCGTGACGTTACCGTACGCTTTACAATCCCAAATATTTTTGTTTATCGTATTTGCGTTGTTTGCCTGCGTATTTGTCTAAACTCCGGATCGTGTCATGCCCCACTGCGTTTATTTTTATACATTACAATATCTATTTCAAGCGTCTGCTTTGTGTTTTATACTTCATTCATTACATTTTAGTTAGAATGAAACCAATGTTTTGATTTCAATTCAATAACTTTTTTTGATAGGTCTTTCTTATGCCCGATTCCGATTGGCACCACCGCAATGTCTTTTTCTGCTGCAAGTAGAGTTCCAGTTTCTGCATTGCCAGTGTAATTACTAGACACGAGGTTTATTGTATTATCTCATAGACGAGAGCAGTAGATTACCACTTAGTGCTTTGTTATCCAAAGTTCTAGTGCTGCTATTTATTGGAAGTCAACGCTTACCATTAGGCGAGTAGCTTGCTAGCTTGTCATTAAGTTGTATAAAAAGGCTTAATATATTGTTAGGATTCAATTATTTGTAACGGTATTTGTAACGTACTGACCAGTTACTAAAACCAGTCTAAATGTCAAATGAATCGTGGAAGTGGTATTTGGGTATGAAAAGGGTGTCATATCCTCAGAATAAGGATGCTTTAGTCTTTATTCTATGGTCATATCGATGTTCGCTCTCATTCGCTCTCCTTCGCGCTCAGTCTCGCAGTCGATCTCAGTGGCAGTTGAGTAAGTTTATCTTTGACTTTCATACTGGTCGGCTAGTTGCAGATATCTTTGAAAAGTATTTCTGTTAAATATCTTAATGTAAAACCAGTGATAAATGTTTATGTAAAATCTGTGATAAATCGTTTTTATTTAAATCCAAATCGCTTCAGTTTCTAACAATATATATACCTAGCAATGATATTAATTGGTGCTTCAAAATTCAACAAAATGTTTAGACATTATAAGACTATACAATGTACGTTCACTTTTATGACCGCATGTTTTATTTTAATGGACTGTAACTCACGAAGTTTCATTATTATATTTTAATAGTTATTTGCAACAGAATTAACGGCCATTTAATGCACCAGGAAAAAGCGATCTGAATTAAATTATGGAATAGTTCGAAGAACTGACGGAAGATGGGGCAAAAAGTTCTCGAGTGGAGACCACGTACTGGCAAGCGCAGCGTCGCGCGTGATAAAGTTTGCAGGAACGCGTTGGATGCAGGACGCTTTTGACAGGTCCACCTGGAAATCTTTGGGGGAGGGCTATGTTCAGCAGTGGACGTCATATGTCTGATGATGATAATGATGATGATGAATTAAATCATCCATCTGCCCTTATCTCCAATGTAAAGTCGCCACAATACACCTTCTCACATAATTAAGATTCCAGTACAACGTCAACCTCTTGTAACTTGAAAGAGATCCAATCCCTGATAAATTAACCACGGATCCATGCAACGCGTTATTGGCCTTGAAAATTTAACTCAAAATCTTCCAGTTCACAGCTTAGTGCCAAATCAAGGAGACGAAAATTAGTCTAGGTATAAATATTATAACACTAGTTACTACTGCCTCGGTGGCTTAGTGGTATTATGGTACGACTGTAATGCTGAGGTCTCGGGTTCGAATCCCAGGTCGGGCAAAGTGATATTGAGTTTTTCTATTCAATATCAGCTCGGAGTCTGGAATTTGTGCCCGATATGGCGATAGGCTCGCCCCCTATCACATCATGGGACGGAATAATGGTGAAAAGTGGGTGCACTAGTTGCGCCTCTGCCTACCCCTTCGGGGATAAAAGGCGTGAGTGTATATGTATGTATATGTAGTTACTAGACTGATTAATTGTAGATTGCTGCCTTCGTTACGCTGTTCAAATTTAAGGGTAATGAAGTCCGATACATTCAGATTCAAAACCTTATGGTGAACATTACGTTCATCAGCAGAATTACGAAATACTTTGTAATTTTCAAATTGTAGATAAAGTTAATAGGCACGGGAAATACAATCAGATTTTGAATACGGGAATTTTCATTGTATGTTTGTACCTTTATGATGAGAAAATATTCTGATCCAGATCGACATCATTCAGTCTCTTTGAAGGGGTTCTAACCATATTTACTGCTCTTAACCCTTCAATCCCCGCTTATATATAGAGATGTATTAGAAAACCCTATATATATATATGGACACCGGTGTCCATCGCGGGGCTTGAGGAGTCAATGTAGACCTCATGTTATCTTCTTTTGCTTGTTAGTGAAGCCTCCCGCAGAATGAAAATTAAGCATTAATTATACAATTTCATGTCCTACACTTCTTAAAGGAAATCACAGAGAATAGAATTAAAAAATAATAATAATGAATAATTGCCATTGAAGCAGCTGGATGATTAGAGCATCTTTTTACCCGACTGCGAAAGAAGGAGGGTTATGTTTTTCGAGTGTATGTATGTAAGTATGTATGTATGTATATTTCTTTGGCACGGCCTGGAGTCTAAACGGCTTGTCGTATTTTTATGTGAGTGGTGTCAATAGATTCGTCTTAACCGTGAGAGTGACACTGGGTACATAAAAATTTAAAACATTTAAATTGAGGATTTTTGGCGGCAAAAAGTGATTTAAAAAAAAATTGATGATTTCAAAATACATCGAGTGTGGTATCAAAATAAAGGAACGCAGCCGGAGGCATCTGCTCACTCCGAGATTTTGTCGCTCTACCTACATCACTAACCAAATTATGAGAAGTGAGCGTGTTATGCCTCCGACAGCGTTTGTGAACACTGTCAACTAATATTATTCAAAAACAAAATAAAACATTCAAATTAAAATCTTGTTTCTATATTTTCAGTTCTGCAATGAATGGCAGATATTGACGCAGTCGGGTTTTTTGTTTTTGTTTTAACATTGTTTTTTATTAACATAGTATAAAACAAAGTCGCTTCCCACTGTCTCTCTGTCCCTATATAATATGCTTAGATCTTTAAAACTACGCAACAGATTTTGATGCGTTTTCTAGTGATTCAAGAGGAAGGTTTATATGTATAATACATGCATAATATAGTGGAGAAACACTGTTAATTTTAGAGGTTTCTAATGTGATGTCGTAAATAAATATAATTTTTTGCGCTTAAATTGCAAACGCCGCGCTGGCTAAACCCTACGAGTTAGATCAAAATAATGTGCTACAGTATTGTTCACCTTAAAAAGGTCTACAAAAAGTCCGCGATGGTATACGTCTATTTCTTAGGGATAACCCACGATAACAATTTTTATGGACTAAGGCCTAAACCCTCTGATTGTAGAGGAAGCCCGTGCTCAGCAGTGGGCAGTATATAATACAGGGCTAGTTTGGTATGGTATGGTACATTGTGGAAAAAATTTCTACAGAAGGAATGGGCCAGCTCGACTGGAGGACAAGAAAACCAATGTCAATAAACTTGTTGCGTTTCGTACGACAAGAAAGATTCCAGAAGGCCCAAAGATTCTCTTCCCCTTTCTTATCCTGATTCTTTATTTAAGGCTGCCAACGCCTCCTTGATTCTTCTTGTATGGGGGATTCAGATCACTAATTATCATTAGGATCTGACTAGCTTGTTTCAGTAATTTTATTTGGAGTATACACACACTCACGTTTTTATTGCCGAAGGGTAGGCAGAGGCATAAATTGTATACCCGCTTTTCGCCATGTGTATTGCGTCTCATGCTGTGATAGAGGGTGAGCCTATGGCCGTAACATGCCATACCAATTGGAGTACATCACAAAAATACGTCCAATAATATCAGCCTGCATACGTGTTACTATTTCACAATATTTAAACACAAATTCTAGTTAATTTTATTTCAGACCAGCTTTAACCCACGGCTTCATCCGCGTTAAAAAGTTTATCCGGGATAGAATCCCGCTATATATTTTCCCGGGATAAAAAGTAGCTTACGTACAATTCAGGACATGATCTACCCGTGTGCCAAATTTCATCTAAATCCGTTGAGCAGTTTTTGCGTGAAAGAGTAACAAACATACATACATCCATACTTAAAACTTTCGCGTTTATATTAGTAGGATTCATTCTCAAACGAAACGAGAATAGAAATTTAAACTGTAACTCATTCTGAATTGAATCCAAAAATTCAAATTACAAATTTAGAATACCAATGTTTTTTAAACGTTCCAAAACCAACCTCGAATAACACCAACCTGCTTCGTGAATGGCGTAACCCATTCTTCAGCGATCTTCCCCATGTTCACAATTACACAAACAATCACAACATAATTACACGTGTTACGCTTTCAGCGGCAGTGGGCAGTCTAACTCATTCGGACAAAGCAAGGCCAGGAAGGTACATTCGGGACGACAAATCTTTACTATATTACACTAGGAAATTACGTTTTATTTGAATTACAAGGTTATTGATTTTAGAAGTTAACCAAAGGCGGAAACATATTTAGTGCCGATACAAAGTCGAAATTCTGGGAAACTCTAATTAACCTGCATACAATACTTGTCCTTACTGAAACACACTTTTATACCATTTTTGAGATATATAGATTATTTGCAGCTGTTGTGATATATATTTCCTTTCACTAATAATAATAATTAATGTCATAATTACTAATAACAATTAGTAATATTGTTGTGTAATTCGTTTATACACAATTGACGTCGTAATAAAAATATTTTCATTATTCCATAATATTTATGGACACAATTAATTTTGAATTACGAAGGGCCTGTTTCACAGGTTTCAAGTAAATTTTATTTGACAGTTACCGAATTAAAACAGCAAATGTAGATAGTACTAATTTTATTACCTAAGTCCTATTTTTTAGGGAGCGTAGATTAGAGTGTGACTTCTGTATTTGGTCGTCTTACACATTTTTTTTACGAGTAGCAGGGTAGACTTAATTAATTAATTTATTTATTTAACTTTATATACAAAAATGGACATAGGCGGACTTAATGCCTTGGTAATTATCTGCCAGTCTACCTTTGGGTGATGTGTGAAGCAAGTGTATATAAAAAAAAAATGATATAATTTGGTCGTCGTTCAGTGTTCATCTAGACATCAAAGTGTCATTATGCTAACTTAGTGTGCAGTTGACTTGTATGTGAGCACTATGATCCTCCTAGCCAGTTTCGGCCACGGCAGCCAATCTCAACGGCGATCGCCCAGGTACGCAGGAGATATTATAGTGCACAAGTGTGTGCGCAATACACAGGTGCACTCGGTATTCCTTCACTCTCATAGACCGGTGAGACGGCAATCCAACATGTCCAAACATATCACACTATCACTATCATGTGCTAGTCCTGAAAAAGTGATAAATGATAAGCGAATCATGGATGAAAAAATAAAGTTCAATTATGACTCTTGCGAAGTATTCGCTATGTTTTATTGGTCCTCTGTGAGTTCCTCTTCAATATATATATCGAAGCTATGTATGTTGCCATAGCTATATTTTTGGTTTTGGAGTAGGCTACATATGGATACCCATCGGACTCCACGATACAAGCATGCCTAGTGTAGCGACCATTGCCATGCATCCTAATTGATAATGCAATACTGCATAAGTGACAAAAAAAGACAAATTTAAATTGATACTATACCAAAGTTAAAATTAATATACTATATTTTTTTCATGACTTACGCGGTGTTCACAACCTTCGATTTGTAAACTTCCAACATTTTTGTAAAGCTCAAACTTTTTCATAGTGTATAACAGATTTTATAAGTCACATATTTTCATTTCATGCGCATTTATTTAGAGCAGTCCGTTGTTTAATTTAATCTTTTCGTGGATACATTGCAAATTATCAAATATTAGTTGTAGCTTGCGCCTCAGACTGCGTTCTTTAATTATCATCATCAGCCGCACGACGTCCACTGCTGAACATGACCTCCTCTAAAGATTTTCAGATAGACCTGTCAAAAGGGGGCTACATCCAGCGTGTTCCTGCGACTTGTATCAAGTCATCTGTCCATCTTGCAGGTGAACGGCCGACGCTGCGCTTGCCAGTACGTGGCCCCCACCCGAGAACTTTTCCATCCAAACATCCAAATCTGTTCAGCACTATTTGTGTTATTTCTAACAAATATAATGAAAATGTGAAGTATTTAAAGACATGGCCTCTCTATCCATGACAATTCGAGTACCACGTTAAATGTAATTATTTTTGTTGTATCTAGGTAATTAATTGATTTACGACGTCACAGTGAATTTCGTTGCAACACTGGTTGATTGTTCACATTTAGCAATTTGGGATGGCACACATTACTGAGTAAATTCACTTCACCAGTACGCATTCACTATTGTGTTTCGGTTTGAAGGACATTGTAGCTAGTGTAACTACTGGACATAATGAGACTTAACATCTTATGTCTCATGATGACGAGCATAGTGGAATGCCATACAGTACTTTGTAGCTCAAGGTGCTGTTTCTACTGTTTATGCGCGGTCGTATCGCTTACCATCAGGCGAACAGCATGCTCGTCTCGTCATTAGGGTTCCTTTTGAGGTAAGGAGGTCTAAAAATAGCTCACGATTTGTTTAGTTCGGACTTCGTTTATCTGTGTGCCAAATTTCATACAAATTTAGCGGCAGACGTATACGTGTATTAAACACATATACAAAAAATAAATGCAATATAATAATGTAAGCGACTGTACGATATGAATTCGAGGCGTATCACAATCTCTGTTACAGCTGTGTACTTCGATATATTATTGCCTGAGCGTTGATCGGGGCAAAGTTTTATAGGTCTTTGGCCCGTATCATTTAGAGATACAAGAGAATAGACGGCCACTGTGATTCTGCATCTCACCGTACCTACTCGGCTATTGCAGATCCGCTAAAGGAGATAATTGCATGGATGCTGGGCCTCAAATCTAACCAGGCTCGAGCTTCATGGATATTAAAGGGTCAAACATACGGACCTTGGATCTAAAAAAAATATATTTAGACCTCTCCATTTATGAATAACTTTTTTAAGACGCTCATTTTATGTGAGTGTGTCTTAAAATCGGAGGATTTTATACGATTTATGGCAAAGGTCTAGTTTATTGGAGTACTATCCAAACAGGTATATATAAAGTATTTTAGTTAGAATTTTAGCCCGTCAAACCTCGCTTATATATATAGATGTATGGGGAAACCCTATATACTCGGACGCCGGCGTCCGTAGCGGGGCTTGTTGAGTCAAGCCTGTTTTTGATTATGTCCATTGCTTTGATTTTTTTATTCTATCACGACGAAGTAACCTCACCTTATCGTAACTGGAGTAGAGTCCAAATAGATTGTCGACTGACGAGATGTGAGGCCTGATTGCTACCGGATATACGCCGGAAAATTCAGGAATGCGACATACTTCCTTATTTCTTTGTATTCTTTTCTTTCTAGGCAGAGGCAGCCTGAGGGGGGCGACGCACTAACTTGTTTCTTCGTATTCTGTTCCTTCTCGGCAGAGGTGGTCTGGGGGGGGGACTACTTTTAGGATTTTTACCCTCGCATCTTGGCTACGAAAATAGTTTGTAATCGGCATCTGGGCCCGTGACTGACAGACCATAACACTATAACATACCAGCCCTGTATTATATACTGCCCACTGCTGAGCACGGGCCTCCTCTACAACTGAGAGGGGTTAGGCCTTTGTCCACCACGCTGGCCTAGTGCGGGTTGGCAGACTTCACATACTTTCGAAATTCTTATAGAGAACTTCTCAGATATGCAGGTTACCTCACGATGTTTTCCTTCACCGTTAAAGCGAGCAATAAAGAATACACACGTAACTTTTTAGAAAGACATAGGTGCCTGCCATTGGGTTTTGATCCTGCGGACATTCGTCTCGGCAGTCCGTTCCACTCCTAGCTATCGCCGCTTTTAACTTTTTGACTGACATACACAAAAGAACAAACCCTCGCGCTAACATCAGCCGCCCAGATCCTCGCGCTGCCTAAAGCCGTCACTGCTTCCTTGGAATAATACTTTTACGCCTAGTCTGTACAGACTCTTAGCCCATGAACAAGATGTTTGGAAACAATTGAGCGCGAATTGTGGCAATTGGTCATAATTGAAAGTCACAACTTACAAATAACTTTAGCCAATTAACTTCTTGGCAATTCTTTGTTCGTTCAATGCTTTATTATTTCCTGTGTTTTTATATTTAACACGAATGGCTAATAAGTGTAATATGAATATTATTTACGACAGACACACACACACGCGCACATAAGCATGCCTTTTATCCCCGAAGGGTTAGTCGTCCTTTCAGACTGGGCAGTAGTGATAAAGACTGCATTTTCTCTGCGAAACCATAAAAAAGAGGGCACAAATTCGAAACTCCAAGATAATTCAGATTAGAAAAACCCAATATCACAGCCCGACGTGGGATCGGACCCGAGACCTTAGGCATTGCAGTGGTACCATAACACAACTACGCCACCAAGGAAGTCAGACAACGATAGACTTAGGGTCAAATTCACGGCTTGCTAACAAAATATGCTAGTCGTCCAATAAATGTATAAGACGACCAAATACCAAAGTCACACTCTAATCTATGCTCCCAAATAAATAGTAATAAAATAAGTACTATCTACATTAGCTGTCATATAAAATTTACTTGAAACCTATCAGGCCCTAAGCCTGATTGTTAACTGACTTTCATACTGAATTCTTTATACAAGATCAAAACCTTATGAAAACCTAAACCATAATGAGACTTAACATCTTATGTCGCAGGATGACGAGCGCAGTGTAATGCCACACAGTACTCTGTAACTCAAGGTGCTGGATGGTGTTGCTACTATTTATGGGTGGTCGTATTGCTTACCATCAGGCAAACGGCATGCTCGTCTCGTCATTCAATGCCATAAAAAAAAACCTTCCAAACCCAAATACTTAAAGAAATGCACCGTTTTCCTTCTCGCCTCTACAGTATTATTCGCAGAAACTAATACAATAGAGCAATTTTATCTATAAAACATGAAAGCAAAAAGTTCCGTTGTTCGGTACGTTGACGTGCACATTTGCTGCTATTCTTTTTTTGTCGAAATAAGATTGCTTAATAATACCAGCTCTGTATTCATAGCGTGATTTTTTTTTTGCCTTAGTAGACAAACGAACTAGCGGTCCGCCTGATGATAAGCGGCGCCCGCCACCCAAGGTCCTATCATCATTCTAAATTAGGGGAATGAGCCAACTTTGGTTGATTTTAAATTACACGGCTGCAAAAAAATAGCAGAAACACACACACTGTTGCCTTTTATTCCGGATGGGTTAGACAGATGCGCAAATAGTGCGCCCGCTTTTCGCCGTGTGTATTACGTGCCATGTGAAAGGGAGGGCGAGCCTATCGCCACATCGGGGAAAAATTTCAGACTCTAGGCTGATACTGAACAGAAAAACCCAGTATTACTTTTTTAGCCCAATATCAGGAGAATACTAGCAAGAAATTCGAATTGCAAAGCACTACATATTGCTTGTCACCTTGACACCAGGAGACGCAAACAAGATGCCTTCTAACAGTCACGAATGCTAATAGAAAATATACAAAAAAATGGGGGGAGATGCATATTTTTTCTATCTATTAGTGCTAAAGCTTATAAAAAGCTATCTCGTCTATGGCCCCTGATGATGTCTTATAATACGTTGCCGATCTTTAAACAAAAAGTGAAATACTACGGATTTAAAAGAGGAAGCTTTTTGGTCCTGGTGGTAGGTCACTCGTAAGCGAGGAGTCATCTGGGTAGGTACCACCGCAATGTCTATTTCTACCGCCAAGTAGCAGTGTAGCACTTTTGTGTTCCGGTTTGAAGGGCATTGTAGCCAGCGTAATTATTGGGCATTATGAGACCTAACATAATGTCTCAGGGTGACGAACGCAGTTAAGTGCCACGGAGTACATAGTATTTAACGTTCTGTATGGTGTTGCTACTGTTTATGGAGGACGGTCGTATCACTTACCATCAGGTGATCGGCATGATCGTCTCATCATTCAGTAGCAATAACAAAAATACCTATGGAAATCTCACTCATCATACCAAACCAAGCATGCTGTCACTTCATTGGTTTTCTTTTCAACGGCACTACCCTGGTTGAACTAGGCCATTTTTGTAGACTGTACCTATAGGCGATTCTAGATGAGGCCCCAAGTTCCATGCTCACCTCAGAATTGCTTGCCCACCCACAGCATTTTGAGGCAGCCTACTACTACTATAAATTTTTCTTCTTTTTCTTCAGCCTCTAGAAGTGCACTGCTATAGGCCTCCCCCAAAGGTTTTCAGACCAACCTGTCAGAAGCGGCCTGCATCCAGCGCGTTCTTGCGACCTTTACCAGGTCGTCTATCCACCTTGTAGGAGAACGTCCCACGCTATAAATTTTTAGAACAATCAAATTTTGTCAAACATGCCTGTCCTGGAAAATGACTCTAGAGACTACTAATTAAAATTTGTAGGTTCATGAAAGAATTATACGGTATTACTGTACCATACACTGCCTCGGTGGCGTAGTTGTATTACAGTACGACTGCAAAGCTGCGGTCTCGGGTTCGATCCCCGGGTCGGGCAAAGTGATATTGAATTTTTCTATTCAGTATCAGCTCGGAGTCTGGAATTTGTGCCCGATATGGCGATAGGCTCGCCCCCTATCACATCATGGGACGGAATAACGGCGAAAAGTGGGGGTACTAGTTGCGCCTCTGCCTACCCCTTCGGGGATAACAGGCGTGAGTGTATATGTATATGTACTATACCATACACTTTCCACGTTTAATTGTGTTTATTGGCATTACGCCCAAATCCTACGTTATGCATTGCTCGGGTATCTGTGAATTTATATGAAAGCTCTGTGCAAAATGAGTCAGAAAGATAAAGTGTCAGTCAACCCATAGTGATTGCTCATTAGATATTAATTTAGATTTGTAGCACAAAGGAGATGCCGGCTTTTTGTATGGGTTTTGGGCCTCAAAATTTAACCAGGCTCAAACTTTAGGGATATTGAAGGGGCAAATTAAAGATCTTGGATACATTAAAAAAAAATTAGACCCCTCCATTTATAACTAACTTTTTTAATAACGTACAAACGTAAGGGGTTAAGGGTAGATTTTAAGCAAAATAAAATTACATAAATCTCGAAATCGGAAGGTTTTTAAAATTAAACAATTTATTCTAAAAGGCAATTTTTTTAGGAGTTGTATCCAAATATGTATAAATATATAATGAAATGTAAAATGTATATATATAATGTATGTCTTGGTTAGAATTATAGGCCCGATTCTTATGCTTTACTGGTAAGCGTCTGGTATGCCAGTGACCGTCTCAGTGGGCACCACCGCGATGTTCATTTCTGCCGCCAAGCAGGAGTGTGCATGGACAGTTGTGTTCCAGTTTAAAGTAAATTATAGCCAGTATGATTACTGGCAGCGACAACCTAGTTGGGAGTGGAACAGACTGCCGAGACGAATGCCCGCAGGTTCAAAACCCAAGGGCACGCACCCAGCACACTGATTTTTTCTAAAAAGTTATGTGTGCATTCTTTGTGAATTATCACCCGCTTAACAGTGACGGAAAAACATCGTGAGGAAACCTGCAAACCTAAGAAGTTCTCTATAAGAGTTTTGACGGTATGTGAGGTGTGCAGAGGCGTGATTACAGGGTGGCAGAGGTGTTAAAGTGCCACGGGGCCCGGGCCCGCAGAGCCCCCCCCCCCTCCCGACCTGACAGGCCGCGAGCTCAGATAAGGGGAGGGGGGGTTGTATACGTGACTTATTTGTTGAATGTCATGGGCCGTGACAATTTTTACGGGGGCCCCATCCAATGAATTTGCCACGGGCCCCCGATGATAGAGTTACGCCACTGGAGGTCTGCCAACCTGCACTAGGCCAGCGTAGTGGACTAAGGCCTAAACCCTCTCACTAGTAGAGGAGGTCCGTGCTCAGCAGTGGTCAGTATTATAATACAGGGCTGGTGGCCAAGTCATATATAACCTACTTTAATATCTCACATTTTTAAATAACAGCAATTGTTATAGGTATCCAATAAAGCAAAGAAATAGAGTTTAATACTTGTTCATAACGCAATTTTGTTCCTATAAATACATATTTGGATTTTGCATAGATCTTTACACTCATCTAGATCTCCATTCTTTTTACGGCGAAGTCCACAGCCAAGCATAGTTTTGTATTGAACTTGGCTCTCCTTTTTATAACTTTCTTCTGTTGTGTTAGGATATTTGTTATGTTACAATTACTGCATTAATTGGTTATTATAATTTTTGTAGGCACTTACTATATTTTGATTAAAACAAGTGCCTACAAAAATTATAGTATCAAAAAACGCTCTGTAAAGAAAAGTCTTGATGCTTGTAGTATTAGTCAAGGCACTGTTTTATACAATGTCTTATTTTACTACCATTATAAATGCTAAAGTTTGTTAGCTATTTGCATATTATAATTGTTTAGATGTTTCTTAATAGAAAGCACAAGACCTACTGAGCGATTTTTTATGATATTATGTACAGAAATATCAAAGAGGTCATAATTATACTGAATGTAGAGTTGGTGCTTTTAATCAGACAGTTTTTCTCTAACACCCCTATATGATTACAAATTGTATGATTGTTGGGTCAATATTTTATACATTATTGTTTCACCATACGTGGATTATATTTATTATAAGACTGCATGCGTTGACATCAGTTAGATGTCGCTGTTAAATTATTTAAAAAATTTGACATGACTCGGACTAAGAAAATTTGTAGTTACCCACAACGTAAGCTAGATGGCATTATTTGCAATTCCTGATTGTTACTTAATGTATTTTTTCTAGTTTCTACTAGCGAACTGTTTCTACAATCGCATAAAAGTCCATAGGGAACGTGCACGTCGTAAACACTGCCATCTAGTGGCGCATTCTGAATCTTCCCCTTCTTCGTTACTTGGCATTGTGGTAAAATAATGATTTCATATTAAAAGGATGAAAAATATAATTTAATTTCTTGATAATGTATTCCTGTATATCTGGATGGTCCAAAACATAAAAATAAGCAAATCAGATGGTGTAAAATTCTATTACGTTCCCATAAATAGTACCTACCTAGGTAAGTGCGTAAGTATGTCATGGTTATGTCAAAATCAACAAAAATAATAAAAGCTATACGAAAAATACATAAATATGAGTTCTAAAAGCATTTAGAAATGTCTCATTACATAATCTCTCTCAAAAAACCGCACACATCATGCCTATAGCATAGCATAGAATAAGAAAGGGTAAGAAGTGCAAGTAGCCTAGTGAGTGGACGATAGCCTAGTTGGGAATGGAACGGTCTGCCGAGACAATGTCCGGAGGTTCGAAACCCAAGGCACACACCTCTGACTTTTCTAAGTTAAGTGTGTTTTATTAATCAATTATCGGTCGCTTTAACGGTGAAGGAAAACATCGTGAGGAAACCTGCATACCCAAGAAGTTCCTTATAAGAATTTCGAAGGTATGTGAAGTCTACCAACCCGCACTAGGCCCGCGTGGTGGACTAAGGCCTAAGCCCCCCTCAGTAGAGGAGGCCCGTGCTCAGCAGTGGGCAGTGTAATAATACAGGGCTGGTCTTATTTATGTATTATTTAAGAAGTGCCATCAGGTCACCCACTTATCACCAATATCTTCCGTCCCAAAAAGTGATAGGGGACGAGGCTATCGCCATATGAAGCACGAATTCCAGACACCGGTTTGATACTGAGCACAAAAAAACAATCATCACTTTGCCCGACCCGGGATTGGAGCCCGTAACCTCACAGTGGCGTACCGTGTACGCAATACAACGCCAGTCTCAAACATAATTACCGTATAAGACTAAATCAACAGAAATATTTCAGTCAGATATTATCTTTACGACATGAGATTAAAAGCATCATCTCGTTGTTTTCTACATTCAATCATCCTATATATGTTTGAATACGACGATAAGATGGATTCCAATGAATAACAAATGAACATCGTGGTTACATGAAAACATTCTCCAGGGATTATAAAGGCGATGGCTTGTTCATAGTAGGTATACGTGATGCTAAAGGCTTCGCTCCTTTGAAAATCTCTAAATAACTGGAGCGATCAGTAGCGCCATCTCTACGCCCGGGCCATCTTTTTAAAAAATCAATTTAAAAACTTATTGCCACGGGAGAAAATTACCGGAACAAAAAGTAGCCTTTAGTTTACTCCAGAGCACAGTCTATGGGTGTACAAAATGTCATCCAAATCCGTTCAGCGATTACGAAGTATAGGTACTTCTAACAAACATTCTGACGTTTTCACTAACATTCGTATTTGTAATATTAGTAAGAGCAGGTAAGCTCGATGGCGACAGGTTCGCCCCCTATCACATCATGCGACTGAGTAACCGCGAAAAGTGGGTGCACTAGTTGCGCCTCTGCCTACCCCTTCGGGGATAACAGGCGTGAGTGTATATATTTTTAATTTTTTTTTCTAGCGGCCAAATTTTGATAGGCAACCTAGAAGGTGTATATTCTCCTAATCCATACTAATATTATAAATGCGAAAGTCACTCTGTCTGTCAGTCTGTCTGTCTGTCTGTTAAGCTTTCACGCCAAAATTACTGAACCGATTTAGATGTTTGATAGGAAGATATTTTAAGACCCTGGGAAGGACCTAGGGTACTTTTTATCCCGGGAAAATAAAAGCCGGGACTTTAATCTCGGAAAATAACTTTCTGCGAGTGAAACCACAAGAAAATAACTATGGAGATAGTTTGAGATCCAGAGGACATAGGCTACTTTTATCCGGAAAAATATACACCGGGAATTTTATCCTGGATTTTATTTTCTTACGCTTGGAGCCGTAACTACCAAATCAAAGAATCTATTTCAATAAAATTTTGTAAGGAGATAGTTTAAGACCCTGAGAAGGACTTAGGCTACTTCTTAAGCCGGAAAAACATTACCCGGGAATTTTATCTCGGATTTTATTTTCTCGCGAGTGAAGCCGTCACACCCAAACCAATGAGCGTATTGCAACGCAATTTGGTAGGGAAATAGTTTAAGGGTTTGGGAAGGACCTAGGCAAAAGTCTTATCCCGGAAAAAAATCGGGACTTTCAACCCTTTTTTTTTGTATGGCCATCTTCGGCGCATTAGGGACGGCTGCGGGCTTCCTCCGACTCACGTCTAAGTTGTCGTCCGCAACCGCCCCTGACTTTCATCCCGTAAAATACTTTCTTGCGGGAGGAACCGCAAATAAATAAGTATGAAAATAGTTTGAGACCCAGGGAAGGACATAGACATCTGCTTATTCCGGTAAAATATAAACCAGGAATTTTAACCCGGTTTTTTTATATTTTTATTTTAAAGAGTATGTCGTTACATCACTCTTATTATAAAACAAAGTCGCCTATGGCATCTGTTTCTCTCTTGAACGCGATAAACTCAAACACTACCGAACAGATTTTTATTCGTTTTCACCAATGGTCGGTGTGATTCAAGAGAAAGGTTTATGTGTAGTCTACTCATATTACAAATGCGAAAGTTTGTAAGAATGTATCTAATGATCATGTCCTGGATTAACACATAGGCTACTTTTTATCGGGAAAATATAAAGCAGGACTTTTATCCCGAAAAAACTTTTTAACGCGGGCGGAGCTGCGGGCAAAAGCTAGTCTTAAATATGTATAAAAATTTGGTTTGTAGCAAATAGTCGATAGGTGTAGTGATTCTGCAGTGGGATCTTAGACTATTTCTACAAACCTATTCTAGGATGAAGCAATTTGAATTGCATCAATAACAGTAACAGGTAATACTACTAACAGAAGATTAGATTTGGTATCATGCGACCAATTCGTCACGCGGTACAGTCTTCACGCCACACGATCGAACCGTACCATGCGATGTCCAGTTGTATCCAACCAAGTTTGATGGACAAGCCATCGAACCAGCCGTACCAACAATAATAATAATAATGTCCATCGAACCGTGCCCCACACGATGCGATATGGTTCGATGGCATACCATTTTAATGGTTCGGCTGTACCAAATCGCATCGTATGTGCCCACTTTAATGCGATGCACCAACTACCCGCTCGGGCCATGACACTAACAATGACCTTCACGGCAACTGTACAAACTCCTGCATTACAATACAAAGGCGCAAATGATAGCGATGTTCGTCATTAGAACTTAGACGCAAATAAAAAAAAAAACAAAAAACGATTTAGTAGTAAATAAATATACGATAGCATTACTTATATACTGGTAACAAATTTTGGAGTCGGTGCCCATTTAAAATTAAACATCGTTTATGCATATTTTTTATTACTGTATCTATCTAGCTTAGCTAGTAATTTTAATTAGACACCGACTCCAAAATTGGTTACCAGTATATAAGTAATGCTATCATATATTTATTCACTACTAAATATTTTTTTGGTTTTTAGTTGTTTTAGTCGTTTTTGAAGGCGGTTCAATTTTTTGTTAAAAAAAAATTATTTGTTGCTTTTTGTCTTAGTAAGAAATATACCACGTCGATGGCGTAGTTGTGTAGCGCACGCGGTACGACTATCGCGCTGGCGTGTTACTCCTCTTTCTACTCCTGAAAACGTAAAAGGCGTGATGTAAAAGGCGAAAACACTAAAGAATAAATTACTTTCATAATATTTGCGAAAAAAACGATTTGTGGGCCCATAAAATTTTTGGGTTGCCCGCGATTTCTCCAAGATCCAATCATCAGATCCTGACTTGGTGACTACTGGACCACTTCAGAAGTATCTCCTTTTCGAAAAAACGAAAAAAAAAATTATTTTGAAAATCGGTCCACAATTGGCGGAGTAATCGCGTAAAAACACTCAAAAAAACATACCGTCGAATTGAGAAAGAACCTCCTCCTTTTCTGAAGTCGGTTAAAAAGGTTTTTATTTGTTGCTTTTTTGTGTTAGTAAGAAATATACCGCCTCGATGGCGTAGTTGTATTACGCACGCGTTACGACTATCGCGCTGGCGTGTTACGCCTCTGCCTACCCCTAAAAACGTAAAAGGCGTGATGTTATTTACGCGAAAATACTAAAGAATTAATGACTTCATAAGATTTGCGAAAAAAACTATGTGTGCGCCCATAAAATTTGAGGGTTGCCCTCGATTTCTCCAAGATCCAGTCATCAGATCTTGACTTGGTGAATATGGGACCACTTCAGAAGTATCTCCTTTCGAACAAAAACATGAACATATTTCAGTTAAAAACAATCCTATCCCTACGAAATTTATATCCGAAGATAGCTAGTTCTTCACATTATGTAAAATCAAGAGAAAAAGTTTAAACAAATCATGGGTAATGAATAAACCGACAAAACGTAAAACGAATCCCATTGTCACAACTCTCCTAGTACCGAGGTGAGTAGTACATAGGGCAAGGTAAGTTGTGACAAGTGTTTATAAGAGCATTTTATGAAAGTTTATTCAATTTTGTAATTAAAATTAAAAACATTTTTTTTAGTAGCATTTGGAACACATAATTCTTATATAGTATATGAAAATGAAAATAAAAATGTTTATTTCATCACACAATAGGCAACTATATACCCTCATACATAACTACTGCATAGTTTAGTAAACAAGCTTGATATTGACTTCTCTATTATGATTACTATTGTAGCTTTATTTGTCTACACATTTAGATAACTGTTACAAAAAATAAATAAATAAAAAAATTATGACGTATAATTCATTGGTTGTTTTTGTGTAGCCCCTCTTGGGTAAAAGCCTCCTCCAACTTGAACCAATCTTCACGGTTTGTGGCAACTTTCATCCACTCATATCCTGCTATATTCTTGATATCGTCCACCCATCTTTTTCTTTGTCGACCTACGCTCCTTTTGCCTATTGGACCTTTCCACTTTGTTGTTTGGTGTATCCATCTTTTGTCACGGTATCTGGCTATGTGTCCTGCCCACTTCCATTTTTGTTTTAAACCACGAAGTTCTCTTTCTCTGTTCTGTGTTTTAAACAATGATGGAGTGCGTCAGTTAAGTTGTTTTTTTTTTTCGAATGTCTGTGTTTCTTGTTTTTTGTATTCCCCTCAGTTTTAAGATGCTTCTCTCCATGGCATGGCATGTTGGCAGGACAGAATTTTGTTTTTTATTCTTTCGGTATATACCCATGTTTGGCTTGCATAGGTTAAGCTTGGGAGGATGCACGAGTCCATTATAACCTTTTTCATCTTTATGTTGTATTTTCCTTTGAGAATTTCTTTTTGACACCAATATTTTTTCCATGCTAGGTTAATTCTTCTATCTATTTCTTTGTCATTACTGTTTGTATCGAAAGACACCAGTTTGCCTAAATATACGTAGTCATTAACATATTCTATCGACTTTCCTTCTATTGTGATTGATTTTTTGGAACTGTTTTTCATAATTTTGGTTTTTGATGGATTCATTTGTCAATCCTACTTTTTGGCTTTCAACGTTCAGACTCTGTAGCATGTAATCTAATTCTGTTATGGATTCGCTAAAAAGAGCTATGTCATCTGCATCTGACTTCTCTATAATAGTTAATAAATGTGGCAAATAAGTGTGATTAAAATTCAAATTTTATGTAATATCTATTCCGATAAACAATTACGCCGCATATAATAATTGTGACTCTCCTCCAGTACAAGTTTCAAGTAACAATCCTTTACACCCCCTGAATTGGACCCACACCTCTTTTGACATGCTATTTGCAAATGGTTAGAGGCAACATAAATAGAAACATATATTTTCTGCGTCATCTTCATCAGTTTCACAGTACTCTTTCGTGTTTGTTCTCTTAATGTTATCTCCTCAAAATTATGCCAGTTCATAAATTTCCTTACCCGTCATGCCTCAGTCTTCTACACGTACCTAATATATACCTACTTATTTGGCATTATGAAACAGTAACGCGTCATAACATAGCAGAATATTATGTATTATCTATCATACATTAACATAATCAAGAAGAGTTGTGACAGCTTGTCACAATTCACCCAGGTACAAAAATTATGCATTACTTATATTGAAAATCTCATAACTACAAAATGTGTAACAATCCATCAGAAAAGTTATGATATTGTTGAAGCTGAATAGTCAAAGTGTATTAAAACTGATAACACAATATCAGTAACGTTAAATATATTCATTAGTAAGCTATTAAAATTTCAACAAACGACTTACTTTTGGCAGTTTTTTGTGCTTGTATGATGTATTCGTACAACCGATTTCCGTGTGCCGACGCGTAGCGCATCAAACAGGCCATCGAAACAACATAAATTTTTCAAAACTGCCAGCTCGCTTACGACCATAATGTGCAAGAAATCGGCTATGTTACAACTCACCTCTGTCACAACCCTAAGTCCCAGGTCTCCCCTAATGGTGTAACATACATACAAAAAAAAAACATACCGTCGAATTAAGAACCTCCTCCTTTTTTTGAAGTCGGTTAAAGATTATGCGCCAATAATTATGCTGTCACTCAAAGATTATTTCATGTGTTCTCTTTTTAAAATATTATTTTTTTTCACGCTAATCATAATTTACATCAAACCTTTTTTATCACCAAATTACCTAATATACTTACAAACTTTTTTCACCAAACTTCGATGTAGTCACGAGGTATTTCTCTTGCCGGGACAAAAATTGATTATCTCGGAGCCTTATGAGTTATTGCCGGTTATAAGTGACTGACGAATATAATACAGAAACGGATCATTTCTGTGTCGTTATAATGTGCGGGCGGTAGTGTCATCAGTCATGGTTTCGCCATTTTTAAAACAGGTAATTCTATATTTTATGTTCTTTTAATTTAAAGTAAATACTTTTCGGTTGTATTTTTTTAATACGTATTTTTATTTTCAAAAAGGACATGTCCAAAATCGGACTTAAAATTAAATGCAAGATACTTTATAAAGGTACATTTGGATGGTATTTCGAAAAACTAGGCCTTTGCAATATATGGTATAATTTTAAAGTCCTCCTTGAGATCTATATAATTTTGTTTTGCTCAAAATCTACACTTAAAATTTACATTTTGTCGACACTCGGGAATATGGCATCATTCGAGCGAGAATTGGAACGAGTCTCTAACACTATGTACATACACCCTATACCAAATACCAATCATGCGGTGGCCATCTTCTGCGCGTACGGCCCCGTGGTATCTCTATACACTAACATCGCTGCGCAGCCCCCTATCACATCATGGGACGGAATAATGGCGAACAGTGGGTGCACTTGTTGCGCCTCTGCCTACCCCTTCGGGAATAAAAGGCGTGAGTGTATATGTATGTATGTATAGCTGCGCGGCACCATCCTTGCGCGACGTAGCATTGAGGCCCTTTTCTTCGAGTAGCTAAGAAGGCACAGAGCTCTAGAGGACGTCTTTAGCATCTAGGGCAGCGGTGTACGATCTCTCGTATTGTCGTCTACCTCGTAAATGTTTAATTGTTGTGTAGAGCGAGTAGCCCCCCACTATTCACCCCCTGAATCCCTCTAAGACCCATTTATACAACCATAATACACAGGGCACAAGTCATGTTTAAAATCATGCTTGTTTAATTCGTTTATGGAGTAATGTCCATTTTATTATATTTGTTTAATCACCTTAAGGTTAGCAAGATGTAATTTCTAACATAATTCGTATCATTAAAGTAATCAAATGATATACGTGTAATGAACATATATAAACGATCCTTGTAAAGTAATAAAATTTACTAAATCCAAAGACACACACATACTCACGCCTGTTATCGCCGAAGGGGTAGGCAGAGGCGCAACTAGTGCACCCACTTTTCGCCGTTATTCCGTCCTATGATGTGATAGGGGGCGAGCCTATCGCCATATCGGGCACAAATTCCAGACTCCGGGCTGTTACTGAATAGTAAAACTCAATATCACTTTGCCCGACCCGGGGATCGAACCCGAGACCTCAGCTTTGCAGTCGTACTGTAATACAACTACGCCACCGAGGCAGTCTAACGATAAAGAAAGTAATATAATGATAAGTAGGTATAGTTACTTTTGTATGTCTATTTCTACCGCCAAGCAGTAGTGTATGACTGTTAAATTGTATGTAGTTGTATTAGTATAAGGCGCAGCGCAGACGTCAAGTTCTTGCTAAAAATATAACATTATTTTGAAACTTTGCTGATTTTGCTGAAGCAATAGACGGTTACAATTATTGTCACGTTTTCAACCAATTTTGGTGCTTTTAAAAGGATTTTTAATTACTAATCAATTTAGTTGAAGCCCGTTGCTAGTTGTCATTTTGTGTCTTGTGTCTGATGAAACAAATTCTGCGCAAAGGTATCAGGTTCTAAAACTCGGGCAAAGTGATATTGGATTTTTCTGTTCAGTATCAGTCCAGAGTCTGGAATTTGTGCCCGATATGGCGATAGCCTCGCCGCCTATCACACCATGGGACAGAATAAGCACGGCGAAAAGTGGGAATATTAATTGCGCTTCTGCCTACCCCTTCGGGGATAAAAGGCGTGAGTGTGTGTGCGTGTGTGTGGTATTCTGAGCAATAATAATACCGCCTGTATTATATGCTTACTGCCCACTGCTGAGCACGGACCTCGTCTACTACTAAGGTTTAGGGATTAATCAAAAAGATTATCATCAATATCAGCCACATGATCCTCACCTGAATAAAACTCTCCACGTAAGATTTGTAGATCAATTGAAACTTGCTTTTATAGCTGTTGAATGACGAGACATGTTGACGAGCACCGCTCGCCTGATCTGATAGCAACACCATACAGAACTCTCAATTATAAAGCACTTCGTGGCACTCCACTACGCTAGTCACTTGTACACAAGATGTTAAATCTCGTAATGCCTAGTCATTACTCTGGCTACAATGTCCTTAAACCGGAACAGAACAATGCATACTCACTGCTGCTTGGCGGCCCCTCGCAAGATATGAAATCAAATCAAATCATTTATTCAAATCCATAAAATGTTAAACATTATTTAGATTCAGTCAATGTTTACTCTACCACCAGTTCGGAAAGCAGTTTCCACAAGAGAAGAACGGGCAAGAAACTCTAGGGTTGCTCTTTTCAAAATTAGTCCAAAGGTATAAATTAAGTGCAGTGTATAATACAAATATATATACAGATTTTTATTTTGTTTAGAGTAGTTCATATATTTACTTGCTTAATAATGTTCTCAATTCAAGCGTACAACCCTCTCAGGAACCACGTAATAATTTGATGATCTATACTTGTCCAATACAGGTTTTATTAACTATTAGTTTTGAGACATAGTAAGCGAAATGGGCAGACCAGTCCACACAAGCAGCACTCGTTCACGAGTACGACGCATGTGCCAGCCATCGGCCTCCTCAACCATGTTGCAGGGAAGTGGCGGACCCGGCACACGACGCCGCCGCAGCTATTATAATTCATAATGGTTTTATCCTTTCGTTTTCAGTCCTGGACGGTGTCAGCAGTGCTGATCAACATGTTGGGACAAGGCATGCTGCTCAGCTTCGCCACCTGCCTCCTTCCAGCGCTACAAGCTCCTGACTCTCCTATAAAGACTAACTTGGACACCGCATCTTGGTTATGTCAGTAGCATTACGCTTTTTTGTGTTTTTGGGGTACGCAGACGTGTCAACCCACGACGAACGGCTGGTCGTTTCGATAAAGTGAACATGAGACTTTTTGCAGGGGAAAAATGCGTTATCGCTGGTCGGGACCACCACTGTGGGGTGAGTGGAACGGTCATGTTGGTTTCCACACGGTCTTACAACCCAATGTCGACACTCGGGAGTATAGCATCTGAGCGAGCATTGGACAGAGTCCCAAACACTATTGACACCCTACACCGGCATACCAATTAAAATCTGAGGCCTGTCTCTCTACCACACAACTGAACTGCGATACTATTAAAACAAACATTTGCCAATTGTAGACGTATTTATTTTTATTTAGTAAACAGAAAGCAATAAAGAAATTAGATATTATTTGATTGGTTGTATTTTATCTACACTATCAACACATTTTGGTTCGCGATAAAATATCAGTTATTTGCATATAAAGTAGGATATAACGTCGTAAATAATAAGCTGTTACATTGTTTAATTTTTTTAATAATCTATGTAACAGTCTGTCTATAAGTTGTTTTAAGGTTATTACGCCGCGTAAAATGTGATCTGTTTTCGTACACAGTTCAGTCTGTAGTGAAATAAAATAGTGCTATTAATCCGAATATATAATAATATAAGAGTAAATACGCATACGCACGCCTTTTATTCCCGAAGGGCAGAGGCGCAACTAGTGGGGCGGTTGCGGACGACAACTTAGACATGAGTCGGAGGAAGCCCGCAGCCGTCCCTAATGCGACGACGATGGCCACCGCGGAGTTTTGGTTGGTATGCCGTGCGGTGTACATACGTTAGGGACCCGGCCCGGCCTCGGTGGTCGCGCGACGTTTTCCATCTCTCAGGGCGGCTCAACGCCGGCTCGTTAGGCACGGTGAACCCAATACCCATATCGGCCACAAATTCCAGACCCCGGGCTGCTACTTAATAGAAAAATCAAATATCACTTTGCCGGACCCGGGGATCAAACCCAAGACCTCAATTGCAGTCGTACCGTAATACAACTACGACACCGAGGCAGTCAAGAGTAAATTACGTTAAAATCGAACCTATGTAAGAATCCTATTGTAAACCATATCCAATTCAACCATACCAGCCCTGTATACCTACCGCTCCCTACTATTGAGAGGATTTAGGCCTTAATCCACTACGCAAGGCTAGTGCGGTTTGGCCGACTTCACATACCTTCTAAATGCTTATAGGGAACGTCTCAAGTATGCAGGTTTTGTCTAGATGTTTTTTCATCACAGTTTAAAGCGCGGATAATTCACAAAAATACACAAATAACTTTTTAGTAAAGTCAGAGGTGCGTACCCTTAGGTTAATTGTTGCGAAAATTCATCTCGGCCGTCCATTCCACTCCCAACTAGGCTAGCGCCGCTTTCTTAACTAACTGTAAAGCGCTCAACCCTTATAGTAGTTTTAACCGTTAATTTTAAACCGAATTGTAAACCGTTCGTTCATTTATGGGCTCGCCCCTATCACATCATCGAACGGAATAACGGCGAAAAGTGGGTGCACTACTTGCGCCCCTGCCTACCCCTTCGGGGATAACAGGCGTGAGTGTGTGTGTGTGTATTTTAAAAGATGTTTTTTAATCGTCTATATCCAAAGTTATGTTATTTTTAAAAGCGAGTTGGAGACGCATTTCCTACATAATATATGGAGAAAGATTTTGAAATTCCTGACCGTAAAAGTACAAACCTCCAATAGTCCTGACTGGAGAGGCTGGTGGCAGGTCTCTCATATGTAAAAGTCCGCCTTGGTGGGCACCACCGCAATGCCTATTTCTGCCGCCAAGCAGCAGTGTGCAAGCACTGTTGTATTTCGGTTTGAAGGACATTGTAGCCAGTGTAGCTACTGACATAATGAGACTTAACATCTTATGTCTCAGGATGACGAGCGCAAGAGTGCCACACAGTACTTTGTAACTCAAGGTGGTAGATGGTGTCGCTACTGTTCATGGGTGATCGTATCGCTTACCATCAGGCGAACGGCATGCTCGTCTCGTCATTCAATGCAATATGAAAACACTCCAAAATCTTTTAATCCTTATAAGCAACAGGATCGATATGATCAAAACAGATTTTAATTAAACCTATGTTCTTGTTGAAGGCACCATATTTTTCAAAATGTGTGAATTCAGATCTTAATGTCTTCTAAAATGATGGACAGTCTCTAAGAAAAGTCTCTTGTGTTTTCAGCGGTAAAACGCTCTTATGGATGCCAGATTTTATAGCTGTGTCTACATTATACTAGATGTACGATATCCATGATTATTATGCCTGTTTCTGTGTCCGAGCTGCGACTGAGTTATTGTCACGACAGAAAAACCCAGTTACAATTGTTTTTAGTCTGACCCGGGATTCGAACCCGAGGCTTTAGCGCGTTAGCCATAATGTACGCAATGTGACTTCGCCACCGCGACAGTCACACTAGCTGTCTACTCCAAAAGAAGATAAGCGTGATGATAAAAATATAATTATCCGAAAGCACATACTTATAATTTGATAACAGAGTTTACTTTTACAATACTGGCCTAATAAAGATTAGTGCACACCGTATTCAAAAATCTTTATGAATATTGCCTTAATTCGCTTAAGAGGCCTAAAATTTCGACTATTTCAGTCATTTCATTATCATGATTATTTAAAAAAATAAACTGATCTGATTAATTTATAATACATTAGCGGAAAGACTATTTCAACACTAGTGGAATAACCGAGCCAGATTTTTCATATCTTTATTTATTTTCGATCTATCCCCCAAGTTCTAACGTCTATTTCAGAAATTTTGTTGTATGGAGACTCAAACTTGTTGCCGTTTTTAATCAAAATTGTGCTTGAAACTAACTAACGAAAATGACTCGTTATTGATATAAAAAGTCGCCTACAAGATAAACGCGACAATTTCTTTATCTATACTTTAATATTATAAGCTGAAGAGTTTGTTTGTTTGTTTGAACGCGCTAATCTCAGGAACTAGGTCCGAGTTGAAAATTTCTTTTTGTGTTGAATAGACCATTTATCGAGGAAGGCTTTAGGCTATATAACATCATGATGCAACTATTAGGAGCGAAGAAATAATGGAAAATATGAAAAAAGCGGGGAAAATTATTAATGCTTGAGGGCTTCCATTGCGTGCGCTGCGAAAACGGTTTAAGATACCAAAAATATATGTATGAAAGAATTATTCCTCTTGAAATGATCTAAAAAAATGTCCGCGACAGTATGTGTCTATCTTTTAAGATTAACTCACTAGAACCGTTTTTATGGTAATCAAATTTCGTTGAAATTAAGGCATTATTTGTTAAGAGTTGTATCAACGTAATGATATTAATCTTTATCCAATGAATATATTATACACGGTACATACACAAAAAAAAAATTTTTTTTTCAATTTTTGTCTGTCTGTTCCGCCTAATCTCTGAAATGGCTGGACCGATTTTGACGGGATTTTTATTGGTAGGTAGCTGATGTAATAAGGAGTAACTTAGGCTACGTTTTATTCCGGAAAAGTATAAAGCGGGACTTTTCCACGGAAAAACTTTTTAACGCGGGCGGAGCCGCAGGCAATAGCTAGTTATCAATATAAAGGGAGGCGCACTAATTTTCGCGGGCTAGCGCGCATTAATATTCGAGGCTTAGTCCACAGATTTATGGGAGGCCTTATTGCTCGATTGTTGAAGTTGTATGTTTTTTGTGCCCCTTGTAAAATTGCGACGCTCCAAGTGCGAGAACCTGTCGCCATCCCACCACCGCGCGAAATAAAGGTCTTCTTCTTCTTGCGTCGTGTTCCTCAACACCTACTGTGGGTCACCACCACCCTTCTGCGTCGCTTTCTCTCGAACGAGGTTTCTCCATTTATTTCTGTCACATGCGGAGGGCGGTGTGAACTGTAGAGTCAAGAGTGGTGCTGATCTGTTCACACCAACGTATTGGTCTGCGTCCACGAGGCTTTCTCCCATCTACTGTTCCGGTCACGATGAGTTTCACGAGATCGTCACCGTCTTGTCTTGCAATTTGACCAAAATATTGTGCGTAGACAGTCCGATGACAGCCACGAGGAGATTTTGAGTTCTCGCAATATGGAGATGTTAGTTCGAAATGCTGTCCAAGGAATACAGAGCATCTTTCTTTAACACCTTATCTCAAATGCGTTAATGCGTTTGCGCTCTGCTGCTTTCAATGTCCAAGTCTCAGCTCCATACGAAAAGACTAAAAGTACCAGTGTCTATTTTTCCGAGTTTAAAAATAACCTGCTGATCAATCCATCGACGTGTAGAGAAGGTTTTAGGCGGCCTATAGTCCAACGCCACGTCTCATAGTGGATTATCAAGCTAAAGTGGCGTTGAGCGGGGTTCATAGTTCGCAGAACTGAAGAAAAAGAGTTCTCGAGAGAAGACCACGTACCGGCGCGCGCAGAGCCGGACGTCCACCTGCTATGTGGACAGACAACTTGCTAAAGGCCGCAGGAACACGCTGGTTCCAGCCTGCTTTTGACATGCCGGGTCAGGAATTTTTAGGGGAGGCCTGTGTTTAACAACAACTTTATATCGCTGATGATGCTGATAATGTTACTAAGTTAAATGACAATTATAGCTTGACACATTGATCAATTCAACAATCAATTATAATTGCGAAAATAACTCTGTCTAACTCATGAAATTTGGTATGGAAATAATTTGAGGCCCTATTGGCATAGGCGAATTTTCAACTCCAGGAAAATATAGAGGTTTTTTTATCACGGATTTTTTTTGCACGAGGACGGAGCCGCGAGTAAAATCAAGTTTCGTTATAATTATTGTAATTAACCATTGTTCATAAAACCTTCAATAATATATTAAAATTAGGTTCAATAATGGATTTTCTCATTAAACACTCAAGGATTTCAATTAGAGTATTCCTATTATAATTATAATGCAAGGTGGCAAAGTTAATAATTAATTAATATATTATTTATTTTATATTTATTTATTCAAAGGCCTAGTTTTTGGGAGTACTATTCAAATATATATAAAGTATATAGGTTAGAATTCGCATCGATATTCGCATCAGGCAGTGTGATGTGCGGCGGGAGCTACAATCATTAGATACACATAAGTCTAGTGGTCCAGACGGTATCCCAGCGATAGTTCTCAAAAAGTGTGCAGCGGAGTTGTCTCCCGTGTTGACGCGCTTATACCGGTCATCGCTCCTATCCGGTACTGTGCCTCAATCTTGGCGAGAGGCTAATGTGCAGCCGATTCCGAAAAAGGGAGATCGGTCAGACCCTAACAATTACCGCCCAATCGCCGTAACTTCAGTGTTGTGCAAAGTAATGGAGCGGATCATTAACAGACAGTTGGTCCGCTACCTGGAAGATCATTCGTTGATCAGCGATCGTCAATACGGCTTTCGGTCGAAACGGTCAACGGGTGACCTTCTGGCGTACGTGCTACATTGCTGGGGTGAGGCGATGGATAAGCATGGCGAGGCTTTAGCCGTGAGTCTCGACATTGCTAAGGCATTTGATAGGGTCTGGCATCGTGCCCTTCTCTCCAAGCTTCCGGCATATGGGCTCCCCGACAACTTGTCTCCAGCTTTCTGCATGAGCGTAGAATGCGTGTTCTCGTTAACGGACATGCTTCGCAGCTAATGTCAGTTAATGCTGGGGTCCCCCAAGGCTCGGTGCTTTCGCCCACCCTGTTTACTTTGCATATCAATGATATGCTATCCCTTGGTAGCATTCATTGCTATGCAGACGACAGCACGGTACATGGGCGATATTGCTCTGGGCCACCCAGTTGCCGGGGAGTCACCGATAGGCAGCGTGAGAATCTGGTCGTCGAGCTCAATCGGACTTTGGATCTTGTATCCGAATGGGGTATATCCAATCTGGTTGAGTTCAACGCCAAGAAAACTCAGGTGTGCGCGTTCACGTGTAAAAAATCCCCGTTTTTGCCCCTCCCTAATCTTCAGGGTACTCCACTTGCAATGCGGAATGGCCTCAATATCCTGGGTATGGATTTGCGCTGCGATCTGAATCCAAGGAATCACATCGAGAGTGTAATATCTGCAACATCCCGCAGGGTCGGAATTCTAAACAGGGTGCGGAGGTACTTCACGCCCGGTCAGCTCTATCGTTTATATAAAGCGCAAGTGCGGCCGGGTATGGAATACTGTTCGCATCTCTGGGACGGTTCCGCAAAATACCTGCTCGATGCCTTGGATGGATTGCAGCGACGGGCTATCCGCATTGTAAATGATGCAGACGTAACAAAAAGTTTGGAGCCACTGCAGCTGCGCCGCGACATCGCCTCGCTCAGTGTGTTCTACCGTCTGTATCATGGTGAGTGCTCTGAAGAATTGTTTAACCTTATCCCCTCCTCTCCTTTCCTAAACAGAACCACGCGTGCTGGCTTGCGGAACCACAGCTTAGTGGTCTGTTCCATCCCGGCTCGAACCAAAAGGTTCAGTAATTCATATTTCTGCCGCACCATTAAGCTGTGGAACAGTTTGCCAGCGTACGTGTTCCCTCCTTCCTACGACTTAGGGTCCTTCAAGCGGAGCGTGAAGAAGCAATTAAGCAGGCCGGCATAATTGTGCCGACCGACCAGGGATGTTTATCTCTTGCCGGTCGACACAACTTTTTGGGCTTCACTACATTTACCATCAGATGCAGTGAAGCCACTTTGTCGAGCCTAGGATAAAAAAAAAAAAAAAAAAAAATTTTAAGCCCGTTTTTGTACATGTCCCTTGTAGGCATCAAAGCCCTTGAATATTCATAATATAACTGTTTTGCATTAAAACAAAACAATTATTATGTGTTGAAGAAAACACACAGCATTGAGATGAAGAACGCGATCATTTGATTCGGTTAATCTAAAGAGAATGTCAGTTCAATACATACCAGACTGTCCAATCTTGTTTCTTACAATTACACCAGAAGGCTCTGCTCTGCTTCTGAGCGCGACTCTAGCTGTCAACTCATAAAGTCTTCATCACCAGCAAGATCGTTGTACTAATGCTGTGTGTTTTCTTCAACACATAATAATTGTTTTGTTTTAATGCAAAACAGTTATATTATGTGTCTCCAAAAACACACAGCATTGAGATGAAGACCTGTTTGATATCTGCTGGTGTATTTCAATCGACGCTATGTGAATATGTGTGTAAGTAAAAACTCTATAAAACAAACTTAACAAAAGGAAAGCTTTGATAAAACTAAAAACTCTTATAAGTTATTTGTCATATTAAGAGATCAGACCAATAATTATAAAATTGTAAACACTTTATAGTTAAGTGATATCTTATACACTCAAATCAAGAGTATCAAGAGAAATGAGATCCAAATTTATGACAACAAAAAATCAAACATTGAAACACTTTAAAAATTATCCTACAATAAAACATCAGTATGAACACTGAGTCTGTAAATCTCCTGACAAAAGATATTTTAATAAAGTGCTTACAGATTCCCGGTTAGCTCTTTTCAGAATATCTTCCATAGCAATATAATATACTACTCCATTGATAGAATACTAGGTATATTGCTGAGCTGGAGCCTGATTGCGGCTACAATATTTCATAAATGGATGTGTACTTGTCTGTTGTCTATGTATATACAGTGTATTATTTGTAGCCAAATTAAACTTTTACCTATATTCTATCTATCTATCTATCTATTTTCACAGAAATGCACGAATAGTAATTTGTTTAAAAATACAACTATTCAGCCAGCCACTCTGGTTTTTTACGCTAATTTAACAGTTTCTATGACTAGCTTAAAATAAAAAAAAATTATGTCCTTTAACTGCTAATGGTAGTATGTCATCTGAGAGTTGAGACCCATAATTTAGTTCTTTCACCTGAGTAGCTGAGATTATAATTATGGGTGTGGATACCTATTCAGCAACTGGTTGATAGTCTGGATACAGCTGTTAGTTCTTTACCCAGATTTTGGCCCAGGAACCAGCCTGAGCATTCCATGAGTGGCAATCTCTTCCCCAACAGTTCCAAAAAAGGGGATCAGGGTGTGAAATACATAACCTGAAGTTAGTTATGATGTACTAGTGGTATTTATAATAAATCATGTGTTTCAAAATTATGGTAGGTGATATAGAGAAAAAATCTAGGATTTGTTGGATGATCCTTGATAACTTTTTCAACAGTAGTTACACAAGAACCTAACATCATTAATTTGTGTAATAAAACAGTACTACCTGCAAATTAAAATCCGGCTGCATCTTGACTAGACCTTGTATCTTTTGATTTGTTATCATTGTACTAGAGTCTAGACTAACAATTTTCTAATTGGACACTAAAGGTGGATAAGGTGGTGAAAGACCAATTTTCCTTAAATAACTGATTTCTCTTCTCCTAGCACCAAACATCTATGCGCTCCACCCCCCAGTTTTGCCTGATGAGACATTTTGTCAAGAACCGCAGGTTCAATCACTAAGAACCTTCCGCAGGTTCAATCAAGAAGAACCTTCTGCAGGTTCAATCACTAAGGACCTTCCGCAGGTTCAATTCATAAGAACTTTGCGCAGGTTCAATCACTAAGAACCTTCCGCAGGTTCAATCAATAAGAACCTTCCGCAGGTACAATCACTAAGAACCTTCCACAGGTTCAATCAATAAGAACCTTCCGCAGGTTCATAATTTGAATAATAGTGATTAATGCTGTTTACTACTGAGATTCAATCAAAAAGAACTTTCTGCATATTCATTATTTGAATTATGCATGTTTATTCTCTCACCTACTAGTGAGGTTTAATCAATAACAACCTTTAGCAGGTTTATAATTTGAATTATGTATGATAATGCTCTCACTTACTAGTGAGGTTTAATCAATAAGAACCTTCCGTAGATTCATTATTTGAATTGGGTAAGTTAGTGCTTTTACTGACTAGTGAAGTACATACTACTACCACTACGCCTACTGTTCAAGGCGCTAAAAAAAGCACTGTGTCAATTTAATTGCCTATTATATATCCTTTCTGCACAGTTTAAATATGCAGGGACCTTGAGATTCATATGGGTGGTAGGCAACCCCCGTTGGCAAAAATATTGCCAACCCATAAGTATTTAAAATTTGGGTTTGTGTAAACCTGTACAATAGTGGTATATTTCTGTCCAATATTCGGACTTGACCTAAACTTCTAAGACAACCACCCTTTTTGTTATAAAAAGTTACCTCCGAGGCTGGTGGTAATAAGTGCCATTGTAGGTAGGTCCATCTCTTCAGAGATGGTTTGCGCCACTGTTTAGTCTGCTGCAAGTAACAATGATGTCATTTTTATATTTAGAGTGAACGCCACCTTACACAACCTATTGGTAATGTCCACTTGGTTGCGATTTTATGTTGCAAGGCACTGGCCCTACTGGTACTACTAAGCATTAGAACATTATGTGGCTATTTCTTGAGCAGCTACTCTCATATATGTATTTTTATTTTTTTGCATAGTAGGGTTCTACTGCTTCCACTGTATCAAACCATCATTTAAGTTCCTGAGGTGGAGTACCCTACGGAGGTAGGGCAGTATCATTCTTTGTTCTCATAATGTGAATTCTTAAGAAAATAACTGTGTCTTGCAACAGTGTTTACAGTACAGTCACCACTGGACTATTGCATGGTTTGCAAGGTTAATGCCTGCTCAATATACTTTGAAGTCAATTCAGAATATAGCTATAAAATGTTAGTTTGTTACAATTGGTAATTAACATACCAAACCTAAGATTTCAAGGTTGCAAGCATCTCCGAGATCTTTGCAGCCTAATTGGATTTTTTTTAACCTAGTTCATAATTACTGCAAATTGTACAAGGAGTTCAAGATAGGCCAGATCAAAAGTAGGTTAATTAGACAATCTCTCCGTTCTAAGTAACCAATGAAGGAGTGCACTTCCGCAATGCTTAGATAAAAAAAAGGGGGTGACGTTAACATACATTCAAAAAGTAGTACTTACATAGGAGAAAATCTTTAACATCTCTCTCAGAGGTACCATAAATATAATGATAATATCAGTTATGAAAAATATATTATCCTACTGCTAGGAATTGACCTTCTCTGCAACTGAGAGGTTATAGGCCTTTGACCACCTTGGTTTAGCGCTAGTTTGCAAACTTCCCAACACACCAATTTCTTTTTTGTAGAATTCTTAGGTAGGTACTTGAACTTGGTACTTGGTAGCTTGCAGTGATAAGGCCGCTCATTATGCACCATATATTGAAGAAAATTGTATAATATTTAATTGTTTTTCTATGTTAAAATGGTAACAATAAAGAATATTTATATTGTAGGTAATTCAGATGAGGTCCAAGTATGGAGTGCAAATAAATGGCAATTGAGCATCTGTTTTATTTTTTGAGTACTTGGCAGAGGGCTAATATATCTAATAATCCGCCCTGAAAGGCTTAAAAAACCTTTCTCATCTGAAGTTCCCTGATAGGCCTGGTGGCATCATTAATGTTACTGTGACAAAAGAAGATTAGCACAAACAAAACTTTTAACACAACAAATTCAGAAAGTTACTGTAAGAGACAGTAGTGCCTCTATATATTATACACAGGCAGTTTTAAAGTTGGTATATCATGCAGCAAGGTAATTCTAAACCTGATATATTGGTTTGTTTAAGATCTGATTATGTGTGGGCACATATTAGTCACAGTATTTTTATTTTTTTTGGCTCACACACTATCTTTATTATTATCCAATAATTTCAAATAAAAAATGTAGGCCAAATTCCGTTGGCCTCGGAGCTTTAATCATTGATTATACTCATTTATGGACTGCAATTCCGTATGCATAACTGTCAATTCTACTTTACTAGATAATGCCATGTATAATCATAGTATTGTAATAGTAATTTAATAATAACCTATAATTTTATAAAAATGTCTTAATATATTACTGGTTTTTAGGTCTAAAAACATGGTTGAGCTAAGCTTTCCACAAGGGATTTGTATGTTTACTTTGTGTTTATTCTATACAGGTGAATGGAATGTCTTCATTTTCATATCAACTATATTCTAGATTGTCCCAAGGCAATAAAAGTGTATCTAATAACAGGTTGTGTGGAGCTATCATAAAACCTGTTATTGTTAAATGTAACTAACATGTTAATTTTAAAGAGACAATTAAGATAATTTTGGTAATTGGAGCAAATAGTTTAAGAATAATTTACTAAAAAAAAACTGAGTCATTAGCGAATCGACACGCGGATCTGAACCTTACGCACATGTTTGTGCCTGTTCCTGCGCTAAGAAGTACTCGCACGTTTCATAGATAAAGGTGAAGCTGTGCCCTCTCCTTATTTCAAGGATGAGGAAGTACCTACTAAATGATATCCGATATGCATGAGTTTCGAGTCGAGACTTGTTCCCCATAAGGTTCCGGGGCAACAAATTGGTGACCTACAGATACCTATTTTGCATAAGCTTCGGGCCGTGATCTGTTCCCCATCCGAGGCAACATATTCTTGACCGGTACCTATTCTGTTTGCGCTTCTATTTCGCGTGTCGTTTTTACTAAATGGCTCCAAAAACTTACCAAAAATACAATGCTGTGTACAACACACACTTTTCACTTCAACACCGTTCAAATTCCGTAATTATTAAAGGTTTTATTTTAATTAAAAACTTTACCGAACTGATACGTTCGAATCAAAACGACGCTATGAGTTGATAGCTAGAGTCGCGCTCAAAAGCAGAGCAGCGCCTTCTGGTGTAATTGTAAGAAACAAGATTGGACAGTCTGGTATGTATTGAACTGACATTCTCTTTAGATTAACCGAATCAAATGATCGCGTTCTTCATCTCATGGCGGCACCACACTTCGCTATGTGTTATTTGTTATGCGCGTTATTCCCCCGCATATGACGAAGTGTGGAGGGCTCATTCGTCTATATTTGCTTTATTCGCACGCATAACGCATAAGCGCGAATAGCCAATAAGCTTATCCGTTCACTTGTCGGTTTTTTGACACACTTCAGAGGACACGAATAAGCCGAATATGTGTGTCGACTGCCCACACTTCGTTCACTCATTCGGTTTTGTACTCAAGCCACATGTACGAATATATTTGGCATGTTTGGCACGCCGGCACCAAGTGTGGATGGCATGTTTGTTGTTCACTCACATAACAAATATTTGGGCGAATATAGCGTAGCCGCTTATTAAATAACACATAACGAAGTGTGGTGCCGCCATCAATGCTGTGTGTTTTTGGAGACACATAATACTTACTAAAGGAATAAATGTAAAAAAGCGAATGGGAATAATTTAGATATCTACGCTATACAATTGTTAGCCGCACGACCTTTTTGTCTCTTTCTTCAGAGTGGTTATTGTTGTAAGAGTAATTTTCAGACCGTTATTTGCATATTAAGTCAATCTCTATTGACTTAATATGCAAATAACGTACGTAATATAAACCTGCCCCCTTATTCTCTATGACACGCGTTATTTTCACCGTTCGTAACAAGCGCGTAACGTAACTCTTCGCGTTTATCACTATGGAAATTGGCATACAGAATACCATTTTACGCCCATTACACGAAGTGAACGTGACGCGGCCGCGTTACGAGTTGACAATGTCATAGAGAATCATGCCTCTGGACTTATTATAAGGTAAAAAATCAAGGATTATATGTATAAGAAATTGTATTGTAATGTTAATGTTTAGTTTTCAATAAAGTTTTATTATTATTATTATTATTATATCTCTATGTTAAAATTTGATAATTACTAAATTATTTATGTACCTAATCGCCACCACCGCCACCTATTCTTTAAAATTTACTTTGATATTTGCCTAGGAGTGTAACAGATGACGCTAAATATCTCAGTCCAATCTCTGCATACCCAATCGTTACGTTAAAATTTTACTATTACTAAGTTATTTATATAATCGGTACCAGCACCATCTATGCATTAAAACTTATTTTACTTTCATATTTGCCTAGGAGCGCAACAGATGGCGTTAAATATTTATTCAATGTAAAAATTACTTTCACTATTTACACGTAGGTTTTATTTTACAAAGTGATATTGGGTTTTTCTACTTAGTATCAGCCCTGAGTCTGGAATTTTTGCCCGATATGGCGATAGGCTCGCCCTCATGGAACGGAATGCGCACGGCGAAAAGTGGGTACATTAATTACGCCTCTGCCTTCGGGGATAAAGGACGTGTGTGTGTGTATCTTACACGCCTCAAGAACAATTCAATAATACCTACATAGGCTACATTGATAAAAAGAATAAGACAGACATATTTGCGAATATTTTTTTTTATTGTTTTGCATAACTGAGTGAGGAGAATCATATTAATTATAATTATACTGTCACGCCTAACAATAAAGAGCAGCAACATCCAGCAGAACTTTAAATTAAGTACTGGGTGACTTTGCTATGCTCATACCGTCTTCTGACTAATATTACTCAAGTGTAATAATGCCCAAAATATTTAATTAAAATTAAATAAAGTTTAAGCTTTCACAGGAGTGATGCGCTTACTGATAAAACTCTTTCTTTCTTTTCCAGCCTCTTCAGTTGGAGTAGCAGGGATACCTGGCATGTTACTATTATCGACGCTCATGGATGTGTACGGGAGGAAGATAGCTCACTTCGTATTCATCCTTCCGGGTCTGGTTGGATGGATCCTGATGTACTTCGCCAATAATGTCCTGGCCCTTATGATCGGACGAATATTGGGAGGGGTGTCAGCTGGAGCCACAGTGGCTCTAGGCGCCATCGTAATCGGAGAATACTCAGGCCCAAAATACAGAGGAATGTTTCTCAACTTGAAGACAGCTTCAGTCAGTTTAGGAGGAATGGTTGTCCATATCCTAGGTCACTACTGCCATTGGAGGACTGTTGCGTTATGCGCACAGATACCTTGCGTCGTGTCTTTAATAATAATCTGTACATGGCCTGAGAGTCCAGCATGGTTGGTCTCAAAAAAGCAGTATGAGAGGGGCGAGAATGCGTTCTACTGGCTTCGAGGGAAGACCGTGGAATCCCGCAAGGAAATCGAAATGATGATTAGGGCGCAAATAGGTAATACGTCTAAACCGGTTGGAAAACAGAAATTGATGGACAGAGCTATAGAGTTTTTGAGGAAATTCACCAGAAGAGACTTCTTAAAACCTCTGTTCATCGTGACCTTTGGAGGAACTTTGCTGGAAGCGTGCGGGAGGCACTGGTTCCCGGCGTACGCACTCCAAATCATTGGTGAAATCACGGGTAGCAAATCACAATCATTCTACTACACGTTGTGCATTGATGTCATCATCACTGTGAGTGCTGTCTGCTCCTCTGTTCTAGTCAAAATCATGAAACGGCGGCTGCTCTTATTTTCTACAGGATTCGCCGCTTTCTTCATCTTGATGATAGTTTCTGCATACCTCTTTCTAACGGCTAGAGATATAGTTCCCAACAATCATCCATGGATACCTATATCTTTGTCAGTAGTGTACTTCATACTTGCAAATCTGGGCTGTACTCCCATACCTTTAGCTATGTTGGGAGAACTGTATCCTTTAGCCCATAGAGGAGAAGGATCAGCGGTATCTGGTGTATTACTTTCGATTGGCTTGATGCTTGGTCTTCAACTAACTCCTCATTTCTTAGTAAGCTACAAAGTATACGGTACTTTTGGGATCTATGGCATTATAACGGGGATCAGTTTGGTCGTCTTATACTTTAGTTTGCCGGAAACTAAAGACAGGACATTGCAAGAAATAGAATATTATTTCAATTTTGGTAGATTTATGGACGATAACATGGACGGTGATGAGGAATCGAAAGTTAAAATGATGGAAAAGGCGTAGTCTTAGATCTGTGGGATGATTCTAATCAATCTTATGATTAAAAGTGTTCAATTTATGCTGTATATATTAAATAAACTGTAGATGATAGTTATATTAATCTTAATGTAAATATAATTTGTATGCTACTGTTAGTTAACAACATTCTATTTATGTATATTATTATAGATAATTTCCAGTATGATTAATTATAATATTATAATAAGCTACAACCGTGATATTAAGTATTGTACTTAAATTATAATAACAAACTTATACTTTGCGTTTCTTCGTTGACTATTGGGTTTGCATTAAATTGAATTGCTTGTTATGCGTGACAGAGGTGTGCCATGTTTTAGAAATTTGGTAAAGCAGACTACTCCCAATAAGACTGTTTGGACCAATATTGAACATTGCTATTAGTAAGCACTGAAAAATCTACAAAACATATTTGTACATTCGTGCATATTACTTGTTGAGAGATGGGTTCAGTCAGCAACATAAGTACTTAATCAAATTCTAAGAACATCTGCAAAAAACCTGCTAAAAATTATAACGAACTAGCGGCCCCGACAGACGTTATCCTACCCTAAAAAGGAAATAAAATCCTAACCACTCTGGAATCCACCTGAAGACACACAAAAATTTCATTAAAATCGGTCCAGCCGTTTTTCCGCGCAATTTTCTTACTTTTTTCTTTCATAAGAACCTTCTCCTGACAATAATAAATACACCAAAAAAAGAAATAACGAAGTCAGACCAGCAGTTAACGCGTGATGCTGTGACCAAGGAAATAGGGATTCATTTTTATATAATAGATATAGATCTTGATATCTACTTTATAGTATATATTTGGATAGTACTCCCAAAAACTAAGCACACACTTACTCACGCCTTATATCCCCGTAGGGCTAGGCAGAGGCGCAACTAGTGCACACACTCTTTGCCGTGCGTATTCCGTCTCATGATATGATAGGGGTGGAGCCTAGCGCTATGTCGGGCACAAATTCCAGATTCCGGGCCGATACGGAATAGAAAAATCAAATATCACTTCTTCCGACCCGGGAATCGAACCCGAGACCTCAGCATTGCAGTCGTACTGTAACACAACTACGCCACCGAGGCAGCCCATACTTCATGTTCATGTTGTGGGGCTCCTTTTTCCGCACTTAGCCCGTAAAAAGTCGGGCCGTTGTGCGTGATGTGCCAGCTAGAAGTCTAGCCAGCGGCAGCCCATACTTGCCATAATAGCCTATAAAACAATACCACTGTGAAAAAAAAACTAAGCCTTTGCAATTAATCGTATAATTTTAAAGTTCTCCGATTCTGAGATTTATGTAATTTTATAATAATAATAATAATAATAAGCCCGCAGGGGCGGCTTTGTGGCGAGCCGTCGGTGAGTGGCGACACCGCGTACCCTGATTCCGTGGGGGCTAAATGAGACCTCCTGACCCTTGGCTTGCCTTAACTGGCCGGCTAGGGGTGGAAATCGCAAGAGCTAAAAACCTGAGCTCCAGGGTGGAAGTGCTCAATCTGCATAATAGCAAGAAAGCCCACTCCGGGACGCGTTAGCGACCCGCGGTGGTGAAGTCGGTGCATACCTCTCGACACCCTTTAGCCACCCACACCGATGTTGCGTCCTTGGCATACGCCACTTTTTGGGATGCCCATCTAGTGGGGGGCAAGTCACCGTCTGCCTTGAATACAAATGATTGAGACATTTTACTTTGCAGGCGTCCCGTTGTCTCAATCAATAGCCCAGCAACCAGTCCATCTAGATCCCATCCATAGACCCAGTATAATTCCCATCTTCCTTGCAATAGTCCTTACGCCTTACGGACGCTGTCTTTGGCTGTATTTCCTCCTTAAGTACAGACAGAGAGGGTACCCGTAAGGCGTACACATCCCAACTAGAGTAATGTATCTTAACGGGGCCTCTACGTGTTGGATCCATATCCCCACGCAAGCCTTCCAAAAGGACCGGTCTTCGTGCCGTGATTTCCCGCAGGAAAGATACAACATAATAATAATAATACCAGCCCTGTATTATATACTGCCCACTGCTGAGCACGGGCCTCCTCTACCACTGAGAGGGTTTTAGGCCTGAGTCTACCACGCTGGCCTAGTGCGATTGGCAGACTTCACATACCCTCGAAATTCTTGTGGAGAATTCTCAGGCATGTAGGTTTCCTCACGATGTTTTCCATCACCGTTAAAACGAACGATAATTGATAAACAATACACACATAACTTCGAAAAGTCAGAGGTGTGTGCCTTGGGTTTCAAACCTCCGGATATTGTCTCGGCAGACCGTTCCATTCCCAACTACGCTACCGTCCACTAAAATTACACAACTAGGCTATGTAATTTTATTTTACTTAACTACACTTAACTAAAAGTTAGTTGTAAATAGAGGGATTTAAATATTTTTTTTAAAGATCCATGATACATATTTGTGCCCCTTTAATATCCATAAAGGAGATGTCAGCTTTTTGAATGGGTGCTGGGCCTCAAAATCTAAACAGGCTCAAACTTTAGGGATATTAAAGGGGAACACATATGGAACTTAGATCCATTAAAAAATATTTTTAGACCCCTCCATTCATAACCAACTTATTGGATTGGATCGGCACGGTACGCCGGAGGTCGTGGGTTCGAGTCCCGTCTTCGACTGTTTCTTTTTCAGGATTCTATAAAAATATAAAAAATCATTATTCAGGCACTACATGGCCATTAACATGTATAAAAAATCATAATATAAAATTAGGAAAAAAGTTTAGCGACTCGTTTCGGTTACTTACTCCTGTAAAGGAGTAATGCTGAGTTAGTAATTGTAATAATTGCTAACAGATGTCGCTGGTCATCTCCTTTAAGAATATTAAATACGGATCCTGAAATTAGCAATCGAAGACAGGGGTCGAGGTAGCTCAATTGGAAGAGCACCAGCACGGTACGCCGGAGGTCGTGGGTTCGAGTCCCGTCTTCGACTGTTTCTTTTTCAAGATTCTATAAAAATAAAAAAAACTTACTGGATAACATTCATAATAACGGTGCTTTTCAAGACAAACAATGTTACATGTATCTCAAAATCGGAGGTCTTTAAAATTAAACGATTTATTGCAAAAGGCTAGTTTTCAGGAGTTCTACCCAAATATATATACTGTCTTTTTTAGATTTTCAGGCCCATTTTTGGACATGTTTTTAGGGCCTGGTTAGGTTTTGAGGCGCAGCACCTGTACAAACAGCGAACATCTCCATTCAAGTTTAAACACTGTTTTCTTTGTGTACAGTAAAGTATATCCCCTTTATCTTCTTTTGGTGAAGCAAAAAAAGAAATTGATAAGAACACAAAAGTGTAGAGGCCATTTAAAGTTTTCAATTTGTTCAGCTACTATGTGGCTAACTGTACTTAGCACAATACGTAAAACCTATCAAAATACAACCGTGTAAAAACAGTTTTTTAACCAAAGATATTCAAATATACATTTTCCATTAGCACACACAATCTAAAAACTCCCATTAGTAATCACTCCCACAAGTCGATTGTAGCCTGAGTAGATCAATATCTTATAATTATTACGGACAGCTAATACATATCTAGTCGTTTAACATTTATTCTATACTAGCTTTTGCCCACGGCTTCGCCCGCGTTAATAAGTTTTTCCGGGCTAAAAGTACATAAAAACCTTCCCGTTGAATCACTCTATGACTATGACGTTCATACAACTCTTAACAAATAATGCATTAATTTCGACCAAATTTGATTACCATAAAAACGGTTCTAGTGAGTTAATTTTAAAAGATAGACATATACCGTCGCGGACATTTTTTTAGATCATTTCAAGAGGAATAATTATTTCATACATATATTTTTAGTATCTTGAACCGTTTTCGCAGCGCACGCAATGGAAGCCCTCAAGGATGCATAATTTTCCCCGTTTTTTTTTACATTTTCCATTATTTCTTGGCTCCTAATAGTTGCATCGTGATGTTATATAGCCTAAAGCCTTCCTCGACAAATGGTTTATTCAACACAAAAAGAATTTTTCAATTCGAACCAGTAGTTCCTGAGATTAGCGCGTTCAAACAAACAAACAAACAAACTCTTCAGCTTTATAATATTAGTATAGATTTATGAGTGGAGCGAGGGAAACTAGATACCTATAAACATTGAACAGGAAATGAGAAATAAACTTCCTTGCATAAACCATATTATTGTCAATATAAACAATATACGAGTGACTGGTAATATTATGATGTATTCCCGTTAAGAGCATGTAGATTGGGTCAAAAGCAATCGATTTTGTTCCATGAAGCCCTATACGAAACTCAATAGTTTTCGAGCAATTTAAGATTTATTGAATTTTAAGATAAAGCACTTTTAAGACCAAATAAAATGCGATAATAAAAAAGTACTGAATGGGATTGGAGTATTTTGTTGTTTTCTAGTAAATAACATTCAAGGTTTTCATAATAAACAATAAAATATTTATAAGTGATGATAAGTTTGAAATAGTGGCCCTAAATCTATCAATTTCGTATTTTATTAAAAAAGTTTTTGACAAGTCCTGCTGTTTATTTCAGAAAAACTTCAAGTGACTAAATGTGCAAAACACGTAAAAAGCTTATTTATTTATCCATCTTTCTATTGAGGTATAAGACATCACAATTAACACAATATGTTTGAGTACTGCTCTGGTATAGATTGTTTTGTATGCATCTTATTAAAGCGTATTATTATTCAATTAAATACTTTATCTTCACGTTCGACGCAATAAAATATTTTGATATCGTCAATTTTTTTCATACTTACATATATTATACATATACACTCACGCCTTTTATCCCCGAAGGAGTAGGCAGAGGCGCAACTAGTGCACCCACTTTTCGCCGTTATTCCGTCCCATGACCCATATACCTGTGCTCCATTCAGGCAGCCCACTACCTATTTACTGTTGCTAAAATCACTTATATTACCTCAACTTGAATATGCCTCACAGATCTGGAATCCATATTATCAAAAGTATAGTGAGCAAATAGAAGCAGTACAAAGAAAATACCTCAAAACAATGAATTACAGATGTACCCATACGCTGGCTTCTTATCGCCATATACTAAGCAAGTTTAATTTACCTACTTTGCACACGAGGCGACTACTCCTTGACCAAATGTTTTTATATAAACTTTGCCATAATGTCTTCGATTGTACTCAGCTCATAAATCAAATATACCTACGCATCCCTAGTCGCTCTCAACGTATTCGACTCAATTATGTACACCACTTGTTTGCTCTTAAACACTGTAGAACCAATGCAGGTAAACGCGCTCCGATAAGGCGAATCATGAATTCCCACAATGATAATTTTTCGGAAATTGATCTATTTGTATTATCCACGAGCCAATTTAGAAAAGCAGTCTTAGACAAACTAAGGGATGTTCAGGCAGACTTAACTTGAATAAACTGTTCGCAATATTCCCTAGTATAATAGTATAATATCATATTGTATTATTATTATTATGATTCTTTTTTAATTTTTATTGTATTTGGGAGTTGAATGCATTTAATTAGAGTTAAATCTTAAATTTTATTCTTACTTTTCTTAATACCACATGTAAACCTTCTACAAGTATAGAATGATCTGTATGTATAACTAATAATTGTGTGGTTCTCTTTTTCAAAAGTTTGTAACAACTTCTGTGCTAATTGTTAAACATAATATATTGACAATCATTTCTCACATACTACCATAAATGGCTTAAGTCCTATGTACACTACAATGAAATTCATTTAGAACAATATTAGTTGGCTATATTTAAATATGTTAAACCTACTTGGTCTAAATGTAAATCATAATTCTTATTGTTAAAATTAAGCACTGTTATGGAATTTGCTATTAAGTTTGCATTTATATACAAGGACTGGCCTACTCTGTCATGAAATTGTAATTATATAATATATTTAGACTTTGTTAATATTGATACATTCTTAGTGGATAACGGTGTTGGTTGTGTAATTAGTCAAACTTCATTGTTCGTTTTCTGTTATATACTTTGTTTTTTATTACACAATTGTTTGTTGTCCTAAATAAAGAGAACAAAAAAAAAAATGATGTGATAGGGGGCGAGCCTATCGCCATTTTGGGCACAAATTCCAGACTCCGAGCTGATACTCAATAGAAAAACTCAATATCACTTTGCCAGACCCGGGAATCAAACCCGAGACCTCAGCCTTGCAGTCGTACCATAATACAACTACGCCACCGAGGCAGTCTTTTAATTGTTTTTAAAATAATATCAAACCAAGGTTCAAGCCCCGCTGATATATTATATAGATGTATGGGAAAACCCTATATATATGGACACCGGTGTCCGTCGCGGGGCTTGAGGAGTTAATCACGTAAATGTGTATTATATCATGTATTTATGTATGGTGGAATATTGTATCACATTCTGAGGATGTGATAAGGAAAGCGCTGGGTCAAACGTGTTAAATAAAAGAGATGCTACAAAAGTTTTTTCAAACCTCCATCAATCCTACAAAGATAGCAGTAGAATGTATTTCTTTTAAATGATAACAATATCACGACTTGTCAAGGGGCTGACAGGGATCCCTATCTCTGACACACAGAGATCTCTATCTCTGACACGGTTATCCTAATGCATCAATTTTGAATAACATATCTTTTTATGTTACATGTGTATCTTGTATGTTCAGCAGGTATTTTTAGTGGGAACGTCTGCAGTCCCACAGACGGGTGATCAGTTTTCCTTATTGTAACTATTTCATGCTTAGCCCCAGTTTGGGTGGCGCTGCCACTTTCAATTGGGGTCGGCCTGCTTCGCTGGCATCATGCCCAGAGGCCGCATTCACCATAGGAAGTTTCGACTGTGGCTCAGCTAGACCTTAGAGGCATTGTGTCTCCCTTCCAGGTGTGCACCTTTCAGGTTTCCGATCTCTGACCAGCACTGCCCTCCACTGAGGGTCCCGCCACTTTGACCTTGATTGATCATTGCGGCAGGAGCCGCACGCAGAAAACGCACAGGCTGCTAGCCCTTGTCTGCCCACATATTCTCCCACCCCCCAGGCGGCGTCCCCGCAGTTGGATGCAGCATCGCTTGACTTACCTTGGCTATTCGTGACAGCTTCCACCTTTACCTGTGTATCTTACATAGAGTTTGTAATGAGTTTGATTTGTGCAGTATTTCTTTTTTCATTTGTAGTTTCATAACGTGAGAGGATCCCGCTATGGTGCTTCATGCTAGACCCTAGAGGATCTATGAGTTCCGTCAAATGAGCGGCGGTGTGTTGGTAGCGGCTCGTTCTGTGCTGTGGCGCTGAACACTTGGTTATCAGACTATTGACGATAGGACTTCCATGTCCTTGAGGGGTCTGGCGCATCCGTGCTATGAGTGCTGGTGATGCAGTGGCGTAGCGTGGGTTCATGCCGCCCGCAGCGGACCCAAAATTTGCCGCGTACTGGGCGATAAAAAAGTTCATGTCAACAAATAAGTCACTACTGCTACATGGGGCAAAAGTTTAAATTTGTAAAAGGACTTTTTTACATATATTGCTGTCATGAAATACATGATCTTATCAAGGTGCTTCAAAAAGCCGGGACGCTAGCAGTGCCGGATTAAGCAAGCGCGGGGCCCGTAGCAAATTCTTTCAAAGAGCCCTTGATCTGCTATGGGTTCTTAAGTATAAAGTGGTAAAGATACAATTCAATACTCCATACGTTTATTTGCTATTTATAGGTTACAATTTTGTGGGTAATTAATAGTATAGTAAATTACTATAGGCGCTGTTAGGCTCTGACAAGTACAAAAAACCTGAGATGAGATTTCCTGGCAATCCTAGTCCTAGTCCTAGTCCTAGTCCTAGTCCTAGTAATATTATAAAGGCGAAAGTTTGTAAGAATGTATGGATGTTTGGATGTTTGGATGTAAGGATGTAAGGATGTTTGTTCCTCTTTCACGCAAAAACTACTGAACGGATTTCGATGAAATTTGGCACACGGGTAGATCATGTCCTGGATTAACACATAGGCTACTTTTTATCCCGGGAAAATATAAAGAGGGACTTTCATCCCGGAAAAACTTTTTAACTCGGGCGGAGCCGCGGGCGAAAGCTAGTTTAGAATAATTTTGATAGGAAACTAACAATTGAAAACAGATGATACTATACAAAATATATTTTTCAATACATATTTCAGTTTATATTTAATACAAAGTATATTATATTTTTAGGAATAGCCAATGTTATATTTAATCAATAGTGCACTTTAAATAATGTTTATATTTTATATTTATTTAATATTTATCTGTTTCCGTATTATTTGTTTAACATTTACATAGTAGCTTTTCTAGATTTCATGTGGGCAAATTTAGAAATAATACTATTTGTATCAATTTCTCTGAGCAAATCATACTCTATATTCATCAAAGCGAGATAATTCAGACGTTTTTGACTCATAGTGTTCCTAGTCATTTGTCGAAAATGAACGTTAGCCACTGCAGTTAGTGATCATGAGAATCTCTCTTGAAGTAATAAAATATTTTTTATTACTTCAAGAGAGATATTTTTTTTAGTTATAACTTCTATAACTCAATCTACATACATATACACTCACGCCTTTTATCCCCGAAGGGGTAGGCAGAGGTGCAACTAGTGCACCCACTTTTCGCCATTATTCTGTCCCATGATGTGTTAGGGGGCGAGCCTATCGCCATATCGGGCACAAATTCCAGACTCCGAGCTGATACTGAATAGAAAAACTCAATATCATTTTGCCCGACCCGGGGATCGAACCCGAGACCTCAGCATTGCAGTCGAGGCAGTCACAATCAATATACTAATATTATAAAGAGGAAAGATTTGTATGTTGTATGTTTGACAAGGATAAACTCAAAAAGCACTGGACCGATTTGAAAAATTATTTCACCATTAGAATGCTCCTGTATCCCTGAGTAACATAGGATACTTTATGTCCCGGGAAAATTCAAACCGGGACTTTTATCCCGGATTTTTTATTCTCGCGAGTCGTTACGGCCAAACCAATAAACCGATTTCGATGAAATTTGTAAGGGACATTGTTTAAGACCCTGGGAAAGACCTAGGCTTTTTTGCCTTGTTGCGGTCCTTCTCCTGTTGTTGCGGGGGCTCAGAAGCCCCCGTACACCGGGGGACGCCCTTGGCGTCCGAGGCAGCGTGAGACACGCTGCCGTCCATCAAAGACCTAGGCTACTTCTTATTCCGGGAAAAAATAAACCGGGATTTTAATCCCGATATGGAGATGTATTATGGAGATAGTTTGAGATCCAGGGAAGGACACAAGCTACTGCTTATCCCGGAAAAATATAAACCGGAACTTTTATCCCGGTTTTATTCCCGCGAGAGGGGTGGCCAAACCACTCAACCGATTTCTATGAAATTTGGTAAGGAGATAGTTTAAAATCTTGGGGAGAACCAAGGCTAATTCTGATCCCGGGAAAAAACAAACCGGGATTTTACCCCGGGAAATATTCTTGCGGGTGGTACCGCAAACAAATAAGTATGGAAATAATTTGCGACCGAGGGAAAAACATAGACTACTTATATCCCAGAAAAACATACACCGGGAATTTTAACCCGGATTTTTCCTCTCGTGAGTGGAGCCGTCACGCCCAAACCACTGAACCGGTTTCGATGAAATTTAGAAGGGACATAGTTTAAGACCCTGGAAAGGATCTAGGATATTTCTTATCCCGGGAAAAAATAAACCGGGACTTTAATCCCGGAAACTATTTCCTTGCGGATGGAACCGCAAAGAATTAAGTGTGGAGATAGTTTGAGACCCAGGGTAGGACACAGGGTACTGCTCATCCCGGAAAAATATAAACTGGATATTTTATCCCGATTTTTTTTCTTACTAGCGGGACGGCCAAACCACTCAACCGATTTAAACGAAATTTGGTAGGGAGATAGTTCGAAACCCTGGAAAGCACCTAGGCTACTTCTGATTCCGGGAAAAAATAAACCGGGATTTTATCCCGGAAAATATTTTCTTGCGGGCGGAACCGCAAAAAAACAAATATGGAGATAGTTTGAGACCGAGGGAAGGACATAGGCTACTGCTTATCCTGGAAAAATAGAAACCGGGACTTTTATCCCAATTTTTTTTACCTCGCGGTTGTAGCCGTCACTCTCAGCCGATTTCCATGAAGTTTCGTAGGAAGATAATTTAAGACCTTGAGGAGCACCTAGGCTATTACTTATCCCAGAGAAATATAAACCGGTACTTTTATCCCGGAAAATATTTTCTTGCGGGTGGAACCGTGAGAGAATAAATATGGAGATAGTTTGAGATCCAAGGAAGGACAGGTTACTTTTATCTTTTTATATTTAATGATATGTCCTTACATTACATATTATAAAACAAAGTCCCCCCATCGCATCTGTTTGTCTGAACGCGATAAACTCAAAAACTAGCGAACGGATTTTCATATGTTTTTCACCAATGGAGGCAGTGATTCAAGAGGAAGGCTTATGTGTATAATTCATAAGTATTTTGTACGACAGAAAATTAAATGTGAAAATATTATGCTCTGCTACCTGTGCGAAGCCAGGGCGGGCCGCTAGTATACTTATATTCTAGAAAATAGCTTTTTGGTATAAGGTTACTAAATTATATTAAAAATAATGTAGACTGTTAATCTTATAAAAAAATAGAAAGTTTTAACAATTTAAATCGAGCTATTTCAATTCTGCTACACATCCACACTAAGTGTTGGGTCAGAGAGCTTGCATATACAAGCAACTTTTTGTAGAACTTGTGTGTTTACCGTATGAAATTATTTGAATTATTTACGCCAAGGAAATAGTCGGGTATCGAGTGTCTGACGTGGATTGTCTTCTCAGATCACAGCAAACAAAAATTGTTTACTGTGATCTGAGATTGTCTTAGTAGGAAAAGTTGTAACATTTTACGTTTTTGTGATCTCAAAAAAATTTAACATACCACATGTTAAAAAGTTTCACTCAAAAAATTACCCTCAAGCAGAGATGAGAGGGCTTAAATATGCGGGGCCCTCTTTCGCGCGGGGCCCGTAGCAATTGCTACTCTTGCTACGTGGTTAATCCGGCACTGGACGCTAGGTATAACTTATCGTGGACATCCCAGGATAATACAAAAACCAAGACATGTCCTGTGAAAACAGGACGGTTGACAAGTCTAACCTAATATCAACTGGAGGATAATGCCTATGGCATTAACTCCGTCTGTATATCTTCTACATACAAACTGTGTATAAATCACTACATAGTATAAAACAAAGTCGCTTCCCGCTGTCTGTCCCTATGTCCCTATGTATGCTTAGATCTTTAAAACTACGCAACGGATTTTAATGCGGTTTTAATAGATAGAGTGATTCAACGGGAAGGTTTTTATGTACTTTTAGCCCGGAAAAACTAATTAACGCGGGCGAAGTCGCGCGCAGAAGTCTAGTAAATAAATAAAGGTATGATGGAGTGCACGTTTGTTTTTTGTTTCAAAGCACTCGCTATGGAGTAAGCGCCTGATTCTAAATGCTATCAACAAATCTCAACGGAATTAATAGTACTACCTAGCGCTACAATGCGGTCTACCACAAGGCGCTAGATGTTTAATTTTCTGTAACTACAGTTCATCATAGTGTTGGCTTCAGTCTTCCAAAATCAGATACAATAATGCTTGCATACTACTTCCTTGTGGAATAAAAATCATGTGATGGCAGACCGACTCAGAAAGTGATACATTATTTATTTTTAATTATTAAAACTTTACTGTATATCAAAGAAAGAAATATTGTCGGGATTAGCAGTTTCTTGAAACGACGGGATTACCCGTGATCTGGTATTACCCCAATGCACCATAACGCATCTACACCTTTTTCTTTAAACATCATTGTAAGATACACTGGGCAATACACACAATATATTTTATGCCATCATGACAAATTGATTTAACTAAATCATTTTACACAGACACATATCTTTTATCCCCGAAGGGAGGCAGGCAGGCAGAGACGCAACTAGTGCACCCAGTTTTCGCCGTTATTCTGTCCCATGAACACTTTACCAAGCGTGTTAATTCAAGTTATTTCAAGCCTGCCTGACGTCAAGCTCCTCTGGGAGATGCACTCCTTCGTGCAAGCCTACGCAATAATTACTACGGAAACATTTATCATCAGTTGGGCTATCAGCTCGTCGGCCTTCTGAAGCAAAAAAAATCTTGCAATCTGTGAATTATCAACATTCATTTACTTTAATCCTCGATTGTCGATAAAGCAACAAGACACTTCATATTTTCAATCAAAATTGCCAACATAATAATCGAAATTGCCAAAGTAATTTCCTTCAACAATTACCATAAAAATGTATTGAAACCATAGCCTCTAGAACTCGGGTGGTGCTCAAACTCCTTACTATACCGACTGGCGGGTTAACGTAGTGGTTATATTCTCTTTGCTGGCGGGCTTCCAACTGAATTGGCAGTACATTACGCGTCACAGGGGGACGCATAACGATAATCAGTGCAAAGAGTATTATAATACTACGGAAAATCAGTTGTAAATCGCTCTCGTGTCGTGCATGTGTTTATAATGCCGAAGCGGACGAAATGGATAACGCCTTTCAAAAAACAAGTAAGTAATTATGTAATGTTCTCAATAATAAATGCTGACCAATGTTTATTTTGATTCCTCTTTTGTTTTGTATAATGTTTGTACATTATTGTCTAGTTTTAGCTTGTGTTGTTCCTTTTTTACTTTTATTTTATTCCTCATTTTGATTCCTTTTTTTTTTCGTGTGTACTGTGTGCAATAATTATAATAATTATTATTATGAGTCTCAAGTAATAAGGTACAGTTTTTAGGGTCTGTGTTTGGTCCGTTCTTTTGTGAGACGTTTAAGATCAAAAGTCCCGGAAAAATAACAAGGCATTTATGTAAATAATTCTGAATATAAACTGTATTAGCTAATCAATAGAATTTTATTCGTATTATTTATCCTTCCGTCGGTGAATTAGAACTCACTTTAACAATTATACATAGTTCCATAATCTTTGAGCCTATTGGAATATGAACTGCGGTTCGTTGTGAATGAAATTGAATGTGTTGGTGTGCAATTTTGTTTTATAAGCAAATTAAAATGATTTTATGACGACTGCTTCGGTGGCGTAGTTGTATTACGGTACGACTGCGATGCTGAGGTCTCGGGTTCGATCCCCGGGTCGGGCAAAGTGACATTGAGTTTTTCTATTTAGTATCAGCTCGGAATCTGGAATTTGTGCCCGATATGGCGATAGGCTCGCCCCCTATCACTTCATGGGACAGAATAACGCCGAAAACTGGGTGCACTAGTTGAGTCTCTGTCTGCCTGCCTCCCTTCGGGGATAAAAGATATGTGTCTGTGTAAAATGATTCAGTTAAATCAAGTTGTCATGATGGCATTAAATATATTGTGTGTATTGCCCATTGTATCTTACAATGATGTTTAAAGAAAAGGTGTAGATGCGTTATGGTGCATTGGGGTAATACCAGATCACGGGGTAATCCCGTCGTTTCAAGAAACTGCTAATTCCGACAATATTCCTATGTACAATAAAGCCCATAGGGCTATTATTTTATTTACCAAAATTGTTTATCGCTGTATTAGTTCTAATCACAATTTAGCAAAAAATTAGTAGTAGTAGTAATTAGTAATCACAATTTAGCTTGAAATAACGGAGTTACCCCGTGATCCGGTATAACCCCAACGCACCCTATAAACAGTCTCCAAATAGCACACTAAAATTGAGCTAATTAACACAATCAGCCTTAGTATCGTGACAGAATCTGTTGAAGTTAGACGTCTAAAGTATGTTTATACGATACAATTATGTTTATACGATACAATTATGTTTATACAAAGACTGAAACTTGAACGTGACATACTTACTGCTGGTAGGTTTCTTGTATGCAAGGGGCCGTCTGTGTAGGCGCCATCGCAATATCTTTTTCTATCGCAAGCAGCAGTGTGCATGCACTGTTGTGTTTTGGTTTGAATGACATTGTAGCCAGTGTAACTACAGGACGTAATGAGATTTAACATAGCTGTATGTCATATTTGAAATATTCTTGTGCGCGTCATGTGGTGCACTACTTATATGATAGTTTTCATTTAGTTATCTTTTGTTTTTTTTGTTTGTCTATGCGCTGGTTTGGCGTCCGTACGTTACCTTAGGTGACCACTGAAAAACAGTGCTGTGTTTTTGACTCACATCATAACACAGCTTATGCTGAGTTGGTCACCTAATTGTTGCGGCGTGGACATGGAATTTGACGTCGTGCTTACTTTTTATAGTATCGTTAGCATTATTACTTTGTGTTTTTTTTTTAATTCTATGCTCACTGCTGCGACAATAAATGATTTTTCTTCTTTCTTCTTCTTCTTTCAAAAATGGCGACGTAGATGGGATAGCGCGCTATCTCTTTCGCACGCACGCAGCGTTATGGTCGGCGACTCTCGGTGACGTCACAGTGTAATATTACTGTTATTTGACAACTACCCCTTCCACCAAATTTTAAAACTTTATAACTTACTAATTAATTATTGCCCCAATTCAGAAAATACTTTTTGTGTTAGATTTTGGATGGCATACATTTTTGATAAATGTATAAAAAAAGTAGTCAACTACCCTATTACAAATTGGAAAGTTTGGATGAATGTTTGTGTCCCAATCGCACCAGAACGGCTGAACGAATCTGAATGAAATTTGGCACAGAGATAGATCATAGTCTGAAATAGCATATTATCTGCTTTTTATGCCGGAAAAATATATGGCGGAAGTTTGATCTCGGAAAACCTTCATCAATATAAACGTGAGTTAATGTCACCCATTTTAATTTCCAGTGCTTCGTAACAGCCGGCGTTTGTCTTAACATGTCAGGACACGGGCTGGTGATGGGGTTCGCAGCTATCCTCGTGCCACAACTGAGACTGTCTGACTCCCTAATACCAATCGACGACTCCTCAGGATCATGGATAGGTACTGACCTACGTTTAATTAATATGCCTGTGTGTTTTTTATTGCTTTGAATGACGAGACGAGAATGCCGTTCGCTTGATGGTAAACAATACGACCGCCCATAAACAGTAGCAACACAATCCAGCACCATAAGTTACAAAGTACTGTGTGGCATTCCAGTGACATCCAGGGACATTAGATGTTAAGTCTCATTATGTCCAGTTGTTACACTGGCTACAATGCCCTTCAAACCAAAACACAACAGTGCATGCACACTGCTGCTTGCCGGTAGAAACAGACATTGCGGTGGTACCCACCCAGACGGACTCTTATATATGAGAGACTTACCATCAGTTCTGAAAGAGATGCTACTATTTTTATAATTCGACGATCTTCCTTCTACCAAATTGCAGCTGGGTGAACTTACGTAGCACGCTTTAAATCCCTCCAGTTTTTTTTCGTAGGGGTAGTAGAGGTTCGCAAATATTCAATGCTTTTTTTGATAACGAATTTGCCTATCTCAACAATGGTGAACCAACGCGTTTTCAATGGAGAGAAAGTATGCTACGGTTATCATCTCCAGATATTTCCTTTGCGTCCTTAGATATTTCGTCTAAATTTAACTACGTGGTCTGTTACAAAAGAATCAATTGGCAGTGATCGTCAGATAATTAAAATTACAACTCAGTTGGAAGCAGGTATAAATTATATTAGGAGAAGAAATTTCAAAAAGGCTGATTGATTATCTTATAGAGCTTATTTAGATGAAGTTTTTAGCAATTTTATATTCTCTCAAAAACTGACCTGATGTTTATAGTGTATTTTTAAGACGTTTAGATGATGCAGCAAATTTGTTTATTCCAATTATTAAAAATTGTCTAAACCCGGCAAGTAATTTTCGTCCGAAACCATATTGGAATTCTGTACTATCTAAATCTGTTGCGCTTCGTAGATTAGCATTAAAAATCTCAGGCGTAATCCTACCCCGGAAAATTTGCATATTTTACAAAATAGGATTCACCATTTCCAAAGGTTGCTTCGGAAGGTTCAATCAGAATCATGGCAAATGTTTTGTTCTAGTCTCCATGAATCATGTAATGCGAGAGAGGTATGGCAACGTATGTGGTTGAAAGGGCACAAAGCTCCACGGCAATACATTGAAGTAGATAGAGCTTCGGCGCTCTTACATTCATTGTCTCCAGATTTTGTATCTCCCCCTGAGCCAAAGTTTTATTCTATTAACCAAGAACTTGAACAAATCATCATAATTTGTGAAATGGAGAAATCTATAAAGATTAGAGATACGGCGCCGGGGTTCGATGATATTTCTTATTCCATGCTCAAAAACTTGCCAAACAGTGGCAAACGAGGTCTAGCGGAATTATATAATAGGTTTTTACATAGTGGTTTTGTTCCGAAGCAATGGCGAGATATTACTGTAATTCCTATTCCCAAACCGGGATTCTTCCCAGATTCTAATCCTAGATCATTATCATCTCTTAGACCTATATCTATGATATCCTGTGTTTGTAAGGTATTCCATTCAATTTTACAGAAACTTTTAGAGTGGTTTTATGAAAGCAATGGATTTTTTTCTGTTAAACCTGTTTTCGTAAGTGTAGGTCTTGCTTGGATAATTTGAGTCAACTTATCACTGATATTCACAAAGGTTTCTGTAGAAAGTACGCTACCGTGGCTTGCTTTATAAACATTGATAATGCATATAACAATGTGGATGTCTTGACTACAATGGCTATTCTAGATCGGTCTGGGGTGGGACAAAAATTATGTCGATATTTATGGGAATTTTTAGAGGAACGATATTTGCCTGGAGCGGAGTCTCATCACTGCCACTAGGTCCCGTCTGCTTAAACCACAATCAGTAATTTTTTTTTCTTTTGTTTTGTTTACGCGGAGCAAGTTAATTATTACTACCGCCCAGTGTTCAAGGGGAACGACTGAGCGGTTATGTTGGGTTCACCGTGCCTTACGACCCGACGTTGAGCCGCCCGGAGAGATGGAAAACGTCGGGCGACCGTCGGGCCGAGTCCCTAACATATGTACACCGCACGGCATACCAACAAAAACTCCGCGGAGGCCATCTTCGGCGCATTAGGAGCGGGGGCGTCAGACTCACCTAACTGCTCTGTCTGTGGAGTGAAGGAAGATGTACACCATATTTTGTCGGAGTGTGTACGGAGTAGACCTCATATTTTAGTTAGTAATATAGGGGATTTTAATAGTATATTGTCGCCTCCTATGTCAGAAGGGGCTAGGGTTTTGGTTAAAAAATATTTTAAATGTACTAAGGTGAATGTTTAGTCTGTAGACATATATTTAAGTGGCCGTATGGAGCGACTTAGTCGTAACAAACGACAAAGGTCCTTAAAATAAGATAAAAAAAAGGTATAGCTGTTTGAAAATCCGCGCGTTTAAAAACTGATGTTAGTTTACTTATGGTAGGGGGGCCCCACGGGCGTGAATTGCTTAGGGCATCAAGTTGTCTTAATCCGGCACTGGCTCTCGCCCCCTATCACATCATGGGACGGAATAATGGCGAAAAGAGGGTGCACTAGTTACGCTTCTGCCTACCCCTTCGGAAATTTAAGGCGTGGGTGTATATGTATATTTTATTCTTTTTCCTTCCATTATTACATTATAAACTGGTGTTGAACAAAAAGCACTACAAACCAAAAAATAATTAAAATTTATATACGCTTAGTATACAAGGTATATTTGGAGTCGATGCCTAATTTACTCAGATTCTGACGCAGAAACTAAGGCAGATTGTGCTAATTAGTTCAATTTTAGTGTACCGTGTGCAGTCTGTTTATATACACCTTTTTCTTCAAAAATCATTGTATTTACTTTGTTTTTATTGTTTGATATAATTATTATTTATAATGATTAATGTATCTCCTTTTGGTAACTCTAAAACTAAATAAATAAATAAATAAATAAATAAATAAATAAATTACTGAAATAATTAGATTTAGTTTTTCCACCACCCGCTGAGGAAAAGTATTGATAATAATATACCTATTTTTTCACTATTTCAGCTTCGATCCTGGGAATCGCTTTGGTCTGTGGTAACTTCATAGTACCAATAATAATGGCCAAATACGGCCGAAGAACCGCTAACCTCGTCAGCATTACACTAATGATCGTCGGTTGGTTCTGCATCATCACCGCCAACAGCATTACAACACTCCTCGTCGCCAGGTTCCTCCAGGGAATGTCAATGGGGTTGAGCGCCTCCTTAGGTCCAATATTAATCGGGGAGTACACCAGCCCCAAAAACAGAGGAGCGTTCCTCACCTCCATATCAGTTACAACTGCCACAGGAGTCCTTATGGTACATACTTTAGGGTCCTTTTTATCCTGGCAAAAAACCGCTCTAGTGTGCGCCTTCATTGCATTCATAGATTTACTTATAGTTATATACTCCCCGGAGTCACCTAGCTGGATGGCAGACCAAGGCAGGTATGAGGAATGCAGGAAAATATTCAGGTGGTTGCGTAGTAAGGATGAAGAGGATGAATTACAAAGAATGATTGAATCAGCTATCATTGTAAGAGAAGCGAAAGCTGACGTAGACATATCAGAATCCTTCGGTAGTAAAATGAAGAGGAATATAGCTTACTTCAACGCAACGATTAAGAAGAAAGAGTTTTACAAGCCCATATTTATTATGATGCATATCTACACGTTGGGACAGTGGGCAGGAGCTAACATCCTTGCTGCCTACACCAAAGATATCTTCACCCATGTTATAGGAACTGATGCGAATATAGCTTTACTAATAATTACGTTAGATGCTCAAAGAATCATATCTAATTGCTTAGCCGTGTATGTTATTAAGAAGATAAATAGAAGAACGATGCTGTTTTCGACTGTTGGACTGAACTTGCTAGCTTTCTTGGCGACGGCAGCGTATACTTACTGCAAAGGTCAAAACCTGCTTCCATTTGACCATCCTTTTATTGGTATAGCGCTTATCCATATACACATGTTTACCATCGCTACTGGAACTGTTCCTTTACCATTTATTATAGCTGGAGAGGTGTTCCCTCTGGAATACAGAAGTTTAGCTGGAGGTATCAGTGTCTTATTAATGTCGTCCAGTCTATTCATCACAGTGAAAACAGTGCCGTTCTTTTTTGGGACCCTAGGCATCCATGGAGCGTATATCATATATGCTATAATAGTAGGTTACTGTTTAGTGATTTCTTATTTTTTCCTCCCAGAGACAAAAGACAGAACTCTTCAGGATATTGAAGACGAGTTCAGAGGTAGGCCTTTGACTGTTGAGGAGTTGAAGTCTACGCAATCGCTGACTGCGTGGAAACTACATAGCCAAGATAGGAGATGTAGTAGTCCTGTAGTATGATACGAAGATAAGGAAATGGTGAGGGACCAGGTACATAGCGAATTTTCGTAATTTCACTAGTGACTAAGTGAGCATTTTGCTCATATATTTTTATACGTAACTAGCGATCCGTCCCATCAGTCGTTTTATCTGTTTTAGCGCTTCATTATCCGGGATAAGAGTCCCTCTATATATTTTCCCGGGATAAATAGTTTCGTATGTCCTTCCTAGAACCTCTAACTATGGCCATACCAAATTACTCGTTGTCCTAGTGAAAGATTTTCCGGGATAAAAGTCCCGATTTATATTTATTCGGGATAATAACTCTCCTATGTCCTTCCCTGGGACTCTAACTATCCTCATACTTTTGCTCGAGGTTCCACTCGCGAAAAAACATTTTCCGGGAAAAAAATCCCGGTAATCCGGGATAAAAGTCACCCGTGTCTTTCCCTGGGTCTCAAACTATCTCCATGCTTATTTTTCTCGGTTCCGATCGCAGGAAAAGATGTTCCGGAAAAAAAACGCGGTACGTTATTAAGGGTTAAAAAGTTGCCCACGACCTTTCATGGCACTCAAACTATCTCCAAACTTATTTGCTCGAGGCTCTACTTGCAAAAAAGATTATCCGGGAAAAAAATCCCGCTATGTTATTCCCGGATAAAAGTAGCCTTTGTCCTTTCCAGAGCCTCAAGCTATCACTATGACTAATTGCTCTCGTTTTCAACGGAGAAAAATGTTTTTTCTTAGATAAAATGCCCGGTTTATATTTTCTCGGGATAAAAAGCCAATATCCTTTCCGGGATTTCAAATTATCTCTGTACTAAAATTCATCGTAACTGGTTCAGTGGTTTGGCCGTGACGGCTCTGCACGTGTAATATATTTAGCGTATTTGCTATTTTCCAGAATAAAAGTCTCGCTTTGTATTTTTCCGGGATAAAACTATCGCCATACCAAATTCCATCAAATTCCTTTACGCAGTTTTTGAGTTTATCGCGTTCAAGGAGACACACAGACGCGGCGAGGGACTTCTTTTCATGATATATAATTGACCAGTTTAGCAAATCTTTATGTCCTACCTATACGCAACCCAAACTGGATATTGGTGTTTGGGAAAGTTAGGCAGTCTGGCTGATTTCAATCTTCTGGATGAAAGTCTAAAGTATTCGTAAGAATGCGCTGCTCGTCTTAAGAATTCAACCTAGAACTTCCAATCCATAACCATACCATGACAATAGACAAAATATAACGTCAAATTTATTGTTAGCGTATTTGCAATTAGTTCAAGATAGGAGACTGTTGTCATATTAACACTTTCACTGCGTAGGCGCCTGAACCTAGTTTTACTACCAGTGCTATACGAGTCATATACTTCCCGTATGAAGAATACCAATCTTGCGGTACGACCTTTATTTTCCCGTATCAGGTCCTGACTTCTTATGTCTTTACAAGCGTGGAATATTACCATTTTTATTTATTTTTTATACTAATCGATAGACTATATCCCTGCGTATATACATCTGCCGTAGCACGGGGATCTACGTAATATAGTAAGAGTTATATTTTTTTTTCAAAATCGGTCCTTTTACGGGTAATTATTTCCCGTCCCGCATAAAACATATAAAATGCTAGGGATGAGGGTAAAGTCAATAATTAATACCAACTTTTGAATTGCACTTTGTTTATTGAGCATAAAAAATAGTATCCCTATCGATTTCCATACGAAACATAATAAAAAATTTATAGATTCATTAACATGCATAATCATAATCAACAAAAGGTAAATGAAATTGAACAAGTATACACATTGTGCACAAACTGTTACTATTTATTACTTTTGTAATAAATTACATATATCACTTACAAACAAAAATAATAAAAGAGGTAAATATATATTTGATTTTACAAAAACATTAAAAATTAATCAAATTAGGTAGGTATTTTTCGAATATTTTCGTTTCTTATCTTATCAGAAGTTAAAAATTCACATGAGATCTTTACTTTATAAACCACTAGCTTTTGCCCACGGCTTCGCCCGCGTTAATAAGTTTTTCCGGGCTAAAAGTACATAAAAACCTTCCCGTTGAATCACTCTATCCAACACATTTATTTGGATAAAGATTAATGTTATGACGTTGATACAACTCTTAACAAATAATGCATTAATTTCGACCAAATTTGATTACCATAAAAACGGTTCTAGTGAGTTAATCTTAAAAGATAGACATATACTGTCGCGGACATTTTTTTAGATCATTTCAAGAGGAATAATTCTTTCATATTTTTGGTATCTTGAACCGTTTTCGCAGGGCACGCAATGGAAGTCCTCAAGGATGAATAATTTTCCCCGTTTTTTTCACATATCCCATTATTTCTTCGCTCCTAATAGTTGCATCGTGATGTTATATAGCCTAAAGCCTTCCTCGATAAATGGTCTATGCAACACAAAAAGAATTTTTCAATTCGAACCAATAGTTCCTGAGATTAGCGCGTTCAAACAAACAAACAAACAAACAAACTCTTCAGCTTTATAATATTAGTATAAATAGTAAAGTAGCTATATAAAATTCAAAATGTTTGTAAGAATATTTTGACAAACAAGTATCGCGTAACAAAAGTCCCCAGAAACGTTTAATTATTTTTTATATAGGACCAACTTCGAACTATTTCAAAAAACATTTGTACCTCTGCATATAAGTTGTTCCAATTCTTTCTGAGGTTTCGAAGTTCGTCCCTTAGAAAAAGTTGTTTATATTGATAAGTAGGTATAATAACACCATTATAATATATTTTGCCGGTATATAGCTATTATTTTTCAAACTAAACAACATTCCCTAAGGAACTCTTCTTCTTCAACTTCTCAACTCAACTCTTCAACTTCAACTTCTTTCTTTTTCTTTCTTTGTTACTATGTCGACCTATAAATTGCTACATGCGCATCTTAAGCTCACGTTCTTACACGTAGTACCTATCTATGTGAATTTCTTTCCAAAAAATATCACAAAAACACATACCTAAATAATATTTTTTTTTACTAACAGGCATAATCAACAATAATAATAGGAACTTCTCAAATTTTCAAAAAACATCACAACAATGAAACAAAGTCTTTAAGTCTTTATTTTTACACATACCTAAATAATTATATTTTTTGACTAACATGCATAATCGACAAAAATAAAAGGAACTTCAGAAAATTTCAATGCTTAAATTCATTCATTTCATTTCATTTAAAAACTATGGGGTGAAATTGAACTTCGACAAACCTTAGAAAGACTTTTAATTATTGATTTATTAATTTATAATAAGTAGTTACTTGTAGAAATGTTAACTATACGATCCACAAATTATAATATACTACGTATAACAAAAGCCTCCAGTATATTAAAGGGTGTGATTATATTCATCAATACAAAAAAATACTTTTTCTATGGGACCAACATTGAAACTTCAACAAAAATTTCGACCTCTTCATACAAGTTGTCCGATATATCCCATAGTAAAAGTTGTTCTTATCGATGAGTTGAATGAAACACGCTCTTAAATATTATTGAGGACTTTGGTTAAACGTTGTATAAATACGAGTTAATACTTATTCTAAGGTCGACATGTGTGAACTGCGCACAACACTATGGCAAACTAAAGCACCGCGCGCGCACACCTCGGTGCTATACGGGGTTTCGGCTACGACAAAATAGTTCCTGTACCGCACCAAACGTAAAAAAATAACTTCTGTGCGTTACAACAAAATGCTTCCCGTATTATTTTTCTTTTGTAAGTGATACTAAATGAAGCGAGAATGTCGGATATATAGTTATCTTTTTTCTACCTTCACGGGATCCTAGAAAAATACCCCCGCACCGAGTGCAAAACAAGGATAGTCAGCTGCCGCACATTACAAGACTCCAATAGGGCCAGATAGTTCCCGTAACGCAGGGAAAGTGTTAATAAAGGCATATATCGTGAATTTTGAAATCTAGTCTGCAAATCCGAATGATGCAAGTGTATGGGCGAAACTAAATTCTTTCATTGATAAGGAAGATCCAGCAGTGGAACGCAAGAGAACCGGAATTGTTTTTTTTTTTCAATAGGAGTATGTACCAGCATTAGACTTTTATATTGATATTAATTTAGCTGCCTTTTGATATTGGAATGTTTAATGTTATTTGTTATCTGGTCCCAGCATGTATATAGCGTGAAGAATTATACCTATTCAGTATAGAATTTTGCTCAATGACGACTTAAAATGGGATATTTTACAATCACTTTATGTTCTTGGCTGTATCCATTATCAAAATGATGCGTATTACGCAAAAAAAGGGTTAGGGTGTCAGGAAAACAACCCATTGAAACTCAAATTAATAACCTAATACTATGATGTTAAAAACAGACACAAAGGTCGTCTACCAAAAATCTTTTATTTAATTTTAACAAATATGTTGTACGTATGATTTTATCTGAGAATGAATCCTTATAATTATATTAACTTTTAATTACATGTTTGACATTCCAATTAAAGCATTAATTACATTCACGATAATTACGTCGCGTCATTTTTGAACTGAGCACAAAAGGTTTTGATTTGACGGAACATTTATTTACAATGTTTTTTAGTGCACCTGTGTTATTTCTTTTATAACAATTTGGAAATATTTAAACATAATTTTAATTTATTTTACAAAACAATTGTACAATTAGTGTAATGTATTATAATTTATTACGTTGAATTATATGTTTTATTTCATACTTGGTAAGTTTTTAACATCACACCAATGTACAGAATCCAGAATGAAACAGCTAGTGTTGTAAATGGTATTCTTATATAACAATTAGGTACTATTTGATAGAATCAAAGAGAGTTATAATAATTACACTGTAAACACTAAGCTCCTGGTTACTTGTGGTAGGTCTCTAATAATATGTAAGAGTCCGTCTGGGTGGGAACCACTGCAACGTCTATTCCTACCGCCAAGCAGCAGTGTGCATGCACTGTTGTGATACGGTTTGAAGGACATTGTAACCAGTGTAACTACTGGACATAATGAGACTTAACATCTTATATCGCAGGATGACGAGCGCAATGCAAAATCACACAGTATTTTGTAACTCAAGATGCTGGATGGTATTGCTACTGTTTATGGGTGGTCGTATTGCTTGCCATCAAGTGAACGGCATGCTCGTGTCATCATTCAATGCAATAAAAAAAATCTCTCACACCATGCCATTTGGAACAATGCACTCAGTTGTAAACTATAACATTGTTTATAATTGTATTTTTATTTTATTTTTTATTATTCAAATGAGTCGATATCGCTAGTTTAAAAGAGTGTTCGTCATATTGTGTTTGTTATATATTAATTGTTTTAATGTTCCTTTTTTATTGTCCTTCATTTCTATTTGTGGTTGTATTTTTGTTGGGTACAATATTATTATTTTATTAGCGTAGTTGTATTGCGGTACGACTGTGGAGCTGAGGTCTCGGGTTCCATCCCCGGGTCGGGCAAAGCGATGTTGGGTTTTTCTATCCGGTATCAGCCCGGAGCCTGGAATGTGTGCCTGATATGGTGATGGGCTCGCCCCCTATTACATCATGGGACGGACGAGGGGAGGGTGCACTTGTTGCGCCTCTGTGTGCCCCTTCGGGAATGATGGGTGTGTGTGTGTGTGTGCGTGTCTGTGTGCGTGTGCGTGTGCGTGTGCGTGTGCGTGTGTGTGTGTGCGTGTGTGTGCGTGTGTGTGTGTGTGTGTGTGTGTGTGCGTGTGCGTGTGTGTGTGTGTGTGTGTGTTATTATATTATAAATATCATCCCTTTGGAACAGATCCATTCATATACTTAGGTAAATATGTCAATAGCGTGGCTCTAGTATATATTGGAAACTTGGAAACATTTTGTATATTATGTTTAGGCAGTAACAATATCCGCCCGTGCCTCCACCCGCCAAAAAAATTGTCCTATAAATCACATAGCTATAGGTAATTTAGTTTTTTACAAATGAAAGAATATTCTGCATCACTGCAGTAGTTCCTTAGATTGACGCATCCAAATAATTTCCTTACTTCAATGTATTTCAGAGCAGCTGAGGCCCTTTTTTGTCACCACTTCATGAGCGCTGTAGGCATTTACCGCTGTCTAAATGTTGAATTTCAAATGAACTCGCTCGACACCGATCAGCCGCGAATACGTCACAATAAACAATTCAACAATAGTGGAGCAGTTTGTTTTACGACAAAAGATGTCCGCTTTTTTATGGGTGCTGGGCTTCAAAATCTAACACGGCTCAAACTTTACGACTATAAAAGGAAAAAAATATGGACCTTGGATCCATAAAAAGTATTTTAGACCCCACCATTGATAACTAATATATTTTAAGCTGGACTTCTGTGCGCGGCTTCGCCCGCGTGAATGAGTTTTCCTGGGATAAAAGTCCCGCTTTATATTTCCCCGGTATAATGTAGCTTTATATTGGTGAAAGAGATTTTCAAATCAGTCCAGCAGTTTCGGAGCCTATTCAATGCAAATAAACAAGCAATTAAATCTCTCCTCTTTATTATATTAGTGTAGATAAGTATAGATATAGTTTTTAAATAAAATAAAATTATATACATCTCAAAATCGGACGACACACTCACATACACTCACGCCGTTTATCCCCGAAGGGGTAGGCAGAGGCGCAACTAGTGCACCCACTTTTCGCCATTATTCCGTCCCATGATGTGGTAGGGGGCGAGCCTATCGCCATATCGGGCACAAATTCCAGACTCCGAGCTGATACTGAATAGAAAAACTCAATATCACTTTGCCCGACCCGGGGATCGAACCCGAGACCTCAGCTTTACAGTCGTACTGTAATACAACTACGCCACCGAGGCAGTCTTTCAATTTTTTTGAAATAATATCAAACCAAGGTTCAAGCCCCGCTTATATATATAGATGTATGGGAAAACCCTATATATATGGACACCGGTGTCCGTCGCGGGTTTAACGGTGAAGGAAAACATCGTGAGGAAACCTGCATACCTGAGAAGTTCTCTAAATTTCGAGGGTATGTGAAGTCTGCCAACCCGCACTAGGCCAGTGTGGTAGACTAAGGCCAGAACCCTCTGAGTTGTAGAGGAGGCCCGTGCTCAGCAGTGGGCAGTATTAGAGGGCTGGTATGGTATGGTATGGTCCGTCGCGGGGCTTGAGGAGTCAATCACGTAAATGTGTATTATATCATGTATGTATGTATGGTGGAATATTGTATCACATTCTGAGTATGTGATAAGGAAGGCGCTGGGTCGAACGAGTTAAATAAAAGAGATGCTACAAAAGCTTTTTCAAACCTCCAGCAATCCTACAAAGATAGCAGTAGAATTTATTTCTTTTAAATGATAACGATATCACCGCCTATACGACTTGTCAAGGGGCTGACAGGGATCCCTATCTCTGACACACAGAGATCTCTATCTCTGACACGGTTATCCTAATGCATCAATTTTGAATAACATATCTTTTTATGTTACATGTGTATCTTGTATGTTCAGCAGGTATTTTTAGTGGGAACGTCTGCAGTCCCACAGACGGGTGATCAGTTCTCCTTATTGTAACTATTTCATGCTTAGCCCCAGTTTGGGTGGCGCTGCCACTTTCAATTGGGGTCGGCCTGCTTCACTGGCATCATGCCCAGAGACCGCATTCACCATAGGGAGTTTCGACTGTGGCTCAGCTATACCTTAAAGGCATTGTGTCTCCCTTCCAGGTGTGCACCTTTCAGGTTTCCGATCTCTGACCGGCACTGCCCTCCACTGAGGGTTCCGCCACTTTGACCTTGATTGATCATTGCGGCAGGAGCCGCACGCAGAAAACAAACAGGCTGCTAGCCCTTGTCTGCCCACATATTCTCCCACCCCCCAGGCGGCGTCCCCGCAGTTGGATGCAGCATCGCTTGCCTTACCTTCGCTATTCGTGACAGCTCCCATCTTTACCTGTGTATCTTACATAGAGTTTGTAATAGGTAAGTTTGATTTGTGCAATATTTTTTTTCATTTGTAGTTTCATAACATGAGAGGATCCCGCTATGGTGCTTCATGCTAGACCCTAGAGGATCTATGCGTTCCGTCAAATGGGCGGCGCTGTGTTGATAGCAGTTCGTTCTGTGCTGTGGCGCTGAGCACTTGGTTATCAGACTGTCGATGACAGGACTTCCATGTCCTTGAGGGGTCTGGCGCATGCGTTCTATGGGTGCTGGTGCTGCACTAGCATAGCGTGGGTTCATGCCGCCCGGAGCGGACCCAAAATTTACTTAGCTACTTCAGAGCTGAGCACTCAGAAGAAGGCTCCAACCATTACCTTACATTTGACAAGCCACAAATCCTTGCCAAAGAACACCGATTCCTGCCTAGGATGATTCGCGACGCTATTGAAATCAAAAAACATCCCAATTTCAATAGAGAAGATGGTTGGAAACTTGCACCAGCCTGGGACCCGGTAATACATCTAATTAAATTGGGCCCCAAAAGACCTGCTGCCAGACCTCAAGACATTGTGAGCTCTTTTTGCGTAGACCGGACCGCAAACAATGACTAACATCTTAAATTGTATAAATGTAAATTGAATGACTGCCTCGGTGGCGTAGTTGTATTATGGTACGACTGCAATGCTGAGGTCTCGGGTTCGATCCCCGGGTCGGGCAAAGTGATATTGAGTTTTTCTATTCAGTCTTAGCTCGGAGTCTGGAATTTGTGCCCGATATGGCGATAGGCTCGCCCCCTATCACGTCATGGGACGGAATAACGGCAAAAAGTGGGTGCACTAGTTGCGCCTCTGCCTACCCCTTCGGGGATAACAGGCGTGAGTGTATATGTATGAATGTATGTAAATTGAAGGTAGCTTTTTAATACTAACTTTTAGGACCACCTACACCTCAGTCCGCCCCGTGACCACGAAGTGCTGCAAAGCCTTCGAAACGTCGGGAGAAAAATAAAATAAAAACCCGCGACAAAATCCGTTATAATACTTTAATTTCAATATATTGCCGTCATGAAATACATGATCTTATCAAGGTGCTTAAAAAAGCCGGGACGCTAGGTATAACTAATCCTGGACATCCCAGGATAATACAAAAACCAAGACATTTCCTGGGAAAACAGAACAGTTGACAAGTCTTACCTTATATCAACTGGAGGATAATGCCTATGGCATTAACTCCGTCTGTACATCTTCTAAATACAAAGTGTATGAATATATAAATAAGCGTATGATGGAGTGCACGTTTGTTTCTTGTTTTAAAGCACTCGCCATGGAGTAAGCGCCTGATTCCAAATGATATCAACAAATCTCAACGGAATTAATAGTACTGGCTAGCGCTACAATGCGGTCTACCCCAAGGCGCTAGATGTTTAATTTTCTGTAACTACAGTACATCATAGTGTTGGCTTCAGTCTTCTAAAATCAGATACAATAATGCTTGCATACTACTTCCTTGTGAAATAAAAATGATGTGGTGGCAGACCGACTCAGGAAAGTGATACATTATTTTTTTAAATTTATTAAAACTTTACTGTACATCAAGGAGTATGTATAAGCATAAAATAAAAGTAACATAATAACAACACAGGATTGCAATTGGCGGTCTTATATCATTCTACGATTATTAAAAATGAAAATCATACAATTTACGTTATTTGTCGGAGTAGCTGGTCCGGCGTCCCAGAGTTCCTGGGTTTTAACCCCAGGTTTGGCAATACTTGTTTTTTAGGGTTCCCTACCTCAAAAGGAACCCTTATAGGATCATTTTGTTGTCCGTCTGCCTGTCTGTCTGTCAAGATCCTTTTTCTCAGGAACGTGTAGAGATATCAAGTTGAATTTTATATAAATTACGTACTCATGTCTACGGTCTCTCTCAGCTGTGAAAAAATCAAACTTGTAAAACAACGCGATCAAAAAATGTGACCGTGTTACATATTTTGCGGTTTCACAAGTGAATTAAAACCTATAGGGTACCTTCTTCCCGTTTAACTAGAATCATGAAATTTGGCAAAAAGCAACGTCTTACAGCACATGTAAATGAAGAAAGGTTTCTAGTGCATCTGACTGTTTGCTTTTGCAGGATGATCTTGATCGGCTATGTAGATATTGTAAAGATAATTTATTAAAGTTAAATGTCGCTAAATGTAGTGTCATATCCTTTTCACGTAAGATTACATCTATCACCTACAACTATCATCTTGATGGTAGTTCTCTAAACAGAGTAACCGAGGTGAGAGACCTGGAAATACACCTTGACAGTAAACTCTCATTTAATTATCACGTGAAATATGTAACTGCTAAAGCCTACCGTATGCTTGGTTTCATTCTGAGAATCTGTAAAGATTTCAGGTGTGATTCCACTCTCATTCTCTTATATAATTCACTAGCTTTTGCCCACGGCTTCGCCCGCGTTAATAAGTTTTTCCGGGCTAAAAGTACATAAAAACCTTCCCGTTGAATCACTCTATGACTATGACGTTCAACTCTTAACAAATAATGCATTAATTTCGACCAAATTTGATTAACATAAAAACGGTTCTAGTGAGTTAATCTTAAAAGATAGACATATACTGTTGCAAACATTTTTTTAGATCATTTCAAGAGGAATAATTCTTTCATACATATATTTTTGGTATCTTGAACCGTTTTCGCAGCGCACGCAATGGAAGCCCTCAAGGATGAATAATTTTCCCCGCATTTTTTCACATTATTCATTATTTCTTCGCTCCTAATAGTTGCATCGTGATGTTATATAACCTAAAGCCTTCCTCGATAAATGGTCTATTTAACACAAAAATAATTTTTCAATTCGAACCAGTTGTTCCTGAGATTAGCGCGTTCAAACAAACAAACAAACAAACAAACTCTTCAGCTTTATAATATTAGTATAGATAAAGAAATTGTCGCGTTTATCTTGTAGGCGACTTTTTATACCAATAACCAGTCATTTTCGTCACCTAGTTTCAAGCACAAATTTGATTGAAAAAGTTTAAAAAAAAAACAGTTTGAGTCTCCGTACAAAAAAAAACTGTAACAGACGTTAGAACTTGGGGGATAGATTGAAATTAAAAAAATATATGAAAAATCTGGCTCGTTTATTCCATTAGTGTTGAAATAGTCTTCCCGATGATGTATTATAAATTAATCAGATCAGTTTATTTTTTAAATAATTACGATGAAGAGATGAGTGAAATAGTCGAAATTTTAGATACGGCCTCTTAACAATATTTTTTCTACAAATAAGATCCATACAGTAGGAGGTATCAGGAAACGTATTTAGTTTCTTTATCAACTTTTTATCCTTATCAATAGTTTTGAATGCTGTATCAAATTCGATAATATTTACAACTGAGCTACTTCGTATCGTAGGGAATTGATAAGCAATCTAATCTGATTGCTATCTGACATACTGAGTGGGTTATAAACAACTGATTTCATGGTCGACCAATTCAACTATCAGCCGAAATTCATAATAAAAAGGCACTTTAGAAAAAACAAAATTTTAACAAGCTTGTAGACTCTAAATACATGACCTGTATGTCTATTTGGGTCGCTAATAATAATAAATAATTTATAAATAATTAGTACGAGTATCAGATGTCTTTCCCCCAGAATTCAATCACTCTGATTCAAGGCATAATAAATCTGGGCATAGGAGAAAATTACTTTTATATTATTTTTTATAGTTACCACCACCTTCGTCTTTTTTTCAGCCATGGACGACACCACTACCACCTACCACCATCGCTGGTGGTAGGACTCTTATATGCAAGACTCCGTCTGGGTGCGTACCACCGCAATGTCTATTTCTACCGCCAAGCAGCAGTGTGCATGCACTGTTGTGTTTCGTTTTGAAGGGCATTGTAGCCAGCGTAACTACGGGATATAATGGGACTTAACATCTTGTCTTCTGAGACATGAGATGGCATGACGAGCGCAGTGCAATGCGACACAGTACTTTATAACTCAAGGTGCAGGGTGCTGTATGGTGTAGCTACTGTTTATGGGTGGTCGTATCGCTTACCATCAGGCGAACGGCATGCTCGTCTCGTCATTAAATGCCATAAAAAAAAACCAGCCGCCAGACGATCGATCTACACCGTCCATTCACCTCTAGTGTTGGACGGTATAACACCATTCCTTAACTCGAGGTAAATTCAGATGTGTGACAATAATCTGTGGCTATTTTAATTGTTTTTCGCAGATGAAGCAAAGTATCAAGCTATAGAGGACTTGTTAGTTTTTAGCAAAGAACGTGAGAGTTAGAAATCAACAAGCTATTTGCTGAGAGTTCATTTGCAGAGTTTCCGATTGTATGGCGTAAATTACGTACGCCTTTTAATAGCGTCTAAAGTGCGCCGTTAGGTTGTTAAAAAAATATTTAAAACAAGAAACAAAAATCTTTGAATGTCATTATTTCAATGTCTAACATTCGCGTAAATAGAAGAAGTCATTAAACAAAAATCTGCTTACTCCGAGATTTTGTCGCTCTACCTATATCACCAACAAAATTATGAGAAGTGAGCGTGTTATGCTTCCGACAGCGTTTGTGAACACTGTCAACTAAGATTATTTAAAACCAAAATAAAATATTCAAATTAAAATCTTGTCTCTATCTTTTCAGTTCTTCCATGAATTTAATAAAGATGGCCGATATTGGCGCAGTCGGGCATTTTGTTTCTTTTTTAATGTATTTTTTTTATTTTCCTCTTTTTAGTTTGCTATTAGCATTTCCTATTCCAAAGTCCATTGAAACATATAAATTATTATAATATATTCGTGATCGCCGTTAAAAAAATCTTTATTTTAATACCACACTCGATACATTTTAAATTTTTTTTTAGATTACTTATTGCCGCCAAAATTCTTAATTATTTTTTTTTTATTTTGATGTACCCAGTGTCACGCTTACGACTAAGACGAATCTATTGACACCACTCGCATAAAAATACGACTAGCCGTTTTGTATCTAGGGCGTGATAAAGAAATAGACATACATACACTCGAAAAACATAACCCTCCTTCTTTCGCAGTCGGATAAAAACGTCACGTCGTGTGCGTAGGACCTTAGGGCTTACTTTCCGGATGGCAACTTGTAATTGACCTCGGTTTACGTTTCTACAACGTTTTGCCAAACGTGAATGTTTACGTTAGAACACATGACCAGTTGGAACGAATCCAACAATATTCGATATTTGAAAAATCTAAATATTTTTTCACGTTACATTTATTTCCCGGAAATGTAGTTTTATGAACCTGGCAACCTTATGTCCCACGGAAGTGCAGTAAAGGAGGTTTTATACCATCCGAGGCCGAGGTCCTGCATAACGGACGCCTGGCGGTCACAGGAAACAGACATTTCAATGATTTCTTTATTTTTACTTTATTGTACTTGTTTCTTTTGATATATTATGATTTTTATACATGTTAAGGGCCATGTAGTACACACAATGTTTTATTTTTATGGAAATATTGAAAAAGAACAGTCGAAAGCAGGGCTCGAACCGGCCCCCCGTGATGGACGGCAGCGTGCCATACGCTGCCTCGGACGCCAAGGGCGTCCTTCGGTGTACGGGGGCTTCTGAGCCCCCGCAACAACAGGAGACGGGCCGCAACAGCGGTACGCGCAGGGGCGGTTGCGGACGACAACTTAGCGTGAGTCGGAGGAAGCCCGCAGCCGTACCTAATGCGCCGAAGATGGCCACCGCGGAGTAGGGCTCGAACCGGCGACCCCCGGCGCACCGTGCCAGTGCTCTCCCAACTGAGCTATTTCGACCTACTTTCGCATATTCAATTCAAATAAGTCACATTTTGAATTGTCGACTTGAAAACGGTCTCAAGAGCGTATTGGTTTTTGCAAAGGCATCGTGAAAGAAATGAAACTAAGCGTAATTTTGAGTTCGATAACCGTATTTTGCTTACATACATACATACATACATATACACTCACGCCTGTTATCCCCGAAGGGGTAGGCAGAGGCGCAATTAGTGCACCCACTTTTCGCCGTTATTCCGTCCCATGATGTGATAGGGGGCGAGCCTATCGCCATATCAGGCAAAAATTCCAGACTCCGAGCTGATACTGAATAGAAAAACTCAATATCACTTTGCCCGACCCGGGAATCGAACCCGAGACTTCAGCATTGCAGTCGTACGATAATACAACTACGCCACCGAGGCAGTCATGTCATCATGTCATGTCAGTCGTTATTTTGCTTACAAATTCGATAATCTTACTAATATTATAAAGGCGAAAGTTTGTAAGTATGTATGGATGTTTGTTACTCTTTCACGCAAAAACTACTGAACGGATTTCGATGAAATTTTGCACACGGGTAGATCATGTCCTGGATTAATACATAGGCTCATTTTATCCCGGGAAAATAAAAAGCGGGACTTTTATCCCGGAAAAACTTTAATAATGCGGGCGGAGCCGCGGGCAAAAGCTAGTAAATTAATAAGTTTATAGCCATAGTTCATCAACACTCCTCTGATTTTCCAGACAAAAAGGTATTATTTCCGGCCACTTTATTTTGGTTTAGGTGCGTAAATTAGATTGTGCCACACACGTTATTAATAGTGATAATTCAAGTTATTTCAAGCCTGCCTGACGGAAACACTTACCATCAGGTGGGCAGTTAGCTCGTCGGTCTTCTGAGGCAAAAAAAATCTTATAATCTATGAGTTATCAACATTTATTTACTTTAATCCTCGATTGTCGATAAAGCAACAAGACACTTCATATTTTCAATCAAAATTGCCAACATAATAATCGAAATTGCCAAAGTAATTTCCTTCAACAATTACCATAAAAATGTATTGAAACCATAGCCTCTTGACCTCGGGTGGTGCGCAAACTCCTTACTATACCGACTGGCGGGCTTCCAACTGAATTGGCAGTACACTACGCGTCACAGGGGGACGCATACGATAATCAGTTGCAAAGAGTATTATAATACTACGGAAAATCAGTTGTAAAATCGCTCTCGTGTCGTGCATGTGTTTATAATGTCGAAGCGGACGAAATGGATAACGCCTTTCAAAAAACAAGTAAGTACCTAATTATGTAATGTTCTCAATAATAAATGCTGACCACTGTTTATTTTGATTCCTCTTTTGTTTTGTGTAATATTTGTACATTATTGCCTAGTTTTAGCTTGTGTTGTTCCTTTTTTACTTTTATTTTGTTCCTCATTTTGATTCTGTTTTTTTTCGTGTATACTGTGTGCAATAATTATAATAATTATTATTATGAGTCTCAAGTAATAAGGTAAAGTTTTTAGGGTCTGTGTTTGGTCCGTTCTTTTGTGAGACGTTTAAGATCAAAAGTCCCGGAAAAATAACAAGGCATTTATGTAAATAATTCTGAATATTGTGAATATAAACTGTATTAGCTAATCAATAGAATTTTATTCGTATTATTTATCCTTTCGTCGGTGAATTAGAACTCACTTTAACAATTATACATAGTTCCATAATCTTTGAGCCTATTGGAATATGAACTGCGGTTCGTTGTGAATGAAATTGAATGTGTGGGTGTGCAATTTTGTTTTATATGCAAATTAAAATGATTTTATGACGACTGCTTCGGTGGCGTAGTTGTATTACGGTACGACTGCGATGCTGAGGTCTCGGGTTCGATCCCCGGGTCGGGCAAAGTGACATTGAGTTTTTCTATTCAGTATCAGCTCGGAGTCTGGAATTTCTGACTGATATGGCGATAGGCTCGCCCCCTATCACTTCATGGGACGGAATAACGGCGAAAACTGGGTGCACTAGTTGCGTCTCTGCCTGCCTCCCTTCGCGGATAAAAGGTGTGTGTCTGTGTAAAATGGTTTAGTTAAATCAAGTTGTTATGATGGCATAAAATATATTGTGTGTATTACAATTTTTCTTATATTTGGCTAATAAACTTATCTTTATGTTACTGTTTTTATATTGTAAAGTCAACATATCCTACTCTTCGAAAAAAATATTTTCTGACAAAACTAGCCAAGACAAATCTTGAGCTTAAATTTATACTAAGTTATCTGCTTTGTGTAAATAATTCGACTATTCAAATATAAGAAATTATATTTTTAAATATCATACATTGTCGTAGCAGAAAATCAAAGAAATATTAGTTTAAATTTATTTTAGAATGGATTGTGTTCTTATAAATAATTTTCAGGATTATCTACAGGGCTTGGCAACCATTAAGATTTCAATTCTTTTGTCGGTAAAGTCGACCAGCACGCATATTCTTAATATTAGACTTGGCTTCCACATTTCACATTTATGTTTTTGATGGGATATCATTACTTTTTGTAAAGATATTATTGATTAAAATATCGAGTTAAGTAATTAAAACAATCACGTAAGAAGTTACCTGTGATCAATATTTATGAAGTTACTTATTTTAGAAAGAAAATAAACAATGTATTAAAAGCCGTAAACCGCTTCATCGTTCTGCTATGTGTACGCGATGAAGTCCTCTTCACGCGATGAAGAACCTCTATTTAATGATTACTTAAACTCTATGATTCGCAAGTATTATGATAGAACGTCCAATGTCATCTCATGTCAAAATAATAAACGTCTTAAGATGTAAATAAACATTGTAGAAATCAATTTTTTTTTAATTTGAGCTCGAAACAGAAGTAAATATATAATATAAAAGACTTAAGAGTGGGCACGAGTTGCTGATGCCTATAACGTATCTATAGGAACCTACCGCCGTGTCCCACAACAGCTCTGTCTAAAGTCGGAAAATTTATAGAAAAATTCAAGCAAAAGTGGTGCCCTAATACGGAGGGAACGTAATTAATGGATCAAGGTAAATAGTATTTAAAGTAAAATAAAGCACCAATGGACGTGTACGCCTAAACCTTCATTATTCTAAAGATAATTTATACATAGTATGCAGATTTTCCGATGACTTGGAAAATGTTTCAAATCTTAAAAATACACTGTTTTCAGATTTTTTCCTTTGTATGTATACAATTATCTATCTGGACACCAAATTTCAACTTTCTAGGTCATCTGGAAGTGGGTTAGGTTTTTGATCTATATGTCAGTCAGTGATAAAAATGCCGATTTTTAGATGTTAGTATCTCAATGACCGTTTGAGCTGTATTTATGAAATTTGGGATTCTGGTTAACTTGAGGGGGTTTAATATATAAATCAAATCTCAGGTATTTACGTTAAATAGATTTTGAGTTATGGAGGCGTCAAAAGTCGCTCCAAATGGTTCGGGTGAAACTACACTAGGCAGCTTCGACTTTTTTTTTTTTTTTGCTTGGCTTGACACGCTGCCGCGTGTCTCGATCACGGGGTAATCCCGTCGTTTCAAGAAACTGCTAATCCCGACAATATTCCTACGTACAATAAAGCCCGTAGGGCTATTATTTTATTTACCAAAATTGTTTATCACTGTATTAGTTCAAGAGTCGTTTTCACAGAACAAACATGGGTGCTAATTCACCAATAACACGCATGACAAATCTTTATAACTACCTACCTCGAACACTTGATGTGGATATCTTTAACGATAAATTGTCCACGTTCAAAAAAAAATTAATTCACAGTTCTTTTAATTTTGGATAACCAACATTATTTTTGTTTCTGCTTTTAATTGTAACTAGTTTGTTGTTGTATGCTATCGGTGATTTTATATTCTATTATTGTTGTTTTTCCATTACTTTAGATTTATAAATTTATTTAAAATAATTATGAGTTATGTAAGCCACTCATTGTATGCTGTAGTTGCCTGTTTACGGGGGAACATTGAACTTTGTCTTTATTGTTTGATATAATTATTATTTATAATGATTAATGTATCTCCTTTTGGTAACTCTAAAACTAAATAAATAAATAAATAAATAAAAATAAATAAATAATCACAATTTAGCAAAAAAATTGTAGTAGTAGTAATAAGTAATCACAATTTAGCTTGAAATAACGGAATTACCCCGTGATCCGGTATAACCCCAACGCACCCTATAAACAGTCTCCAAATGGCACACTAAAATTGAGCTAATTAGCACAATCAGCCTTAGTATCGTGACAGAATCTGTTAAAGTTAGACGTCTAAGGTATGTTCGATAAATTTTTCCATATGATAATAAAATTGATATATCAATGTATAATAATGAGAATTATGATATGCCGTAATACTTTCACGTGTCATATAATAGTTTGTTATAGTAATATTAATTTAACTACATGTGGGATAGATACCGGATGTGCCGTTTTTGAGAGCCGAGTACAGTATAGCCTATAAATGCCCTATCTACACAATTTTTATTAAAATATTATTATTATATTATATATCTTCTTAGCATAGTATAAAGCTTGTATAAAGTCGCTTCCCGCTGTTCGTCTCTATGTATGCTTAGATCTTTTAAACTACGCAACAGATTTTGATGCGGTTTTTTTTAATAGATAGAGTGATTCAAGAGGAAGGTTTATATGTATAATATATGCACAATATAGTATCGTGCGGGCGAAGCCGCGGTCAAAAGCTATACATTGTAAAAGCGAAAGGTCATTGACTCACTCATCACAAAATCTCAGAAACTACAAGTACTAGGAGTCTCAAATTTTGCATGGTGGTTCCCTTTAGGACGTAGGTGCTCACTAAGACGGAATTTTGCGAAATTCATTCCCTAAGGGCCTAAAAGGGGTGTCAAAGTCCCGCCGCGCTTGTACGTAATAAACTCAAAAACTGCCCAACAGATTTCGATGAAATTTGGTATGGAGATAGTTCGATACCCTAGGAACGTTTTAGGCTACTTTTTTTTGGAAAAATATCCAGGAAAAGTTTTTCGTGGTGTTCAAGCCGCCAGGGCAAAAGCTAGTTTTGTATAAAGCTATTTATATGTTGATCGTAGGTATATTGTATAGTTGATTACAGAACTTTATTCTAAAAAATAATTACGCAGTGTACCTATAACACAGTATAACTACTGTCATTGTAACTGTTTTAAGATTTGTTTTTATACATTACAAATTCTAGCACTAGAATAATATTTGAATGATTTTAATACTTTATTAACTGTATCAAGATTTTCAGGTAATAATCATAAAATGATAAGAAAACTTGCAAAATCATGGATTAGTTGCTGTGCGATAGTTGCGCTGTCGCCAATTTTGTCTACAGCACCTACAAATAACTACAACATACAACATACTGAATGTAACAAATTCGTCGATGCCTTGTTATAAAATAAATTACATCGCACACTTCTCAACGTATCTCCTCACACGCTAACTGTGGAAATGCATCAATGTACCCTGAGCGTCATGAAATATCCTTTTTACGAGGCTTTGATTAATTATATACCTAGATAGACACTGATGACTGAACGTTTCAAACGCGTCGAAAAATATAGAGGCGAATTGTTCTCCACTAAATGAGTTAATGAATTTTTTATGTTTTTCATGGATATAATTTTCTCTTCGTTTTCATAGAAACCATGTAATAACTGGTAATATTATGCGCGCACACAAGGATACGCAGAATGATGCAAAGGTAGCGTATGACACATCTGTCACGCATACTAGCTAAAAAAAAGTTGGCCTATTTGTTTTAGATTCATTGCAGCGCGTCGCCCTATCTAGGTATATAAATAATCAAAGATACGAGGCTTGAAATTAGTTCTCATCGCCCGGAAGGCAGCGGCAAGCGGCCTGACTATGTCTCCCATTTTTGTTGCCTTACAGTCGGTCTCAATAACTTACTAACATATTACAATCAGATAACCACCATAACGCTTCCTGTGGTTATCAGAGTTTCTGTAAACTAGATAAGAATACCTTATCCCATCCATCGGAGCCTTGAATATGATTTCATAAATGCGTTTCGTTTTTATCAAAGAACATAGCGCCATTAATTATTGTTATAATAATCTACGCAGTATACTATTGAAACTGCTTTACATAGAACCGAATGTAAAATATTGTAAAGAATTATAGTTGAAAACATAAAAGTACTCAATGTTTTTTTAACATAACATAACTTGTATTTAGTGCAAATTCCAACGCTACGGCGAGTGCACTCACTAGAGTTACGTCAAAATTTTGATATTGAAACTCTTTTAGTACAGTTAGCAACGCGTAACTTTTATCCCATCAAAAACATAAATGTGAAATGTGGAAGCCATTAGACATGGCTTCCACATTTTCATTAAGAATATATAATCATTCATTAAGAATATGCGTGCTGGTCGACTTCACTGACAAAAGAATTAAAATATTAATGGTTGCCAAGCCCTGTAGATAATCCTGAAAATTATTTATAAGAACACAATCCATTCTATAATAAATTTAAACTGATATTTCTTTGTTTTTCTGCTACGACAATGTATGATATTTAAAAACATAATTTCTTAAATTTGAATAGTCGAATTATTTACACAAAGCAGATAACTTAGTATAAATTTAAGCTCAAGATTTCACTTGGCTAGTCTTCACATACAATTTTTCTTATATTTGTTTAATAAACTTATCTTTATGTTACTGTTTTTATATTGTAAAGTCAACATATCCTACTTTTCGAAAAAAAATGTTTTCTGATAAAACTTTTTTTTTTACTTGGCTTGACACGCTGCCGCGTGTCTTGATTTTTAAGTTAGATTTAGAATGAGACTTAACATCTTGTGTCTCAGGATGACGAACGCAGTGGAATTCCACACAGTACTTTGTAACTCAAGGTGCTGTGTGGTGTTGCTACTGTTTATGGGTGATCGTATCGCTTATCATCACGCGAATCGAACGGTATGCTCGTCTCGTCATTCAATGCCATAAAAAACATCTTATAATAGGTTTCTTATATAACTCAACTGGTTTAATTCATTCACATGGATTATTACTATATATTATGCTACAAACCTGTTATGGTAGAGGAGGCCCGTGCCCAGCAGTGGGCAGTATATAATACAGGCCATAGTATGGTTATATGCTACAAGCCTTACCTTATGAAATTACATTGAATTCATTTGTGGATCTAATTTATATTGATTAATAGTCTTTCCTACTACCGTATTATGGCAGGCAACAATTACAAGGATATTGATCCAATAGATGCAATTATGACATACATAGTTGCATTGTGCAATATCAAGTTAAAGATAATTGTGACAGCAAATATCAAGAGAGGAAAATGGCATAACCAATTTATAATTGAACCCGCAAACGAGTCCTAGCATAATTGCAGAATATTAATTGTGTACCGATAAATAAAATGTGTGAATATTTGGTACCTCTGAATGACCATTGTACATGTGCAGCGCAGTTGTTTGTTTCGACTAATCGCGTCTGCGCGATGCTCAATTTTTAATCGAGCTCAGTGAACTCCATTGCAGCTCTTATCGATAGAAGTGGCGTTTGCTATCGACCCTGGGGAAGTGGATAGTAGAAGAAGAAGCAGCTCAGTAGGCCGGCATGATTGTGTCGAATGGCATGAGATAACCATCTGCTACCATTCGATACCCTATCTGGACGGCATCGCGCTTACCATCAGGTGAGGTGCAGTCACTTTGCCGTGCCCGAATAAAGAAATAGTCTTAGTCAGACGATACAACTATGTTTATACAAAGACTGAAACTTGAACATGACATACTTACTAGTGGTAGGTTTCTTGTATGCAAGGGGCCGTCTGTGTAGGCGCCATCGCAATATCTTTTTCTACCGCCAAGCAGCAGTGTGCATGCACTGTTGTGTTTTGGTTTGAAGGACATTGTAGCCAGTGTAACTACTGGACGTAATGTGATTTAACATCTAAAGTCTCAGGGCGACAAGCGCAGTAGAGTGCCACACAGAACTTTGTACCTCAAGGTGCTAGATGGTGTTGCTACTGTTTATGGGCGGTCGTATCGCTTATCAGACGAGCAGCATACTCGTCTCGTCATTAAGTAGCAATAAAAAAAAATCTTGGGCCACTATAGCGAGCCTTATGTATGTCGTTGCTATATTCTACCAGCAGCGGGTAAAATACAGTAAGATAGCCAAGAAATGAAACGCATTGAATAATTTGTATCTATCAATCTTTAACTCTCTTCTATACTTATAAATATATGTCTATATGTTACTTATAGATTCCAAAATGGCTAGAGCTATTTTAATAATTTATTTGGCAATCTTCAGATTAGCCCAGCCATGTGAATTTGGTAGCGATCGAATGATTTTTTTTTACTGTTTGTCAATTTTGTGTCTGATGACATTTTTTTTTTTATTTATTTTATTTATTTATTTAACACAAAACAGGTTACAACCAATTATACTATAATAATTGATCACAAAATATGCTTGCTTCTAATCGTAACCCAAAACTTGTGTATAAAGAAAAGTTAAATAAAGCGGACTAGTTTACAATATTATTACAAAGTATATAGAAATGTTACGACAAAATTTTGTATATTGAAGTTATTTTAACTATAGAAACTAAATTTAAGTAGTAGTAAATAGTTAACGGACTAAATAATAAGTATGTAAGATAAGATTAATTTTACTGTGACGTGTGATAAAGTGTCAAAACACAAAAATAAAAACATATAAATCCCAAGTAATTAATTGAAGACATTAAGGATCTCTCTTTTGTAAGTAGTGATAGTGTTTTGATATATATCTAGAGAAGGATTCTTAATACTAAGTTCATTAAACTGTCGACACATGCGAACAATAGGATTGTAGTAAGATGTATTGTTGCGAAATATTAAAAGTGAAAATTTGGCTATAGACAATTATTATTACTATCCATGTGAAGCCATAGCGGGTCGCTAGTATTATATATGTCGGAGACACAGTGTGGCGGCCGATATAGGTACACGTGGGCACACATAGTAAAAGTCACAAATGAATTATCTTCAACTCGCTATTTATTGTTCGTTGGTCAATTATTACGTAATCGAGTATTCGCAGAGTACAATACCACGTCAGGATTCATTGTTAACTTTGGTTGTTATAACACACTGCATATTGAGACAATTACTTAACCACACATCTCCATTGTAATCCACTCACATAGTAACAACTCGAACTAACATAGTAACCGCTTTACTAAGCACTGACCGATATGAAAACCACCATAGTAACCACTTAGTACTCAACTGCACCGAACTAGTCGCAACACAACCGAACTCAACGACGACTGAACTAAGACTGTCCCTTCAAATGATTCGGCATCCCTTTTATACACCCAACTGTCGCTCTGACAATTCAACACGATTTTTTATTTTGTCTTACCCGACGTAATATATTCAGACACCCTCAATGAGATTAATAAAAATGATAATTCCTTTTTATAATTCCTTCCTGTCCCGACATACATTTGAAATGAATGTGTCGCAAAATCATTCATTCGCTCAAACATTATCGTTAAGTCAATTCTAAAATCACGTGCAAAATTACACGAGAATAATCGTAGTTTATTTCTCGTACAGCCGTACGAGAAAACAAAATGTTTTACGCAAATTCATATCTCATAACTTTAATACTCGTCGTAAAACAAATTCCGCCCTCTAATCCATTTGTTTATCTCGAGTAGTAAAATGCAGAAACATTAAAAACACAACGCTTATCCGTGCTAATGTTTGTTAAACAATATGTTTTGTTTTAAACTTAATGACGGCATTAGCAAATCGTTCGCGTAATGGCAGACGCTAAGAATGACCATAAACTCTAATAAATTTAAAGGATAATGCGTTGCAGTCTGGCTGTGGGAAAAATTCTTCAAACTAGAAAACGGCAGGGTTGCACACTTGCTTGACGTCTAAAACAGACAAAGCTTGGTTTAATAAAAACGTTGGCGATGCAAATTATTCTAATAAAAAAACACAATACACAAATTGTCCGTTCTATAAAACACAGTTTTTATCAAATGCAAACAGTTTTAAAAACAATAATATTTACAAATAAACAGCGCAAGTTGGGTAATTTCTGTGTTAAAACAACAATTTAGCTAGATAACAACGTGTTTTATGTATAGTTCTTGTTGCTTCACAGTATCTGTAAATCCTAATCCTTTTTCACCAATATATGTAGCTCAGGGGCTGTACATAAGATACTTTTCTTCAAGCATTAACGCCAGAGAATAGAAAATAATGTATGCAAATGACATAATCTTATCGGGGTATATTACACAAACAATAATATCGTGAACCTGGAATCGCGATATTATCACAAGATCGCAAATACTATGCCTATAACCTGCGATATTATCACGATACTGCGATACTCATCAATATCTCCATAATAATATCGTGATAATACGAGTATCGCGTGATATTGACTGTAATATACCCCATTGACGAGTCTAGCGCAAGGATATGTCATTCCCATACATTTGTCTTTTTTTTATAGCATCGGATGACGAGACGAGCAAGCCGTTCGCCTGATGGTAAGTGATACAACCACCCATAAACAGTAGAAACACTATCCAGCACCTCGAGTTACAAAGTACTGTGTGGCATTCCACTGCGCTCGTCATCCTGAGACATCAGATGTTAAGTCTCATTATGTCCAGTAGTTAAAATGGCTACAATACCCTTCAAACCACAACACAACAGTGCATGCACACTGCTGCTTGGCGGTAGAAATAGATATTGCGGTGGTACCCTCCCAGACGGTCTCTTACATATGAGAGTCCTACTACCAGTAATCTCTAGGTCTCTATTCTGTTGGCATTAATGCTTGTAGAAAAGCATCTTGACTACAGACTCAGACAGCCGACTGGTCACGACAGTATGCCTGACTAGTTTTGGACCAGAATTGCCTCTTTATGGAACCCTGACATTGCTCGTAGGCGGCAAGGTAGATCAAAGAAGTGATGGCGGGACGAAGCGGATTCATTTAAAAATGACTGGTTGACTTTAGCGCAAGGCTGGTGTCATGGAAGGATCTTAGGGAGGTATTTTTCCAAAATTGGATCATTATCATTGGATCATCATAAGACAATACAATATCTATCTATACTAATATTATAAAGAGGAAAGATATGTGTTTTTTATGTTTGTAATGAATATACTCAAAAACTACTTGACCAAATTTTAAAAAAGTGTCACCAATATATCATGTATAAGTATGTCATTATCTGCGAGTAACATAGGCTACTTTTTATCCCTGGAAAATATAAAGCGGGACTTTTATCCCGAAAAAACTCTTTCACGCGGGCGGAGCCGCGAGCAATATTATAATAAAAGAAATGAGTGTGCAAAATTTCAAGTTTTTATAACAGTCAGTTTAGAGTCTAAACTCAACCATACTCAACCTGCTGCCCGCGGGCCGCATGTGGCCCGCCGGGCCTTTGTGATTGGTCCACCTGGAGTTACATTCAAAGTTTTTAAATTTCGCGCCCATCAGAAAAACTGTGGGCGCTCTGAGTAAATAAAAAGGTACTAGATCGATAGCACAGAGTACTTTATAATATAATGAAACTCGATAGCCTTACCGCGGTGCATTGCATCGAGTTATGTTTTTTATTAAGACCTAAATATTTTTTGCGGCCCGCGCGTCAAGACCGAAACGTTTAGTGGCCCAATTAAAAAAAAGGTGGAGTATGGTTGGTTTAGACTGTCCTTTATCTGTCATGGTTAAATATTTCACTAAGAAGGGGTCTTAGGGCGGTATTAATAGATCAATCTCAAGTTTGAGTTGCATCTCAAGTGGACACAATGTATTGAACTATTCATACATTATGTCTACTTGAGATGTGGCTCGAGCTTGAGATTGATTTATTAATACCGCCCTTAGATAGTTGCAATGTTTCTAAGCTATTTATACAGTTATATTATCGATTCGTTTACTTTTGTGCCGTGGCTTATCACTAAAATGTCATTCCCATATTTTTTTTTCTAATAACTTTAAAGACTTCAAAAGGCATCTTCTGTCTCAAGTGTGTCTTACCTTGTGATTAACGTCATATAAAAAACACATATAATCAGGTCAAGCTTTATGTACACAAAATGGCATATCAACGTTATTGATAATGATAAAATGTCGGCAATAACTTGTCAATGTCTTGAGTTATCTGCTAGTATCATGACTCATTAATGGTAGAGAATAAGTATTAAAATACAGCTTCTGTGGCCCAGTAGTACATTAACTAGTTTTCTTTTTTAATATCCTATTGTCGCAAAGTGAATACATTGACTTTTTTGTTTAATGTCATGGGCCGTGACAATTTTTACTGGGGCCCCATCCAATGAATTTGCCATGGGCCTCAGATGATATAGTTACGCCGCTGGATAACGATCTTAGAAAGGCGTCGTGGTTACGGCTCCTGATAATAAGTTGAGCGGCGTCTAAATAGAATATCGGCCGATGAAAGATGATTATCCCTTGCCAGTCAATAAAATTATGCTGGTCCGTTGAATATGGCTGCAAGTGACTTCTGCGTCTAATATTTTATGATGGTAACCGTAGGATGATTTTTGGGTCGAATTCCCAACACCTTATTGCCCTCTTCGAAGATTTATGGAAAACTCCAAGATCTATAAGAGATGGGTAACTTCTTGGCAACCGCCACTGACTCCCATTAAAGGAAGTTCCCTGGTATCAAAAGATACTCTCGGCTTCAATGACAGCATGAAGCCAACTACTCACTCACCTTGGCGCTGTGTGATACGTTTTACGTGACAATGAGATTCCTGAAGACAGTACCGCTTTTGGGGGAGGAGAGGGGCTGGGTGGCAGGATCGGTCGTTGTCCTAGGAGCCAAAGTATGTATGGGCGCGCCAGGGGATACGCACAAATGCCAGGTGAAAATTCCAGGGCGCCAGGGTACCTAAAGCCCGGGGGTCACGGGTGGGCGGAAGGGGCCGTCTATTAGTCTAGCCAACTTTTGTGACCCCCGTGATGGACGGCAGCGTGGCGGTTAGGCCTCACGCTACCGTTGACGCCAAGGGCGTCCTTCGGTGTGCGGGGGCTTCTGAGCCCTACCCCCAACAACAGGAGACGGACCGCAATAGCGGTACGCGCAGGGGCGGTTGCGGACGACAGCTTAGACGTGAGTCGGAGGAATCCCGCAGCCGTCCCTGATGCGCCGAAGATGGCCACCACGGAGTTTTGGTTGGTATGCCGTTAGGGACTCGGCCCGGCGGTCGCCCGATGTTTTACATCTCTCCGTGCGGCTCAACGACGGGTCGTAAGGCACGGTGAACCCAACATAACCGCTCAGTCGTTCCCCTTGAACACTGGGCGGTAGTAATAATTCACTTTTTCCGCGTAAAAAAAAAGGGTACCTAAAGCCGACAATTCCTGGAGACACCAAAAATATTTTTTTATTAGTAAGCCAATATTTATTTCAACTTAAGTATTGTTATAAGTGCAGTACAAATCGATTACTCGTTACAATGGAGAGCGAGGCAATCAAAGTAAATTAGGTCAGACCTTGGCGTTCTCATTGATATAATTAGTTTCTCATACGGAGTTATTGTGTGACATAGAGCCATGCTTTTAGATGACCACACATGTGTATTGGTTATCAATTCCCGTTCGCTTTAACGGTGAAGGAAAACATCATGAGGAAACCTCAGGAACGTACCTGAGAAATTTTCACAAGAATTTCGAGGATATGTGATGTCTGCCTCGCACTATGCAGTCAACTCTGTATTATATACTGCCCACTGCTGAGCACGGGCTTCTACTACTACTGAGAGGGGTTAGGTTAACGACGCTGGCCTAATGCGGGTTTGCAGACTTCACATACCCTCGAGATTCTTATGAAGAATTCCCAGGTATATAGGTTTCCTCACGATGTTTTCCTTCACCGTTAAAGCGAACGATAATTGATAAACAATGCACACGTAAATTCGTAAAGTCAGAGGTGTGTGTTTTGAGTTTTGAACCTCCGGGCATTGTCTCGGCAGGCCATTCCATTCCCAACTCGGCTATCGTCAGAAACTGTGGCCTAAAGGCTCTTAATCATAGAAGAGGCCTATGCTAAGTATTGGGCAGTATTTGTAATACTGGTATACCAAACAAAGACTATAGACACTTACTGGTGGTAGGTCTCTCATATATATGTAAGAGTCCGTCTGGGTGGGTACCACCGCAATATCTATTCCACCAAGCAGCAGTGTGCATGCTTTGTTGTGTTACGGATTGAAGGACATTGTAGTCAATGTAATGATTGGACATAATGAGACTTAACTTCTTATGTGTCAGGATGACGAGCGTAGTGGAATGCTACACAATACTTTGTAACTCAAAGTGCTTGATGGTGTTGCTACTGTTTATGGGAGGTCGTATCGCTTACCATCAGGCGAACGGCATGCTCGTCTCGACAATATTATTATTAGCCTTTATTGCTGATACTAAACAATGATTTGACACATAGTAGCAAAATGCTTTAACTTAAATCTAGTACATCGGGTTTCCCGGTTCAGTGGTCAGCGTGTCCAGTGACACATAGGCCTCTTCCAGCTGCTTCCATTCTTCTCTATTGGTAGCTTTTCTAGACCAGATTGTCCCTCCAATCATCTTGATATCATCTGTCCATCTTTTAGCTTGTCTGCCTCTTCTTCTTTTGCCATCACGTGGCTGCCATTCTGTTATAATTTTTGGCCATTTCATTCTGCTATCTCTTGTCAGATGTCCTGTCCATCGCCATTTTAACCGCCTTATCTTCTTTATTATGTCTTCCACCTTTGTTGTAGATCTGATGTCTGCTGCTCTTTTGCGGTCTTTTAGCGTCACGCCCAACATACTCCTTTCCATTCCCCTTTAACACGATCTTAGTTTTAAAAGATGTTTTTGAGTCAATGCCCATGTTTGGCAGCCATACGTAAGACATGGCAAGATGCAAGAATTAAACACTTTTTTCTTGGCTGTCATAGGAAAGTGTTTGTTTTTAAACACCTCTTTAAGGGACCAGTATCTTTTCCAAGAACAGGCCACTCTGCTTTCTATTTCTATGTCTGTCTGGTTTCTAAAAGATATTAATTGCCCCAAGTATCTATAACCATTAACATATTCAATAACTTCATTGTCTACTTTTATGAATATTTCTTCACTGTTTGTCATTACTTTTGTTTTTGATTTATTTATACTAAGACCAACTACTCTACTTGCCTCAGTTAGCTGTTGTAGCATATGTTGAAGGGTATTCGCGTTGTCAATTATTAGAACTAAGTCATCAGCGAATCTTAAGTGGCTAAGTTGTTTACCGTTGATATTAATGCCAAACTTGTCCCATTCAAGATCTTGAATATGCTTTCCAAGACTGCTGAGAAAAGTTTTGGCGATAACGGATCTCCTTGCCTTACACCTTTGGCTATTGGGAACTCTTCACCGGTCTCGACATACAATACAATAAAAAAATAAAAAAAACGACACATGGCGAACACAGCCTCAGCTTCAATATCAGCCCAAGCTAAAAGGTTCGGCAATTCGTACTTTTGCCTCACTATTAAGCTGTGGAACACTTTGCTAGCACATATTGTGGTCTCCCCATCCGTCGACATGGGAACAGGCAGAGCGTTAGGAAGCAATTAGGTATGCCGGCATTACTGTGCCGAACGTCAAGAAATACTTTTGTCCTCATTTTCCTTGTGCATCACTTGGCTTAACACATGGGCCCAGTAAAGTCGCTTTGCCGAGATCATGGGGAGGAGTAAGCACGGCGAAAATTGTGTGCACTAGTTGTGCCTCTGCCTGTTCCCTCGGGGATGAAAGTGAGTGTGCGTTAATTTATCAATGGAGTGTAACAGTGTGAATGTGTTGAAATACTAAAGCCGGTTGTAGACCAACTTACCCATTATTAACTAATGTCTTAATAAGAAATGATAAACAAGAAATAGCCTAACATATCTAGAATTAATATCCTAGAGCCGCCTTTCCCACGAGCGACACGTTGATTCAGTAATTTCATTCAATACCGAGTCATCCCGCTCCCTCGGAGTCCGGTAAAAAACAACTAAAAGTGCTTTGCGGGTTACAAGAGGGTTACCGAGAGGAAGTGAGGGCAATCTGATATACTTCTGCATTCGCTTTGAATGTTTCTCATAGATATCTAATATTATAAACGAGAAAGTTTTTGCTTGTGTGATGTTTGTCAAAGGTAAACGCAGAAACCGCTGCACTGGGTGGATTTGGATGAAATTTTGCACATGGAAAAATAGAATACATAATTAATGTTTAAGTATAATGCTGTTACCATTAATTTAGTAGTATTTAATAAGCAAACGTTAAAGGCACATATCAAAAATAAAACAAGTGTACTTGAACTATTAGAACACGTCTTTAAATGAAGAAGTCCTCCTAGCCAGTTTCGGCCACGGCGGCCAATCTCAACGGAGATCAGCCAGGTACGAGTACGGAGATATTACAGTGCACAAGTGTGTGCGCAATACACAGGTGCACTCTCTATTCCTTCACTCTCATAGTCCGGTGAGACGGCAATCCGACATGACCGGAGAGAGATCAGGCGCAGGACCAACGGCTTTACGTGCTTTCCGAGGCACGGGGGTATCACACCGCCAACTTCCTGACTCCGAGCTGCGACTGAGTAAATTTTAAGATGGAAAAACCCAGTCACAATTTTTTTTGGCTCAACCCGGGATTCGAACCCAGGACCTCAGCGCGCAAATCGTACTCGTAATGCGTACGCAATACCACTACGCCACCGAGGCAGTCGCCTATATGTCTTTAAATATTACTACTATAGGGTAGTTTCGTATTTTTGATTTTGTAAATTATTTAATGTGTAACAAAAAATAATACCAAAAGAAATTTTTCTGCTAATCAGCATCAAAATTGGTTAAAAAACAAACCGGTAATTCATATTTGAAATATTGTTGTGAGCAAAAATGGCGACGTAGATGGGATATCGCGCTATCTCTTTCGCACGCACGTGTTAGATTTTAGAACATATATATATTAATATATATGTTATACAGCAATCGCTTATATAAGCAAATTACATTTAAAGGAATATAATTATGTATTAATACATCGAATCGCTAATATACCATCAGGATACTAGCAAATAGTATGTTTTAAGGGTGGAAGGGCGGATGAGTTTGGTAAGATACAAGAACCACTATATTCTTTACATAATATATTTATTATATTTATCAGATACTATAATCCAATAAGCATAGCTCTATAATCAATATCACATCATTGTGTATATAACAATTATGTACCTTATCATAGGTACCACTTCTAAATCACATGACCCTAAATTAAATGTTTATTTATACAAATACTTAACATTTTTAAATGGTTAGTAAACTAAGGATCAAATAAAGTAAATTACTTAACTTGCCAGTGTCCTAGTACTGCTCAGCTCGGCGGCCCACGATAGAATGTTCGAATCTGCCGTCCTCCATTGAGCGACGGGTATTTATACCATATCAAACGTCAAAAGCACTATCGTACTATTGACTCTTTATATGGATAACTAGCTTTTGCCCGCGGCTCCGCCCGCTTTAAAAAGTTTTTCCGGGATAAAAGTCCCGCTTTATATTTTCCCGGGATAAAAAGTAGCCTATGTGTTAATCCAGGACATGATCTACCCGTGTGCCAAATTTCATCGAAATCCGTTCAGTAGTTTTTGCGTGAAAGAGGAACAAACATCCTTACATCCAAACATCCAAACATCCTAACATCCTAACATCCATACATTCTTACAAACATTCGCCTTTATAATATTAGTAGGATTTACAATTTAATCTAATAATTACCTAAGTGAGTTTGTCTACAATTATTTTCACAAATAATCACGTGTTATGAAGAATAATAACTTTTTATAATTTACAATCTTATATTCTACGCTAATACACGCAGCGTTATCGTCGGCGACTCTCGGTGACGTCTCAGTGTAATATTACTGTTATTTGACAACTACCCGTTCCACCAAATTTCAAAACTTTATATCTTACTAATTAATTATTGCCCCAATTCAGAAAATACTTTTTGTGTTAGATTTTGGACGGCATACATTTTTGATAAATGTATTAAAAAAAGTAGTCAACTACCCTATTACATTACATTACATACAGAGATAGATTATAGTCTGAAATAGCTTTTTATGCCGGAAAAATATATGGCGGAAGTTTGATCTCGGAAAACCTTCATCAAAATATACGTGAGTTAATGTCACCCATTTTAATTTCCAGTGCTTCGTAACAGCCGGCGTTTGCCTCAACATGTCAGGACACGGGCTGGTGATGGGGTTCGCAGCTATCCTCGTACCACAACTGAGACTGTCTGACTCCCTGATACCAATCGACGACTCCTCAGGATCATGGATAGGTACTGACTTACGTTTAAGTAATATGCTTGTGTTTTTTTTATTGCTTTGAATGACGAGACGAGCATGCCGTTCGCTTGATGGTAAGTAATACGACCGCCCATAAACAGTAGCGACACAATCCAGCACCATAAGTTACAAAGTACTGTGTGGCATTCCACTGACATCCAGAGACATTAGATGTTAAGTCTCATTATGTCCAGTAGTTACACTGGCTACAATGCCCTTCAAACCGAAACACAACAGTGCATGCACACTGCTGCTTGCCGGTAGAAATAGAAATTGCGGTGGTACCCACCCAGACGGACTCTTATATATGAGAGACTTACCATCAGTTCTCAAAGAGATCCTACTGTTTTTATAATTCGACGATCTTCCTTCTGTCAAATTGCGGTTGGGTGGACTTACGTAGCACGCTTTAAATCTCTGTAGGTTATTTTGGTTGTTATTCCATTTGTACACGTTAATTTTATTTTTTTCCTCCCCCAACCAATGACATGTTTTTCTTGTTTATATATGTCGACGAGAATTTAACAGAAACCAATAAAACGTGGCGAATACTTTGCAATGGTCATAATTGACCTGTATTTCTTCAACCCATGATTTGTTTGTCACTTACCACTTTGTCAAGACTAGCATAGTAACCACTAAGTTACCGTAGCGAATATTGATATCTAGTTGAACACTGAACGACGACCAAACTAAGACTGTGCTCCTCAAATGCCGAGGGCCTTATTTATACTCGCAAATGTCACCCCCACTAATACTTTGACATCGCGACCTGTGTTGCACGACTACAATTTCAAAATTACCCGATGCCCCGACATATATTTATTTAGCGTGTGTGCCTTGATCAAACTTAATATTATTGGCAGAATTATCGCACCACCAAACAAAATCATATTTGGGATTGGATTAAAATCTTTAGAAAGTCACAATATATGTTTTGGCATTCAATCAAAATGTCTCATAAATAATTATTATTAAGCAAATTCAGTAACACTCGAACTACTGCTGCTGCAACAGCTCCAACCAAATTCCAAAACAAATCAATTGAGTTACATCAACGATGTAATATTTTAACTCACAGATGACATTTTCTTATTCATAGTTCTAACTATTAAACAGTAGACAATCACAGTCATTGACACTTGGCTTTTGGCCAGATGGAGGCTTGGCATTAGCAATGACATTAGAATGATCTAATAATATAATGCTTGTATTTATATCACCGTTCATAATCAGATGTTTCGCTGTGGTATGTATCTGATTATCTCATTGTATCAGAATAGGGTACTTTCCTATGTTTGATATTGTAAATTATTTAATGTTACAGAAAATAATATTCTTGTAAGCAAAAGTGGGGGCGTGGTAGGGATATCGGGGGGGGGGGGGGGGGGGGGGGGTATGACACTCGGTGACTTCACAGTGTGATTTGACAACTATCACTTCTACCAAGTTCCGAAGTTTTGTAACTTTTACCGGTGGTAGGTCTCTCATATCTTAAAGTCCGTCTGGGTAGGTACCACTGCAATGTCTATTTCGCCAAGCAGCAGTGTGCATGCAATGTTGTGTTTCGGTTTGAAGGACATAGGATCCAGCCAAATTGACCAGATTGTTTGCCTCTTCAATAAAAAAAGTACTAGCTCTACTTTTGCGTCATGAGAAGTACTTGTTTATGAACGTTCGACAATTACTGAGATACCTGCTTGTGATTAAATGCACAACTATGATTTTTTTACAATTTACAGATGAGACTTTTGTGAGTCATCGTTAGTGACTTGTAAACTTTGCGCTTAGCATCTTTTTTTAGGATTTAACTTCTTACTAGAATGCGGTGTTGCAATTTCCTTCTCGAGCCCATGAACTATTTTGGTATTGATTAGTACCTAAATAAAAACACGTAACACAGAACTAGTTTTTCCATGCACTCTGTCAAATAATATTAATTTCATTAATAAAGCTATCGTAACTACGATAGCTATTAGTCTTTACGACTATAACGTGGTTTCGTTTAAGTTTTAACATGCATTGAAATTAGATTATCCTTTTTACGTGATGACATTCTGCCGATTCATATTTGTAAATAATATCTAATCTATGTCTTTGCCAACATATCAACATACATTGTCAACCTCTAGTACATACTTGTAGGGGATATGAAGGCTTACAGATATTACAGATAGCAATTGACATTTGCTGAAAGTATTATTTATATTTTATAACAAAACAGTATAGGCCTGTCTTCGGGATTCAGTCCTCCTTTTTACTTGTTATATATAAAATGTAAATTAATAAAATAAATCCTATATCTTTGAATGAGCAATTCTCGTATATTTATAATCTAAATCTCGGAAAAGGCTGCAATGATTTTCATGAAATGTAATATGCAGGGCGTTTCGGGGGCGACAAATCGATCTAGCTAGGATTCATGTTTAGAAAATGTCGTTTTACCCGTGTTTTCGGTAAAAAAAATCAGTGAATAAAATCGAACGGCATGCTCGTCTTGTCATTCAATGCAATAAAAAAAATAGTCAGAGTAACTTTCAGTTTCATAATAAGAAAATGTAATTGAAATGTGGACAGCTCGTTGTCGCCATTTGGTGTCGTGCAACTAAAAACGCCTACGTGGTGCCTTATTAACTGGAAAGCGACCTGACTTTTCAGTGATTTTGTTGTACTAATCATTCATACACGCATAACATAGCCATAGATAAATCAGATAAGCCACAGTTTCCATATATTTCTGTAGTTTGGAAAAACCCGAATATGTAGGTGGGTATTTGAAAAATCACAATAATAAATTAACAGTGACTAGACGTTTAAAATACAGGAAAGTCCTTTAAGCCTCACACGGATTATGTGAAGCAAGTAGGTTAAGAGGTAAATATGTAAAGTGTTGGCTCATTTACCTTTTAAAATACCTCAACTCGACGTCACTTCATGATAAAGTCTCAGTTAGTGTCATAGACAAACTTCACAGGACTTTCGGTCTCACAGTAAAAAGAAAGAAAACATATATTGGCGAATTTTGTATAGCATTGGTCAGCAATCGAGCAAGTCACATGAGTCATTTAACGTGTCGAAGGTAACAGCAATATTTCTCGTCCTTTTTCTGTGGGGTAGTTATATACCTAATTAAAATGTTTAAATGCTGTAGCAGACGAGTTTACAATTTAGCTCTGTAACTTTAAAGACATGTGCGAATGTATGGATTAAACTCGCGCTCTTACAAATCCTACAATTCAGTGCTAATTCACCCACTGAGCTACGGAGCTTAATATTACCTAATTCACTTTTAGCAGACTGCCTCAGCGTAACGTTGGAGGGAGAGAGCACTTTTAACGGGGAAGGAAAATGTGTGAAATAAAACAATTTAAAGATATTAACTTTTTCAAATACACTAGTACGTAAGGGGGTCGCGCGTGATTCCTATTTGTTGAAATCTTTTTATTTTATTTGCACTTCCTACCAAATATGTAAAGGGGACTTAATGCCGAAGGCATTCTCTACCAGCCAACCTGGAGTGGTGCAGAGACAATTAAAACAAAACAAAAAACCCGACTGCGTCAAAATCTGCCATATTTATAAAATTTACTGAAGAACTGAAAAGATATAAACAAGACTTTAATTTGTATATTTTTTTTGGGTTGAATAATCTTAGTTGATAGTGTTCACTCTATATCTCCGTTCTGTGGTGTTCACAAACGCTGTTGGTAGTATAACACGCTCACTTCTCATAATTTGATCTTGGGTTTTTCTATTCAGTATCAACTCTGAGTCTGAAATTTGTGCCCAATATGGCGATAGGCTCTCGCCCCCTATCACATCATGGGACGGAATAATGGCGAAAAGTGGGTGCACTAGTTACGCTTCGGCCTACTCCTTCGGAAATTTAAGCCGTGGGTGTATATGTATATTTTATTCTTTTTCCTTCCATTATTACATTATAAACTGGTGTTGAACAAAAAGCACTACAAACCAAAAAATAATTAAAATTTATATACGCTTAGTATACAAGGTATATTTGGAGTCGATGCCTAATTTACTCAAATTCTGACGCAGAAACTAAGGCAGATTGTGCTAATTAGTTCAATTTTAGAGAACCGTGTGCAGTCTGTTTATATACACCTTTTTCTTCAAAGATCATTGTATTACCGAAATAATTAGATTTAGTTTTTCCAACACCCGCTGAGGAAAAGTATTGATAATAATATACCTATATTTTTTACTATTTCAGCTTCGATCCTGGGATTCGCCTTGGTCTGTGGTAACTTCATAGTACCAATAATAATGGCCAAATACGGCCGAAGAACCGCTAACCTCGTCAGCATTACACCAATGATCGTCGGTTGGTTCTGCATCATCACCGCCAACAGCATTGCAACACTCCTCGTCGCCAGGTTCCTCCAGGGAATCTCAATGGGGATGAGCGCCTCCTTAGGTCCAGTATTAATCGGGGAGTACACCAGCCCCAAAAACAGAGGAGCGTTCCTCACCTCCATATCAGTTACAATTGCCACAGGAGTCCTTATGGTACATACTATAGGGTCCTATTTGTCCTGGCAAAAAACCGCTCTAGTGTGCGCCTTCATTGCATTCATAGACTTACTAATAGTTATATACTCCCCGGAGTCACCTAGCTGGATGGCAGACCAAGGCAGGTATGAGGAATGCAGGAAGATATTCAGGTGGTTGCGAAGTAAGGATGAAGAGGATGAATTACAAAGAATGATTGAATCAGCTATCGTTGTAAGAGAGGCGAAAGCTGACGTAGACATATCAGAATCCTTCGGTAGTAAAATGAAGAGGAATATAGCTTACTTCAACGCAACGATTAAGAAGAAAGAGTTTTACAAGCCTATATTTATTATGATGCATATCTACACGTTGGGACAGTGGGCAGGAGCTAACATCCTTGCTGCCTACACCAAAGATATCTTCATCCATATTATAGGAACTGATGCGAATATAGCTTTACTAATAATTACGTTAGATGCTCAAAGAATCATATCTAATTGCTTAGCCGTGTATGTTATTAAGAAGATAAATAGAAGAACGATGCTGTTTTCGACTGTTGGACTGAACTTGCTAGCTTTCTTGGCGACGGCAGCGTATACTTACTGCAAAGGTCAAAACCTGCTTCCATTTGACCATCCTTTTATTGGTATAGCGCTTATCCATATACACATGTTTACCATCGCTACTGGAACTGTTCCTTTACCATTTATTATAGCTGGAGAGGTGTTCCCTCTGGAATACAGAAGTTTAGCTGGAGGTATCAGTGTCTTATTGTTGTCGTCCAATCTATTCATCACAGTGAAAACAGTGCCGTTCTTTTTTGGGACGCTAGGCATTCATGGAGCGTATATCATATATGCTATAGTAGTAGGTTACTGTTTAGTGATTTCTTATTTCTTCCTCCCAGAGACAAAAGACAGAACTCTTCAGGATATTGAAGACGAGTTCAGAGGTAGGCCTTTGACTGTTGAGGAGTTGAAGTCTACGCAATCGCTGACTGCGTGGAAACTACGTAGCCAAGATAGGAGATGTAGTAGTCCTGTAGTATGATACGAAGATAAGGAAATGGTAAGGGACCAGGTACATAGCGAATTTTCGTAATTTAACCAGTGACTAAGGGAGCATTTTGCTCATATATTTTTATACGTAACAAGCGATCCGTCCCATTAGTCGTTTTATCTGTTTTACCGCGCTTCATTATCCGGGATAAGAGTCCCTCTATATATTTTCCCGGGACAAATAGTTTCGTATGTCCTTCCTAGGACCTCTAACTATGGCCATACCAAATTACTCGTTGCCCTAATGAAAGATTTTCCGGGATAAAAGTCCCGATTTATATTTATTCGGGATAATAACTCTCCTATGTCCTTCCCTGGGACTCGAACTATCCCCATACTTTTGCTCGAGGTTCCACTGGCGAAAAAACATTTTCCGGGAAAAAATCCTGGTAATCCAGGATAAAAGTCGCCCATGTCTTTCCCTGGGCCTCAATCTATCTCCACGCTTATTTTCTCTCGGTTCCGATCGCAGGAAAAGATTTCCGGGAAAAAAATCGCGGTACGTTATTCCGGGTTAAAAAGTTGCCCACGACCTTTCTTGGCACTCAAACTATCTCCAAACTTATTTGCTCGAGGCTCTACTTGCAAAAAATGATTATCCGGGAAAAATCCCGCTATGTTATTCCCGGATAATAGTAGCCTTTGTCCTTTCCAGAGCCTCAAGCTATCACTATGACGAATTGCTCTTGTTTTCAACGAAGAAAAATGTTTTTTCTGAGATAAAATACCCGGTTTATATTTTCTCGGGATAAAAAGCCAATATCCTTTCCGGGATTTCAAATTATCTCTATACCAAAATTCATCGTAATTGGTTCAGTGGTTTGGCCGTGACGGCTCTGCACGTGTAACACTATTTTCCAGAATAAAAGTCTCGCTTTGTATTTTTCCGGAATAAAACTATCGCCATACCAAATTTCATCAAATTCCTTTACGCAGTTTTTGAGTTTATCGCGTTCAAGCAGACACACAGACGCGGCGAGGGACTTCTTTTCATGATATATATTTGACCAGTTTAGCAAATCTTTATGTCCTACCTATACGCAACCCAAACTGGATATTGGTGTTTGGGAAAGTTCGGCAGTCTGGCTGATTTCAATCTTCTGGATGAAAGTCTAAAGTATTCGTAAGAATGCGCTGCTCGTCTTAAGAATTAAACCTAGAACTTTCAATCCATAACCATACCATGACAATAGACAAAATATAACGACAAATTTATTGTTAGCGTATTTGCAATTAGTTCAAGATAGGAGATTGTTGTCATATTAATAAAGGCATATATCGTGAATTTTGAAATCTAGTCTGCAAATCCGAATGATGCAAGTGTATGGGCGAAACTAAATTCCTTCATTGATAAGGAAGATCCAGCAGTGGAACGCAAGAGAACCGGAATTGTTTTTTTTTTTTCATTAGGAGTATGTACCAGCGGTAGAGTTTTTATTAATTTAGCTGCCTTTTGATATTGGAATGTTTTCTGTTATTTGTTATCTGGTCCCAGCATGTATATAGCGTGAAGAATTATACCTATTCAGTATAGAATTTTGCTCAATGACGACTTAAAATGGGATATTTCGCAATCACTTTATGTTCTTGGCTGTATCCATTATCAAAATGATGCGTATTACGCAAAAAAAGGGTTAGGGTGTCAGGAAAACAGCCCATTGAAACTCAAATTAATAACCTAATACTATGATGTTAAAAACAGTCACAAAGGTCGTCTACCAAAAATATTTTATTTAATTTTAACAAATATGTTGTATGTATGATTTTATCTGAGAATCAATCCTTATAATTATATTAACTTTTAATTACATGTTTGACATTCCAATTAAAGCATTAATTACATTCACGATAATTACGTCGCGTCATTTTTGAACTGAGCACAAAATGTTTTGATTTGACGGAACATTTATTTACAATGTTGTTTAATACACCTGTGTTATTTCTATTAAACGAATTTAATAACAATTTGTAAATATTTAAACATAATATTAATTTATTTTACAAAACAATTGTACAATTAGTGTAATGTATTATAATTTATTACGTTGAATTGTATGTTTTATTTCCTACTAAAGTTTTTGGGTGTGATGTTCGGAATCCAGAATGAAACAGCTAGTGTTGTAAATGGTATACTTATATTACAATTAGGTACTATTTGATATACAATGCTCATGAAAACCGTACGATGTATACAGTTTCCCATTGGTATTTATAGAATCAAAGAGAGTTATAATAATTACATTGTAAGCCCCTGGTTACTGGTGGTAGGTCTCTTAATTATGTAAGAGTTCGTCTGGGTGGGTACCACCGCAATGTATATTTCTACCGCAAAGCAGCAGTGTGCATGCACTGTTGTGTTTCGGTTTGAAGGACATTGTAACCAATGTAACTACTGGACATAATGAGACTTAACAACTTATATCTCAGGACGGCGAGCGTAGTGGAATGCCACACAGTACTTTGTAACTCAAGGTGCTGGATGGTGTTGCTACTGTTTATGGGTGGTCGTATCGCTTACCATCAGACGAACGGCATGTTCGTCTTGTCATGCAATGCAATAAAAAAAACTCACACACCATGTCATTTGGAACAATGCACTCAGTTGTAAACTGACAAATATGTAAACTGACGTAAACAAATTCCAGAGTCAAAAAGTCCCCGACGAGGATGGGATTCGAACCCACGCGTGCAGAGCACATTGGATTAGCAGTCCAACGCCTTAACCACTCGGCCACCTCGTCAGTACGATAGTATTATGAAATTAACACGAGCAATGTCAAATTCTAAAGTAAAACGAAATCAATTACATAGCTCAGCGAGGATATAATATGTATGATTTGGGTTCGTGTTTTACACACCGTAGACTGATGGCGCGCCGTAATTATGTCATCTACCGAAGGATATTCATCACGGCCGGCCTAAGCTATTCGAGCACCCGGTCGAAATAATTTGAGGCGCCCTTTTTCTGGCGACATCTTTTAACCCTATCTTTGTAGACAAGAGTATAACGTTAGCCAGAGTCTATGGCGTCCCCTGACTCTACGCCCTCCATTGGTTTTGGGGACCCCGACTAAAAATAGGTCTTTTTAGTTCAATAGTTTGTCTCCCGCTTTGCTTTAGAGAGAAGTGGGAATATAATTCCTGCTCCTCCTTATCCTTCCATTTGATTAACTTCGTTGCGGGTTAAGACTAATTAGTGTTCCCTGAGACTCGCTGAGCTTCACCGCTCGGTGTCATAAAATGAGTGCCACTGCCGATCCTAGGTTACAGGAGTTTTAGTGGTGGGTGTGTGGGCAGGATAATCTCTTTTTGGTCTTGTCTAGACACTATCCCATTTACCATTAGACGTATTGACCATTAAGACCGGACCAGGCAGGCACGGCAGTATGTTAGAGTAATCATTTCATTTTTTAAGGTCTTTATAACCGATATCCGCGATAATTTGTTCAAATATCGATAAAATATTAGTGATATAAAAAGATACATTGATATCGTGAATAATTATTAATAAATGTAATCGATTGGCAAATAAATAGATGGTCGGAATTTTCGACGTTTTTTTTTTTACGCGGAGAAAGTGAATTATTACTACCGCCCAGTGTTCAAGGGGAACGACTGAGCGGTTATGTTGGGTTCACCGTGCCTTACGACCCGACGTTGAGCCGCCCGGAGAGATGGAAAACGTCGGGCGACCGCCGGGCCGAGTCCCTAAATATACCGCACGGCATACCAACCAAAACTCCGCGGTGGCCATCTTCGGCGCATTAGGGACGGCTGCGGGGTTCCTACGACTCACGTCTAAGTTGTCGTCCGCAACCGCCCCTGGAAATTTTCGACCTCTCTTATAATACTAGAGAATTAATAACAATATCTTTGAAAATTTGTATATCATCAGTGGTAGTTATACTTTGTTGTTCAGGAGTATAATGTAATGTTTTACCTATACTAACACTAGTACAAATAGTCAGATCCCTATTCCACTTAATTCTGTCAGTAATTAGCAATCATCGGTAAAACAAACTGCATCTAAACACTTTACTAATTAAAGTCGTGCATTAATCTAGTGCGGTTATCTGGTTTAGGTCCATCCAATCCCATGCACGCAATAGACAGAAAAAGTCTTTGTGGTTGGTATAAAGATGAATAGACTCGATACCTACACATTTTTCCTAAAATGATAGTATTTTAAAATACAACCAGAAAAATGTATATGTTGCATTCATACACATTGACAAACCAAGTCTATGAAGTCCGCTCCAGTGGCAAGTCTTATTTTTAAGCCGCACCTTAGGAAATTTGTACAACACGTCGATTTGGTCCGATGTCGCAGCGAACGTGTAAATTCCGCACACGACGGCAAATGACGCACGGCAAGTGACGTCCCGTCTGTCGTCATAGTAGTGCCCCCTGTCGTCGCGGCACATGCCGTCTGCCGTGTGCTGTCTGCCGCGTCCTGCGGAATCACAGCTTTAAAAAGTACCAAATGAATTCACTTATTGTTGTAACTAAGTCAAGTGTAGTTGCAGTGCTGAGATCTCAGGTTCGATCTCCGGGTCGAGCAAAGAGATATTAGGTTTTTCTACTTAGTATCAGTATAAATTAAAGAAAGGATATGTCCAAAAATGGGCCTGAAGCTCTAACCGAAATACTTTATATATATATATATTTGGATAGTACCTACTCCCAGAAACTTGGCCTGCCAAGGCCTTTAAAATCTGAGGACTTCAAAATTTGGCAATAAATCGTAATTTTTTTATGTCTTCCACATTAGGTACACAAAAAGTTTTACCGGGATAAAAGTCCCGCTTTATATTTTCCCGGGATTAAACGGCCGTCCACTTGCAAGGTGGACAGACATCTTGATATAGGTCCCAGGAACGCGCTGGATGCAGGCTGCTTTTGACTGGTCCGTCTGGAAATCTTTGGGGGAGGCCTATGTTCAGCAGTGGACGTCATGTGATCTATGATGATCATGATGAAATTCGCTTTATTTGTTATTGAAGTTTTCAGATTTTTTTCCTCACATTTGCAAGAACTTGCTTCTTGCCAAATTTCATGATTCTAGATCAACGGGAAGTACCCTATAGGTTTTGATTCCCTTGCAGATCAACGTTGTATATATATCTACTGTTTTGGGCAGATAAAGATCTCATAAGGAGTCTCGTCTTACGACATTGAGAAAAAGTGTATGACCACGAAAATAAAAATAAATAAACAATTTTCCATCATTTTTTATTTGCCAGACAAATTCCTGTGGTATTCAGAAAATATTACATCAATAAATCTATTAGACCGAAAAAATTGCTGGGTATTTGCATCTGTTCCGACTTGTCCCCAGGTATCCATGGAGAAGGGTAATATGATAAACATTATCAATGTTACAAACTTCATGATATCCATTACAATATTTTCGGAATTCTGAAATAGAAAATATTCATTAGGTTTGTTTTCCTCCACCTGCCTTTATCCCTGTGTAAAAAACACCTTCCTAGCAGATTTTGGCCACGGTGGCCAATCTCAACAGAGATCAGCCAGGTACACAGGAGATATTATATAACACCTTTAGAATGAAACGACACAATTCAAAATGATAGAAAATTGAGGTATCGTCATAAAAATACTTAAAACGAAGTTCATAATACAATAATAGTTCAAACACAGCCATATTCAAGCAGGAATAGGACTAAACTATTATATCGGTCCCTTTTTTATTATCCTACTTCCTACTAATATTATAAAGGCGAAAGTTTGTAAGAATGTCTGGATGTTTGGATGTTTAGATGTTTGGATGTATGGATGTTTGCTCCTCTTTCACGCAAAAACTACTGAACGGATTTCGATGAAATTTGGCACACGGGTAGATCATGTCCTGGATTAACACACAGGCTACTTTTTATCCCGGGAAAATATAAAGCGGGACTTTTATCCCGGCAAAACTTTTTAAAGCGGGCAGAGCCGCGGGCAAAAGCTAGTAAATAATAATAATTTATAATATATATAATAATACCACCATATAAATAAAAATTAAATACTAAATAAAAATATTTTATTTATTTAAATAATAATTATGACTAATGATTTTTTTAAACATAGATTTCACCCGTATGTCAATAAACAAGTTTCATTTCAAACTGTAACATAAAAAATTTCAAATCCCAAACATATAATAGAGAGATATCATGTGCAGGACCAATGGCTTTACGTGCTTTCCGAGGCACGGGGGTATCACACCGCCAACTTCCTGACACCGAGCTACGACTGCGTAATTTTTAAGGTAATCTTAAGGTATCCCTATGTAATGTGGGGTCGGCGCAATACATTTTTAACAGTCTTCAAAAAGAGAGGAGGTTCTCAGTTATCAATTCGACGAGTATTTTCATAAAATTTTTGAAATGTTTGTTCCCAGAGAACGCAGTCATTTATTGACAGAATTTACTTCCAGGTTGGTCTCATATATTTTCGTCATAATCGGTTTAGTACTTAGTTGGTTTTTAAACCAAACTAACTGGAATAAATGTGTCATCCCAGTAAACGAAGTTGCGACTTTGCTTTCCTGTGACTGTTTCAATGGTGCTTTAACGTTGGATTCTGTTGAGTCTACTTCCATATCTTCGGGGATAGTGCAAAACCGCTTAAATGTGAAAAAAGTACAATTGAGATTGATCCTTACTGCACTAAACTTAGCATTGATAATACAAAACTTTTTTTATCACTTACGCGGTATTGCATTATCCCCGACGTTATATACCATCAGGCTTTATTCTCTTCTCGGGGGAAGCAGAAGCATAACGCCTCAGAGCGATAGTCGAACCGTGTGCGCAATGTGCACGTGATGTCGTGGCTACTTGATATTCGAAGTCGCGCACAACGATGACGTTGACGTATTTTAGTTCCAAATACGCTCACCGGGGCGCTGTTTAAATTTCCATACAAAAATTTACAAGTCGAAACCATTATCTATACGATAGCACGTAAACTCGTGTTAAGATTACAAATATTATCGACTGCCAAGAGATTATTATCAGCCCTCGCCAAATACAATTATGCCGGCGTACATGAAACCAGATATATACAGGCGGATTTTAGAACGTGACTCGTGGATACTATGAAGAGTTTTACTGTGTACGGAGGTCGCTATCCAGGCAGACAGAAATATAGTATCAGCAATAAAATACAGTGCCATGCAGTACTTTATAAATACACCAATGGCTTTTAATTACAAAAAAAAAATGGGGTTTTAGAAGAGGTAAGACATTATAAATGTGCAGTATAAATTTTTGTTTATATATCCAAATCGTATAGCTATGACGACTTAAAACGACATGTTAAAAAATGGGCTTAAAATTCTAACGGTACTTTGTTGTACATATATTTGGATAGTACTCTCAAAAACTAGGCCCTTGCAATAAATCGAATAATTCTAAAGTCGTCTGATATTTTTAAATTATGATTTAATACATGTTAATGGCCATTTAGTTGCCTGGATAATGATTTTTATATTTTTATGGAATCTTGAAAAGAAACAGTCGAAGGCGGGACTCGAACCCACGATCTCCGACGTACCGTGCCGGTGCTCTTCCAATTGAGCTACTTCGACCCCTGCCTTCGATTGCTCATTTCAAGATCCGTTATTAAATTCTCTTAAAGATGACCAGCGACATCTGTTAGCAATTTATTACAATTTATTACAATTACTAACTTTTTCAAGATTCCGTAAAAATATAAAAATCATCCTCTGATATTAAAATGTATGTAATTTTACTTTTATGACTGCCTCGGTGGCGTAGTTGTTTTACAGTATGACTGCAATGCTGAGGTCTCTGGTTCGACCCCGGGTAGAACAAAGTGATAACTATTAGTAGAGTCTGGAATTTGTGCCCGATATAGCGATAGGCTCACCCCCTAACACATCATGGGACGGAATAACGGCGAATAGTGGGTGCACTAGTTGCGCCTCTGCCTACCCCTTCGGGGATAAAAGGCGTCAGTGTATATATGTATATAATAAAATATTATTCTTTGCTTTTCAATTTCTTCGATAGTTTAATGTTTTTGGTAAAAAGTTTTTATTTTATAATTTTTTGTGACTATAAACCATAGAATAAGGATGCTTTAGTCTTTATTCTGAGCTATAAACTACATGCACTAAATGACTGCCTCGGTGGCGTGCCTAATTGTGTTACGATACGACTGCAATTATTATGGGTGCCCGCATTGTCAATAAAGTGCATATTATTGTCAATAATATTGTGTGTGTGCGGCGCGTATTGCGGTATTGTTCAATATAAAAAAAATATTGACAATATTATTGTGTGTGCGCGCAGGCTTAGGTCTCGGGTTCGATCCCCGGGTCGGGAAAAGTGATATTGGATTTTTCTACTTAGTATCAGCTCGGAGTCTGGAATTTGTGCCCGATATGTCGATAGACACGCCCCCTATCACATCATGGGACGGAATATGCACTGCGAAAAGTGGGCACATTGATTGTGCCTCTGCCTACCCTTTCGGGAATAAATGGAGTGAGTGTGTGTGTATGTGTGTGTATAAACTACATGTTTATTAATATACAACTTGGCATTAAAATCTGTGAGTACCCCTCCCACCCGTAGGGTAGGATTTTTTTTCCAAATTTACATTGGACAAACTTCAGGGTATATATACTCTATCCAATAAAAAAAATTTGTTAAAATTGGGCTATTCTGTAAAAAGTTACGCGTGGTAAAAAAATATACACATTGACTTGAGAACCTTCCTCCGTTTTTTTGTCGGTTAATAAGAACAAACATCATCAAGGTTATGGCAATTAGATTTTCAAAAAATACAGTATGAAATAGTAGCAAACAACTTAACTATTATTAAACGGCACCCTGTATTTATAATAAACAGTTTAGTTGAACCAGGCGACCCAGACAGACTGAAGTCTATTAATATTTTCAATAAACAAAAGAATTTCTAACAATTGTTGACAATTTCATAACATTGTTTACGCAGCTTGACTCTGCTGGATCAACAGTAAAATAAATAATATTTATATTAATATTATCTAAAGTTTATGTTTTTTTTTTTCTTTATGTTTTTAATCGATATTCCAGTAAGAGCTTACGCAGCGGTGCGACGCACGTTTCTGAGCACATTTTCCGCGGGATTTTTTTATAAAACAAGAAGTGTCGCGTTTATTGCGCGTTTTATTACATTCAAAGGTAGGTTAGAGCATAGGCTAGAACTTGTAGTATCACCGGTGAGGTTTGTAACACGTTCATCCCATTGTTTTTAATAAAAATGATCAAATGTCTTGTGTTTAAAGTGATACTTCTTTATTGACGTACGGGAGAAAGCGATGTTTAAAAATCATTAGCATTAATTAGTATTAAAATAAACTTAATATTTTTATTTAGTATAACTATGTAGTAGTATTATCATATATATAAGTAACAATTATTATTTAAATAAATAATAATGATTACTATTTGACCGAATTAATTGAATACAATAATGAAACAGTGAAAAATAAATAATTGATTGAAAAAGTTTCACTTCATACGTATTTTATTTTAACAAGCTTTTATTAGTAACGGAAAACATGATTTTGACCCCCTTCAAAACGTCGGATTAAATCGAAATTAATCGGAGCGACTTAGTCGTAACACACGACAAAGCTCCTTAAAATAAGATAAAAAAAAAATCGAAATTTGGCATACTTAACAAGGTCCGATGGCAATTTAATATTTTAAAGTAAAAACACGCTTTTTTAGAGATACAACTAAAAAATAATAAATAATAGTCTATTTTTAGTGTACGTTGATATTGTTATACAGACACTTTTATTTGTTTTCAGAGCTGCAAGATATAATATAACTATGGAGTTCAGGAAATGTTTAATATTACTACTATTCATTATACAGTTATCAAGGCCACAAGTGAATCCCCAAGGAAACCAAGAAACAATTGAGAAGGACATAGAGAAAATTATCGATATATTTTACCAATATAGTGTAAAAAATTAAATACATTAAAGAAGACTCTTTCATACAACGTTGCGTTTGGATGTAAAACATGAAATTGGTGTCAATCAAAATTCAAAAGGTAGGTATTATTTTATCAAACCAACCAGATATAAATACAATTTTGGCATAAAACTAGCTTTAAAACTTTGTGACTGGGTTTTTCCATGTTAAATTATTCAGTCACAGTTTGGAGTCAGGAAGTTGGCGGTGTGATACCCCCGTGCCTCGGAAAGCACGTAAAGCCGTTGGTCCTGCGTCTGATCTCTCTCCGGTTATGTCGGATTGCCGTCTCACCGGACAATGAGAGTGAAGGAATAGCGAGTGCATCAGCCTGCGTACCTGGCTGATCTCGGTTGAGATTGGCCGCCGTGGCCGAAACTAGCTAGGAGGATTTCATAATACTCTGTAATCATCAGTTTGTGTCTACTTTCGAGGAAGACAGCAGTGCTGGTGCTGCTGGTAGTGCTTCACCACTTCATCGAATGAACCACTCCCCGCGCCCTTCGCTCACGTCCCTGTGTCGACCGGATGCTGTTACACAACAAAAATTATATTTTGTTATGTAGTGTTGTAATTAGTTGTATGACATCACCACCAATTTATAACTTGTGTTAAAATTTGTTCAAAAAATTGACCACCAATGTTACGTAACATTCTCTAACGACTCCAAATATACGTATATACTAAGCAAATACAAAGCTGAATTATTTTTTGGTTTGCAGTGGTTTTTTTCTGTTACATATCGTCGGAGATAATGCAATACCGCGAAACTAGCACAGATAAATACAACGTAAGTGAAAGAAAAAAGTATAGTATTATTAATCATAAGTTTAGTGTCATAAGTATCAATTTCAATTAAACTTTTTTTCGTCACTTACGCGGTATTTACCAGTGCTTAACTAGCACGCAGTTTTGCACTATCCCAGACGATTCATTTTTCTTCCGCACCATTAAGCTGTAGAACAGTTTGCCAGCGTACGTGTTCCCTCCTTCCTACGACTTAGGGTCCTTCACGCGGGGCGTGAAAAAGCAATTATCCAGGCCGGCATAACTGTGCCGACCGACCAGGGATGTTTATCTCTTGCCGGTCGACGTTATTTTTTGGGCTTCATTTCATTTATCATCAGATGCAGTGAAGCCACTTTGTCGAGATATCGAAAAAAAAAATCTCGTCAGTCGACTCAATCTGGACTCTACTACAGTTACCATTAAGAGCAGTAACGTCAATAGGTACAAAAACTAGCAGAGGGACTAGATGCGGAACTGTATATTAGATTCAGGACATAGTTGCTAGTAAAAGCGTGGTATGATCAGATACTCAAGCTAGATAACAATAGAAATTCTTGAAGGGAAAACGCTGAAAGATGCACAATTACACATAACAAGGCGCAAGCCTCATCCAAGAGTCCTTGAAATTATTAACTGCCGCATTTAGCCTAGGTGGGAGTGGAATGGACTACTGAATAGAATGTCTGCAGACTCAAAACCCAAAAGCACACACTTCTTATTTTTCTAAAAATGTATGTGTGTATTTTTTGTGAATTATCGCTCGCTTTAACGCTGAAGGAAAACATCTTGAGGAAACTTGCATACCTGAGAAGTTCTTTGAATTTCGAAGGAATGTAAAGGCCCACTGCTGAGCAAGGCCTTCCTCTACTTCCTCAGATATGTAGGTTTCCTTTCCTCACAGTGTTTTCCTTCATCGTTAAAGTGCACGGTAATTGATAAACAATACACACGTAACTTCGAATTTAATCTTATGCTTTGGCAGAAAGGAAATATCGTACAATCCGCGTCCTTCATGTATTTTTTAAGTATAAGAAATATCTTCACAAACTTTCGCTTATAATGAGCCTACCTTATTGACCTATTTTGTACCTTAACCTCGTCCCTCAAAAATCGAATTGATGTAACAGAGAGGGGGATATAAAACACGCAAAGGTTATTTAGGCGATGTCACGGCACTGACACCATATCGATCGTGGTTTATTTTTTTTGATAGAATTCGATTGAAGGCAACTCTATCCATATGTGACACCATCTTCTAAGCACGATTCTTTTTTTGTAAAATTAAAATAATCTTAACACTGCCTCGGTGGTATATTTGTTTTACGGTACGACTGCAATGCTGAAGTCTCGGGTTCGATCCACGGGCCGGGCAGTGTTACTGATTTTTTTCTATTCAGCATCAGCCCGGAGTCTGGAATTTGTGCCCGATATGGCGATAGGCTCGCCCCCTATCACATCATGGCGTGAGTACATGTATGCGGATCTTAACACATTCGGCCCAGCATCCTAGGGCAGTATTAATAAAGCAATCTCAAGTTTGAGTTACATCTCAAGTAGACATAATGTATGAAGAGTTCAATACATTGTGTCTACTTGAGATGTAACTAAAACTTGAGATTGAATTATTAACACGGCCCCTAGTCTATACAATGTGACACAGTATTTCCCCATACAAATGTCGGTTGAAAACGTTCTGCTAGGTTTTGACTAGACACTTTACACTTTTACGTATTACGGTACAGAAATGAGACTTAACAACTTATGTTTCAGGATGACGAGCGCAGTAAAATGCTACACAGTACTTTGTAACTCAAGATGCTGGATGGCGTTGCTAATGTTTATGGGTGGTCGTATCGCTTACCATCAGGCGAACGGCATGCTCGTCTCGTCATTCAATGCCATAAAAAAGGGGATACGTCTCTTATTTATTATGAACTGATGGCGATGTAATGCGAGTTTGTGGCAGCGTGGTTGAAGGGCAGTGAAATTTGTAAAATGACACTTTTTAATTGACCTTTGCTTTATGTGGCGGGGGCGATACGCGTAATTCTTTATTTGAAATGACCTTTTTTGTTGACTCGGGGCGGCAAATTTCGAGTTCGCCCAGGGCGGCAAGAAACCGCGCTACTCCACTGATAAGAATGGAAGCAGATTTACGGTAAACGTCATTAGACTTTGTGTTCATATTATTGGAAAAGTATTGAGCGCTTAAATCAGGAATATCGTAACTTCCTATTATAATATTTTAAATCAACGCAGTGTTTTGAAATACGCAAATATCAACACAATTTTTCGCATTTTGAATAACGTACAACTTATATTAATACCTTCCAGAGAAATTTTAGTTTTTAACGCTTTTGAAAACGGTTGATATTACTGTTTTTTTAAGTTTTATGAAACAAAAAATAGATAGGAACATTTCAAAGCTATGATTGTTAAAGCTATTAAAATACAGTCAGTACAGTCAGCCCCATAAGTAGTTGAACAAATTCAAAATTGTCTATACACTTGTATGTTCTTGTCATATTATATCTTCATAAAAAGAAAATTAATGGGACATTCATATAAAAAAAATGTTGCAGTAAAACTTGACGCGTATAGATTTTAAATTTTGATTTTGTGCAGCTATTTATGTATCTGACTTTGCATTAATGATTATGGCTATCATTTTCAAATTAGGGTTAAACGGTCCATGTTTACCACATAACTAAGATGATTAATAGCCTATCTATATAATATATAAAAATCTATTGTTGTTCGCTAATACTCGAGAACGGCTGGACTGATTTCGCTAATTTAGGTTTTGGATTATTTGTGGAAGTCCAGGGAAGGTTAAAATAGATGAGCATATAATATGAAAAAAATGCTTGGTATAGTAAAAACAAGAATTTTGCTTGCCCTTAGAAACTATTCCTACCCGTCAAACTTTTGTTTTTTTTTTTTATTTGTTACATAAGGAGCCGGCTAAGGTCAAAGACATATGACATCTTTTTTGGTTCACTTGCCTCTGCTAAAATTAGCATACTTAAAAATATTATTTAAATTAATCTTCTTATGTACTTTTTATGTACCAGTTACTTGACACTTAACAGTCCTTATTAGTTATTCAATCATCTGTTTTACCTACCGTTTTTAAATGATGCATGTCGTGTTCACATCTAGAAGGTTGCAAATACTTGTAATAACAATATATAGGTAAGTAAGATTGTATTTTAGGATTTTCAATATTTTGTAATCAGTTTTGTGAACTTAATAAATAGAAAAAAAAAGACCATGCAGCCCAGTCATAAGTAAAATTTGCTTCATTGCAAGTTTACATCCCAATAATGTCTTCAGTACTATCAAACATTTGATCTTCGTGGGTTTTGGCGGGAACGTGGAAGTGTCATGAGGTGCTCTTGTTTTAATTCATTATTTTGGTGATACTTGGTGTTTTATTGCATAATTATCCAATATAGTTCTATTAAAGTCATTGATGTATTAACCATACATCAATGATTAAAGTGCTCAAATGAAGTGAATTGAAATAACTGTGCCAATCAAGTGTTTTTTCGTTGCCGCCAAAACTCCTTGATAAAGTCTTGGTAAGATAGCCACTGCTTTACTATAACATAGTACGTAGGAAAAAAATACAACCAAAAATATCACTTAAGACGAGGCTGTATGTGCTTAAACCCTTTGCCTTCCCTATAAGGGAAAATTATAAAAAAAAGTTGATGTTCGTCCCGTCGTATAGAAATCAATTAATTTTAAAAGTCGTTCAGAAATCAAATTAAATTGAAAAGAATACTTTTGTTTATTTTTGATATTGACAACCAACAATTTCTGATCGCCACTATAATATTTTAGGGACTTTGGCCTGAATCTGGGCGTAAAAGACGCGTTGTCTCCGTTGAATTTTATTTTTATGTTTATAATGCGGTTTAATGTATGATGTAATAGTGTAATAAAATGAAATGCAATAATTTATTCGAACATAAACGTAAAATGTTAACATTACTTAGATTGAGTAAATTTTTACTCTACCACCAGTTCGGAAAGCAATTTCCACCTCAGACAAACGGGCAAGAAACTTTAGGGTTGCTCCTTCAAAATCGGTTCAGAGGTATAAATTAGGTGCAGTGTATAATCCTACTAATATTATGAAGGCGAAAGTCTGTAAGAATGTATGGATGTATGGATGTTTGTTCCTCTTTCATGCAAAAACTGCTGAACGGACCTCGATGAAATTTGGCACACGGGTAGATCATGTCTTGGATTAACACATAGGCTACTTTTTATCCCGGGAAAACATAAAGCGGGCGGAGTCGAGGGCAAAAGCTAGTACAATATGCATATAGATTTTTATTTTGTTTAGAGCAGTTCATATATTTACTTGTATAATAATAAATAACTTTTCAAATTCCTATCCGGGTGTAAAACGCTCTCAGTAGGTATCATGTAGTAAATTAGTGTGTTCAATTCAAGCGCGAACACCACTGTCCTAATTTCAGATTGCTCCAAATTTTTTGTTAAGTCACACAACTTTAATTTGTTGATCTATTGTGATCCAGTGTCACTGTTTACCGCTAAATGTGCGAGAACTTTCTTTGTTTCGATTATCTACAATTTACAATGCCAAGGAGAAGACGACCTGACCTAGGTCGTCGAAGTCGGTCAAATTTCACGTGGTAACCGCACTCATGACCAGCGAGAAACAGATAATGAAAATATTCGTCATCTCCTTTAAGAGATTTAAAATATGGATCTTGAAATTCGGCAGCCGAAGTGGGAGTCGAGGTGGCTCAATTGGAAGAGCACCGGCACGGTACGCCGGAGGTCGTGGGTTCGAGTCCCACCTTCGATTGTTCTTTTTCAAATTTCCATAAAAATATAAAATCGAAAATATTCGTATTGGTGTGTCAGAATTGAATTCTAGAGTGAGTGAAAATGAAGTGGATAGCCTTAGAATGCAACGAGTTCATGCAAATCAGACACAACATCGAGCACGGCACAATGATATTGAGCGATCCCACAGACGTAGTGCTCCTGTGATCCTGGAACATGCAGCATTCCACTACGATCCGGGAATAGATTATTGTGCCAACAAATCAGTAACAATTGGGGAAATGACAATCATTTATGAGTATTATAAGGCGTTAAAATACAGCGGTATATCTACTGGATTCTGATGTCCTGGTGGAAAAGTAAAATTGCCACTATTGGTCCCACCACTAGATCCATTACGCTCATTAGTTTCTGGGATGGGAAATGATTCTAAACACATCTTGGCCAACATACAAACATATCGAGCATATTTTTTAATTAGAATTAATTTAGTTCCGGTAAAGTTTTGACCACATTTTTTACTAAAGTTGAAACATTCTGCAATTGTAATTCAGCTTTTTTATTTATTGATTTTTAGGCGGCACGAACTTTGCTGGGTCAGCTAGTAATAAAATAATTATAACACGTAGTCAATAATCCTGCACCTTAGGCACCGCGAGATATTGCCGACGATAAATTGTTTTTTAACAGTTGAAATGGATATTATGTCGGAGCGGCGGGTATTTTGAAATAATAATCGCACAAAAACCAGTCGAGATGTCAAATCGTTGGTATAAATAGGGCGCCTCGCATTTGAAATGGGTGTCGCTTAAATTTAAGGGTTGCGAGCGCCTTCTGCGCTCACCCAAAAGACCGGTGTTCTTGTATAAGCCGACCCTCGTCAGGCTAACAAGAGTTTAGTCAGGGACAAAAAAAATTGAAATGGGCAGTCTCTTGTGAGCCTTTCAACTGTGCGGAGCTCGGAAAATAAGTTTGGAACATCCAGAAATAAAGGATGAACAACAATTTGGAATTTTACTCTCACATCATGGGTTATGATGATGAGGTGGAACCCTGTGACGTCGGCAGAGCTGACGTCACCTCTTTTTAAAGAGTTCTAGATCTTCTGATCCGTCAGATATGTATATTTATTCTGATTCGTAATGCAGATGGCGCTGGCATCGTATTGTGTATCAGGGACTTTTGTAGCAGGAACGGTATTTCACGCAGGTGAAGCGGCGAGCAACAACTAGGAAAGAATAATTGTAATCTAATAATTATTAGCAGTTCGGGCCCATGGAAGACCAGCGCCGTGTCTCGCTCGCGGCTTGTGCTGAATGGGACCCGTTTCGCACTCACACTAAGACGGTTGGGACAATATACTAATAAGTTTGCAATTCTTTTTTATTTTGTTTTTTTATTTCTTTTATGTGGATTGGTATTGGTGTATTTTTGTTTTTTTTTTTGTTTTTATTCGTAATTTGTTTGCGTCATGGTTTTGTGTGAATAAATGTTTTTGTATATGTATACGTACCTTACGGACGCGACATGAGGCCCTCATACTAAAAGTAAAATTAATATAAAAAATACTTTGTTTAATTTAGGTTAAATTCGCCTTTAAAATTTCTATAAAAAAAATAGTTAATATTTAAAAATATTAATAGATCGTGTTATGAAATTTGTAAACGCTTGGGAATTCCAGGAACAATTAATATTTCGTCAATGTTGTATTACAAAATTATGAACTAGTTTCTAGTGGAAGTATCTACTACCTACATACTTAACTGAATCTAAATATTCTTTCTTCAAGGTTCGGCATTTCAGTAACTAAAAATAAAAATCTAATCTAAAGTTTATGAATCTTTCCTTTTTTTCACTCTATTTGGATTAAAAAGGTCTCAGGCCGAGCTTATTGCATAAACCACACAATAATAATATTCGCTTTTACCTTTCCTCAATTTTTAAAAATTTGCAATGAATTTGTCCATTCGACTGTACATAAATGTCAACAATAGGTATCATCATCAGCCCGTTGCAGTCCACTGCTGAACATAGGCCTCTCCCAAGATACGCCACAGAGCCCGGCCTGTTGCTTTATGCATCCAGGTGCTGCCGGCCCTCTTGTGCAAGTCATCCCGCCATCTGGCTAGAGGGCGTCCCACGCTACGTTTACCAAGACGCGGTCTCCACTCCAGAACACGCTTACTCCAGCGTTTATCTGTTTTGCGACATATGTGGCCAGCCCATTGCCACTTTAACCTACTAACTCTCAGAGCTATGTCGGTCACTTTGGTTCTCTGACGGATCACTTCGTTCCGAATCTTGTCCTTCAGAGAGACTCCGAGCATAGCTCTTTCCATAGCACGTTGAGCGACTTTAAGCTTATGGATTAGCCCCACAGTCAGTGTCCACGTCTCGGCTCTGTACGTCATAACAATAGGTATATTAAATTCTAATCTCAGAATAAAGCCTAAAGCACATTCTGAGATCCGAATATTATTTTGTTATCTGTGATTGATTGTCTACGACCTTCCTTCGATATCTTAGGTTCGATACATCGCCAATTACAATCAGCGATCGCAACCGCTATCGAGTCAACGGTCCGATCAGATTAAAGTTTTTGACACTTACAAATTACTTATTTTTATTATTTGACTAGCATTTGTTCACGCCTCAGCCTGCTTGGTAAACTTTTTCTGGGATAAAAGTCCCGCTATATATTTTCTAGGGATAAAAAGTTTCAAACTATATTATATCTCTGTGCCAAATTTTATCCAGGTCCGTTCAGCCATTCTGGCGTGATTAAGTAACATCCATCCAAACTTTCGCGTATAAAATAGTATGAGTCTCAGGATCGCATCGGATATTAAAATTGGGATGGTTCATAATCGAGGGATCAACGGTAAAAATAGATTTAAGCAAAAATTAAAACTTCATGTTGTACTTTTGTTCCGGTTAGAAGTGGTAGTCACTGTTCCGTTGAGGGGCTCCTTTCTCCGAACTCAGCTTAGGCTTTTGTACCTGATGTGCCAGCTAAAGGTCCTGCCGGCCCAGCTCCGTCCAGTATTATGTACGCAGGATGTTTCTGGTTCCACCACAGGTCTCTCGGAGTGACCCTGGTGTACCGAGGATTTCATATTTAAGTGGTAGTCACGCTGTTGACATATTTGTCTCCAGCGTGAATGGACCGACTCCACCAAGGTAGTGTAGCTCATGTTTCCAGATATCTGCTTGGTATTTCTTCCAAACTGAGTTAAGAATCGCCCAAAAAATAACATGAGGGCACGACCAAAAACTAGCGATTTTCCATCTAAAAACTTCTCACAATTAATACAGTGTAATTCCGCTCTGTTAATTACTTACCCCCGAAAGTCTCCCCTAAATATTTTGTCACCCTAAATTCCGTTCTTTGGCGTTAACATACCTCGAGATTTGGGGAGAAACCTTACATCTGGCAACTGTGGCTGTTGCGGATGGTGGAAGATGGGAAGTCACTTTTTTTCAAGTTTACCAGGGTGTCCATAACTCTTCTTTGTGGGTGGTTATTGGTGGTGATCACCATCATATGATCCACTTGTTGGACATAAAAAATATTAAAGCGGTGATATTTTAAACTTAAAGTTACTATTATGTCTCTTGGAAGTTTGAATTGTGTTGCATATTGTGATTTGCAAATGTTATAATGTGCAATCAGAGTTCTAAGATTATATAGAGAAAATTATTGGGAAAATTACATGCATAGTATCGTGCCTCTATCCCATAGGGGTAGGCAGAGACTATGGATTGCCACTTTGTCATACAAAAAACATTGAAAATTGTCATACAAAATTTTGAACCTGTTCGTCAGTAATTTGCCGTGAAACAGCAAAAAACCTAATTGGCATAATATTTCCCTCCAAAATTGTTTTATTTACATAATTTAAGCGTACCAAGGCGTCTTGCCACACGGACGTGACAGATAAGACAGCGGCTATTACTAATCCTGTATCAGGGTAAAGGGAGCAGAATAGGGATTCACAATACTTGAAATCCTCCTAGCCAGTTTCAGCCACGGCGGCCAATCTCAACGGAGATCAGCCAGGTACGCAGGAGATATTATAGTGCACAAGTGTGTGCGCAATACACAGGTGCACTCGCTATTCCTTCACTCTCATAGTCCGGTGAGACGGCAATCCGACATGACCGGAGAGAGATCAGGCGCAGGACCAACGGCTTTACGTGCTTTCCGAGGCACGGGGGTATCACACCGCCAACTTCCTAACTCCGAGCTGCGACTGAGTAATTATTTTAAGATGGAAAAACCCAGTCACAAAGTTTTTTGGCCCGACCCGGGATTCGAACCCAGGACCTCAGCCCGCAAATCATACTCGTAACTCGTACGCAATACAACTACGCCACCGAGGCAGTCATTCACAATACTATGCTGTTCTCGACGCTTATGTATGGAAGTAAATGCTGGTTTGGCAGAAGCAGCACGAAAGTTAACTAAATGAGGTGGAAACGAACTCCTTACAGAGTATATTATATGGCGTCACTATTTCTTATTGCATGGGGATATTATGTGACGTTATAAATTGAAGGATGATGTGGTGACTAAAATTAAAAGAAATAGGCTGCGATAATTTTGACACGTAGAGAGGATGGCTGATAGACGAGTTAGGAAAAGTATTTTTCGAGCTAATGTGGACGGTACGGATGGAGGGCCCATAATCACCGTAAATGCATGATGAGAACTATGATTGTGGAACAGGTGAAAGAGGTATGTCATTTATGTGACGTCGTGCTCAATAGTCTGCTTCTCTCTGTCTCTGTGTATGAATATATATTGAGCTTAATTCATTTGGGTAATTCATTTAATCTAAATAACAAGCTAATAAGTTAACAAAACATTCATTGGTTCTGAAGCGATACGAAGTTCGCCTGGGCAGCTAGTTGGTAATAAATTTTGAATGAATTTGGTCTGATGTCCAGTCTATAACTAATTACTATATTGCTCAATGACTTTGTATGCAGCATATCCTAAGTACTAATTGAAACTCTACTACGTAGCACACTTTCCTTATATGATACACATTTGTGTTACCTTTAATTACTCTTAGTATAACAGTGTTCTGCATTCAATGTTGTGCCATCATGTTTAGAGAACAAGTGCATATTGCTTAATTATTGTGACACTTCAAGAGACAATGAAATTAAGGAAACAATTGTATCAATATGCTTCAGAGATGAACTCAAGATCTCGCAGAGGGAGCATTATGTTGCGGGTTAATTGATAACGAAAAATAGGGTTAATAATGATTTTTTACACACACACACACTCACGCCTGTTATCCCTGAAGGGGTAGGCAGAGGCGCAACAAGTGCACCCACTTTTCGCCGTTATTCCGTCCCATGATGTGATGGGGGCAAGCCTATCGCCATATCGGGCACAAATTCCAGACTCCGGGCTGATACTGAATAGAAAAACTCAATATCACTTTACCCGACCAAGGGATCGAACCCGAGACCTCAGCACTGCAGTCGTACTGTAATACAACTACGCCACCGAGGCAGTCAATGATTTTTTATTTTGTCATTAATCGAAAATGTACTTTAATTTCTTTAGCTTAAGGTTTAAGTTCATTTTAACTGTATCCACTGTCTGGATTGCTAATTCTTGCCAATTGTATAACAATAAAGAAGAATATCATAACGTAAGGAACTTATGCTCGTTTTCTATACGTATAATTGGTTAGTTGCAGGTCACCCTTTGCAGGAAATTAGACTCTACATCTTCGTAATATGTTAGTTTTTTATCAACAGCAAAATGACCACTACATCTGATGTTAAAAAAAGCCTAAGGAAAATGAAGTCCATCAAGGGACGATGTATCTCTCGATTTACAGGTACAACGTCCTCATGGAACCAGTTTTTTTACCCTTAATAGGTAATCGTGTACCTTAAATAATAACCAAAAACATTTAAGGCCGATCCCCGCTTGCTGATAAATAATATTCGTCACATAAATGTACAGCTGGATAAATAAAAAAGTGTCTGTCTCGGTGGCGAAGTTGTATTACGATATGACTTCGGTGCTGAGGTCTCGGGTTCTATTTGGTTTTTGTTGTTCTCATCTTCTCTCGCGTTGAAAGCCTTTCGCGTATTAAAATATTTCTGTATTCTTTGTAATAAAGCGTAGTCTATAACATACTATATTTATGCAGGATGTAGTCTGATCTTTTATCCCGGAATAACATGCCGGGATTTTTTCCGGAAAATCATTTTCTGCGATTGGAACCGAGAGAAAATAAGTATCCAGATAGTTTGAGACCCAGGGAAGGACATAGGCTACTTTTTATCCCGGAATAACATACCGGGATTTTTTCCAGAAAATAGTTTTTCGCTAGTGGAATCTCGAACGAATAAGTATAGAGATAGTTTGAGTCCTTGAGAAGGACATAGACTGCTTTTGTCCCGGGAATAACGATTCTTTTTTATAATATCTGAACAGTGCAAGTAAACGGCGTAAATTTTCTATATACCTATACTTATTTATCTGTCTTTTTTTTCCGAAGGCATACGAGCTAACAGCCCACCTGATGGTAAGTGGTCAGCGTCGCTCATGCACGTCGGCAATGCCTGACATTATCCCAGCTTAGTCCCAAGCGAACTGGTAGGTCTCTCGTATGCGCGGGGCCGTCTGGGTAGGTACCACCACAAAGTCTATTTCTACCGCCAAGCAGCAGTGTGCAAGCATTCTTGTGTTTCGGTTTGTATGAGATTGTAGCAAGCGTAATTCTTGGGCATTATGAGACTTAACATCTTATGTCTCAGGTTGACGAGCGCAATGGAGTGCCACCCAGTACTATGTTCAGAGCTGTGTGCGGCGCGGCGTAGCGTTGATACTGTTTATGGGAGGTCGTATCGCTTGCAATTAGGCGAGCAGAATGCACCTCTCATTCAATAGAAATAAAAAAAGTGAGAACTAGATACATACTAGACATGGGCGCCGCCTAATTTTTGGTCGGCGGCGGCGTGGCGCCGGCGGCGTGACATTTTTAATGAGTATTGTATAGGCCACATATCAAGTCCTCAGTTAGATGTTCGTAGGTAGTTGGAAGCACTAGCCAATTAACCCATCGGTATAAAAATCCCTTCAGGACCCCTGCTTCATCCGCCCTGTATATTGGGGACGTTTGGAGAATTCCACCACACTAGGCCTCACTAGGCGGCACCGCGCAGGGCCCGTTGCGGAAGACAACTTAAACACTTCAGTCAGAGGAAGCCCGCAGCCATCTCTAATGCGCCGAAGATGGCCACGGCGGAGTTTTGGTTTGTATGCTGTGCGTTGTAGATACGGCGGACACCCGATGGTTCCATTTCTTCGGGTGGCTCAACGTCGGGTCGTAAGGGATCCAGCATAACCGCTCCGTCGCCCCCCTTGAAGGCTGGACGGTAGTAAAAAGTCACTTTCTCCGCAAAAAAAAATAGTAAAAGGAGACCCATGCTCCATGGCCCTCGCGAGTCTTTATCTTGTTTCGCGGAGAAGAGGAAATGACAATTAATGCCGTTCGGTGCCACCATCCTGTTATCAAAAATGCATGCGCGGTTACATCATTATCACCGCTTTTACGACCTATCGTTACGCCAGTTATAGAGATGGTAAGCATCAGGAGACACACCATGCTTTTCTCTTCATCATGCAAGTCTTTTAGTCTATGAAAACTATTAGTGGCAACGTTAGGCGTCGGCGACCGCCGACGGATTATAGAAAAAATATTGAATATTACTTCTTGATAGTGGCGGTCTTCTAATTCTGTGTGTCCTTTGTCAACCGCGGGCTCAGCCGCCGCTAGGCCCGGGTGAGAGAAGAGTGGAAAATAAAAGAGACCTCACAAAGCTGATGTCGCCGACGTCCACGTTTGGTCTAGCGCCGCCATTGTAAGCTACCACGGCATACTAAATGTATACCAAAGCACTTTGTTGCATCAGGGACGACTTCATGATCCCGTGGTCATGTGCGCCTAATCATTTGATCCGCAAATCTCTATGGAATCTCCAGGACGGGTAATATTGAGTTCTCCACCTCGTGCCTCAAATTCCTCTACTACTGGTGAGAGAAGTCCCACCTTTCGTGTTCCTGCACCATCTCTTTTCATAAGAGGTCTACCTTCATACTCGTAGGCCATCAAACATTAAGATCTCCTGCTGTGATCTTGATTAGCAACACGGCGATAGCGAGAGGCCTCCTTCTTTAAACGGCATGAAATCGATATGTTCTCAATTAAGGCTAGCCACAACTTCAATAAGTAATAGGTTATATATTGGACCGCATATTGCAACCTCAAAGCCCGAGTAGACGGTTATGATGGGTTCGGGAGAACCCACGATCGCCCGATAGCCCCTATTGGTCGGCTTTTAAGACAGACCGGGGATGCTGTAGTGGACTTCCCTAAACGCCCCCAATTCACAGGTCAGGAGACACCGGTCAATTGTCCACCAGGAGTCTCTAAAGTCTCTGATGGCAGAGGGATTGGCTCGTTATCGATATCTCCTAGCAATCTTTTCTGATGGAGGACTGATCCGAAAAAGTTAGCCACTGCAATCTAGAACCTCCGCCTGTCGACCAGCAAAACACGATCACATGCACCTGACTGTAAGACACCGCCTTTGGGCAGTTATCATAAGGAACGACATGACCTACGATATGCCACAGATACTCTCCGAAAGAATATTCTCCGATGAGCACATTTGTTAGTTGATAATTGGGCCATCGTTGCTTCGCACCTTGGTGAAATCAGGGTGCACAGCTAAAACGTCTGGGCACCAAGGACGGATTCCGCTGGAGAGCATTGCACAGGGATTCGGAGGTCCAAGGTTTCGGTCGAAAAAGTACTGCTATACCTTTATAGCAGCTGCGCTCTTTCAAGCTTGCTGTCTAACCTGAGTCCTGGCATCGCTAACCAGACTTTATGCCATAGCGCAGCTGCGTATGGGCGCGTGGGTACAGAGGCCGTAGCCAAGATGCCTTTTACAATAGTTTACGCTAATATGCATTTTTCTGTTATTAACTTTAAAAACCCAAGTCGACCAATAACTGTGATTAAAATTTTACAAAAAAAATGTTCTTTTTTTCAAATCCACGTCGGCGCGGCGCCTATGTCTACATCGAACTATATATGACATCGGTCATGTGGCTCGCCGGAAGCCTGATAACTTAGAAAAGGCTCATACTAGTTGGCCGCATGAACGGGAAACGGAACAGAGGAAGAGCGCCTGCCTGATGGACGGACACTATCAGGGAACGCACCCGAGCGGCCTGGAGAGCACTAGTGGCGGCAGTTGTTAATAGCGGTCACGACCCTCAGTCTTGAGGAATCGACTAAGAAGAAGATATGTGACATTTGAAACCCAATCATTAATAAAATTTGACCGTAAAAATTAAAAGTATGCACGAAATCCACGCCGTTTAAGTTAGGCGGCGGCGGCGGCGGCGCGCGGGTCCTGTCCGGCGGCGTGACGCCGGCGCGGCGCCCATGTCTAATACATACTCGATGCCCTTCCCCTGCCCTGACCTTGAGACCTTAGTGAGATCTTTGGCTTTCATACATTCCTGTAGGACATGAGTTGGTATTCATGAGTTGGCGCTTGATGACTCAAGCCAGAACATTTTAGGCGTACAAGGGAATTGGGTAACTCTGTTTATTAAATATCATCCATGATACTTAATATCACACACACACTCACTCACACCTTTTATCCCCGAAGGGGTAGACAGAGGCGCTCATAGTGCACCCACTTTTCGCCGATAATCCGTCCCATGATGTGATAGGGGGCGAGCCTATCGCCATATCGGGCACAAATTCTAGACTCCGAACTGATACCTACTGAATAGAAAAACTCAATATATCATTTTGCCCGACCCGGGGATCGAACCCGAGACCTCAGCGTTGCAGTAGTACCATAATACAACTACGCCACTGAGGTAGTACTTAATATCATTTATTGTTTAACTAGCTTTTGATTGTGACTTCGCACGCGTGGTAAAGTTGATCCGAGATAAAGTCTCGCTATAGTCTCGGTATACTTTTCCGAAATAAAAAGTAACCTATCCCCTTCCATCCCTGGGTCCCAAAATATCTATACACCAAATTTTATCGAAATCCGCTAAGCAATTTTTTTATTTGTAGCGTTCAGACAGATAGAAACTTAAAATTCGACAGAGAGCAAAATTTAGAAGGAAAACTAAAGTGAATATGTGGGAATTAAATTTTTTTTCTAATTAAAATTGTTGACACTAACTTAACTGAGGTCTCAAGGTTAGGGGAATGTCATCGAGTATCTAAACTAGTTGTAACCATTCTTATTCTTAACTGTCAGATAACTCATAACATACAACATAAACTGCTGACTAGAACAAAAAAATTTTGCATAAATAAAATAAAAGAGAATTGCAGAAATTCTTTTCCAATAAGCTGTTCCCGCAGGACACTCAACTATATATAAATTATTGTTTTTACAAAGAAAATAATAAAGCATAGAACACATTTGACCAAAATTTTTCATTGACGCCACGTTGTTAAAAAGTATTGAAGGCATATTCATCGCGTGTTTAGACAAAGTACTTAACATTTGCGCGCCCTACACGCAGGTACATATACAATAAAGACAAACACACATACTAAAGTTTACATTAATATACGGCCAACATTAACATTTCTTTATTAGTTTCACTCTGTAGTCAGATTTTGTGGCGGACAGACGTTTATCGACAAATGATACCTGTCTCTATTTACATGATAATAAAAATCTTGACAGTGAATCAATAAGCAACAGCGATAGTGTCCAGTGATTGCAAATTATGTAATACATTCATAAGTGTAGTGTGGTACAAAATGGGAAGGTTTGTGACACCGTTTACGAAACAGGTTGGTTTTAAAATGTTTTAAGCATTTTACATATTGACCTCTGAGCAAACCTTGGTAACATTATGCGCTCTTGTCAGAATAATAATATTGAGATATATTTTCACGAATATGTGTTAGTATTTTTGTTTGACATTCGCTGAGATTTGGCATGCAATCAACAAAAAAATACTCAATTACTTTAATACTTTGAACAGAATCATTTGATATTTTTTACTTTGTACTTCCTTGATTTGGCTTACTGATTAAATTCTGAATTCTTTAATGCTTAATGGGAATATTTGGATTTCTCCATTCTCCGTACAATGTCTACATTAACGTTGCTAATTCTAAGTTCATAAAAAATATATCATGAAAAAAAATCTTAATAAAATTAAGGCAATGAATGTATTTTTAATTTAAAAAAATGGAATAAATTTAATGATTACATTTCGCGGGAAAAGAAAAGTTTCAATAACAAATGAAATCGTCTTGTGTTAGTTACAACACAATGTAATTAGTGCTTTTATTAACCTTGAAATATTATTAGAACATAATAATAACATGTCATATAATAACTCCACACGTGACCCACGATTTTTGGCGAAGCTTATCACAAGTTTGACCGATATGAAATAATATTGTGTTGTAGTCTTGCGACTTCCGCGTTGTAAATCGAATCTCGTAAGCGTCTGTCTGTGATTTATTTATTTATTAGGTGTTGCCTGTGGCTTTGCCTGAGTGAAAAGTCTCTCCAAAAATCCTTAAATCTTTGCAGCGACTTATAGTACTATACCGGGTGGAAGGGAAACGCTCTCGGAAACGAATACAGGTGATAGTTTTGGTGATTCCTGACTAAAAAAATCGCGATCGCGTTGTTACAATTTTAGTAGGATTTTCTCAAATTTCTGTACAGCTTCAGGTATGGATAGATAAATCAAACTATTATTCTGAAAAACATAGTAAAAAAGGTTAATATTTCAAAAAAATCGTAATGAAACACGTACATCAGCTGACGGGTTAACGACCGCGGGCCGGTCCCGGCGCAGCGCGACGGCCGCCCAGTTCTTTGTACGCTTTACATTGCGCGCGCATGAATTACGGAAATACTAAAATCGTAAGTATTATCGCTTAGCTTTGCAAATGAATATAGTTTTTCGTTAATGTTATGGTTCTTCTCTCTTACCGTTCCGGTATAGAGAGCGTTTCCCTTCCACCCGGTATATTAAAAAAATAAAACGACTTCAAAACCACTACAAATAAAAAAATAATTTAAATTTGTATTCATTTAGTAAGTTAGTATATACGTATATTTGGAGTCGATGCCCAATTTAAATTGCCAGCTAAGCTAAGGAAATACACAAACAAATCGACGGCTCCGTAGAACAAAGTCGTATATGTAAAATGTTAGCTTTTCAGTAGAGCGCTTTGAAAGTCGTTAGTTTGTAGGTATTCATGTGCGAATTAGTGCTATTTTCACGCAATAAGTTCAAAGTTGTTACTGAACCCTATAGAATATAATGTTTTGTTCACTATAACTTGTGATTTTCACAATTAACTTAGACTTTCAAAGCGCTCTACTGAAAAGCTTCATTTTGCATATACGACTTTGTTCTACGGAGCCGTCGAAATATATGAAAACAATGTTCAATTTAAATTAGGCACCGACTCCAAATATACGTATATACTAAGCGAATACAAATTTAAATTATTTTTTATTTGCAGTGGTTTTGAAGTCGGTTAATTTTTGGTTAAAAAGTTTTTATTTGTCTCCAAGTTACCCGGTTAGTCGAGTTTTGCACAGACGATAGGTTTTAAAATTTGGTAGAGCAATGTAGAGAAGGAGTTTTTTCTGCTATTACTTAATAATATTATATTTTAAATTCGTAAATATTAAATACAATGTAATTGATTTTATATTTTTATGTAAACTTGAAAAAGAAACAGTCGAAGGCGGGATTTGAACCCACGACCTCCAGCGTACCGTGCCGGTGCTCTGCCAATTGGAATCTGCACACTTCTATTAGGAATTTAAGTAACCTAGAAGGGAACGGCAGTTTTATTAACAATATTATTATATTTTAACAATATTATGTTACCTCGACTATGACTGCCTCGGTGGCGTAGGTGTATACAGTACGACTGCAAAGCTGAGGTCTCGGGTTCGATCCCCGGGTCGGGCAGTGATGTTGAGTTTTCTATTCAGTGTCAGCCCGGAGTTTGGAATTTGTGCCCGGTATGGCGATAAGCCCGCGCCCTATCACATCATGAGACGGAATGACGGCGAAAAGTGGGTGCACTAGTTGCGCCTCTGCCTACCCCTTCGGGGATAACAGGCGTGAGCGTGTGTGCGTGTGTGTATTATGTTACCGACTACCTCGGTGGTTTAATTCTATTGCGGTGTGATTGCACTGCTGAGGTCTGGGGTTCGATTCTCGGTACACGGGTCGGGTAAAATCATATTGGGTTTTTTTAGTCAGTATCAGCCCGGAGTTTGGAATTTGTGCCCGATATAGCGTTAGACTTGGAACACGCACGGCGATGGGACAGGCGAAAAGTTGGTGCACTAGTTACGTCTCTGCCAACCCATTCGGAGATAAAGGCGAGATGTGTGTGTATTATATTTTGTAGTTTATAGTTATCATGCTATGTCTATTTCTATTAACAATTTAATTCTCTAACTTTATAGAGTTAACATTTACTTTAATGTAATATCTGAATGACGTGCATAGTGCGCACAGATTTAGATATTGTCGCTACTGTTTATAGTTATTGCTAAGTTTTGCTCGCGGCTTCACCCGCGTGCAAACCTTTCTCACTAACAAAGTTTCTGTCGAAGCGAAACGCTTGACCGATTTCTGTCAGCAATAATTTGCATATTGTCCTCCAGCTAATTAAGTAATCTATACTAATATTATAAAGCTGAAGAGTTTGTTTGTTTGTTTATTTGTTTGTTTGTTTGAACGCGCTAATCTCAGGAACTACTGGTTCGAATTGAAAAAATCTTTTTGTGTTGAATAGACCCTTTATCGAGGAAGGCTTTAGGCTATATAACATCACGATGCAACTATTAGGAGCGAAGAAATAATGGAAAATGTGAAAAAAGCGGGGAAAATTATTCATCCTTGAGGGCTTTCATTGCGTGCGCTGCGAAAACGGTTCAAGATACTAAAAATATATGTATGAAAGAATTATTCCTCTTGAAATGATCTAAAAAAATGTCCGGGACAGTATGTGTCTATCTTTTAAGATTAACTCACTAGAACCATTTTATGGTAATCAAATTTGGTCGAAATTAATGCATTATTTGTTAAGAGTTGTATCAACGTAATAATACTAATCTTTATCCAAATAAATGTGTTGGATAGAGTGATTCAACGGGAAAGTTTTTATGTACTTTTAGCCCGGAAAAACTTATTAACGCGGGCGAAGCCGTGGGCAAAAGCTAGTCTATACTAATATTATAAAGCTGAAGAGTTTGTTTGTTTGAACGCGCTAATCTCAGGAACTACTGAACTGATTTCGAAAATTCTTTCACTAATAGGAAGCTACATAACTCCTGAATGCTATAGGGTACTTTTTATCCCGGGAAAATATTTTTGTCCCGGAAAAACTTTTTCACGCGGGCGCAGCCGCGAGCACTACTAGTTAAAGTATATTTTTGTATTGTTTTAATGAATGGTTAGTGTACCTACGTATCACGTACTACGCAGTCGTTTTATTTTGGAAGTCCTCATAGTCCTGTACAGTTTCTAAATCCGTACCACCATCTGTAAGAAGTTAGCGCCATCTATTCAAAAAACTATACGGGTAAAAAGAAGATGAAAAAATATACGGGAGCAAATGTGAATATATGTATACATATTACTGAAAATATACATCGAAACCCCATCTAAATCGGATCAGTAGTTTTTGAGATAATCTCGGCCATACAAACTTACATACATTCGGGTCGAATACAGAACCTCCTATTTTGAAGTCAGTTAAAAAGTAAGCCTGTATGCTAACCAAGAACTAGTTCTATACATTTGCCAAATTTCATCTGAATTTGTTCAAACAAACATACCGACATCCGAACATTATCACAAAAATTCGCATTTATCATATTGTAAGATAAGTTAACATTTATCAACAGCTTGTGACTTGCAAGTGATTAAACTAATATCCACGGCAGAGATTTTGATATTTATTTGATAAATGTAATTTCATTGCGATGAACAGATTTGGATAAGGCGCATAGTTTGAACAGTTCTTCGGAATAAGGAGTCTCTGAGAAATGAAAATTAGCTTAATGCAAAAGGGCTATAATCTATATGGATGGAGTCGCAGCATGACCTTGGTTACATGTCGAGACGTTATTCTTTTTTTTGCTTTTATGGCATCGAATGACGAGACGAGCATGCCGTTCGCCTGATGGTAAGCGATACGACCACCCACAATCTGTAGAAACACCATCCAGCACCTTGAGTTACGAAGTACTGTGTGGCATTCCACTGCGCTCGTCATCCTGAGACATAAGATGTTAAGTCTCATTATGTCCTGTAGTTACACTGGCTACAATGCCCTTCAAACCGAAACACAACAGTGCATGCACACTGCTGCTTGGCGGTAGAAATAGGCATTGCGGTGGTACCCACCCAGACGGACTCTTACATATGAGAGTCCGTCGTTAAGCGATACTTGCCTTGTGGAATGATAATACATTACTATAATTACGTAAATCAGCGTGACACTTCATACCAGGGTAAACGATAATATAATTTATGTTTACAATGTCAGTGCTAACTGGATCACTGTTAAGTGTTGAAACGCTTATAACAGTACACATGGTCAGACAAAACGGATATGATTAAAAACGGTTCAGTTTAATTCAAACCGATTTCTAGTTCGTGAACAATTGCGCGTATATTTTGGTGTATAAAATAATTAGGACTTATCATAAAAAAACCTAATGAAGACAGGCTAACATTGTACTGCAGCTAAACAAACACAAATTCCAAGATTCATAATAAAATAAGAATTTTTTTTAGTAAAATTTGAACTTATAAAAATTAATTTTATATTATGATTTTTTATACATGTCAATGGCCATGTAGTGCCTGTTTAATGATTTAATATTTTTATAGAATCCTGAAAAAGAAACAGTCGAAAGCGGGATTTGAACCCACGACCTCCGGCGTACCGTGCCGGTGCTCTTCCAATTGAGCTATTCCGACCCCGCCATCGATTGCCAATTTCAGGATCTGTACTTAATTATCTTAAAGGAGATGACCAGCGACATCTGTTAGCAGTTATTACAACTACTAACTCAGCATTACCCCTTTACAGGAGTAAGTAACCGAAACGAGTCGCTAAACTTTTTTCTAATTTTATATTATGATTTTTTATACATGTCAATGGCCATGTAGTGCCTGTTTAATGATTTTATATTTTTATAGAATCCTGAAAAAGAAACTCGAAATTGGCAATCGATGGCGGGGTCGGAATAGCTCAATTGGAAGAGCACCGTCACGGTACGCCGGTGGTCGTGGGTTCAAATCCTGCTTTCGACTGTTTCTTTTTCAGGATTCTATAAAAATATAAAATCATTAAACAGGCACTACATGGCCATTGACATGTATAAAAAATCATAATATAAAATTAGAAAAAAGTTTAGCGACTCGTTTCGGTTACTTACTCCTGTAAAGGGGTAATGCTGAGTTAGTAGTTGTAATAACTGCTAACAAATGTCGCTGGTCATCTCCTTTAAGAGAATTAAGTAGGGATCCTGAAATTGGCAATCGATGGCGGGGTCGGAATAGCTCAATTGGAAGAGCACCGGCACAGTACGCCGGAGGTCGTGGGTTCAAATCCCGCTTTCGACTGTTTCTTTTTCAGGATTCTATAAAAATATAAAATCATTATAAAAATTATCCATATACTTGAATAAAGTCATTTACTCCTACACAACAAAATTAGCAATTAATATTTTTATGACTGTAAGCATATTGTGTCAAAAATGTACGACATAAATCGTATAGATTATCGTAGTGCCCAATGATGATGCTCTTTGGTGGTGCTTCTGCAAGTTTCAAACTGTCAGAAACAAAAACCTCGATTTTTATCCACCTTGTTATAAAGTAGATATTGTATAACAAGCTTAAATTATTTTTCTTTCAGTCTAAGGACCGGATAAGGAGAAGGACAAATTACATAAAGTAATTGTTTATGTCTACTAAACTACTAGTCGTTTACACTGCGGAAAATAACTGTTGCAGTAACAATATAAGTAGGTACTTAAAATTTGTTAGAGTATTCTCTTTATGACTTTGAAAATAAATTCATGATGCTTGATTTTATAAAGATTTTAAAAGTCCAAGGAAGTAGTTATGAAAACGAAATTTTCATATCATTAGATAATACTTTGGAAATAAATTAGGGTTTCACTTAGACGTCGTCAATGTGTTGCGGAAACTGACCTTAATCCAAACCACGTTTGTCTTTAAATTATTACCTATATAATATGGAGTAACAGCGACGACAAAAATGGATTCAATTATACATGTTATCAGCATTCAATGTCTATTGATTCCGGGATATTTGCTTACGTAACGTAGAACAAACAATACATTTGGTTAAAACGTATTAATAGGACGACATTTGAATATTACCACTAGATTTTTTGTATCGATTAATTAAGTTTCCATGAAAAGAGCACTATAATATCATTACGACTAACGCTAAGAAATTACTAAATGTCTTATCATAGTTTCAATTTGATCCGATCTTATGATGACTAAAAATATACCACCATGTATTGAATTCGGCATCGTGAGGAAACCTGCATATCTGAGAATGCTCCAAAAGAATGATTTGGAGGCTATTTCAAGTCTGAATGATATGTCAGACCAACTCTCACTAGGCCAGCGAGTTGAACTAAGGCCTAAACCTTCTCAGAAGTGGCCCGTGCTCAGCAGTGGGCAGTATACAAAACAGGACTGGCACTTTTTATTGGGCTCTATATAGTCGTTGCAGGAACATGCTGAATGCTCATAATACCTAGTAATACGGTAGTTTCCTATGTTTGATTTGGTACAGTATTTTATATGTAACAGAAAGTAATACGAAAAACAAATTCTTCTGTAAAATCAGAATCAAAATTGGTTGACAACTAAAGCAGTTATTCATATTTGAAATATTGTTGTGAGCAAAAGTGGGGGCGTGGTGGGGATATCGCGTCATTTGTTTCGCACGCACGCAGCGTTATGGCAGGCGACACTCAGTGACGTCACATTCTGCTGGTTTCGTTACCTGACAGATGCCCCTTCCACCAAACTTCAAAGCTTTATAACTCATTTATTATTGCTTGTATTTTTAAAATTCTTTTTCCTCTAGATTTTAGAAGACATAAATGTTTGATAAATGTATTTAAAAAAAGTAGTCAACTACCCTATTGCTTGCTAGCTGCCCATGAAGACAGTGATATTGCAAATAGTACACTGCTACATGGCGGCATAAATAGTCATTTATTAGATATTATCGCATAGGAGAGACGTACCTAGTAGATGCTAGGTACGTCTCTCTTCATCGTTTTGACTTTTATATTTTGATTTACACTTCAAGTCCTTTAAATTCAAAACGTCATGGGAAAATACAGAAATACTTCATGTATCACAAATCGATAAATTAAAAATGGATTTAGAATCAATAAATCAATAATTTCTTGATTTTATCTTTGATATGAAAACCCAAACCACGTGTTCCCTTACATTGCTATCGTGATTGGACACTATATCATAAAATTTCTTGAAGTGAAACTTTTTTATCGACATACGGGAGAAATTTATGTTGAAAAAAATCGTCACATTTTCTGTCACTTTGGACCGTCACGGCGCCACACAAACACACACTCACGCCTTTTATCACCGAAGGGGTAGGTAGAGGCGCCACTAGTGCACCAAATTTTAGCCGTGCGTATTCCGTCCCATGATATGATATCGCGTGCGGCGAGCCTATTGCAATATCGGGCACAAATTCCAGATTCCGGGTCGATACTGAGTTATGAGTAGAAAATTTAAAAACCCAATACCACCTTGCCCGACCCGGGGATCGAACTCTAGACCCAAGTACTACAGTACTACCATAATGCAACTATGTACTCCCAACGAAAGGGACAAAAAAACGAAGACCAGCATCTCTGTCTAACACCAACTTTGCCTGTCCTTGCGGGCGTACTCCCAGTCGATTTGGAGGTACAGCGTCGTGCCCGGTGCCGCTATGTATTATTCTACTAGAGAGGATATGGACAAACGATTTCTTACGTCGCGTGAGCTCTTAAGAACCAATAGATTATTTAAACCGCACACTGATGTACACAATGAGCTTTTAAACGAATGGCAATATAGGTGGGACGTATCTTCGAAAGGGCGTCATTTATATAAATATTTTCCATGTATTCGCCATCGCCTAAATAAAACTTGGCTAGAAATAGATCATTGTGTATCGCAATTTCTTACCGATCATGGTAATTTTAAGTGCAAACTATTTTCATTTAGGCTGGTTGACTCTCCTGTGTGCCCATGCTCTACACCTGGACCTGGTTACTACTCTGCACCTGGTTACGTATGTGAACAGTCTGCACATCACGTACTTTGGGAGTGTGGTCTTTGGCATGATGAGCGCAACATCATGTTGGATAGTATGCAAGTAACATCTGGGGGTTGTATACTACATGGACCTTGTAGAGACTAGACAGAATTTCCGTGCTTTCCGGCGTTTTTGCCATACCTATTATTGGAATCAAATTTGACAGCTCATATGATAGGACCCTTTCATTTAATTTTTATCCGTGGTGCTTTACAACTGGCTTTTCTAGTTGTAAACGTTTCCAAACTTGAAGTTAAAATACCTCTTTAGTTCATTGTTTTTGTCTGCCGCTTTGCTATGGAGGGAAGTGGACAATTAATATTTCCAACTCCTCCCTATCTTTCTTTTGATTAATTTCGTAGCGGGTTACAGACATATTAATGTTCCCTGAGACTCGCCGAGCTTCACCGGTCGGTGTCATAAAATGCGTGCCACTGCTGATCCTGGCTTACAGGAGTTACAGTTACAGTGTGAGGGCGGGATAGTCTCATCTCTGTCTCACACGAGTTACATAATCTTGTTTCATCTTTCAGAACTGGCATTCTGTGATGGACCAATGTGTAGTACTAATTATAATCTAAGCTATCAACTTCACATACCCTCGAAATTCTTATAAAGAACTTCTTAGGTATGCAGGTTTCCTCACGATGTTTTCCTTCACCGTCAAAGCGAACACAAAGTAAAGAAAGTTCTCTGTTCTGTGAAAGTGAACGGTAGTTGATAAACAATACACACGTGTAACTTTGAAAAGTGCCTTGGGTTTTGGAATCTCCGGCATTGTCTCGGTAGACCGTTCCATTCCCAACTAGGCTATTGTCCACATTAAATAATTATAAAAAATGATTGCTCAAAATAAATGTTTCTCCGTCTCAACATGCGCAATGGCGAGGCAATTTTCGCCTGCGTAGGCGGACATTCGAGTCAATTAAGAGATTTTTTTTCTAGAAATCATTGGATTTCGCAATTTGCAATTTAATTTCGCTCTGAATATTAGCTGAGACGCTCTTAAATTAAGTCCGGCATCAGATGACTATTTCATAAATGCCCATTAACAGCAGCTCAAATGATATCTTAACTCACAGCGCCGACTCAGATGAGAACAAGCTTTCAAATGACAGTTTAAGCTTGGTTTATGAAATATAGTGCGTTTCAACTTTAAGTTTCGATGGCGTTATGTTGGCAGCAAGATATATGCAGTGCTGCTACATCACACAAAATGTGTTGCCTTGAAGTAAAGGATTTTTTTTTATAATGTACATGTTTTGTCTAGTAAAAAAAAAACTAATATTTTCAAATCAAATTTTAATACATATAAGTAAGCGTAAACTATGTACCCACTTTATAAATAATTTATTATTAAAATCATTGAATTCTGCCGTAAGTACGTAATCATTAACCAGCTTTGTAGTTTCCAATAAATACTTTTTTTTTTAAGATGTAAGTTGCAGGACAACAAATAGCTTTGGCACGAAATTACACTATGAAATTAATCAGCAACTTACCGAAGTAAATCAAACACTATAAACATAATTGATGGGTGGGTAGATATTTAGCAGCTAAATCAACTTTTATATTTTTATCTATTAAACCATTATTAATTACAATTATAGATCAAGGATAATACATTAATAAATAAAGCAAGACGAATGTTTCTTTATCATAATGGAATGACATTAGTTTTTTAATGAGTCATGGAGGTAAGTAATTAATAAAAAGCAATTATGACAAGTCAGCACTAAAAACACAAAACATATTAATAAACATATAATACACTGTATTTTATTCAAGGAAATACATTCCCTATTTTTTAAAACTGAAATGGTGGGAATTTTCTTCATAATTTCCACCATCTTGTCAGACAGGTTTTTTTTTTATCGCTGGCGTGAGTCAGACAGGGGTGCCAATTCACGCCATCGATAAAAAAAAAATTTAAACGCACTATAGTTCATACATTAAATGCCTACTTGAAATTTTACTCAAAGGTGACATTGATTTATTAACACGGCTTTAAGACACGATATGTTAAGTCTCATGATGCCCAGTCATTATACTGGCTACTATATCCTTCAGACTGGAACACGACAGTTCCTGTTCAATGTTACGTAAATAGAAAACAAAAAATAATAAATAAATAAAATGTGTTCTAGTGCTTCGTGGTGGCGGGCTTGTCTCTCAACATGGCCCAGTTGGGTATGGTGATGGGGCTCCCGACCATCTTGCTGCCGCAGCTGCGGAGTTCAGGCTCCAGCATACCCATCGACGACTCATCAGGATCCTGGATAGGTTGGTATAAAGAATATGATTTTTTTGTTATTAGATTTGATATCTGGGTACATCTTTGGTTACAAAAGACGGATCCAATGCCAGAATTGAGAACAATGGCCGCTATTTTGAATTTCTTTGTGTTAGTCCAATTGACATCTAAATCGATATCTGGGTATATCGTTGGTTATCTTATCTAAAGTTGAAATATTCTGTAATTATCATCCAGCTTTTATTTATTGATTCTGAGATGGTACGAAGTTTGGCATGTCAGTTAGTTCAATAATAAAACAAGTACTGAATGGGATTGGGGTATTATGTTATTTTCTAGTAAATAACATTCTAGGTTTTCATAATAAAATATTACAAGCTATGATAAATTTGAAATGAGGGCCTCAAATCTTCAGAAAACCTTCTAGTGACTTAGGTAATGTGCCTTATTTATTTATCCAGCTTTCTAATGACGTGTAGATAAAACACCATAATTAACCTAGTAGAAGTTAAACAAAATACAAATGATTGAGTACTGCTCTGCTACAAATTGTTTGGTATAAAGCGGGTGTAGTAATACAACAGCACAACGGTGTATTTAAGTATAATAATCAGATAATTCACTTAGAATTTGTGTTACACATCTGCACTCTATAATGTTCAGAAATAAACTGAGCTGTCCCTGTTCGATGCGATCTCTTTTATAATGTAGTTTGACAGTTCATCTGTAGAAGGGGAAAACTAGTGTAACAATATTAAAATGAAGGTAGTTTTGACATTGGCGATGATAAATGCGACAACATCCGGCCGTCCTGCTCACGCGTTCGTCCCGAACAGCGTATTGGTGTAATGTAGAAGCTGAAAACATAGACGAGCATTATTAGTTGTTTACATAACTTTATTCATTATTTTAAACATCGAGCCATATGTAGTGTATTTGAGCTTAGAAGAGTGCGTTATCCCATCGTCGGTCAACACACTCGTCACCTGTGGTTTTAACTAGATGATGTTCATTCAGGATCATTCTAGTTGTATATCACCACCTGTACTACAACAGCGTTCACAACGGATGCCTGCTGCAGGGTGTCTAACTCAAACACCTACAAATGAGCACAATAACTATGTTTGAAGCAGATATATTAAACCTTTTAACTGTAGGTTTGTCGCACTGTAAAGTTTATATGTTAAGAAGAAGTTCAATACAATATACTTTTCACTATTGATTACCTTAGACAACATCCGGTTCTAATCGGTAATGTGGATCCATGGCTTCATATTCTCCACACATGTAATTCCATCATAACGCTTAGAAGATCTTTCTGCGCCTCTCATGTCTACTACTCGGTATCTATCGTGGCCCAAGACTTCAGTTACCTGGAATGGACCTTTATAGAGGGGCATCAGTTTAGTGCTTTCGCCATCGTTTGAGTGGCTCGGAATCTTAAGCACGACCAAATCTCCGATCTTATAACAAGGAGCATCTTTTCTTGTAGCATCAAAATATACCTTCTGTCTTTCAGCACTATTCTTTATGTTTGTGTCAACCGCATTTCTCAATTCCGTGACGTTCACTGAACTTTCCACGTTATCATCTTCAATCAACGCATCGTTATTCATTCTAATTCTATACCCGAAGAACACCTCACTTGGTACGGCAGACGTGGTCTTGTTAATAGTGCTGTTTATTCCTTGCTGAATGTTTGTAATATTTTGGTCCCATTTATTATTTTCCTTATCAGCACCCATACTGCGTAAAGCCTCTAAAATGGTTTGGTTGTAACGCTCCACTTGCCCGTTTGACCTCGGTATTGCCGTAGCAATTATGTGGGTTCTAATATTTCGATCTTTACAATAACCAGTAAACAATTTGGACGTGAAGGCGCTACCAGCATCACATATTAAACGTTTTGGATTGCCGAATACTTTAAATATCTTACTCAATTCGTTAATAACAAATTTACTTTTGGTGTTTTTAACGGCCGAAATAAACACGAATTTCGTAAATGAATCGACCAATACTAAACAATATTTATTTTGGCGAGTAGTTGTAACAAACGGGCCAAGATGATCCATATGTAGAGTGTATGGAAGGGCCTGGCATGCTTTGGAATGGGATATAGTTTACCTGGCTTCCTGCCATGAATACTTTTATAATAAATACAATTGAGGCAATTTTTTATGTATTTAGATACAGTCTTCTTTAAACGGGGAAACCAATACTTTGCCTTAATTCTTTCGACAGTTTTGTCTACAGCAAAATGTCCTACCTCGTCATGATTGGCTCGAATCACGAACCATATACATGGCTTGGGTACTAACCAACGTCGTCCAAATTCGGTTCTTCGATAAACTTTGTTTCCCAACAATTCATATTCATTGAATATTTGTTTATTCGCCTCGGCCTCACCTGATTGTAATATGTCCCTGATATTACAGATACTAGGATCTTGTAACTGAACAGATAATAACCAATCTCCTTCCGTTATAGTGTTAACGTTCTCTGTTTCTGAAACGTCGTTACAAGAAACAGGGTTTCTACTTAACGCGTCTACATGCTGCATTTGTGACCCGGCTCTATGGACTATTTCAAATGTAAAGTCTTGCGTATACAATACCCATCTACTAATTCGTGGGATAATTTCCTTTTTACTTAGAGCGTGCCGTACAGCATTGCAGTCTGTGACGATTTTAAAATCCGTGCCTATTAAATAATGTCGAAATTTTTGTAGTCCTGTGATAATCGCTAAAAGCTCTAGCTCGAAGGAATGATATTTCTTTTCGTCAGTGCTGGTTTGACGACTGTAAAAATGTACTGGCTTTTCAATACCATCTACTGATTGGACTAAAATGCATCCTATACCGTCACGACTTGCGTCAGTGTATAAGTTTATCGGTAACTTTGGGTCAAAGACATTAAGCACAGTACTGTTAATTAATGCATTCTTAAGATCAACGATAGCCTGATCATGTTGAGAGCCCCATTGCCACACTGACCCCTTTTTTAGTAGATTAGTCAATGGTTTACAAAGAAGGGCACAGTTTCGAATAAATTTTCGAAAGTAGTTAATCAAACCTATAAACTGTCTTAACTGGTGGACCGTTTTTGGAGTTGGATATTGAGAAATAGCTTCGAGCTTACGAGAATTTGGACGAACGCCTTGTTCGGAAATATCATAGCCTAAAAAAGTTACTCGATTTTGGAAAAAGAAACATTTGTCTAAATTTATAGTTAACCCATTTTTCACAAATATAGCTAATACCATTTCCAAGCAAACTATATTCTCCTCAATGCTTTTGGTGGCTATGAGCAAATCGTCCATATAGCATATTACTCTTCCAAAGCGTAGATTGCCCAAAACTGTATTCATTAGTCGCTGAAATACTGCTGGCCCATTGCAAACTCCAAATGGCATTCTCAAATATTCAAAATGACCATCATTTGTTATGAATGCAGTTTTGTGCACATCCTCGGGTTTGATGCAAATTTGGTGGTATCCACTTTTGAGGTCTAAGGAGGTATAGAAACGACAGCCCTGTAACCTATCAATAAGGTCCTCTATTATAGGCATAGGATATTTTTCTTTGACAGTGATTTTATTCAATTGTCTGTAGTCGACACATAATCTTTTGGTACCAGAGGCCTTATTTACCAAAAGAGCTGGACTGGCATAAGGGGAGTTACTATTCTGTATAATTCCGTTTTTTAAAAGATCATCTACTATTTCCCGCATAATTGTTCTCTCTGACTCGGACATTCTGTATGGCCCTTGACAAATAGGTTTGCTGGATGTCAAATGTATTTCTAATTCTACACACGAGGTTTTACCCAGACAAGATAAATCCTGGGAAAGGCATTGAGGATACTTTGAAAAAATACTTCTCAACGTTACTTCATGATCACGTGACACGTTACTTATTGCATTAAGAGTACGAACACTCATGGTTGGAACCGGTTTAAAGGTTAAAGTATTCCCTACACGAACATACATTATACTACTATCTTCAGTAAAATTTCGCCCAATCAAAATATCGCAGTCTGATAGTATATCAAAAACGTATAAAGTAATAATCGATTCAACAGAGTCGACTTTAAGGGTTGCTGAGACAGCTTTTGTCACTTGAGCAGATAAATCATTTGTAAACCCTACTAAATTAACAGAATTTGTCAAATCAAAGGGTTGTAAGTTAAGCTGGGTTGCCAATATGCTAGTTATTAACGAACAGTCACTGCCCATGTCAAAGAAGGCATTACACAAAACATTATTCAATAAGACAGATTTGTAAAATTTCCGTTTGGATTTGGCCTCAGATATCATTTTAACTTCGAGATCTCTTTCAGATTTAGCTTTAGCTTTTGACTTACAAGCTTCTTCTAGATGACCTATCTTTTTGCACCATGAACATCTGACAGTATCTTTAACGGAACAATTGTTTCTCCTATGGCCTGTTTCTCCACAACGATAACATATACTACTTGCATGAGGGAGACCACTAGTAGAAGGAGATGGGTCAGTTTTACTATCAGATTTACCGGCTGTATTCTGATGCCCAGATTGAGGTAATCGAGAACTTTTGGAAGGTATTGAATTTTTATGAGTAATTTCCCTTTCAGGAGGAGAGTAGATTTTCCCGTGCAAAAAGGAGGCTAAATCATCGCAATATCTAAAATTGCCCGCTTCAGAAGCAGTACTAATATTAGTGTCTCCAATTGTTCCAACTATTACAGAAACAATGTCTTGTTCCCGGAATTTTAACTGTAAACGATCAATTTTTGATTTTTGTTGAAAAAAGAATTCATACAATGACTGATTAGCCAATGGCCTTGCATCAATTAGTTCTTTGAGTGCCCTAAACATATTACGTTTGACTTGGAAAGTATCAGACAATATGTCTCGCCAGTGTCTCCATTTCCAAGTCGTCCACTTAGTTTCATTTTTCTGCAGTGAATCTAGCCAAGTTTTAGCGGTATTACGCAACTTCTGAAGGGCTTGATACTTGATCATATTGTCAGACCACCCAAATGCGCGAGAATTGGCTTCTACTACATTGAGCCACATATCTATACTGTCCACAAGCGGGTCAAATTCGGGAATAACTGATGCTAATACAACATTTTGACTCACGGTTGATGATCCCTTTCGACGGTGGCGCTTACTTCTTCGGCACCGTTGATGATTTCCACTGCTACTACTCGAGTTAGAAGTAGATGAGCTCGAACTAGTTGAAGATACTGTCCTTAACCTTCTCTTACGACTTCGCTGCATTGATGCACCATTTTGTGAGCGTGGCATTGCGATTCCCACTTCTGATATAAAGCGGGTGTAGTAATACAACAGCACAACGGTGTATTTAAGTATAATAATCAGATAATTCACTTAGAATTTGTGTTACACATCTGCACTCTATAATGTTCAGAAATAAACTGAGCTGTCCCTGTTCGATGCGATCTCTTTTATAATGTAGTTTGACAGTTCATCTGTAGAAGGGGAAAACTAGTGTAACAATATTAAAATGAAGGTAGTTTTGACATTGGCGATGATAAATGCGACAACATTGGTATGCATCTTATTAAAGCGTATAAAGGTATTATTATTTTTCATGGTGGTAATTTACCATTGTCCCTGAAACATCGCAGTTAAATTATGAAACCTCATGATTTCACTGTCCTTTGTCAGTATGTTCAATATAGATAGGTACAAATTACAGAACCTTCGAATGTCAGATATCGGACATTCTTAGATATCTTGGGACATTTTAAATAGTTCTCTTATCTATGACAACCGTAATATTTAAGTAAACGATAGCCTTGTTGGCAATGGAATGGTCTGCCAAGACAATGTCCCGAGGTTCAAACCCAAGGCACATACCTCTGACTTTTCGAAGTTATGTGTGTATTGTTTATCACTTATCGTTCGCTTTAACGGTGAAGGAAAACATCGTGAGGAAACCTACATACCTGAGAATTCTCCATAAGAATTTCGAGGGTATGTGAAGTCTGCCAACCCGCACTATGCCAGCGTGGTAGACTAAGGCCTAAACCCCCTCAGTAGAGGAGGCCCGTGCTCAGCAGTGGGCAGTATATAATACAGGGCTGGTATTATTACTATTCACCACGTAGGCGAACATGGTTACACTTATGATAAGTCAAGATACATTCAATTGATTATAATAATTATTTGTAGTACCAAAGCTAAGGTCACTTATAACTACAGGCATTTTTATTAGGAGTTAAATCAATGATAAAAATAAAAAACCAGCACGGGCTGGCAGGAAAAGATATAAAAAAGAGATCATTTTTATTATAAAAATAATGGGAGGAACGCGTCGCGATCCTCACCGGTGAGGACACTACAGGCCCTAGCCTAGCTAACCTACCAGCCTTTCACTAGCTACCTAAGCGATGACTACCCGAAAGGAGTAAGGCAGAAATAAACTCCGGTATGTATGCATAGGAAGATAAAATATAATTACAAGTTCGCATTGATGTTAAAAAAAAACCATCAATGCATGTTCGGAACTAGGTCGATGAATAAACGGTTAATGATTATATCATATGATAATATATTCATATTATTAATATTAAAACATTCGGCATCTTTTAATATACTTACTATTGAATAAAAACTGCCTCGGTGACGTGGAATTGCGTGGGTAAGACCACGCTCTGAGCCTCCGGGTTTAATTCTCGGATCGGGCAAACTAAAATTGGGTCTTACTGCTAAATATCAGCCTGGAATCTGGTATATGACGATAGGCTCGCCATCATAATTTGAGACGGAACACGCTTGGCGAATGTGGGTGCCCTGGGTTGCACCGTTTCCTGATCCCTTTGCTAAATGCTCGGTATTGGTATGTTTTTATAATTGAATGATAATACTGCCTCGGTGGTGTGCCGTAATATCAATGTATTGGTACGACTGCAATGCTGAGGTCTAAGGTTCGATTCCTGAGTAGGACAAAGTGATATTGGATTTTTTTAATTCATTATCAGGCCGGAGTATGGCATGGACTTTGTGCCCGATATCACGATAGGCTCGCCCCCTAAGACATCATGGGACGAAATTCGAACGGCAAAAAGTGGGTGCATTAGTTGCGCTTCTGCCTACCTCTTTGGGGATAAAAAGCGTGATTTTTTTTATTTATGGCATCGAATGACGATGCGAGCATGCCGTTCGCCTGATGGTAAGTGATACGACCACCCATAAGCAGTAAAGACACCATCCAGCACCTTGAGTTACAAAGTACTGAGTGGCATTCCACTGCGCTCGTCATCCTGAGACATAAGATGTTCAGTCTCATTATGTCCTGTAGTTACACTAGCTACATTGCCCTTCAAGCCGAAACACAACAGTGCACGCACACTGCTGCTTGACGGTAGAAATAGACATTGCGGTGGTATCCACCCAGACGGACTCTTACATATGAGAGTCCCACCACCAGTATTTACGTATGAATGATAAGACGAGCGTCGCTAACTGAAGGTAAACCGACTCAAATGCCCACAAACAGAATCTTTAAAGCGTCGTATAGACCATGAAGTGGCTGAAGCAACTGTTATCTTAACGTATTTCTTAGCAACGAGTTGAAACAGCATGTGCGGCGCGTTATTACGATGCTTGGGGCTATGATTGATCTTGCTGTATCTTTCGATTCTCGGGTTATTCAATCAGTTTTATCCAGTAGTATAGCATGTTAAGGGTGAAGGGGGGCGGCACTATTAGGAGGGCGACAAAATGCAGGCGGTACGCAACTAATTTTACCCTCTATTATAAGTACTCAATAAAATATAAATTTCCTTTTCAGCTGCATTGCCCAGCTTCGCATTGATGGTTGGCAATTTAATCATTCCAATACTGATGGCAAAATTGGGAAGACGCATGGCCAACTTGTTGAGCACCATCATAATCCTCATCGGCTGGGTGGCCGTGCTCACAGCTACTGGAATCCTGTGGCTCCTTCTGGCCAGACTCCTCCAGGGTCTCTCCTTAGGCATGAGCACCGGTCTGGTACCAATAGCCATCGGAGAATACACCAGTCCTAAGAATAGGGGCTCATTCTCCATAAGCATGTCAGTTATCATGGGATTAGGAACCTTATTAGTCCACGCCGTTGGTTCATACTTCACTTGGCAGATAACATCCTTGGTGATCACGTGTGTTACCTTTGTGAACTTACTTATTGTGATATACTCGCCGGAATCTCCAAGTTGGCTGGCTGAACAGGGTCGGTACGAGGACAGCAGAAGAGTCTTCCGATGGCTCAGAGGTGATGAAGAAGACAATGAGCTTGACAAAATGTTGACAGCTAGTAAACTCACTAGAGAATCTAAAAATACGAAAACAATATCATTTTCGAAGCGATTAAAAGGCACTTTATCCTATATGGGTAAAACGTTAACAAAGAAAGAATTTTACAAGCCTATATTTATAATGTTGCATCTTTTTACAATAGGCCAATGGGCTGGCATCAACGTTTTAGCTCCTTACGCAGGAGACATCATCAAAAACGTTGTCGGTACCGATACTGACAAGCCACCTGTGATCGTTGCAATAGGCATCCAAAGAATAATCGCCAGTCTCATCGCAGTCTACATCATAAGGAAGATAAAACGCCGGACTATGCTCTTCACCATGGTCGGCTTGAATACTGCAATCGTATTTATAACAGCAGCATATAGTTATGCTAAAAACCACCATATGCTCAGCTTCGATCATCCTGCTATAGGCATAATATTAATCCTCGCTCATATGTTCACAATCGCAACTGGATCTCTACCTCTTCCATACACAATAGCAGGGGAAATATTCCCTCTGGAATACAGAAGTTTGTCTAGTGGAATTAGTTCTTTCTTCTCTTCATTGAACATATTCATTTCAATCAAAACTTTGCCAAATTTGTTCAATACTATTGGAGTTCATGGGGCGTATTGTTTATATGGAGGTATAATGGTTTACTGTTTGGTTATAGCATGGTTTTTCTTACCAGAAACTAAGGATAGAACCCTACAGGATATTGAGGATGAGTTGAGAGGCAATCCCAGGTATCCTGAGGACTTGAAGTCAGCGGAACCATTGACCGTGTGGAAGAGCAATGAAGAGAAGCAAGTCGAAACAGTGGATTGAAATTATAGAAACAATTGAATATTTAAGATTTTAAAGAAATTATTGGTGATACTTAAATGGCGTAGTTAAATAAACATTTCAGGGTCACGTGACTTTTAAACGAAGACATATCAATAAAGTAGTTATTGTTGTGAAATATTTAGTCACAAAGTGAGAAACTGGCTGATATGATATGGTCACTGTTGTGTTATACAGGAAATTATATATGCAGCTAGAAGAAACGTTATGTGCAATGTAAATTGGATACATAAAGCACGTATTCTCTATGATAGCATCAAAATATTTATTGGAGCCCTAAAGTAATCAAATATTCGTTTTGAATAGTTTTATGTAAAGTTAACTGTGTAATATTTTTGGTTTTATGTGTATTCTTCATTAATAATTGTATTCATTAGACATTAACATTATGTTCCATTTTGGCCAATATTTTTGTGAACTTTATTCACCACCCTTCAAAATATTGTTTGTAATAAATTATAACCAAATATTGAAAGTATTAGCGAAATTTATGATGTTATAACGTCTAACTGTGATTCTAAAATACGTATTCTTTACTTTATAATCGTAGGAAACACACACATTAATAGTTTTTAAGATACAAGATATTTATTAAGATATGATTTCATTGACAAATCTGAATATCATTGATAATGTTGATACAGTGTAAAATCCTGCATTGTATTTTTTTATATAGCAAATACTCCTCATGGCAACGTTGCACTAACGAAAAACAAATTATTTATTAACGTTTGCTTATCAGATTATATTCTTTCCTAAAAGTTATATGGATAGGCACTATAACCGATTGTTTAATCGTTGAAGACATAATGTAAAAAAGCCCATTACAGAAGTCTCTAAATCACTCTAGCGATCCGTACCGCCATCTACACGACGCTAGTGTCAACTATTTAAAAAATTTAATTATGGCAACAAATTACTGGGGTAAAAGTAAACTATGTGCTAATCCAGCCCGCCTATTCTCTATGACAGTATTAACTCTCAACGCGGCCGTGCTACGCTAACTTCGTGTAATTAGCGTTAAACGGTATTCTGTATGTCGATGTCCATAGAAAACGCGATGAGTCACGTTACGCGCTTGTTACGAGCGGGGATAATAACGTGCCATAGAGAATAAGCGGGCAGAATATGGTTTATCCGTCTGCAAATTTCATCCAAATCTGTTCAGCGGTTTGTGTGTTTACTTCTACTATCTAAACATTTTCAGAAACTTTCGCGTTTTGATGTTAGTAATATAAGGGTGCCCGCACACACACAAGAATATTGTCAGTAAAGTGCATATTGTCAATAATTGTGTGTGTGCGGCGCGTATTGCGGTATTGTTCAATATAAAAAAACTGACAATATTGTATTGACAATATTATAGTCAATATAAGTAAATTATCTTATTATAGTAAATTATCTTAGCCTGCCCGCACGAGTCTGTAAGATAATGTAAATAATATTACATTTAAATCATGACTGCCTCGGTGGCATAGTTTTATTAAGGTACGAATGCAGTGCCTGAGGTCTTGGGTTCGATCCTCGAGTCGGGCAGTGACATCGGGGTTTTTCTGCTCAGTATCAGCACGGAGTCTGGATATGTACCCAATATGGCGAAAGGCACGCCCTCTATCACATCATGGGAAGGCATTCGCATGGCGAAAAGTGGGTACACTAGTTGCGGCTCTGCCTACCCCTTCGGGGATAAAAGACGTGAGTATGAGAATGCGTACGTAGTTATGTAAAGGCGGACTTAATGCCGTAGGCATTCTCTACCAATGTAATAGCATTTGATACAACTACGAATATTATATTCGTGTATTTTGTGGAAATAATATTGCAAACCTCATAATGGTTGTGAAATTTTCGGTCCGCGAAATCGTGTACTGCATTTAATACTATTGAGTTGTACTTACTTGATTCAATGTTTTTATACATTTACGGTACAAAGTAAAGTAGTCGCTATGCACTTGGGATTATGTTACCAATAACATTTGGAATGTTTTGTGCTAAGACCATCTAGCAAGGACAAGCTATGTGCTTATTACCGAGACCAAAAATTCTGTCACTTTTATAAACTTTCAATATTCCATGTCAGTTTGACAGCTGTCACTTCAAATTTCTTATCAGAATCTTATGGGTAGGTGCGTAAAAACGACTTCCACTTAATTGGCAAATGACGTTTTGTTCCCCCGTGAACACGTTATGAATATTGACACGTTAATGTAACTCCTACATAGAAAGTAGTTTTTTATAATGTTTGCATGAGCATTTGCTCTTATACTTAGACAGAAAGAAAAGGTCACAGAAGCCACGTCCTTCTTATATTGTCTAAGGTTTCGTGTTATCTGTGATAATTAATATTTCTACTTAAGTTAATGCAAAGCGAACAGAAATAGGTTGAAACTCTATGTGATTATGTTTAAAACGATTGTACTTTCAAGATAACTTTATTATATTGTTATGCGTATGGTAATAAAATTTAATTTATATGGAAGATCTCGTAACAAAGAGATATATAGGTATAAATGTAGCGATTACATTAATTATAAGGCGCTTAAATTATTTTCATCCATTATGACAGCGACATTTTTATAATTTTGAGGAGGTAGGCCTCCCCCATTCATAGGGCGGTCTTAGATACAACTCTATTTCGCTCTGAAGTGCGCTATCAGACGCTATTAAATTAAGGTCAGCGTCTTAAGATAATCGCTATTTAATAAACCCATGTTAACATCAGATCAAATGATATCTTAAGTTTTGTCATTTGTTTGTGTGACTGCACTTACTCAGCTGAGTACAAGCTCCTAAATAACATTAGATGTCAACCTGAGATTTTACTCAAACTTGAAATTGATTTATTAATGCTGCCCAATTATTGTAATAACGAGCTGTTCATATTTTTTATGTTTTGTTAATGTTTTATAATACTCGACTAATCAATGATTGATTAAATATTGCATTGGTACCACTTTGTGCCGTGTATGCGCGACGCCTAAAATACACCAATATTTAAAAACGTAACAACAAAGAAGACAGTTGCTCAATATTTGATCAAATATTGAGCTTGTTCGCTCAGATGTATATTTTTGTACATCTGAGCGAACCTATAAGTTATCATTGTTACTTTTCAAATATTTCATTATAGAATTCTTTAATACTATGGCGGCTATTATTATTTATGAAGTTAAGGGCAATTTCTATATTAAACTTCTTCTATTAAGGCTTAAGTAATGGCTCTACAAATTCTGTGATTTTCCTTATGTCAATAGTCAAGTTATCTTTCTAGCGTAAGTAAAATAACTAAACTTAATATCTTGAATTGCAAACTTTCGGGCTGAAACATTGTTATTTAAATACTAAGAAGTCACAAGTGCACATAAGTATATAGAATTAACATTATTTCAAATAATGTAAGTATTTGCCTAAAAAATAAGTAAGTATGTAGTCGGTAAAATGAAATTAAATTCCTTAAAAATGTCATTGAAAACATTATGTCAGTGGTGATACCCATAGAAATAAAAATATTTAAGTTGATTTGAGAAACAATAAAAAATTATTTCCTAAAAAAATTCTTTTAATTCAAATAGGATACAAATATTATTGTTTACTCCAGAAATGGTGTATAGACCTGGGTTGACATTAAAGCTACTTATTTTCTATCTAGTAAAAGTGCAGTTGGGGCTTTCATTCCGGCATAGGCAGGTACTGGCAGACCATACCCAAAGTTGGCAATAATATATAATAATTAAAAATGCGCCATCTATGAACCACTTACGGAATTAGCATGTCAATTGTTTTGAACTAGATGTCATTATGTGAGTAAAACATATTGTGCCAGTATACATTTTATAATCAATATGGTTGCGGCTCCGACTGGGTGAAAAGTTTTTCCGGGATAAAAATACCGCTTTATATTTTCCTGCCATAAAAGTAGTCAATGTTACTCACTAGTAATGTAGCATTATATTAGTAAAAGAATGTTAAAATCGATCCAGTTGTATTTGAGTTTATTCGTTACAAACATACAAAAATACACATCTTTCCTTTTTATAATATTAGTATAGATTATAATCATATTATGGTTCAGAGGCAACATGTACGCGTAGACTGGGTAGTTCTGGCTCCTGAGAAACGGAGTTCAATTTCCGGTCGAGCAATTTTTGGGGTTTTCAAGGAATTTTTGGGGTTTTCAACTGAAAAGTGTATCCTTCCTTCCTTCCTTCCTTCTTCTTCTTCATCTTCTTTCTTCATTGCTTATCATACGGAAAGAATACGGTAACCTTCGTCATCTCCAGAAACAAGCCCACATTGACGGCTTTTACAACATCGCGCCAATGCACGCCTTACCGCTGATTGTAAAAAACTAAATCACCGGTAACTATGCGTTAATGGTAAGAATAAACCAAATAAAATAACTTATAACATTTATTGATTTATAAGGTTGTCAGTAAGTTGTGTCAGCTTATACATTGAGTTTACACAGGTGTTGTATGACATTGATAATATTCTGATGCACAACCAACTTGAAGGAGTAGGTACACAGCATTCCGTCTGGGTGGGTACCCCCGCAATGTCTATTTCTACCGCCAAGCAGCAGTGTGCATGCACTGTTGTGTTTCGATTTGAAGGGCATTGTAGCCAGTGTAACTACAGGACATAATGAGACTTAACATCTTATGTCTCAGGATGACGAGCGCAGTGCAATGCCACTCAGTACTTTGTAACTCAAGGTGCTGGATGGTGTTTCTACTGTTTATGGCTGGTCGTATCGCTTACCATCAGGCGAACGGCATGCTCGTCTCGTCATACGATGCAATAAAAAAAAATCAGCATTTCAAACATACACATATGATTGGTCTATTCACGCTCTGAATGTGACCTTGGTGGGTCTGAGCTTATTTACACCCCGGGAGAAATACTTTCCGTCGTTCTTTTTCTAAAGAACTCTTTTCAAGGACCCGCACTGTATCTTCGTAGACAAGAGCATAATATCGATATCGACATTCCAGCCATAGTTTGTGGAGGCCCTCTAAGCCGGCAACCTCTTTGGGATCTCGCGCTCGGGCAAGCGAGCTAACCTCCCCCCCTCTCCTACGATTACTGGATTCTATCGTGGTGATGGCCTTCAAGAACTCATCAGCTCGTTAGTTTATCTTTGCAAAGTAAATATTACATCACAATTGTACAAAAATATTATCATGGTGTAATTCAAATATTAGATGCACGTGTAATTTTTTTATCTCTGTTGTAAATCTGAACGTGGGTACATATTGTAAGGAAGAATAGACATATTATATTTAACTAGGTTTTGCTCGCGACTTCGTCACATGTAAATTTTAGGTGTTATAATTATTTTCTGTTATATGGTCTGGCAAAAGAGCGAATGGGTCTCGTGATGGTAAGCGATATGTCCACTCAAAAACTACCAAAGTAAGTAATTATGGATATGCTGCTGACCTTATTGGAATGTAATATTGTTTATGGAAAACCAACATCGAGTTATCAAGCGCGAGTTGGACTCGCGTACCAAGAGTTCCGAATAATCTTGTGGATAAGATATCTAAGTATATAAGTTCAATAGTTCGCCAAAATTAAACAAACTTAAAAAGTTTGTAAATTCGCTTTTTTGTTATTGAAGTACATATTTGCGGTTTTTAGATTTTCCCTTTATATGACCTGTAAGACATTGCTTCTTGCCAAATTTCATGATTTTAGGTCAATCGGAAGTACCCTATAAGTTTTGATTCCCTTGCAAAATATGCAAAAATATGCGATATAAACGATCATATCTTTTGATGGCGTTGTTTTACAAGTTTGATTTTCTCACAGCTGAAAAAGACCACAGACCCGAGTATTTAATATCAACTTGATATTTCTACGGTTATGTAGGTTCCTTTTTAAAGGTAAAGGTTCCTTTTGAGTTCCGGGACCCTAGAAACGTGTTAGGTCTTTAATATTTGCATCAAACACATCCTACACACTCACGCTTTAATCCTCGAAGGTGTAAGCAGAGGCGCAACTTATGCACCCACTTTTCGCCATTTCATAGTACAGTGTGTTTCAACCCGGGGATAAAACCCGAGGGTTTTATCCCCGGGTTAAAAGCTTTTATCTCGAGCGGTTATCTCGACAACACCTCAACACAATGACCAGGAACCAAGGTTAAAAAAGCCTTTTCGAAATAACAGACTCGCTTCAATTTTATTTATATCTAATTTCGTTTATTTCCTTATCACCAGTTATTCAAGTTTGTTTGTCAATGACTTTAAGATACTTGTCATCGTACTAGCTACTGTTAATACAATTCTTTTTCGTCGCAGTTACAATATTGAAGGAATAAAGCGTGTATTAACTTTTATAATCACGCCGTCACGCTACAGGGTAGGCCAGACGTGCAGACAGTGCATAGCAAACTAAGTCCCATCATGGGATTCACAAAGACAAGCAGATCAACTGTGTTTTTCAAACATAAATCGTGGAAGCCATTAGATCAAACGTTTGAACAAATGGATCTCGTCTACTCCAAAAACGACGTGATGTTACAGAAATCAGTAAGTAAATAATACTAAATTTGAGAGAAATAATATGTAAATACATATCTACGCAGTTTTTAATTCTATGTTCGTTGTAATTGACGTATTAGAACAAAAAATATTAAAGAAAGCATTTTTGTATAACTACCCACTTTTTGATTAGGTATTTGCACCTATATTCGTTTATTGCACAAACCCTCATTGTAAAATATGTTTTTACTTTAAAATGAGGGTTTGTGCAATAAACGAATGTCACGGTAGGTCGGATAATCATAAGAAACATTGTAACACAACATTTCATATGTAATTATTACGATAAATCTAATATTTTGACATATATAACCGCCAAATCAAAAACAATCATTCAAAATTTTAACAGATATTATATCAAAATGTTGCCAAAAAAGGCACATGTTATTAAATTCATTTATTCCTAAAATTTACTTATTTCATTGGTACTTATACAAGCTTTGACATTGTGTTGCCAGTATTAGGAAAATATATTTTTCCAATTGATATTTAAAAAAATTTACTCGCTCATATTATTATTTTAAATGAAAATAGATCTAATATAAAGACACCCGTATCTTTTATTTTTTCGCAATTTTGTAGTTTTCATTTATAATTTTAACTTTTAATTTCGTCTTAGTGTCAACAGACGTAATCACCAGGCATCATATTATGACGTCAATTATACGGTTGAATAGTGATGCTGCCTTTGTTTTACTGGGATCCGCCAAAAAAACTTGTAATGAAATAGAAGCATTGTTATTTGACATGTCATCATCATAAAACTAGAATGGACGCAAAGGTAAATACCGCATTCAATCGTTTAAGTCACGTTATCAATGTAATTTGTTTTTAATTTGATATCGCTTTGGTCATTATTCTAAGGGTATTCCCACTTAAAACTGTTTGTTCCTTGTGAAAGGATTTATTTTATTATGTGTTATTTCCGATTTTTACCATTAAAGAAGTAATTCATTACTTTAGGCAATAATAATAATAATTCAAAAATTAAATAATCCCAATTAAATAAATATACATCATAATTAAATTCAATAATAGAAGCAATTCCAATTATCCTAATTTTGGGGAAAATCTGATACTACTAGCAACATTATATGTACAGTGTGGCAGAGCGTCAATATGTGGCTTACGCCTACCTATATCAATGATTTTTATGCTTCACGCTTGACAGGTTTTTGATATAAAACTATCTTTCTCGGCGTTATTATTCTGAGGTTAAATTAATGTTAACATATTTAAAAAAAATCACGACTTTAAATACTACGATTTTTTATACGAAAATGGCTCTAATTGTCTCGTGCATACGGTGCTCTATAGAAACTTTAGTATTTTCGTCCATGATTTGCTTTTTTAGTTCGTTTGCCTTTGGTACTGACTACTGAGTGAATATAGTTACTATTGTGGGTACTATATAGTAACTATGTAGGTATTTTATAGTTCAAATAACAATTAATTAAGGAGAATGTAGTTGTTATATGTCGTAAATCGCAACCTCTGTCTCTTAAAATTTATAAAGTACCCACAGAAGTTTCTGGTTATAAAAAGGAGCACATAATTAACCCAGGATTGGATCTATCACTATTCAAAATTTCTTCTGAATACATCCATGTTTCTGAATTCAATTCGCAACAACCACACATCTTTACAAACTTGCATAATATGAGATAGCAATTACTTTTTTCCTGGCTCCAAGGTACTACGTAGATAATTACTTACTATCTACAGTAATTTTCACTATTCATTTATTACGTTTTTTATTCTGCAAGTATGATATTTATTTTCCCCACTATTAACAATATTTGCCCACAATATAATATTAAATACGAGTAGCGACGTAAGTTCGGACAAATATTTTACTTGTGACAGCTGTTGGCTCCGAGTTCTTATTTGAACGTACTTATACAATATCTTGTAGATACTTTCCGTGAAGAGTTGTGTAGTGTTGTGCGTAATGTCATCAAAATCGAGTAAACATTTATTGAATCAGGTATTTATCGGGTTTTTATATGTGTTTCATATTTATAAACAATGTTATTAAAAGTTAAGTACTTATGTGACAAGCCGCTTGTAACTACCAACAGCTTTAATTCAATTGTTAATCTCTTTAACCACTGTGGAACATGTGTCTTGAAAGTAGACAAAAATATAAGTAAATATGGAAATAATGACACGTTTTGTGTAGGTACGTTTTCGAAAAATTATATTGAAACGAAATTATGAAGCCTTGGTTCATAATTTATTTTTGTGGGGTATTTGCTGTCAATAAGTCAATTATTTTGCTGAAATTTTATTTTGATGTAGGTATTTAGGCAATGCCGGTTGCAGACCAAGAATAAGTAAAATAATTGCTTAGGGTTCCCAACGTCAAAATTCAAAAACTAGGTTTGGAAGTTACAAAATACAGTTTAATAAACGTAGTATGTAATATAGTAACAATATGAAATTTGGTTATGTAATCAGCCCTGTACTATATACTGCCCACTGCTGAGCACGGGCCTCTACTACTGAGAGGGATAGGCCTTAGTCTACCACGCTGGCCTAGTGCGGGTTGGCAGACTTCACATACCCTCGAAATTACTAGGGAAAATTCTCAGGTATGTAGGTTTCCTCACGATGGTTTCCTTCACCGTTAAAGTGAACTATAATTGATAAACAGTACACACGTAACTTCGAAAAGTCAGAGGGGGGTGCCGTGGGTCTTGAACCTCCGGACATTGTCTCGGCGGACCGTTCCATTCCCAACAAGGCTATTGTCCATTACAAATTTGATTAAATGAAATGAATTTTCAAAATGCCCGACATTAGCAGGACAATTTAAACCGTGGGACACTGCTTAAAACAATTAAGATACCTATCCCAGGAAAATAAAAAGTAGGGGGCTTAGAATAAGGCAAAAAGACGCAACTCGTAAGACGATGTTTAATTTTGATGTTTGTGATTGGTCGAGAGACCAACACGTCAGTCACGTGTTAGTTTCTCAACCAATCCTAATACGAAACGGAGTCGTGTTGTTTTCTTGTCACATTGTAAGCCGATCGGACGGGTCCTACGAAAACAGATTTTTTGGCAACCCTAGTACAGCTTAGCTCTCATAGATGAAGTAATTAGACAAAGTAGGTACACTTAGGTAGATATATTTGTTTGCGGTCTGTACCTACATGAAAAATCTAATTAAATAGTAGTGAATTCCCTTCATAAATAAGAAATCTCGTAAATAAATAAGTACATACAGTACCAATACTAAAATATGATACTACCAGTCTTCTTGTCTTGTATCAAAAAGTACAGTCAGCCAGATAAGTAGCTGAACTTTATAACTTCAAAACATTTATTTATACATATTGTGTTCTTACCAAATTTAAGTTTCTCTTCGCTATCATAAATTAACAGGGATTTACTTCATACAAAAAAAAGATAAGCTCTTGAATGACAGCTTGAGCTTGGTTTACTAAATAGGGCAATAAATTAATTGTCTACATATATATACACTCACGCCTGTTATCCCCGAAGGGGTAGGCAGAGGCGCAACTAGTGCACCCACTTTTCGCCGTTATTCCATCCCACGATGCTTGAGATTTAACTCAAACGCGAGATTGATTTATAAATACAGAGCTTAGTTGTCAAACTCCGTCACATAATTGACAAAAATATTTATCCGGGATAAAAAGTATAGCACTCAGGAGTTATGTAGCTTCTTATTAGTGAAAGAATTTTCAAAATCGGTTCTGTAGTTCCTGAGATTAGCGCGTTCAAACAAACAAACTCTTCAGCTTTATAATATTAGTATAGATGACTATCTTAATTTGAGAGCATCTCAGTTGATATCGCACTTCAGAGCGAAACAGAGTTCTTTAATTTAATATGGCCCTTACAACATGAATACTGTTTAATCATCGATAAACCGGTATATTAATCCAGGAAATTTAGTGAAGCATTTGCATTTTAATTAGAGTAACGATAACGAAATTAGTATTTACTTTAACTACATATTTATTTTGTTATCGCACTATCGTTATCACCTAATCCTACTAATATTATAAAGGCGAAAGTTTGTAAGAATGTATGGATGTTTGGATGTTTGGATGTATGGATGTAAGGATGTAAGGATGTTTGTTCCTCTTTCACGCAAAAAGTACTGAACGGATTTCGATGAAATTTGGCACACGGGTAGATCATGTCCTGGATTAACACATAGGCTACTTTTTATCCCGGGAAAATATAAACCGGGACTTTTATCCCGGAAAAACTTTTTAATGCGGGCGGAGCCGCGGGCAAAAGCTAGTTGAATATATAATTAAATAGCAATGTTGTAATAATTAACTGCCTCAGTGGCGTAGTTGTATTACAGTACGACTGCAAAGCTGAGGTCTCGGGTTCGATCCCCGGGTCGGGCAAAGTGATATTGAGTTTTTCTATTCAGTATCAGCCCGGAGTCTGGAATTTCTGCCCGATATGGCGATAGGCTCGCCCCCTATCACATCATGGGACGGAATGATGGCGAAAAGTGGGCGCACTAGTTGCGCCTCTGCCTACCCCTTCGGGGATAACAGGCGTGAGTGTATATGTATGTATATGTATGCATTTCAAGAGGAATAATTCTTTCATACACATATTTTTGGTATCTTGAACCGTTTTCGCAGCGCACGCAATGGAAGCCCTCAAGGATGAATAATTTTCCCCGTATTTTTTCACATTTTCCATTATTTTTTCGCTCCTAATAATTGCATCCTAATGTTATATAGCCTAAAGCCTTCCTCGATAAATGGTCTACTCAACACAAAAATATTTTTTCAATTCGAACCAGTAGTTCCTGAGATTAGCGCGTTCAAACAAACAAACAAACTCTTCAGCTTTATAATATTACTAGCTTTTGCCAGCGGCTCCGCCCAAGTGAAAGAGTTTTTCCGGGATAAGAGTCCCGTTTTCTATGTCCTTTTTCAGGTTCTAAAATATCTGTGTACCAAATTTCATTCAAATCGGTTCTGTAGTATTGGCGTGAAAGCGCGACAGACAGAGTTATTAATTTCGACCAAATTTGATTACCATAAAAACGGTTCTAGTGAGTTAATCTTAAAAGATAGACATAGACTGTCGCGGACATTTTTTTTAGATCATTTCAAGAGGAATAATTCTTTCATACATATATTTTTGGTATCTTGAACCGTTTTCGCAGCGCACGCAATGGAAGCCCTCAAGGATGAATAATTTTCCCCGTTTTTTCACATTTTCCATTATTTCTTCGCTCCTAATAGTTGCATCGTGATGTATATATAGCCTAAAGCCTTCCTCGATTAATGGTCTATTCAACACAAAAAGAATTTTTCAATTCGAACCAGTAGTTCCTGAGATTAGCGCGTTCAAACAAACAAACAAACAAACTCTTCAGCTTTATAATATTACTAGCTTTTGCCCACGGCTTCGCCCGCGTTAATAAGTTTTTCCGGGGTAAAAGTACATAAAAACATTCTTCAACAATTTCAACAATCACTCTATCCAACACATTTATTTGGATAAAGATTACCTAATATTATGACGTTGATACAATTCTTAACAAATTATGCATTAATTTTGACCAAATTTGATTACCATAAAAACGGTTCTAATGAGTTAATCTTAAAAGATAGACATATACTGTCGCGGACATTTTTTTAGATCATTTCAAGAGGAATAATTCTTTCGTACATATATTTTTGGTATCTTGAACCGTTTTCGCAGCGCACGCAATGGAAGCCCTCAAGGATGAATAATTTTCCCCGTTTTTTCACATTTTCCATTATATCTTTGCTCCTAATAGTTGCATCGTGATGTTATATAGCCTAAAGCCTTCCTCGATAAATGGTCTATTCAACACAAAAATATTTTTTCAATTCGAACCAGTAGTTCCTGAGATTAGCGCGTTCAAACAAACAAACAAACAAACAAACTCTTCAGCTTTATAATATTATTAGTATTAGTATATAGGTAGATAGTATAGATTTTAAAAAATAAGATAAGAATAAAAGACCTATGCTAAGTTACTTGGTGCTTCTTCTCAAGTCAGTGGGCTTTCCCGAAGCACTGGTAGAATACTGGTAGAATCTTTTAGTTGATAAAAAACATTGTAAAAATCACGTGTAAAAGTGCCCCTAATTGCCTAATTACTTAATAAATGATTTGAGTTTGAATTGGGAGAAAATATTTTTACGTAAATTTGAGACCAATGAATATACCGTTTCTGTGATGTGAGGTTAGGTATTTTAGAACTTAATCTTTACCTACTGTAATATTATAAATCAAAAACAAGGTTGACAGACGAGTTGATTATGGTCGCAGGAACGCGCTGGATGCGGGCCGCTTTTGACAGGTCCATCTGGAAATCTTTGGGGGAGGGCTAAAAATTCTTTCACCAATAGGAAGCTACATAACTCCTGAGTGCTATAGGCTACTTTTTATCCCGGGAAAATATTTTTGTCCCGGAAAAACTTTCACGCGGGCGGAGCCGCGAGCACTACTATCTATACTAATATTATAAAGCTGAAGAGTTTGTTTATTTGTTTGAACGCGCTAACCTCAGGAACTACTGAACCGATTTTGAAAATTCTTTCACTAATAGGAAGCTACTTTACTCCTGAGTGCTATAGGCTACTTTTTATCCCGGGAAAATATAAACCGGGACTTTTATCCCGGAAAAACTTTTTAATGCGGGCGGAGCCGCGGGCAAAAGCTAGTTTTATATACTTAAAGTACTTATCTAGGTTTTGGTCATGTCCTTTATTGGACAGCTATCGTATTAAACAGATAACAACAATAAACCCTACAACTAGAATTCATATTTTCAAATCCTTAGATCTGGTTTAGAGTACTGTAGTCCGCTATGGAACCCGCATTACGACATTTATATAAAAAGTTTAGAGCGGATGCAGAAAAGATTTTTATGGCATCTTTGCTACAACTGTCACCTTGCCAAAAGACTTCCTAGTTACGAAGACCGTCTTAAACAATTTAAGTTGAGCTCTTTACAGAATCGCAGATCGTTATTGGATATGATGTTTCTGTATAGTTTGACAAATGGAATGATAGATTGTTCTCGGGTCACGAGAAAATTTTTAATGTCCCATTAATGTCCCAGTAATACTTCCCAGCTTAAATAAGTATGCTCCGTTTCACGTACGTTATACTTCTACGAATTTGGGTTCTCATTGTCCTGTTAACAGACTATGTAGAAATTATAACTCATTGCATAAATCTAGTAACGTTGACATATTTTTCCAAAGTAAAATTAAATTTCGGGACGCCATTTTAGAATTCCAATCACAATCCTCCAAAACCCTAATAACATTATATAATATTCTACACTAAATTGAAATGTAGTAGGATCAGTTATTACTCTGCTTCAACATCGTTTACATAATTTTGTAAGATATTTTTTTTTCCCTTTTGTTATCCGTAAACTTGTAAAAATAGTGTATAATAATTTAAGTGTGTGTATTTAATTAATGTACAATTTATTTAGGTTTTTTTTGTAATTTGTTCTTGTTTATATGCGTGCCATGTACGCCTAATATTGTAACAGCATTTAGCTTAAGGCTACTTTTAACCTGTCACTGTAATTAATAACGTGTTAATGTACGATACGTTGGCGTTACTGAATAAATGAATAAATAAAAAAATGAAGATAACACTAAATTTTACTAAGTATTTATTTAGCCGGCTTAAACATTTATGTGACAGTAAGTATTTACTAGCAAGCGGTGAAATCAGGCCTAAGTATGATATACACACACACTTCCGCCTTTTATCCCCAAAGGGGGGGTCCAAAGATACCAAAATGGCGTAACATGGGTTCTTCCTACCCCATGAACCAAACAAAAACTCCTTTCAACAAATAAGTGAAAATTTGAAAGTTTTAATAGAAGCATTTTCAGTTTCAGTGGTGTTTTTGCTTTGGGTTTTGTTGGGTCTATTTCCTCTCAAAATTTTGTGAAAATGTTTGGATGTTTGATGTTTCATACAAGCGCACGTAGGCATTATGTGTACATATTTTGTGGCCCGGATTATTTTAGTTTTAAGCTAAAAGGGGTCCCGCTTCCCATATGGCCCATGGCAGAGGCGCAACTAGTGAACCCATTTTGCGCCGTTTTTCCGTCCCATGATGTGATAAGGGATGAGCCTATCTTCATATCAGGCGAAAATTCCAGACTCCGAGCTGATAGTGAATAGAAAAAACCAATATCACACCCCGGCGATCAAATTCGAGACTTCAGCATTGTAGCCGTACTGTAGGTAATATAACTACGCCACCGATACCGTCCTTGGTATAATAGAATAAATTAACTCGTTACTAAGAAGTACTTAACATGACCTTATGCGATATGTATATTATGTAGTAATATGTAAATACATTAGGTATATCTTTAATGTTACAACTTAACACCCAAAAACGTACCTACAAAGTACAAATATTTAATATAAGTAAGTAATTTGTCACTGCCTCGGTGGCGTAGTTGTATTATGGTACGACTGCAATGCTGAGGTCTCGGGTTCGATTCCCGGGTCGGGCAAAGTGATATTGAGTTTTTCTATTCAATATCAGCTCGGAGTCTGGAATTTGTGCCCGATATGGCGATAGGCTCGCCCCCTATCACATCATGGGACGGAATAACGGCGAACAGTGGGTGGACTAGTTGCGCCTCTGCCTACCCCTTCGGGGATAACAGGCGTGAGTGTATATGTATGTATAATTTGTCACTCTGCTCCATTTTGGTTTAAATAAATAATAATTTAAGTATGCTTGTCTTTTATATTACCAGATGTTTTTTGTTTAACCAAAAATAGTTAATAGGTACTCATATCAGCAGTGCCGGATTAGCCCATAAGCAAATTAGCAAATGCTTAGGGCATCACATCTTGGGGGGCACCAGAAACAGCACAAAAAAATGCTAGCACATAAAAGTAAAGCTGTTTGAAACTCCGCGCGATTAAAGACTGATGTTAGTTTACTTATGGTAGGGGGGCCCCACAGGCGTGAATTGCTTAGGGCATCAAGTTGTCTTAATCCGGCACTGCATATCAGTAGACCTTTAACGAATGACTATTAAATTCTGGAGCAAAGGAATTGGAAAATAGAGTGATGGCTTCGATTCACGTATTAGGACCAATATAGTTCAATCATGCTACTTCTTACTACGGGAGAGTAGCAGTTGCACAAGAAATAAAATTGACACTGGTGGTAGGTGTCTCGTATGCGAGGCCGTCGGGGTAGATCCAAATATCTATTTATACCGCCAAGCAGCAGTGTGCATGCACTGTTGTGTTTCATTTTGATGGACATTGTAGTCAGCTTAATTACTGAGTATTATGAGGCTGTCTCGGGGTGACGAGCACAGTGGAGTGCCATTCAATACTTTGTAATTCAGAGCTCTGTGCGGCGTTGCTACTGTCTATGGGCGGTCGTATCGCTTACCATCAGGCGAACGGTATGACCATCTCATCGTTTAAAAAAAATAAAAAAGACATTGTTAACGCTAATAGAAAACAGAACAAATGTATCACTACATAGTATAAAACAAAGTTGCTTCCCGCTGTCTGTCCCTATGTATGCTTAGATCTTTAAAACTACGCAATGATAATGAGATAAAATAGCCTATGTGGAAATCCAGAACATCGTTTATCCGTGTGACAAATTTCATTGGAATCCGTTCAGCGGCTTGTGCGTTTACTTTCAAACATCTTCCAAACAAACGTCCAAAAAAAATCACAAATCGCACATTTAGAAAAAAAAACAACATAGTTGGAAAAAATCGGAAATTGAGTTATCGTCATAAAATGTCTTAAAACTGGTCCCTTTTTCATAATAACTATAATAAAAAAGGCCCTATATAACAGTTTGGTCCTTTTCCCGCATGAACATGGCTGTGTTTGAGCTATCTCTTTAAGTTCTTTTTAAGTCATTTTGTAACGATAACTACATTTTCATTTTTTTTCGGATTGTGTCGTTTTCGTTCTAAAGGTGCGAAATATTTGTGATTATAAATAGTAAGATAAGATTAAGTACATACAGTACCTATTGTTGATATTATGTTTACCGATGAGTGACATTGCTTCTTTTGATGGTCTATAATCCTATAGGGCGGGCCTTAAAACTGATTGAAACGATCGCCTAATTTTTCACTACTCATACTTAGTTATACGTACAAACGAGAGACTACCCTTCGGGCTTATGGAATTAAATAAAAGTACATACATACTGTCTTGGTCGCGTAGTTGTAACTTGTATTACGGTACGACTGCTATCCGAGACCTCAGCATTGGCTGAGGTCTCGGATTCGTTCCCCGGGTCGGGCAGAATGATATTGGGTTTTTCTAATCAGTATCCGCTCGGAGTCTAGAATTTGTGTTCGATATGGAGATAGGCTCGCCCCCCATCACATCATAGGATGGAATACGCACGGCGAAACGTGGGTGCACTAGTTGTGCCTCTGCCTACCCCTGTGGGTATAAAAGGTGTGAGTGTGTGTAATACATAATATTATTTTCTTATCAAAATTTTGTACGTTTTCAGACATGGACTTCCGTAGGTGTGTTGATAAGCGTCGTGTGCCACGGCATAATGATGGGATTCACGACGCGGCAATTGCCTGAACCAGAAGCTGACTTGAACACTGAATTGCAGAATGTATATTCGATACGTAATTATTATTTTGACTGCCTCGGTGGCGTAATTGTATTAAGGTTTTCTATCCCTGGAGCGAGTAGTGATATTGACTTTTTCTACTTAGCCCGGAATCTGGAACTTGTGCCCAATATGGCGATAGCTCGCCCCCTATCACATCATGGGACGGAATACGCACGGCGAAAAGTGGTGCACTAGTTGCGTCTCTGCCTACCCCTCAGGGATAAAAGGGTGTGTGTGCATATTATTTAAACAGATATGGAAAAGTAGATGGTTGACTGCAGCGCAACAAACTAATTATAATTTACCCAAACGCCCAAAGGCGGCAGCACACACTAAACGTACCTATACTGTATATTACTGGTGGTAGGTCTCTCATATGTGAGAGTCCGCCTGGGTGGGTATCACCGCAATGTCTATTTCTACCGCCAAGCAGTAGTGTGCATGCATTGTTGTGTTTCGGTTTGAAGGACATTGTAGCCAGTGTAACTACTGGACATAATGAGACTTAACATCTTATGTCTCAGGATGACGAGCGCAGTGGAATGCCACACAGTACTTTGTAACTCAAGGTACTGGATGGTGTTGCCACTGTTTATGGGTGGTCGTATTACTTACTATCAGGCGAACGGTATGCTCGTCTCTTCATTCAATGCCATAAAAAAAGGGTTGTGTTACGACCATGCCTTTACACGAGGCGAGTTTCGAAGTCGGAGAAACACACCGTATCTGTATTCTAGCTCAAAATTTTACACGCATAGCGTTAACCAGAAGACTTAGGTATCATTTATTTAGACACGCCTGGCCGCCACACTGTCGTTGCGCCCTAAAATCACAAGTGTGTGTGCAGTAGTCAAAATATGTATAAAGATCTCTAGTAAATTTTACTAAAATTATACATCTTTAAATGCAATTTTTTTACAGCATCCAGTCCGAGCATGGCCATCATCCTGGGAATCCTGCTTTCATCGATCCTCATGGAATTTCTCGGCAGAAAATTGGCGTATGTAATTCTAATGATGCCAGGATCCATCGGCCTATTGCAAATATATACAGCATCAAACGCATCAAGTATGCTAGTAGGGAAAACGCTCAGCGCAATCAGTACTGGAGGCGTAGTGACATTAGCAGCGGTCGTCATCGGAGAATACTCAAGTCCTGAACACAGGGGAATGTTTTTGCATTTAAAAACTGCTGCATTCTCTTTAGGAAGCACCATATCACATATCATAGGTTATTATTACGAATGGAAGACTATTGCCTTGTTGATACTAATTCCTTACCTAACTTCAACCCTTTTGGTGTCCAGTTGGCTAGAGAGTCCATCTTGGTTGGCCATGAAAGGTAAACTAGATACAAGTGAGCGTAACTTCTATTTCTTACGAGGTAGGAGCCATAATACAAAAGCAGAATTCGAAGAATTGATCAGGGTTCAAACAGGGGTTTCTTTGAAGGCTAAACCTTATGTGGAAATATTTAGAAAATTTATCAAAAGGAGTTTTCTAAGGCCTATATTTGTCATGTTTATTTGTACTTTGTTATTAGAAATAAGTGGAAGGCACATAATTCCCACATACGCCTCAAAAATCATAGAAGTAGGAAATGAATCCAACATATCTTTAAATCTTTGGGTTGATATTATTATCACTATAAGTGCTTTTTTATCAGCAATCCTCATAAGATTCATGAAAACAAGAACTTTACTGTTTTCTACTGGGTCTGCTTCTTTGCTTATGCTTTTAACTGCTAATACATACCTGTTTTTGTCTTCCAATAACTTAATAACAAAGCACCCATGGTTGCCCACATCGATGTTCACTTTATACTTACTTTTAGTAAATTTAGGCTGTACAGTAATACCTTTAGCTTTATTGGGAGAAATATTCCCTTTAGCACACAAGGGTACAGGTTTATTTATTTCAGGAATTTTATCATGTATTTGCGTCGACGTCACTTTAAAAATATTTCCTTACTTACTCGCTGGCCTTAAGATATATGGTGCCTTTGCCATTGTAGGTATTATAAAAACGGTAATATTAATGATTTTGTACTTTGTGTTACCAGAGACAAAAAATAAAACCTTACAGGAAATTGAAGAAAGCATACAGTATGGAAAGGTAGAAGTGCCTCAAAGTTTACCAGACTATGATGAAATTGATAAAATGTTGAATTAATATGGTTCCTGCCATAGCTAGTTATCGAATGATGTATAGTTAAACTTATCTCAGATCATACAAGGTCAGAAAGCGAGAACTGTCTCAAATTAGCTTGGTTTTTATAACTCTTGTTGTTTGTTGAATGTTGTAATGTTGAATTTTGTTAATAAACGGTTATTATATGATTATGATAATGTTTTTTTTGTTAATATTTAAAGGGAATCCTATTGAAATCAAAAGGAGACGATACTGATTGCTACAGTCTGCTTTTTATCCAAGAAACGGATTTTGACGCAGACGGAGCCGCAGGAAAAATTTATATGAAATAAAATAACAAAATGTACGTGAGAACTCATCTTTTACAACAATGACTTATAATCGACATAAACAAAATTTACAATATAATTTTTAAGCTATGTCACATAATTTTAATAGACACCTGTTTTTCAATATGTGCTATATAATATTTTGTCAAATGTTGCTAGATTAATAAATTAATTTACTACTATTTATGTCGAAATTATAAATTGAAAAACAGACGTCCGATTAACACAGCTAAAATAAATCTTAAATACATATTCAAGGCGATTCAAGAATTTTTACATCTATGTGTTTTATAGGGTTTTTGTAATTAGTGAATTGGGTAAGTTGTATTTTCAAATTCCAGCTGCTACAGCGAAAAATAAAATCGTGTTTCGACTTCATCAGGGGGCTTAGAATGTAAAAAAAAAACACGATGCGTCTCCGCTTCGTTTTATTGTGATTGGTTGAGAGACTGACGTATCGGTATTTTGACGTTTGTGATTGATCGAGAGACCGATACGTCAGTCTCTCAACCAATCACAATAAAACGAAGCGGAGATGCATCGTGTTTTTTTTTTACATTCTAAGCCCCCAGTTCGATAACAACAACAAAATAAAATAAAGACAAAACACAGCTTTCGTTTTGGCATTGAAGAAACAAAAATAATCGATAAATTATCTAATATACGAAATAAATTATACACTCGTTATTTTTATTGGGTAAATATTATGCAGTTTTGATTATATTGTACAAATTTCAATTCAGTAACCACAGGAACCCACACAAAAAATAAAACACCAAACACTTATAACTAACTTAATCATAAAAAAAAAACTATTCCGTCGCAGTTCTAATGGTTTAAGACAAATATATTCAATAAATCTAGAATGAACGTTCATCAAGTATATTTTTCATTACAGCTAATAAAACATAAGAACAAATCAACGTATACGCGTCCACACGACCGTGCACTAGTTTGTACGCGAGACACAAACGCCGTCACAACAGCTTGTACAGTCAGAAGTAACCGAGTGAATTCTAAATTTCAAATTGCTTACATAATTTTGCGTTCTTACTAATCTTTTTTTCCCTTCACAAATATAAATCACTGCGACTGCCTCGGTGGCGTAGTTGTATTACAATACGACTGCAAAGCTGAGGTCTCTGGTTAGATCCCCGGGTCGGGCAAAGTGATATTGAGTTTTTCTATTCAGTATCAGCTCGGAGTCTGGAATTTGTGCCCGATATGGCGATAGGCTCGCCCCCTATCACATCATGGGAGGGAATAATGGCGAAAAGTGGGTGCACTAGTTGCGCCTCTGCCTACCCCTTCGGGGATAACAGGCGTGAGTGTATATGTATGTATATATATATATAAATATAAATCAAAAGAAATTTGCTTAACTTCAAACGAAGAAAAAAATGTTTCTGTTTAACTTAACGGGTATATGGGCCATTCTACTTTTTGATGCCTAAAACCTAGAGTATATTGAGATAAAAAATATAAAATAAAAATGTTAAACTTTGGTGATGTGAGTGGTTGTATATGTAGGGAATATAATACCACAATGTGTGCTAATGTCAGCAGCGAAGTTTTACCGTGCGTTTTTGGTTTATTTAAGTTTATAGGAGGAAAGGATGGAGAAATAACACCACTGCGTTACTGAATTATGAACATATTTTTTAAATTAAATAAAAATCAAAATGAGATCAAGTCTCGTAATTATTCCCTAACTTAATGTTAAGTCTTCTTAAGTCAAATCACAAGAAATATCAGAATAATTGTGCTTTTTTTCAATAATAACAGTCCCTGCGTTATAGAAACTAAGCTTAAGAACAATATTGTTTTAAATAAAATGCAAAATTATAGTTATTAAAACTTGGTATTTATAGAATACGTAGATTTCGGTTGTTATTACAAGTATCTACCAAGTATATCTTTTTTTTTATGAAATTAGCCCGGTTATTATACAAAATATTAACCTGTTTGTGGGGACATCAATGTAACGCAGTTTTTACTTTAGTAACATAGTAGTCTTTGTAACACATATTATGTCCTTATTTGAAGTAACATTATGTATCTACTAGAATAAATCTCTAAATTATTAAGATAACGACACGATCGGAAAAGGATTTAATAGTTTCTCTTAAGATGGGTAGTTTTGGAGCAGTCTGTCATATCTTAATTTGATCAACATACAACGAATCCCGAACAATACCAGTTTTCATTCGAGAATTAAGAACACTCCGTCATTGAAATATCTGTTTTACAATTCTCTTAGGTATACTTTCTATTCTTTATTTTCCTATAATGGTCTTTGATAGCATTTTGTTAATATATTATATTTGTCGTTTACATCTTGCTGAGAAACAGGCTTCCGTTTAGGAATAGACTTCTTTATTCTTTGCTTTAACGGCAAAGGAAACGTCGTGAGTAAACCTGCATACCCTAGAAGTTCTCTATAAGAATTTCGAAGTTATGTGAAGTCTGCCAACCCGCACTAGGCCAGCATGGAAGACCAAGGCCTTAACCCTCTTAATTGTAGAGGAGGCCCGTGCTCAGCAGAGCACGGGGGTCCTCTAGAACTGAGAGGGTTAAGGCTATAGTCCACCACACTGGTCTAGTCTGGGTTGGCAGTCTTCACATACCTTCGAAATTCAGAGAACTTCTCAGGTATGTAGGTTTCCTCAAGGTGCTTTCCTTCACCGTTAAAGCGAGCGATAATTCATAAAGAATACACACGTAACTTTTTAGAAAAGTCAGAGTTGTGTGCCCTTGGATTTTGAAACTGCGGTTATTCGATTCGGCAGTCCGTTCCACTCCCAACTAGGCTCAGTAGAGGAGGCCCGTGCTCAGCAGTGGGCAGTATATTAATACAGGGCTGGTATTATTATTATTATATTTATTATTATCATTGCAACAACTGCGGTACCTTTTTGTAGTAACGCAGTGTAGCGGTAACGCAGGGGTTAATCTTAGTCTATTTGAATATTTTACTACAGAATATAAATGATTACTTCAGAATAGTATGACTTTTAAGCTACGGACACATTAATAAATAACTGAATATATATAAATCTAAAGAAATTGCAATACTCTCCGTTTCCTGACAGTAACTCAGCAGACTCCGAATAAACACACCGACACCTTTCCACGCCTGTCGGCTAACTGGCTTGGTCACTCGGTTTCCCCCCACGCGGGTGCCACGTGACACTTTTGAATCACACTCTAACAAACAGCCCAATGAAAACGGACTGTTAAAATTTTTGATTTAAAACATGTTTTCCTATGGTAACGGTAAGTAGGAAAAATTTTACCCGACGCCAGTGACAAGACTTTCGGATTTTTTAATAAAATACCTATTATGCCGAAATGTTTGTGCATTGCATAATTATAAACTTCCATTTCTTTTGCGTAATCTAAAGCCACTAAATATTATGTCGTCTTGGGAGTTTTTTTTCCAATGATATTGCAAAATAGAATGTCATACAGGGACATCCAAATTTTGTATGAAAACCACTGAGTTACCGAAGAATACAACTGAGTCACCCTAAATATGAGAATAGTTATTACGATTACATTAAAAACAAAGTTACGTAGGGACACTACAACCAGTATAACATGGCGACATCACGTAATTTTCCCATTAATTAAATATTTGTGTTTATGAGAGAGTGTAGTTTAAAGGAGACCAACTTTTAGGCACTAAAAAGTAGAATGGCCCATATAGGCGATTTGAAATTTTGATTTTGTACAGATATTTATGTTGCTGACTTTACAGACTCGTGTGTTTACATGTACGAACTAATACGTGAAACAAAATTGAAACTACTGATTCTTGCAATCATGAGCTAACATAAGCGCATATTTTTCAATTAAATTTCATCATAGACTCAATAAAAAAAAAATGCCAAAACAAAATTAAAATAAAATATACATTCATGAAAATCCATCCTATAAAGCGATAAGTCACTATTATCATAGCCATATCTATAAAAAATCTTTGTGAATTATCAATAAATCTATTAATAATGATTAGAAATATACACGAAACTTACAATGTGATATATTACATAGAAACACACCCTGTTTGGTTTTCGGAAAGGTGCACTTAATTGCAGTAAAACTTGGGGCGGAGGCAAGAATCTGTTTTGAAAACGTTTGACTTGTATTGGATAATGACGTCATTTATATGGACAATGCATCGATTTCTGGTACTCTATAATACTGTATATTGTGCGTTAGGTTTGGTAGCGTAAAAAAATGATACCAATTTAGTAATAGGCACCAAAACAAAAAAATAACAAGGACTGCTCAAGGAAAAAATAGTAAAAGATATTTGGATAAGTATTTCTTTGGTAGAACGAAACATAACTATGTTGTTATAAATTAAAATTACCATAGTGAAGAGATTTTCTCATAGATTTTAATAAGTATGAGTAAACATAAATCCTACCACAGAAAGTATAAGGCGTATAATCTATACTAATATTATAAAGCTGAAGAGTTTGTTTGTTTGTTTGTTTGTTTGAACGCGGTAATCTCAGGAACTACTGGTGCGAATTGAAAAATTCTTTTTGTGTTGAATAGACCATTTATCGAGGAAGGCTATAGGCTATATAACATCACGATGCAACTATTAGGAGCGAAGAAATAATGGAAAATGTGAAAAATGCGGGGAAAATTATTCATCCTTGAGGGCTTCCATTGCGTGCGCTGCGAAAACGGTTCAAGATACCAAAAATATATGTATGAAAGAATTATTCCTCTTGAAATGATCTAAAAAAAAGTCCGCGACAGTATATGTCTATCTTTTAAAATAAACTCTCTAGAACCGTTTTTATGGTAATCAAATTTGGTCGAAATTAATGCATTATTTGTTAAGAGTTGTATCAACGTCATAATATTAATCTTTATACAAATAAATGTGCTGGATAGAGTGATTTAACGGGAAGGTTTTTATGTATGTACTTTTAGCCCGGAAAAACTTATTAACGCGGGCGAAGCCGTGGGCAAAAGCTAGTTGGTTATATTTACTGATCATCCACTACAAGTCAAAGCATAAATAAAATATGAACAACGAACAATACTGTCTTATTGCAAACCAGTGCTTTCCGTCCTTACACACAGTACAACAAAAAATATAAACATTTACGAACTCATAACTTACATCTACTATCACTAAATGTAACAGAAACGTGTTTTGTAAGTAGCTTAAGCAATTTTTTCCCGTGTCTATCCAGACATATCCGGGTCGAATTGGGAACGAATCATATATACACTCTAAACAAGACACATTCTAAATTCAAAAAGTGTTTTTCTACAGCGTATACGAAGAGCCCGTTCCAAAAATGAAATTTGACCCGTTCCAAAAATGACCCGGACACATTTGGACACACGTTATTAGTAATCTTATATACATGGATACAGAGGTGGGTTACTTATTCTTGTGGAAATATGTCTTTTTATTATGAAATCTGTGAGTATCTCAATCTACAATACTTTACTCTCATACAAACTAATTTAATTAATATTACAAAATCAGATCTTTTAATGATAGCCAAAATATATATTAATTGAATGATCTATACATTGAATCTAATTCATATATTGTCAGGATTTATGGGTGAAATATTATTAAAAATGTCAATAATTTAATTTTAAAATAAATTTACATCAGACACTGGGTCAATTTCACCAAGGCTTAAGAGTAATTATCGCAAAGTAGACATTTATGTCTAATAGACAATATTATGACAAAATTTAATCGCGTATATCATATAAAAATCATTGTACTTGTGCTCGGAATTTAGTATAAATCATGTATATGCGACACGTAGTCGCATGCTATATTTGTCATTTAATTATTCCATTACAGACAAATGTCTAAATTGTGACAGTTACCCCTCAAATACCTTCTTCTTCTTCCATTCTTATGCCTAAAGGCACAAATAGATCAAAATTCTTCCAATGATACTCCATAACACGAGTACCTAATGGTAAAATTTCAGGCGAACTATAGTCCTAAATCGACGATCTTCTCAGACAGGATAGAAATAAAGACCTATTATTCCCTTTATTGCCCAAGTTTTTGGCAATCATTTATACGGAATAAAATTTCGTTTTCTACTGAGTGGCGATTTAGCGTTTTATTGTATTCATGTAAAGGCTACAACTTTGATTTTTTTTCTTTATGACATCGAATGACGAGACGAGCATGCCGTTCGCCTGATGGTAAGCGATACGACCACCCATAAACAGTAGAGACACCATCCAGCACCTTGAGTTACAAAGTACTGTGTGGCACTCCACTGCGCTCGTCATCCCGAGACACAAGATGATAAGTCTCATTATGTTCTGTAGTTAGACTGGCTACAATGCCCTTCAAACCGAAACACAACAGTGCATGCACACTGCTGCTTGGCGGTAGAAATACATTGCGGTGGTACACGCCCAATCAAACTCTTACATATATTAGAGACCTACCACCAGTAAAGTGAGGCTTTTATGGATGCATGCTCGTATAAGCCTGTCTTAATGTTTACATGGCCACTGCAATCTCATAACACGTTTCTAGCCAATTTAGGGCGGTATTAATAAATCAATCTCAAGTTTGAGTTACATCTCAAGTAGACATCATTCAATACATTATGATACACTTGAGATGTAACTCAAACTTGAGATTGATTTATTAATACCACCCTTAGACGAGCAATACTCAACGCGTGATAATACTCAAGCATCAGCTTACACGAGTTACAAACACCCAACCTGTTTTATCGAAAGAGAAATGTTAGTTTCGAACGAACGGTAGACCGCCATTCAACAAAACACATTATTATATGTATGTAAAAAAATAAATAACCGTATCCACATCACACATTGGTCCGTGATAAATACATATATATAAAATATACATCTACACCGTCCATCCATACGTTACTACATTCTACACGATAATGTGTTTGTGTGTGATTAATATATCATTTTGTGTATTTTGAGAATTTTACCCAGACGTTGTTTCGCAGTTTTCATGCCTTTTTTCAGTCTTATATCTGTAAATAAGAAGATTCCGTGAGTGAGTTGTTAAGACACATTTTTGTTGACTTTATAAAAAAAAGTATTTGCTTTATATTTTTGATTGGTTTGAAAACATATGTGACGTGTTTTAAGTAATTGACTCACTTTTATTATTTGGCGTATTGTGTACGGGTGGCGGCGGTCGTCTGCTCTTCGTCGCCAGAACCGCTCTCTTTGCATTTTGCTACAAAAAACATAGTTTGATGAATCAGCATGTGAATCTTGTTATTGGTAAAATTCCTAAGTATGATTACGAATCTCAGAAAATTCACTAACAATTTGATCATTTTACTTAGAGCGTAAATTCACCATACCACTATTCTAAAATAATGGGTGGTGGTAATCTATTGGTGTATGTTTGCTAGGCTGCATATAACAAAGCCAGCCAGTATATTCGTGATAATAGGATATTTGGCTATGTTTGATTTTATGAATCATTTTATATTTTATATGTAACACCAAACAATATGAAAAAGCCCTTCTATGAACACAGTATTAAATACGGTTAAAAATGAGACAGTAAATCATATTTTCAATTTTGCCATGTGCAGGAGTGGGGATATTTCTCTATCTTTTACTATCACACGCATCGCAGTTACTAATGACGTCACGTGTTTATATTTCGCCTTCAGTTTGTTTCTTGATAATTAATTACCCTTTCCATCGAATTTTATAGGCTTATAATTAGTTGATTTATTTATCGGATTTCCATGATTTTTTCTGTGTTAGATTATAAATGTAAAAAGTGTGTGTGTGTGTGTTTTTTCACTTTCACTATTTATTTAAATGAATTTCAACAAGTGCAGCACACCATAATGTTTAAACTGTTTACTCTTGTCCACAATAGATGGCTCTATACAGTTTGACTTAATTACTACATTGCAATGTTGATATTCTATTCGAAATAATGACCCTAGAAGATTACGCTGTGATGGTTCAAAGTGACAGAAAATGTGACGATTTTCGTGTGACGATTTTTTTAACATAAATTTCTCCCGTATGTCGATAAAGAAGATTCACTTTTTTATGCCATGTCTTAAGTGATATTTTTGGTTTTCTTATACACCATAATGCTTTTTTAGTATGTCGCAGTAAAGCAGTGGCTACCTTACCAAGACTTTATTGAGGAGTTTTGGCGGCAACAAATAAACACTTGATTAGTATAGTTATTTCAATTCACTTCATATGAGCCCTTTAATAGAACTATATTGATTTTATATTATGATTTTTTGTCAATGGCCATGTAGTGCCTGGTTAATGATTTTATAGAATCCTGAAAAAAAAAACAGTCGAAGGCAGGACTCGAACCCACGACCTACGGCGTATCGCGTGGGTTCGAGTCCCGCCTTCGACTGTTTCTTTTTCAGGATTCTATAAAATCAAGAACTATATTGGATAACATACCACCATAACTATGCAATATAACACTAAGTATCAACAAAATAATGAATTAAAACAAGAGCACCTCATGACACTTCCAAGTTCCTGCCAAAAAATCCGAAATTTTACTTCGGAAAACAAAAAGTAGTTTAATACCGTATAGTTCAGTATCTGTGTGGTAGGGTGGTTGGAGTGCGATGCGTGCGACATGTGCGATACGTGCGGCGCGTGCGAAATATGATTCAATTATCGTATAGTTTAGTACCTGTGCGGCCGGGTGGTTGGCGTGCGGCGCGTGCGACACGTGCGGTGCGTGCGAGGCGTGCGCGCGATGCCTGTTGGCGGCGGCGCAGAGCGCGGCGCGCACACACTCGCGCCGCACGCCGCGCGCCGGCCCGCGCAGCCGCGGCACCAGCCGGCCCAGTCGAGCGCGAGGCGACCACGACTCGTCCCTGCACAGTGCCGACACACAGGAACATCAATATAACATATACACATGCTATTATTATATATGTCGGGACAGGAAGGAAGTATAAAAAGGAATTGTTATTTTTATTAATCTCATTGAGGGTGTCTGAATATATTACGTCGGGTAAAACGAAATAAAAATCTTGTTGAATTGTCAGAGCGACAGTTGGGTGTATAAAAGTGGTGCCGAATCATTTGAAGGAACAGTCTTAGTTCAGTCGTCGTTGAGTTCGGTTGTGTTGCAACTAATTCGGTGCAGTTCAATACTAAGTGGTTACTATGGTGGTTTTCATATCGGTCAGTGCTTAGTAAAGCGGTTACTATGTTAGTTCGAGTTGTTAGTATGTGAGTAGATTACAATGGGGAAGTTTGGTTAAGTAATTGTCTCAATATGCAGTGTGTTATAACAACCAAAGTTAACAATTAATCCTGACGTGGTATTGTACTCTGCGAATACTCTATTACGTAATAATTGACCAACGAACAATAAATAGCGAGTTGAAGATAATTCATTTGTGACTTTTACTATGTGTGCCCACGTGTACCTATATCGGCCGCCACTGTATCTCCGACATATATGATAACTAACGCCCTCTGTTGGTAACTGTTATAAAAGTACGCACTTGTAGATGTCACTCTTAATTAAAATGTCAATTGATTAGAAATTAAAACTGTGTTTTAGTACAATATTATCCCTAGATAGATGCTCAATATCGCTCATATTAAATATTTGTTCGCGTCTCCGCCCGCGTGAATAAGTTTTTCCGGGATAAAAGTCCCGCTCTATATTTTCCCTGGGTATAATGTAGCCTAAGTTACTCGCTAATGACGTAGCTTTATATTAGTGAAAGAAATTTTAACATCGGTTCTTTTGTTTTTGAGTTTGTCACAAAAATACAGATCTTTCCTTTTTACAATATATGTATAGAAGTATAGATAAAAAAAATATCAATCCATAATACGGATTACAACGCGCATAAAAACGTTAAACACATCATACGATTTTTTTGTATTTTAGTGAAGTTGTATAAAAAATATCAAACTCAAATATACAACAAAAAAAAATCACGCTATTATACAAAACATTACTCAATCAAAACTTACTTTTCACTCTTTGATTTGTCTATTTTCCTACTGTTCCGCCGCCGTCGCGACACCGACCAATCGTCGTCTTCGTCCGAACTCATGTCCAACGATGGATACACTACAATAAACAACAAAATTATTTCCATAATTATAATATACATAAAAAAACAATTAGAAGACACATATATCCTTGCATAATTGGAGTTTTGGCGGGAACTTGGAAGTGTCATGAGGTGCTCTTGTTTTTATTCATTATTATGGTGCTACTTAGTGTTATATTGCATAATTAAGGTGTTATATTATCCAATATAGTTCTATTAAAGGGCTCAAATGAAATGAATTGAAATAACTGTGCCAATCAAGTGTTATTTTTTGTTGCTGCCAAAACTCCTCGATAAAGTCTTGGTAAAGTAGCTACCGCTTTACTACGACGTAGTACACAGGTTAAAAAAAAGACAACCAAAAATATTACTAAGACGAGGCTGTATAGGCTTTAACCCTTTGCGTTCTCTATAAGGGAAAATTGTAAAAAAAAATCCTTGCATAATTTTGTGGATACAAAAACATCAACACAACTCATACGGTAGTCCAATATTTTTTTATGAAAAATATTGTCCACCATTGTTATTTTTGAGACGCCAAATTATGCCCCGTGCGTGCTTTTCTTCAACTACCCGACTTTAATCATTCCTAGAAACATTCTAATCTCATCATTAATGAAATAGACACTGACCATACTCCTCGTCCCGATGCACCTCCTTGATAACGTCCTGCTCGTCCACAAAGTCCTCGTCGGCACTACTAACCGCCGCCGTTTGTTTGCGCGACCGCTTACTACTGCTTGGCGTACTCGTACTAGAAACAACACGTATATAAAACATTGTAAATAACGCGCTAGTTAATCACTTGTTCACCACTAGTCGTAAACATAGTACTAGAATAATAGGAGATGCACTGTCGGATTTATAGGATAATACGAACGGCGCACGCGCACGTGTGTGTGTGTGTGGGGGGGGGGTTACTGAAAGGAAGCGGGTGTCAGGGGCTCTGTAAATCTCACTAACTAAGCGAAAGTCAACATGAATTTGTTAATTAGGTATGTTTTTCATTGAATGAGACAATACTATCTCGGCCTACTCAACCCTTGGTATAGATAGATATCTACTCTTCACTATCATCAGTATGTATAGCATAATATACGCGAATCACTAGACTTACTAGTGGTAGGTCTCTAATATATGTAAGAGTTTGATTGGGCGTGTACCACCGCAATGTATTTCTACCGCCAAGCAACAGTGTGCATGCACTGTTGTGTTTCGGTTTGAAGGGCATTGTAGCCCGTGTAACTACAGGACATAATGAGACTTAACATCTTATGTTTCAGGATGACGAGCGCAGTGGAATGCCACACAGTACTTTGTACTTTGTAACTTAAGGTGCTGGATGGTGTTCCAACTGTTTATGGGCGGTCGTATCGCTTACCATCAGGCGAACAGCACGCTCGTCTCGTCATTCGGTGCTATAAAAAAAAACTATGCGCGAGTATTTATCGCACCTGTGATGTTGATCGGCGTTGTCCCTCTCGCGGCCCGCGTGTGCGAGTCCGAAGGTTCGCTGCGGCGCGTTGAACCGCTCGCTGATGCTGAGCATGCCAGCCACCGCCGCGTCAGCGTCCTCGCTACCGGTACCGGCCGACACCTCGCTGAAACAAATATAGTTATTAACATCATGACTGGAATACACAAATGTGTAACGACGTTAGGGCCAAAAAGGTCAAGACAACTAGAGAGTAATGGGGCGAGTCAATCGCCCTGCTACAAAGTATAATGCTAGAAAATGGCTCAAGACTGATTTTCGAATATAATGCAATTCAATCAGCCCTGTATTATATGGAGAATTCTCAGGTATGTAAGGTTTCCTCACGGTGTTTTCCTTCACCGTTAAAGCGAACGATAATTGATAACATTGAATGCAAACGCATGATAAAAAAAACTTCACAGGTCTGGTAGTGTACTGGTAAAGTAAGCTTATACCGGGTGGAAGGGAAACGCTCTCGGAAACGAATACAGGTGATAGTATTGGTGATTCCTGACGTGATGGCACTAAAAAAATCGCGATCGCATTGTTACAATTTTAGTAGGATTTTCTCAAATTTCTGTACAGCTTCACGTATGGATAGATAAATCAAACTATTATTCTGAAAAACATAGTAAACAAAGGTCAATATTTCAATAAAATCGTAATGAAACAGGTACATCAGCTGACGGGTCAACGACCGCGTGGCCGCCTTGTCGGCGTTTGCTTTGTAGTTTGTACCCTACCCAGTTTTTTGTACGCTTTACATTGCGCGCGCATGAATTACGGAAATACTAAAATCGTAACTATTATCGCTTAGCTTTGCAAATGAATATAGTTTTTCGTTAATGTTATGGTTCTTCTCTCTTAACGTTCCGGTATAGAGAGCGTTTCCCTTCCACCCGGTATAGGCGATTTGAAATTTGATTTTGTACACATATTTATGCTGCTGACTGTACATGATACATCTTTAACTGTTAGTTCAAGGGGCAAAAGGAATGGAGGAATAAGGTTTTAATCTCTTTTATTTTTATAATTTATTATTCCTCACATAAGAAATTGTTACCTAGGAAGAAAACACTGACTTCTGTAACACAGGTTTATACCTAGCTCAGAAGGAGACCTTATGTTTGTTAAAAAGTTTGTGGAAAATAAATTATATTATTATTATTATATTTTCCGTACACTATAAGTTCCATTTTTGACGACCTCTTGAGGAAGGGTCAAATAAGGAGTTCTCGTAACCGACGAGCATGTATGAAGACACTGATGACCGTGGAAGAAGCGAAAGAGGTATGCTTGGATCGTAGCACTTGGTGCTCCATAGTCTCTGCCTACCCCAATGGGAGAAAGGCGTGAGTTTATGTATGTATGTATGTATAAGTTTCATTTGTAATGTACTCACGGCGCGTCCACGGTCTGTTCTTCCTCAGCAAGCACGGAGGCCTGTATAAGCGACTCGATGCCGTTCGTCGGCGCCGGCCTGTTGGGAGGTTGTCTATATGTCGTGTTCGCGGTGCTGCTGTTCGTGTTAGACGAGGCTGCTGTAAAAAAATATACAATTTTAGGTATTTAGCGCGAGTCAAAGTGTAAAAAAAAATGGTATCATAGTCCTTATAGATTTTTACCGACAATCAGAAGTCCAGAATTATTCAGTCGATAGCATTGTCAAATAGTAGTCGCACGTTGCCAGGGACAAAATGTCCGCAGTATAGGACCAAATCGTCCGGGTCAAATTGTCCAGACACAACCAATCAAAACAGTCGCCTCACCAAAAAAATAAGGTAACATATTATCATTACCGACAATCAGAAGTCCAGAATTATTTAGTCGATAGCCACAACTGGCCGTTGGCAAAAACTAGTACGTTATCAAGGACAAAATGTCCGCAGCATACGACCAAATCGTCCGGGGCAAATTGTCCACCAATCAAAACGGTCGCCTCACCGTGCGGTCGCGCGTGATTGGCGCGGTGTTTGGGCGGCTTGCGGCGGCGCGGCGCGGGCGCGTCGTCTATGTACAGGTCGCAGTCCTCGTAGTCGTATGTGGTGGACACGCGCCGCCGCACGGGCCGCTCCGACCTGCGCACGGGCAGGGCGCCGCCGCTCCCCGGGCTGGCTGTCGCTGCTGTACTCGGCGGCTGTAAATACATACATAGTATCACACCTCTATCCCATAGAGGCTAGGGTAGGCAGACTATGGAATGCCACTTTGCTCGATTATGGCACACTATTTTCTGTGGCTGTAAATGGCAATAGATAATGTAATCCATACATATACACTCACGCCTGTTATCCCCGAAGGGGTAGGCAGAGGCGCAACTAGTGCACCCACTTTTCGCCATTATTCCGTCCCATGATGTGATAGGGGGCGAGCCTATCGCCATATCGGGCACAAATTTCAGACTCCGAGCTGATACTGAATAGAAAAATTCAATATCACTTTGCCCGACCCGGGGATCGAACCCGAGACCTCAGCTTTGCAGTCGTAGTGTAATACCACTACGCCACCGAGGCAGTCCGTATAACGTAATTCGTTTCTCAATAAGTCGAAACTGAATTTGGTACGTTAAGTTCTAATTTCACCGTGGTCTGTTAATTACTATAACAACCTGTATTTTTATTGCATTGAATGCCGAGACGAGCATGCCGTTCGCCTGATGGTAAGCGATACGACCACCCATAAACAGTAGCGACACCACACAGCACTGAGTTATAAAGTACTGTGTGGCATTCTACTTCGTCATCCTGAGACATAAGATGTTAAGTCTCATTATGTCCTGTAGTTACACTGGCTACAATGTTCCTTCAAACCGAAACACAACAGCGCATGCACACTGCTATAGAAATAGACATTGCGGTTGTACCCACCCAGACGGACTCTTACATATGAGTGACCTACCACCAGTAAAAGTCTTCAACAGACTGTTAAGGTTTTTAATTGTCCCACCACGCCCTCACAGGTGATTATCTTCCTTAACTAGGCGTTCTTTCATGGCACGCGCGATACTTTAACATTAGCGTAATTTTAATGCCCGTTAAATAATAAACTTCCTCGGTAGCGTAGTAATTGTATTACACAATTGCAATTGTAGTACGACTGCAAAGCTGAGGTCTCGGGTTCGATGCCCTGGTCGGGCAATAGGCTCGCCCCCTATCACTATCATGGGACGGAATAACGGCGAAAAGTGGGTGCACTAGTTGCGCCCCTGCCTACCCCTTTGGGGATAACAGGCGTGAGTGTGTGTGAGTAGTAAACATACGATTCACTCACAAAGTTATTAGTGGCGTATTGCTGAGCGATGGCGGCGTCGTAGGACGGCAGCGGGTTGGGATGGTACGCGCCGTTCATTGGCTCCTGAACAGGTACGTTGGTGTAGCTCGCCTCCTGCTACAAAAACAATGATTATGTAGTTCACATGTATTTTTTAACCGACTTTAACAAAGGAGGTTCTGTATTCGATCCGTATGTATGTATGTATGTAAATTTGTATGGCCGCGAGTTTCTCAGAAAACTATGTTTTCGTATATTTGTTTGTGTATTTCCTTAGCTTAGCTGGCAATTTAATGTAGACATCGACTCCAAATATACGTATATACTAAGCGAACACAAATTTTAATTTTTTGATTTGTAGTGGTTTTGAAGTCGGTTTATGTTTTCTGTAAATAATCAATTCTATAGACATAAAATGGCCGCACGAATTCATGATTCAATGACTAAAGAAAAAACTACTATATGAGCGATTCTACAAAAGCTTCTTTCTACCGCCAAGCAGCAGTGTGTATGCTCTGTTGTTTCGGTTTGAACGACATTGTAGCCAGTGTACTGGACATAATGAGACTTAACATCTTATGTCTCAGGATGACGAGCGTGGAATGCCACACAGTACTTTGTAACTCAAGGTGCTGGATTGTGTTGCTACTGTTTATGGGTGGTCATATCGCTTACCATCAGGCGAACGGCATGCTCGTCTCGTCATTCTGTGATATAAAAAAAAGCTTATTACCTGCCAACATTGACAAGGGGCAGGTTGCGGTCTTGTATAAAAAAAAAGACCCATCACAATCAAATTAAACGAACGTTCGCGTCATGTTTTCCGCCGAATTTTAGAACACACTCTATTGTCGTTTCATTCGACAGCGGTGTACGACAAATACTGTCATATTGTTTAATATTAAGCATTTGGGCCAAACCTGGTGAACAGTAGCAGCGGGCACGTCCACATATCTCTGGTAGTTGTTGACCGTATAAGCGATCTGCTGTGGTCTGTAGCCGTACTCCGGTTGGTAGGACCCCGGTTTTGCCGCCTCCGAGTATTGGTAGTCGGGCTGAACGTCCTCGGCTGAATACATGCCTGCTTGAACAATTAACAAGTTTGATACAAGTCAGCAGGTCTGATGATAGTTATGAATGTAATATTATTGTTGTCAGAAACCAAATACCGGTTACTTCTCAAAGCGAGCGATAATTCACAAATAATACAGACAAATCTTTTTAGAAAATTCAGAGATTTTGAATCTGCGGATATTCGACTCGGCATTCCGTTCCCCTCCCAACTAGGCCATGTGGCCTGAGCCACACTTGCCAACAAAAAAAAGTGTATTATTTTTACAAGGGGCCCAAATATATTAGGCGTTCCTTATTCCGTCGACCTTGTCCGTAAAGACTGCTCTGTAGAAACTACAGCATGGCAATGAACCCCAATACCGAAAGTAAAACATTTTTTAGCCAGCATAATTGTGTCCACTGACGTGTGATGACCATCTCTCGTCCGTCGGCACTCCATCTAGATCCCACTTCATTTACCACGTGCAGTGGGATAACTTTACCGAGTCAGAATAAAAAAAAACACTACATCTATGCCATAGCAGTCACATGTCACTTACCTGGTCCATAGTTCATATCCTGCCCCTCCATCCTCACATTAGCCTGTAGATTCTCATTCGTGAACAGTATCTGTTCCTCTTGGTAGTCGCCTATATCCTTCTTAGATATCGTCCATTGGTGTAAAGGCTTTAAAGTGGGGGGATCAGCACGTATCAAATGGGATTTAAGGATCGAATGTTCTGGTAACGGGTAGGGAGGAGGCGCTTCCTCTCGCGATGACGACGGTGAATTACTGAAAGATAGAAAGAAAGATAGATATGTGTCATCAATGAACGACTATATCGTCAGGGATAGTGCAATACCGCGTAAGTGATTTAAAAAAAGTATTGTATTATCAATGCTAAGTTTAGTGCAATAAGGATCAATATCAATTGGACTTTTTTATTACGTACGCGGTATTGCACTATCCCCAACGATATCGAACTTCTTATATTTACGCGAATGTTAGACATTGAAATAAAACTATTTTGCGGATTTTATCGCGGTTTTTTAATTCATATTTTCTTCCGACGTTTCGTAGGCTTTTCAGAAATTAGTGGTCACGGGGCGGACTGAGAGGTTGGTGGTCCGAAAAGTTAATGTTACAACCTTAATTTTTTAGAAAATCAGCAAAATAGTTTTATTTCAATGACTATATCGAACCCAATTGCAAATTTCATTCTGATTGGTCCAATTTCGTATTAGGTCAGAAAGTAGCAATTGGGATTGTTTATTAAGATCGATCGTTAGATAAAATTACAATTTGCATTGTTCATAAATTCATGCATTTCACAAAGATACTACTGAAGACTTTTGCTAAGGATTTGAAATGGCGCCAGTCACCCGATACAGCAATCTGCGTTTATAACATCATGAAATGAAAATAAGCTCGACGAAGTTCACGCCTCCCCTTCCAGAGGCAGGCAGAGACTCAAATAATGTACTTACGTCGAGTTTATTACTCTGTTCATGATGTCATAGACCCATTGTACACGACACAAAATCCAAACTCAGGTTGTTTTTTGAACTTAAATCGAAAACAATAATCGATTGCACTGAGAATTGAACCCAGAAATGTACTCATAAGCTTTTTACTCACAATGCACGAAATACCAAGCCTTTCTCGATACTATTGCTTAACATGCCGACTATTGTCTATGCGGTATCTAAATACGAAATAACATTAAAAACACTCTGTGGCTACAACTGACCTCCTGGAGTTTGTCTCGCATTCGGAACTTGGAAAAAATGAGAAAACATTTTGGATAAAAATTGGGGTATTAAAATTATGCAATGCAATCAGCCCTGTATTATAGACTGTTCATTGCTGAGCACGGGCCTCCCCTACTACTGAGTGGGGTTAGTCCACCACGCTGGCCTAGTGTGGGTTGGCAGACTTCACATAACCTCCAAATCCAAGCACGTGTGTGCGTGCGTGTGTGTGTGTGTGTGTGTGTGTGTGTGTGTGTGTGTGTGTGTGTGTGTGTGTGTATGTGTGTTTGTGTGTGTGTTTGTGTGTGGGTTTGTGTGTGGGTTTGTGTGTGTGTTTGTGTGTGTGTTTGTGTGTGTGTTTGTGTGTGTGTTTGTGTGTTTGTGTGTGTGTTTGTGTGTGTTTGTGTGTGTGCGTACTCGCGCGCGCGTGTGTGTGTGTGTGTGTGTGTGTGTGCGCGTGCGTGTGAGTATCTCTTGCCTAATTTTATTAAGCTAAAAATATCTTCAGTTGTCAAATCTTCAGTTACAAATATAGACTCTCCTATACATCAAGACGTTTTACTTGACTGTTACAAACTCACCTCATCTTAATCTTCAAAACACATTTCTTATCAATCTTCTCCGCATATCCATTATCATAAGGCACTTCCTCGTACGTTTGATACGCGTATTTCTCTGGCAACACCACCTCCTTACTATCGACAATGTATTTCGAGTCTGGCAACCCGTTCGCGTAGTCCACGCTTTGGACGAACCTCTCGTGATACACAACCTCTTTGTTGTCTATGTAAAACTTGTCTGCGTACACTTTCTCTTCAGCGAATTCTCCGTTTGGCGTCATGTGCATTATAGGCTTTGGTAAGGTGAGTTTAAGGGATTTTTTGGCGGAACTCTGTTGTTTTTTAGCGTTTTTTGTTGGTGATGCGTTGTTCCGTATTTTGAAGTCCTATAAAAGACAGAATAAACACGGTATTAGTCATACAGATGTTTACTAGTTATTTTATGATATACTAGCTTTTGCCCGCGGCTCCGCCCGCTTTAAAAAGTTTTTCCGGAATAAAAGCACCGCTTTATACTTTCCCGGGACAAAAAGTAGCCTATGTGTTAAACCAGGACATGATCTACCCGTGTGCTAAATTTTATCGAAATTAGTTTAATAGTTTTTGCGTGAAAGAGTAACAAACATCTATACATCCAGACATCCATACATACTTACAAACTTTCGCGTTTATAATATTAGTAGGATTCATAATCTTTAAGATGGTTAACGAACATAATTTTAGAACGAAAACGACACAATTCAAAAAATAGAAAATGGAGTTGTCATTTTTAAAAGACTAAAAACTAGTCCCTTGTTTATAAAAATATAACAAAAAAGGGACCGATATAATAGTTTTGTCCTTTTCCTGCTTGAATATGGCTGTGTTTGAACTATTATTGTATTGAGAACTTCGTTTTAGGTAATTTTGTGACGATAACTCAATTTTCTATCTTTCTGAATTGTGTCGTTTTCATCCTAAAGGTGCGATATGCGTATCTAGAGGGGAGCGGGTGTTTCCTGACCACCCTATAATTCCGTGGAGCCCACCCACAAGATCTTGAGGCAACCTTCTATTACTATAAATTTAAAAACTCCCAAAGTTATCAAATCTTGTTCACATGCACGGAAATTATTATTAAACACTTTCAAAAAGGTTTTCCATTCGTGTTTTTTTTTTTACTTTAGGAACAAAGGCCCTCCCGCAAAATGACTAGTAACGCCCATACAGGAGAAAAAATGTCGACTGGTGCTATTGACACTACCTGGACGCCGATCCACTTACCATCAGGTGAAATCATTTCGCTGTATCCATTTAAAAACATTAGTAAACCATTTCTTTAATAATAATAATACCAGCCCTGTATTATATACTGCTCACTGCTGAGCACGGGCCTCCTCTACTACTAAGAGGGTTCAGGCCTTAGTCCACCACCCTTGCCTAGTGTGAGTTGGCAGACTTCACACACCCTCGAAATTCTTATGGAGAATTCTCAGGTATGTAGGTTTCCTCACGACGTTTTCCTTCACCGTTAAAGCGAACGATAATTGATAAACAATACACACATAACTTCGAAGAGTCAGAGGTGTGTGCCTTGGGTTTCTAACCTCCGGACATTGTCTCGGCAGGCCGTTCCATTCCCAACTAGGCTATCGTCCACTTCGATCGACGGATAGACTTCGATCCACTTACCACCAGGTAAAATAATTTCGTCCTATCCATTTAAAAACATTAGTAAAACATTTATTTACCTTTTCTTTATTCGCGCTTGATGACCTCTTCTCTAAGGTCCGCAACTCCTTGCACAGTTCGCGAACAAGTTGTCCGGAGTTCAAACACTTTGGCACGTTGTCACGTTTCGACGCGTCCGTCTGTTACATATAAAAATATGTTTAAGTAAATTAATAGATCAATATATTTGTGGCTATGCACCACCACTAACAGAAACAGATGGAGAAAACTCGTTCGAGGGAAAGTAATGCAGAAGGGAAGTCAAGATCTTAAATACTGAGGTCATCTGTGAGTCATCTGCTGTTAGTTATTGAAGAGTTCCATTGTGTATCTCCGAAGATCATCATAAATTATATACTAAAACCTTCCCTGAAAAATATACATTTGAACATCGAAAACCACGTCCAAATCGGACCAGTAGTTTTTGAGATACTCGCGGCCATACAAATTTACATACATACATTACAAACACTAGCTTTTGCCCGCGGCTCCGCCGGCGTGAATGAGTTTTCCCGGGACAAAAGTCCCGCTTTACATTGTCCCGGGATAAAAAATAGCCTATGTGTAAATCCAGAACATGATCTACCCGTGTGCCAAATTTCATAGAAATCCGTTCAGTAGTTTTTGCGTGAAAGAGTAACAAACATCCATACATCCAAACATCCATACATTTTTACAAACTTTCGCCTTTATAATATTAGTAGGAAGTAGGATACATACATACGGATCGAATACAGAACCTCCTTTTTTGAAGTCTGTTAAAAATAAAAGTGTAACTCACGCTCTTGAGCGCGTGCCACTCCTTGAGCGCGTTGGCGAGGATCTTGACGCCGCGCAGCAGCAGCGCCGGGGGCTGGGCCGGCGCGGGGTGCACGCAGCTCTCGCTTATTATGAAGTCCTCGTCCTGCAAGTACATTCAGAAGTCAACAACTGTAACAACCAATGGCGACATTTTTTGCCATCTCTAAGATATAGTTGGCATGTTGACAGTTTTCATCTTTAGCCGTCTTTGATTAAAAATGGTATTAACACGAACGAAATAAATGTTCGGTCTCATGTCGTACGGCGTGGGTCTATTGACATATTCGGGTACATTTTTTTTATTCTTAGCTCGACAAAGTGACTTCACTGTTCATGTTAAGCGAAGTGAAGTCCAAAAAAAATGTCAACCGGCAAGATTATCCCTTAACGGTCGACACAATTATGCCGGCCTGCTAATTGCTTTTTCGCGCTTTTTTTTAGTTTTTTTTTTGTTTTGTTTTTTTTTTTGTTTTTTTTGTTTTGTTTTTTTTTTATGTTTTTTTTGTTTTGTTTCTTTTTTGTTTCACGTGTTTTCACATTTCCAGACATCGGGCGGAGAGCCGTAATACAACTACGCCACCGAGGCAGCAATATAACTTTTAGCCATATAATGTCACCTGTGTCTCCTCGTTGTGTCGCCGCAGCATGATGAGCAGATGCGCGCCCGCGTACCAATGCATCGCCTCGAACAACGGGTACCGGAACATCGTGGGCGTCTCTACACGACGCTCGATCTCGTAGATCCTGAGATAGATACTTTTTGTATACATATATGACAGTGACGCATGATCCAGTAGAAACTAAAGTATATTTAAAATGGTTTATTTATAAACGGGCAGTTTCCTCATAGTACAACGAAAATAATTAACAAAATAATTTTGATAATTCATACCTTAAGTACTGACATTGCAAAATATCATCAAACCCCACGTTTTATACAATGTTAATGTACACATATAGCGTGCCTTTTCAGAGAGGTAGGCAGATGTGTCATTACACCTCCCACAAAGTAACTAAGTTATTAGCATTATAAATGTGTTCTTTACTGATGGTAGGTGTCCATATGTAAAAGGCCGTCTGGGTGGGTACCACCGCCATGTCTATTTGTACCGCCAAGCAGCAGTGTGCATGCACTGTTGTGTTTCAGTTTGAAGGATATTGTAGCCAGTGTAACTGCTGTACATAATGAGACTTAAAACCTTATGTCTCAGGATGACGAGCGCAGTGGAATGCCACACAGTACTTTGTAACTCAAGGTGCTGGATGGTGTTGCTACTGTTTATGGGTGGTCGTATCGCTTACCATCAGACAAACTACATACTCGTCTCATCATTCGATGCAATAAAAAAAAACACTAACTGCAGCTGCATCTCAATAGCGTACGAATGCAGCAGATTCCCGCCGAAGACGAGCGAGTCGCAGGGAGTGAGGACCGCGTGTATCCATCCACTCGGGATGAACAGCGTCTGTCCAGCACACAGCTCCGCCGTGCCGTACCATTCGACCTGCAACCGAACGGGAACATTACATTGTGTTGGTGTTGCATATCGAAATCCTCCTAGCCAGTTTCGGCCACGGCGGCCAATCTCAACGGAGATCAGCCAGGTACGCAGGAGATATTATAGTGCACAAGTGTGTGCGCAATACACAGGTGCACTCGCTATTCCTTCACTCTCATAGTCCGGTGAGACGGCAATCCGATATGACCGGAGAGAGATCAGGCGCAGGACCAACGGCTTCACGTGCTTCCTGACTCCGAGCTGCGACTGAGTAATTTTTTAAGATGGAAAAACCCAGTCGCAATGTTTGTTGCATATCAATAGGCTATCGATAGATCGACGGTCCCATAGAACAAAATCGTATATGCAAAATGTTAGTTTTTCAGTAAAGCGCTTTGAAAGTCTAAGTTAATTGTGAAAATCACAAGTTATACACGAAGGAAACATTATCTAAAGGGTTCAGTAACTTTGAACCTAATGTGTGAAAACAGCACTAATTCGCACATGAATACAAACTTACGACTATCAAAGCGCTCTACTGAAAAACTAATATTTTGCATATACGACTTTGTTCTATGAGACCGTCGAGATAATCTATACTAATATTATAAAGTTGAAAAGTTTGTTCTTTTGTTTGAACGCGCTAATCTCAGGAACTACTGAACCGATTTTGAAAATTCTTTCACTAATAGGAAGCTACATAACTCCTGAGTGCTATAGGCTACTTTTTATCCCGGGAAAATATTTTTGTCCCGGAAAACTTTCACGCGGGCGGAGCCGCGAGCACTACTAGTCGATTATATTTGCATGCCATGTACGCCTTATATTGTAACGGCCACGAATTAAAGATAGAATGGATAGAGTTTAGCATCAATTTACTAAGAAAACCAGTGTCGCCAAAATCACACATGCATATATTCGCATACTATCATCTCTTCATTATGATTGGCCAAAATCACCAATAAAGATAAAGCGTATAATACAATATCATTTGCATTAAATTTAACCTTAATGCCATTATATAAACTTCGTATTCTAAAAATTCACATGACTTCATACGACATTATTCCTTCAGTCTGAATTTTGATTTTAATTCGATTTCATACCGCTAGTCCACGCGAGATGGCGTATAATCGCAATGGCATTCATAAGAACTCAATGGCAGTTGTTTTAAGATAAGTTATTGAATGACACCCAGTACGCTACGCATGCCGGTAATAGTGTTGCACCCATACGTTACCTTTTTGTAAACCTATCGATGGTGTTTGTTTTATAACTAACATTAATAAATGAAATGGACTTATAACAAAATTATATAATATTAATTTGATAAGTACTGGAAAAGTTGTTGGAACTGTCTTGAATACAATTTTAACTCAGTAAATTAAAAATTATTTTAAATTTTAAGTATATATTTTAAATTCCTACTTTATAATTTCAATACTGCAGATATGTATGTTACACATACTATATTAGCTACACAGCTTATATAGCTAGTTTGCAATAAATTATAATGAGTATATATACTTATCATAGTGATTTCACTGCTGGGGTTAAGAGAGTAAGAGTAGACTTCACGTCTAAGCAAAACGTCAACCGGCAAGGCAAGAAAATATCCTTTGACGGACAGCAGAATTATGCCGGCCTGCTAATAGCTTCTGCAAGTTCCGTTTTAAGGACCCAATATCATAAGACTTGGAAACATTCGTGCTCGGCAACTGTTCCACAGTTTAATAGCAAAATTACGAACTTCTTAACCCGATTGATATGGGCTGAGATAGAAGAAATCACTAAGCAGTGGTTTCGCAAGCCAGCACGCGTGGTTCCCCTAAGGAAGTGTGAGGATGGCCTAAGGTTAAACTTTTGTCCAGAGCACTCACCAAGACACGGACGATAGAATACACTAAGTGAGGCAATGTCTCGGCGTAACTGCATTGATTCCAAACTGAATAGTGCTTTGTGCTGTTTATGAGTGGTCGTATCGCTTGTTGAGCGACATGCTCGTCTCGTCAAGCAAAAGTTGTTTAATTTTGTACCTGGATCTGACTCGGTAATATTTTACGCTTTTTGGGGGCAACAATTTCTTGTGCTTCGTTTGAAGAAGATACGCCTGCGTTTAAATTTATGATTTCAGGTTTACTTTGGAATCCACCACCCTAAGAAATAACATTAACGATGAGATATCAAGTAATACTCATAATATAATATCAAGTAACATAGCTGATCAAACATTGTTAACCTATAAAGCAGACAGGCACATTTATATGTAATTAAAAACAATTATTTAAAACTATGTGTTGTCTCAATAAAAAGCTTTTCCCGTTAGAAAAGCCCCTAAAACGCAGTACGACGCATAGAAAAAATATCCATTATATCCCATGGGAGCAAATTAACGGAATAAAAGTAGCCTATATGTGTTAATCCAGGGTATTATGATCTGGCTGCGGACGACAACTTAGACACTTTAGCCCGGGGAAACCCGCAGCCGTCCCTAATGCGCCGAAGAAGGCCACCGCAGAGTTTTAGTTGGCATGCCGTGCGTTGTACATAGGTTAGGGACTCGGCCCGGTGGCTCAACGCTGGGTCGTAAGGCACGGTGAACCGAACAAAACCACTCAGTCGCCTCCCTTGAAAGGCTAGGTGATAGTAATAAGTCACTTTCTCCGCGAAAAAAAAAAGGTATTATGATCTACTCGTGTGCCAAATGTCTGAGTTTACTTCTAAGAAACATACAAACCAAACAAACATCCCGACATACAGAGATCCAAAAATTTCCACAAACATTTGCATTTATGATATTACTAAAATAAGACAAGAAGTAAGATAAGATTAAAAAGGGTATTTTTAAATAATAACCTATAGTTTTTTTAATAAATTTATGTAGTAAAATAAAACAATAAAATAAATATTATGGTGTGTGGCTTTCTTATAATTACTTATTGATTGATGAATTAGAATATTTATATGAGCTTCTGCATTCACTTTAAAATATTGATTTCCCCTTTTTTTACATTACACATCTTCTACAAAATGTTCTGAACATATTACGGAAAATTTGGAAGGAAACCAATTTAACCTTCCCGTAGCATTGATCCAACTTTCCTTAATAAATTGATCTTTTGGAAAACTGAAAATTAACAATCTAGTATTGTTTCATTAATTAATTATTATATCGACCACAGCTATGCATCACAAGCGGATCATGCATCAGATAACTTTTCGTACTTTTCTGCATAACATAACGCTTCAGTGAAAAATTAATAATTATCGATAATATTTTATCGACCACGCATGCACTAATTGAGTAGCGATGACATTATGAATTGGTGACAAATCATTCTAGAACAACTGATTTTCGTTTGCGACAATTAACCATATAGTGAAAAGAATAAGGAACATTTTAAATTGTAATTTTTGTGTCATGTTTTACATAGAAAATCAAGATACATTTTTCAACTAAATAGCAATATACCAGAAAATATTACTTACCGATGGTACGAAATACCTCCGTGGGACACATTTTTGGTACGGCTATTATTTTTGCATTCCAGAATAGCATAATAGGGCATTTTAATATTTTTAAATATTTTTTCCAATCATTAAACCTTTGACAATGCGCAATGACGACTGAGACCGTTCAAACAGTGAGTTTGTACTGCATTCTAAACTAGTGTATCAAAGGTTACGCCCACTTTATACTTCTATCTCTATCTCTGTTCTGTGGTAACGGCATTTAGCTTAAGGCTACTTTTAACGTTGTCACTGTAATTAATAACGTGTTAATGTACGTTACGTTGGCGTTACTAAATAAATACATTTTCTATCGATAGTCAAGGTGAAAGCAATAGTATCGATAGTCTATCGATTTTATTGTCACATGTCAATACTATCGATAGTATCGATAGCTCTCCATGTGCAATGCTATTGATAACAGCGATACTATCGATAATATTGATAGTATTACTCTTATCAATACTATTGCCAGTAGAGAGCTATCGATAGTATCGATAATATTGACTTAAGGCAATACAATCGATAGTATAATCGATATCCTGAATAGTTTTCGAGGTCAACCATTGATAGTCAAACTATCGATGGTTCTGCAACACTACATTGTGTAGAGCAGCATTTCATCGGGGATACTGCAAAACCGCGTAAGTGATTAAAAACGTCCAATTGAGATTGATACACACACACACATATACTCACGCCTTTTATCCCTGAAGGGGTAGGCAGAGGCGCAACTAGTGCACCCACTTTTCGCCGTCATTCCGTCCCATGATGTGATAGGGGGCGAGCCTATCGCCATATCGGGCACAAATTCCAGACTCTGAGATTAATCCTTACTACACTAAACTTAGCATTGATAATACAAAACTATTTTGTAATCACTTACGCGGTATTGCATTATCCCAGACGATTTCTTTATGGGACACGGTCAAGGGTCGCAAATATGGTTACCTTTTATAAATGGAGGAATAACTAGGGTGCCAAAAGTGCCTAAGTAAAACGCTGTAGGCTATAAGTAAACGCCAAATGACTATGCTAATATTATAAAGCTGAAGAGATTTTGAAAATCCTTTCACTAATAGGAAGCTAGATTAGGCCTACTCCTGAGTGCTATAGACTACTTTTTATCCCGGATAACCTTTTTTACGCGGACGGTGTCGCGAGCATCATGTAGTAAATAATAATGATGAGAATTATTAATCAAATGTTTTCTTTTTACCATATTTTATAGGTCATAATTTTTCAAAAATGCTTGTCCGACCAATGCCGGTTACACACTTGTCTATAACTTAAAATATCTGATATAGTAACACTTGTCGGAAGAATAGTGGGCTGGTTCCTGCCAATCTAAATCTACATAAAGCAGGCTTTCTGTTGCATTTCATAAAATTTATGCCCACTCACCATATCGCCGAAAAACCTTTCGTTCTGGTTGTTTGAAGCACACCACTGTTGATACAATGCCAAGTTGGTTGACGTTGGTGGAATTAAATAGAATATCTGTAAATAAAACGGTAAAATGAGTCTGAGATAATCATATATTACATGGATTATTTTACATATTACAATTATTTAATCTTAGTACAGTTTTTATTTTATACAAAGATTGTGCCTGAGTTCAAACACATGAATAGTTCATCTGGTGCTACATAATTATCATCGACTAATATTCAGTTAATGAAGTAAATTATTTCCAATATTGAACAAATAAGTGCTTGTACAGGACAATAAAATGTGTGACCTTCTGTCCGTGCAGCACGTGGTACCAGACGGTGGTGCCGCCGAAGTCTACGTGGAAGTCGGTGTAGGCTCCGGCCGCGGACACCAGGCAGTACTTCTGCACCGAGGGATGCGGGCGCTCGCCCGCCGGCCACGAACACTCCGCCCAGTCTAGGCGCCGTAGGGCCCCCGGCGCGGAGACTAGCGGCGACATGCTGCGGAGGATCACCACCATTAACTATACACGTTCCACCCGGTATTTACAATTTTATTGTGGTTTTACCAGGAAATTTGTCAGCATTTGAGTATAATAAACAAATGCTTTACACAACAAATCGTACTAATACGAACACTCCCCCAGTCTAGGCGCCGTAGGGCCCCCGGCGCGGAGACTAGTGGCGACATGCTGCGGAGGATCATGACCATTAACTACATTTTCTATAGATAAAATTTTATTGAGGTTTTATCATGAAATTTGTCAGCATCTGAGTATAATAAACAAATGCTTTAAACAGCAAATCGTACTAATACGAACACTCCCCCAGTCTAGGCGCCGTTAAGGCCCCCGGCGCGGAGACTAGCGGCGACATGCTGCGGAGGATCATGACCATTAACATTTACTACACATAAAATTTTACAAAAAATCTGGAAATCTTTGGGGGAGGCCTATGTTCAGCAGTGCACGTCATGTGGCTGACGATGATGAAAATTTTACTGAGGTTTTACCATGAAATTTTACAGCATCTGAGTATAATTAACAAAATGCCTCGTACAGCAAATCCTACTAGTAATATAAACGCAATTTTTTTTCAGTATGGATGTATGTTTGTTACTCTTTCACGCAAAAGCTACTGAATTATTATAATTATTATATTAAAACAGAGGCTTTTTATCCCGGAAAAACTTTTTAACGCGGGCGGAGCCGCGGGCAAAGCTAGTATGTAACATTTCAATGTACGTAAAGTCCGCGCGCGAGCTTGGAGGAACGCGGGGGAACTTGTGGCTGGAAATCACAACTCAATACAATTACACTATTAAGGCAGTAATTTTGTTCCCCAAGTCGGGTAAAGTGATGTTTTGTTTTCTGCCCAGTATTAGCAGAATCTGGGATCCACATAGACTGACGAAGTAGGGTGATAAATGAGAGGTTTTTACACTCGAATGGGAGTTGAGAATTTATTATGATGCAAGTAAATATATGAACTGCTCTAAGCAAAATAAAAATGACTTCATTTCATTTCAAATAGTGTCTACCTACCTATGTCTGAAATGGAAAAATGTGTATCAAAAAAAAAAATACACTTACTTGGTGTCCGAAAACTCAAGGCTGAGGACATTGAGCACCCTGTCATCACGGTGCTCGATGGGTGTTTCAAAGTAATCCACAAACTCGCCGAGCGTCATGCGCACCGTCGCCTGTTTTCGTACATCTATCACTTCCACCTGGAGACAAAATTATATCCATACTAATATTATAATGAGGAAAGATTTGTTTGTTTGTAACGGATAAACTCAAAAACTACTGGACCGATTTTGAAAATTATTTCACTAATAGGAAGCTACATTACTCCTAAATGCTGTGGGCTACTTTCTATCCCGGGAAAAATTTTCTCTCCCGGAAAAACTTATTCACGCGGGCTGAGCCAACAAATAAACAGTTCACCCGATACTAAATAATTACCACCAACAATAACCAAAATTACACTTGACATTATAAAAACGCAGCTCGTATGAGATTTCCCTCGTTCAATTGTAGGTATAAGATCAAAATATGATCGTGCACACGTTAGTGTGCGTAAAACAGAAAACCGTTGAAGATTTATTTATGTGTGCATTCATATCGACAGAATACGGGTTGACTATGCGTATTGTGCTTACAATGTAGTACTGACGCTGAAGGTGACAGAATTTTTTGTTCGCTTTAACCCATCAAACCCCGCTTATATATGTAAATGTATGGGGAAACTCTATATATACTCGGACGCCGGCGTCCGTCGCGGGGCTTGACGAGTCAATAGGCACCTGGTGCGTCCATCCTAATTGGTCTAAGAAATTACAACGTGAAGACCTGGAAAAGGTAGCAAGAATTCGCTGAAAGTAAACCGTTGCCAACAGGATGGTCAAGGAATATTGAGAGGCCTATATTCTGTGGACCAAAAGCTAAAGATGATGATGATGACCACGACAACCACGATACCAAGATATAGTTCATACGTTCAACCTTTGAAGAAATAATTCCACTAGGTAAGACATAGACTATTTGCATTTGAAATGGATATTTATTTCCTAGCTTCTTGATTTTCTCGTAATACACGTCGTCATATACAACCCAGGTCAAAAATGGTCATTTTATCATCAAGCAATCCTGTTAAAGGCGAAAATGGGCATTCATAGCAAAGCTGGTAGGAAGTCAACCTTAACATAAACGAAATCTCAAAAAAAAAATGATGTCTAAATAAATTTAAATTGATATTCCATACCTCTAATGACGCACCGCAATATCTGAGTACAGAACGAACTGTGAAGGTAGCTGGGCTCGGTATCTTCATGTCCAAACCCTCAGAGGTGGTGAATATCACCGGCTTTGTGAATCCTGGGTGAAAGAAACAAAACATGTATTCCACCAATTGAGGCCCGTGATTATTTCATGGAATGGTGCCCTCGGCAGTACAAAATCTGGCGACCTTTTTTAGGATTCCGACGGTCTTCTTTCTCTCGGGTCGGGGTCCGAGGATCTCCTGAAGTCAGGTGCCGTGGCATTTTGTCGTCATACGAGCCTATAGTTAGGCCACTAGATATGCGAACAACATGATACTGTAGTGTGGCACAGCACCATATTTCCATATTCATTCTCCATCAGATTTGGAATCGAAACAGCTTACCCAACAGAGATATCATATTACTTTATTTATCTATACTAATATTATAAAGCTGAAGAGTTTGTTTGTTTGTTTGTTTGAACGCGCTAATCTCAGGAACTACTGGGTCGAATTGAAAAATTCTTTTTGTGTTGAATAGACCATTTATCGAGGAAGGCTTTAGGCTATATAACATCACGATGCGACTATTAGGAGTGAAGAAATAATGGAAAATGTGAAAAAAACGGGGAAAATTATTCATCCTTGAGGGCTTCCATTGCGTGCGCTGCGAAAACGATTCAAGATACCAAAAATATATGTATGAAAGAATTATTACTCTTGAAATGATCTAAAAAAATGTCCGGGACAGTATATGTCTATCTTTTAAGATTAACTCACTAGAACCGTTTTTATGGTAATCAAATTTGGTTGAAATTAATGCATTATTTGTTAAGAGTTGTATCAACGTCGTAGTCATAGAGTGATTCAACGGGAAGGTTTTTATGTACTTTTAGCCCGGAAAAACTTATTAACGCGGGCGAAGCCGTGGGCAAAAGCTAGTATACTATACAAGCCAGTTTGCATTACAAACATGGCAACAGCATCATACTCACATCTGTTAATTCTTCCTATTTGCTTATGGCTGATCATCAGGCATAAGCACATAGGAAGGTATGTAAGATATGTATGTACCACATTTACTGGTGGTAGGTCCCTCATATGTAAGAGTCCGTCTAGGTGGGTACCACCGAAATGTCTAATTCTACCGCCAAGCAGCAGTGTGCATGCACTGTTGTGTTTCGGTTTGAAGGACATTGTAGCCAGTGCACTGGACATAATGAGACTTAACATCTTATGTATCAGGATGACGAGCGCAGTGGAATGCCATACGGTGCTTTGTAACTCAAGGTGCTGGATGGTGTTACTACTGTTTATGGGTGGTCGTATCGCTTACCATCAGGCGAACGGCTTGCTCGTCTCGTCATTCAATGCCTTATTTAATCACTACAGAGTATAAAAACAAAGACGCTTCCCACTGTCTGTCCCTATGTACGCTTAGATCTTTAAAACTACACAATGGATTTGGCTGCGGTTATTTTTAATAGATAGAGTGATTCAAAAAGGTTTTTATGTACATTTAGCTAGTTATTACTAAAAAAAATACCATTATCCCTGACGAACTCCTCTGTAAACTGGTGCGGGCGCATGCGCTGCGTGGCGTGCGGCGAGGGCCGCAGCGGGCGGGCCGCCAGCGCGCGCACCCAGGCCGGCGTGCCCACCTGCGACGCGCGAGCCTCCGCGCCCAGCTCGTACCGATCCGCACGGTGGTTGTTTGTTGGCATTTTTACTACACACATACACTCACGACTTTTATCAGGTAGGCAGAGCAACTAGTGCACCCACTTTTCGCCGTTATTCCGTCCCATGATGTGATAGGGGAACTCAATATCACTTTGCCCGACCCGGGAATCGAACCCGAGACCTCAGCATTGCAGTCGTACCATAATACAACTACGCCACCGAGGCAGTCATTTTTACTAATACAATTATTTTTTTTTATTAATGGCCCTACTGCCAGTAGCCTGACGCGAGTCGGCTTTTCTGGCCACACCGGTCTTTAGGGTGAACGCAGAAGGCGCTCGCAACCCTTTGAATTAAGTGACCATGCTGAGGGTAACCCACTAACGGGTTACAAACCTCGGCTCAGGACAGCCACTGAAACTAATACAAAAATAGCATTCTTTCTTTTTATCCTCAAACTAAACCACCTAATCGGTGACTGATAGAGGATGTATATAATATTAAGACCATGTTGCATCCTTGGTCAAGTAAAGTTAAGGATCTTATTAGCCTGGACGAGCAGTGAAGATGCTTCCATTTTGCCAGTGTGAGCGAGAACTTTACCTGACCTCGGATGAAAACTTAGCTTAAGGCTGCTTGTATATCATATTTGATGTAAACTATGTTTGTACAAATAAACTATGATGTGATGTGAACAAGAACATAGACTATATCACAAGTAAAATTTTGATTGAGACCATCTCAATCAGTGGCCGCTCAAATGGAAGACATAATTGATTTTGATACTTATTAAAACAATTAGTGTATATGTTCAGATATGGTCAAAATTTGATTTGTGTTACTGAAGAACATTTGATAGGAATAGGACCTTTCAAATGGTGTAAAATTTTAAGCTCTATATTTCCCATATAATAAATAGTATTTGCCAAACATAATATTCGTCTTTAGCCTCTAGTAGTCCCATGCCAAACATAGGCCTCCCCCAAAGGTATCCAGACCACCCTGTTATAAGCAGACTGCATCCAGCGAGCTCCTGTCACCTTTAAGAGGTTGTCTGTCCAAATATAACATAACTGTGGCCTTAAAAATGACTACTACATTTTATACTTACACACTGAAGGTCCATATGTCTGGGCGCATTTTGGACAATGATACTTGTCTATGTCGTCAGATTGGAAAATTTTCACATCAACACAACTGTAAACGAAAAATATAAAGTAAGAGTAATGAAACTTTGAATGGTAACAATCTTGGTACAGAAAAAGAAAAACTGAGATCAGCCAGGTATGCAGGACATATTATAATACACAAGTGTGTGTGTGTAATACACAGGTGCACTCGCTATTCCTTCACTGAGATGGCAATCCGACATGAACGGAGAGAGATCAATGGTCCTGCGCTTGATCTCTCTCCATTCACACTGTGAGGTCAGCTGAGAAAGTTTAAAAAAAAAAAGGCAAAATTGAATCATTATTGTACATATTTTTGGAAAATATTTTAGGGGTTGTGTAAGATGCTATTTACAATAATATTTAATAAATAACATGCACAATTATTAATGGTATAATTTTATGCTATAACAAAATCTTCATTAAGAGATGAAAAATAATATTTTTATAATAATCTATGAGTTACAAATTAATATGTTATACAATAATTGTAACAATGTTGAGTTTAATAATGGTCATAGAAAAAACGATTCAATTAATTACGTATTAAAAAATCATGATTGATTTTATGCTGGCCGTTTCCTTGTCAGCCCTTTGCCTCTAATTATAATTCTTAGCAGCACTAAAGAAAAAAAGATATGAATTGCACAATATACGAAATCGATATTTTACAGTTATTTTTATTGTTTAACATAGTTATAACACTTAACGCTGCATGGAACAATTTTGATAACTGTTTTACACTTATCAGAAACATGAAAATTATAAATAAACACAAAGATCGAATTTACAAGAGCATTATAATCCTTGATCGACCATTAATGTAAACAAACAATAAGGGCTTTTTAACGTTGTTTCATGTTCTGATAAATAATTATAGGACGTGTTGAGCTCACATACACCCGTCGCAATCTTAAGAAAACTCCAACACCGGAATAATTTAACAAAACATTTGATCGCGCGAGTGATGGCCGCACGGTGAACCTGTCAAACTTTAACACACGATTTTTCACACACAACGCGGTTTTCACAGATTTATTTTAACATTTTCCACATTACCTGCCATGGAACCACTCACGGCAGCAATCACATTCTATCATAAATTGTCCAATATTATACGGTTGACCACACAAACAATAGGTTTCCTTCGATGACGCCATTTTAATGGCGAATAGACAATTATTTTTGTTTCTTCTCCACGTCGCTTTAGGGTGACAATACGAAAAATAAAATTTCTACCACAAATTATGTTATCTTTATGTATCATAGACAAGATTTCCATAAAACTTATGTTTAAATTTTTTATTAAATTAAAGCAAAAATGAAACTACTGCATCTTCCCTATTCCACCTTTTTCGATGAATTAATGGAACCCCTGTTCGAACTCCGGGTCAGCCAGTGATATTGGGTTTTTCTACTCTCTGTCAGCCCGGAGCTGCGGAGTCTTGAACTTGTGCCCGATATGACGATAGGCTCACCCCTATCATGGGAAGGAATATGCATGGCGAAAAGTGGGTGTACGAGTTGCACCTCTGCCTACCCTTTCGGGGATAAAAGACGTGAGTGTATGTGTATCTATACACATACATACACATATAAATAAAATTGGAGTGTCTGTTTGTAATATTGAAATAACCGTTTTTTACTACGTGTATGTATATATACGGTACATACACCAAAATATCATTTTTTACAATTTTTGTCCGTCTGTCTGTTTATCTGTCTGTCTGTTTGTTCTGGCTAATCTCTGAAATGGCTGGACCGATTTTGACGGGACTTTTATTGGCAGGTAGCTGATGTAATAAGGAGTAACTTTTATTTTAACCATGTAACACCATTATTAAAAACGCCTACATTGAGTCTGCGGTACCTTTTTTATCATTCGTAAGCTGTAGCTATTTAGTTACAGTAGGCGCACTACGCAATAAGGCTTTTCTAAAATAATAAATACAATAGGAAGTATGGTAATGGTCATCCATTCAGCAGGTATTTTTGGGTTTGAATTTCTGTGTTTTCCTTTGGGTGGAACTGCTGCAGTATCCCTGGGAGTCTCTGTTAACAGCTGTATGTTGGGAAGGAAGAGTAGAGGAAAGAAATAAGATTTTCATTATAGGAGATGGGAAAAAGAGCGGGGTAATGATTGTGGGGTCATTTAGGCCTCAATGTGCTAATAGGACCGAAACAAGGGCGGATCCTACTTTCAAGTCGTTGGGGTCACATAGCGTCAAAATATTTTTTGACGTTGAACAATGGTACAATTGCACTTGAACACGTGCGAATAATTTGTATTCACAAGAATCGATCTGATGAATCCAAATAATGCGTCATACTTATATAATTATAATAACAGCGTATATCAATGAGATAATATAACATGCTTATTTATTTTATCAAATTATATCAATGAGAGTCATTAAAAATTATCAATAGTCACCTAGACTCAGCCCGAGAGGAGGGGTTAATGAACCCTATGATCCCCCCCCCCCCCCTCTTGATCTACCCTTGGATAAAATACAGACTTTTATTGGAAAGGTGTGCCCTTTAGGCGAGTGGGGCCATGGGCAAAAGCTAAGAAATACTAAAATAAAATACACCAATAGGTAAGTAGTTATTGCCAGTTATAACACAAGTTTTGAACCTCGAAAGCTAGGATTTCTTAAACAAGGTGTTTGCGGCCTTACAACACCCAGCTCGCATACAAATATTTGCGGGTACACAACCATTTGTAGCTGTGCGGGGTCATAAGCGCTGTCTTTCATTTCACAACAAAGTTCTCACCTGCGGCAGAAATGTTCCCGGTAGGCAGCGGCTTGACTGTGCTTCTGGCATTGGGTAAGTCCATGAGCGGGTGCCGCTTACCATCAGGCCGACTTGCTCGTTTGCCTAATTAAGTTAGTGGGGATGGTGATGATATATTTTTAGTATGTAGGTACTTACATCTTATGACTCTAAACAAAATCGCGGGTGCCAATTAAAAATCGTTCTCCATAATTCTCACCACCTAAGAAATAATTATTTATCAGCATAAAAAGCAAGTGTGGTCGTTGCATGCGACTTAAATGCGTAAATTTTTCTATCAATATAATATATTGCATAACCTGCATTCGTACCTAATTGCTAAACAATCTGTCGACATGTAATATCTACTGCTCATCAATGGCGGCCATAATTAACGCCAAGCCCGGGAGGAAGGAAAAGAAAGCTTCCCGATTTACAAATATATTATAAGTAAGATACTTTGTTCCTGCCTATCAGGGTAGTGTAGTTGTGAAACAGAGAAGGCGCTGAGTGTAGGTATACCCTGTAAGCGTGAGGCTCCGGGCAGTTGCCGGGCTTTACTAGGTATTTATAAGGGAACTAGCTTTTCCCCTTAGCTTCGCCCACGTGAGTTTTCCAGGATAAAAGTAGCTTGTATCCTTCCCAGGGTCTCAAACTATTTCCATACCAAATTCCATCCAAATCTGTTCAGTAGTGGTTTTATCGCGTACAGAGGCGGGTGACTGTTTTATATTATGTAAAGATTATATATACAGCTCTAGAAGGATACACCGTAGGGTTCTACAACTATGGACTATGAGCAGACGATGACTGGCTTTAGATATTTTTCAATTACATTCTGACTAAGCACGACATGTAATAAATTGAAAATTGTTCGATTCATGTGACCTTGGTTCTTAGCACTAATTATTTCCTTATGACGAACGTTTTCGATTTTCCCAATTCATAAAATATTTTTTGGGGTTCCGTGTTGAGTTTTCCGATTAGTGATGTAATAAAAAGAATACAAAAATATACAAAACACGCCTTTATTCCCGAAGGCAAAGATGCAACCAGGGCACCCACGATTCGCCATGTGTTTCGTCCTATGATGTGATAAGGAGCGAGACTATAACCATATCGGGCGCAACTTCCAGGCTCTGGGCTAATAGTGAACAGAACAATCCAATACCACTTTGCCAGACCCGGAATTCGAATCTGGGGCTTCACAGTGGTGGTCGTTCCGCGCACGCACTACATCTACGCAACCGAGGCAGTCAAAGAATGTAACAAGTATGTATAAATTATAACTATTTGTTAATTCGCAATTTTACTAAGTATAACTATACTCTATAGTAAAATAATAATAATACTAGCCCTGTATTAAATACTGTCCCACTGCTGGGCACGGGCCTCCTCTACTACTGAGAGGGTTTAGGCCTTAGTCCACCACGCTGGCCTAGTGCGGGTTGGTAGACTTCACATGCCTTCGAAATTCTTATAAAGAACTTCTTAGGTATGCAGGATTCCTCACGATGTTTTCCTTCACCGTTAAAGCGAACGATAATTGATAAACAACACATACGTAACTTTTAAAAAGTCAGAGGTGTGTGCCTTGGGTTTTGAACCTCCGGACATTGTCTCGGCAGACCGTTCCATTCCCAACTAGGCTATCGTCCACTTCACTCTATAGCAAAATGATAAATTGATTTGTACAGATCATTGATGTATTGGGTTTTTAATACATCAATGGTATAGATAGACAACGCAGGCGTTGCTCGCAAAAGATGATTGAGATGAACGATGACATGACTCGCTGTATTTATCGCTTTTCATCCTACATAATATAAACGCGAAAGTTTGTAAGAATGTATGGATGTATGTTTGTTACTCTTTCACGCAAAAACATACTGAACGGATTTCGATGAAATTTGACACATGATAGATCATGTCCCGGATTAACACATAGGCTACTTCTCGGGAAAGTATAAAGCTGCTAGGCATAGGCCACCATTTTTCATTAATATAAAAAGTTAGAAGTCGGTATATTCAAAACAATATTCCCTGTATGGAACTCAAGTAACACTTGATCGTTCCTAACCAACAGTTAAAAATAAACGTAGATTAAGTTATGATTGTGAGTCGTGACTTACTTGAAACAGTTGTGCGCGTTTTATTGTAACATAATCGTTTGTTGTGCTCGATATTATTTATATACGGCAATAACTTGAATTTTATGATCCTTACCGAATTTTGGAGTATGCCAAAATTTTCTTGTGTGAGGCTCAATGTGAAGAAACGTAGGCCGTCTCTACCCGGGGCTTCAAGGGGAGCGTGCTGCGTGGCACACAGAGCGCAGGCACCGAGGAGGCGCAAGGCGATAGCTGCGCCGCGCACGCCAAAAAACGTCGCCGGGAAAGGGACCACTTTTTTACGCGTGTTGGGACAGGCTGATTTACGCGCCAATATGCTTATGACGAACTCGTATTGGCACATTATCTTTTGCAGGTTATAATACTAAGCTGGCATTCATGCCCAGCGTCCTGCCTTACTTACTTACTTGTACTCTATCTAAAATGCTATCCGTAGTTAAAATCGTATTATAAAATCTTACTCATGTTGCGCAACTTGGTGCAATACGATGCAATGCAATCAGCCCTGTATTCTATACTGCCCACTGCTGAGCACGGGCCTCCTCTACTACTGAGAGGGTTTAGGCCTTAGTCTACCACGCTGATCTATTGCAAGTTTGCAGACTTCACATACCCGCGAGATTCTTATGAAGATTTCTTAGGTATGTGGGTTTCCTCACGATGTTTTTTTTTCGCCATTAAAGCGAACGATAATTGATAAAAAATACACACGTAACTTCGAAGAGTCAGAGGTATGTTTGGGTTTTGAACTTCCGGACATTGCCTCGGCAGACCGTTCCATTCCCAACAAGGCTATCGTCCACTCTTCCTTCCACGCCTGATATGGTAACCGAACACTTTTTTTAAATTATCTTGATACTACAAATATATTCACTCAGTTCGTAATGTTATGTTATAGGTGTAAAAAACCCAAGGAAAATGTTCTCCGGAGCACGTCGTGTTTTAGATTTTATAAATCTATGTCGTAAATCTAGTAAATTTTGTACACGTGACGGATACTAACTAGCTAGTAAGATGTGTGTTAAACGTGGGTCGCTTATCAATAACCTCGTGGGAGAAAAGCCAAATTCCGCCTATCCATTGTGCAATTACTTGCAGGTGCGACGTCAAGTCAAAACTAACTTGTGTTTAAAATGTCTCCAAAGACGCGCTCGTAAGTTGATTTCATTTAATTTTGATATTTGTGATTGATCAAGGGATCAATACGTCAGTCACGTGTCTCTCAACCAATCCCACATTTTAAGCACAGCATTACTTGCAGCTTGCATGCAAGTTTACGTTTCCACTATGCAAGATGCACCATGATGGTGTAAGCGGCATTATGAAAAGTTACAATTTCTACATCTCTTAACAATTTACGAAATTCCGTGAAATCTGAATTTCTGTATAGGAAAAATTAAGCACTATTGGGTCTTTCTTTATGAACCATACAATGCATGTTTTTCACTAAAGAACATATGGAAATAATCTCCATACATCTTCAAATCATTAATTACTGGTGGAACTGCATAGGTGTCTCGTATACGAGTCAACTAGGTAGGTACCACTGCAATGCCTATTTCTACAGCCAAGCAACAGAATATATGCACAGTTGTGTTTTGGTTTGAAGGATATTGTAGCCAGTAGGCAGCGTAAATACTGGGCATTATGAGACTGTGCAATTGAGTACCGCGCACTACTTTGTAATTCATGGTATTGCTTCTGTTTGTGGACGATCGTAATCGTTTACTATCAGACGAAAGGCATGGTCATCTGTCATTCAATTTCAATAAAAAAAGATATACCTGTTACATGTATTTAAAAGTTAAAATCCTCTGCGTATTCCGCTCGTGATTGCCGTTCCATATTCCAATACAATACAATGCAAAGTCAGTAATGCATCAGCAATTTGGCAAGGAAAACTGTCTATAAAACGAAATAACTAGTGTCAGGAGACAATACCCTGTAAATACGACAGTAGAGTCAGCAGCTAGGTATATTAACAAAATCAAAATTTCAAATCGCCTATACACGCGTTAAGTTAAACTGAAACATTTTTTTCTTCGTTTGATGTAAAGTAAATCTCTTCTCTTTTATTTTTGTGAAGATAAATGATTAGTAGTAGTAGATAAAAAGATTAGTAAGAACACAAAAGTATGTGGGCAATTTGAAATGCCGACTGTACATGTAAACACCCTATTATCCAAACGTTTTTTTTTTAACGCGGAGAAAGTGACTTATTACTACCGCCCAGCCTTCAAGGGGAAGACTGAGCGGTTACGTTGGGTTCAACGTGCCTTACGACCCGACTGAGCCGCCCGGAGAGATGGAACCATCGGGCGACCGCTGGGCCGAGTCTCTAACCGATATACAACGCACGGCATACCAACCAAAACTCCGCAGTGGCCATCTTCGGCGCATTAGGGACGGCTGCGGTCTTCCTCCGACTCACGTCTAAGTTGTCGTCCGCAACCGCCCCTTGCGCGTACCGCTAGTGCGGTCCGTCTCCTGTTATTGGGAGGGGGGAACTCAGAAGCCCCCGGGCACCGAAGGACGTCCTAGGCGTCAACGGCAGCGTGAGGCCTATTTGCCACGCTGCCGTCCATCACGGGGGTCACAGAAGTTGGCAAAGCTTGGTGGACGGCCCCTTTTGCCCACCCGCGACCCCCGGTGGCCCCTATTAGTCGCCTTTTACGACAGGCAGGGGATACCGTGGTGGAATTCTCCAAACGCCCCCAATCCACAGGGCGGGAGACGTCGGTCAATCGTCCACCCGACGCCTCCTACGTCTCGTCTGCTATTATACCTACTGAGGTACAATTAATTTTATTTGTACGAAAGACATTCAACTATAATTATACCTACCCATTTCACAACAAACCTAAGTAGGTATGTAATATTATTATGTGTCCTGTACACACTAACATAAGAATAAATAAAAATTAAGTGGATTATGGTTTTGTAAATGGCTTTCGCCTCAGCTTGTGGTTATTCTGCGAATAAGTGGTCTCCCGATTGAAAGACGGTTCTTTCGCTGTTGGGCAACGGCGTCCATTAGGTTATTCATAAAAATGGAATTGTCCAGGCACAATTCCAGACTCCGGGCTGTTAATAGAAAAATACAATATCACTTTGTCCGACCCGGGGATCGAACCTGAGACCTCAGCAGTGCAGTAGTACCTCAATACAACTACGTAAGTATATTTCTTTAACGCAATACGTATGCTGTTTGCGTGCCTATAATGTGTTATGAATGCTTTCTCAACGTCTCATCGCCCATTCACTTAACGTTTCGTAGCTAACAATGCTTTTGGCTGGAGGTTCTATATGTTATATAGAAACAACAAATAGACAGCTGATTTAGTCGCCTTTTTAGCCTAGGGGCAGCATATGGCTATGGAAGGTCCTGGGTTCAAATCCCAAGTTAGACAATAATTTATCTTGGTTTTCTAACTCCATTTGCACTGGATTCCACAGAAGTTGACGTCGCACAGCCCACAGTTGATTGGTAATAAAAATTTATTCATTCTACAATATACTTGAACAAGTCAGTTGTAATTCCCATTAGATTGTAGTAAGGGCAGGTAGAAAAGAGAAATAAAAAGGGAACTTTCGGCCTCCTACAACTTATTCTCAGAACAGGAGAAGTACCTAACTGCTAAACACTGAACATTTTCACGACAAATAGCCGGTAAATATTGCTTGACAAGGCGGTGAATGACTTGTGAATTAACACATTAGTCTTTTTACCATGTAAAAAACTAGCTTTTGCCGCGGCTTCGCCTGCGTTAATAAGTTTTTCCGGACTAAAAGTTCATAATAATCTTCCCGTTGAATCACTCTATTTATTTAAAAAAACCGCATCAAAATACGTTGCGTAGTTTGAAAGATCTAAGCATACATAGGGACAGACAGCGGGAAGCGACTTTGTTTCACACTATGTAGTGATATGATATGAATGCCTCGATGGCGTAGTTACGGTAGCGACTTCAATTCTGAGGCGTTGAGTTCGATCCCGTGTCGGGCAAAATGATATTGGGTTTTTCTACTCACTAACCAGTATCAATCCGGATTCTGAAATTAGTGCCCGATATGGCGGTAGGCTTGCCGCCTATAACATCATGCACGGGGGCATATAAGGAGGCGGGGTCCGGACCCCCCCACACCCTTACCCTACAACAAAGATAATCAGGGCCACAAAACATTTACTACACATCATAATGCCTATGTGCACTTTTAACATCCAAAAGTTTTCACAGACTTTCGCATTTATAGCATAGCTGATAGCATAGATGAAACAGACCCAACAAAACCCAACACAAAACACTGAATTTGGTGACGGGGGAGGGGAGGGGGTGTATACATCCTCGGACCCCCCATGTGAAAAGTATAGCTACACCCGTGACGTTATGTGACGGAACATACACGGCGAAAATTAGGTGGACTAGTCTCGCCTCTGCAGTCTGAGTACCCCTTCGGGGATAAAGGGCGTGAGTGTGTATGGATGTATGTAAACAAAAAAAAATAAATATATAAAGACAAATGGTGGACAAATGATGACAACAAAGTAAGCCCGGAGTTTCTTTCTGCCTTTCTTCTTCGGGTAGTCATCGCTTAGGTAGCTAGTGAAAGGTTGGTAGGTTAGCTAGGCTAGGGCCTGTAGTGTCCTCACCGGTGAGGATCGTGACGCGTGCCTCCCATTATCATTACTATTATTATTATTTTTGTTAACAAAATTATCTCTTGTTTTATATTGCTTTTCTTGCCAGCCCAACTGGCTTCTTACTTTTTATTTTTCATCATTTAGTTTACTCGTAATAAAAATGTCTGTAGTTATATAAGTGACTAATAATAAATAATTAAATGTGTCTCGACTTATCATAAGTGCAACTATGTTCGCCTACGTGATGAATAAAGTATTTTATTTATTTTATTTTAAACAATGTATGAAACTATTTCGTAATCAACAGTAATTATAATCTTATTTTAAGAAGGGAAGTAAACGGAAAATATAAAAAGAATATTAAAAACATAAATTATGTACCTACCTATTTAACCGCACAATTAAAAGCTTTACTGTCTCTCTTATGTAAGAGTCCGTCTGGGTGGGTACCACCGCATTCCGCAATGTCTATATTCTACCGCCAAGCAGCAGTGTGCATGCACTGTTGTGTTTCGGTTTGAAGGGCATTATAACCAGTGTAACTACTGGACATAATGAGACTAACATCTCATGTCTCAGGATGACGAGCGCAGTGGAATGCCACACAGTACTTTGTAACTCAAGGTGCTGGATGGTGTTGCTCCTGTTTATGGGTGGTCGTATTGCTTACCATCAGGCAAACGGCATGCTCGTCTCGTCATTCAATGCCATAAAAAAAGCCAATAAATAATAGTTTAAAGACACGCTTAATGGAAAATCGAACTACTGTTCGGATCCATTTACAAATTCAATGCCAAAAAAACGTTACATGACATAAGTTATGATGTTGCGTATTCTTTTGCAGAAAATATATTATCATAGTTTATTTTGTTCCGTCTCTATTCAAGGTTATTACAATCTCAGCTAATATTTAAATTTATTATTATCCAGGCAGCATTGACAGTTGCAATGACCTTACAAATGAAATGTTAACAAAATACTCATACAATAAAAGGACAGAGTTTGTTTGTTAGCAAACCACTCAGAGAAAGAATTTAGGTACATAAGTAATTGTGTTATATAAAACTCTTAAAAGCGAATTAAAAAAATGAAGTAGGTAGTATCCAGAAGCTGTCAAAGTGTTAGAGTTGCTCTATAAGCTGGTGGAAGGATATTTGTATGCGAACACGGTACACCAAGTGTAAAATCCGCGCTGGTGACCCACGCAAGTGACTCGTTCGGGGTCAGCCTGTGTACATCCGATTTCAAAGAGGCCAGAATTACATGTTGCGTGAAGTTCAATACTCACACACTTCATCATAGTCAGCATCAGCCACATGACGTCCACTGCTGAACATAGGCCTCCTCCAAATATTTCCAGACGGACCTGTCAAAAGCGACCTGTATCCAGCTTGTTCCTGCGACCTTTATCAAGTCGTCTGTCCACCTTGCAAGTGGACGGCCGACGCGACGCTGCGCTTGCCAGTACGTAGTCTCCACTCGAGAACTTTTTCCCATCTGCCGTCAGTTCTTCGAACTATGTGCCCTGGCCATTGCCACTTATTCTTCCCTTATTCCTATTGTTGATATTTGAGGCCTGCACGCATCCATACTTGACTCTTATGGGCCTGTGACTGTTTCTGAGCGGCGGACATCATTAATTAGCATCAGTTGACTCACCAGTACATCTGTACATCTTACCTATTTAAAATTATCAGCTCAACCACTTGATATTTTCTGACTATCTACTGGATGTCTACTGAACATAGAACTCCCTGTCACATAGACAACAATATAATTAATAGTTGGTCTAAATTGGTCTATGGTCATGTCTCTTGAACGGCAACACTGCCGCTTCCTCTTCCCTTCTAGCGCCTAAGCCTGACTAAGCATGTAATTAACGTTCGTCTAATTGAGTTATTATCAACTATTCAAGACATTCAATGAATAGACTCATTAAGAATACAACCAAAACACTCCCCAAAGATTCCCAGACCGACCATTGCAATTAGTATGCATCCAATGAATTCCTACGACTTTATCCGTTAACGGGTCACAGTCCAACTCGAAGGTCTAAGATCAACGCTGCGCTTTACGGCACGTGGTTTGCAATCTGGAAATTTTCTGCCCCAGTAGTTCTGTGAGCTACGTGCGCTATGCCCTGCTCATTGTCACTTCAACTTCAGAAGAAATTAATAACTCCAAGTGGTGATTAGGCCATGACTTTGCAAAATATTCTGTCATGAGACCAATAAGGCGACAATGTTTTTATTAATCCAAAATTATCTATACTAATATTAGACGCTGAACGGCGTCATTACTTGATTAATAATAAAAACATTGTCAAACTGATTTGGTCATTCGATAAAAAAAAACTAGGAAATGGTTAGATTGATTTTTTAATTGATTGCTGAACTAAATGCTTACACGCCGTTTGATTTCGTGTTGATCGTCGTGTAATTGATTAATTTTTATAGCAATAATTATTTTCTTCATTAATGAATTAGTACTGTAGTACTTATGGATAGAATGTATCAATAAAATGCTCGTATTATTCGTTTTCAATATAATTCAAAATGTATCTATTTAAACAAAAATCTTTTTGCTATAAAAACTGTTATACCTATATATATTTGTGGTAGTATTTAAGGTGTTTTTTTTAAATAGTGTATATTATACGCGTGTTTATATTACGCAGTCTATATAGGTGAGGTAGTTATAAACTCAATAATATTATTTGTACATATACATATATATACACTCACGCCTTTTATTCCCGAAGGGGTAGGCAGAGGCGCAACTAATGCACCCACTTTTCGCCATTATTTCGTCTCATGATGTGATAGGGGGCGAGCCTATCTCCATATCGGGCACAAATTCCAGACTCCGAGCTGATACTGAATAGAAAAACTCAATATCACTTTGCCCGACCCGGGGATCGAACCCGAGACCTCACCATTGCAGTCGTACCATAATACCACAACGCCACCAAGGCAGTCTATTATTTGTAGGAGATGCACTAAAAATTTAATGAGTACCTATAATTATTTTTTTGTTGCTTAAAAGGTTATTTATAAAAATAATATACCTAAATCCTTCACTACGTGCCACAACCCTATTTAGTTCAGACCGCATCGCTCATACAGTTATGTCCACGAAGAAAAGGTTATGTCACATACAACTCTTTCGAGAGAATATTGTGTAAAATACAAACTACGTGTCATTTTGCACAATAGAATATACGTGTCCAGACCACGAAACACACTGATGCGTTTGGTGACTGCTAGTAACGTTATATCATTACCAATCGATAATTTTACAATCGATATCGATTAACCTATTAACCCACTGACAGTAATTTGTAATTAAAGTAACATTAATTTGATTGTTATTGTAACTTATGATATAATTTTAGTATTAATAATATTCAATATAAATTATGAATGCGAGTAATGTGAAACAAAAGAAAGTGTAAGAGTTATGTATAAAAAGTATTATTAACATCACTATAGACAGGGTTGTGTAACATCGGATGGCCGATGGCTAATGTCAGTACTCAGTCGAGGCTGCGACGAGGGAGAAATCGTCCGCGCTATTGCCGCTTTCCCCTCACTATTTGTTCGCGCGCTTTTGCAAAAATTATAAAATAAAATTAATTGTGAATAACAATTTAATTACTTTCCGTGTTCGTGTTGGCATTTTTTTTTAATGGACGGAAATTTTATGTGTCCTGTGGTAGTGGTTTATAATGTCTGCAATTCGATGATCAAAAAATATGAATGGATTTTATAAACGTAAGTAGGTCATTAAGTTTTCCTAAATCATCACTGATTAAGTAACTATTACTTAATATTTGCTTTGTAACTGACATCAATCTTTCGAATGTCTGGTTGTTAAAAATCATTAAAGTAAAAATAAGTAGGTACGCGTAGCAATCCATGTAACAACAAATAATAATTGTCACATAAATTACTTCCTTATGATTCTATACGTGTGAGTATGTAATTTTACAACCACTCTAGTTAGATACCTTTATTCTTACTGCCTAGTTGCATCAAAAGGCCTAATTAAACAGCTACCTATATTTTAATATCCAATTCAACTAGAACTCGCAAGGCGTGTTTTTTCTCTGGATGCCACGGGTCTTATCCGCCCGGACGAAAATAGGCCATTATATATAGACCCATTGTATCAAATACCGTCATAGGCATGTAAGTTCTTTTTATTCGGCAATGATATGCATCGTTACGGCCATTACAAATTGACTTCCGTAATATTGGAGCGGCGATACGAGACAGAGGTTAGGATAAATTGGTATTTGTTTCCAATGTCAAGGGTAAAGCTAAAAAGAAAAAAGTTCGTTGTTTAAAAGAGAGAATGGATATCAACAATGGTTTAGTCGATCAAAGTTTGTTCGTTTGATGAGACGAACAGGGTGTAGTGGGTTGAAATATTTTTGGTAAGAATTTTTCAAATTATTATGGCAACATGACTACCCAATACATATTATTATAATGGTTCTAAATAATCCATATCCTAATACAAAAATTTCTCTTAGTTCTTTATAGAAACTTGAGAAAACATCATTTATTTTTTATAGGCACATACCTATTTATGTTTTCCGAAACCAGTTTTTAACTCTGAAAGTTCTCCAATTTGTTTAAAACACAGACTCAAACCTCGGACCTCTTCGTTGACAGCCGATTTACGTTACTGATATACCGTATTTATTCACGAATATAATTCATTTTTGTGTAAAGTGACAAAAGACAAAATATAAAATATATACTCGTAAATAAAATAAAAATCTAGTCCTTGTTGAAGTTGTGTAAAATTGTATATTTTTTGGTAGTAAGGTGATAAAAATTGCACGAGAAACGTAATTCTATGATCATTAAATTGAATATCTTCGCAACGGTAAGAAAAATTTTACGTCACAATTAAAAAAATAGTGCTTGGGTAAATAAATTAGGACACTACCTAATAGATATCGTCGCCTCTAAAACCAAACCCGCAACTTTGTCGTAGATAAATATTTAATCACAAAGGATGGCTTCGTCAATTTAAAAGTTATTTAAAATACTAAAACAAGCGCAGCAGTAGGCATTAACTAAGTGGTATTGGAAAGAAGTGTTTGTATTTTCTCTCGCGTAGGTACTCGTTTAACTTCCGGTTCAATGTCCGAATGTCAACACTGTTGGTTTAGTTTAAACATTACAGCCAGTGTTTCGTCACCAGTCATTATGAGAGTTAACATCTGTCTCATGTGATGAGTGCAGTGCAGTGCCACAGTGATTCGTGATTTAAACTTTGGATTATACGACTGTGAATGGGCAGTCGCGACGTTTACAATCAGGCGTGTAATACTTCGTCACGTCATTAATTTGTACAATAAAAATATAGTTGTACATGTCGCACCTTTAGAACGAAAACGACACAATTAAAAAAATAGAAAATTGAGTTGTCAATTTTAAATGACTAAAAACTAGTCCCTTATTTATAACAATATAATAAAAAGGGACCGATAGAACAGTTTGTCCTTTTCCTGCTTGAATATGGCTGTGTTTGAGCTATTGCTGTATTGAGTACTTCGTTTTAAGTAATTTTATGACGATAACCCAATTTTCTATCTTTTTGAATTGTGTCGTTTTCACCCCAAATGTGCGATGTATAGATGTGCTTCTTCTTCGTCAGCCTTTCAGACCGCTCTAACAGGTTGGTCTGGAAATCTTTGGGGGAGGCCTATGTTTGAGTCCGGGTCCCTCTACTACTGAGAGGGTTTAGTCCACCACGCTGGCCTAGTGCGGCTTGGTAGACTTCACATATCTTCGACATTCTTATAAGGAACTTCTTAGGTATGCAGGTTTCCTCTCGATATTTTCCTTCACCGTTAAAGCGAACGATAATTGATAAACAATACACACGTATCTTCGAAAAGTCAGAGGTATGTGCCTTGGGTTTTGAACCTCCGGACATTGTCTCGGCAGACCGTTCCATTCCCAACTAGGCTATCGTCCACTGAAGAAGTATAGATGCGCGATATAATAAAGGTAATGAAAATTGTTGGATACTAAGTATATAGGTTGCTAATGAAACACAAAACCCAAAATCATTTTGCCAGACCCGGAATTCAATCCCGGAACCTTAGGGCGGCGTTTGTACTCCGCACGAAATTCGACTACGTCACTGAGACAGTCCAGTGAACTATTCAGTAAATTGTATAAATACATAAAAAACACACTGAAAAATTTACATAGCAACTAGATAAAGCCTAGAAGATAAAGGCATAGGTATATTTTAGTGAATCCAAACACAAGATAGAGAAACATCAAACATTCACTCTAAAGAATCAGTTAAACAATCTCTTTGTAGTATCTTATCTCGTGAAATTATAATATTACCTGTTACTCCCTTTGAGTATTTACAGCTCAAAGGTAACTCCATATTTATTTTTGATAAAATTCCTACTAAAGACTATTTAACCAATGCGAAAAAGTCTTTACGATACATGTTACCTTTGCCAGTGATGGTAGACCAAACTCATTATTATCAGTAAGGAATATTTTACTTATTGTAAAATATGTTAGATTCTTCTCATCACCGGTCTGCATTTCTGATCTTAGAAGTTGTAGTAAGTTCTAACTTATGCTCTACCTAATTGATTTTTACGTGGTCTTATTTTTTCATATTTTCTTTAGTTGATGGTAGGACTCTCATATGTAAGAGTCCGTCTGGATGGGTACCACCGCAATTTCTATTTCTATCGCAAAGCAACAGTGTGCATGTACTGTTGTGTTTCGGTTTGAAAGACATTGTAGCCAGTGTAACTAATGAACATAATGAGACTTAACATCTTATGTCTCAGCATGGACTAATAAGAGTTAGTCCATGGTCTCAGGATGACGAGGGCAGTGGAATGCCATACAGTACTTTGTAACTCAAGGTGCTGGATGGTGTTCGCTACTGTTTATGGGTGGTCGTATCGCTTACCATCAGGCAAACGGCATGCTCGTCTCGTCATTTAATGCAATAAAAAAAACCTACGATTTGATCATAATGTTGATCGTCTATTTCAACCCAAGAATACAACAATACAGTCATTTGTAACCATGACAAAAGCTTAACCCTGATTGGTCCATTATAGCGATGGGTCGGAAGGTGTGAGATCGTTATTAAAAACTTATTTTGCTGGTAGTAGGATATATTTTGTGCTCAGATAACGTTCGTCATACATAAGGTGTAAAAACTCGCCATAGTGGCCCATGTAAGCGTTTTGGGATCAGCCTGTATATATCTGGGTTTAACAGTCCGGCATAATAGGGTAGTTGACTACTTTTTTAAAAATACATTTTTCAAAAATGTATGGCTTCTTAAATTTATAGGAAAAAGAATTTTTAAAATACAAGCAATAATAAATGAGTTATAAAGCTTTGAAGTTTGGTGGAAGGGTCATCTGTCAGATGACGGAAACAACAGAATGTGACGTAACCGAGCGTCAGCAGCCATAACACTGCGTGCGTGCGAAAGAGATGACGCGATATCCCCACGGCACCCCCGCTTTTAATCACAAAAATATTTCAGATATGTAACTGCTTTAGTTGTCAACCAATTACTTTGATTCTGATTTTAAATAATTAATTTTTCGTATTATTTACTGTTACGTATAAAATAATGTACAAAATCAAACATACCTACGAAACTACCCTATTGGGTCGAATCGGGAGGGATAATCTAGACACGCGGCAGCCTGTCAAGCCAAGTTCAAGCAAAAGAACTGGCTAGCTAGCGTCGAGTGTAATATTACACGAACCACTTGGTGCCACTTTTCACCCTTATAACTCCCAAGTCCAAGGCCAAGTCAAATCTAACCTACTTTAAGATCTCACATTTTTAAATGACAGCAATTGTTATAGGTAAAGCAAAGAAATAGAGTTTAATACTTGTTCATAATGTTATTTTGTTCCTATAAATGCACATTTGGATTTTGCATAAAACTTGACACTCATTTAGATCTCCATTCTTTTTGCGGCGAAGCCCACAGTTAAGCATATTTTTTGTATTGAACTTGGCTCTCCTTTTTTACATTTATGTTTTTGGTGGATCATCGCTTTCTGGACCTCTCTCCGATTATCGTGTGAAACAGTGGGGTCACTTTGCCTTGCCCATATAAAAAAATCGGCGCTAATACATATACATACATACATACACACTCACGCCTGTAATCCCCGAAGGGGTAGGCAGAGGCACAACTAGTGCACCCACTTTTCGCCGTTATTCCGTCCCATGATGTGATAGGGGGCGAGCCTATCGCCATATCGGGCACAAATTCCAGACTCCGAACTGATACTGAATAGAAAAACTCAATATCACTTTGCCCGACCCGGGAATCGAACCCGAGACCCCAGCTTTGCAATCGTACTGTAATACAACTACGCCACCGAGGCGCTAATACAATATACCTAATGTTATATCGAAAAGACGGTAAACTAATAAAAAAATGTTGTCATCAACTGTTGTTTTACTAGTAGTTTATTTCTGCAATAACTTGACAGTGTCTGCGCCGTTTCTAAATCCTAAGGGTACGATGCTAAGAAAAAAAAAACACGATTATAACACAGCATTCGAAACTCCGGGAACGAGTTTTGGGATGAAGGGAAAGCGGTTATCGTAGACGTAAAGATGGTTAAACAGGAAAGGGTATTCACAAATCTTGTTATTTATTACCGAGCAATAACTGAGATTCATTGGAAACGTAATTCATGGTTGTCATAATATTTTATACTTCATTGTTTCTTTTGCTCGCGACTTTGAAATCGATACGAAATACTACAAGATACCTATCTGGTTCTACCTTACTTCGTACCACGTTTTATCCAATTCGTTTTTTTTTCATTGCATCGAATGACGAGACGAGAATGCCGTTCGCTCAATGGTAAGCGATACGACCACCCATAAACAGTAGGAACATCATCCAGCACCTTGAGTTACAAAGTACTATGTGGCATTCCACTGCGCTCGTCATCCTGAGACATAAGATGTAAGTCTCATTATGTCCTGTAGTTAAACTGGCTACAATGTCCTTCAAACCGAAACACAACAGTGCATGCACACTGCTGCTTGCCGGTAGAAATAGAGAGTGCGGTGGTACCCACCCAGCCGGGCTCTTACATACGAGAGTCCTACCACCAGTAAAGTTTGGTTTGGTTTTAGTAGTTTAACCGCGAAAGCGTAACAAAAGACTTACACATTTATAATATTAGTAGGGATTTAAAAAAGTCAAAGAACGATGATGCAATATGTGATGTAAGTACAGGCTAATTTATTAGATCATGTATATTATGTCAGTCTAGAAATTTTTGAGGTCTTTTCTCAGCAGGGACATTCTCTAGCTCGTAATGATGATGAAGGTTTGATATGCTTTGTACTGTTTATCAGTGGCGGCCGTAACCAATGCGAGGCTCTGGGAGGCAGATCTTTGCCAGACCTTTTCCGTTTGTCAGTGGCGAGTTTATTCGGCGCGGGCGCGAGCAAAAAATGTTTAGGTTAGCAGCGTAATATGTGTTAGTAAATATGGTGGTGGACTAAAAAAAAAGTCCTCAGTTAGAAGCGAGGACCCGGGCGGCTGCCCGGTCCACCACCCCAAGGCCGCCACTGCAGTTTAATTGTATTTCTAATGAAGTCTGGGTAGGTATCAATGATTTGACTACTGCTGCCGCTAAGCAAAGTTAGCCACGTGATATCTATCCTACTAATATTATAAACGCGAAAGTTGGTAAGAAGGTATGGATGTATTGATGTTTGTTCCTCTTTCACGCAAAAACTACTCAACGGATTTCGATGAAATTTGGCACACGGGTAGATCATGTCCTGGATTAACACATAGGCTACTTTTTATCCCGGGAAAATATAAACCGGGACTTTTATCCCGGAAAAACTTTTTAACGCGAGCGGAGCCGCGGTCAAAAGCTAGCAGTTGTATAAAAACACGACAAAAGCATTTCTTTGAATTAATATGGATGATGAAATCCTCCTAGCCAGTTTCGGCCACGGCGGCCAATCTCAACGGAGATGAGCCAGGTACGCAGGAGATATTATAGTGCACAAGTGTGTGCGCAATACACAGGTGCACTCGCTATTCCTTCACTCTCATAGTCCGGTGAGACGGCAATCCGACATGACCGGAGAGAGATCAGGCGCAGGACCAACGGCTTTACGTGCTTTCCGAGGCACGGGGGTATCACACCGCCAACTTCCTGACTCCGAGCTGCGACTGAGTAAATTTTAAGATGGAAAAACCCAGTCACAATTTTTTTGGCTCGACCCGGGATTCGAACCCAGGACCTCAGCGCGCAAATTGTACTCGTAATGCGTACGCAATACCACTACGCCACCGAGGCAGTCAATATGGATGATATTTGACACTTGAACTTGACTTCGCTGGTGTAGCGGCAAATTCGCGTATCTAGGCCACTACCTTGTTACTACGTTTGGTAATATAACAATTATGTGTCTTGCGTCATAAAAGTAAATAGTTACTTATTATGTTCTTTATAATATATCTATGAATTTACTTTTTGAAAGTATTATTTGAGTATTTGTTGAAGAGTTTTTGCTCGCGGGTCCGCTCGTTTTTAGAATGTCAAGTCCAATGATAATATAGCTTCCTGTTACTGAAATAATTTTCAATATCGGATCAATAGTTACAGAGATAATCGAGTAATGAATGCTATAAAAACTCACACAAACTGATATTCTACCTTAGACTAACATAGGTACTCTACCTAGGTTTTGCACTAGGCATGCCTACAAGCCACACTGTCACTGAATCAGAGAAACACCAAGCAATATTAATCTCAACTACAAATATTAATGACCTTTAAAATCTTAAACGAATTATTAAATTTAACTAATCATCTTTGTCATCTCTTTTAATCCTACTAATATTATAAAGGCGAAAGTTTGTAAGAATGTATGGATGTTTGGATGTTTAGATGTTTGGATGTTTGGATGTAAGGATGTTTGTTCCTCTTTCACGCAAAAACTACTGAACGGATTTCGATGAAATTTGGCACACGGGTAGATCATGTCCCGGATTAACACATAGGCTACTTTTTATCCCGGGAAAATATAAAGCGGGACTTTTATCCCGGAAAAACTTTTTAAAGCGGGCGGAGCCGCGGGCAAAAGCTAGTAGTTTAATATCACAAGTCATTACTTGGCGCTTAAGTGTTCTTTAACAGTGCATTGTAACCGCAGAGATAAAATAATAATGTCTTTTTATTAATACCATCAAGGTACCAAATCGTGAAGCATACAAAGGAATACATCACGCCTGTTTAAATTTTCAGGTGTAGGCAGAGGTTATCACACCCACATTTCTCCATCTATCTAGGTAATAGGGGCGAGAGGTAATAGTGTAAATGAGCCATGGGCGTAGAGCTATAATCCTGGGTCCTTCCGCCGTAGCGTGAAGAAGCAGTTCATTAAGCCGGCATGATTGTGCCGAATGGCATGAGATAACCATTTGCTGCCATTCGATACTCTATCTGGACGGCATCGCGCTTATCAGGTGAGGTGCAGTCACTTTGCAGTGCCCGAATAAAAAAGGGCGTATTTGGGGGTGGGGTGTCCACACCTCCTTTAGCTTACAACAAAAACAATCCGGACCCAAAAATATATACACGTGATAATGTGTGTGCATCAATGTCCACTTCTAAGAAACATACAAGCATCCAAACATGCGTAAAATAAAACTGTTTTATTCTTTTTACTTTTGGTGGTTCAAATCAGTTGTAAATATCCCGGGTTTCATCCATTATATAATTTATTTATTTATGTAGGCAAAGACATGTTACAATTATATAATGTCGTTGATTCTCAAACTAGGCAAGCCCGTATCTTAAGAGTCTCCTGATGTGGGTAATCGAAAGATGATCTTTGCTGACATAAATGAAGAGTACCTATTATTAACAATTGTTGTTAGTTTATGAATGTTAAATTTGAGTATGGGTAATAGACGCTTTAAAAGCAAGGAAAAAAGGGGAAAATATCAATAAAATGGGTGCGCGTGAAATTAATGACGTAGTAATTTGTGTAAGTTTTTGGATCCGGCATAACGTGGTTTTCCTGGGTAACCCAGTAACAACCAAGCCCGTGTTGCTTCATACGTTGTCAAGTAAACGGTCGTATTACACTGGACGAACGCAGCGCCTTCGCCTCGCTGTAAATACGCTTGCAAATCACCAATGTAATATAACTGTTTTGCATTAAAACAAAACAATTATTATGTGTTGAAGAAAACACACAGCATTGAGATGAAGAACGCGATCATTTGATTCGGTTAATCTAAAGAGAATGTCAGTTCAATACATACCAGACTGTCCAATCTTGTTTCTTACAATTACACCAGAAGGTGCTGCTCTGCTTCTGAGCGCGACTCTAGCTGTCAACTCATAAAGTCTTCATCACCAGCAAGATCCTTGTACTAATGCTGTGTGTTTTCTTCAACACATAATAATTGTTTTGTTTTAATGCAAAACAGTTATATTATGTGTCTCCAAAAACACACAGCACTGAGATGAAGACCTGTTTGATATCTGCTGGTGTAATACAGTCGACGCTATGTGAATATAAAAAGAAATAATTCACATGATTTGTGAATGTACTATTTTTTCCTCTAAAATTGTTTATGAAAACTCTATAAAACAAACTTAACAAAAGGAAAGTTTTGATAAAACTCTTATTAGTTATTTGTCATATTAACCCGTCAAACCCCGCTTATATAGTATAGATGTATGGGGAAACCCTGTATACTCGGACGCCGGCGTCCGTAGCGGGGCTTGACGAGTCAAGACATCAGACCAATAATTATAAAATTGTAAACACTTTATAGTTAAGTGATATCTTATACACTCAAATCAAGAGTATCAAGAGAAATGAGATCCAAATTTATGATAACAAAAAATCATACATTGAAACACTTTAAAAATAATCCTACAATAAAACATCAGTATGAACACTGAGTCTGTAAATCTCCTGACAAGATATTTTTAATAAAGTGCTTACAGATTCCCGGTTAGCTCTTTTCAGAATATCTTCCATAGCAATATAATATACTACTCCGTTGATAAATTACTAGGTATATTGCTGAGCTGGAGCCTGATTGCGGCTAAAATATTTCATAAATGGATGTGTACTTGTCTGTTGTCTATGTATATACAGTGTATTATTTGTAGCCAAATTAAACTTTTACCTATATTCTATCTATCTATCTATTTTCACAGAAATGCATGAATAGTAATTTGTTTTAAAATACAACTGTTCAGCCAGCAACTCTGGTTTTTTCTTCTGTTAAAAAACCTTTCTCATCTGAAGTTCCCTGATAGGCCTGGTGGCATCATTAATGTTACTGTGACAAAAGAAGACTAGCAGAAACAAAACTTTTAACACAACAAATTCAGAAAGTTACTGTAAGATAGAAAGAAGTGCCTCTATATATTATACACAGGCAGTTTTAAAGTTGGTATATCATCCAGTAAAGTAATTCTTAACCTGATATATTGGTTTGTTTAATATCTGATTATGTGTGGGCACATATTAGTCACAGTATTTTTATTTTTTTTTGGCTCAGACACTATCTTTATTATTATCCAATAATTTCAAATAAAAAATGTAGGCCAAATTCCGTTGGCCTCGGAGCTTTAATAATTGATTATACTCATTTATGGACTGCAATTCTATATGCATTATTGTCAATTCTGCTTTACTAGATAATACCATGTATAATTATAGAATTGTAATAGTAATTTAATAATAACCTATAATTTTATAAAAATGTCTTAATATATTACTGGTTTTTAGGTCTAAAAACATGGTTGAGCTAAGCTTTCCACTAGGGATTTGTATGTTTACTTTGTGTTTATTCTATACAGCTGAATGGAATGTCTTCATTTTCATATCAACTATAGGTATTCTAGATTGTCCTAAGGCAATATAGGTGTATCTAATAACATGTTGTGTGGAGCTATCATGAAACCTGTTATTGTTAAATGTAACTAACATGTTAACTTTAAAGAGACATATTAAGATAATGTTGGTAATTGGAGCAAATAGTTTAAGAATAATTTACTAAAAAACTGAGTCATTAGCGACTCAACACGCAGATCTGAACCTTATGCAGCTAGAGTCGCGCTCAGAAGCAGAGCAGCGCCTTCTGGTGTAATAGGGTAGTTGACTACTTTTTTTTAAACACATTTATCAAACATTTATGTCTTCTAAAATATAGAGGAAAAAGAATTTTTAAAATACAAGCAATATAATAATAAATGAGTTATACAGCTTTGAAGTTTGGTGGAAGGGGCATCTGTGAGATAACGGACACAGCAGAATGTGACGTCACTGAGTGCAACCAGCCATAAAGCTGCGTGCGTGCGAAACAAATGACGCGATATCCCCAATACGTCCCCACTTTTGCTCACAACAATATTTCAAATATGAATAACTCCTTTAGTTGTCAACCAATTTTGATTCTGATTTTACAGAAGAATTTGTTTTTCGTATTATTTTCTGTTACATATAAAATCATGTACCAAATCAAACATAGGAAACTACCCTATTCTAAGAAACAAGATTGGACAGTCTGGTATGTATTGAACTGACATTCTCTTTAGATTAACCGAATCAAATGATCGCGTTCTTCATCTCAATGCTGTGTGTTTTTGGAGACACATAATAAGAGCCTTAAGGCTAGTTCTTATTACGAAGGAATACAACTGGACCTTTTTGGTTACACACTTTTTTTACTAGTATCATCGGTCAGACAAAATATTGATAAATTTTCAAATATTTTTAAATAAAATAAATAAATAAACTATACCTAACACATAACCATATATTTTATTTCCTTAGATTGAAAACTCATATACAATATAGCTATGTGAACGTTAATTTACTGCCAGAATAATGGAAAAAAAAACAGGAAAGTGAAATTATTGCAAAAAATGTCTATATTTAATATTTATTTAGAAAAAATAATCCCAAAGAGTAAAAAGTAAGGCACTAGGAAATACAAGCCTGTTAATCAAGTCTTCGTATCATAATAATATCAAGCTTACCTTGAATAAATCAACAAACTTAATGTATAATATGTGCGAATAATAAAGTAGTGATTAGAATATTTAAAAAAAAACGACACTACTCCGTTTCGTTTTATTAGCATTGATTAAGTGACGAACACGTGACTGTCGTATTGGCCTCTCGATCAATCACAAACATCCAAATTACACGACAGTGACGAGTCGCGTTTTTTTGTCACATTTTAAGCACACGTTAACGATCAGACACTAGCAAATATCAGCCTCTTAAACAAGTCCTTATATCAAAATAATATTAAGCTTATCCTAAATAGAACACAATATAATGTACTCTATGAGTACCTCAGTACAGAAATAAACAACAGCTTGTTTCGATGTGAAAATGTTAAAGATGACTTAATTCATTTAAAGTCAGTTTTTTTTTTATATCAATCAGTTGGATATTCAAGGAATGCGTTAGTTAAACTTTTCATTTTCATCTTTATCCAATATCTGTTTGGATGCAGTTTGTTTGCGCGCATTGATGAGTGATGACGTATAGCGCATTCGATCCAATTTTAACCTGTAATATCTTCTTCATATAAATTTCTCATAACACAGAAGCAGCCACCGCAATCCTTTGTGGATCTTTTTTGTTTTTTTACTTTACTATTTGGTTTCGTATTTGGGAGTATGTCTTTTTGCCAACTTTCTTTACAGTCATGGTTTTTTTTACCAGATCTTCTTGGTGTAATTGAACATTTTTGTTACATTTCCTTTACTTCTTTAGCCTTTTTTCTTCATTTTCCGGAAACAGATCTTCAGGGTCCACATTTAAAACACAATTGTCAAGTAAGCTATCAAAATCATCTATGTTAAGTATCACATCACTAGTAAAGCTCAAAATATAAACTAAATCCGGAGAATTGAGTACGCTTGGACTTGTAGCATCATTCCTTTCAGAGTCTGACTCACCAGTAATGTCGTCAATATATGCTGTCGTGTAGAATATTATAAATAATACTGTTTTTTCTTTTCTTTTGACTCGTCAAGCCCCGCTACGGGCGTCCGAGTATATAGGGTTTCCCCATACATCTATATATATAAGCGGGGTTTAACGGGTTAACTTTTCTGGACATTATTCACTCGTTCATATAGTTTTCTTTCATTTTCGCACTTTCTGCTAATATTTTTTCCCTAGTCTTATAAGGTGGTGGCTTTTTCGTTTCTGTGAAAGTGTCCTTAATATGTTAATAATATTAATCATACAAACTAACAGTAAATTGGAATCTAATATTTTTATTTTGTCCCTGAAATTTAGTAATATACAAATAAAACATAACAATTCCTATATAATAACGAACTTTCATCATATATATTACATTGAATTAATACACGAACAATAGCACTGGGAATACTCATCACATTCCTGTAGTGTTATCATTTTCTTGTTTACGTAAATCCAGACAAGTGATACACAGGAAAATAATAATTTAGAGGTTTTTCATGAATACTACAAAAATGCTTTTTTTGAAAGGCTTTATATTATATTTACACTAGATATATTAGTCTAGCCAACTTTTGTGACCCCCGTGATGGACGGCAGCGTGGCGGTTAGGCCTCAAGCTGCCTTTGACGCCGAGGGCGTCCTTCGGTGTACGGAGGCTTCTGAGCCCCCCCAACAACAGGAGACGGACCGCAACAGCGGTACGCGCAGGGGCGGTTGCGGACGACAACTTAGACGTGAGTCGGAGGAAGCCCGCAGCCGTCCCTAATGCGCCGAAGATGGCCACCGCGGAGTTTTGGTTGGTATGCCGTGCGGTGTACCTACATAGGTTAGGGATTCGGCCCGGCGCGGCGGTCGCCCGACGTTTTCCATCTCTCCGGGCGGCTCAACGTCGGGTCGTAAGGCACGGTGAACCCAACATAACCGCTCAGTCGTTCCCCTTGAACACTGGGCGGTAGTAATACCTAATTCACTTTCTCCGCGTAAACAAAAAAAAATCACTAGATATATTAATTAAAACTAATAAAAATATTTAAAAAATCGAATCTAGACAGGCGGCAGCGTGTCAAGCCAAGTTCAAGCAAAGGAACTGGCTAGCCAGCGCCGACTGTAATATTACACGAACCACTTGGTGCCACTTTTGACCCTTTTATAACTCAAAATCTCTTTAACATAAACACATAAAACTACGTATATTTGACATCTAGAAGCCCAAATTTCATGAAGCTAGCTCAAACGGTTATAAAGATATGACGGTCAAAAAGACGTAAATTTTAGCACTGATTGACTGACATATATGTAGTACCTAAATCTAACCTACTTCCATATGACCTAGAAGGATGAATTTTGGAATCTAGCTCTGTAATTGTGTGTAAGCGTAGAAAAAAATCTAAAAATAAAAAAGGAAAAAGATAGGGGGGGTCCCCATACAAAAAACAAATTGTAGCGTTGGAACCGTTACAAGCAGATATTTGAAACTATCCCAATGTGTGTATTATTATATTTGCTATATTTCTTTACAAAAAGTAATTATATCCCACCAAAAACATAACCGTAAAAAAGGAGAGCCAAGTTCAATACAAAAATTATGCTTGACTGTGGGCTTCGCCGCAAAAAGAATGGAGATCTAAATGAGTGCCAAGTATTTATCCTTCAACATAGCTTACTTGAAGAAGTGTGTCTCACCGACCCCTCAATGTAATTAAATTAGTACTTATAGGTGAAAAATATTTCCATACGATGACGGTAAGCGAATGCAGTGAAGTTGCACTTCTGCTTACCCTCTCAAACAAGTTTGTTGCGTTTCAAATATCATTGCATCAAATTACGGGACGGCAAGCTTATCATAGCATAAATTTGATCACTAGTAAAAATAAAAAAAACACTTTAAAATGCTTGGCTTTAAATTATTTGTTTATTGCTGCCAAAATGCTAAGTTGATTTTTTTCCATAAGTTAGTGTTGGCACGTTATTCTATTATGTCTTCCATTATCTCATTCGAACGTGGAATTTGAGCAAAAAATGCATCAATATGCTTTTATTTCTAGTTTTTTTTTTTATTTCTTCTTTTAGTTCTACAATTAGAACAATGGTAGAAACGATGTTGTATATTTTTTCCCGTGCTCCCTGGGTGACGTCTACTCTCTTTGACGGATCCAATCCCAGGCAAGTTTACACGGGAATCGAAGTCAAGATTTCTCAGTCCAGGGCTTATGTAACATTTGACCAAAACTGCAATGGTTTAAATACCTTATGATTTAACTAGGTACTAAGTAGTTGATCATGGCGTTTGTCAGATAGGCGCAACGACTTTTCATAAACAGTTATTTTTCCCAGAAAAACCTTAAGTTTCCCAACAGTAAGAAGCTAGTCGTCTCTATAGTTTATTTAAGATTTGCGTTAGGTGTTAAAATGTGGTACTATCAGTAACCGCATCATTGCGGTTTTGTGAAACTCGACCTGTGTTAAAATTTAGTTTGTTTTGAGCTCAACGTTTTCACGTGTAATAATTGTAGAATTATAATTTTCTAATTTCGAGTCTAAAAAAGATTCTCTGAAAGATAAAATTTAGGTCATTTGATAGGCTCTGTACCATTTACTAGACTTAGGTTATTACTTTAATACAGCGACATTTCACTACGAATAATCTAAAAGGTAATTACTTTAATACAGCGACATTTCACTACGAATAATCTAAATAAGTTTCACTTAATTTTGAAACAATATTTAATTATCAAGTGTTTTGATAGTTTTCATTGATGTTTACTTTATGAAAAGTCAACCAGTCTTCCCTAGTTCATTGATTTAGGTATTCACATCTCAAGTATCGAAGACGACGCTAGTATAGTAGGTATACATTTAATGTTTGTGCACCACATTGACTTCTAAGAAAGTAATAAGTAATCGCGGAAATATTTTAAAGACTAGTAGAAGTCATCCAGGAGTCGTATTGACAGACCCTGGCTTAGTATTAAGCTTTTATCTCACTAAGGCAAGTCAAACAACATCAACATGTTCAAAAATTTACTTTACAAGCCAAGCTAGATTTACGTCTCGGAAGAAGGGCCTGTGTATAACTCTACACCGAGTTGAATACAAATATGTTTAAGAGAAATTTACTTTCCCAATAACTACGCCCTTTACATACACAAGCTTCATGTACTGTAGGGCTCTATCCTACGCATAATATAAAGGTGGGCAGGGATATGACGACTGGACATAGGTACTACGCCAAACCTTGCCTGATGATTAGTCGCCATTCATCATCATCAACAGTCACAAAGTCCACTGTATACATTGGCCTCTACTAACGCTGCGCTTGCAGGTACGTGGTCTCCATAAAAGCCTGTAGCATTCCTATTCATTTTTTTTAAGGCATTGAATGATGAGACGAGCATGTCGTTCGCCTGATGGTAAGCGTTACGACCACCCATAAACAGTAGCAACACCATCCAGCACATTGATTTACAAAGTTCTGTGTGGCATTCCACTGCGCTCGTCAACCTGAGACATAAGATGTTAAGTCTCTTATGTACCGTAGTTACACTGCTACAATGTCCTTCAAACTGAAACACAACAGTGCATGCACACTGCTTCTTGGCGGTAGAAATACACATTGCCGTGGTACACACCCAGACGGACTCTTACTTATGAGAGACCTACCACTAGGGTATGAACGTCGGTTAGGGAAAGGATTGAGAATAAGGAAGGGAATTGCACTTTTTATGTCTTCGAAACGTACTACCTATACTACGTGATCCTTTCAGGGGGGGGGGGGGGGGGGGGGGTTTACAAAATACCACGCTTGGTCACAGGGAGGAGGGAGTGGGGTCTAGGTTTTTGTCACGTAGTCAATATCCTCTAAAAAGTCTCGCGCTTCTCAACCGACGAAAGAAATGGAGGAAGGTTCTCAGTTCAACGCGTATTTTTTTTTATATACGACCACGAATAACTTTTTACAGAGTAGCCCGATTTTGATAATTCCTTTTTTATTGGATAGGGTACCTATACCTCGAAGTTGGTCCCATGTTTGGAATAAAAATCTACCCTAAGGGTGGGGAAAAAAGGGGTGGTTTATTGTTTACTCACAGATTTTAATGCTGAGTTGTATATTAATAAGTATGTAATTTATTTATATACACACATACGCCTTTTATCCCCGAAAGGGTAGGCAGAGGCGCAATTAATGCACCTACTTTTCGCCGTGCGTATTCCGTTCCATGATGTAATTGGGGAGGAGCCTATCGCCATATCGGGCACAAACTCCAGCCTCCGAACTGATACTGGGTAGAAAAATCGAATATCACTTTGCCCGATCAGGAGATTGAACCCGAAACCTCAGCTTTGCCGTCGTACTGTTATAGAACTACGCCACTGATGCAGTCATGTAGTTTATAGCCACAAAAAATTATAAAATAAAATCTTAAAAAAAATTAAACCGCCCAAACACTGAAAAGCAAAAAATAAAAATCATTTTCTATATCACCTTAATAACAAAAATATACGTATATTTGGAGTTGGTGCCTAATTTAAATTGTACACTACATGGACCTTGTAGAGGCTAGACGGAATTTCAATGCTTTTCGGCAGGGCCGCGCCGACCCAAGACAGCGCCTGTGTGCGAAATCTATGAAGCGCCTCTGATTATTGTCGTCTTGTTTTGACATTCATATTTTTTATTAATCAACGTTAACCTTTCTCAATTCAACTGTAAAGAATGTGTTGTAGTATAACAAATATAATTTCAATAATTAAAGTTGGCATGTCGTCCTGATTTCGGCGCCCCTACTGTGTGCGCCGCACATTTCGCACATAGGAACAGCGCGGCCCTGCTTTTCGGCGTTTTTGCCATTCCTATTATTGGAATCAATCTAACAGATCAAACCCTTTCATTACATTTTTATTCTTGGCGCTATACAACTTTTCTAGTTGTAAACGTCCCTATTCTCAAGGTTAAAATGCCTGACTGCCTCGGTGGCGTAGTTGTATTACAGTACGACTGCAAAGCTGAGGTCTCGGGTTCGATCCCCGGGTCGGGCAAAGTGATATTGAGTTTTTCTATTCAGTATCAGCTCTGAGTCTGGAATTTGTGCCCGATATGGCGATAGGCTCGCCCCCTATCACATCATGGGACGGAATAATGGCGAAAAGTGGGTGCACTAGCTGCGCCTCTGCCTACCCCTTCGGGGATAACAGGCGTGAGTGTATATGTATGTATGTATGTAAAATGCCTTCTTAATTAACTATTTGCCTCCATTATATGCTATGGAGTGAAGTGGAATTTCATTTTAAACTCCTCCCTATATTTCCACTTGATTAATCTCGTTGCGGGATGAAGACAGTGTTCTCCGAGACTCGCCGAGCTGCACCGCTCGGAGTCATAAAATGCTTGCCACTGCCGATCTTGGTTTACAGGAGTTGCAGTAGCGGGTGTGAGGGCCAAGAGTCTCTAAAAGTCTCTATTGTCGAATATATTTTGCGTTAGATGGTATTACGTTTTAATAATAACTCTAGAGACGTAATTTCACCGCAACAGAACAGATTAGAGTTATGGCGGGTAGAGTTAGAAGCTCGGCTCTACATAAGATCTGCTAACTTTTTGACAATGCGACCCATAGTATGATCAGGTCTTGGTTACATCTTCATGATAATATTTTTATACTTCTTAAAGAAGTAATATCACCGTGACCGAACAGAAAATAACGCGGACACCATTCTTTCCTCGGTGAAATAAAAACAGTTACAATGATTCATTTAACTAATTATATACTTAATTAATTAAATAAATGAATGAATTATAGATGAATTGTATTCTAATTTCTTAGTTCGTGCTTAGCGGACTATTTTGTTAATTACAATTAATTGATTCATGTCAAGAATAAGTTGGCGTAGCTTTACTGACAAGGATTTAATTGAAAATTATTGTTGAATTTCTCGGAAATGATTTGAATTTTTACATTTTATAATATACCTAAAACGAAATTTTGCAAAGTTATTATCTTTCTCTTTTAACACAATCAATATGGGTTTGGCGATATCTATACATATAAAATGCTGTGACCTGATTGACTGACTGACGGATCAACGCACAGCCTAAACAGCTGATCGTAGAGACCTGAAACTTGAAGGGTGTGTTCTTTGTATGACGTAGGCATCCGATAAGAAAGGACTTTCCGAAATTCTATCACTAAGGGGGTGAAAATGTTTGTACTTTGTATGGGACAAAGTGATTCCTTTGCCCCATTTACTTCAAATTTTGCATAAACCTTTTTAACAGAATTGATTTGCTTTGAAGTTGATATCAATACTCCTTAGTGATTTTGATTTCAAACATATTCAATTAATTTCTTCAATTGATTCAAACACATGTTTGAAACTCAATACGATTTTATTAAAAAAAAAAACGACTTCGACGACGGACGAAGTCGCAGGTAAAAGGTAATACTAGTATATGTGTGTTCAGCGAAACGAGCGTAGAAAAGTCGGATAGCCAGTTTATTGTATACTAGCTTTTGCCCGCGGCTCCGCCCGCGTTAAAAAGTTTTTCCGTGATAAAAGTCCCGCTTTATGTTTTCCCGGGATAAAAAGTAGCCTATGTGTTAATCCAGGACATGATGTACCCGTGTGCCAAATTTCATCGAAATCCGTTCCGTAGTTTTTGCGTGAAAGAGGAACAAACATCCATACATCCATACATTCTTACAAACTTTCGCCTTTATAATATTAGTAGGATTGCGAAAGAACTTCCATATGCGTTTACCACTACTGGTAATCTTCCTAAGTAATATTATAAATGCGAATTTGTGAAAATGTTTGGATGTTTGTTCCAACTAAACTCAGAAACTACTGAACTAATTTGGATGAAATTTGGCGGGTAGATCATGTCCTGGATTAACACATAGGCTACATTTTATCGCGGCAATTTGCTCCTATTGCAAATGATGGATATATTTTCTCTGATTCTTTAAGCCTCAGTCGCGTAGTTGTATTACGGTAGATACGACTGCAATGCTGAGATCTCGGATTCGATTCCCTGGTTGGGCAAAGTGGTATTGAGTTTTTCTATTCAGTATTAGCCCGGACTCTGAAATTTGTGCCCGATATGGCGATAGGCTCGACCCCTATCACAACATGGGACGAAATAGCGGCGAAAAGTGGGTGCACTAGTTACGCCTCTGACTACCCTTTTGGGGATAAAAGGCGTGAGTGTATGTGTGTGTGTTCTTTACGCAAATGGCGTCGGTCTCGTAGTGTATTTTAGGGACTTTGGTAGCGGGAAAGGCTATTCACGCGGGGGAAACCTGGGAAGAAATTAACTTTAATTTATAATCTGTAAACAAAGTGTAACGGTACGCATCCCTACACGATCTGTTCTCAAATATCGCGGTCATGCATTATACACACATCACTAAGAAAAGCCGATTTACTCGTATTATCTTTCATTTAACGCAGAAATTATAATAGGTACAATTAATAGCAAGAGCTCTGCGCTCCATCTGGGTTAGAGAGCTATCCTGGAACAAAAATCTTTAACATTTCTTTTAATATTATTAGGATGAGGTAGAACCAATCTGAAGCCGGTTTACTGACTGCACAAATGGGTCCAATCAAAAATATTCCTAGTCCCAAGAGGTAAAAAATTTGCCTCAAAGAACCGAGGTGAAGTAAAAATTTTGCTGTTGCGATTATCGTGGCCAGTAGACCAAAAGATTCCTATGTCGTCACACTTTACACAAAGATGATTTATTTATAAACTTACTTTAATATAAATAAATTTAGTGAATGGTGTGTTTAAGGACAAGGGGATGAAAAATTAATGCGGGCAAGACGAAAGTGATGGTGATAGAAAGAGAGGAAAATGCTACTGAATGTAGCATTAGTATAGATGATGAGCAAGTGGAACAAGTGAATAAGTTTGTGTACCTGGGAAGTATGATTACAAGAGATGGAAAGTATGACATGGATATTGAAAGAAGAGTTATAGCAGGAAACAAAGTAAATGGCGCCTTGCGTGCAATAGTGAGTAGCCAGGCATTGTCTGAAAAGGCAAGAATGGCTATTCACAATGGCGTGCTGGTGCCGACGCTTATGTATGGAAGTGAATGTTGGGTTTGGCAAAAGAAGCATGAAAGTCGAATAAATGCGGTGGAAATGCGCTCCTTACGGAGTATATGTGGAGTCACCTTGCTGATCGCATGAGGAATAGTATGATAAGAGATCGATGTATGTTAAAGGATGATGTGGTGACTAAGATTGAAACAAGTATGCTGAGGTGGTTTGGGCACGTGGAGCGGATCACAAAAGGTATTTATCGAGCGAATGTGGATGGTACCGCTGGAAGGGGACGCCCAAGGAGAACGTTCTCTGACCAAATAAATGATCTTCTCAGAAAAGGGCAGGTCAGGAGTACCCTTAACAGACGAAAATGTATGAAAAGAACTATGAATGTGGAAGAGGCGAAAGAGGTTTGTCAAGATCGTAGCATGTGGCGCTCAATAGTCTCTGCCTACCCCTATGGGATAAGGGCGTGAGTGTGTATGTATGTATGTATACTTTAATATAAATATTCATGGCATCTTAGTGATAAGTGATTACCGTCCAAAAATGTTTGGTCAAATATGACGTAAACGTCTCAACGGTGGCAAATATTACTTAGGTGCTTACTTGTAAGTAATTGAATACCATAAGTACCTACTTATATTCTTCATCAGGCTTGGCTTCTGTAAGTTTAAATGACAATATGACGCGTGAACTTTATGATAATATGTATTATAAAAACTTACGGTTATGTTAGGGTACTTTAACACATTTCGAAATGATGAAACATAACTTTCTTTTAGAGAATTTGTGTACAGTAAATGCTAAATTTATATTAATGTGCAAACAGCGAATATCTCACTCTTAAGTCTAATATACCTACTTAAGCATACTTTATTTTTTCTAGTCAGAATAAAAATAGCGACGGTTTGTTCATCAAGTTATGCAATTTTTCCGCGTAGGCACTAACCAAACAAATTGAGTTCGACGTCATAGGCTGACTTGCAATTCTAACGAAATAATGTAATCAACGAAATAGCAAATCATAGTTACCTATAAGAACGAATAGTTACTATGAAGCACAACAACTTAAATAGTCGAAATTTCCGCAAATGCCATCTTTAGACGTATATTTTTTAAACCTATGTCATAGCTACATAACATCCATACTATTTAAATTGAGCCTGTTAAAGATTCACGAAAACTTATTTTTAAACCATAGGTCAACAACTTTAAGAAAGAAAACTGTATAATTCGGTAGGAAGTTAAAACAAAATACCGTAATAAATCTTGACGTATCAACTGTTAAACATTTTCAACTTTCAAGTAACAACGAACTTTATGTATTCGTAAAATAATGGTTTTACCTACTTCAGACAGGGCTTGCTATAGCTGACCGAGAACCTCGGGGAATTTTTCCTGTGTTCATATTTCCGGCGTAGAGTTTTTTTTTACTGGTAATATTCGGACGTGACTGATTATACCTACATGTTATTCAATACATGGAAGCTAATCCTCTTCATCGTCATCATCATCATCATCAGCCACTATGAGTCCACTACTGAACATAGACCTCTTCTAAATAATTTTTTTTTTTTTTGTTTCGCTGAGAAAGTGCTAAATACCACTACCGTTTGGCCTTCGTGGGGGGCGACCGAGCGGTTATGTTGGGTTCACCGTGCCTGACGAGTTACGGCGTTGAGCCGCCCGGAGAGATGGAAATCGTCGGGCGACCGCCGGGCCGAGTCCCTAACCTATGCACAATGCACGGTATACCAATTAAAACTCCGCGGTGGCAGCGTGAGGCCTACCTGCTACGCCGCCGTCCATCAAGACTGAAATAATCCTAACATATCCTAATCTCTTGCGCGCTCCTAATGCCCGCGGGCTTCAAGAGCGCCCGCGCCGCGCCGTGGCATTTGTTCGATTATGTGTCTCGGGCAACCGATAGGCTAGCCATCTCCTAAAGGAATAGAGAGAATGCTCTTTGTCATAAGTTTTTTTATTTTACCACTACTTTCCTAAGCCGTAGGTCTAGAACAAAATTTACTTGCACTTTCAATACATGCTTACAAAATATTTCACTTTAATACATTGCTAACATAACCCACTGGATTTTCTGTAGTTAGTAACGAGGATTCGTCTCTAGCCACTGCACTAGCATTTGTAATCGCAGTTTTTTTGTTCATTATTTATTGGATAAAAGTAATTCCTATATCTAAAACGTATATTTAGACATCCGTGATACTAAGAGAAGGCCTGTAGGTTTATACTTTTTTTTTATTCTAGGTTTTTGTGTTTGAACATTTGCTCTAATGTATTGGAAATAACATATCGGAGGTTACACAATTACTTAATACTTATATCATTTATTCATTATTTATGCCATTGTGTTCATGTGCTTATCCAATTTAATAATTTAATTTATGCCTGTTGGTTTATTTGGGATAATCTTGAAATGGCTGAACCTATTTTAATGAGACTTTCATTTCCATATACAAGAATTTTCATAAAGTTGTTTAGGCCACATTTTCTCTACGAAAATAGACTTACTAAATGCATTTTCCCACTCGTACCTACGCGTCATAATATCTAATTTAATCTAGAAACGTTAGTTACCTATTGGATTTTCGTTCTGTACAAATAAGTATTGTTTAAGTACTATATAAGTATATTTTATGACTAAACTAGTTATACTGATAAAAGAAATACTTTCATAACTGTTAACGTCTAAAAACACGTAATACAGTGCCGATCGTGACTTGAATCCAGTGCGGCAATCGATCTTAGTTTTAATAGAACATTATAATTCTTATGACATAGATGTTAAGGTCAAAAAATTATAAATAAAAATAATCCTATCTTTAATATTTCAAGGTGTATTTTACGATCGATAAAATATACATTTTATAGGTATTTATATCACTTATTATCTATTTTTTATACACCTGCCTCCGTCTCTCAGCGCTCTACACTACCCAAGGTTGACTGCCAGTAAATGCTAATGATGGCATTAAGTCCGCATGTAGCGTTGCCAGAGTTCGGATAAAGCCGGACATAGGGTTTTTGAATGCGTATCCAAATAATTAAACGGTGTCCCGCTTGTACGGCGTTTGTTAGGCTTTTACATTTGAGCAGTCACGTGGTCGTTCGAGCGAGCGGTTCTTCGTTTTTGCCACGCACGTCTCACCATCATTACAATTTTGGGAACATCTATGATAAAGCCTGGTTACAAATACCAAAATTTTAGTCGTATTAATGCTATGTATGTTTTGTGGGGACGTATGCAGTCGCACAGACGGGTGATATAATTTAGTATGTCCGGCCTTATTTACCCAAATATCCGGCCAGACTGGCGGGTTTGTCCGGCTATTAGGGTTGACGACCTGGCAATCCTATCTACATGTGTACAAATTGTAATAAATAAATAAAAATGCAAAGAAAGAATGCGTCACTGCATTTTATCGTATTATGTTACGTTTCAAATGGTGTAAGGTGCGGAAACATGCTTGCGTTGTCTGTCACCAATAGTAACACGTAAGATTCTATGCTTAGTTCCATAGCTACAGTAAGGTAACACGTAACTTATTTCAATATTTCGGTTGTAAAAAAGGTATTGTAATATCGTTGACACGTTCTACGATAAAAAATATTCACAAAACTAAGTTTTTGTAAATAGAGTAGGTACTTAAATTTTTTTTGAGTAAATATCTAAACTTAGAATAATACATACCTACTAAGGTATACTATGGTGTGTAAAGGAAATATTTTGTAGATGTCTTTTTATTAGCACATTTACTACTACAACATACATAAACAACTTAATCAATGTTTCAATTTTAATAACGAGCATGTTGTTAAAATTAAAACATTGAAGAAGTTGCTGTCTTTTCTTATTTTCTGTTCTTTCTTTCGTTTTACAAATTATTTATCGGTTAGTAAAATACTTGTACTTAATCATTGAAAAAAAACCTAATCATGTTTTCATACTAATTATTATAGTATCTAGTAGGTACAATAACAAAGAGTTATATAAGGTCTTGACTCTTGACTTAGCGAATGCATTTTCACATAAAAACGATTTTTATTACTGGACTACAAATGTCTTACAGTTTATTACACTGCAGATGAGGTTAGCTTCGCCTCGAAAATATTGGGAATATCATTTTTGGGTTGAGGTCCCGATGACCCAGACTTGGATAATAAAGATATATTTTTACCACATTTATAAACTGATGTGTATAAGTAGTTTAAAGAAAATAGTTTGCTTTACACGACGTAATAAAAAAACAAATAAAAGTGGCCATGATTACAACTTAGACTAACAGATTACAATCGGTTCAGAAAATGTTCAATTGACGTCAGATCTTTTCCGCATCGTTCTCAATAATTAAATACCTAATTACAATCTAGACTTGAGAGGCATGTCCGATAACAACTTGAGAGGAAATCTCTTAAATTATCGAACCGTATTCAAAATCGTCAATTATCTATCTTCAAGTTATTTTCGCGAAATAGTTTCCAGGTGTATTTAAATGATGATGAAAAGTGTTTTGTTCAAAGAAATACCACGGTCAGCAAAATATGAAATATACATTACACTATCCAAGTTTTATTATTTTCGTTTTCTACAATGAAATAGATATTGAATTTTCACCCGTTCGAAAATAAACTTAAAATTTCGATATTTAAAATGTCTCATTTATTTAATTTGAATTCGTTAAGACTCAATTCAAGTATTTTTACATGTTTTAACATAACCGGATAATACGAAAAGGCTTCGACCAAGACAAACATACATAATTTTTATCATAAGCTGGAATAATGAAATATTTACATGCAATAACAGCCGTGTCGTGATTTCCTAACGCCTCGACCATTGTTCGTGCGAATTGTGTCATGAATAATGAGATAGACTGTCGTCCAGTCTATCATTAAATTATAGTATTCATCGCTCACTAAGTAATTAGTGCACAGGAAAATCTATCAACATCTTCACCTTGATCATATCTTGTGTAATTCTTTGGGCAATTTATACAACTACCCTTACTTCGTTCAATGTTTTTGTCAGTGCTGCAATAAATAATAATATAACAATACCAGCCCTGTATTATATAGGGTCATTTTTACATTGCGTTACTAAATAAAACCACATATTCGCGTACCTCTGCTAACATCGTGCTAAACATTATCAATGAACAAGGAATATAATAATAATAATACCAGACCTGTATTTTATACTGCTCACTGCTGAGCAGGAGCCTCCTCTGCTACTGAGAGGGTTTAAAAGGCCTTAGTCCACCACGCTGGCCTAGTGCGGGTTGGCAGACTTCACACACCCTCGAAATTCTTATGGAGGATTCTCAGGTATATAGGTTTCCTCACGATGTTTTCCTTCACCGTTAAAGTAAACGATAATTCATAAACAAGGAATGTAATGTAATCAGCCCTGTATTATATATTGCCCACTGCTGTGCACGGGCCTCCTCTATTACTGAGAGGGTTCAGGCCTTAGTCCACCACGCTGGCCTAATGCGGGTTGGCAGACTTCACATACCCTCGAAATTCTTATAGAGAATTCTCAGGTATGTAGGTTTCCTCACGATGTTTTCCTTCATCGTTAAAGCGAATGATAATTGATAAAAAAGGAATACTTTCGCCAAAAATGCTGGTTGTACTGTTGTAGTATTACAATTTTTTTATCATTTTGTAGTTTAATGCGAATATGGTGTGTGCGTAAGTGTATTTCTGACTGAAAGTGTAATTTTGCTGCTGCGAGGAATTCTCCCAGAGCAGTTATAATGACATTAGGGCTAGTGCAAGCTTAAAGTTACTTTTATTGATATTTATTTTGTTTGATAATTACACTTTTTTTATTTTACATCTATGGTTAAAATAACTTAATGGAAAATATTATTTTCAACGAGTATGTGGTTTCATTTATTAACGCAATGTCAAAATGACCCGGTATACTGTCCCACTGCTGGGCACGGGCCCATCTCTGCATTAAATGCCATTAAATGATTTGTCTTTACCAAAATCATATTATTAATCAGATCAATTCTTATAATTTTATCTGAAGAAAATTCTAATATGAGAGTGAAAACTAACCAGGTACTTAGTAGGTACTATCCATTACCTAACGAAATAGCTAACGAAATCTATTGGTATTCTTTTATCACAGTCATCGACAAACAATAAATAGGATTCATCAAGAAATATAAACAAGTACCTACCATAAGAATATAATGTATCTTTATGTACTTAAATATGTAGTTATGTGCGCTCAATAATATCGCGTGACGACCTCAACTCCCAATGAATGGATGCATTTATAAAAACTACTACGCATCTAATAGGCAGATGAGATAAAAAGCACAAGAATTAAGAAAATGAAATTGCGTACCTATACGACATATTACCTTAATTATATTATAGAGTACGTGTTCCTCGTGGCTTCGACCTTGTGGAGGATCACCTGAGATATATTTTTTAAATAAAAGTTCCACTGTGTATCTTCTATTCTAGAGTACCTATTCCTGGATAAAATGTAGCCCAATATGCCCAAATCAAGGCATCTCCTTTAAATAGATAAAATAGGGAACTTGAAATTGAACAGGCCAAGGTAAGGTCGAGATAGCTCAGTTGGCAGAGCACCGGCACGGTACGCTGGAGGTCGCGGGTTCAAATCCTGCTTTCGATTGCTTCTTTTTCAATGTTTCCATAAAAAATAAAATCATGCTCAAATATCTAGATTTTAACAGATTTGTTAAGATTCAGAAGTTCTTAACGATTTTACTGTTAAAAGTTAGATAGGTATTTCATCTTTATATGTAGTAAAATCTTCAACTCTATAGAGCCATGCAAATAAATAATGTCTTGGTCGTTAAAAGTAGGTACTCAATTGTTGAACTTATTGCACGACAGCATTACAGACTAGTTTCTGGATTTCTTACCGTAATTCTATGTGAATGGTGAGTTTCTCTATGACATACAGTCTATTTGCAATAGCCGGAAAACGGCTTCTAAAGCTTAGTTGTATTACATACGTGGTATGACTGTTTTGGAGAGGTCTCTCATTCGATTACAGACATGGATAATTTGATATTGTTTTTTTAGTTATATTATCCCTTCTGATAAATATATGATCGGTCAATTATAAAAAAGAAGACTATAGAAAAAAGATAGAGGCTATATGGGCGTTGTAACAATCCTATCGGAAAATCTTAAGACTTTTAGAAAGACGTTTATATGTGGAACTTAAACTGCAATAAATTTTTAATGTTTATGTAGTGCATTTCGTTATCTAACTGCTAACAAATGGGTATTTACAATAACCAGATCATAATCTAGGCCGTAATTTGTAAAAGAAACTTACATGGCAGTAACGGAGTATTTACTTACGTAGTCTGAATAGACTAAGAAAAGAGAAGGTGAGGAGATTTCCGAGCTAAACTAATGACCATTGAAGATGATGAGAGTCGATGATGGTGTCTCAGGGTGATGAGGGCAAAGTAGCGGTACACAACTTTAATTCAATGTTCTAAGATCTAGGTGATGTGTCTACTGCTGAGCATTTGTTGCGTTTAGCCGCGTATGAACGGCTTTGACGTTTTGTATTCCATTTACATAAACGTATATAAAGAAAATAGGAACAATCTCCAGCACCAACTTTGTGGTACTACCGACAATCCGTCTCGTTATTTAATTACCTCCATTAAAAAAAATTGCCCGTTTAATTCTTTTTTTATTTTTTTTATTTATTTATTTAGGCAAAGACATGTTACAATTATATATAAGGTCGTTGACTCTCAAACTAGGCATGCCTGTATCTTCAGAGCCTCGGGTGGGTAATCGAAATATGATCTTTGCTGACATAAATGAATTTTGAACCTAACATCGGGTTTATTCAATATTGTATTTTAAGCCACTGTCATTGGCTATTTTTTGTGCTCATGTGTTATAATAACAATAATTTATTTCAGACCAAAAGTTATAGTCCATAATATTAGTAAACACTTAAATAACTATGTTAGCAAGATCAATCAATTAATTGTAATAAAAGAAAAAAATAAATAATTGTAAGATCTGAAACCATAAACACATGTTTTTACGCCGGGGTAACCTATAAGTATTGTTTCCTAATATCAAATGATTCTTGTACATTTAGATATTGTCATTTTAATGATTTTGTGTGTTATATTACAGGAACCCACACCGCATTGAAGTCTCGCGAGATGAAGCCGTTTTTCAAACAGGTATATATCTATCTGTAACTTTCTTAGACATATTCGAATTAGATGTTGTATTAAAATGTTTGCTCATGAGGCAGCATACCTATCATGTACGCTTTTATAATTCACATTCTAGGAATCTAGTTCGAATGACCATTATGTTATTTTTAAAACTACAACAGCATAATTTGGCATGCTATGGGAAGACCAAGATAGTAAGTTAGGACAATCTCACTGAAAACTAGTCATCCCAAAGAAGAATGATGGATATATCTGTGAAGAACTCTCAGCAGCTTTATTAAACTGGTGTCATTAAAATTCCAGGCTTTCGTGGTTAGCGGTGCGGCGTTGAATATCGCTGGGCATGGCTGTGCTCATGGCTTCCCTGCTGTACTGTTCGCACAGTTGAAGAGTGACGGGGAGACGCTTACCGATACTGATACTTCTTGGATAGGTAGGTTGTGAGCATCTCTATAGAAATTACAAGGGCTATATGTAGTGTTTGCTATGTTTGCTATGTAGTGTTTTGTAATAAAGTTACACTAAACATTGGCGTGCTATTTTAAAAAAAAATATCACTTTCTATAGGAAGTAGATGAAAAGAACAGTGAGCTTAGAATGCGCAAAAAACGCAACTCTTAAGACGATATCGATTAATTTGAATGTTTTTTATTGATGATAATTTTTAAGATTTTTTATTGAATACGCCAGTCACGTGTTAACCAATTCCAATAAAACGAAACGGAGTTGTGTCGTGATTTTTTGCCACATTCTAATTTCACAGAACTTGCCTTCCAATGCAAAATACTGTATTTTTAGAATTAGGCCGTCAAACCCCGCTTATATCTATACTTAATATTATAAAGCTGAAGAGTTTGTTTGTTTCTTTGTTTGAACGCGCTAATCTCAGGAACTACTGGTTCGAATTGAAAATTTCTTTTTGTGTTGAATAAACCATTTATCGAGGAAGGCTTTAGGCTATATAACATCAGGATGCAACTATTAGGAGCGAAGAAATAATGGAAAATGTGAAAAAAACGGGGAAAATTATTTATCCTTGAGGGCTTCCATTGCGTGCGCTGCGAAAACGGTTCAAGATACCAAAAATATATGTATGAAAGAATTATTCCTCTTGGAATGATCTAAAAAAATGCCCGCGACAGTATATGTCTATCTTTTAAGATTAACTCACTAGAACCGTTTTTATGGTAATCAAATTTGGTCGAAATTAATGCATTATTTGTTAAGAGTTGTATGAACGTCATAATATTAATCTTTATCCAAATAAATGTGTTGGATAGAGTGATTAAACGGGAAGGTTTTTATGTACTTTTAGCCCGGAAAAAACTTATTAACGCGGGCGAAGCCGTGGGCAAAAGCTAGTATATTATTATATAGATGTATGGGGAAACCCTATATGCTCGGACGCCGGCGTCCGTAGTGGGGCTTGACGAGTCTAGATAAGTCAACCATTCCATCGTTTGATTGCCTCGGTGTCGGTGGTGTAGTTGTATTACGGTATGACTGCAATGCTGACGTCTCGGGTTCGATCCCCGGGCCGGGCAGTGATATTAGTTTTTTTTTATTGAGTATCAGTCCGGAGTCTGGAATTTGGGCTCGATATGGCGATATATTTTCCACCAATAATTATCAGAGTTATTTGGTATTTTCAAATACCTCGTTACTTATTACTGTTAAACATTTAAAACCTACCACAAATTCTTCTTTTTTCAGCATCTGTTGTGGGCGTCATGGGCATCGTTGGAAACTTCGTGTCACCAATCCTGATGACACGACTGGGTCGGCAGAAAGCCCATCTCATCAGCACCATACCAGCACTCCTCGGATGGATCGTGTTCGTTCTAGGAAACTCCGTCCCACTGTTCCTACTAGCGAGGTTACTTCACGGTCTGGCTCTAGGCTTAAGGACTCCTCTAGCTGCTATATTAGTGGCAGAGTACACTGATCCAAAATACCGTGGTGCCTTCCTAGGGACCTTTGCTATATCTTTAGGGTTAGGTATTTTCTTATCCCATCTTTGGGGAGCGCAGTTATCGTGGAAAATGACTGCAGTTGTCTGTTCGCTATTTCCTTTAATTTCCATGGCTATTATCTCTTTATCTCCGGAATCGCCAAGTTGGCTGGTCTCCAAAAAGAAGTTCGAAGAAGCCAGGAAGGCATTCAAATGGGTCAGAGGCGAGGGTCCCGAACAAAGGGAAGAGCTTGAAGCTATGATCGAAGCACAGAAAGAAGAACTAGCTGAAGAGAAAAGAAACGAAGTCAATAAAACCACTCGCAGCGGAGTATTTCGAGCAGCAGTTGATTCCATCAAAGATGTGCTGAAGATATTCAAAAAGAAAGAGTTCTACAAACCAGCTATTATAGCTATAAGCATGTTAATAGTGTTTGAATTCGGTGGAGCTCATATGTTCGCAGCTTACGGTAATACGATACTCGAAGCTGTTCTTGACAAAAATGATCCGAAAGACGTCGCTTGGCAGTTCACAGTTATGGATTTACTGAGGACTGTGTGTGCATTCTTAGCCATATTCTTGTTGAAATATTTCAAGAGACGAACAATTCTATTCACTAGCGGCTTTATGACCGTTTTATCTTTGAGCGCAATATCAGTTTTCATATATCTTAGGAAAGCTGGTGTAATAACTTCGGATTGGATGTTAGATTTGCTGCCAATGTCTTTGATGACATTTTACACATTATCCTTTTGCCTCGGTTTAGTTCCTTTAAATTGGGTCATTTGTGGGGAAGTCTTCCCGTTAGCTTATAGGAGCTTAGGATCGACGTTGTCCACATCGTTTCTAACGCCATCTTTCGTGGTATCCATGAAGACTGCTCCTCATTTATACTCTTCAGTAGGAGTTGAAGGGGCATTTTTAGTTTATTCTGCCACTTTGACTGTATTTTTATTAGTAATTTACGCTTTACTGCCAGAAACAAAAGACAGGACTCTACAAGACATAGAAGACAGTTTTAAAGGCAAAAGACACGTTGACCCCGAGGTACAGTTAAAGTTGATTAAGAAAGAAGGCATTGTTTTAGCGAATTAAGACATTTAATTGTAAATAAGTACTTAAAACCTGTGATAAGTAGTAGTTGTTGGAGAAGAAAGGGGCACTTTCAGACATGTTTATATCGTTTTATGATTTATGAATCACAGCATTGTTAAGAAAAAATACAGATATGCAATTAAAGTTCCAAAAAAATTAAGCAGATATGTAAAACTTTGGAAAAAAAAATGTATTTCTAGTAGTGCCCATTTCTCCGCTAATTTATATTTCATGAAATTGACCAAAAACAATAAATATTGATTCCGTAACATAGATCGTAACTTTTTGTTTTCTGCATAAGTCTTTTTTAGAATATGGGATAAAGTAAATGGAACATGGGCATAGCCAGGACTATACACTTCAGAAAAAATATATCTTTAAAACAAATAATCTTGTATTTCAAGGAAGTTTTATACAAGCCACACACATACAAAACTTAAACTCGATTGCAAAAGGCGAAATATGTAAACCTTAAGAATTTGAATTTAAAAAAATATATTTATTTTAACCTTAGAATTAACAATTAAATGTCAACGGTCTTCGCAGTTCCATCAACTGTGCAAGTTGGAAACAATTAAAAAAATATCTCTAATTTACGCTTTTTTCTCTTACTGTTAAACACAAAATCATTATTGTGTGGCACAAGAATTGAACCTCTTTTTTTAGCAAGTTTTTATAAGATGTGCTATCCCAAATGCTCCTTAATAACATAATACTTCAGTCTAAATTCACTTTTTCATGCGTTTAAAGTTTCTAAAACTAAAATATCACTCATTAAAAAAGTCTTAATGGACCAATATGTAAGAATAATTTTACTTATGCTGGCTATACCCATTCTTCTACCATATATGAAATGTTTCAGTTACCTATATTTCATTTAATATAAATTTATACATGTTATATTTTGTTACACATTGCATTAAATTAAGTGAAATATCAATACAGATAAAATGCAATAAAATTATGACTCTGAGACATAATAGAATAATATTGTGAATTACGTATTAAAAACAGCTACAGTAATAGGATTTATAAAACTGCTGTGGTAGAAACACAGAATATAATTCATTATTGTTAAAGAATTATTCTTGTGTTTATGAACCAGTCTCTGAATATTTATGACTGCAGATGAATTATGTTAATAAATAGAATATATCTTAATAGTACAAACAATCAAGGAACAATAAAGTTATGTTGTTATCTTAAATACTAAGTGGTTTTATTTAAACATAATATATTAGCAAATACATATAAAAGGCACTCTCAATGTATATAACATTGAATGCAAAAATAACAAAATTTAAAATTTTATATATTTTTGCAAATTATTATAAGTAAAACTAAACACTAAATAAAATTGTCTCACAATTTCATTGCCCTTTAAAAATTGTTTTTTTTTTATTAAGCTTTAGTCGTACTCATTTGTTATATCTGGAATTTGGTTTGACTCAGTGCTGATTTTGATAAACAATCTCAATCTTTTTTCAATCTTTTGCGACGATGGACCAATCAAAATAAAGGTATTTGACTTCTTTTGAATTTCACTTACTTTAATCGGTTTATGATCTGATTGTAGATTGAGATTGTTTATTTAAATTGGCCATTATTAGTTAACATGTACTGACAAACCATTAAATCCAGATACACGTCTAATTAAAATATTGACAGATATTTCTTTATGACTAAAGTTCTCAACATTGTGTGAATAAAACATACCATTATTTTATATGGCATTCATAAATAGGAAAGATAAGTAAAAACTTTTATGATATAAGCAATAAAAACAACACTAGAGTATTTGTATCTCCCCAGACAAGGAATAAAACCCACTAAAGTCATAAGCATAAGTGTGTTCCGTTCTGCGATCAAACTTCTAATATCCCGATTCAGACAGGCATAATTGCATCGGTTGGTGAGGGATAATAATCTATCATCAGTTGACACTCTACCTGAAACCCTCTCTACTTACTATCAGGCGCAGTGGAGTCACTTTGTCATGCTCGTCTCAATTTATGATGGAAGATACTAACAATGAACTTGTGATAATAAAAACAAAAAGAGAAATGAAAAATAAACACTAACAGGTGGGTTAAATAATTAAAACAAGAACTAAGTAAAAAAATTGTCTAAGTAACAAAATATTTTTTTAGAAAGTTATTTATGCTAAAATAAATTTAACATTGGATGTGTCAGACAAATACATATTATATGTATTTGTCTGACACATCCAATTGTATGTGCGTATGTGAGATTAACAGGATTTAATATAAAATCGTATAGCATTACAAATACTAGAATTTTGTTTGAAACCTAACAATTGTTATAAATTATATTATACAAGTTTATGATACTTTGCAAAGTTAAATTGAAACAGGTACACACAATCTATACATATAATAAAGCAGTAGAACCGGTGTGTCTGTACATTTGAAGAAATGTGATAAAAAAGTAAGGGGGTGATTTGATTCCACTGCAAGAAAAAGAGCAATGGAACACAAATCAGCAATTTTTCTTTTCTGTCTGTTTTTCTGTTAATTTGTTACTGCAAATTCATTTATATCATTTCCTAGATTAACACATAGGCTACTTTTTAGGCTCGGAAAATATAAAGCAGGACTTTTATCCCAGAAAAACTTTTACACATGAGTAGAGCCACGAGCATAAGCGAGTATTATAATATTGATTAATGAGACATTGCTTGGTGCTCACTAGAATTATGGCAGCTTTTTTCCTCAACCTACATTGACAGAATGTAACTCAACAGGGCAAACCTAGTGGAAATTGTAAAAACTATTATGAATCATGTAAAGCATGCCAAAGTTGATTAATCCTTTCAACCTTCAAATCAGGAGGTCCGAATAGGAAATGACCAGCATATCTTGGTCCCAGTCTGGCCAACACATCTGCCTTCCCTGTGCTCAAGATTAAATTGGATAATTGAGTTCTGGCCACACCAATCTTCTGAGCCAAGTCTCCTGTTATGTGGACATCATCAATCCAAAAATATGGTGTATTTTGTGCGGCTTTTAGTAATCGTGGTACTACATCCTGGGAGTAAAGAATAGCCCAACCTGAAAAATACAATAAATTATTACTGAGACCATGATGTTTTCACAAATATATTATGAAAACTATTGCTCCATAGAAATAATTAAGTTGTCTCTAGCATGACCTTTACAAAAAAGAAAACTAACCTGCACAGTAATTGGGATAGAATTGAAACTCGTATTCCTCAGCCGTGACTTTCCATTTTGATTCGTCAGATCTCTGCACTTCTGCATGTACTGCCACATGGCAAGTTATCAAACCTTTTGCCCCCCACGGTGACAGTTCCCGGGCCAAAAATTTTAACAATGCTTCCAAATTCACCACAACATCATCATCTGTCTTCAAAACATATTTAGCCTGGGGACAGTGATGAGAAACCCATTTCAATCCCATCACATGCTTGTAAGTCATGTTTCTGTAGTCATCTTTGAAGTTTCCTTGGACTATATCCCCGTAACGAGTGCTCTCAGCTAGCACCTTCTGAGAAATGGTTATGTTTTCTGGCTCTCCAACAAGGAACACTAATTTTGTCGATTCTATCTCGCGGCCCCACGTACTGCGAATAGCCATCCTGTTGTCAAAGTTACTGGGGTTGGAAGATACAATAATCATGAGCAAGAACCCTGCCGGGTGCTTACCGCAAGGCTGCGGATTTATTTTGAACGAAAAGTTCTTGATGTCAATAAGCTGATCATACACATCATCCACTTTAATTACTGTAGTATTTTGGGGGCCGAGAAGCGTAAATTTTGGATCCTGTACGCACACCACATTGACTTCAGTGAAATAATAATTGTAAATTAAAACAAGACAGCACGAGGTAAATAGAATTTTATGTATGGTCAACATTTCGTTTTTGTCGACGCGTTGACTCTCCTTCATTGCTGTCGTTTGTATATGATATAATGCCTATATACCTACTTTTAAATTCATATTTCACTTATCTTTTGCAAATATTACAAACATACAAATATTACAATTACAATTTTTTTTTTTTTTTTTAATATATAATTCTCCCTTACAGGGAAGGCAAAGGGTTCAAGCCCATACAGCCTCGTCTTAAGTGATATCTCTGGTTGTCGTAGTAAAGCAGTGGCTACCTTACCAAGACTTTATCAAGGAGTTTTGGCGGCAACGAAAAAACACTTGATTGACACAGTTGTTTCAATTCACTTCATTTGAGCACTTTAATAGAACTATATTGGATAATATACCACCACAATTATGCAATATAACACTAAGTATCACCAAAATAATGAATTAAAACAAAAGCACCTCATGACACTTTCACGTTCCCGCCAAAACTCCATTTTTTTTTTTTTTTTTTTTTTATTACAATTACAAACAATTTAAATTCATAAAGTTGATTGCTGTCACTTGTCACTGACACTTGCAGTGTTGCCAGATGTATGATGGTTGAAGTTGCCGAAAATTCATTGTGAAGTAGTCTAAAGTCGCCGCATCGCATATGGGGAGGCAAAGGAGCGAAAAGAAACGTCCTTAATTTCAAATAAATGCTAACCCAACTCGCTAAAAATTCGAAGTAGCCTAAAGACACTCAATTGTGTGGGGACGCGAAGCGCTAAAAAAAGCTCCTCACTTTTCCAATTATCGTATGTAAGGTGATCTGAGTACATGTTTTGCACCCTCAATGTTAAAAATACCCTCAAATTCGACGAAAACAAGGCTTATAACACGAATTTTCCGAGGTAGCTTAAATTGGCGACGATCTCCATTCGTATAGCCTAAACGGCGACCGGTCGTCGTTGGCAATTTTTGATCGCCCCGACACCCGCCAAGATAGCCTAAATGGTCTAATGTCGCCTAATCTGGCACCACTGGCCACTTGTCAAAAGAGATTTGGCAAATGTAAAATGTAGCAACTTGCAAATAAAGCAAGTTCAGAAATATCTAATAAGCTTAGAGTAAGTATAACTACTATAGAGCGCGTGTATGCAATTGGGAACAATAGGCACGGGTGGGAACATTGTCCTGCGCCGGCCGCAAGCACTTGTAGTCACTCGAGTAGGAACGGTGTGAGCACACGCGAGTGAGATCTAAAGATAAAGATAAAGATAAAGATAAATTTATTTCCAAAAATTACAATTCTTACAAGCGTTAACAACGATGTTCACACTAGGCTATGCCTGTATCGTGAACATCAAAAACATAGCTTAAAAGGACAAACCATATACCATCTAAATTGTAATAGTATTACATACAAGTGAATTTGGATAAAATGTAAAAGGAAAACAACATATAAAATTATAACACAAATGAGTAATCATACAGAACTATAAAACTAAAAAGAAACTAACACAGTTGAAAAATTTATAGTCAACGACCCTAGGAGTGAGTGTGTATGCATGCGTGTGTAAGTGTGTGTGTGTGTGTGTGTGTGTTGTGTGTGTGTGTGTGTGTGTGTGTGTGTGTGTGTGTGTGTGTGTGTGTGTGCGTGTGTGTGTGTGTGTGTGTGTGTGTGTGTGTGTGTGTATGTGTGTGTGTGTATGTGTGCGTGTGTGTGTGTGTGTGTGTGTGTGTGTGTGTGTGTGTGAGTGTGTGCTTATGTAAAAATGTAATAGTCGCAATAATTATAATTTAAACATCAATTTTTAAAAGTCTCTCAGTATCCTCATGATTTAAATTCAGAAGCATGCCCTTGACTGTATTTTTAGCTTCTCGTATAGTTTTTGTCTTAATGCAGCATTTTTTTTTAATTCTATTGTATACGTATGGAGATAGAAAAAGAGAAAAACGCCTGGCAAAAGTGGTTTTGAGTTTTGGTATATGAGCCTTAAATTGTCTGCGTTTCAGCAGTTCCTTATAGTTGGGTTGATTTAAAATAGACTTGTGAGCTGTGAGAGCTATTTTCAGTATGTACAGCTGCCTGACACTAAGAACCCGTGCCTCTGAATATAGTTGAGAGGTTGGGAACCGATACGGCTTTTTCAACATTACCTTCAGCAGTGACCGCTGGGCTCTTTCTAATGTAATTAATGTCGACATGGAAGCCCCTCCCCATGCTTGTATACAGTAAATTAAAACTGATTCACAGAGTGAAGTGTAAATAGTTTTCAAGAGAGTTTGATCTGCAACTTCTCTCAATTGTCTGAAGACATTGATAAGTTTTCTTGTTCGCATTGACATGCTACTGATTTGCTCCTTAAACGTAAGCTTTTCGTCAACTAAGACTCCAAGATATTTTACGGCCTGCACTCTACGTACACCTGCACAGCTACAATTTGATCTGGAGGAGTCTAAGCAATTGGTACTTGTGTGCACAGTGATGGCAGAGTGGATACCATAATCCGAGGCTGATGTTTTGTGGAAATATATGTACCCCGTTTTGTCGGTATTCAATGTAAGTAGATTATGATTCAGCCAGTTTGCCACTACTGCCATACCTGCCGTAGCTGTTTCATAACATTGTCTCCCGTTCTTGTCGTGAAACAATATCGCTGTATCATCAGCGTAGCATATGATTTCAGCATTATTAAGTTTAAGCGATGCAATATCATTAAGGTAGATAAGAAATAACGTTGGACCAAGTACACTACCTTGCGGGACCCCAAAAGATATGTCAGTAGTGTCACTGGTCCATTCACCAATCCTGACGCACTGCTTTCTTCCTGTCAAGTAGCTCCTGAACCAATCTAAAGGAACACCTCTTATACCAATATTCTCGAGTTTTTTCAAAAGTATTTTAATAGATACGGTGTCAAAAGCTTTTGCCAGGTCTAGAAAGACTCCAATACACGAATCTCCACGGTCAAGGATGCTTCCGACTGTATTTGTTAGTAAAACTACGGCATCTTCTGTTGATTTGTTGCGCCGAAAACCGAATTGGGAACTATTAAGGATATTATGTACCTCTAGATACTTAACAAGTCTTTTGTTGACGACTTTCTCAAGGACTTTTGAGAAACTGGGTAACAGAGATATTGGACGATAGTTGATAGGTTTGTCAGAGTCACCTCCTTTATGGATTGGGCTAATTATGGCAGTTTTCCACGCTTCCGGAACGACACCAGTAGACAGGCTTAGGTTTATTAGTTCCGTAAGGGGTTTTGTGATAAGGTTGAAAATCGACTTTAAGATTTTATTTGAAATACCGTCTACCCCTGGTGCACTATCAATCTTCAAGTTCATAATTATAGTTGACACTTCGGTGTAGTCTGTGGGTTCCATGAAAAGCGAGCCGGGATGCATGCTATTAATTTTAACAACGGAGGCCAGTTGTCTCTCGGTTGTGTTTAGATCCCTTAATGTTTTATTGGCCAGTTTATTTCCTACTGTAGCAAAGTAGTTGTTGCAGAGATTTATAGCCTCCTCTGGAGTATTTCTAGAATTAAGTAGATCGGTACATGTAGTTTGGGTTTTCTTTGCTCTATGAGTTATTTTGTTAATAGTTTGCCATAGTTTCTTAGGATTTCTTATATGCTGTTTTAATAGTTCAGATTCATATTGATTTTTAAGCTTTCTTATTAAGTCACTGTAAAAATTACGATATCGCTTATATATAGTCTTTTTAGTTTCATCTTTTGGAAATTTTCTACATTCTAGATGCAGTTTATCACGGACGTGTGAACATCGAATTAGACCCGTGGTCATCCAGGGTTTTAATATCACTTTAGATCGACTAACTTTAATGACCTTTGAGTATTTGTCAATGAGCTTGCTTATCATATCTATAAACAAAGTAGTTTGTGTATTTACATTTTGCATGGATTGCAGGATTGACCAGTCAATATTAGACAGCTCTTCCATTATAGAGTCATATCGAATTTGTAGCCTTTGTCTTGATATATTAGGAGTATATTTTACCGAGGCAGTGATCCCCGTAATGAGCATATCATGGTCCGCTATTGACGTAGTGCAAACAATAGATTCTGCTTTGTAATGACCTTTCAAAAATATATGGTCAATGCATGAACTGTTACGCGTTGGCTTGTCATTTGCGGAGGTGAAGCCTAGTTCGGATAAAAGACAAAGGTAGTCCGATGCTTTTTGCGTTTCCTCTTCAGCGCAATTGATGTTAATGTTTATATCGCCCGCAAGAACCAGGCAAGACTTTTGGTCTAAAGCAGTAATGATCTCACATAGAGAATGTAGAAATGGGCTGAGGTGAGAAAATGAGGGTGACCTATATACACCCATCACAGTAATTACATTAGGAATATGGACTATAAGACAGTTTGCTTCTAAAACAGCCGGTTCAGTTACTTGTGGAGACATTGTGTCTTTGTAATATATTACAACACCTCCGGCTCTATTTATAAAGTTCTTAGTACAGCTAGCCATATAGCCCGGGATCTGGTATATAGTAGAGTATGTGTTAATCCAGCATTCAGTAAGAATTATAAAATCAAAATTTAAATTAAGTCTCTTGAGGATAATTAAAAAGCTATGGAAATTACGATTTAAACTTCGAATATTAAATGTTAGTATTTTTATCTTGTAGTTTATAATAATTTCGTAACAGTCTTCTGGATAGGAAATTTGGTGGCATTGAATTCTGTCAGAATTATCAATTTCGTCAATTATATCAAGAGACGCCATTTGTATGCAATAAATTTATGACAAAAGTAATTATGCCAGTAAACGAGTATAAACACCACCTGAATAATAGTGTTTCCACTGAGTGGTTGGATGGCCATGTGTGCGACTATCAAGGAGAAATATAAGATTTTTTTGTCTATATGAAAGTGATTGCAGATTTTGTAGAGTATATTTATGTAAATGTATATTTGTTTTTCATGTGTGTATATTACGTGTGATCCTAAGTAGAAATTTCTAATGTCTAAAGTGTCCGTTTGTGGAGGGTGGAAATGAATGATGTTGTGTATGTAGTGTATAATATTTGTATATAACGTTTGTGTTTGTGTAATGTGTATACTTGTACTTTTATTTGTGTTCTTCGGAAATTGTTTATCAGTTTTTATAAAATTATTTTTATGTGCCGAGAGAATGCATATAATAATATATAAATGTTGGAATGTATGTTTGATATAAGTATGTTCATATTTCATATTAAATGAAATTTGAATGTTTTTTGTTATAACATTAATAATATAAATATTAACTTCAACAAGTACCCTTTGCAGAAAATGTTGAAGCCAGGGGGCCCATATGCTTCTCAAGATCTTCAGTGGATTCAATGCGGATTGCAGGGTATGTTTCACGGTCGTTACTTGCAGATTTGCGTATGTATATAGATCCATTTCGCAGCCAGCAGTAACGAAATCCATGTTGCTGAGCTTGAATCCTTGCTTCTCGAAATAACAATCTGTTTTCTTTGGTGAGTCTTTCATTGACGTAGATCTTGGTCGGGCTCGCATTAACAATTCCTTCGGAGGTAAGGTTTCTTCTAGTCTTTGCTGCTGCCAGGAGTTCGTCCCTCTTGGCCTTCCTCAGTAGCTTGATTACAATGGGCCGCGTTGTAGGCTTGGTGACATTTTCGCCATTTTTGTATTTTGAGCCAACTCTGGTAATGTCGTCAATATCAGTCTCATGTAAATTTACATTAAGTTTTTGTGAAACTGTCAAAGCTATATGAGTTAAATTATCGTTACTGAGTTCAGGAACTCCATAAATTTCAAGCTCATTTTTTAGTGAATGCTGCTCGGATAAATTAATGGAATGTTGTAACTGTGATACAGTTGATTTTAATTCATCAATCTCTAAATCCTTGTTCTCTAATTTCTGACGAAGCTGATCAATTGATGGCGTAATTATATTTAGTTGAGTCTTAAGTTCAACTACTTCTTCTTTTAATAAACTAAGTTCCTGATAGTGTTGTTTTATTTCCCGAATCTCACATCTTAATTCCCGCAATTCTTGGACCAATTCAGAAATGTTGTGTGTATCTTCATAACTAGTAGCAGTTCTTGTAGCTCCTCTGGAACCTCTTATCAAATTGATATTGGTGTCTGAGGGAGAGGTATTCAAAGTCTTGCCTATTGGGGTGTTTGTGTTACCACATTTTGGTTGCGTACAGACACACTTAGGGCATTGCCAAGATGACTTGTATTGACTGGTCAGGTCTTTAAAAACCTTTTGAGATATTTGTAGACATTGTAAATCATAAGTATTTTTACATTTTGTACATTTCATCAGCTGAATAGCATCAATAATCTTGCCGCAAGCAAAACACTTAACGGTCATTGTGGAATTCTTAGTGAACAATTCAAATAAGTGAAGCAAAGATAACTTGCAAGTTTGTAGATGTTGCGATGAATGAAGCGGCGAGAGCGATGAATAGCGTTCAATATGACTCACTCCTAGCAGTCCTAGCACGTCGGGCGGGCGAGCGCGGGTCGGTGTGATGCGCGCGGGGCGAAGTGGAGTGCGAATATTTGATTATTAATACTGCAAAATGGTTAAATGGTATGTGGAATGTTGTAAAAACGACACTCGGAAACACACTAAACAGAATTCTAATATCACGTTTCACAGGCAAGCCATATTTCAATATATTTTTAGGTAAAATTGAAATCACGCGTTGCGGTATGAAAGACGCAAGGGAGGCGAACGCTTGTACCCCCCGCACTGCCCTGCGTCCCGCTTTTTCGATAGTGATGTTATGCGTCGATACCAGAATCGATGTAATATTTTCATATGCATACGTATTTATTACTATCGAAGGCGATGCTTAATACCGGGTGGAAGGGAAACGCTCTCTATACCGGAACGGTAAGAGAGAAGAACCATAACATTAACGAAAAACTATATTCATTTGCAAAGCTAAGCGATAATACTTACGATTTTAGTATTTCCGTAATTCATGCGCGCGCAATGTAAAGCGTACAAAAAACTGGGCGGCCGCCGCGTTGCGCCGGCACCGGCCCGCGGTCGTTAACCCGTCAGCTGATGTACGTGTTTCATTACGATTTTTTTGAAATATTGACCTTTTTAACTATGTTTTTCAGAATAATAGTTTGATTTATCTATCCATACGTGAAGCTGTACAGAAATTTGAGAAAATCTTACTAAAATTGTAACAATGCGATCGCGATTTTTTTAGTGCCATCACGTCAGGAATCACCAATACTATCACCTGTATTCGTTTCCGAGAGCGTTTCCCTTCCACCCGGTATAATGTAGCTTAGGTAACTGTTATTGTCTGTGTGTGATTTTTAAACCAATTAATAATTGCGTTTTTGTTTATGAAATGAAAGAAATAATTACTGTTCCTAAAAAAATACCGATTACGATGATATTTTTAAGCTATTGCATAGCTTCTATCGCGGGCCTTGACAGTATAAGTTAGCAATCATTAAGATATTTTTTTTATTTGTAATTTTTTTATCATTGGTAATAAATATTTCAAAAACTAGACGTGACTATTTTAGGCTTGGGGAGACTGGCTAAGAAATCCATGGCGCGATGCTCGGTTTATATTCATTGGTTCAATTATAATGGATATCCATTAATATTCTTGGTTCTTATTGCTTGTAAAAACTGCTCTTGAGGTACCGTGTTTATAAATCATTCCACATGGCACTACACTAATTCGCAGCATAGCTTTTATCTATATTAACGCAATACGCTTAAAATTACTCACAAGGCCATATTTTGTAGAACCACAATTTTTTAACAACAATATGTACCGCGCCGCCGGACCTGTACTTATCGATAACTGCTGCGTTGGTGCTGCTCGCGTGCCCATCCCTAGCAGTCGCCAACATTTCTATATAAGTAGCTATAGTTCACCTGCCTACGCTGGGTAGTGGGCGCACGGTGCGACATTAGCGCTCTATAGTAGTTATACTTACTCTAAGCCAATAAGCTTTTAATTCTAGATATATTATAAGCTTTTTGAAAATATCATTATCAACATTCATCAATCAACCTTTTTAGATGGGGATAATAGAAAGAAGAAAAGAAAAGAAAAGATGGGAGAAAAGATAATAATTATTTTTGACATTCATTCATTTTGTTTGGACAACTATAATGATTATAGCTCGTGATTTCTGAACGTAGTATATACAGACTATAGATATAATATATTATCATCAAACGTTTATGCGGGAAAATTTAAATCTTGCGTTGGTCTAGTGGTCAAGAATGTTATATTAGATAATATTATAAACTTCTTGCTAGTGGTTCTTGATTTTTTCGTGACAAAATATTTTACACCCAGCGAGAGGCATTCATGTTTCACCACACCGCAGGGTATATAGCAAATATCCAACTAATACTAAGATCTAACGTTGGGGTCCACAAAAATCATAATAATATTATTTAGACCTAGGAATAACTAGATTTGCTCGCGGTTTCATATAATAACAGTATGCTTCTTAGGATATACTCTATAGCTCTTACTTATCATCCAAATCGTTAATCGGTTTCTGCTTTTAAAATTATGTATTTATAATTTAGTGAGTAGGTAGTTAGTACCTACGTGTAGATTTGTTATCGACAACACTCATGGCATTTACAAATACAGATATAAAATACTTCAAATCGAAGAAACGGGATAGGTATGAATAAAAATAAATATTAAAAAAAAATGTAGTTGAAAACAGCGACCTTTGATATTATTATATGAAAGATGCGAAGGATGGAGGGCCCTCGACGGCTGTTTCAAACATCGTGAAACAAACATGGAGCGTCGTTGCTTATTACAAATTAATAGGCACTTAATGCCGGACTTGTTAGACGACCACAAAGTGAGTGCTCAGGAATTTTATTCGTTTACAAACACATTTTTTTGTGTTTGGCTATATTTTTTTTTACTTTACATTTTACTTTAATAGATAAATTATTTACCAAGATAGGTAAGTTTGTTTCTAAAATCTTTTAAAAATTGTAGACGAAGTAAATTTATATGTTACCGTCAGAATCGAATATTATTTATTTATACACTTCATGTACAATTAATCTATATAGGCGGAATTTTAGAGGCTATTGGAATGAGGCGGGCGCAACGTCTTTCAAGCGTTGTTGCAATTTCCTGTACGAACATTCTGCGATTCCTTAGGTGGTCGATGGAGTAGTTGGGTTCATGGTGCATTCGATTCTGAAGGCGTCTTTCGGTTCTTCTGAACCCTCCCTACACTTGGAAACGGATCACTAGGTGGTACCGCGCTGGTTTCCCTCAAGGATACCCGTAACCGTCTTTTAACCGCCGAAGATTCACCGCAGGATTTTTATTGGTATGCCGGTATAGGATGCACATGTTAGGAATTCACATCTGCGGTCATCAGTTGTCTTCCCTCTCTTGGAGGCATTGTTCTGCGTTATTGGTCTCTCTACATTATCTATTCTAAACAGCAATACATCGAAACATCTTTATAAACTACAATTTTATTACAAACTCACATAGCCTCATGTCTGATTTACTATTCAAGGGCAGACAAAGCCGACACTGCGCAAAAAAACTTAACATCATATTACTCGACCAGAGGATCGAACCCGAGACATCAGCAGTCAGCACAGCATTCATATCGCCATACAACTACGCCACCGAATTTGTAACTTCGGAATACCCATAACACTGAATTTTATTTTATTTTATTCAAGAGGAACAGAAAACAGTTGCACATTAAAAGCTAAAGAAAAGAACTTACATATATATTACATTAATAAACATGTAACCAACACCACTGTTCACAAATTAACAGAAAAACGTTATATAGAAGTAACAATTGGACAATATTAAAGCAAATAAACCAAAATTCTTAGACACTAAAATATTTTTTTTACTAGACACCTAAGTAGGCTACACAAACACGCACGGCTTTTTATCCAGTGTTACGCACGTATATTCCATCCCAAGTTATGATAGGCTATCGGGCACAAATTCTCCAAGCTGATATTGAGTAATAAATAAAATAAAAAAGTAGTACTTAGGTAAAATCTAAATCTTCCAGGAGAGAGTGGCGGGCGCGTGCTCAAGTGCTGCCGAGATCCGCTGTCGACGTCCAATAATAGGCTTGTGGCCGCGCTGCGAATGAACCGATCTCGGCACTTGACCGCGTAGGCTGTTGGGCACACCGAGCTATAGGTACTAAGTTACCTTAACAATAACCTGTTTTTATAAAATGTCCTGATTGACTGACACACTAACGCGAAATTTTGGACTTTCTGAAATTTTGGTTAGAATATCCCATTATGAATTACCTACTGTCTTTCGAGCGGCCCCTTCCGCGTGAAAAACATTTTCCGAGATAAAAGTTCAGCTATATGTTTTTCCAGGAAAAAACGTTGTATTTGCTAGGCTCGAAACTGCCTCCATGCCAAATTTCATCGAAATCTGTTTGGTAAACTTTGAGTTAATCGCCTTGAGATAAACAGACGCGGCGGAGTACGTTGTAAGGATACAATATAAAATGTAACCCTGAGACGGTAAATGGGGTTTCAAGATTGTATGGAGGACTAGGCGGTCGAAACGGCGGAGGAACATCTGGTAAAGAATAAACATAGTGTATGTATCTTCTTACCTAATGATTTTTTTTTTAGCTGCATTTTTGTGTTTCGCTGCTTATTAGGTCTAACGGCAGTGTAGGCTGAGGAGCGAAAAGTTCAGGGTTCAATTTAAGATTAAAGCAATACTTTAGGTGTTTCTAACAGGATTTGTCCAATGCATGTATAAGGAGTAAGGACCATAGTATGTATATATTATTAAGTTATGGTGAAAAACCAGCCACAAAAACTCCCTGAACCTTTAGTGTGCAGAGATTACGATTAAAAAATATATTTTCACCATAACCATTTCTTGCAGTTCGTTGCTCATTCAAATTTAAATCATTTATTAGGTAATTAGGCCACTAAGGGCACTTTTACACGTCATTTTAACAATGTTTTTTATAAACTAAAAGATTCTACCAGTGCTTCGGAAAATCCCACTGACCTGAGGAGAAGCACCAAGAAACTCAGCGAAGGTATTTCATTGTTGTCTTATTTTTTAAATACAAATATTTTACAAATTGCAAGTAACAATATAGGTACACTTAATTTCAAAGATGGATATCAAATACGAAAATTAACAAAGAGTACCTAAGTCAAACAACTACCTACATATTTAATTTTAAGTAAACAATAGAGACAAGTATTAAACAGAGCAGACCAGTCCACGCAAGCAGCACCCGTTCACGAGTATGACACATGTGCCAGCCATCGGCCTCCTCAACCATGTTGCAGGGATGTGTTGAAGGAAGCAATTCAGAGAACTGTAAATTAACTAGTCGTTACACCTTTGCCCATATTTCCGGAGATACACATGAAGTTTAAGTCCAAAAAAGAGACTCAATAGATTCAGATTCCTTAAAATACGTAGCCTAGTCAACCATGATTTAGGAAATACTAGCGCCGCCCGCCCTGGCTTCGCTCAGGTAGCAAAGCATATTACATGCTGAAATTGGTTTTTTGTCATACAAAATATTTATGTAATATACTCTTGAATCACTCCATCCATTGTTGAAGTTTTACCGGGATAAGAATTAGTCTAGGTCCTTCCCAGGGTCTTAAGCTATGTCCCTTCCAAATTTCATCGCAATCAGTTCAATGGCGTGACAGTGACGGCCCCACTCGCGAGAAATAAAAACCGGTATAAAATTCCCGGGTCATGTTCTTCCGGGATAAAAGTAGCCTATGTCCTCCTCAGGATCTCAAACTATCTCCATACTTTCTCATTTATAGACACGCGTCACCGGCGCCCCGGCCGGTACCGCCGCGACCGCTATATCCCTGCATTTTAAATCTGTAATATCTTCGAAAATATTTATTTAAATTACATGTTGTAAAGGGCCATATTGATCTATATTAAATGCACAATGTATTTATGGTACTTAATTGGATGAGGATTAATGCTGTATTGCTTAAAATCGCTTCGTAAATAAGCCATTATTTCTCGTCAAAAGTAAAGGATAAAAAATGGTTATTGTGGGTTATCCCTAAGAGATAGACATATAGCATCGCGGACTTTTTTATAGACCTTTTTTAGGTGTACAAAAGTGTAGTACATTATTTTGATCTATCTCGTAGAGTTTAGCCAGCGTCTGCAATGTAAGCGCAAAAAAATGTGTTTACGACATCACATTAGAAACCTTTTGAATAATCAATGTTCCTCTACTATATTATGCATGTATTACACATATAAACCTTCCTCTCGAATCACTCTATCTATTAAAAAAAAACCGCATGAAAATCCGTTGCGTACTTTTAAAGATTTAAGCATACATAGGGACTAGGGCTTTCATTTCGAGACTCTCGGTCTCGAAAATTTCGAGAGTCTCGACGATTTTTTTGTATTTTCGAGACTCGAGACTGCTGCCTCCAGTCTCGAGAAAACGAGACTTTCGAAATTAATATCAAACAATAATTATTATTGAAAAAAATACTAAACTATCAGGATCTTTTTAATGCGGATCAGTGGCGACATAGAAAAATTAAATTTTTGATAATCTCTCGGAAGTCGCAACCTAACCTTGTTGAAACATATACCTACGGGTCTTTCTAATTAAGTAAATTATTGTTATGATAAATTGGGAAAAGATCTCTTTTTGACAATGGTAGCGAAAGGGGAAAATACTATAACCATTGCTAAATCCCTGCTAATTGTGGTTTGAAAAGTTACGAAAATCCCAGGACATGAGACAACCCAAAGCATTCATATAACATTATAATTAAGCAGGTCGAAGGTCACGGAGTGCACATGTGCATGCTATCGCAACTTTCGTAGGAGTCTGCTCTTGAGCAGAGTCTCTCGCTGTTTGAAGATGAGACTCGAATAAAATGTCAAATAAGTATGAAACACTACACGGCACCCTCATACACTTTATTTATACGGTAGCGGGTCACCGATCACCCAACCGCCGTCTACAGGCCGATTTTTAAAGAGGCTGAAGACGTCTCGTCTATTAGGAGAAGGGACTCTTCACTTACTATAGCGTGACATGTATCGACCTTAAAAACCTGCGACGCGAGACTATTAAAAATACAAAAAGTCCCGATACTTTGAGACACGAGACGACCTAGGACCCAAACACAAATGCTAATCTATACGTACTTCTGGCGTAGAATTAGAGATTTTTTTTCTTATGCGATTTACTTAATTAAAAATTATAAAACAAAACCCCCCTCTGAGTCTGTATGTATGTCTTAACGCCAAATTACTCAAATACTACCGAACAGATTTCTTTGAATTTTGGTATGGAGATAATTTGAAACTCTGGAAAGGCTATAGGCTAATTTTTGTCCTTGTAAAACTATTTTACGTGGTCGAAGTGGTGAGCAAAAGCTAGTTTGTAATAAAATCAAATCCTCTCTTTGAAAGTAATTATCCAACTGTCTTTATCTTTTACGGGACAGATATGAAAATTGAAAAGTCGTATAAGTAATTGGTAATTTAGCTTCCATATGGCTTTATAATAGTGTGATTTATAAAGTACTTTATTGATATATCTTTTATTGACTGCCTTAAAAGTCTTTAATCGTGGCCTACGAGTATAATGACTATTTTTGAAATAGTCTCGAAAGTCTCGTTTTTTTTCGAGACCGGACCAAGTCTCGTTTTTTTTTCCCGAGACTCGTAAATGTACCGAGACTGAAAGCCCTAATAGGGACATGAGGACATAGGGACAGACAGCGGGAAGCGACTTTGTTTTATAATATGTAGTGATAATATGTGCATCGATTGAAAAGCTAGGTATGTAGGTACTTCTTAAGCTCTTTGAAAGTAAGTAATTATTTAATTGTTAATAAAAACGTTGTCACGTAAGCTGGTTGGTATAGGACTTTGAAGAAATGGATAAAAAAGCGAAACATTTTAACCAATCTTTGTCAGAATCCCAACAAAACACTGAAGTAGCATTTTACAATACATACGTATCTATAATCATTTGAAAAGCGACTCGGAACGAAGCGACAATGACGTTTGAGAGCGGTAGCAGTAAGGAGGGTAAAACCCTCTCAACCTTCTTATTGGTAACTCGCATTATTTATCATCTTCTTTTAAATTATAACTTTCACCGTATATCTAACTGTGGTTTCTTCAAAGTCAAGAATAATAGCAGATAAAAACAATTAATAATTTTTTTTTAATCCAAAAGGTTAAAACACAAATGGCCCGCATATTTATAGTAGGTATTCTACGGCATCCGAATTTCAAAATGGCGAATATGATGTTTCCCGGACAAGTATATATAGGTACTAAACTAAGGATAGGTCTATATTGTAGTATTTTCCAAACAATTATTATGAGGATATGTGGAAAAAAATGCGATAAATAGGTTCCTATCTACCCTGTTATTTAAAATCTAATGTAAGAAGTCTATGCAATACTTCATTTAAATGGTATTCATATAGCAGGGTCTCTATTATCTAATACAATTTGTAAGTAAACACGTAGTTACTTTAGCTTTACACTGTGTTAACAATATTGTATCAGAAATTAGGTCCCCAATGCGCATGTCAAGAAATTTTTAAAGTACATCTCGTGGTCAAGTGTGAAATGTTTTCTTGTCCATCATTACACTTCCCGCGGTTTCGCTGGCAGCTGTCAAAATTCGCGCGCTTTCCGTACAATATTATTTTTCGGCTGCCATTTTTAAATCAGTTATTTTGAATTTCATATCATTTTATCGGTTATTTAACCAATTAATCATGAAAGAAAACATTTTATAAAACCAATACGATGGAATTGAAAGGTCTTTGCAATCAATAAACATGATTTAAATAAGTTACCTACCACTATGATTTTGTAAAATAAATTTAGTACTTACCTTATTTTCAAAATGGCTGCTGAAAAGCTCTTATGGGTGACTACAGTGCTTCTCAGGCTTTGGCTCGGTGCTACAGACCTCTGCTATGCACAGTAAGTGAAAATACACAATTTCAATAATTTTTACCCTTGGAACATTTTCATCCTTCTTATCCTATTTTTAAATTTGCTAATTATTGGGTTAATCTTATTTATTAGGCGTTAGAAGAAATTTAAATAATTAAGCTTTCCTGTACACTACACGCGACCGAAAAGCTATTATGGGCGAACTGTGGGTGAATAAATTATTATAGGCGCTAAATTTATTAATCTATTAGGAATACATTTTCTTGTTGGAAGTTAGAAAGACTAAACATATGCAATTATGAAAAATCTTTTGCCAGTATAAAACTACATTAACTACGAGTCAGTGGCATAACAACACCGTAATGGCCCATGACAAAATCGAATGGGGTCCTAACACAAAAAATCTGTACCTATAACTTACATAGATTTTTACTACGATCTTTTAGAAAATAAGTTACAAAATTTTACATGATTTTGGTCCTCACTGACTGCTTCGGTGGTGTAGTTGTATTACAGTACGACTATAAAGCCGAGGTCTCGGGTTCGATCCCCAGGTCGGGCAAAGTGATATTGAGCTTTTCTATTCAGTATCTGAAATTTGTGCCCGATATGGCGATAGACTCGCCCCCTATCACATCACGGGACGGATTAACGGCGAAAAGTGGGTGCACTGGTTGCGCCTCTGCCTACCCCTTCGGGGATAAAAGGCGTGAGTGTTTGTGTGTCTGTTTGGTCCTCACTGGTGTCCGAGGCCCGTGGTATTTTGTCCATCCACAATACCAGCATACCAGCCCTGTATTATATGTTGCCTCTTGCTGAGCACGGGCCTCCTCTACTACTGAGGCTCTAGTCCACCACGCTTGCCTAGTACGGGCAACTTTGCCCGCCATGCCCCTCCATTGTTCCTCCACTGCCGTGAGTGCTTCACATCAAGGGACACACTTACGTATTTGGCATCATATGCAAAAAAAAAATACTGGCGAGTATTTGCAGAAGTGTATTGTGCTTTACGACCAGATGGCACTTGTTTTTTTTTATGGCATTGAATTACGAGACGAGCATGCCGCTCGCCTGATGGTAAGCGATACGACCACCCATAAACAGTAGCAACACCATCCAACACCTCGAGTTACTAAGTACAGTGTGACATTACACTGCGCTCGTCATCCTGAGACATAAAATGTTATGTCTCATTATGTCCAGTAGTTACACTGGCTACAATGTTCTTCAAATCGAACCACAACAGTGCATGCATACTGCTGCTTGGCGGCAGAAATAGACATAGCGGTGGTACCCACCCAGACGGACTCTTACATATGAGAGACCTACCACCAGTAAGAAGTTGTAGAAGTGGTAGAAGCTTGTATACATCATAGCTTTTGCCTGCGGCACCGCCCGCGTTAAAAAGTTTTTCCGGGATAAAAGTCCCGCTTTATATTTTCCCGGGATAAAAGTAGCCTATGTGTTAATCCACGACATGATCTACCCGTGTGCCAAATTTCATCGAAATCCGTTCAGTAGTTTTTGCGTGAAAGAGTAACAAACATCCAGACATTCTTACAAACTTTCGCCTTTATAATATTAGTAGGATGTAACAGAAAATAAGACGAGAAAGAAATTCTTTAGTGAAATCAGCATCAAAATTAGATGATAAATAAAGCAATTATTCATATTTGAAATATTGTTGTGAACAAAAGTGGGGACGTGGAGGGGATTCGGAAAAAACCGGGATACAGAAATTCAGTTCAGTGGGGCTAGGATGTGAAAAAAAACACGATGCGTTTCCGCTTCGTTTTATTGTGATTGGTTGAGAGACAGACGTATCGGTATTTTGATGTTTGTGATTGATCGAGAGACCGACACGTTAGTCTCTCAACCAATCACAATAAAACGAAGCGGACACGCATTGTGCTTTTTTTTCACATCCTAGCTCCACTGATCGTGTGCTGCCTGCAAACTTCTATTTCAAATACATACATATATACATATACACTCACGCCTGTTATCCCCGAAGGGGTAGGCAGAGGTGCAACTAGTGCACCCACTTTTCGCCATTATTCCGTCCTATGATGTGATAGGGGGCGAGCCTATCGCCATATCGGGCACAAATTCCAGACTCCGAGCTGATACTAAATAGAAAAACTCAATATCACTTTGCCCGACCCGGGGATCGCACCCGAGACCTCAGCTTTGCAGTCGTACTGTAATACAACTACGCCACGGAGGCAGTTATTAATTTAGTTTCTATTTCAAACTAAATTAATAAAGCGTTCCCTTTTAGAAACAGCTACGAATAACTACGAACTAATCTATATCTACTAATATTATAAAGAGGAACGATTTGTTTGTTTGTTTGTAATGGATAAACTCAAAAACTATTGGGACGATTTCGAAAATACTTTCACTTATAGGAAGCTAGGTACACTACTTCTCAATGCTATAGGCTACTTTTTATTCCGGGAAAATATTTTTATCCCGGAAAAACTTTTTCACGCAGGCAGAGCCGCGACGTAAAATCTAAGTAACTAATAAGACTACAAATTCATTAAGTTCAGAAAACATTGCAACAAAGTTTGTATGATAGATAGGTTTCATTGGACACTAATAGAAACGGATTGTAGCGCGACTCTACCCCTTTTTTGGTAGTGACTTAAAAACTTGGGCAATTGATATTAATTACCACTGTCTACCCCGTACGGAATACTTGAACTATAATTTTTTAATGCACACTAAAATTATTTTTACCACACAGATATAATCTGAGACACTGTCACCTTAAAAGCGACTTTCCATTGTCGGTCCAGAATTATGCTTGGCTCGGCTGTTACACTGCTGGACATCAAAATTATACTGGCTATATTCATATTACCTAGATATCCCCGGAATCCGGCTCCTCAAAAGGACTGGGTTTTGTTTTCTCCACGTGCACATGAATCATTATATATTTTGATGATTTGAAGTAAATACAATCAGTACATAGTTTTTTTTAATGGCCCTACTGCCAGTAGCCTGACGCGAGTCGGTTTTTCTGGCCACACCGGTCTTTAGGGTGAACGCAGAAGGCCTTTGAATTAAGTGACAATGCTGAGGGCAACCCACTAACGGGTTACGAACCTCGGCTCAGGACGGCCACTGATAGAGGATGAAAGATCAACGATTAGGACAGTACAAAGGTATTATAACTATCAAAATGTTAACTTATGACCTTCGTCAGGTCCACACTCCTGACGTTTCAAGACCTCCTTCCCGACGACCCCCGGCTGTACGACAAGATGCGACCACCCAAGATCAATGATCAGCCCACCACCGTCAACTTCCACGTCACTGTCATGGGTTTGGATTCCATTGATGAGAACTCCATGGTAAGCAAATGCAATGCAATACAGTAATTTCAAAATCAAGATTAAATCGTAAGTCTAGATAAATTTGATACTAAGTATTTTTGGGGAGGCTTAGCACTTATAAGAATCAAATAAGCTAAGCAGACTTTGCCAATTTGTTCCGCAGTTACTAAGTGCCTTTAAGTATTTTACCAATCCCAACAAAAACGTAAAATGTAAAACAATATCAAGTCTCGCAACGCAAAAAAGTTGTGCGATCGCAGCACCGTATCAATATTAGATATTTTAATTAGTAGAATATGTTGCCGTGCAATTAGGTACAGATTATTATTATTATATTATGAAATATTAGCAGATCGTTACAGCCATTATATGTCGTGTATCTGCAATAAGTGGACAATTCCTGCATGGTGCCAGAACAAGTCACAAAACCTGACTTAACAAGTACCGACACTGGAGAAAAAAAACCTCATTATGTATTTCATAAACTTTTCTAAAGCTACGATGATTATTAACACCTTCTACAAAATTTTGAATTACCTAATTTTGTATGTTATTATCGAATGTGGATGAATCAAACATTTGGGAAAATACGCCTTTTTGAACCCTCTGTGCCTTAGGGATACTCACCTTTGCTTCCATTTGTTTCTGACCGATTTATTTTACTCTTGGGTACATAAAAGGTTATTCTGTCCATATTTCAAACACATAAAATGTAGCAATTTAAGCATTTATATGCAAGAAAATAAGACGTATTGCTGTACTAATTTCAAATTACTTTGTAATGCATGGTTGCCTGTAATAATTGTTTCCACGTATTAGAATGTCAGTCAGGTCTCCCAATTCTTTTTCATTTTGGATGACCTAAGGGATCTTATAATTGCGCAAACATTCTTTGTCTTACCGCCACTTATGTTTAAACTTTTATTTTATCTCACTTTTTACTTATCCAGTCAAAATAATAACATAGATTTCCAAAATTTCCTTTAACGTAAACTTTAAAAATATTATCGTTCTCTACAGACTTACGCAGCAGATATTTTCTTCGCTCAAACGTGGAAGGACTTTCGCCTAAGATTGCCTGAAAATATGACTTCTGAGTACAGGTAATAATTTATTGTTATATAAACATTTTTTAAAGCAACAAAAACTAAGTTACCTTGGCGGTAATTGGAGGTTAGATCACAAATTGTATAACTACAGTCGCCCAATTTGGTACTATTAGTACACTTTTTCAACATAAAATACCCATTTTTCTTATTTTACCAAGCAGTTGCAATCTTTTCGGAGATGTACAAAGGAAATAGCGGATAACTCTTATTGTCTACTTTAGTTGTAAGATGCATGATGACAGACGACGCGCAAGCGACTTATTTAGAACCTTAAGGTGGTCGCGCATCGACTTTTCTAACTACCTACCAAGTACCATATCATTGTTATCATATAAATCGAAAGCTTCCATACTTTATGGATAATATCCAGACGCTATCTACTTGTTGCTAATGAAAATAATTTCTAGTAAGTATAAAAAATAATTCCGCAAAACGCAGCAGCACATCGTCATGTCATATCTACGTTATGAATCGGACGCAAGTGGTGCAAATGATTTTCATACAAAATATGTTACCGGCATTTTATCTACTTTATTTTTAACGATGGCGAAAATGATTTGGATTAGGCACAATTAATTTACCTTATTATATAGATCTAAATTGTTATTTTTAGCCCTGTGGCTCGTACCTATGTGCTGAGTTTTGACATTACTGCAGATTGCGTACCTACTGATTTGCAAGGAGATTCGGCAATCACCTCATTCGGAAACAATTGACGCTTGAGGTTAAAATTACAATCAACGACCATGATGCTGTCGTGTTCGCCACATTTTAATCATTGATTGAAATTGTAGAGAAGAGACATGTTAGCTTTAAACACAACAAGATATTGTTTCTGAAACATTATTCATTAAGTTTTGTAAGTTATCGCGTAGACGCTATTATGTTGGCGAGAAACACCACATGAAACTTAGTAACATCTGCACGGTGTTTTATATCTAACTAGCTTTTGCCCGCGGCTCCGCCCGCATTAAAAAGTTTTTCCGAGATAAAAGTCCTGGTTTACATTTGCCCGGGATAAAAAGTAGCCTATGTGTGCCTGTGCGCCAAATTTCATCGAAATCCGTTGAGTAGTTTTTGCGTGAAAGAGGAACAAACATCCATACATCCAGACATCCGTACATACTTGCAAACTTTCGCCTTTATAATATTAGTAAGATATCAGTGTAGTGTCTCCAAACTTCTGCAACGGTGTTTTATATCAGTGTAGTGCTTCCAAGCACGCCAGAACCTGGATTACTTCGATCGCTACCCTTAAGGCCACCCCCATTGCCTCATTCTATCGCTAAGCAGTAAACTTCTTATATTTACGCGAATACCTACTCGACATTGAAATAAAATTACTAACTGAATTTTTCGCGATAAATTTGTTTAATTTTTACTCCCGACACGACTTTTCGAAGACTTTACAGCCTGCATGGTCCGCCCCGTGAGCAGAAAGGCTGTAGAGTCTTCAAACGTTCGGAGTAAAATTTTATCACCAAAAAATCCGTTAAGTAGTTTTACGTCTATGTCAATATTCTTAACCTTGTCTATTGTTCCCTTCCTAGGTTACTAGAAGTCGACTGGTTGAAACACATGTGGCGTCCGGACTCCTTCTTCAAGAATGCCAAATCCGTCACGTTCCAGACAATGACCATCCCGAACCACTACGTGTGGCTGTACAAGGACAAAACCATATTGTACATGGTGAAGCTGACCCTCAAACTGTCCTGCGCTATGAACTTCCTGATCTACCCTCATGATACGCAGGAATGCAAGTTGCAGATGGAGAGCTGTGAGTAGCTTTTTTTAATACTAGATTTTGCTCGTTGTTCTTGGTAGTAGTTTTAAACTTAAATACTGGAATTTGCTGGACCAACCGCGCGAAAGATGGATACAAATATTTTCATCAAACATTCGTATTTATAATATTAGTAAGCTAAGTGTATGAATCAAAGCTTTTTTAAATATTCTCAAAAGTTCATTGCCAAAATATACCAGTAACAAGTAGAATTCGGGGAAGCCGGAGTGTAGTGAAGGGCTCTCTGAAGGCTCGTTACGTATTCATTGTGGTGTGAACGGTCCTCGACGCCGTCGCCACACTTAAATTGTATCACACTAGCTCTTATGTGCGGATTTGTCTGAAATAGGAGTGGTTTTGAGGTGTCAGCAGATTTAATATGGTAAAAAAAGATGAAGTAGGTGTTTTTGTATTGCTCCTTTTAAATAATTAATTGATTTAATATAATATCATCTATGAAGTCAAAACTTTAATGTAAAATAATTTTTGAAACAAACTGTGCTATTTTTGAAGTAATCCATACCTACTAATATAATAAAACTGAAGAGTTTGTTATTAAATTGTTTTATTTGTTTGGTTGAACGCGCTAATCTCAGAAAGTACTGAACCGATTTTGAAAATTATTTTACTAATAGGAAGCTACATTACTCGAGTACTATAGGTTACTTTGCATCCCACAAAACCTTTTTCACGCGAGCGGAGCCGCGAGCAATACCAGTTAATAATATAATGCGAAATTTTTGGTTAACTATACATTTTCATAGAGAGCTAATTTGAATTTCCTAAAACTTAATAAATTCTGGTTTCTTAGTACTTACTACATCGTAATACTTTTAGTTAGACTAAAAGAATAATTAGAACAAATTTCGTGACATTTCAATAATACAATATAATTGATTAGTTAGGTCGTCAACCTCTATCTGGGCTAGATATTCATGGAAATAATGATTGCAAGTATGAAAGCGCTCAACGCTCATTAATTACCGTTCCCTTCGGATTACATCAAGTTTTGCATGTAGGTACAGTTATGTGGCTTACTGTACCTAGTAGCTGAACAAATTAAAAACTTCAAGTAGCCTCTACACTTTCATGTTCGTACCAATTTTCGTTTTCTCTTCACTAAAATAAAATTAAAGGGACGGACTCAGCTACACGATCATAATTTTGAATTGAACGTTGATAATAAAATCATCCGTGACAACGTTCACATAGCTGAATCTTTTGATAACTTTTTTAGTAGAATACCAATAACCACTACAAGTTCTTTGAATTCATGCCCATCTAAAGCTCAATTACTTTTACAAAATAATATAAATGAGTGCTCGGTAACCCTTTGTTTTAGGCATATAAATCCTGGCCACATAGTAAATGCTTTTAAGTCAATTAACCAAAAAAAAACCTCTGACTTATGGGGAATTTCAGCTAGTTTAGTTAGTAATATTATTTATATTATAACCCCAAATCTAGCACTAATATTTAATAAATATGTTGATGAGGGCAGTTTCCCAGACCTCATGAAATAAAGTAAAATAATACCCTTGTTTAAAAGTGATAATAAAAGTGACCCTAGTAATTTTAGGCCTATTTCTATATTACCGGCACTGAGTAAAATTTTTGAAAAAATTATACTAAATCAAACATTACAACATTTTAAAACAAATAAATTATTGCACAGTCAACAATTTGGATTTAGTAAAGGTCGGTCAACTACTGATACCGGTGTTGCTCTTCTGCAACACATTTTTGATGCCTGGAAAAATTCGCAAAACGCAATTGGTATTTTTTGTGACTTGTCTAAAGCTTTCGATTGCGTTGAACATGCCACAGTCCTGTATAAACTACGCCATTATGGCATTAGAGATACCGCTCTGAATGTAATAGCATCTTACCTTAGTGATAGATCATAGTGCGTCGATGTTAATGGAGTCAAGTCTTCTGGTTCCCCAGTGCATATGGGGGTTCCACAAGGCTCGATTCTAGGTCCATTGTTATTTTTGATTTACATTAACGACTTGCCTTTCTTCGTCAGAGGTATGTGTGATATTGTGCTATTTGCTGATGATACCTCTCTTGTATTTAAGATTGACCGTAACAAAACAAACTTTGACGACGTAAATAGTGCACTGTCGCACATCTTAGATTGGTTTACTACCAATAATTTGTTATTGAACGCAAAGAAAACCAAATGCATTCGTTTTACGTTGCCTAACGTCCAAAAGCAAACGTTAGACTTATTTTTAAATAATGAATCTTTGAAACCTGCCGATTCAGCAGATTTCTTGGGATTCACATTGGACCCTAAACTTCAATGGAACGCTCAAATTTCTTGCCCGGCGGGGAAACTCAGGTCAGCGGCGTTTGCAATCTCAGAATAATAACTAAAGCCATTATTATTCTGAGTTTGCAATACGCAAAGTGAGACAATTGACCAATGTCAACACTGCTAGGCTTGTCTATTTTAGTTATTTTCACAGTGTTATGTCCTATGGAATTTTGCTTTGGGGCAGAGCCGCTGACATTGAAACAATTTTTATATTACAAAAAAGAGCTATACGAGCTATTATAACTTAGGGGCACGAGTTTCTCTTAGGGAAGGCTTTAAAGAAATCTTGACAGTTGCATCACAATACATTTTAGCTAATATTGTGTATGTAAGACAAAACATTGAATGTTGTTCAAACTAATTATTGAAAAAGGGTTACTATACTGTTGACGACTATTTTAATGACAAAAACCCATTGGAATAGTTGCTCGCTACGCAAGGACAAGATCGTTTGTATTTAGCTTAAGTGACTTGTGACAGATGGATATGTGCGACTTTCCCGGGTAGTCCTAAGAGTATATTTTTGAACATACTACGTTACTCATTTGATATACCGCTTTGTTGCATCTCTTTTGTCTTGGTTAGCCACAATCTGAGTAGTCTTGCTCGCTTTAACGTCTGTGCTCGCGGCGGCGTCATGTGCCGGGTCGGTCACTTCCCTGTAATATGGTTGAGGAGGCCGATGGCTGGCACATGCGTCATACTCGTGAACGGGTGCTGCTTGTGTGGACTGGTCTGCTCTGTTTGATGGTTGACTTTATTTTTCACTTAAAATGAAACATGTAGGTGGTTGTTTCACTTAGGTACTCGCCGTTAATTTTCGCATTTAATATCCATCTTTAAAATTGAAGTAATATTGTGAATTTCAAATTGTAAAATATATATATTTAATAAAAAATGATAAAAGACCTACGCTGAGTTTCTTGGTGCTTCTTCTCAGGTCAGTGGGCTTTTCCGAAGCACTGGTAGAATCTTTTAGTAAAACAACATTGTGAAAAATGACGTGTAAAAGTGCCCTTAAGGGCCTAATCACTACATAGTATAAAACAAAGTCGCTTCCCGCTGTCTGTCCCTATGTCCTCATGTCCCTATGTATGCTTAAATATTTAAAACTACGCAACGGATTTTGATGCGTTTTTTTTAATAGATAGAGTGATTCGAGAGGAAGTTTTATATGTATTATAAATGCATAATATAGTAGAGGAACATTTATAATTTAAAAGGTTTCTAATGTGATGTCGTAGATAAACACATTTTTTTGAGCATACATTGCAGACGCTAGCTAAACTCTACGAGATAGATCAAAATAATGTACCACACTTTTGTACACCTTAAAAAGGTCTACAAATAAGTCGTCCGCGATAGTATATGATATATCTATCTCTTAGGGATAACCCACAATAACCATTTTTTATCCTTTACTTTTGACGAGAAATAATGGCTTATTTACGAAGCGATTTTAAGCAATAGAGCATTAATCCTTATCCAATTAAGTACCATAAATACATTGTACATTTAATATAGATCAATATGGCCCTGTACAACATGTAATTTAAATGAACATTTTCGAAGATATTACAGATTTAAAATGCAGGGACATAGCGGTCGCGGCGGTACCGGCCGGGGGGCCGGCGGCGCGTGTCTATAAATGAGAAAGTATGGAGATAGTTTGAGATCCTGAGGAGGACATAGGCTACTTTTATCCCGGAAGAACATAACCCGGGAATTTTATACCGGTTTTTATTTCTCGCGAGTGGGGCCGTCACGGCCTAACCACTGAACCGATTTCGATGAAATGTGGTAGGGAGATAGTTTAACCCGTCAAGCCCCGCTTATATATAGATTTATGCGGAAACCCTATACCGGGTGGAAGGGAAACGCTCTCTATACCGGAACGGTATGAGAGAAGAACCATAACATTAACGAAAAACTATATTCATTTGCAAAGCTAAGCGATAATACTTACGATTTTAGTATTTCCGTAATTCATGCGCGCGCAATGTAAAGCGTATAAAGAACTGGCGCTGCGCCGGGACCAGCCCGCGGTCGTTAACCCGTCAGCTGATGTACGTGTTTCATTACGATTTTTTTGAAATATTGACCTTTTTTACTATGTTTTTCAGAATAATAGTTAGATGTATCTATCCATACGTGAAGCTGTACAGAAATTTGAGGAAATCCTACTAAAATTGTAACAATGCGATCGCGATTTTTTTAGTGCCATCACGTCAGGAATCACCAATACTATCACCTGTATTCGTTTCCGAGAGCGTTTCCCTTCCACCCGGTATACTAGAACGCCCGCATTCGTCGCGGGGCTTGACGAGTCAAGATCCTGGGACGGACCTAGGCTATATCTTATTCCGGGAAAAATAAACCGAACTTTTATTCCGGAAAATCTTTTTCTGCGAGTAGACCCGCAACAAAATAAGTATGACGATAGTTTGAGATCCAGAGGTGGACATAGGCTACTATATCCCGGAAGAACATAAACCGGTAATTTTATCTCGGTTTTTTTTTCTCGCGAGTGGAGCCGTCACTGTCACGCCACTGAACTGATTGCGATGAAATTTGGAAGGGACATAGCTTAAGACCATGGGAAGGACCTAGACTAATTCTTATCTCGGAAAAACTTCACCAATGGATGGAGTTATTGAAGAGGAATGCTTATGTGTATATTACATAAATATTTTGTATGACAAAAAACTAATTTCAGCATGTAATATGCTTTGCTACCTGAGCGAAGCCAGGGCGGGCCGCTAGTTACTGAATAAATTATTTGAATTTGAAATTTTAATTTGACTTCACTTTATGCAAAGAAAAAGCAATGTTTTAATTGAACTGCACGTGTATAGGCGATTTGAAATTTTGAATTTGTTCAGATATTTATGTACCCGACTGTACACTGTCAATTAATTGTGCAGGCATAAAATAATATTACATCGTGAAGGACATAAGCTCCCATACTTGGCTACACTATAATACACACACACACACACACACTCACGCCTGTTATCCCCGAAGGGGTAGGCAGAGGCGCAACTAGTGCACCCACTATTCGCCGTTATTCCGTCCCATGATGTGATAGGGGGCGAGTCTATCGCCATATCGGGCACAAATTCCAGACTCCGGGCTGATACTGAATAGAAAAACTCAATATCACTTTGCCCGACCCGGGGATGGAACCCAGGACCTCAGCTTTGCAGTCGTATGTAATACAACTACGCCACCAAGGCAGTCAGGAGTAGGCTACACTATAATAGATCTTCTAAACTTTAAATATATTCTACAGAATGTTTTTCCAAAAGAAAAATATTATCTTAGGATATTGAGTGTATTTTTATAAGGTAAAATGGTGCTCATTTAGTTAAAATATTGCCAAAAATCTGTCAAATAGCTTTTACCACACAACCTAATATCACCTATATACTTAAATATTTTAATTAGAAAAGTGCTGTTTATCTTATTTCTTACTATTAATAATATGTAATCTCGTTAAACATCCCAAGTTCTGTTATGCTTCTAGATTTTAGCTACGTAGCTACAAAATATTAAATAAGTAGCATAGCTTCGAAGATTCAGTAAATATAACATGCTTATCGAACTCCAAATATTCGATACCGAATTCTAAAATTATGATCAGTATACCAACATAATAATAGTAACCGCTGAACCGCTTTGATATTCAAGGGCACTCAACCTCTAATCCTACACACGAAGCACTCTTCAAAGCAAAGTCCACGAGAGTTAGGCGATACAGAAATTGATGGCTTAAGTAGGGAGTAAAATGTATGCCAAGAGTGCTTAAACCACTCGACATCTGCCAAGTCAGCGAGATTTTATCGCACGGGTCCGCACGAGGCAGCTTTAAATAGACCAACCTATCGGCTACTTATTCTCAAAAAGGTTATGAATTTTCATCAAGTCTATTTTTACCTGGGGTAGTTTTGTATGCATCTTTTTGGAGGTCAATTAGTTTTTTACTCAGTGACTTGCAAGTTGCAATGCAATTCTAATAAGGTGACGGTAAATTACTCTGTCTAGATGAAATCCAAATTTATCGCGTCTGGCATTCAGCGTCTTTGTTTTGTAACATAATGGATACTTACCTTTTTTGGAACTTAAAACGCCGTCGTGCTTGCTGCAAAAGGGTAATAAAGCGGTTATAATACGAGATATCTTCATGCAATTTTCATGTCGCGTCGAATGTTAGCAAACGTTGTTTAGTCAGTCACTAAGTTTAGACAAATCTTATATGTACAGGACTAGTACAGTCAGTCCAGGTAATTAGTGCGATCGACGTATTGTTCCTTTCTCATTTTTGTCAAATAACTGCCGATTAAAAAAGACAAAACACATTAAAAATGTAGATACCTATATTGATTTCTTGAGCCATTTCTTCTTCAAAGACGTTCTATAACAAACGTAGGTTCTTTTGAAACTTTCAAATTCAAATTTATTTCCCTTTCAGTATCGCACACGACGGACGACCTGGTCTTTCAGTGGGACCCCGACGTGCCCCTGGTGGTGGACGAGAACATCGAACTCCCACAACTGGAGCTGGTGCAGAACAGGACTGCTGATTGCACTCAGGTTTACTCCACTGGTATGTTTCATAACGTATTAGTCTGTACTTTTCCATAAGTGCTTTCGCTTTCTTTCTTTAATTTTTATTAGGAGATGCAACGTTGAGAAAACGTTTAATCTATCACCTCATGGGACGGAATAACGGCGAAAAGTGGGTGCACTAGTTGCGCCTCTGTCTACCCCTTCGGGGATAACCGGCGTGAGTGTGTGTGTTTGTGTGTATGCTAGTAAACAAACTATCGAGATAAATTGGATTCGCTTATCCGATAGGTACTTTATTTGAATCCATCAGTCACCATCTACCAGGTTTAGGTTCTAGTTCTTAAAGTTCATCTTTTTCTTATTGATACGCAAGTCAATTAAGAATTTTGAAGCTTCTTTCTCAGTATTTTCATTCCCAGCCTTTGGTAGAAGTTGGACACGATCCTTGACACAATTTCGCAACATTAATAAGCGAGTTATGTTTCATAGCCATAAAACTATGAAGATTAAACTCTTTACCAAGATTAAAGAAAGCCATCAGATAACCATAATCTGTCTGAAGATGACGCCGAGCTGTAAACAGATCAAATTGTACAACCGATCCACATGGATAAGAAGTTGAGACTTTCATGTTTGAACATAGGTACATTATTTCGTTTTGTCAATGAAGACATTCATTCAAAAACTTTATTAAATTTGAAAAATATTTTTTTATCTAGTAACATCAAATCCTTTAAAGAACTAAGTATTATCATTACGTAATTTACCTCTCATTTATTTAATTTGATTTTGTTATATTTACTTCTTAAATTTAAATAATTGAGATATTCTCGCAGTTTTCTATTTTATTTTATACTATTCATTCAAACAAATTTCTCAGACGTACTGGTGGTAGGCCTCTCATATGTATTATTTCGTCTGGGTTCTATTTCTACCGCCAAGCACCAGTGTGCATGCACCGTTGTGTTTCAGTTTGAATGACATTGTAGCCAGTGTAACTACTGAGCATAATGAGACTTGACATCTTATGTCTTAGGATGACGAGCGCAGTGGAATGCCACACAGTAATCTATAACTCAAAGTGTTGAATGGTGTTGCTACTGTTTATGGGTGGTCGTATCGCTTACCATCAGGTGAACGGCATGCTCGTCTCGTCATTCAAACCAATACAAAAGAAAAAACGCCAAAACACTCAAAAAGGATCATTTCTGTTTAATACATTATATAAAACAAGTCAAGCGTTAAACACAAGAATTTTATACCCATATATAAACTTCTTGGTTAAACAACTTTTATTCACAAACTTCTACAAACTACTATTAGGGGAATAACTGTATAAAGGTTAATGTAGAACAGCCTTACTTTGCAACATTTAAATTTGAAAAGTGATCCGCGAAGGTACAATGATTGCATGAAAGTTGTTTGAATTCGTTTTTGAATAAGGTGATTTTTAATCGTTACCGTCATTATAATTATCCATTAAATAAATTGACTTGACTGAATATAAAATTAAGATTACAGGACAATGTCTTTAAAAATTGCATATAAACAAGTGGATATTATAGTACCTATACATTATCACCGTTGGCCATGTAGGCAGGTACACATAAACTAATGAGGAATATTCGATTTCTAAGTCACAGATATAATTTTACTTAGGAATAGCTGATTCGAATCGTTATTATGATTCGGTTTGTTAATAAAACCAAAATAAACTTAAAGGTATTCTAGTCAACACATTGATATACAAAATGTATATATCAATGAGTAAAAATAATATTATAAAGCTACAAATATATTCGTTATAATATAACAATTTGTTGTCATCCAGGTAATTTCACATGCCTGGAAGTGATCTTCAAGCTGAAGCGGCGTCTCGGCTACCACCTCTTCAACACTTACATACCAACTTGCCTTATCGTCATCATGTCTGTGAGTATGTAATGCAATCAGCCCTGTATTAGATACTGCTCCCTGATGAGCACAGACCTCCTCTACTACTGAAAAAGTTTAAGCTAAGACCTAAACCACTAGGTTAGCGTGGTGGACTTAAGTCCACCACTTTCACATACCCTCAAAATTCTTACGGAGAATTTTCAGGAGTGTAGATTTCTCCGCTATGTTTTCCTTCACCGAAATTGATAAACAGTACACACGTAACTACGGAGAATTTTCATGAGTGTAGATTTCCTCACGATGTTCTCCTTCATCGAAATTGATAAACAGTACACACGTAACTTTTGAAAATTTAACCTCCGGACATTGACAGACCCTTCCATTTCCAACTAGGCTGTCGACCACTTCTGTGAATCTGTGAGTATAAACTAATAATTTCGCGGTATTGAGAGACTTTAGAATGGTAATATCATTTTGTTCTCACTTGGTCTACCCATTATTAAATTAACTCCTTATTTTGTGTCCATGGGTTAATAACAGTCTTCAATACTCGACAGTATTTTTTTTTACGAGCTCGGCACATGGACTCCACTGTACCTGATGGTAAGCGGAGTGGTGTTCATATATTGTCGACTGATCAGCGATGATTCGATCATCACTCGACACTATTATGATTACGGGTATCGAGTTTTAGTGAGCAAGACACCGCTATACGAAGTCGAAATTGGCAAATTCTCTCTTTCTAAATATTGTGTGATATTTACAGTATATATTTGTGGTATTTATTCTCGTATATCTTATATTTATGCTTCATAATATGGCTCAATATGTGGAGTGAATAATTAGAGGACAATTCATTTTCTTCATAAATGTTGGTTTGCATAAATAAAAAATATTGGGGCAATGATTTCTGATAAGGTTCCTAATCCTCGCATTTCGGTCACGAGGGATTTTCTGATAGCCGTCTTTAAATGAACAATAGACATGAGCTTGATAATGCGATGCCAATGAATGTTTACGGCAATTTTTAATAAGAACACTTTCAGAAAAATCAATTCTAGCTCATTAGATTGCTTCATACAATCAATATGTGCAATAGAAGTATCCCTCGTCTTTTTTTGACATGGCGACAAGTGACAACTTTTTGATTTCTAGTATTTGTTATTTTGTGTCTGTTGTTATTTATAATTTCTACATTGGAGAAATCACCGATAAATGAACGGTAGAAGTCGTAATATAAAAGAAGAATAGGAAGAATGTGTTAGTCAAGCCCGAATATCATCGACTAACAATACACGTTGAGGGTCGTAATGATGATGTTGGTTTCATACTAGATACACTAGCTGATCTCAGAAAAAGAAATCTTCAAAACGAATCGCTATTTCAGAAATAGGTCTACTATTTGTAATAATAAACCGTTAGGGACAATATTATATAATACCAGCCCTGTATTACATACTGCCCTCTCCTGAACACGGACCTCATCTACCTACTACAGAAAGGATTTAGACCTTAGTGCACCATGCTGGCGTAATGGAGGTTGGCTTACTTCACATTACTTCAAAATTCTTACAGAGAATTTCTCAGGTATGCAGTATTCCTCACGATTTCCGTCACCGTTAAAACAAGCGATAATTCACAAAGAATGTACGCAAAATATAATTTCAGAAAAGTCAGAGGTGCGTGCCTTTGGGTTTTGAACCAGCGGACATTCGTCTCGACAGTCCTTTCCACTCCCAGCTAGGCTATCCACAAAAAATGTCTTCGTCAATTCTACAACTACTTCTTCTAGTCTAATATTAAAAATAACTTTCACACATGAGATTACAGGGTTGGGAGGGCGAGTTAAAACGTAGTCCACATGACAGACAACGAATGTCAGGCCCATTAATAATTTGATTAATTATCAGGCTGTGTATAGAAAGAATTAGGCAAAATTTTTGAGAGCCGCAAAATAACAACCCTGCGATATTATGTTTTGTTCCAGTGGGTGTCGTTTTGGATCAAGCCAGATGCTGCCCCCGCCCGAGTAACGCTCGGAGTAACATCTCTCCTTACACTTTCCACACAGCACGCGAAGTCGCAGGCACAGCTCCCTCCTGTATCATATCTAAAGGCCGTTGATGCTTTTATGTCCGTCTGTACTGTGTAAGTATCAGAATATTCACGGTTACATTATTTTTTATATTAAGTAAATAACTAAGATTTTTACAATATAAGCAAAGCAAGCACGTTCACATATAGTAAGCACGTTGACTACCTATAACAAGTCGCTCAATATTATCTAGAATTTCAAATTACAATCCTCTCATGTCACTGCAATACGCTCCATTGAGGGTATTCTATTTAGAAGTTCTTCCTCTTGAGCCTTTAGAAGTACATTATTGAACAAAGGCCTTCCAAAATATTTCCAGATCAATCTGTTAGAAACTTAGGAGTTATGTCTCTTAATATTCCATAGTTGAACCAGCTACTATTTCTTAGTTACCTATCTTTTTATGTGGACTTGGCGAAGTGACCCCACTGAGTATTTTCATTCAAGTTACGGCATCTAACGGTAAAAAAAAATCTAGTGGTAAGTGGTCTTTAAGCGTGGGGTTCAGATAGTGTTCACTGACAAGAGATGTTTACCCATCGCCAGTCGCGACAATTATGTCGGCCTGTTGGAAACAGACTGATCCCAGTACGCGACACACCTGTGTCACTGTGCTTATTTAAACCCTGCTCGTTTAGTTATATCTAGAGAAAGTTAAAACGTTAGCACCCAAATGTCCTCTTCTAAAATAGATCACGAGCTATCAGAAATCCAGTAAAGGATCATTAGTATAGTATTAGTAGAGTAATTCTGACTCTATTCTAGGTTCGTGTTTATGGCCCTGATGGAATACTGTTTGGTGAATATCGTTCTTGGAGACGGTGCTGGTAAACCAAAGGTAACGTTCTAAATTGGTATCTATTTTCACTTTTTCACCAGCTGTTACAATAAATATTGCTTTGATACTTACTATTTTTTTCCTGAAGTGTTAAAGTAACCATACTGCACCTGATATACAATGCTGTACAAATAATACCTACCTGTAATGTCGGTAAAGAATTACATCTAGGCTATTGCTAAACTTTTAAGAAATATTTTTGATGTATAAACCCTTCAGAAATCAAAATGGCGGTAAAGTATCAATTATGTTTTGCATGGTATTTAATTAATGCCCGCGTTCCCAGAAGGGGAGGGCCATAACCTGGGTACACCCATAGTTCAATTGGTGATGGTTATTGACCACACGTATTATATGTCTGTCCTAAAAATACTGTTCCTCCCACAGGAGGCAGCGGAAGCAGCCAAGGCCCGCATGAGAGCGATCAACATTGACCGGTTCTCTCGCGTGTTCTTCCCGTTCCTGTTCTCAGTTCTCAACGCTACCTACTGGCTCCAGTTCGCGCAGTACATCTGACTGCATTAATTTGTTTTTGTTGATTTATTGTTCAGTTTCCTTCATCATATGCTGTAAAACGGTGTAAACTGTCAGGACGACTTGCTTGTTTCGACATTTATTATATTCCGACTTCGCTTCGACCTTGAAGGCGTCACATGTACGTCATGGGCGTAGCGTGGAGTCTTGCTGCCCGGGCGGATCCAAAATTTACCGCCCCAAGAAACAGGGCGTAAAGAAAATGGTAATTTCATCATCATACAAATAAACTTAATCATATACGAATGTAATATTATTAAAACTTACGCGAGACATATTAAATGTCCTCTCGGCACTCGCCTTTGAAGATGAGCTTCGTAATAGGTCGAAACTGGTCGGCGATTCTGACCAATAATATACGTGAGTGAAACCGTTGTTTTTTCTGATAATTAATATACGAATGTGGTTAAACCAATGGCAATAGTTCAAAATATCTCTGATTTTCGTCCACGATCACAAGTTTTGCCGTAAATATTAAATGTTCTAGATGCATTGACACCTAGATGCCATTGTATTCCTATTCAAAAGGCGTCATCAGAATAGCTATGTTTTCCAAAAATAAAAGAATCTTGTGACATTCATTGTTAACCAAAATGTCATTGTTCACTTTATTTCCATTCTTTTTAAGTTTTGAACTTTTGTCTATAACTTCAATATCCTATATTAGTAAAATAAGTATAATAACTGCGCCATTCTTTTAGATAGTAAATTGTAAGTCTTGTGTGAATGATGGCTATTTCTTTCTTACTTCAATAAATCACAAAATTCACGATTCTTAAACGGCAAGAGTAGTTACTGTATGTTGAAGTATGAAATAACTTAAACAAAATATTAACCTAGAGTAGGTTTATATTTTGATAATGTCTCTACATTATGTGTCAAGCTATTTAAAATGAAATAATCTCCTTACAGATTAACTATCAACACAATAAGATACTTTAAAAGTCAAATCTTTATAAATTCGAACAAAAAATTAATTAACCATAACTCAATTAGCTATTAAATATCTATTACCAGACCGTGCAATTCGAAGCAATCCTCTCCATAATGACATTATAATCTAGAAGCATATTTCCCACTCAAAGCGAAGTAATGTTTTTGTATTTGCCATTGAATTAATATTTTAGCTGGAAAAAAATAGTCGCCTCCTTGTCGTTATTCCAATTTAGTTACAAAGTTATCTGAAATTAATTATATTATAACGGGACCTCACGATAAGGGGTGCCTAGTGTGGGAACCGTTGTCAATACATTTGTAAAGTTCCAACACTTAACTTCATGCTTTGTTTTTTTTTATTTTCGTTGTGTATAGCAGTTTTTCCATGTAAAATAAATATTTTTTTCATTTCATTTGTTTGTAAAATTATAAACCACCCTGATATACTCGCGTTTAAGTCAGTTTATTGGTGCGTACACAAACCCTGTTTGTACAGGATTTTAAACCGTTAATAATGTTTAAGTAGGTACAGCAATTATCTTTCACCTTTATGGCCGCATTAACTTTAGTCTATAACGATGTATGAAATAGGTATAATTTTCAGTGATTAACAGCAGGGGGCATGAAGGTGATTCTATCTGATATGACTAACTTAAGACCGGCCGTAAAGATTTGTTTTAAAGAAAGTTCGGAACTTATGCTAGAATTGCAGAACTGTGTGCGAGGCTATATTTTAATAATACTTAACATTTTCAAGACTGACATTAGGGTGAGCATAGCGCTTAAGGTGAGCGAATGGTAAAGTATAAATAAGTTATAGGCACTTAATAGTCCTGGATTATTTAAGTATCTACTGATCTACTGTTGGGTACCAGTATTCTTTACTACTGAGAGGTAGTTCACCATGTTGGCTTAGTGCGGGTTGGTACACATCACCCACCATACAAATGCTTATCTAGAGAATTCTTGGGTATGTACGTATGTCTAAGTAGATTGAACGGTGTTCCCCTTCAGCGCATGTTGTTTAAAAATAAAGTATATTTTTTGTTTTTATAAGGTAGCATTTAGATTGTCACTCGGTTATTTTAATTGTGTGAATACTATAAATTCCTCCACAGTTACAACTAGCCAACCATGGAAGCTAGCCACGAGAGTCAGCAATTATTTTGGACTTATTAAAAATTTAATTTCAATTTTGTATTAGGCATTTACCAAAAAAATAAATAACGAGCAGCATTATCGTGTATATTTTTATTCATACTTTTTTAGGATTATTAAAATATTCTTGTAGCGCAATGATGTTAGCATGGTGTTAGTGTTCCTTGTGTATAAGTTAAAGATTAATTCTGTAGGATCGTAGGTAATTTGTAAATTGAGTGTACCTATACGTAATTTCCCTATTTATTCAATGGAATTTTCAAATGTTTATTTTTAAATTAAGTACATTCAGTATTTGCATTGATTGTCGCCATCCTAAAATACCAAAACGTGCTTGAAGGGGAGTATTATGTATATTATTAGATTTTGGTTAGCGATTGAAAAATCCTGTTGCTGCACTGTTGACGGCAGCTGTTATTGAAAACCGAAACATGTGCTCATAGCAACTGAACAAACTTTTCTGTAATATTGTATCCTTTTTAGGAAACTTGTTGTGCCATCATAAATTCAGATTTCTGTTAGGTGTTAAATATCAAGTAGAGGTCGCTAAGTTCCTGTATTGTCAGTCTTGAATGTGTTAAATCGTGTAAGTATAAATAAGTATATTTATGTAGGTTATTATAATATTATGTGATAAGAGACAGGATAGCGAGATTCCGTCTGGGTAGATACCACCACAATGTCTATTTTTGTCATCAAGCAGCAGTGTACACTCCTGTGTTCTGATTAGAAGAACATTGTAGCCAGTGTAATCACTAGGTATTATGTTACCTAACATCTTGTGTCAGGGTAACGAGTGCACATTTTAATAAAAGTTCTGGACGGTGTTGCTACTGTTTATGAGTGGTCGTATCGCTTACCATCAGACGAGCGGCTGACTCGGCTTACCATTCAGCGGTATATAAAAAGGTGTTAAGATTTATTTATGTTTGATGAAATAAATATTTTGTTTTGGATTACCTTTGTTTTATTTATAAACGTCGTTAAATATCTTTACCTGATTTGATCATAGTAGTCTGTCAAGTTCCGCGACGGACACCGGTGTCCATATATATAGGGTTTTTCCATACATCTATATACATATAAGCGGGGCTTGACGGATGAACGTTATATAAGCCATTATTTTGTAAGCCCCGCTTATATATATATAGATTTATTTATTTATTTATTTATATATTATTATTAAGGAAAGCTTACAGCTAAAATAACACTTATAGATGTATGAAGTTAATTACAGATGGCTAATGACAAGTTTTCACATATAGGTACTAATACAATATATATGAACAGCTGAAAGTAAGGGCACAAGAAGAGATATCTTTAGCTACTCACTCACGTTATATATTATAGATTAAAAAAAGAGTTGCTCATTTTCCTCTTAAGTTCAGGAATGCTAGTGTGAAATAGGTCCAAATTCAAAACATGCGCCAATGTGTTAAAAGATCTACTGGCTCGTATTAGAAAAGAGTTCTGATGGTATTTTGAGATAGTATTAGCAACATTTAACAGGAGTGGTTTTCTTAGGTAAGAAGAATAGTACAAAGTCCTATCCTACTCAATAACTCCGGACAATCGACCGAACCATTCGCAATGTTAAAAAGATAGATCAAATCAGCTACGCGTCTTCTTTCTTGTAGTGGAAGCATGTGAAATTTTTTGATGAGAGATGTATGCGGAAACCCTATATACTCGGACGCCGGCTTCCGTCGCGGGGCTTGACGAGTTAATATGTGTATTACCCTGGTAAACCTGTCGGTTTTTACATGCATTGGTATATAACACAAAATTAGTGGTTATTCTTACTATGACTGGCCGCTGAGTCATATCAGTTTAAAAGACCGAAGAATAATTAGCAGATTATTGTAGAAGTTTACCTCTCTATTGAAACATACATAAGCTCACGCTTCTATCCCAGAAAGGTTAGATAGAGACGTAATTAGTGTACCTACCCATATTTCACTAAGCTTTTAGCCATCCCATGATGCTATTTTTCATTGCTTTGAATGACGAGACGAGCATGCCGTTCACCTGATGGTAAGCGATACGACCACTCATAAACAGTAACAACACCATCTGGCTTCTTGAGTCGTCATTTCGAGTACATTCTAGTTAAATCAAGTGGTTGACCTAATGGTGGCAGGTGGGGGATACGCGTTAGTGCTCAAGCTGTTCGCCGGCTAATATACCTATGTTAACCACTTGAGAATCGAATGCATTTTCTCACGGTTCACGCTGCTGCGTGCTAGTACGTCAATGATGCGCCTATAATGTACTGCAACTTATTGGATTACAATGCGACCAGTCCTGTATTATAATACTGCCCACTGCTGAGCATGGGCCTCCTCTACTACTGAGAGGGTTAGGCCTTAGTCCACCACGCTGGCCTAGTGCGAGTTGGCAGACATATGCCTTCGAAAACCTTATGGACAGTTCTCAGGTATCGAGACAATGAACGTTTAGGCGTAATTGTAATACCGACCAAGATCTTAAGTATGGAGCTTAGAAGTAAGGGGAACCATCTCAGTACATTAAAAAGTGTCCGTTGAAAGGGAGCAAATTAAGGTGGCGCTATTATAGCAAGTGGAAGAAATTTAAATTGAGCACGATTTTAATAAGTGTATTTCAGTGTTTAATTATAGCTGTATCTAGTGCAGTGTTTTCGATAGTTTACTAGTGTTCTAATGTGTTCTAGTGTTATAATAAAGTCGTATTTGGTGTCTACAATATTTCTTTCTTTTTCTGCTACGATAAAGTATGATATTTAAAAATATTACGTCTTAAGTTTGAACAGTCGAATTATTTACACAAACCAGATAACTTAGTTTAATTGCTCCCGCTCCCGCTCCCGCTCCCGCGCCCGCTTCTTCGCCCACTCCCTCTCGCTCCTTTTCCTTCTGCTTCTCCTTCTCCTTCTCCTTCTCATTCTCCTTCTTCTCCTTCTCCTTCTCTTTCTCCTTCTCCTGCTCCTCCTTCTTCTCCTTCTCCTTCTCCTTCTGCTTTGGCTTCTGCTTTGTGGAAATAATTCAACAGTTAAAATTTAATAAATTTTATTTTTCAATATCATACATTCACATCGTATGCAAAAACGAAATAAACATTAATTTAAATTTATTTTAGAATGAAGTGTCTTCTTATAAATAAAAATCTTCAGGATTATTTAAAGGACTGGGCTTTTTTTTACGCGGAGAAAGTGACTTATTACTTACTACCTGCGTTCAAGGGGAACGACTGAGCGGTTATGTTAGGTTCACTGTGCCGCCTTACGACCCGACGTTGAGCCGCCCGGAGAGAAGGAAAACATCGGGCCGGTGACCGCCGGGCCGAGTCCCTAACCTATATACGCACGGCATACCAACCAAAATTCCGCGGTGGCCATCTTCGGCGCATTAGGGACGGCTGCGGGCTTCCTTAGACTCACGTCTAAGTTGTCGTCCGCAACCGCCCTTATAGGTCTTGGCTACCATTAAGATTTCAATTCTTTTGTCGGTGAAGTCGACAAGCACGCATACTGTTAATATTGGACTTGGCGTTCATATTTCACATTTATGTTTTTGATGGAATGTAGGTTTCCTCAAAATGTTTTCCTTCACCGTTAAAGCGAGCAATAATTGATAAACAATATTATGTATTCACTAGCTTTTGCCCACGGCTTTGCCCGCGTTAATAAGTTTTTCCGGGCTAAAAGTACATACATAAAAACCTTCCCGCTGAATCACTCTATCCAACATATTAATTTGGATGAAGATTAATATTATGACGTTGATACAATACAACTCTTAACAAATAATGCATTAATTTCGACCAAATTTGATTACCATAAAAACGGTCTAGAGAGTTAATCTTAAAAGATAGACATATACTGTCGCGGACATTTTTTTAGATCATTTCAAGAGGAATAACTCTTTCATACATATATTTTTAGTATCTTGAAACGTTTTCGCAGCGCACGCAATGGAAGCCCTCAAGGATGAATAATTTTCCCCGCTTTTTTTTTTCACATTTTCCATTATTTCTTCGCTCCTAATAGTTGCATCGTAATGTTATATAGTTTAAAGCCTTCCTCGATAAATGGTCTATTCAACACAAAAAGAATTTTTCAATTCGAACCAGTAGTTCCTGAGATTAGCGCGTTCAAACAAACAAACAAACAAACTCTTCAGCTTTATAATATTAGTATAGATAACTTTGAAGTCAGAGGTGTGTGCCTTGAGTTTTGAACGTGCGGACATTATCTCGGAGGACTATTTTATTTCCAGCTAGACTATCGCCCACCTATCGAATTAAGATATTATGATATAAATTATAAATAAACACAAGCAGTGACAAGGCGACCAAATTGAAACGTAGTTTTTGTAGCCTTGCAAACATCCATTCGCCAATCAACTTACATAATTAGATGCTTTTTTCATCCACACTAATTTGTTGTTATTTATGGATTGCCTGCTTTTTTATTGTAAACAAACTAATAAGGGTGAAATTGAAGTGTTTAAAATAGTTGATTTTGAAACGTAACTAAGTACTTGATTATTTATTTTAAACCTTATTGTACAATGATTTATACAGTGAATAAAAAAGAGCCTATTCTCTACCATTCTACCATTGGTGATGTAGAATTGAGGCGATCAAACTTTTATATTACTAACTAGCTTTTACCCGCCGGCTCCGCCCGCGTTATTAATTTTTTCTGGATTAACACATAAGGTAATTTTTATCTCAGTTTGCTCCCATGGGTAATAATGGATGTTTTTAATCTCATTATTTAAGTAGATGATGCTGAGGTCGCATTGTGTTTTAGCGACTTTCGTAGCGCGAAAGACTTTTTACGTGGACGAAGACGCGAGCAATTCCTAGTGTGTAATAATGTGTGTATTTTATAAACATTTTTACTACTATATTTTTGTTAAATGTTAAATGACTGCCTCGGTGGCGTAGTTGTATTATGGTACGACTACAATGCTAAGGTCCCGGGTTCGATTCCCGAGTCGGGCAAAACGATATTGAATTTTTCTATTCAGTATCAGCTCGGAGTCTGGAATTTGTGCCCGATATGGCGATAGGCTCGCCCCCTATCACATTATGGGACGGAATAACGGCGAAAAGTGGGTGCATTATTTCCGCCTCTGCCTATCCCTTCGGGGATAATAGGCGTGAGTGAATGTGTGTGTGTATTATTTAAGTAGGTGGCGCTGGTGTCATATTGTGTTTTAGCGACTTTTTGTAGCGGGAAAGGCTTTTTACGCGGGCGAAGACGCGAGCAACACTTAGTATGTAATAATAAGTTATAAACATTGTTACTGTTATAATATTTGAAACTTGACTTTAAATTGTTGACTGCCTCGGTGGCGTAGTTGTATTGCGTACGCGTTACGAGTACGATTTGCGCGCTGAGGTCCTGGGTTCGAATCCCGGGTCGGGACAAAAAAAAACTTTGTGTCTGGGTTTTTCCATCTTAAAAAATTACTCAGTCGCAGCTCGGAGTCAGGAAGTTGGCGGTGTGATACCCCCGTGCCTCGGAAAGCACGTAAAGCCGTTGGTCCTGCGCCTGATCTCTCTCCGGTCATGTCGGATTGTCGTCTCACCGGACTATGAGAGTGAAGGAATAGCGATTGCACCTGTGTATTGCGTCCACACTTGTGCACTATAATATCTCCTGCGTACCTGGCTGATCTCCGTTGAGATTGGCCGCCGTGGCCGAAACTGGCTAGGAGGGTTTTCATTTTTTTTTTCAATATTTGAAACTATCTATTTTTCTTTTTTTATCTGTAGGTACAACTGAATGTCAAGACTTTTTGGTGGCTTGTATAATTTATATTTGCACCTACTTTTTGGTGTTGTTGTGTACTAAACTACTTTGAGACTAGTTAACACGTTCGCCGACAGAACGAGATTATACGTCATAATTTTAGATTTTGATATGGCACAACGTACAATGACGTTCAAATGAAAAATATTATTTACGACAGATCGTTCATTTCCGATGAACTTTCAAGTTAAAATCCTATTGGATGTACCTTGTGTCACAACACGTGAAATACCCGACACCTTACTGTCACGTACAAGCAAGTTTTAACCATTTCAAATAAGTGCCGTTGATAGTGTTCGGTAACGGTACGCACACCCGCACAACGTGTTTATACGTCCCCCGCGCCTTCCGCGCTCCTACATCAAGTGCGGCAGCGTCACGGCAGCGGTGCGTTCGCGTTCTTGTGACAATTTCGTAGCGTATAGTAATTTTTACGGAGACAAAACATGGTAAATTTATGGTTTATCATGTATTTTACTGTTATATGACTGTAGACTATATTATTATACTGTGAATTCATAAGCTTATTGTATGAAATTGATGTCTATTGCGTTATTTTATTTGTTTTGGATAGATAAGCGCAATACATAACTCATGAGGATTTTTGATGATTCCGACAACTCTAGCGAGGTGGATCCTTACCAGGATAATGATGGAGACTTTGGTTCGGATAAGGATTTTGACCCACAATGAAATAAATCATATAGTGATAGTTCTTATTCTTTTAATTACCGACAGTAATCGACAGAAACTACTACTAAGTTTCAATCAAATTCGGTTGGCACTTCGACTCAGAACCCCGATACCAATGTTAGTTTTAAATCTAGTAGCTATGAAGACTCTACACAATCAGCTGGGAGTGACGTTCATGAAGCATTATGAACATACCATCACCTCAAACTCTTACCCTATCACGTTTTCAAGAGGAGGGTGCAGGCTATGGCTCGAAATCCTCGGAAGATATTTTTCCCCTAGCCAAACGTTTAAAGTTGGTTAAATCTGCAATTATGACTGTATGACCTACTGGGATTCAAAGCTTCAATTAGATAATTCAAGAAAGACGTAGGTTCTCGGAACCTGAAATTATTGAATTATCCTATCAATATGTGGCATTAAATTCGACAAATCTGGTACAAATATCACCTCATGAGACGACTTAGGATAAACCACCTTCACACAACGTTTCTTGAAACGGGAGATTGGGTTTTAACAACTTTATCACTAATTTCTGATGTATTGGCTGAAAATTACGATAATGCAGGTGAATTGAAATCATTTGACAAACTACTGCCTTTATTCGACGAGTCTCAAAATGTAACATTGACTTAAATAGGAAATTTAACACCAATTACACAATTGCAAAATTACTCATAATGACGTTGTGATGCTACTGGTTACATCAGCATAATATGATGTGCCAGAACGTATATATACGTTGGACGTTATTATACGTTGTGTCCGTACAGGTCTCGAAATTTTTATTTATTATGACAGAACGTACGCAAACGTTGACGTGATAAAACGATTCTGTCATGGTGTCTTTAAAACATATAATATCATGGGACTCTACGTACTCATACGTCATATAACTTTGTATGGAAATTTTCTGTGTCAATCTAGAACACCGACTCAAGTGGTAGCGTCCGTGAACGTGTTAACTAATGGACACGGTATGGCAATAATGCGCAAACAATTTTTCTGCCAATCCTGACGGGGGCTAGGTAGACACGGATAGGACACATTTAATAAAAAAAAATCACACGTGCAGGGATGAATATAAGATCGCTTTTTACACAATAACACAACAAAAATTAAAATTTCTGTGAAACAAATTTAATGTCATTATCGTAGAATGTAATGACAGCGATCGCAAGTCACATAGGCTTTAATAAAAGTTTATAACCAGCTGCGCATGTATGGCCAACAAAGGGTTCACTCAGTCATCGCATCTCCATCGGTAGATACTCAAAGATTTACTTCGTTTGTGATCTACACACAGTTGGTAACAAAACAACCCAAAAAGTGGGAATAAAATATTGTAGAGTTCTTTCTCTTCACATCTGACTGCTAGTAAACGCGAAACAGAAGCAGACAGCAATCTTTTTCCAGCAGTAAAACTTGAAAGAAGCTGACCAATTGGACGATGTCGGTATTGAGTAACTTAGCAGTTATATACAAAATATAAATTACTGATAATTTATTCCATTTGGTGCACCGATTAATGCTCATTTTCGAATCTCAACTGTCAACTTATCTAGAAACTTCTAATAAGTACTTGCAGATATTTCCTCATTTTTTATACTGTCCAAACAAAGTCTAGAAAGCAGACGGTTGTTAAAATAATTTCATACTTAAATCATCATCATCATCTTCCTGCCCTGGTCCCAAATTACTTGGGGTCGGCGCAACATGTTTTTCTCTTCCATTCTCCTCTGTCTTTCGTCATCAAGTCATTCACGCCCTTTTCTTTCATATCATCTCTTACACAATCCGTCCACCTCTTCCTTGGTCGTCCTCGTCCTCGCCATCCATCAACACTCAAATTCATCACTCGTTGGGTTACATGTCTTTCATCCCTTCTCCTCACATGTCCATACCAAGACAGACGATTTCCTTTCAACTTTTCTATCACTGGTGCCACTTTCAAACTCCCTCTAATATACTCATTCCTCACTTTATCCATTTTCGTCACTCCACACATCCATCTCAACATTCTCATCTCTGCTGCGTGTAATCTTCTTTCATCCGTCTTCTTTAGGGCCCAGCATTCTGATCCATACAGGACGACAGCTGTATTTCATACTTAAATATCTTCAATTTATCACGCGATACCGGGTTGGTAGGTCTTTCACTTGCTAGTAAAAAATCGACAAATATTAGTAGAGCTGCTGTCTTCATCGCAATTACTTTCTCTTGTGTAATGGGATGCGATATAAAATTCATTGGGTTTGCTAATAATATACTATTAATTGTATTTACTTACAATCAATAAATTAATTTTTACTTGATAATGTCTTGTTTAATGATTTTGAGGTAATAAAAGTTTAAAATATTGTCTATTTTAATTAAGTAGGTAAGATAGTATTTAAGCTAAGTTTACACTGGTAAGTTATTGCAACAATGCAAATTCAAATGTGTTGACACTAGCTGCAATATTTCAATAATTTTAAATACACACCTGGGTGGGTACCTCCGCAATGTCTATTTCTACCGCCAAGCAGCAGTGCTGCACTGTTGTGTTTCAGTTTGAAGGACATTGTAGCCAGTGTAACTACTGGACATAATGAGACTTAACAGCTTATGTTCCAGGATAACGAGCGCAATGGAATACCGCACAGTTCTTTGTTACTCAAGATGCTGAATGGTGTTGCTACTGTTTATGGGTGGTCGTATCGCTTACCATCAGGCGAACGGCTTGTTCGTCTCGTCATTCAATGCCATAAAAAAACCCATTGACTTGGCTAACTAATGCAGTTGGGTAGATACAACTTCGAAAGGGAAGCCGATGGGAGGATTCAGTTGGGCTGGGCAGCGTTTAGGAAGATGTCCCACATGTTTTCGTCGGATATACCACAGAGCATGAAGACGAAACTTTTTAACCAAAGCGTCCTCCCCGTAATGACGTACGGAGCCAAGATGTGGACACTGACTGTCGCTAACGTGCTATGGAAAGAGCTATGCTCGGAGTCTCTCTGAAGGACAAAATCCGGAACGAAGTGATCCGTCAGAGAACCAAGTTAACCGACTTAAATCTGAGATTTAGTAGGCTGAACTGGCAATGGGCTGGCCACATATGTCGCAGAACAGATAACCGCTGGAGTAAGCGTGTTCTGGAGTGGAGACCGCGGGCAGCTGTTTCCAACAGTGGACTGCAACGGGCTGATGATGATGCGACTTGGCGCAAATCTTGCAAATTACAACATTTGTAGAAGTCAGCTTGCCGTTTACACTGTAAATTGCTGGTGGGAATGAATTTCTGCAAGTTTTCTTGATAATCTAAATCTCGCTTTATACATATTTATTATTTACAAACTAAATACTAGATCGATTACAATTAAACCTTGAACTTGACCGAGAGGCTGTTCATTCATGATTCATCCACTTTCCACCACAAAAACATGTTTATGTAAAGGCTAGATTGCTAGAATTGCTTCCTTATATGTTTTGTACCTATTGGTGAAAGCTGAAAATATGAAAACTGATCTAACTAGTTTTTTTTTTCATTGCTGAATACTTCCACTAACTTCGAGGCATAGGCGACGCATGGCGAAAACAGCAGCTTATCGATTGATAAACTGGGCCGATTGGCCCAAACATGACCACCACCATTTGCCAAGAGTGCACAACTACGAAGAACAGACGCGGATCTAATGCTTGATAGTTGATGGTAACCACGCATCATACAATTTAGATCTCGACAACAACTCTTAGGCCGTGTTGTTTCATCTGTGGTCAAGTGAAGTTATGGATGTTGACCACGGATGATGACTACTCACCTACTGGTGGTCCGTCTGGGTGGGTACCATCGCAATGTCAATTTCTACCGCCAAGCAGCAGTGTGCATGCACTGTTGTGTTTCGGTTTGAAGGGCATTGTAGCCAGTGTAACTACAGGACATAATGAGACTTAACATCTTATGTCTCAGGATGAAGAGCACAGTGGAATGCCACACAGTACTTTGTAACTCAAGGTGCTGGATGGTGTTTCTATTGTTTATGGGTGGTCGTATCGCTTATCATCAGGCGAACAGCATGCTCGTCTCGTCATTCTATGCCATAAAAAAAGGCTCTTACCACATTGACGAAGTCACAGCGAGTCGAAGGCGTTGCGTTGCGCGGTAGTCCAGTGTAGTAAGACCGTTAACTTTACATAACCATGGATGAAAACAAAACACGGGCTTAGTGGCTACAGGCTAGGTCCGGGTGATGAATGGTATACATTGCTGAACATACACACACACACTCTCACGCCTATTGTCCCCGAAGGGGTAGGCAGAGGCGCAACTAGTACACTCACTTTTCGCCGTGCGTATTCCGTCCCATGATGTGATAGGGGGCGAGCCTATCGCCATATCGGCACAAATTATTTATTTTATTTATTTATTATGGTACACCAACAGCATATATATTAAAAAATCATAAAAAAAAACATTCTATCATTATATTACAGGCCGATATATATGACCATTACAGTCTTCTATTATTAAAAAAATACATATTTCAGTGAAAAATAAAACAAAAATAAATTAAACTTCTAATATAAACTATAATCTATACTAATATTATAAAGCTGAAGAGTTTGTTTGTTTGTTTGAACGCGCTAATCTCAGGAACTACTGAATCGATTTTGAAAATTCTTTCACTAATAGGAAGCTACATAACTCCTGAGTGCTATAGGCAACTTTTTGTCCCGGGAAAATATTTTTGTCCCGGAAAAACTTTTTCACGCGGGCGGAGCCGCGAGTACTACTAGTAAATTATACATATAAGAGGACTACATAAAAACATTTTCTTTAAAAATTGTATATTTATCGCCAAAAATATCCAGTTCTTCAATTTTGCTACTAAAGTCGTTGTATTCGATACACATGCGTGTAATTGGATTTTGCAATCCAAGGTTAATACGTAATAAATTAGTGTGAAAAAAATTGTTATGCGGGATCTAGGGTAGTGAATAGGAATCGATAATGAGAAACTGCTTAAGAGTTCATTGCTTTGAGAAATCCCGTTTACAATTTTAAACAAAAAGTTCATATCTAGTAGTTTCCACCTATCTCGGAAGGAGGTCATATGAAGTTTATTAAGTCGCAAGTAATATGGACTTCTGTTGAAAGAATCTGTGGTTTTATATGCTGAAGACTCTCAATGCGTTGTGAATGCGAAAGCGCTGTAGAAAGGGGACCACACAACACTGGCAAACTCGAGTTGGCTACGCACGAGCATAATATTATACAGTAAAATTTTAGTTCCAATCTTAAAATCTGCACTATTACGTTTAAGGAATCCTAACATTTTAGAAGCTTTATTGACTATATAATTAATATGAGATTTTAAGTTAAGCTTATAATCAAGTATGACACCCAAATCACGGATTTTTTGTACTTGTTGAATAACTGCTCTGCCATGCTCAAAATCCCGACTCCGAGCTGATATTGAATAGAAAAAACCATTATCATTTTACCCGACCCGGGGATCGAACCCGAGACATCGATCTGCAGTCGTACCGTAATACAACTACTTAGAGCTGAACATAATTTTCATTTAAATTCCTTCCTAGGATTCTTCTCTTATTGTATAAAAAGTCTATTAACTATCCGGTCATCGAATGCTTAAGCAGCATTCGTCTGTCACAAACAATTTTGCATTGAAAATTACTTTGTGAACTGAATAAGAAATTTTTGAATCGACATCTGACTTTTCCTTCCAGTTTATTAACATTATAGAAATTAAAATTAAAACTAAATACATGACGAGGCCTCCTTGGTAGTTATAACCTGTGAGCTAAGAGGTCACAGATTCGATTCCTAAGTCACTTACCAATTTTGCAGTAGGTTGAACGTGATGTTTTCAGGAAGATGAAGAGAAATTGTGCCATCTGCCAGTACTTTTCCATTAAGGGTTATTTACAAACATACGAGTCCTTTTTAACCCACTTTCAAAAAAGGAGGAGTCTCCCAATTCCTGTGTTTGTATTTTTTTATGAAGGTAATAAGTCATGGGCGTAGCTATAGCTTTCACATGGGGGGGAGGTCCTACGATATAAAAATGATAGTGGCGTGGGTTCTTGCCTTGCATGACACCATCGAAGGTAGGGGGTCATGCAAGGCAAGACCACTGATTTCTCATCTTTTAGACATGTCCACATTTTGTTGCGCAATTAATACCTAAGTACCTATTAAATTTATTTGAAGCAACGATTATGGCTAACGTAGGTATCGTATTACAAGATTACAATTACATAGATCTGAGCTGTAGTAATGACAGTTAGGTAAGTATAATATTTTTTATTGTGTGACTAATCCCCGACCAAACATAATGCGGCCACAATGGAAAGAATATCTTTTGTTTTTATATTGGTTCATACTCATTATGGAGGTAGTTTTGTTCTCTTTGTGTATAATTTCTTTTTATATATTATCTACCTACAGCACGACAGAATAGAAGAGTTAAAAATTGATTTCATCTACACAAATTGTTTGCGAATTACTTAAAGTTTTATTTACGATAGTTAATCTATACACTTTTCTAGTCGTAATAAAGAAGTACTAAATATGTCTCGTCACCATTCTCATATCCTCAGAATAATAATAGTTATTATTCTGAGCTCATATCAGTCAGATAAAACAATGACAATATCAAAGAATATAAAACGTAATCGCACGCGGAACGAAACGACTTTGATAAATCAAAGTTTATTCACGTTCGGAATATCGTGACGTGTATACTTCTATGGATTTTATTGCATCGTTATATGTTATTTAAAAATCTATTGCAATTGTGAAAATATAAATAGTGATAATTAACAGCTAAAAATAAATAGATAAGAAGTTCAAGTTCACGGTCAGCAATCTAATCTTTCGAACGCAACTGTCACTTGTCAACTTTTGTCAGTCGTTTGTTGCATGAAGTGGTGATCGTACGCGTTGGCTCCCTTCGGCGAGCGAACAATTTGCATGAGATCTTTATTCAATTACATATCGTCTTATTACGTTCGCGTAGCTCTTGTATACAGGGATATCGTCATCTGTGGCCGGATGCTGTGAATCTTTGTCTGTTTAGTTAAAAAACAATAATAACCGCGACTCACGCGCAGTGTTTCGCATTGTTTTGGTAAATTCGGTATTGCTGATTTAAAAGAACTTTCTGGAGTTGAAATGAAGGTTCAAAACAACAAAGAAGATGGTTCGGACGAGGAGTCCGGCTTTGGATACCAGAACACACTTGTAAGTAACTTTCTAATTTCTAGAAAAATGCAGATATTTAATTGCTTGCGCGGTCTCTGACGTACTGAATCTGGTATTATTCTTGCTTGTATAACCATATAATTTATTCTCAATTAGCGTTTCATTCATAAAAAAATGCGTACACGTTATTTTATACAGATTATCGTATGTACTTACCTACGTATTTGCACAAAGAACTATTGTACGACTTATTTAAGAGATACAAAAGTTAGCTAATCAAATGATTATGATTATACAAAAAAAGCAGTCTGGTTTTGAGTAATTGTTATGCGTTAAAGGTATAATTTCCATCAAGTGAAATTCATAATAAACAACTTTGTTGGACGTATCACGTAAATATTAATATAATGATATAATACATGTTTACCTTAAAGCAGTTTTTATAATTTACCCAAAATTGATAACATTATGGATGTATGTTATATTCAAAGAGGAGCTTCCTCAACATGTAGGTAGGTACTTATTTATCATTAATATTGCAAAGTAAACTGCAAATATATTTGAATGGATGTGATTCCTTAAATTTTATTTTGCAACTATTGAGTACCTGGAAATGATATATTTTTTTGTATTGGTTTCTGTACCCCTATGCAAAAGATTTGATATTCATACTAAACAGAAAAAAGGAAATATTTACAATAACTTTTGGTGTAAGTTTTAGGTTCTTCTATTTTCCTCATCAAAGTAGGTAATAGATCTTAGTAATATTTCCCTAGTCATTTTTTATATGCTGTTTAAACTTTTTGTATTTTTGATAAAGATATTATTCTTGGATATACACATTTGACCAACAAAATATCATAATCCATTTAAAAAGTAACTATGTATAATTTTTTTTTGATTAACAATATTTTGTTCAATTTAGTATCACAAACACACAACATTAAAATTTATTGCCTATTTCAGTAAAGGAACTATTAATGGACATAAGGTTTTACAGTTAGGTTGCAAATAAACAGGTTTCATGCAATATGCAGAAAACTGAGGAATGTGGTTTGATGTTGTACCTTGAGAAAACGGGAAAGGGCTTCTATAGCATGTGGGATTCATATCTACTTACACATTACTTGATCTTGCTGAACATATATGCATAAAATATGTTTGAATATAATATTAAGTATGTGTAGGAGATGTTTAATGAATAAATATCATCCAATGTTTAATATGCTAACAGAAAATTATTTATTTTACATAATAACTAGCAATTATGTATATTAAAATATGTATTGCTAAGTGAACATACAAAAAATAAGCTACATCCGTAAAAAAAATCAAAAATATCCATAAACTTATTTAACAGTTTTGCCCTCCAGTCCGGTTAAAGAAAAAATGAGAGCCCATAAAAGGTAAAACGCCAATTTATATTCATAAAAATATTTTTATTCGTTTTATTTGCAAACATTTGTAGTATCCAGAATGTGTGTGTGTAACTAACTGTATTGCTGATTTGAATGTATGAATTATTCATGTTTGATACATTTTAATCATATTGTAAATTGTAATATATCTCTTAGTCGCGGTTTCGCCCGCGACATTTCGTTTGTGACACTTATAAAAAAATGGGTGTTTTTTTTTAACTTTAAGCTTTCTTCATATAAAATTCCATCAAAATGGGTTCAGCAGCTTAGAAAGCGTAACAGATAGCAAGATTTCGTATTTATGTTAGCTTGGATTTGTTCTTTCAACTTGTATCACTAACATTGTAGTACCTGTTTCTGGTGGGCATATTAAATATTTATTTTATTTTGTGGTTATTTATTTATTTATTTTATTTAGGCAGTAAAATCTCAAAGTTTGATAACAGGTTCAGTATTTACATTCGGAATGCCATACGATAGTTACGCGGCAATTTATACGCAAGATGGCAATAGTATCGCAAATTATGACGTCATTGAACGAAAGTAAACTATGCGAAGTGAGGATGCATTTACATACTCCTACCTCTACCAATTCGGGGATACAGGCGTGAAGGTATGTATGATAAATGTATGTATTGTGTATGGATGATACATGACATATTATGTTGGATAATTTTCCGCGTTTATTTATAAAACTCAAAAGAAGGTCAAGCTCAAGGATTAATAAACAGGTATCGAAGCTTTTTTTACATAGTTTGATAAAATGTGGGATATTATGCCGCGATGTCGGTGATAATTACTAAAATTATTGATAAAGACCAAGTTAAAATAGTACCTATAAAAAGAAAACAAAGCCTATTTAAGACAGAGAAAATATTGCTAGCAATTTTTTTGTATTTTTTTCCATGGTTTCAAAATCGTGTATTTGTTCACATTGTTTACTATAATTGCAATGAAGTGGGCGTTGGGGGTGGCATAGTTCTATTTGATACGTAGCTCGCCCCCCCCCCCCCTCCAAATATGCAACAATACAGATTACTTATCCATTAGAAGATAAGTTAAATACGAGTTTAGGAGTTAGTAGATAATGATTTCTTGTGTTTACGCGAATATTAGACATTTAAATAAACTATTTTACGGATTTAATCGCGGTTTTTAATTTATATTTTCTCCCGACGTTTCGAATGCTTGGTCCACCTACACCTGAGTCCGCCCCGTGACCTCGAAGTGCTGAAAAGCCTTCGAAACGACGGGAGAAAGTGTAAATTAAAAAATCGCGATAAAATCCGCAAAATAGTTTTATATTAGAGTTAGTACATGCTATGTAATCTGTCAAGACTTGTCTACGTCAACGCGGATGACAATTGCATCGCCATTACGCATATTAAGACTGGGTACCTTTTTAAGCAACAATTGCGTACGATTATTGCATGCAATAATTGATCCGTTTAAACTAGGCTTTAAGCGCTACAAATAAAAAGAATAAAAGATTCGAAAAGATTGCGCACTTGGTGTAGGTGTAGGTGTTTACCTCAGAGTAAGTATATACCTATAGAGAGCGCGTATGCAAGTGGGAACAATAGGCACGGGTGGGAACATCGTCCTGCGCCGGCCGCAAGCGCTTGTAGTCACTCGAGTAGGAACGGCGTGAGCACACGCGAGTGAGATCTATGCGAATATTTGATTATTAATACTGCAAAATGGTTAAATGTTCTGTGGAATCTTGTAAAAACGACACTCGGAAACACACTTAACAGAATTCTAATATCACGTTTCACAGGCAAGCCATATTTCAGCATATTTTTAGGTAAAATTGAAATTACGCGTCGCGGTATGAAAGACGCTCGGGAGGCGAACACTTGTACCCCCCGCACTGCCCCGCATCCCGCTTTTTCGATAGTGATTTACGCGTCGATACCAGAAACGATGTAATATTTTCATATTATAGCATACGTATTTATTACTATCGAAGGCGATGCTTAATATAATGTAGCTTAGGTAACTGTTTTTGTCTGTGTGTGATTTTTAAGCCAATTAATAATTGCGTTTTTGTTTATGAAATGAAAGAAATAGTTACTGTTCCTAAAAATTTACTGATTACTATAATATTTTTAAGCTATTGCATCTATCGCGGGTCTTGACAGTATAAGATGGCAATCATTAAGATATATTTCTTTGTCATTTTTTTAACATTGGTAATAAATATTTCAAAAACTAGACGTGACTTTTTTAGGCTTAGAGAGACTAGCTAAGAAATCCATGGTGCGATGCTCGGTTTATATCTATTGGTTCAATTATAATGGATATCCATTAATATTATTGGTTCTTATTGATTGTAAAAACGGCTCTTGAGGTACCGTGTTTATAAATCATTCCACATGGCACTACACCAATTTGCAGCGTAGCTTTTATCTATATTAACGCAATACGCTTAAAATTACTCACAAGGCCATATTTTGTAGAACCACAATTTTTTAACAACAATATGTACCGCGCCGCCGGACCTGTACTTATCGATAACTGTTGCGTTGGTGCTGCTCGCGTGCCCATCCTTAGCAGTCGCCAACATTTCTATATAAGTAGCTATAGTTCACCTGCCTACGCTGGGTAGTGGGCGCACGATGCGATATTAGCCCTCTATAGGTATATACTTACTCTGAGGTGTTTACCTATTGCACGAATTCGTGCACTGTACGGCAACAGGTTTGTCTAGTGCTGGACGTCACGACTGCCCATAAACAGGAGAAACACCAACCAGAATGATTTGTTATGTTTACGTGGATATTTCCAAACTCACTTTTCGCCGTGTGTATTCTGTCCCATGATGTAACAAGGGGCGAGACTATCACCATATCGGGCACAAATTCTACACTCCGGGCTGGTATTGAATATTAATCCTACTAATATTATAAAGCCGAAAGTTTGTAAGAATGTATGGATGTATGGATGTTTGTTTCTCTTTCACGCAAAAACTACTGCACGGATTTCGAAGAAATTTGGCACACGGGTAGATCATGTCCTGGATTAACACATAGGCTACTTCGGGAAAATATAAACCGGAACTTTTATCCCGGAAAAACTTTTTAACGCGGATTCAAGATTCAAGATTCAAGATTTACTTTTGCTTTAGCATTAACAAAGACGAAACTAATTTGTTCGTAGGTAATTACATAATTATTAGCCCAGTTTTAATCATAAGCGTACATAATTAGAATCTTTATAATTACGTAATTTACCATTACAATTGACGGCGTAGCCTTGTTCGGCAGGAATCCGACTGCCGAGACAAAGGTCGCGGGTTCGATTCCAGCAACCATAGTACTCACTTCTGACTTTTAAGTTACGTATTAGGAAAATTAAATTCCTAGCATTTCTCCTTAAGAACTCCAAAGATATGTGAATGCCAATCCTTACTAAGTCAGCGTGGATGACTAAGGCCCAAACCCTATGAGTATGAGGCCCGTGCCCAGCAGTGGGACAGTATATTATAGAGGGCTGGTATTATTAATAATACGTGAGAGATTTATTGTGTATAGAAATATAAATGTTCCTCAGAGAATAAATCACGGGGGAAACTGTTTAACAATAGCACATGAATGGATATTTACTAAAACTAGTGTCTATCTACGGCGTCGTTTTGCACGCTGCTTCACCCTCGCTTTAAACCTTTATATTTCCGGGTTCAAATTAGCCTAAATGTCAATAGAGGATATAGTCTATCGGTGTGTTAAATTTCATCTAAATTCGTTCAGCAATTGCTGCCTTCACTTGTGACAAACTTCCAGAATGTTTTAATAACTTTTGCAGTTTATGTGCGCTTCTTTATCCCGAAAATATGCACGTTTCTTGTAGGAGTTTCATCAAAGAGAAGATTTGAGAGGACCGATTCATTAGGAAATGCTAGTAATACACACGTCATCGATCTCATAATGCAAAATATTTCGTAATAAGTCTACAGGCTATACACTCTGAAATTAGGTGGTATTGAAATCTAAACTATAAATCTTGTACGCTAAAGATCAAAGTATGTTTCAAGATAAAATTTGCTACAATACCGTTTTATTATGTAATTTATCTTATCAGAATTAGCATTGCAATAGATTATTCATAGTGATAATAAATAAAATAATTAGAAACAGTCCTAATGTCGTTTTAATTGAGTTTAAATTTAATTAGCTTAAAATTAAATACCTATTTGTTATTAGTTACTTAAATGCGAGGTTAACAATAAAATCTGAAAGCCTTGTGAAAGCCAGACACGACCTAGATGTTATATCTTGATTTTGATTGGATTAAAAAGATAAAGGCCAGGACCAAATTCACAAACTCCAAACACTCTATTACTTTTTAATCCATATTCGGTAGTGCAGCCATATTTCGCAACTTTATGACGAAAACGACACAATTAAAAAAATTGAAAATTGAGTTGACATTTCGCACCTTTAGGATGAAAAGGACACAATTCAAAAAGATAGAAAATTGGGTTATCGTCATAAAATTACTTAAAACGAAGTACTCAATACAACAATAGTTCGAAAACAGCCATATTCACGCAGGAAAAGGACAAACCTATTATATCGGTCCCTTTTTTATTATATTTTTATAAATAAGGGACTAGTTTTTAGTCATTTAAAAATGGCAACCCAATTTTCTATTTTTTGTATTATGTCGTTTTCGTTCTAAAGGTGCGATTATTCTGACTGCGGGATGTTTATGGTCAGTAAAGATCATTGTACTTCAGATGTCACTCTTATTTTTTCTCGGCCCATGGTATAAAAAAACTGTGGTTATTTTAGGCTTAGGATAGATTTCTTGAGATACTTGTGAAACAGTTTGTTTTATGTTATTTATAATAATAACATTTTAATTACCAGGTGCAGGTAGGAAACCTCTAAAATTATCAGTGTTTCTCTCCTATATTATGCATGTATTATGCATATAAATCTTCCTCTTGAATCACTCTATCTATAAAAAAAAACCGCATCAAAATCCGTTGCGTAGTTTTAAAGATCTAAGCATACATAGGGACAGACAGTGGGAAGCGACTTTGTTTTATTACTATGTTAAGTAGATGAGATATAATATCTCAGAGTAGATTTTTCAAAAATGCCTCAGACCAAGGTCCTCCGCACGCCTGTATGGCCTTAAAATGTCTCTCAAATCCGCCTATCATATGATAATTCTACTCTCAGATGAATTGGGGTATACATATTAAGCATACTGTAACGAAATATCTGGCTAACTGTCTAGCCAAGAGTAAAATTAAGTGAGAGCGAAGGTTGGAAGACTTTACGGTTCGGCGGTTACATGAAATTCAACAAAAGAATGGAGAAACAACTATGCACGTCATTCTTTAATAGATCTGCAAAAGACGTGAAATGGTCAGATATGATTTGTCCTTTTAATGCAACAATTTTGTAAGATGCGGCCTCAGTGGGCGTAACAAAACAGAAAAGATAATAGTTCACATCACGAAAATTATTGCGAAGCGAATTCGCAAGCAAAATCTTTGCTTTTTAATACACTGTTATTTTATAACTAAAATTAACAATCAGAATATATTCTTAAGGCAACGCTAAGTTAAATACAAAACGTTCCGGCATCCATTATGCAGCGTTATCTATGATTGCTCATCGTGACACCCAGATTACATGTAAAAATAAATAACTGAACAAATGTTTTTAAAATCATCACATGATGGTATCAGACCTACCACTGATAAGAGATATGAGAACCAATGTCGGACAAGTTCTTTTAAACATCCTACATTTGGGCAGGTGGTAATATTCGGCTGGGTATGGACCACCGTACAAAAGGTTTAAAAACTATAGTGGGCTACGTAAGTCTATGGAGCTGTGTATATCTAGATCCAAACCTTTATTCTCTATGACCGAACCCTTATTCTCTAGGTGTTAACTCGTAACGTGGCTGCGTCACATTCACTTCGTGTAATTGGCCTAAAAGGGTATTCTGTATGTCAATTTCCATAGTGATAAACGCGATGAGTTACGTTACGCGCTTGTGACGAGCGGTGACAATAACGTGTGTCAGAGAAAAAGGGGGTCGGCATAATTACGTTGATTGGTGAGGAGTAGAACTCTCGTTAGCTGACATTCTATCTGGATTCTACTCCACTTACAATCAGATGTAGGGTGGTCAGTTTCCCGTGCCTGTAAACTAACAATAAAAAGAACTTATCAAAACTAATTCTTCTTCTTCTTGGTCGTAACACTCTTGACAGAGTGGTCGTGGTCGTCGTGTAGTGTTTTTCGGAGCAGATGTAATGCGTCTTACGTTCTCTCGCTACACTTCTCTGTTAGAGGTTTTTCTGGCGCACTCATGTACGGGGCGGTCTACGGCAGATTTGACCTGATCGGTCCAGCGCATGGGTGTCCTTCCCCGCGGTCGAGTGCCTTCAACTTTGCCCTGGACGACAAGACGTTCTATGGACTGGTCGCCTCGCCTAGAAATGTGTAATTAAAACAAAGAGTAGATATCAAGAAGAATAAATCTCATAAACACATGTCCCATTTCCTACTCTCATATCAAACCGTTTCCGGCACAAAAGTGTATTTATCAGTGAAGGTCTACATGACCCAATATTCAAGGAAGAAGATTAACAAATATACTATAAGATACTACAGGAGGAAATGGCTTGATCTAAGGCCACGACATTGGTATCGGTCAGTGTGTAATGTTTTATCTAATCCGTTTTGCTATCGCCCAAATTCTTAGATATCGTTCGTCATGTGCTTTGATAACCGGGATTACTGTTTTATGGATCTCACGGTTTTTATCAGCTGGAATACTTACTAAAGTAATTATTATTGTCTGTACGAAACTGGCACATTTAATTCAATATAAATCAGTCGTTATGAGCAGTGGCGAACGTAGCAAAAGGCCCAGATAAAAAACGTTACCATTTAAATTTTTGGCAGGCATAACTGCAAAACGCAAACTGCCAAAATTTAGTGTGAAGTTCTCAAGATTAGGTACTGTTCGGAGTAGGTAAGTTAAGTACGCCCCTGCTTATGAGATTGCGAGAAGTTTAGTGTAAGTTTAGAGAATAGGGATTAGGAGGGATTATGAAGATGTTAATAATGGCATGAAACGGCGAGCTTGACGACTGTTCCCTGAAGACAATGGCGCCCCGGTGGAGCTGGTTCATTAGACTAATCTAAGAACAGAACAGTAGTACATTTCGATAGGCTCGCCGATATCACATCATGGGATGGAATTCGCACGGGCCACGGCAAAAAGTGGATGTACTAGTTGCGTTGCACCTCCCACCCAGTAGTACATACAATATACATGCAATATGTATTATATCAGTGTCTAAAGCGCTGTTTTATCATTATAAATAGAGCAAATAGCAATAGTCTTTTGACTTACAATAACATATTTGTCTTTACCGTTGAAATAAACATATTTATCATCAGTATTTATTGTGATTTTTAAATGTCCTTTTTGTTGTGGTTTTATAAGTTTCCGGTTATCATGATCCACTTTGTTACTGGCAAAAACAAAGCTTTATCGTATGGATTACCGTATCATTTGGTTTTATATGCCACGACTGTTGCTATTGTGTATTTTTCCAGTACTTTTTGATAACAGACTTAATCACAATAGTATTGGAAAGTAGCTGTTTGATTAAGTTCAATTTATTCGCACGTTTAGGACGAAAACGACACAATTCAAAATATAGAAAATTGAGTTGTAATTTTTAAATGACTAAAAACTATTCCTTTATCTATAAAAATATAATGAAAAAGGGACCGATATAACAGTTTGGTCCTTTTACTGCTTGAATATGGCTGTTTTTAAACTATTATTGTATTGAGAACTTCGTTTTAAGTAATTTTATGACGATAACTCAATTTTCTATTCTTTTGAATTGTGTCGTTTTCATCCTAAAGGTGCGATTTGTAGTGGTGTGGTATTCGGTTCATGATAAATAACAAAACACAGCCTACATATTAATGGCACGTTTTCGGAGAAAAGGGTTCAATACATCACCTCATGCTGCAAATTTCTTAATAAACTTCTGCTAATATTATGAATATTAATGAATATGTTTGATAGAAAAAAATGGGAAATCACTGGACGGATCTGGCTGAAGACTCAGAGATAGACCCAGAAGTGTGCATAATAGGACCTTGATATCGGAAAAACATGCGGTTCTAAACAAAGTCTAGTGAATAATAAAACAATCTTCTAACTTTCTTACAAATATTATAAATGCGAAAGTTTGTGAAATTGTTTGGATGTTTGTATGTGTGTTACAAGTAAATGGAGAATCAATAAAACGGATTTCGATGAAAGGAGATGTCCGCTTTTTGTATGGGTGCTGACTGCTGGGCCTCAAAACCTAAACCGGCTCAAACTTTAGGGATATTAAAGGGGGCAACATGTGGTACTTAAACCCATTAAAAAATATTTTTAGACCCCTCCATTCATAACCAACTTTTATATATCATATTAAGTGTAGTTTTCAAGCCACTCAAAATCGGAGGTCTTTGAAATAAACGATTTATTGCAAAAGGCCAGTTTTCAGGTGTTCTATCCAAATATATATAAAATGTCTTGTTTAGATTTTCAGGCCCATTTTTGGACATGTCCTTTAGAACACGGGTAAATCATGTCCTGGATTAACACACAGGCTTTTTTTATTCCGGTAACTTGCTTTCATGCGAAATAATGGATATTCTTAATCTGATTCTTTAAGTAGGTGGCTCTGTGGCCTTACTCTTGACACTCGATTCCGTTTGAAATTTAGGATTGGAATCGAAAACTTGACAATTCGTACCCTTGAATGCTACACTAGCGCACGATTTATCTCAATCGCGACGAAATTTAGAAAAACTAAATGAAATCGAGTATTCACAATCTCAAGTACATTTTGGCACTCTTGACGCGATTTTGACATTAACGATCGAGTGAGAAATTGTGTTTGAAATCGGATTAACAGTTTTAAAAAGTTAACTTTTTGGTGTTCGAGTGAGTTATTATGCCTTTGTAAACTAAACATAATGACACGACGGGCCTTATTTAATGATAGTTTTGAAAGATATCATCAACATAGTTACAATTTGGTGGCCAAATTGAAAAAGAAATGTGTAAAATACCGATAATGACCAATGTCGTGTTCAAAAACAATAACTATTGCTTAAGTAAATAAAAACTTTTAGAATTTTTTTATATGACACTATATTGTGTATATACACATATTCCATGGGCACAGTCATACAATTACTAAAAATATTTTTATTATTTTTAGGTTTTAGTGGCACTCTCCTTTTACCAGTTCTATTCTTATGACTACAATGTCTCAACAATGGGTATCACGATTTATAAAAGAAGTTACATATGCTTTTTATGCAAAAACAATAGTGAAAAAATGGTTTAAGTGTCCATAACGCCAAGATTTCACTGTAGAGTGCGCCGCGCTGAGGCTTACACCGCGCCAGTATCACGCATTTAAAACTCAAATAAACACCACACTCAGTAATATAAATATAATATGAGAAACGAGAAATTAAAATATATTTGAACGGTAGCGTTGTATTCCTTTATTGCGTTGCATTCTCTGTATCTCTGCTTGGTTGGAACTGATGACATGGCATTTTTTTTCCGTAATAAATAATTGAGTCAAAGACAACACACTTATTCTGCCGTAGTGTATCACTCTTTTGATATGTTGCTAAAAAATACAGTTCCAATTTAATATATGAGTTCTCAGAATATGTTTGTCAAAACTTAAATTATTGGACAGGGTTTCGACTGAGATAATCAAAATTACACGTGTTACATTATTTACTGTATTTTTAGTAGCTTATGTATGGCCACACAGATATCAGATCGCGTACTAGATTTCAATTTCAATCCCATAATGGACTCGATTTGGTCAAGAGTACCGATAAGTTCTAGATTGGAATTGAAACTATTTCGAGTTCAGGATTTCTTAAGATTGGAATTGGTTTCCAGAGTAGCCACACTGGTGTCGTATAGTGTTTTAGGTACTTTTGTAGCGGAAAAGTCTTTTAACGCGGGCGAATCCGCGAGCAACATATAGTATTTAATAATTTCTTAGGTCTATAATACTGGCAGCACACATAGACCTACATATTTCGGATTATTAGGTCTATAATACTGGCAGCACAGACAGTCTGTGACCTAGATATTTCATATTCCTATTTCTTGCAACGGTAAATGAGGTATCTTCGATACCATGTTTTGCTGGGCTATTTTCTTATAAGATGCTTATAATATTTTATATCTTCGTGCAAAGTCCACTCTTTTCTGCTTAACCAACGAACGCTGGTTATTGTTTTTTTATTTTTATTATGGCATTGAATGACGAGAAGAGCATGCTGTTCGCCTGATGGTAAGCGATACGACCACCCATAAATAGTAGCAACACCATCCAGCACCTTGACTTACAAAGTACTGTGTGGCATTCCACTGCGCTAGTCATCCTGAGAAATAAAAGTTAAGTCTCATTATGTCCAGTAGTTACACTGGCTACAATGTCCTACAAACCGAAACACGACAGTGCATGCACACTGCTGCTTGGCGGTAGAAATGGACATTGCGGTGGTACCCACCCAGTCGGACTCTTACATATGAGAGACTTACCACCAGTATTATAACTCTTTCTATTACAACAAAGAGTTATATTAATTCCGCAACAGGAACTTAACGATAATTTAATTTATAACAGGCTTGGCTTGTAGGAAGTGATCTGGGTCACCGGCCATATTGCAGTTAGGAATGCTTGCAAACATAAATCATTATCGGGTTATTAACGTATAGAAATGCTGAGAGTATAGATTTCTATACTTCTATACTAATATTATACCTAAAGAGGCAAGATTTGATTGTTTGTAACGGATAAACTCAAAAACTACTGGACTGATTTTGAAAATTCTTTCACTCATATAAAGCTACATTACTCTTAAGTGCTATAAGCTACTTATTATCCCGGGTAAATATTTTTATCCCGGAAAAACTTATTCACGCGGGTGGAGCCGCGAGCATACTAGTATAAAATGTGAAAATGATTGAAAATTACCTTTTTTTCACGACTTCGTCTTATGGGAGTTATTCCGGGATAAAAGTCCCGACCAATATTTTCCCGAGAAAAAGAGATAAACATAGCCTATCTCCTTCCCAGGATCACAAATTATCACTATACAAAATTTCATCGATATCTGTTTGGTAGTTAGTTGAATTACATAATCGCGTTGAGACAGACGCAGCTGGGCGACTTTGATGTTTTATAATAGTAGTGATGTAATTAAGATTACCAGCCCCACCAGGCCTGTTGTCCTATAGCTGAGTACAGGCCTACCATTAAAAGGGCTTAGTACGTCATACTGTCCTAGGGCGATTTGGCAGACTTTTTTTATAGCATCGAATGACGAGACGAGTATGCCGTTCGCCTGATGGTAAGCGATACGACCACCCATAAACAGTAGAAACAACATCCAGCACCTCGATGTACAAAGAACTGTGTGGCATTCCACTGCGCTCGTCATCTTGAGACATAAGATGGCTAGTCTCATAATGGTCCTGTAGTTACACTGGCTACAATGTCCTTCAAACCGAAACAATAGTGCATGCACACTGCTGCTTGGCGGTAGATATAGACATTGCGATGGTACCCACACAGACGGACTCTTACATATGAGAGTCCTACCACCAGACTACACATACTTTCGAAATTCTTATAGAGATTCTTCTCAATTCCGTGCACGCTTACTCTTATTTAAGTTGGCACAGCGACAAAGGTGAACTATCGCAATAACATTACCAGATGTTCTTACAATACTGGTCGCTGTCAAGAGTTCAAGGTGACTTGCGAATCAGGTAAAAAACGTATAAGAGGCTTTACTTGACTTTCATTACGTAACTTTGTCTATTTTAGTTTTATTCTTATTGTGCGGGTCATTGATATATAAAAAACCCTTTATATATTCAATGGTACGAGTATAATATATTTTAATCAATACGCAATCGACAATTGTGAAATAAAGTTTGTTAGTAGAGGATAATCTTTAGAATTGCTGAACCTGAAATGATAATTACAAACATATATATTTTGCATTTTAAATTAATAAGTTTTCTAAAAAGTTCTCGACGAGGATGGGATTCGAACCCACGCGTGCAGAGCACATTGGATTAGCAATCCAACGCCTTAACATCTCGGCCACCTCGTCAAGTGGAAGGTTGTTCAAATTGCAACTAACATTACGATAAATTCGTCTCCGGAATACGATCCATACTGACTTCAAGCTGATGTAAAAGTTAATCAGAATTTAAATTACATTGGTTAATGAAATTAACGAATGGTATCTATGATATGTCACACGTAGCCGGTATTGAAAATTTGAAATGATGGATCTAGAATCATGGCACTCGTTTCGCAAATCATTTGTATGAAAATATAGGTGGGTCAGATAGAGATCTATGATTCTTCTACGCGTTTTTAGCCTTTACAATTGGAATTTGTATGCAAAAGAGTTCCCGACTCCGCATTTTAGTTACGTTTGCAGTTTGTACATAGACACTAATAAAAGACAATTCTACGTTAACTCTCAATATGAGGAAAGTTTTTATGGTAAGTATTTTGTGGCTCTCAAGAACTATTCTCTAACATTTGAGTCGTGCAAACGTTGTCGATTGAAAAACATATGGATTGGGATCGGAAGATTTAATATAATATAATATAATAATAATAACTTTATTGAGCACCAGAAATTAAGTATACAATTCCATTGTGGTACAATCTCCTGAACTAGGTTCCCATACCTGTATGTCAGGAGAGAGTTCTTCCTTATTTCTAAATACTTCATACAATAATAACCGGTGAGCAATTATTTAATTATATTTAACAATATTTGTAATCTACTTGCGTTTATGTGTGTGTGTATGCATGTGTGTTTGTGAGTGTGTGTGTGTGTGTGTGTGTGTGTGTGTGTGTGTGTGTGTGTGTGTGTGTGTGTGTGTGTGTGTGCGTGTGTGTGTGTGTGTGTGTGTGTGTGCGTGTTATGTATTTGTAACTACATAATGCTAGTGTCAATAATTTTTTTTCTAGAAGGTTTTCAGTTTTCTCATAATCTAAATCCTGTAGCCATTCAATTATGTGTTGTTTTAATTGATAATTATTTAAATATTTAATACTCTTTCTACTGATTTCATTATATAGTTTTGGTGCTAAATAAGTGAAATGCCTGCGTGCCCATGAACTTCTAACTCTTGGTATTGCACATTTATCTAACCTCTTTTTTGTGTTCGGTTTAGTATAGATCTGTCGATGGAAGCGAAGGAGGCATTGAAAGATGAACGTTTTGCGCACACTCATAACGCCTGTTAGATTATAGAGTTGAGTGGTAGGATATTTGTACCGTAGGAAAAACATGACTTTAAGTACTGCTCTTTGAGCCCTTTCAACTTCTAGTAATACAGTCTTCGAAGCACTAACCCATGAAGTGATGCAGTATGGCTCTGGAGATCTAACATTGGCTTTCTGGGAGACATTTTTTTTCTCCGGTATGCTGTGGACAAACTGATTACAGAACGGCTTTACCACTGTCGAGACTTTCTTATACGCATTTTGTAATGAAAAATACCATTCGAAGGGGGCGAACTACGCATCATATAGCGGAACCTCGCCCCTTCTGACACCTTTCTATTGAAAAACACGTCGTGTCTAAATTAATTTCCATTTATCATTGTTAAATCACACACACACACACACACACACACACACACACACACATACACACACACACATACACACACACACACACACACACACACACTCACACACACACACACACACACACACACACACACACACTCACACACACACACACACACACACACACACACACACACTCACGCTTGTTATCCCCGAAGGGGTAGGCAGAGGCGCAACTAGTGCACCCTTTTGTCGCCATTATTCCGTCCCATGATGTGATAGGGGGCGAGCCTATCGCCATCGCCTTGGAGTGTACGTACTGAAAAATATGAATTAATTTTATCCAAAACCAGTTTGGAATTATCGCATATCACGTTGTCATTGAAATTGCAGTACTGGTGAAATGCTATAGTTCAATAACCTTGAAGCGTCTAGACATCTCGGAGTCTGCTATTACTATAGCTTCGAGTGTCATCGCTTTTGGAGTTGAAGACCTTTATGTGACTCAATTTCGAAGATATGTGAAGTCTGTCTGCGTGGTGGATTAAGGCGTTAACCCTCTCAGTTGTAGAGGAGACCTGTGCTCAGCAGCGGGCAGTATATAATATAGGGCTGGTATGGTATAGTATGGTATGTGGCTCGTAGATCAAAAAAGTTCCTGGATAAAGAGTACAGTAAATGCTACACTATGAGAATTTTAATAGGTGCTTGTGATTTTTGGTGTGAAATTATATTTACGGAACATGATGGTAAATGAAGTGAAGCTCGAGGACAATGTCGACTAGCGCGGGTCTAATTTGATTATCGATATAATTATGCCGGCCTAATTGCTCTATCACAGTTTCTTTATTTGTAGACAGTTGCAATGCAATCAGCCCAGTGTTGTATACTGCCCACTGCTGAGCACGGGTTAGACCTTAGACCACCACGCTGGCATTAGAAGAAGCGTCGTGGGGGCTTAGAATGTGTGAAAAAGCCGCAACTCGTAACAAGCTGGCGTTTAATTTTGATGTTTGTGATTGATCGAGAGACCTATACGTCAGTCACGGGTTAGTCTCTCAACCAATCCCTATAAACGAAACGGACTCCTGTCGTGTTTTTTGTCACATTCTAACTGGTTGACTTTAGTGGAATGCAGAAAATACATTAGGGGTTTTGTTCCTGCTTATTTCTTCGGGGACAGAATCGGATCTGCCAGTTCTAAATTATATTAGAGTGTTCGGCGTTATGATCTCTAGTTAAGATATGATACAACCTCGAGCGCTTTGCACGCAACATTGGAAATAATTATTCCAATGACACACGGGTTCCTGCTTGATGTAATGATAATTGTTTTTAAACTTCCTCCAAACACGCTAGATTTTAACGTGGAAAGCATACAATTATGTAGAACAGATAAAACTATATAGCACAGCTCTACTTAGAATAAGAGGTGTAAGAGTTTAGAATTAACCAATTCGGCAGATTATCTTACCCATACAGGCGCCACGGCCATTCAGCCAGTCTCTGTTAAAATTAAACTGTCTAAATCCACTGTAATTCATCATATAAGAGTAGTCGAGAAGTGTATGTACTTTCTTGGCATAAACAATAACAAAAATACCCCTCATATTGGAGAAAGAAAAACCTTTATCCTAAAGTAGAATAAATACCATCAATAATTATTTTCTTACTAATACGTGAAGAAAAAAGTTTAACTATTTTTATTTTAAGCACATCACGCACGCGGAGGAATGTGAGATTTGGCATAATTAAAGTTCATATAGAGAAGTGGTCGAATTTCGACCACTGGACGACCAATATTGATCACGAAAATGGAGCAATCGGAATAGGAACTGATTAATATCCCTTATTGATTTGCCGTTTGATTATAATCATTATTATTAAAAAGTAGTTGCAAATTACCTTCCAGTCCACCCAATAAATAGTTACAATTCAGAGGGCGTGTATGAGTGACCCCGCGTTTCTTCCATTGTCTAGCTGGACCTTAGCGAAGACCGGAATGGTAATGTGAGCTGGTGGTAGTAATAGGAAAGAGGTGTTGGCAATATGACGTGTTCGAAGTCGCACGCCGAAATGTGAAGGTTTTTTAGATACGTTTTTTGTATTTGAGAAATGTATTCAGTATCTTCCAACTGCATTTATTTCATTCCTATGAAGGGTCAACGCAACATACTTACGTACTTACGTGCAAGCGTGTGTTCTAGCCGCCCTATGACAAAAAGACCTCCTTTTACATGTAGGTTTTTGTCCCGTTAAATATCCCGTCAGCCGCAACGCTGGTCGTTTACGATGTTCTTCCTATAAAGGCTCGATACATACATTTGGTTTTTATTAGCTCATACACTCATTTGACGCTTTTACATCTTTGTTATATATTAGTAATAAGACAATTTAATTTCAAGAAAGAAATGGGAACATTATCTTTTAACACACAAAGGTGAGACAATGTTATTAAAACTGAGACGCGATGACGCAAATAATACACGTACAGTTTACGCCGCGTCATTTGATAAGAAATATTTTTTATGCTTAGTCGAGTTGATAAAGTTTGGCAAAACAAAAATTTCATTTAGGTAATTCCAATACTTTTACACAAGTACCTACGAAACTATACGCAGAACAATATAATATGTATTTCGAAGTTCTGGCCCTGAATTTTTTTACGGAACCAGCTAATGAAAAGATGACGCTCTGTATTAATTTCCAGTATCGCTTACCGTCGAAGTTTGCAATCTCTAGTTTGCGTTTTAGTTCTGTAAACACTCAGTTATTACCCATGAGTGGGCCCACATACTAAAACGAATAATCAAAGTGCTGTTAACCAACGAAATCTTCGCTCAAAAGTGAATAGGCCGCGTCATCGTAAATGGCATCATCAATACCGCCAAAGTCCCAGTTGGTCTCTTTAATTGTGTAAAATAAATTAAAGAGCAAAGTCGATCAATTGCTTTACATTGAAAGTGTATATTTTCAATAGCGTAGTTGACTACTTGATTTTAATAAATTTATCAAAAATAATGCCATCCAAAATCGAATGAAAAAAGGTTTTTCGAAATTAACGCAATAATAAGTAAGTTATTAATCTTTGAAATGTGGTGGAAGGGTTAATTGTCAGACGGGCCACGGGTATTTCGGTTCGTTTCTGCGTCAGATTGGAAAGGAGGAGTCCGCCGTGTGCCAACATTGTGGCAACGGCCGCGAGGACACAGTTCAACACACGCTTGAGGAGTGCCCAGCCTGGGACCTACAACGGAGCGCTCTTAGAGCAGTCGTCGGAGCAGACCTCGCGCTGCCGGCTGCGGTGTCCGCCATGGTCGGCGGCTAGATGTCATGGTGAGCGATGGCATCCTTCTGTGAGTGCGTCATCTCGCGGAAGGAAAGCGCCGAGCGGGATCGTGAGCAGAACTATCGCGCCCGCAGCCAGAGGAGACGAAGGAGGCGCCGGGTGGACGACTGACCGGCGCCTCATGCCCTGTGGTCCGGGGGCATCTAGAGAATTCCCCCACGGCATTTCCTGCCTGTCGTAAGAGGCGACTAAATGGGGTTAGGGAGATTCGCGGGGCGAGCAGTGGGGGGCTGCTCGCCCGATTACTTCATTTTAAGCGAACACGAGGTGGACGTCAATGCGGGTGGTCGGTCTCCTGCAGTCGTAGACGCCAAAGTCGTGATTTAGGGTTTGGGGGCTTCTTAGCCCCCTCATTTAGAGAGGGGCCGCAATGCGGCATCGCGCAGAGGCGGTTCCGTGCAGCTATCTTCGTGCAACAAGATAACCCGGGACCGTCCCATAAGCGCCGATGAAGGCCACCACGGGTTTTGATTGGTATGCCGGTGTATGTACACCCACATAGTGTTAGGGACTCGGTCCAATGCTCGCTCGTATGAAGCTATACTCCCGAGTGTCGACATTGGGCCGTCAGACTGTGTGAAACCAACATAACCGTTCCACTCACCCCCCCAGTGGTGGTAGCGATAACGCGTTTTTCCCCGCGTTAAAAAAAAGGGTTAATTGTCAAACAACAGTAATACCAGACTGTGACGTCACCGAGTGTCGCCGGCTATAACGCTGCGTGCACGCGAAAGAGATAGCGCGATATCTCCACCACGCCCCCACTTTTGCTCACAAAAATATTTCAATAGGTATTTTTATACTTACCTTGCTGAAGAAAAAAATATTTGTATTTCTGAGACACATTATTGTTTTTAAAAGTATAGCAATATGATTTAGCGAATGTTCTGTTAGTAATGACGTCACAGTACATGTATTAACACCGCAGGCTTACTTTGGAATATACCGGATTCAATTTTTAAGCCGACTGCGGATACCCACTGGTCTTTATGTCACTGGCATATTTATTATTATATGATTTTTAGAAAAAAGCTTTATAGCAATGAAATAAAAAATGTAATTCGAAATTTAAATATTTCATCACATCATTTTGCTCGCGGCTCCGCCAGCGTGAAAAGTTTTTCCGATATAGAAGTCCCGCTTTATATTTTCCCGTGATAAAAAGTAGCCTATATGACCTATATCCCTTCTAGGGTCTCAAAATATCTCCATACAAATATCATCGAAATCCGTTTAATAGTTTCGCAGATATGCTACTTTATATTGCGTACGCGATACGAGTACGATTGCGCGCTGAGGTCCTGGGTTCGAATCTCGGATCGGGCCAAAAACATTGTGACTGGGTTTTTCTATCTTAAAAATTACTCAGTCACAGCTCGGAGTCAGGAAGTCGGTGTGTTACCCCCGTGCGTCGGAAAGCACGTAAAGCCGTTGGTCCTGCACCTGATCTCTCTCCGGTCATGTCGGATTGCCGTCTCACCGGACTAGCGAAAGAATAGCGAGTGCACCTGTGCACACACTTGTGCACTATAATATCTCCTGCGTATCTGGCTGATCTCTGTTGAGATTGGCCGCCGTGGCCGAAATCGGCTAGGGATTTTATTAGATTTATACTAACGTAGTCTAGCCATTTCTCGTAAAGAACAACACTAAGTATTCCCGCAACCCGTACACAATCTTATTGTAAATAGTTGAGTGTATGAGAGTGTGAAATTGTATGCAAACGTACTCTCATCGCGATAGAGGGGTTGACCCGCCCGACTCGTGAAAGTACTAACGGACAAAACAATTATGTTGTTAAACAAATAAGTGAAGTGCTTATAATTATGTGTTTGTGATATAAAAGGGGGGAGACGTTAAAAACGTTGATCAAGTAAGGGTAGGTGATTAAAATGAAATTAAAATTTAAATTGCGATCAATTTGCTATTTACAGTTGATATATTTAGGAATGAATAGGCACTAAATATAATGAATTTACTTGGGTCAATAAAATTAGATATTGGAGAACTCTCCAAGGATAAAAAATGCAAATTAAATGCGAGATTTATAAGTAAAATGTCAGAAGTGAAACGTGTTTACGTAGTTCAGGAAAAACATTAACATTCGCATCAAGTAGTCATTAAAATTACATAACATAGTGTAGTTGTATTAACATAAAAAACGTTGGTATCTTGGTCGATTTTTACAAATTTATACTTGAATCTAGGTAAAATAAATGATTTATTAACAGTAAATAAATAATGACGGTTTTAATCGCAAAATAACTATTATATTGTTGATTTGGGCCTTGAGCACGGGACCATTTCATGCAGAAACACAAATTAAATACACAGAGAATACCTTTTCCAAATACTCTTATTTGTTCAGTATAATATAATAAAGTTGTAGTAATAATAATTGAAATCTGCGACTTGCGTATAAAAAGAAAAAAAAATATTAATTGTCGCGGTACACGTGATACATAAAAAAAAAACAAAGTACAACATAATATTCACCGCGACAACTAGATGGCCATCTCAGCATAAGCTATACTAAGAAAACCAAAACACAGCACTATACATGTTTTTTTCGTTCCCTGATTAAGGCGTGGACCAAATAGGCCACATGTACCATGTGCAAATGTGGCAACGAATCCCGGCAGTAATCTAACTAGTCAGTCAAGTCTAGCGTCGACAGATACTGCCAACTATGGCCATTACACTCTTGTATGAAAGCTATGCGATTTCTTTAAAGAATTTCGATAGAAAAATCTGGTTTTATGAATATGGTAGGAAGCGACAATAGCCTATTTGAGAGAGGATTGCCGAGACGAATGGCCGCAGGTACAAAACCCAAGGGCAGGCACCTCTGACTTTTCTCAAGTTATGTATGTATTCTTTGTAAATGACCGCTTATAACGGTGAAGGAATATATCGTGAGGAAACCTGCATACCTGAGAAGTTCTCTGTAAGAATTTCGCAGGTACGTGAAGTATGCCAACCTAAACTAGGCCAGCGTAGTGGACTAAGGCCTTATCCCTCTCAGTTGTAGCAGGCTCGTGCTCAGCAGTGGGCAGTACCTATATAATACAGGGCTGTTATTATTATACCTATATATGGTAGAAAAATAAAGTTTATGCAGTGATATTATATTAAACAAGGCAGATCAGTATGCTATTAGCACGCGAAATTTAAGAATTCGTAATTGTCCTAATTGGAACGCTTGACTCGGTGGCGTAGTTGTATTACAGTACGACTGCAATGCTGAGGCCTCGGGTTCAATCCCCGGGGCGGGCAAAGTTATATTGGATTTTTCTATTCGCTATCAGCCCGGAGACTGAACTTTGTGTCCGATATGGCGATTGGCTCGCCCCCTATCACGTCATGTGACGGAATACGCACGGCGAAAAGTGGGTGCATTAATTGCGCCTCTGCCTACCCCTTCGGGGATAATGAGTGTTCGTGAGTGTGGAACGAGTCCATACACTACACGTAAATGAGAAATAGTAGTTTAGTGGTTGTAGTTTTTGTTCGTATGTGTTTAATACGTCAACTTTTTCGCACACGTCATGCGTGCGCACGAAACATTTTTTTGTTTGATTTGTTTTTTGTTTTTCCCTTAAAGAGGAAGGTAAAAGGTTCAAGCCCATACAGCCTCATCATAAGTAATATTTTTGTTTGCCTTTTTTTTACTTATGTAGATGAATCAACTTTGGTCTATTTCCGTTACTATTTCCCGCGCTGTGACTGTGGCTCAGTTTTCTTCATTCCTCCATGCAGGTCAGGTCATGTATCTTAACCTCTTACAACTGTTATTTATTTTTGGTTTATCCATTTGACATTCTTAACTTATTCTCTTTGGAAATATTTCTTACTGTGTAGTCTCTTTGATGTTAGCATATTGTATAGACAAGCCAGATGTGCGCACGCCTTGGTCAGCTTACGAGCCAAGGAGCAAGTATAATGGCCAATTGTCAGTTTATAAGGGGAAGACTGCGTGTGCGCCCACTGCCCTATACGACACGACATTTCGTAGGCTTTCAGTTGTATTAATAACAGGAACGTAGGAATGTTATAATTGACGAGTTACACTGGATATATGGATATCTGATATTTTTTTTACTGTCAGACCGTCGGATACACTCTAAAGATTTGGAGGATGTGTGAGTAAGCAATTAAACACGCTCTTACCTAAACCTTTATCGCCTTAAGTCCCTTTTTGTTAATTACATCAGGTCTTAGTAAGAAGTATTACATAGTTGACGACGACAGCTTAGGTGTGAACGTAATGGATAGTCTAGACACGTCCGTAAGTTCAAAACCCAAGACACACATCTTTATAAATAGAAGTCGCCTGGGTATTTTAACGGTAAAGGTGAAAGTTGTGTACTTATAGTGCAATAAAAACATGTTATTTATTACAACTAATATAAATTTAATTGATTCTTCCCAATTTTAAAAGTCGACAGTATGAGTTATACCGTATAAGTACTTTTAATGCAATAACTCTGTTTATTACACCTTAATTTTTTATATCCCTTTAATCTATACTAATATTATAAAGCTGAAGAGTTTGTTTGTTTGTTTGAACGCGCTAATCTCAGGAACTACTGGTTCGAATTGAAAAATTCTTTTTGTGTTGAATAGACCATTTATCGAGGAAGGCTTTAGGCTATATAACATCACGATGCAACTATTAGGAGCGAAGAAATAATGGAAAATGTGAAAAAAACGGGGAAAATTATTCATCCTTGAGGGCTTCCATTGCGTGCGCTGCGAAAACGGTTCAAGATACCAAAAATATATGTATGAAAAAATTATTCCTCTTAAAATGATCTAAAAAAAAGTCCGCGACAGTATATGTCTATCTTTTAAGATTAACTCACTAGAACCGTTTTTATGGTAATCAAATTTGGTCGAAATTAATGCATTATTTGTTAAGAGTTGTATCAACGTCATAATATTAGGTAATCTTTATCCAAAATGTGTTGGATAGAGTGATTCAACGGGAAGGTTTTTATGTACTTTTAGCCCGGAAAAACTTATTAACGCGGGCGAAGCCGTGGGCAAAAGCTAGTGATAAAATATAAAGAAAGAAAGAAAGAAAGAAAGAAAATGTTTATTGTCATATCTGGTGCATGCAATACATAGTAAAAGTGGGCAAAATTATAATATTTAAATTAGTGCAGCTTCGCACGCCTGCGATATGACAAAAGGTGGCCAGCTCAGCACAATGCTGTGTTGCGTCGTGAGCCTCAACACAGCGCTGGTTTTCAGTGGCCACCTAAAGTGACGCAACGGAAGCCAACTTAAAACAAAAGACAAAAAATAACAAAATTGAGTTCACTTAATATATAATAATAAACGTGAGTGTATATTCACAACTTTATGTGCATATAGGTAGGTTTTATAACTTTCACTGCTCCACGCCGAGCCGTCGCGCACCGCGGACAGTCGGCGCTGCCATCAGTCTGAGGCAGACGTTCGTTTAGTTGTTTTTATATATAGGTACCTATCCACTAATAAAAACTATAAAAATTTCATTTAAATAAAACTATACTATTGTCCAGTGTGAGTCGCTACTGTGCATCTAGAACTAGCGGATTATATACAAATAGATAGTAATAAATTATATAATGTATATAATGTATAATATATTATCAAGAACTGATGTGAAAACTGAGTACCATGTTACAGTAACATAATATATTTATTAAACTTTTCATTTGATAATGTTAAGTAATATGATGATATACCTTTAAGAAAAGATCTAAATTAGTTACACGAGTTAAGCATCAATAATAGGGTAGTTGACTATTGTTTTCTAATACATTTATCAAAAATATATGCTATCCAAAACCTAACGGAAAAATAATTTTCAAAATTGGTGCAATAATAAGTAAGTTAGAAAGTTTTGAAATGTGGTAGAAGGGGTAATTATCAAATAACAGTAATAACCGATTGTGACGTCACCGGGTGGTACCGGCCATAACGATGCGTGCGTGCGAAAGTGATAGCACGATATCCCCACCACATCCCCACTTTTGCTCACGACAATATTTGCAATATGAATAACTTTATTTTTCAACCAATTTTGATGCTGATTTCACAAAAGAATTTCTTTTTCGTCTTATTTTCTGTTACATATAAAATAATGTACAAAATAGAACGTAACAAAGTACCCCATTGTCTAGTAAATGCATGTATGCATACTCGACATTACTACAATTACGGGGAGTCAATTAAGTGCAGTTACAATAAATCTTTTAAGAGCATATATTGATTCATTCACAGAACACATGCGTCCAGCTGCGAATGAATAAGAAACCATAACATACTAATATACACATTGTTTAAATACAAGGCTTTGTTTATCACGTTAAACCTACTTTGATACAACAGAATATAGATCATAGAGTGGGTATACTAATATTATAAAGAGGAAAGATTTGATTGTTTGTTTGTAATGGATAAACTCAAAAACTACTGGACTGATTTTGAAAATTCTTTCACTAATACATTACACTCGTGAGTGCGATAGGCTACTTTTTATCCCGCGAAAATATTTTTACCCCGTAAAAATTATTTCACGCGGGCGGTGCCGCGAGCAGAAGTCTAGTAACTTATAAAGAATTAAAAATAGTTATCAGAATGTTCATTATAGAAAAGGTTTCTAGTGATGAGATATAAGAATTTTCATGAATAATATTTCCAAAATTAACAACAATTTGTTAGAAATACACGCAGGAACCGCTGACGGCTGAACGGATTTGGATGCAATTTAGATTGATGGTTACTATACGCGTAGCTAGAGTGATTTTCCATTGGTCTTTTACCACAGGCTAAAATGATTTCCTCGTCTTAAATTCTAAATTAGTAGTAGTGTTTATTCTTATTTTTTTTTTTTCAGAAAATACATAATATTTTCAAATGTCGTATCGTGTACGGGATCGGAGACGCGCTACATTCACGGTCGGTGATCGCTTCCGCACGTCATTGCGACTACGAATGACTGACGCGCGTTATCTATCTACGGATTTAGGGTTCTTTGATTGATAACGATATAGTGCTAATAATGGAAAGTCCATAAAATTAACGGTCTATTGTTAAGTGGGCTTAGGCTGTGAGGCGAAAAGGACAGGGTCTTTTTCATAGACAATTAAATTAAATAAAGTAGTAAGGTTAAAGACCCATTAATGGCGCACTTAATTTTAAATCTTCACAGAATCGTTACATGAAGAAATATTACTACAAACCTTTGATACAATTTCAACATATCACTACAGATTACAAAATTAAATAATAAAAAAGCGACAAAAAAGTTTGTTTGTTGTTGCATTACAACACAAAAAGACAATCGTTAAAATTGATGGTGGACCGCTTTAAGGACCGGGATATCTTCGGTCACACTACCATATAAGAGTCATGTCTGGTAATTGATTGCTTCGAACCCGTGTGTACTTAAATTATCCAAATTTTGTTTTCTTTTTGTTTAACCATACTCAGAAGTAAAACTTGAATAAACATTGATTTAACCACATGATGTCAAACATCCGGAACCCAAAGAGCGTTAAACTCGTACGCACAGAATAACCTTAAAATTGTGATAAAGAAAATCATCTGATACTACATATAGTGTAACATAATCACATGTTATGATAATAAAAATCCATTGGCAGGTTTCGTAGTGTAGAGACGGTGACAGCTGCAAATAAGGGTGTAGGTTCAAACTGAGTGTGTAAAGCCTTCGTATTTAAAAACTCGCCTGTGTAGATACCGTATCAATCAGCATTATGCAAATTCTGAGTTCAGTTTCGAAGAACAGTAGCTAGTGTAATTAGTAAGCAATATGAGATTTTATTTCTAACCAAGTTGTCGGATGCATTGTAGAGGCTTGCAGGGTATTGTAATTTTAGTTTCAGTGACGTTAGTGCTGTTTATGCCTAAGCTGTGATTCCGCAGGACGCGACATACGGCAGACGGCAACGGCAGACGGCATGTGCGGCGACGGCAGACGGCACTACTATGCAGTATTGTATGAGACCGATTCCGCATACGACGGCAAATGACGCGCGGCAAGTGACGTTCTGCCGGGCGTCATTTGCCGTCGTGTGCGGGATCGGTCTCATACAATTTAATACTGCATAGTACTGCCGTCTGCCGTCGCGGCACATGCTGTTGCCGACTGCCGTCTGCCGTATGTCGCGTTCTGCGGAATCACGGCTTAATGGGCATCTTCAGGCGAGTGGCTCGTCTCATTATTCAACAGAGTTAAAAAATAAACGTTTTGGGTACATAAGAATACACACACACCCACTTTCACGTCCTTTATTCCCAAAGGGGTATGCAGAGGCGCAACTCATGCATCCACTTTTCGCCATGCATATTTCGTCCCATGTTGTGATAGGGTACGAGCTTATCGCCATATCGGGCACAAATTCTAAACTTCGGGCTGATACTGAATACATAAATCCAATATCACTTTGCCCGACCCGGGGATCGAACCCGAGACCAGCATGGCAGTCGTAGGTACTACAACTACGCTACCGAGGCAGTCTAGTCGAAGGCTAAGAATAGATTATACAATATAGAGATCTATAGATAATGATATTCTATTACCGTATCCATACCAGCCCTGTATTTTATACTGCCCACTGCTGGGCACGGGCCTCCTCTGCAACTGAGAAGGTTTTTAGGCCTTAGTTCACCACGCCGGCCTAGTGCGGGTTGGCATACTTCAAATACCTTCGAAATACACAGACCTTCTCAGGTATGCTGGTTTCCTCACGATGTTTTCCTTCAAGCTTCCTTCCGTTAAAGCTAACGATGATTCACAAAGAATACACACATAGTTTTAGAAAAGTCAGAGGTGTGTGCCTTTGGGTTTTGAACCTGCGGACATTCGTCTCGGCAGTCCGTTCCACTCCCAACTAGGCTATCACCGCTTCATGTTTCAATCGCAGTGTATTTATTTAGCAAAAATTTAACAACAAGCTTACATTTAAACAATATAAGGCAATGAAATATTATTTCGGTGGGCTTAAAAACTGGCCCAAGGTTCAACAGGAGCTCGCGAAAACAAGCCAACTGCTGTAAAGATAACAATCGCATTGTAAATATTTGTATTGCATAGGTCTTTAGAGAATGATATTGTAAGCCATTTGAATGTTTTAATAGTCTTCAATTCTGTGCTCTCAGTTTACAATGGTAGAGTCGCACTGAAGACCATGAATCGGCTGGACCGGACCAGCACCACCTTTAGACAGAAAACCTCCTACGAGTGATACGGTTTGCAATCGCTGTTTGAACCACATTCTCGAATTCAGAGATGATGGGCCTCAGGTCTACCCACGATGGAAAAAAAGTTAAAGTGATATAAAGTGAGAGGTACACTCACGTCTTTTATCCCCAAAAGGGTAGGCAGAGGCGCATCTAGTGCACCCACTTTTCGCCGTGCGTATTCCGTCTCATGATGTGACAGGGGGCGAGCCTATCGAGTACTGTGAGATAAAAAGACTGAACATGTCTCGCTTGGGCAGGAAAATGATGATAAGTGATAACGTATTTCACAAGAATAATTGGGTCTTTAGAAAATGTAACAAAACCCTTTGAACTTCCTTGATACAATTTCCTAACAGGGAAAATAGATCGTAAGATTTTATACGAGGAAATCGCATTTTCTGATTTTCCGTATGTATAATGATGTTTTGATTTTCTTTTATTACACGTGTCGATTGTCGATGTCGTTTTCTGATTGAGTCTTCGTAGCATAATTTGGGTCAAGTTTTTTTTTGTTTTTGATGAAAGAAAAGAACGGAAGAAATACGTTTATTGCGAAATTCACACTAAATATAACTTAATATACAGGGCCATTTTTACATTATGTTACTAAATTAAACCACATATTCGTCTATACCTCAGCTAACATTATGCCAAAAATCATGAATGAATAACGAATAGTTTCGCCAAAAATCCCGGTTGTAGTATTCAAGAATTTGATCATTTTGTAGTTTAGTGCGAATATGGTGTGTGCGTAAGTGTATTTCTGGCTGAAAGTATAATGTTGCTGCTGCGAGGAATCCTCCTCGAGCAGTCATTGTGGCATTAGGGCGTGTGAACTTAAAGTTACTTCGTATTGATATTTATTTTGTTTGAAACTGACACTTTTTATTTTACATCTATGGTTAAAATAACTTAATGGAAAGCGTTATTTTCAACGAGATAATTATGTGGTTTCATTTCTTAACGCAATGTCAAAATGACCCTGTATAGAAATTACGTTAGTATTAAATGTTATACCTAAAAAATAGCTAGTTGAAATCTACCACTGCTGTTTTTTTTTTATTTTGAATAATGAACAAAACATCTTATATTTTATTTGCTGCAACTTTTCCATTAATAGTTTTTTGTCATTGCATCGTCTTACGTCAAACAAAAGGTACAGCCAAACCACATGTAGAAAACTTAATAAAAATGGGTATACATGAGTAAAAATTAACGACTGTATAGATTAAGTGCTTATAGATGATATCTCACCAATTTCGCCGTAAGCATTTGCCTCACTTGCTGTTGCTTGTGGCTTCGCCCATAAAAAGCCTATTCAACAACAAAAATCCCTAAATCATTTTAGCAATTCGTAGCGCCATCTATACGACAACTGGACCAGTAGCCAAGATGCTTTCTACAAGCGTTTACTCCAATAGAATAGAAACAAATGTCCCATACATTTTTCCCATACATGACGTATCGTTACGCTAGACTCGTTGATAAGATATGTCATTCGCATACACTATTTTCTACTCGATTGGCGTTAACGCTTGTAGAAAAGCGAGTTGGCTACAGGCCCAGCGCCATCTACTTAAAAGAAATACAAAATAAAAGAAATATTTCCCACGGCAACAAATTGCCGGGATAACAAGTTTTTCATTGCATCCAAATCCGTTCAGCGGTTACTGCATCAGTTCGGAAAAAATTCAAACATTTTCACAAAATATATTTGCTTTTATAAGATTTTGTTTAAATACGAGGAAGCCACGGTCATCGTCCTTACGTGGTCGCTGATTATTTTGACTTTTTTACGGCTTTATAACGGACGAAATGGGGCCAATGTCGTCAACACGGAAGTTGCCACTTTATACACTTATCTAACGCGTTTTAAGGAACACGTAATGGCAAAAGTGCAAACAATACACATAATTTTTATGATACAGGTAATCATAAAAAAAATCTTTAAAAAAATATCGTAGAGACGTTAAATCGTCATGCGTTAAGTGATCATCGTCATCTATAGACATTTCTAGTACCAGAAAAATGGGAAAGTCACATTACCCGCACTAGGCCAGCGTGGTGGACTAAAGCCCTAACCCTCTCAGTAGTATAGGAGGCCCGTGCTCAGCTGTGGGCAGTATATAATGCAGGGCTGGTATGGTAAACACACATCTTAAACCAAGTTCTTCCCAGTGTATTCCCCATATAATTCCTAATAATCGGAAACACCATAAAAATGTTTGCTTTTTACAATATAATCACTTTCCCGATGTGACTAGGTACACAACTGCTCAATCGTATGGTTCCTTCTCGTACTCCCCATAATTTATCCCTTCGTCCCAACTTCTCACACTTTTGGTAAGGCTCCTTCCGTTTTTAGGGTCATGGTTACAGGCCGTCGCCCTCTCGTTCAAGGTCCTCTTCAAAATAACGAATCATGCAGCAAATATCACATGAACTTGTCATTACATTATCAATCAGAGATCAATTATCACTGGTAGCCGACAGTATCGAGGACGCAGCGTCAGTTAGCGAGATGCTCTTATACGCAGGGTTGCTTACAGCGATATTTTTAATAGATCTCTTCTTACTTTCTGTGGGTTTACACACACATCGCCCAGTGTAGGTAGAGTTGTAGCCTGGGTATCCAGTTTTCGTCGAGTGGGAGGGCAAGCCTATCGCCATATCGGGCACATATCAGACTCCAATCTGATACTGAGCAGACCTAGTATCCTGGGAACCCGACCCTCACAACGATGTCCAATCGCTCACGAAATATAACTACGCCACCAAGACTTATGTAGGTTTACATGGTGAGTGAGTGAAGCTTGCATGAATAGGGTAGTTTCCTATGTTTGATATTGTACATTATTTTACATCAGAAAATAATACGAAAAATTAATTCTTCTGTGCAATCTGCATCAAAATTGATTTGAAATATCAGTTTTGAAATATCCTTGTGAGCAAAAGTGGGGGCGTGGCGGGTATATCGCGTTATCTCTTTCGCACGCAGGCAGCGTTATGGCCGGCGGCGCTTAGTGACGTCACAGCCTAGGATTGTTGTTATTTGACAGCTACCTCTTCCACTAAATTTTAAAGCTTCGTAACTCAATATTGCGCCAATTATGAAAATTCTTTTTTAATTACGTTTTGGATAGCATACATTTTTCATAATTGTATTTAAAAAGAGTAGTCAAATACGCTGTTGCGGCGAATCCCAGATGTATAGAAATATTGCCGTGAGTGTAAAAGCATCTGAAAGTTCTTACACATTACTATATTACTGTCGAACTTGCTAGTCAGACTTGCTTTATATTAAATAGGCATTAGAGGAATGAGAGGCAGGTTGGGAGAGGGGTATTTGCTCTGCCCTCAGCCGAAGCGTCGGCGAAATCATGTTTATACACAATTTTTGGCTTAAGGTGGCGTTCCAATTTCAACTGTAGTTCCGCTTTATAAATTAATCGGGTAAATTTGTGCGCACATTCTTTAAATTTTGCTTATTGTTACTCATTTAACTAATATCATTGTTATTAATATGGCACCCTCAAGTTTGCATTATCTGGTAATATCTTTTAATCTAGCAATTATACTAGATATAATATACTTTACGCCTCACGTCATTGCTAGCACATGTTGCTTGACGGCAGAGATAGAGTTTACTTGCATCGTAAGTCGTGACGCGTCGTGCGATTATAGAACGCAATGAATATGCAATCATTGAAAACGTACCTTAAGTATAGCGTGAAGGATATAGCGGGTATAAATTAACCCAAATGAAAAAAAAACTAAAAAGGTTTTTACGACTTTCAAAAGCACCTTAATTTTAAATCAAGGCTTGGGTTTATTAAATAACTGTACATTAAAGCAATAAACAACATGCATAAAGTTGTTTTTGGGATGTAATAGGCTTTATTTCGTTTTTTTATTTACGTACGGTAATGAAGCTTACCTTTATGTAATAAAGACTTCAAGATCCGGTTTTGAGAAACGAAGCCCGAAAAATAAATTAAGCATAAAAAGTATATAATTATGCATGTAAATATTAATGCATGACTTCTAAAACAGTAGTGTAGGGAAACACAGGCCCAATTAAAAACTATAAATCTAAGCATAAGTTCACTATCCCCAAAAAGATACACATGGTACAAGCTAGTTGGCATAATTCTTTGAACTCATAAGATTCACGAAGCCTCTTGATAATCTCAATTATATTTGAATCTGTTCAATTGTATGATGAAAAACAGATTTAGCAACCAGCTCTGCATTATAAATACTGTCCCAATGCTGGGCACCGACCTCCCCTACTACTGAGAGCGGTTAGGCCTTAGTCCACCCCGCTGGCTTAGTGCGGGCTGGCAGATAACACATACCTTTAAAATTTTAATGCAGCAAAGAATATTAATAATAATACAAATTAAAGAAAGTGACCGTTGAAAATAAAGTAAAACCAATCCTGCTCGTAATGAGACAATGATGTCTGGTGGTGTAAAGGCTCGTGCACAGTGATAGCCTATTCAACGACGTTTTCTCTTCTTTTAAAAAGTAAAAGAGGCCATTTGCATCTAAATGCTTTTCTGATATTCTCCTTGGTCCATTTATAATTTTGTAGAATATTTAATTCGATGAATGTTGTGTCAAATAAAAGAAAATTTGTTAATTCCTCTTGCAAATACAAATCAAGCAAAATTTTTGCATAAACTATTTTCCCGCTAAAAAATATTAAGAATGTAAACTTTCAATGTTAGGCTAATTATGGGGCAGTATTAACATTCACCTCTAGAATTTTGAGAAGTTAATAGTTAACTCAATTAACGCACTCATCAGTGAAGAAAATGTTCATAATATCTCATGTGTTTTTAACAAAATGAATATTCAGGAGAAATTTTTCTTGCTGATATATTTTTTTGAGTCGAACTGGTGTTTGGTCGTGGGGTTAGATTATACACGTCCGCTACTTTCGATATTAAGGTAACAATAATATTCCACGGGGTTTAGTCGGTAAGTGAATCTCACTAAAAGAAATAAACAGAATTGAAGTATTAAAAAAAACCTTTCGCTTTATAAGATTGATTAAAAAAAAAAGTCAAAATATTATTCGTCAAAACAAAAAAAAATATAACGCTCATCGTATCTGACGTCCCGAACAGTGTGAACGCATCCTAAGCTTTCAGAGTTTCAGTGATTCTCCGCCGGGCCGTCATCTTAACTCGCGGCGAACGCTCAGTTTACCTGAACCGGGCCGAGCGTTTGGGCCAATCACCCAATTGAACTGCGCAAACGAAAAAAGAACTCCGACGAAAAAAAGTAAAATTCGTGCGCAAAAACGAAAAGTTGTGTTGTGGTTTCTCGAAGGGGTAGCGATGTGTACTTAAATATTTTGGTTTTCAATTGTTTTATATTAATGGGGGGTAATTGAGATAGTTTTAAATTTTATCCGACTTTGAAAATAAGGAGGTTAAATTATCGTAAAATTATTAATGAAATATTTAACAATTTTTCTTTAAAAAAATCATGGGACAAATTTGTGGCTAAATGGACAACACATTTTTGAATAATTATCTTCACACTTTTAATCTTACCTGCTTTTAAGGCAGTAGAACATGTGATTTGAAAATTAATAAAACGCTTGTTGTTCAAAACTTTTTCCTTTTTTTATCTTAATATAGATATATGATAAAACAAACACAAAATATCACGCCTTAATCCCCGAAGGGGTAGGCAGAGGTGCTGTCAGGGCTTTTCGCTGAGTGTGATTTACGACAAAACACTTCCATATTATAATTCAGTTTGATCGCAAAAGAATATTTACTCAGCTCATAATTAAATAATTTAATTACAATCTTATAAATGTCATAATTTCACAGATGTAACTCGACAGCCTATCTTAACAATTAAAATATCGACATTAAAATACCAATAATATCGATAAAAGTTGGGCGGGTGCATCCCTATCTCGTGTGAAAGTGTTTAAAAATGAGGTTCAAAAAGCAAAACCTCATCTCCGGCGACACTTCGGAGGACGAGATCGGTCATAGCTACTTGGGGACTTTGGTAAGTGGTAATTCATTGGTTTTGGTTCAGCCAACGGATCTAGCAACGATAGTTAGGTTAAAGAAAGGGCAGCTTTAATTATGGTTTAGCAATAGGTAAGCAATAGGTAGGAGGTAGGTAGGTAGGAGGCCAACCCGCACTAGGCCAGCGTGGTGGACTAAGGCCTTAACTCTCTCAGTAGTAGAGGAGGCCCGTGCTCAGCAGTGGGCAGTATATAATACAGGGCTGATTGCATTGCATTGCATAAATCGAGAGGCCAATCCCGGTTTTAGTCGGTATGCCGGCATACACTTTTTTACCGCGCATGTGCAAACTTTGGAATGCCCTGCATCGTTGTTTCCTGAGCGCTATGACTTGTCATTCTTTAAAAGAGTCCTCACCTCCCGGTTGGCAACGGCTTGGCTGTGCCTCTGGCATTGCTGAAGTCCATGGACGGTGGACGCTTACCATCAGATGGACCGCATGCTGGTTTTTCTACTAAGACAATAAAAAAATATAGTACGTTGCCACACTAGAGGTCGGAGAAACGGTTGGTGAGTCCGACGCAACTATTCTTCCCTTCCCCATGTTCAAGATATGTAGTCATAAGACGCATTTTTCCTGCGGAACAAAAAATGTCGACCGTCTTCTTGATAACTACTCTGTAATGAAATAAAACATCGCGAGGAAACGGGAAACCGTGCTTGACAGTTCGCTGCAAGACTTTCGAAAGTATGTAAGTAACCACCCTGTATCAGGCCAAGGTGGAGGATAAAGAGCCGTATCCTCTCTTAGGGACACTAGACCGATCCGACCGAGTGAAATGTCTATACAAAACCTTCAAGATATTCTTTAAATAATGCGCAAAATTTATCAAATTTCATCAAGTAGCTAAAAAGAAAGTACACATGTAACCTTTTTATACCATTTTGTTGTCATAAAAAAATAATAGGCTCATTCTGACCAATACCTATGGTGGGCGCGTAACTACAAATAGATAATTGTGCATTGTAACTTCGCGTTGAAGGAAATCGCGTGATCTAGGATTTTCCGGCTGTTAATGTGGAATTCTTGTAGTGTACACTTTTATAGAGTATATGACACGTGGATTACTCTATACCTCCCTAGTCCGTACTCTATTGCCCTATTTTTGTAATTTTTTTACACCAATTACCTAATCACTACATAGTATAAAACAAAGTCGCTTCCTGCAGTACTGTCCCTAATCTTTAAAACTACGCAACAGAGATTGAGATGCGGTTTTTTAAGAGATAATGATTCAAGAGGAAGGTTTATATCCTACTAATATTATAAAGGCGAAAGTTTGTAGGAATGTCTGGATGTATGGATGTTTGTTCCTCTTTCACGCAAAAACTACTAAACGGATTACGATGAAATCTGGCACACGGGTAGATCGTGTCCTGGATTAACACATAGGCTACTTTTTATCCCGGGAAAACATAAAGCGGGACTTTTATCCCGGAAAAACTTTTTAACGCGGGCGGAGCCGCGTGCAAATGCTAGTGTATAATACATGTATAATTTGTATATAAAGTGACTTTTATACAAGAAAAACTCTTTAATGCGGGCGAAGCCGCGGGCAAAGCTCATACCTACACACTCACGTCCTTTATTCCCGAAGGAGTAGGCAGAGGTGCAACTAGTGCACCCACTTTTCGCTGTGCGTAATCCGTCCCATTATGTAATGTGATATCCTATCGCCATATCGGGCACAAATTCTAGACTCCGGGCTGATACTGTGTAGAATAATCCAATATCACTTTGCCCGACCCGGAATCGAATCCGAGACCTCATTGCAGTTGTACCCTAATACAACTACGCCACCGAGGCAGTCAAGTAAATTAAGTTCAATTAATAAATAAAGAAAAATTACTATAAATATCATCACTGCCACCCATACTTTTTCTTCGAAAACTTTACAAAAGTCAAAAAGGTTAGCAGTTGTGGTAATCAAGAAAAAAATTGTATTTAAATTTTTTTTTCATATAAAGTATTGCTAATGATTTTTTTTAATTGCACATTTTGAATACAATAACACGTCAATTAATTACAAAAACGACCCGTTTTTTTGATTATTCCAAAATAATTAAAATGTTATTATATGAATTTTTAGTCATTTTTAATTAATTAATAACGTATTGAGGTATCTCCGTGTATTTAAAAAAACATGATTATTTTACATGAGATTACTTAGTTCATAAAGAAATTACGATTTCCTAAAAAAGATAAAAAACGTGACCAACGTAGTAACTTTTTTCGAAAATTAAAACTGATTTTGTTTTTGAGGATCCTAGGGTTCTTTCATGCTCAATTCTCAACCAATCTCATGAATCATTGCAAAAGTAATAGCCAAAATGTACTTTGAACCGATTTTGAAAACAGCAACATTTGAGTTTCTTGCCTGTTCTCCAGTGGAAACTGCTTTCCGAACTGGTGGTAGAGTTAATATTGACGGAATCTAAATAGTGTATGACATTTTATGGTTTCAAATAAATTATTTCATTTAATTGAAGCTATTGCCGCTTTTTTCAACAAGTTTAAAATGGGAATAACTAGTGAAATTACATCTACTATTACTTAAGTTTTTAAATATATTAATATGTTGTGGAAATACAAATTGTCTCATAAAAAGTCAATACATTAGCCATGGTAATTGAAATGAAATGAAATTTTATTATTATTACAAGTTAAAATTTAACAATAAATACGATTACGACATTAGTAAAATTTCTAAGACTTAAAAATCTCCCGGCTCCATCTTATCATTTAAAAAAAACATCAAATTAAAATAAAAATACCTCCAAGTTTGTGATTACCCCTTGTGAAGAAGTTTTATTACGAACTAGCTTTTGCCCGCGGCTCCGCCCGCCTTAAAAAGTTTTTCCGGGATAAAAGTCCCGATTTAAATTTCCCCGGGATAAAAAGTAGCCTATATGTTAATCCAGGACGTGATCTACCCGTGTGCCAAATTTCATCGAAATCCGTTCAGTAGTTTTTGCGTGAAAGAGGAACAAACATCCATACATCCCAACATCTATACATTCTTATAAACTTTCACCTTTATAATATTAGTAGGATAGTAGGATTCATCGCAGTTTTATTTCCAGGATCCATCTTCCTTAGATATTCCTTCTTGAAAATCCATGAATAAAAGATTACCTTACTCATCAACTCTTAATATGAAGTAAAGATAATAAATAATTATTCAAAAATACAGTGGATTTTCATAATTATAACAAAACCATACAAACATTCAATACAAATACTTGAGTTGTCAAAGCAATAAGTTCTTTTTAGCACGCTTTTTATTTCGTTCAGACCAGTTTCAAATAATTGTTTTTTCATTTATGCACTAATGAATAGTAAAAACGATTGTTACTATGAATTTCATGGATTTTTGCACACAATAGCTATTCTGTATATTTCACGTGAACCAATGACGCAGCTTTGATTTTACAAGACTAATTTTCATTTATTTTTAGTTACTGGTTCTTTAATGCCTCCACTAGAATTAAAGTCCGTTTTCGGTATAAAGTATAGCCCCACTCAGAGAGAAAGTAGCTTCCGATTATAGTAAACACAATTAGATCAGTAGTTACCGACATTGCTCCTTATTAGTCCAAGATCCCAGAGCGTTCTGACATAACTTATTTTCACATGGATGAAACCTTCACGAATTAGTAGTGTCTAGTATACTTTAAATACCTGCCTACTTGTGGAGCTTGCCCTGTGACACCTGGGCAGGTACCAGGTGAGAAAGGTAACTAAAAAAAATATAAATAAATATATATAAATAAAAATAAAAAATAAATAAAAATATGAGTTATCTAACTTAAATTTGTATGGCTGTTTTTTATATATATTTTGTAGAATATTATTCTAAACTAGAATTATGAAGTGTCAGACACTTTTCATGGACCAGAGCGTTTGTCAGACGCTTTAAAGCTCGACAAAAAACTAATGAACTTTACTTATTTTTTCATGTCTGACTTTTAAATATGTTATTCAAGTAACTATTACAAAGTTATATTTCATCAGTCAGACAAATTCGAGTGACCAAACATCCCCTAAACACAAAATTATTCAGCCGGGAGTGCACTTACCTTTCTCACCTGGTACCTGCCCAGGTGTCACAGGGCAAGCTCCACAAGTAGGCAGGTATTTAAAGTATGCTAGACACTACTAATTCGTGAAGGTTTCATCCATGTGAAAATAAGTTATGTCAGAACGCTCTGGGATCTTACTCTATATATAGAAACTAACAAAATTTTACCTTTTTATCACACTATTAGATTTTGCTAGCGACCTCGTCCGCGTGAAAATGTTCTTCCGGGATAAAATCCCCCTATATTTTTTTGGGATAAAAAGCCTATTTTCTCCAGGAATATGTTGTTAAAGAATTGACGTCAGGTAGGCGGTTAGTCGTACAATTTTTTTTTACAATGTGATTGAAAAGTGTGTTGCAACAACCTCACTGAAATGGCATTAATTTTAAAGTGACATGAGGTATCAAAGCCATCTTTATAAATAAAGAAGTAATATCTTGTCTCATAAAAGCAAAAATAAAGATCACTGTTTTTCCTAAACTCCTGTCGAAAATTTTCTGTGTTAGTAAAAACAGTGTAGTACAAATTACGGTATCTATATAATTTATCACTGATAACAATGTAAACAGTTTAACAACGTAATGGCTTATAGATTAGCTTATTTTAGGAATTAACAAGGCATAGATTGATTCATCTTTGGTAAAAATTAAATCAAAAATTGGTTTCGTGAAATTCTTTTTATATATTAAAGTTTTGATCGTCGGCTAAAAAGTGAAGTAACTCTTCATCTACTTCTTTTAATTAATTTTACCCTATTGGCTTCCACCAATAGGGTAGTTGACTACTTTTTTTTTAAATACATTTATCAAACATTTATGTCTTCTAATATCTAGAGGAAAAAGAATTTTTAAAATACAAGCAATAATAAATGAGTTATAAAGCTTTGAAGTTTGGTGGAAGGGGCATCTGTCAGATAACGCAACCAGCAGAATGTGACGTCACTGAGTGTCGCCAGCCATAACGCTGCGTGCGTGAGAAACAAATGACGCGATATCCCCACTACGTCCCCACTTTTGCTCACAACAATATTTCAAATATGAATAACTGCTTTAGTTGTCAACCAATTTTGATTCTGATTTTACAGAAAAATTTGTTTTTCGTATTATTTTCTGTTACATAAATAATAATGTACCAAATCAAACATAGGAAACTACCCTATTATAATTTATCAGTGATTTGGCCAAGAAGTAACTCTTAATAAGAATATTAAGGTCATTTTGAGTGTTGACATTGCGATTTTACATCTGCGGTGCGAATAACTTATTGTAAAAGTTAATTTTCAAGATGATAAGTACCTATGTGGTTTTATTTAGTTACGCAATGTAAAAATTATCCAGTGTCATCGTTGCTCTCAAAAAATTCTACAAAAACATCTCGAGTTTTTAGTAAACATAAACACGAAGGAGCAAAGCTCCGTGTCTGTACCTCTATAATAATTGACCCGCGATATTGCGAGGTTCAAGAACCAGTTCCAAACGGGTCCCGGCCTGGAGCGAGACTGCGGTCCGCAAATTGTGTAATGCTCTTACTTATTTTTATATATATTTATTTGCAATTTATGGTTTGTAATGAATTGTCAGTTCGTGACATTAAAATTGTATGTACCCATTATTTACCTAATTATGTTTTAACTGGACATACATATACTCACGCAAATTATCCCCGAAGAGGAAGGCGGAGGCGCAACTAGTGCACCCATCTTTCGCCATATATATTCCGTCCCATGATGTGTTAGATGAAGCTATCGCGATATAGAGCACAGATTTCGGAGTCCCGGCTGATACTGAGCAGCGAACCCCAAAATAACTTTACCTGTCCCGAGAATCAAAGCCGAGACCTCAGTGCGTCAGTCGTACCGTACTATTAATATGCCATCGAGGTGGTTATTTTTATATTTGTAATTTATTACTTAGTTTTGAATTCGCGTTTCAGTGTCTTACTAATTATCTTTTTAACAGTTATATGTTTTATTTATTTGTACATAAAATTCCCTAATAACGAATACGTAATATACTTATAATGAATATGTTTAACATATTACATACATACATACATATACACTCACGCCTATTATCCCCGAAGGGGTAGGCAGAGGCGCAACTAGTGCACCCACTTTTCGCCGACATTCCGTCCCATGATGTGATAGGGGGCGAGCCTATCGCCATATCGGGCACAAATTCCAGACTCCGGACTGATACTGAATAGAAAAACTCAATATCACTTTGCCCCACCCAGGGATCGAACCCGAGACCTCAGCTTTGCAGTCGTACTGTAATACAACTACGCCACCGAGGCAGTCCATATTAATTACCAAAAATAATATCTTATAATATATCATAATTAACATATTAATTACCAAAAATAATATCTTAGGGCCTTTTTCCCTTTTTTTAGTAAATGGTACTCGTCACATGAATGTATAAGCCGACTAAATACAACAATTACGCTCTTAATCTATACTCATAAATAAATAGTAATAAAACGAGCACTATCTTCACTAGCTGATTAATACCATTACTGCAAAATTTTTACTTGAAACAGTAACAGGCCCTAAATCTGATTTCTTAATCTGCATCATATAACTGTCATATGTAGGCAAGCACGTGGTCAGTCCAAAGTTTAATTCAATAAGATTAATTATCGATTTAAGGTAATATGAGCTTACAATGTTACGATTGACCAAAAAGAAGCGCTTCGCCCCTTGTTACTTGTCAGAATCACACCAGGTAGCCAAACTTCGAATATACTGATGGTAGGTCTCTCATATGTAAGATTCCGTCTGGGTGGGTTACACCGCAATGTCTATTTATACCGCCAAGTAGCAGTGTGCATGCACTGTTGTGTTTCAGTTTAAAGAACATTGTAGCCAGTGTAACTACTAGACATAATGAGACTTAACCATCTTATGTCTCAGGATGACGAGCACAGTGGAATGCCACACAGTACTTTGTAACTCAAGGTGCTGTATGGTGTTACTTCTCTTTATGGACGGTCGTATCGCTTACCATCACGCGAGCGGCATGCTCGTATCGTCATTCAATGGCATAAAAAAAAAACACAAAAAAAGATTGGAATCAATTTAAGGTAATATGCACCTACTTTTAATGTTACGATTGACCAAAAAGAGGCGCATCGTCCATTGATACTTGCAAGAATCATAGCAAGTTGCCGAACTCTGTACCTATACCGGGTGGAAGGGAAACGCTCTCTATACCGGAACGGTAAGAGAGAAGAACCATAACATTAACGAAAAACTATATTCATTTGCAAAGCTAAGCGATAATACTTACAATTTTAGTATTTCTGTAATTCATGCGCGCGCAATGTAAAGCGTACAAAGAACTGGGCGGCCGTCGCGCTGCGCTGGGACCGGCCCGCGGTCGTTAACCCGCCAGCTGATGTACGTGTTTCATTACGATTTTTTTGAAATATTGACCTTTTTTACTATGTTTTTCAGAATAATAGTTTGATTTATCTATCCATACGTGAAGCTGTACAGAAATTTGAGAAAATCCTACTAAAATTGTAACAATGCGATCGCGATTTTTTTAGTGCCATCACGTCAGGAATCACTAATACTATCACCTGTATTCGTTTCCGAGAGCGTTTCCCTTCCACCCGGTATACAGAGTAATACCAGATCACGATTCACGACAGGTCTCCATGCCATGTTTTTCTCCGCAAAACCCGTCAGGAACGAAAGGGTCATTACATACATATACATATACACTCACGCCTGTTATCCCCGAAGGGATAGGCAGAGGCGCAACTAGTGCACCCACTTTTCGCCGACATTCCGTCCCTTGATGTGATAGGGGGCGAGCCTATCGCCATATCGGGCACAAATTCCAGACTCCGGACTGATACTGAATAGAAAAACTCAATATCACTTCGCCCGACCCGGGGATCGAACCCGAGACCTCAGCTTTGCAGTCGTACTGTAATACAACTACGCCACCGAGGCAGTCATTCAATACAATCAAGAAAGGTACCTACTACCAGCAAGACTACAGACCTTAAGTCACATATGACGCCTTTATCTCCGAAGGTGTTGGCAAAGGTGCCACTAGGGCATTCACTTTTCACATTTTTAGTCCGTCCGATGTGATAGGGGGATCCTATGGCCATATGGGGACAAATTCTAAACTCCGAGCTGATACTGAGTAGAAATATAATAGTACCACTGCACGGGATTCGAATCCGGAACCTCAGAGCGGTGTCATACTGCATACGCAATGTAACTACGTCAGTCAACCTTCTCGCACATAAAAATAACTAATTAGAAATTGTTTTATTGGAAACTGTGCAAAAGTACCAGACAAGAGAAATCCTTGAAATTCTTCGCATTTTTTCTCTTCACACCTGTCATGATCAGTCGCGTCGTGATATTCTCATTTATATCGATACATCGAAGCTAATCGATGCTAATGAATAATTAGAATAGTTAGAAATCGATCATGCGCTTGTTATCGAATTCTGGCAATTATTGTGTAATTATGATGGCTGTGTTAGACGATCTAACTGAACTAATTAAAAAAGTACGATGATATTACAGGCTTGTAACTTGAGATATTTGTGGCTCTTATTTTTCTAGTATTTGATAGTGTTTTAGCAAAAGAACATCGAATTACTTTTCAGTCATTCCAGACATGTAAAAAGTTTTCTTCGCGATATTGCGTTATAAAAGTTTCAGAAAATATTATGATCATTTACTTTACATCTGTATTAATAGACAATAGAAAAAGTAGTATTGAATAAACGACATATTCATTTTGTAAATATAACAATAGCTCATGACAATAAGATCATAAATAAACCATATTGTTATGTATAAAGTACTAAATTATAATCCATGCGCGTGACAATCCTCACCAGAATAAAAGTATCCCAGATTAAAAGTAACCTGTATGTTACTTTAACTATTAACTTTCCTGTGTCGAAAACCAATTCTATTTAGCAAGTTCTGCATTAAATAACACATTTTATAAATCAAATCAAACATCTCCATACAAATTGTATTTTTACAAGCTGTTTTAAATCTAGCTTATTATAGTTTGATTAAAATTTCTATTCTTTCTATCATAAATCATTTTGAACCATTGATTCAATAAAAATGTCATCGTAATGGTATCACATCTTCAAACTAAGAGAAAAATAACATTCAATAATTGATTTCTGCATTAAATATTATTTCTCGAAACTAGTTCTTTAATGGAATTGAATGAACTATGAGCTAAATTATAATGTCAAAGTTATTACTTTTGGTTCAAGCCAAGGATTCTTTTAAATAATCCTTGGCTTATTTAAAAGAATCCTTATGGTCTCCCCAATATAAAGTTTACACAGATAAATTAGAAAATATACAAAAAAAAATCGTAAAATTTTTAGACTTCAAATTTTAAAATAAACATGCAACATACAACGATAGTTGTATCGATTATAAATTATTACCATTAAAAGACCGCAGAACAATGTTGGAACAAATGGTACTTTATGACATTATTAACGGTCACATCGACAGCTCATTTTTAGTGGCACAAATTAAATTTTCTACACCTACTTCCCGCACTAGACACACGAAATTATTTTCCACGTCCTTCACTCATACCAAATTTGCACATAACTCCCCCATTAACCGGATATGTTATTCATATAATGCAATTTTTTCAGACCTTGATCACGATATTGATCCGTTCAACAATAGTAAACTTACATATAAAAAACGAACAATCAATAAATTTCTTGATTCTCTTAAATGTAACTACTTATAATTATTATACTGAAGACTCAACATACATAAATACATAAAATATATCACAAACATATTATGACAATAGAATAAATATTACATAAACTTACTTACTTATTAAAATAACATAAACATTATAGCAGCTCTCTCTCTTTCACACACGCGCACACACACACACACACACACACAACACATACACACATATATATATATATATATATATATATATATATATATATATATATAGACTTACAGATACATTGCACATACACGCAAATTGAAATATTGCAACTTTTATATACATTTTTTTCTCTTCTCTTGTATTGGAACTTACCTCATTATGTGAATCTATTTAATGTATTGTATCCCTCCGACAATTTACTATGTATTAATATCTTAGTGAAACCTATAATTGGCTCATGTTAAGTTAGCCCATAATTTAGTTATAGTAAAGCTGTTGGTTTTGTGAATAAATAAATAAATAAAAAAATAAAAAAAATAAGAAAACGATTAGATTTGATAAAAGATTATGATTAAATATAAAAAAAATATGGTCGATAGCCTAGTTGGGAATGGAACGGTCTGCCGAGACCACGTCCGGATGTTCAAAACCCAAGGCATACATCTCTGACTTTTCGAAGTTACGTGGTTATTGTTTATCAATGATAATCGTTCGCTTTAATGGTGAAGGAAAATATCGTGAGGAAACCTTCACACCTGAAAATTCTCCATAAGAAATTCGAAGGTATGTGAAGTCTGCTAACCCACACTAGGCCCGCGTGGTGGACTAAGGCCTGGAAACCTCTCTCAATAGTATCGGAGGCCCATCCTCAGCAGTGGGGAGTACATAATACCGGGATGATTGCATTGCATAAAAATTTTACTAAATTTTATTGGCAAAGAGTTATTGCTATCGTACAGACCTTGGAAAGACTAAATCATAATTATGTGGTTAAGGGATTTTCTGACCCAAATTTTGGTATCTCTAGACTATCCCCAACCAAATACCCTAGGCCCGCCTAGACATATATTCCTCTCGTCTTGTTTGACGTTTGCACTCCCATATCTTGAAAAACAGCAGCATCAAGAAAACCAAAACGCAGAGTTTTTATATAGCTTTGCAGCCAGACTAGGAATTGTTTTTTACTAAGCGGCTAGATGAGCGGACTATCTGATGCAACGTCGTTACTTGTTCGTCTATGATATACAAAAATTTACACACTCATCGTTTGTCCACCACAAATGGCATTTAGTAATAATATAAGTAAATAATAGTATGTTTGTATCGAAAACAATAATAACATCCGTAGTCACATGGCAGTTATCAACGTGTTTGTACACGATACTGAGGTAAAAGGACATCACACTTTCTCATTGTTGGTTTAACTAGCTTTTTGGCGCGGCGTTTGCTTGAATTTGTCAAGATTTTTGTAAGAGACTTGGTGTTTACGAAGTAGTAGCTGAGCGCGTTAGGGTTTTTTAAAAAACGGGCGCAGCAAACTGGCGTCTAGAGGCGAGAGGTGGTTATCCCTCGCCAGTTGGCATAATTATGTAGGCCTATTTGAAACCGCATAACACAGGCTGATCCTGGAAAGCGACTCACTTCCAGCCACTATGATTGGTTTTAACGGTGTACGGTGATCGTTTGAGTGAATAAAAATATCCAATGCTCCTAGGTATCATATACACACACTCACGCCTTGTATCCCCGAAGGGGTAGGCAGAGGCGCAACTAGTTGCACCCAATTTTTGCCGAGCGTATTCCGTCCCATCATGTTTTTCGTGGCGATCCTATCACCATATCGGGCACAAATGTCAGACTCCAGGCTGATACTGAAAAGAAAACCTACTAAAATTTTAGAGCCGCCCGGGGATCAAACCCGAGATCTATACAACTACCTATATGCCTAACTACATACTATACAACCGTACAACCACCATAACATACCATACAACTACGCCACCGAGATAAATAATATCTAGTTACGTACAAACAGAACATACAACGTTATCGTAACATAAGGTCTCGAAGGGTGCTTGAACTAAATTCCCTCTATCTGCCTCGAGGAGTGCGTTCTGTCGCACGCACTCCAATAATTCGGTCAAAGTGATAAACATCTTCACTGGAGACATCAAGACGCTTGCAAGTGCTGGGCCTTCGAACTGAGGTAGGTTTGCATGGTCAACACATACACACACTCACGCCTTTTATCCCCGAAGGGGTAGGCAAAGGCACAACTAGTGCACCCACTTTTCGTCGTGCGTATTCCTTCCCATAATGTGATAGGGGGCGGGCCTATCGCCATATTGGGCACAAATTCCACACTCCGGGCTGATACTCAATTTAAAACCACTTTCACTATCACTTTACCCGACCCGCAGATCGAACCCGAGACCTCAGCATTGTAGTGATTCTTCTTAGTCGTTACACTCTTGGCAGAGTGGTCGTAGTCGTCACGTCAGGGGTTGTGGCTCGCTTGACAATCCTACGCCACTCCTCTCTGATTGCTGCTTTGATTTCTCTGATTGCTGGTGCACGTATATAGTGAACCATCCAGTACTGTTTTGACCTGGTGCGTCTACCGCATCGCTGATCTCCCTCGCGCCCGTGTGCCTTCGACTTTCTTTTGCACCACAAGGCGTTCGATGGACTTTTCTCCACGCCACGATACGTGTCTAAAAACGTGAGGATGCGAGATTGCACTATAGAAGACAACCGCTGCTTGATGCAGAGTTCTTGGAGTATGGACTGGTTGGCAGTGATACCGTAATATAACTACGCCACCGAGACATTCAGGTTTGCATGGTCTAGTGGCAAGTTTTTTATAAGTACATGGCAAAGTGATCCTACTAATCCTGACGGTAAGTCGATTTGGGTCCAGGTTTAACTAACGAGAGATGATTATCCCTTGATTATCGACACCATAGGATATTTTCCTAAGTTGGATTTAGTAACTATTTTATATGTAAATACTACAGAAAAGTAGCCCTTATGTGAAGTCTTCATTAAAATTGGTGAAGAAAGGCAGTAATTCATATTTCAGAGTGCAGGACTGGGTGCAGTGGAGCTATCGCTTCATCTCTTTCTTTCGCACGCATCGTATACGCGATAACGTATTGTGCCTCGTTTCTCGTTTTGTGACACTTACCCCTTCTACCGAATTTAATAAAAAAAATATTAAAATAAAACAAAAATACCCTACTGCGTCAAAATCTGCCTGCCATCTTTACAAATTTTTATAAAATTTATTGGAGAACTGATAAAAACAAAATTTTCCATTGAATATTTTATTTTGGTTTTGAATTATCTTAGTCGATAGTGATCACAAATGCAGTCAGAGGCATCTTCTGCTCAGTGAGATTTTGTTGCTCTATCTGAATCACCAACCAAATTATGAGAAGTGTATAATAGTTGTCTAAATTGTACATCTAGAATTCTAGGCGGTCTATATGTACGCCAAATGGCATGCAAATTCATTCAAAGGCTATTGCGGTTAGTTCGATCAAACATTTTTAAATATCCAGACATGGAATCATCTTCACACCTTGTAGATACATATAAATAAGTATATTACATACAAGTTAAATTAATTAAGTGTTCTTATAATTCCGATTTATAAATTATCCGTTTCTTGTCCTTAAACCCTTCGAGATGATATCATCTTATCCGCACTCGTACCAAATATATGTCCAAAATATTTTTGTTTTTTACCTTATAATTTTTTTGTCCTGCGTTTCCTTACTTTGAGTAAAATGTTTGTCCCAAAGGCCTCTTGAGATGTTCAAGGGCTTTCAAAAGGTCGACAGTTTTAAATGGTTAAGTTATTAAAATTATAAATTATTTATTTCAAAACAAAATGTCCTTCAAACTGGAATCAAACAGGAACGAAACAGTATTTCCTACATGTCACTTGGCGGCGCGAAAAAATTTCGATGGTATCTACTCGGTTATACTTTCCATACAACATTATTTGCTACCAGGTATCCGTGTATTGGTCACTATATACATAATCTTTCCAATCCAGTCTCAATATTGTAGCTCTCACAAAAAGTCCTAACTCGTCAACGACTTTACAAAGGCAATAAGTAGCCTTTAATTATTTAAGCGACTTCTTCGTTTACCATGTGCTATAAAAACATATCGAGTTTTTACAGGAAGAACATCCTAAGCGACATTTCGCAAATTTCAAACGAGACGATGTTTTCCTCATTATTTTTAAAATACACTTTACGCTTTACCAATTTGTATTTCTGAATAGCTATACAAAAGAACAACTCACAGCAAACATTCCGTATGCGGGACCAATCGACTTACGAAAAGGGTTACCGCATGCGGGCCTTACCTTATAACATATCTCCTGTACCTCGCATTCAGATCCCATCGACTATGAAAATGGTTTCCTCATGCTGTCCCAATACGGACTCTAACGTCCAATGAAAATGAGCCTTAGGCATATTCAACTCAAAGCTTCGGGCCCATGGAAGACCAGCGCCGTGTCTCGCTCGCGGCTTGGGCTGAATGGGTCCCGTTTCGCACTCACACCATGACGTTCGTGGTGATACACTAGTACTGCGTTTCTTTGTTTTTCTTTAGTTGTAAATGATTTTGTTTTGTATGTACTGGGCGTTTGTCTAGATTTAATTTTTAATGTTACTTTTTTTTTTAATTTGTTTGCTTGTAACTTGTTTGTGTCATGGTGTTGTGTGAAGAAATGTTTTGTAATTGTATATTACATACAGGTAACACGAATTAATATCATTTTTTTTTTCTATTTATTAAGTTCACAAAACTGGTTACAAACAATTGAAAATCCAGAAATACAGTCTTACTAATATATTATTACAAATATTTGCAACCTTCTAGATGTGAACACGGCGTATAATTCCGATTAATAAAGACACCAATGCCTGTTACACAGTACTACCTGGCGATAATATTAACCCTTGAAGCGTGCATCAGCAGTATCAGCCTTTGCTTGCATTACATCTCACGGCCGCAGCCCACGTGGCTTGTCGTCTGCGGATTGCGTTTATCAACCTACATTAATAAGATAGGCGGGCGGTAAGGCGGTTAATGCATTTGGCGGATGATCGGTTGGTTTGATGGCCTTTACGTTGTCGGTTGACAGGTCAAGGGTATATTGAAGGGAATGGTGGCAGGATATGCGTATGCGATGGCGGTTACCGTACCAAAGTGTAAAACCCGCCATAATTAATTTCTCGTCAATTGATACGTGATTGATATCATCTCCACTTATCAACATATTCAGAGTCAATGCCTGAATAAAAAAATAGGTATGAGGTAAATGTTTTATCCATTTTAGTTTTAGCCTAACCGCCTTCTTGGCCTAACTGATTTGATTGATGTTATTAAAAAGGATGGTAGAATTGTGATAAACAAGACAACCAAGCACAAGCCCAACAATCATACATCATTGTACATTAAGCAAGTAGTAACAGCTATCCCCAAAGACAATAAGGAAGCGGTGCGTCAGCGACCTCGCCCTCTACGCACGGGAAGACTGCTGGCGTGCGCACGCGCCGCAATGACAGTGCGAACACGCGATTTTATCGCGCAGGGATGACATCTTTTACGAACAATATGGAAGGAAAGGCAGAAAAACGGTGTTTGGCAAAGATTTTGCATATGGATCGCTTATTGATTTTGGCCCTATTTAGAAATGATTTATTGAGTAAAATAAAATTACGTTCTTCTTATTGAACTGTCATAGATATCGTTTAAAATATGGGGAAATAGGATAAATTTATAAACTAAACCTTGGCAATTAGCCAGCTTAAATTAAAAAGTTCATAATATATAGCAAAATAAAGGAAAAAAATACTTTAAGCAGTCTCACTGACGAGTGGTGACCCTATTCAAGGCTGATATAATACTTAAGAATGGAGATCACAATGGTGGAAATATAGATGATATCGTGGTAAATGACTATAATTTTGTTGATACCTTCTATAAATTCCGACTGAAAGTGTTATAAATACAAAAATTTCTGAAGATGTTTGGATGTATTAATCTGATGCCACAATGTCCTGACAATTTTTTACCGTCAATTGATCTATTACACGGCATATTAACGCTTGTTTCAATTCAACACCACTTACAAGTGACAATGTGACTTTTGAATTTGGTCTTGTTATATTTAATTTGACGAGTGCTCTTTATTTAAGCATTCAGACTGGCATAAACAGTGCAAAGAATTTAGCAAAGTTCTTCAGATAAGTTAAGAGCCGGATATGTTCATGTCAACTAAGCATGAAATATGCGGTAACAAAACAATTGCGATGATTAAAATAATGACGCTCTTATGGTTTTAATTACAACTATTATTTAATTACGAGTAGCTACCACGATGACCTCTGATGATGACCGAAGATTACTTAATATACCTTATGGTGTTTAAAACAGAGTTCAGACTATGTTGCTTGCTATGGAGCCTTTAACCCGATTTCTGAAAAGTAATATAGTAGATCTTTTGAGAATCTGTAGAACAGGTAATACCGTTTAGTATATTTCTGCAGTCAAGCAAAAATACAAGCACTGGTGTGTTCTATTTTTTTTTATTCAACACCATCATATATCATGATGATGAGTGCAGAGCAATTCCAAGTAATATTTTATGTGTAAAGAATTTTGAAAGTGCTACTGCTTTTGTCTAGTGCACTCTTTGGCCAACATACCTAACGTTTGATACCACTTCTGGCGGTTTAAATTACCTAAATTGCCCAAAAAACATAACTAGGTTCTCCTTTAGCCGTTATAACGTATATTAAGATCTTACATCGCGAACTGTAGGAAAGGGCCAGTTACAGCTCATTCTCATGGCGCCGGCATATCGCATTCCCAGTGCGTATAACTTTACAAAATTAAATATTGTAACATTGTCCGCACTTCCTTCGGCACGGCTCATTTACTTCATCAGACTGTATTTCCTTGACTCCCACGGGATCGCAATCCCGTGACTGGTCGCACAATTGTATAATGAGCACATTATACAGGTGTTGCAACTACGGAAGTGGAAGGATATATCTTAGAAACTGGGTCGACGGAGTCGCGTTGTCGTAAGATCGTGTGACGTTTTTTTTTAAAGAGGTTGTCTCTGCTACTGGCTGATTGGAATCGTATTTTTTTTCATTACTGGCTGAAAGGCAGTTTTGATTTTATTTCATTGGTCTGGATAATGTCTGATTTAGATTTAGACATTTTAGATTATTTGTGATTAATTCGCCGAATAATTTGGCGAATAAATATGGCTATGAATTATAAGTACCGAATACACCCGAATAAGCTGTTTACACACTCGTATTCGTGAATATTTGTCTGTACTCGGCGAGTATCTAAATCAGGGGTAAGAGGTTTATAAAGACGACGAATTAATAAAATATTAAAAATATCGTCGACCCTTTTAAAAATGGCACCCATCGCCACTCGACTCTTATGGTTTCTCGGCCACCTACATCAAGATTCAATTTACCACACTACACGGATTGGTGACCGCATAAGTACATGTGACATAAACCACAACAAAACAAGTAGCGCATGCGCACGAACGCCGCTAATTCTATATACACATAGTAAACCGCAGAAATCAATTTTGCGGAAAATTGCGCTCATCTTTTTATATTGCGTAAAATTGGCTTGTTTATATTTTACTAGAGATTTCCCGCGGCTTTGCTCGCATGATTCTTAGTACGATTATTCATTCAGTAATTTCTTATCAATGTCGAGACGTGGTGTTTGTCGAGTAAATAAGTCGGTTTAAAAATGACACATCCATGCATGTGATTTTCTATGCACAAGACAAAACACTAACAAGTTCAAGTAATGAGTTTTTAATGCTCATAATTACTCATTCCAAGTTTTTGTCGTCAAAAATACAATAGTTGATATTGTTTTTGTTGTGTTTACTGATGACAGTCATTTTGGAACGACAATATAATACCCAATTATAGTAATTTCATCACTAATTTAATATATGAAAAGGATTGCTTGTGACTGTCTTGATGGTGTAGTTGTATTACTCGGTCTGCCTTCCCCTAAAAAATCTCGGGTTCAGATCCCGGGTTGGGCAAAGTGATATTCAGTATCAGCCCGGAGTCTGGAATTTGTGCCCGATATGGCGATAGTCTCGCCCCCATAACATAAGACTGGACACACACCGGGAAAAATAATGCAAATGTTTTCATTGGCGTAAGACTAACGTCGGTTGTAAGTCTTTTTCTAAAAGAAGAGTACTGAAATCAAAACAAAATAATGTTATTGCTTACTGCGTTGAACCCTACTAATATTATAAAGGCGAAAGTTTGTAAGAATGTTTGGATGTATGGATGTTTGGATGTATGGATGTTTGTTACTCTTTCACGCAAAAACTACCGAACGGATTTCGATGAAATTTGGTACACGGGTAGATCATGTCCTGGATTAACACACAGGCTACTTTTTTACCCGGGAAAATATAAAGCGGGACTTTTATCCCGGAAAAACTTTTTAAAGCGGGCGGAGCCGCGGGCAAAACCTAGTTATTCTTATAAGTAAATGAGTAGTTCTAGAACAAACATCTACCTTTTATAAGGAGTGATCTGGCGCTTGACACCAGTTTTCTTTTAGACAGTGGAACCTTCTAGATTACTTCTTCTGCATTTAAAAGTCCACTGCTGGGCATAGGCCTCCCCAAAGATTTCCAGACTAACCTGTCAGGAGCGGCTTGCATCCAGCGGGATTACACCACCCCATTATATTGCAGACAAAACTGTTATATTACCTCCAACACGGCAAAGACATAATTGAATGCATGTCGTGACTATGAAATTATGTAATACAAATCATGTGCGTTATAATAATAATACCCCTTTGTAGGTAGGAACTGAGGTGATCGTGACTGCTTCGTTTATTGCTAACGTGTAACAACTGGCTTTTGCCGGCGCCTTTGCCCGCATTAAAGAGTTTTTCCTGTATAAAAGTCACTTTATATACAAACTGTTCATTTTTAACAGTATCCGTTATAATTGCGCGTACCAGGCGACAATAAACTGATACGGATCGAGAGATCCTGCAATATGGTCGGTCAACGACGCTTTGGTACAAAACGTCTTTACGTCCAGTATAACTAGATCCCCGACTTTCGTCAGAAAGGCAATCGCAGTCACAATGTAACATAAATTATTTCTCTAATATATTATGCATGTATTATGTATATAAACCTTCCTCTTGTAGTTTTAAAGATCTAAGCATACATAAGGACGTAGGGATAGACAGCGGGAAGCGACTTTGTTATATACTATGTTAAGATATTCATTATTGTTATGTAAGTTATATGTAATATGTAAATAACCATTGGATAAAAGTAGTTTAAGGTGATATGAAGGATTTGCTACCAGTAAATAACTAAATAACACATGAAGCAGGCTAACATTTTAAAGGTTACGAAGGTTCAAATGAAACTATTTTTTTTCTAGTTGGTGACCCACCAACTAGAAAAAAAATAGTTTCTTGTATGCTCCTCGCAAACGGCATTCGGATGGCTAGGAACCTAAATATTAATCTAGGACGTTTTCTATCTATCGTATTTCACACAAATCCTCATTTCCTCTAACAAACATCCATACATCTTTTTTAGAAATGCCTCCACCATTTCATCAGTGATTCGCCAATGTTCCATATTCCATATATCTTCACCAACTTTTGCATTTATATTATTAGCATAGAATACTGAATACTTTCCTCAACCTACGATTTAACCGCTCGTTTGCCTCCGACCTGGTATAAAAGTTTCTTTTATCATCACAACAATATTGGTAATGCCACGCTGTACATTGGTATTATCTTTGTGTTATTGCACTCCGCTAAATATTTCATTTAGCACGTTACAATGTCAGGTTTTGTTGGGCATGTCTCTGAGGTCAAGTCTTATTGCTGAGGAAAATTGAAAATCCTTGTTCATATCGTCACCTTTGAATACTCTGTTTTGTTACTTTTATGAAATAAAAAAATGTTTTTTTAGAGCGCACAGTGCGTGGGCCTAAGGAATTCTCAACTAGCAAAGGAGAGTCATCTTTTGTCACTCAAAACTATCTGCTGTCTACCCATTTACCACCAGGGGAAGTGGGGTTAATTTGCCGTTCAGGTATAAAAACAGAACCTCCTTTTTGAAGTCGGTTAACAAAATAAATTCTTCTAACTGGTAGGTATTGGCGTATTTAGGAGAAGAGGAAGTCGATGAGGACCTCCGATTGGGAGCGACACTCGTGGTCTATGGCAAGAAATAAGGTGATCTGCCATAACATGGGTTAATGCACTTTTTTCTGACTATTTATCTTGCTTTTATATCGAATAATAGTGCTTGACTTGAATGAAATCACAAACACCATCATACTATAGTCTACTCATTCTATTCAATCTGATGAACTTAATTTTATTTGACACATTAAAGGTATTACTAATTTCCACAAGAAAGGTTTCTCGCAAAGACGAGATAATAAAAGAACTCGTTTGCGAGGTCGCACCATACGATTGTCGCATCCACTTGTTCTCATTTAAGGCTGATTTACGCGATATGAAAGCAAGTACATTTTAGGGTCCGAAAACGGTAACTTTATGTTATATTCATGCTCCTTTTCAAGAGCTTTTATAGCAGAAATTACATTTATGATTATGAGTTAATCTAATGTCAGATGAATCAACCATTTTCTAATGTCTAAATAAGAACTTGGATGCTCTAGAAATTCTATGAAAAGTTCATCATGCCCTCTATAAAGAAATTTAAAACTCTCCACCTTAGTACAACTCGCTACCAATTGTAAAGAATCATAGAATAAACATTTGCCACACATAAATACATTAATGAACAAAAGTGGACGTAACCAGCTCTAATTAAAAAAACCAGAAACTATAGGACTGTACAGCTTTGGACTAAATCTAATAATAAACATGTCGCATCGAAAAGAATTAATGGAACAATTAGGTGCACTCGAATACGTGGGCGGTGATTATTTTTAGCGTAAGGAGTTGTTGATGATGCTCCCGAGTCATTGGCTTGCGTGAATCAAGGTGTCGGAATTGGTACAACTGGAGCCTTGGACGCTATTGTGCAGGGGTCGGCAAGTAATTTCTTCTAACGGGGTCCGGATCCTGTTAAAAAAATTTATCGCAGTCCAAAAAAACTCATAATACTAAATGAATGTAGAGTTATATAAAAATGTAATTTAAATTGAATAGGTAGGTCATTTAAAAATGTTCGGCGGTCAAAGGATCGGCCTTCCGCGGCCCGCATGTTACAGACCGCTGTTATAGTGGCACGTTCTATGAATTTGGGATTAGCCGATGTGTCTAGTACGAGAAGAAGTAGTTTTGTTCATGAGGAATGTGTCTTGTTATTACTTACACCACTTCGAGTTCATTGAGTTACCTAAGCGTCACTCTATGCCTCCTTCGTGTTATGGACTATTATACTTATTATATCCTGATAGTCTTCTGTCATCCTTTAGCTTGTAACTATGCCGGTAGTGACCTCAGGGTGCTCACAAAGAGATGTAGGGTAGGTACTTAAGTCTTCAAGATGTAAAAGAGTTTCTCGCCTCTACTTTCCTGGCGAGGTAGCAAGAGAAGGAGAAAAGGTTTCTTTACTGTAAAAGGATATCTTGGTACCTTACTTTAAGGTCGTTCACAGGATATCTCATAAAATATTCTCGGCAAAAGTGTCAATCAATATAAATACGAGCACGGTATTTGTGAGCATTTCTATAATTATCTTTATCATAAGGCTCCATTTTTTTATTAAGTTTTCGTAGAACAGTTTGCTTTCAAGAAACTTTCAATATTCATAGTTTACAATCTAGAACAATAACTAATTTGTACACTAATTCTTGCAAATAATGAAGGCAATTCAAACAATTTTAATCCTTATGTTTAGTTAGTGACCATCGCTTGCGCAGGTTTAAACTATGTACATTAAACATAGTATTAAATCTTTGTCAACACGATAATTGTGTTAAATATGTGTTTTTTGCGAGAAGTAAAACAATTACTGCTTTTTGTGTTAAATTTACCGTGTTCATTATTAGTGTGTTTTTTAGGGTTTCATAACTCAAAAGGTAATAAAATGATACATACATACATAGGGTGTTAAAATCATTACCCTTCCTGGCTTCGCCGTAGTCGGGTAAGAAGGAATCCTTATAGGATCACTTTGTTGTCTGTCTGTCAAGAGTCAAGACCCTTCTCAGGAACGCGTAGAGATATCAAATTGATATTTATTTCGAAATAAGAGTCCGTCCAAAATAAGATTTTTGCAGTGTATGATGTTAGGCTTTATATTAAGCCATCGCTTAGTAGCTAGGACCTGGTTACCATAGAGTACTAGGGACACTAACCCACTCACGTGGTAGGTCTCTCATATGTAAGAGTCCGTCTGGGTGGTTACCACCGCAATGTCTATTTCTACCGCCAAGCAGCAGTGTGTATGCACTATTGTGTTTCGGTTTGAAGGACGTTATAGCCAGTGTAACTACTGGACATAATGAGATTTAACATCTTATGTCTCAGGATGACGAGCGCAGTGGGATGTCACACAGTACTTAGTAACTCGAGGTGTTGGATGGTGTTGCTACTGTTTATGGGCGGTCATGTCGGTTACCATCAGGCGAACGGCATGCTCTTCTCGTCATTCAATAAAATAAAATAAACACCCAACGAAGGCGAAACTTTTTCGAGTTTTCTACTATAAACACACCAGGGTTTAAAGTATTCTCTTTTAGGCGGTGACATATATTAGCATCACATCCTTGATGTTACCATACGTCTTTATCACTTATATTATTATATAAGTGATAAAGACGTAAATAAGTTCTAAAAACCTCTATAATATATTATGATGTAAATAATTTCTAAAAACCTCTTGTTGTACATCTACTTTCAGCGAAATTTGTGACCATAATATATTCAATTTTAACTTGATATAAACACGACGAGGTGGCCGAGTGGTTAAGGCGTTGGACTGCTAATCCAATGTGCTCTGCACGCGTGGGTTCGAATCCCATCCTCGTCGGAAACTTTAAAGTTTTTGATGGTTTAGCATTTTTTAACTTGCTTTACTGTAGATATGCGGAAATGTTTGTAAATTGTAATAACGCGTATGTAAATAAAAATATAAGTTACCCAATAAATCAAGGTGTTAATTAGGGAATTATTTTAATATAGTCTCTGGCGAGCGTTTCTGGTTTTTATATTGTCTAGTGTTCTCTTGTTTAATGGAGACATTAATACTAATATTACAGAGTTTTTTGTACTATGTGGAACCAATAAACCGTGTTTTTTGTACAAATGAACGACATAAGAACGATGCTTGCCTTATGGTAAGCGACACGTTCGTTCAGAAACAAAAGAAACAACATGTTAACACATACATGTAAAACAGCCTTGTATGTAAAACCAAATATTTCCAGTTATATGTTTTCTAGTATCTTCTGGTTTAAAGAAGGCACTGCTAAAATCATCGTCAATTGTCACTGCCCATAAAATTATAAGTTTATGTTCTTTTAATGCCTCTACATGTTTTATATGAATAGTCAGGTCTAAAACAGTATGCCGATGAATATGATTAATTTAGAGGAGGCGTTAAGGATAATACTACAGAATACTGAATAGTACTGCGTAATACTAAAGCGGCAATAGCCTAGTTTGGAGTGGAACAGACTGCCGACACAAATGTCCGCAGGTTCAAAACCAAAAGGCACACACCTCGGACTTTTCTAAAAAAATTATGTGTGTCTTCTTTGTGAATTATCGCTCGCTTTAACGGCGAAGGAAAACATCGTGAGGAAACCTGCATACCGGAGAAGTTCTCTGAATTTCGAATTTATGTGAAGGCTGCCCACCCGCACTAGGCCAGCGTGGTGGGCTAAGGCCTTAACCCCCGCAGTGGTAGAGGAGGCCAGTGCTCAGCAGTGGGCAGTCTATAATACAGGGCTGGTATGTTATGGTAGTAATAGAGACACACACTTACGCCTTCTATCTCCGAATGGATAGCATGAGGGGCGAGCCTATCATCATTGAAATTTTATTAGTGGACGGTCTCTCGTGTTCGAGGGACTGTCTGGGTAAATACTACCGCAATGGATACTCTGGCCAAGTAGTAGTATGTATCCAGCATGCACTTTGTGTTTTTAAAGACACTATAGCCAGCGTAATTACGGGGCATTTTAACCGACTTCAAAAAAGACGTATATGTATGTTTATAGTACGCAATGGATGATGGTAATTGACAAGCGGCGATATCCCAAGTCCTGGATTCCTTCGATTCTCTGGTCGGACATGATTTTGGAACATGATTTGCTAGTCATTGAATATCCTGAGTGTTGACACGTTTACTGGTGGCAGGGCTCTCACGTGTCTGTCCCCCCCCCCCCCCCATAAAGTTGTCGGGCTGCATTAAGCGGCACCGCGCAGGGGCGGTTGCGGACGACAACTTAGACACTTTAGTCAGAGGAAGCCCGCAGCCGTCCCTAATGCGCCGAAGAGGAAAAAAAAAAAAAAAAAAAAGGGCTCTCACGTGTATGAGTACGACTGGATGGGTACCACCGCAATGCCTTTCTACCGCCAAGGAGCAGTGAGCATGCAATGTTGTGTTTCAGTTTGAAGGACATTGTAGCCAGTGTAACTTCTGGACATAATGAGACTTAACATCTTATGTCTCAGTGTGACGAGCACAGTGTAGTGCCTCGCAGTGCTTTCCAATTTAAAGTTCTATGCGACGTTGCTACCGTTTATGGGCTATCGCTTACTATCGGCGAGCGGCATACTCGTCTCGACATTCAACTGCAATAAGAAAAATTAAATCCCACCGTTTTGAACAGCTCTGAAACCAAATGCCACTGTTGTGGACAACTCTTTTCGGTCATTTGTGCTTGGAGGTAGGTCTTTAGCATATAGGAGTGCTATTCAGAGACCATGAGGGCCAGAGCAAGCAATTTTGAGTATCGATTTGAAGTATAGTCACCGTCAAATCATTTTATAAGCGGATTAAGAGTGAAAACCAAATGCTTTAAAATAATTCGCATGAAAAGTCTTCCTGTCAATGTACATGTACCTACATTGGTGTCATTGAAGTGCATTAATATGAGCGTTAACATAGACTAAATTCCCCATTTGCTCGAAAAGAAGTACGCTTACTCACGACTACACGGCATCCAGTCTTGAGAATTAGCTCAGACAACTCATACGAAGATCATATTACAAGATACCAGGCGAGACCTACGGTATTACTTACTCGCAAATAGATCAATTAAAATCAAACGACGTAGCACGCGATATTTGTTAAAGACACTAAATTTAGACGGATTCACGTTGTAGATATATGTATCAACTTACGAGTATATCCCAAAAAAGGTATTCAGAATTCATAGTATATTACCGTCATATGCTTTGGAAGGTAGCAAGCGTTCCGCCATATTAGATAGAAATCGGAAACCGGGCTAGTAAGATGTCTTTTCAAACACACAGTCAGGTCTTCTATCCCTGAAGGGGTAAGCAGAGGCGCAGCTACTGCACCAACTTGTCGCTGTGCTTATTCTCTCGTGGTGAAATAGGGACCGAGCATGTCGCCACTTCGGGCATACTGAGTAATAAACCCAATGTCACTGCTCAATGCCACCGCCCTGTGGATTGGGGGCGTTTGGAGAATTCCACCACGGTATCCCCTGCCTGTCGTAAAAGGCGACTAATAGGGGCCTCCGGGGGTCACGGGTGGGCGGAAGGGGCCGTCCACCCATTAGTCTAGCCAACTTTTGTGACCCCCATGATGGACGGCAGCGTGGCGGTTAGGCCTCACGCTGCCTTTGACGCCGGGGGCGTCCTTCGGTGTACGGGGGCTTCTGAGCCCCCGCAACAGGAGACGGACCGCAACAGCGGTACGCGCAGGGGCGGTTGCGGACGACAACTTAGACGTGAATCGGAGGAAGCCCGCAGCCGTCCCTAATGCGCCGAAGATGGCCACCGCGGAGTTTTAGTTGGTATGCCGTGCGGTGTACATAGGTTAGGGACTCGGCCCGGCGGTCGCCCGACGTTTTCCATCTCTCCGGGCGGCTCAACGTCGGGTCGTAAGGCACGGTGAACCCAACATAACCGCTCAGTCGTTCCCCTTGAACACTGGGCGGCAGTAATAAGTCACTTTCTCCGCGCAAACAAAAAAAAACTGCTCAATGCCAGATTCGAGTCCAAGACCTAAGCACTGTATTCGTATCTTGGATTTTCTGTAGGATAAAACATTATCAACTATGATGTATCCACACGGTTGTCTGGAAGAGATCGCTTAAAGTGATAAGACCGCCCATCTGCACATAATATTTTTTAGTTGGTATTATGTTTGGTCTGTGTCCTTTTTAAACCCCGACAAAAAAGAGGGGTGTTATAAGTTTAGGGTGTGCATCTGTATGTCTGTCTGTAGCATCGTAGCTCTCAAACGAATGGATTTTGACGCGATATTGTATTACCTTCCTGGTGTAGTTAAACGTAACCTATATCAATCTGGGACTTAAATCCACTTAAACACCCAGGTCATCAAAGTTATAACAGACGAATTTCCACGGCAGTAAACATTGCTTAACATTTTTCGTGTTGAGCCCTCCGTAAATGACGCGAGCAATTACTGTGTCAGTGAACCCAAAAACGGACTCGTGTGGGCTGGACTGGTATTTGATTTAAACACCAAGTTTTGCCTGCGCTCTTTGTTGGATATCTGGTGTAACAGATTTTATTCTTCTGAAGCATGAGATATTAAGTTTGTAGAGTTCTGGGCTGTACTGCAATATACTTAAACGCGCAAATTGCTCGCCTGATTGTACTGGCCCGCCTGTCCAAAAACAGCAGCAAGTTTTGATCACAAATCTGAACAGTACTGCACTATTCTTGCTCTAAAAATAAGGTGTAAAGCTTCATACATATACATCCTGGTTGTACTGACCCGCCTGTCCAAAAACAGCATCAACTTTTGATCACAAATCTGAACAGTACTGCACTATTCTTGCTCTAAAAATGAGGTGTAAAGCTTCATACATATACATATACACTCAGGCCTATTATCCCCGAAGGGGTAGGCAGAGGCGCAACTAGTGCACCCACTTTTCGCCATTATTCGGTCCCATGATATGATAGGGGCGAGCCTATCGCCATTTCGGGCACAAATTCCAGACTCCGAGCTGATAGAATAGAAAAATTCAATATCACTTTGCCCGACCCGGGGATCGAACCCGAGACCTCAGCATTGCAGTCGTACCATAATACCACTACGCCACCGAGGCAGTGTAAAGCTTCGTTTGAGTAATTATTATTCTGTGTCCTTCCGGAATGCACTGCAGCTTAGCGACAGAATCACACAGAGTGGTCGTCATCGACCTTGTTCCCATCGCGTTATTTACAGAACTAATCTCCGCCATTATCTCGTAAAATCTCATTAAACCGACCGGTATTTACAATTTTCCAATTTTATTATCATCGACAAACATCACGAGTTAATCTGATAGCTTTGGCAAACACGGCGGATTCAAGGGTATCCGAACTATCGGATATTTCAGTTATGTATCCGCTTTCTTAAAGTCGAGATTGGAAGATGGATATAGAAGAGATAATAGAGAGGGGTAATAGGGTTGTGGTATGTAGTGTAATTTTGAATAGAGGACCTTATTTTAAGCGCAGTGTAGATTGGATTAATTATCCAACAAAAGAACAGTGGACATGATGTTAAATGCAGTGTAGACTGAAGAAATTAAAGCCGCATTTCCATTGTGCAAATACTTGCTGGTGAACACACTTGCGTGTTCTAAGCTGCCTGCGTTAAACTTGCAGCATAAATGTTTACGGTTAGCGTGCATGCTTGTTTCCTCTACTTAAGCTACATGTAAGTTACACGTTACACACGGATACTCCTGATGTCTTTATTTTGCACGACAGTTCACCCTGCACATGATGATAAACGGAGTAGAGTCCAGATACTGTCGACTGTCCCTCGCCAGTCGAGACGATTATGCCGGGTAGTTTGAACCGGGTCTACGTAAGCTGATCCTGGAACGCGACACTTACGTGGGCCAATATGACTAGTTTTAACACCTTGTGTACGCTGGTTTCCATCTGGGTTTATTTTCGGAATCGAGGGAAACTGCTAAGGAATGGGTGACGTTGCTGCTTTCAGTTCTAGGATTATGCTATCCTGGATATAGGTACACCAGTTGATTCCAAAACGCGACGCCCGATCTACTTTGTCGAGTTCTTACCATGTGTATGATCACTAACCATTTGATAGAATTGAATAAGAAAATCTCTTGTGCACTACATACAGGGTAACACAAGGACAAATAAAATAAAATCCCAGGGGCGAGCAGGGTGATCCTGTCGAAAAGACATTGATGATAATACAATACTTTCTGTTCCCAGATGTATGGTCGCTACCAACGCGATCTCAGTGAAGCAGCCAGGGAAGAAGCGAGAAGACTGCGTAGACTGCGGAAAAAGCGGCGAAAAGACGACAAGCTACGGCAGAAGGAGCTAGAAGCGACGGGGAAGCCGAGACCCAGGGGAAAATTCTTCAAAGTTTTAGGTGAGTATGATGAAAGAAGCTCACGAGAAGTTTTTAACGTTATTTTATATTATTCTGCATGACATTGTTATAGACTTTCAATTTAAAACCCTTGGATTTCTTTAGCTCGGAGATATTATTTTAACGGCTTCTGTTTAGTGCACATTAGAAATTAGAATCAACTGCTATAATTAGAAGTGTAGAAAGTTTATACCCCATCACATAATGATAAGTGATCAGTGTGTTGACTACGATTGGGCAAAAGAAGAAGTTTCTAGTAGTCTCCAATCATCACTCCAGACATCGTACAGTTTAAGAGCAATGAAGCTTCAACCCTATATTTACAATCATTAGCCCCTTTTTTTCAGCCATGTCAACAATAAATAAACAATGATGTGAAGTGTGTGACAGGTTACATATGGCGGCACACGTTCGCGCGGCTTGGCGAGGACTGGATCTTCCTCGCACTCCTGGGCATCATCATGGCCATCCTCAACTTTGCCATGGACAGGGGCATCGCTGTCTGCAACAACGGTAAGTCTCACGGCTAATATCGATAAACTATCGGCCGTTTTCAATAAATGATTCCAACCGCTTTTTTCGATCCGTTATTAAAATAGACCAATCAGAAGGTTTTTGACTTTTTTTACAAATCATTCATTTTTATTCGTTTATTCTCCGTATAAGATTGGCCGTATACTAATCGTTATTTCGTAAATCGGATTAATCGCGAATATAAGCCAATCAACGGTAAGCATTTTAAACAAACTTTATTTGATTGGTCAGTTTTTGCGTTCGATTCTAATTTCGATTTTTGATTGATTTCGGTCGTTAAAATAACTAATGGAAACAAACCCAACATGAGCTATAAATGGCTCTGAATACTGACTGGTTTTCGTAAGCTTGTTTAGTGTAAATGGCTTATCCATATTCTCCTAAGCATGATTAGACTCAAGATATATTATTACTGATGCCGCCTGTGTGGGTACTACCGCAATGTCTATTTTTGCCGCCAAGCAGCAGTGTGCATGCACTTTTGTGTTTTGGTTTGAAGGACATTGTAGCCAATATAACTACTGAACATAATGAGAATTAACCTATTATGTCTCAGGATGACGAGCACAGTGGAATGCCACGCAGTACTTTGTAACTCAAGGTGCTGAATGGTGTTGCTATTGTTTATGGGTGGTCGTATCGCTTACCATCATGCTTGTCTCGTGATTTAAGTGCAATAATAAAAAAATAACACAATAATAGTGGTCCCCGTTGGATTTTCGAATAAATACAACTGATTAGCAAGATAAGACGTTGTTCAAAACAATATAAGGTGTATTTTACCTTAAGGGCAGTACCATTTTACTAGTTTTGAAATGCGTATCCATTGAGGATAATAATTCTAGATACTAGAATGACGTAAATACCTGTATTATATTGCTTCATGTAAAAGGTACCTATAATTTTCTTTCACGCAAACACTAAGGACCGGTATGTACTATGTATGATGTATTTTTATCATAATTGCATAATAGTATAATAATATTTTATAGTGCAACATATTGGTTGACTTACTTCAGATCGAGATTTATTACTGTTGGCTATATTTTTATACTTTGAATTTTTACAAAATATCTTCTCTATTTTCATTCGATAATCATTGCCAAAGACACCGTCTCATTATAAACCTCTATTCACATTTTATCACGGCATCAACGAAGTTCACAATTCTTCCTTATTCTTTACATAGTACAAAACAAACTCGGTGACTGACTCGGTGGCGTAGTTGTATTATGGTACGATTGCAATGCTGAGGTCTCGGGTTCGATCCCTGGACCGGGCAAAGTGATATTGACTTTTTCTGTTCAGTATCGGCTCGGAGTCTGGAATTTGTGCCCAATATGGCGATAAGCTCGTCCCCTATCACATTATGGGACGGAATAATGGCGAAAAGTGGGTGCACCAGTTGCGCCTCTGCCTACCACTTCGGGGATAAAAGGCGTGAGTGTATGTATATAAAATAAATTCACCCGCCGCCTCTGTATGCGATAAAATCAAAAATACCGAAAGGATCTAGATGAAATTATTGGTATGGATATAATTTGAAACCCCGGGAAGGTTTTAGGCTACTTTATACCGGGAATATACTTTCACGCGGGCGAAGCCTAGTAATTAACATATTCGAAAAAATTATTCTAATTGCAACTTCACAACCGAAACCGCAGCATTCGCAAATAAGACGCAGAAGCAAACTAACTTCATAGGTTACTTCCATCATGTACCTTCGTGTTGCAGCTCGCATGTGGATGTATCAAGACCTGGCGACGTCCACGTTCAGCCAGTACGTGGCGTGGGTGTCGCTGCCCGTGTGTCTGATACTCTTCGCAGCCGGGTTCGTGCATATCGTCGCCGCGCAGAGCATAGGTGAGAATCATGTTTTGGTGTCTGAGATATTAGGTGTTCTGTATTAAATTCATTAGGGTAACTATAATTAGTGCAGTGGACGATAGGCTAGTTGGTAATGGAATGGTCTGCCAAGACAATGTCCGGACTTTTCGAAGTAACGTGTGTATTAATGATTTCTGAGGTTTACGCGAATGTTAGACATTGAAATAAAAGTTACGTGTGTATTGTTTATCAATTATCGTTCGCTTTAACCGTGAAAGAAAACATCGTGAGGAAACCTACATACCTGAGAATTCTCCATAAGAATGTCGAGGATGTATGAAGTCTACCAACTCGCATTAGGCCAGCGTGGTGGACTAAGACCTGACCCCTCTCGGTCGTAGAGATGCTCAGCAGTGGACGGTATATAATACAGGGCTGATTGCAAGGCAACTCTAATAAGATGATGTTCAGGATTTTAAATTCAAATTCAAGATTATTCTACGGAAATTGAATCTTTGATCAATGTTACTACTTATTGTATTCTTTCATTTTATTAACGGAAGGGATATAAAATAATATGTCGATTTCTTATATCCATTTATACATGCCATGAATGTAGTACAATGTGTATTAATTATGGTGCAATACACAAGATAAAATCTTAAATACCCCTAGTTGATGGTATTGTTCACAATTACAGAGCATTTGCGTGTGTGTGCGTGTTTGTGCGTCTATGTGTGTGTCTGTGTGCTTGTATGTGCCAGTAAATACCAGAAACATGCAACGCATGCTTTTCATTGCTCTATTAATTTTATCACTGATCTAATTCTCGGCAGACTTTTCCTTTTGTTTGCTAATTTTCCTTCGTATTAACCGTCTTGGAAGACAGTTCTCTGTATTTGACCCGTTATTGTAAAGCGTAGTATGCTATTATCTACCCAATAAAAAAAAATTAAAAAAACCGACTGCGACAATATCTACCATCTTTATGAAATTCATTGAAGAACTAAAAAGATAGAAACAAGATTTTAATTTGAATATTTTATTTGTTTTGAATAATCTTAGTTGACAGTGTTCACAAGCGCTGTCGGAGGCATAACACGCTCACTTCTCGTAATTTGATTGGTGATATAGTTAGGGCATCAAAATTTCGGAGTAAGCAGATTTCGTTGCGTTTGAAACGTTCAAAAAGATTGATGAAGGTAGAGGAAGCGAAAGTAGTGTGCCAGAATCGAGCAAAGTGGCGATCCATAGTCTCTGCCTACCCTTATGCGATAGAGGTGTGATACTATGTATGAAACGTTCAGTGTTTAATTAATTAAAGCATGAGCATTTAAAAACTCTCCTGTTTCCGTTTACCAGGCTCGGGTATACCTGAGATGAAGACGATACTCCGAGGAGTCCACCTGAAGGAATACTTGACGTTCAGAGCGTTGATATCCAAGCTGATCGGTCTGACTGCCACGCTCGGGTCTGGTCTCCCGCTTGGTAAAGAGGTAAGGGTTTTGATCAAGGCTATAATTTAGTCTTCTGCGTGTGTGGGTCTCAAGGAATCCTAGAGTCGGTAAAACCCAAAGTGAATATAAGTAGATTTATCAGTTGTTTGCAGTATTCTATAGTTAATGAGAGGAGAATATTATATCTCCAAGTAATAAGACCCCCGTATGCGAAAGACCACCTGGGTCATATTGCAGGTTTTTTAATTGTTGGCGCCAAAACAGCACTGCATGATGCTATAGTTTTCTTGCAGTTCCGAGAATTTTGTAGCCAGTATTAGTTGGTATTATAAACTAATAATATCTCAAGGTGATTTTGGGCGGGACTTTTATAGTGATAAAAAACGAAAAATAAAACCTTTTTAATTTTTTTACTTTTGTTTCCTATACCAGTGGTCGCGCGTGGCTTGTTTGTTGATATGTAATTTTTATGGTTTGTGCCTTTGGCTAATTTTGGATCCGCCCCGACAAGAACCCACGCTACGCCACTGATTCAGTTGACCAGGATGTGGATTTCTGCCCGATATTTTTTTTGCCTTTTATACGGCACTAGCTTTTGCCCGCGGCTCCACCCGCTTGAATAAGTTTTTCCGGGATAAAAGTCCCGCTGTATATTTTTCCGGGATAAAAGTAACCTATGTGTTAATGATGATCAGGACATGATCTACCCGTGCGCCAAATTTCATCGAAATCCGTTCAGTAGTTTTTGCGTGAAAGAGTAACAAACATCCATACTTACAAACTATCGCGTTAATATTAGTAGGATTAAGCTCCATAGTATTCATGAACTAACAATTTATTTTGGTATCTCCAAGGGTAACGCTCTGCCAAGACAATGTCCGGAGGTTCAAAACCCAAGGCACACACCTCTGACTTTTCGAAGTTACGTGTGTATTGTTTATCAATTATCGTTCGCTTTAACGATGAAGGAAAACATCGCGAGGAAACCTACATACCTGAGAAGTTCTCTGAATTTCGAAGGTATGTGAAGTCCACCAACCCGCACTAGGCCAGCGTGGAGGACTAAGGTCTAACCCCTCTCAGTAGTAGAGGAGGCCCGTGTAAGTGGGCAGTATATAATACAGGGCTGATTGCCTTGCATTGTATTGCATCTCGTAGTTGTATTATGGTACGACTGCAATGCTGAGGTCTCGGGTTCGATCCCCGGGTCGGGCAAAGTGATATTGAATTTTTCTATTCAGTATCAGTTCGGAGTCTGGAATTTGTGCCCGATATGGCGATAGGCTCGCCCCCTATCACATAATGGGACGGAATAATGGCGAAAAGTGGGTGCACTAGTTGCGCCTCGGCCTACCCCTTCGGGGATAAAAGGCGTGAGTGTATATGTATGTATTGCATCTCCAGGGTCCATCAGTGCACATCGCGTCGATGGTGGCGGCGCTGCTGTCGAAGCTGGTGACCACGTTCCAGGGCATCTACAGCAACGAGTCCCGCACGAGTGAGATGCTCGCGGCCGCCTGCGCCGTGGGCGTCGCCTCGTGCTTCGCGGCGCCTGTGGGAGGTCAGCGAGTTACATTTTGCTCCTGGTTTCGGCTGCTTCTATGACCTTTTTTGTACATGTTGCATGAAATCTTTCCTTGTATAGGAGTCCTGTTTACTTTTCCAGGATTGAAATGCACATACATCTTGTCTTTATCTCGCAAGCGGTAGGCAGAAGTGCAACCAGTGTACCCACTTTTCATCTAGCGTATTCCGTCCCATGATGTGATAGGGGGTGAGCCTATCGCCATATCGAGCACAAATTCCAGACTCCGCGCTGATGCTCTGTAGAAAAACCCAATATCACTTTGCCGGACTCGGGGATCGAACCCGAGACCTCAGCTTTGCAGTCGTACCGTAATACAACTACGCCACCGAGGCAGTCTAGTTCAGTGGAGGTTTCTTTTTATTATTAAAATGACGAGACGAGCATGCTGCTCGTCTGATGGCAAGCTATACGACCGCTCATACACAGTAGCAGTACCATATAGAACTTTTAATTACAAAGTACTGCATGGTACTCTACTGCGATCGACACCATGAGACATGAGATGTTAAGCCTCGTTATGACCAGTTATTACATTAGCTACAATTTCCTGCAAACCGAAACACAACAGTGCATGCACACTGCTGCTTGGCGGTAGAAATAGACATTGCGATGGTACCCATCCAGACGGCCCAACCTACCACCAGTAAGATATACAAGTGTGATTAAATTCCATGTTTACATTCCAGGTGTACTGTTTTCAATAGAAGTAACCACAACGTACTTCGCTGTAAGAAATTATTGGCGAGGATTCTTCGCGGCGTGCTGCAGTGCTATTGTGAGTTAGATTTGAAACGAATAGGGTAGTTGACTACTTTTTTTTTAAATATATTTATCAAACATTTACCTATGTCTTCTAAAATCTAGAGGAAAAAGAATTTTTAAAATTCAAGCAATAATAAATGAGTTATAAAGCTTTGACTGCCTCGGTGGCGTAGTTGTATTACAGTACGACTGCAAAACTGAGGTCTCGGGTTCGATCCCCGGGTCGGGCAAAGTGATATTGAGTTTTTCTATCCAGTATCAGCTCGGAGTCTGGAATTTGTGCCCGATATGGTGATAGGCTCGCCTGCTATCACATCATGGGACGGAGTAGCGGCGAAGGGTGGGTGCACTAGTTGTGCCTCTGCCTACCCCTTCGGGGATAACAGGTGTGAGTGTATATGTATGTATGTATGTATAAAGCTTTGAAGTTTGGTGGAAGGGGCATCTGTCAGATAACGCAACCAGCAGAATGTGACGTCACTGAGTGTCGCCAGCCATAACGCTGCGTGCGTGCGAAACAAATGACGCGACATCCCCACCACGTCCCCACTTTTGCTCACAACAATATTTCAAATATGAATAACTGCTTTAGTTATTGTATTGAAAGTCATTTTTGTATTGAACTTGGCTCTCCTTTTTTAGATTTATGTTTTTGGTGGGATCATTTGTTACGACAGACCCTGTACCTTCCAGATGTTCCGGCTGTTGTCGGTGTGGTCGGGCGCGATGCCGACCGTCAAGCCGCTGTTCCCGACCAACCTGCCGCAGGACTTCCCCTTTGACCCTCAGGAGTTCGCGGTCTTCGTACTCCTCGGGTAAGGGCAGACGACCCAAACTATTGAGTTGTAAAGATATGTTGTATGATCTTTGATTTTTTTTTTATTGCATCGAATGACGAGACGTGCATGCCGTTCGGCGGTAAGCGATACGACCACCCATAAACAGTAGAAACAACATCCAGCACCTTGAGTTACAAAGTACTGTGTGGCATTCCACTGCGCTTGTCATCCTGAAACATAAGATGTCAAGTCTCATTATGTCCAGTAGTTACTGGCTACAATGTCCTTCAAACCGAAACACAACAGTGCATGCAAACTGCTGCTTGGCAGTAGAAATAGATATTGCAGTGGTACCCACCCAAACGGACTCTTACATATGAGAGACCTAGCTTGGTTTAACGGTAAAGGAACCATTGTGAGGAAACCTGCATACCTAAGAACTTCTCTGAATTTCGAAGGTATGTGAAGTCTGCCAACCCGCACTAGGCCAGCGTGGTGGACTAAGGCCTTAAACCCTCTCAGTAGTAGAGGAAGTCTGTGCTCAGCAGTGGGCAGTATATAATACAGGGCTGGTATTATTATTATTAAATTTTCTTGCTAATCTCAGCCCTGCTATACGATGAATAAGATATCTAGAGGCTTGACCACTCATTCCCTATTCCTTTCCTTCAACGCCTAAATTTAGGGAGGTTTTAGGACACTACCGCTGAACACATCAGATCAATTTATTTACTAACCAATGGAATAAAATTTCCCTAAATTCCAGTGTGGTGTGCGGTCTGCTGGCAGCTCTATGGGTGTGGCTCCATCGGCAATACGTCCTTTTCATGAGGAACACCAAGACGCTCAGCAACTTCCTGCAGAAGAAGTATGTCCTCATTTATCACTCGCAGCAACTTCACACGAGTTACAATCCTATCCTACTAATATTATAAACGCGAAGTTTGTAAGTATGTATGGTTGTTTGTTACTCTTTCACGCAAAACCTACTGAACGGATGTCGATGCAATTTGGCGCACGGGTAGATCATGTCCTGGATTAACACGTAGGTTACATTTTATCCCGGGAAAATAAAAAGCGGGACTTTTATCCCGGAAAAACTACTTAACGCGGGCGGAGCCGCGGGCAAAATTTAGTACTCTATACATTTGATCGCTGTGAAGTTAGCTACATGTACCATACCATACATAGCATTTGCTATAACTTCTTGCGATTTCCAGTACCTAAATTTAATTTAGATTCATAGCAATCAAATCTATATAATTTACTAAATTATATAATCCATATATAATTATATAATCTATATAATTTACTAAAGTATATAGATTTGATTGCTAGGAATTTAGCTACGTATTGCAATAATTTGTACACTTGAGTGCTTTGAAGTTAGCTGCAAGTATAGTTGCAGTATTTGTTTTAGAGACTAAAGACTGGCTCTTATTCGGCCATGGTGATGACTTGTAACATCGCAGCTTCTTGCAGAATTATTACGTCATTTCTCACTCGCACCAACATCTCGTTACTTATAAAGCCGGCGCCACAAATAGCATCAATATTTGAACACTTGTTTGAATACATGTGTGGCACGTGTATTTACGTATTTGCGCAAAGTTTGTTTACTTATTTGCCAATTTGCCATTCGGTATCGGTTTTTCGACCACACATCAAAGCGTTCAAAGTTAAAATGAGTGCCTGCCACACTTGCGCAAACTTCTGTACAGAGAGTGTTTCGGGAGACAAGTTAAATGAAAAGATTGTTTATTAAGACTGCACTTTATTAATCTGATACAATTATATTTATAGATGAATACTTTATTTTCTTATATCTATGTATTAAGTATTTATATATATATCACTATAGTTCAGTTCTTTGACATATTTTCAAACAAGTGTTCAAATATTATTGCAATGTGTGGCGCCGACTTTATGCACATTACAAATTTGACCATTGTGAAATTAGCTACAAGCTGCAATTATAGTTTTAATCACAAGCTCTATTCGATCGGCGATTTTTTTTCTACGACTCATTGATTACTCTGGACTTGACATCCAAAAAAATCTCCCTGGGTCTATCCTCTACTGGTAAACTAATCTCATATTTGAATTTAATTAAAGCCGATTCATCTACCCTGGCTTCATGACTCTGGCGGTCATGTCTATATTGTTCCCGCCCGGCATCGGGAAGTACATGGCGGCTGACCTTGGAAACGTTGAACAGGTAGGTTCATTCTTCATTGTCTTCAAACGATAAATGTAGATCTGTGGGGCTAGGACGTTAAAAAAAACACGATGAGTCTCCGCTTCGTTTTATTCTGATTGGTTGAGAGACTGACGTATCGGTATTTTGATGTTTGTGATTGATCGAGAGACCTATACGTCAGTCTCACAACCAATCACAATGAAACGAAGCGGAGACGCATCTTGTTTTTTTTTCACGTTCTAGCCCCACTCATCTTCATATCCGATTTACACCTTATGACCTTTTTATAAAAATTAAAATAGCTTGCAAGATATACCTTTCTTAATTTTTATAGATAAAAACAAGACCGTAAGAAAAATTAAAAAGTTTACTATAATTTCAGATTGCCTCGGTGGCGTAGTTGTATTACGGTAGGACTGCAATGCTGAGGTGTCGGGTTCGATCCCCGGGTCGGGCGGGTGGTATTGGATTTTTGTATTCAGTATCAGCCCGGAGTCTTAAATTTGTGTTCGATATGGCTATAGTGCACTAGTTGCGCCTATGCCTACCCCTTCGGGGATAAAAAGTGTGTCTGTTTAAAAATTCTGTCTACAAATTAGATTTTTCTAAATTTTCTATATTTTTAATTCCCTAGCATTCTAATTTTATATTATGATTTTTTATACATGTCAATGGCTGTTTCTTTTTCAGGATTCTATAAAAATATAAAAAATCATTAACCAGGCACTACATGGCCATTGACATGTATAAAAAATCATAATATAAAATTAGAAAAAAGTTTAGCGACTCGTTTCGGTTTACTTGCTCCTGTAAAGGGGTAATGCTGAGTTAGTAGTTGTAATAACTGCTAACAGATGTCGCTGGTCATCTCCTTTAAGAGAATTAAGTACGGATCCTGAAATTGGCAATCGAAGGCGAGGTCGGAATAGCTCAATTGGAAGAGCAACGGCACGGTTCGCCGGAGGTCGTGGGTTCAAATCCCGCTTTCGACTGTTTCTTTTTCAGGATTCTATAAAAATATAAAAAATCCCTAGCATTCTTTCAGAATTTGAACAGAGTGGGTGTATTTACGTTACCACTGACTTTTAAAAATTACGTATTGTTTATCAATTATCGTTCACATTAACGATGAATGAAAACATCCTGAGAAAACCTACATACCTGAGGATTCTCCATAACAATTTCGAGGGTGTGTGAAGTCTGCCAACCCGCACTAGACCAGCGTGGTGGACTAAGTCCGGAACCCTCTCAGTAGTAGAGGAAGCCCGTGCTCAGCAGTGGGCAGTATATAATACAGGGCTAATTGCATTGCATAAAACTACAGGACATAATGAGACTTAACATCTTATGTCTCAGGATGACGAGCGCAGTGGAATGCCACACAGTACTTTGTAACTCAAGATGCTGGATGGTGTCTCTACTGTTTATGTGTGGTCGTATCGCTTACCATCTGGCGAACGGCATGCCCGTCTCGTCATTCGATGTCATAAAAAAAAATATTTCCGTTGTTCCGACTGCCTCGGTGGCGTAGTTGTATTATGGTACGACTGCAATGCTGAGGTCTCGGGTTCGATCCCCGGGTCGGGCAAAGTGATATTGATTTTATCTATTCAGTATCAGCCCGGAGTCTGGAATCTGTGCCCGACATGGCGATAGGCTCGCCCCCTATCACATCATGGGACGGAATAACGGCGAAAAGTGGGTGCACTAGTTACGCCTCTGCCTACCCCTTCAGGGATAAAAGGCGTGAGTGTGTGTTTGTGTGTGCATTGTTGTGAAGTCATCCCCACTCCCGCAGGTGCTGTCGATGTTCGCGAACTTCACGTGGTCGGACCAGCTCAGCGCGGAGCAGGCGGCCGTGGTGTCTCACTGGCAGACTCCAGACCTCAACCACTTCGGATGTCTCATCGTCTACTTCTTCTCTATTGTGAGTGGACTGATCTATACTAATGTTATAAAGTTTGTTTGTTTGAACGCGCTTATCTCAGGAACTACTGAACCGATTTTGAAAATTCTTTCACTAATAGGAAGCTACTTTACTCCTGAGTGCTATAGGCTACTTTTTATCCTGGGAAAATATTTTTATTCCGGAAAAACTTTTTCACGCGGGCGGAGCCGCGAGCACTACTAGTATATTATAGGGTTGGTTTATGTTTTTAAGTTCGGGGGTGGGAGTTCGAATCCCAGCTTTGATGTCATGGGTGGATGGGAAAGTCAATCAGGAATTCGTTACAGGTTGTTCCAATAATTCAACATAAAAAAACTTGTGGAAAAGTCTTGTAGTCTATATTAGATTTGCACCTTTTTATACAAATGAAATATAAAACTAGCAAACCACTCGCCTGGTGGTGATAATACTACCATTTACATCACCATCCAATATGTGTGGACGTACATACGTACGTACCTGACCTTGAGAGAAAGGAATAGGGTATATTTTTCAACCTTACCTACTTTCTCTCATAAGAAATATAAATTACCCTTAGACTATTTAACCAATGGACACGATATGGCAATAATGCGCAAACAATTTTTTCTGGCAATCTTGACGTAACGTAAATCCACACGTGCAGGGCTGAATATAAGGTCGCTTTTTACACAATAACAAAAATCACAATTTCTGTGGAGCACCGCTTAATGTCATTATCGTAGAATGTAATGACAGCGATCACAAGTCACATAGGCTTTAATAAAAGTTTATGACCAGCTGTGCATGTATGACCAACAAAGGGTTCGCCTGGTCATCCCATCTCCTTTGCATTGCTAGATACTCAAAGAAATTACCTTATATTGCACTTGTAACACTTTATTTACGTAACCCATGTAGTAAATATGTAATTGGTTATTATATTTTTATGCGTATTTCATCAACTGTACAAATACATTATCAGTGTGTAGTTAATTTTAACTAGATATGAACACGACGAGGTGGCCGAGTGGTTAAGGCGTTGGACTGCTAATCCAATGTGCTCTGCACGCGTGGGTTCGAATCCCATCCTCGTCGAGGAATTTTTGAATCAAACTTCAAAATACTATGTAATAGACAGTAAGCAGAGTTGTAATAATATACATATATTTTTTACCTGTATTTACTCCTTTATGGTTTTTAGTATTTACCTATATCATCCTGTTTCCTTTTCTGATATGAATATATTCTTTAATAGAAATAAACCGGCAAAGGAACATATGAGACCTTCTAACATTTGCCATCAGTTTCCCATGAGACGTTATAAAGACTCAGTTCTTCCTGAGGTGTATAACATTTGCTATCATTTTTTTCGTTATAATCATTTGCTGTCTGTCGTGCTAGGTTAACATTACTCATATTGATTTTCATATCGATTCGGCAAAGTCACACCAAAGCATTTGATAGTAAACGGAGAGGGGATCAATAGAGTGTCAAATAACGAGCAATGATTACGCTCATAGTCGACACAATAGGTTATTTGCCTATGTTTGATTTTGTAAATTATTTTAGATGTAACAGAAAATAATACGAAAAAGAAATTCTTCTGTGAAATCAGCATCAAAATCGATTGAAAATTAAAGCAGTTATTCAATTTTGAAATATTCTTGTGAGCAAGAGTAGGGGCGTGGCGGGGATATCGCGCTATCTCTTTCGCACGCAGGCAGCTTTATGGCCGGCGGCGCTTGGTGGCGTCACAGCCTAGTACTGCTATTACTTGACAGCTACCCCTTCCACCAAATTTCAAAGCTTCATAACTTACTATTGCGCCAATTTTTGTATTTAAAAAAATAGTCAACTACCCTATTATGCCGGTCTGCTTGAACCGAATAAAAACAGACTAATTTCAAAACGCGATACACTTATGTGGGCCATAACAGCGAGTATTACATATTGTGTGCCATATGTATTGCCTGATACAAATATTTCCTGTCATAATATTCTACCGCCAAGCAGCAGTGTTTGTAACTCAAGGAGCTGGATGGTGTTGCTTCTGTTTATGGGTGGTCGTATCGCTTACCATCAGGCGAACGGCTTGCTCGTCTCGTCATTCAATGCCATAAAAAAATCCTATCAGTTCTTCCTGAGCATGGTGTCATGCACGCTGCCGGTGCCGGCTGGTATCTTCGTGCCGGCGTTCAAGATGGGCGCATCTCTCGGCCGCTTCACAGGGGAAGTGATGCATTACTTTTGTCCTCTGGGTGTGGCCTATGGAGGACATATACAGAAGATATTGCCGGGTGAGATCACGCTATTAAATGATAAGTCTTGTATTTTGTAATGGTTAATAATAATCGGAGTCTGGAATTTGTGCCCGATATGGCGATAGGCTCGCCCCCTATCACAAGTGACGGAACACGCACGGCGAAAAGTGGGTGCACTAGGTGCGCCTCTGCCTACCCTTTCGGGGATAAAAGGCATGAGTATGCGTATAAATAATTCAGTTGTAGTATTCCCCTTATCACATTGTGGGACGGAACACACCCTGGTTGCACCTCTGCCTAACTGTTTGGGTATAAAGGCGTGATTGTAAAATCGACTGCAATGCTAAGGTCTCGGGTTCGATTCCCGGGTCGGGCAAAGTGATATTGAGTTTTCCTATTCAATATCAGCTTGGACTCTGGAACTTGTGCCCGACATGGCGATAGGCTCGCCCCCTATCACATCATGGGACGGAATAACGGCGAAAAGTGGATGTGCTAGTTGCGCCTCTGCCTACCCCTTCGGGGATAATAGGCGTCAGCGAGTGTGTGAGTGTGTGTGTAAAATTTTGCGCACACTAATCTGTCAATATAACTGCAAAAAAATTTCGTCTACAATAAGACAGGGTAACGTGATTGTTTTACATTCAAAATTTGTTCGTATTGCAACACAATTGAGTTTGTTTTTGTGTACGCAGGCGGGTACGCGGTGGTGGGCGCGGCAGCCTTCACCGGCGCCGTCACACACACCGTGTCCACCATCGTCATCGTCAGCGAGATGACGGGACAGGTGAGCTTCAATGAATTATTAAGGAATTTTAAGTCGTTAACTGTGAATTAAACTTTATATCTATGCCAAAAGGGTATCAATTAGGTAATTTAATGGATATTGTCATTTCATTTATTCCTTGTAAATAAGACTGCCTTGGTGGCGTAGTTGTATTACGGTACGGCTGCAATGTCAAGGAGTTTGTGCCCGATATGGCGATCGGCTCGTCCCCTATCACATAATAGGACGGAATATGCATGGCGAAAAGTGGGTGCACTTGTTGTGTCTCTGTCTACCCGTTAGGGGATAAAAGACGTGAGTGAATATGTATGTATGTAAATTTAATCGATACTGAAATCGATAACCACTGTTTGAGTTCATTAAATTGTTTAAGCTAAATATCGATTTCAAACGATCAGTTTTAATTATCAACTTGGTTGTCTCAACAAATAATATATTTGAGATTTCTTGCAAAAATTTTAGAGGATACTCCAGGGTCTGTTTATAAGATAAGGAAGACTATCAATCTTTTCCATTTTATGACAAATTGTCAAAACTCCAAATTCCATCCACATCACCTCGGAGGTTGACAACCACAGTACGTTTCCGCCGACATTTTTTACTACGTACTAGAAAACTATGGAACCAATTGCCGCCAGCAACATTTCCGTACTGATACGACCTGGAGACCTTAAAAAAAAGCATAGCCACCTAAAAGGCCGGCAACGCATCTCTATGTCCCCTGGTATCGCAGATGTTCATGGGCGGCGGTGATCACTTACCAACAAGTGAACCGTATGCTCGTTTGCCCCTTATATCATAAAAAATCATGTGATTACCCACGTGACTCACTTGCTGCCCATTATGGCGGCGGCGTTTTCAATAGCAAATTGTCAAAATTCATGTGATTACCCAGGTGACTCACTTGCTGCCCATAATGGCGGCGGTGTTTTAATAGCAAATTGTCAAAATTCATGTGATTACCCAGGTGACTCACTTGCTGCCCATAATGGCGGCGGTGTTTTTAATAGCAAATTGTCAAAATTCATGTGATTACCCAGGTGACTCACTTGCTGCCCATAATGGCGGCGGTGTTTTTAATAGCAAATTGTCAAAATTCATGTGATTACCCAGGTGACTCACTTGCTGCCTATAATGGCGGCGGTGTTTTTAATAGCAAATTGTCAAAATTCATGTGATTACCCAGGTGACTCACTTGCTGCCCATAATGGCGGCGGTGTTTTTAATAGCAAATTGTCAAAATTCATGTGATTACCCAGGTGACTCACTTGCTGCCCATAATGGCGGCGGTGTTTTTAATAGCAAATTGTCAAAATTCATGTGATTACCCAGGTGACTCACTTGCTGCCTATAATGGCGGCGGTGTTTTTAATAGCAAATTGTCAAAATTCATGTGATTACCCAGGTGACTCACTTGCTGCCCATAATGGCGGCGGTGTTGTCGGCAAACGCGGTGGCGGCGCTTCTACAGCCCTCCTGCTTCGACAGCATCATCCTCATCAAGAAGCTGCCCTACCTGCCGGACCTGCTGTCATCAGCCAGCCGTGAGTCATCAAAACTTCATTGTACCGCGAGTTTGACAGCTGACATTTGTTTTTTTTTTATTTTTATACTAAAACCTTATTGCGTAGATTGGAACGACGATTTTCGCTTTTATGATAGGAGCTGTCATGGCCCAAATAGGTCAAGCGGGCCTGAACTATTAACAAAATTACTACATATTAAAAATTATAACAATTAGCGGCAATAGCCTAGTTGGGAGTGGAACGGACTGCCGAAACGAATGTCCGCAGGTTCAAAACCCAAGGGCACGCACCTCTGACTTTCTTAAAGTTTTCTGTGTTTTTGTGAATTGTCGCTCGCTTTACCAGTGAAGGAAACATCGTGAGGAAACCTGCATACCTGAAGAGTTCTTTATGAGAATTTCAAAGGTATGTGAAGTCTGCCAACCCGCACCAGGCCAGCGTGGTGGACTTAGACCTAAACCCTCTCAGTAGCAGAGGAGGCCCGTGCTCAGCAGTTGTACACAAATACCATTGTTAACAAAATATCACTACAAATTTCAACCTTATACCATTGTCTTACAGTGAACCGAGTTTACTTTTACCATAGATTTATGGTTACTTATATAAGAAATGACTTTAAATATTTATTTACGACAGTAATTTTACGAGCGGTTAAAGTACATAAGTATTTTACATAACTCATTCATATGACGAGGTGGCCGAGTGGTTAAGGCGTTGGACTGCTAATCCAATGTGCTCTGCACGCGTGGGTTCGAATCCCATCCTCGTCGGGGACTTTTGTTACTTATTGGTTTCCTATGGCAAGACGTGTCTTGGGATATGTGGTAAAATTGGGTAGTTATCTACGTCTGATTTTGTAATTTATTTTATACTAGCTTTTGCCCGCGGCTCCGCCCGCCTTAAAAAGTTTTTCCGGGATTAAAATCCCGTTTTATGTTTTCCCGGAATAAAAAGTAGCCTATGTGTTAATCCAGGACACGATCTACCCGTGTGCCAAATTTCATCGAAATCCGTTCAGTAGTTTTTGCGTGAAAGAGGAACAAACATCCATACATCCAAACATCCAAACATCCATACATTCTTACAAACTTTCGCCTTTATAATATTAGTAGGATAGGATTTTATATGTAACTAAAATAATACGAAAAAGAAATTCTTCTTAGTACTGTGTGGCATTGTGAGTTACTAAGTCCTGTGTGGCATTCCACTGCGCTCTCCATTCTGAGACATAGGATGTTAAGTCTCATTATGCAGTATCACAACAGTGCATGTACATTGCTGCTTAGCTGTTGAATAAAAAAAAAACTATGTTTTGTTAAAGCCCTGCGCGTTGCTTCTTGATTTTCATGTTATCCACATAAATAAGGATGGTATGATAGATTTATTAGACATTTCGATTTACTTTTGTTCAACTTACATCTTTTTAACCGACTTCAAAATGGAGGTTCTGTATTCGATCCGTATGTATGTGTGTATGTATGTATGGCCGCGAGTTTCTCAAAAACTACTGATCCGATTTGGACGTGGTTTTCGATATTCAAATGTATATTTCTCAGGGCAAATTTTAGTTTATAATTTATGAAGATCTGATGAAGATCTTCGGAGATACACAATGGAACTCTTCAATAACTAACAGCAGGTGACTCGCGAATGCTCCAATCGTATATCTATGAAGTATTGTTTACACCATTTTATAATTAACTAACAAAAAAGCAATAAATAAAGACTTTTTAACAAAAATAAACCGACTTCAACACCACTACAAATAAAAAAATAATTAAAATTTGTATTCGCTCAGTATATACCTACGTATATTTGGAGTTGGTGCCTAATTTAAATTACACAATGTTTTCGTATATTTGTTTGTGTATTTCCTTAGCTTAGCTGGCAATTTAAATTAGGCATCGACTCCAAATATACGTATATACTAAGCGAATACAAATATTAATTGTTTTTTTATTTGTGTAGTGGTTTTGAAGTCGGTTTATTTTTTTTTGTTCAGCAATTGATTTCCTAATAACATAAGTCCCCGACGAGGATGGGATTCGAACCCACGCGTGCAGAGCACATTTGATTAGCAGTCCAACGCCTTAACCACTCGGCCACCTCGTCATGTTAAACGAAAACTAAATAACGTGTCTGATATTATTGTACATTATGCTGTTTGTATTAAAATACACGATAAATTTAATATATTTCACCGTAAATAATTAAATTTATAGAATGAAATAATATACTGCGCTCGTTTTACCCAGAAAGAAATAAGAAATTTATTTAAACAATTTATCGTACAGTTGTATACTACGTTTGACGCTATAGTACAAAACAAATATCGGTAATAAGTATTAAAATTAGTCCACATAGTTACGACGGTACGTATACAATTTAAAAATCTTACCCTCCGTGCTAGTTAAAACTGTAGAAAACATAAGACGAATATACTTTCATATCTATAGACCATGATATGCATAGGTTTGAAAGGCAATACATTTAAACACAACAATACATTTATGTACGGTCACCAGTATAAGTAGCTGAACAAATACAAAATTTCAAATTGCCTACATACTTTTGTGTTCTTACTAATCCCTTTTTTATCTTCACAAAAATAAAATAAAAGATTTGCTTTACTTCATACGAAGAAATTTTCTTTTCAGTTTAACTTAACGCGTATTATACAGGGTCATTTTTACATTGCGTTACTAAATGAAAGCACATATTCGTCTTTACCTCTAACATCGTACTAAAAATTATCAATGAATAATGAATACATTCGCCAAAAATCTCGGATATAGTATTCCAATTTTTTCATCATTTTGTAGTTTAGTGCGAATATGGCGTGTGCGTGAGTGTATTTCTGCCTGAAAGTGTAATGTTGCTGCTGCGAGGGATTCTCCTAGAGCAGTCATAGTGGCATTAGGGCGTGTAAACTAAAAGATACATTTTATTGATATTTATTTTGTTTGAAATCTACACTTTTTTATTTTACATCTATGGTTGAAATAACTTCATGGAAAGTGTTATTTTCAACGAGATAATTATGTGGTTTCATTTATTAACGCAATGTCAAAGTGACCCTGTATAGGCGATTTGAAATTTTGATTTTGTTCAGATATTTATGCCGCTGACTGTACAAATGAATGGCGTCATAGCCTTTGCAGATGACGATAAGATGACTTCAAAACTGACGGGTTTTGTGTAAGATTGATGCCCTTTGAAGATCTTAATACACAAAGTATAGAGTCTATTACACATAAGGTCGCAGGAACGCGCTGGATGCGGGCCGCTTCCTTCTTTGGGGGAGGCCTATGTTCAGCAGAGGACGTCATGGGGCTGATGATGAGAGTCTATTATAAGTACAGTAGTCTTCGATATCGACAAAATAACACTTACGCCTTTTTATCCCCGAAGGAGTAGGCAGAGGCGCACTTAAATGCACCCACTTTTCGCCGTGCTAGGGGATGTGATGGGGGCGAGCCTATCGCCATATCGGGCACAAATTCCAGACTCCGGGCGGATATTGAATAGAAAAATACAATTTCACTATGCCCGACGCCGGATCAAACCCGAGACCTCGGAATTTGCAGTCGTACCGTAATACAACTATACCACCGAAGCAGTCGACAAAGTAAAAGATTCTCTATTAACATGGATTCGTGGCTAATGTATCAGATTGTTAATTATATCGTGTTATCTATAACATATGAAGTAACTATCTAGAGGCCGTAAATATCCACAATACTAGAAAAATAGTGGCGGGATATTTGAATCCGCCCGTATATCGAACAGCGTACAATCAAAAAAGTGTATGCTCGACCACTTTAAGGATCTAAATAAGTCGCTTACGCGTCATCTGTTAGCAACATGCAACTTACAGCTAACGTAGACAATAAGAGATATCTGCTGTGTCTTTGTACATCACAGAAATCGTACCTGTTTGGTAATATTATTTAAAAAATGGTCGTTTTATGTTGAGACAGTGTACTAGCACCAAATTGGGTGATTGTACAGTCAGCAGCATAAGTAGGTGTACGAAATCAAAATTTGAAATTGCCTATATACGCGTTAAGTTAAAATGAATTTTTTTTTTCCTCATCATCATCAGCCTTTATCAGTCCACTGCTGGACATAGGCCTCCCCTAATGAGCGCCATAGCGCCCTGTCTTCAGCTTGCCGCATCCAGCATCTGCCTGCAGTCTTTCGCAGATCGTCATCCCACCTGGCCGGAGGGCGTCCTACACTACGTTTGCCCAGTCGCGGTCTCCATTCAAGAACTCGTTTACCCCAGCGGTTGTCGGTTCTTCGTGAGATATGGCCAGCCCACTGCCACTTCAGCTTGCTAATTCTTTGAGCTATGTCGATAACTTTGGTTCTCTGTCGGATGTGTTCGTTGCGAATCCTATCCTTCAGAGAAACTCCGAGCATAGCTCTCTCCATAGCCCGCTGAGCGACTTTAAACTGGTGGACCAACCCTACCGTGAGTGTCCATGTCTCGGCTCCGTAGGTCACGACGGGTCATGTCATTTTTTTTTCCTCATAAAAATAAAATAAAAGAGACTTACTTTACTTCGAAGAAAGAGAAAAATGTTTAATTTTAACTTAACGCGTATATAGGCGATTTGATATTTTGAATTTGTTCAGCTATTTATGCTGCTGACCAAACACAAGGTGTGAAACCCGCCATAGTGGCGCACGTAAGTGTCGCGTTCCGGGATCACCCTGTGTATATACATACATACATACATATACACTCACGCCTGTTATCCCCGGACGGGTAGGCAGAGGCGCAACTAGTGCACCCACTTTTCGCCGTCATTCCGTCCCATGATGTGATAGGGGGCGAGCCTATCGCCATATCGAGCACAAATTCCAGACTCCGGGCTGATACTGAATAGAAAAACTCAATATCACTTTGCCCGACCCGGGGATCGAACCCGAAACCTCAGCTTTGCAGTCGTACTGTAATACAACTACGCCACCGAGGCAGTCTGTGTATATTTAGTTTCAAATAGGCCGGCATAATAGTCTCGACTGACGAGGGATGATCATCGCTCGTCAGTCGAGACCCCTCGTGCTTAGGTACCATCAGGTGCAGTGGGTGGGTGTGTGTGTGTGTATAAAGGAAAGAAAGTGGTGGCACTAACGAGGTTAAAGGAAAAGAATAGAGAACAGGAAAGAAGGGTGGTGTCTGGGCTGGATGGGCGTATATATAAGAGGGGTTCTAGGGGTCCGGACCCCCCTTAGCTTACAATAAATCACGCATCGCCACTGACCGCTGACATTTTGGGGATTTGGACCCCCCCCCCCCCACTCATAGCTTCTCAAACGCCCATGCTGGGCTGTATTCTTAGTTACCCTTCAGTACGTCACTTTCGTTTTTTACTAGTCCAAGCCAGTCAATTTATTCTGAAAACTACTGACTGTCAAAATTGTAGCTCTATAAATTTTCTCTAAACTTATACATATTCACCTCTAGAAAAGAGTAAAAAATATTACGGACGTCTACCATTGAAGCATTCGTCTCGATAGATCGATATTAAGTCAACAATCCATCAAAGTAGTTAAAAAAGTTGTCGACGAGGATGGGATTCGAACCCACGCGTGCAGAGCACATTGGATTAGCAGTCCAACGCCTTAACCTCTCGGCCACCTCGTCTTGTGAGCACCATGTAAATTTACAATACCATTTTCATGCTATTTATGTATGTTTGAACAACTGTTTACTCATAAAGTAGCCATAAATTTAATTTATTACAAATCGTGACGCCAATATACTTTACAACATTTTAACGACGAAGGTAGTAATGTGAAGTAACAGCTTGCTGTTGGGTTATGTACGGTAAATGAGAATTCCAGAACAAAATACTAAGGAGGTCCATGCTCAGCAGTGGGCAGTATATAATACAGGACCATGAGCTTGATCACCATAAAGAAACTACAGTGGTCATTGATAGACATTGTCCATTGTTGCAGGTATGTACGACATTTGCGTAGAAGACTTCATGGTGCGCAACGTGAAGTACATCTGGAATAGAATGACATTCCAGCAGCTTAAGGACATACTCAAAGAGAACAAGGTGAGATACATCCTCTTGTCTATATTTCTTTTCAAGCAGTGCGTTTTGAAGGTCATACACGATGACTAATGGTAGTGCATATATGGGCAGGGAAGTCCAAGTTTCGACTACCAGGTGTTACAAAACTTCTATGCATTTTCCTAATCTCATCCGAATCCATTATGTAATGTGTAAAAAATACTATCCCGGACTCTAATACAAATGCTTCAAAAAGTGTGTCATCCTTAACCCAAATGAGAATGGAAAGGGAAATATTATAATGTGACGTACAACAGTGGCGAAGTGTGCCATCCTAAACCCAAATGAGAATGGAAAGGGAAAGATGTTCATGACTTACAACAGTGTCGTAGCGTTGTTACGAGAGGGGGCGGTCCGCCCAGGCGGAACTTTCAATGAGACGGCCAAATGGGTAAATTCTTCCCAGTGGGACACTCCTGGCAGATGGTCGTGGTTGTCGTGATGGTAATACATGGAAAGATGTCAACGTTGTCAGTCTTCTCGGCGATGTTCGTAGGTCTCCAAAAAATATTAAATAAATGAGTAAATTAAAACCTTTTAAAAAATATATTTTTGATAGCGGGGCGAAGAGTGGTGCATGCGTGACTCTTCTATTGAAATTACTTTTTCGTGCTTTGGGGCGGCAATATTTGGGCCCGCCCCGGCTTGCAAGAACCCACGCTATGTCACTGAAGTAAATGCTGAAAAACCTAAAACCATTTTACTATATTTACATTAATATTAATTACATACATATACACTCACGCCTTTTATCCCCGAAGGGGTAGGTAGAGGCGCGCGCAACTAGTGCACCTACTTTTCGCCATTATTCCGTCCCATGATGTGATGGGGGCGAGCCTATCGCCATGTCGGGCACATATTCCACACTCTGATACTGAATAGAAAAACCCAATCACTTTGCCCAACCTGGGGATCGAACCCAGACCTCAGCATTGCAGTCGTACCATAATAGAACTACTCAATCGAGGTAGTCACATAAATATATCTTTTTAATATTATCTCCATTGAACAGGCAATCAAGAGCTTCCCCCTAGTAGACAGTCCTTCGTCAATGGTGCTCCTGGGGTCCATACACCGATGGGAGTTGGTCCGTGTGATAGAGAAGCAAGTGGGACGTGAGAGACGACTCACAGTGGCCGCCAGGTGGCACCGCGAGGCTGAGGCCAGGAGGAAAGATCGAAGACCTTCAAGGTTTGAGGTGAGACCACTAAAAATACGAATATAATAATAATACCAGCCCTGTATTATATACTGCCCACTGCTGAGCACGGGCCTCCTCTACTACTGAGAGGGTTCAGGCCTTAGTCCACCACGCTGGCCTAGTGCGGGTTGGCAGACTTCACATAACCTCGAAATTCTTATGAAGAATTCTTAGGCATGTTGGTTTTCTCACGATGTTTTCCTTCACCGTTAAAGCGAACGATAATTGATAAACAATACACACATAACTTCGAAAAGTCAGAGGTGTGTGCCTTGGGTTTGAACCTCCAGACATTGTCTCGGCAGACCGTTCCATTCCCAACTAGGCTATCGTGCACTTTACCAAAATACGAATACTACTTTGTATTTTTCTCGATTCTGGAATTTTATGAATACTGCAAGACCAATGTGTCTGAAACTACTAAATGAAGTACTCACTTTTTCTAAATGAATAATTTTGGTCTGTTTTTCACGCAAGGTCATTTTGTGTATCGGTAAGTGACACCCAGGTCTAATCTATACTAATATTATAAAGCTGAAGAGTTTGTTTGTTTGTTTGTTTGTTTGTTTGTTTGAACGCGCTAATCTCAGGAACTACTGGTTCGAATTGAAAAAATCTTTTTGTGTTGAATAGACCATTTATCGAGAAAGGCTATAGGCTATATAACATCACGATGCTACTATTAAGAGCGAAGAAATAATGGAAAGTGTGAAAGAAACGGGGAAAATTTTTCATCCTTGAGGGCTTCCATTGCGTGCGCTGCGAAAACGGTTCAAGATACCAAAAATATGTGTATGAAAGAATTATTCCTCTTGAAATGATCTAAAAAAATGTCCGCGACAGTATATGTCTATCTTATGAGATTAACTCACTAGAACCGTTTTTATGGTAATGAAATTTGGTCGAAATTAATGCATTATTTGTTAAGAGTTGTATCAACGTCTTAATATTAATCTTTATCCAAATAAATGTGTTGGATAGAGTGATTCAACGGGAAGGTTTTTATGTACTTTTAGCCCGGAAAAACTTATTAACGCGGGCGAAGCCGTGGGCAAAAGCTAGTACTTAAAATAATACTTTTCCTGAGTTATATGCTGGGTAAAAGTCGTGCAGATGGAAGCGTAACTATCTATATAAACATAAAAAATTACATAAAAATATTCAAGAATTTGACTCCTCAAGCCTCGCGACGGACACCGGTGTCCATATATATAGGGTTTTCCCATACATCTTTATATATAAGCGGGGCTTGAGGGGTTAATGAGACACGCTATTTGAATAACCTCAATCATGACGAGGTGGCCGAGTGGTTAAGGCGTTGGACTGCTAATCCAATGTGCTTTGCACGCGTGGGTTCGAATCCCATCCTCGTCGGGGAATTTTTGGCTATCACTAAAATGTTTTTCGTTAAGCTGCAACTTTGTAATGAAAGGATAAAGAATACCCATAATTAACATAATTAAAAACAACAATAATTAAGGATTCCTACTTATAAAGGCGAAAGTTTGTGAGAATATATGGATGTTTGTTCCTCTTTCACGCAAAAAGTACTGAACAAATTTCGATGAAATTTGGCACACGAATAGATCATGTCCTGGATTAACACATAGGCTACTTTTTATCCCGGAAAAACTTTTTAACGCAGGCGGAACTGCGGGCAAAAGCTAGTAATGCCATTAATGTATACTATTGCAGGTGACACCAGCGCCTGATATGCTAAGTCTTCAAGTGCCAGGATCCGGGATGACCAGGGGCTCGTCCCTCACCACCAAAGACCAGGGTGGATTAATACCAGGTATGGCCAACGTTATGGTCTTCTATTATGGTAAATGTTATCTGACCTTCGTAGTTGGCGTATTAATAGAATACGGAGAAAGTCAACTGAGAAGTTTCTTCTGTGTGCTTAGTTACAGAAAAAGGAGGTGGACAGGGAAGTATTTTTTTATTGAAAAGAGAAGTATCAAGGATTTTGAGTTTGGGGATAAAGTCACAAAATAGAAGTATCAAGGATTTTGAGTTTCCGTTTTTGTAACATGATTTATTCAGTAGGAGACACCCAAGAAGTATTTTGCATTTTTACTTATAACCTTATTTTGTCATGCAAACTTACATTCTAACATGAATCACAAATAAATTTCACTAAATTGTTCCAGCTCCCGGCCAACTATTCCGTCCGAAGTCGATCCTGAAGAAGACGAACTCGTTCACGCTGACGCGGGGGCTCGCGTCCCCCGGCACGGGGCCCCACACCCCCACCACGCCGCAGCCGTCCGTCTACACCACCGTCACCGGCGCTGAGACCAGGTGAGGTTCGAAAGCATGTCGTAGGAAACTTGTCTTGTGTGTGTATATTAAGGGGCGAAATATTGGGCACGTTAAAGGTTTTTTTTACTGACATGGCTAGGTGACCTCGATACCTCATGGTGAGCGGAGAGGGGTCCAGATATTGGGAACGAAAGATGATTAGCCGTCGTCAGTGGACATAATTATGCCGGACTGTTGAAACAGGACTTACACAGGCTGATCCCGGAACGCGACACTTACACAGGGTGATCACGGAACGCGACACTTACACAGGGTGATCCCGGACACGACACTTACACAGGTGATCCCGGAACGCGACACTTACACAGGTGATCTCGGAACGCGACACTTACACAGGGTGATCCCGGAACACGACACTTTAGTCACTATTGCCGGTTTTGCACCTTGTGTACGGTGGTTGGTGTCTGCGCAGATACAAGTATCCTACCACCTGAAGCTTAAGCTTCTTAAAGTTCATCAATGACAGTGATCAGCTTCTAACTCCCTCAAAAAAGTCATAGTCTGGTTCTAAACCTTATTATATTCTTCCTATTAGGATACGAGCAGCATTCGAAGCTATCTTCAAGCGTTCGTCCCTCCTGCAGGACGTGGAGGGAGGACTGCCAGATCAACTCAGCTCAGGGTTGCCGCGCAGTCCCTCTATTAACAAGAAAGTACAACTGGTGAGAAAATGCTATTTTTTTTTAAGCTTTGATGAAGTTGTGAATCGATGCTCACACTCGAATTTATTAAAACTCAGTACTTTCACGGCGTCCATGCGCAAACAGACTCTTTAATCAAAATGGAAGAGGAGGCATAAACAAATTACACACTTTATCACAGACAATTATTACAAACTCCCTAAACATAAACTATTGTCAAGCTATCAAAAGATGGCGTTAGTTTCTTTGATGTAATTTATATTAAATTCCAACAGAATAACATGTCTTTGTACAGTCAGCTACATAAGTAGTTGAACAAACGCAAAACTTTAAATTGCCTCTACACTTTTATGTTCATACCAATTTTCGTTTTTTCTTCACGAAAATATAATAAAGATAATTTACTTTGCTTCACACACAGAAAAAAAAACCATTCACATTAAACTTAACGCGTAGAGGCGATTTGAATATTTGAACATATTCAGCTAATTATTGGTTGACTGTACATACATAAATAGCATATATTACATATACATATATACATACATATACATACCGGGTGGTAGGGAAACGCTCTCTATACCGGAACGGTAAGAGAGAAGAACCATAACATTAACGAAAAACTATATTCATTTGCAAAGCTAAGCGATAATACTTACGATTTTAGTATTTCCGTAATTCATGCGCGCGCAATGTAAAGCGTACAAAGAACTGGGCGGCCGTCGCGCTGCGACGGGACCGGCCCGCGGTCGTTGACCCGTCAGCTGATGTACGTGTTTCACTACGATTTTATTGAAATATTGACCATTTTTACTATGTTTTTCAGAATAATAGTTTAATTTATCTATCCATACGTGAAGCTGTACAGAAATTTGAGAAAATCCTACTAAAATTGTAACAATGCGATCGTGATTTTTTTAGTGCCATCACGTCAGGAATCACCAATACTATCGCCTGTATTCGTTTCCGAACGCGTTTCCCTTCCACCCGGTATATACTCACGCCTTTTATCCCCGAAGGGGTAGGCAGAGGCGCAACTAGTGCACCCACTTGTCGCTATTGTTCCGTCCCATGATGTGATAGGGGGCGAGCCTATCGCCATATCGGGCACAAATTCCAGACTCCGAGCTGATACTGAATAGTAAAACTCAATATCACTTTGCCCGACCCGGGGATCGAACCCGAGACCTCAGCTTTGCAGTCGTACTGTAATACAACTATGCCACCGAGGCAGTCATACATACATACATAGCATCAAGGCTTTATCCCTTTTCAGAGGCAGGCAGAGGTGTATCACACCCACTCCTCGCCAGCTATGTTGAATACCATGTATTGGGGGCGGGCTGATTTCCATTGACACTATTCATGTAATAGTGTCAATATAAAGTCTGGCTACTGTAATACAAACATTTGGAAATATAATCAAAGACAAAATAAAACTAACAGAAACTCTGCCACTTTTCTATTCTCAAAAAAAGTGGGGCAACCCTGATATAAGCTCATCATGCACTAAAATCTAGACAAAATTCGAAACAATATAATTTTTGCTTGATGTTATTATTGGACTACACTTCAGAAAGTAAAAAAAAAAAACAAGAAAATATTGGTGTCTACCGTCATTTATGAGATCTACAGAGTATAAAAGGCGGAGCTAAGTCTGAGCACATTCATTCTCGGTTGAGAGTTCGTACAGAGCGGACTTATTTTCGAGGCCCATTGTGCTTTATTATTATTGTGTTTTGATGGCATATAAGGTGACCTTATTGTCGGATATATATTTGTTTTAAACTGAAACCGCTTTTGATGGCTAACATTATATTTGTACATGTCTGCTAGCCCCGCGAGCGTGTGTGCGACATGTCGCCCGAGGACCAGAAGGCGTGGGAGCAGCTCGAGATGGCCAAGGAGATCGACTTCGACCGCATGCTGCAGATCGCCAGGAAACGGGAACTGGTCAGTGGTATCTCTTATTTCAAAGCAGAAAGGATCAAATTAGCTATATTAGTTATAGCTTTTGCCCGCGGCTTCGCCCGCGTTAATAAGTTTTTCCGGGAAAAGTCACTCTATCCATTAAAAAAACGCATCAAAATCTTTTGCGTAGTTTTAAAGATCTAAGCATACATAGGGTCAGACAGCGGGAAGTGACTGTTTTATACTATGTAGTGATAAGACGATTTAAGGGTTTGGACATGGTCTCCCACGAGTAGGCATATGTCTTGGTACTCTGCCATCGGATGCCTAACATCTCATCAGTTTTCTCCTAGCGTGAGGAGGCAACCCGTCTTGAGCGTCAAGCAGACTAGCCCCAAAGGAGGGCACAACAGAATTCATAATAAGAGAAAGAAATTACCGTCGAACTATAAAGGTTAAATGCCTCGGTGGCGTAGTTGTATTATGGTACGACTGCAATGCTGAGGTCTTGGGTTCGATCCCCGGGTCAGGCAGTGATATTGAGTTTTCCTATTCAGTATCAGCTCGGAGTCTAGAATTTGTGCCCGGTGGCGATAGGCTCGCCCCCTATCACATCATGGGACGGAATAACGGCGAAAAGAGGGTGCACTGGTTGCCTCTGACTACCCTTTGTGTGTGTATAAAGGTTAACGTTGTATACATTTTCATCTTGTATCATCAGCTCAGTTTTTTAAGGGTTAGGTTAGGCAACCTTGATTCCCTACTAGATATTCTAACTGTGGTGTTTGTCTCATCATCCAGCACCCTGAAGACTCAGTGTACGAAGACGAGAACCTGTACATGTGCCACATCGACCCCGCGCCGTTCCAACTCGTCGAGAGGACCTCGCTACTCAAGGTCAGGATTAATATTAATAGGCATCAAATGATGGTTCATGAATTATAAATATGACTGTAGTGAAGGATGAAAATTCTCAAAAAGAAAGCGCAATTTTGATACCAATCTACAGAAGTCTTTATTTCATCATATAAAAAGCTCAAATACATAATTAAGCGATAGGATAGTAATAAAAGAGAAAAGAATTACAAAATTCGCTGATTAGTGTTCCATTACTTTCTTTCTCCCCCCCCCCCCCTTTTTCTTCGCTTTTTTTTATCACATTTCCTTAATTGTACAGACACACCAGTTCTACTGCCTTATGTATAGATTGAAGAATACTCTATGATCAATGTTTATCAGGTACACTCACTATTCTCGACGCTGGGGGTAAGCAGAGCGTACGTGACGGCCATCGGACGACTCATCGGCGTGGTGTCGCTCAAAGAGGTTAGTATTTCACCCTTTTATCCTAGGTCAGTGTGATGTATTTGTAATGATAAGACTGATGGGCTTCGTAATCGTATATTAATCACTCAAATACAACCCATAAGATGATAAGTCTCATTATGTCCTGTAGTTACACTGGCTACAATGCCCTTCAAACCGAAACAACAGTGCATGCACACTGCTACTTGGCGGTATAAATAGACATTGCAGTGGTATGATGGGACTGACATGTATGTTTACATATAAAAGTCCCTACATTAAATTAAGAAATAAAAAAACATACATATACATACATATACACTCACGCCTTTTATCCCCGAAGGGGTAGGCAGAGGCGCAACTAGTGCACCCACTTTTCGCCGTTATTCTGTCCCATAATATGATAGGGGACGAGCCTATCGCCATATCGGGCACAAATCACTTTGACCCGGGAATCGAACCCGAGACCTCAGCATTGCAGTCGTATCATAAATAAAAATAAATCATCACTTTAATCTATTTCACCCGCAGCTCCGCAAAGCGATCGAGGACGTGAACAGTGGCGCCCTCACCGTGGCGAACAGACCCGAACCCCCGACCACGCCGATACCGACCATGATCAAGGTACAAGCCACTGAACCAGCGCCGCCATCCGACAGCGAGACGGCAAAACTCACAACCACTGAGAAATAACACCGAGCAACGGGTTAGTTTTTAATATATCTTTTGAGAATGATAAATAACTGTTCAAGTATTAAGTAACAATTTTTTATGTATTATTTCATTGTTTTATCTTGTAAATGACAAAGGATAAAAGCTACGTACCATTAAAATATTTGTTCAAATTTTTTTTATATAATTTGAAAAGGCGATGAAAAAACTTATAACTTGAACAGTACCTTAAATAAAATCCCATCTTGAACTAACAAAACAGCTACATTAACAAATTCCTATTTTTTGTTCAAGCTGTTCATCTACCAAGTATTATCGTCATCTAGAATATTTACAAGAGGCATTAAGATTCATTTTAGACCTCATAAAGGCTACCTTAATCCCTATAAAGGTGGGACCATACTGACGTTAGCTAAGCTATACGATACGCGGCTACGCCGTTTGATGTATATAATTTATTTATATTTATTCGTTGTTAGTCAATATGAGTAAACCCAAAGATGTGGGGGCGTGTCGAACGCAGTTCAAAACGCTATGAAAGACAGTTTCTCACGTTTTTTTATTAGGCATAATATATAAGTGTCAAAAGACATCTCATATTAAGGGCTCTGCTATGCTATATGAAAGATATTTTAAGAAGTAAAATATCATAGATTTTGTCAATAAACAATTGAAGGTTGCTAGGATAAATGTATCGCAGTTTTCTGTGAGTAAAATTATTTATTACGTTGTTATTTCAAACTGAATTTACTATTTAGCACAGAATGCTTTTTGCCAGGATTTTTTTATAAAAACACGATGTAGGTCGTGGTTATGTGAAATAAAACTTGCATTTGAAAATAGCTCTGAATCTTGTTTAATAGCATTGAATAATATAGCTTCGTGTAGCATAGCATAGCATTAAGTAGAAATTGCCCTACAACGCACAAGTCACACTATAATTTATTGTTAGTTATATATTTTGGATATTTTTTGTTTATACATGGTGCTTTCAAGAGATTACTATTTATAAAAAAAAATTAAACAAAGTGCTTGCAATGTAAAAATATCTTTTTGCAGAATTAATAAGGAACTAACAATCAATCTTGTAGCTAAATTTATATACAATTTTGAATGAACATAGATTACATTGCAAGCACATAGTAACGAGCAATGATACTCCGAGTACATTGCTTTTGTAAAGTGCCTTAGAAGTTTCGATTTACCTGCAGAGTGTTTACAACATTCGTAATAAATAGCTAAATATTATATTAAAAAAATCTATTTTATCTTTTACTCAATAGAGTCGTATTTCAAGTCTCAAAATTGGATTTTATCTTTGACTCAATAGAGTCCTATTTCAAGTCTCAAAATTGACAAACAAAAATGGCGGGCAAAACATTGTAGTAACGCTCTGCATCGATGCCAAATTATTCATACGAAGGCTTGTGATTGTCATAATCATTCCAAAAGTTTTAGATTGTAAGCGTGTATTTATATGTCCAAGGGTTTTGTCATCTATATTTTGGCAATGGACCCTTTTAGTGCCATTTGTGATATGCCTTTTGCATATGGAATAAGGGTGACGGTCTGTTAGCGCTTATTGTAGTTTGGTTCCTATTTAGCGTCGCTTTTTTGGGCATATATACCCCTTTTTTTCGCGAGGAAAAACGCGTTATCGCTACCACCACCGGGGGATGAGTGGAACGGTTATGTTGGTTTCACACAGTCTTACAGCCCAATGTCGACAGTCTGGAGTATAGCATCATCCGAGCGAGTATAGGACCCAGTCCCTAACACTATGTACACTCTACACCGGCTTACCAACCAAAACCCGCGGTGGCCTTCTTCGGGGCCTATATACACCCCTACACTAGGGTTTTCAATTTTACGGAATAGTTTGACATTTGTAAATGCACTAATGTTGCCAGTTAACCCTTGCTGATCCTATCGATAAAAAAACAGATGCTATCGATAAAATAGTTTATTAATATTTTGTTATTGAAATGAAAACGGTACAGAATTACATAAACATCTCCAAATGTTATATTTTTATCTATGTATAATTTAGTGCAGACTGCAGACCCACAAATTTAATTCTTTCATTCCGTTGAATCAGTTCATTCAGTTTATTTTCACGAATGCAGATACGCGATGTTATTAATCTACAATGGTATTGCGCCCCACCAGGATGAGAATATTATATCAATTTATATTGATTATAAATTGACAATAAACTAGTAAATGTCTATATTGAGATGTCGACATTAGCATTACTGTTAAAACTCCTGTAACACTGGCAATTACATCTGCCAAATTAGTCCGTCGAATAGAAAAATCGAGCATACTTCAATGTAGATTTTGGATCTTAATAATGCTAGTGTTAAAGGCTACATCTATTAGTGGCCAGTGTTCCCAACCAATTATGTAAAAGTATAGATACGCCATACCTTAACAAATTAAACGAAAAAAGTGTTCAGCACGCACATTCTTGACATTACATGTGTGAAAGAGATGACGTATTTAAAAACCAGTATGAACAATAAAGACAGCTAGTATTTGTCATTTAAGTGTAGTTTATAAAACTATGCTGCCTGACTATGACTGCCTCGGTGGCGTAGTTGCATTGTACTGCAATGCTAAGGTCTCGGGTTCGTTTCCCGGGTCGGGCAGTGATATTGAGTTTTTCTATTCAATATCAGCTCGAAGTGTGCCCGACATGGCGATAGGCTCGCCCCCTATCACGTCATGGAACGGAATAACGGCGAAAAGTGGGTGCACTAGCTGCGCCTCTGCCTACCCCTTCGGATATAATAGGCGTGAGTGTGTGAGTGTGTGAGTGTGTGTGTGTGTGTGTGTGTGTGTGTGTGTGTGAGTGTGTGTGCGTGCGTGCGTGCGTGTGTGTGTGTGTGTGTATATAAAATGATCCCAATTGGTTTACTTTCGAGTCTTCAGATTGCGATTGCTAATATATCTGGTTTTGCAATATTGTTCACAAGTCAATACATTTACTCTTGTCCTAAACTTGCTTGCTGATCTTTTTTGTGATATAATTCCTATTATACGCTAAAGAATTTGTGATATTGGAATAAAAAATAAGAATTAGAGCATTTTTTATTTATTGCTTCCCTAATCTAGTCGTTATTATTTGGACTTTAAGTCTCATGTTTCGTTTCAAATAAACTTTTTGGCTATTTTAACCATAAAAAAATATTTATGAAAAATTATGTAATTTAGACACTTAAGTAATAGACTGTCACCCTTTTAAAGTATTATTAAGTGAAAGACGAGGGACGAACAAATAGTACGTAAAAAAATAATACACGGACTCTAAAAACATGGGTGTAATTATCATGCCAATGTAAAACTTCCACCTTATTAAAATTTTCAAAAAATATTTTTAATTTAATTAAAAAAATATAGTACATTTGTACAGTTAGCAACATAAGTCGCGGCACAAATTCAAAATTTTAATTCGCCTCTACGCGTTAAGTTTCATGGAAATGTTTTTTTCTTTGTGTTAATTAAAGTTAAGCCTCTTTATTTTATTTTTGTGAAGAAAAAACTATTTTTTAAAAGAACACAAAGGTGTAGAGGCGATTTGTGGTTTTGAATTTTTTCAGCTACTTATGTGGTTGACTATACCTAATAAACAAATGGAATTTGTAAGTAGTTAAAATTACACGGCTTTCCACTGAAATTGGTTGGCAGTAAAAACACAGTAAAGTGGACGATAGCCTAGTTGGGAATGGAACGGTCTGCCGAGACAATGTCCGGAGGTTCAAACCCAAGGCACACACCTCTGACTTTTCAAAGTTACGTGTGTATTGTTTATCAGTTATCGTTCGCTTTCACGGTGAAGGAAAACATCGTGAGGAAACCTACATACCCGAGAATTCTCTGCAAGGATTTCGAGGGTATGTGAAGTCTGCCAACCCGCACTAGGCCAGCGTGGTGGACTAAGGCCTAACCCCTCATAGTAGTAGAGGAGGCCCGTGCTCAGTAGTGGGCAGTATGTAATACAGGGCTGATTGCATTGCATTGCAAAACACAGTATACCGAATACTTAGACGATATTTTGCTATCCCATTTTCATTTACCTAACAATATAGTAAAATAGATTTGACAGAGATACCATACATTTTTCCTTACCCATGCATAATTAAAAAAAAAAAAATTTTTGTTTTCTTACAATAAACGTTTTTTTTGCGTAACTCTTTGTTCTTCTTCGGCCCTATAAAAGTGTAATAAATGGTTGTATCGTGACATATCATTGCGACTCGGTCCGTCCTGTTCGCTGGTTTATGCTGTAGACGTTTCATTTTGCTGTATAAGTTGATACTGCAACTGGCTAGTGCCAAAAAAGATAATGAAAAATAATTATTGTTTCCTTACAAAATTGGTCTAACTCTAAAAAAAAAAATTGTGGACCCCCTTTTTTGGACCACCCTGTACAAATATGATTCACTTTATTTTTTTTAAATCTTAAGATGATTTTTAGAACCGTCTGCGGTCAGCAATAAAAAGAAGCGTTAAATAAACAAAACAAAAAATTACCTGGGGGCTTAGAAAGTAAAAAAACACGATGCGTCTCCGCTTCGATTTATTGTGTTTGTTGAGAGACTGACGTATCGGTCTCTCAACCAATCACAATAAAACAAAGCGGAGACGCATCGTGTCTTTTTTTTCACTTTCTTAGCCCCCTCTGACCTTATGAAGTTATGAGTATTTTTTAAATCGCCTATTTTAATTTTTTTTTCCATGCTTGAGTAGTAAACATGAGAATATTTCTTTAAGACTTGTTTTTCTGTTAGTACATTGACAAAACTGTCAGTTGCAGCATTGCATGGTAGTGTGCAAACCAAGTATCAATAGTAAAAAATGTGAAACTATAATAATGTTGGACATAGTATCCGTAAATTCTGTGATTTAATGTAATTCAGTTGTGTGCTTGTTATTTAATGTGTGTTTTATTAATGATATAAGTGAAGTTAACATGTCGTAATATTATACGAAGCACAATCATGTGACATCCTGTATTTTCTATTAAATTATTGTCAGAAAAAAAATTCGTTAATAAGTTTTTTACCACTATCTGAATTATGTGTTTTGAAAAAATCCTAAACCGATTGATTACTTGTTCAAATCTACGATCCGAAAAAATGTCGAAAGTGCCTTGAAATTAGCGTTTTTATTGGCTTCTGGACTTTGTAAGCCAATAGCTTCACCTATATCATGTAATATTTATATTTCGTGTGTATAATCTTCGCCGTGTTGGCGTGAGACTACGCTACTATCTTTAGATGAGTTTTGTGATCTATTGCTTTTATTAGTAAACGATGTGTTGTGTCAATTGCGTGTTTTAATTCTGTCTACCCACAAAACACCCACCAGTTAACTCAAATGAAATGAAAAAAAAAAACTAAAACTACACTAAAACAAAATTTTTATGGCATCGAATGACGAGACGAGCATACCGGTCGCCTGATGGTAAGTGATACGACCTCTCATAAACAGTAGCAACACCATCCAGTACCTTGAGTTACAAAGTACTGTGTGGCATTCCACTGCGCTCGTCAGCCTGAGACATAAAATGTTAAGTCTCTTTATATCCTGTAGTTACACTAGAATATTAGTAAGGTTATCGGTCTTGATCAACTGAGGGAATTAACTCAAGACTTCTTTGTGTAGTTTACTTGCCAGGGCGATCCAGCTTCTGGAGATAATTATTAATTTCGATTGTAACAGAATTTTAGTCCACAACATACACTCACGCCTGTTATCCCCGAAGGGGTAGGCAGAGGCGCAACTAGTGCACTCACTTTTCGCTGTCATTCCGTCCTATGATGCGATAGGGGGCGAGAGCCTATCGCCATAGCGGGCACAAATTTTAGACTCCGGGCTGATACTGAATAGAAAAACTCAATATCACTTTGCCCGATCCGGGGATCGAACCCGAGACCACAGCTTTGAAGTAATGTAATACAACTACGCCACCGAGGCAGTCTACAACTCAATACAAAAACTTGAAGATAATGTTTTTCTCTTGCTATGGGAATCGAAACCGTGGCTGGTTTCAAGATTGGTTCATCTCCCTCGTGGCTAAATCTTCATATTAATGAAGAACTTAAAAATCCATACAACAAAACAAAATAAACTTAAAAACAAATTTATTTTAATTTTCTTATATACATCCCTTACATACTATAATACTTGAACACTGTACAATATTTAATAACAACTCTAGTTGTTTTAAGTACATGATACAATGTAAGTGCGTTATAAATTATAAAAAATGAAATAGTTAATAAGATCTTAAATTCACAAGAAAATGCGGAAAAAAAATACTACAGAAAATAATTTTGTGAATAAAATAATTTGTCATATTTACCGAAAAATATTATCTACCTTTACGTTTCTGTTGATTTTATGAAAATTTATTTGTAAATCAGATAAACGTGAATCAGTGTGGTAGAAATTTGGATGATTACAATGATCGAAATCGAAATATTATGTTAATAACTTAATTCGCTTTTTTGTTTCAATAACGTGATATCTTGAGAATAATAATTTTAGAGCAGAGGGTTTCCCGCCATTTAAAAATAATAAAGTGTCGAAGGGAAATTATTTTTATATTTAAATAAATAAGAATCTAAGTGTATTGGAAAAACATAATCAAACACGGCTGTTTTAAATATCAAATAAAAAAATATGATTTCTTTATCACGTTATTGAAGGAAAGAGGCGTTATATTCGAGACTATCTCACAATTTGCTAACATTATAACTATGGGAACGAATTAATATGCAAATAGTGCCATGAAACAAAAATAAAATTGTTTGTTTCATTCATTGATCTATGTATACATCAAGGGTTTCATTCGATTTTTTTTACCCGACATGCGAAAGAAGGAGGGTTATTTACTCAAAAAAGACGCCATAAACGCAAGGTAGACCTAAAATGCTCGAAGGCAGTGTGTCTCACGCTGCCTCGGACACCAAAAGGTGGACACGGTACGGTGTTTCGGGGGCTTCTGAGCCCCCGCAACAGGAAAAGGACCGCTAAAAAGCGGTACGCGCAGGGGCGGTTGCGGACGACAACTTAGACGCGAGTCGGAGGAAGCCCGCAGCCGTCCATAATGAGCCGAAGATGGCCATATAAAAAAAAAAAGGTAGACCTAAAACGTGTAGAAGGAAATTGTGGGTTTGTGTCGTTTGCGCCCAAGATAATAAATTTGAATGACATTTAGCACACAGATGTCACACAAGTTCCTAATTAATGTTGATGCTATTTTATCCCGGAATACAGGGGGAGTTTTATCCGGGACTGAAAAATTGGCACAATTTAAAACAAGCAAGTATCGTTCCGTAAGTTCTAGTAAATAAACTAAATCTATACACTTATGCTATATTACGGATGCTTTGATAATTTATCATACAGCTATTTACATTTTACTAACGTAAATATTCAAATTTTCAATATCCATATGAAATGAAGGATTCTGCATAATAAAAACAAATAATACAAAAGTGAGTCAATGATTTGAAACAAACAATTTTGATACTTTAAAAAAAATGGCATCTTAACCTTCATTAAATATGAATATTAAATCGCATAATATCTAAATAAAAATATTTACAAATTAATTTAAATAAATGCACTGGTAATTAGTAACTATTCATAATAATTATTCTAATTAATATACATAGATTCTACAATATCACAATAACGCTTAAGTAGTTAAGAATCATTAGTATTGGAGAATGAATGGTTAATACAATCTATCGGTCATAATCCTGATACACGTAACAAGATCATTTTGTTTGAATCGTTCGGTAATATCTGTCCAGGCCAGATAGGGTTTTAATTGGTAGAAAATTTCCCATAAAGTATTCTGAATGTTTACATATTTTTATAAGCAAATAACCTGAGAATTTTATATTTATTATGACATTCAATAGTTTAGCCCAACTGAAAAATTTATAAGATAGACATTCTGACAATATTAAATTAATAAACCAGATCTTTATGGGATTCAGGAGACATTATGAGACTCATGATGATGAAACCTGATTCGAGCATTTTAGTCGATTATAGTAATCTTGAAACGCATACGCTAAGTCGCAGTCAATATCACTTCATTCACTTATATAGTTTTTTCACACAAAGCTGCCATGTTTGACAAAAGTTCCTTCAGTGCGTTTTTACGTAGTCTGCATTTACTAAATTTTCTACGATCACATACATCCACAGGACTCTACCACCATGTTGGGTAAAGTTTTCTGCGTGACTGTATTCGTAGAGTCTATGTAGAGAAGTTGTAGTGAGCTAAAAGTGGTGGGCGCACAGCACGGTTTAAACTCCGCTTTCTTCTCCGTTAACGTGTAGAAGTATTTCTGTTGACAAGAGATGCAATTTATTAAGTGGAATCAAAAAAAATATCGGATAACTATATAAACACTATAGAGTCTTATTGATATTATATGAGATTCAAAAAGCTCTACCACAAAATGACTCTAAGTGTTTTCTAATAAAATTTTATTTTCAGCGAGTAGGGAGGTTTTGTCGAGATACTTTATTAAGTCGAATTTGACGGTGGTTTGTGTCATGCTGATTGGTATCTTAAAGCCACGTGCAATATTTTACCACTCGTAATAATATAAAGTATTATAAAACTCACCCTAATAATATCATAGTGGTAGCTCTCAGCGGTGGTAACCGAGGAGATCGGCGCGCAGCTTCCCTTGCAGAAGTACGCGTGGTAACCAGCCGGTTGTATGATCCAGTAATCCCAGCCCAGTTCCTTAAAGCTGATGTAGAGTGGCTCTCTGCAGCACTCGTTGGTGCCTGCGCCGCACTCTAGCGCTCGGCCCCGGCGTCTCTTGCCGGCGTATTTGGTGTACAACACTAGAAATGGTCGGTGTTTCTCGTGGAAGGAGAGTGGGGCGCGTCGTGACTGTTGGGAAAACGTTAGGTTACTTTTGGCATATAAATAATTCATTAAATTCGTATTTATGCCGTTTTTTATAACCTTGTATGTAGGTAGAGCAAAATTTTACTTCTTAATATTTAAAATTCTATCAATGATGGTAAAGCTCATAAGTCATAATCATCATAAGTAATATGGGTCTTTGAATAAGTGAACTAGTATCAAGAAAAATGAGAGTTGTAGCAAAAATTCTGAATAAAACGGTAAATAAGTTTGACGGAGTTATGACACAGCATTGCGGTACATAAATTCACTGCAAATTACTTATAAGTGTATAGTATGGATATACAAATCCTCACCTGACAAGTCCGGCACGCGACATGCAGCGTGTGCAGCCTCTCCCTGCCTTCCAGCCAGACCCTGACAGCCCAAGCCAGCTCGACTCGCACCCAACCTTCCCCAATGTCTGTCTCTTTGATAGCTATGGGCTTGGTTTTCTTGAACTGCTGCTGGCTATCCCAGTGAGCCGCTTCAGATATTACAAATGTTTGGTTGTATTCATCCATCGGATCTCTTTCCTAAAAATATTGAAAATCAAAGTTGCAATTGATAATTACTAGATGGCGCTAAACGTAGTGTCATAAAAGTTGGGTTTGTTTAAGTCGTGCTATTTCAATAGAATGGTTGTAAATAATAATATTTTATGTGTAATATTAGTTTTTACTAGCTTTTGCCCGCGGCTCCGCCCGCATTAAAAGGTTTTTCCGGGATAAAAGTCCCGGTTTATATTTCCCCGGGATAAAAAGTAGCCTATGTGTTAATCCAGGATATGATCTACCCGTGTGCTAAATTTCATCGAAATCCGTTCAGTAGTTTTTGCGTGAAAGAGGAACAAACATCCATACATCCATACATCCAAACATCCATACATTCTTACAAACTTTCGCCTTTATAATATTAGTAGGATTATCTAAACTCGCTTCAAATATAATGGGTCAATGCTATCTTTGTTTACATAAATTTATCGACCTAATAATGAGCGAAAGTCTTTGGAATACATTCCGACGATCAAAGGGCGCCATCTTATTATCAAATATAGGTTAACATTAGTTGGAGATCCGTCTTTAATATCCGTATCACGAGACATTATTATGTCTAAGGAAAAATCTGTATCAAAGATTGGTGGATTTTGTCTCTCGGTAAAATTGTAGAGCATGGAGCAAGGAATTCTCTGCTGTAGCCTAGAGAAACATCGATTTAATAATAATATGTCTGTGTGTGTGTGTGTGTGTGTGTGTGTGTGTGTGTGTGTGTGTGTGTGTGTGTGTGTGTGTGTGTGTGTGTGTGTGTGTGTGTGTGTGTGTGTGTGTGTGTGTGTGTGTGTGTGTGTGTGTGTGTGTGTGTGTGTGTGTGTGTGTGTGTGTGTGAGTGTGTGGGTGTGTATGTGAGCGTGTAAATAGAGTTTTTATATTGAGGGAAGAAGTTTTTTTTCAATATCAACACAATTTTGTTCCAATAACCATTTCATTAATAATTGGATATTTATTGCTCTATTATTTGATTCATGATTTATGACGTCTCCAATAAAAGGTATGAGCATAAATCATGTTCTTTTTTGAAATCATCAACTTATTTTTGTATTTACCTTATAAAACCAGAGTTCCACGACGGATACTTCTTCAGGCTCTACATCAGGAGGCAGTTCAAACTGGAGACATTTAAATGGATACCGGCCAGACGTCAGACATTCCCCTATAACAAATAGAAAGCATGAAATTAATAAAAAATCAATATTAGAGGTAAAAACGGGCCACGAACTAACTCGTAGAGATTTGCTAATATGTAATAAATCTTAATCGACGTATGCGTAAGTTATTAATTTTAATAGCATTCATATTATAAGTAACAGCTGAATGTAATACTGCCGTCGTAATAAAGAATGCAGTAATCGTCAATTTTTTTCATTTTCTTTTTTTGAGCAAAACGGCATCATAAGACACGTATTTAAACATTGGGTTAAAAAAAATAAAAAAAATTGTTAGAGATATGAATAGATTTGATTTGTAAATGAGTAGAGATTTAAAAAAAAAACATTTAACCGCTTTTTTCTCGAAACCGCCATTTTGCAAGTACTGCATTTGGAATTACGAGGGCAGAATAGCAACTAGTAGCTGTAAAATAAAATAATGTTTTGAAAATGGCGTACACCTATGTGATTTTAAAATGGCGGGAAAATACGATGACCGTTTCCATTAATTTTCATTTATTGTTAGATATCTCGCAGATAACAATTTGAACGCTAGGTAGGTATTATCATTGAAGACATATTTCTTATTGAGAAATATACATTGAGATATCACAGTTTCAATGTGATATTACGCATATAAGTTATTTACTCACATGTTTATAGGTTAGAGTTACCTAGAAGTTCAACTATTTCTCTAATTAATACAATATTTATCATTAATTAAATGTTTAGTGAGAAATGTATCATTATTTCCGTTTTATTATAAACATTCATTAAATTCAAGAGGCGTAATTACTGTGTTTTGTGACACATCAATGTCTTAGAATGAAGGCATGCGGAGCCGTACCTACTTATAAATAAAAAAAATCTAGATAAGATACTGTTAAGGGAGGAAGTTATTAGGAGAACGATTAGTTCATAACGTCATTTAATTGTAAAAAATGATGTATCCTACTAATTTATCTTCGGTTTTCAATAGCTAACCTTAAATACCACCTGTTTGGATTTTAAATACTATTTTTTTTTAACACCCATTTAGAGCTTCTTTCCAATGTCGTGTAAAACGTCGTATAAGTGTCAAATAAGCCTAAAACCATGAGACGTATCTTGACGTTCCTTATGGTTAACTAAAATCTGGAGTTTACTTAATCGTGAGTTACGAAATTGTGATAATATTTTTATTGCTTATAGTACATAGCATATGCTGACCCTATGTTAACTGGAGCAAGGATCGAGGCGGGGTCGAAAGCAGATAAAGTGCCGACATGTGCCAGTAGTTATCCACTGCCTGTACGGCTAATTCTCCCAATAAAATAAACAAAATCAATGGAATAAATGAAAAACAAACCATTTTCAACACATTTTCATTTATATTCCTTTTTTAACATTTTTACATATTTTTTTATAATACTACTGGGGTTCTGACTAAATAACGAACACAATGCCAATTGTACATGGCTACCTTCAAAAACGTGACGATTGGAGAATCAATTTCCTAAGCCTCCAATAACCTTAAATCCTTATCGCAAATACAAATTTAAAGGTTTCCTTACCACGTCGGCCATGCTTGAATAAAACTGTCTGGCACTTTGAGTATTCAGCCAATTCCAGGAATGTTTTACAAACAACTACATAGTTAGTTGTTAATATATGATTGATAATAATTTATTGGTCAAAGAAATTTGTCGTAGTCGGTTTAGCTTCGTGTCAGATTTAACGGATACAAAAAAGAAATGATTGGCTGAAACTAATAATAAATTGGTATCACAATCGTTATTTTCAGGTCGAGTCGGAGTATAAATCATCGAATACTTGGCAAATTCGTGATAAGTTAATTTTCACGATAAATCCGAGGATAGGGATTACATTTGCTTATGGAAATCGACCGTTAGTTAATCGAGATTATTTATCATTAAGAACTATTTGAATAAACAGAACTTACTATTCTCAAAACTTCCCAAGTCAATTCTTGTAAAGCTGTGATTCCGAAGGATGCGGCAGACGGCAGACGGCATGTGCCGCGACGGCAGATGGCACTACTATATGAGAGACTGATTCCGCACACGACGGCAAATGACGCCCGACAGGACGTCACTTGCCGCGCGTCATTTGCCGTTGCCGTCTGCCGCGTTTTGCGGAATCACAGCTTTACCCACAACGTTTTTATCTCTGGTCCTAGCGCCCCAGTGTTCATCAAGAGGTGACATTGAATATCACACGACAATATACGCTAAGTTCTCTAATCTACAAGACTATTCAAAGTCACGTAATGATAATTGAAAAGTTTCCTCCACGTTATTCCCACGCGGTCTTCGATCACACGTCTAAAATGCGTGTTTGTGTTTGTGTGTTTATGAATATAAAATGTGAATTGCCATAAATGCTCGACAAACATTTGCAAATTGCTATAATCTATCAAGTAAATCTAAGCTGTGCGAAATTGTGACGAAACAAACTGCGACTTTTTAGAAGAAGTAGGTACTTTGTGTTTAGTTTGGGTTTGCACACTGTCCATGTAATCTAACAAGATCCAATGAAAACATAATATTTCCTGCCACAGATAGGTATCTGTGGTGGGAGTGTACAAACTCTTTTATTAGGTAGATGAGGTAAATACCTCAGCCAATAAAAGAGTATTACACACTAGGTTTTACTCGTGATTCCGCCCACACGACTCAAATTCTTTCAATTTATAAAATTTATATATTCAAATTTGTGTAAATATTTTTAGAGGACGAATCATGATATTTTTTTTGGGATGAAGAAATAACTATAACCTCAATAAAGACAAGAATGCGATATAAATAAGACAACTACGCGTCTACAAACTGTGTTTAAAACTACTTTGTAAGCCGGCAAAGCGATAACTGCTGAAAGTCATTGTGAACGGATTAAATACACAATATAAACAAGCATGATTGTACAAATCGAAAATTCATAGCTATTAATATGGTCAAGAAAATACCCCTTAACAGATGCTTATGTGTGTTGCAGACCAAGAAATATTTTCATAATAATTACGAAAATAGCGTTTTATAGTGTTTTTTTACTAGCTGTCCCTGCCCTTTAGTATCCGAAAGTTGGATAACGAATAAGTTTGATTTTTTAACCATTTCAAACAAGAAAGCATCATCTCAATATTGTTCATCCGACTTAACGCATATTTATATCTAATGATGGAGAAATCATCCTTATAAGAAACAATCGTCTTATGAATGTTTTATGAAACTGAATCATATGACAAAGAAGACCATAGAACGTAAGCGCCACTCAGAGCTTTGTAAAGCATATATTACAGCAACTGACAAAAGCGCGCCATCACCCTGAGATATTAGTATCGAATATAATTTATATTTTATTTGTTTTTAAAATATGTACACAAAACAATATTTGCTGATTTTTTTAAATTTTAGTTAAAGCTAGTTTGCCACCTTTAAATTCGAAATTTACGAGCAACTTGCGATACATATTTGTAACTTAACCTAAATATTTCACGGTCTCATCATACCACTAATTAATAAACTGCCATGAGTAATGATTCAAGGCTGCTAATTAAAAAACTAATTGTGAAGATAAGTGATTCTTTATAAATAATTTTATAAAGAGCAGTGGCGGGTCAAGTGTTTTAATAATGTACCAATTATAACTACTATTTATTCCTGTATATATCGTACGGATTTTCCATCACGTGCCAGTAAAGTGATTGAATTAATGATGATTTAAAAAAATATTAGTAGTTTTGGAAACAACAAAGACCATAATCAGTAATAGCTCTATAGTATTTTATAAATAACGATGAATTTATACTACTCTATCTAAGAAAGAAAGAAGTATTTTTGTCCCTTTCATTCCAGATCCCATTGTATTTTTTTAAAATGTATTAAATCCTTAATCTTTAGTGGGATTTCGCTAAATTCATAAATTATGAAACCCGTTTTTAATCGCTAAGTTTTTTTTATTATAACAAAACATTTGGTAGGCTCTACTATTTTATTATAGATCCGTAAATATTGGGCCTTTGTTTAATATGGAAAAAATATGGATCTTGTCGTCTGATTTAAATAAATAAATAAAATAATAAAAAAAATATTTGTTTGTAATTAATAATTGACTATCTTTAAACAAGAAAACACATGTCCAAAAACGGTTTTAAAATTCTAACCAAAATAATTTATGTATATTTGGATAGTACTCCCAAAAACTAGGCCTTTGCAATAAATCTTATAATTTTAAAATCCTCCGATTTGACATTTATGTAATTTTATTTTTCCGAAAAACTACAGTTAAAATTAATGTTAAGATTAAAAAGTTAGTTGTAAATGGAGGGGTCTAAAAATATTTTGTAATGGACCCAAGATCCATATTTTTACCCCTTTAATATCCATAAAGATTGAGCCTGGTTGGATTTTGAGGCCCAGGACCCATAAACAAAGGATATGTCCTTTACTTACCTCAATTATTTTCTATTCAGTATCAGCCCGGAGTCTGGAATTTGTGCCTGATATAGCGAAAGGCTCGCCCCTATCACATCATGGGACGGAATACGTATGGCAAAAAGTGGGTGCACTAGTTACGCCTCTGCCTATCTCTTCGAGGATAAAAGGCGTGAGTATGCGTATGTCCTATAATTTAAATTTACTTTACGAAGCTCGTTGCTAAATTTCATTGAAATCTTTTTACCTGACGTTTATACGTAGATAAACTTTACAAATGTCTACGTTTTTAGCATTCGTTATATAAATAGGATGCATTAATATTATTAAATGTATTATGAAACTTAAAAATGTTTAAAATAAGCTCAGTTATTGTGAAAAAGATAAAATAACTTAGAGAGAATCTGCAAGCGAAAACTCAGTTTTATAATGGCGATATGGTGTTTTCAAAATTTACCTATACTTTACGTACGATTTACGAATGTAGGTAATTAAGTTGCAAATATCACGGATATTCCATATCACGGCACCTATTAGCTCGGTTTGTTGTTATGCCCATAAAATTAGAAGAGGTCAACTCATATCGGGACTTATGATACATTCGCACAATGCGTGACACCGAATCCGTAACTCGGTTAATTAGACTCATTATCCAACACTGAATCGGATTTTTTGTGTTTCTTGGTTTTAGGGTTCCGTACCTCAAACTTAAAATGAACCCTTACAGGATCACTTTGTTGTTCGTGTTTGTCTGTCTGCCTGTCTATCTGCTAAGACTCTTTTTCTCAGGAATGTGTAGATATATCATGTTGAAATTTATATCATAGAATGATGAAATTTGGCAAGAATGAAACGGGAAAATAACGCGTTATCGCTACCACCACCGGAGGGTGAGTGGAACGGTAATGTTGGTTTCACACAGTCTTAGGGTCCAATGTCGACACTCGAGAGTATAATATCATCCGAGCGAGCATTGGACCGAGTCCCTAACACTATGTACACCCTACACTGGCATACCAACCAAAACCCGCTTTGACCTTCTTCGACGCATACGAGACGGCCCCGGGGTATCTTGTTGCACTAAGATAGCTGCACGGGACCGTCTCTGCGCGATGCCGTTGCGGCCCTTCTCTATACAAGAGGCTAAGATACCTCCGAACTCTAAAGGACGCCTTTGACGTCTATGACAACGGAAGAACGACCACCCGCATTGTTGTCCACCTCGGAGCCGCTTACATTGGACTGTCCCCCGCTACTCGCCCCACGACTCTCTCGAATCCCCATTTAGTCGCCTCTTACGACTGGCTGGGGATGCCGTGGCGGAACTCTCTAAATGCCCCCGGACCACAGGGCACAAAAATTAAGGTCTTATAGCATAATATGTAACGGAAGAAATCTAAAAACCGTTAACATATACTGTAATACCAAAGCTTAGCGAATTTTCTACCACTAACTTTATATCATAAAAAAGATTTAAAGTCGACGGTAAGGAGACTATAATGTAAAAGAAACATGAGTTTTAATCAAAATGCGGAATTAAATAAAATGTGTGCCTGCTACATGCCTAAATAAAAGCTTTTAAGATAACTCGAAAATTGTGCTATTCAAACTATGAATAAACTATTAGATTTTTCTAATAATATGCCATTTTCTAGAAGAATAATAGGTCTAAAGATACAATGAGAAGTAAAAAATAAAAGGAAATGCAATCAAAAAAGGACTATCTAGGATGTCTGAAAAGGGAATATTATGATATCATTGAAATTGCGTGAATCTAACTATTTTTGAGTATAGTAACCAACGGCATTCTTCTTATATACGGCATTCTTATTTATTTTTTTATCATTTTAAATTTTATTGCATTCACACTGTGTCAGGGTAGTTGTAACCTTGTGTATATGTTTAGTTGTAGGCTTATGTTCTGTTTCTGATGTCTGTGCGGTGCTCTAGGTGGCCACTGAAAACCAGTGCTGTGTCTTATGGCTATCGTCATACCACGGCGTATGCTGAGATGGCCTCCTAGTTGCTACGGTATGGGTGTGCAACCACTTATACATATTTAAATTTTTCTTTGTAATTACATAATACATTGTTTTTTCTTTTTTGTATTCGATGTTGTGCATATGCATAGGTAAATCTGGGGCAATAAACGTTCCTTTCATTCTTATATATACATACATACATATACACTCACGCCTTTTATCCTCGAAGGGGTAGGCGGAGGCGCAACTATTGCACCCACTTTTCGCCATTATTCCGTCCCATAATGTGATAGGGGGCGAGCCTATCGCCATATCGGGCACAAATTCCAGACTCCGAGCTGATACTGAATAGAAAAACTCAATATCACTTTGCCCGACCCGGGGATCGAACCCGAGACCTCAGCATTGCAGTCGTACCGTAATACAACTACGCCACCGAGGCACTCTTCTTATATAATTATGTGGGATAAAATTGATCATTTTTGCCACCGATAACCATATAAACAATTCATCAAACCAAAGATCAAAAGGGCGGGGCAGAGCGATTAATTTTTAATAGTGGCATGGCGCTACACATCGATAACGATTCTGCGTTTCCTCGTAAAATAATGATAACTTAAACCTTATAATTATTACTGTGAAATTATGCGCACTACATTTGGCCAATAACGTACACATTGATTAATTTATGCTACATCTCACTTAGGTATAAAGTTTTAGCTTACTTTCAAGTCGAAAGCCAGGCGCAAACAGTTAATAGTTATATTATAGTAAATAAATTATTATAGCAACGACATTTAAAATATTGATTTTTGAAAAGGAGTGGCATGAATAATATTAAATATACATATAATTACTAGACTTGTGATCGCAGCTCCGCCCGCGTGAAAAAGTTTTTCCGTGACATAAATCCCGCTTTATATTTTGTCGGGATTATACAGTAGCCTATGATATTCGCTGCTAATGTTGGTAAAAGTATTCTTAAAATCGATCCAGTAGTTTTTGAGTTTATTCGTTACAAACACACAAATATTTGTATAGATGTAGATTATTGCATGTTTTTTAACTTGATACTTATTCACTCGAAAATAACTAGCCTTGCACTAGAATTATAAAGATTCTTTTCGACTGTCCTTTATTTTCTAATATTAACGAGGGACGTCCGTAATAGCCTATCAGTAGTAGGGGAGGCCCGTGCTCAGCAGTAAGCAGTATAACAAGCCATCGGTGGTCAGGGATTCAAAGTGAGGAATCTCCACACAATGCGTGCTGTGTCCAGAAGTACTGCTTTCTACATCTGGCTCTTGACCCAACGACCAATTGAAGGCCTCTGGAGGTGTTGGTCGAGATTCTTTGGTATCAACCCATGAGTAGAAACGACAATTGGAACAATAATAGTGGAGTTCACATCCCACATGTCAGTATTATTATTTTTTACATAATGACAATGATTAATGAAGTAAATAAGGAGTATATGACTAAAGAAATAGTTTAATTTTGTTATAAAATAATTGGCATGTAAGTTAAATATATTCATATAAATTCTCTAAACAATTTAAAGGCATATCTTGATTGTTTAATTTTTTTTTGTTTCGCGCCATCCGATATTACGAACAATATAGGTCACCATTATGTAATGTTACGCTAGTGTATCATTTTTATCAGTTTCCGTATACATAACTTCTTAACCCCTCGCTGGGTGAAACCATTTTAAAACATTCAACGAAAATGACGTGGCGTATCACCATTCTTTTCATTCATCTATACTAATATTATAAAGCTGAAGAGTTTGTTTGTTTGAACGCGCTAATCTCAGGAACTACTGAACCGATTTTGAAAATTCTTTCACTAGTAGGAAGCTACTTTACTCCTGAGTGCTATAGGCTACTTTTTATCCCGGGAAAATATTTTTATCCCGGAAAAACTCTTTCACGCGGGCGGAGTCGCGAGCATCACCTAGTATTTTATAATTAACTAGCTTTTGCCCGCAGGTCCGCCCGCGTTACAAGTTTTTCCGGGATAAAAGTCCCGCTTTGTTTTCCCGGGATATAAAGTAGCCTATGCGTTAATGCAGGACATGATCTACCCGTGTGCCAAATTTCATCGAAATCCGTTCAATAGTTTTGCGTGAAAGAGAAACAAACATCCATAAATCCATACATTCTTACAAACTTTTCAATTATTTCAATTTGGTTTTTCAATTTCAATCAGTTTTTCAATTTGGAGATTTAAGTATGAAAGTTTATTTTGCTTAAAAACACGCTTAAAATTACCGTGTTACAAAAAGTTAGAAATTGAGGCTTTTTTTTGTTAATGGCCCTACTGCCAGTAGCCTGACATGAGTCAGCTTATCTGGCCACACCGGTCTTTAGGGTGAACGCAGAAGGCGCTTGCAACCCTTTGTATTAAGTGACCATGCTGAGATTGGTTTTTAGGCCTAGTCCTATTAGATTGTGTTGTCATCGGCACGCGGGTCGGAACAGCTAGAGGGGCGGGGGGGATCGCGGCGAGGACGGAACTGCGGTCTTGTGGAGTGTTGGAGTTTCAAGAAGTCGTTCTTACGGCGGATGGCCAGAGTGATTGTACGGAACGTGGCCGTCTCCATTTGGCGCGGTCGGATGGAGATAAATGGAGGTGATCTATATTTTTAGCCATTTAAAATCCATAAAGTTTGAGCCTGGTTACATAGCACCCATACAAAAAGCTAACACCTTTTCTTTTATTGCATCGAATGACGAGACGAGTATGCCGTTCGCCTGGTGGTAAGCGATACAACCATCCATAAACAGTAGCAACATTATACAGCACTTTCAGTTGCAAAGTACTGTATGGCATTCCACTGCGCTCGTCATCCTGAGACAGATGATAAGTCACATTATGTCCAGTTTACTGGCTACAATGTCCTTCAAACCGAAACACAACAGTACATGCACACTGCTGCTTGGCGGTAGAAATAGCGCAGTGGAATACCACACAGTACTTTGTAACTAAAGGTGCTGTATGGTGTTGCTACTGTTTATGGGTGATCGTATCGCTTACCATCAGGCGAACGGCATGCTCGTCTCGTCATTCAATGCCATAAAAAAAATATTAAATTTGCATAAAAATCATTCTGTAGGTAAATCGTGTGAATAGACAATAATAGATTCTAAGCCTATAATCACTACAATAATGAACTCATAACATGATCGCCTTTATAATTTTTTTTTATATCCAAAGACAACATTTTTTTTATGTACTTATGTTATCTTTTTTTTAATATCCGTCTACACGTGCATACCTATGCATAAGCTTCGTATTTGATTGTATGACCTTTTATCAACAATATGAATACCTAAATTTTCTCTTCGGAATTTCTTATGCAATAATATAGTTTGTTACAGGTAACATATTGAACTCTAAACACCTTGCAATATCATTATGACATAGTTTTCATATCTGACAACCTTTAAAGTACGTATTTCATAAGATCCAAATAGGTCCAAAGTCCGCCTAGCCTAGATATAAATCTAGGCCGGCGAGAGTGTAAAAACACGCCTTTGCCGTGTGAATTAATTCTCTTGGTACAAAGTTATTTTAAGATAGGAATACACGTGCGTTTACAACCATGTGAATTAGTTTTACTTGGAATAAATCGGTAACTTGTAGGTATGTGAATATCTCAGCATTCAATATAGGTACATACATTTTCATTTTATAGTTGGGCATTTTTAGTTGTTTTATTTTCAATTGTTATAGCGAAGATAGCCTAGTTGGGAATGAAGCGCTCTGCCGAGACAATGTCCGGAGGTTCAAACCCAAGACACACACCTCTGACTTTTCGAAGTCACGTGTATATTGTTTATCAATAAATTATCGTTCACTTTAACGGTGAAGGAAAACATCGTGACGAAACCTACATACCTGAGAATTATCTATAAGAATTTCGAGGACATGTGAAGTCTGCCAATCCGCATTAGGCCAGCGTGGTCAACTAAGGCCTGAACCTTCTCAATAGTAGAGGAGGCCTGTGCTCAGCACTAGGCAATATATAATACAGAGCTCATTGCATAGCATTGCATTTTTCAAATGTTATGAATGGTTAGATAATAATATAATTTAAGTTATTGTTACATTACAAAATGTAATGTTTCTTCTGTAAGGAATAATTATTATAACACTATTGAATGTTTAAATCTGGAGATAATGTTTTATTTCGCTGATACGGCCGCACGAGCCAATGAACATTAAAAATTATGTCATTGATATACGAATATTGATCACAATTTACTGATTTATTTTTAACACAATAAATCATTTAAATATTGGACTTCTTTTAAGTGCACGTTACACTAGTTACGAATGGAACGGGCTGCCGAGGCGATGAAACAGTCACAGATTCAAAACCATCTCCTACTTTTAGAAATTACGTGTGTATTGTTTATGAAGTGAAGGAAAACATTGGGAGGAAACTTACATACCCAAGAATTCTTAAGAAATTCGATATGTGAAGTCTGCCTCGTACTGGCGAGGCGTAAGTTCTAAATCTATTTAATAGTAGATGTCTTTACTCAGCAGTGGGCATAATGCTGGGCTGGTATATTACTGTAATTTTTAACGCCTTTAAAACATAACTTCGAAATTAAGTGCATCAATTTATACCCCGGTTTACCATAACCAGCCCTGTATTTACTGCATAGTGCTGAGCACAGGCCTCCTCTACAACTGAGAGGGTTTCGGGCCTTAGTCCACCACGCTGGCCTAGTGCGGGTTGGCAGACTTCACATGCCTTCGAAATTCTTATAGAAAACTTCTCAGATATGATGTTTTCCTTCATCATTAAAGCGACCTCGATTTATCAGGTAACGTCATGCTACTTGCTAGTAAATCTTTCTCATTAACTCACAGTAATATCACGTGAATAATTAAAACAACTACGAAAACGATAATTGGTGTAGTATGTACGCGTTTATCTATAGTATTCGCAACGTTACGAAAATAAAAAATACCTTCGTTGACTTCTGACCTCCACTTTAGTAATAATTTTTCCATTTAGATGTACAGAAATAAAATATGCAAATGAGGCTGTAAAATTTAACGGAGATAGATTTCCACTTCTTCACATGCAAACTTTTAATAGCTTAGCTACTTATGAAGCTTATTGCGGTAATGAGAGCGTTTCATAATTATAGAACAGGCAATACTTTTTAGTAAGGATGTGAAAATAATACGGTAACGAATTCGTAAAAAGTTTGACTACTCAGTTACTGACATCATCTGACATTATTCCTGGCAGGAATGATGAATTGAGTCCTTCTAAAACTGGTAAAGTTTATACAAAGGGATTGAATAGATGGAAATCATTTAAATGATTAATTTATCTCTTGATTTTATTTATTTCAGTCAACTCTTTCTATCGAGCTTTAATTTTAAAGCAACAGAACAAAAAACCTATTTAACATAATACTTAGACGAATTTTAGAATTTTATCCATTCGTACCTGCAATGAATCTCAATTCGTAGAAGGCGAATTAGACACGACAATATTAACAATATTATTATATAAATTATTTATCCGACTATTACACAGGCTCTACTAGTGCATAATAAAAACAAAACAAGGAACATAAACTCCTAATTTTGCTTCAATATCATCAAAATAACTAGCTTCCATCTAAAAAAAGTTTATTCTGGCCACGCTAGGTATCAATAATATTCAGCCCGAACCCATATTTTATCATTTTTGACATATTAAAAGAATAATAAGAAATTTATAGCTTTGAAAAGTTCCTTTTTGATCCACATGTGGCTCTTGTGTCGATTTTATGCTGCCACCCGTGCCACCTATAGTTCGTGCACGTACCCTATAAGGATTGTTCAATATTAACACTACGCATCGCGAGGTACAGAAAAAAATTCATTGACTGTATAGCCTTAGGCATTCGATATGGAGAACCTTAACCTCCAGCTACTTAGCAGATTAATTTCCGGCAATTCAAAATCGCATCTATGTCAGGTAAGTTCCTGCAGGATTCTGTTGCTAAGGTTGCAATGATAGTGCAGGTTACGTCCTCTATGTAGGTAAGGCATGTCCTAGGTCCTAAGCAACATTGCGCTTGTATTGAGGTTACCAGCTACTATTCCTTACCCAAATGCTCTCACGAATACAGAAAAATTTAGAATTTAGAATTTTCGTTGTTGTAATGTTTTAAAGGCTGTATGACCATTAGTTTTAGAGTCAAATAAAAAAAATCTGTCAAAATATAAAAAGTAATTCTATTATAGGTAATGTACAGCTGTAATATATCGCTTTATATTCTGTGATTGAATGTCACGTGTTTAAAAATGAGCCCTTAAAATTAACATTATCTTTAAGCATATTTACACAGATTAATTGCGGAGTTTTTAGATGAAATTTGTTGCCTATATTACTCACCAATATTTACATAATTTATAATGTGACGTTTTTAAAGTAATTTCATCCGCGTCTTTAAGCCCTTAGTGCCTAATTTGATACATTACTAGGTTATAAAATATAATAATAAAAAGAAAAACAATAAGGTTTGATATTTGATTACTTGTGAGTTTTAATATTTTATTGCTCGTAATCTCGTTCTGGCTGTGTTAGTAATAAAAGTGTCAATAGAATAATAACAATAAGTTATATAGTTTCATTTTATAGCGTTTTAAGATAGCGTTTTTGTGGTCGTAAAAGGGTTTTTTTTATTTAGAGAGATATAGAAAATGATTTGTGTGTTAAACTGTCCTATGAATGTTGTTTTTAGAGGACATTAACATTTTTGTCCTCGTTAAGAGTTTTATTTATGTGTCCTTAAAGTTTGTAATTATCTTTAACATAAGTACAATGTTGTTGCTGATATTAATTTACTATGCAAATACATTTTATAACTTTTCTATTTTATTCCTTTTTGTTCCTATAAACAAAATTCGTTTATGAATTGTCTTTGCTCACCTTCAACGGGAAAAATGATCTTCTGTTCTGTCCTGCCGTAATAATCATCGAACTCTGCCGGCTTGTCGGTGCTCTCGCTGAGCGTGCGGCCTTCGGCCACGGGCATCGGCAGGCTGTTCACAGGCAGCGCTACTGCCGGCTTCTTGCTCAGCCTCAACTTCTTCAAGATCTGCTGCTTTACAAACTCTATCCTCATCTGCGTCAGTTCCGTAACACTAAGGTCCCCGTTGGCGCAATTCGCACAGCTGCCCAACATCTCGCCCTCCAAACTTAAGAAGTTAGTGACTAGAATGAACACGAGCACTCGCGTCGCAAACCCGGCCATGGTAGATTCCTTCGGCGGAGACAGTTGAAGTACGAGAGTAGATCTAGGCGCATACGGGCGTCTGGCTCGGTGTCAGGAGCTCGACTGGCTTGCTGTCGCGGCTCCGAGTGTTGTTATACACGCACCCCGAACTGACGGTATTCCTCGGAGCTTTTTTCTTTATCAGCCCCCTTCAGGTCACTGATAACGCTTGGACAATGGACCGGCGTGATACGGGCGGCCATCATAATAAAATTATTGACAGCTAGTACAACGCACGTTTGTTTACAGTTTATTTACTGGGAATATTAATGCGAACTAATTATAGATGTTTTGTATTCTATATTAAGTCTGTATTGGATGGAACTGGTTACGCGCTGGTGCAATTTTTAATCTTAGAATAGTATGAAAGTCGGTTCCCGCTGTCTGTCCTTATGTATGCTTAGATCTTTAATAATACGCAACGGATTTTGATGCGGCTTTTTTTAATAGATAGAGTGATTCAAGAGGAATGTTTGTATGTATAGTACATGTGTAATATAGTAGAGAAATAATTTATATGTTCTGTTGCGACTGCGAGTGCCTTTCCGACAAAAGTCATGATCTACTTATACTGGACGTAAAGCCGTTTTATACCAAAGTGTTGCTGACCGTCCATATTGCAAGATCTCCCGATCTGTATCAGTTTATTGTCGCCTGGTAGTTGCAATTATAACGGATAGAGTGGCTTTTATACAGGAAAAGCGCTTTAATGCGGGCCAAGTCGCGGGCAAAAGCTAGTCTATATTAATAATTGTTTTTAATCAGTGTCACCAAATCCGTATTTTGTATCATAACTTTACTTTATCGTGAGGAAGAAAGTTTTAAAACCGTGATAAGCTGATTAACTATATTTTTTATATTAGCAAAGAGCTTAATAAAAAATAGTGATTAGTTAAAATATTTTCGTAACAAAAATTAGTAAGAAGTTTTTTTCTCTGTATAAATATTGTATCGTAGCTAAAAAAGATCTGATTCTATAATAAATAATACACTTGAGCTATGCCTGATGAACTAAATTACAACCCTGGTAACCGTTGCGCTCGAAACGTTTTTGTTGTACATTTATCATGCGCACCTCCAACGAATGGAACTCTTTGCCACAGTGTATTTCCCGATAATTATAGCCTGGGCATCTTCAAGTCACAAGTGAATCTTCCAGGCAAGCATGCTCCACGGTAAACCACATCATCACTTACCATCAGGCGAGATAGTGGTCAAACGCAATCTCATAGAGTTACAGGTTGTAATAAAACATGTACATGTTCCACAAAATCCAAGAGCAAAAATAATTTTGCACGCAATAAAAATGCTGATCATCAAACTGTACGGTGTAATACGAAATAATTGCGTACACGCCGGTAAAAAAGGTTGCACCAGCGTTTTTTACAAATTTTGACAGTGGCCGGTGCAGCCCAAGAAGTTTATTATAGGTATAAAATTCTTGGTGCAGCCTTATATATTTTTTTCATCTACAATCGTACAAATCGTATTCTTTCAATTGATGGTAAGCTGCCAGGCGCAAACGTCAAAAACTTTAAATATCTCACAGAACTTTGAGTCGCAATGTGCTACAAGTCACAACTAACCGCAAACTACAGATTGGTCCATCATGGATTAAGTTCTGAAAGATGAAAATAAGATTTTACAATAGGACTGTTAGATAGAGATGCATGTCGCCTTTTTGTACGTGATTGTTCAGGTGACAAACTATAAAGTGTGACAAAAATATTTGTGTAAAGGAACTTCTAGTGTTTTAAGTGATAAATAAGTATGTAAATTATTATTTAAAAAAATACTTCGACTGTCTCATCTATGCGCACGCGATAAATTCCTCGTGGGATAATAACTATGCAACGAATAATACGCGGTGCTCATTTCTCTAGCGCTTTAGAAGAATGGTACATCTTGTATAGCTTTCTTTATATTAGCTTTAAGGTGATAGTAAGAAATACTTAATTTTTACTGGTAGAGATTTGCCGAACATCTCTTTTCAAAACGCCTGCATTATATTATTATTGATATAGGTATCCATTCCAAAAACGTCTTGTTTAATTGCAAAAACATGTTTTTTTTAAATTAGCAATTAATTATTCTGCAAATTCAATGCTTCTATAATATGAAGCTCGTTGTAACTTTAAGCTCATATGACTGTAAAAAAGGAAACCTCGTAATTTTGTTAGTCGGTAACTTGCGAAATCCCCCTATTTAATTATTATTTAATAGAAAGCTACTATCACAATTCCTGCTTAGGTAATATAGGTTAAGTTAAGGTTCTTTAGACATTCCATAATTAAACAAGAGAGAACCAAGTCTGTTTAAAAAAAACGATCCAATAACACCCACAATCCAAAAATATAAATTTATTTGCATTACTTTGAAGCGAAATTATTAAAGGTTACAAGTTACATGAGCCTTCACAATCAGTTACACACGTAACATATTACGTCAACCAAACAAGATTGTACTTCTATTACATTATATACATTTTCCGGATTAACCGTTCAACTATATTAAATTGAGATTATTTTTAGGGTGACATGGGGAAATGAAGCAAAGGCAATCATTTCTTCATTTTTATACTATTTTTTTTATATGGGCACAGAAAAGTGCCTCTTTTGATCCTCGCACATGATGGTAATTGAAGTGTAAAGATAGAGTTTCGATGGACGAGTGATCATTCACCAGGTAGCAACCATAGCGATCTGAATCCGGATATAGGCTGATCCCAAAACGTGACTTTGTTGCGTCAGCCACTATGAAGAGTTTTACAACTTGTGAACGGTGACTGCTATTTACAGTTACAAATACAAATCGTTTATTTGCACATACATGACAACTTAGTTATAACTATGGCCTTTTAATGTAAGACTATTTTGCTATCTACGTCTCCTGTCAATCTATCCCACAAAACCATATAACTCCACTCTTGATTTATTAAATAGATCGTTTTAAAAATTGTACCTAGATTTATTGAGTAGATGAACCAGTATTTTCCTGCGGTTCCCATTTACGAGTTGACTGACAATGCATTTAATGATTTTACAATTTTTTATAAACTTAATCAAGCATTGACTCCTGTACGAGAAGTTTCGGTTGTCCTCGTTGCGAACGACCAAAAAAGTCGGCTTTTAGCTAAACAATTTTTCAAAAATGATGTTTTTATCTGTATTCATATACACCTGTGTAATCAAATTTAAAGTTATTAGTACTTAAGCCTTCCAAAATATAAACAAAAAAATCATTTTTTTTTATTTTACTACGCCCCACCTTACCCTAAGTTGTACGCTGTAGTATCTTTACCGGTAGTTACTTTGCAAATCAAATTGGTACTTTCCAAACTTGAATAGTCAAAAGATGCTTTGAATTCCTCGACACCTTTATGGTTAGGTACATGACTGTTCATTATTGAACTGAATGAAACTGATATGAATGATAACTCAAATTACTATTTTCGTAAATCTAACATTGTTAGCAACGGACAGTGCTTAAGGTAGGTACCACCAGATAACTATTACTGATATGTCAACGTCATACAACAAGAACATTATAGATCTCATAAATGAAGCCCGCCTGCTCCACGACAGTGTGGTGTACTACTTAACCTTCTCTGTAGTAGAAGCAGCTACTACCAGCAGTGGGATAGTAGGATACAAAGAGAGAGATACAAGACAACTTATAATAATATAGGGCTAGTATTTTTCCCCTTTCTGGAGATATGGCAAGAGCCACAACCATGTGCAAGATGAAACATATCCTACTAATATTATAAAGGCGAAAGTTTGTAAGAATGTATGGATGTATGGATGTATGGATGTCTGGATGTTGTTCCTCTTTCACGCAAAAACTACTGAACGGATTTTGATGAAATTTAGCACACGGGTAGATCATATCCTGGATTAACACATAGGCTACTTTTTATCCCGGGAAAATATAAACCGGGACTTTTATCCCGGAAAACTTTTTAATGCGGGTGGAGCCGCGGGCAATAGCTAGTATTACATAACTAACCAAAGCTACAATAAACATAACCTATAAAACCATGCCACGAGACAATGAGATGACAAAAATCATCGGGGAACGCCTCAATCAATGCCATATTTTATTAATTTGGGAAAATAAACAATTGGATCATTCGGCAGGCGGGCGTTCTGAAGCGTGCCGGCATCGTGGTCCGATAACAGCGTAGTATTTAAGTTCCACGATACTTAGGTCAGTTGATAATTGATAGTAAAAATATTTGCACAAGGATACGTTTAAGGGCTGCGCGAACGGTGTGATTTATGGTTCCGGCTGTAGGGGGAGGTAGGGGGGGCTGTCTACGGGCTAAATGTTGGGTGCTGTTTGCTACAACTAATACCCAACTAATTATGCATAAGTTGCCACTTTATGATGATATTACAAAAATGACAAGATGATTTTTATTTTCGAAAATGACAACTACAATTTAAGTCATAAATTTTACATTATTGGTATGGTCATAAAATATATTAATTTTGTATTTTCTACTACTCTTACCCACTTGATGAATGTGACAACCCTACGCGTTGATAACATTACACGGTGTCATGCTCGAATAAGTTTTTTTTTTAACCGCTTGCCACTGGATTCTGGTCGGTATTGAGTCACCAATCACTTAGTGCCTGCGTACTGGCAGAAATCTATTTCAAGTTTACTTGTAATTACGATGTATTTCCCGTTCCACTAAGTGTGATAACAAGAGATCGATTCTTAAAGTCTGCTCGCGTAATTGTCTCTTCTCGGAGTAAAAATAACGAAATCTAAGTAAGGAAGAAGCCACTTTATTAGAGGCAGTAAAGCTTTATTTTGTTGAAAGAATTATTAAAGTTGGTCGCAGATTAATAATACTTTACTACACTTAGGATCAGATATTGAACGTCAGTGTGTCATGCCAGGATAAACATTACCTAAACTTATAGTGGCCAGGGATAACCAGTCACTAAAAACCCAAAATCAAATACTTAACTCAAATTATTAGAACATTCGTATTGTAAAAGTATTCTATTTATCTAATAACGAAGACAGTTATTTGCATGTAGAGCTTTAGAACAACAATTCATACTAGTGGTAGGTCTCTCGTATGCGAGATAGGTACCAGCACAATGTCTATTTCTACCGCCAAGCAGCAGTGTGCATGAACTATTTTGTTCCGGTTTCGAGGACATTATGGCCAGCATAATAAATGGGCATATGAGACTTAACATCTTATGTCGCGGGGTGACGTGCCCAGTAGAGTGCTGCGCGGTACTTTGCTGTCTATGGGCAGTCGTATGGCTTAAATCATCAAGCGAACGGCATGCTACTCCCGTCATTTAACTGCAGTAAAAGTAAAACAAAGATTCGGTTAGTGTTGTCTTTTTAATAAGATTAGTGGCGCTACCTACCATCACGTGGGTCTCGTAAAATCGGTTAAAATTAGGTTTCTGTAAATAAAAACGAACATAAAACCCGACTGCGTCAATATCGGCCATCTTTATTAAATTCATTGAAGAACTGAAAAGTTAGAAACAAGATTTTAATTCGTATATTTTATTTTGGTTTTGAATAATTTTAGTTGACACCGTTCACAAACGCATTCGGAGGCATCTGCTCACTCCGAAATTTTGTTGCTCTACCTGTATCATCAACCAAATTATGAGAAGTGAGCGTATTCATATAGAATATAGATATATGTATAATTCAAAAGTTAAATTCTCAGAAAATATTTTCTGACAATAAACCGAGTTGTTTCTCCATTGACTCAACGCTGGCGTCTGCAAGGCAAACGAACTAACAATCTCAGTAAGCTACCAACAACGTCACCGGATCATCTGCCCCTCTCACATTAAAAACATCTTTATCAACAGTGGAATGAACTTCAGAAATAAAGGCAACAACCAATATTTAGGTCAAAATCTTTTTATCGTTTTGGCAAAGTTTTTTGAACTGTGCGTAAGTTAGAGAGGGGTCGCCAACTACCGTCTTTATCAAGGATATTTCACTTTTATAGATATGTGCCGGGGAAATCTTAAGAGTAATACGTAAACAAGTACAAGTGCACAGGGACCTTTGAAATGGTCAGAAGTCAAGTCTTTATAAGGATATTTACCTATTAGAAACATTATCTTTTTACTGATATGTACTATGACGATGAAATTATTAAGTGGTAGTGCGACTGAATGGTTAGCATTATGACTGTCTATAAAGAATCACCGTCACCAAAAATTTAAAACACGAAGCTCTGCATGAGACTGAACGATGGTCTTTTTTGGACATCAAATGCTAAATCAAAGACACCAAGCTATGTTTGAACCAGACACAGATATCCTCATACAGCTTAACAACAGAATTTGACAAACTAATTTTATATTGGAATGTTAGGTACTTATGCCATATATAAAAAAAAAACACTCAACAGCTTGCCGATCCATACTATATTCAAATTCAAATCATTTATTCAGTAATTAGGCCCCTAAGGGCACTTTTACACGTCATGTTTCACAATGTTGTTTTACTAAAAGATTCTATCAGTGCTTCGGAAAAGCCCACTGACCTGAGAAGAAGCACCAAGAAACTCAGCGAAGGTCTTTTATCATTTTTTTTAAATATATCGCACCTTTAGGATGAAAACGACACAATTCAAAAAGACAGAAAATTGGGTTATCGTCATAAAATTACTTAAAACGAAGTACTCAATACAATAATAGTTTAAACACAGCCCTATTCAAACAGGAAAAGGACAAAGCTGTTATATCGGTCCCTTTTTTACTATATTTATATAAATAAGGGTCTAGTTTTTAGTCATTTAAAAATGACAACTCTATTTTCTATTTTTTGAATTGTGTCGTTTTCGTTCTAAAGGTGCGATATATATTTTACAATTTGAAAATCACAACATTACTTCAATTTTAAACATGGATATTAAATGCGAAAATTAACGGAGAGTACCTAAGTGAAACAACCACCTACATGTTTAATTTTAAGTAAAAAATAAAGTCAACCATCAAACAGAGCAGACCAGTCCACACAAGCAGCACCCGTTCACGAGTATGACGCATGTGCCAGCCATCAGCCTCCTCATCATGTTACAGGGAAGTGACCGACCCGGTACATGACGCCGCCGCAAGCACAGACGTTAAAGCGAGCAAGACTACTCAGATTGTGGCTAACCAAGACAAAAGAGATGCAACAAAGCGGTATATCAAATGAGTAACGTAGTATGTTCAAAAATATACTCTTAGGACTACCCGGGAAAGTCGCACATATCCATCTGTCACAAGTCACTTAAGCTAAATACAATCGATCTTATCCTTGCGTAGCGAGCAACTATTCCCATGGGTTTTTGTCATTAAAATAGTCGTCAACAGTATAGTAACCCTTTTTCAATAATTTGTTTTATAAAAACATAAATATAGTTTCTACTATGTTTATGTTTTTATGACCAGCAAGAAACTAAAAATATAATAAATACCTACCTACTCCAAATGGAATAAATACAGAAATAAGCGGTTTAATTTCAACTGCTATCCCTGATAACATTTGACTAATTAATATTACGAAGGCGTTGAGATTCGATGCAACTGAACCGTAATTTATATTGCACTATTAAACAAGGGTCATAAGTTATACGTTTTTGGCAATTATAATTTATTAATCTGTCAATACATGTTACAAAGTCATACATACTTTGTCACACGTATTTAATAGGTAGTGGTGCATTAAAATATGTTTGGTAGGTACTCGTCTTTACGGTTGAGTTCTGCTAGTTTCGAAATTTGTGCTCCATAAATGGTAGAAGTCGCGTCATCACATAATGGAACGCTGTATAGACTAGGCAAAGTGTTGGTGAACTAAAATTGTTCATTGGCTACCCTGGGTACGAAAGCCGTGAATGTTTAAAATCTAATCGTAAATGAGTCTCCATTCCGAAGACGTGGATCAATAATTAACGAGATATTGCCATTATCATCGTCATCAGCCCGTTGCAGTCCAGTCCACTACTGGACATAGGCCTCTCCCAAGATACGCCACAGAGCCCGGTCTGCTGCTTTATACATCCAGTTGCTGCCAGCCCTCTTGTGCAAGTCGTCCCGCCATCTGGCCAGAGGGCATCCCACGCTACGTTTACCAAGACGCGGTCTCCACGCCAGAACACGCTTACTGCAACGGTTACCCCGAATATTTCAAGTATAAAGGTATATTGTAGGGCATTACAATTCCTTTCTAATCGTGGCTACTTGATCTCTGCCTAGATTTAACCTTAATTCTGCAAAACCTAGTATTTTTTCTGTCAGGAAATTTGGTTTAACAAAGCATAATTTTTAGGTCGTAACTTCTTAAATTACAAATTAAATACCATTTCTAAAAACTCTATGTATTTTTCCACGGGAATGTAATTCATTTTCGTAGCTCAAATTTTTGTTTTAAAGTGAAGTTTTCCTCCTAAACGCCACGTCATATTCGTAGAAAATTCAGTGTGAAGCGTAATAAATGTGAAATAAAAAATGGGTCTCATTATAATGTTAACAACCTAATATCTCGGTGTCGCGCGGTCACGCAATTAGCCCGAGCACGTGGTCGACGTGTGATCCACCCGCGATGCATGTCTTGTAGAGAGGACACTCCATGTTTACGACTACCGTGCTAGTTTCTACCTACTCGGTGTTTTTGCTTGACATTGATCGAATAACTAGATTTTTAGTGTGTGTTAAGTGGCTTTTAATGTGCCTCCGAAAATTCTGCATCTACAACAGAACATTAAATATTTTCCTTTTTTCCAGAAAACACTAAAAAAGAAAAATTATCACTATTTTTGCATAAAATTTTTTTTTGACCCAATAATAACCGAATGTTTTAACCAAAACAAACAAAACAATAAAAGTAACCATGCGGAAGAACCAACAAGATTTTAAGTGCCAATCACAAAAAAAAACAGATACCAATACATGAACTCTCTGAAAAAGTTAAAAACAATCCGAGCCCTTTTGTTTAGGTATGGCAATCACTACTCGACCTCAGGCTTAGCGCGCTCTTCGGCAGAGGTCTCGAGGTATTGATAACCTTAGTGAAGTATGGAGTTGCCTTATGATTTTAATAAACAATAATATATAATAAATAAACCACTTTCTTTGCAGGAATTTGTGGTAGGCATATTTTTCTTTCACAATAATTCACCTACTTATAATTTTGTAAAAATTACGTATATTATTACGCTTATAGGTTTTGTAATACGTAAATATTATTCCTTATTTACCTCCATGTTTTTGCTGAAAAGTGCAACGCTTATTGTTAAGTTTCGTTAATGATTTCAGTTTTCTATTACTTCGTGCATATTTTTTTACTTTGAACGCAAAATTAACACATTACTAATAATAATAATTTATCCTTAATAATATTGCAAAGAAGAAAGATTAGAATTTTTGTATGTTATAACGAATAAACTCAAAAAGTACTGGGCCGATTTTAAAATCTCTTTCACCAATATAAAGCTACATTATGGGCGAGTAGCATAAAGTGGAACTTTTATCCCGGAAAATCACATTCCACGGACGGAGCCCCGAGCAGAAGTCTAGTTTTAATGAAGTAGAATCAAAATTAACAATAACAGGTCACTTCATTGCATCAATTTCCTTCATATTTCCACAATAAAAAAATACATCTGCGCAGCGGCTTATAGTACTAATAGCGTAGTTGACTACTTTTTTTTTAATACATTTATCAAAAATGTATGCCATCGAAAATCGAACGGAAAAAATATTTTCAAAATTGGCCCAATTATAAATAATTAGTATGTTATAAAGCTTTGAAATTTGGTGGAAGGGGTAGTTTGCCAATAACAGTAGTATTACACAGTGACGTCACCGAGAGTCGCCGACTATAACGCTGCGTGCGTGCGAAAGAGATAGCGCGATATCCCCTCCATGTTCCCACTTTTGCTCACAACAATATTTCAAATATGAATAACTGCTTTATTTTTCAACCAATTTTGATTGGTTGAACAGAAGAATTTCTTTTTCGTATTATATTCTGTTACATATAAAATGATTTATAAAATCAAACAGGAAACTACGCTATTGTTCAAAACCATTTGACCTCACGCAAAACAATGCTCTATCTGCAATATATTGTTCTTGGTCGGGATGACGAATAATGACTTTCGATTTCATTGATACAAGTCCGTATGGCGGAATTCGTGCTAATAATAAAATAATTATCAATATAGGTTTATTCCATTACTGGTACCACTACAGAATCCTGTCCTTGCATCGATTCGACATACGTTCTGACTTCTGATAGCGGGAAATGCGTCGTACAGATGTTTTTGATAAATCTTATTATGAAATAAATGGCGACAATACTCGTTTCGGAGTTATCATAGAATAATACCGTACCAGAAACGTAGTTAGTGTTTTTGTGGCATAAAACCGGTCACATGCGCCTGTCAATCTTGCTACCTCAAGATTTTATAAAGATCTATACTTTCTTCTTTAGTTTTTCGTGTTGGTTATTAAACTAAATCCAAAATAATACTTATGAACAATATTATATTATGCAGTATGTTAAATTAAGTAATTTTACTTGGCGGTAGAACGTGAAGAGCAACGGCTTTAAACGTCACGTAGAAAAACGCGCCAAGTGCAAATTTCGCGCCATTTTTAATTAAAGGAGGAAATGGGAGAATTTATTAAAGTGTATCAACAAAATAATTCAATAATCTGTGTGTAAGTCGTGCATATCTTAAAAATAGCCGGTTAGTGACCTCATAATCTCTCAACTCTGTTACGGTTTAATAACACCGGGTTAGGGTTAGTGAATCTATACTAATATTATAAAGCTGAAGAGTTTGTTTGTTTGAACGCGCTAATCTCAGGAACTACTGACCGATTTTGAAAATTCTTTCACTAATAGGAAGCTACATAACTCCTGAGTGCTATAGGCTACTTTTTATCTCGGAAAAATACTTTTGTCCCGGAAAAACTTTTTCACGCGGGCGGAGCCGCGAGCACTACTAGTCAGTTATACACAAGAAACAAACGAATGCATAGCGATACGCTTGTCCTTTACATTAGTTACCTATTATTTCTAGAGATGTATAGCAGATGACACGCAAACATGTTTTTTAAAATAGTTACAGTTAAAAAAGTTGAGGTATTTTCTACCCTTATTGATTTGTAAGTTTAAAAAAGAATATTGTAAAAATTACGTATATTATTGAATATATTGAAACATTTTAATGATAAAAGAAAATATCATATTGCTGGAGTATATTTTTTCCCCTACTTTTTAAATCATTTTAAAAGTATCTTTCTTTCACCTCAAGTATATCCGAACCAAAATATAACATACTTAACTAATTATTTTTTTTTACTAGCAACTTTTTAACTGTATGTTAAGCAAAGTATAAATAATGTCATCCACGAACTTATTTCCCTAATCGCTTACAGTACAGGTGTGCAACCTTCAGTTTTTTAGTTATTAAAATACATATTTATAATTGCTTATAACTGCACGAACAGACCCATGAGTAATCACTAATCAGTCCTTAAACACGCAAAACGTCCACTCAAAAAATGATGGGATCCCTTTGGTTCGCCTACTTTTTTTTTACTATTATTTTTTGCATAGTAATATTTTGGCCTACTACTTTTTTGTCATAATACGCTATTGGAATAATTTTAAGCTTGACTAATTTGTAATAGACTAACACACATTTTGCATAACGTGTATTTAAAAGAAATTAGGTTAGCGAGGAGCGAAGCGACGAGCGTGTTAGGAGCACATGAACCACCGCACGAGTCGAGCGAGCGAAGCGAGCTTGCCGCGGTGGCTCGGTTCTGAACCTACACCCGTAACTTCTAAAAGTAGGAGGTGTGCGCTTTGGGTTTTGAATCTGTGAATGTTTCATCGCGCATCGCGCAATTATGCGTAATGATTATTATGCACATTGATATTTAGGCTTATAGCTAAGATGCGTAAGAATATTGTTACAAAAAAAAATATGCAATCCAATAGGGAACCAAAAATGATAGAGCGGGTCATCGTGGATGGCATTATTGTACAGTCACCAGTATAAGTAGCTGAACAAATTCAAAATTTCAAATTGCCCACATACTTTTATGATCTTACTAATCTTTTTTTTTCTCTTCACAAAAATAAAATAAAATAAAAAAGTTTTGCTTTACTTCATACGAAGAAAATATTTTTTCAGTTTAAATTTTGATTTTGTACGGATATTTATGCTGCTGATTGTACATGTGAAGGCGCAGGACCGCGCCGTCCCTATGTGCAAAGTGTGCGGCGCACACAGGCGCCAAGGCAATAGGGGCGCCGGCATCAGGATGAAATGCCAGCGTTAATAATTGAAATTATATTTGGTAGGTATACTACGACACGTGCTTAGTAGGTAAGAAAGTAGGTACAAGTCTCCTAAGACAATACTCACGCTTGTGTAAACCACAATTTAAAGGTACTTGAATTTTCACGCCAGTGTTTGTGAGCTAATGAGCTATGTGTTAGCGTAGTATAGTCGCTGCAATAGCCAACTACATATCTTATTATAAACCATTCGCAAAAGGTCATTTACTTAATTAAAACATAAAAAAAATATCTGCGCTTCACAATGAGCCAAGAAACGTTAACGTTGAATAATAAAAAATGTTGATGTCGAAACAGGACGACAAATCAGAGGCGCTTCATATATTTCGCACACAGGCGCTGTCTTGGGTCGGTGCGGCCCTGTGAAGACGAACATAGATTTTTCTATTCTGTCAATTTTTGAGTCAAATCTCTACGTTGTTATCTGAAAGTGGGGTCTTTGGCCTCCGATGGACCGTGTTTCACTCTTAATCACGGATAATGGGTGGCAGCATATCTCATTACCGGGAGTAAAGGTCGCAGCTCTCTTACATGGCTTCTGGACTCAATATGTTCCGCGACTTTGCCTTTAGGATCACTTTTTAAAGGTAGATTGTTGTTTAGACGAACATTATGTAATTTTTTCTTGCTGTCATTATACTTGCTATCAGGAGCAGTGTATTAAGTTTGTTTCTCCATCAGGAAGTTGACGTTTGTCTTACATGGAAATAAAAAAGTACCTAGTACAAAATACCTACCAAATAAATAGGCAGGTAAGATTTTATTAAAAAAACTTGTTCAACAATATCTTTTTCTGTCAGTCAAAACCATTTCGCATACCAAAGAGAGTTGGTCCTATAGGAAAGCTATATTAAAAGAAACATTACAAAAATTGCTCGCAAAAAAGTAATGAGGCCATCAATTTTATGTCCGTATACAACGTCACAATGTAATGTCCGTATATCAAAATTAAACTACACACTATGTAATGTCACAATGTAATGTCCGTTTATAAAAATTAAACGAATCACGGCAACACCATAAAAAATAGATCTACACCAATATTATAAAGAGGAAAGACTTGTATGTTTGTAACGAATAAACTCAAAAACTACTGGACTGATTTTAAAAATTACTACATTTTTAAAATAAAATAAATAAAAATAAAATAAAATACTTTATTCATCACGTAGGCGAACATGGTTGCACTTATGATAAGTCATACATTAAATTAATTGCAATAATTATTATTGATACAAAAGGTCACTTATATAACTACCGACAATTTTATTGAGATTAAAAAGAATGATGAAAATTAGAATTTAAAAAGCCAGCTCGGGCTGGCAGGAAAGGGGATATAAAGAAAAAAAAAAAAAAAAAATTACAAAAATTAAGGGAGGAACGCGTCGCGATCCTCACCGGTGAGGACACTACAGGCCCTAGCCTAGCTAACCTACCAGCCTTTCACTAGCTTCCTAAGCGATGACTACCCGAAGAAGAAAGGCAGAAAGAAACTCCGGGCTTACTTTTTTGTCATCATTTGTCCATTGAATCTTTACATATTTTTTTTTTTTCAAGTCTTTTGCTTACAAAGTCAGATCAGTTACATAAGCTAATGCACACACATCACCGTAAAATAGGGATTAAAATCAATTGAAGGAATTTAACTAAGAGTAAACACTATCCCTAAGAAATTCATAACAAAATTAGAGAACACAATTAGGTAAGGTTAAGGTTAAAATGCTTACGTAAGCTACTTTTATCCTAGGAAAATATAAAGCAGGAGTTTCATCCCGGGCCAACTTAATCACACTGGCGGAGCCGCGAGCAAAAACTAGTTTTTTTTATGACATCGAGTGACGAGACGAGCACGACGACCACCCATAAACAGTAGAAACACCATCCAGCACCTTGAGTTACAAAGTACTATGTGGCATTCTAGCGCTCGTCATCCTGAGACATAAGATGTTAAGTCTCATTATGTCCTGTAGTTACACTGGCTACAATGCCCTTCAAATCGAAACACAACAGTGCATGCACACTGCTGCTTGGCGGTAGAAATAAATATTGCGGTGGTGCCCACCCAGACGGACTCTTACATACAATAGTCCTACCACCAGTGAAAGGAAAGGAAAATACTGACTACCAGTTTTCAAGCTTCCTAGTTTGAGATTCAGTGGTAATGTGTGTAATTTAATTGTAATAAATAGTAGATCTAGTAGACATACCTATCGTAAGTGAGATCTATCTGGCTACCATCCCCTTTGTTATTTCCGCCGGCAACCAGACCAGAAAGAGATAGGAATAGCAAAGTTAGTATAAGCCTCCAGTAATTTTGTCAACCAAACGCAAGCTATAATTTCATTGTGATTATCTCAATCAATGCTGCACGGGCCTCCTCTACAATTGAGAGGGGTTAGGCCTTAGTCCACCACGCTGACCTAGTGCGGGTTGGCAGATTTCACATACCTTCGAAATTCGAAGAACTTGTAGGAGTAAGTCGGGGCACCAATTGTAGGGTATAGTCGCGGTCACCAATTGTAGAGTGTTGCGTCCTACTTCCTATTTAGAAATAAAATTCAGAGACAGATTCAATGTGATGTATTGGGCCGAGTACAGTATATGCAAGTGGTTATGAAGACAGTTTGCGAGAGAGTGAAATAAAATGCTTAATGCTTATATATAAATACACAAGTTGGTTGTCGATTGTGGTGGGGCTGCAAACGACCCTCTTTGGTCACTTGTACGTTGAGTGCCGCACTGATGTAAAAAGCCAATCACAATGTTTTTTGGCTCGACCCGGGATTCGAACCTAGGACCTCAGCGCGCAAATCGTACTCGTAACGCGTACGCAACACAACACGCCACCGAGGTAGTCAATGATAATGATACCTTTACTTCCTTATCGAGCCCATTCATGTTGAAGATGAATATGTCTAATCTGTGAAACGTGACTCTTAACATTTACTTGTCATAGTAATAATCACAAGAATCATTTACAAACAGACATTAATATTTTTATATAAATAAAGAATGTTACAAAATATATTGCGTTTGATAACGTACGAATGATGTGGCTTTCATAATGTTAACCTAGGACGCAAACTATCGCCAAATAAGAAGTTATTGTAATTTATTATTTTTATCAATGCATCGTTTTCAAGATTCGTAAGTAACAGGTCAAGTCTTACTGTAGTACTGTACAACTTTATTACCTACTGTAGTTAATATCGTGCATTCTTTATCCCCTAATATTTTGATACCATTAATATCGGCTACGTATAAGTAATTTAAGAAGCCCAAGTTCTTAGCAGATACAACTTGCTATAGTCTCTTACATCGAACCACAACTAATTGTTTTTTAATAAATTGTGTAATGCAAATTGAAGATAGAAGTGTAACATTAACTTTTCGGACCACCAACCCCTCAGTCCGTCCCGTGACCATGAAGTGCTGCAATAATTTCAAACGTCGCACAGAACGCAAAAATATTCTTGTCACCAAACTTTAAGTTTTTCTATGACCTTTATCTTTCACAGACACTTTTAGAGACCCTAATGGAATTGTTAGCAGACATTTGGGCAACTTAGCCGATTGTCCTATGTTTAATCCCCTTCCGACATTTTGTCAGAGATATTACTTTAAAAACTATAGAGAGCATAGGTATTACTATAGTGATTAATATTTAAAAAGAAAACTGTAGAGTGAAATATCAATTATCAATTATTTCTGTCTTGGTATTTACCGCCTACATATAATTTACCAAGTTCTTGATTCAAGTTCTGTTTGTAATTAACACATTGTGACATAACAAAAATCTGAATTATCGTCTGATTATTTAAAAGGTGTTGAGTCAGTATTACTGAAATAATTTCTTATTAAGCTATTGCATAGCTTTTATCGCGGGCCTTGAGCGTGGAGACCGAATCCAGAAATTCCGTTACGAAAAAACCTGTCACCCCTCACTCCGACCGGCACAGCGGAGATATTTTATTTTCAACTCTATCACAACCATGTAGAGTGTAAAATTCCATAAGTAAATTTAATATCGCAGTCTTGTAAGAATACAATATGTAATAGGATATGAGCTAATTGTTAAACGATAAAAGATCGAAATTACCGTGTATTTAAAAATTGTTCCAGTCAGTGAAACGTATCGAAATGTCAAACGCGGCGGGATGACGTGATTCTAAGTTTGAATTTTTAAAAAGTTTTTGTTTTATATCTGTTCAAAGAGGTTTTTATTTAAATATTACGGCTCTGGATACTAGTCCATTGAGCCTGTCTTTCATATTTTTTTTTAGTTTTGCCATCTATCGATGAATATTTTATTTTATATCTGTTCAAAGAGGTTATAAATATTAGAATTTATGCATTAGCTTTACCGCGGCAGTCTCCGAGTGCCACACGTCTTTTTTTAACCGACTTTCAAAAAAGGAGGGAGTTCTCAATTCGTGTGTTTGTATTTTTTTATTGATATACGTTCGAGCCCCAGAGCAAAGGTAACTCAAGTTCACAGATAAGAATTTCAAGTTAAAAGGAAGAGTCGCACTCTCACGCGATCACCACGTGACAGTACATTGGCGGGAAACTGCACCCAGAGTTACGTCTACATTGAGATTATGAAATGTAAGACTATTTGAATTGAAGGTAGCGTGTCTTGTCGTTAAAAATTGATAAGGTATTACTTAGCAATCTATACATATAAATAATAAACCTAAACCTTCTAGCCAGTTTCGGCCTCGGCGGCCAATCTCAACGGAGATCAGCCAGATACACAGGATATATTGTAGTGCACAAATTTGTGCGCAATACACAGGTGCAGTCGCCCTTCCTTCACTCTCATAGTCCGGCCTGTTCTCTATCAGGCGCAGGACCACCAGCTTTACGTACTTTCCGAGGCACGGAGATATCACACCGCGAACTTCCTGACTCCGAGCTGCGACTGAGTATTTTTTATGATGGAAAAACCAGACACAATATTTTTGGCTCGAACTGAGCTTCGAACCCAGGATCTCAGCACGCAAATGATACTCTTAACACGTAGGTACGCAATACAACTACGCCACCGAGGCAGTCATAATATAATAAAGCAGTAAAAACGGTGTGGTCATCATCATCATCAGCCACACGACGCCCACTGCTAAATATGGGCCTCCCCCAAAGATTTCCAGACGGACCTGTGAAAAGCGGCCCGCATCCAGCGCCTTCCTGCGACTTTTATCAAGTCGCCTGTCCACCTTGCAGGTGGACGGCCGCCGCTACGCTTGCCAGTACGTAGGCTCCACTCGAGAACTTTTTGCCTTGCCCACTGCCACTTCAGCTTGCTAATCCGCTGGGCTAGGTATGTCAATGACTTTCGTTCTTCGACGGATCTCCTCATTTCTGATTCGATCGCGTAGAGAAACACTTAGTATAGCCCTTTCCATAGCTCGCTGAGTGACCGTGTGCCGTCTTAAGCGGCTCATAATCAGAGGCCACGTCTCAGTGCCATATGTCATCACTGGTAACATACCTTTACTTTTGTCTTCAAGCCTCAATGCTTTGCTTGCTTGCTTAATTTGTGTGTCTGTACATTTAAAGAAATGTGATAAAAAGAAAAGCGGGTGAGTAAAGAAGAGTAATGGAACACATATTAGCGATTTTTTTAATTCTTTTCGGTCTGTTTTTCTGTTTGATTTTTACTGCACATCTCCAAAATTACTGGACGGATTTTATGAAATTAGTCACATGGGTGGATCATACATAGGCTACTTTTATCCTGGGGAAATAAAAAGCGGGAATTGTATCCCGGAAAATTCCCTTCACAGTATAATCATATTATGTAGGTAGAAAGATGCTTTACAAATATTTGCATGCCTCACGAAAGAAATTTATAATTTTAACTTGTATAACTTTCAAAACCTTTGATCGTTCGACGAAGACTTATTTTGTAAACGAAAACGATTCCTGTATTATCCTGCGGTGATTTTTTGACCTCGTATAGTTTTTCTATACAGCTTAACGTTCCTTATTACGTTATTGACCATCAGGCCTCAATTCAGGGAACATGTTTTATATGCAAATTGTACTGAGCAAGTACTTAATACTCATATGCCAATTTTGCCAGCAAACAGATATTCTTGTATTCACATTTAAAAGGCATTGAAACCAGCATAAATCTTGAGCTTTCAGAAAGTTCATAACTAAATTCTTAAGTTGAAGAATGCTTTGCAGTAGGCAACTTTGAAGTAAACTTGGTGATATACTGTTTACAGGCAACCAGAATGCTTGTTCATGCAATGTTTGTAATACCTACTTACATACAAAATTAACCTTTCAAAAGCCTACACCCTTATCAGACAAAAACGTTGTCAATTCGTGTAATTAAATAGCTAATTGTATAAATAACTTTAGGTCAACTGCGGTTGAAAACCACGTGCTGGTGTCATGTCTCGAAGAACTGACACTCCTCCAAAAGCCGATATTATCAATTTGAACTTGAGTTACCTTTCTATGGTTCATTCGCCTTGAAAGTTGAATAGCGAAATGAACTTACTTATCTAAATATTATAATTAATATATATATTCGTCTCCTCGAGATCTGGAAAAGCCGGTTGCAGTTTCAAATTCAACGGTTTTGGCAGGGGCGGATTTCCCTATAGGCCGCGTAGGCCCGGGCCTAGGGCGGCAAAATTTGGTTAATTATTTTTGTGACAGACATTTTGTGAAAGACAATTTGTGAATTACGATTCATTGTTACCTACTCACAAATAGAAATGGTAAGAATCAGTATCTGAAATACACTGATTGGGATACTTATATCATTCACTGACTATGGTTTTTTTTTAATTTAATTTCTATAGTTTATTTAATTTTTCATGCTTTATAGCACATAGAGGTTTGGCAATCTTTCGTAGGCCTAGGGCGGTCAACGTATCAAATCCACCCCTGGTTTTTGGAATGTACCTACTAGCCACTAGGTGGCAGGTTTATTGTTTGGCTAAGTCTGAGTGGACTGTAGGCATTACATTGTTTTGTCAAGTAGCAAGCAGCGAGGTCTGTTATTTTAAGTACATTGCCTCCAGGTCCTGTAGCCATGTTGCTTTTCTACAAGCCTTTACGCCAATATAATAGTAACAAATGTATGGAAAAGACGTATCCTTACGCTAGAGTTGTCTACAAAATATTATCGCATCTTTAGAACGAAAAGGACACAATTTAAAAAAATACGAAAATTGAGTTATCGTCATAAAATGACTTAAAATGACGTTCCAATACAACAATAGCTCAAACACAGCCATATTCACGCGGGAAAAGGACCAAACTGGTATATCGGGCTTTTTTTTATTATACTTTTATGTAAAAGGGACACAGTTATAAGTCATTTTATGACGAGAAATCACTATCCGATTTTTTTTATTGTGTATATGTGTCGCTTTCGTTCTAAAGGTGTGGTATATCATTCGCATAATATATTATTTTCTAATCTATTGGCGTAACAGGCTACAGGCCCAGGTATTACTAGTTAGATACCCCGGAGCCGTCCCCTAAGCGCCGAAGAAGGCCACCGCGGGTTTTGGTTGGTATGCCAGTGTAGGGTGTGTATAGTGCTAGGGACTCGGTCCAATGTTCACTCGGATGATGCTATACTCCCGAGTGTCGACATTGGGCTGTAAGACTGTGTGAAACCAACATAACCGTTCCACTCACCCCCCAGTGGTGGTAGCGATAATGCGTTTTTCCCCGCGAAAAAAAAAAAAAAAGGTATTACTAGTTATACTATAAGAGGCTTAATATAGGTACAAACTGCAATACTTTGCTATTCTGGTTGGTGTTGCTATTATTAATTTCCAGGCGTTGCAATTAATATTGAGATCTATTTCTCTCAAAGTCCCATTAATCGGGTTTAAAACGTTTCCTAATAACCTTTTCATGTAGTTAACCACTTTACGGGTTATTTCTTGTACCAATAAGGGATAATTATTAAATATTGATATTGGTCCAAATAAATAATAGAAGAATACAATTTATAACGCAAAAATCGACGTTATGTAAGAACTATTTAACAAAAGAGGAAATTTTACCCTAACTGGTGGTAGGACTCTCAAATGTAAGAGTCCGACTGGGTGGGTACCACCGCAATGTCTATTTCTACCGCCAAGCAGCAGTGTGTATGCACTGTTGTGTTTCGCTTTGAAGGGCATTGTAGCCAGTGTAACTACAGGACATAATGAGACATAACATATCTTATGTCTCAGGATGACGAGCGCAATGGAATGGAAGTACTTTGTAACTCAAGGCGCTGGATGGTGTTTCTACTGTTTATGGGTAGTCGTATCGCTTACCATCAGGCGAATGTGGTATGCTCGTCTCGCCAATCGATGCCATAAAAAAAATCGGTGCGTGTACGTATGTACGCGCGTGAGAAGTTACACTTCTTCTTCTACTTCTAGAAGTTCAAAATAGCGACCTCTTTTCTGATGTCTAATATTAGATCTGTCTTTTACTATCAATGGCATGCACAACTATCGATTTTGACGTCAATTGTCCTTAAAACAAAAACATTGAATCTGCCGTTTGTACCTAAGGCCATGATCAGATATCGATTTTGAAGTCGATTGGCCTTCAAATAAAGAAATTCAAAATGGCGGCTACTTTTTTGAAATCTAACATTAAATCTGCTCATTGTACCGAAAGCCATGCTCAGATATCGATTTTGAGGTCGATTGGCGTCAAAACAAAGAAATTCAAAATGGCGGCCACTTTTTTAAATAATAACAATAAATCTGCCCTTTTTACCTAAAGCCATGTCCAGACATTGATTTTGAGGTCGGTTGGCCTTAAAACAAAGGAATTCAAAATGGCGGTCACTTTTTTAAAATCTAGCATTAAATCTGCCCTTTATGCTATGATGCCCTTAATGAGCGGTTTAGCGGGCAACTTCTCCCGTGAGAATTTTGTGTCACACATGCGCGCGCATCGTAAAATGTCACTCCATCAATTTTTCATAACGCACCCAAAGAAGTATAACTTTAAAAACCCAAAAAATTATAAGAATAACTTTGTCGGTCCCTATTTGGGTAACTACTTATAGGTATGTAATTGTATAAAACCATTTGAGGGACCAGCACTGGATTTATATTTTCAACAGATCCCATTCCCGCGTCTGCATGCCTATTTTTGCGGAGGTAAAAAAGGATTCCAGTTGAAACAAATTCATAGGTAAGTTATTATATGATTTAAAAATGTGGTGGCCTCAAAAAAATGTCTGGGTAAGACTAAGGTAGATCAATCTGAAAGTTGACCTTATTTGTGCCGCCCTTACGTTAAAACAGGCCTGTTGAAAAAGCATGAGCAGCCTCTAAACTTACGATAACTAAGGCAAATAAACATATAATACTTACTCATTTCATTTATTCAATGATCACTTTTAAGATCGTAATTAAGTAATATAAAGTTGGTTAAGCCCTCGCGTGCCGGGAGCGTGGATCCACGCTCAAAAAAAGTGTTCAAACTCTGCCGGGAGCGTGGATCCACGCTCGGGCCGATTTCTGCAAAATGTATGAAAACTGAACATCTACAGGTGGTTTCTTTTTAGCTTATTTTTTGTTTCCATTGGATGCAAATCTTAATCATATATGAGAATTGAGAAAAGTGGCCGCCATTTTGAACTTCTTTGTTTTGAGGCCGATTGACCTCAAAATCGATACCTGGACATGGCTTTAAGTACAAAAGACGGCTCCAATGTTAGAATTGAAAAAAGTGGCCGCCATTTTGAATTTCTTTGTTTTAAGGCCAATCGACCTCAAAATCGATATCTGGGCAGGCCTTTAGGTACAGAAGACGGATCCAATGTTAGAATTGAAAAAAGTGGCCGCCATTTTGAATTTCTTTGTTTTAAGGCCAATCGACCTCAAAATCGATATTTGGGCAAGCCTTTAGGTACAGAAGACGGATCCAACGTTAAAATTGAAAAAAATGGTCGCCATTTTGAATTTCTTTGTTTTAAGGCCAATCGACCTCAAAATCGATATCTGGGCAAGGCTGTATGTACAAAAGACGGATCCAATGTTAGAATTGAAAAAAGTGGCCGCCATTTTCAATTTCTTTGTTTTAAGGCCAATCGACCTCAAAATCGATATCTGGGCAAGCCTTTAGGTACAGAAGACGGATCCAATGTTAGAATTGAAAAAAGTGGCCGCCATTTTGAATTTCTTTGTTTTAAGGCCAATCGACCTCAAAATCGATATCTGGGCAAGGCTATATGTACGAAAGACGGATCCAATGTTAGAATTGAAAAAAGTGACCGCCATTTTGAATTTCTTTGTTTTAAGGCCAATCGACCTCAAAATCGATATCTGGGCAAGCCTTTAGGTACAGAAGATGGATCCAATGTTAGAATTGAAAAAAGTGGCCGCCATTTTGAATTTCTTTGTTTTAAGGCCAATCGACCTCTAAATCGATATCTGGGCAAGCCATTAGGTACAGAAGACTGATCCGATGTTAGAATTGAAAAAAGTGGCCGCCATTTTGAATTTCTTTGTTTTAAGGCCAATCGACCTCAAAATCGATATCTGGGCAAGCCATTAAGTACAGAAGATGGTTCCAATGTTAGAATTGAAAAAAGTGGCCGCCATCTTGAATTTCTTTGTTTTAAGACCAATCGACCTCAAAATCGATATCTGGGCAAGCCTTTAGGTACAGAAGACGGGTCCAATGTTAGAATTGAAAAAAGTGGCCGCCATTTTGAATTTCTTTGTTTTAAGGCCAATCGACCTCAAAATCGATATCTGGGCAAGCCTTTAGGTAATGAAGACGGATCCAATGTTAGAATTGAAAAAAGTGGCCACACTGTGGAACGTCCCCATAGAAAGGGCGTGACATGAGTATCTCTCTTAGATATCTTATGATAACTCAACAACGGAACAACATATAGATTTGAATTTTTTTACGTGTATTATTGAATAATAGACCTATCCATTACCAATGTAGTTTATTTGAAAAATACTGACATGACTGTGAAAAAAAATACTGAAATATGCCTATATTTCAAGGGAGTTTAAAACCAAATTAAGGAGAGATACACAATAATTTGACATTATTGCAATTAAACAAGTGAAATACAATACAGTATAGGGTATATTTTAACCTAATTAATGAAAAATAGACATGTCTTAAAATCGCCTAAATTTACAATCTCAAGGACTTTGCTCAAAAAAAATTGTCAGGCGTTTCCTAGCGCTTTAAAAAACTTATTTCGAGTAATATTATTATATTAGGATGGATTAAAATGACACAAAAATTGAAAGCATAATATTAAAAATTATTTACACCAACCTACTTGATTGCTTTCGTGTAATATCAACACCTGATGAAATATTCATAATTCACAAAATGTAGTCAGCTTGATGAAAAATGTAGATGCTCTGACATTTTTATCAGGCGTTTGACCTATTTTGTTAATTTTCTTCGAAAGGGGGACGAGGGGGGGTACATAATGTTCTAGCAAAATTTCCTAATTACTCTGAACTATCAAACACAAGTATCATTAGGTCGGGGTTTCGTGGCGTTTTTATTATATGACAGATTTTATCAAACACTTCGATTACTTTTTTAAACTTTAATTTAACCATAAAATAAAGCGTCTTTTTAAAAAGAAACAGTTGCATTTATATAAGTGTATCCTATTAAACCGTTTTATTTATAAAATGCTTCTCCAAACTATTGCGAATACCACAAATATCTTTCTTAAACAGTGAGGTCATTTTCGACAGTGTTCGATACTTCAACTTTGATGCTATATATTAGGTAAAATAAAGTGATTAGAGGGGTGAAAATTATAAAACTTGAAAGGTCATATTGTCCCCTTTCCAGAATGCATTTCAGTTGCCAGTTATCAGACATTCAGTACTACCGGTACATGTCACGCCCTTTCTATGGGGACGTTCCACAGTGGGCCACCATTTTGAATTTCTTTGTTTTAAGGCCAATCGACCTCAAAATCGATATCTGGGCAGGCCTGTAGGTACAAAAGACGGATTGAATGTTAGAATTAAAAAAAAAGGCCGCCATTTTGAATTTCTTTGTTTTAAGGCCAATCGACCTCAAAATCGATATCTGGGCAGGCCTTTAGGTACAAAAGACTGTTGGAATTGAAAAAGTGGTCGCCATTTTTAATTTCTTTGTTTTAAGGCCAATTGACTTCAAAATCGATACAGGGCATGGCATTGATAGTAAAAGTCATAATTATTTAATGTTAGACTTAAGAAAAGTGGTCGCCATTTTGAACTTCTTTGTTTTAAGACCGATTGTATTTAAGATAGATTCTTTTTTTTTATCCGCGGTGGCCATCTTCGGCGCATTAGGGACGGCTGCGGGCTTCCTCCGACTCACGTCTAACTTGTCGTGCGCAACCGCCCCTGCGCGTACCGCTGTTGCGGACCGTCTCCTGTTGTTGCGGGGGCTCAGAAGCCCCCGTACACCGAAGGACGCCCTTGGCGTCCGAGGCAGCGTGAGGCACGCTGCCGTCCATCACGGGGGTCACAGAAGTTAGCTAGACTAATAGGTGGACGGCCCCTCCCTCCCACCCGTGACCCCCGGAGGCCCCTATTAGTCGCCTTTTACGACAGGCAGGGGATATCGTGGTGGAATTCTCCAACGCCCCCAATCCACAGGGCGGGAGATGTCGGTCAGTCGTCCACCCGACGCCTCCTACGTCTCGTCTGGCGGCGGGAGGGATCACCACTGCGCTGGCGATCCCTCTCGGCACTCTCCTTCCGCGAGAGGAAAGATAGATATTTGGGCTTGTCTTTCGCCAAGTAGAATAACTCGAGGTTGGAATTTTAAGAACTGCATTCCATGTTAAATGTTCTTGTTTTAAGGGCTATTGGTTTTAAAATCAAAACCCGCTGGACATGGCCACAAACTATAGTACGTTTTAATTATAGATTTTTTAAATATTATGGCCACCATCAATGCTTATTCAATTCTCTTCAATAACGCAGCTTTGTTATGTCGCAAAATAAAGAATTGAAGAAGAAAAAAGTGTCCCGTGGCAGCAAACAGCAAATAAAGTAAATTCTTTTGTGAAAGCATCAAAATCGGTTAAAAATCAGGGAGTCGTTAACAATTCAACGATTGCTATAAGAATAATTAGCAGCGTAGTAGAAATTATGTTATTATATTTTTCTTTCCCCACATCGTTATGCCCTGTTGGGTGGCCATTAAATTACTGTATCTTTTTATTTTTTTACCACCCATTACCAGACTTAAAAGGCTACTCAGGTTGATTACCTTATTCATTTTTAAAAGTATCTAATTTTGATGTGATTGCGTATTTAAATTGTTAAATTAGTAAAATTACAACCTCGATTTATTCTGTTTGGCTAAAGACAAGCCCAAATATCTATCTTAAATCCCATTAGTGTTAAAACAAAACGATGGCATGCCCAAGTATCGATTTTGAGGTCGATTGGTCTTAAAACAAAGAAATTCAAAATGGCGGCCACTTTTTCAATTCTAACATTCGATCCGTCTTTTGTACCTACAGGCCTGCCCAGATATCGATTTTGAGGCCGATTAGCCTTAAAACAAAGAAATTCAAAATGGCGGCCACTTTTTACCATTCTAACATTGGATCCGTCTTCTGTACCTAAAGGCCTGCCCAGATATCGATTTTGAGGTCGATTGGCCTTAAAACAAAGAAATTCAAAATGGCGACCACTTTTTTCAATTCTAACATTGGATCCGTCTTCTGTACCTAAAGGCTTGCCCAGATATCGATTTTGAGTTCGATTGGCCTTAAAACAAAGAAATTCAAAATGGCGGCCAATTTTTTCAATTCTAACATTGGATCCGTCTTCTGTACCTAAAGGCTTGCCCAGATATCGATTTTGAGGTCGATTGGCCTTAAAACAAAGAAATTCAAAATGGCGGCCACTTTTTTCCATTCTAACATTGGATCCGTCTTCTGTACCTAAAGGCTTGCCCAGATATCGATTTTGAGGTCGATTGGCCTTAGAACAAAGAATATCAAAATGGCGGCCACTTTTTTCAATTCAACATTGGATCCATCTTCTGTACCTAAAGGCTTGCCCAGATATCGATTTTGAGGTCGATTAGCCTTAAAACAAAGAAATTCAAAATGGCGGCCACTTTTTTCAATTCTAACATTGGATACGTCTTCTGCACCTAAAGGCCTGCCCAGAAAGGCTACTGCGAAAAACGAAATCCGAAACGTCGGTCCGAAACGAAGAAACGACTAACTTCGGATTTAACCTTACTACCAAATTACTTCGGATCCGTCACCGTTGAACGAAGGTTTCACGCAGTTTGCGACGCTTCCGACTTCGCTCAACACTTTTGTCACGCAACAACTCTTCATAAAGAAAGATCCGTAACACTTCGTAGTAAGAAAACGTGCGATCCGTCACCCGAAACTACGGATTTCGTTTTTCGCAGTAGCCTCTCAGATATCGATTTTGAGGTCGATTGGCCTTAAAACAAAGAAATTCAAAATGGCGACCACTTTTTTCAATTCTAACATTGGATCCGTCTTCTGTACCTAAAGGCCTGCCCAGATATCGATTTTGAGGCCGATTGGCCTTAAAACAAAGAAATTCAAAATGGCGGCCACTTTTTTCAACTCTAACATTGGATCCGTATTTTGTACCTACAGGCCTGCCCAGATATCGATTTTGAAGTCAATTGGCCTTAAAACGAAGAAATTCAAAATGGCGGCCGTCTATGCCAAATCTCACAATGTTTCTAAATATTTTAGTGACCATTGATCCATAATAAATAAGTAAATAAATAATTTCAAAATTCGTACTAAAAGAATTTTATGGTGTATAAATTGGAACACCTTTACACCTAAAATGCGATTTTTTTCAAATGTATGGGCGGCACGCAAGCGTTTTTTACGCAAACTGAGCCCGGCATTCCAGGGGTTAAACCCAAAAACTGATAAAATGTGTCAATAAGAGTCGTCAAACTGTGCTGTTTATTAGCAGCTCTATGCCTTTAGGACTGGGATACACAGGGTGTCATCACTGTCTTGTGTTGTAAGGCCCGGCATACGCAACTTACATAAATGATCAGAACAGTAATGTACTCTAAAGAATAACTAGATACATACACACATACACTCACGCATTTTATCCCCGAAGGGGTAGGCAGATGAGCAAGTAATGCACCCACTTTTCGCCAGCGTATTCCGTCCCATGATGTGATGAGGGACGAGCTTATTGCCATATCGGGTACAAATTCCAGACTCCGGGCTGTTACTGAATTTAAAACCCAATATCACTTTGACCAAGCCGGGAATCGAACCCAAGACTCAGCATGGCAGTCGTACCGTAATACAACTACGCAACCGAGGCAGTAAAAAATATATTTATGTGTATAAACCCCCTAACCAACTCACATCGGCTCACAGTATAGCCTACCCTTAAAGTGTTTACTAGCCTTGATCTCGCCATTGTTTTCGCAATAATAAATAATTTAGAAAAAAACAACAATGTTATCTAGAGTTCATCGTCCATAGCAGCATCCAAGGTGACAGTTTCGTTGAACTTAGAAAATAATGTTTGTTATATATCGAAAGTTAGTTGTGAGAAAAATTCCGCATCGAAGTTTATGGCCTATAATATATTTTAGTATATCTAGCCTCAGTGGCGTAGTTGTATTATGGTACGACTGCAATGCTGAGGTCTCGGGTTCGATCCCCGGGTTGGGCAAAGTGATATTGAATTTTTCTATTCAGTATCAGCTCGGAGTCTGGAATTTGTGCCCGATATGGCGATAGGCTCGCCCCTATCACATCATGGGACGGAATAACGGCGAAAAGTGGGTGCAATAGCGGCGCCTCTTCCTACCCCTTCGGGGATAAAAGGCGTGAGTATGTGTGTGAATATTTCTTAATATGAATTAGATTTAGCAGAAATCAGGGGTCCACAAAACTCTCATATGGACCCATGGACGTAGAAATGTATTTTTCGGGACAGGTCTTGATTTTCAATGACTGCTTTATCCCATAAATATTAAATTGATTTATTAGTCAGTGGATTTCTAGTATAGAACACAATTCTATAATAGCATAACTCAAGAATGATCTTATAGAACCTATAAAAAAAACACACACACACACACATGCCTTTTACCCCTGAAGGGGTAGGCAGAGAAGCAACTAGTGCACTTTTTGCCGTTATTCCGTTCCATGATGTGATAGGGGGCGAGCCTATCGCCAAATCGGGCACATATTCCAGACTCCGAGCTGATACTGAATAGAAAAACTCAATATCATGCCCGACCCGGGGATCGAACCCGAGACCTCAGCATTGCAGTCGTACCATAATTCAACTACGCCACCGAGGTAGTCAATAAAAAAAAACAATCATACAAATAAAAAACCCACTTTATTCTTTTCTAATTTCCATAATAACCTCTCGATAAACTAATTTATTCACAAGACGACGCGGCATAAATAAATATAAATTTCCATACACGATATGTATTCCTTGAAATGGACGAAAACAAACATATAAAAGTAAATTCAACAGCCATATTGATAATCTCGTAAATATTATAAAATCATCGGGGATAGCGCAGTATCGCGTTACTAACAGAGGTAAATACTCCGTAAGTGACAAAAAAAACATAAAATGCAAAGTAATTATAGATACTTCCAGCATTAACTCTCCCCTGTAGGGTTAGAATCTGAAAAAAAAAACACGATGCGTCTCCGCTTCGCTTCATTGTGATTGGTTGAGAGACTGACGTATCGGTCTCTCGATCAATCACAAACATCAAAATACCGATACGTCAGTCTCTCAACCAATCACAATAAAACGAAGCTGAGACGCATCGTTTTTTTTTTCACATTCTAACCCCACTGATTATTTTTTTAGTTACGCGGTTTTTACAGTAATTACGCTGTATTGTACTATCCCGGACGATTTTCAGTTTGAATAATGTGACAACAATTTGACATATTTCACTTGTGACTTGAGTAAAGCAAGTTATTCGTAGCTTGCCAATTTAGGGACCATATTCTCTATTTAAGGCCCTTAATGTTTGCTATTTTATATATTACGCTTTTTACTAATAGCTCAATAATAGCGCAATCAAACAAAAATTAACATTTGTGACAAAAATGCACAAATAAAAATGAACAACCACTACATTTGTAAAATGCTAGCAAAATGTGTATATGTTACTGAAAAATAAATATGGTGTGACACTGTATCCTAATCTTAGATTTGGGAAGGCTTAAAAAATACTTTTAATCTAACAAAGGTGCTTACAGAAGTAACAAAGTCATGTAATACAAAAAAAAAATATGTATGTAAATTATTCAAAAATATTCAGTATGGAAGCACCATTATACCAATAACTTTTCTTCACAAAATACACGACACAAAAGGAAGTATATTGAAAAACATTGTAGCCAAAGTAATCACTGGGCATTATCAGACATCTTATGTCTCAGGATGACGAGCGCAGTGGAATGCCACACAGTACTTTGTAACTCAAGGTGCTGGATGGTGTTGCTACTGTTTATGGGTGGTCGTATCGCCTACCATCAGGCGAATGGCTTGCTCGTCTCGTCATGACCAGGGCACATGCCAATTTAAAAAAAGGACCTTTTTTTTCTATAGTAGGGTCTCAGTAGTACAGGAGGGCCGTATCCAAAAATGGGGGAGTATTTAACGCAGAGATATGTTGGTGGAAAATCGAGATTCTAACATTAAATCGATTCAAAATGTAGTCACATCACTCTGTAGCATATAAAATCATTGTATCACTTAAAATAACTAATCTCTCACCAATAAATATTCTAAACAGTAATTAACCTTTTTATGAATTACGTGCATACGCATACTCACGCCTTTTATCCCCGAAGGGGTAGGCAGATGCGCAACTAGTGCACCCACCTTATTCGTGCGTATTCCGTCCTATGATGTGATAGGGGGCGAGCCTATATTATTAAATACGGCTTAACAACATTTATTGGTGCGAAATATTTTCTTAATTAAACTGGTATAGAACTTCATACAATCACAATATCCACAAAGAATTCCTAATTTCTTACGTTAACGGCCGATTGATAAACGTTTTCAAACGCTATCTTCGGATCGACCTAGAGATTAAACGAACCAAAAAAGTTTTAAGAGACTTTTTATATGGCCACGGCAAAGTAACTCTACTGCACGTCTTGGTAAGATAGATTATCCCTCACCAGTTGACATAATCATACCGACCTGTTCGAAACTTCTCTGATTGGTCCATTTTCGATATCAATCCAAAAATAGCGACTGTAATCGTTTGATTTGGGCAGTGAGTGATCCTCTTATTGTATACATGATTTTCTCTTAATTAATCAGCTTGTATTGACTTCACACTGTCGCGCGTTCCAACCATGCTTACAATCATTAGTTGGACGTATTGTACAGAAATGATACAACCCACCACTAGTAAAAATTAAGTGTGCTTAGAGTGGTAAAAAACACGACACGACTCAATTTCATTTTATTGTTATTGGTTGAGAGACCAACACGTGACTGACGTATTGTTCTCTCGACCAATCACAAGCATCAAAATTAAACGACATCGTCTTACGAGTTGCACCTTTTTGCCATTTTCTAACCCCACTGATCCCAAACTATCAAAAATAATTTGTATTCTAATGCAACAAAGATTCATTTTATTCTAGCAGCAATGTAGAGATCTAGAAGCGCGAAAAAATAAAACATTTGACACAGAAAAACGTATTATTTCAAAGCGCGAATTGTGTAATTTTTACCGGTAAGTGAGTTGTTTTCCGCGCAGTACGGTCCATGCGATGGAAACTGCGACGTGCACCAATGTAATTGTTAGGATCTGTTTTACGCGCATTTGGATATGTAATGGAGCGTTCATATCAAGCGAACGAGTGCAAATGAACGCGCGTGAATGGACGACTGACTGAAGACGAGCGAGCATGCGGTCCGGAACGGCAAATACCATTCGCGGTCGATTGCTCGATCTGTACCAGACATATTTCCGACCCGCAATGCTCTTTTATAACATAAGATTACGACTTTGCGATAAAAATAAGTGCGACTCGTGTCCATTTTCTTATTCTGTAGGTACCATCAACGCTATAGAGCCGAAACTGTCGACGCATATATCACAATTTCTAATACAAAAATCTCACTTTATTCATTAAAATCTCACGATAATTTCCTCATATTACGATCAATCTACAGTATTTCAGAAGAGCGTCCATATCCGTGTAAAGTAGTAAACACCCTTAATCTCTTAATTGTAATCTAACGTGCTTCTACCTGGTGAAAAAGTTTATAATTAATAGCGATTTTATTTGGTTTATTAAACTACAAAAACTACATCATGGCGACCGCACAAGGTAAATAGTTTGCGATATTAAGCGATGTCAACTATAAATCAATCCATGATAGAATAGAAATAAAAAATAATAATAGATAATTTTGACATATTTGAAACTAGGTGTATTCGAAAATTTCAGTAAATTCCGTTTACTGATTAGATAGATTCACCTAGAATATTAAAAAAAAAAACAAAATGCTATCTCGATTCTCACGTAAGATTAGCGGCAATCCATCGCAAACTTTTTGACACTATGTTTTAACTCGAGCAAACTTACCGGCAGTTCAGAGCAAACTCTTTGCCTTGTGTGACTTCAATAGTTCCTATGCCGAATTACATTAATTTTATGTGTAAACGAGGCCGATACAATATTTTATTTAATACCGTTTATTATCTAATTTTGATTCACAATACTCCTTTCAGTTGCTTCGACCTATTTGATATTGTTCTTTTGTAGAAGTTATCATAGATTCTCTCACGCAAAGAATAAGACAGCGTGATATCCATTAACGGCTGTTCTCAATTACTTACTAACAGATAACACACTCACGCCGTATATTCCCGAAGGGGTAGGCACAGGCGCAACAGTGCACCCACTTTTCGCCGTTATTCTGTCCCATGCTGTGATAGGGGGCGAGCCTATCTCCATATCGGCCACAAATTCCAGACTCCAGGCTGGATATAAAAATCAACATCACTTTGATCGACCCGGGGATCGAACCCGAGACTCAGCATTGCAACCGTACCGTAATACAACTACACCACCGAGGCAGTCACAGATAACAAACACAATTAAAGCGCTTACTTTTGATCATTATCTGTTTCTAAAATCTAAGATGAGAATTGTTGATATTGAAGCAGCAGTAACAGTCAGCGTAACTTTTACTGTCGAGTTAGAGTGTAGAGTGTAACAAACTTCAGTATGTTAGTAAGTTATTGAGACTGGCCGTAAGTGAAACTAATAATCCATAAATGTTTCAGGTCTTGATCCTATGTAATCCTTCAATGATTTACTCTTATACGTACTAGGGCTGCCATCATCTGAATTGCCAACGCCGGATAAACACGGCAAAAATCCCGGACATTTGGGCGAAAAATGGGTCTTTCCTTAGACACCTCTGAAAAAATATTTTGCCGTTCCTTCTTGAATGCGGGGAAATGCATGAATTTTTAACTAAGGTTTATTACAATTTGTCGCTCATCTATAAAAAAATTGATTTCCCCTGACAACAAAAGCGTCCGGGTTTTGCCCGGACAATTTTTAAAATCCCTGCCGGACGGCACCCGGACGCCTTTCAAACTAGGACAAATCCGGGGAAATTCGATGGCAGCCCTATGTCGGATGTACTTTGTCCAACTATTACCAACTTTTTCGCCATTTCTATGTTTCATCTTTATCTTCTCATCACAGTACCGTAAACCATTCGTATGTATAATCTCCTATACGATCATGTACGAGTTTTGTACGTATAATGTTTATATTTTGTACCGGTTGCAAGCAACAGTTGATAAGTCAGAAACAGCTTTATATGTGAAGTTTAACACCTGGTGAATGCTTGCAAATCGCTTTAATTATGTGTGGGATAAATGTAACTTGTCAGTGTTAAAAGCTCGTATGTGTAACGCGTATATACCTGCTGTGTGTGCTTACACACAAACTGCGAGCAATGCATAGAGTCTCAATCGAGACCGAATGAGCATGTACATTGTCTTGGGCGTCGATTCGGTATACGAATCCAATAAAGAGTTCATATAAGCTCATACGCACTCACATACCAATCTGTATCTGCCTTTAGTACACTGTCGCTTGGGTATGTAACTTTTTCAAAATAATTCTGGGGGCTTAGGATGTGAAAAAAAACACGATGCGTCTCCGCTTCGATTTATTGTGATTGGTTGAGAGACTGACGTATCGGTCTCTCGATCAATCACAAACATCAAAATACCGATACGTCAGTCTCTCAACCAATCACAATAAAACGAAGCGAAGACGCATCTTTTTTTTTTTCACATCCTAAGCCCCCACGTTTCTTTCCATATATTTGGATCACTATTTTAAAACTAAATACACGAGTTCCTGAAGATCCAACTGCTGCCAACCGGTACTATCCAATCACACTGAAAGAACACCATATCACTAAACCACTCCAGTTCACTATACACTGTCCATTAGAGGGTGTGGTGCCGTCATCTGCAGCACCAGAGATGGACATCGCAGCGGTGGGATCAGTGGTCGCCATCGGCGGCGGTGACGGTGGCGGCCCCGATGGTGGTGAGCGCGGTGGTGATGGAAGGCGCGTCCTTGTCCAATTTGCGGAACGACCAGCTACCAGCGCCGTCGAATTCTAGCACGTGTGTGTGGTATTTCCTGAAAAAGAATTTAAACAATATGGTATGTGTTTTCTAAAGAGTAGAGCGTCTAGAGTCTAGACGTTATTTTAGCGTGCATAAATAGGTCAACTTAATCTCACAGATAGAAACTTTGGAATAAGAGGTTCCTCAGTGGGCTTAGAATGTGGCAAAATAACACGACACCACCCTGTTTCGTCTTATTGGGATTGGTTGAGAGACTAAGACCGGGATTTTCAATTGTTGTTAGGGTAATCCTCGGTGTTATTAAACTCGACGCGCTCACAGAGCTTCGAGTGCTCCGGCGCGGCGTGGGGCGTGACGCGTGATGTGTGACGCGTGAGGTTTGAGGCGTGAGGTGTGACGCGTAAGGTGTGATGCGTGAGGTGTGAGGTGTGACGCATGAGGTGTGAGGCGTGAGGTGTGACGCGTGGGGTTTGAGGTGTGACGCGTGAGGTGTGAGGCGTGAGTTGCGAGGCGTGAGGTGTGAGGTGCTGCGAGCGCGTCCAGCTTAATAACACCCTGACAAAAAGATAACTACAGTTGAAGAACCCGGTCTAACACGTGACTGACGTATTGGTCTTTCAATCAATCACAAACATCAAAATTAAACAACATCCTCTTACGAGATGCATTTTTTGTCACATTCTAAGCCCATTGTATTGTTTTCTGCTTGCTTAAATATAAAATATGTTTACTTTTTCATACTACGCAATTTTTTGTGCTGACGATACACTATAGTCTAATGGCATCAAGATGAAATTTAGTTATACCCAAGCCTTATCATAACGAATTTTCTAACAGCATTATGTATTTATTCTGATATTGATTTTGATCTATCGCAGTATATTTACATCATATTTATTGCCATTAACCGAATCCTGACTCCAACTTAAATGAAAAAAAATCTCGTAACTGCACTATAAAGTGACTCACCACACGCTCGGCCTGTGAGTGATGGACAGTAGAGTGATGCCTTCCTTGACAGCCTCTTCGTACATGACCACCTCCGTCTCCATGGAGACGGCGCTCGTGCACTCGTCGAGCAGAGCGTATACGGGCCTGGTGGAGGAAATAATATTTAGGACATGTCCAAAAACCTATAGGATACTTTCTGTTGACCTAGAATGATGAAATTTGACAAGGAACAAGGTCTTACAGCACATGTAACGGTCAACATCTGAAAACTGTGAATATGTACTTTAATAACAACAAAAAAACGTATTAATTATTACAAACTTATTTGCGGTTGGCGCGATAACCCCGCCTAGGGATCGAACGGCAAAGTTAAGTTTGTCCTATAACAGTATTTTTTTTAATTAGCAATAATGTCAAATGCTTTTGTAGTACATGTATTTAGTCTTTCTCTAAAATCTTAAATTATTGTATGCCATTATGGCGGGCTGTACTGTCAGCAGAAAAAGTAGCTGAACAAATTGTATGTTTGTATGTAATCTTTCTTTTATCATCACAAGAATAAAATACAAGCGATTTACTTCAAACGAAGAAAAAAAGTTTCAGTTGAAGTTAACGCGTATATAGGCGATTTGAAATTTTGATTTTGGTACAGCTACTTACGCTACTGACTGTACTGCACTTTTTTTTCTTTTTTTTTCATTTATTGTTTAAGTGTTTACATTACAAAGTTTACATTAACAACATCACTTAAACCTAGATTGGTTTGTATGTGATGTACAAATCACATAACCGACCTATCACGTTTTTATAATAGGTATAGTCTGAATATAATTAATGTTAAGCATAATATTATAAGTCCCTTCAAATTATAAATGTGTAACTCCAATATTCTACCTGTGTACCACAATAAATGCTATTTGAATTTGAAGGTATTTATGAAGTTAGTACGAAACCATCGCTGCACAAGTCCAACTCGCACTTGTCCGTTTTTTTAAAAGCTTTTATTTAACTTGCAATGTATGTACACACTACATAATAATATATAATGATCGGGTCAAGTGTTGCAACTGATTTTTTTACCCTCAACCGATTGATATGATATTTTGCATACAAATTTAGTTTGGATGACAATGCATGGTTAGGTAAGTTATTCTAAATCCAATATGGCGGACGGCTCAAGATGATGGATAAGTTATTTCTTGTGCACGCCCTTTGTATGGGTATCAAATGAAAAGATTTGATGAGAAGAATATAATAAAAGTATTAAAAAACAAGCTTTTATATAAATACCCCAAAAGTTGTAGTTAATTTTTTTTCATAAAGCTTTTATAATGCTCCAAAAAGGAAAATTGAAATTGAATCAAACTTTGTTTTATACAACTGAAAGAGTTCAGAACCTCAACTCCGTAAAACTACACAATTTCCACTGCAAATAGCACTTTATTATCACTTTGAAGAAACTTCTTGCCTCAACGACTGCTCACAATCGACTGCCACTCACAATGCAGTCAACAAAGAAGTGAAGTTGTCAATCTCAGTGTTGTCAACAAAATAAATGTCGTATCGATATTTAAATCGATATAATTTAAAATATCGATACACATCATAGAAGCATCTAAATTGTTATTATTTCAATTCAGTTTTATTAATGTACCCATTACCTTTAATTGACTTCTATTTTATTCGCACAATGCTTGTATGACGCTTACACAACGTAGAGATTAAATTGTCGCGAGATTTACTTTTGTCAAGATAAGTTATTTATCGACATGAATATTTTGCCGTAATAAGCTCAAATGCCTTATCTCAAAAAATTTCGTAAAGGCGACATTTATGCAATCAGATAGCTTAAAAAATTCACATCCAATAAACAAAATATAAAAAGATGATGTTCCCTATCTCGATTTTACCTCAAATCACAAAGAGTGAAAGAAAACTATATTTACGAAAATTAGAGGATACAATAAATTCAAACTTTCATTTATTAAAAAAATATTTTTAAACCCATCCATTTAGAACTAACTTTTTTTAAATGTTCATATTAAGTATTGTTTCGTTCGCTTTGACGGTGAAGGAAAATATCGTGAGGGAACCTACATATTTCAGATTTCTTCATAATCTCGAGGGTATGTGAAGTTTGCCAACCCGCACCAGGCCAGCGTGGTGGACTAAGGCTTAACCCCTCTCACTAGCAGAGGAGGCCCGTGCTCAGCAGTGGGCAGTATTTAATACAGGGCTGGTATTATTATATTATAGCTTTTACCCGCGGCTCCGCCCGCATTAAAAAGTTTTTCCGGGATAAAAGTCGCGGTTTATATTTTCCCGGGATTAAAAGTAGCCCATGTGTTAATCTAGGACGTGATCTATCCGTGTGCCAAATTTCATCTAAATCCGTTCAGCAGTTTTTCCATATACTTACAAACTTTTTTTTTGTTGACGCGGAGAAAGTGACTTATTACTACTGCCCAGTGTTCAAGGGGAACGACTGAGCGGTTATGTTGCGAAAATTCTTACAAACTTTCGCCTTTACAATATTAGTAGGACAGGTACCTGTGGTAGAACATGCGCGCCATGGCCATGCGCTGCTTCTCGCCGCCGGACAGCGTCTGCCGCCAGTCGCGGACCGCACGCAGCCCGCCGTGCCGCGCCGCACACGCGTCCAGCCGCACCAGCCGCAGGATGTGTCGCGCGCGCGCCTCCGCACTCTCGCCGTCCTCACCGTCCCCCACGCGCGACGGGTACGTCACCTGGTCCAGCAGCGACCCCACCGACATGTACGGCCTGGGAAGGTCACCTCGGTATTATTAGTTACAAACCTCAGTTCTGTAGATTCATGCTCAAAGTAAATCCAGTTTTCCAAAATTCGAAAAGTAATACTAGTTACTACATAGTACACAGATAAAATGTTCAAAGATTTTTTATTATTATGACGTTTTTCTAAGTAATATTGCTTAAAGTTGCATATGTTATTAGTATTACATTTTTGCTCTACGAAAAAAGGACGGTTTACATTGTTCCATACATTTATTCTCTTCACTTAAATACTACGTTTTAAAAGATTGAAAAAAAAATCGATAATAAGTCGTAACCCGCAAAATATTTCTTTGAACAAACTTTAAGTTAATGCCCTTGAAGAAATCTTATTCAGAAAAAAAAATATACATATTGTGTCCAAAACCGGCAAAACTCTAGGTTCATAAATACGCAAGTTATGATAATATGCATTAGCATATTTTGTCCAATTTTGCATATATACCTAAAATCATGGAATGGTGCATATTGGTGCAATATTTGACGATATTATACTACTACTTTAAAGTATATTTTAATACAAATAAGACCAACGCGACGCTCTGAAAATTTTGTGCAATTTACCTGAGGACCATTCTGTTGAACAAACAGATGTTATATATTTCAATTTTTCATTAATAAGGTAGTTGACTACTTTTTTAAAAATACAATAATGTATGCCATCCAAAATCCAACGGAAGAATTTTCAAAATTGGCACAATATTAAGTAAGTTATAAATTTTTGAAATTTGGTGGAAGGGGTAGTTATCAAATATTAGACTGTGATGTCACAGAGTGCCACCGGCCATAACGCTGCGTACGTGCGAAAGAGATAGCACGATATCCCCATCCCGCCAATTTGCTCACAACAATATTTCAAATATAAATAACTGCTTTATTTTTCAACCAACTTTGATGTTGATTTCACAAGAGAATTTCTTTGTCCTATTATTTGCTGCGACATATAAAATAATGTACGAAATCAAACATAGGAAACCATTATGATTCTATTATGTTTACGATATTAGACATTGAAATTAAACTATTATAACGGATTTTATAGCGGGTTTTTTATTTTATTTTCTCCCGACGTTTCGAAGGCTTTTCAGCACTTCCGCCCCGTGACCACGAAGTGCTGAAAAGCCTTCGAAACGTCGGGAAAAAATAAAATAAAAAACCCGCGATAAAATCCGTTATAATAGTTTAATTTCAATAGGAAACCATTATTGATATTGCATACATGGAGGTTTTATGCATAGGTAATTGAAAGTTTTTAAATAGAATTTAATCGGGTGTGTGATCCCTAACCTCTGCGGTATGTAGAACATGATGGGCCTGGAGGTGCAGTGGTGGTCGCTGGCGAGGTTGGTCTCGTCGGCGCAGTGTGCGCAGGCGCACGGCCGCGGCACCGACAGCTCGCCGCCGAACAACTAACCTCTGCGGTATGTAGAACATGATGGGCCTGGAGGTGCAGTGGTGGTCGCTGGCGAGGTTGGTCTCGTCGGCGCAGTGTGCGCAGGCGCACGGCCGCGGCACCGACAGCTCGCCGCCGAACAACTAACCTCTGCGGTATGTAGAACATGATGGGCCTGGAGGTGCAGTGGTGGTCGCTGGCGAGGTTGGTCTCGTCGGCGCAGTGTGCGCAGGCGCACGGCCGCGGCACCGACAGCTCGCCGCCGAACAACTAACCTCTGCGGTATGTAGAACATGATGGGCCTGGAGGTGCAGTGGTGGTCGCTGGCGAGGTTGGTCTCGTCGGCGCAGTGTGCGCAGGCGCACGGCCGCGGCACCGACAGCTCGCCGCCGAACAACTAACCTCTGCGGTATGTAGAACATGATGGGCCTGGAGGTGCAGTGGTGGTCGCTGGCGAGGTTGGTCTCGTCGGCGCAGTGTGCGCAGGCGCACGGCCGCGGCACCGACAGCTCGCCGCCGAACAACTAACCTCTGCGGTATGTAGAACATGATGGGCCTGGAGGTGCAGTGGTGGTCGCTGGCGAGGTTGGTCTCGTCGGCGCAGTGTGCGCAGGCGCACGGCCGCGGCACCGACAGCTCGCCGCCGAACAACTAACCTCTGCGGTATGTAGAACATGATGGGCCTGGAGGTGCAGTGGTGGTCGCTGGCGAGGTTGGTCTCGTCGGCGCAGTGTGCGCAGGCGCACGGCCGCGGCACCGACAGCTCGCCGCCGAACAACTAACCTCTGCGGTATGTAGAACATGATGGGCCTGGAGGTGCAGTGGTGGTCGCTGGCGAGGTTGGTCTCGTCGGCGCAGTGTGCGCAGGCGCACGGCCGCGGCACCGACAGCTCGCCGCCGAACAACTAACCTCTGCGGTATGTAGAACATGATGGGCCTGGAGGTGCAGTGGTGGTCGCTGGCGAGGTTGGTCTCGTCGGCGCAGTGTGCGCAGGCGCACGGCCGCGGCACCGACAGCTCGCCGCCGAACAACTAACCTCTGCGGTATGTAGAACATGATGGGCCTGGAGGTGCAGTGGTGGTCGCTGGCGAGGTTGGTCTCGTCGGCGCAGTGTGCGCAGGCGCACGGCCGCGGCACCGACAGCTCGCCGCCGAACAACTAACCTCTGCGGTATGTAGAACATGATGGGCCTGGAGGTGCAGTGGTGGTCGCTGGCGAGGTTGGTCTCGTCGGCGCAGTGTGCGCAGGCGCACGGCCGCGGCACCGACAGCTCGCCGCCGAACAACTAACCTCTGCGGTATGTAGAACATGATGGGCCTGGAGGTGCAGTGGTGGTCGCTGGCGAGGTTGGTCTCGTCGGCGCAGTGTGCGCAGGCGCACGGCCGCGGCACCGACAGCTCGCCGCCGAACAACTAACCTCTGCGGTATGTAGAACATGATGGGCCTGGAGGTGCAGTGGTGGTCGCTGGCGAGGTTGGTCTCGTCGGCGCAGTGTGCGCAGGCGCACGGCCGCGGCACCGACAGCTCGCCGCCGAACAACTAACCTCTGCGGTATGTAGAACATGATGGGCCTGGAGGTGCAGTGGTGGTCGCTGGCGAGGTTGGTCTCGTCGGCGCAGTGTGCGCAGGCGCACGGCCGCGGCACCGACAGCTCGCCGCCGAACACCGGCCACAGACCGGAGATTATGCGGAACAGGCTGCAACACACAATTTATAATACAATCTTTGTAAATAAAAAGTTAAATATAACATAAAATTTCACAATGTATAATTAAGGGTAGCTATATTTACGCTTTGTATTGATTAAGGCGATCTCTCAATGTCTTTAAACATTAGTGTGGCCCAGCATTAGACAATAGGAATCATCATCAGCCACATGACGTCCACTCCTGAGCGTAGGCCTCCCCTGAAGATTTCCAGACGCACCTGACAAAAGAAGTCTGCACCCAACGTGTTTCTGCGACCTTTATCAAGTCGTCTGTCTACCTGAGAGGTGACGCTACGCTCGCCAGTATGTGGTCTCCACTCAACAACTTTTTGCCCGAATGGGATGCTCCCGACCAATAGAAATAATGCCCCGTAATATACATACATCACACTTTTGCCCCTTTTTGAGGGTAAGCCATGGTATTATCAGTATAATTTATTAGGTATGATAGTTCCATTATTAACGGGAAAGGTTACCGTCATTTACCATGAACACCATGATTCTAGGGTGATATCAAGCATTTTATAACATACTAGAGTTTTGCTCGCGGCTCCGCCCGCGTGAATGAGTTTTTCCGGGATCAAATCCCCGTTTATATTTCCCCGGGATGAAAAGTAGCCTATGTTATTCGCTGATAGTGTAGCTCTATATTGGTGAAAGATTTTTGAAGTTATACTTCTTCCGGCGCGTTATGAAAAAATGATGAGAGTGAAATTTTAAGATGCGCGCGCATGTGTGACACAAAATTCTCACGGTTAAATTTTTGAATTTATTAATTTACTTTTAAAATATGAAATAATCAATAATAAATATTTAAAATTAAGAATCTTATAATATTTAGTACAAATTACGTCATACATATTTTTTTCTCTAAATTATATTATCATTTTATTGTAATTAATTATTTGCATGCAATCAAAAATTAATTTTTAATGATGCCAAACAAGTATAACTTCTCACGCACGTACATACGTACACGCACCGATTTTTTTTAAATCTAGCAATTTTTGAGTTTATTCGTTACATACAAATGTTCCTATTATATTACTATAGAAAAACCCCCGACCCGGGGATTGAACCCGACACCTCACTGACCTAGATTTGCCGCACCCGTTCGGTCCGACGATGAGCAGATGTGTGCCGGGCGCGATGTCGAGCGTCACGCCGCTCGCCACCACATCACACGTCGGCGTCACGATAGGAACGTTGCGCAACCTGATCGATAAGTCATCGGTGTACATTATCTTACCTGAAACAACAGTGGAATGATTAGTTCGTCTAGTTTGCGTACACATCTCGCCAACTGATAAAAGTCCCGCTTTTTATTTTTCCGGGAAAAAATGTAGTCTATGTGTTAATCCAGGACATGATCTACCCGTGTGTCAAATTTCATCGAAATCAGTTCAGTAGTTTTTGCGTGAAAGAGTAACAAACATCCATACATACAAACTTTCGCGTTTATAATATTAGTGGGATAATAAAAGTCTAATTGATTGATTATATTAGCCTGAACCCTCTCAGTAATAGAGGAGGCCCGTGCTCAACAGTGGGTAATATACAGGGTAATTTTTACATTGCATTAATAAATGAAACCACATACTTATCTCGTTGAAAATAACACTTTCCATTAAGTTATTTTAACCATAGACGTAAATTAAAAAAGTGTAAGTTTCGAATAAAATAAATATCAATAAAAAGCAACTAAGTTTACACGCCCTGATGCCATTATGACTGCTCTAGGAGAATTCGTCGCAGCAACAACGTTACACTTTCAGTCAGCAATACACTTACGCACACACCATATTCGCACTAAACTACAAAATGATAAAAAAATTGGAATACTACAACCGGGATTTTTGGCGAAAGTATTCGTTATTCATTGATAATTTTTAGCACGACGTTAGCAGAGGTATACACGAATATGTGGTTTCATTTAGTAACGCAATGTAAAAATGACCCTGTATAATACAGGGATGATTGCAAAAAAATTTATTGATTGATTGATTGGTTGATTGATTGGTTGACTGATTGGTTGATTGATTGATTGATTGCTGATTGCTGATTGATTGATTGCTGATTGATTGATTGCTGATTGATTGATTGATTGCTGATTGATTGATGTGTTACCCTGCGGCACGGGTCGGTTGTCGTGGAAGGTGACCTGGAAGCTGTGGTGGTGCTGCGGGGCTGCATGCACGGCCCTCACACAGTGCCCCCGCGCCACCTCCCCGAACACCACCAGCATGTCCGACACGCGCTCAGCGTACCCCGCCAGTGTCACCACCTCCTGCACAACACAACATCATCATTATATACAGTACTAGACTTCTGCTCGCGGCTTCGCCCGCGTGAGTGAGTATTTCCGGGATAAAAGTCCCGTTTTATATTTCCCCGGGATAATTTATACATATAAACCTTCCTCTTGAATCACTCTATCTATAAAAAACCGCATCAAAATCCGTTGCGAAGTTTTAAAGATCTAAGCATACATAGGGACAGGCAGCGGGTAGCGACTTTGTTTTATACTATGTTGTGACTAGCTTTTGCCCACGAAAATAGATTATTTCTTGGATAAAAGTCTGGCTATAAATTTTTTTCGGGATTAAAAGTAGCCTAAAGCCTTATCATGGTCTCAAACTATCTCCATACCAAATTTCATTGAAATCAAATTACACTATACAAACTTTGCCACCCTTTCTTACCCCCTTACGAGTTGAATTGGGGTTGAAAGTTGAGAAGGTTGTTATGGAAGAAAAAATTTAAGAAAAATACGCGGAAAGTTATCAAATTTGAGAATACTTAACGACCATATTAATGCGTATGTCACTGAACTCCTAAACGGCTGGACAAATTTTAATGATTTTATTTGTGTGTCTTCAGGTGGATTCGAGAATGGTTTAAATTAACAATTGAATCCGGTAGGTGGCGCTGTTCTCGGGTTTTAGTATTTTATTTCCTTTTCGGGGCAGGACAACGTCTGTCGGGGCCGCAAGTAATTTATATAAACCACGTACCTTATAACTAGACATCAGCCTCTCAATAGCGTCTGCGGCGGAGTTGAGAAGGTTCCGGGAGGTCGTCATGTACTCTGTGCGGGCACTTATGCTGTCTCCCGTGGAACCTGCAATATCAATTATAATTGTAGGAAACCCTTCATCATGATCACACCCGTTATTTTGATTTTATGCACGACAAAACTCGACTGCCTCGGTGGCGTAGGTGTATTACGGTACGACTGCAATGCTGAGGTCTCGGGTTCTATCCCCGGGTTGGGCAAAGCGATATTGGATTTTTGTATTAAGTATCAGCCCGGAGTCTGGAATTTGGGCCCGATATGACGATAGGCTCGCCCCCTATCACATCATGGGACGGAATACCGTCGTGCGTAAACGTAAACTATAAGGAAAACACTCACCGTCTCTGGTGCCGGTGAGTATCGGCAACGCCAGCATCACCATTCCAGTGCCAGACCACAAGTACTTCATGCAGAACTGCTCCAGCATCACATACCACAGCTTCTTGTTGAACACAGACGTCATCTGCGCCACCAGCTCTTTGTACGCTGATTGGAGTTGGCCGAGTTCCACCTGGAGAATTGTGAGGAACACCTTTACATGTAAGATGTGTTTTGGCCTGCCTCCTTGAATGGGGGTCCACAATACACTTTTCAAGTATCTTGCAGAAAATATTTGACGTTCGATTCCAAACGTCCGCCTGCCTGATATATTTTCTTTAGGCAAATCTAGCTAGATGCTGGGTTTCCATGCAGAGTTATTTGCAATCTCTGCAATTGCTATTGTTTTTGAACAGGCGCTTACTATGGACGTGCATAAGGGGGGAGGGCTTCCGACACCCCCCCCCCCCCCAAGCTTACAACAAATATAATCCGGACATTAAGTTGGCTATGGGGGTGAGTTATTTGTTGAAAGAAGGCTTTTTTGTGTTATGAGGCGGCGTGACCTCACGCTACGCCACTGACATTTTGATATCCTCGGACACCCATATCTTAAAGCTATAGCTACATCCGTGGCGCTTACCATCAGAGCGTCAGAGTCCTCTACTAAACAAATTCGCATCGCAAATTGATTTTTATTAAATTTACTCCACTACATGACAATTTCCTTACCTTATGCCCCCCGTAGAAGGCGACCTCCTCAGCATGAGCGATGAGGCTGGAGTGCACGTGCCTCAGGTTGGCCCTCATACGTGCCTCCTCTCCAGCCAACGCGCCGAACCTGGGACTCAGCAGTCGCAACACTTGACCAGTTAGGCAGATGACTACTGTCGCTATGCCGGGACCTGGAGACGAATTGAGATATTTTAAATAACAATAACTAATACCCGCCTAAAAGTATTTATTTGTTGTACTTATTGTACATTCAAGGCAACGTGGAAATAACAAATATACAATATAAACTAGGCTAAACAATAAGAAGTACAAATGGCGATCTTATCGCAATTGGCGATTTCTTCCAGACAACCTTTAGGTAAGTAAGTAGTACTAGTAGTAGAGTACTACAAAGTAAGTAGACCTAATTTTAAAAGAGATTTTCATAAAGCAATAAAATTCAAGAGATGCATGCCATTTTAATATTACGCTAGCCCACATTGTTATAAACACTGATGGTCCATAAATCTACAAGGTAAACGTGTCTTCCATCTTGAAGTTACATAAAATGAACACAAAACCTAAAGCTGGATTATTTTCCATCGTGGCCAAAAACCCTAAGAGCGAGCGTATAAATTTTACCTCCCCCCCCCCCCCTCCAATTTTCCTATATCATAAACCCTGCCCAACAACAGTAAGTACAAATGAACAAGCTATTGCACTCTGTGAGATACCTGTAATCACAACTAAGCTTACCAATGAATATGTTTCCTTTCATCTTGCTGGAGTAGCTGGCGAGGGTCAACACGATGAGGAGCAGGTCGAAGCACGGCTTCGTCAGCGAGCTGTATAGATGCGCTACCGACTGCGTGAACACTGACACGTCTTCTGTTAACCTGGAGACAGATGAAGAGGTTAATGTTGGATGTATTATATGTAACTTTGACCTTGCTGGAACAAATCTAGTTAAAGATTTTTTTCCGCGATTTTGTTTTTTACTCCGTTAAGTAGATTTATTACAAATATTGTACAATGTACACCTCAACTGCCCTTTCTTTTCCTTTCCCTGTTTTCATGCTACGGTTGTCTGTAATAAATTGCCTCGCGTGATAAGACCGCAAATTGTACTTTATTTCTAAGTGCATATACTGTATTTTTCTAATGTACGTGTACAACAAAGTATTAAATAAAACAAATTCGTGTAAACATAAATCATTATTCTACCCGTTAGAAATTATCCAAACTTATCTGGTCAGTATTTAAGTACCTAATTTTTTATCTAGTGGATATTATTATCCGTCTGGAAAGCGATCACCGTACGCAAGGTTAAATCCGTCATAGCGGCCCACGAGTGTCGCGTTCCGGGATCAGCATCCGGCATAAAACAGGCCGGCATAATAAGGTAGTTCCCTATGTTCTATTTTGTACATAATTTTATATGTAACAAAAATAATACGAAAAAGAAATTCTTCTGTGAAATCAGCATCAAAATTGGTTGAAAAATAAAGCAGTTATTCATATTTGAAATATTGTTTGAGCAAAAGTTAGGGCGTGGTGGAGATATCGCGTCATCTGTTTCGCACGCACGCAGCGTTATGGCTGGCGACTATCGGTGACGTCACAGTCTGATATTACTGTTATTTGGCAATTACCCCTCCCACCAAATTTAAAAGCTTTATAACTTACTCATTGTTATATATAGGTATAAGCATAGCGTGCTGCGTACACGCCCCTATCTATGCGCTAATAAATCAGTGCGTTACGAGCCAGCAGTTGTTTCACTTGTGTCCCGTATTGCATACTTAACAGTGGCGACGAGTACCCACGCAATAAAAATAAAAAATGGCGACGTTCGGAATTTTATCTAGTTTTGATCATTCCATACAAGAATGGAAAGCGTATAAAAGCAGACTATCACAATGGTTCATTGCGAATAATATCGACGACAAATCTGATGCGACGGGAATCAAAAGACGAGCAATCTTGCTGAGCGCACTCACGGAAGCCACCTACAAACTGGCCTCAGACCTCGCCTTACCTAAGGATTTACAAGACGTTCCTTATGAAGAGATAGTCAGGATACTTGATGTCCACTTTACACCCAAAAAGTGTGGGTTTAGTGAGCGACACAAGTTTTACTCGTCAGTACAACAACAGGGTGAAACACACCAGCAGTGGGCAGCGCGACTACGGGGACTTACTGCTGACTGCGAATTCACCAACGTGGAGGAAGTACTGCGGGATCGATTTGTCTTGGGAATGCTGGCTGGACCCGAAAAACAGAAACTATTTAGCCACGAGATGAAATCCTTAACACTGGCGAAGGCAGTACAAGTAGCCGAGAGCATACTATCGGCACAGGCTGGTGCCGCGGCCACATCCGTTCCCGAGCGCACGGTGCCACAGCTGTTCCAGATCAACCGCCGCGAGGTCAGCGGCAGCGGAACGACCCCTCCAGGAAAACAAAAGTGTTCAGTGTGCGGTCGTTCTAATCATAATTCTACCCAGTGCCGGTTCATTAACTATAAATGCAAAAAGTGCAATAAAAAGGGTCATTTACGTAATGTGTGCAAAGAAGTAAAATACGTGGGGGTAGGAGATGTGAATGAGGACGATGACGATGACGGTAAGTTACTGAACATTCGCTCTGTGCGTGGAGAACCTATGACAGAGGTTGTAACTATCGGCGGCCATAGGTTAAAATTTGAAGTTGACACAGGATCGGCCGTGACGGTGATGAATGAAAAAACATATCGTCAATATTTCGGTAATATACAATTATCAAATACCGTAAAGAGATTATTTTCATACACAGGTAGTGTCATGGAATGTTTAGGGGTAATAAATGTACCCATAGAATACAATGGGAAGCAACTTTCCATTGACATTTACATAATACGAGACGGGGGTCCGCCCTTACTAGGCCGTGATTTTCTCAGTGCTTTTCAATTACAGCTCAATTCTTGTAATTTTATCAATAATTCCAAACCCGACATGAGTAATTTACAAAAACGTTTTCCTCAGGTATTCTCAGACACACTAGGTAAATTTAACAAATATGAAATAAAACTAAGATTAAAGGACGATGCTAAACCTATTTATTTTAAGGCACGCCCGATAGCTTTTGCATTGAGAAACAGAATAGATAAAGAAATAGATCGCTTGGTGAGTTTAGGCATTCTTAAACCGGTCGAACACGCAGAATATGCTTCGCCTATTGTCCCGGTACTTAAACGCGACGGGTCCGTGAGAATATGCGCCGATTACTCAGTGTCAATAAATAAACAACTTTTGGTAGAACAATATCCATTGCCTACTGTAAATGAGTTGTTCGCTAAGCTATATGGAGGCCATCAATTCTCTAAGTTAGACCTCTCTATGGCCTATAACCAGTTCGTATTAGACAGGGAATCACAGCGTATAACTTGTATTAATACACACCGAGGCCTTTTTGTATATACGCGTATGGTGTTTGGCCTTTCAAGCGCGCCAGCAATCTTCCAACGGGCTATGGAGTCTATTTTATCGGGTATTGACGGCGTATTATGTTTATTGGATGACGTCTTGATTACAGCGGATAACAGTAAATTGCATTTAGAAAGACTTCAAGTTGTTTTGCAAAGATTGCAAGAAGCGGGGCTCACCTTACAAAAAGATAAATGTGAGTTCTTTAAAGATGAAATTAATTATCTAGGATATGTAATTAATAAAAATGGATTAAAAAAGTCACCCGATAAGGTTAAAGCAATTTTAAAGGCACCGCTGCCGGATAATGTAAATAAATTACAATCTTTCTTAGGCCTAGTTAATTATTATCGAAATTTTGTTCCCGACGCGTCCTGTGTTTTAAGTCCCTTATATGAGTTATTAAAAAAGGGGGTCAAATGGACTTGGAATAAAAGCCATAACGATGCATTCTGTAAAATAAAAAAAATACTAGCATCGGATAAAGTTCTTGCACATTACAATCCCCAGTCTAAATTAATTTTAACAGTAGATGCCTCGCCGAATGGATTAGGGGCAGTGTTGTCTCAAGTAGGCGAAGACGGCGCGGAAAGGCCAATATCATTCGCGTCGCGCACCTTAAATTCGGCAGAAAAGCGCTATGCGCAGATACAAAAAGAGGCCACTGCGATAATTTTTGGCGTGAAACGATTCCACCAATATTTATACGGTCGGGCAAATCCTTTTATTTTGCGAACCGATCACAAGCCACTTGTCACTATATTTGGACCGCACAGAGGTATTCCCGAGGTATCGGCAAACAGGCTGCAAAGATATGCAATTTTTCTTAGTGCATATAATTATGGTATCGAGTACATTCGTAGTGCCGATAACTGTGCGGACTATTTGTCTCGTGCGAGCCTCCCCGAAGGCGGCGGGGGAGAGGGGCAAGAGCATGCTCCGGCCGGCTCGGCCGCTGCGCCTGTCGCGGCAGACGATCGTGCGGCGTACGTTAACTTCGTTTTTGAGGGTAATTTGCCGATAACTTTAGATCAATTACGGGAACATACGCGAAAGGATATTACCTTAGGTAAAGTTATACAATACGTTTTACAAGGTTGGCCTAAGAAAATAGATAATATATGTTTGAAACCTTATCATAAATGTAGACTAAATTTGGCTTTCGAAAATGGGTGCCTTATGAAGGGTCATAAAATTGTCATACCCCAAGTACTGCAGGCTACTATCTTAAATGAACTGCACCATTCTCATCTGGGTATAGTTAAAACAAAAGCAGAGGCGCGATCACGATTTTGGTTCCCGAACATAGATAATGAATTGGAAAAAATGATAAGTGCATGCAACATTTGCATTCAACTCAGACCAACACCGCCGCGTGCGCCGCTGGCAACATGGGAATTCCCACCGAAAAAGTTCTATAGGATACATTTAGATTTTTTAGGACCCATTAATAACCGGATGTATTTAATTATTGTCGACGCATACTCGAAGTGGGTGGAAGTATACGACACATCCAATTCATGTACTACGAGTGTTGTAATTGAAAAGCTTTGCGAATTTATGTCTCGATTTGGGGTTCCCCACACTATAGTAAGTGACAATGGATTGGCTTTTACATCACAAGAATTCCAACAACAGTGTTTGCTCAATGGCATAACTCACATAACATCGCCGGCTTATCACCCCGCGAGTAATGGACAAGCAGAAAGCTATGTCAAAATAATTAAGAAAGGCATTCGAACTAGTTTACTGTCATCGGATAATCAAAAAAACAGTAAATTGAATTTGTTAAAATACTTATTTCACTATCGTAATTCGGTACACTCTGTCACTGGCCTTCCACCGGCTCAAATAGTATACGGCGAAAATCTTAGGTCACGTTTAGATTTAATTAATCCTAACCCCGTACAACCGTCCTCTTCATCATTCACATGTCTTACTGACCGTGTAAAACAACAACAGTGCTCGCAGAATAAATACTATGGCGGTAAAAATAAAAAGTGTTACAGTGTTAATGACAAAGTCTTATACAAAAAACATTTGAATAGTAATAAGTTTGTTTGGTGCAAAGGAATTGTTGTAAAAAGACTTGGAAAAGTTTTATATTTAATTAAAGATTTAGTGCATTCAAAGTTAGTAAAAAAACACAAAAACCAAATTATTTTGTTTCAAGGCGATCAGGTTACACAAAATTATGACTATCTGGATGGTGATAACTACGATGACAGTGAGCAGTACGCCAGCGTCGCACCCAACTCGCCTCCAGCGGTCGGGGAAGAGGAAACGAGGCCCGACGGTCTGGACTCGCGGTCATTGTTGTCGTCACCCTCAATGGAGGTGCCTCCCTCAAGGAGTAATGTCAGATTATTGCGACCGATTACTAGAGTTAACTATAAGGAGTAAATTATTATTTTTAATAGTATAGTACAATTTTTCTATTGTAGTTTGCCCTCTAAAAGGGGGAGAAGTGTTATATATAGGTATAAGCATAGCGTGCTGCGTACACGCCCCTATCTATGCGCTAATAAATCAGTGCGTTACGAGCCAGCAGTTGTTTCACTTGTGTCCCGTATTGCATACTTAACACTCATTATTACGCCAATTTAAAAAAAAAAACTTTTTCCGTTAGTTTTTCGATGGCATACATTTTTGATATATTTTTTTAAAGTATTATACTACCCTATTATGTCGACTAGTGAGGTCAATCATCTCTCATCACTCAACAGTATCTGAACCCCACTTACCATCAAGTACACTGAGTTCACTTTCCCGTACCCTTGAAAAAAAATACTTTTTTTTTTATTGCATTGAATGACGAGACGAGCATGCCGTTCGCATAATAGTAAGCGATACGACCACGCATAAACAGTAGCAACACCATCCAGCACCTTGAGTTACAAAGTACTGTGTGGCATTCTAGCGCTCGTCATCCTGAGACATAAGATGTTGTCTCATTATGTCCAGTAGTTACACTGGCTACAATGTCCTTCAAACCTAAACACAACAGTGTATGCACACTGCTGCTTGCCGGTAGAAATAGACATTGCGGTGGTACCCACCCAGACGGACTCTTACATATGATAGACCTACCACCAGTAAAACTTCCACTAACACCTGCAGTAAACAAAATCACTAACCTGTGATCAGCATTCTCTATCCTCGCGTCCAGATTAGCCACCCTGTAATAGGTCTGGTTCTTGAAGTATAGTTCGTATGCGTGGTTGACCAGCCGAGTCCTGAAGGCCAGGGCTAGTCGGCTCTCCAGGTATCTGATCATGGAGTTGATGAAGGTTGCCGGGATCGCTATCCCGAACCACTGGAGCAGTAACGCCGCGAAACGACGCATGTCCTTTTGGACTATGTGTTTTACTGTGGAGGTTAAATAACTTTCAATATTTGCTAAACGATAGTATAAAATGGTGAAGAGTGTCAGTAACACTAATTTTACAGGTACGTCAAAAATTATGAATGTGGAAGTATGTGAATATGTTTCTAATTTAGATGTTCATAAGTACTTATTACCTAAATACATGAACCGCTAAATTGATTTAAATGAAAATTAGGAACTAAAACATTAACGGTCAATATTTAAAAAGAGGTTTATTTATATTCCACAAGAGTGTCCTCAGCGGGACATTTAAAAAAAACGCCAACGTAGACGTAAGCTAAACTTGAATTAATGACATAAAAATTATTCTCTTTCTAACTCGTAAATAAAAATGAACATTTGATTTGAACATTTGAACAAGATTTGCAAGTATATAAAAGTTTTTGGTGGCGTAGTTGTATTACGGTACGACTGCAATGATGAGGTCTCGAGTTCGATCCCCGGGTCGGGCAGTGATATTGGGTTTTTCTATTTAGTATCAGCCCGGACTCTGGAATTTGTGCCCGATATGACGACAGGCTCGCTCCCATCACATCATGGGACGGAATACGCACGGCGAAAAGTGGGAGCACTAGTTGCACCTCTGCCTAACCCTTCGGGAAGAAAAGGCGTGAGTATGTGTGTGTATAAAAGTTTATGACTTACCTATAGAACCTTCCAACGACGCGACATATATAGACAGGAATGTCCTTGAGAAGAGACACAGCGTGTGCACCGACAGCAGCGCCACCTCGTGACTCCTGAACCCTGGCACCATGATCCTCGCCAGCGTCACCAGCTGACGGAGGAACTCCAGGTTCAGTCCTGGTACATGCTCTTCAATTGACTGGGTCTCGTCTGCATCTTCCTGCAATTTTAAAAATGTGGGTTTTTTGTTCTGCTGCTACATAATTATATAAATATTATGTAGAGTTAGCGAAATATTGTACTCGGATTTGTCATTTGACTTAAACAATTTTGCCTAGTAATTACAATTGTTATATAAAAAAATATTCCTAAATATCTTCACTTTATTTAATACTTACTTAGAGCGTGATTAGTAAATTCTAAAATAGTATAAAACATCGTTGTTCACAATGATGTTTTAATAAAGATGACGCATATCCATACTGCGCGACCTTTAAAAACTGTCCTGCTATGCATGGTTTAGTGCATGAAACAGATCATACAGAAAGTACAAGATGGAAAGAGATAGCGTAAAATGAAATTACACCAATTGGCCGAATTTGAATGCCTCAGTTTTGACGCGGTAGTGCGATATCTACTTCGTGTTTGTATATACAGTGTCATTTCAACATTGCGTTACTAAATGAAACCACATATTCAGCGTGACATCTGCTAACATCGTGCAAAATATTATCCATGGGTAACGCATACTTTCGCCAATAATCCCGATTATAGTTTTATAGTTTTTTGATCACGCTGTGTTTTAGCGCGCTTGACTTTATTCAGTGAATCACGTCACAGCTGACGACGTTTTTACAAAACCTATAGGATTAAGAAGGGCAACTCACAAATTCACTTGCAATACATTCACTCACATAGCTGCAGCAGTACCGCTTGAGACGTGGAATTTGAAATAAAATAATTAAATTGCTAGAGCTAGAGCAGTCCCTACTCCCTAACTAATACGTTATAAATATCAACATGAAATAAAAAATTGTCATGTTATTGTATGAAAAGGAACTAATTATTTTTTAAGTGTTATGCTGTAAAGAAAAGTATTAATTATTTAATAATAAACTTTGTTTTCGTTAATAAATAAGTTTACCTACCGAAATAGGTAGGTACTAAACAACTCGCAGTCGGGTTATTAAAAAAGTTACAGGATTTTAATTTATTGATATCATATTTTTTAGATTTCGTATGATATTTCAACGTTCATTTTAATTTTAACATCAATATTTTTGGACGTCATGCCTAAAATAGGTTTACGTAAATACTTTATACTACCAAAGGCCTTATTATGCCTTCTGTACCTTCTAATCTCTAGCTACATTTTGTATCGCGTCAGAGTCGTTGATCTTGTTACTAACACATTGAAACTAACGTGCAGATACCAACATGTTATGTCTCTTTCGCACGCCACTCATTACAAACACGCACTCAAACACGCTGTGTTGCCAGTATAAACATTTTAACCGACAAGTTTGCTAAAATAACACAGCTTTTCAAAGAATCGGATATTAGTTTATTTATCACATGGATTTCTAACACACTTAAATAAGTGTATTAAATAATAAAATAACTAGGGTAATTATGCTAATGAAAAGTCTACGTAAACGAATACGCAGCAATATCTTTGTATTGTAAAAATAACATTACTTTAAGCAATAAAGCATACCAGAGCTCTAACATCATTTAATTTCAATATGCATTGTGGTACGGTTTAAATAGCATAGAACAATGTAAAACTAAAATTGCAAGATATTGCAGAATAAGGTAATAGTACCAAAGCTTGGTATCCCTGTGGGAGCACGTGTAACATGAACATCAGCTGGCGGGGCCAACGATCGCGCGCGCCATCGGGCGCACGGCGCACTTGTCGGCATGTTCTTTGTATAGGGCTGCCATTACCTAAATTGCCGACGCCGGACAAACACGGCAAGAATCCCGGACATTTGGGCGAAATATGGGTTTATTCCCGGACACCTCTGACAGAGTACCCCAGTATATCCGCACCGCAATAACAATCGCAATTTTTAATTGTTCCTGCCTGAGTAATAATACCTAAAACTGGCGTTATTTACTAACCACTTATAAAGTGACTCGACCAAGTGCATAAAAATCCTTCTAAATACATATGTTTTACCTACTTACAGTAATTTTGGTCATTAGTCAATTGAATATCCTGGTTATCTTAAATTAAGTTCAGTCATTACTCACTATTGGAAGCTTTAGTTAAATACTAAAGCTTCCAATACGTACGTAAATGTTACTTATTCTTGACAAAAGTGTGCGTGTATTCTATGAAGTGGTAAAAATTAAACGTTTTTTACCCTACTAGTAAATTACGAAAATTCCAGGTAATAGCAATAAATAAGTACAAGTGATATTTATCAAAATATGTAACGTGTCGAAATACATCGAGATTCGCGGTCCGGGATTCGTGAACTTCATGCCTATGGCCCCGCACTGGCTCCTTCAGGCGCATGCGCCGCGGGAAAGCGGGGGACGCCGCGCGCGTCGCCCGCCAGTCGCCACTCGGCCACAGTACTCGGCACTCGTCATTTTGCCAGCGACCACTCGCCCGGCAGCAACACGACGTGGCGTATGTTGATTTATGTACCGAATGTTAGGCCGATGCGCCCTATGTACTTACTCGTAACTATTGTAATTTTATTATTGTATCGATCCGAGTGACCTTGCCTTTGACATCGCTTCGGGAGACGCGAGCCATGTGTAGGTTTTTAGTTTCGGCTTTTATGCGCACACGATCAAATGTTCTCTAATTGTAATTATTATTCTATTGTGTTAATGTTTAAGTTTCTGTTGTGGTAAACTATGATTTACATTTACAAAGCTCGTGAATAAAGTGTTAATGTTTCCGAGAAGGTCGTTGAAATGTCTTTTGTACTTTTAGGGATTACTGAGTAAATGTTCAAAATTCCAATTTTCCAGAACCTCGCTGACACTCGTATCATAACGGTAGCATCATAGTCGGTTTCACGAAATCGATCGACGAATTTGACGGCTTGAGCGTGCGATTCTTGCTAATGTATCGTATGATAGTTCTTAGGTTAGATAGAATCTTAGGGTTGTGAGGCTTTTTGATAAGCTACGTGCGGTGTACGGACTGTGACCATTATCGAAGATGCCACAATGATTTCAGTCTTCTGAAGGAGACATAACTGGCTCTGACAGAATCTAGTAAGTGACTGTTGTTTAGATTGACCTATGTGACATGACACACAAGCATTGGTAATAATAGCGACCTCATCTTTTCGGTTTGGAATAAGGCTTCTTGGTCACGATGGCGCGATGTGACAGCTTATCGTTGCGCTCCGTGTGTGCATCTCTTGTTCGCGTGTGCGTGAGCATATTATCAATGAAACACACAGACCTCAGTGCGATGTTGACGCTCCGACGATTTCTCGTTTACTAGTAGTGGCAATAGGATGTCTAAAATTAAAAGACCTTTTTTGTTATTTATTTTGTTTGAAAAATGTACTTCTTTATTTTACACTTATGGTTAAATTAATTAACTGCATGGTGTTTCTTTCAAATTGATTTTATCGCAGTTAAATTTATGTATTCGGTTACAAAATGACCCTGTATAAATCATTGGTTGTTCATGTGTAATAATCCTTCGTACTTTGTAAACAAATACTTCTAAAGCAGTGTTTCTTAACTTCAAAATATTTTTTTTATTACTATACTATAATAAATTGTCCTAAGCTTATTCCTGTGTTTTATATTAAAGGGGTCCTTGAAATTGCGCTTAATTTTCTAGGGGTCCGCGGACTGAAAAAGGTGTTCTAAAGTATCGATTTTGATGCGATTTTTACACTATAATATACTTAAGAAATTTCTCGTAAAACTGTTTAATAAGACATTTGCAATATGCAATAGATTTTAAAACTAGTTTTTGTTTATTCCATAGCATTCGATGCTCAGAGTAAGTAAGGTATATACTTACTCTGAGATTCGATGATATTCCGCGGAAGTAGGAAGAGGTGACTTCTATTATGAGCGATGTGGTGGCCATTCGTTCAGGAAGTGGTCGTTATAGAAAAACAGCGTACAATAGTGTGAAAATCCTTCAAATTTAACACTAACGCAATTCGTTCAAATTTATTACTTTACGTTATTTAGTAAATTAACGTTTTAGTATTGTAGTAAAGGTTTTAATTTCAGTTTGGGGTTAATACATAGCAGTCATCTCGCAACACTGATATAGGTATGTATGCAATAACTCACAATATTCTGTTTGTTGTCCGTGTCCACTTCGCCCCTACAGAGGGCGCACTGCTCGGCGCCGCAGCGTCCCCCGCATGTCTCCTTCGTCGTGCCATTGTCGACTGCGTGGAGATTGCCGTTTTTCGTCACCTGGAATTTAAATAATCATCAATAAGCTACAATCCATAAAATTTTTATGTTGATATTAATGCGCAATAGCGGCCTTGTCTAGGTATTTAAATCAATCTCACATTTAAGTAATATCTCAGGTAGACATTTAATGTATTAAACTATTTAATAAAGCAAGCTTAAGTTGTAACTTAAGAGCTTGTTCTCAGCTAAGTATGCGTTGTTACATAAACAAAACTTGCTGTCATAATCTGTCTCATATTGTAACTTAAGATGTCATTCGAGCTGATGTTAATAAGGGTTTATTAAATAGCGACTATCTTAAGATGCAGACCTTAATTTGACAGCGTCTCAGCTGATATCGCACTTCAGAGCGAAATTGAGTTGCATCTATAATACGGCCCTAAGACAAAGCTGTGGGGGGCTGATATCTACGCGGCTTTTGCCAATTTACCCGATTGCCGAAGCAGGGTTATGTTTTTTCCTTGGACCCCTGCAAGTGCAAAGCTCCTCCAGGCGCGAGTACCAGGCCGGATACCCCGTCCGCCACCCACTAAGACTGCTATTGTTACTATGCTTCTCCTGAATTACGTCATGTAGAGGTATTGCAATTCATTAAGTAACTCTGTTTAACCAAATCGTGGGGTAAGATGCTTATAAAGCAATGTTATTAAACCTTTTTAAATACGTTACATCTTTAGACCATAGACCATACTAGCCCTGTATTATATACTGCCCACTGCTGAGCACGGGCCTCCTCTACTACTGAGAGGGGCCAGACCTTAGTCCACCACACTAGCCTAGTGCGGGTTGGCAGACTTCACATACCTTAGAAATTCAGTGAACTTCTCAGGTATGCAGGTTTCCTCACGATGTTTTCCTTCACCGTTAGCAAGCGATAATTAGCAAAGAATACACATATTTTTTTAGAAAAGTCAGGTGTGTGTGCCCTTGGGTTTTGAACCTGCGGACATTCGTCTCGGCAGTCCGTTCCACTCCCAACTAGGCTATCGACACTTTTTTACAAGTAAAAAATTCTCCGCAGACTGTAATAAAACAGCACCAGTGTTTTCCTTTTATAAAAGGTGTCAAAATACAACAAAAAGACAAACTGTAAACAAACACATACTCATTATAGTACTCACAGTAATACAAAACAATTCTTCCTAATTTGATATGCCTTGCGACTGCGACCTCGTGTGCGAGACCTCGCGAGTCAAGACCTCTAAGGTTTTTTTTAGTAGAAGAACTCTGCAGTCAACACCGGGGAAACCCGCTATCGGTATACAGTGAATCCCGCGGCTTAGCGACTGCAGGGGCCTAGGAAGGAATCGGAAGAGGAAGGTGGAAGGGAAAGTGGGGGAAGGGAGGAAGGTTCCCAGGACGGGCGGAAAGAGAAGGTGCTAGGAAATGTTCGCGGACCCTTAAAGGCCTCGAATGTGTTATCCAACCAAGAGGTATACACACTGAACTGTGTGCCACAGCCCGCGACAAATCTCCCCCCATGCATGGGTGTGAAGACCCAACACACAAGAATTGCCTGAGTGGGCGACCTCTAGGGTTTTTTTTTTTTTTTTTTTTTTTATGATGAGGCTCTGCACCTCATCCTCAGTCCCCCTATCCAGGACAAGGGATATTGTCAATCTTTTTTTTTAATTTTTTACTTTATAATATTTTTTTTGGTTTTTAATTTTTATCTTAACATATTATCTATATTTATATTATCTTATTATACATACTATAATCTATTTATCCTATTCATTCATCTTTCTTGCATTCTTATCAATCTGTTCTTAGTACTAAAAATATATAACTTAAAATTATATATTTAGTATCTTATGACTACTTATTCCTATTTATTACTTTAATTACTAATTTTCTACAGTATTTAATAAACTCTTTAAATAGCTTCTTATCACTAATTATTATATGTATATTACTACGTTCTAACTTACAGTCTATTTTACTTTCTAAATTATATCTATCCACTGCGTGGATGGGACATTCGAGTAGGAGGTGTGGGACCGTCTCCTGAACGTCAGGGTCACATTGGCACGCCGGGCTCTCCTTGCACTTGAATCGGTGCAAGTACTCGGAGAAACCGCCGTGCCCCGTGAACACCTGCGTCAGTATCGGATCCAGGACGATCCGCCTGACGACCCTGTGCGCGCCGACTGCGTCCGGAAAGAACAGCTTCGTCACCGAAGCCGTCTCTCCGTCCGCGTATCTCCGGCTCCATTCGTCAATCGAGTCCTGTCGGATCTGTCGTTTGACGAATGAAACCGGACACTTGTCGTAATGCGCACGGGTCTTCAGGTGCTGTGCGGCCTCTTTCGCGAGCTGATCCGCCCTTTCGTTTCCCTCCAACCCCACATGTGCCTTCACCCAGAAAATATCAATTTTCTGGGCGCGTTTCTTGGCCATGTTTAGTTTTACCTTAATTTCAAACGCTAGGGGGTGGAGGGAATCACCTCTGGTGACGACTTCAAGGGCGGACCTGGCATCGCTGAAGATGCCGCACGCAGGAAGCCCGCTTCGGAGCGCTACCTCCACGGCTTCGCGGAGGGCGAGAAGCTCCGCCTGGTAGACGGAGCAGTACGACTCCAGCCGCAACTTTCGGGTACTCGTCTCGGCGGCGCCGTTCCATATGGACAGCGCCGCTCCGACTTTCCCGTCAATCTTGCTTCCGTCGGTGAAGATGCTAAGACCTTCACCGACGTGCTGGGCCAGTTCCGCTCCGTCAACCAGGCATTGGAACGTCCCGTTCCCCCGCTCCGCCGGGTGCGGCAAGGTGACGAAGGCCACAGGAGCCTCCACCTCCCGGTCTCCCACTACCTCGCAAGAGTGCCCCCTTTTGACTTCATAAAGGAGTGCGGTTTCCCGCACCCTTATGTCAAGAGGGAGCACCCCCGCCAGCAGCAGGGCCGAGTTGAGGGAGACAGTCCTGTAGGCCTTCGTCATCTTCTGCGCAAAGCTGCGCTGGATGGCTCCGAGCTGCTTCCTTACACCCAGCTTACGGCTGGCTGGAGCCCATGCGCTTGCGGCATACAAGATCACGGGCTCCACCGCAGCCGTATAGATCGTCCTGATCACGTCGGGTCCCAACCCCCACTGGACCTTGGCTGACCGTGCTAGCACCTTATAAAGGCCTATTGCCTTGGCGCACGCCTGCGTCACGTGACCGTTAAAGGTCAGTTTTCGGTCTATCGTTAGGCCAAGCAGCTTGATCTCGTTGGAGAGACCAATGCCGACACCACCCATGCGCAGGATCGGTGTGTCATACTTTAGCTTGTTGGTAAGCAACATCGCCTGAGTTTTATGCGGAGCAAACTTTAGCTTATTTCTGACACCCCAATCCCGCACATAGGCCAGCGCGGCATTGGCCTGCTTCTGAGCTACTCCTGTGGAACCACCATCAAACACCAGGACGACATCGTCAGCAAAAGCTTGACAATAGTCGCCCCGGCGCTCGAGCCCCTGTAAAAGGGGATCGAGGAGGAGGTTCCACAGGATTGGCCCTCCGATAGATCCTTGAACACAACCCTTAACGGTCCTGCGAGCTGACTCGGCGCCCGCGTATCGGACCCTGACCATCCGATCATCCAGATAGCTGGCGACCATCCTTCTGATGTTTGGTGGGCAGCGTTCTTCCGCCAATCGGACTTTTATGGCCGGCCACCAGGCGCTATCGAAGGCCCCCTCTATGTCCAACGATATCATGATCAGGACTTTCTTCTCTCGAAGTTTAGTCCTGACATGACTTATCAGATCATAGAGGGAGTCCTCGGTGCCCCTTTGTGGCATAAAGCCGTATTGGCGGTGGCTCATCCTCGGGAGGATGTGCCATTTTAGCCTACCCACCAGCATCTTTTCCAGGATCTTTCCCATCACTGGCAACAGTCCTATCGGCCGATGCGCCTTGGGAACCGAGTAATCATCCTTACCCGGTTTCCGCAGCACAACGACCGTGGCCTCTTTCCAAATCTTTGGAAAGTAGGCCAATTCTAGGCACTTGTTAGCCAGTGACAGGAAAGACTCCGGATCTTGGGTGATCGCCTGCGAACAGATATCGGAGGTCAGGCCATCCGATCCAGGCGCCTTCTTCGGATTGAAGGTCACCAGCGCCGCCATGAGCTCCTCTAGCGTGAACGGTGGGTCATGTACCTCACCATGGACCCAGTCGTTCACGTGCGAGGCGAGCTCTCTGGTGCGCCGGTGATCTTCATTATCCTCCTCGTGAGGGTCGTCCGGGTAGAAGGTCTCGGCAAGAAATCTTGCCGATTCCTCCTGACCCAGGATGACCTCTAGGGTTAGCGACGCAAAGGTTAAACTAAACCGTCATAAAAAAAGATGTTAATTTAACATCTCTATCATCACAATACTTTTGCAAAGGCTAAAAGTTAAATGATTCGCAAACGAGTTCATTCGTCGTCTTAGTAATAAAACTTTGGCATGACGTTTTAAGCATGAACATATCATATTGACGTCATAGTTAACTATGCTAAAAACTAAAACTAAGTGGACACTTAGTTGAAAAAACTTGTAGGTACCTAAATTGTATTTTCATATATAATTTGTGTAGTTCTTTAACAACCTAATGACGAGGCGAGCGACGACGAATGCCTTGTAGGCATAGTTGTACTACGTGAAGGGGACTACCATCGCTCTGAGGTCTCGGGTTTGAATCGGATTTTTCCAATCTATACTTTTTCGAAATCCATGAATGCAGGTCTTAATATCTTTAAAAATGTTGAACAGTTTCCTAAGAAAGCTTTCTTGTAGCTACAGCAAGTTAAAGGAGCTGCAACTTTACAACCCCGTCTTAAAAATTCACCCTGTACCTACACTCTGTATATCTATACCCCATAAAAACTTGGGGACCTACAAACCCCATTTGAATTATGAGGTACCCTGTTTAGACAAAGCTTTACCGACCCTCCTACCTGCATTGCGACATCTGCTGGGCATAAAATTATTTCCCATCATTGCTTTGACCATTACATTGTTCAAGTAACCTTCGTTCTTTGACTCCTCACATAAAAAATAATAACAAGCAATAAAGTATGGATTAAATTTTAATTTGCTACGTGCAATTTGTATGATTACTGATTGAGCAATAAACTATGAAAATTATACCTAACTCTTAGCAGATTATTTTCTAACGAGGGTCATTAACTAGAAAAAAAAACTACAAATTATCTCTACAGTGTCTTTTTAGGGTTCAGAATCTCGTAAGGAACCCTTATAGAATGAATAAGTCTTGGATACTTGTAATAATATACCATTAATAATACCAGTCCTGTATTATATAGTGCTTACTACAGAACACGAGCGGGAAGCTTACTGAGAAGGTTTAGGCCTCAGTCCACCACGCTGGCCTAGTGCGGGTTGGCAGACTTTACATACCTTCGAAATTCTTAAGAAGCCTCAGGTATGTAGATTTTATCACGATGTTTTCCTTCACAAGGATAATTTATAAACAATACACACGTAACTGTGAATAGTTATAAGTATGCTCCTTTGGTTTTGAACCTGCGGCCATTGTCTCTGCAGACCTTTCCATTCTCAACTAGACTATCGTCCACTTGTTTACTAAGATGTATAAAATAATACATTACTTCTTCTTGTTCTTCAGCCTTTAGAAGTTACTGCTGAACATAGGCCTCCCCCGAATATTTCCAGACCACCCTGTTAGAAGCGGCCTGCATTCAGCGGGTTCCTGCGACCTTACACAATACGCCACACCTCACCTTATAATTATTATTATTGTTGCACGGAGGCACTTGCTTCTTCTCCCTTGTTCCATACACGGCGCATGCTGCCAGCGCTACACCAACCCCAACCCCAAGGGCGATCGAGGGCTGCACCCGCGACGCCTGCTCCCTGATCTTTGTCAGTATCGCCGGCATTTCTTACACTAACGTTCTATGAGATCGTTTTCTTAATGTAATCACAGATATACGGATTTGGTGTTAACTTGTGTTGTGTTGTCGCTCGTCCATTTTGTTCTGTAACAATGAAAATGTTATATTAGATGTATGTATTAATAATAAGGATAAGATTCAATCAATATTATGCTATGTGCGCACTCCTTTTTTTTCGCTTTTCCATATAACACAAATCATGTTTGCCTTGATTGCAATGTATGTGGTGTTTGGAGGGGAAGGGGTCAAAATTCCGCTATTGGTACGTAGCTCGCCCCCTCTAAACGTGCATCAATACAAAAAATAGGCACACTTATTCACACATTATATCCACAAAAGGTAGGTGAAGTAATTAGACCCGCATTTAATGAATTAATTATAATAAAACTAGCTTTATGTGTTCTCTATTTTTAATTAAGTGCTGGCATGTGTATACCTATATAGAAAAATACAAAAAAGTTTTTGTTCGACGCAGTTCTTATTTTTTTATTTAATTTGTTCCACAAGGACCCGGCAAAGGTCAAAGACCAAGCTGCCAAGTCATAAATAGCATTGTTGTATTATTGATAAAACTCTTTGTTTCCATGTGATTGACAGTTCGTTGATCTTTGCCAATATTTTTACGGTTAGATACATTACATCAATAGTTAGGTACTAAACACGGTTCATACAAGAAGCGACCTTAGCCATAGCGGTAATTGTTTTTATTTGCAAAAATCTTAGAATATTTATATTCTTCTATCTGATCTCCAAGTTACGTGTGGGATCGGTGCTTCACATTTTTTTTTTTTCATATATGTTCAATAAAGGATTTACCTTCATATAACGACTGTCAGTGTGGCGTCAATCCACTCTAGAGGTAAGTTTTAAGTTATTATGCCTGATAATAAGATCCAAAAGCATCGGAAGCACAGAACCGTCAGCTTGTAACTGACTCATAGTTAAACATTCATTCCTTATTTCACTCAACTCCAAGTTCGATGCCAATTCAATGTCACGTCACGCTCCGAGAGCCGCCCTTGACCCTCCCTAGCATACTTCACAACCCTAAGGTCGTGATGAAAAAAAACACGACAAATGAACACGTCCGACACGACATTCAGATAAAAAATGTAAATAAGTTAACTAACCTCGAGAAATAAAAATAAATTGAAGAAAACGTATTACTTGTTTTTTCCTTGTAGTAAGGGAAATTTATGTTGAATTTGTTAGTTAGATATATGTATGTTCTCATTAGACGGTAGGTATTTCATGAACTCGATCCTTAATTTCAAAAGCCAAAAAAGCATGAATGGACCTCTTCAAACCAGATACAATTAAATAACGTCATCAACGATCACACGCGCTACGAAGTTTTCAACGGGAATTTCACGGGTTAATGGGTCTTTGATTATTCTTCATAGTGTGCGTATACACTCATAGGGGTGCATTTGCAAAACTAAAATACAAGCAGAAGCTTTCACAATAACGACCTCATTAATAAACAGTTTATAAATCTAAAATAGATGCCTAAAACTCCTTTTACTATCAGCGGCGGCGCAGCCATCTTTCGATATTGTGATTATAGGCAATGGATATCACTTAGTACGAAGTGACCACTCATTCATAAGCTATAATAAAATCAAGTCTTTTCAGGGCATCCCAGGACACTGCAGAAACCAGGACACGTGCTTGAGAAACAGAACGGTTGGCAACCCTATTATAGGTGAGTATAAATAAATATCTTTAAAAGTCCTACTAATATTATAAAGGCGAAAGTTTGTAAGAATATATGGATGTTTGGATGTATGGATGTTTGTTCCTCTTTCACGCAAAAACTACTGAACGGATTTCGATGAAATTTGGTACACGGGTAGATCATGTTCTGGATTAACACATAGGCTACTTTTTATCCCGGGAAAACTTTTTAATGCGGGCGGAGCCGCGGGCAAAAGCTAGTTATCCTATTAATATTATAAAGGCGAAAGTTTGTAAGAATGTATGGATGTTTGGATGTTTAGATGTTTGGATGTTTGGATGTATGGATGTATGGATGTATGGATGTTTGTTCCTCTTTCACGCAAAAACTACTGAACGGATTTCGATGAAATTTGGCACACGGGTAGATCATGTCCTGGATTAAAATATAGGCTACTTTTTATCCCGGGGAAATATAAACCGGGACTTTTATCCCGGAAAAACTTTTTAATGCGGGCGGAGCCGCGGGCAAAAGCTAGTATATTATAAAAATGCGTATTAAGACGTAGTTCTTTATAGTGTGATTATTTTGTTGACAGCAAGTATTTACGCTGCACTTGATAGTAGCTGATGTCCAAAAAGCTATAAGATGATACAACTCACGCAGTTAGCTTTGATATCTTGGTTCGATCGGTAAATTTTTTCACTTGGATATATCAATTTTCCTCAATTACATTCTCTTGAGTTGGACGTCCGATTACAAAAGTGCCAACCATAGTTCGGCCAAACATTTATTTAACTTTTGACAATTCGGTTTCTAATCAATTGGGAATGTACTAATGCGTTACCGCTTCGATTTCTTGTAGCAATCGATTTAATTTATGCAGAAGTTTTGATCGATTAAACACATTGAAATGTTATTTTTGCTCAACATTTTGTATTGTTTTATAAACATGCCTAAGCGTTTAAATGTGTATATTTTCTGTTTATAAATTTATTCTGTAGGTATATATTCTATATCCAATATCATTTTGTCAAAATTTAACTTGAATAGTTTATTTTATCGGTTATTATATACTTACGCATATATAAAAAGATTTTTAATTAAATTTACACTGCGACATTTTATTTTTCAATGTAAACGTTTTGAATTATTTTTGTTACACATTCAGTGGGCTTAACGAATATCGATTGATAATTAATATCGGAGCTGAACAGCAAGTCCCTTCACTATGGAAAACAAAAACTGGCGTCCATAAAGTATTCAATTATTTTGTTTCGATTCCTTGTCAAGAATTATAAAATTTCATAGGCGTGCATATGTCAAAAGTTAAATAAATGGTTGGACGGACTATAATAATATTTTCAAAAAACTTTAGAGTATTTAACAAATGGAGACGATATGGCAATAATGTGCAAATATTTTTTTCTGTCAATCATGATGGGGGCGAGGTAGACACGGATAGCACACATTTAAAAAAAACCACACGTGCAGGGCTGAATATAAGGTCATTTCTTACAAAATAAGACAGCAAAAATCACAATTTCTGTGGAGCACCGCTTAATGTCATTATGTTAGAATGTAATAACGGCGACGCCAGTCACCATTTATAACCAACGAAGGGTCCGCCTGGTCATCCCATATCCTTGTTAAATGCTCTAAGAAATGAACAGTTCTTTTACTATATTAGTATTATTAAGGACCTTAAGCTATGAGTTTTGCAAAAAAAATACATAAACTTAACCGAGTAAGTTTGCGTCTTTTTTTTGCAATACTTGAGTTAACCCCGCCCAATTCAGATATCTACATACAAAAATACAGTACGACCGCTTAGTCACGGCTGGGTTGAAGTCGGTCACGGGTTGCGCCAGACTTTATCGAGACTATGCGGTGACGACAGATTTTCAAACCAGCCACAAGTTACCTTACTTACTTAGTACATTCCTCTGATGCACCTACCTCGTTAATCTGTACATCGCCCTAAGGTTGACAGAGAGAATGCGTACGGCATTAAGTCCGCCTATATGAAGTACATAAAAAATAGACCTACTGCTGGTAGGACTCTCATATGTAAGAGTCCGTCTGGGTGGGAACCACCGCAATGTCTATTTCTACCGCCAAGCAGCAGTGTGCGTGCATTGTTGTCTTTCGGTTTGCAGGACATTGTAGCCAGTGTAACTACAGGACATAATGAGACTTAACATCGTATGTCTCAGAATGACGAGCGCAGTGGAATGCCACACAGTACTTTGTAACTCAAGGTGCTGGATGGTGTTTCTACTGTTTATGGGTGGTCGTATCGCTTACCATCAGGCGAACGGCACGCTCGTCTCGGCATTCAATGCCATAAAAAAATATATAAATAATATTAGTAGCCGTACCCACTGTTCATAACGCCTCGGTGCAAAAAAAGCGTCTCGGATTTCACTGGAGCAACAAATTAAACGTTTTTATATAATAATATATACATTAGTCACTGAATTAAACTTCACACATCCATTTAATACATATTAATATTACAAACATAGTTACTTCATTATTTATTTGTTTACTAACTAAGTTGGGTATGGCAGAAAAAGCATGAAAATAACATTAAAGCAGTAGAAATGAAAACGTTAAGAAGCATGTGTGGAGTGACTGTGTGTGATAGAGTGCGGAATACTAGGGTGATGGACGTGTGTGGAGTGACAGAGGATGTAGTGACCAAAATTGGGAAGGGTATGCTAAAGTGGTTTGGGCATTTGGAAAGGATGGATGATAGGAGACTGACAAAGAGGATAAGGCGAGTGTGGATGGAAGGGCGCCGGCCCTTCCATCGAGGGGTCGACCGCACCGAACCTTCGAATGTCAGATATCTGACATTCTAAGTAGAGGCCAGGTCAAAAGTACCCTGAACCGGCGGGAGTGCATGAAAAGATTGATGAAGGTAGAGGAAGCGAAAGTAGTGTGCCAGAATCGAGCAAAGTGGCGATCCATAGTCTCTGCCTACCCCTATGGGATAGAGGCGTGATACTATGTATGTATGTATGTATGTTTACTAACATTATGGACTATAACATAGCTCAGTTGGCAGAGCACCGGCACCGGCTGGAGGTCGCGAGTTCAAATCCTGCTTTCGACTGTTTCTTTTTCAATGTTGTCCATTAAAAATAAAATTATAACATTTGGTCTGAAATAAAGGAATTATTATTATAGGTTGTGTCGTTTGTATTTAGTCGGATTATACATTTATGTGACGAGTAGCATTTACTCAGAAGTTGTGAAATAGGCCCATGGTAGAACATACTTTACCCATTACGGCAGCTTCCTATCTGTAAAAGAAAAATCTGTACTTGACATACTGTTTGTTGACACCATCTTCTGTGTGTAATACTTTCATGTTACAAGAATATTTAAGTAAATGTATAAAAAAATAAAACAGCAGTTTGCCAAATGGTTAGACAACATGGTTTTCCTTAGCGTCGGTGCCAAGTTCCATGTGACTCATTTCACGGTCAAGGCACTGCACCAAGGAAACCGCACCGCATTGTGTTGTCTCGATGTTTTTGTATTTATCGTGTATGTTGGTTTATCATTGTGAAACATATCTGTAAATCTATACTTTTATACTGTGCTAATATTATAAAGAGGAAAGATTTATTTTCCTTTATGTATGTAACGAATTGTGTGAACAGTGGACGATAGCCTAGTTGGGAATGGAACGGTCTGCCGAGACAATGTCCGGAGGTTCAAACCCAAGGCACACACCTCTGACTTTTCGAAGTTATGTGTGTATTGTTTATCAATTATCGTTCGCTTTAACGGTGAAGGAAAACATCGTGAGGAAACCTACCTACCTGAGAATTCTCCATGAGAATTTCGAGGGTATGTGAAGTCTGCCAATCCGCACTAGGCCAGCGTGGTAGGCTAAGGCCTTAAACCCTCTCAGTAGTAGAGGAGGCCCGTGCTCAGCAGTGAGCAGTATATAATAAAGGGCTGGTATTATTATTTTTATCATTTGTGCCGTTTTACGAAATTTACGCGAGGTAGCCTCTATTCAGAATAGGTGGTTTACCTACTTTGTTTATTAATACTTATTTAATTAGACGAATAACGATCCCTAACCATAAAGTTGCTTTGTATTATTTATTTTCTATGATTGGGTTAAGTGCTCGATAGCCTAGATGGGAATGGAACGGTCTACCGACACAAACTTTCGCGCATTCAAAACCCAGGGCTGACTCTTCTGTCTCTTCTAAATTTCGCTGTATTATCAATTACCGTTCGCTTTAACAGTTAAGGAAAACAGTGAGGTTTCTTCATAAGAGTTTCTAAGTTCAAAGTTGAAGGTTGCCAACCACATTAGGCTAGTGTGGGGGAGTACCGACTATGGCCTAAACGCACTCAGTAGTAAAGGCCCAAGCTCAGCGGTGGACAGTATAAAACACAGGAGTAGTGTCGGGTTCGTACCTATAGCCACCACACTGAATTTATGAAAGTTAGAGCCACCAGAACCACGTCAGTTTACATGCCGCCGTTGCAGGTAGACTAGCTTATTCTCAAATTTACATTACTATCAGCAGTAAGTTTATAGACGTCGTTTTTAAAATTATGGATTTAAAGAAAACCAGTCACATTACTGATAAGTGATAACCCACTACCCTCCACTTCTCAATTAGCTTCATAATAAACATACGTGACCTCTGACACCTAGATATGACTCACAAGTAGCAACAAACGACGCTAAATATTTACATAGCGAATCTATTAGCACGTCGTAAGTGCACGTTCTAGAAGCGTCTAATCGTCGGCGTGATGGCGGTACTAAGAAACGTGAGCGATAATTACGCGTGCCGCACGAGACCCTTGTGATTTATTTTATTATGTAATATGGGGGATTGCAAGTTCTGAATGCCCCCTTAGCGAAGTTGTATTACGGTACGACTGCAGTGCTGAGATTCGATCCCCGTGTCGGGCAAAGGTCAGTATCATCATTCAATCAACCTGGAATCTGGAATTTACGCCCGATATGGCGATACCTCCTATTACACCATGGGACGGAATACCCACAGCGAAAAGTAGGTGCACTAGTTGCGCCTCTACCTACCCCTTCGGTGATAACAAACGTGAGTGGGTGGAAGTTCTAATATTTACACACAAAAATATTGATTCGTTTGCAGTACTAAACTAACCCCTAATTTAGATACTTGCCGAGTACAGACATGGCCTTGAATAAGAGTGTGTAAACTGGTTATTCGGCTGTATTTGTTACTCATAATTAGGGCTCCCATCACTTAAATTGCCGACGCCGGATATACACGGCAATAATCTGGGACATTTGGGCGAAATATGGGTTTGTAGTGTGGTGTGTGTGTGTGTGTGTGTGTGTAGTATATAAGTAGTCGTAAGAAGTATTGTAAGTCAAGTTTGTAAGCAGTCTAATAAAGAACATAAAATAAACAACACGTCTCGATCAATCCTTCAACATTGCAGGTTTTTCCCCGGACACCTCTGAAAAAATATTTTGCCGTCCTTGCTTGAATGCGGGTTATTACGAATGAATTTTTAACTAAGGTTTATTTCAATTATTATCTATAAAAAAAATTGATTTCTCCTGACAAAAAGTGTCCGGCCCCGGACGCCCTTCAAACTAGGACAAATCCAGGGAAATCCGGACGGATGGCAGCCCTACTCATAATTCGATCACATTCGTACACGAATTATTCGCCAAGTTATTCGGCGTATTATTCGCCAAGTCTAAATGAGGAGTAATATTATGAATATCAAAGTTAGTGATGATCTTGGCATGTTACTTGTAATAGTGAAACTGCTTAAAGGGTTTGATTGACAATCAGATACAGCATATCTTGAACTTGGAACTTTAATACAGTAAAAGTGTTTTAAGCTTTCGGAACCGAGTGAAACAAATAGTATAAAATACATTAAGGAAATATAAAAAAAACTACTCTCCCATCAACCAAAGCTGGCTTGGCTTTTACACAATAAAACTTCGCGTATTTCTCAATATGAATTTGTGAAAGTGTGATATTTTGAACGTCAACACCCATTTAATTAAACGCCCTACCTAACAATAACTTTGTTTTCATATTATTTATTTTTAAGGAACCAACAAACAGTTACACAGTGAGAATTGTAGAACTAAGTATAAGATATTTACAATAATACAAATGCGCAACTCCCAACGTTGTCCACGGATTATAAATGAGCTTAAATCCCTTTATTGTTATTTTACTGCATTTACAATAATATTACATTAAAATGCTAGATTCCTGTGGCCCGTAGGACCGTGCTCAGCAGGGGGCAGTATATAATACAGGGCTGGTATGGTGGTGGTGGCTAGATTCCATGTCCGAATCAGGCAAAACTTTGTGTAGGTCATTCTTCTTTAACCCGATACAAGCTCCCTCAGTCAGACCGGCGGTAGTATTACATAATACATACCATTACTGCGATGTACTTGAAAAAATATGGTGCTCCAATCCAACATTACAGCAAGATAAGGTAGGTGAAAGAGGATCCACAATATACTACAATACTGTTATTTTTAAAGCATTCGTCCTCCGTCAATCTTGCTTGCATGAAATACCACGTTATACAGTTTTCTGTGACGCCGTGGCTTCACCACGGTCAAACGTATTCTACCTTTGCCAGTTCTGCCAGTTAGAAAAAAAAAACAAATGAACGCGACAAGTACGTCGAGAATCGAACGCGATAGATCATGAAAGCGGACCGCGTTTGCCTTGACCGGCCACCGCACTGTTGCACCATCGGGCACCAGTAATGCCATCTAACAGCTTTACATCATCCGATGTTATGTATATGTTACCACTGGAATTTAATTTATTAATTGAAAGAATATTTTTATTTATTGTGATCAGTGGAGCTGATGTAGACTTGTTGAAATAAAACGTGAATTCTGTAGTATAAGCTCAGCCTCTGTTACATGGGGCATAAAATAGCATAGATGGTGTGCTACACCTCTACATGGAAAGGCAAAAAGGCTTGATGCTATGTATGTATAAATTCTTCAACATACGTCAGTTACGGCGAAAACACATTGAAGAACCCAAGCAACTGGATGAGATGATTTGATTCTTCAAATAATAATCGCCACAATTACCTTAATTGTCAATAATATTACCAAAATCTTCGAATTACTTAGCCCTGTTTACTGCACCGCTCTCGTCAAGCGGTGATAAATTCTCAGTAAATAAATTATTTACTGAGTCGAACGATAGCCTAGTTGGGAATGGAACGGTCTGCCGAGGCAATGTCCGGAGGTTCAAAACCCAAGGCACACACCTCTGACTTTTCGAAGTTACGTGTGTATTGTTTATCAACTATCGTTCACTTTAACGGTGAAGGAAAACATCGTGAGAAAACCTACATACCTGAGAATTCTCCATAAGAATGTCGAGGTTGTGTAAAGTCTGCCAACCCGCATTAGGCCAGCGTCTAACCCCTCTCAGTAGTAGAGCCCGTGCTCAGCAGTGGGCAGTATATAATACAGGGCTGATTACATTGCATCGATTGCAAATAAATATTATTATTCAAAAAGGATATTAACCCGTCAAACCCCGCTTATATATATAGATGTATGGGGAAACCCTATATACTCGGACGCCAGCGTACGTAGCGGGGCTTGACGAAAGCTGCTAGAACTGCTCAGCTAGAAAACGACAAATCGACGGCACCTACCTAAACGAACCCGTATGCCAGAGCCTTTCTATGGATATATATACGTTATACATGCATTGTCTGCCCGAATAAAAACCTAGTGTAAATAAGCTCTTAAAACTTAGTCGATGCAGTCATATTATTCAATTATTTATGAAATGCATAATATTTTATTAATGCTATTCGTGAATGTTTGCGAAATTTGACATTGGTCTTTCCGAAATGAATATTTCATTTTGCATTGTTTTTAGTGGATTTGCACGTGCATAATACAAACATATAGGATCTTATGAATATATAAACATATATTTAGAACATAGTATAGCAGTAAATTACAGGCATTTAAATAAAATCCCATAGTAAACAAAATAATACGTCAAAAATGGGACCCAATGTCAGTATAAAGAATATAATCCGTGGTTGTCGACTCCACCGACAAAATAAGTGAGATCTAAATTGGTGCCAAGCTTTTTAGATAATCCTGAGATTTATAGTGTACCTTCGTATGAATCAATTTCATGATTATCTAATGTTGCGTCCTATGATAAGCGGCGAGCCTATCGCCATATCATTAATTTCAGACTCCGGGCAGATATTGAACATGTTTAAGAGACCATCATACACAAAAAAAAATTGTTCTATGACCATTGATGTATTAAAAAACTTTATGAATAATTCCACACTTGAAAATGTCAGCAACCAATTAAATCATAAAGATAATGAAAAAATATAACACCTGAGGTCACAAAATATGATTTAATGTCAATAAATCATACCATAGAATTCACCTTCTACTTCATAAAATAAGACTTCTGTTCGCGGCTTCGCCCGCGTGTTTGAGTTTTTCCAGGAAGCTTCGCTTCATATTTCCCCGGGATAAAAAATAACCTGTGTTACCCGCTGATAATGTAGCTTTATATTGGTAAACGAATTTTTCAAATCGGTCCAGTAGTTTCGGAGCCTATTCAATGCAAACAAACAAATAATCAAACCTTTTCTCTTTATAATGTTACGAGTAGTGCTCGCGGCCCCGCGCGCGTGAAAAAGTTTTTCCGGGACAAAAATATTTTCCCGGGATAAAGCCTATAGCACTCAGGAGTTATGTAGCTTCCTATTAGTGAAAGAATTTTCAAAATCGGTTCAGAAGTTCCTGAGATTAGCGCGTTCAAACAAACAAACAAACTCTTCAGCTTTATAATATTAGTATACCGCCTCTTTTACCATCATGTTTTTTTTATTCTTTAGTCTAAGTTTTTTTTTTTTTTTTTGTAAATGAGTGCGCAATAAAGCGTTATTATTATTTCTCTTTATTATAGATAGATTTATAATTTAAGTATGTTGGTACCTTGAAGTCAATAGGCAGAAAACACAGGTGGCTGCGTACCCTCGCTGTGAGTTAGGGGTGTTTGGAGAATTCCACCACGGTTTCCCCTGCCTGTCGTAAAAGGCGACTACGCCATATAACGTACTGTAATGTACGAATAACCTCACCGTCTGAGGAACAGTGATTACGATAGTGACCTTTAAGGTAGAGCAATAAGAACTAGGAAGAAGGTGATTACTGATCAATAAGGATGATTTTGGAACATTTCTCTGTATCGTAGGTATTCTAGATTCGCCAGAAAATTTTAGGCCAGGTAGGAATTTGGTCGTAAAAAGTCTAAGTAAAGTTATCTTTTCATTTGCGTGTAAAAGCGCGTTACGCCTACTCTTCATCAAAGTACTTAAACTTCAGGTGATAAAAAATCATCATATTAATACTGAACTCTAAAATCGTATTTTTTAGGTATTCGTAGGTAATATGAAAACCACGAGATTTTGTCAATATTTGATAGCGACTCGCGTGAAAACAACTTATAACAGTTTTTATGACTTACGTCTGGGTAAAATTATCACCTTAACAATATGTTGACAGCTGGTCACGTGACCCGGGGGCTTCCCAACCGCAGTCACGTACAAACACTAATCTAATATTAGTTTATTCGGCATTCGCGCTATACACAAGACGTTATATGAGTTTAAATATATTGACGATAGCTGTTAAGTGCCCCAGGGGCTTACCGATCGTAGTCCCATGAAGACATTAGTCCAACTAACATAACAGTTCCAATCTCCCTGAAGATATAAAGAAAACAGATTTTTGTCCGCAAGAAAAAAAGGTTTGCCAAAACTGTCCTAAAGCCAAACCGGGGCATTTTACACCTTCCACGATTAAGGTATGAATGACCCACGGAAAAAATCCGGGAGCTTTTCAGTGTCCTGGACCATGGTACACGTAACTGTCCCCATGTACTCGGTCGACGCATATTATCCATTTACCTATATCTTTCGTGGGTTATCCGGCCCGAACGACATTCCAAGCCGGTGCCACTTCCAGAGACAATGACATCTCTACAATAGTATTCAATAGACTATACAGTACGATAACCCAAAAAAACGTGTCAGAACTCAGAAGGCGTCCAAAACAGGCGATCCAAAAACGGCAACCTTGTAGCCTTAACAGTTTTCGTAACCGAAAATTGGCCGAGCTTGTTTGTTATAATATATCTATTTCGAAACGTAAATGTTAAAAATCTAATGCATATTATGAAACATTGTCTAATATTAGATGTTTATCTTGTGTATAACATTGATTAACGTGTGAGTAATACTTGATGGATTTTGATGCGGTTTTTGCAATTTCAAACATAATACCGCCTTGACCTCATGGCAGGTTATATGCGCTATAGATTTTCCGCTTAGTTCGTTAAAAACTGTATATGGATTTTGCCAGTTTTTCTTGATCCTGGATAGATAATTGCTAACAGAGGCGGATTGTAAAAACTAAGCCAGATCCTTTCTGAAACATGATTAAAGAGAATTATGCCAACTCCACGTTGAATCGAGATTCAACGTCGGGTCGTAAGGCACGGTGAACCCAACATAACCGCTCAGTCGTTCCCCTTGAACACTGGGCGATAGTAATAATTCACTTTCTCCGCGTAAACAAAAAAAAAACGTTGAATCAAGATAAGCGTAAGTGAAAGCGAGGATTGGTAAGGCCTTCTTAAAATTATCTGGTCTAGCTAAGTAAAATCTACATTTCCTTTTCAATTTCTATTTTAGTAGTCTTTTTTTTTTTTTCAAAGTTATTTTAAATCGTTATGAATCTACCACTGGTTTGGAACGTATTATCGCTGCAAGAAACATAGTCAGTAGCATTTACATTAGTCAGTCAACGCATAGAAACTTTTTTATTTAAATAATAAGAATAGGGTTCGGAATAAGAATAAGGTGACTGCCTCGGTGGCGTAGTTGTATTATGGTACGACTGCAATGCTGAGGTCTCGGGTTCGATTCCCGGGTCGGGCAAAGTGATATTGAGTTTTTCTATTCAGTATCAGCTCGGAGTCTGGAATTTGTGCCCGATATGGCGATAGGCTCGCCCCCTATCACATCATGAGACGGAATAACGGTGAAAAGTGGGTGCACTAGTTGCGCCTCTGCCTACCCCTTCGGGGATAACAGGCGTGAGTGTATATGTATATATGTATATGTATGTATGAATAGGGTTCGAAAAGTAAATTAAACAATATTAAGCAAATCATTTTGTAATGCACCGTGAGGCCATGACATTTCCATCTCAACCTGACACGTACCATTTAAGCATATCGAGAAGTTTAACTAGTTTCATTTCATAATGTGCTCTAACAAATAATTAACAAAAAACATATTTTAATCGAAGACATAATAAAGAATAGTAGCTGAGAGACATAAAAAAATCTTTTGTAATTTCGTTTTAACCAGATACGCGCTTTTGTTAGTAAAGAAGGAGCGATAACCATAAAAAAATCTACTAATTATAATGTTTTCGATTTAATAATATAAACAGGATGTTCGGTTATAAAAAAAAAAACAAATTTCGCGTTAACCAAGTGCGTACTTTTGTTAGTGTCGCAGAGCAATGACCTGTATTGTAAGTCAAAATACCTAATATTTACAAAAATATTTTCATCGTAATTATAATTAAAAACCTTTGTTAAAATAAGGTTAACCATTTTACCTACTGCACGCAAAATACTTGCAATCAGTCCAGTATTATATACTGCCCACTGCTGATCACGGCCCTCCTCTACAACTGAGAGGCTTAAGGCCATAGTCCACCACGCTGCCCTAGTGCGGGTTGGCAGACTTCACATACCTTCGAAATTCAGACAACTTCTCAAGTATGCAGGTTTCCTCGCGATGTTTTCCTTCACCGTTAAAGCGAGCGATTACTCACAAAGAATAGACACATAATTTTTTAGAAAAGTCAGAGGTTTGTGCCCTTGGGTTTTAAACCTGCGGACATTCGTCTCGTCAGTCCGTTCCACTATCAACTAGGCTATCGCCGCTTCAAAGTACTTAACCATCTCCAAATATGTTATTGCTTACCGTGAAGTCAATACACATTTAATTATTCGAGATTTTTCGAAATGGCAGAGTCACAACTGCCTTGGCGTAGTTTACATTGCATGCGCGTTACGAATTCCGCTCTAAGGTCCGGATTTGAATCTCGGGTCGTGGAATGATATTGGGTTTTACTCCTCAGTGTCAGCCGGGAGTCTTTAATTTGTGCCTATATGGCGATAAGCTCGCCCATATCAAATCGTGAGACAAAATAACACGGCGAACGTGTGCTAGTTGCGCTCTAGCTACCCCTTTGGGGATAAAAGGTGTTAGATATAATATCGAATAGGTAAAATATAGTTAAAAGGGGGTACTTGTTGATATTTGATGTTTTCGACCGTTAGCGCGTGCTAGGTTAGACATTCACAGTATTCCTTATAAAAAAACCGCAAAGCTATACTTAGTTACGTCTAACTAATCTGCTCTTAATCAATGCTTAACTTTTGACACACAAATTTACAGCTGAAGTCGAAACCCACCATCTTAGATAGATAGATAGATAGATAACTCTTTATTGAACACCACACAAGTAAAAGAAAAAATACAAACATACTTATTAACTACAGCTAGTGTAACAATAGGCGGTCATCTTGCCTTTTAAGTAGGTTTAAACTAGGCCACGACAATGATTAAGTATTAAAGTTATTTAAGCAATGCTTAACCACCTCTTAACTGTTTTAAATTTACCTTTGAACAAATTTAAGCAATTTATTAAAAACAAATTATTAAAAAAGGGTTACTATACTGTTGACGACTATTTTAATGACAAAAACCCATGGGAATAGTTGCTCGCTACGCAAGGATAAGATCGATTGTATTTAGCTTAAGTGACTTGTGACAGATGGATATGTGCGACTTTCCCGGGTTGTCCTAAGAGTATATTTTTGAACATACTACGTTACTCATTTGATATACCCCTTTGTTGCATCTCTTTTGTCTTGGTTAGCCACAATCTGAGTAGTCTTGCTCGCTTTAACGTCTGTGCTCGCGGCGGCGTCGTGTGCCGGGTCGGTCACTTCCCTGTAACATGGTTGAGGAGGCCGATGGCTGGCACATGCGTCATACTCGTGAACGGGTGCTGCTTGTGTGGACTGGTCTGCTCTGTTTGATGGTTCACTTTATTTTTTACTTAAAATTAAACATGTAGGTGGTTGTTTCACTTAGGTACTCTCCGTTAATTTTCGCATTTAATATCCATCTTTAAAATTGAAGTAATATTGTGATTTTCAAAATGTAAAATATATATATATTTAAAAAAAATGATAAAAGACCTACGCTGAGTTTCTTGGTGCTTCTTCTCAGGTCAGTGGGCTTTTCCGAAGCACCGGTAGAATCTTTTAGTATAACAACATTGTGAAAAATGAAAAATGACGTGTAAAAGTGCCCTTAGGGGCCTAATTACTGAATAAATGATTTGAATTTGAATTTAACGCTAAAACAAGTTTATAAGTATTTTTTTTACTAATCGGCGGCAAAGCAATTGATGAAAAAATAAGATGAGTATACAAGTAAAATGTTTAATTTCAACACAAACTACGCACAATCAAAACTTTGAAAATGTCAAAGCCGACCATAGATCATATAAATTATACTTGTCAAATTGTTACGCGAATTATAATATAATCAGTGGAATATTCAAATTAACCACAATAAATTATAAATTGTGGGTTATTAAAAATTATGTGATTTATTGCCTAGGAAAACATATTTCGAGGACGGCAAAATAAATACGCATTATGCAATGCCAATACAAGTTGTAAATACCAGTAACTCAATCTCATGGCATTGGTTTGACTCGTTAAGCCACGCTACGGACGCCGGCGTCCGAGTATATGGGGTTTCCCCATACATCTATATATATAAGCGCGGTTTGACGTAGTAAATTCTAGAAGTACATTCTTCATTTAGGAGGGTAGGAAAGTGGGAAGTCGACTACCAGGTCGCGCAATTATGGGTTCGAAAATAAGATACTCTCATGATAAAAACATGAATCATGTCCTGGGGGAACAGAACAGTTGGCAACCCTAAGCTAAACTGACTTAGCTTAATTTTCGGTCTACAATCGGCTTTACATGAAAACGACTGTCTTTTAGGGTAATCTAAGCTAACTTAGCTCATTTCTGACACCCGTATTCGTAAACAATACTATGAGGATGCACAGTGCGCCCGAACGCATAGTGTCAGCAATTTCATAGTCTGATTTGGCTTCGTTCAGCTTTGTTTCTTACAGCCATTTTTTTTTATTGCCTTCGAAGGCAGACGAGCTAACGGCCAGCCTGATGGTAAGTGGTTACCGTCGCCCATGAACGGCAGCAGTGCCAAGGGCACAGCTAAGCCGCTGCCTACCGTAAAAAAACTTCTTTTAAACCTCGTTTAAAAAAGGGCCGGGCCACAAAAGATGTATAATGACTCCTAAGAAATTCTGTCATAATTGACCTAAATCTTTATCCTTCCTTCCTTCCTTACATAATATGAAACAAAATCTCCCGCCGCCTCTGGCACGACAAACTCAAAAATTATCAAACGGATTTCGATGACATATGGTATGGAGACAGTTTGAGACCCTGGGAAGTTTTAAGGCTACTTTTTATCTCAGAAAAACTCTTTCACGCAAACAAAAGCCAGATGAAAATATCTCATAAACGTATCTATAACCTTCCCCACATACATGGCAACTGTATGAACAGTGAACATTAGCGATTTGTGGTGTCGCAATATTCCTACAACGTTATTGTGTAAAGTCCAATTGCAAATTACAACACAATCATACATGTAACACGCTTGCACTTTGCACATGATGACTGAAGTAAATCAACCCTACAGCTGCACATTCTGTATATTCTGCAAAATAACCACAGTATTCGGCAGTGAGTAGGTATAACAAATTTGATTTACATTAAAATACGGGACGCATGATGATGCATACGGGACCGGGGTATCTTGTTGCACGAAGGTAGCTGCACGGAACCGCCCCTGCACGATGCCGCATCGTGGGCCTTCTCTAGATGAGGGAGCTAAGAAGCCCCCGAATTCTGAAGCACACCTTTGGCGTCTACGACTGCAGAAGACCGACCATCAGCATTGTTGTCTACCTCGGAGTTGTCGTGCGAGCGGCCCCCCACTGGTTGCCCTGTGACTCTCTCTAACCCCATTTAGTCGCCTCTTACGACAGGCAGAGGATGCCGTGGCGGAATTCTCTAGGTGCCCCAGGACCACAGGGCACGAGGCGCCAGTCAGTCGTACACCCGGCGCCTCCTTCATGTCTTCTGGCTGCGGGCGCGATCGTTCTGCTCACGATTCCGCCAGGCGCTCTCTTTCCGCGAGATGACGCACTCGCAGGAGGATATAGCTCGCCATGACCTCCAGCCGCCGACCATGGCGGACTCCACGGCTGGTAGCGAGAGGTCCCCTCCGTCTTCTGTATGTTATCTTTAACTATGCCAAATCTCACACTCCTTCATGTGTACAAATGGTTAAAAAATTATAATTATTCTTATTATTAAATTGCCATAAACTTAATTGACAAATCAATTCGTTCAAAACCGGAATTGTGGCAATACATTTGTGTTTCTATGAGCCATTTTATAATTTATGCAAATCAATGTCGTAAATCATACACAATGCAAATTATGAAATAGTGTATCCGACCTTCCCAAAGGTCACGCGCTTCTGCTGATAGACATATAATGAAATTGAGTTTGTTAATCTTGTGAAAGGACATGGCCAGAAATCGGCTTATAATTCTAACCAAAATACTTTATATATTTGAATAGTACTCCAAAAAACTAGGCCTTTGAACTAAATAGTATAATTTTAAAATCCTCCGAATTTGAGATTTATGTAATTTTGTTTTGGTTAAAAACGACACTTAAAATTAACGTTATTAAAAAAGTTAGTTATAAATGGAGGGGTCTACAATCTTATTAAATGCATCCAAGATCCATATTTTTGCCCCTTTAATATAGATAAAGTTTGAGCCTGTTTAGATTTTGAGGTCCAGCACCCATACAAAGAACGAACATCTCTTTAGTCCGAGGTTATCGAAAAATTACCTGGATAACGTTAAAGTTCGAACAATAACGATGAATAAAGTATGAATTACGAGACGAGTATGCCACTCGTCTGACGGTAAGCGATACGACGGCCCATAAACAGTAGCAACTATATAGAACTTAGAAGTACAAAAAACAATGTGGCACTCCACTGCGCTCGACACTCTGAGACATGATGTTAAGTCTCTTATTACTAGTAATTACGCTGGCTACAATGTCCTTCAAACCGGAATAGAACAGTGCATGGACACTGCTGCTTGGCGTTAGAAATAGACATTGCAGTGGTACCTACCCAAAGATCCCCTTTGGGTAGGTACGAGAGTATACGAGAGACTTACCACCAGTATACTTTTCCCTACTTAGTATTAAAGCCGGTGGTAGACCAAGAACTAAGCTTAGTTTCGCTCGCATATAATTGCAGAATTTTAAAACTATGTAATCTAATCTATGCAAGTTTGTGTAACACATCTTTGCCAGCTATGACAAATTAGCTTAGCTCTCGGCCTGCCATCGAATTTAGGGTCAAAACTTCTGTGTCCAAGCCGCAATTGCCAGGAGCTAAATAAACAGTGGCAATTCATGAAATTTAAAGACTTTCCTAGAATTTATTTCTTCATCCTATTTAAAAATTGTAGAATTGAATTTTCGATACGTTAAGTCTGGCAAAGCTCATCAATTCTCACAAGTAATTAACAAAGGCTCTACAACTCTTACGCCTCAGTTCCATTGGCACACTTATAGCTGCTAACTTAGAAAACGCACTTGTGAGACTTCACAGCAATACGAACGTCAACGGGACTGACTGTTATAAAAAATATACCTACCGTACAGCAGCCGGGGAAATTGACCATAAACGGTGGTAGTCAATAGAGAGTGTCTAGAGTAAGCATAATTGATATTTTTATAAAATAAGTGAGTAAGATTAAGCAGGCCATTTGATGATGATTATCGCTTATATCTTATTATCCAGTAGGGTTGGCAGAGATAAACAGATGGAACTGGAAGAAAAAAAATTGGCCTCTGAAAATAACACTTACTGCCTCGGTGGACTGCCTCGGTGGCGTAGTTGTATTACAGTACGACTGCAAAGCTGAGGTCTCGGGTTCGATCCCCGGGTCGGGCAAAGTGATATTGAGTTTTTCTATTCAGTATCAGCTCGGAGTCTGGAATTTGTGCCCGATATGGCGATAGGCTCGCCCCCTATCACATCATGGGACGGAATAATGGCGAAAAGTGGGTACACTAGTTGCGCCTCTGCCTACCCCTTCGGGGATAAAAGGCGTGAGTGTATATATATATATGTATATGTATGTAAAATAACACTTAATTACTAAACACAACAGCTATCCAGGTTTTCTTTAATGCAGCCGTAATACCCATGTCTATAGCGTAGTTATCTCTGTGAAGATAAGTCGTATACATCTTTACAATCATGATCATCATCATAATCCACATGACGACCACTGCTGAACATAGGCCTCCGTTAAAGACTTCCAAACGAAATTGTCAAATGCAGCCTGCATCCAGCGTGTTCCTGCGACCTTCACCAAGTCCACGTTTCGGCCGACGCTGCGTTTGCCAGTACGTGGCCTCCACTCGAGAACTTTTTGTCCCCATCTGCCGTCAGTTCTTCGAACTATGTGCCCTGCCCACTGCCACTTCAGCTTGCTAAGCCGCTGAGCTATGTCAATGACTTTCGTTCTTCTACGGATCTCCTCATTTCTTTACAATTGATAATGTCCATATGTACAAAAAATGAGAGTTCTCACCAAATTACATTCGAACGTTCACTTTCACCACCGAATAGATGAGGCCCACGATCACCAATAGCCACAACTTTCGTGGTGAGTGTTACCACGCAAATATTTCTTTGCATATAATTTTGAAACGCGAGAATAGAAAGTTGCTGAGGATATGTCTATATTTGCTTTTGCTTTTTAGCTATCACAAAAAATGCTCATTCTTATGGAGATATTTGGAGCAGCTGTTTACTCATGCTTCAAAATACATTCGGCAAACATAGGGTTTACAAAACAGAAAAAAAACTTCAATTACAAAACCAACTCAGGCGTAACTACTTAGCATAATAACATCTGTTTAAATCAGCATTTTCATTGCCACATGTTATACATTATTTCTCAGAATTCCAAACAATTGTTTGCTCACAAATATTAATCAAACACGTGTGTTGCGTATACAATAACTACATTTCGTTATAGCAACAAACACAAACTGGACGAATAAAGCAATGACCACAAATTAAATAAAAGACAAAAGGATTAGGTGTATGAGGCTTTAGACCTCTACATACCACTTTTTACTAGTGGTAGGTCTCTCGTATGCGAGGAGCCGTCTGGATATGTATCACCGTAATCTCTGTTTCTGCCGCCAAGCATCTATGTGCATGCACTATTGTATTCCAGTTTGAAGAACATTAAGCCAAATTATTGATCATGTTGAGACTTAACATCTTGTCTCAGGGTGACGAGCACAATGGAGAGCCAAACAGTCTTTGGTAATTTAATGTTCTAGATGGGTTAAGTACTGTTTATAGATGGTCGTATCGCTTACTATCAGGCGAACGTCATGCTCGTCTCGTCATTAAAACACTTTAAAAAAACCTTACCCTGTACGAGACCGTGGAGACTACAACAAAGTTCTTGATACTATAAACTTGAATACATGGTGTCATAGGGGGCATAAAATCCAAATCGGGCACAACTCTGAGCTAAAACTCCAATATCCTAATTAATAACTAGTATTTTTTCTAATATAAAAGATGTCAGTAAATTGGATTCGAAATTGTATCTCTTCTGAGTTCTGACCCCTTCTGAAATATCGACGTGACCTTACATCACGACCAGATTGCATTATTTTTTGCCGTTTAAACCTGCGAACCGTCATTCATTGAACTTAAAATTAAATTTATCTTTCATTTTGTAAGTTAGCCCATGCCCAATAGGTCATAATTAATATGGATGACAGCTAATTAAAGGATGGTGTTTCGTCTCAATTCAAAAGGTCGTACATAAGGTTCTGTAAAATTCCAGTCGCTGCGCCGCGGGACACATTTTCAAACATTTTTCAGAAAGGAAGCTAAGGTCACTCTTATGCACAATCCTTATCTCTACCGTCGGATCCATACCCATTACCCAAAATGGACCAATCAAAATAAAGTTTGATGGCCATGCTTCAGCATCATCATCATCATCATCAGCCATATGAAGAACATAAGCCTCCCCTAAAGATGGACCCATCAAATAAATGGATACATATCAGTTATATTAATTATTGGTTTATTTGTATCTGCGATTACATTCCATGATAAATATCAATATGAATGCATTAATACGCCTCCTGGCTAAATGGCGGGACGACTTGCACAAGAGGGACGGAAGACTGGATACATAAAGCAGCAGACCGGGCTCTGTGGTGTATCTTGGGAGCGGCCTATGTCTAGCAGTGGTCTGCAACTGGCTGAAGATTATAATGATGATGATGTATTAAAGTCTAACATACTTTATATAGCATACTACCGTCATTTAAAAATATCAAACGCCAAACATGTCTGGCTTGAACATGAACGTTTTTATTACTTTGACTTTGATTAATGGCAAAAAAGCCGTTATGCCGAAACCACAAAACGGCGGATTCATTGCTGGAAATAAGTTGAGCGGAGAGCCGTAGGAAGTCAAGGTTGTACCAGCTGTTTGCCGCAGTGCGTATCAGATAAATTAGTAACGATAGTGGATGTAACGGCGGAAATTTAAAATAATCGTACATTTTTTTTTATTGCATCGAATGACGAGACACCTTGAGTTACAAAGTACTGTGTGGCATTCCACTGCGCTCGTCATCCTGAGACATAAGATGTTAAGTCTCAAACATAGTGGCAAAGTGTTAATAGAGACTAAAGAGTAGACGATAAAGGGAAAGGAGCCTATCGGTATGAAACGGCTGTTTTCTTCCTTCTAGGCAAACATAGGGTTCTTCTAGGGCTGCCTAGAATCTAGATTATTCTACAGAAGATATGTAAGCTATTAATTATTATGTTTCTGGTCTTCCATTTTCCCTATTCATCAAAATCTTTTTTTTTTTCGATAAATATTGAAGAGAAATAACGTAAAAGCACTGAATTATATTTGAAATCTTAATGCCAGATCTGTTTCAGTTTACCTGTAAAACAGTAGTAACCCACCTCGGCTATTTTACGCAGTTACCGGCGGGTAACAGTAATGACAGCGAGATTGCATCTCGAGTTACCGAAACCGGGTCAAGTAACGTTAGGTAATCATTTAGAAAACTCATGTGCATTTACGTCCAAGGTCCGTTTAAAATTCGCACGCAACTATTATAATATGAGCTATTATTATATTCTAACTATATCAGGGTTTAGATCTGCTTTAACGGCTGAGCGATGTTTACAACCATATCGGTTTGTATCTCTCACGCTATCATACACATATTATACACTCACGCCTTTTATCCCCGAAGGGGTAGGCAGAAGCGCAACTAGTGCACCCACTTTCGCCGTGCATATTACGTCCCATGATGTGATAGGGGGCGAGCCTATCGCCATGTAAAGCAATCAGCCCTGTATTATATATTGCCCACTGCTGAGCACGGGCCTTCTCTGTTACTGAAAGGGTTCAGGCCTTAGTCCACCACGCTGGCCTAATGCGGGTTGGCAGACTTCACATACCCTCGAAATTCTTAGAGAATTCTCAGGTATGTAGGTTTCCTCACGATGTTTTCCTTCACCGTTAAAGCGAACGATAATTGGTAAACAATACACACATAACTTCGAAAAGTCAGAGGTGTGTGCCTTGGGTTTGAACCTCCGGACAATGTCTCGGTAGACCGTTCCATTCCCAACTAGGATATCGTCTAATTTGACTATTTTCCTCTGAAATCCTAATTTCGCGGGAAAGATATATGTGGGCCAATAAACTAACAAATTCAGTACGCGAATTTGTGGTGCATTTTTACATTATTCATTATTTAATTAATTATAATATAAGATGGGTAGTTATATTCTGCCTTCCCAATGACGGACGAGTTGACCGCCGCTTGGCTGTCCTCAAAGTCAATTAAAAACATTCGTGCTGTAAACTACTAACTACTAAAGGAATAACTTTGATATAAATTCACGATTGTACTCGAAAATATCCAAGCAAGGAAAAAACGTGAGAGGAAATCCTTTGGCCTATATCATGCAGTGCATATGCGTTGAAAAAGGATAAGTACTAACTACGCATAAAGATAATGCCTAATGTAATAAACCTTCATATCATTATCATCATCAGCCACATGATGCCTACAGCTTAACATAGGCCTCCCTTAAATATAGAGGGACCTGGCAAAAGCGGCCTGCAGTGTGAGTGCGTGCGTGCGTTCGTGCGAGCGAGCGAGCATGCGTGTGTGCGTGCGTGTGTGCTTGCGTGAATGCGTGCTTGCAAGCGTGTTTGTGTGTTAAAACTAATTTACTAGTAATTTAAAAACTAGACTACATAATATTATGTCGTCCTCACACGCGTAGTAAATATAAGCCACGATTAATGTCGCCCGTCCCTCCCGTTATCCAGTAATAATACAACCTTGTTATCGGTGCCAGCAGCAAGGTATAGGTTCTGCTGGCACCGATAACTGCCAGATTAGCAACATAGAACCTCAATTTACTTGCTAACGTAGAAAAACTTGAGTAAAAAAAATAAACTTCTAGGTTAAGTGGGATTAGGTGTATCACTAATTATAATATTAGTAATCCTTACTAATATTATAAATGCGAAAGTAGCTCTGTTGTCTGTCGCGCTTTCACACACACACACACACGCACGCACGCACGCACGCACGCACGCACGCACGCACGCACGCACGCACGCACGCACGCACGCACGCACGCACGCACGCACGCACGCACGCACGCACGCACGCACGCACGCACGCACGCACGCACGCACGCACGCACGCACGCACGCACGCACGCACACACACACACACACACACACACACACACACACACACACACACACACACACACACACTCACGCCTTTTATCCCCGAAGGGGTAGACAGAGGCGCAACTAGTGCACCCACTTTTCGCCGTTATTCCGTCCCATGATGTGATAGGGGGCGTGCCTATCGCCATATCGGGCACAAATTCCAGACTCCGAGCTGATACTGAATAGAAAAACCCAATATCACTTTGCCCGACCCGGGAATCGAACCCAAGACCTCAGCATTGCAGTCGTACCACAATACAACTACGCCACCGAGGCAGTCGATTATAGATAGTAAAAAAATTAAAAATAAATATTTGTACATCGTAGTCAGTTATGAAGATACTAAAACCATGTCATGTTTCAATTTGATTTATGAATAATTTTTTACTAAAATATTTAGAAAATATTAGTTACATATCGATCAACAAAGAAAGACAAAAATTATTTTGTTCCTAGAAACTTATAATTATCATTATCATTAGCCGCATGATGCCCACTGCTGAACATAGGTCACCCCTAAAGATTTTCAGACGAACCTGTAAAAAGCGGCCTGCATACAGCTTGAGGGTTAACTGTTAACTGAGTCACAATCACTTAAGGTAATTGGAGGTTAAAATACCTCCTTAATTCATTATATTTGTCTTGCTTTTGCTATGGAGGGAAGTGGACAATCAATATTTCAAACTCCTCCCTACCTTTCTTTTTGATTAATTTAGTTGCGGGTTACAGACATATTAGTGTTCCCTGAGACTCGCCGAGCTTCACCGCTCGGTGTCATAAAATGCGTGCCACTGTCGATCCTGGCTTACAGGAGTTGCAGTAGCGGGTGTGAGGGCGGGATAATCTCTAAGGTAATTTGTTTCAAATAATCAAGAACCAAATTGGCGAAAATAATATAAATTATTTATACTGGAGTCTTGATCAGGAGTCTTAATATAAGTTTTTAGTATTGTAATATGCATGTTGTGTTCACTATTTTAGGGCATACAAAAACTTTATGTAAAACATTCATATATCTCGTATTAGAATATTATTAAGCGTTATTGTAATGTCTGATTTGTGAATCATACAAAAAAATGATTCGTTATTTCATTCGGTGTACAATCGAAATAACACAGTTCCTTTAGTATTTCAGTGTAGAATCGGAATAACATATATATTTTTTTCTGTACTACGTCAGCATATAAAAATCTTATCCAACATTCACGGGCGCTCGCAATCCGATCATAATCAACTTGATCGATGGACTTTAATTAAATCCTATCAGTTACTCAGCACAACAATCCTTTAAGCACCAAAAAGAGGTCGCGTGTATTTTGCGACAGATTAGATAGACTTCAATCATTTTCTACTGATTTTAGACAAATGGATAGGTACTAGGCCAATGTCGAACGCACGATTGTCGTAATTATTGATGTTATAAAAACGCTTGCTTGAAACCGGTTGTTTCTATTCTCATTAAAGTTTTAGATCGTGCAATGTAAGCGCTAGTACGCTAGATCTAAAAGAGAATGTGCCTATGTTTCATATTTGCTAGTTGAACTACACCATTGAGGTCAAGAGAAATTTCAATTATGGTTTTGGATAACCAAGTTGTTAAATGGCTGAGACGGCAAAATTATGAGCTCTACAACATAAAGATAATAACGAACAAAAGAAATCTTAACTCTGACACTTGACGGATTATAATCGAATAAAAATATTCAATGCAATTAAATTCAAATTGCAGCAATACCAAAAAAGAACCACTTACCTAAAACATGTTGCGACACATACAAATCACAAGAAAAAACGCACAGACACGACACAAAAATAAACACAAAAAACTTCGATTAAATTCAGCGTAGGAACGGACGTGCACGTCTAACGACTGATCGCGAGCTACTGACGATTCTGACGAATGACGATTAACATAATTCGGCTGCAATCATAGCGTCATGTTACAACGAAGGCTGCGTAAAAGCATGAACAGACGATTGAATTTGGTGCGGCCGCATCAATTTGTTGTGCGGTGTGCTCTTCACCGCATCAATTCGCGTGTCGTATCGCGTCAGTTCTAGCTACTAGTGCTACTACAACGCTCTCTATACATAAAATAAAATTGTAACAGCCTGATGTTTATAATATTTATAATAGACATTATAATAGATACATGTTGAAGAAAATCTAATATGGAGCACGCGTTGGATTCGGACGTTTCCCATTATATCCGCTTCGATAAGGCCAAAATATTGGCCCGTGAAAAGTTTTTCGGCCCGTGTAAAGTACGTGAAGCCATTGAAATAAGTAAGCGCTCAAATTTCAACCGTGACGTAGGCTGGACGTTGCCGACTATTTGGAAACTGCTTCTTCAAACCAAAACTCAGCCCTATACGAGGATTCGACACAGTCAGTTCAGTACACACAAGTGTTCTACATGCACCGTTAGTGTCTAATGAAGATGGTCTAGCAGCTGCGACGTCTTTGGCTGCTGACAGTGATCGAGAGGCCTCCACGACACGACGTCCTGTCAGCACTCGCCTATGAAGATGATCTACTTTATAGGTCAAAACTGGTCGGCGATACTGACCAAGAATACGTGAGTGAAACCGTTTTTTTAGTAACGTAATATGTCGCGCGTAAGTTTAATAAGTTTTATAAACTGTTTATGTATAAGGTCGATAGTATATTAATATACACTCATTTGCAAAAAAAACGGGCGGTTTGGATTTTAATTCTTTTTTAAAAAAATACGGTACCAAAATGATTTCAATCATTTGTACATGTTACTGGCCGGTTTTAAAAATGCCGTGGTGTTTAAAGCAGTACGTTCTAAATTAAAATTTTCGTTTGATGCTCGTTTTTACAGAAAACCACTTTTTATCCTACATTTTTGGTGCGAAGTTCCAAAAGATAATATCGGTTTTCATAACTTTTAGTCAATTTTTATGAATTTATTTCATATTCTTAATTGTCAAAGCTTCATTTATTGCTGTTTAGCTGTCTCAATAATGTTAGAGAAAGTGGTAAAAGCTACCAAAATTATTGCGCTGCTCGAAGAGGGCTGCAGCCAATGCTTTGTGGCTCAGAGGCTAATTGTGAGTCACTCGACGGTTCAAAGGACCTGGCAGCGGTATCAAGACACCGGTTCCGTCGAGAGAAGGCCTGGTTCTGGAAGAAAACCATGTACCCAACCACGGGATGATCGTTTTCTTGTGAGTCGCGCATTGAGAAATCGCAAGTCTTCGTATGTGGACCTTAAGAACAACCTCGAAGAAGTAAGAAATGTGCATATTAGTCTATGGACGGTCAGGAGGAGGCTGCTCGCGGCCAATATACGCAGTCATCGCCCGGCCCGCGGCCCTAAGTTACTCCGTGAGCACAGAGTTGCCAGGCTTAGGTTTGCTCGAAATTGTGAGTCATGGACTCAAGAAGACTGGAATAGGGTATTGTTCTCCGATGAAGCCAGGATATCTCTGTTCGGTGAAGATCGACGTCGGCGAGTGCTACGAAGACGAGGAGAACGCTTTGCAGAGGCTTGTTTTGAAGAAACCACACCTTATGGTGGGGGCTCTGTTATGTTTTGGGCAGGAATAAATTCAATGGATCGTACAGAGTTAGTCTTCATTGAAAACGGCTCACTGACTGGACATCGATACATAACGGAAGTTCTTATTCCTCATGCACAACCCGCATTGGCCGCTTTAGGCGAAGACTCAATTTTTATGGACGACAACACTCGCGCCCACCGGTCTAGCGATGTGGAAGCGTATGTGCAAGAGGTCGGCATTCGTCGTTTGGATTGGCCAGCTTGAAGTCCCGAGCTCAATCCTATAGAGCATGTCTGGGACGTTCTGAAACGACGCGTGAGATCAGTACAACCGGCTCCGCAAACCATCAGAGAGCTGAAGAATGTGATTACCGCGGAGTGGGAACGTATTCCGCAAGCAAGTATCCGGGATATCCTCGCTAGCATACCCAGACGAATTCAAGCTGTGATTTCAGCTAGAGGGGGTCACACTCGATACTAAACATTTATCTGCTTTTACTTTATTAAAGAAAAAACAAACAAAAATCTTTGTTAACTTTTACTTCACGAGCATATGCACTACTAGCGAGCATACACTACTAGTGAACTTTAGCATTAAAACCCATAAATTTTATCAAAATTTTATGATAATACTGACGAAAACGATTATTTGCTTATTAATTTACAAAATTGTGAAAGTAAAACTACCTATAATTATCAAACAAACCAATAGTAACATTTGAAATGGTTCATTGCTTAGGTGCCCGTTTTTTTTGCAAATGAGTTTATATACAGACACCAGTCTAGTCATATGTCTCATTAAAGATTTAATAGTGACGATTTTCGTGTATATCTTTGACCTCTATTATACTAGGAGAGTTCCTAGTATATTTTGTTCTCAGTAACAATGTCACGCTCGGAAGTCGAAACGAAAGGTTGAATAGCAACTGCACTGCCGAACGGTGCAGTACGGTGTACGGACGAAGGGATTTGGCACGGAGCGCACCAAATTCCATGTTTCCATTCCATTCAATTCTATTCATTTTTTTTCAATTCAATTCCATTTCCACTAAACCTGCAGGAATTCACAGAAGTGGCCTACAGGTGTATTGAGGTTAATATCAATTAGCAAATAACTTTGTACAACACCGCTTTAGTATATCTGTAATGGTTTTGTATATATGTATAAACTAGCTTTTGTCCACAGCTTCGCCCGCGTTAATAAGTTTTTCCGGGCTAAAAGTACATAAAAACCTTCCCGTTGAATCACTCTATCCAACATATGTATTTGGATAAAGATTAATTATGCATTAATTTCGACCAAATTTGATTACCATAAAAACGATTCTAGTGAGTTAATCTTAAAAGATAGACATATACTGTCGCGGATATTTTTTTAGACCATTTCAAGAGGAATAATTCTTTCATACATATATTTTTGGTATCTTGAACCGTTTTCGCAGCACACGCAATGGAAGCCCTCAAGGATGAATAATTTTCCCCGCTTTTTTTCACATTTTCCATTATTTCTTCGCTCCTAATAGTTGCATCGTGATGCTATATAGCCTAAAGCCTTCCTCGATAAATGGTCTATTCAACACAAAAAGAATTTTTCAATTCGAACCAGTAGTTCCTGAGATTAGCGCGTTCAAACAAACAAACAAACTCTTCAGCTTTATAATATTAGTATAGATAAATAAATAAATAAATAATAAATGTGGATGCGACCGAACTAACCGCATCAAGAATAATAATAATGTAAGGCGTACCGTGCTCCACACCATCGAATACAGTCCGATAGCGCATTAGGTTCGTGGCGCGACCGCACCAAATTCGATCGTCTGTTCATGCTTTTAGAGGAAACTGAATCAACATCTAAACTCGATTATTATTAGTTGGATAGCAACAGCATGTATTTTCTGCCAAAGGTTAAGTTACGCTTCCGAATTAATTACAATTGTTATTTGTACATAAAAAAATAAAAATATATATTTAAAAAATAAGCTTTTATTTACTGCCTCCGTAGCGTAGTGTTATTACGGTACGACTGCAATGCTGAGTTCTCAGGTTCGATCCCCGGGTCGGGCAAAGTGATATTTGATTTTTCTATTCAGTATCAGCCCGGAGTCTGGAATTTGTGCCTGATATGGCGATAGGCTCGCCCTCTATCACACCATGGGATGGAATACGCAAGGCGAAAAGTGCGTGCACTAGTTGCGCCTCTACCTAAACGTTCGGGGATAAAGAATATAAAGCAGAATAAAAGCGCTGGCTAGGAATTAGGCACTAAAAGGGTAACTTAAAATCGCTAAACAAAGAATTGATATTCTAATATAAATAATAAAACCCTTACTCATCTGGATTGTAGTATAGGAAACATAGCTAAAGAAAGAGTCGTATTGATTTTCATCATGAGATTAGGAAAATAAGAACTTGAGTAGTGTCTTTAAAAGTTGTACTCATTACTAGAAAAAAAACACACTATTAGGATTTAGACCCAATAACAACCAATAATGAGCTTTCTTCTGTTGATATCAAGGTCTGATTATAAAACGCAACCAGTTATTTCAATACCCGTATGTGCATTTACTAGTTTTTGCTAACGGCTCCACCCGCGTGAAAAAGTTTTCCGGGATAAACGTGCCGCTTCATATTTTCCCGGGATAAAATTTATAATCCGTTCAGTAGCTTCGGAGATGTGCAGTAACCAAACAAAAAAAACAGACAGACAGAAAAGAATTACCAACTACTTCTTTAGTCGCCCCCTTACTTATTTATCACATTTCTTTTAATGTAGAGACACACCGGTTCTACTGCTTTATATGTATAAATAGATTATTGACTAAACCACGGAAACAATTCATCAGTACGCATGATTATACCATTATATACGACTCCGTCGGTGGAAACTTAATTGATGACTAATATTAATAAAAAGTAGCCTATCATGTCCTTCCTTAAGATTAAAGATTACTCTATAGTCGATATAAAATTGATTCCGTAATGTAGCCAGGAAAATAGTCAAGAAGTATTTATTTATAACTTTATTGTACATCACAACGTAATATAGTATTTCACATAATAACGGCAGAGAGGCAATATCTTACAGACAACCATGGGATGGAGATAAGAGAAATAGCGGAAAAAGGTAATTCATGACCATGTTAGTAATTAATTAATCAAGAAGAAGAAAAAAAAACAAATAAAAAAATACGCAAGCACATAAATATATAGAGTTAGGGTGCCATTCCACCAGATATGTGCTATGCAGCTATGACGCGATGTGAAAGCTTTGCTTCGAAACTATTTGACCATATCCATTGATTCTAAGCTATGTAGCGGAGCGACTAAGATGTGCTATGAAGATTCGCCGCTGCGAGGTACATAGCTATGCAAACATCACTCACGACCATTCATTGTATGCTCGTTTGCTGCATATTATATGAAAAATAGTATGCCTTTACAGTCCACAGCACGCATCAATCCATATAAAAATATAGCTTAGTTCAACCCGTTGCCACCAGTGCAATGCTACGTGGACCAATGAATATGATTGGTGGATATCAAACGCATCCATAGTAAGGTAGCATAGCATAGTTTACTGGTGGTAGGTCTCTCATATGTAGGAGTTCGTCTGGATTGGTACCACCGCAATGTCTATGTCTACCGCCAATCAGCAGTTTGCATGCACTGCTGTGTTTCGGTTTGAAGGACATTATAGCCAGTGAAACTACTGGATATAATGAGACGTAACACCTCATGTCTCTAGCTGATGAGCGCAGTGGAATGCCACACAGTACTCAGTAACTCAAGGTGCTGTATGGTATTGCTACTGTTTATGGTTACTGGTGATCGTATCGCTTACCATCAGGCGAACGGCATGCTCGTCTCGTCATTCAATACAATAAAAAACTTTCTCCGCTTTTCAAAATCTAAAACACAACCCATAGCAACAGACAACAATTATGACGCGCATAAGTTTTAGGAACGTATGACTAATGCCCAAATGTGTTTTGAGCTAATAATTTTTGTTATTATGTTAACCTATTTTAATATCAAATGGTTTTAGACCGTGGGCCAGTGCAAAATTTCGTCAGTCATTTTCTCCCGATCGATAATTGGTGAGATGCATCAGAGACGTGTATCATAAAGCCTCGTGAACGTCAGCTCCGGCTCCGTGGGTGCCATGAGCGGTGGTAGCCTCCCAAAGATGAAGAAAAAAAATTATTATTCAGTCATTTCCTCCCAACTAAGAATTATTTTAAATTGTAGCTAACCCGATACCTTGAAGAAAAAAAATAATCAGCTGACTGTAACTTGGGGCATTATGCGTCAGCTGGTCAATCAAACATGCAAAAAAATATATCATTTCAGTGATTTCCTCTCAACTACAAATTTACCTGATGATAGCTTATACGCAACTATGAATAAATATATAATATGTCAGCTGGCTGTATGCCGGGGCAAAAACCGTCAGCTGATGCCTTGAAAGTTATAACGCAGGTGTTAGGCGAGAGCTTCTATTACATAATTACATGCATCAGCTGACAATGTTTCCCTCGAGTTACTGATAGTAGATTCTCTTTATTAATTACAGCATTGTATTATCAATCTATACATGTAAAATGCTTTGTCCTGAAAAACTGACTGACGGTTAAACGCACAGCCTAAACCTCTGACCGTAGAGACCTGAAACTTGCAGGGTGTGTTCTTTGTATGCCATAGGCATCTAATGAGATTGAATTTTCCGAAAGTCTACCCCTAAGAGGGTGAAAAAGGGGGGCAAAGTTTGTATGGGCCAACGTGATTCCTTGGTCCAACCTACTTCAAATATTGCTTAAACTTATTTTTAACAGAAATGATAGAAGACGTGTTTCATGTTTTATTGAAATTTATCCCGTAATATATAATATGTATAAAAACGAAAGGTCATTAACTCACTCATCACGAAATCTGAGAAGCTACACGTGCTAGGAGTCTCAAATTTTGTGGAGGTCCCTTTTAGGACGTTGGAGCTCACTAAGACGGGATTTTGCGAAATTCAACCCCTAATGGGGTAAAAAGATTGTACGCGATAAACTCAAAGAGTATCAAACGGATTTTGATTAAATTTGGTATGGAGATAATTCGAGCATCTGGGAAACTGGAAAGTTTTAGGCTACTTATCCCGTGAAAATGTATAAGTGGGACCTTTATAAAAAAAAAAACTCTTTCGTACGACCGAGGCTGCGGGCAAAAGCTAGTCAGCTTACAAATTTTCATCTGGGAAGATATAATAATAATAATAATAATAGCTTTATTTTCCTTAAACAGCACTTAACAATTTTTATCGTGATATTTGTTTACAAATTTTACAGATATCATAATTAATCTCTCGAACCCAGAGCGGTCACATTGGCTCAGTACGCGTGATCTGTCAACAAGCGAAAATCGACCTACACGCACACACATAAGGCGCGTCAACACGCACACATCGCGAGTTTGACAGCTGTCATACCGGTCCGATCGGACCGGTCGGGGCTCGAATCGGGGCTCGAATCGGGCTGTGTATCTTTAGTTGATTTCTTCCTTTCATTCATTTCTGTTTTTAATTAGCTGTAAGGACCGCTTTTGCGGTGAAAGCCTCCTCCAAATGCTTCCATTTTCCTCTGTCTTTTGCAGTTCTGGACCATAGTTTTCCGGCTGCTTGTGCAATATCGTCACTCCACCTTTTAAACGGCCTTCCTTTTTTACGTTTTTTATTTATTATAAACCAATTCATTAGTATCCCCCAATACGCCTTGTCAGCGCGGGGGATGTAGACTCTCACCCTCCAATTTGCAAGAAGCATCATTACTACATTGCTACATTTAATGCAAGGTCATTAATGACAGATGCTAAACTAATTGAACTAGAATTTGCATTAAACACCATTAAGTGGGACATTCTCGGTCTATCGGAGATCAGAAGAAAAGGATTAAAAATAGAACATAGAGGTTACTATACATTCTACTACTATGGAATAACAAAAGGAGAGAAAGGAGTAGGATTTATGGTCAAAAATCAAAAGAATATAGAGGTTCTAGACTTTGTAGGCCTCACAGACAGAGTGGCTATATTAAAAATAAAAATACAGGACAAGTCTTACTCTCTAATACAAGTATATGCACCAACAGGACGTTGCAGTGATAATGAAATCGATTTATTTTACAACACTTTAGAAACAGCTATGTCACAATGCACTGGAAATATCTTTTTGTGTGGAGATATGAATGCAAAAATAGGAAAACCTGAGAGGCAAGAGAAACTCGTTATGGGCAAGTTTGGATACGGAGTAAGAAACCTAAGAGGAAATATGTTTATAAACTTCTGTCACCAACACAAATTAAAAATTACAAACACAATGTTTAAGAAGCCACACAAACTACGATGGACATGGAAGGCTCCAAACGAGGTGACGAGAAACGAAATCGATTTTATTGCTTCTAACACTACTAAAAACATAGAAAATTTTAATGTTATCAACAACTTATTACATCCTAGTGATCATCGCCTAATCAGAATAACCTTAAACGTAAAGTGTAAAAAACATTCACGAGCAGGTTTTAATGTGATGAATTATGACACCAATGATGACCTCCGAAATAAACTATAGAACCTGATACCCAACGAAGAAGAGACGGTGCAAAATTACTACAACAAACTAGAAAATATTTTAACTACGACAAATACATGTAGCAAATTATCAAACAAAGAAGGAAAGAATAAAAATATTATCACTGAAGAAATAATAGAATTAAAGAAAAGAAAATTAGAGCTAAAAACAAAGGAAAACAAAACTAGAGATGAGAAAAAAACACTCAGTATATTATACAGAGAAATCAGTAAAAAAATATCACAGAACTTAGAAAAATACAGAATAAAAACAATAGAATCCTACTTGGAAAAAACTGGAGGTATCAAAAAAGCCTACAAATATCTAGACAATGCAAAACAAATGATAACGCACTTAAAGAATAACTCAGGAGTTACTATCTCTAATAGAAAAGAAATAACAAAACTAGCCACTGAATTCTACCTAAATTTATATAGAGATAACAAAGACAGCTGCCACACAATAACTGATGAATGTATATGGAGAAACAAAGACACGATCCTGCCGTTTCTAGAAAATGAAATTTTATTATCCATAAAGAAACTTAAACATGATAAGAGCCCTGGACCCGATGGAATAACAAATAATACAATATTATCATTAGCAGATTCGATAACAACGCCGCTCACCAAATTATTTAACTTGATAATACAAGAGAAGAAAGTACCAATTCAGTGGACAAACTCAGAAATCACCTTGATCTACAAAAAAGGTGATGCAAAATTAATATCAAATTATAGGCCAATAAGTCTCATATCGTGTACTTACAAAGTTTTCGCGTCCACATTACTACAACGGATAACAAATACCATAGAAGAAAATCAGTCGAAGGAGCAGGCCGGCTTCAGAAAAAACTACTCAACAATTGACCACATATATACACTGAAAACGCTAATTGAGAAATATGTAGAATACAATGGGATACTATACATATGTTTTATAGATTACTCGAAGGCGTTTGACTCTATTTCACATGAAGCGATATGGAAAGCACTGAATGAACAAGGGGTAAACTTCGAATATATAGAAATCATAATGGAAATATATAAGAATAGTACAGCAAGAGTTAAATTATAATCTGCAGGCACACCATTCCCAATACAACGAGGAGTTAAACAAGGTGACCCACTCTCTCCAAAAATTTTTATTGCAGTTCTAGAAAGCATTTTTAGAAAATTAGAATGGCAAAACATGGGAATATGCATAGATGGAAAATACCTGTCACATTTACGGTTTGCGGACGACATAGTGCTACTCTCTGAAGATCCAACGCAGTTAAAACTAATGATAGAAACCCTCAAAATTGAAAGCTCGGCAATAGGACTAGAAATGAATCGAGACAAGACAAAATTAATGACTAATGGCCCTCAAGTTACAATAAGAGTAGACCAGTCCATCCTGGAGTATGTAGACGAATACATCTACCTAGGCCATTTGTTATCATTCAAGTTATGCACAGAAAAGGAAATAGACAGACGCGTCAAAAACACATGGAACAAATACTGGCACATGAAGGAAATTTTTAAAAGTTCTTTACCAACCTCGCTGAAAACTAAAGCAATGCAAATCAGCCTTATGCCTTGCCTAACCTACGCATGTCAGACCTGGCCAATGACCCAAAAACATCTAAACAAAATTAAAACATGTCAAAGAGGAATTGAAAGAAGTTTTATGAACATAAAAAGGAGAGATAGAATAAGAAATAGCTTAATCAGGGATAAAACAAAGGCCAAAGATATAACTATACAAGCACTTCACTTAAAATGGAAATGGGCAGGACATATACAGAGAGTCACGGATGAAAGATGGTCACACATACTGGGAAGATATAATGTATCTTAAATGTTTGACTTTACGCTCAGATATGAGTTTTCCGATGAAATGTATAAATAATTTACGACTAATACGTATATAATTAAATAACTGAAGAAATATTAAGAACAGTGATTATGAATTTATAGTTTATTGTACTCTCCGGAGTAAGATAAAGTGGTCAGCAGAAGACTTTTCAGATTAACACAACCTACTGCAGGTACCACCTTTGCAACACGTTTCTAATCTAAGGGTTAGAAAAGTGTTGCATGCCTACATCGCGTCATACAAGGAACACACCCTGCAAGTTTCAGATCTCTACGGTCAGAGGTTTGGGCTGTGCGTTTAACCGTCTGTCAGTCATTCAGGACAAAGCATTTTACATGTATAGATTGATAATACAATGCTGTAATTAATAAAGAGAATCTACTATCAGTAACTCGAGGGAAACATTGTCAGCTGATACATGTAATTATGTAATAGAAGCTCTCGCCTAACACCTGCGTTATAACTTTCAAGGCATCAGCTGACGGTTTTTGCCCCGGCATACAGCCAGCTGACATATTATATATTTATTCATAGTTGCGTATAAGCTATCATCAGGTAAATTTGTAGTTGAGAGGAAATCACTGAAATGATATATTTTTTTTACATGTTTGATTGACCAGCTGACGCATAATGCCCCAAGTTACAGTCAGCTGATTATTTTTTTTCTTCAAGGTATCGGGTTAGCTACAATTTAAAATGATTCTTAGTTGGGAGGAAATGACTGAATAATATTTTTTTTACTACGTCTTTGGGAGGCTACCATCGCTCATGGCACCCACGGAGCCGAAGCTGACGTTCACGAGGCATTATGATACACGTCTCTGATGCGTCTCACCAATTATCGTTTGAGAGGAACTTGGTCATCGAAATCTGTCACTGGCCCACGGACCATTTTTGTACATTCGACATCATAGCTTCGTACCGTTATTTAATGACGCAGGTTTTTGAAGTCATCTTTTATGGTTTTCGCTTTTATGACGTCATTTATAAAAAGTTCACTAATTATGATGTAATTCCGAATTATTATATTCTCTAATTTGCCTTTCGACTGACACGGTCGTAAAAACTACGTCGTATATTAATTGTACAGAAGGTGGTAGGTACAAAATACATACAAATACAAATCCTACTAATATTATAAAGGCGAAAGTTTGTAAGAATGTATGGATGTTTGTTCCTCTTTCACGCAAAAACTACAGAACGGATTTCGATGAAATTTGGCACACGGGTAGATCATGTCCTGGGTTAACACATAGGCTACTTTTTATCCCGGGAAAACATAAAGCGGGACTTTTATCCCGAAAAAACTTTTTAACGCGGGCGGAGCCGCAGGCAAAAGCTAGTACAAATATAAATCAATCAAAAGACCTTAAATGTCTCTTGTTTATAATCATCAGAATTATTCAGGTCGTCTTTACCGTATATTGGCAATGATTTTTTAAATTTTATAAGCGGACTCTAGGATGTGTTCACGGACTCAAAACAGCCCGCGGACCCCTGATTAGGAAACCCTAGTTTGAGTGAGCTTTGCTTCTCTACTTTAACTGACTGCAAAAAAGGTGATACAGTATTCGACCCGTATGTATGTTTCTATATACACACACAACTTACGCCTATCCCCGAAGGAGTAGGCAGAGGCCCAACTAATGTACCTACCCACTTTTCGCCGTCCGTATTCCGTCCCATGAGGTGATAGGGGGCGAGCCTATCGCCATATCGGGCACAAATTCCAGACTCCGGGCTGATAGTGAATAGAAAAATCCAATATCACTGCCCGACCCGGGAATCGAAGCCGAGACCTCAGCATTGCAGTCGTACCGTAATACAACTACGCCACCGAGGCAGTCATGCAGTATGTGCCTATGTCCATGATTTAAAAAAAAACGAATGATCAGATTTGAATGGGAGTTATTGAACGCTTAAATACTGTCTTCGTTGACTCGAGTGGCTACTCACGTGTACAAACCTTTGAGTATCTATGGATAAAAACTCAAAGGTACAGACAACAAGGTAAGCTGGTTTATATTACTTAATAGATTGTGCCCGCGGCTCCGCCCGCGTTAAAAAGTTTTTCCGGGATAAAAGTCCCGCTTTTTATTTTCCCGGGATAAAATGTAGCCTATGTGTTAATCCAGGATATGATCTACCCGTGTGCCAAATTTCACCGAAATCCATTCAAGAGTTTTTGCGTGAAAGAGTAACAAACATCCAGACATCCATACCTACATACTTACAAAAATTTGCATTATTATTATTATTATTATATTATTATAGTATGATTTCTTTAGCACAAACTTTTAACCGCCATTCTAAATCTTAGCATAGAAAATTCCATGACTACCGCAGCATCGAAGTTAGAAAGTTGTTTTTAAGCTGCAGCATTCATTGGTTCAGATTTCGCCGTGGAGAATTTAGACAGTGAGAATATTATATTACTTTTAAAGGTACAAAAGCACCTCCTGGGAAGCAGACGTAGACTCATACTTAGAGAATTCTAAAACAGTGACTTAGAACACTCATTAAATCGAAGAAATATTTCAATAAGCTAAAAACTGTGTTCTTTGCATTATAAGAAGAACCATTTTAATACAGGACACACTCAGTGCAAACTTCATCCAAATTCGTTCAGCATTGACTTCTAACAAAGATCACAAACTTCGCTTTTATAAAGTTAGTAAAATTGTATGGCCTCGTGGCTTCTAGGTCTCTCAGACCTTAACCATTGTTATGAACGTCAGTCTCTGACGTCAATAGCCGCATCTCGTGTTGATTACCGCGTGTGTATGCGGAACACGCTATGGTCTTCGGGCGCCGGCTATCTATGTTCAAAAGGGTTACGTTCAAATGTTATCGCATGTATGTTATTGTAACGTCTATTTTGATTAAATGTGTGTGGTTTTTAGAAATGAGAATAATGTATTGAACTCATGGAATAAGTTATGATAATGTCTACCGCTACTTATTAGAGCATTACCTATAACAACAAAAATACAATAAACTCAATACTGAGGTCACATTTTAAATGACTACAATGTCCGCAAATGAGTAAGAGTCTTCTTTGACCACACGCTTAAAACTATTAAGATCGTAAGGCACCACCAAATATTCTATACAGGACACTAATCTGGCCCAAATTCCAACTACCCACAAAATTAATTTCTACAAACAAAATGTGGAACAAACTTCGATGTCCGACAAGTAATACGCAATTGAGTACAATCGCACTCGCTACGATTGCGCACATCCATCGGTACAACGTCCATTACTTATCAAATGAACACTTGTAATAACCAACCAAGTTATATCTACTATGAACGTTCTATTGTTTTATATTATACTAGCTTTTGTCCACTGCTCCGCCCGCGTTAATAAGTTTTCCGAGATAAACGTAAACTTTCCTCTTGAATCACTTTATCTATAAAAAAAAACGTATCAAAATCCGTTGCGTAGTTTTAAAGATCCAAGCATACATAGACAGATAGACAGTGGGAAGCGACTTTGTTTTATACTATGTAGTGACTACTAGTAGGATAATAGTATCCGCCTCGATACCACTCTACACAGTGTATATCCGAAGTTACACAAGGAGAGTTTTTCGCATACGAGCGACAGTTTTTTGCTATGCAATAATCTATCGCCTAGTGCAAACAAACTGTGCGACGGTCGCCTCTCGAAAGCAAGTATTGCCCCATAAATTCTCCTTGGTGGTAACCACGTGGTGACGTATATAACGAAATCTTAGGAATCTCGACATTCAAATTTCGAATGGCAAGTCTCATGCAAAATCAGTACAGTGTGCTTAGAATGTGGCAAAAATGCACGACGCGACCCCGTTTCTTTTTATTGGGATTGGTTGAGAGACTAACACGTGAATGACGTACCTATTGTTCTCTCGACCAATTACAAGCATCAAAATTAAACGACATCGTCTTACGAGTTGCCACTTCTTGTCACATTCCAAGCCTACAGAACGATTTGTTCGGGGCTCGCATCAACACTGCGAATCTCGCCCGAGTAGTGTTTACAGTTTACACTAGCCGAAACACGTATGCCAATATCACCGTACACATGCTCCTCTCGTCATTCAATGCCACAAAAACATTTACGGATTGAAAGGATATTTTTTTTTGTAATGTAAATCAGGTTTGTATTAAGGGGCACCCGTTCCAAATCTGCGAAAATACATGTTTTACAATTCCTAACTACTACCTTAAAATGACTGAACAACATGACATGGAAAATATAAATAATAATTTGATTCATTAACTTTAATTTTGCACAATTAGATTTTCTAATTATCATTTGTTAAGAAAAATATAAACGAAATAAAAAACTAGTACTTTCACTTAAATTGGGTATCAACTTTTCCATCAATGTATTTATGAATATAAAACTTACATTTATTAATAGAGAACACATTTATTGTCGATATTGCAGAAATGTTTTTTTGATTTACGATAATTTTAAGTCATTTATTTACATTTTTCGAGTTTCCGCTCGGACTATTGAAGCGGGTCTCTGTCCGGGCGACAGGGGGAGTACGGCGAGCGCCGTTCCAAGGAATGGACGTACGCAATTTTTTTGTCGTGTTAACGTCAATAAAATATTCTATTTGAACAAAATAATGACTGAAATAAGTATTAAAATAATATTATCCACATTTTTGCCACATTGATTCTCTCGGTTATTTGTAGAATAATAAGTAATAATTATAGTTAGTTTTACATTGACATGTTGTCATGCCACGAAATTCCTGTTTTCGCTGTCTGGGCTCTATGACATAATGGATGCGTCAAATGAGTATTGAGTCCGCATATTCTTAAAAAAAAACACGATTTACTAAAAGAGTAATTATTTCATTTGTCATTTACGCTCTCGCGTGCAAGGAGCGTACATGTACGTTCAAAAAAGTGTTCATACTCTGCCAAGAGTGTACATACCTAATATAGCTCGGGCCTATTTCTGCGAAATGTGTGAAAACTGAACATTTACAGATTGTTTTTCTTTCGCTACTTTAGGCTTGCCGTTGATTACAAGATCTTGACGCAGGTAATGTTAGAATTTTAAAAGTAGCCGCCATTTTGACTTTCTTCGTTATAAGCTCAATTGACATTAAAATAGATATCTGGATATAACTTAAGTTGTCTAAGACTGAACCAATGTCAGAATTTAAAAAGGTGGCCGCCATTTAGAATTTCTTTGTTTTAAGGCCAATTGACCTCAAAATCGACATCTGGGATAACTTTGGTTATAAAAGACTGAACTAATGTCAGAATGGAAAAAGTGGCCGCGATTTTTAATTTCCTTGTTTTAAGTCCAATTGACCTCAAATTTGATATCTGGACACTGTTTTGTGTACATAAGTTATATCCAATGTTAAAAAATAACAAAGCTGCTACGACTTAGATTTTGCTCGTTTTAAGGGCTTCAAAATGAAAAACCGCTGGGCATGACTGGCCACAAACTGTAGTAGGTAATAGGCATAAAATTTAGAACTTCAAAATATGGCCATAATCAATGTTCATTCAATTCAATGACTATATCGGAGCTTTATTTTGCAAAGATATTTAAGAAGTGGCATGTGGCGACAAACAGCAAATGAAATAAATTCTTCTGTGAAAATATCAAAATTGTTTAAAAAAATATGGAATAATTAACATTTCAAATATTGCTTTAAGTGTAAGTAGCCGCATAGTAGGAAGTCACCTTGCTATATTTTTTTCTTTCCCCTCATCGTAATACCATGTTATTAGGTGACTATTCAGTTATTTTATCGCTTATTTTTAGTTAATATTTAGCCCCTTTACTATACTTTACAAGGCTATGCATCATAATTACTTTATTAGTTTTCAAAATATTTTATTTTTCATGTAAATTGGTATTTAATTATTTTTTCCGTAATGGAAGACGATTCAAAAACTAATGTTATAAAATCGGGGGTTACAGTTTAGTGTGTGGCGGGGGACTTTATTTTATAATATCTTAACAGTATAAAACAAAGTCGCTTTCCTCTGTCTGTCCCTATTGTAGGTTATGTTGGTGAAATAATTACGGCCATAGAGGATTTAACTTGCTTATATTAGAAAAAACAATTAAATATCCAACGTTACATGTTGACGGGGAAAGGGGCAGAACAGAGAGAGAGAAACGGTACATTTGACAATGACATTTAAAATTACGTTTGTATGCTTAGGTCTTTAAAATTACGTAACGGATTTTCATGCGTTTTTTTTTATATATAGAGTGATTCCAGAGGAAGGTTTATATGTATAATACATGCATAATATAGTAGAGAAATAATTTGTATGTTCTATTGTGACCGCGAGTGCCTTTCTGACAAAAGTCGGGGAACTGCTTATACTAGACGGAAATTCGTTTCGTACCAAAGTGTCGCTGACCGACTATACTGCAAGATCTCTCGATCTGTATGTGTAACGAATACTGTTAAAAAAATTATAGTTTTTGTATATAAAGTGATTTCTATACAGGAAACCTCTTTAATGCGGGCGAAGCCGCGGGCAAAAACTAGTGTAAAGATATGACAAAGTCGTGTTAGTTAAACCCTTTATAACTTGTCTAAGTCCCAAATAGCAGAATAACTATAAAAGATTTGAAGAGTTCACGAAAGTAAAAATTATGAAGATAATTTAATTTCTCATACATTTTGTACACGACGCCACTTGACATCTCTCACGCAATACTATATGAAACGGTGAAGCCATTTTTAAAAAGAAGAAGAAGAAAGTATTCTTACAAAACCATTTTATGATTATTCAAAATAGTAATATAACGCAACATTTTTGTGCTAGCTATAAAAACACACATAAGTATAAGGTCCAAAAGAACTTAGAAATGTCTCATTGAATAATTTATAAAATTAAACAAGGTTTGAAGTTAATATTCAATAGAAACAAATATAAAATTCAGGGAACATAACCTCATAACTTTGCTTCAATTATTTACAAAAACTCCAAATATCATCTAAAAATAAAGCATATTCTGCCACGCTGATTTAAAAAATAAACGACTGGAAGCCATATTTTATATTTTTTACCATATTATAACTAATTAAATTATAGGTTGTAAAAGTTTTCTTTTTTATCCACATGTGGCTCTTGTGTCGGTTTTGTACTTTCATTTACAGTTCGTAAACGTTCGCTATTTTATTAAGTAAATATATTTTCTTGTACATTAATTTGAATCTTATTTCGCTCTCCTGAAAAACACTATTTCTGACATGTCCATATATAATAAGGCACCATCGCAACAGTATTGTAATTAGAGTGACAAAGTACAGGTCGCGCTAAAAATCTATACTAATATTATAAAGCTGAAGAGTTTGTTTGTTTGTTTGTTTGTTTGTTTGTTTGTTTGTTTGTTTGTTTGAACGCGCTAATCTCAGGAACTACTGGTGCGAATTGAAAAATTCTTTTTGTGTTGAATAGACCATTTATCGAGGAAGGCTATAGGCTATATAACATCACGATGCGACTATTAGGAGCGAAGAAATAATGGAAAATGTGAAAAATGCGGGGAAAATTATTCATCGTTGAGGGCTTCCATTGCGTGCGCTGCGAAAACGGTTCAAGATACCAAAAATATATGTATGAAAGAATTATTCCTCTTGAAATGATCTAAAAAAAAGTCCGCGACAGTATATGTCTATCTTTTAAAATAAACTCTCTAGAACCGTTTTTATGGTAATCAAATTTGGTCGAAATTAATGCATTATTTGTTAAGAGTTGTATCAACGTCATAATATTAATCTTTATACAAATAAATGTGTTGGATAGAGTGATTCAACGGGAAGGTTTTTATGTATGTACTTTTAGCCCGGAAAAACTTATTAACGCGGGCGAAGCCGTGGGCAAAAGCTAGTATTTTATAATGCTGGAAACGAAGTTAACAATATTTTTCGCCTAAGCAAGGTCGAATTCGCAAATAAAAAGATCATGTAATAATCACAAGTAATTAAACAATCAAATCAGGTTATTAACGATTCATTCCGATTTTGTATATAATTAAAATGAAAAATGAAATATTATGCCGCATCTAATATTCTTAGGTTCATGGTGTGAAATCGCTATAGTCGCTGAAAGTTGTTTCCTAATTTTCACTAGATGGCGGTCAAATTTGACGTAATATTAGATGTGGAGATATGAGAGTGTAGTGACCACTAGTCTTGAGGGGGAGCGAACGCGTGACGTCATTCGGGTATAGGCGGCCCTTAAATTGTCCTAATCTCGTGCATGGACTTAATCCACGCACCTTCTCTGCTACTCCTAACAATAATTAATACAAATTCAATTAACTTCATGTTATAAAACTAAACAATGTTAAACTGAGCAACATCCGCTCAAAATATAACCTAAGTCAGAAAGAGACAATGTCAATATACCTACGCCAATACGTGGAAATAAGAAGAACTCAAGCCCTCCTGCTAGCCTGTTATGTAAAAAATCTGAATTCTAGAAGCACTCTACTGGCCGCACATACAATTTGTGTGTTTCACATTTTCCTGACAATATTTAATTAATACTTGAAACACTAATAACCCCCCAATGGAATTTTGCAATTGTTAGTTACAGCCCTACTCTACCACACATCAAAAGGACTCAAAATTCATACAAAACTTTATTTTCAAAGGTATATTACATGGCCTATTTATTAAAGAATTTGCAGTAAATTAGCTTATTGAATAACAAAACAAGTGAAGGAAAGCAAGAGCCACTCAAAGTGCGTTTCATAGCGTGACTACGAGTAGGGGCAAGATAACGCTGAAGTATCGATAGTCGATATTTTTTACAGTTCGAACTAGCAAAAAAATAATTAAATACAATGCGACTGGTTTATTTATTTATTTATTTTTATTTATAATACTTTATTGTACACGTACAATAGAAAAATACAGTATATCCACTAGAAATAAAGTACAATGGGCGGTCTTATCACTCGAGGCAATTTCTTACAGACAACCGTAGCATGAAGATAGGGAAAGGAAAAGAAAGGGCAGTTGAGGTGTACAAGCCAGAGTATATATATTGTGACAAAATACATAAATATAATTACAAATAGATAACAAATACACACACACATATATATTATACTATATATATATATTATATACATTATATATATAGACCAATATAAAAAAAAAAAAAAAAAAAAGTAGTAGTTAAATACATGAATACAACGAATTAAACAATAAATTCAGCTAGAAAGAAAGTGGTTCTTAACCATTTTTTTAAAAATTGGTAGTGATTTCGCACGTCTTACATCAACCGGTAACGCATTCCACAATCGAATGGCTTGAATGGCAAAAGATTTGTCCATAAATGATGTAGAATGTGCCGGCATTTTCAATATCAGGCTCTCTGATGATCGCAAACGCTTATCATGTGTGTCATGGAGAAATTCAAAACGAGATTTTAGATAAGAAGGGCATAGAGGATTAAAAAGAATATTGTAAAGCAAAGAAAGGATGTGGGCATTCCGGCGAAGCCGTATGGGTAACCACTTGAGCTTATCACGAAACTCGGAGACATGTTCATATTTGCGAAGTCCAAATATAAAACGGATACATAAATTTTGAAGGCGCTCAAGTTTATTAAGTTGGTTTTCAGTGAGGTCTAGATAGCTGACATCTGCATAATCAAGGATGGGGAGAAGAAGGGATTGTGCAAGTGAAATCTTAGTGGTAGTAGGCAAAAAGAAATTTAGCCGTCGCAAAGATCCTGCCGATGCAAACAGTTTACGACTAATTTCCCGAACCTGCGGACCCCAAGAAAGAAATTTGTCCAAGTAGATGCCCAGGTTCTTAACAGCGTCACTGAACGGGATGACGGTACCATCACAGGCCACAGGTGGTAGTAGCGCCCAGTTTAATTTGGATAGCATTCTACGACTGCCAATTACAATGGTCTGCGTTTTAGATGGATTGACAGACAATCCATAGGCCTTGCTCCACTCGCAAATGCAGTCCATGTCACGGTTAATGACCGTAATAGCCTCCGTCATCCTATCCAGTGGTGCCTGAAAATAAATTTGGAGATCATCTGCATAAAGGTGGCAGGTAGAACGAAGTTGATAGGATATTGAATTAATAAATACTGCGAAAAGAAGAGGAGACAGAACGCCGCCCTGTGGGACGCCAACCGTTGTAGTGCAATAGGAAGAAAATTTGTCATCTATGCAAATCCGCTGGCGACGTCCAAACAGGTAACTGCGAAACCACGTGATTGCCGCTTGAGATATGCTGAGCGAATGCAATATACCGAGCAAGACATCAAAATCAACGGTATTAAAGGCATTGCTGAAGTCAAGAAGAGCCAGGACTGTCAGCTTACCTTCCTCCATTCCCTGTCTGATGTCATCCGTGACATGAACCAAGGTGGTGGTAGTGCTGTGACCAGGACGAAAACCGGATTGGAGGGGATTCAGGAGATGATTTATAGATAGGAATTCACTAAGCTGGGAATGGACTAAGCGTTCTAGGACCTTGGATAGAAATGGTAGGATTGATATGGGTCGGAAATCGGTAAACGTAGAGGGATTAGATTTTTTAGGAATGGGAGTGATTAGAGCTTCTTTCCAAATGGTTGGAAAGGTCCCACTAGTGATGGAAAAGTTGAGGAAATGGCAAATGATGGGAAGAATTATGTCAAGGATGGGAAGGATCATATTGCGTCCCACACAATCGCTACCAACTGCGTTCGATGAGATGGACATAATGCTTCGCCTAACATCAGAAACGGCAAACCGTTTAAACACAAACGAGGAATAGTCGGGAGTGTTACGGCTAGAAAGATGTTTGAGTGTATTTTCTTTGATGGAACTATCAAGTTTGGATGCAGAAGAGAAATGGTGGTTAAGTGAATTTAAATCTAAATTTGTGGGAAAAGAGTCTTGTTTTGGATTTCCTACTCCCAGTGACTTTAGAAATTTCCAGACTCTGGCTGGATCTTCATTTTCAATTGACTTATGGATATGCCGGCGTTGAGCATACCTACACACCTTCCTGCAGTGATTCCGTATTGCTGTGTATTTATCCCAGTTTGCATCATTAGGACGGCATTTATACCTGGACTTTGCAGCTGCCTTTTTGGCGAGGAGGTTTTTGATATCGCTGGTGAGCCAAGGCGACGGAAGATGCTTCAGTTTAATCGGCCGGATAGGAGCATGTACTTCAAACAAGTACAAGACTGGTTTGTTTTATTTAAATTTAAAATACACATCATAAAGTCGAAACTTATGTGATTATTATTTAGTGACGATGATTGTCACTGCTCCTTGTAAATACTCTATAAGTACTAAATCCAAGTATTTAATGTCATTTAATACGTCTAATTATATTTTTATGGCAACGTTTCTATTGTTCTGTCACAAAATTCGATTCTTCTAAAATCAATCCTTTAAATCACGTATTTACGCAAATAATATATGCACCATTGAAGGCGCCAGGGTGGTACGATTCAATTGGTATTCAAAACCCATTGACCCATTCATTAGGTAGTTTATGGATAGCGCTTCATCAAACAGTGACAAAGAGTGACATACAGAAACACCGATTATAAATATTCGATTAGTCCACTAAAAAATACGGTGACTTATTTAAAACACGATTTTATTGACATTATAATATTAGCATAATGATATAAATTCACTTGTCCTTATGATAAAGGTAGGTTAGAACATCAAATGTCATACTGTAGTTACACTTAATCATTCGTGGCAATAGATAATTTTAAATACTTGCCAATGGATTGGTAATAAAGTTTTATATTAAAAATTTGAATACATAATAGCTTCAATTAAAAAATAGACGGAATATTCTTTGAATATTTATCAATTTCTGTGACTAATTTTGAGAGTTATTAAAATAATCGTTTGTTGATGTCATAATACTGCTTTTGCAGTAAAAAAAAGTTGACATATACGTATCCTATTTCTTGGAATAAACTTTACGCTTATGAATTTAGATTTAATATTCAAAATTGCCATGCATATCTGCATATTATATAATAAATGTACCTTAGTTAAAATTTAGCAATACGATAATATGTGTGTGTGGTAGTGCTATTTCAATAAATAAATTATAAACATAGTAAGATATCAAACATAATAAGTGTATATTCATGACAGCAACCATATGCTGGATTAGCGCAGATCATTAGCACATATCTGCACACGGATGTAGGTAATTATCAAAGACCTATCACGTATTTAAATACTAAGGATAAGATAACCTAAGCTTTTTTTTAATGTGAGATATTTATTGTAGGAAAATTCCGAAATAGTAACGAATTTTTAGTTTTTATTTCCTGATGACATGACAGAAATTAAATGATAGTAAGCGTTAACCATGGATCCTTCAGCAATGTCAAAAGTACAAGCAATATAGTATTACATAATAATTTCGGTAATTGAAAACATATGTTGACTTACCACGTTGCGATAAGGCTGCGAGTAATCGCATATGTAAAAAGGTAATGATCGTAAATCAATGAAAAATATCTTATCTGCAAATAATAACAATACTTGCAGTAGATAAAGTCTATATAAAAATCTAGAAAGTGCATTGAAACTAAAACAATATTTAATTAACAAAACACTTATCTTTTAAAGCTGTGTAGTATATTTTCTATGTATTATTATAAGCAAGTAATCCTTTTTTTAATAGTTTAGATGAAATTTAAAAATCTATCATCGACCTTCCATCTTTAGGCGTTCTAATTTAAAAAAAAAATGTTTTATGAAAAAATGTTTAAAGCAGTTTTAAATTTATCGATATTTGCCCATCTCTAGAGCATAGTCTCGGCCATAAGTGCCGGAACGAAAGCACAGGGCATTGTGCTGGGAGTGGACGTAACATCTCATAACTCTGACGCAACGTGTTTGTAGGACGACGAGGCCAAAAGTGTCTCAAATGGATTTTGCGAGAGATTAAAATTATCTGCCTCGGTGACGTAGTTGTATAACGGTACGAGTGCAGTGCTGAGGTCTCGGGTTCGATTGCCAGGTCGGGCGAAGTTTTTTTTTGTTAATGGCCCTACTGCAAATAGCCTGACGCAAGTCGGCTTTTCTGGCCACACCGGTCTTTAGGGTGAACGCAGAAGGCGCTCGCAACCCTTTGAATTAAGTGACCATGCTGAGGGCAACCCAGTAACAGGTTACGAACCCCGGCTCAGGTCGGGCGAAGTGATATTGGGTTTTTCTATTGAGTATGAGCCCGAAGTCTGGAAACGAGCCCGGTACATGCGAATAGGCCTGCTCCATATTACATGAGACCTAACATTGCTGGCGAAATGTGGGTGTAATACACCTCTGCCTTCCTAAAAAGGGGAAAGGCTTGATGCTATGTATGTTTGTATTAAAATAATGATTGGCATTTAATTTAATTTACGCGCCAAGGGAGGAAGCGTGTCTATCAGAAACACGCTTTGAAAAGCGATGAATGTGCATAAAGGCCCTAAGCGTCATTCCAGTATGATCCTACGTTTCACTTACCTACATTCTTCTAACCACTGTAATCTGAAACAATAATACATATATCGTTAATAACACATTTACTACTGATGGTAGGTCTCTCATATGTGAGAGTCCGCTTGGGTTGGTACCACCGCAACGTCTATTTCTACCGCCAAGCAGCAGTGTGCATGCACTGTTGTTTCGGTTTGAAGGACATTGTAGCCAGTGTAACTGCAGGACATAAGGGAGATTTACCATCTTATGTCGTAGGATGACGAGCGCAGTGGAATGCCACACAATACTTTGTAGCTCAATGTGCTGGGTGGTGTCATAAACAGGAGCAACTGTTTATGGGGTGGTCGTATCACTTACCATCAGGTGAACGGCATGCTCGTCTCGCCATTCAAAGGAATAAAAAAAATAATTACATAAGATAAAACACAAGGTAACATATGAGCAGTGTTTTACATTATTCTAATCGTTACCAAAATGATACTCAACGCACGTTTGTCGTAAATAATGAATTCCTGTCAATGTTAATAGTGTAATTGACTACTTTTTTTAATACATTTATCAAAAATGTATGCCATCCAAAATCTAACGGAAAAAGAATTATCAAAATAATAAGTTGTAAAGCTTTGAAATTTGGTGGAAGGAGTAATTGTCAAATAACAGTAATATCAGACTGTGACGTCATCACGTGTCACCATAACAAATGGCTATAACACTGCGTACCCCCACCACGCCCCCACTTTTGCTCACAAAACTTTCAAACTTGAATAATTGCTTTATTTTTCAACCAATTACAATGCTGATTACACAGACGGTTTTTTTTATATTATTTTCTGTTACATACAAAATAATGTACAAAATCCAACATAGAAAAATACCTTATTTCATAAACTCTAGCATACATTATAGTTTCAACCAATTGCCTAACGCTTGAACTTAATTGGCTCAATTTAGCTGTAATTTAATTTAAGTGACAAATAATTGATACTCGAAAAGACTTAAATTCCGCATCTGAAGATAATTGCCGCTAAAAATTAGGCTCCAGTCATGCCAGGACCGGGCTGTGGAGAAAATCAGGTAAGTATAATTTTTATGAACAGTGGACAGCGATAAAGTCTTGTTACAAACTCAACCAAACTAAACCGATTCTGAAGGTTAAAGTAAAATGGACACTTCGTGGGTAGCATAGTCCATATTTAATTTTTATAAGTTTTAGTTATCAAAAACTATAAGACAGGGATTATATTACGCCAGCACGTGGATATTTGTTAACGTGTTTTAAAAAATGTAGTAATTAAACAGTTAAACACACCATCGTAAATGTGTCGCTTTTTGGTATCAGTCTGTGTATATGCGATTCAAACGAGACGACATAATTGTTACGACTGATGAGGGATAATCAATTGTTGTCAGTATATGGGCGCATACGGGGGGGGGGTCAGCCCCCCCCCCCCCCCCCCCCAGCTTCTAAAACGATCGGGCTACAAAACATGTCCACACTCTAATGCCGTGACAGGGAGGGGCTGTATACGGTGTAATGGAAGGCAAGAACCCGTGCCACAATTTTTTTTATATCGTAGGACACCCTAGAAAGCTATAGCTACTCCCGTGTGTCAGTCGATACTCTTCCTGAAACCCACTACCTTCAACATCAGGTGGGGTGGGGACAGCTCTCCGTGCCCATATAGAAAAAACTTGACAAGATCATATCTATACTAATATTATAAAGCTGAAGAGTTTGTTTGTTTGTTTGTTTGAACGCGCTAATCTCAGGAACTACTGGTTCGAATTGAAAAATTCTTTTTGTTTTAAATAGACCATTTATCGAGGAAGGCTTTAGGCTATATAACATCACGATGCAACTATTAGGAGTGAAGAAATAATGGAAAATATTAAAAAAACGGGGAAAATTATTCATCCTTGAGGGCTTCCATTGCGTGCACTGCGAAAACGGTTCAAGATACCAAAAATATATATATGAAAGAATTATTCCTCTTGAAATGATCTAAAAAAATGTCCGCGACAGTATATGTCTATCTTTTAAGATTAACTCACTAGAACCATTTTTATGGTAATCAAATTTGGTCGAAATTAATGCATTATTTGTTAAGAGTTGTATCAACGTCATAGTCATAGAGTGATTCAACGGGAAGGTTTTTATGTACTTTTAGCCCGGAAAAACTTATTAACGCGGGCGAAGCCGTGGGCAAATTTAGAATAACTGTGAACATTATGTGAAATCAAAACTACACAATTCTTCAATCACTGTCGACACATAAGCTATAAATTTAAAATTTGCCTTTACTTCGCAATTCACAAAGCCTTTACAAGACAGTATCAAACATCGATAATAAGTTACAACACTAGCCGGCTGAAAGACCCGAATTGCCAAAGGCCTATTGATTGGATAATTATTTGCACACCTGCGTTTCACCATACCACATCCTTATAGAGCCGTAGGTTAGATAGTAAATGGAATTTGTTTTGTAATATTATCGATAAATGCCCATTTTGAAATGCTAGAATGTGTGTAATGTATGACGTTAATGTGACATTTGTATGAAGATGGCGAATGTGTATTTTACTATATTATTCAGATGATAGATATTTTGTATGTGAATGTTACTCCTTCATGTAAATGGAATGGTGTAAACAATATATCATAGATATACGATGGCAGCATTCGCGGGTCATCTGCTGTACGCTACTGAAGAGTTCCATTGCCTATCTCCGAAGATCTTCATAAATTATAATCAAATCCTAACAAATTATATACTAACACTTTGGAAAAATCGCGGACATATAAACTAACATACACTCGGTTCGAATACAGAACCTCCTTTTTGAAGTCGGTTAATAAATAAGACTGACTGGGCTGTAACTGTGACTGCCCCGGTGGCGTAGTTGTATTGCGTATGCGTTACGAGTACGATTTGCGCGGTGAGGTCCTGTGCTCAAATCCTGGGTCGGGCCAAAAACACTGTGACAGGGATTTACCATCTTAAAAATTACTCAGTCGCAGCTCGTAGTCAGGAAGTTGGCGGTATGATTACCCCGGTGCCTCGAAAATCACGTAAAGCCGTTGGTCCTGCGCCTGATCTCGCTCCGGTCATGTCGGATTGCCGTCTCACCGGACTATGAAAGTGAAGAAATAGCGAGTGCACCTGTGTATTCCGCGCACACTTGTGCACTATAATACCTCCCGCGTACTTGGCTCATCTCGGTTGAGATGCGTCGCCATGGCCGAAATCGACTAGGAACTTAGAATAAGTATAACTACTATAGAGCGCGCTAATATCGCACCGTGCGCCCACTACCTAGCGTAGGCAGGTGAACTATAGCTACTTATATAGAAATGTTGGCGACTGCTAGGGATGGGCACCCGAGCAGCACCAACGCAACAGTTATCGATAAGTACAGGTCCGGTGGCGCAGTACATATTGTTGTTAAAAAATTGTGGTTCTACAAAATATGGCCTTGTGAGTAATTTTAAGCGTATTGCGTTAATATAGATAAAAGCTATGCTGCGAATTAGTGTAGTGCCATGTGGAATGATTTATAAACACGGTACCTCAAGAGCAGTTTTTACAAGCAATAAGAACCAAGAATATTAATGGATATCCATTATAATTTAACCATTGAATATAAACCAAGCATCGTACCATGGATTTCTTAGCCAGCCTCCCCAAGCCTAAAATAGTCACGTCTAGTTTTTGAAATATTTATTACCAATGATAAAAAAATTACAAATAAAAAAATATCTTAATGTTTGCTAACTTATACTGTCAAGGCCCGCGATAGAAGCTATGCAATAGCTTAAAAATATCATCGTAATCGGAAAATTTTTAGGAACAGTAATTATTTCTTTCATTTCATAAACAAAAACGCAATTACTAATTGGCTTAAAAATCACACACAGACAAAAACAGTTACCTAAGCTACATTATATTAATCATCGCCTTCGATAGTAATAAATACGTATGCATATGAAAATATTAAATCGATTCTGGTATCGACGCATAACATCACTATCGAAAAAGCGGGATGCGGGGCAGTGCGGGGGGTACAAGCGTTCGCCTCCCGTGCGTCTTTCATACCGCGACGCGTGATTTCAATTTTACCTAAAAATATATTGAAATATGGCTTGCCTGTGAAACGTGATATTAGAATTCTGTTTAGTGTGTTTCCGAGTGTCGTTTTTACAACATTCCACATACCATTTAACCGTTTTGCAGTATTAATAATCAAATATTGGCATAGATCTCACCCGCGTGTGCTCACACCGTTCCTACTCGAGTGACTACAAGCGCTTGCGGCCGGCGCAGGACGATGTTCCCACCCGTGCCTATTGTTCCCACTTGCATACACGCGCTTTATAGTAGTTATAATTACTCTAAGACTAGGAAGAGATAATGTTATAAATAAATTTGCAATAAAACCATTTCAACCAATTTATGTAACGACTATTTTTAACACGCTTTTTTAGCTTCAGACGTATGTATGTATATATGTAAGTAACTTACACTCTGAACATGATTTTGACTCACTTCAAAACGTACACAGTACAACGATGGACTTGGTACAACTTACATCGCACTGACCCATAATATATTTATGTGCTCGGAATATATTTCTTTCAACGTACCTAATATTATGACCAAGACCCTCGATATTTCCACCACGGACATAAAAACTTAGTTTTAACTGCCAAGTCAGGGATCTATATTGGATATGGAATTAGTATCTGATTATAGAATCGCATTTGGTAGTGAAAATTAATTTCCCAAACGGTCTACCTCCGTAACTCTAACTACGTCTCTGTTAACATGAACGTTGAAATATTCTTGTGAAACAGCAACGATACGGCCTTATTTCACTTTATGTGCTAAGTGGAATCTATTAACATTTAATAACTGCATAGGGTCACGAAATTGCTTACCGATATTCGTTGCGATATCAAATTGAAAATAGCCTGGATAATATCAAATTCAAATTGTTTACGAAAAATACCAGCCCTGTATAAATGTATACTGCCCACTGCTGAGCACGGACCTCCTCTACTACTGAGAGGGGTAAGGCTAGTAAAGTCTTAAAAAACAACGCAATAAATTAAAAAAAAAGAAAATTATCTCCAAATTCCATTTACATCAATAAAAAGCGGCGATAGCCTAGTTGAGACTGGAACAGGCTGCCGAGACGAATGTCCTCAGGTTCAAACCCACCTCTGACTTTTCTAAATATATGTAGGTATTCTTTGTGAATTATCACTCGCTTTAACGGTGAAGGGAAACATCGTGAGGAAATCTCATACCTGAGTTCTCTGAATTTCGAAGGTATGTGAAGTCTGCTAACCCGCACTAGGACAGCGTGGTTGTCGCGGAAGACCGCGAAATAGTCTAATTAAATTTTATCTTTTATTAATTAAAGAATATGTAGGTAAAGAGAATTTTATTTTTATTATAAATTATCAAAATGATGTGGGTAGATAAATACTGAATGAGAATTTGCTATATATTGGCTGCGCCTTGGAGAAAGGAATTCATTCTGTTACTAGTTATTGGTGTAGTAAACTAATGGTATGTGATTGTGTTGTGTAGTTAGTGTGATAATTACGAGTTTACCGGTAAGTGTTAGAATGTAATTATGGTGACTTTACAATATGTTATTATTTTGTGCTTTATTGGTTTTCACCACGAAGAAAAGAAGAATAGCGGAGGTGTGTCAAGCCAAAATCTCTTTAGAACGTAGCGTCGCTAAATGCGGGGGGTCGGGGGATGAAATATAACGATTGCTCCACCCCCCAATCAAAATCCATCTAGCGGTGAATGGCATTATTACAGCGTAACAGAGCTAAGTTGTCAATAATTTAGTTCGTCTTTTCACCCCTATGGCGTAACAAGCAATAGTGTTTTGTTCCAGACGATTCTATGTGCGTTAGTATGGTGGGACCACATTATTTATTATGCTACTGGCGCTTAGCCGTTTTTCAGCATATACATTACATAGGTGACACATACATACAGGAAAATTAAGGAATAAAACAAAATAAAAGAAGTTGTTAAAGTTGTTGATAAAAAATCTTTATTGATTAAAATTAATAATGATAATCTTACTAATATCTACTTCAGTATCCTGTGATAATATTATTAATGCGAAAGTTCATAAAAATATTTGGATATTTACATGTGTGTTAGAAGTAAACACAGAAACAACAAAACGGATTTAGATGAAATGGCACGCGAGTAGATCATGTCTTAGATAAACACATAGTCTACTTGTTATTCCAGTAATTTAGCCCCATGGAAGTAATGCATATTTTTAATCTCTTCATAGGGACTTTTTTTTAGCGGAAAGGATTATACGATTATATATAAGATTACACGCGTATGAAGCCGCAAGAAACACCTAGTATTATGATAAAAATGAATGTATTCCTTATTGGCCACTAAACAAACCGCATCATGCACATAAAAATCAAATTCAACCGAAACAACGCAACCTTTACGCCCAGGTTCCCGCCAAAGTCCATAAAATATTATAGTTGCGATCAGAAATTGTTGGTTGTCAATTTAAAAAAAACTAAAGTACTCTTTTAAATTTAATTTGATTTCTAAACGATGGGACGAATATTAAACGTTTGACATTCAAAACCAAAACAAGAAGAATAAAACTCCACTTTTAATGATATTTTAACTTGTAAATATAATTGATTTCTAAACGACGGGCGAAGATCAAATGTTTGACAGGTAGGAATATTTTCTAAGGAAAAGCGAAATTATTGTTTTTACTATATTCCAACCATTTTTTTTTATGTTTTCGAATATTTTGTTGGCGTCCAGTTGTTGCGCCTAATCATAACACGTATTCATGCATTTCTAATGTCTGTATTTTTACAGCATCGGTAGTAATAAGTCACTTTCTCCGCAAAAAACAAAAAAAAAATGGGGAATCTAAAATGATAACAAATAAATCAATAACACGAAAAAATCTTACAAATACAACGAAATTAATAAAAATAATATCGACGCTTGAAAGGCAATCATATCTAAGCGATATTCAGCAATTTTTTTCAGTAGAGCGTTTTAAAGTTTTGATTTTGACAAAAAAAAAAAACATAACTAAACTATTCTCTGCACAAAAATAATTGTAACTGTTTTAGGAACTTCTTAATGTTTGACATTTTTTGACTTAAATCAACAGCCTTGACGATTATAAATTAAAAAGTTACCGTCGCTTAGTTAAAAATGACCTTAATTTACAAACATGTAAAATCATCTAAATGGATAATTTTATGGATACCGTAACAAGTAAATTTAAAGAAATATCAAATATTTAAAAATGCGCAGTTGGTAAGAATCGTATAAGGATAACTAAATATATTAATAAAATCAATTAAAAATATCTATAGCTAAATTATTGGGTCGCACGAATGTAGAAAAACATAAATACGTGCCCAATATTGTAAATATTGTTTATCCCACCAACATTAAACTATTTAATAAGCAGCAAACTTTGATGAAAATCAAATTTTATTGTTAGATAAACATACATACATCCAAAATATGGCATATTGATATAGAATTTGATAATAGTTAACAAATTCGCTGGAAGGAGGTTCTCGCCTCAAGCAGAACTCGAAAACAATAATATTATCACTAGCTTTTTCCCGCGGCTCCGCCCGCTTTAAAAAAGTTTTTCCGGGATAAAAGTCCCGCTTTATATTTTCCCGGGATAAAAAGTAGCCTATGTGTTAATCCGGGACATGATCTACCCGTGTGCCAAATTTCATCGAAATCCGTACAGTAGTTTTTGCGTGAAAGAGGAACAAACATCCTTACATCCAAACATCTAAACATCCAAACATCCATACATTCTTACAAACTTTCGCCTTTATAATATTAGTAGGATTTATTCATTGTGTTGGAAACTCGTAATTTTCACTCAAATTTTATTTTTGCTGAAAGCACACACATACAAACTCACGCCTTTATCCCATACGGGTAGTCAGAGACTATGGAGCACCACATTCTACGATTTTGACATACGTTTTCCACAAAAGATTTTCATAGTACTTTGCAAACACGAGAAAGAAAGTGGGACGATGTAAAAGAGGCCATGGAATATAAGAAAAATACATGGCTAGATGAGAATAGCCAACGACACTTTCAAAATACTAGGTTCGCAAGCGGGTGTATTTTCTTTATTGCGAACAGGTGAAAATCTCTTAACTATAAGTATAACCACCTGAACATACCCGGTAATATTAACTATGCGACATCATTGAAGTTAAAGGTTGACAAGTAAAAATATCTAAGCATAAAAAATAGAACTTGTATTATTCAGGTAAAATTATCTAACCGATTACTCTCTTTTTATTTCGTTTTATGTAAAGTTGTATATATGTACTATTAACAATATATTTTATTAAGCTGAAAATATCTTAGCACATCAATATGGTGAGTATGGGTCCAGGCAAATATATATCTACGCCAATGCTATAATTTTGTTGTGTAGGTAATAAACAATTAATTAAAGAGTGAGCATTGTTTTTATTTCAAGTAAACATATATTAATGCAAAACAGTAATATCACGATTTCAAGTAAAACACGATAAGTTCAAAATCAATTTCCTTAAGTGTACTAACTACTATAAATCCGAAAAGTCGTAAATTTTTTGTCGGTAAATGAGAAAAAAAAATGTGAAATTTACCGGAATCATCTAATATCTAACCGCCAAAAAAATTGTCCTAGAGCTACGAAACCCGGATCAATCGACGCAGAAAAATTGGCGATTTCAAATATGTATATAACTCATTTTCGGTATATCTGTCGTTTAGATATTATTGCCTTTCAAGCGTCGAATTATATTCGATGTTGGATGTCGCTGGCATGACGCACATATTTTTCGCTATCCGTTATTTCCGAATACTTACCCACAGATGTCACTACATGTTTTAATATATTTTTTCACATTTCCTGTAACTAAATAATAAATGATTGAATAATGAATATATTTAGAGGCAAAATTAACTAAGTTTACTTATTTCTGCCGAAAAATTATTGTAATATGCGTTTATAATGTTAAAATCAAGATATCGGTGAGAAATATGTAGAATGCAACTTTTCGACGATAGATGTCTCTTGGTAATGCAACAAGAAAATATGTTTCAAAATGCAAATAAACATAAATTTAAACGGCTTACACATAAAATGTTATGCCATCTTGTTTGATTTTTGATCCTGAGCAACTTCTACTCTCATCAATATCACATTTCATGGTTAAAAGAATTTAATACGTATTTAAACGTCAGATGAGGCCGAACCGAACGCACTGACGATTCACTCAGAACTACGGTTTTAGGCCCCGCCTACTGTGACGTCATGGCCCAAATTGATGGTGACATGACCTATATGCCTTGCGGCACCTCCGCTATTCTTCTTTTCTTCATGGTTTTCACACACTGCGGTCACTGCCCGGCTCACACTGCGGTCACTGAGCTAATGGAATAAAATTTACACTAGCCTATGTATGCTAGAATGATATAAGGATAATGTAAAAGTGAATACTGTTACGCGCACGTAACTATATAAATGAATTTCAATTCGCTGACCCGGCACATTCATGGGTTCGCGACAGTGGTGGACTAAGGCCTTAGCCCTCTCAGTTGTAGAGGAGGCCCGTGTTCAGCAGTGAGCAACATATAATACAGGGCTGGTACGGATGGTCGATTCACATCACCACGGAGGTTGGCAATCCTCCACAGTAAGTTTCTGCCGTCAGTTTTACCACGTACTACAAAACTATGGTACCACTTACCACAGATACGACTTGGCGACCTTAAAAAAAAGAGCGCATTCACGCCTATATAAATGGCCGGCAGCGCATCTCCATATCCCCTGGTATTGCAGATGTTCAAGGACGGCGGTGATCACTTGCCATCAGGTGAACCGTATGCTCGTTTGTCCCACTATATGATTTAAAAAAATGATAATATTGTGGCTTTACATCAACATAGGACACATGGTCCAAACACCTTCCCTTACGGCTTGGCCACAGCCAACGCGTAGTGCGGCGAGCACGCGATGTGCGATGGTATGCCTAAAGCTGTGATTCCGCAGAACGCGGCAGACGGCAGACGGCAACGTCAGAGGGCAACAGCATGTGCCGCGACGGCAGACGGCACTACTGTGCACTATTAAATTGTATGAGACCGAAATTGTGTTGCCGTCTGCCATCTGCCGCGTCCTGTGGAATCACAGCGATTAGCTGTGAACGCGGCGGCGTGAGCGGCGAATGTATTCAGAATTTTTAAAAATGGCGCTGTCAAAAGTGGCACGGTATTGCCTTGAAACAATAATAATTGTCCATCTACTCAACCAAAAAACGAGACAATACTAACAGGAAATACTTGTTTTATTTCGTCCTATTTTTAATGACATTCCTGATAATTTGCATAAGTATGTTTAGCAGATCTGCTAAGTATATCACTTATAAATAATTTATTATCGATTATGAATTCGCCGCGGTCACGCGACTAAAACAAAATATTTTATTACGGTCGCGCGATGCAGAGTGCCTCGAACGACGCCGCACCGCCCGTCGCAGGTGAGTCTCGCCACGTCACCGGTAGCTGTCGCATACTTCATAGTTCATACAGTGTCCTACAATTGTTTCGTCGTTTATCGCTTGTCACGCCGCAGTTCGCGTCGCAATTCACATCGCACGAGGCTGTGGCCAGGCGGTTAGCCTTTCCTTTTTGTGCAGGGCTCAGACTGGGCCAACACCCCGCACTGTGTGTATTTTGTGTGCTGGATTGCGTGAGTGAGAATAGGCTATATCAGGTGACAAGGTTAAAAATGCCAAAGTCGGGAAATAACGTTAATTCCACACACTAAACCAAAAGTTACAATGTTCAGCCGAAACGATAGCCAGATTCTCCCGGCGTTTATGTTTGGCGCGTAGTCTTTCGTTGCTACGCCGTAGCTATGCGACGTAGCCAGAAGTCGTCCTCGTAGCACCATAGCATACAGCTGATGAGGAAGTAGGGTCCACTGCATAAGCGCCTATTTTCCTCTTCAAACTTGCCGACTTCTTCTTTCTTGCTGACTACTTGCTGTTTTCTTTCTTGATGTACCGAACTATTTCTATTTATAAAAACTCCTAAACATTTAACTCAATATTTCTAAAAAACTAATTTGCTTAAGTACTCCGCGGCTATACCGTGCAGAGTTCTAAGAGGGCCTTCCCTCTTTGTAGGACCTCTTTTTCATTTTCGAATACGCACTTATTTCCGTTTCGCGCCTAAGTTAGGTCTATATACCTAAACTATTAGTGTCTTTGCACATAGACACTAAGTGACTCTATATACTAAACATTATAAAACAACCTTATGTGCATTACGAGAAAAGTTATTTTGATTTACTTACGCTAAGTTTAACACAAACGATGCACACAAGCAACATTTCTATAAATAACTACTCGAACTTTAAACACACGTTCATCCCGCTACCGCAGCGGGGTAGGCAAAGTTCTAACCTACACTATGGCACCGAATGATACACTAGACAGTCCATACCGGGTTCGTTATACGCGTTCAGTCATTTGCGATAACACGATTTTTTCACTAAGTTCATTCACTGAGGTCTATGACGTCATTAAGAGTTCTGTTACGTAATCGCGCATGCGTGGTATGCACTTTCCGTTTTTCTCTCTTCGAGAATATGCGCCCTGCACACTTTTAAAACCGACAACTACCGACCGTAACGACCGTACAGGTGTTGTGCATATTTATGGGGGCGGGGTGAAGACTAAAATAAGATGATCTGATTGCCAATTTACCGGCCTTTGCTATAAAAAAGATAGCAAGCATTACAGATGATTTCTCCCTTGTAACATAACATCGTTTTGTGCATTGCTATGTAAAACATTGAAAAAAGCAAATCATTTATTTGCAAATGTATTGACAATGTGTTATTTTTGTATTGCATTTAAATGACGACACGAGCATACCGCTTGCCCGATGGTAAGTGATACGACCGCCCATAAACAGTAGCCACACCATTCAGAACTTTGAATTACAAAGTACTGTGTGACACTCTACTGCGCTCGTTACCCTGAGACATAGGGCGGTATTAATAAATGAATTTCAAGTTTGAGTTACATCTCAAGTAGACGTAATGTATGAAGAGTTCAATACATTATGTCTACTTGAGATGTAACTTAAACTTGAGATTCATTTATTAATACCGCCCATAAGATGTCATAATACTGAGTCTCATAATACCCAGCAATTACGCTGGTTACAAAGTCCTTGAAACCAACAGCAGTGCATGCACACTGTTCCTTGGCGGTACAAATAGACATTGCTATTTGCGGTAGTACGTACCTAGACAGCCCCTCGCATACGACCACCAGTAAAAATATTGATTGACGAGTATTGTATCCATAGCAATGTAAACTGCTGAGTACCATTCAATTGATAAGCGTGTGATTAACTGTGTCAATGCTGTATTGCCTAATGTAAACAAATCATTCTTCGTGAACACGCATAGCAAACAATTCTCGTAGTAACGCCGCCCACTCTAGTCTTGTCAACAAACCTCAAAACTGAGTGCTCCTGAGACACTCACCGCTGTAACCAGACAAGTGTTAAGGTACGGTTCCGTACATTGCGGAGTGCGAATGTGAACTGCAAGCTAAATGCAGTTGGCACGTGGCAGTAGCTTGGAATTACTTTGATATGATTCAACTACTTTACTTTTAATAATATCTCCGTATTTTTCACATTTAAGATTGATAATGTTTTTTAACGCATATTAATATTATTTTGTTTGTTAAATGTTATCAGAAAATGTACATGTAAATAAGAAATTACATTGGTGCTTTAAATTATCATACGAAATTGTAAACCCTAGCAAGTTACTAACAGCATATAATATTATAACTTGCATGGAAACCTCAGAAAATCAATGCAGTTTGTCACAAACGCGCAATCGGTAACTGCAGTTTATGTATCCGCAGTCAAGAACGGAAAAGCACCTTTAGCCTGAGTGCACTTCTAATTTACATTCGTACAAATATACGAACAATCCCAAAATGAAGAGCGGAGATACGAACAAAGTACTTTTCAGAAATAGTTGGCTTGGCTATACCCGGTAAATATGGCAAATCAATATTGGGTTTTTCCGCTCAGTACCAGCCCGGTGTCTAGAATTATGCCTAGTATTAAACAATAGGCGCTACATAGGATTTACCATAGCTGGCGAACGTGGGAGTTTCACCTCGGCCTACCCGTGAAAAGAGAAAAAGGGCGTGATGCCACGTTTTTACATTGGAATGTTTTCAGAATTTTCTCGTACGACGCAATGCATGACATGTTTACTGCGCAACTGTGTAAATGCTTGAAAGACGGCTATTGCAATGCAATATATCGCACCATTTGGATGAAAACGACACAATTCAAAAAGACAGAAAATTGCGTTATCGTTATAAAATTACTTGAAACGAAGTTCTCAATACAATAATAGTTCAAACACAGCCATATTCGAGCAGAAAAAGGACAAAGCTGTTATATCGGCCCCTTTTTTATTATATTTTTATAAATAAGGGACTAGTTTTTAGACATTTAAAAATGACAACTCAATTTTCTATTCTTTGAATTGTGTCGTTTTCGTTCTAAAGGCGCACCTTTAGATCTCCAATGTGTTAATATGAACCATATATCGCAATATATGGTTCATATTAACACATTGGAGATGTAAGTACCTATGCAATTAACAAAATGAACGGAGCTTGAGCATGCCTACAAAGCATACATGCAAAGTGGGGCAAAGTTATATTGCGTTTTTCTATTCAGTATCAGCCCGGAGTCAGGAAGTGGTGCCTGATATGGCGATAGACGCGCCCCCTATCACATCTTGGGACGGAATATGCAGGACGAAAAGTTCATGCACTAGTTGCACCTCCACCTACCCCTACGGGGATAAAAGACATCAGAGTGTGTATGTGTCTTTCAAAACCTGATACAATAATGACAACTTAAATTTTCTTTCAAAAGCTTTTGAACAAACTAACTTTTTTATGTCAAACAGTATAGTTACTCATGTAAGGAACCACTGCGGCGTACGTTTGATGTCGAATAAGCTAATTGCTATACGATTCGCTTACCACAGGGCAAGCAATTACATTTCTTAATTCAAGTAATTTCCTCAGTCTATGCAAATAAAAATAGAGAATAGAGATCGAAATCAACGTACGCAGTTCTGAAATACAACGACGATGAAGCAACGAAGGTTCATATTGGTTTGTTTTGACCCGGTTTGGTAAGTGGCTGCCTACAAGACATGACGTAAGTAACGGCTACACAGACTAATGCACGGATTACAAATATTTATAAATTCTAAGATACGTATGATCATCTGATAGGAAGTAGTCACATCGACCAAAAATGTGTTGCAAACGCTGCCATACACATATACACTCACGCCTGTTATCCCCGAAGGAGTAGGCAGAGGCGCAACTAGTGCACCCACTTTTCGCCGTTATTCCGTCCCATGATGTGATGGGGGGGCGAGCCTATCGCCATATCGGGCACAAATTCCAGACTGCGAGCTGATACTGAATAGAAAAACTCAATATCACTTTGCCCGACCCGGGAATCGAACCCGAGACCTCAGCATTGCAGTCGTACCATAATACAACTACACCACCGAGGCAAACGCTGCCGACCTACAATAAATGGATATACTTGGAGAATAGCGGAAATTTAGGGCTCAGGAAACATCAGACAAGCAAAAAGGCAAGGTTTCTTAACTTAGTGTACCTAGTTGGGAATGGAACGGACTGCCGAGACGAAAGTCCGCAGGTTCAAAACGCATGGCACACATTTCTGACTTTTCAGAGTTATCAAATGGCGAAAGAAAACAACGTGCGGTAACCTACATACTTGAGAATACTACAATTTTTTTTTGTTCTTGGATTAAAATATTATATGCTGTAACTAGATCATAAGGTAGGTACTATGCTATAAAAACCTCGAACCAAAAATTAAAAAAAACCCTCAAACAATTTCGTACAGAATCAGACTATTAACATCCAGTGACAGACATCCTTTGAAAGACAGAAATTCCCTCATTGTAAACCATTATTATCGACTGTTAAATAGATACCAAAACGTCCCGTGTTACATTACCATTCCAGGATATACAGGGTCATTTTGACATTGCGTTAATAAATGAAACCACATACTTGTCTCCTTGAAAATAACGTTTTCCATTAAGTTATTTTAACCATAAATGTAAAACAAAAAAGTGGAAGTTTCAAACAAAATAAATGTCAATAAAATGTAACTTTAAGTTTACACGCCTTAATGCCACTATGACTGCTCTAGGAGAATTCGTCGCAGCAGCAACATTACACTTTCAGTCAGAAATACACTTACGCACACACCATATTCGCACTAAACTACAAAATGATAAAAAAATTGGAATACTACAATCGAGATTTTTGGCGAAAGTATTCCTTATTCATTGATCATTTTTGGCACAATGTTAGCAGAGGTATAGACAAATATATGGTTTCATTTAGTAACATAATGTAAAAATGACCCTGTATAACGATGCAGTATTGCTCAAACTGCTGCAACGCGGTTACTAGGGCTTCCTAGCAGACTGGTGTCATCACGAACATAACTTATATCATGATATGAACACATGCGAATAGATAACTTAGCTATGTGTAAAAGTTATGCGAATAACTCCGATCGTACATATTTTATACTTACTATGCAAATATTTTATTACCCCGAATGACTACTCTAGTAACTTAGTATGGACACTTGCCAAGCCATTAGTATTCCTAGTACAATGGACGTAATTCATGGCAACAAGATTTGAAGGTAATAAAATAAGTATTCGGAGGGGTAAAACGGGACCGGATTTCTAGGCCGGAAGAACCGCATACAGACACACACACAAAACTGCAGTCGTAACGTAATACAACTACGCCACCGAGGCAGTCTAGTGTGCTTTTACTCCATACTAACAATCTTCTTTTCTACAGGTCTTATCGATCCACAATTATTGTATTTGCTTACCCATCAAGTGCTGTATCATTTGAACTCACATACAAACAGTTAAAAATCGGGTCACTAGCGCCGTCAGATACACGTGAAACTGGTTACGAAGGTCACATTGTGGCCACATCTAATCAATAATAAACTTATATTTGTACAACTGAAAGATGTCACGAGCAAGTTCGCCTATTGTTAATTGGACTGAATATAGAGAGCAGCTGTTATACTACTAACAGACGATTAGATTTGGTATCATCGTACCAATTCGTCACGCGGTACAGTCTTCACGCCACACGATCGATCCGTACCATGCGATGTCCAGTTGTATCCAACCAAGTTTGATGGACAAGCCATCGAACCAGCCGTACCAACAATAATAATGTCCATCGAACCGTGCCCCACACGATGCGATATGGTTCGATGGCATACCATTTTAATGGTTCGGCTGTACCAAATCGCATCGTATGTGCCCACTTATAGAGCATACCAAATCTAATCGTCTGTTAGTAGTATTAAGGTTTACAAAATTCTTACCACACACACATCACGCCTTTATCTCTGAAGGCGTAGGCAGAGATGTAACCAGGGTACCCTTTCTTTCACTATGTGTGTTCCGTCGTATGATGTGAAAGGAGGCAAGACTATGGCCATATCGAGCACAAATGGCGGACTCCAGGCAATACCCATTATCACTTTGCTCGACAAGGTATTTGGTCGTACCTACTGCGCACGCAATAGAATCATGCCACCGAGGTAGTTCTAAAAATTTGACTAATGTACAGATACACTTAGTTTTAATAGATTTTAAGTTAAAACTTTTAACGTGCAGCCTTATTACATTGCTATTTGCAAACGAAAATTATATGTGCTACGAACTCAATACACAGTAGGTATATTTTAACTTACAAACATGAGGGCTAAAATCGCACTTCGACGGAGCGTGCAGTAAATACGCCGTCTACTCACATCATATATCACATATCATATACACATACTACTCCACAAACATCTAATAGTGTAATGGGTAATATAAAGGTAACAGCATTCAATTTCTTTTACCTACAGTGGCGTCAGAACATCATACCGCTTTACGGCTCGGGCACGTAACAGTTTTGTGGTAACCAATGCAATGAGGAAACGGCCGGGCCGATTTTACATAAGTTCCAGTACTTTATTCCACTTTTTTCACGATGTAATCTACTTAACGGTTGTAATTAAAAGATTATTTACTGTTTATTATGAGCATCGGTTAATTACGTGAACACAAGAGGGAGAAGTCAGATTTGTCTGTAACTATTTCATAATTTAGTGCGAGAAAGTCAGTGAATGACTGAATGATGGAAATATTGAGCTCTTTAAAGTTGGAAATACAGATAGACAGATTGAAGTCATCCTTTAGACAAAATCTTGCTAAACTCAAAACCCACAACACTGTATTTTAAATAAGTATGTACTCATAAATATTTAAGACGAGTACATGAATAAATCAACAACACAAATCAATTAATTCGCTTATCAAGTCAAATAAAACACGTTCGGCAAGTTTATTGCTCGAGCAGATGTTAACGACTCTGTGGGATGTGGGTCGTGATAAGAATTACCAAATACTGTACAAAACGGTTTGAATATTCACGGTTTCGTCAGTATGTGATTGATGGTCGTGGGATTGTCACAACACCACCCAGGAACCCATGAAAACTAAATAAGACCCAACATCTTTAGATATTATATGTTAAGGCTCGCATTCATAAACTTTACTTGGCTAAGTAGTGCGCCATGACATGATAATACGGCCCGTATTCACAAACGTCACTTAGCTAAGTACGGAGCAATGTTATGATAATAAGGCCCGTATTCACAAACGTCACTTAGCTAAGTACGGAGCAATGCTGTGATAGTAAGGCCCGTATTCACAAACGTCGCTTAGCTAAGTACGGCGCAACGCTATGATAATAGGTCGGTTTCTCAGTGATTACGTCATGACAGCCTTCCCAGTGCGTAGGCATGAGGTCGCTGTGATAGGCTAATATTAAGATACAATAATATTAATTCAGTTGGCTGTCAGATAAACAAAAAAACTATGAAATTACCGACACTATGCGTTCGGCCGGACTGTGGGTGCTCATAGTATTGTTTCTGAATATGGATATTAAGTCTCATAATACCTTGTAGTTACAGATATTACACCTATAAGATGATAGCATTACAAAGGTTGAAAGCGTTTATGTAATAACTTGTCCTTCACAAATTTAATAGCAAATCCACATTGTCTGTCCAAATATATTCTTTACAGGCGTTATTAATCATATACTTTTTATAAAAAAACATATTCAAATATATTATAACCTGACATAAAAATCATCAACATAAACGTCATATTTTTTAATAACACTAGCTACATTAAACATTTCACAGTGAAATACTCGCACACTTACACTGCTGATTTGTGGTAGAAATAGAGTGAGGACACCAGAAATATACCACATTTTTTTTGCAGTTGAATGACGATACGAGAATGCCGTTCGCCTGATGGTCAGAACAAACAGAAGAGACAGATCTTTGATTTACAAATTACTGCATGGCACTTCATTGCATTCGTCACCCTGTTCCATAAGACGTTAAGTCTTGTCATACCCAATTACACTCATTTGCAAAAAAAACGGGCGGTTTGGATTTTAATTCTTTTTTAAAAAAATACGGTACCAAAATGATTTCAATCATTTGTACATGTTACTGGCCGGTTTTAAAAATGCCGTGGTGTTTAAAACAGTACGTTCTAAATTAAAATTTTCGTTTGATGCTCGTTTTTACAGAAAACCACTTTTTATCTTACATTTTTGGTGCGAAGTTCCAAAAGATAATATCGGTTTTCATAACTTTTAGTCAATTTTTATGAATTTATTTCATATTCTTAATTATCAAAGCTTCCTTTATTGCTGTTTAGTTGTCTCAATAATGTTAGAGAAAGTGGTAAAAGCTACCAAAATTATTGCGCTGCTCGAAGAGGGCTGCAGCCAATGCTTCGTGGCTCAGAGGCTAAGTGTGAGTCGCTCGACGGTTCAAAGGACCTGGCAGCGGTATCAAGACACCGGTTCCGTCGAGAGAAGGCCTGGTTCTGGAAGAAAACCATGTACCCAACCACGGGATGATCGTTTTCTTGTGAGTCGCGCATTGAGAAATCGCAAGTCTTCGTATGTGGACCTTAAGAACAACCTCGAAGAAGTAAGAAATGTGCATATTAGTCTATGGATGGTCAGGAGGAGGCTGCTCGCGGCCAATATACGCAGTCATCGCCCGGCCCGCGGCCCTAAGTTACTCCGTGAGCACAGAGTTGCCAGGCTTAGGTTTGCTCGAAATTGTGAGTCATGGACTCAAGAAGACTGGAATAGGGTATTGTTCTCCGATGAAGCCAGGATATCTCTGTTCGGTGAAGATCGACGTCGGCGAGTGCTACGAAGACGAGGAGAACGCTTTGCAGAGGCTTGTTTTGAAGAAATCACACCTTATGGTGGGGGCTCTATTATGTTTTGGGCAGGAATAAATTCAATGGATCGTACAGAGTTAGTCTTCATTGAAAACGGCTCACTGACTGGACATCGATACATAACGTAAGTTCTTATTCCTCATGCACAACCCGCATTGGCCGCTTTAGGCGAAGACTCAATTTTTATGGACGACAACGCTCGCGCCCACCGGTCTGGCGATGTGGAAGCGTATGTGCAAGAGGTCGGCATTCGTCGTTTGGATTGGCCAGCTCGAAGTCCCGACCTCAATCCTATAGAGCATGTCTGGGACGTTCTGAAACGACGCGTGAGATCAGTACAACCGGCTCCGCAAACCATCAGAGAGCTGAAGAATGTGATTACCGCGGAGTGGGAACGTATTCCGCAAGCAAGTATCCGGATATTCTCGCTAGCATACCCAGACGAATTCAAGCTGTGATTTCAGCTAGAGGGGGTCACACTCGATACTAAACATTTATCTGCTTTTACTTTATTAAAGAAAAAACAAACAAAAATCTTTGTTAACTTTTACTTCACGAGCATATGCACTACTAGCGAGCATACACTACTAGTGAACTTTAGCATTAAAACCCATAAATTTTTATCAAAATTTTATGATAATACTGACGAAAACGATTATTTGCTTATTAATTTACAAAATTGTGAAAGTAAAACTACCTATAATTATCAAACAAACCAATAGTAACATTTGAAATGGTTCATTGCTTAGGTGCCCGTTTTTTTTGCAAATGAGTTTATTACGCTAACTGCAATTTCCTACAAACTGAAACACAACATTGTATGCACACTGATGCTTGGAGGCAGAAATAGATATAGTTGGTACCTTGGTTGCTACTCAGACGGTCCCTCGCATACGAGACCTACCAGCAATGTACCTGCCGCAATATCTATAAATTAATTCAAATAAATAAACTTTATTATCGACGAAAAAAAAAACATTTTACAATAACACATTATGAACTGATGACACACATAATACATATAACTGTCCAAGAATAATATTAGTATCGAGGTGTGAAAATCTCTTGACAATCGCCATCATTACGGTGGCTTGGATAAACGCTTCGCGAATTACTTGGAATCGGACCGAAATATCAGCGAATTGCGATTGGAATTTGTGATTATTATTTCATATTTTTTTAATTAAATCTATACTATCTTTGCGGAAGTTATTCATTATGAAGGTTTCTGTTTGTTAGTTTGTCTTTCTATCAAGCACGGCGAAAGCAATAAATCGTGTTTATAGGAAATAGGTGGAACAGGAGTTTGCTGATGGTAGGACATGATATTCTGTATCCATCTGAATAGCGACTGCCTTATAAAAGGTGTTAAAACCCATGTCCGAGGAAGTCGCGTTCCGGGATCAGCCTGTGTACACCCGATTCAACAGGTCGCCCGGCAAGGGGTAATCATCTCTCATCACCATCGTACCATGCCTGTATAAAAATGTTGGACTGTTGGATACTTGTTTTATCTGAATAATTCAGGGTCTCGTTTTACTTTTTTTTTCTGGGAATGACGTGGGTAAAGCCAGGTATAAATTACTTTTACTTCGCCATAGTCGGGTAATAATTTAAAATATTAAGTAGCAATTACATTTTGTAAGGTACTAATGCTGTCTGCTTGCTTACACGCAGATAAACGGCACATTTTTTTTCATCATTTATCGCTGGTAATCGTCGTAAGAAGTTAATGTACTACTTTCACTATTTAATGTAACGGTATTACATAATGTACTGAGTATAAGCCCAGAGTCTGGGAATGTACCCGTCAAGTGGCAATCGGACGGCGCCGTATTACATGGGACTTATAGCTGACGTAATGGTGTGATAACTGATACACCTCTACCTACCCCTGAAAAAGGCATGATGCTATGTATATATATATACGTTATTACATGAAGCGGTGTTTTTATGATCATAAACTCAGGGCGCATTCAAATTAAGCGTAAAGGCGAGACTCGCGATATCCTCGCTTTGTGAATTCAAAATAATAAAAGTTGTTGTGGCTGTTTACTTTTTTCATTAATTAAGGGTGTATACAAGAAGACACAATATAGCGCTCCTCTACCACTTTGAATGTGCCATTACAAAGCTGCAAAACTTTCGAACTGCACCCCACGACTAGTTGATGGCGGACGAAGAGTCGGCGCGGACAAGATGTCCACAGGCGTCGACTCTGAGTCGAGTATGAGCGTTTCCTCCGCTCGGAGCCGTAGGCTCTGGAGGAAACGCTCAGAGCTGAATAACAGCAGGTCGTCCTTAGGGAGCGACACTGAGGAGCCGGTCCCGAAGTCGCAAGCGACAACCGGACGCGGCAGAGGAGGACCATCTTTGGTCGACGATTCCGTCGACCAAAGAAAGAAAGCCAAGGCGCGCGATCTCCTGAAGCGCAGGGAGGCCCGCCAAAGGGCAAGGAGGGAGGAGAGCGAGGAGGGCATGGTCCTTCGCTCTGCCGCCAAACCGAAGGTGCCCGCCGAGGAGGTGGCTGTCGCAGCGGCGGCGGAACCGGCACCGAGCGCTCGCCCTAAAGGCGAGGCCAAAAAGTGGCGAGATAAGTGCGCCAAATTGGAGGAGGCGGTGAAGGAGCTGAAGCGTGAAAACGCTTCTCTCCTTCGCCGTCTGGAGGAGCTGGCAGCAGTGGAGGCCAAGTGGCAGGCGAGGATGGAGTCGGTGCTCGCAGGGCCGGCCCAGAGGCCTCCACTGGCCCACGAGAGAAGGTCCACCCCCGGGGACATACCACTCCCCGTCCAGGGTGGTTTCGTTGGAGGAGCTCCCCAGCCTTCCTCTAAGGGGAAGGGGAGGGGGAAGGGGAAAGGAGCAGTGCAGCCTGCTCCTCCTCTTAAGGCTCCTGCCATCGTGGCCGGGCCCTCCACCTCTGCTGCCGTGGCGGTCGCTGGACCGTCTGGGGTGCCTAAGAAAGGGAGGGGGAAAGCCGCCACTCCCGCTGCCCCCGTCGCAGTGACGACCGCTCCAAGGGAGCCTCGCCCACTGCCGCCGGCCCCAGCGTCCATGGACGCTGAATGGACGGTGGTAGTAGGGAAGAAGAAGCGGGGGAAGCCCACCCCCGCTGCGGCGCCTGCGGCGAAGCCGCAGCAGAGGAGGCAGAGGCGCAAGGAGCCCAAGCTGCGCCAGCCACGCTCGGCGGCCATAGTGCTGTCGCTGACGCCGGCGGCGGTGGCCAAGGGGCTCACCTATGCGAAGGTGCTGACGGACGCTCAGCACCGCGTGGACCTCGCCGGCCTCGGCATAGACAGGCTGAGGCCCAAGGTGGCAGCCACGGGTGCCATGCTGTATGAGGTGCCCGGGGCTGAGTCGGAGCGGAAGGCGGACTCCCTCGCCGCAAGGCTGAGGGAATGCTTTGGCGGGTCGGAGGATGTCCAAATCTCCCGGCCCACCAAGTGCACGGAGCTGCGGCTGTCGGAGTTGGATCCGGCAGCCACTTCCGAGACGGTCGCAGCGGCACTCAGCGTTGCTGGCGAGTGCGCAGTCGACGCTGTCAAGGTCGGACAGATCCGGCCTGACCGCTCCGGCCTGGGCGCAGTTTGGGCCAAGGTGCCAACAAAAGTGGCACAAAAAATAAAGGCGGGCCGCCTGATGGTGGGGTGGACAGTGGCCCGGGTGACGGTGCTAGGGGCGCGCCCGATGCGCTGTTTCCGTTGCCTTGAGCACGGACACACGCAGAGCACCTGCACCGGAGGACCGGACCGCAGCGATCTCTGTTATCGCTGCGGCAAACCGGGCCACAAAGCCCGCGGATGCGAGGCCGCGCCGAACTGCGCAGTCTGCGCGGCCGCAGGGAGGCCCGCCAAGCATCCGGTGGGCGGGAAGGCGTGTCCCGCCCCCTCCCGTCGCGATAGGCGCCGCGACGGGATACGAAGTGCTGCTGCCGCTGGGGCTACGACCCAGCCGCAGTCAGCGAGCCCACCGCAAGGGGCCGCGATGGATGTGGTAGAGATCGCCCAATAATGGAGCTAAGTTTCCTCCAGGCGAACATCAACCACTGTGCCAGTGCCCAGGACCTGTTGTCCCAAAGCCTGACGCAGTGGTCGGTGCAAGTGGCCGTGGTCGCTGAGCCGTATTTTGTCCCCCCCCGGGATAACTGGGCGGGGGACCTTGACGGCTTGGTGGCCATCATCAGCCGGGGCGCCGCTGGCTCCCCACCCTTCGAAAAAGTAGCGAAGGACAGGGGATGCGTGGCGGTTCTGTTGGGAGACATTTGGATAGTAGGAGTGTACTTTTCTCCCAACAGACCCCTCGCCGAATTTGAGTCTTTCCTCGTTCGCCTGGGGGCCTTGGTGGAACAAGGCCAACCTCACCCGGCGGTCGTCGCCGGCGACTTCAACGCCAAGTCCGTGGCTTGGGGTTCGCCGGCGACGAACGGTCGTGGTCGGGTCCTGGAGGAATGGGCGATCTCTGTCGGCCTGGTCATCCTGAACAGGGGGTCGGTGGACACGTGCGTGCGGCACAACGGCGGGTCCATTATAGACCTGTCGTTTGCGAGTGCCGCCGTCGCACGCCGTGTCCGGGACTGGAGAGTCCTCGTGGGCGTGGAGACGTTGTCGGACCATCGTTACATCAGGTTCGGCGTCTCCGCGTCCCCGAGTGTCCAGTCCGGTGGTGTACCGAGTGCCCCAAATCAGGACGGCCCGCGGTGGGCGCTTCGTCGCCTCGATGGGGAGGCCCTAGTGCTGGCCGCTCTGGTCATGTCGTGGCTCCCCGTGCCGGACGGTCCGGTACGGGTTGAGCAGGAGGCGGAGTGGTTCGGGGTGGCAATGTCGGATGTCTGCGACGCCGGCATGCCCCGAGCTCTCCGCCGTTCGCCGGTGCGACAGGTGTACTGGTGGTCGGCGGAGCTAGCGCAGTTGCGCGCGTCGTGCGTTGCTGCGCGCCGCCGATACGCCAGGCATCGTCGTCGCCGGCTCCGAGACGAAAACCACGCAGACCAGGAGCGGCGGCTCTATGGCCTCTACAAAGAGGCAAAGAGAGCGCTGCGGGTGGCCATTCATGGGGCCAAGGTCGCGGCACGTAAGGCGTTCGTGGGGACTCTCGACAGGGACCCGTGGGGGCGCCCTTACCGGATGGTGATGAAGAAGCTTCGCCCAGCGGCGCCCCCGCTGTCGCAGAGTCTCCGGCCAGAATTACTGGCCAACGTCGTCGCGGCCTTGTTCCCGGCCACTGTGGAGTTCACTCCTCCACCGATGGCGCCACCGGATGTGGCGTCATCGTCGAGTGAGAATCCGGCAAGGGATATCTCGGAGGTTTCGCCCGCTGAAATGCGGGCGGCAGTGCTTCGGCTGCGGAGCAAAAACACGGCCCCGGGGCTCGATGGCATCCCCGGGAAAGCCTGGGTGCTAGCCCTCGAGTACCTGGGCCCGAGGCTCCGCAGCTTATTCACCGCCTGCTTGGAGCAGGGCGTCTTCCCGGTGCGTTGGAAAACCGGGAAGCTCGTCCTGCTGAAGAAGGGGGGACGACCCGCAGAGTCGCCGTCGGCCTACCGGCCCATCGTGTTGCTCGACGAGGTGGCAAAGCTCTTTGAGCGCATCATTCATACCCGCCTCGTCGAGCACCTTGATAGGGTCGGACCAAATCTGGCCGACGAGCAGTTTGGATTTAGGAGGGGACGTTCCACTGTCCACGCGATTCTGCGGGTGAAGGCACAGGCGGAGGATGCAGTGGCCAGAGGCAGTGTAGTGATAGCGGTGTCGTTGGACATTTCCAACGCATTCAACTCGCTGCCCTGGCCCTGCATCCACGAGGCACTGCGGTACCACGTGGTGCCGCCCTATCTCCGGCGTCTGGTGCACGCGTACCTGTCTGACAGGCACGTGGTGTATCCGGGCGCCGATGGGTGGCACCGAAGAGCGATGTCGTGCGGTGTTCCACAGGGCTCGGTTTTGGGCCCTCTCCTGTGGAACATCGGGTACGACTGGGTGCTCCGTGGTTCCAATCTCCGGGGCGTCGGCGTGACTTGTTACGCCGACGATACGCTAGTCACAGCGACTGCTGGGACGTTCCGGGACGCCGCAACTCTGGCGGCGGCGGGCACCGGTCAAGTGGTTGGTAGAATCCAACGTTTAGGGTTGAAGGTGGCCCTCGAGAAAACCGAGGCCGTGTGTTTTCACGGACCTCGGAGAGGGCCACCGGCCGGTGCCGGCATCGTCGTTGGGGGGGTGCGGATCCCCATCGGCTCTAGCATGAAGTATCTGGGTTTAGTCCTAGATAGCCGATGGCGATTCCGCACCCACTTTAAGGAGTTGAGGACAAAATTGTCCCGGGCAGCGGGCGCTCTTTCCCGCCTGCTGCCCAACCTGGAAGGTCCTGGCTTCCCTTGCCGGAGGCTGTATCACGGAGTCGTGCGGTCCATAGCCCTTTACGGCAGCCCCGTTTGGGCTGACTCCCTGGGCCGCCCCTGCGTCGCCCTTCTGCGCGCCCCGCAGAGAGCTTTAGCGCAGCGGGCGGTCAGGGCGTACCGCACGGTCTCTTTCGAGGCGGCTTGCCTATTGGCCGGATTTCTGCCCTGGGACCTGGACGCCAAATCCCTTGCCGATGTATTTCATTGGCGGGAGGAGGCGTTCAGTCGTGGGGAGCGTCCGGCCCTGAAGGAGGTGGAGGCCAAGAGGGCCGCCTTACGGCGAGCCGCCGTGGAGGAGTGGCGTCTCAGGCTGGAGGCCCCGTCGTGGGGGCACCGTGTCGTAGAGGCAGTGCGTCCTGTCTTTGCCGAATGGCTGGACAGGCGCCACGGAGCGGCAACATACCGCCTGACGCAGGTGCTCACCGGGCATGGCTGCTTCGGTGAGTTCCTGTTTCGGGTGGTAGGGATAGAGGAGTCGGCCGTGTGTCACTATTGTGACAACTGCCCAATGGACACGGCCCAACATACGTTGGAGTGTTGTCCAGCCTGGGATGAAGAACGCAGCGCTCTCAGAACAGTCGTCGGAGAAGACCTCTCGCTGCCGGCCGTGGTCGCTTCCATGGTCGGCGGCCGGGAGGCCTGGCAGGCGGTGGCCCACTTCTGCGAGGCGGTCCTCTCGCGGAAGGAGAGTGCCGAGAGGGATCGCCAGCGCAGTGGTGATCCCTCCCGCCGCCAGACGAGACGTAGGAGGCGTCGGGTGGACGACTGACCGACGTCTCCCGCCCTGTGGATTGGGGGCGTTTGGAGAATTCCACCACGGTATCCCCTGCCTGTCGTAAAAGGCGACTAATAGGGGCCTCCGGGGGTCACGGGTGGGCGGGACGTGCCGCCCACCCATTAGTCTAGCCAACTTCTGTGACCCCCGTGATGGACATGTCCGAGGCAGCGTGTCTCACGCTGCCTCGGACACCAACAGGCGGACACGATACGGTGTTTCGGGGGCTTCTGAGCCCCCGCAACAGGAAAAAGGACCGCAAAAACGCGGTACGCGCAGGGGCGGTTGCGGACGACAACTTAGACGTGAGTCGGAGGAAGCCCGCAGCCGTCCCTAATGAGCCGAAGATGGCCATATAAAAAAAAAAAAAAACCCCACGACTATCACTCAACTCTCTTTGAATACGTCCCTAGTCCAATACAGTACTTTTTTTTTCTCTCTGTTGTATTTTGTTTCTTTTTAGGGTTCAGTGCCTCAAAAGGAACAAAGGAATCCTTATCGGATCACTTTGTTGTCCTTCCATGCGTTACGCAAATCGACGGGTCCGTAGAACAAAGTCGTATATGCAAAATGTTAGCTTTTCAGTAGAGCGCTTTGAAAGTCGTTAGTTTGTATTCATGTGCGAATTAGTGCTATTTTCACACATTAAGTTCAAAGTTGTTACTGAACCCTATAGAATATAATGTTTTGTTCACTATAACTTGTGATTTTCACAATTAACTTACGACTTTCAAAGCGCTCTACTGAAAAGCTTCATTTTGCATATACGACTTTGTTCTACGGACCCGTCGAAATGTAGTTATGCAGAATGCAGATATTGTGAATCATATTAATTCTAAATACTAATTTTCTCAGGAACACGTAGAGGTATCAAGTTGTCAGGACACGTCTAAAAACGGGAACCAAGATACTTTATATTACTAGAAATAATATTCAAGATACTTTATATTATATTATACTTTTTAGTACATATGGTTAGTACTCCCAAAAACTAAGCCTTTGCAATAAATTGTATAATTTTAATGCCCTTCAATTTTGAGATTTATGTAATTTTATTTTGCTTAAAAATACACTTAAAATGCACAATAAATGGAGGGGTCAAAACATGTTTTTAATGGATCTAAGATCCATATTTTAGTCCCTTTAATATCCATAAAGTTTGAGCCTTGTAAGATTTGGGGTCCATCGCCCATAGGGAACGTGCACGAACTATAGATGGCAGCACAAAATCGACACAAGAGGCACATTTCACATATTTTATTTATATATTCTTTTAATAGGACATAAATGATAAAATATGTGTTCCGGCCAAATATCACTGATACCTAGTGTGACCAAAATATCGTTTTTTTTTAATGGCAGCTAGTTATTTTGATGTTATTGAAGCAAAATTAGGAGGTTATGTTCCCTTAATTACAGATTTGTTTGTATTGAATATTATCTTCAATATTCTTTATTTTTATAAATTACGTATGAATAATGAGACATTTCTAAATTCTTTTGGAACTCGTACTTATGTATGTTTTATACAGCTTTTATTATTTTTGTTTATTTTAACATAACCATGGAATGTAAGTACATACATAGGTACTATTCTTGGGAACGTAATACAATTTTACACCATTTGAAATGTTTATGTTTTGGGATCATTTAGATACACAACAATACATTATTAACAAATTAAATGTTATTTTCATACTTTTAATGTTAATATTTTACGGCAATGCCAAGTACCGATGAGCTGATAAAAGAGTCAGATTGTGCCACCAAATGGCAGAGCTTTAAGACATGCACATTCCCGGATACTCGGTTTACGGTTACATTAAGCTGTGAAAACATCAAACTTATAATTCAACGCGATCCGAAGAAAAGATATGACTGTAACGCATTTTTTCGCATATTTTGCTATTTTATAAGGGAATCAAATTCTATAGGGTACTTCCCGTTAACCTAGAATCATAAAATTTGGCAAGGAGCAAGGTCTTACAGCACATGTACATATTTTTCTACGTTTTTATTCATATATATGCTGTTGGTGTACCATAAGAAATAAATAAACATGTAAAGGAAAAAACTTAAAGCCATAAATATGTACTTTAATAACAAAGTAACGAATTTACTATTGCAAACTTTTTAAATTTGATTAATTTATTATAATTAATTTTGGCGAACTATAAACTTATATATACTTAGATAAATTACTTACAAGTTTGTACGGAACCTTCGGTATGCAAGTCCAACTCTCACTTGTCCGTTTTTTTTTAATTATAGATAATTTTTTTATGCACTTACCTTATTGGATTATGTAACAACAATAATTAAATTACCTGATAGTTTGAGTTTTTAAATTCTTATACTCTTATTTGGTACTTGAACTTTGAAGCATAACCTTGAGGACATCGACCCACTTACAGAATGCTTGACAGATTTATCATGAGGTCATCATACGGTACTCCATCGCGATCCTTATCCGAATTGAAGAGTCTGTACCGGTAACTTTCAAATTTATTAGTACTTCAGACTTACAGTAACTAATACCGAAATACTTGAGCAGATTGGACAGGATACATCGAGCACGATATTGAAGAGGTGACAATTAGGTTTATTGTTAAATAACTGAATGACGAGACGAGCAAGCCCCTCGCCTAGTCAGCATTACGAGCGCCCATAAACAGTAATGTTACCACCCGCAGTTCGATTTACAAAGCACTGCCCTTGTCATGTTCAGTTTCTTTTCAGAAGAGTATAGAATTACAAGTGGTTCAATCATCTTCAATCAAATCTACATACCGGTTCTCCAAGTTTAAAGCTAGGTTGACACGGTGATAATACTGTTTCTGAGTAATCTACGATCTTAAAATGGAACTTAATATTTCTAGCTACTACACTTGGACGTCGCCTTGAATGTTTTTGCAACAGAATCGCTACCAGTAATATTGAAATAGTCATCGAATAAATTCAGAATCCGAATGCTCCATTAGCTAACGCTATGATTGGCCTAAACATTTTAGGTATTGTTTTCAGGGACTACCTACAGACTAAAGGAGACATAGTGTAAATGAGAGTAACTGCAGACCCGCCATAAATACGAACCAGCCAACCAACTACCCTATTACCAACCCATTGTTGACCATGTGCCTCCCCAACTGAGCAAACATTCCGGTCTTGAGTCTTGAGCAGGCCGGTTCCATCTGCTACCCATCGACGTTTGTTTTCTTTTCCCTATGACCTTCATCATTCAATTTGCGTTCCAAAACTCAAATTGCCGATGTAGCTCAGAAAGCCGCTAAGCTTAAGTGGAACTGGGTTGGCCACATTAGTCGTATGCCTGATGAACTTTGGGCCCGGATTACCACTTTGTGGAGCCCTGACACTGCTCGTAGGCGTAGAGGTAGACTAAAGAAGAGATGGCGTGATGAACTGGATTCATTTAACAGTAATTGGTTCACTGTAGCGCAGCATCGCGATTCATGGAAGGATCTTGGGGAGGCCTTTGCCCGACATTGGGACATTATAGGCTAATACAATATAATGACCTTCATCAGACACATGAAGTCCACTGCTGATCCTGATAGGCCTTCCCTAAATTTCCAAACGGAAATGTCAAAAGTGGCCGGCATCTAGCGTGAACCTGCGACCTTTATCAAGTTGTCTGTCCACCTTGCAGGTGGACGTCCAACGCTGCGCTTGCCGGTGCTTGATCACCACTCGAGACCTTTTGCCGTGAAACCTGATATAAATGCTTATATTGAAGTAAATATTTCTTCTATACATAAACAGAATCACAGCATTATAGTCAGCTCAATCAACAAGGCGCTCACGACCTTTTAATGCGCCGACATTCGGCCTCCGAAATCTTGGTCACTGATTCCTCCGTGGTCACTGATCACACGATGTTTCAGACAAAATTGTTTGTATAGCACTATACATTTGTAGGGTTGACAGATGTATAAAAATGTTGTGTAGTATGCTTTATTAAAATTACTTTTTGCTATGATGAAATCAAGAACGTACAGGTATCAAAAAATATAAAAATTATTGTAAAATAACAACAAATATAAAAACACACACACAGGCACGGGCACGCACACACACACACACACACACACGCACGCACGCACACACACACACACACACACACACACACACACACACACACACACACACACACACACACACACACACACACACACGCACGCACGCACGCACGCACGCACGCACACACGCACACACGCACGCACGCACACACGCATACACCTTTTATCCCCGAAGAGACGAGGAAGGCAGAGACGCTATTAATGCACCCACTATTCGCCATGCGTATTCCGTCCCATGTTGTGATAGGGGGCGAGCCTATAGCCATATTGGGCACAAATTCCAGACTCCGAGCTGATACTGAATAGAAAAATCCAATATCACTTTGCCGACCCGGGGATCGAATCCAATCCAAATCGACATAAAATTGGGCTTAAAAATACGATGAAAGTGAAATATACCAAAGCTCTGAAATCACTACACCCAGTTTTATTGTTGCTAAGATACAACTGACATTTGCCATTTGCCCGGGCAGAGTTGTAATAAAATAGATATAAAAATACGTGTAAATTGATTAGGCTACGGCTGCAAGAATTTCTACCGTACTCGAATGTCTTACTTTTTTCTTTGTTTTTAAGCACAAGTACAACTGAGATACTTATTACACATCTTTGGTAACCCTTTCAACCAGCGAGCGTTGACCGACTGACTCTAGAGTATTTGTCGCAAAAGGGCATCTCCCAAGGTTATCGTGAGAAATACTCATTCGGTTATATTGAAACTAAAACCCGTTTGTGAGTGATGAAATTAAATTTATAGGGCTTTATAATAAGCCCCGCTTTGTATATATAGATGTATGGAAAAACCCTATATATACGGACACCGGTGTCCGTCGCGGGCCTTGACAGACTACAAATTACAGTTTACTTAATAATGACAAAGTTTGTCTGTGACTGTTAAATCATGTGAAATAAGAAACAAAGGATTGAAACAGTGGTCTGTTGAAATATTGGCTATAGGTAATATTGGCTGTTTACAAAAAACTGTCTTATAGAACACACAATCGTAAAGGCCTACAATACAGAAAGAAAAAACTGTTTCTAGAACGTTAAAATTCTAGACCTTTACTGTATTAAAATTGATATAAATAAAATAAAAATAAAAGAAATAAATATTTTATTTTATTTATTTAGAGTTAACTAACTATAGTTAGTAAGTATATTTGTGTTGTTTTTCCTTTACTCATGTGACGTTTAGTAGATGTATCTATTATAGGCTACTTTACACTGCCGAAATTTGCACCTGAGTTCTCGGAAGAATCTGTTCAACCAGGGTACTGAGAGGTAATGTCGAAAGGCTACCGGAACTATGCCTTACCGCTCACGTCTCCTTTTCCTTTCCATTACAAGTTCCAACCAACAACCAGCTGATACCAAGACTACCAAGTATCCGCCAATTAAAATACAGGTAGTCATTTGTCTGCATTACAATCAGGGCGAGATAATGGCCAATCGTGTACGCAATGAGGAGATACGAATCACGGATCATCGTGTTCATTGCGTAAGATTTCCTGCCTCACGCAAGTACGTTTTTTACCTTTGTGCAATGTTAAGTTTAAGAGAAATATACACTTGTTAATAGTATTGATATTCTTATAGTATATTCACCTGTCAGCTATAGATAACATTAATCAATATATAGCCTCTTTTTGAATAATTCTTTTAAGGATTTGTTCAGTCTAGTAGAGTGTAGCCTTTCAGTAAGTGACACTATAATGCATTCGTAACTAGTAGGCACTTAGCTCCAAGAAATAGGACATTATAAGCTTATTTCACAAAGTTCAAGTGAATATTATACGCTAATGAAAATATAAGACAGGTAATGGTTAATGCACTGTTGTTTACCAATTTATTTGACTTTAACTTTTGTATGTGGACGTTTTAAATTATAATCGTCGATTATCGTTTACTCAGACTTTGTGAGACAGGCCCAAAGTGTTCTATATCATGAAGAACGTCAGTTCGTTTGAATTTATGCAAACACAATTGAAATAAAGTACCTACTTATAGTTGTTGTGGAACAGTGGTGTTAGAGTATCGCCCATTGTGTATAAAGGCTGGGTCCGTGCAAACACTGGTCTGTCTAGACCAGTGAATTGCCCTTTTTAGTAGCTAGCTAGGTATGGTTAAAGTAGCAACTATATAGTTTAAGCAGTGGTGTAGCTAGGGTTAGGGCTGGGCTGATGGCCCCAGGAGGCACAGGAAAAAAGGGGTGGCGAAAGCTGCAATATTTTTGGACATATTTTTTTTTTTAAATAAGGGACCTCTTTGCTCTCATCCTGTGCCTCGCGCCGAGTAAGGTTGCCAGTGATATTTTTTGGAGGCGTCTGATGTTCGGTCGGTCGCGGGCGGTAATATCCCACGCTACGCCACAACACAATGTCCTAACAAATATACATAAAAAGCGTCACGCTTTTCCTTAGGGGTAGAGGTAGGCAAATGTGTAAAACGAATTTCGCCTCCTAAAATCTTTTGATTCGAACGAAAATATCACAATGGAGTTCTAAGATACGTACAAAATATCATCAATATATCGTTAACTTGTAAACGATTATAAAATTATTTTAATTTCCTTGATAAAGCGCCATTTTGTAGTTTATTTATACTTTAATCACTAAACGAGTAAACACTCAACCGATAACTACTCGATTATTTCTTTCGGAAATTTCGTGACCTCTATCCTCTGGAACACAAAAGTATTTATGTTAACGACTTTATTCATTAATATTTGGTATCTTAAAACACTCACTGATAGGCAAAATTGCTCAACGTGTCAAATAATCGGAATTCGTACGAAACTAAAAATTCCAGCTTCGAGAATCGAACCGACGGATCGAGGCCATTAGAGACACGTAAACAATGTAAATCTACCCAATAACAGGCCAACAGCATTTCGAGTTTACAACAAATTGCGCGTGAAATCAATCAAATCTCGTCTCGCGTCAATCAAATTTACATACAATATGATCATTTCGTTATTTATTGTTATTCACATATCATCCATTCAACTGGAGCCGTATAATACAACAGGCGTAATTGTGAGCTCCAGGACATAAAAATAACACCAACTTCATTAAATGTCCTCTCAAAAATGAAACAATAAAATACTCAAAGCATAATACTGCATTTACATTTTATTTTAAAAAAATCTCAAGAAAGGAAGATCAGAGCCTGGGCTACACTTGAACTTAAACCCTTCTGTACATTGCTTCTCTACCGAAGTTCTTTTTGACTTCTTTCTACCGAAGCACCTGCAGTAGTAATAACAAATGGCCGACAAAAGAAACCAGCTATACTCGTGCTCACAATAGTAAAAGCGGCTCCATTATGCTCGGTTACAATGTAAAATGGAGGTATGGCCGGTTGTCGTGGGACAGGCCACTTGCCAAGAAACGCCCTGGAAAATGATACGCTAGCACGCGACTGAGTGTTGACACCATCGTTTGCGTTAATTTTAGGACATTCTATAAAAAAAAATTATAGCTCAGTCAGAGACCATAGCGTACAAGTTGGATAAATGTAATACTAATAAAATAGTCAAAATTATTAGTTACATGTATATGTAGATACTGCATGGATGCGGGCTGCTCGAGAACGGGATGGTTGGCGCTCATTTGAAGAGGCCTACGATCAGCAGTGGACGATGATAGACTAATAGGTTTACTCAGTATAATATTGTGCCGCAAACAATCTAAAGCTGTTTTCGACGTCCAAGTTTACAATTGGAATATTATTAGGGTATGCATATAAATTATAATAAGTTTACGATAGATATAATGCCCAGTTAGTATTTTTGTGCCAGTCTGTTTTCCTGTTTGTTTGCTAGCGGACATCTCCAAAATGACTTGGCGGATTTTAATAATTTTTTTTTACATATGGACAGATTATAATCCTTACTAATATTATAAATGCGAAAGTAACTCTGTCTGTATGTCGCGCTTTCACGCCACAACTACTGAACTGATTTAAATGAAATTTGGTACACAGATAGTCTAGAGCCTGAGAAAGGATATAGGTTACTTTTTAATGCGAAAAAAAGGGTTGTAAGAGGTTGATAGGGGGGGATGAAAAGTTGTATGGAAGTATCGTCATTATTACAGTTAGAATGTTGAAACTTATTTTTTAGGCTGTTGATTCAATATAAATAAATATGTCATTTAAAGTTTGTAAAAGTATTCCCCTTATTCCGGGAAAATATAAAGCGGGACTTTTATCCCAGAAAACCTTTTTAACGCGGGTGGAGACGCCGCAAAAGTTAGTTTAGTATAAGACCGTTAAACAACATTCTTGAATATTCGTGTGATGTATTAATGATCTAATGATCTTCTATAAAAAAAAACTCAAACGAAATCTTCGAAGCACTCCTCACAAATTACATCTATTGTCACCCTACCATGAGAATACACAAAACAGTACATATAGCATTACAGTGATTCGTGTAACATTACACTAAGTGCTGCTATTACCATGAGAGCCTCGTTAGACGATACCTAGACATGCTTCATGTTTGGAGAGAAACCTAAAAATGAAAAGGAATTCACACACAGCCCTAACTATTCAAAATATGTGTCTTGTGCTAAAGGTAATACGAAACAATTTAGTGTGCTGTGTGACATAGAGTTTACGCACACAAATTTTTAAAACTTTGTAACAAGCTGATAACGCGCTCCAAACGCGCGTATTCCAGTTTAATTCGTGTGCGTAGGCCGTAGACCCTTCCTTTGTCTTCCAAAGCCTTTGCCGACCCGAGACAAATATTTGCGGATCAAAGAAATATTTGTTACGTTAAAACGACTCCAATCCTTAGCATACAAACCTCAACCTGCTGAACCAATGATAAATCAACAATCTTAAATTTTACTGGTGGTAGGATACCTATTTACAACTGCAAGGGTAGCGACCCCCGAGCACAAGGTGTAAAATCTGCTATAGAGACCTATGTAAGTGCGTTCCGGTATCACCCTGTATAAATATATCAGATTTCGATCGGGCATGACTATCGACTGGCGGGGGATACTGTCTTATCAGTCGGTACTCTTACTAGACGCAACACCGTTTATCATGAGGTGCAGTGGAGCCATATTTCCGTGCCAGAGTAAAACTCTTTCACACTTAACTCCGAACATCCCAAATCGCAATTAATGCTAACGCAACCGTTGGGCATACGGATAGACATTGGGTCTCTTTGCGTACTCTATCGGCTCTTCCACAGGGAGTCCTCTGAGGAACTGTTCAAGATGACGCCGTCATCTTCGTTTTAACACCGGACTAACCTTTCTCGCAGGAAGGTTCATCCGTTCTACCTGGTAACGCCCACTGACAGCACTGTACGTTTCCAGAGATCATTCTTACCTCGTACGTGTTTACTCTGGAATGAACTTCCTCCCACGGTGTTTCCTCAGCGCTATGTTTTTATTAAAAAGTTTTTTACGGTAGGCAGCGGCTTAGTTGTGCCCTTGGCACTGCTGACGTCCATGGGCGACGGTAATCACTTCACATCAGGTGGGCCGTTAGCTCGTCTGCCTTCGAAAGCAATAAAATATAAATAAAAAGACATTCTACCAGATGATCATCATCAGCCACAGACTAAGCCCTAATGACCATAACAATCCTAAAGATTCTCGGGTATACAACCAGATACTAATAAAACTATCTAAATCCCCTCAACTGCATAAAACGCAAATCAGGCAACCAAAGGGCTGGCGGACAGCTCTGTCGTTTGGCAACATGCTGTTAAAATATTCGCAAGTGTTGTAACATCAGTCTAAACGCGGTGAAGGGAAGCATTTCACAAGATCGCCGAGCAGCGTTTCATGATGGACTGTCTAGCTTTAGAAATGTTAGATATGATTTCAGTGTCATGCTGGGTTTAAGTTTTATTTGTTTAGATTTGCGTGGCTAGAAATACAACTTCATGGAGTAAGTCGCTCGCTATGTTAGATAAGAAAACCATACTATTTCGATATATGATAAAATCGTAGAACATTTAATAAAAAACCAAGAAAACACAATGAATAGGTACGCCAAAGAACAGCTTCTGAAATTTGTGTCTGTTTGCTCAAATATTCGTTGGCATATCACTCCAAAACTCATTAGGTTTAAGATCTTCCAACTGAAAAATATTACGCTTTATTTTCTGTAACAAATAGGGGACAGATGGATTTATGGAGAGAGGGGCTACACGCATCACGCGTGTCCTATATAACAGGGAAGTGTATCGAGGGGGTACCCATAACAGGCTGAGATAGATCTAAGTCCACGTAGATGAAGTTGTGGTCCAGTATTCAATGAAGTGATTCAATGAAGTATTCTGGTCCCCCAAATCCAAAAAAGTGAGTAAATCGTAAGCTAAGTTTAGACTAGCAAGTTCTCTGAGCAATATGTTGCGCAAGAACTTCCAGATGCGTTTACACTAGCGGCAATATTTCTTTAGCAACACGGTTTTGCAAGTGATCACCAAGTTAACTTGCGCAAGTTCTTACAAAGCTTTTCACATTACTGGGGGGATATTTCGACGGTCCCATAGAACAAAGTCGTATATGCAAAATGCTAGCTTTTCAGTAGAGCGCTTTGAAAGTCAAGTTAATTGTGAAAATCACAAGTTATACATGAAGGAAATATTATATTCTAAAGGGTTCAGTAACAACTTTGAACCTAATGCGTGAAAATAGCACTAATTCGCACATGAATACAAACTTACGACTTTCAAAGCGCTCTACTGAAAAGCTAACATTTTGCATATACGACTTTGTTCTATGGGACCGTCGATTTATTGCTTGCTATATTCTTTTGTCATTAAGCCCTCGCGTGCCGGGAGCGTGGATCCACGCTCAAAAAAAGTGTTCAAACTCTGCCGGGAGCGTGGATCCACGCTCGGGCCGATTTCTGCAAAATGTATGAAAACTGAACATCTACAGGTGGTTTCTTTTTAGCTTATTTTTTGTTTCCATTGGATGCAAATCTTAATCATATATGAGAATTGAGAAAAGTGGCCGCCATTTTGAACTTCTTTGTTTTGAGGCCGATTGACCTCAAAATCGATACCTGGACATGGCTTTAAGTACAAAAGACGGCTCCAATGTTAGAATTGAAAAAAGTGGCCGCCATTTTGAATTTCTTTGTTTTAAGGCCAATCGACCTCAAAATCGATATCTGGGCAAGCCTTTAGGTAGAGAAGATGGATCCAATGTTATAATTGAAAAAAGTGGCCGCCATTTTGAATTTCTTTATTTTAAGGCCAATCGACCTCAAAATCGTTATCTGGGCAGGCCTTTAGGTACAGAAGATGGTTCCAATGTTAGAATTGAAAAAAGTGGCCGCCATTTTGAATTTCTTTGTTTTAAGGCTAATCGACCCCAAAATCGATATCTGGGCAAGCCTTAAGGTACAGAAGACGGATCCAATGTTAGAATTGAAAATAGTGGCCGCCATTTTGAATTTCTTTGTTTTAAGGCCAATCAACCTCAAAATCGATATCTGGGCAAGCCATTAAGTACAGAAGATGGTTCCAATGTTAGAATTGAAAAAAGTGGCCGCCATTTTGAATTTCTTTGTTTTAAGGCCAATCAACCTCAAAATCGATATCTTGGCAGGCCTTTAGGTACAGAAGACGGATCCAATGTTAGAATGGAAAAAAGTGGCCGCCATTTTGAATTTCCTTGTTTTAAGGCCAATCGACCTCAAAATCGAT